>JAIOJX010000028.1:117696430-120598930 GCA_022376925.1 Tragulus kanchil | reverse complement strand
TAAGCATCACCACTATCCATCTCCAGAACTTGTCATTTTGCAAAACTAGAACTCTACACTCATAAACAATAAAGCCCACTCCCTCTTCCCCCAAACCCTGGCGACCACCATCTACTTCCTGTCCCTATGAATCTGACTACTCTAAATGTCTCGTGTAAGTGGAATCTGTCCTTTTATGACTGGCTTATTTCACTTAGAATCATATCTTCAAGGACAGCCATGTGTTTTAGCAAATGCCACAATTTCCTCCCTTTTTAAGGCTGAATAACATCCCATTCCATGTACATGCCAACTCATGAGTGAGAGTACGACATTAAAGTGTCCAGCTGTAATCATAAAACTTTTATTTCATCCTTTGATTTTTTCAGTGTTTGCTTTATGTATTTTGATGGTCATTATTATGTACATAAGTGTTTATAATTGTTACATTTTCTTGTTGCATCAAACCTTTTCTTAATATAAAATGTCCTTTGTCTATTGTAAACTTTTTTGACTTAAAGTCTATTTTGTCCAATATTAGTAGAGTCACTTCTGCTTTCTTCTTGCTATTACTTACATGGAATACCTTCTTATAATAAAGTGAAATATATAATCATGACATACATTAAGCCTGCTGGAGACTTACTAATTGTCTTGTTGTATCTCAATGACTGAACAATATTTACTGATAGGCTTCAGGTCTTTGGTAACCCATTAAATAGCTTCTTTCAGATTGCTTATCATGTTTGTTCACTTTAGAGTACTTTCTACTAAGTGCTCCTAAGGAAAGCACTTTAAATCCTAAAGGAGTTCTCTTTGCTGCTCTCAGTATTTAAGGGATATCCCAGGGAGCTCACATCTAGGATAACCATAATGAAGAGTATGGAAGCTTGACAACTCTAGGAAGAATATTCCTGGCTAAATTATCAGGATAATAGAGGCAGAAATGAGAACTCTGCTGATTTCATCAATATCAGAAATACAAGAAAGTATGTGTTCTCAGTCATGTTTGACTCTTTGCAACCCCATTTGTCACCTGACAGGCTCCTCTGTCCTTGGGGATTCTCCAGGCAAGAATACTGGAGTGAGTTGCCATTTACTTCTCCAGAGGATCTTCCTGACCCAGGGATGTGAACCCACATCTCTTGCATTCCCTGAATTGACAGGCGGACTCAAAACATATATGAGAGAATTCTAAAATTACCACTGCTCAAAGCAAAATGAATCTGAAAACTGCAGCATAATAAAGACGACACATTTTCCAGAAAAATGACCAGAATACCTTTATGTTGGGGTGTAGACGCACCAGCGTCCTCTTGCTGTATTCACTGTTGATGCCAAGGGCAAGTTCTACCTCTTTGTAGAGCATTACGAAGATCCTCACCCCCTGTTGCTGTCACAAGAAAAATCACAGGGAAGGATAAGAATTTCTGGAAGTACGTTATGATGTTCTTTTTCTTCTTCCTCTCTGGGCATAGTATGTTATAAAAATTTCTTCTATAAGCAAGTATAATGAGACATTTAATGAGAAATGCAACACAAGGAGCTGAAGTATATATGTAAATTAAGACACAAACAGACTAATCTGGGAACATACATACCTGTAAACAACAAAACTCTGTAAAAGTTAAAAGTAAAATAAAGGTTCAAAAAAAAAAAAGACACAAATATAAAAAATAAAAACTTATCTCCTTTCTATTCTATGCATACTGAGTCAATCTTTGAGTAATTACAACCAGAAAGCTAAAACTGCAACTTAAAATACTAAAGATGCCTGATAATCTTACACCTTAGAACACCTTAAAAGTTACAACATAAAGGGGTTTTTCAAAAAAAAATATGAACTAATAAATAGCTTCTTTCAGATTGCTTATCATGTTTGTTCACTTTAGAGTACTTTCTACTAAGTGCTCCTAAGGAAAGCACTTTAAATCCTAAAGGAGTTCTCTTTGCTGCTCTCAGTATTTAAGGGATATCCCAGGGAGCTCACATCTAGGATAACCATAATGAAGAGTATGGAAGCTTGACAACTCTAGGAAGAATATTCCTGGCTAAATTATCAGGATAATAGAGGCAGAAATGAGAACTCTGCTGATTTCATCAATATCAGAAATACAAGAAAGTATGTGTTCTCAGTCATGTTTGACTCTTTGCAACCCCATTTGTCACCTGACAGGCTCCTCTGTCCTTGGGGATTCTCCAGGCAAGAATACTGGAGTGAGTTGCCATTTACTTCTCCAGAGGATCTTCCTGACCCAGGGATGTGAACCCACATCTCTTGCATTCCCTGAATTGACAGGCGGACTCAAAACATATATGAGAGAATTCTAAAATTACCACTGCTCAAAGCAAAATGAATCTGAAAACTGCAGCATAATAAAGACGACACATTTTCCAGAAAAATGACCAGAATACCTTTATGTTGGGGTGTAGACGCACCAGCGTCCTCTTGCTGTATTCACTGTTGATGCCAAGGGCAAGTTCTACCTCTTTGTAGAGCATTACGAAGATCCTCACCCCCTGTTGCTGTCACAAGAAAAATCACAGGGAAGGATAAGAATTTCTGGAAGTACGTTATGATGTTCTTTTTCTTCTTCCTCTCTGGGCATAGTATGTTATAAAAATTTCTTCTATAAGCAAGTATAATGAGACATTTAATGAGAAATGCAACACAAGGAGCTGAAGTATATATGTAAATTAAGACACAAACAGACTAATCTGGGAACATACATACCTGTAAACAACAAAACTCTGTAAAAGTTAAAAGTAAAATAAAGGTTCAAAAAAAAAAAAGACACAAATATAAAAAATAAAAACTTATCTCCTTTCTATTCTATGCATACTGAGTCAATCTTTGAGTAATTACAACCAGAAAGCTAAAACTGCAACTTAAAATACTAAAGATGCCTGATAATCTTACACCTTTGAACACCTGACACTGAGCAAAGTTTCGACTTGATTTACATTCCAGAATTAGGGTCTTCTGTTTGCTTTTATTATTCCACAATGAGTTGAAATAATAGTGTTTTTAAAACTCATGCAATAAAATATGCTAAACATGCCTTAAATGTTTCTGGAGGTATTTTCATGGAATTTTTATTAAAAATTATTTCAGTGGAAAATCATTTCTAAGTCTTCAGAGATGAATGTGTTGGCTCATACTCTTAACTCATAATTAAATCATTAATGCCTATTTCACCACTGAAATGATTTCTTTGAGTCAACTTCTCTAACACTCAAAACTCCCTAAGTTTTAGCAGCAGCACACAAATTAACACTGATTCATCCCTAGACCTTGGACCTAAAAGAAAACAGATGAGCCCACTGTAAAGGTCATATTGAATCAAAACTGCTTCACGAACTTTAATATACTAAACAAATAATATTTTTATTAATATTAACCATCAAAAAGAATGCCCAACAGTTGGTGGTATAGAAAAGCACTCTTATTTTCCTCTCCCAGTTCTGGATAGTGACAAGGTTTTAGCTTATGAATAATTTTGCTAATGCTTGAATGTTCTTTCCCGCCCGCTTATATGGTTCCACAATTAACATACAGTTCCTCCAGGAAACTCTTATTTACCCCCATTTGTTATATCAACTTTTTACTGTTTAGGTTTGTTTGCATCTTCAGTATTGTTGTATAGTTTGTAACACTGAATTTATGTTTATAAAAATTTCTTCTATAAGCAAGTATAATGAGACATTTAATGAGAAATGCAACACAAGGAGCTGAAGTATATATGTAAATTAAGACACAAACAGACTAATCTGGGAACATACATACCTGTAAACAACAAAACTCTGTAAAAGTTAAAAGTAAAATAAAGGTTCAAAAAAAAAAAAGACACAAATATAAAAAATAAAAACTTATCTCCTTTCTATTCTATGCATACTGAGTCAATCTTTGAGTAATTACAACCAGAAAGCTAAAACTGCAACTTAAAATACTAAAGATGCCTGATAATCTTACACCTTTGAACACCTGACACTGAGCAAAGTTTCGACTTGATTTACATTCCAGAATTAGGGTCTTCTGTTTGCTTTTATTATTCCACAATGAGTTGAAATAATAGTGTTTTTAAAACTCATGCAATAAAATATGCTAAACATGCCTTAAATGTTTCTGGAGGTATTTTCATGGAATTTTTATTAAAAATTATTTCAGTGGAAAATCATTTCTAAGTCTTCAGAGATGAATGTGTTGGCTCATACTCTTAACTCATAATTAAATCATTAATGCCTATTTCACCACTGAAATGATTTCTTTCGGAGTCAACTTCTCTAACACTCAAAACTCCCTAAGTTTTAGCAGCAGCACACAAATTAACACTGATTCATCCCTAGACCTTGGACCTAAAAGAAAACAGATGAGCCCACTGTAAAGGTCATATTGAATCAAAACTGCTTCACGAACTTTAATATACTAAACAAATAATATTTTTATTAATATTAACCATCAAAAAGAATGCCCAACAGTTGGTGGTATAGAAAAGCACTCTTATTTTCCTCTCCCAGTTCTGGATAGTGACAAGGTTTTAGCTTATGAATAATTTTGCTAATGCTTGAATGTTCTTTCCCGCCCGCTTATATGGTTCCACAATTAACATACAGTTCCTCCAGGAAACTCTTATTTACCCCCATTTGTTATATCAACTTTTTACTGTTTAGGTTTGTTTGCATCTTCAGTATTGTTGTATAGTTTGTAACACTGAATTTGTGTTTTTGATACCCAGCAGCTCTGAAAGCATTCTGAAACATATTACATACACATTGGATACTGCAGATACACCTTGATATTTAATATCCTACAGATTTAAGGCAGGAAGTTTTCCATAATCTAGAGTATTAGAGATACGGGTATATCTAACAAACTATAGAGATGAAGAATAATTTCATTACAGTTTCAATTTAATCCGTGATAATTAGGTATTGTTTATAATGGACATTTGGGTAACAAATTTAAGAAGGCTTACTGGATTGAACACATCAACTTTATAACAACTAGTTATTTTTGCAATGCTACAGAAATGTGAAAAAACACAGCAGTTAATATTTTTAGGGTGCAACATGTAAAATCTTGGAGTAAACCAAACATATGTGCAATTTCCCAATGTTGTTCTGCCAGTACTAAGAAGTATATTTTGGTCCCTTAATCTTTAGAATAACACATCACTTCAATATAATAACATTATCTTACTTGATGTTAGTAATATCTGAAAAGTGTCATAATTTTATGAATACACTAGATACACATTCTGGACAGAATTAGGGAAATCTGAGTACTAGTAGAAAACCCATTCTTGCTATTAAAAAAAAACTATTAAAAATATATATGTCATTTTATTTCTCTGGTTAACAACTGACTTTTAGAACTTGCTTACCATTTATTATATTATGCAACTATTATTATAATCAAGTATGTAAATACAGACTTGAGTAAAGAAATAAAGAAGTGAAAGTGTAGGTGGGAAGAAAACAGATTAATTTCCATCGATCTGGCCAGTGAGCGCTTTAAATGAAAACTAGAACATTATTTTATTTTTCCCTTCTACTATTCAGATTTACTTCACTATTTAAATATTTTAGGATTCAGCAATGAGTAACAGTTTAAAAAATAGCCTCTCATTGAATGATGCAATATAAAGTTTAAAACACCCATTTCAACCTAAATTACAGAACATTATACCCGACATCTTTCATCACGGTTCATTTGTTTTAAATGGATGAAATTTTACTTCTTAGGCTTATGAGATTATTGCTCATGAAGGACAGAGGTTGCAAATTAGGAACTGGATTGAATCTTATAATTGTCTGTTCACCTGTATAACGAACAGATTTTTTAAATAATAGGGTTTGCTAGCACTGATGGATTATAGTATTGATATTATCATCCATCTATTAATACTTGAGATTTTCTTCTCTACTGTATCTCTTCTCATTGAAATAAATTAATCTATAGGATATAGAATACAGATTTTTAAGTCATCTTAGCTTGATAGAAATGACTAATAAGGAAGTAATTAAATATAAAAAGTTCATTTTTATGTAATCTCATTTACAATTATTTACTTATATTAGGCCTATAATAAACAGATTTTTGTGATAATAAGGCAATAAATTCCTCTTCTTTTGGTCAAGGCATTACAGCACTATCATAAACTCTCAACTACACTGGGCAAAGCAAAATATATCCTCTGGGAGTGAAGGTATTCATTGGGTCATAATAGTGCAGACTTATACAAATTATGGAAAATATTTGCACAAAATGAAAGTCAAATCAGAAAAAAAGGACTGATGCTAATTCTGTAATTTAAAAATATACTTTAGAAACCATTTACCTTGTTTTTACCATTTAGTTAGGAAATCTGAGTACTAGTAGAAAACCCATTCTTGCTATTAAAAAACTATTAAAAATATATATGTCATTTTATTTCTCTGGTTAACAACTGACTTTTAGAACTTGCTTACCATTTATTATATTATGCAACTATTATTATAATCAAGTATGTAAATACAGACTTGAGTAAAGAAATAAAGAAGTGAAAGTGTAGGTGGGAAGAAAACAGATTAATTTCCATCGATCTGGCCAGTGAGCGCTTTAAATGAAAACTAGAACATTATTTTATTTTTCCCTTCTACTATTCAGATTTACTTCACTATTTAAATATTTTAGGATTCAGCAATGAGTAACAGTTTAAAAAATAGCCTCTCATTGAATGATGCAATATAAAGTTTAAAACACCCATTTCAACCTAAATTACAGAACATTATACCCGACATCTTTCATCACGGTTCATTTGTTTTAAATGGATGAAATTTTACTTCTTAGGCTTATGAGATTATTGCTCATGAAGGACAGAGGTTGCAAATTAGGAACTGGATTGAATCTTATAATTGTCTGTTCACCTGTATAACGAACAGATTTTTTAAATAATAGGGTTTGCTAGCACTGATGGATTATAGTATTGATATTATCATCCATCTATTAATACTTGAGATTTTCTTCTCTACTGTATCTCTTCTCATTGAAATAAATTAATCTATAGGATATAGAATACAGATTTTTAAGTCATCTTAGCTTGATAGAAATGACTAATAAGGAAGTAATTAAATATAAAAAGTTCATTTTTATGTAATCTCATTTACAATTATTTACTTATATTAGGCCTATAATAAACAGATTTTTGTGATAATAAGGCAATAAATTCCTCTTCTTTTGGTCAAGGCATTACAGCACTATCATAAACTCTCAACTACACTGGGCAAAGCAAAATATATCCTCTGGGAGTGAAGGTATTCATTGGGTCATAATAGTGCAGACTTATACAAATTATGGAAAATATTTGCACAAAATGAAAGTCAAATCAGAAAAAAAGGACTGATGCTAATTCTGTAATTTAAAAAATATACTTTTGAAGCAACTGATGCTTTGCCAATGCCTTTTAGTGACCCTAGAGGAAATTACGTTTTGCTCAGGAGAGAAGTATTAATAGGGGAAGGGGGAAAACAGATGGCCTGGACTTAACCGTGTTTCTTACGTTTCTATGCTATGTTTCTTATGTTTGCTGAACTCAGCTAACCCAAGGATTACACACAATAAACTTCATGACAGCAGACTTTAAAAAGATAAAAGTTCTATCCTGTTTCTAACTTGTTTTTAATCACGCAGAGCAGATACAATACTATAAACACTAAGAACTTTTAGGTGCTTTACACATACAAGTGCATGTGAAGAAAATGAAAAATACAGATTTTGTTTTGTTTTTTCTTTTTCTTTTTCAGATTTTTTTTTTTTTTAGTTAAAATCAAGAGACTTTGTCTCTGAGCCAGATTTTTCTCAGAGTGTTCAAAGCACTGTGGCCAGAATATTTTCTAAATGTAGCCAAGTTTGTTCACTGCCTAAAGACAGCTGAGCTAACTTAACCCAAAAATAATCACAGATTTTATCACTTTTCAAGGACTTCCCTGGGGAGTGGCATGGGCGGATAGTTCGTTATAAAAAGAAATCATATCCTCACCATTTAAATGCAAGCAGCACTGGTATGTAGCAACACAAATGTTCATAAGCCTTTCCCGCCCCACCCCCGCAAGACAATTTTGGCTCATGTACAGCCCTTTAGGTTGAAAATCCCATCCCTCCTTCCCTTCCTCACCCTTCTAGCCCACTATTTTGATAAGATTCTCTTGAATTTTTCTGTTCAGTGATGTGATAATGCATCTTGTTTGACAAACTTGGACATCTTTCTCTGCTGTTGGTCACTGATTGTGACTCTAGAATGTGCCTCACTGTCCAGGACAGAAAGAAATTAATTTGATGACAAAATCTACCCCCTGAGAACCAAGGTTCTGTAATTCTCCAGGTTGTTGCACTTGAAGAATTGTTTGATGCAAGTCTCATCAGAAATATCACATATTTCTATGGTTAAAATACACAAACTGGATCTAGGGATGCAGTTACCATAATCATGACGCAATTTACCTCACCTCTTAGTGCAACAAACTCAGAACTGTGAAAACCCTGGGAAACTGCTTCGAGTTGTAAACAGCCTGTCTCTCACCATTGGCTTAAAGTATTTTAAATGATGACATTGTATAACGGAAGTCCAAAGAAACAGGAAAATATCAACTTGGTTACTACCGGAGAAACAAAATACTGTATTTTCCCACCAAGGAAACACCCATTAAAAGAGTTGTTCCCTATATGTTGGGCTCTAAGGCAGAGATACTAAATTTCTCCCCAAAGTTCTGCACAATCAGATAAAAGAAAAAAAGAATTCCTTTCAATCAACTGTGAGGACCTCTGGGATCCATTAATGCAAAAATAAATCCTATTTTCAATCCAGCACTTCGTGAAGCTAGTGGCTTTCAAAAATTAAATTATGTATATAAAGGAGTATTTTTGAACATACGAAATATCAATTTGGAATGATCTAAGTGTTAAAAATTTAATAGTATGGTGTAGCCAGATTAGGGAAGAGCAATTCTATTAAATGTACCACTGAGTAATTAATATTTAATAGTATTACTGTTTCCTTAGGAGGTCTAAAAAATTATTACATGTAATTTAAAAATTACAAGTTTCAAAAAAAGCAGATGAAATGGAAGTGAAGCACCATTATCAGTAAGTTCTATTTATCTGGCCATGGTCTTCACCTGGTCCCTCTCAGGGTTCATGGGCCATAAAAGCTAAGAGAAACCAGGACAGTGATAGAAAAGAGATCTGGACAGGTACACTGAGGGGAATAAACACACACACGCTGACTAACATGATGTGGGGGACCAGGCGTGCTGGATCTTCCTGCTGAACCCCACTCTGGAATTACTAGCTTTCTGGAGTACACTTAAGTGTCCTGCAGGTACCTTACACTCAAGTGAGCTAACATGTAGCTCCCTGACCCTGGGTTCTTGCCACTTCCTTCCTCTACCACACTCTCTCTCCCAACACACTATTTTGATCAGATCCCCCTTCGTCCATCATACACCCCCGACAACAGTTCCCCACTGTTTTCCATAAAGCTCAAACCACTAGCGTGGTTCCCAAAGCCTCCCCATCCTAGGTCCCTTTTCAGCCTTTTCCCCGTCCTACACAGGCTAACACTCAGGTGTCATCAGCCTTGTCACCTCACTGTGACTGACAAGGGCTTAGAATTCCTGCCTCCAGAACATTTCCTCATCACATTTCCTATACCTAGAAATTTCTTCTTTTAAAATTTCTGGCCCATCTAAAAGGCCCTAAATCCCTCATGTTGTGAGGGGCTTCCACATTAGATCTACCCAATGCTCTCTCTCCTGTTTTAAATCTTGGGACTGACTCTGCACTCAGCTGACTCTTGTCTAGATTTTTAAACTCTTTCAAGTCAAGAATCATGTCTTTTATTTTTACCTGTCTGCCTGTGTTTTACCAGTGCCCTGAACATAGCAGGCATTCAACAAACACATGTTAATTGAAACCTAATAGAGTAAAGTATGTGATAAGTACTTGAAGAGTGATTTTACTAGTAGGATTGATGACTGGTAGGGCAAAGCTGGAAAAATGTATTAGAACAGAATTTCCAGAGCTTACTTCTGGAGGAGAAATGGGAAAGGTATCATTTCAGAGGAGAAATGTGGAGAAAGTAATAGCCCTTTCCATATGTAGACAGATGGCCGTTAAGGCTAGGACTGAGCCCAGGATTCAACAAGCTCTGCACGAACAGGGATGGCATCCTCATCATGCACATGGCATCCTTAGTTATTAGCATAGGACCAGGTTTAGAAGACACACAAAAAAACTGTATGCTGAATTATTTAATGAATATACAAAGAATACTTACAAGACTAGAATTTCTTATTTTGTGAATGAAAAGCTATTGAGATAACAGATTAGCTCAGAAAACGATGCTTTGTCAGAACATGTATCCGAAATAAGGAAAATCAACTTCTTTTGCCTTTAACATCACCAGTGAGTCTGCTTATACCTACTCCTAGATATCCTAAACTAGAGGCATGGGTAAAAGACACTGAAAGAAGGGGGAAAAGTGAGTGGGGAAAGGAGTAGGGGAATGTAGAAGATGAAAAGAAAGAAGTGAGTGACGGCTGTGACTAACAGAAAATACTAACCCCAATGACTTAGGATCTGCAAATTTTGCTAGAATGTTTACTGACAGAAGTTAAACAATTAAGACAGCTTTAAATAATAGTAAAAAGGCTTTGCTGCTGCTTCTGTTTAGCCACAGAGTCGTGCCTAACTCTTTCTGACTATAAATTCCTGCCTCCAGAACATTTCCTCATCACATTTCCTATACCTAGAAATTTCTTCTTTTAAAATTTCTGGCCCATCTAAAGGCCCTAAATCCCTCATGTTGTGAGGGGCTTCCACATTAGATCTACCCAATGCTCTCTCTCCTGTTTTAAATCTTGGGACTGACTCTGCACTCAGCTGACTCTTGTCTAGATTTTTAAACTCTTTCAAGTCAAGAATCATGTCTTTTATTTTTACCTGTCTGCCTGTGTTTTACCAGTGCCCTGAACATAGCAGGCATTCAACAAACACATGTTAATTGAAACCTAATAGAGTAAAGTATGTGATAAGTACTTGAAGAGTGATTTTACTAGTAGGATTGATGACTGGTAGGGCAAAGCTGGAAAAATGTATTAGAACAGAATTTCCAGAGCTTACTTCTGGAGGAGAAATGGGAAAGGTATCATTTCAGAGGGAGAAATGTGGAGAAAGTAATAGCCCTTTCCATATGTAGACAGATGGCCGTTAAGGCTAGGACTGAGCCCAGGATTCAACAAGCTCTGCACGAACAGGGATGGCATCCTCATCATGCACATGGCATCCTTAGTTATTAGCATAGGACCAGGTTTAGAAGACACACAAAAAAACTGTATGCTGAATTATTTAATGAATATACAAAGAATACTTACAAGACTAGAATTTCTTATTTTGTGAATGAAAAGCTATTGAGATAACAGATTAGCTCAGAAAACGATGCTTTGTCAGAACATGTATCCGAAATAAGGAAAATCAACTTCTTTTGCCTTTAACATCACCAGTGAGTCTGCTTATACCTACTCCTAGATATCCTAAACTAGAGGCATGGGTAAAAGACACTGAAAGAAGGGGGAAAAGTGAGTGGGGAAAGGAGTAGGGGAATGTAGAAGATGAAAAGAAAGAAGTGAGTGACGGCTGTGACTAACAGAAAATACTAACCCCAATGACTTAGGATCTGCAAATTTTGCTAGAATGTTTACTGACAGAAGTTAAACAATTAAGACAGCTTTAAATAATAGTAAAAAGGCTTTGCTGCTGCTTCTGTTTAGCCACAGAGTCGTGCCTAACTCTTTCTGACCCCATGGACTGTGGCCCCACAGGCTTCTCTGTCCACAAAATTATCCAAGCAAGAATGCCGGAGTACATTGACATTGCCTCCTCCAGGGGATCTTCCTGTTCCAGGGATTGAGCCCATGTCTCCTGCACTGGCAGGTGCATTCTTTAACCACTGAAACACCAGGGAAGTCCAGTAAAAAAGGCTAGTACTCCTTAACTTGGACATGATTAATAACAAATTCAGCTTTATTCTAATTCAAACTAACTTAACTTGGTTGAAGGACAACCACATAAAAAGACTCACTATTGTTTTCTGTTGTTTTAGTCACTAAGTCATGTGTGAGTCTCTTGTGACTCCACAGACTGTAGCCCACCAGGCTCCTCAGTTCATGGAATTTCCCAGGCAAGGACATGGGAGTAGGTTGCTATTTCTTTCTCCAGGGGATATTTCTGACTCAGGGATCAAACCCACATCTCCTGCAATATAGGTGAATTCTTTATTGCCACTGGAGAAACGCAAAAATTCATTAGAAATATGAATGTAAAGTAGTCATCAGTGAGCCTATACTGCTTCAGTTATTTACTTTTTATAACAAAAAGAGAACATTTAATGCTCTCCCAGAATCTAAAAGAGTCAATTTACCACGAACTGTCCCCAAACTGGAACTACTGGTTCTCTATGTCCCTCCTCTTCGATACTCTTCAACATCAGCTTGTCCCATCTGACAAATTATCAGATGACTGTCTTGTGCTTAAATGACAGAATAAATAAATGCTATGTTTCATTTTATCAGTTATTATTCAATGAAAAAATTTTATTACAATTTTTGCCTATAAGATTAATTGCCCATAACCGATTATTGAGTTTCCCTTGTAGCTCAGCTGGTAAAGAATCTGCCTGAAATGCAGCAGATCCCAGTCTGATCCCTGGTCAGGAAGATTTCCTGGAGAAGGGATGGGATACCCACTCCAGTACTGGTGAGCTTCCCTGGTGGCTCAGGCAGTAAAGAACTGCCTGCAATGTGGGAGAACTGGGTTTGATCCCTGGGTTGGGAGGATCCCCCTCAGAAGGGATAGGTTACCCACTCCAGTATTCTTGCCTGGAAAACTCCATGGCTTGTTCATGAGGTCACAAGAGTCGGATATGACTGAGTGACTTGAATTTCACCTTTTTTCAACTGATTATAAAACAAAAAGAACAGAGTTGCTAATATAATTCATGCTGCGAATTAGGTGAAAATATTTATGATTCAAGAGTAATAGGGAAAAAAAACAGAATGAAATGAACTGGAAACAGTAAGTATTCTATTTTTTTGTCAAATTCTAAAGAAAAAAGTTATTAGTGTATATGAAGGGATTCAAGAAAAGGCATTTCAGAGGCAATAAACATTTTAAAAATTGTATCAACATTTGTTAGGGAAGTACATACTGCTTTTCGCTTAAGAATGCAGTCCAACCTCCAACGATTTCCTTCAACCACTGGACGCTTCAGGAAGATTTCTGGACTTAACCTGAAATCACAAAACCAAGATTTCAAGAGACTAGAACAAATATTCAGTTCTGACTGTGTCACAGAAAGCAAAGACAATCTAATCTAAAACGCCATTACCATCCTCTACTGCGGCAGCTCATCTGAAGTTCTCTAGGAGTCCACGTACAATCTCATATGGGAACTACAGTCTTCATCCAAAAAAAGTCTCAGTTTCCCTGTTACTCACATATCATCCATACACCCGTTTGCAGATATGATGGACTGTCTGCTCAAAAGCCACTGTCAACCTTCTCCTTCCTTGATGGCAGGGCTTACCTACCATGATTAAAAGTGAATATTCTACACAATGGCTTACCAAGAGTTCTGTGCAGTCCCAGCATGAAATAACACAATCCTGTATAATGAGATGTATGAGGAGGCTAATGGGAAAGTTCTTCCTCTGATAAGAGGAAGACACATGGGCACATGCACATAATTCCAGGGCAAGTGGCTCTGGGATGGATGTTGTACGAGACATGAGGCTCGGACAGGTGCAACCATACTGAAATTCTAAGGGCAAAGTCACATCCCTAACTTCATTGCACTATTTCACCAGCTCTCATACTGCCCAGCCTTAATCAATTTTTTTTTGATGTGGACCATTTTTAAAGTCTTTATTGAATTGGTGACCATAGTTTTTCCATTTTGTTTTGCTTTTTGGCCATGAGGCAAGTTGGATGTTAGCCTCCTGACCAGATATCAATCCACAGCCCCTACTTTTGGAAGGTAAAGTCCTAACCCCTGTACCACCAAGGAAGTCCCTAGTAATGCCTAATTTTAGATTTCTCATTCAATGAGACAAATAAACACTCATTGTTTAAGTTAAGTTTCGTTGAGCAATCTAGTAACCCAGGCCAACAGTGTTCTAAGTGATAAGCATGAACACTGATTTCCTATACCAAGGAGCAGTTCTCATGGGAGCCTGGGGCTTTCCGAGCAGGGAAGGAGGCAGGCTTGCTGACAGGTGACTCTTTCCAAGTGTGAGGATGGATCCCTGGGCTCCTCTGAGTAGCACTATGGGCAGCATAGCACAGGAGAGCCACTTTCTCCCTTGGGGTTATGCTCAAAGCCATTGTCTGAGTTAAACTGGGAATAGTGTAACTCCTTTGGAATGGGAAAAACAAATGAAAAACAATAAAGTTTCATCTGCTGAAATGTTAGACCTGGAGAAACAGGATCAGTCTTACAGAACACTAAGGTGCAATACTGCCTTGCCAGGGAGTCTTCTAAGTATGTGAAAACCATAGGGTTTTAAGGAGCTAAGGAGATTAAAAGAAATAACTTTACGCTCTATTTAATTCACTTAAAGAAAATAAAAAACCCAGAGAAAATGTATCTAAAGGGACCATGCATTGAATAAGATAAATAAGGAGACAGACAATAGAGCAGTGTATACAGCATGAATATTTACATGTTCGGTTGAGATAGGAAAAAAATTCTAATAAAAAAAGCAGCAACTGATAGGGAAAGATTTAAGATGAATTAAAAACAGATATTTTAAATAGAAAAGTGTGTCACTAAGCACTGCTAGTTTACTGAAAGTAGGACACACCCAACAGCAAATATATGCTTGCAATTTTTGATGTACACAGTAATTACAGGTTCAGAGGGCTTCAGTTTGGGGGCCATTTTCAGGCCAATACTCTGCAATTAAGTTATTATCTTTTTTTTTTTAATCTAAAAACACTGTGTACCCTGTATGCAGAGGATTCTACTAGATACTTTGGAGGCTTGTAGGCAGGCTCTGAAGGAAACAATTTTGAGGATAATATATGAAAAGATTAAAAATAGGCATGCTATGCAAACTGATAGTTATGCTATAAAGAAAGTATAAACAATGGCAACTAGAGTACAGCTATGGTTCACAAGCATCATTATGCAGGACTCTTTACTAAGTAATGAATAGCTAAGCAAAATTCAAAAGAATTGTGTAATTCTACATTTCATTGGGTTTAGAGTAACAGTGATGTAAGATGCATATTAATGGGTGTACCAATAAGAAAGAAAAAATGATGACAGCTACTCATTAAGATGTTAATGAGTGCAAGATTCTGATTCCGGAGATGTTGAAATGTACTTCTAAGTAAAGGCTCTTCTTAGATTTTATACTTTTAAATAGTCATATAAGACAGAAAAAGTTTAAAATAAATAATCAGAATTTTCATTTCAAGAAAATAGAAAAAAAGAATAAATTAAGAAAAAGCAAGAAGAATGGGAATAATAGATAATAGAACCTAATGCAACATAAAACAGAAAAACAATACAGAAAACTTAATAAAACCAAAATCCAACTCTGAAAAGGTTAATAAAATTGATGAACTGGCTAGATTAAAAAAGAAAAGAGGAGGTGACTATTTGTGTGGGAAGAAACCCTACCCAAATTCTTTCAGGAAACAAAGGCAGGGGAAATATGTACTTAACTCATATAATGAGGCTAGCATTATCTTAAAATGAAAACCAATCAAAGAAAATCTAAGAAAAGAAAATATTAAGTACAATATTCCTTATGATCACAGAGGTAAATATCTTCACCAAAACTTCACAGTTTATAAAAAGGATCATGACAAAATGGGGTTATTTCTAAGAGTAAAAGGTTCATTTAAAAGTCGAAAATCAATCAATATAATTTAGCACGTTAGTGGAAAATAGAAAGATCATGTCAATATATGCAGAAAAAGTCTTGACAAAATTCAGTACCCATTCAGAATAAAAACTCTCGGGCTTCCCTGGTGATCCAGTGGGTAAAGAGTCCGCCTTGCAGTGCAAGGGCACTGGCCCGATCTGCTAAGGGGCACCTTGGCCCGATGCACCCAGAGCTGGTACTTTGCAATGAGAGAGGCCACTGCAACTGGAGGCCCACTAATAGCATGCTATGCGAAACTAAAAATTTAGTTATGGGCTATAAAGAAAGTAAAAAAACAATGGCAACTAGAGTACAGCTATGGTTCACAAGCATCATTATGCAGGACTCTTTACTAAGTAATGAATAGCTAAGCAAAATTCAAAAGAATTGTGTAATTCTACATTTCATTGGGTTTAGAGTAACAGTGATGTAAGATGCATATTAATGGGTGTACCAATAAGAAAGAAAAAATGATGACAGCTACTCATTAAGATGTTAATGAGTGCAAGATTCTGATTCCGGAGATGTTGAAATGTACTTCTAAGTAAAGGCTCTTCTTAGATTTTATACTTTTAAATAGTCATATAAGACAGAAAAAGTTTAAAATAAATAATCAGAATTTTCATTTCAAGAAAATAGAAAAAAAGAATAAATTAAGAAAAAGCAAGAAGAATGGGAATAATAGATAATAGAACCTAATGCAACATAAAACAGAAAAACAATACAGAAAACTTAATAAAACCAAAATCCAACTCTGAAAAGGTTAATAAAATTGATGAACTGGCTAGATTAAAAAAGAAAAGAGGAGGTGACTATTTGTGTGGGAAGAAACCCTACCCAAATTCTTTCAGGAAACAAAGGCAGGGGAAATATGTACTTAACTCATATAATGAGGCTAGCATTATCTTAAAATGAAAACCAATCAAAGAAAATCTAAGAAAAGAAAATATTAAGTACAATATTCCTTATGATCACAGAGGTAAATATCTTCACCAAAACTTCACAGTTTATAAAAAGGATCATGACAAAATGGGGTTATTTCTAAGAGTAAAAGGTTCATTTAAAAGTCGAAAATCAATCAATATAATTTAGCACGTTAGTGGAAAATAGAAAGATCATGTCAATATATGCAGAAAAAGTCTTGACAAAATTCAGTACCCATTCAGAATAAAAACTCTCGGGCTTCCCTGGTGATCCAGTGGGTAAAGAGTCCGCCTTGCAGTGCAAGGGGCACTGGCCCGATCCCTGGCCTGGGAAGATCCCACGTGCCGCAGAGCTACTGGACTGGTGTGTCCAATTATGAGCCAGCACTCTGGAGCACATGCACCCAGAGCTGGTACTTTGCAATGAGAGAGGCCACTGCAACTGGAGGCCCACACAGGTTGAAGAATAAAGATGGATGAAAAATAAATAAATAAAAAAATCAATAAAAAAGAGGCCAAAATTAAAAAAAGAAAAAAAACAACTCTCTAAACATTTTAAGTAGAAAGGAATTTTCTCAAAGTAATGAAAGGCACCTACAGCATGTAATAAAACACTGAAAGCTTTTCATCTCAGACTGAGAACAAGAAAGATGTCCATTCTCATCACTTCTGTTCAACATTTTACTAATGATACTAGCCAAGGCAATAAGGAAAAAGAAAGAAAAAGAGAAAAAAAGAATACAAAGCATACAGATCTTAAAGAAGAAAAACTGTCATTATTCACACATTACATGGTCATCTTTAGGAAAAATCCTAAGTCATCTACAACAAAGCTACTTGCACAAGTGAATGAATTAAGCAAGACTGCAGGAAGATCAATATTAAAAAATCAATTGCAAGGAACTTCCTTGGTGGTAAAAAAAAAAAAAATCAACTGCATTGCTATAAGCTGGCAGTAAAGGACTGGAACATAAACCTTTCAAAACACCATTTACAATAACGTAAAAAAACATGAATTACTTAGTGATGAGTGCAAGTATGTGACAAGTACAAAGCACTGATTAGAAAATTTAAATAAAATCTAAAAAATGGAGAGAGACAGTATTCATGAATTCGAAGATTCAGTATTGAGACAGAAGAACATACGTGACCTATCTTCTAGTGAGTGGTGATTTTACTGTTCTTTTGCCTCTGAGCAAGTAGAGAGAACCACAGAAGTCCTCTGGTTCAGGCTTGAGGAGGAAGAGTGGGATCTTCTTGCAGTGATAGGGATGGCAGGGAAGGGCCCACAGGCATCAGAAACTCTGAGGAAGCTGAATTTTCCTCTCCAATGGCAGAAATGTGGTTCCAAGAGGAGGATACAAATATTCATTGCTTGTCTCTGGATACAAATTGTCATTGAAGGAAGTCTACAACAGAGCAGGACACCTGTCTACCAATAGCTAGAGTCCGCCTTGCAGTGCAAGGGGCACTGGCCCGATCCCTGGCCTGGGAAGATCCCACGTGCCGCAGAGCTACTGGACTGGTGTGTCCAATTATGAGCCAGCACTCTGGAGCACATGCACCCAGAGCTGGTACTTTGCAATGAGAGAGGCCACTGCAACTGGAGGCCCACACAGGTTGAAGAATAAAGATGGATGAAAAATAAATAAATAAAAAAATCAATAAAAAAGAGGCCAAAATTAAAAAAAGAAAAAAAACAACTCTCTAAACATTTTAAGTAGAAAGGAATTTTCTCAAAGTAATGAAAGGCACCTACAGCATGTAATAAAACACTGAAAGCTTTTCATCTCAGACTGAGAACAAGAAAGATGTCCATTCTCATCACTTCTGTTCAACATTTTACTAATGATACTAGCCAAGGCAATAAGGAAAAAGAAAGAAAAAGAGAAAAAAAGAATACAAAGCATACAGATCTTAAAGAAGAAAAACTGTCATTATTCACACATTACATGGTCATCTTTAGGAAAAATCCTAAGTCATCTACAACAAAGCTACTTGCACAAGTGAATGAATTAAGCAAGACTGCAGGAAGATCAATATTAAAAAATCAATTGCAAGGAACTTCCTTGGTGGTAAAAAAAAAAAAAATCAACTGCATTGCTATAAGCTGGCAGTAAAGGACTGGAACATAAACCTTTCAAAACACCATTTACAATAACGTAAAAAAACATGAATTACTTAGTGATGAGTGCAAGTATGTGACAAGTACAAAGCACTGATTAGAAAATTTAAATAAAATCTAAAAAATGGAGAGAGACAGTATTCATGAATTCGAAGATTCAGTATTGAGACAGAAGAACATACGTGACCTATCTTCTAGTGAGTGGTGATTTTACTGTTCTTTTGCCTCTGAGCAAGTAGAGAGAACCACAGAAGTCCTCTGGTTCAGGCTTGAGGAGGAAGAGTGGGATCTTCTTGCAGTGATAGGGATGGCAGGGAAGGGCCCACAGGCATCAGAAACTCTGAGGAAGCTGAATTTTCCTCTCCAATGGCAGAAATGTGGTTCCAAGAGGAGGATACAAATATTCATTGCTTGTCTCTGGATACAAATTGTCATTGAAGGAAGTCTACAACAGAGCAGGACACCTGTCTACCAATAGCTAGAGGACTAAAAAGAGAAGCAATAGACAACCCACAAGTAGGGGGTAGATCATAGAGAGAGAGGAGTTCCGAAAAGCAATGCTATATAAAGTTGTTTATGAACTTCTAGCTCACTTCTGAGCTGCCCATGCATAAATTTGATCCTAAATAATATATTAAAGAATTTGAGAACTGAAATATGAAACAGGCCACTGCCCAAACTGGCCATTAGGTGGAGCCCCTTGGGGGACAGATCTGAACAGCACTGCAAAGACTGAAAACAAAGCTGTCATTAATAACACACAGAGAGGGCTTCCCGGGTGGTCCAGTGGGTAAGGACACCGCCTTGTAGTGCAAGGGGTGCTGGTTTGATCCCTGACCTGGGAAAATCCCACGTGCCATCGAGTGACTGGACTGATGTGTCCAACTACCGAGCCGGAGCTCTGGTGCGCATGCGCCCAGAGCCAGGGCTCTGAGACAACAGAGGCCACCGCGATGGGAGGCCCACCGGAGCCAAAGAACAAAGATGGATGAAAATAAAGAAATGAAAGACCAATAGAAGTGGCCCGCCCGTCCCCCTCCCTCCCCACCCCTCAAAGGATAAATAAATAAAATAAATACTAAAAAAAAAAAAGTGTATGCAGAGCAGCAATGGAGAAACAGACATAGAGTACAGATACGGATATTGGGAGGAGGGAGGAATGGACAAGAGGTATGGAAAGAGTAACGTGCAAACTTGCATTACGCTATGTAAAAGAAACACTCATTGTGAGTATGATGTAAGGCTAAGAGAAGCAAGGGATCTGTTTACACAGGGCCTCTGCAACAACCTAGAGGGGTGGGATGGGGAGGGAGATGGGAGGAAAGTTCAAGTGGGAAGGGTCAAGTGTATACAGACTCAGGTTTATGTATATCAATAAACAATAAAATGCTGTACAAGTAGAATAAATTAATAAAATTTTAAAAAGGGAAATTTCAAGCTGAAAAATACTACAGTAAATAAACTCTCATTGAATAGGCTCAGTACTAGAACAGAGGTGACAAAGGAAAACAATCGGTGAACTTAAAGAGAGATAAAGAGAAATTATCCAATTTGAATAACAAAGAAAAGACTGGAAAAAAAAAAGGAACAGAGCCTGAAAGACCCATGGGACAATACCAAAAGATACTATTTGTGTCATCAGAGACTCAGAAATGGAGAAAGAGGGAAACACAGGAAAAAAGTTTCAAGAAACAATGGCTGAACATTTCTTAAATTTAGTGAATGACCTAAATCTACAGATTTAAGAAACTCAGTGAACTCCAAATAGAATCAATTCAAGTACCACAGTCAAACTGCTGAAATCTAATGACAGGAAGAAAATATTAAAAGCACTCAGAAGAAAAACAATGCATTATTTATGAAGGGACCAATGAATCAAAATGATCATGAATTTTTCATCAGAAAACATGGAGGCCAGAATGAAGTGGAGCAAATTGTAACTAAATGTATAAAGATCTTCTGCAACTCAAGAATAAGAAGACAATCCAATAAGAAAGAAAGAAAAATAACATTTGAGCATGCTTCCAAAAAAGCTAAACAAATGTCCAAAAGTCACAGGAAGATATGCTTAACATGAAAAGACACGCTAATGCAAATTAAAATCACAATGGGAGACTACTACTTCCATTGTTAGCCTTTGGAATGGTTAACACTAATAAAAACCTGATGCTGGGAAAGACTGAGGGCAGGAGGAAAAGGGGATGACAGAGGATGAGATGGCTGAATGGCATCACTGACTCAATGGACATGAGTTTGAGCAAACTCGGGGAGAGGATGAAGGACAGGGAAACCTGGTATGCTGCAGTTCATGGGCTCACAAAGAGTCAGACACGACTTGATTACTGAACAACAGCAACAAAAAAGACTAACAATACCAAGTGCTTGCAATGATAAGGAGGGATGAAATTCTCAAACACTGTTAGTACACGCACTTCAGAAAACAGATGGACAGTTTTGTAAGTAAATCACACATTTAGCTCTTAGTATCGATATAATAACTTGAATCTACATTCTAAGATAAGGGTTGTCAATCTATGCTCCATGAGCCAAATTTGGTCCATTGCCTGTTTTAGCATGGACCAGGAGCTAAGAATGGCTGGAATGTTTTTAAAGGTTTATTACACACACACACACATAAAGAAGAATATGCATCAGAGACTACATGTGACCTGAAACGCCTTAAATACTTACTGTTTGGCCCTTTACAGAAAATCTTAGCCAACCCTGTTGAAAGTCAGAAGCTTTTGAACTTTTCAGGTCATAATCCATGCGAATACATTCATCACCATACTTTCATCCACCCGTACCTACCTACCAATCAGTCTTCTATTGACTAATAAAATAAAAACCCCACAAAATAATGACCTTAACTGCCACTTAAGCTGCCACTTTCCTTTCTCTTCTTTCCTTCCTTTTCTTATCCTATTTCTTATCACTATCTTATCTTATCCTATTTCTTATCCTACTATTTAACTAAAATCCTGAATAGAACCTGCTATCTCTCTGCCTAAAGCACCACCTGTCTCTGTCTGAACAGCTCCCTCACCCGGGGCACCCACCGGCTAGCCTCCTCTCCTGGGAAACTTCCACAGCTCCAGCAGGCTCAGTCACGGCCCCTCCCTCTGTGCTCCCCTCGTGCCTTCTGGTATGCTGATCTTCACCACTGAGTGAAGATCTGCTCCAATCTGAGGTCCAGGAGATGGTGAAAGATAGGGAGGCCTGGCATGCTGCAGTCCATGGGGTGGCAGAGTCGGACATGACTGAGCGACTGGACTGAACTGAACTGCTGTCTTACACATGACTTCTTATTGTTCCAGGGTAGGGGCTGCTTTTCATTCATCATTTACATGTGGCCTCCTTCAGTACCTGTCACACAGTGGCTACTCATTAAATAGCTTGAAAATGAACGTGTGAAAAAATTACCAAATGAGAGTTGGGTGGTTAAATGAATTAATGAATAAAAGAACTAAGCTCTTCTAGGTCCCAAGTTGTTTCTCCTTTCACTAAATCTGCCATTGCTTACATACTAATTATTTTAGAAAGAGATTAACACGATTTTCACTCATGTACATGATGTCTCTTGAATTAGATTAGAAGCTTTTTTAAAGGGCATGGACATCTTACTATGCTTTTAATTCTCTCAGATCCAGACATATCAGGGTTGGATAAAGTTTCTGAATGCTCTCTCTTGCAAAATACTTGCACAACAAGAATTTTCTTCACTTGTGATGAGGGAAGTTTCTGCAAAGGTTTTATTTCAAAGACAATGTTGTAATAAGGTATTATCCTATCACAGTCACAAAAAAGACACAACTGCCCGAGTCACTGTTTTGCTGACAGTAGAAGGAACATTCAAGGTTCCATCTCTTTAGACGCTTAAACGAGAGCCTATATTTCAATGTTCAGAACCTTCAAAATACTATTTGCCTGTGTAAGAAAACACGAAAATATGGGCTATTTTCAGTCTCTTTCATGTCTTTGTCAAACTTTCAGAAATACTTTTTAAAGAAACATACCTATGACATTAAGCTTGAATCTTTTCTCCTAAGTATTTAGCAAGTATTCAATCAAAGAAATACCTAAGTATGAAACTTTCTTTTATTTCTGGTAGCTGATTTGAAGAAACAAAATTTGGCAAGAATATAAAGACCAAGATTAAGCTCCTCTACAGACAAGAGAATAAATAGGTTTATAGATAAACTGATCATCACATACCTTACTGACTCTAGACCAATGGTTCTCAACCAAGGAGGACTGTGTTCCCAGGGACATTGGATGACATCTACAGACATTTTGGTTATCACAACTGGGACTTTGCTACTGGCATCAAGTGTATAAAAGCCAGGGATGCTAATGGTTCTAAACATCCCACAATGCAAAGAACAAGCTGCCATAATAAAGAACTATCTGGTCCCTAATGTCAACAGTGCCAAGGTTGGGAAAGCATGCACTAGAATTATACATTTCCTCGTCACTGGAGCAAAAGAGTAAAATAAAAAGGATGAGGGCTTCCCTGGTGGTCCAGTGGGTAAGGACACCGCCTTGCAGTGCAAGGGGCGCCGGTTCGATCCCTGGCCTGGGAAGATCCCACGTGCCGCGGAGCGGCTGGACTGATGTGTCCAATTACCAAGCCGGAGCTCTGGAGCGCATGCGCCCAGAGCCGGTGCTCTGCGACAACAGAGGCCACTGCGATGGGAGGCCCACACAGGCCAAAGAACAAAGATGGATGAAAAATAGACAAATGAAAGACCAATAGAAGCGGCCCACCCACCTCCCCTCCCTCCCCACCCCTCCTCTCCACCCCCCTAAAATAAATAAATAAATAAATAAATGTTAAAAAAAAAAAAGATGAGTTCCCAATTATTCTCCCTTCCTCCCAAAATCTAGAACTAGGAGGAAATGAACTATGATGATATTTGCACAGTTCAGTGAAGATAGCATTTGTATTTTTTTTTTAAATAATTTTCCCTTTATTTTTTATTTATTTATTTATTTTTGACAGAGGGTGGGTGGCGGGTTGGGGAGGGAGGGGGGTGGGCAGGCCACTTCTATTGGTCTTTCATTTGTCTATTTGCATCCATCTTTTCGTTCTTTGGCCTGTGTGGGCCTCCCATCGCGGTGGCCTCAGTTGTCCTAGAGCACCGGCTCTGGGCGCATGTGCTCCACAGCTCTGGCTCAGTAGTTGGACACATCAGTCCAGCCGCTCCATGGCACGTGGGATCTTCCCAGGTCAGGGATCAAACCAGCACCCCTTGCACTGCAAGGCGGTGTCCTTACCCACTGGACCACCAGGGAAGCCCTGAAGATAGCATTTGGAAAGAAACAGGATCGGGAAAAATAAAACGGCATTTTGAGCAACTCAGTTCTTAGAAGGAAAACAGATTTTAGACATTCTCATTTCCATTGTAACAAATGTTAGCATCAGCGATGGGTTTTAACTATCCAGGCAGATGGGTTATTGTAACTAAAGTCAGACTGCAAGGCCTACACCTACTCCAGGAGTAGAATTTCCCAAGAGCTAAATGACTTTCAGATACAAGAGGCCACCAGTGGCTTTAGTAAGCGTTTTAACTCTCATGGATAATTTTAAAGGGGATTAGAAAGTTGAAATCTGATGCATCTCCAGAAAAGTTAACCAGGCTTAGTCATTACAAAGGATATTTTAACTGCAATAGGTAAATGGAAATATCCCAGTTTCAAAGGAGGAAGTTCAGAGGAAGTGTACTCGCTGGATTTTGTGACAGACATGCCAACATCAGGAAGGATACACAGGGAAGACTATTTTCCAATACTTCTGCACCTACATTTGCAATGCAAAATAATTCGTTATCTGCTTTCAAAGGGAGAAATATAGTAAAATTGCTCAAACTAAATATTTTAGGAATATATATGGATGTGATTTTTTTGCGAAGACCTTTCAGTGGTGGCTACTACAATTAATTAATTGGGACTTTGGTCAAACCATCTGTGAGTAACACTGCTGTTCTTAATGTATGCTTCTAAAACAGCACAACACTGCCGTATATTCCTAAACACGGAGCTCTCCAAGCAAATTCTCCAGGGACATATACTAACCACCAATCTGTGATAAATATTTCTTCTTTTGCCTCTTCCATTGCATTTGCCACATCTTCAAAATATCCTTTGGCATTAACATACCTGAAAGACAAAAGTTTTCCGTTTCACTTTTTAGCAAAAAAGACAAATCTATCATATGGTAAAACAAAAGATGGAAGTCACTGCCTAGAGGCTACAAAACCTCCAGTTTACTTTTTATAACTGGAAACAAAGACTGAAAACAACATGTTCTGTCTGCTATGTAGGAAGTATAGTAAGCAGAAAGAAGTAGGCAACCTGATTTGTTTCTGCAGAGAGAATAACTAATTGATTGGTCTCATCATTGTACGGGGTCAGACGAACGCACCTATCTTGTTGCATTTACACACAGGATTGTTCTTCTGAGACTGAAAGCAGACCAGTTTCTAATCCATGAGTAGAAAAATATGTTAAGCAAAATATTATTTTAAAAGAAATACCTACCAAGTAAATTCTCTTTCTTAAATTATGGCTAATGACTTAAATAAACTTTTCATTTGCATCATTAAGAAAATGTATGAAGTTAACATTTAAAATCAAACTTCAAAATCTGAGCTATTTCAAGCTCATTGTAAAAAATAATCACAAAACTAAAAAGTGGAAAAATAAGCTATGCTCAGGTAACACTTATAAATTCTATAAAGTATAATGCATAACATTTTTTCATAGTTTCAAAAATTGATTCCAGGTAAACTTAGACCACTCTAATATTAAGTGCTATGACTATCTTCATAGTTTTAGAGCAAAAAGATCTTACCATTTAGCTAAAGTGTTCTCTTGGATAGCAGCATATGACCCAAATCGATGATCTTTGAGAAAGTTGCGGCCATATTTCTGAATGAATTCTTCTATGGCCCCACCCCACCACCGAGCATGCCTATAGCTGTTGCATTTTAAAATCAGTGTCCTTCAAAGAAAAGCAAAATGTGAAGAAGAATGGTCACTTTATGTTCAATTTCTTTAAGTAATTTAAGAACTAAACATGTCCCTTTTTTTTTTTTTTTTGGCACTACAGCAGACAAAGTTGAAAATTTTAGACACAGAGCATCCTACTGATGTGAAAAAAACAGACTTCTAAACGTTATTGGCATTATTTTAAAGTATATTCTATGTAGCAAAAACAAACTTTCAGGTTACTTATTCCCTCATTCACTTATGTAGACATATACAAAGGCACTTATGGGCCTAGAGCTAACTGTGTGAAGCTCCAGGCTCACGAGGATGACATGAAAGAGGTATAAGGTGAGGTGCTACATCTAAGTCTGTGAAAATTGTTGGCTTCTGTAAAGGATGTTTCCCTTTAGCCTGCCATTCCCTCAGCCTCTGGAAATATCCTGATTTTTCCTCGCCTACTCTGAGTCCACCAAAGCCAACATAATGGCATACTCCAGGCCCTGATTCCATAGACCAATTCAGGGATGATATTCATAAGACAACTCCACCCAACAAGTGAGAATAAAACCAAGGACTTGCTCAGAAATGCCAGCATAAGACTCTTCCCTTTCCACCAAAATTGGTTTCAGTGTAAGAGGCAGCCATCTTGCTATCACCAGGGAATCATCCTGAGGATGGAGCAGATCCCAGGAGACAGCTGAGAAACTCCAGGAAAATACACCTCAATGACATAGTTGGAGGCTGGGAATCAGCCATGATTAGCATGGTTGATTAATTACTTCGGATATAACTCAGACTGCACTGGATTTTTCTACTGCCAATAACTAAGCAATCCTAAATGGTTACAGATTTATCAGTGCTGAAAAAAATTCAGAGTGGGAGAATACAAAAAGTTATTACATGAACAATGTCAGAACTGGTGATTACCACTAAGACGTGGAAATAAGTTACTCAAATTTGAAGTTCAGAGAAAACAAGGTATGGGAATTCCCTGGCAGACCAGTGGTTTAGACTCCAGGCTCTCACTGCCAGGACTCTGGGTACTATCCCTGGTCAGGGAAATAAGATCATACATGCCTCTTGGCATAGCCAAAAGGAAAAGAACAACAACAAAAGCAACAAAACAGAAACAAGGTGTTGAAGCCAGTCATCTCCCTACCATCTAGGCAGAAAGTCACCCCAATATAAGACGAGTGTTGTGAGTGAGGAGAGAGTTTGCTTTGGGGGGAAATGCAATGATTCTGATGAGAAGTAGGGAAGAGGCTATATTCACGTATTTTAAAATAATTACTTATAAAGATTTGGGATGACCAAACCTGGTATGTCAGAGACTGATGCTTGGCTTTTGTCTGGGGTGTAGGGAGGGGCAAGGTGAGGTGTGGTCCTGCTGGAATGAGTCAGGCATCCTCCACCAGCCACAGCAGAGCAGACGTGGGGCTCTGTGCTCAGGTCACGAGGGCAGGGGAAGGGCGTGAACCAGCAGGCAAGCACTGCTCCAACTGTGTTGAGATGCCTCTGAAAACTAGTTATGAGAGAAAAGATATTGCAGAGGAGATAAGGGACAAAACCATTGCAAACACGGAGGCAGAAAGAAAGATGGAATTTGTAAAAAAGGCATGACAACTCCACCCAACAAGTGAGAATAAAACCAAGGACTTGCTCAGAAATGCCAGCATAAGACTCTTCCCTTTCCACCAAAATTGGTTTCAGTGTAAGAGGCAGCCATCTTGCTATCACCAGGGAATCATCCTGAGGATGGAGCAGATCCCAGGAGACAGCTGAGAAACTCCAGGAAAATACACCTCAATGACATAGTTGGAGGCTGGGAATCAGCCATGATTAGCATGGTTGATTAATTACTTCGGATATAACTCAGACTGCACTGGATTTTTCTACTGCCAATAACTAAGCAATCCTAAATGGTTACAGATTTATCAGTGCTGAAAAAAATTCAGAGTGGGAGAATACAAAAAGTTATTACATGAACAATGTCAGAACTGGTGATTACCACTAAGACGTGGAAATAAGTTACTCAAATTTGAAGTTCAGAGAAAACAAGGTATGGGAATTCCCTGGCAGACCAGTGGTTTAGACTCCAGGCTCTCACTGCCAGGACTCTGGGTACTATCCCTGGTCAGGGAAATAAGATCATACATGCCTCTTGGCATAGCCAAAAGGAAAAGAACAACAACAAAAGCAACAAAACAGAAACAAGGTGTTGAAGCCAGTCATCTCCCTACCATCTAGGCAGAAAGTCACCCCAATATAAGACGAGTGTTGTGAGTGAGGAGAGAGTTTGCTTTGGGGGGAAATGCAATGATTCTGATGAGAAGTAGGGAAGAGGCTATATTCACGTATTTTAAAATAATTACTTATAAAGATTTGGGATGACCAAACCTGGTATGTCAGAGACTGATGCTTGGCTTTTGTCTGGGGTGTAGGGAGGGGCAAGGTGAGGTGTGGTCCTGCTGGAATGAGTCAGGCATCCTCCACCAGCCACAGCAGAGCAGACGTGGGGCTCTGTGCTCAGGTCACGAGGGCAGGGGAAGGGCGTGAACCAGCAGGCAAGCACTGCTCCAACTGTGTTGAGATGCCTCTGAAAACTAGTTATGAGAGAAAAAGATATTGCAGAGGAGATAAGGGACAAAAACCATTGCAAACACGGAGGCAGAAAGAAAGATGGAATTTGGAAAATGTGTAAGAAGGGATGTGAAAAGAACTGTCTCTATAGAACTGAAAGACTGTCGATGAAGGCAGAGAGATAAAAGGCCTTGGATTGTAAATGGAGGAATTTGGGCTTATTTGATACAAGGAGGGGGACTATTTACAGCAGGGAGGAAATGGATGAAACCATCCCTACATTAATCTGTATGGATTCATTTGGTAAGAGTGCACAAGTGAGTGAGGACAGGAAATGGAGATAAAATGGCCAGTAACATTAGAGCAATCAATGAAGACTGTGGTCTGATACTATGGTCCTCCAGAAAACAGGAAATTAGTACCAGGAGGAAGGTGGCTTTTTTTCTTTCTTGGTCACACTGTGCACCCTGTGAAATTTTAATTCCCTGATCAGGGATTGGACCTGTGCCTTTGGCAATGAAACCTCAGAGTCCTAACGGCTGGACTGCCATGGAATCCCCAGGAGGAAGACTTAATGGCAGCACTATTACATTTCCAGTAACCAATCAGGAACCTCCCATTGCCTGAGATAAGGAAGTTCAGCTTTTTTCACACATACGCAAACATACTTGTAAACATATTAGTAACAGTAGCACATTTATATAATATATATTTAATGTTAGTCAGTGGGTAGAGAGAGAAATGTGCATCTGTATGTATTTATATGGTCTTCCCAGGTGGCTCATTGGTAAAAAAAAAAAAATCTGCCTGCCAACCAGGAGATGTGGGTTTGATCCCTGGATTAGGAAGGCCCCCTGGAGCAGGAAATGGCAACCCACTCCAGTATTCTTGGGAGAATTCCAGGGACAGAGGAGCCTGATAGGCTACAGTCCATAGAGTCGCAAAGAGTTGGACACAACTTAGCAACTAAACAACAAAAACAATGTCTTCAAATACATGAGGTAGAACTTTATAGAGACAAATGTATATATCAGAAAAAGACACACACATTGTTAGAAACATATTTATCAACATATAAACATATATATACTCGTTAATAAAATCTACAATAAACATACAGTTGTGTATCCTTCAAGATATCTTTTTAAAAATCTGTATAACAGAATTTTTATAAACAAATCACTTCTTATGAGTTTTGTTAATTAAAGGGCATCCATTTATAAAGTAAAATTATTACTCTTTATGTGTTTGGTGAGTTGGTATTATTGGGTAGTCAATTTTATTAAAGTAGGCATATATTTTGTTCAAACAGGCACAGAGAAATACACGGGATCATTTATTCTGACTCTTCTGTATAGGATACGCTGTATCTTAAAGATATATAAAAAAGTAGTTTCATTACTTTTGATTGAGGACGAGTTCTAAAAAACAATTTTCTAACATCTGAAATATTTTACCTTCTTCACTTAAGGTTGGGAGAAAAACTGTGTTTTTAGAGAAATCTTTAAAAAATCTTTTCAATTTCTACCTTGAAAGATTATCAATTCGGAGTCCATATTTTGTCTCTGTCTCCTTCCTCCCCACCTTAACTCTGAACTCTTTATCCACCAGCAGGACGAAGGCAATGGCAGCACTATTACATTTCCAGTAACCAATCAGGAACCTCCCATTGCCTGAGATAAGGAAGTTCAGCTTTTTTCACACATACGCAAACATACTTGTAAACATATTAGTAACAGTAGCACATTTATATAATATATATTTAATGTTAGTCAGTGGGTAGAGAGAGAAATGTGCATCTGTATGTATTTATATGGTCTTCCCAGGTGGCTCATTGGTAAAAAAAAAAAATCTGCCTGCCAACCAGGAGATGTGGGTTTGATCCCTGGATTAGGAAGGCCCCCTGGAGCAGGAAATGGCAACCCACTCCAGTATTCTTGGGAGAATTCCAGGGACAGAGGAGCCTGATAGGCTACAGTCCATAGAGTCGCAAAGAGTTGGACACAACTTAGCAACTAAACAACAAAAACAATGTCTTCAAATACATGAGGTAGAACTTTATAGAGACAAATGTATATATCAGAAAAAGACACACACATTGTTAGAAACATATTTATCAACATATAAACATATATATACTCGTTAATAAAATCTACAATAAACATACAGTTGTGTATCCTTCAAGATATCTTTTTAAAAATCTGTATAACAGAATTTTTATAAACAAATCACTTCTTATGAGTTTTGTTAATTAAAGGGCATCCATTTATAAAGTAAAATTATTACTCTTTATGTGTTTGGTGAGTTGGTATTATTGGGTAGTCAATTTTATTAAAGTAGGCATATATTTTGTTCAAACAGGCACAGAGAAATACACGGGATCATTTATTCTGACTCTTCTGTATAGGATACGCTGTATCTTAAAGATATATAAAAAAGTAGTTTCATTACTTTTGATTGAGGACGAGTTCTAAAAAACAATTTTCTAACATCTGAAATATTTTACCTTCTTCACTTAAGGTTGGGAGAAAAACTGTGTTTTTAGAGAAATCTTTAAAAAATCTTTTCAATTTCTACCTTGAAAGATTATCAATTCGGAGTCCATATTTTGTCTCTGTCTCCTTCCTCCCCACCTTAACTCTGAACTCTTTATCCACCAGCAGGACGAAGGCAATAGCACCACTGTCTGGCTTCATATACAGTAAAAAGGAATCTTTAACTATCAACCACCTGTAAAAAGAAATACATATTTGTGAAGTTGTACTGAATTACAGAAACAAAAGGAACAAATTACTATGACAAGTCTGAAGTAAACACTCTAGCAGATAATAAGCATAATTTTATTTTTTATGCAAGGGATCTATTTTTTTAAATATGAAAATACTATGAAACAGAAAAACGAACAAAATCTTCCTATTATGCTTTTCTGAGAAGTACTAGCACCAAGCAACTCAAGACAATTCATTGGCTCTTTAAATACTAATGGCAAAGCCTGGAAGAATGTCCCTGATGTGCGCAGGCAGCGCTCAAAGGACAAACAGCAGGAACAAAAGCTGTTGGAAAAACGGAATGGGTTAGTATTTGCTAAAATAAACCAACACAAAAGAGGCAAGTGAGTCTCTGACTACAAAGCCCCACTCAAAACAAATCCAGTAAGTATCCAGTACTCCACATATTGCTGTTTATTTCAAATTATTGGTGGTTTAAGGATTATTAATAAATGATGCTCAGTGGAACAGGATCTCGCAAAAGTATATCTGCAACCAACTCAATTTATAATTTAAGAGCTTCCTGATGGCAAAGTACAGTGATAAACTGGGAGTTAGTTAGGGTAGCGGTGGGCTTCCCTGGTGGCTCCCTGGGTGGCAGGAATCTGTCTGCAGTGCAGGTGACCCAGGTTTGATCCCTACATCGGGAATGGGTACCCACGCCAATGTTCTTGCCTGGAGAATTCCATGGACAGAGGAGCCGGGTGGGCTGCAGTCCATGGGATTGCAAAGAGTCAGACATGACTGAGCAACTAACATTTAGGGTGGGGATAGAAATGGCACAAAGATAAATCAGACATGTTTCTGAAGGAGCTTTTTAGGCGAGTGGGGCACAAGGACAATGTTAGGCTGAGTGGGACAGGTACTAGAGGAAAAAAGCAAAACTGACTGATGTATGTAAGTAGGAAGGAGTCCTCATTTCTCACTAGAGTATGAGCCAGTGGCATTCTCCCAGACAGCTGCCAAGCCAGCAAGGAGCCCATCAAGTGAGCCCTAAGGGGTGGTCAAGGGTTCGTCCCACATGGAAGGAAGAGTTAGACAAGGTGCTGAGGGGTGGAAAATGCTGCCTGTGTTGGGAGACAGTTTGGAGAGGCCAGGGTTTCAGGAAGGGTAGTGAGGGAAGCCAGACAGATGAGGTGTGGAGAGGGGGCCAGGCGTAGGACACAATGAGGACAGTCTGAGGGCCAGGCTAAAAAGGCTGATTTTATATCGTGGAATCAGTGTTTTTCAAACTTGCCTGATCATCAGAATATCTTGAGATACTCGTTTTTAAAAAAAGTAGATTCCCAGGCCCCACCACAGATCCATTAAAAAGACACCCAGGTGCCTATTAAATAACGGAATCCTCCTGCCTTGGTAAGGCACTGAGACAATAAATCATAGGAACTGTGTTTTAGGAAGATGTGAAGGACAAAGAGGGATGTCCTGGAGGAGTTAGCAAGACGCTGCAATAACTGAGCCTAACAGTGCTTCTCACACGTCACTGTGAATACACATGGCCAGGGGACCCTGTTAGAGGTCAGGTTCTGATTCAGTAGGTCTGCATTCTCACAGACCCAAAGGGAAGGCTGAGGTTGGGACCACACCTTGTGTAGTAAGGAGGTAGATGATAGGCATGATGTTGACAGTGGCAAGAGAGAAAGGGCCGGGTGGATTTAAGTGAAAACAAATAGAAACTTTGTCAAGCTGTGTCTAACACTATAGTCCCCTGTAATTGTTCAGTGGTCAAATGAATTGGTCGACAACTAAATAAACTAACAAGGGAAGTATTATCACATATTAGGCAACGTAAAGCATGTTATGAAATAGGTAAGGCCTGAACATAAATTAACTAATTGTAAATGTAACACGTGAATCAATTTAACAAGTCTATAATAAATCAGACATGTTTCTGAAGGAGCTTTTTAGGCGAGTGGGGCACAAGGACAATGTTAGGCTGAGTGGGACAGGTACTAGAGGAAAAAAGCAAAACTGACTGATGTATGTAAGTAGGAAGGAGTCCTCATTTCTCACTAGAGTATGAGCCAGTGGCATTCTCCCAGACAGCTGCCAAGCCAGCAAGGAGCCCATCAAGTGAGCCCTAAGGGGTGGTCAAGGGTTCGTCCCACATGGAAGGAAGAGTTAGACAAGGTGCTGAGGGGTGGAAAATGCTGCCTGTGTTGGGAGACAGTTTGGAGAGGCCAGGGTTTCAGGAAGGGTAGTGGGGGAAGCCAGACAGATGAGGTGTGGAGAGGGGCCAGGCGTAGGACACAATGAGGACAGTCTGAGGGGCAGGCTAGAAAGGCTGGTTTGCTAGCGGGGGATCAGTGTTTTTCAAACTTGACTGATCACCAGAATATCTTGAGATACTCGTTTTTAAAAAAAGTAGATTCCCAGGCCCCACCACAGATCCATTAAAAAGACACCCAGGTGCCTATTAAATAACGGAATCCTCCTGCCTTGGTAAGGCACTGAGACAATAAATCATAGGAACTGTGTTTTAGGAAGATGTGAAGGACAAAGAGGGATGTCCTGGAGGAGTTAGCAAGACGCTGCAATAACTGAGCCTAACAGTGCTTCTCACACGTCACTGTGAATACACATGGCCAGGGGACCCTGTTAGAGGTCAGGTTCTGATTCAGTAGGTCTGCATTCTCACAGACCCAAAGGGAAGGCTGAGGTTGGGACCACACCTTGTGTAGTAAGGAGGTAGATGATAGGCATGATGTTGACAGTGGCAAGAGAGAAAGGGCCGGGTGGATTTAAGTGAAAACAAATAGAAACTTTGTCAAGCTGTGTCTAACACTATAGTCCCCTGTAATTGTTCAGTGGTCAAATGAATTGGTCGACAACTAAATAAACTAACAAGGGAAGTATTATCACATATTAGGCAACGTAAAGCATGTTATGAAATAGGTAAGGCCTGAACATAAATTAACTAATTGTAAATGTAACACGTGAACTCAGAAGTTAAACAAGTCTATAATAAATCATTGCTGAAATTGCTCACCACATTACATTTTAGTGGCTGTCTACTTTGGAATTCAATGCAGACAATCTACATTGGTTTTCACATGATTTCACTTCATTTATATATATATATATATATTTTTTTTTTTTTTAAGATTTATTTATTTATTTATTTTTTGGGGGCAGGGGTCGGGTTGGGGAGGGAGGGGAGCGGGCGGGCCACTTCTATTGGTCTTTCATTTCTCTATTTTCATCCATCTTTATACTTTGGCCTGGATGGGCCTCCCATCGCGGTGGCGTCTGTCACTGCAGGGTGCCGGCTCTGGGCGCATGCGCTCCAGAGCTCCGACTCCGTAATTGGACACATCGGTCCAGCCGCTCCGCGGCACGTGGGATCTTCCCAGGCCAGGGATTGAACCAGCGCCCCTTGCACTGCAAGGCGGTGTTCTTACCCACTGGACCACCAAGGGAAGCCCCCATTTATATTTTAATATATAGGCTGTCTCCTTTCCAATGAAAGGGGGTGGGATGGATTTAGGATAACACAGTAAAGATCACACATGTGCTATGGTTAACAAAAGAAAAAACACCCAGATCACAGAAAGCAAGTACCTAACCACGGCACTAATATAATTATGCTGGCATGCCAATATGAGTTTGAGCTTCCTGTTTTTTCTTATCACATGAATGAATTAAGGAAATCAAGAGGTGGCCCACCAAAAAGCTAAATTCCAAAGAAAGTTTCTCACTTGAAACCTAACATAAGTCAGCTGAACAATATTAATTGATAACATTCCCAATGGTTTTCAGCAAATGCATAATTTATATTTTATACGAATTCTCTTCACACTGCTCAATGTAATTGCCAAGGCCACGCTATCAAATGGTAACTCAGTAATTCTGATGGGGTTGAGCTGTGACTTACATGTAGCTGCTTGGTGATGAAAAGTTGGTTAAGGTTTAAAGATTAGACAGACCATATATTTGTTAAAGGTCCTTCTTTAGTTGTAGTTCTTTGTCCCAGCTTGACTTTCCACATAAGCTAGAGAGCAGACGGCAGGGCACAGGCCCAGGGCAGCAGTGTGCTGCTGACCAGGAAGGAGCCACAGGCTTTGAAAACCACAGTTGGCACATTTGTCAAACTGAGAAAGAAAGTCAAACGTACCAGACCTGGAAATTTGCCTAGAAGTCAAGGCCACCTGAATGGCATCAGAGTCAGCTCTAACCAGAGCTCCACACCACAGACAACAGTGAGGGATGATGAAATACAGAACTCTTTAGCAGTGATGAATTTTGAAAGCTGAAGCCAAAAGATAATGGTTTCTGTTTTGATGACCATGAGTTATTTTCTGTTAACAGTTGTCAGTTATAGGGAATTGATGCCTGGGCTCTGTTTAAGGTCTTCTTAATTATGCCATTCCTTAAACATCTTATTTCTGCCCTTTGTCTCTTTGATCACTAGATGTTTTTCTTTAACAGGAGGATATGCATCAAGCAAGGAATCTGTCAAGTGGTCTTCCTGCTGCTCAGGGATTGTCTGCTTGAAGTCAGCCTCCCTGGGCTCCAGTTCTGGTTCTTCCAATTGCCCTTTTCTGTGAACTTGGGTAAATGAGCCCAACGTCTAAATCCATAAAATGAGGAGAACAATAACGTCCAGTTCCTAGTGTTTGTGAGGATTCACTGAGATGACTCATGGATATTGCTTAACACAATGCCTGGCACCAATACATGTGAGCTTTTATGAATTCTCTTGTTCTAAACCAGGTGAGATTATGATCTGTTCTAACACGATGTGACCTGTGTTAGTTATACTGTGTCATTAAAATACAGATAAACCCATATGAGCTAGACATCACCTTCTCAGCCTCGTCTCCACCTCTTCACTCCCAATATGCTGTTTCCACTGGTTTCGAGACTTACTAACCTTGCTCTTTGGGCTTCTACATTTGCTATTCCTCCCTTAGAAATTATTTCTTCCAGATCCTCCCACGAGCAGTCCTTTCCTGTTAATCAGCCTTTGGCTTAAACATTCCTCCACAGGAAGGCTTTCCTGGGCTCCCATCCCACCCCTTCCCCTATTCTGTTTAGCTTCTTGATAGCACTATCACTGTCTGGAACTTGTTGTTTGTCTGCTTGTTTATTGTCTTTCCTCTACTGGAAAATGAGCTCCTTGAAAGCAGGATCTGTATCTTATGTTCACTGGTGTCTTCCCAGGGCCTAGCACAAGTCTCCAGGCAAAGCAACCCTCTTGCCTGAGTACTAGCTGCACAAGTAGATCCCTGAGAGCAAATGAAATCATTTAGACAATGTCACTGTCTAAACATTGTCTAAACATTCTTGGTCTAGCTCATAGTTCAGTAAATGCCAACTTTATTCCATAAAAACTACTCCTTTCTCTTAAGATATTATTTGTGATAAGAAACTTATCATCTAGTCCATCCATAGGACGTACTGTTTCAGTAGATGTTGTAAGTTGTGGGAAGAAATGTGTGCTGTATTCACCAGTTTTTTATTCATACTTCTGTCTGAGACAAGGCTATCCTGAGACTGGATTGAAAGTTGGATTGCCTTGTTTGCCTTATGTCAGTTTGGGAAGACAGAATACACAAAGCAATCAGAAAGTTTTCTATGGATACAAAAAATTTTAAAAAGAGATATGACCCAGTATTGCCCTTAAAAGTGACTCCCATTGCCTTGGTTTCCCTTTGTCAGATAAAATGAGGAGAACAATAACGTCCAGTTCCTAGTGTTTGTGAGGATTCACTGAGATGACTCATGGATATTGCTTAACACAATGCCTGGCACCAATACATGTGAGCTTTTATGAATTCTCTTGTTCTAAACCAGGTGAGATTATGATCTGTTCTAACACGATGTGACCTGTGTTAGTTATACTGTGTCATTAAAATACAGATAAACCCATATGAGCTAGACATCACCTTCTCAGCCTCGTCTCCACCTCTTCACTCCCAATATGCTGTTTCCACTGGTTTCGAGACTTACTAACCTTGCTCTTTGGGCTTCTACATTTGCTATTCCTCCCTTAGAAATTATTTCTTCCAGATCCTCCCACGAGCAGTCCTTTCCTGTTAATCAGCCTTTGGCTTAAACATTCCTCCACAGGAAGGCTTTCCTGGGCTCCCATCCCACCCCTTCCCCTATTCTGTTTAGCTTCTTGATAGCACTATCACTGTCTGGAACTTGTTGTTTGTCTGCTTGTTTATTGTCTTTCCTCTACTGGAAAATGAGCTCCTTGAAAGCAGGATCTGTATCTTATGTTCACTGGTGTCTTCCCAGGGCCTAGCACAAGTCTCCAGGCAAAGCAACCCTCTTGCCTGAGTACTAGCTGCACAAGTAGATCCCTGAGAGCAAATGAAATCATTTAGACAATGTCACTGTCTAAACATTGTCTAAACATTCTTGGTCTAGCTCATAGTTCAGTAAATGCCAACTTTATTCCATAAAAACTACTCCTTTCTCTTAAGATATTATTTGTGATAAGAAACTTATCATCTAGTCCATCCATAGGACGTACTGTTTCAGTAGATGTTGTAAGTTGTGGGAAGAAATGTGTGCTGTATTCACCAGTTTTTTATTCATACTTCTGTCTGAGACAAGGCTATCCTGAGACTGGATTGAAAGTTGGATTGCCTTGTTTGCCTTATGTCAGTTTGGGAAGACAGAATACACAAAGCAATCAGAAAGTTTTCTATGGATACAAAAAATTTTAAAAAGAGATATGACCCAGTATTGCCCTTAAAAGTGACTCCCACTTAGACCCCAATAGCATTCTAGTGTGGGAAAATTTCCAAACAAATTTGTCAGCTATATCTTACTATTTTTGTTTGGTATTGAAATTTTATACCTCATGAATGTGACTTAGGAAGTGCTTATTAATATGGAATCAAGCTTCATGGAAAGATTTTTTCTATTTAAAATGAGATATATCCTTCTAGAGAAGATCATACCATTTTAGATTGTCCTGGTTTAAGTCTGATGTGTGTGCGTGTGCTCAGTTGCTTCAGTCACGTCTGACTCTTTGTGACCCCATAGACCTCACCAGGCTCCTCTGTCCACGGAATTCTCCAGGTAAGAATACTGGAGTGGGTTGCCATACCGTCCTCCAGGGGACCTGACCAACCCAGGGACTGAACCTCCATCTCCTGCACTGCTGGCAAATTGCTCATCACTGTTCTCACTGTGGCCAGAACACAGCCTGGCAAACATTAGGCATTCAACATGTGACAAATGGGAGGAAGAGCAGGAAGGGAGCCATCAAGGGTGTTTTCATACAGTTTATTATGGGCAGCTGTGCTGCCAGGGAACTCCAGGAGATGGTGTAGAGTTTGCTGCAGAATCACCCTGTCCAGGGGCTGATGGGGCTGGATTCCCACCAGTTCTTGGCTGACGGCTGATCGCGGGGGCTGCGAATGTCTCCAGCCTGCTCTGCTCAGGCAGCCCAGAGCAAGTCTTCAAAAACTCGTCAGTGCTTGCAGTCCAAAATCTATACCTGGCACTCAGCAGCAGTTGCTGATGTCTGGGGATCAGGCAGGAGGAATCTGTCCCTGGGCCACAGTGGACTGGGAGGCCCCGCCTCGCAGAGAGGCATGGTGGGGGTGGGAAGCCAGGGCAGGTGCAGGCTGGCTTATGCGCTGCTCCTCTCCTGGCCTGACACTCAGGGTTCTCTAGGGCTCCCAACGCCCTGGGCGGAAGACGGTGGGACAATTCTTCAAGGAGTCTCTGAATTTCCTGTGCTGTTACTTACATACCAAGTCTCTTACAGAAGTTTATTTGAAAGCAAATATTTCCCTGTATATTATAGTAAAAACTCTTTTTTGGGTAACACAGAAATGTTCAACTTTCTCTAGCTTAATCTCTTCATCTTTTCCTTGTAATTTCTTCTATCCTTTCAAAGCCAAGAAAATAAGAACCCAACCTAATGGTAATTTTTGCTGGAAGTGTATCTGAAATATGTTAAAGACCCTAGTCTTAAGTATATATACCTTTAACCCACACACAGCTCAATTTCATCTTCACACATGAGCTCATATTTCTTTTTCAAGGTTAGAGAAATAACATATTTCCTAACACTTTCAAAATTCCAGTAAATTATTATTGGGACAAGTAGCTGTTGTTTATTATATTCAAAACATGGTCATAAATGCTTTGATGAACAAATAAGAATGAGGTAAGAATACCACTGTACAAGGAGTCTTTAGTTGGACAGGACATAGGATATGACTTAAAGTTTTCTGTCTATTTCACACTTACCACAATATACATCCTCAAAAATATAACTCTAAAATTACCCCTGAACACTACCATATTTTAGTGTATTTTAATGTACAGAGTAGTGGGTCTTAGTGTATTATAGTTTAGTATACTTGTAAATTTGCACACTGTCACCACTAATATCTAATTCCAGAATGGCTTCATCACATTGAAAGAATCTCACACCCAGTAGTAGCTGCTCCCTATTCCCCTCCCCCTACAGCCCCCGGAAACCATGAATCTACTCTGTCTCTATGGATTTGTTTATTCTAAAGCTTTCATATGAATGGAAGCATATAATCCATGACCTTTCATATTTTATGTGAAAGATTTTACGGCACTCAGCAGCAGTTGCTGATTCGGGGTCGCGGGAATCTGTCCCTGGGCCACAGTGGACTGGGAGGCCCGCCTCGCAGAGAGGCATGGTGGGGGTGGGAAGCCAGGGCAGGTGCAGGCTGGCTTATGCGCTGCTCCTCTCCTGGCCTGACACTCAGGGTTCTCTAGGGCTCCCAACGCCCTGGGCGGAAGCGTGGGACAATTCTTCAAGGAGTCTCTGAATTTCCTGTGCTGTTACTTACATACCAAGTCTCTTACAGAAGTTTATTTGAAAGCAAATATTTCCCTGTATATTATAGTAAAAACTCTTTTTTGGGTAACACAGAAATGTTCAACTTTCTCTAGCTTAATCTCTTCATCTTTTCCTTGTAATTTCTTCTATCCTTTCAAAGCCAAGAAAATAAGAACCCAACCTAATGGTAATTTTTGCTGGAAGTGTATCTGAAATATGTTAAAGACCCTAGTCTTAAGTATATATACCTTTAACCCACACACAGCTCAATTTCATCTTCACACATGAGCTCATATTTCTTTTTCAAGGTTAGAGAAATAACATATTTCCTAACACTTTCAAAATTCCAGTAAATTATTATTGGGACAAGTAGCTGTTGTTTATTATATTCAAAACATGGTCATAAATGCTTTGATGAACAAATAAGAATGAGGTAAGAATACCACTGTACAAGGAGTCTTTAGTTGGACAGGACATAGGATATGACTTAAAGTTTTCTGTCTATTTCACACTTACCACAATATACATCCTCAAAAATATAACTCTAAAATTACCCCTGAACACTACCATATTTTAGTGTATTTTAATGTACAGAGTAGTGGGTCTTAGTGTATTATAGTTTAGTATACTTGTAAATTTGCACACTGTCACCACTAATATCTAATTCCAGAATGGCTTCATCACATTGAAAGAATCTCACACCCAGTAGTAGCTGCTCCCTATTCCCCTCCCCCTACAGCCCCCGGAAACCATGAATCTACTCTGTCTCTATGGATTTGTTTATTCTAAAGCTTTCATATGAATGGAAGCATATAATCCATGACCTTTCATATCTGTTTCTTTTTCACTTAGTGTAATATTTTCAAGGTTCATTCATATTATAACATATATCAGTCTTTCGTTCTTTTTGACAGAGCATAGACATAGGGACATCTTGGTGAAGAAATAGGGAGGGGGAAGCATGGAGGAAGTAACAAGGAAACCTACAGTGTTATGTGTGGAAAAGATAGCTAGTGTCATTGTGCTAAGGGAATAGGAGTGCTTACAATGGCTTGGGGCGAAGGTCTGGAGGGGTGGGATGGGGGGATCTGGGCGGGTGGGGACCATGGATATGCATATGACTGATCTGGGAACATACATGTCTGTGAACAACAAAACTCTGTAAAACCTTTAAAATAAAGAATTAAAAAAAAAAGTAAAAAAAAAAATTCAAATTCATAATTAAAATTCATTCTTTTAAAATGTACAATTTAGTGGTTTTAATATATTCACAAAATTGTGCAACCATCATGGCCATATAATTCCAAATATTTTCCAGAAAGAAATCCTATACCCATTTGTATTCTTCATTCCTTTTTATGGTCAAATAATACTACATTATATCCTGACCATTTTTTGGTCAACCCCTCATCAGTTGATGGGCATTTGGGCTTTTTACACTCTTTGGTTACTCTGAATAATGCGGCTGTGAACATCCATGTTTGAGTTTTAATGCAGACATATTTTTTCAGTACTCTGAAAATATCTGGGGTATGTGGTAACTGTAAGTTTAACATTTTGAGGAACTTCCATACCATTTTCCAAAGTGGCTGCATCAGTTTACATTATGCACCAGTGACGTATGAGGATTCCATTTTCTCCACAGTCTTGTCAGCACCTGCTATTGTCCAGTTTGCCACAGACATCCCAGTGGGTGTGAAGTTGCAGATCACTGTGGTTTTGATTTACCTTCTCCTAATGACTAGTGATATTAAGCATAATGACTTGTGTTCATTGGTCACTGTCTATATTCTCTATGACCAATTTTTGAATCCTACGGACCATTGTGGTGGGTGTGGGTGTGGGTGTGGGTGTGTGTGTGTATACACATAATTGGCATAGTCTGCCTACAAATTCAATTTTTTTTTTTTTTACAAATTCAATTTTGACTAGAATGTTTAAATAGAGCTGAACCCTAGAACTTTGCCATGACTTTCAAAGACTTATAATTGAAAACTAGAATATAACAGTTCCCCAAATACTCATTTCTTAAAACAAACACATAAAACTCTCGAGTCTCACCTTTTTGACCACCGATAGCAGGCTCTTCCATGGCCACAGCAATTCAGGCCTGGTATTCTGTGTCCGCCGGATCTCTTCATTATCATACCTTCTCTGAAAGAGACACCAAGTGAACACATCATCTTTAAACTTCCACTGCATACTTAGCTGATACAGCCTCACAACTTGGGACTAAATAAACTGTTTCGTTCTCCCATGCCATCCCTCTCCACTTTATCCTCTTTCACTGTCAAATAGCTCAACACCATGTTTACTAGGCTGAGTACTCCAGCAGCCAATCATTAAAAGCAGTCTTGTACATATAGGCCTGTCGGCATACTGCACACGGCAGGACCTTAAGCATCCCAGCTTCTGTCTCCAAATGCTGTGTTCTCTCCAGTCACCGTGACAGTCTGAAAAAGCCCCCACATGTTGCCAAATGCCCACACGGGGAAGGTTCACCTGCTGTGGAGACCACTGACACGCTCATCCACAGATTCAAGGCTACTTCTGAGTGCCTTCACTTATTGGTCTAGGACCAACCCATGTCAAAGAAGCTAAGCAAAGCTATTACTATGGAAGGAGAAATATCCTCACTTTGAAGGATATGAAAAGAAAGAATAATAATAATGGCCAATCAAACAAAAAACTTAAAAGAACTACTAATGATACTCTTGGCTAGAAAAGTTAAACTCTATAATATCAGGCTCTGAAGGATGATAATCATTAAGTAAATTTCCATCTTCCTACCTAACATTCATTTTACATGTCATTGCTGTTAGTCATTAAAATAAATGATAAACAGCTAACTTCTGTAAGTAACTAAAAGAAAGAATCTTATATATTTGATATTCTCCCAGACATCATATTTACTACCTCTGTTAAACACCCCCTACTGTGGGGTCAGAGGAGAAGGAGTATGAAGCAGCTTGTTTAATATAGCAACATAGTCTGCTTTGTACAAATAGGTTCCTCAGTTGCTCTAAGTCTGTTGGGAAGAAAGCAGTGATGTGGGGGAGCTCCATCACCTTACCTACCAACAAACCAAATACTACAAAGGCCCATCAACTTTTCACGCTTCTACTTAGAGACCCAACCCTGGAACTTACATGCCCTTTGGTCCCAAATCATGGATGAAAGACAGCTGGCTTATGTCAAGAAATTCTGTCTGCAAAGAGGTCAAAAATCCATACTTTAGAAAGCAAAAAAGAAGGGGAGAAATGGATGCACTGAAAACAATATTATTATGTACTTCCAAGTATAAGCACATCTGGAGTACTCTACAGATCACAAAAACCAGTAACAGTGGTACTGCCCTGAAAAACTGTATTTTAGAAGCCTATACACAATTAAAACACAATCAAGGTAGCAATATGTGCTTCAAGATTTAGAGACAAAATGCTCCAGAAGGTCATGGACAGACCTGCCAAGGATAGTAGACCATGTCAATAATGGCCTTAATAGAAAATCAAAACCGTAAAAGATACACTTCTGGCATTAGGAGGCAGAGAGGAGACCAGACACGGAAAACAATGCACCTCAACCAAGCTCTGTGGGAAGAACCGTAACATCAGCCAAGTGCTACGGGAAGAACCATAACAGTTACATGTAAAAGTAGTTATAAATACAGTTATAGGGAGAGGGTGACTACTTTCTCGCTAATGGGACATCACACAAGAAATGGCATTTGATCTCGGGCTGTAAATGAGATTAATAAAATGCAACATAACAATTTTCCTTTGAAGTTTTATATGTGTGATTGGGACTCCCTAACACTAACCATGTAAGAAAAATTACACATCTCTCAGAGCTGTAAACAAGTGTGAGCACAAACTAAATTTCTTTCTTAGGGCTATTTGAAGAAGTCTTTAACATTCAAAACGATTTAAATATCTTTAAAAACCCCAGATCAAGCATGTCTTCACACAGCACTTATTCTAAGGATTTTGAAAGTCAAGGTCTTTACACTTCAGCTCTTATATGAAACATGGTGACTCCCAGACATCATATTTACTACCTCTTTTAAACACCCCCTACTGTGGGGTCAGAGGAGAAGGAGTATGAAGCAGCTTGTTTAATATAGCAACATAGTCTGCTTTGTACAAATAGGTTCCTCAGTTGCTCTAAGTCTGTTGGGAAGAAAGCAGTGATGTGGGGGAGCTCCATCACCTTACCTACCAACAAACCAAATACTACAAAGGCCCATCAACTTTTCACGCTTCTACTTAGAGACCCAACCCTGGAACTTACATGCCCTTTGGTCCCAAATCATGGATGAAAGACAGCTGGCTTATGTCAAGAAATTCTGTCTGCAAAGAGGTCAAAAATCCATACTTTAGAAAGCAAAAAAGAAGGGGAGAAATGGATGCACTGAAAACAATATTATTATGTACTTCCAAGTATAAGCACATCTGGAGTACTCTACAGATCACAAAAACCAGTAACAGTGGTACTGCCCTGAAAAACTGTATTTTAGAAGCCTATACACAATTAAAACACAATCAAGGTAGCAATATGTGCTTCAAGATTTAGAGACAAAATGCTCCAGAAGGTCATGGACAGACCTGCCAAGGATAGTAGACCATGTCAATAATGGCCTTAATAGAAAATCAAAACCGTAAAAGATACACTTCTGGCATTAGGAGGCAGAGAGGAGACCAGACACGGAAAACAATGCACCTCAACCAAGCTCTGTGGGAAGAACCGTAACATCAGCCAAGTGCTACGGGAAGAACCATAACAGTTACATGTAAAAGTAGTTATAAATACAGTTATAGGGAGAGGGTGACTACTTTCTCGCTAATGGGACATCACACAAGAAATGGCATTTGATCTCGGGCTGTAAATGAGATTAATAAAATGCAACATAACAATTTTCCTTTGAAGTTTTATATGTGTGATTGGGACTCCCTAACACTAACCATGTAAGAAAAAATTACACATCTCTCAAAGCTGTCAACACTTGTGAGGACCAACTAAGTTTCTTTCTTAGGGCTATTTGAAGAAGTCTTTAACATTCAAAAGGATTTAAATATCTTTAAAAACCCCAGATCAAGCATGTCTTCACACAGCACTTATTCTAAGGATTTTGAAAGTCAAGGTCTTTACACTTCAGCTCTTATATGAAACATGGTGACTGGGTATCATACATTTTAAAATTCTGATGATTGGAAATGTTTTCTAATTCAAAAATATAGAAACACATAGGTTATTAGAAATGATATTACAGACTTCAAGCCATAGAATCTGAACTGTTTCAGAATCCTAAAGCATCATTTCTCATTTTATCTCTAGGGAGGAGAGAGAAAAATGCTAATCCTAGCTTATACTGGAAAAAACTACTCCAGAGGTATAACTAATTTATGCAAAGTCAGAGAATAGCTGAATGGAAGAACAGAAAATGAGCAAAAATCAGGGAAACCACTTATCTCAGACCTGGATATTTTCTTATGCACATAGCTCTTATCAAATAGTTGACAACAGAAATATTCTTTGAAAGAATTCATAAACCACAACTTTAGAATATCATATGAAAATTGCTAAATGTAAAGGATCTCAGCTAAATAAAAAAGCACACATTAGCAATGCAGAAAACTGAAAGCTGTGTATTAAGATAATATTTAAATTTATCCTAATGGTTTACTAAAGACAAATTTGAATGAAGAACTAGTCCTATTACATCAAAAACAAAAACAAAGAATCCCTGGCAATAAATGTTCTAACTCAGATTTAGGGAATTGAAAACAAATATGGCAAAGCCAATTTAGAAACAAACCTAAGTACAATTTGAAATTTAACAAACACTGTATTGTCCAAACTTCTCAATGCATTTTCAGTGATAAAAATCTCTTTCTCCACTTGGGCAAGTGAATCTCAAGAATAAGAATTTAATGATTAATTTAGTCTGACAATATTCCATTGGGCTTTTGATCTCTGAATAACATACTAATCAATATCTTCTGTCTTTCCAAAAGGAACTTGTGAAATTTAAATGCTAAGAAAACATAGAACCAAAGGATTCCCACTCCAAGAGACAAGCAACAAACGCAAGGGGTAATTACAGACCCTAGAAATTACTGGGGCCTTGTTTTACACTTAAAACTAATATAAATTAATTATATGTGATTGAATTAAAATAACTTTTAATATTTCTATCTGCTTTTTGCAGACAGAAGTTTGAATATCTCTCACAATTATCAAAGGACACACATAGAGGCCAATCTAATTTCATGTGTGAGGCAGAGGCCTGCAATCTCGTCTCTGAGCCAGATTATTATTTGTGTGAGAGGAAAACAATGTTAAGACAGATAAAACTGTATCCTATGCTTAAAGCATTTTGGAGATGTCGGCTACTGGGGAGAATAATCTAAGCAGTTATTAAAAATGAGGGAGTTCCCTGACAGTCCAGTGGTTAGGACTTGGCACTTTCACTGCTAGGGCCCTGGGTTTAATTCCTGGTTGAGGAACTAAGATCCTGCAAAGATACAAGGCACAGCCAAAAATATAAAATTTAAAAAAAAAAAAAAGAGAGAGAGAGAGAAGTAACATATATTTAATCAGTTGTTCTAGGTTTCCCCTTCCAAAGGAAATATTTAGAAGACACTCTGGAGTATCTAAATACAATATGGTTCTGGGCTTCCCTGGCAGCTCAGATAGTAAAGAATCTGCCTGCAATGCAAGGGACCAGTGTTTCATCCCTGGGGTTTCCTGGAGAAGGAAATAGCAACCAACTCCAGTATTCTTGCCTGGAGAATCCCATGGGCAGAGGAGCCTGACGGGATACAGTCCATGGGGGTCACAAAAAGTCAGGCATGACGAGCTACTAACACTCCCAGATTTTTATGATTGGCAAGGAAATTAATATGAACATTTGGGAAAAATGTAAACATTTTAAAATCAATATTAGATTCCCATTTTTAGTAATAACAGAAATAATATCCTTCAGGTTATGTTCTTTCAAAGATGCACATTTCTGAGACCTAAAAAGGGAAGAAATACTTCCCATCAGCTTTCTCTTAAGGTTCTCTGGTTGAACCCAAATTGCTGATTTCCCTGGTAAAACTCTTCTCCAGGATTATGAAACCACAGAAGCTCCTTTAAGACTGTCAAACATCACAGTGCAAGCTGCTGCAGAAGGTGGTCCAGCCTCAGGTCATTTGTAAAGGGGACTAGCTGGCTGCATGTCCTATTGGTCCCCTAATAACACAGAGGCAGGCAGCGACAGGGCAGCAAATCACCAAAAAACTCTGGATAACTCAGGCACTCTTGGTTTCTCCCCTAAATACAGAAAATGGCCCTCTTTCTGTTCTCTTGTTCATGCCATTTTCTAAGGCAGAGGCCAGATCATAACTGCACCTATTCTTGAAATTTTGCATACACTGTTGAGAGAAGGAAAACAATGTTAAGACAGATAAAACTGTATCCTATGCTTAAAGCATTTTGGAGATGTCGGCTACTGGGGAGAATAATCTAAGCAGTTATTAAAAATGAGGGAGTTCCCTGACAGTCCAGTGGTTAGGACTTGGCACTTTCACTGCTAGGGCCCTGGGTTTAATTCCTGGTTGAGGAACTAAGATCCTGCAAAGATACAAGGCACAGCCAAAAATATAAAATTTAAAAAAAAAAAAAAGAGAGAGAGAGAGAAGTAACATATATTTAATCAGTTGTTCTAGGTTTCCCTTCCAAAGGAAATATTTAGAAGACACTCTGGAGTATCTAAATACAATATGGTTCTGGGCTTCCCTGGCAGCTCAGATAGTAAAGAATCTGCCTGCAATGCAAGGGACCAGTGTTTCATCCCTGGGGTTTCCTGGAGAAGGAAATAGCAACCAACTCCAGTATTCTTGCCTGGAGAATCCCATGGGCAGAGGAGCCTGACGGGATACAGTCCATGGGGGTCACAAAAAGTCAGGCATGACGAGCTACTAACACTCCCAGATTTTTATGATTGGCAAGGAAATTAATATGAACATTTGGGAAAAATGTAAACATTTTAAAATCAATATTAGATTCCCATTTTTAGTAATAACAGAAATAATATCCTTCAGGTTATGTTCTTTCAAAGATGCACATTTCTGAGACCTAAAAAGGGAAGAAATACTTCCCATCAGCTTTCTCTTAAGGTTCTCTGGTTGAACCCAAATTGCTGATTTCCCTGGTAAAACTCTTCTCCAGGATTATGAAACCACAGAAGCTCCTTTAAGACTGTCAAACATCACAGTGCAAGCTGCTGCAGAAGGTGGTCCAGCCTCAGGTCATTTGTAAAGGGGACTAGCTGGCTGCATGTCCTATTGGTCCCCTAATAACACAGAGGCAGGCAGCGACAGGGCAGCAAATCACCAAAAAACTCTGGATAACTCAGGCACTCTTGGTTTCTCCCCTAAATACAGAAAATGGCCCTCTTTCTGTTCTCTTGTTCATGCCATTTTCTAAGGCAGAGGCCAGATCATAACTGCACCTATTCTTGAAATTTTGCATACACTGTATACATAGGGTCAACCTCCAACACAATACTGTTTATGTATACACAGGCACAAAATATAACAATTCATTACCCTCTTAATGATCTGAACCTTTGGATAATTGAAACTAACCGTTTAAATCCCTACCCCCACCTTCAATGGCGTCTGAAGTCAGAGTTCATGGTTTTCTGATGCCTTCTGTAAAAGCTCACTTCCTCCTGCTTGCCAGCTACATGCCTTCCAAAATTAGTCCCTACAGCTGCTTCTTAGCTGCATCCTCTCTGCTCTCTTTTCTCAGAATCCTCAAGAGCTTTTCCTCTCCTTAGCTTTTCCCATGGTTCCCACACGAGAGGACAAGGCCTTTCACAGGCATCACAGGCCAATCAGATGGCAGATACAATGTGCTCCATGTAATCTTTGAGTTTTCAACTCTGCTTAACTGTTTTTATCACTTACTACTCAATGTCTTTTCTTCAGTGTTAGAAAAGCATTTTGGCATTTTCTCCTCTGAAAACCTGAGGAGAGAAGGAGGTTGATTTCTAGATAATCTAGTAGCATTTCTAGATAATCTTTAACAGCATTTGTAGGTAATCTTTGGTCTCAGATGGTAAAGAATCAGGCCACAGTGTGGGAGATCTAGATTCAATCCCTCGTTTGGGAAGATTCCCTAGAGAAAGGACTGGCTCCTCACTCCAGTATTCTTGCCAGGAGAATTTCATGCCCACCAGAGTTTGGCAGGCTACAGTCCATGGGGTCACAAAGAGTCAGATACGACTGAGTGACTAACACTATCTAGATAATCTTTAGTAGTATTTCAAGTTCATTTATATCTACTGTTATATTAAATCTAATAGTTGATATTTTAAAAACAGCATCACCCTAAACTGGATCCTTGCTATCAAATCAATTTCATTTGTTTTCTTATTGTTTAATTTTATTTTTTATTGAAGTATAGTTAATTTGCAACCTTATGCCAATCTCTGTTGTACAGCAAAGTGATTCAGTTATACACACAGACATTCTTTTTTAATATTCTTTTCCATTATGGTTTACCACAGGAGACTGACTATAATTCCCTGTGCTATCCAATAAAATCAAATTTGTATGCATTTTATTTAGTTTAGTTTAACCTGAGGAATAATGCAGAAATGGAAACAAGCATTTGTGTTAATACAATGATCAAAATTTAGCCAACTCTTTACGATTTTATAAATTAGTTCAAAATTTAAATCACTGAATAATACTTACGGTTGCATGATAGTTTCTATACATGGGCATTTTTAGTAGCTTTGTCAAGTAATCTTCCAGTTGTTTCTGTAATACAAAATTTTAGATTAAAAATGCCATCATACTTAGAGGAAAATGTAAATCGTTAATGACAATGATGTGATCCTTCCATCTTCTGTAAGTCATTCAATTATTTATTAATGTTATCCCTGGACAAGAAACCTTGAATACATCCCTTTCAAAACATAAAAGTTCCATATTACAAAACAAAACTGATATCAAAAAAATAATTTTCATGTATTTATTTCTGGCTGTGTTGAGTCTTTGTTACTGTATGGGTTTTTCCCTAGGTGTGGCAAGGGGGCGTTATTTTTTAGTTTGCTGTGCAGGCTTCTCATTACAGTGGCTTCTCCTGTTGCAGAGTATGGGCTCTAGGGCACATGGGCTTCAGCAGTTGCAACTCCCAGGCTCTAGAGCCCAGGCTCAAGAGTTGTGGCCCAGGGGCTTAGTTCTTCTGTGGCACGTGGCATCCTCCTGGATCAGAGGTTGAACTCATGTTCGGCAGGCAGATTCTTTACCATTGAACCATCCGGGAAACCCCCCAAACTGACATTTAATAGTTAATTAAATTTAAAAATGAATTCATCTTCTGCCCTGAGTAGTACTATTTCACTGAAGCTGAGTAGGCAGAAGTGTCCCTCCTCCTGAGCATGTGTCTATGATGACGTATGTGTCTGTACTCTCTCCACTCTTCTCAGACCCTCAACACCCCATCTATTGTTTGGGAAAGAGATCTGATACATATTTAGGATAAGCCACTGCAAATTCTGAAGCAAATACATGGAAATAGATGATTTAAAAAGAGTAGACCTCAAAGTCCTCAGTGATGAGCTCAATCGTGGCTCACAATGGACACTAAGAGGTTTCTGCAGGAAGTGCAAGTTCCTTATAAAGTCACCCCTGATGGAAAACCCTCTTCCTCTTCTGAGCAAATGCAACCTCCCCAGGGCCAGAGTTGTTTGGGGAAGAAAGCTTGCCTAACTGGTTTCTGAGAGGCTAAGCCAGCCTGGGTCATGGGACATCAGGTGAGAGAAGCTGCATTCAGGCCCACCTCAACCCTCAGTCGATTCCAGGCTTCTACAGCACTGCAGAAGTTCATTCAGAACAACAGGAGAGTAGAAGGACTTACCCTCCTACTAAAAAACTGTTCTTCTTGTCGGATCATGTTTTCAGATGTACGAGGCAAACTTGGCATCTCTCGAGGCTCTTCTTTGACATTCTGTCTTCTAAATGTGTGTCTAAAATGTGCACACACACACACAATGTAAATATTTATTATTCTTTGAACTATGACACTTATAGTATCTTTCATAAGATGACTTCTTTTTAGAAGAGCCTATTCAATAAAAAGAAATATCTAGCAACAGTGGACTAGTTAACCAATAATATGAACAAAATATTCTTTCTACCCAACTCATATAGTGAGACAACTTTATAATCAGTTCTAGGTTACCTTCTGGTGGGAATGGGGATTCGGATAAAGGCTTTGTACTTGAGCAGTTCTCTGTGAAATTCTTGAAAGTGTTTGAACTTTCTTTTAACTTGCCATTTAAATTCCCCATGTGTTAATTCAATAGTGTAAAGATTGATGCTTGGTACCTATAATGATAAATAAAAATGGTTTATATTTTAGATAACAACAACAAAATCTCTCAGTGAACAATAGCTAATTAAAAAGTAACATGGAAGTATCTTTAAATCCAGTCTACTTATTTTGTGCAATTATAAAAGCAAAATGTTTTTTAAAAATGACTAGTTACAGAAGTTATATTCTTTTCAACAATAATTTTATGTACAAGACAACCCATCAAAGGCAAATTTCCACAAGTCCTACTATTCTAAATACACAGAGTCACAGACACACAAAATATACCCTCGAAACAAGAGACCATGTAAAAGCGACAATGAGTGAAGCCTTAAATGAGCCATTAGGGGATTGTTCAAAAAGTAAAACAGTGCGCAGACAATGAAGAGCAGTAGAGGAAAACTGAAGGAAATGAGTTGCATTGTGCAGCACAATCTTAGCCGACTTTGGCCTTCACAAAGGACACCAATGCCCTCTCCTTCTGAAATGCCCTGAGAGGTTCATCCTCCTCTACAACAACTCTGTCCTAAAGCAACACCCGTTGCTTTAGGAAAAGAGCAAATGATCTTCCTACACACTAAAATATTTCCCCAACTACTTAACTAGAATGAATTACCATTTAACGTTTTAAAAATATTTCTTATTAAAATGCAAACATATCTTGGTGACTAGTGATTCAATCAGAAGCGCCAACAAACCTGAGGGATAAAAGTTCTGAAAGCAGAAAGTGTCAGAAGATGGAGAGAGATTTATAAAGCACAGGAGATCTTTAAAGTTCCCATGGTGTGCAGGGGGTGGGGCGAGGGTAATGGGCACTGGTCCACTTAGAGGACAGTGATCCTGCTGGGAGATCCAGGTGCCATGAGTGTTGACACCTGTTGGGACAGGAAGTAGTAAATATCTCCTCCTTTGCTAGTTTATCCAGGTTTTGGTGTCAACAACCCCTTGGGTGAACCGGGCTGCTGCCATTCATCACTGATGTTTAGAATATTCTGCAAACCTCTAAAGCGTGACCACTCTGTGCAGATGCAGTATATGAAAATGAGCATGAGGGGACTTCCTTGGTGGTTCAGTGGTTAAGATTCTGTGTTTCTAATGCATGAGGCACAGGTTCAATTCTTGCTGGGGAACTGAGATCCCACTGACATACTGCTTGGCCAAAAGATACATTCATTTTTAAAAGTGAGCCCAGAATCAATGTAACGTGTGCTCTTAAGTCGAGGACCCAAACATATCATTGTTAACATTCAGATCTAGTTCTGGCTTTGCCTCTAGTTGGGATCCATGATGATGACCATAACCAGAAGTCATAAGAACCCAGTTCTGGGGTCTAATGTTACTTCCTATCTTTCACCTTGGCCAGCATTATAGGCATCATCCTGCATCATGTTTCACACTGTTTCTGGTGTATACTTGTGTAATGTAATAGATTATATTTTCGTATCATATAATGCCATGTGGTATTATTATTAAATCCTCACAACAAACCTATAATGTGTACTATCACACCCATTGTTCAGATGAGGAAACTCAGACACAGTGATGTTAAGTAGCTGGCAGAAGATCACAAGGCAAAGACAGGAATTAAACCATATGGTCTGGCTGTGAAATCTCTGTGTTTAACCTGTCAATCTAAATGCTAGTAGGCAAAGGTCATCTTAGAGACTTCTCTCGGTAGTCTGTGTTCAGTGGTGGATGAGGGAGATATGGACTTAACTTTCAGGAAGATGCTGAAGGAAAGCTGAACACTGAGCTGGCTATAAACTAGAGGTTAGGATAAGTTAGGACAAAGCACCAGGCAAAACAATCAGGGCTCAGGCAGCATGCAGGCCACCCTACAGAGCTTGACCCAGGAAGAAAGGTTATTCTGCACTTCCCCCAAGGCAGGAGCCAATGACAGCCTTACTCTGCAGGGCCAGAGCTTCTGCAAGGGACAAAGGCCACCAGCCTGCAGCTATGTTCCCTATGTTCAGACTTAACAAGTGTGAAACCCAGTCAATAACAGAGCACATGTAGCTACAACAGCATCTGCTAGTCCAGTCCTCTTCAAAGGTGACAGTGTCCTTGATGAAAATATCCTGCTCCCCATGCCATTCCACAGCTTAAAGAGAAAACGCGACTGAAGCTTACGGGGTGGTTTTAGGAACAAGCCAGAGGGGCAGCGTATGCAGGCAGAAGTCTCTCAGCAGCACTTCTAGGCAATGGCACTGGCCATGAAGCCTTCCAGTAGCCAGGTAGCATTATTATTTTCTTGCTGAACAAGTATTAAGAAAGGTAAACTTTTACTCAGTGTATAGCTGGCATTCTAGGCGGAATGGAAATGTTCCATGGGTTCACACTGGACAGAAAACTGGGGAGAGAGGAAGTCTAAGAAAGGCGCTTTGCAATGTATTAAGCTTATAACTTGCATTAAGTGCTTTTAAAAAGAAAGGATTTCCAGAGTGAGAAAAGAGGTATGTAGAATAAAGGTTAAATAAGAAGGATGCAAAAATCTGAGAGGTGACAAGGACTTAGACACATAAACAAAAACACAAACAGAAAGTCAAAAACACAGTCACAGCCAGGAGGAAGGAAAACGGAAGTCAATGTGTTAAATCATGTATATTGGTGGATACAAGCTGAATCTATTTACACACTGACCCTTTTCGTTGATGTGAGGCGCTCCACTTCCAAAACTTGAACTTTTAGTGGACAGCCGGAGAGATACGTCTGTACATTCGGCTCCTTAAATCCTTGAGTCTTATAAACAGCAGAGAAAGGGATAAATTCTAAAAAATAAATAAGTAAATAAAGTTATTTCAAGAGGACCATGACACTAGCATCACTTGCCTTTTACAGGTATCTTTTTTAAAGAATCATAAAGCGCTACAAGAAAACAGCTAGTGAAACTCAGCCCAGTGTTGTGACATCAGCAAGGACCTTCAATCATTTGCAGGTTATTTCAAACCTATCTTCTGCCAAGCAACTCAGATAAGCTTTTACTCCCCACTCAAACTGTCCATCTTTACCTTCCTGTGTCCTGGGGTCATTGGGAGACACTTCGTAGTCTACGTCCTCTCCCTCAAAGTGGAGCTCTCGCGTGTCCAAATTTTCTATCAAATTACTCATGTCAGCAGCGATTTTCTGCAGTGCGGAGGTATTTACTCTTGGCTCATTTTTCAGTGACATGTTGGCTTGAGACAGGGTAAAAGCAAAGGGGCTGGAAAAGAAGGAAAGGGTTACCAGATTTTATTATTTTGGTCAAATTTTAAAAGAGAACGAAATAATGCTATCTGCAGCAACATGGATGGGATTGTCATCCTGGGTGAAGTGAGAAGACAATACTATATGACATCACTTTTATGTGGCATCAAAAAAGTGGTACAAATGAACCTATTTACAAAGCAGAATTAGAGTCAGATGTAGAACAACATATGGCTACCAAGGGGGAAAGAGGGCAGGGAGGAGTAACTTGGGAGACGGGGACTGACATATGCACACTATTGTATATAAACTAGGTAACTGATAAGGACTTTCTGTATAGTACAGCCAACTCTACTCAATACTTGGTAACAACCTATATGGAAATAGAATCTAAAATAAGAGCGGATATATGTATATGGATAACCGAATCACTTTATTGTACACCTGAAACTAACATAACACTGTAAATCAACCATACTCCAATGAAAACTAACTTAAACCCCACCCCCTAAAACAAAGATTCTATTATTTGAACCCAGGCTTAGATATAGCATATGGAAACAAGTCAACTAGATCTATGTAAGCCCCAGTTATCTCAAAATACCTTTAAATTTATTTTCCAGTTTAATGTTTAAAGGATTCCTAGCTTATATTTAAACTGGAGTGAGACAAACAAGAAAAAGAAACACCACATTGCATAAACGCCAATATTATCTTTCATCCAATTTAATTAACATGGATAAGTGAGGAAAGATTCACGGTAGATGGATCTGAATATTGTTTTTTCAGACAAAAAGAATTGACTCTGAACTTTAAAAAATATAGGAAAAGTAAGAATATCATCAAAATAAGCAACTTTAAAAAGTAAGCAACTTTATTTTCTACAGAAAACTTACGATATTTACAATAATTTCAATATATAAATTTAAAAAGCACTTTTATGTAGCAAAACCTTTCTATCAATACATTTCCCCAATAGGTGACCAAGGGTAAAGAATGGTAAAGATGGTAAAGAATCTGCCTGCAATGCAGGAGACCAGGGTTCAATCTCTGGGTTGGGAAGATCCCTTGAAGAAGGGAATGGCTACCCACTCCAGTATTCTTGCCTGGAGAATTCCACAGACAGAGGCGCCTGAGAGACTACAGTCCATGGGCTCTCACAGAGTCATCCCAAGCAGAGTGTATACTGTCCTTCTGAGACACAAGGTTAGGCCATGACTTTACATGAGTTATACTGATGTACATGTCCTGGAAGGTAACTGATTAGTATACCTTTTCCGAAAGATACCAGAAGTGCAAGAATTATACTTCTCTCTCTTTAAAGAAAACTGGTTCTATTTCATTCTGACATTTAATAACACAGGTCGTTGCACATCAGTACCCAAGGAAGAAGAGTTCATAGAGATTTTATTTTTCATTTAAAATACTGAGATTTCAGCCTTGAGCGCTGTCATTGGACTTAGCTGAAAAATCCATATTGGCTGAAATAATCCCTTCAGACCAGACTCAAAAATGGAAGAGTTTCCATATCAGCACCTCCTCCACATATGTGCATTTATTACTGCAAATCACACTTATGGAGCACCCACCACCTACTCATTGTGAGATGGAATGAGTGAATAGGTAGAGATGAATAAGGCTGGTTCCTCCAATTAAGGAGTGCCTGCTATGGGTGAGGGACATAAGCCACATGGCCCCGAATTTATCCCTGGCCTCCTCTATGGTCTTGACCTTCCTGAGAATGGTATTTGTTGAGCAGAAGACATTTAGCTGAGTCCTCTTCTATCAAGAATGAAGGGGTAGAGGGGCAGCCTTTGTGAGAAATGCTAACAGAGAGTCTTGGCACACTTGGGCAGTCCTTATTGTTACTCAACAAGCCTCTAGAACCTACACTGGTATGTCTGGAAGAAAGGAAAATTTTATGGAAATACGAAGATGGGGATAGAGCAAGGAGGTTCTGGTTCTCTGTGAGCTACGTAATCAATTAGGTGTGCTCCTCCACGTTAGCTGTAAGCAGTGAAACCTTTCTAACAATACATTTCCCCAATAGGTGACCAAGGGTAAAGAATGGTAAAGATGGTAAAGAATCTGCCTGCAATGCAGGAGACCAGGGTTCAATCTCTGGGTTGGGAAGATCCCTTGAAGAAGGGAATGGCTACCCACTCCAGTATTCTTGCCTGGAGAATTCCACAGACAGAGGCGCCTGAGAGACTACAGTCCATGGGCTCTCACAGAGTCATCCCAAGCAGAGTGTATACTGTCCTTCTGAGACACAAGGTTAGGCCATGACTTTACATGAGTTATACTGATGTACATGTCCTGGAAGGTAACTGATTAGTATACCTTTTCCGAAAGATACCAGAAGTGCAAGAATTATACTTCTCTCTCTTTAAAGAAAACTGGTTCTATTTCATTCTGACATTTAATAACACAGGTCGTTGCACATCAGTACCCAAGGAAGAAGAGTTCATAGAGATTTTATTTTTCATTTAAAATACTGAGATTTCAGCCTTGAGCGCTGTCATTGGACTTAGCTGAAAAATCCATATTGGCTGAAATAATCCCTTCAGACCAGACTCAAAAATGGAAGAGTTTCCATATCAGCACCTCCTCCACATATGTGCATTTATTACTGCAAATCACACTTATGGAGCACCCACCACCTACTCATTGTGAGATGGAATGAGTGAATAGGTAGAGATGAATAAGGCTGGTTCCTCCAATTAAGGAGTGCCTGCTATGGGTGAGGGACATAAGCCACATGGCCCCGAATTTATCCCTGGCCTCCTCTATGGTCTTGACCTTCCTGAGAATGGTATTTGTTGAGCAGAAGACATTTAGCTGAGTCCTCTTCTATCAAGAATGAAGGGGTAGAGGGGCAGCCTTTGTGAGAAATGCTAACAGAGAGTCTTGGCACACTTGGGCAGTCCTTATTGTTACTCAACAAGCCTCTAGAACCTACACTGGTATGTCTGGAAGAAAGGAAAATTTTATGGAAATACGAAGATGGGGATAGAGCAAGGAGGTTCTGGTTCTCTGTGAGCTACGTAATCAATTAGGTGTGCTCCTCCACGTTAGCTGTAAGAAGCCTGGCGCCAACTAGTGGCCTACTGTTAGCAAAATAGTTTTCTCACTACTAGTTCATATTATAAAAACAGTTAATGTGTACTGATTACTGACCATCACCTGACTTGGTGATCATCTTTTTATATATGTTATCACATTTATCATCAATAGTAAATCTATGAAAGTTTGTTATTTCCACTTGGAAGAGGACAAGGGTTTGTCATCTTTTCTTTATTGATAAGGAAACATGGAGAGGCACTGAGAGATTATGTAATATGATGACTACTTTGGACAACCTGTCCAAGGTCACATAACAAGCAAGAGACGCAGAAGGTATCTGAAACCAGGTCTCTCTGAACCAAAAGCTGATGTTTCTTAACCATGGTCTTTATCTTCTGTGTATTTTCTGTAGATATGTAAATACCCCCAGAATAGATGGAAGTTTAGTAAAACCTGTGCCCTTGATCAAGTCCCTTTAGAAGCTGAATCTAATGCAAAGAAAAAGAAATGAATTCCTCTTGCAACCCAACCATTTAAACTCAGGGCGTGGTTTCCTTCTCTATAAATTAAGGAGGTTGAGCCATTTCATCTCCAGGATACCTTTAACAACAAAACCTTAAGTGTAAATAAGATATGCTATAAATTGTTCAGTCTCCCCTTATAATGTAATCAATTTAACCTTTCTTCCATCCCAAGAAATTAATTGAAGTAGTTTTTCATATGAATATGGGAAGCCATCGCCTCTGGTCATAATTAAAACATTTATTTCCTACTCTCTCAATTCAACAGACACCTATTAAATACCAACCATGAGTCAGGATTTGCTTTATTCGATATATAAGGTAATGAAAAACTTAAGAGGAAATGAAACAAGGAAAAACAAGTATGAAATTACATGATATCATTACTATTTGTGAATCTGTAAATACTTTAGGTATTTTTCATTGATTAAACAGTTTAATGGCTAACTTAGTTAACTTTCTTAGCATAGCAAAGGAAAACAAGGGGTGTCCCAAATGACCTTCCTTTTGTACCGTGTTAATCTTAAAAACATTACTGTTGATGTTAAAATGTTAATGTGTTAATATTAAAAATGCATGTTGAATTTCAGATACACAGAGAATAGAATAATTTACACATTGCAAGCTACCTGAAATAAACAGTTACTAAATCGATCTAAAAAATATCCTATTTCAGGTAAGGGGAATATAAGGATATAAATTTGTGAAAAGCTTAGGAGCGAGAAAAGAAACAGAAAGGAATCTTCCTATCATTTATCCTCAAGTGTTTACATGTGCTCAGCACCATTTTAGCACAGTTATGTTATTTAGTAGCCATAATGATCCTTCCTGGTATTTATCACTAGTCTGAATTATGTGCACTCAAAAACCTTGATTATTTAGTTAAATAACCTGCCCAAGGTCATTCAAGTTGTGTTGGTATTAAATTTATAGAACAGACTTGTCTGGCTCTAAAATCTCATGGACTTAGTTACAGAAGCTTGTGATTATTAATTTTATTTTATGGGCTTGAATGTGTACAGATTAGTCATTTATATAAGTTGAACTTCTGTAACAACAGATACTCTCTACTTTAATCACCACCCTTCCAAGGGATCCCGCGGGCTCCACTGTCATTACAACTATGGAAACAACATAACCTGACACCCTCATCAAATTCATCTTAGCCTTTTATTTTTATGGGTCATAATATTTTATAAGGTTCCATGGAAATTCAGTCAACCCAAAGGTTTTACAGATGTGTTCAGGCTTTTGTGATGACCTTACCATTTAATAATGGAAAAATGAACCAAATTATTTGTCCGTCACTGCCTTCACTTGAGTGCACAGTTGCTTTGTGTTGATGTTTCATCTCACAACTGTACTGCTGGTTCCATTCTTGAATATCAGGCGGCAAGGCCACTGACACGCCTATGTTGTCAAATCACAATTTCTTAGCCTATGTTTTCTTTCATCTGAATAATCTATACCAGTGGGTGAGCAGCTGTCACAGTTATAGCCTATCTTAGCCAGCAATGGGATAAGGCCTTCAGTGTTTACACTTGAGATAATGTAATTGATTTGTTACCTCCTTATAAATATACTGCAAGAGCATTATCTCTTTTGGTACCAAGTAGAGATGGTGCCCATGGAGCAATAACAGCAGCTGTGTTTTATTTCTATTTGCATCTGTATGTGGGAAGTAAACATGTGTTTTTTCTCTGGTATTAAATACTAGAAATAAACATCTTTGCAGGGAACATTTAATTATAATTACCTCCACTTAGAAAAAAGAAAACAGTAAGGGAATATAAGGATATAAATTTGTGAAAAGCTTAGAGCGAGAAAAGAAACAGAAAGGAATCTTCCTATCATTTATCCTCAAGTGTTTACATGTGCTCAGCACCATTTTAGCACAGTTATGTTATTTAGTAGCCATAATGATCCTTCCTGGTATTTATCACTAGTCTGAATTATGTGCACTCAAAAACCTTGATTATTTAGTTAAATAACCTGCCCAAGGTCATTCAAGTTGTGTTGGTATTAAATTTATAGAACAGACTTGTCTGGCTCTAAAATCTCATGGACTTAGTTACAGAAGCTTGTGATTATTAATTTTATTTTATGGGCTTGAATGTGTACAGATTAGTCATTTATATAAGTTGAACTTCTGTAACAACAGATACTCTCTACTTTAATCACCACCCTTCCAAGGGATCCCGCGGGCTCCACTGTCATTACAACTATGGAAACAACATAACCTGACACCCTCATCAAATTCATCTTAGCCTTTTATTTTTATGGGTCATAATATTTTATAAGGTTCCATGGAAATTCAGTCAACCCAAAGGTTTTACAGATGTGTTCAGGCTTTTGTGATGACCTTACCATTTAATAATGGAAAAATGAACCAAATTATTTGTCCGTCACTGCCTTCACTTGAGTGCACAGTTGCTTTGTGTTGATGTTTCATCTCACAACTGTACTGCTGGTTCCATTCTTGAATATCAAGCGGCAAGGCCACTGACACGCCTATGTTGTCAAATCACAATTTCTTAGCCTATGTTTTCTTTCATCTGAATAATCTATACCAGTGGGTGAGCAGCTGTCACAGTTATAGCCTATCTTAGCCAGCAATGGGATAAGGCCTTCAGTGTTTACACTTGAGATAATGTAATTGATTTGTTACCTCCTTATAAATATACTGCAAGAGCATTATCTCTTTTGGTACCAAGTAGAGATGGTGCCCATGGAGCAATAACAGCAGCTGTGTTTTATTTCTATTTGCATCTGTATGTGGGAAGTAAACATGTGTTTTTTCTCTGGTATTAAATACTAGAAATAAACATCTTTGCAGGGAACATTTAATTATAATTACCTCCACTTACGTAATGGTGAAATCAGAGAAATTGAGAGTTCTCTTCTGATCCTAATTTTCAACACGATTGGGAAGCAGGTATTTTCAAAGGGAACAGATATTTTCCTTCCCAGATAGAAGCATAAGCATTGCCTTAGCTAAACTATAAGAATAATAATATTAACTATAACTATTAACATTAAAATAAATATTAGCAGTAGTTAATACTGGCTGAATATGTACTATATGCCAGGCACAACACAAAAAAATTAATTGCAAGACCTCACTGACCCTCACAGCAACCTCAGGAACTGGGTCCTATTGTTACCTTACCCCATTTTTAAGACAAGAGGTGGGCAGCCTGTCCAGAGGCACATGGCAGGAAGTGATAGAGTTGGACTTGACCTAGCTTAGTCTGACTGCAAAGTCCAGCTCCTTAACAAGCCAGAGGTGGAACTGGGGATGGCAGGACACTGGAGATGGACACTTGTACTCCTTACTTTTCATAGTCTTAGAATAAAAAAAAAATTTTTTAAGGCACAATAATAACAAAAAAAGTCTCAACTTTCATTTTGCAAAGATGACAGTGATTTACTTCTTGCTTCTCTTCCTAAGATAGAAATTTGCCCCCATATTTTTTTCAGTATGTGATCTTTGCTTACCAAGGGAAATAAATGCAATGGGTTTCTAAATCAAAAATCACAATGGATGAATATGAAGTGAATTAGATCATTTAAAACCAAACTGAGTAATGGGAATTTCTTGTCTTCCCATTTTGATGAAATTAATTGGCAGATCCATGCTACATAACATATTATACGGCAATGATTTGTACAAAATGATTTGGTGCTTTCTGAAATGTAAAAATCATAAATGTGTTTTCAGGTACTAAACTCAATCTCCAGTGACACAGTAAGCCCTGGATAAGTATCTTTTGAATTTAGCTGACTTTTGAATAAAGTAAATGATACTATCATATTTTACCTTCCAGTTGACAGATTTTGAGGAAATAACATTGGGAAAAAAATCCCAACTCAATGTTTACTGGGATCTTTGAATTTTTAAAGAGAACATCAGTTCCACAAATATTACTAGAGGCTTATTATGAGCCTTGAAGAGATAATTAAATGTCAGTGGTGTAGGGGATAGGTCAGATGGCTTACATTCATTGTTCCCTTATCATCAGTTTAACCTGGGAAACTAACAAAGGTTTCTCCTCTATAAAATGCAAACAGGATAGACTCACTATTAATTACATGGTTCCAAGAGACAGAAATTTTAATTTCCAAACACTTTTGAGCTTCATACCTAATCTGGTCTTAAAGGCACAAGAGTCCAGCAATCTCCCACTTACTCATCCTTCTTCCTTGGTTTCATACCAAGACTTTTTATTTTAATGAAATTAATCAGCAGATCCATACTATATAACCTCCCTAATCATACTGTATAGCAATGATCTGCACAAAATGATTTGATGCACCCTGAAATACAAAAATCATAAGTGTGTTTTCAAGTTTAAACTCCATCTCCAGTGACCAGGTAAACCTTGGATAGATATTCGGCCTAACACTGACTGCTTTTCACCCCTGAGGTGGAGAGATTGGAGGCAATAGTGCTAAAACATCTCACAGCCTGTGTCCCCAGAACAGGAGTTGGAAACCATGTTCTCTTTTTTCCCCCACTAACTAAAAACAAAAATGAATCTACAATTACAAAAGCAACTTTTAGCAGGAAAATCATTTCTCAGTTCTCACGATATTTTCTAAATCTTTGACTTCTTTGAATGGCCTCTGTTTTCTGCCAGAAGCTTTCTTAGTCATTTCCCTTGACATGTTCTAGGGTTAAATATTATGCTCGTTGCAGAAGTATCAGCTTTTTCTAGTTGATCTCAGTCATATCTTTGAATTCAAACAGACACTTCATTTCCAAAGGCAAATACAAGTGTTAGGAGAAACGGATGTCTATTTTAAATGTAAGTAGATAATAAAATATTATCTATCATGTATTGATTGTCCAGTTGTCTAAAATTCTATGATATCTGTTTTTCACTTCCTTCCAAAGGAATGGGCAAACAACCTCCAACACTGAGTCTAGGCAGTACAGAAAGCATTCTCACTGATAATCCATGAATTTCACCCATGCAAAGAATAAAGCTGGCACATGTGCAAACACCTTTAGACATTCTCCAGTGCTAATGAGCTCTGAGAATTTTGTCTTGACTGGGGGTAAACATAGCAAAATCTCAATTTTTTATTCATCTATATAATTACAAAAAAATTGTTGAGACAGCAGAGTACCATGAAAAGTATGCGATTTGTGAGTCCAACAACTTGAATTCTAATTCTCCTTATGCTGAAAACAAGTCATTTATGGTTCTTTAAAGTTTCCATTTCCTAAACTGTAAAGTGGAGGTAATACTATTAAAGTAAGGAATTATAAGAATTAAGTGATGTAACTGAGTAGGTTAGAGCTCAGGTCATAGTAGATGCTGAAACAATGTTATCTCTCTCTATGCCTTAGCTATTCTAAGAGCTAAGTCTTCTGTCTAAAGTCCATATATCAATACTGGAACTCACTTCTCTCATGAGTATAGGAATTAGCAGCCAGAGTTGTATTCTGGGGGTGGTCTATTTGTTTCCCACTAAAACAACATAGAAAATCCTGTAACTGTCTGAAAATAAAATGGATTAAGCTGGGCTTCCCCTGGTGGTCCAGTGGGTAAGGACACTGCCTTGCAGTGCAAGGAGCGCCGGTTCGACCCCTGGCCTAGGAAGATCCCATGTGCTGTGGAGCGGCTGGACCAATGTGTCCAATTACTGAGCCGGAGCTCTGGAGTGCATGCGCCCAGAGCCAGTGCTCTGCAGCGACAGACGCCACCGCGATGGGAGGCCCACAGGAGCCAAAGAACAAAGACGGATGAAAATAGAGAAAATGAAAGACCAATAGAAGGGGCCCACCTGCTCCCCTTCCTCCCCAACCCGACCTCTACCCAAAAAATAAAAAAAAAAAATTTTTAAAAAATGAATTAAGCTCATGCAGGTACCCATTTCCCACTACAAACATGTAATTGCTGAAAAAACAGTAAATCAGTTTTTGAAAATACTTACTCAAGGATAAAAACAGGGGCAGCAGCAACAAAAACAATAATGAGAAAAAGATTCCAATTTCCAAGAGAGAAGAAATAAAGTGAAGACAGATACACTGGAACTAAAGCTGAAGGGGCCCAGCAGGTTTTGATCATGGATAGAGGGTCTGGGATTACTGTTGTGTCCCCATGTGACTGCTAGGAGACATGGTCCTAGGACTGCAGAAGAAAAGGGTGAGAAGTGAGGCGCCTACAAAAACACTGAGACTCAGAGAGCTGTACAGTCTGTTCTAAAGAGACTAGAAGTGGCATACCCAGCAGTTCTAGAAAGAAACCACATGAAGCTGCAGAAACTACAAAATAAGAAGTTTCATATAAAATGTATCCAGGATCACAAACTTACAACTTTTAGTACCAGAGGTGTAGCTCCTATGAGGTTAGTCATCCCACTGACGATGACCGTAAACTCTGGACAAAGCGTAAGAGATGGCTGACTAAAGCACAATCAAACACAAGCAGAAACTGGAAAGCAATCAACATAGAAAAGAAATGAATGGCACTGCTTTTGTACAAGGATATATCTAGCCCATGCTGAGTGGAGTGACGAAAGCTCAGAAAGAAACCCCCATCACCGTGCTGGCTCAGAGAACCAGGAGACACTTTTAATGGCAATTACAACAGTTTCAAAGTAAATTGGGAAACCCTGGAAAGGAGAGCACCACACAAAGGGAGCACCAAGTTCTGCTTAGGTTAACCCTTAGAACATGTAGGCAGGAGCACACTCCCAAGAACCCAGAGAATACTAAAATGACTTCTGCAGAGGTCTCTGCGACTGCTCCCCACAGGCAATACAGAATTTGAAGTATGGCTCCAACCAAGTCAACTGTCTCCTAAAACAAACTCTTGAAAAGACCATCACTAAACCCAGAGTCTCTCTAATATTATCAGTTACAATATCATCTAAACACACTGGACAAAGAAGAAACAGCAAAATGTGATCCCTTCTGAGGAGAGAAGTCTGTTAATGGAGGCCCATCCTGAGATGTAGCAATTAACTGATGATGATTTTAAGGCAAATATTATATATTATGCCCAAGGATGTTAAAGCAAATATATATTTTTTTAATTTTTATTTTACTTTTTACTTTTACCGAGTTTTGTTATTTATAGATATGTATGATCCCAGATTAGTCATATGTGTATCTCCCCCATCCCACCCCTCCAGGCCATCACACAGTGCCCCTGTAGCAAATGTTTTTGATGAATGAACAAGTAGAAAATCTCAGCAAAAAAAAGAAAAGAAAAGCCCACTGGATAGACTTAACATCAAAATGCCCATGGTAGAAAGAGTCAATGAACTTGAAGATAGAGTCACTGAAACTATTCAACGTGAAGAACACACAAAGGGCTAGAACGATTTCTAAAAATCTGAAGAGCACCCGAGTGCCCTATGTGATGATACCAAAAAATCTAATGTTCATGTAACTTGAGTCCCAGGAGGTCAGGCTAGAGAGGAATGGAGAGAAAAAAAGGAATTTGAAATGATGACTAAAAAAATTATCAAATAGGGAAAAGACATATACAGATTAGACAATCAAAATGTTCATTCATCAGAGAATGACAGTTGAATTATATTTTTTTGTTGTTTCCCCATCATGTCTCTTTTATTTATATTTATTTTCATCCATCTTTTTATTCTTTGGCATGTGTGGGCCTCCCACTGCAGTGGACTCTTTCACTAAAGAGCACCGGCCCTGGGCCCATGTGCTCCAAAGCATTGTCTTGTAATTGGACACACTGGTCCAGCCACTCTGTGGCACGGGGGATCTTCCCGGGCCAGGGATCGAACTGGTGTCCCTTGCATTGCAAGACGGACTCTTTACCCACTGGACCACCTGGGAAGCCCTGGATTATATTTTTAATAAGATATCAGTATGACACAGCAAAGAAAATAACTGCATCAGAACTGCATGTACCAATGCAAAGTTATGTAAAAAAACAAAGTCAGCTTGGAGTTTGTATTTAGAATTAAAAAACAAACAAAACAACCCTGTATGTTCTCTTAACATAAAGGTATGTAGAAGTATGACATAAAAAGCAATCAAGTAAACAATATACTTAAAGCAAACAATCGGAAAAAATAACTTCCAAATGGGACACTTTATTAATATCCTTAAATCCAATCATGGGTAATGATTTTTGCATTCCTTGCAAACAAATAAAATTCACTGTGCTTTCTAAATTCACCCAATAGGTATAACTCATTAACAGGGCAATATGCAAGGTTTTTTGTATTGTTTCAGCCTCTGGAAAGCATATTTGTAGACTTCAATCTGATTCCCCTTAGAGTCACCAATTATCATCCACAATTCTTGGCCATGTTTGGAGGTTAGTTCAACACGCAGTAAAAACATGGAAAGGAAGTAGCATGAAGGCCTGTACTATCATATGTGAAGGAAATAGCTATAGTCATTGCTCTGTGAGAAAAGCAGATCCTTCATGGGTGCTGGATGACGGTCTGGAGGGGTGGGATGGGGGGGATATACATATGACTAATCTGAGAACATACATATCTGTAAACAACAGAATCTGTAAAAGTTTAAAGTAAAATAAAAGTTTTTTTAAAAAAAATGAAGTTAAATAGACCCATAGTGGAACTGAAAGTAAACTTGACCTCTTTTGAGACAATTAAATTAACCTTCAAAACAGGGCCTTGATGCTCCATGGCTCTTGTCTTTAAAGTTGGAGTGTCCACTATTCTTTTTTTTCAATAGGGAACGTTTCACGAATTTGTGTGTCACCCTCGTGCAGGGGCCATGCTAATCTTCTCTGTATTGTTCCAATTTTAGTAATATGGGCTACCAAAGCGAGCACTGGAGTGTCCACTATTAATGGTAGTGATGCTCAGGTAAAGAAAAAACAGTCGTCAAAACCAAAGTTCTCTTTGAGTTTTCCTTCTGGAGGAGCTATTAAAATTGCTTCAACTAAACTTTTAAAAAAAGAAAGCTTTAATGAATTCTTTTGAAAATTTCCCCTTCTTAGCACTGGGTATCTAACTCTTCAAATTTAGGGAGTTACTTTCTTTAAGAATCCAAGCATTTAAAATATAGCGAAACTCATTTCACAAATTCTTCAAAAATACATAAGCACAGATAATAATAATTATTAAAATTATAACCAACAAAAAATTTTGCTTTTTCCTTCTTATAACACAAAAATCTCCTAGACTTGGAGCTCACATGATCCTTGTGCAAACAATCGGAAAAAATAACTTCCAAATGGGACACTTTATTAATATCCTTAAATCCAATCATGGGTAATGATTTTTGCATTCCTTGCAAACAAATAAAATTCACTGTGCTTTCTAAATTCACCCAATAGGTATAACTCATTAACAGGGCAATATGCAAGGTTTTTTGTATTGTTTCAGCCTCTGGAAAGCATATTTGTAGACTTCAATCTGATTCCCCTTAGAGTCACCAATTATCATCCACAATTCTTGGCCATGTTTGGAGGTTAGTTCAACACGCAGTAAAAACATGGAAAGGAAGTAGCATGAAGGCCTGTACTATCATATGTGAAGGAAATAGCTATAGTCATTGCTCTGTGAGAAAAGCAGATCCTTCATGGGTGCTGGATGACGGTCTGGAGGGGTGGGATGGGGGGGATATACATATGACTAATCTGAGAACATACATATCTGTAAACAACAGAATCTGTAAAAGTTTAAAGTAAAATAAAAGTTTTTTTAAAAAAAATGAAGTTAAATAGACCCATAGTGGAACTGAAAGTAAACTTGACCTCTTTTGAGACAATTAAATTAACCTTCAAAACAGGGCCTTGATGCTCCATGGCTCTTGTCTTTAAAGTTGGAGTGTCCACTATTCTTTTTTTTCAATAGGGAACGTTTCACGAATTTGTGTGTCACCCTCGTGCAGGGGCCATGCTAATCTTCTCTGTATTGTTCCAATTTTAGTAATATGGGCTACCAAAGCGAGCACTGGAGTGTCCACTATTAATGGTAGTGATGCTCAGGTAAAGAAAAAACAGTCGTCAAAACCAAAGTTCTCTTTGAGTTTTCCTTCTGGAGGAGCTATTAAAATTGCTTCAACTAAACTTTTAAAAAAAGAAAGCTTTAATGAATTCTTTTGAAAATTTCCCCTTCTTAGCACTGGGTATCTAACTCTTCAAATTTAGGGAGTTACTTTCTTTAAGAATCCAAGCATTTAAAATATAGCGAAACTCATTTCACAAATTCTTCAAAAATACATAAGCACAGATAATAATAATTATTAAAATTATAACCAACAGATAGCTTTTTCCTTCTTATAACACATTCTCCTAGACTTGAGCTCACATGAATACCCTAAATAGGAGGCATTACTGACATCTCCACAACAGAGGTGAATGAACTCTGTGCCAGTCTATCAGCTGTAGGGCGTAGTGGGCCAAGGCTCAAACATGAGTCCTTGTGAAATGACACAGAACAAGTATTTCCAACTGAAAACAGATACAGAGGAGCCTTCCTGCTCAGGAAACAATGAAGCCCCTGATCCACCTACCACCTAGATTCTAGTTGAGATGCAGCATAGCAGAATCATATGAACACAATGCCCATGCCACCACTTACCAGCTGTGTGAACCTATGTGATTAACTTGTCTTCTCTGTGCTTTAATTTCCCAACCTATAAAGTGGGGAGAGTAGTAATGCCCACTGCATTGGACTGTTGTGAGGATTAAATCAGTCAATGTAGAAAGCGTTAAAAATGACATCTGGACCAAAACTGTGCTAGACACATGCGAACTGCTGTTATTAAATACTGGCCTTCTTACTTTTCACATAAAACAAAGTGAATAATGAAGTCAAGAACTGAGGTTACCATCTTCAGCCTGATGAAACCAATGGATACAAAGTCTAGTCAGTGACATCTAGTACACATGAGAATCTAATCATTCTAGTAATTACCATTCTAATAAAGGTACTTATTTGGCCCCACTTCCTCTGATGCCCTGAGGAGAAGACAGAGGCTCAGGGTCTCCCGGAGAAAGCAGAAGCAAGACTAGAACTCAGGCCTCCTTCACACCCTGCATGCTAGCACACGTCTGTTTCTGAGTCAGATTCATTCCATATAATGCATCTCTGAACTATGTCCAAACGTGGAAGGAGTAAGACCAGACAGGCAGGATAAACTGTTATTGTCTCAGCTGCAGGTAGACTGTTCAGTCAGTACGTGTCGATCTGCTGCCACCTTGACAGGCAAAGAACTCGTTTGATCCTTACTCAAGAAACAGTCGCTCTTCTAAATATCATAAGGAACAGAGCTATTCTAACAGTCGCTCTTCTAAAATATACAGAAAAAAAATTAAAAATTAAAATTATAACCAACAGATAGCTTTTTCCTTCTTATAACACATTCTCCTAGACTTGAGCTCACATGAATACCTAAATAGGAGGCATTACTGACATCTCCACAACAGAGGTGAATGAACTCTGTGCCAGTCTATCAGCTGTAGGGCGTAGTGGGCCAAGGCTCAAACATGAGTCCTTGTGAAATGACACAGAACAAGTATTTCCAACTGAAAACAGATACAGAGGAGCCTTCCTGCTCAGGAAACAATGAAGCCCCTGATCCACCTACCACCTAGATTCTAGTTGAGATGCAGCATAGCAGAATCATATGAACACAATGCCCATGCCACCACTTACCAGCTGTGTGAACCTATGTGATTAACTTGTCTTCTCTGTGCTTTAATTTCCCAACCTATAAAGTGGGGAGAGTAGTAATGCCCACTGCATTGGACTGTTGTGAGGATTAAATCAGTCAATGTAGAAAGCTTTAAAAAATGACATCTGGACCAAAACTGTGCTAGACACATGCGAACTGCTGTTATTAAATACTGGCCTTCTTACTTTTCACATAAAACAAAGTGAATAATGAAGTCAAGAACTGAGGTTACCATCTTCAGCCTGATGAAACCAATGGATACAAAGTCTAGTCAGTGACATCTAGTACACATGAGAATCTAATCATTCTAGTAATTACCATTCTAATAAAGGTACTTATTTGGCCCCACTTCCTCTGATGCCCTGAGGAGAAGACAGAGGCTCAGGGTCTCCCGGAGAAAGCAGAAGCAAGACTAGAACTCAGGCCTCCTTCACACCCTGCATGCTAGCACACGTCTGTTTCTGAGTCAGATTCATTCCATATAATGCATCTCTGAACTATGTCCAAACGTGGAAGGAGTAAGACCAGACAGGCAGGATAAACTGTTATTGTCTCAGCTGCAGGTAGACTGTTCAGTCAGTACGTGTCGATCTGCTGCCACCTTGACAGGCAAAGAACTCGTTTGATCCTTACTCAAGAAACAGTCGCTCTTCTAAATATCATAAGGAACAGAGCTATTCTAATGACACCTGATTCTGTGATATCTCTCACAGTCTGAAGCATACAGATTGACTGCATCAATGCTAACAAGAAATGGCAGACTGAAAGACAGGCTGCCAAACCTCGGAGAACTGCAGAAAGGCAGCTTGTGCCAGCCAGACGGGCAAGCCACCTTGCTTTCCAGGCGTGCCACCTTGTGGGTTTCTCAAGCGACTCGAGATGATGTAATTCACTCAATGGGTATTTATGGAGCAACCACAATGTGGTGAGTACCAAGCTAGGTGCTGAGGAAACAAAAAGACCTCACGTACTTTACTTCACTGTGAAAACCACACTCTTATTACCCCCACATTGGCTATGTATTTACCTCCTCCCCTATCAAAATCCCAGAAGAATATCCCACCTCCCTTCTCTGCTATCCCACCTGTGCATCTTTTCAGCCCTCCTTTCATCGCTCCATTAATCAAGTCCCTTATCAATCTCTCTTGCTTCCTGTTTTTTCCTATTGCTGCATACAATATTCTCCAGCACCTCAGTTACACATATGCACCACTCAACTTCTCTCTCTGTGACCTGAGTTAAGCTTTTGTAGGATTTCTGTTTTCCCTTTCAGCTAGACTGAACCAAGAATACGTCATGCTCTCCAACCACTCAGCCTTCCACCAGGCTGCTCCCTCTGGAGTCTGCCTTACTCCAATTTCCTTCTCTGCCTGATTAACTCCTGTCATTCATTCTCTGTCCCAGGTGCCACCTCCTTCAGGAAGCCTCCCTGACCTTGCAGCCTGGTTCAGATGACTCTCCTCAGTGCTTGTACCACACCTAAATGAGTCCATTGAGACCATCCCCTTCCACTTCACCTTTGACTCCATTCCTACCTCACTAAACCTTTCTGTTGTTTGACTTCCTTCTTACGAGTCTCTTCACTTAGCTTTCATGTTCCCACACTCTTCTAATTTTCTTCCTCCTTTTTAAGCCACTGAGATGCAATCTTTGACATTGTTCTCCTTCTATTCAACTTTTACATGCTGGTATTATTCAGGGTCCCAAGATTTTCCTTCCCAATTCTACTCACCTCTCAGGGTGATCTCATTCATTCTAAAAGTGGCAATACATGCTTCTGTTTCCTTTCATTGGTGTTTTAAGGGCTCCCAGGTGATACCACCACTGTTAAACACATTCCTTCCCACTTGTTTGCTGTCTCCCCCGTAAGACTGGAGCTCCCTGAAGGCGGGAGCCATCTCTGTATTCCCAGTCACTAGTGTCTGCTGGGCTCTCAGTAACTCTTTCCAGCCTTATTATTATTTTTCCTAAGCTTCAGATTTATATACCCAGCTACCTACGGGTATATAGGTGAATTTAATATTCTCAAAAATTGCTGTGGATGGTGACTGCAGTCATGACATTTTTTTTTATATGCTTATATACTCTAATTTATTTTGTCTTTTTTTAAATTTTATTTTATTTTGTGCAGAGTTCTGTTGTTTGCTGCCACAAATCGACCTGACTCCTCCATAGGTATACACATGTCCCCCCGCCCAGAATCTCCCCCCATCTCCCTCCCCATTCCACCCCTCAGGGTCACCACAGAGCCCCTGTTTGAGATCCCTGAGTCCCACAGCATATTCCCTCCCTCACCCCAATGTCCATAAGACTGTTCTCCATGTCCACTTCTCCATTGTTGCTCTGCATATTCATCAGCACCGTCTTTCTAGATTCCACATATGTGTGTCAGTATACAATATATATCTTTCTCTTTCTGACATACCTCACTCTGTATAATAGGTTCTAGATTCATCCACCTCATTAGAACTGACTCAAATGCATTCAAATGCATTTCTTTTTATGGCTGAGTAATATTCCATTGTATACGTGTACCACAGCTTCTTTATCCATTCATCTGTCGATGGACATCTAGGTTGCTTCCATGTTCCAGCTATTGTAAATAGTGTGCAGCCATGAAATTAAAAGACGCTTGCTTGTTGGAAATAAAGCTATGACAAACCTAGATAGCATATTAAAAAGCTGAGACATTACTTTGCTTACAAATGGTCCATATAGTCAAAGCTATAATATTTCTAGTAGTCACATATGGATGTGAGAGTTGGACAATAAAGAAAGCTGAGCGCCGAAGAATTGATGCCTTTGAACTGTGGTGTTGGAAAAGTCCCAATTCTACTCACCTCTCAGGGTGATCTCATTCATTCTAAAAGTGGCAATACATGCTTCTGTTTCCTTTCATTGGTGTTTTAAGGGCTCCCAGGTGATACCACCACTGTTAAACACATTCCTTCCCACTTGTTTGCTGTCTCCCCCGTAAGACTGGAGCTCCCTGAAGGCGGGAGCCATCTCTGTATTCCCAGTCACTAGTGTCTGCTGGGCTCTCAGTAACTCTTTCCAGCCTTATTATTATTTTTCCTAAGCTTCAGATTTATATACCCAGCTACCTACGGGTATATAGGTGAATTTAATATTCTCAAAAATTGCTGTGGATGGTGACTGCAGTCATGACATTTTTTTTTATATGCTTATATACTCTAATTTATTTTGTCTTTTTTTAAATTTTATTTTATTTTGTGCAGAGTTCTGTTGTTTGCTGCCACAAATCGACCTGACTCCTCCATAGGTATACACATGTCCCCCCGCCCAGAATCTCCCCCCATCTCCCTCCCCACTCCACTCCTCTAGGTCACCACAGAGCCCCTGTTTGAGATCCCTGAGTCCCACAGCATATTCCCTCCCTCACCCCAATGTCCATAAGACTGTTCTCCATGTCCACTTCTCCATTGTTGCTCTGCATATTCATCAGCACCGTCTTTCTAGATTCCACATATGTGTGTCAGTATACAATATATATCTTTCTCTTTCTGACATACCTCACTCTGTATAATAGGTTCTAGATTCATCCACCTCATTAGAACTGACTCAAATGCATTCAAATGCATTTCTTTTTATGGCTGAGTAATATTCCATTGTATACGTGTACCACAGCTTCTTTATCCATTCATCTGTCGATGGACATCTAGGTTGCTTCCATGTTCCAGCTATTGTAAATAGTGTGCAGCCATGAAATTAAAAGACGCTTGCTTGTTGGAAATAAAGCTATGACAAACCTAGATAGCATATTAAAAAGCTGAGACATTACTTTGCTTACAAATGGTCCATATAGTCAAAGCTATAATATTTCTAGTAGTCACATATGGATGTGAGAGTTGGACAATAAAAAAGGCTGAGAGCCAAAGAATTGATGCCTTTGAACTGTGGTGTTGGAAAAGACTCTTGAAGAATCCCTTGGACTGCACGTAGATCAACTCAGTCAATCCTAAAGGAAATCAATCCTGACTATTCATTGGAAGGACTGATGCTGAAGCTGAAGCTCCAATACTTTGGCTACCTGATGCAAAGAGTTGACTCACTGGAAAAGACCCTGATGCTGAGAAAGATTGGAGGCAGGAGGAGAAGGGAATGACAGAGGATAAGATGGTTGGGTGACATTACCAACTCTATTAATAGACATGAGTTTGAGCAAACTCTGGTAGATAGTGAAGGACAGGGAAGCCTAGCATGCTGCTGTCCGTGGAGTCACAAGGAGTAGGAGATGACTGAGTGACCGAACAACAACAACAACAACAAATATTCTCAAAATAGAATTCATCATCTTCCAAATCCCAAAACATTTCCTTGTTCCATGTTTTCTTCCTGAATAAATTGGGAACACCACCTACCCAGCTGTATAAACCAAATCCTGGAATTAGCAATTCTTTTTCCCTAATTCTCTGTATCTAAGCAATTAATACGTCCTGTCAAATTCTAAGTATCTCTTCAATCTAACTATGTTTTTCTCCATAACCATGGCAGGTTTGAGAAAATGAAAAAAAGTACAGTGTAGCTGGACATAGGGTTAAAAGAAGGTGTTGCTAAGGCATTTAGACTTTATCTCAAGGTCTCTGTCCCACACCTCTCACTCCTCACTCTTGATGCTGGAGGCCTGGAGCTAAAAAGTACTCAATAACAATAATTTACAGTTATTCAAAATGAGATTTTCTAGGATAAGTAGCATCACTTTCAATTGATTATTATTTTTTATTATTGTTAAGCAGCTAACCAATGGTGGTTTCCCAAATGAAAAAGATACTGGGGCCTCCCTGGTGGTCCAGTGGGTAAGAACACTGCCTTGCAGTGCAAGGGACGCCAGTTCGATCCCTGGCCTGGGAAGATCCCACGTGCCGCGGAGCGGCTGGACCAATGTGTCCAATTATGAGCAGGAGCTCTGGAGCGCATGCGCCCAGAGCCAGTGCTCTGCGACAACAGAGGTCACCGTGATGGGAGGCCCACAGGAGCCAAAGAACAAAGATGGATGAAAATAGATAAATGAAAGACCAATAGAAGTGGCCCGCCTGCTCCCCTCCCTCCCCAACCCGACCCCCGCCCAAAAATAAATAAATAAATAAATCTTTAATTCTTAAAAAAAAAAAAAAAAGGAAAAAGATACTCGGCTCTCTTCTCTTATAAAGTTCCTGCAGACAACAATGATATTCAGGCAAGTCTCAGACACATAAAGTAATGCCTTCATGGAACCATCATAGTTCAGTTCTGCCACGTTTGAGAAACAACGCAATATTTAAGGTAAGCAAGCTAAATGGACGTGTGTGTATGTGAGGGTCAAGGAGAAGGAAGGAGAGAGAGATAAGAAACAGGATGGATCTAATGACACATGGAAACAGCTGGCAGATGATCAGTTCATCATTACAACAGTGCTAATATAAAGTTAATAAAAAACCAGAGTAATCAAGAAGTGTCTCAAGTTAGTGGTTTTTAAACATTCCTTGTTATGTTACTTGTATCTGCCCCAAACTATAGGTATTAACCAAATTCATTAAATGTACAGTAATACAGAGAGGGGGCTTGACACACAAAGTAGAAAGAGAAAACAAAAATGTGCTGGTAAAGATCTACAAAAACAATTCTGTGAATATACTAAAATCTTTTGAATTGTACACTTTAAATAAGTGAAAATAATAGTTTGTAAATTATGTCCCTATGAAGCAATTTTTTTAAAAATCTGCCAAGACATAGGAATAACAAGTAGAGTTGTAAAAATCAATCAACACATAGAAATACTCAATGGAAAAACAGGTCATTTTCCTTGATCCTACAGAGGAATAACCATCAGCAAAAGTCATTTTTATATTTCTTATAGCAAAAATAGACAAACTACTACTTATAACCATAAAAAAAAAAAACAAGAAAAAGATATTGTCAAAAGTTTAAAGAAAGCAATGTGTCAATTCCTACATTGGAAAAACGAAGGTCATCCGGCAGAGCTGGCCTGTGTCCATGGAAGACCTGCCTGCGCAGAGCCAGTCCCCTGGCCGGGAGCCCACGTGGGGAGGCTGGACCAATGTGCCCAATTATGAGCAGGAGCTCTGGAGCGCATGCGCCCAGAGCCAGTGCTCTGCGACAACAGAGGTCACCGTGATGGGAGGCCCACAGGAGCCAAAGAACAAAGATGGATGAAAATAGATAAATGAAAGACCAATAGAAGTGGCCGCCCCCTCCCACCCACCCCGCCTCACCCCACCTCAAAAATAAATAAATAAATAAATCTTTAATTCTTAAAAAAAAAAAAAAAAGGAAAAAGATACTCGGCTCTCTTCTCTTATAAAGTTCCTGCAGACAACAATGATATTCAGGCAAGTCTCAGACACATAAAGTAATGCCTTCATGGAACCATCATAGTTCAGTTCTGCCACGTTTGAGAAACAACGCAATATTTAAGGTAAGCAAGCTAAATGGACGTGTGTGTATGTGAGGGTCAAGGAGAAGGAAGGAGAGGAGAGATAAGAAACAGGATGGATCTAATGACACATGGAAACAGCTGGCAGATGATCAGTTCATCATTACAACAGTGCTAATATAAAGTTAATAAAAAACCAGAGTAATCAAGAAGTGTCTCAAGTTAGTGGTTTTTAAACATTCCTTGTTATGTTACTTGTATCTGCCCCAAACTATAGGTATTAACCAAATTCATTAAATGTACAGTAATACAGAGAGGGGGCTTGACACACAAAGTAGAAAGAGAAAACAAAAATGTGCTGGTAAAGATCTACAAAAACAATTCTGTGAATATACTAAAATCTTTTGAATTGTACACTTTAAATAAGTGAAAATAATAGTTTGTAAATTATGTCCCTATGAAGCAATTTTTTTAAAAATCTGCCAAGACATAGGAATAACAAGTAGAGTTGTAAAAATCAATCAACACATAGAAATACTCAATGGAAAAACAGGTCATTTTCCTTGATCCTACAGAGGAATAACCATCAGCAAAAGTCATTTTTATATTTCTTATAGCAAAAATAGACAAACTACTACTTATAACCATAAAAAAAAAAAACAAGAAAAAGATATTGTCAAAAGTTTAAAGAAAGCAATGTGTCAATTCCTACATTGAATATTGCTTTAATTCCACTGTTATCACTATCAGAAGATTCCGCTCAGTGAGATTATTATGTTTTCACAAACACAACAGTCACATCCGGAAGTTTCTGCCAAACTAGTATATTTTTATAAAATTACAATAGATATCACAAAGAGATCTATTATAAGTTCAGGAAGAAAAAGAACATGCAAGTCTCAAAAACTATAAATACAATTTGATAAAGGAAAGACAAATTCTCAGTTAGTGATCATTTCCTTTTCAAGACAGAGTTCGAAAGAAAGGAACAAAAAATAGATGAAAGGTGGCAATACTCCGCTGCCTGTAAGCATACTTGCTAGGTGCTTGTTGGGAAAGAGGCGGGGTGCACTTATCTTAGTCTCTTACAGGAAAACAAGTTAGCTCATGCAAAGACAGAGCCCTTTCGCAATCACTTTAAAAGGTAGATACCTTGAATGTCTGAGTCCCTTTGCTATTCACCTGAAACTACCACAGCACTGCTGAGCATCTATAGGCCAATACAAAATAGAAAATTTCAAAACCAAGAAAATACATTAAAAGGTAGATATCAAAATGGAAGGCAAGTGTATGCTCAGAATATGATCCACTGGAATAGAACTCTGCCTATCCTCTGATCTCACTCAGTTTTAGTGGCTCAAACAAAACAAACCCGATGATGTAAAACAAAACAAAACCCTTTCCTTCAATTTTTACCCTCAGAGACAATTCGCTCAAACCCAAGGAACCAGAGATATAACTCACTTTGGCTTTTAAGTTAAAACATGAATCCACTGTAACTCAGAATACAGGTTCCCCTTAAAGGTGCCTCAAACCAAGTTCACTTTAATATGGCTATCCTACAAGAAACAGCCAATGAATCAGGCAATCAAAAAATCGCCAAGTTGTAAAAATCAATCAACACATAGAAATACTAATAAACAGGTCATTTTCCTTGATCCTACAGAGGAATAACCATCAGCAAAAGTCATTTTTATATTTCTTATAGCAAAAATAGACAAACTACTACTTATAACCATAAAAAAAAAAAACAAGAAAAAGATATTGTCAAAAGTTTAAAGAAAGCAATGTGTCAATTCCTACATTGAATATTGCTTTAATTCCACTGTTATCACTATCAGAAGATTCCGCTCAGTGAGATTATTATGTTTTCACAAACACAACAGTCACATCCGGAAGTTTCTGCCAAACTAGTATATTTTTATAAAATTACAATAGATATCACAAAGAGATCTATTATAAGTTCAGGAAGAAAAAGAACATGCAAGTCTCAAAAACTATAAATACAATTTGATAAAGGAAAGACAAATTCTCAGTTAGTGATCATTTCCTTTTCAAGACAGAGTTCGAAAGAAAGGAACAAAAAATAGATGAAAGGTGGCAATACTCCGCTGCCTGTAAGCATACTTGCTAGGTGCTTGTTGGGAAAGAGGCGGGGTGCACTTATCTTAGTCTCTTACAGGAAAACAAGTTAGCTCATGCAAAGACAGAGCCCTTTCGCAATCACTTTAAAAGGTAGATACCTTGAATGTCTGAGTCCCTTTGCTATTCACCTGAAACTACCACAGCACTGCTGAGCATCTATAGGCCAATACAAAATAGAAAATTTCAAAACCAAGAAAATACATTAAAAGGTAGATATCAAAATGGAAGGCAAGTGTATGCTCAGAATATGATCCACTGGAATAGAACTCTGCCTATCCTCTGATCTCACTCAGTTTTAGTGGCTCAAACAAAACAAACCCGATGATGTAAAACAAAACAAAACCCTTTCCTTCAATTTTTACCCTCAGAGACAATTCGCTCAAACCCAAGGAACCAGAGATATAACTCACTTTGGCTTTTAAGTTAAAACATGAATCCACTGTAACTCAGAATACAGGTTCCCCTTAAAGGTGCCTCAAACCAAGTTCACTTTAATATGGCTATCCTACACAAGAAACAGCCAATGAATCAGGCACAGAATTGGGCAAGAAGAGCATTGGCCTCAGAGCCAAAGTTTTAGATCTAATCTCAACTCTGGAGACTCCTCCAAAACTGAATTCAATCTCTGTTGAAAGGAAAGGGTTGCCTTTGAATTTTTATACACCTACATGCCAGGCATACAGTGGATGCTCAATTAATGCTTTCTGTGTTATCAGTATGGATAGCTAACATTTAGCAAGCACTTACTAAGTACTTCCTGTGCATTCTATCATTTAATCATTACAATAACCCTATAAAGTAGATTTTTATATTGCCTGCACAATTCAGAAATTGGGGTTTAGAGAGATGAGTAATGTACCCATGTGACTCAGTTGCTGAGTGGCAGACAGAGTCCTGCCGGGCCCAAGGCTCTTAATCAACCAGAGAGGCACCATTGCCTCTCTGAACTCAGCTGGGCATCAGCCAAAGGAGTCCTAGTCATGAGTGAACAAATGAAGCTCCTCCAATTTAATGTTTGGTTTTTTTTTTTTTTTCTTCATATATGAAAGTTTATTACTATCATACTCTCATTATCAAAACTTATGATCTTGGTCTTTCCTTCTTGCCTTTGTACAAAGCCAAAAGAGAGACACTGGCTACTTTGACAACCTTAAAGCGGACTCCAGGAATGCCACCAACAGCATGACCTTTGCGACCAAATCCAGCAACCAGAACTTCGTCATTTTCCTCAATAAAATTCAAGCAACCATCATTGGGTACAAAGGCTGTGATTTTTTTGCCATTCTTGATTAGCTGAACCCTGACACACTTCCGGATGGCAGAATTTGGCTGTTTGGCTTCAACCCCTACTTTTTCAAGCACAATTCCCTTGGCATGAGAAGCGCCCCGAAGGGTTGGCCTTCAGGGCTGTGCCCAGGTGGGCTTTCTTGTACTGCTTATCATGCCACTTCTGGTCTTGGCGGTGGCTTCGGAGCTTCCTGGCAGTACAAAGACCGCGACACTTGCCCATCCTGCCAGGTGGCCTAATCCACTGTAACTCAGAATACAGGTTCCCCTTAAAGGTGCCTCAAACCAAGTTCACTTTAATATGGCTATTACAAGAAACAGCCAATGAATCAGGCACAGAATTGGGCAAGAAGAGCATTGGCCTCAGAGCCAAAGTTTTAGATCTAATCTCAACTCTGGAGACTCCTCCAAAACTGAATTCAATCTCTGTTGAAAGGAAAGGGTTGCCTTTGAATTTTTATACACCTACATGCCAGGCATACAGTGGATGCTCAATTAATGCTTTCTGTGTTATCAGTATGGATAGCTAACATTTAGCAAGCACTTACTAAGTACTTCCTGTGCATTCTATCATTTAATCATTACAATAACCCTATAAAGTAGATTTTTATATTGCCTGCACAATTCAGAAATTGGGGTTTAGAAAATGAGTAATGTACCCATGTGACTCAGTTGCTGAGTGGCAGACAGAGTCCTGCCGGGCCCAAGGCTCTTAATCAACCAGAGAGGCACCATTGCCTCTCTGAACTCAGCTGGGCATCAGCCAAAGGAGTCCTAGTCATGAGTGAACAAATGAAGCTCCTCCAATTTAATGTTTGGTTTTTTTTTTTTTTTCTTCATATATGAAAGTTTATTACTATCATACTCTCATTATCAAAACTTATGATCTTGGTCTTTCCTTCTTGCCTTTGTACAAAGCCAAAAGAGAGACACTGGCTACTTTGACAACCTTAAAGCGGACTCCAGGAATGCCACCAACAGCATGACCTTTGCGACCAAATCCAGCAACCAGAACTTCGTCATTTTCCTCAATAAAATTCAAGCAACCATCATTGGGTACAAAGGCTGTGATTTTTTTGCCATTCTTGATTAGCTGAACCCTGACACACTTCCGGATGGCAGAATTTGGCTGTTTGGCTTCAACCCCTACTTTTTCGAGCACAATTCCCTTGGCATGAGAAGCGCCCCCGAAAGGGTTGGCCTTCAGGGCTGTGCCCAGGTGGGCTTTCTTGTACTGCTTATCATGCCACTTCTGGTCTTGGCGGTGGCTTCGGAGCTTCCTGGCAGTACAAAGACCGCGACACTTGCCCATCCTGCCAGCTCCACGGGTCTCAGCCTAATGTTTGTTTTATTGCTCGTTTTTTCCCACCACCTGTCTACCTGGAAGCATTAACCTTGGGATCTTTGTTACTCAAAACCTGGTCTGTAGAACATAAACATCACCCTGAAACCTGCTGGAAATGCAGAATGTGAGCTATACCCCAGAAACACAGTCTGCGTTTTAACCAGACACCCCAGTGGTGTAGAGGGACCACAGTTTGAAAGGTTTAGACAAGCTGCAAATTGATATTAATACAGGTTGTGACGAGAGAAGGCCTGAGAAGGAAAATACAACAGAAATGTTACAGTCACTGAGAACAAAACCAGCTTGCTGTGGCTGGGTCAGGACCTTAATTCATCTAGATAAGGGCACACAGATGTTTATAAAGGACCTACAAAAGTGCCCAGGGAACCAATGAGAGGACGGTTGACTCTATAGGGAGTCTACCTATAGTTCCCCGCCCTCCTAAAAGCTCCAAACCTGTGCCTTTTAGAAGCACATGCTATATGAAAGATGTTATCATCTTGATCACAATCCAGGGGTCACTTCTTAACAAGGTAGCTATCTTTTTGAATACAAACACATTTTTTGAGCACAACACTAAAGTCAACTTAAATTTGAGTTTAAAAAACTTGATGTAAGGAGCTTCCCTGGTGGTCCAGTGGGTAGAGTCCGTCTTGCAGTGCAAGGGGCGCCAGTTTGATCCCTGGCCCAGGAAGATCCCACATGCCGCAGAGCAGCTGGACCAAAGAGTCAGTGCTCTGGAGAACCTGTGCCCACAGCTGGTGCTCTGCAATGAGAGAGGCCACTGCAATGGGAGGCCCACACAGGCCAAAGAATAAAGATGGACGAAAATAAGTGAATAGATGACCAATAAAAGAGGCCAACATTAAAAAAAAACAAAAACCTTGATCTAAATGTGAACGAGTTCGATACGGTGTGTGGCTTTCTTTTTAAAGCACACACCTACATTTCCAGACAGAAAGTGGCCTGTATTTTTAGCCGAGAAGTACAGGTCAGCAACTCTCCCCTCATGACAGATGAGCGGTGGTGTTACAGACGCATTTGAGGGAGTTAATGTTTACTCACAACTCCTTACTCATTTAAACAAAGTTCTAAAACCTGAAGAGCTCCACATAACTGAAAGCCATGCACATGAATAAAAGTTATATTAGTAGGAAGTGAGATATACAGGTAACTTTGTTCTTTATTCCCATTTTCAAAATAAAAAATATAAAGTCCTCTCCTAGCCACAATTCTGTGCTTCCCAGCGCTAAGAGAATGCACCGCACACAGGCAAAAATCCGTTCTCTTCTTCAGATCTCTCCTTTTGGTCATTAGAAATCTACTAGGCGGGCTTCCCTGGTGGTCCAGTGGGTAAGGACACAGCCTTGCAGTGCAAGGGGCTCCGGTTCGATCCCTGGCTTGGGAAGATCCCACGTGCCGCGGAGCGGCTGGACCAGTGTGTCCAATTACTGAGCCAGAGCTCTGGAGCGCATGTGCCTAGAGCCGGTGCTCTGCAACAACAGAGGCCACCGCGATGGGAGGCCCACATGGGCCAAATAACAAAGATGGATGAAAATAGACAAATGAAAGACCAACAGAAGTAGCCCGCCTGCTCGCCTCCCTCCCCACCCCACCCCCTCCAAAATGAATAAATAAATAAATCTTTAAAAAAAAAAAAAAAAAAGAAATCTACTAGGCAAGTTCTTTAAAACCTCTAACTGTACATTCTTGACAATTTCTGCTTCCTCCTGTCTACATCTAGGGAGAACTAAAACAATTAGAATGTATTTCCTGCTAATTAGTCATCTATGTATCTCCTGGAAAGTTTGCTTTCACCACACTGAATCCAAAAACAGAACTGCTTTTAATACTCAACCCACTTAAATTCTGTTACTGTCATGAATTGTCCTCTGGATTCAGAGATTTCTACCGACTGCATCAAACAGCCCTGGGTTTTACCATAAAGGCAAAGAGAGGATTTGGGCATGCTCAGAGTCAGAGGGCAAGCAGGAAGCAGAGCAGAGTTTAGAGCAGTGCAGCTCCCAAGCATTCTGACTTAGAGCAGAGTCCAGAGTCTACAGACACCGGAAGGCACGTATTAACATGAAGAAGCACTGAAGGGGCAATAAACCACAGGCCTGAGTCAGTCCATGATTGGGGATTCAGGGGCCTGACGGGTCCCATGAGAGAATCAATTATACAAGAATTTCCCACAAGAGACCCTAAATTCCCAGTCATAATGAGGCCAGTAATGGACCCTACTGAAAACCGTGCTAAACCAACCTCATTGCTAGTGGTACTGTTCATGAATACACCACTTTGGAGCATAAATTAGTACTATGTTGGTAGAGTTAACAAAATATCTATAGTCTTTGATCTGGTAACCACACTTTAAAAATACAGAGAAAGAAAGGGACGCAGTGGTCCATCACCAAGGACAAATGCAGACATCTGCATTAGGGTTAAACACTCATATGGACAGACTGGGGTTGCCCAGATTGGCAGCGGTTTTGTGAAAAAGCCTTGGGAATCTGGGAGGAACCAGCTTCACTGCAGGCCTCCTTAGGAGGGAGGAGCAACAGTGGTGGGCACACACGTCGCAGCCAGCAGGTTGACACACATCACAGTCTGAATCAGTTCTCCCTTCTACAGACGGCAGTAAGTCACTCAGCTCTCTTGTGCTTGGCTCCCCATCTACAGAGGGAAGATGCCATATTCCCTAGATTCTCTGATGTGCTTTCTGTCCCCGTTCCCTCAACATACATTTGAACTTTTCTGAAACTATTTCATTTTATGTCTCCATTTAATGTCATGACATTTTTCTTCCTCTATTTTTCCCTGAAAAATTGAAATTTAATTGGTGCATCCTCCATTAACAGTGTCTTTGAATCAAAGAAATACAATAGTAATGCCAACCTCAGTATTGTTGCGAAGATTAAATGACATCATTTATATAAGGCACTTCAGCACATGGCCTTATAAACAGCAACTGCCTCCCGCCCCTCCATAGCATATATTAACATTGTTTGTTAAGAACTGATACACTCTTAGGATATATTGCTTCAGTCATATTTAACTCTGTGCGATGCCATGGACTGTAGTTCATCGGGCTCCTCTGTCCATGGGATCTTCCAGGCAAGAATACTGGAGTGGGTTGTCATGTCCTCCTCCAGGGCATCATCCCAACCCCGGTATTGAACCCCGCATCTCTTACATCTCCTGCACTGGCAAGCAGGTTCTTTACCACTGGCGCCACCTGGGAAGCCTAGTACCCAGGGAAGCAGACAACAATCCCAGCTTGATGATCAGTCTATACAGTTTAAGCAATGGATTTGGTCTGAATCCATAGCAAAACATGGATCCTCAGAGAATAGGGACCAGGTTGAGGAATTCTGAAAAACATGGTATAATGAGGCCAGTAATGGACCCTACTGAAAACCGTGCTAAACCAACCTCATTGCTAGTGGTACTGTTCATGAATACACCACTTTGGAGCATAAATTAGTACTATGTTGGTAGAGTTAACAAAATATCTATAGTCTTTGATCTGGTAACCACACTTTAAAAATACAGAGAAAGAAAGGGACGCAGTGGTCCATCACCAAGGACAAATGCAGACATCTGCATTAGGGTTAAACACTCATATGGACAGACTGGGGTTGCCCAGATTGGCAGCGGTTTTGTGAAAAAGCCTTGGGAATCTGGGAGGAACCAGCTTCACTGCAGGCCTCCTTAGGAGGGAGGAGCAACAGTGGTGGGCACACACGTCGCAGCCAGCAGGTTGACACACATCACAGTCTGAATCAGTTCTCCCTTCTACAGACGGCAGTAAGTCACTCAGCTCTCTTGTGCTTGGCTCCCCATCTACAGAGGGAAGATGCCATATTCCCTAGATTCTCTGATGTGCTTTCTGTCCCCGTTCCCTCAACATACATTTGAACTTTTCTGAAACTATTTCATTTTATGTCTCCATTTAATGTCATGACATTTTTCTTCCTCTATTTTTCCCTGAAAAATTGAAATTTAATTGGTGCATCCTCCATTAACAGTGTCTTTGAATCAAAGAAATACAATAGTAATGCCAACCTCAGTATTGTTGCGAAGATTAAATGACATCATTTATATAAGGTACTTCAGCACATGGCCTTATAAACAGCAACTGCCTCCCCCTCCATAGCATATATTAACATTGTTTGTTAAGAACTGATACACTCTTAGGATATATTGCTTCAGTCATATTTAACTCTGTGCGATGCCATGGACTGTAGTTCATCGGGCTCCTCTGTCCATGGGATCTTCCAGGCAAGAATACTGGAGTGGGTTGTCATGTCCTCCTCCAGGGCATCATCCCAACCCCGGTATTGAACCCCGCATCTCTTACATCTCCTGCACTGGCAAGCAGGTTCTTTACCACTGGCGCCACCTGGGAAGCCTAGTACCCAGGGAAGCAGACAACAATCCCAGCTTGATGATCAGTCTATACAGTTTAAGCAATGGATTTGGTCTGAATCCATAGAACAACAAAGGCAAATCATGGATCCTCAGAGAATAGGGACCAGGTTGAGGAATTCTGAAAAACATGGTATTATGAGTAATGGTTGAAACAAACTGGAGTCTTTACGCTAAACAGAAACAAGAACACATCAAGACCCACATGTTTAAGGAAATGTTTCCTCTGTGGCTTTGGCAGACAGAGCTGCAATACAGGGGATGGATATTCGTGAGAAGCCCAAGTCACATCAGCATAAAGGAGAACTTTCTAACACTTTGAGCTCTCTCGGAGTGAAAGAGTTGTGGTGAACGGAGAGCTTCCTGAAGCAGGAAGTGCTTCATCAGCGCCTGGATGGTGCCATGTCAGCTTGCTCCAGAAAAGCCTCCTCCTTGATCTCACAGGCTGCACTGGCTGTCCATGTCTGCTTTAGAATACCAGCTCTGAATCTTCCGAATACCAGTTCTGACTCTTCCTCTTCCAAACCCAGGCCAGGCTTCCGGGAACCACCCTGAGAAGAAGTGGCCTCCTCAGCCTCCACCAGCCTGGGCTCCACTGTCTAGGGAAAAGCTAGCACAGAACCATGAACCTGGAAAAAAGTAAAGAGGGAAGAAGATGGATTCACTGGGTGCCTAGTACTGTAGCGACTCATGTAGGGGTAAAGATCCAGTTGAGATGAAGATGGCAGATTCTGAAGTCAGGTGACAAGAGGCAATGCCAGTGCCTGACCTACTAACGTTCTGGTTCAGCCTAATTTTAAGGTGTGGACCAGCTTTACAAAAGACAGCAAAGTCTTGGTGAGATCCACATTCTTTCCTTCAAACGTAGGCTACTTCCCTTCTTGCCATAGCTACATACCTTTTCTTAAATTAACCCTCTATCCATGCTTTAGGGAATTACTTTTATCCATAATCTAGGAAAAACTGCTAAGATCCCAGGATAAGACAGAGCATAACTTTGGACTGTATCCTCTTATCAACATTTATGAACACTGGTTTAAACTTACTGTGAACTTTGTGATTCAACTACATTGTCAATGTCACAATCATTTTATCTAAATCTCTCTGAGCAAAGGTGGTGGGTATCAACCTTCCAGTAAAAAGCAAGTGCCCTCTTTGCATCAGGTGTTAGTGGATACTTTTACCAGGTAAAGATGAATGGCTCCGTAACCGACTCACTGGAGGGCCTCATCTTATTCTCCAGATGATACTACTTAGAGTCCAAGAGAAGCCATAGGCCATGGCTTAGCCTTCTGTTAGTCAAGGTCTACCTATTCATCTTTTGTCAAAGACATTTCTTATAACTGATAACTCTGTAAAGTCAGATATAGCTAAGAATCCATATAACATAAAATCAAAATTCTCTCTTCCCGACAATGTTGAGCAAATACCATGAGTCAGGAGCTAGAATGGAGTTTAGGAGCACAAAGGTTAATAGCGCTCATCAGAGGCTCACAGTTAGGGGAGGAGACAGGCTTTTTCTAATTCCCAGAGTGTGAGGAGAAGTGCAGTCTGAGCTCAGAGAAGGAAGTGCTCAGCCTGGGGTGTGGGGAAGGTTACTGCTAGAAAGGCACACTGAAAAGGAATCTTGAAGACTGGCTAGGAGTTCACTGAGCATACTTGAACAGAAAGCACATGCCAAGAAAAAGCAGTAGTGACAGTGTGCTGGACTACATAATATAAAGAACAATAAGATTGTCTTTGCATGTTTGAGCAGAAGAGTGAGTCAGGGTGTCGGCCATGGCAACGGTTTTTTCGTATCAGGGGGATGATCTGATTAGGTGTTTGCTTCTCCATGTAGAAGGTACTATGAGAATTGGAAAGTGGGGTGCCTATGAGAGTGTGCCTTTCAGTTTAATATATAAAAGAACATTCTGTACAGATGAGCTATTCACAGACTGGTTGTCTGGAGTAGACGAGTGTACTTCGTAATTATATAGTTTTGGAGTTTGGGGTTCTAATTGCAGATTAGCTCATGGTAAATGTTTAAAAATAAACAGTGGCCATCCATACTATGAGATGGAGAACTCACCTTCACACTGAGTTTCCACACCACACCAGGCTGTCATCTCTGGCTATGTCTAATTCATGGGGAATGTAAGTTTAGGTAGACTTGACACCATTAAGGTCCCTCCCAGGTCTCAGCCTGGGGCTCTCATTTAAATGCCTCTGCCCATTTCTGATCTGGCAATACTCCCTCAGCTCACCAAAAAAACCAAAAAAACAAAACACTAAAGAAATCTCCATTCATAACCTGCTATATATAAATGCTAGCATTTGTTACTATTGTTATTGTTACTACTGCTATTATTATTCCCTCAATATTGTCCTTCTACTACTTTATCACCCCTAGTTTTGTCTTATTCCTGAGAGTGTGTGTGTGTTTAATGGTATGCAAATATTTTTGCAAGACAATTCAAATCCTTAGTAGGAACAGATGAAATCAGAAAGAATGAAATAAAATAATTTCTACGGTTTATTATAATGACACTGATAACATTCACTTAACATTCAGTATACATCAGGCACTCTGGGAGGCCTTATATACACATTATTTCATTCAGTACTCATAAGAACTCTGAAAGGTAAGTAATAGTATTATAATCCTCATCTTATAGATAAGGAAGTCTTAAAGAATTCAAGTATTCACTCAAGATCCCAACTAATAAGCAGTGGTCTAACCTAAGAATTTTGTAACACAGTCTACAACAATTTCATATTAATGGCTACGTACTCCCACATATTTTAAAAATTTGAATACTGAATATTTTATATTTAAATCTTGAATACAGGAACTCCAAAAAAATAAAAATAAGCCATTTAATCTAGTAAATTAGGTGACAACACTGAGTTCATTTGGTTTTGATCTCACACTTTCAGGACCCTGTTGAGAAGAAAGGAGCCACAGAGTAACCAAGCCATGTTCACCTATGTGGTCATCAAATTAAAATCTCTGGCTTTCACCTGCATGATTCTACTCAAGTGAAATATTCAGAATGGGCACATCTAGAAAGGCAGGAAGCAGAACAGTGGTTACCTAGGGGTGGCTGAGGAAGAGAAGGAGGGAAAGAGAATGCATACAATGTTTCTTTGCGGGGTGCTGAAAATGTCCTAAAATCAGATTATGGTGATGGTTATACAACTCTGTAAATACATTAAAGAACACACAATTGTATGATTTGAAGGGGTTAGCCTTGTGATATGTAAACTGCACTATTCACAGTATCAATGAAGTTGCTAAAGAAGAACCCCCAGGGTTCAGTATCAGTGATCTCTGGTCACTCCCTGTGGCTGCTGTCTTCCAGAACAAACATGGAATCCAGATGTGCATTAAGTAAACCTTTACCCAAGAACAAGATGTTCAGACAACAGTGATGACAATAAAGACCACCACCTATGAAGCTAGTCAGTTTTCCTTGGAAGTCATAATGAGACTTCAGTTTCTCTCTCCAATCTCCAACATTATGAGGTTAGTGCTAAATGGTATTAACTTTTGATTTTTACCAACCCAGGGAAAATGGAAACATAATTTCATTCCCTCCTACTAAAATGTTTGTAAGTAGACAGAAGTATTAAAAATGGCAGCAATAAGTGAATCAAAAGGCCTCAAAAAGCCCCAAAAGATTCCAATCAAGTTGACCAGAATCTTGTGACCTTGGGAACTCAATCATTCTGGGCTTTGGGGATCTCATCTATAAAAGGACAAGGAGGAATAATGAAGTCAACTACTCCAAGGGTCTTGTCCCCCTTCATTATTCCAATCAAATCGTATCTTCTAAAGACTGTCTCAGTGTGTTAAGTCATCCCATTGTGCATTCGGGTCTGACTTGTTGCAGCACCATGGACTGTAGTCCACCAGGCTTCTCTATCTGAAGGATTTCCCAGGCAAGAGTACTGAAAGAATATTGGGTTACCATTTCCTCCTCCAGGGGATCTTCCCAAGAGAGGGACTAAACCTGGGTCTCCTGCATTGCAAGCAGATTCTTTACCACTGAGCTATCCAGGAAGCCCCATGTGCCATTCTGAACACCAGCAACTGCCCTCAGACCAAGGAAGCATCATCAAGACATCTGGAAATCCATGAGTGTCTTTTTTGGACTGATGTTTCAATTATTTAAGTGCACTGCTTCCCACAGCCCTTATTTAATAAACTATCTTATAATTTTATTGAACAGTGGTTACCTGGGTGCTGAATACAATGTTTCTTTGCGGGGTGCTGAAAATGTCCTAAAATCAGATTATGGTGATGGTTATACAACTCTGTAAATACATTAAAGAACACACAATTGTATGATTTGAAGGGGTTAGCCTTGTGATATGTAAACTGCACTATTCACAGTATCAATGAAGTTGCTAAAGAAGAACCCCCAGGGTTCAGTATCAGTGATCTCTGGTCACTCCCTGTGGCTGCTGTCTTCCAGAACAAACATGGAATCCAGATGTGCATTAAGTAAACCTTTACCCAAGAACAAGATGTTCAGACAACAGTGATGACAATAAAGACCACCACCTATGAAGCTAGTCAGTTTTCCTTGGAAGTCATAATGAGACTTCAGTTTCTCTCTCCAATCTCCAACATTATGAGGTTAGTGCTAAATGGTATTAACTTTTGATTTTTACCAACCCAGGGAAAATGGAAACATAATTTCATTCCCTCCTACTAAAATGTTTGTAAGTAGACAGAAGTATTAAAAATGGCAGCAATAAGTGAATCAAAAGGCCTCAAAAAGCCCCAAAAGATTCCAATCAAGTTGACCAGAATCTTGTGACCTTGGGAACTCAATCATTCTGGGCTTTGGGGATCTCATCTATAAAAGGACAAGGAGGAATAATGAAGTCAACTACTCCAAGGGTCTTGTCCCCCTTCATTATTCCAATCAAATCGTATCTTCTAAAGACTGTCTCAGTGTGTTAAGTCATCCCATTGTGCATTCGGGTCTGACTTGTTGCAGCACCATGGACTGTAGTCCACCAGGCTTCTCTATCTGAAGGATTTCCCAGGCAAGAGTACTGAAAGAATATTGGGTTACCATTTCCTCCTCCAGGGGATCTTCCCAAGAGAGGGACTAAACCTGGGTCTCCTGCATTGCAAGCAGATTCTTTACCACTGAGCTATCCAGGAAGCCCCATGTGCCATTCTGAACACCAGCAACTGCCCTCAGACCAAGGAAGCATCATCAAGACATCTGGAAATCCATGAGTGTCTTTTTTGGACTGATGTTTCAATTATTTAAGTGCACTGCTTCCCACAGCCCTTATTTAATAAACTATCTTATAATTTTATTAGCTATAACACCTGACTAAGATTTTAAACCTGATACATAAAAATCAAAAGGCAATTTCCTAAAATAATGCATGAATGCCTGCATGCTAAGTTGCTTCAGTTGTGTCTGACTCTTTGCAACCCTCTGGATTGTAGCCTTCCAGGCTCCACTGTTCATGGAATTTTCCAGGCAAGAATACTGGAGTGGGTTGTCATGTCCTCCTCAAAATAATGTAAATAAATGCAACAAAATAACTGCTCCTCAACATAAATATTCTTTATAAAAATTTATCTGGCTTCAACTCTAACCTGTCACTCCTGATCTGTTTTAATTTTTATTATAACAAATTCTTCTTAAAGAAAACCTTAAATACACAACATACTTGAGGAAATTAAAATCATTCTTAGAGCTACAACCTTAAATAGATTATGAGTGATGTTACAGTGGAAGTCACTCAGTTGTGTCAGACTCTGCAACCCTAGAGACTATAGCTTGCCAGGTTCTGTCCATGGAATTCTCCAGGCAAGAATACTGGAGTGGGTAGCCTATCCCTTCTCCAGGGGATCTTCCTGACCCAGAAATCAAATTGGGGTCTCCTGCATTGCAGGCAGATTCTTTACCAGCTGAGCTACCAGGGAAGACCATGGGTGATGTTACTATAAATTTTTGTGTATCTTTTCTTCATTTTTCTCTCTCCATGACTAGTTTATATTTTTTTCAAACTTAAAGAATTTCAAATATTAACATGGAAAAAAGTAGAAGAAGAAAATTAAAACTTCCAGAAATTCCCACCCTTAAAATAATCCCTAAATCCCTATTAACTCAAGGTGATCATCCATTCTGGTATCTTCCTAAATATAACAGATATAGAGTCAGGTATATCTTAAAAATGGTCATGTATGTGATACACAAATAGTTTTATATTCAGTGTTTAACTTAAATATCTGTCACCATTATTCCCTCCCATTATAAGTAAAGTTGTATGATCTATTATATTTTCATAAGTAAAGTTGTATGATCTATTATGCAATTTTCTTCTTCTAGTGTATATTTTGGTTGTTCCCAACTTTTCATGATAACAAATAACATTTCAATGAGTATTTTTGTAATTAAAACCTTTGCACACCTACCTGGAAATTTTCAATCTGTTGCCCTATTCTTTTCATGGTTTCCTCTATTGGTTGTGGTTTCCCAGGTGGCTCAGGGGTAAAGAATCCGCCTGCCACTGGAGGAGATACAGGTTTGATCCCTGGGTTGGGAAGATTGCCTGGAGAAGGAAATGGCTACCCACTCCAGTATTCTTGCATAGGAAATCCCTATGGACAGAGAAGCTTGATAGACTACAACTCACGGGGTCGCAAAAAAGAGTCAGACACAACTTAGTGACTAAATAACAACTATTGGTTTTAGGAAAAGAATGTGCATTTCCATCCAATGGTTAGAATTTTTGTTTCTTTTCTTCGTTTTTTGAAATTTAACTCCTTAACCTATGGACTATATTTTTACATATTTTTATAGATTCCCAACGTATCTGTCACATGTTTAGGCTTTGGCCAAATGCAGAGTAAGTTATTTGCCCAACATTTTCAATGCATGTTTATGTTTTTAAAGGAAATACATGTCTCATATTCTTGGCTTTCCACTAAGCCTCAGAAAGCCTTCGAGACTGATAAAATAACCAGCACTTTGATTATCAGCAGGAAATCATACCGGTCAAGAATGAAGAGGACACTCATCCAGGCCAAATAAAAACTAAACAATCAAAAAAGTCCAAGTTTGAGTCTTAGTGGTCTTATTATTTTAGCCTTAAAAAGTCTCAACATGTCTAAGATTAGCTTATACAGTTAAACGGCAGTTATCAAAGCTGTGGTCTTACTCTCCACATGGACTAGTCATCATTTGTCTCATTACTAGACTGACAAACCTCTACAAAAAGTAGAAGAAGAAAATTAAAACTTCCAGAAATTCCCACCCTTAAAATAATCCCTAAATCCCTATTAACTCAAGGTGATCATCCATTCTGGTATCTTCCTAAATATAACAGATATAGAGTCAGGTATATCTTAAAAATGGTCATGTATGTGATACACAAATAGTTTTATATTCAGTGTTTAACTTAAATATCTGTCACCATTATTCCCTCCCATTATAAGTAAAGTTGTATGATCTATTATATTTTCATAAGTAAAGTTGTATGATCTATTATGCAATTTTCTTCTTCTAGTGTATATTTTGGTTGTTCCCAACTTTTCATGATAACAAATAACATTTCAATGAGTATTTTTGTAATTAAAACCTTTGCACACCTACCTGGAAATTTTCAATCTGTTGCCCTATTCTTTTCATGGTTTCCTCTATTGGTTGTGGTTTCCCAGGTGGCTCAGGGGTAAAGAATCCGCCTGCCACTGGAGGAGATACAGGTTTGATCCCTGGGTTGGGAAGATTGCCTGGAGAAGGAAATGGCTACCCACTCCAGTATTCTTGCATAGGAAATCCCTATGGACAGAGAAGCTTGATAGACTACAACTCACGGGGTCGCAAAAAAGAGTCAGACACAACTTAGTGACTAAATAACAACTATTGGTTTTAGGAAAAGAATGTGCATTTCCATCCAATGGTTAGAATTTTTGTTTCTTTTCTTCGTTTTTTGAAATTTAACTCCTTAACCTATGGACTATATTTTTACATATTTTTATAGATTCCCAACGTATCTGTCACATGTTTAGGCTTTGGCCAAATGCAGAGTAAGTTATTTGCCCAACATTTTCAATGCATGTTTATGTTTTTAAAGGAAATACATGTCTCATATTCTTGGCTTTCCACTAAGCCTCAGAAAGCCTTCGAGACTGATAAAATAACCAGCACTTTGATTATCAGCAGGAAATCATACCGGTCAAGAATGAAGAGGACACTCATCCAGGCCAAATAAAAACTAAACAATCAAAAAAGTCCAAGTTTGAGTCTTAGTGGTCTTATTATTTTAGCCTTAAAAAGTCTCAACATGTCTAAGATTAGCTTATACAGTTAAACGGCAGTTATCAAAGCTGTGGTCTTACTCTCCACATGGACTAGTCATCATTTGTCTCATTACTGACGACTGACAAACCTCTACATTCTGCTTGGCCACTGGTTTTCGTCGCTCGTTACCAGCAGAACCTGTGAGAAAGCAGAGCACAAGCTCTACCCCGACTCCAAGGAAAAAGAACACAAAGAACATGCCTTACTGGTTGCTGGTGGGTCAACAAAAGTACCTTTGAGTAGGAAGAGCAGCACGGACAGCAGTATTCCATGGCCACTCCTCATGAATAATAAAGATTGGATTACATTTCCTGAAGACATCAACTTCTCGCACCATTTCTTCCCCACCACATCAGCCCTCCGCAGCACAGCACTCTTACTGTCAAGTAGTTGCTATGCCTTGGGACAAATTATGCAACTTTCTTGAGACAGTTTCATCCACGGTAAAGTGAGAACAATAAAGATAACTGACATCTTAAGGTGGCTGTGAGGATTAAATAAGAGACACCAGGGACGGCCCTTGGGAAATGCTTTTTGAATGCCAGCTGTTACTATTACTGATATCCCTCCCTCTACTCCTACTGCCATGACTGCTAATAGCATTATCTCCAGAAATACCAGAAGGTCAAACTTACACTGGGTTCTTTAGAAGGAAAGAGGGAACAGGGGATGTCTGTGGTCAGATCAGCCCTGGGAGTAGAATCTGTCCTCAGCCTTTGCACTTCCTCTGGAAAGTTAGTACGTCCTGTCATTACTAAAGTAGTGAATTTCTGGGGTGAGCGGCATCACAGCCTCCCTTGCCTTCTGCCTGAGATTCTGATACGTAAGCACAAGACCCAAGCACATGGGCACCTTCAGTGAGCAAGGTTGGGAGCAAGAATTCAGTGGATTAGGTATGAAAAAAGCCAAGGTGGCCATACGTGAATCTGACAAGACCAGAAACTGCATGTCAAGATTTAACAGCTCCCTAAACATATGCCCTGAAGATCAAGCTTAGACACAGGAATGAGAGTGACCTGGGATGTGAATAGGCCTGGCTGATAGGTCAACATTTACCAAGGTTCAAGCAGTCAGAAAAACAACTCCTAATATCATCATTCCTCATGATTATTCATGTCTTTCTTCTGAGTCCTTATCTTCTAGTGACACCCACCCTTCCTGATGTTTCAGGTATGGGACAATTTGTGTTGATATAATTTGCCTAGGATTTGTCTCCAACTTCAAATCTAAGCTTCGTTTTAAAAGAAAATAAGGATCCCATGTTTCTGGATCATCAACTATGCTGATAACCATCTGGGATTCATGAGGCATCTGGAGTACTTTCGACTGTTAACAAGAAAGCATGTTGGATAAAATTTAATCGGCTCAAAGTTTAACCTGATATGGAATGGGAAAAATGCCCGTCTCTACTTGATTTTAGCCAAAAGGCACAGATGTAACAAAACTAAACCAGCCTGGCAAGATGGAGAACAAGAATTACAGTGTGTGTGCCAAGCCTGGGATCAGGAATAAGATTTGCTTCAATCCCAAATTATAGACTTTGGGCACTCTATTGTACGGTCTTTTATTCCTCCTCATGTTTGGAGGAAGCTTAGTGTAATGGATACTCTTTGGGAAAAACCCTAAAATCTGGTTTTTAGGGAATTTTTCCTCTTATTCTATGCTTTGTCAGGTTGGTTTTTTTCTTCTGTTTCTGATCTATTTTGTTATCATCCATAGAAGAAAAGACTATAAAGCACTAGAGAACACAGAAACTGGGACCTACCACACATAAATGAGCCTGATGTGAGCTTTTAAAAACTTTTACCTATACCAATTAGTAAAATGAAAAGAGTAGTCAACAAGTAAAATGTCTTAACACTGTCTTTTAAAATCATGGAGCAGCTATAATCAGACTGACAAAAGTCTTCTTTAAAGTTTTAAATTAATAGCATTTAATAATTAAAATAGTATATATTTAGTACTAATATATATTAATATGAAGCAAGTCATAGCAATCTGTGCTTTTTTTTTTTTTTTTAGATTTACTGTCGAAGAAAATATCAGCAGACACAGGGGCAATAATATAGCTTATGGGAGGGATAAAGTCCAGTCCGTTTTGCAATCCTGAGATGGCATGTAGCCATAACTCTATAACTTCAGTCTCAGCAGAGATAGGACTGTGATCTTTAAAATTCAGCAAACCACCTCAGAGATTTTTTTTTTAAGTATAATTCCTACTTCTGTTTCCCTTCTCCCTCACTTTTATATTTTTAGACAGAGGAGAATATGAGAGAACAGACCTTTTCTAAAACACTGTATTTCCCAGCAAGGGCAAAAAAAGAGGAGATTAGAATGGTAATAATAGAAATATATTTGCATATTTTAAAACATTAGCGCTTCCTGTGAACTAAAGTATACCTAAAATAACATAAAAACCAGCATACTTCATAAGTACACTTCATAAACACTTCACATACAAACTTAAAATACCATCAAATCGAACTACTCTTGTAATATGATTTAATACCATATTGCTTTGGTGACAAGTGAACCAAAGTAAAATCACTCTCGAGATGTCTTCATTAATGAAATTAAGGAAGACATTCTCTTGCTACTTCACTTTATTGACTTAACTTCATTTTAATACTATTAGTGATACTGTCAGGCCTTACAAGGCACGCTCTGTTTTGACAGTCATGTTTATTCCTAGAGTAATCTTGGAGCCTGAGGACTCACTTAAGAATAAAAACAGTGATAATAAAGGAAGGGATTCAGTCCAGTTCAATCCACCTGTATACTCTGTCCACGTCAACTGTGATGCAGGTCAGGTTGGTTTTTTTCTTCTGTTTCTGATCTATTTTGTTATCATCCATAGAAGAAAAGACTATAAAGCACTAGAGAACACAGAAACTGGGACCTACCACACATAAATGAGCCTGATGTGAGCTTTTAAAAACTTTTACCTATACCAATTAGTAAAATGAAAAGAGTAGTCAACAAGTAAAATGTCTTAACACTGTCTTTTAAAATCATGGAGCAGCTATAATCAGACTGACAAAAGTCTTCTTTAAAGTTTTAAATTAATAGCATTTAATAATTAAAATAGTATATATTTAGTACTAATATATATTAATATGAAGCAAGTCATAGCAATCTGTGCTTTTTTTTTTTTTTTTAGATTTACTGTCGAAGAAAATATCAGCAGACACAGGGGCAATAATATAGCTTATGGGAGGGATAAAGTCCAGTCCGTTTTGCAATCCTGAGATGGCATGTAGCCATAACTCTATAACTTCAGTCTCAGCAGAGATAGGACTGTGATCTTTAAAATTCAGCAAACCACCTCAGAGATTTTTTTTTTAAGTATAATTCCTACTTCTGTTTCCCTTCTCCCTCACTTTTATATTTTTAGACAGAGGAGAATATGAGAGAACAGACCTTTTCTAAAACACTGTATTTCCCAGCAAGGGCAAAAAAAGAGGAGATTAGAATGGTAATAATAGAAATATATTTGCATATTTTAAAACATTAGCGCTTCCTGTGAACTAAAGTATACCTAAAATAACATAAAAACCAGCATACTTCATAAGTACACTTCATAAACACTTCACATACAAACTTAAAATACCATCAAATCGAACTACTCTTGTAATATGATTTAATACCATATTGCTTTGGTGACAAGTGAACCAAAGTAAAATCACTCTCGAGATGTCTTCATTAATGAAATTAAGGAAGACATTCTCTTGCTACTTCACTTTATTGACTTAACTTCATTTTAATACTATTAGTGATACTGTCAGGCCTTACAAGGCACGCTCTGTTTTGACAGTCATGTTTATTCCTAGAGTAATCTTGGAGCCTGAGGACTCACTTAAGAATAAAAACAGTGATAATAAAGGAAGGGATTCAGTCCAGTTCAATCCACCTGTATACTCTGTCCACGTCAACTGTGATGCAGGTACCTTCTGAGGCACTCTAGAAAGATGCCAGATTTTCCATAAGAAAATTAAAATGATATCCTGGTTCCCTTAACTATAAGCAGTAGGCCCTAGAGAAGATCACACATCAGACAACCAAGCACAGTGACTGAGGCACCACACGCTGCTACCTCATGTTCTCTAACGTAAAAGCAACTGTGTATAAAACCACAGTTATTCCCAGAAGACATAATGGGGAGACACAAAGAAAGAAATTCTGAAAAAGTAACTTAAAGTGCACACAAGCAAGTACAAATCTCTAGACTGCACATCAGCACACACATGTCATTTCTTCTTGGCGTCCACCTGCATTTAATACTGTCCAACAATGGTTACATTAGAAGGAGGCCCGTAACCCTCAGACCTCCGTAGGATCAAGGAACATTGTTTTCTAAAAGAACGCCGCAACAGCACAAATGCTATCCTGACTGTCCTATCATCGCCGGCGAGGACAGAAAGAAAGTCTGACACACGCAGCAAAAAGTTCAAAGTGTTATTTACTAACCTGGTGCCCCTGGGAAAGCGGCTGCTTCATAGTGCTTTAAAGAAAGAATCCTTACTAGGAAACTAATCTTCAGGGTCCCTGACAGCCGAGAGGGGAAAAGAAATCGACCACACGGAGAATCCGCAGATAGGGGAAAGCAGTCTGTTCTCAAGCCCGTTTTTGGCTGACTCCCCAAAGGCAACTTAAGACACAGCCAAGCCCACACAGCACTTTAGCCTATAAGCGTTGGTAATGAGCTTGAAACCACTCCCATATGTTAAATAGACACTGGGCTGCTGTGAGAAATAAAACCCATGTACAGAATGAGCTAAGGCTTTGGGCTTCATCTTTGTACTTGCTGCCCAAGAAAACTGTAACGCACCAACCTAGACAAAGAGCACTCTCACTCCCTGCTCTCCCTTCAGATGCTGCCTGAAAGTGACTCATTCATTGTAAACAAGAGGAACACAGTTGGCCCTCCGAGAGGGCCATGAAATGAGTTTTATATTGTTGCCCAAGTTGGTGGTGGGACTGATGGAACATACGGCACTATAATTTCATGTTGCCCAAGAGGGACCACATGAAGTTATTGTTTCTGAGAATCACTTTCTCTGGATTTTTAAAACATATTGTTGTTTAATCACTAAGTCAGGTGCAACTCTTTTTTGTGACCTCATGGACTACAACCCACCAGGGTCCTCTGTCCACGGGATTTCCTATGCAAGAATACTGGAGGGGTTTGCCATGTCCTCCTCCAGGGGGTCTTTCCACCCCAGGGTTTAAGCCCTCATCCCCTGTGTCTCCTGCATCTGACAACGCCCAGGAAGTCCCTTCTTGTCTCATTAATTTAGCTGCACACAAGCAAGTACAATCTAGACTGCACATCAGCACACATTTCTTCTTGGCGTCCACCTGCATTTAATACTGTCCAACAATGGTTACATTAGAAGGAGGCCCGTAACCCTCAGACCTCCGTAGGATCAAGGAACATTGTTTTCTAAAAGAACGCCGCAACAGCACAAATGCTATCCTGACTGTCCTATCATCGCCGGCGAGGACAGAAAGAAAGTCTGACACACGCAGCAAAAAGTTCAAAGTGTTATTTACTAACCTGGTGCCCCTGGGAAAGCGGCTGCTTCATAGTGCTTTAAAGAAAGAATCCTTACTAGGAAACTAATCTTCAGGGTCCCTGACAGCCGAGAGGGGAAAAGAAATCGACCACACGGAGAATCCGCAGATAGGGAAAGCAGTCTGTTCTCAAGCCCTTTTTTGGCTGACTCCCCAAAGGCAACTTAAGACACAGCCAAGCCCACACAGCACTTTAGCCTATAAGCGTTGGTAATGAGCTTGAAACCACTCCCATATGTTAAATAGACACTGGGCTGCTGTGAGAAATAAAACCCATGTACAGAATGAGCTAAGGCTTTGGGCTTCATCTTTGTACTTGCTGCCCAAGAAAACTGTAACGCACCAACCTAGACAAAGAGCACTCTCACTCCCTGCTCTCCCTTCAGATGCTGCCTGAAAGTGACTCATTCATTGTAAACAAGAGGAACACAGTTGGCCCTCCGAGAGGGCCATGAAATGAGTTTTATATTGTTGCCCAAGTTGGTGGTGGGACTGATGGAACATACGGCACTATAATTTCATGTTGCCCAAGAGGGACCACATGAAGTTATTGTTTCTGAGAATCACTTTCTCTGGATTTTTAAAACATATTGTTGTTTAATCACTAAGTCAGGTGCAACTCTTTTTTGTGACCTCATGGACTACAACCCACCAGGGTCCTCTGTCCACGGGATTTCCTAGGCAAGAATACTGGAGTGGGTTGCCATGTCCTCCTCCAGGGGATCTTTCCACCCCAGGGATTAAACCCTCATCCCCTGTGTCTCCTGCATTGGCAAGTGATTCTTTCTTTACACTGCCACCAGGGAAGTCCCTTAAAGTACATTTAAAAAGCATAAAACCTCATTAATCAGTAAAAGCCTAAAAATTAAAGTTCAAGAGGAAAACTTACCAAAGAACTTTTCTACCTTCTGATTCTCACTTAGTGTCTATGAATCTGGAAACTTACTTGTAATTCAGTTTCACCATCTACAGCTAAGTTATAAAACAAAAAAGTTTTTGATAGTTTTGTAGTTGTTTGTAGTTTAAACTAGAACTTCATATGAATCACTATGTCTTCAAAGTAAGAAGTTTATTTTTGATTCTAAAAAAAAATTGATAATTTCCTAAGGCATTTATCTTAAAAATGTTCCTGCATATTACTTAGGAAATAATAAAAATCCATGCTCTGGTTTTTCACATAATGTGTTCATATATATACAACTTTTCCCTAGTCTTCAACACCAAGAGTAGTTTTAATTCTTGTTTCCATGATTTCTATCTTAGTTTTAAATAACCCCTTCTACCATAATGGTCAAGATTACCAAATTCAGTGTTTCTTCTGAGCCATAAAGATGCAACCAAATATTCCAAGGAAAATTTACAGTACTAACCACATGATGTAATAACACTTTGATTTTTTTTCCAAGCAGATTTACATGTATTTCCACTAAAATTCAAGTTACTCAAAACCTATGAAACATAAGTCATTAGCTCAACAAAATCAGGAATAAAAAGCTCTGAAGCTCCCTCAGATCCAACATGCGCCTGCCAGCCTCACCCACTTCCTCCCAGAGGGCTCAACAGGTTCTCCAGGGTTTATTCAGAATGAGGGGGGCAAGAAGCTACCTCAGTGAGAAAACCAGCCTCAAACACTGTGGCACACGCCCTTTAAAGGAGCCAGTGCCCCACCTGGTGGCAAAATCAAGAAAAGGCGGAAACCGTTAAACCTCAGGAAATATTTGCTGTTGGAAGAAAAAGAAAGGGAAGAAAAGTATCGGTTATAAGAGCACATTAATGTCACATACAATGTGTGGTAGGAATTATGAAAAGTTTCTTTCTCACAGACTAAAATATTTATAGAGATAAAAAAACAGGATTAAACCCTCATCCCCTGTGTCTCCTGCATTGGCAAGTGATTCTTTCTTTACACTGCCACCAGGGAAGTCCCTTAAAGTACATTTAAAAGCATAAAACCTCATTAATCAGTAAAAGCCTAAAAATTAAAGTTCAAGAGGAAAACTTACCAAAGAACTTTTCTACCTTCTGATTCTCACTTAGTGTCTATGAATCTGGAAACTTACTTGTAATTCAGTTTCACCATCTACAGCTAAGTTATAAAACAAAAAAGTTTTTGATAGTTTTGTAGTTGTTTGTAGTTTAAACTAGAACTTCATATGAATCACTATGTCTTCAAAGTAAGAAGTTTATTTTTGATTCTAAAAAAAAATTGATAATTTCCTAAGGCATTTATCTTAAAAATGTTCCTGCATATTACTTAGGAAATAATAAAAATCCATGCTCTGGTTTTTCACATAATGTGTTCATATATATACAACTTTTCCCTAGTCTTCAACACCAAGAGTAGTTTTAATTCTTGTTTCCATGATTTCTATCTTAGTTTTAAATAACCCCTTCTACCATAATGGTCAAGATTACCAAATTCAGTGTTTCTTCTGAGCCATAAAGATGCAACCAAATATTCCAAGGAAAATTTACAGTACTAACCACATGATGTAATAACACTTTGATTTTTTTTCCAAGCAGATTTACATGTATTTCCACTAAAATTCAAGTTACTCAAAACCTATGAAACATAAGTCATTAGCTCAACAAAATCAGGAATAAAAAGCTCTGAAGCTCCCTCAGATCCAACATGCGCCTGCCAGCCTCACCCACTTCCTCCCAGAGGGCTCAACAGGTTCTCCAGGGTTTATTCAGAATGAGGGGGGCAAGAAGCTACCTCAGTGAGAAAACCAGCCTCAAACACTGTGGCACACGCCCTTTAAAGGAGCCAGTGCCCCACCTGGTGGCAAAATCAAGAAAAGGCGGAAACCGTTAAACCTCAGGGGAAATATTTGCTGTTGGAAGAAAAAGAAAGGGAAGAAAAGTATCGGTTATAAGAGCACATTAATGTCACATACAATGTGTGGTAGGAATTATGAAAAGTTTCTTTCTCACAGACTAAAATATTTATAGAGGATATGAACATTCTCATGCAAAATAAAAAGTATTATAATTACATTCAAAACCCTGTGGATCTGGTTTGCAAATCTATATGATGGTTTGCATTCCCAGAGAAATCCTCTGATAAATAATACTGATCTTTCCTTTACCCAAAGGGCTGCAAGAAAAACTCCTGTGAGAGCAACATAATCTCTGACATGGAAGAACCATGGATACACCCCAGCTCAGCTAGCTCACTACACATGGGACTGTTTCCTTCATTCTGTTAAGATGCTGTTTCCCCAGGATTCTGCCTGCCTTTCTTTCAAATAGCATTTCCTTTTGCTTAATATAAATTATTTCTGTTAACATCGACGTTCTAGCCTATGACCATACCACCCTGAATGTACCCGACCTCATGTGATTTCAGAAGTTAAGGAAGGTCAGGCCTGGTTAGTACTTGGATGGGAGACATTCTGGTATAAACCTCAGTGGAGATGAAGAACAGTTAAATACTGGATTCTCAATTACACGACAGTCTTTAACAAAACTCCAGCAAGAATAAAAGTATAATAGGATATGACTTGTAAATGAGCCCAAGCCACATTACTGAAACTAAAATGAATCATAATAGCTAATACTTAAGCTCTCACTATAAGCTAGGCATGGTTCTAAAGTGCTTCACAAGATCAATTCATTTAAATCCCACCAATCCATTAATTTGCCAGTTTCACAGATGAGAAAGCTGAGGCATCTCAAGGTAAGTACCTTGCCGAGATTAAGCAGCAAGCGGAGGAACTGGGATTAGAACCCAGGTCATTTGGCTCCAAAGTCAGCGCTGCTAAGCACGTATGTTAATAATGCTGTCCTCCTCTGTGAATACCACTTGGAAACTCTGCCAGACCATCAGTGCAAGGGAGCAGGAGATGATTGGCTACAAACTGCTCGGTGGACAGTCCTCATGATGCTGCTGCCTGAGAAAGGCCTCTCAGCCAATCGGCCACAGAACTGAGACCTGGCAAGAGTGGTAGGCCCATCTGCAATGTCACATACAATGTGTGGTAGGAATTATGAAAAGTTTCTTTCTCACAGACTAAAATATTTATAGAGGATATGAACATTCTCATGCAAAATAAAAAGTATTATAATTACATTCAAAACCCTGTGGATCTGGTTTGCAAATCTATATGATGGTTTGCATTCCCAGAGAAATCCTCTGATAAATAATACTGATCTTTCCTTTACCCAAAGGGCTGCAAGAAAAACTCCTGTGAGAGCAACATAATCTCTGACATGGAAGAACCATGGATACACCCCAGCTCAGCTAGCTCACTACACATGGGACTGTTTCCTTCATTCTGTTAAGATGCTGTTTCCCCAGGATTCTGCCTGCCTTTCTTTCAAATAGCATTTCCTTTTGCTTAATATAAATTATTTCTGTTAACATCGACGTTCTAGCCTATGACCATACCACCCTGAATGTACCCGACCTCATGTGATTTCAGAAGTTAAGGAAGGTCAGGCCTGGTTAGTACTTGGATGGGAGACATTCTGGTATAAACCTCAGTGGAGATGAAGAACAGTTAAATACTGGATTCTCAATTACACGACAGTCTTTAACAAAACTCCAGCAAGAATAAAAGTATAATAGGATATGACTTGTAAATGAGCCCAAGCCACATTACTGAAACTAAAATGAATCATAATAGCTAATACTTAAGCTCTCACTATAAGCTAGGCATGGTTCTAAAGTGCTTCACAAGATCAATTCATTTAAATCCCACCAATCCATTAATTTGCCAGTTTCACAGATGAGAAAGCTGAGGCATCTCAAGGTAAGTACCTTGCCGAGATTAAGCAGCAAGCGGAGGAACTGGGATTAGAACCCAGGTCATTTGGCTCCAAAGTCAGCGCTGCTAAGCACGTATGTTAATAATGCTGTCCTCCTCTGTGAATACCACTTGGAAACTCTGCCAGACCATCAGTGCAAGGGAGCAGGAGATGATTGGCTACAAACTGCTCGGTGGACAGTCCTCATGATGCTGCTGCCTGAGAAAGGCCTCTCAGCCAATCGGCCACAGAACTGAGACCTGGAGGCCACAAGACAGGTAAGAGCTCCCCAGGCGGAGGGCATTTCCTCAGTCTGCCGAGGCAAAGGGGCAACTGGAAAGCAGCCTTTGGAGGTATCACAGGGAGCCTGGTGAGGCTGGGGGACCTACAGGAGAGGCGGGAGTCCGCTGCGTCACATCCTAGAGGCATCACCCAGAGATTTTAAACCATAATCTAACCAGATGTGTGTGTTGGAAAGACAAGGAAGAAGGAACTAGACTCTGTAGGGTAAGCAGAAATGTAGCAGACATTCCAGTTAAAGGACATGACCAGGTAAAGGGAATGACACATCAGTGCTTTAAAATATAGAAGTCTACACTTCCACAAACATTATTCAGGAGGCTGGCACAGTAAGCCTGGCAGCAAGGCTCACTTGTTCACTGGTTTGAGCTAGGCTTGGGGCCTGAGCCATGAGGAGGTTGTTAATGCCACTAACAGAACTGGGCTCAGGGAAGGAAGAGCAGGCTGGCAGGAAGACGACGAGTGGGAGCGACAAGACAGGAGGCGGCTTTAGAGGCTGAGAGTGAGGTCTTGGGGTCGTCTCGGGTGGATGCGCAGCAGGCTGCAGGAAATAGAGATCTGTGCCCTGGCTCCCTGCATGGCCGGGAGGTCCACGTCTAGGAGTCACTGCGGATAAAGGGCGACTGCAGCTGGAGGGCGGCAGCAGGGCACACAGCAGAAGGAAAGGCGACCTTTTAAGGCAAGGGCTATCTGAAGATCTCAGAGAGAATTCAGGACGTGAGGGTGGAGATTTGGGTTTTTTTTTTTTTTTTTGAAATTTTGGCCTCTTTTTTTTTTTTTTTTAACTTGGTCCTTCATTTATTTATCCCCATCCATCTTAATTCTTTGGCCTGTGTGGGCCTCCCATTGCAGCGGCCTCTCTTGTTGCAGAGTGCCGGTCATGCGCTCCAGAGCACTGTCTTGTAATTGGACACACCGGTCCAGCTGCTCCGCGGCATGTGGGATCTTCCCGTGCTAGGGATCAAACCAGTACCCCTTGCCTGCAAAGCAGACTCTTTACTCACTGGACCACCAGGGAAGCCCTGAGATTTGGGGTTTTAATTTTTGGTAACCTTTAACTGAAATTTAATATCCCCTTCAATTACAAATGTAAGCAGTAATTCACAGGAATTAGCCATACTTCTGACTTGTCACTGTAGAAATCAAAGATATCATCATATCACATCAGAAGACTGCCAAGACCTCACAGTATTGTTTCCACTCCTAACTACCTCAAAATGACAGCAGCTATTAAATCTGCCACTAGCTCCTGGTACATGGTGCATCAATAAAGGATAGACGTTGTAGCATTACTTTTTTTTTTTTGGTATACTGATAATTGTCTATCAGTCTAGTTGGTTTCCTTTGTAATTCTATGCAGTCTGGTATTTTCACCATAAGAATCTTTGCTGCTAGAAGTTTTGCCACACAACTAATTGGTTGTAGGGTACCTTTGCCATAAAAGATACAAGAGTGAAAACAAATTAAAATAGGAACATTAAAAAGGACATAATGAAACATGAACAACTTGTAAGATCTTAAAACTTTTTTCTTAGTGAAAGCAATGATACTCCCTTTCTCTCAATGATTCAGGATCTAATGTTGGACATACATCTTCATGGTATAAAAAAATCTGCTGTAAGACTCTTCAGATTTCCCAGGAAGCTGAATGAACAGACAAGGGATGCTAGTATCTCTCTATATGTAACATATATGGATATGCATGTAAAGCGGCACACATCTGGACTACATTTAAATGTTATATGACAGTCCTCATTTCACCAAATCATCTAAGCCACATTCTATGCCAAACACCAAAATTTTGTGTACACCCTGTTCTCTACTATCAAATAACAAAAAAGTCCCCATTTTCATAAGACATATAAAGAATCATGTAATCATTTCTTTTGGGGAGAGGAGAGGAGCTTGCTTCTCCCTTTGCCTCCAACGTCTAACACTGTGTGATAAATCTGGTAAAGATGACATTACAAGATGAGCTGCTGTACCTAAATGAGCTAAGAACAGATAATTAATGCTCTCAAAGATTGTCGTGCATTAAAAAACTGTTGTTATCATTTGCTAGTATAGTATGCAGTCTGGTTTTTCACTCTTATTTCACACTTCAGTAAGTTTTCTTATCACCATATTTTCTATCAAGTTGCTGTGTAAGATAGTGGAAACCATTGGTCAACCAGTTATTTTCTCTTTTGTAACAAAACTGCCTTATGGCCAATTAGTTGTGCAGTGAAACTGCTTTACAGCAAAGATGTTTACTGCAGAAATATCTAGAACCTCTACTTTTATTCATTTAAATTTATGCATTTACTTTAATGCATTAAACATTACTCTGAAAAGGATTCATTAGCTTCACTAGAATGCCAAAGGGGTACATGCAAACACTCAAAAAAAGCAAAGAATGTCTAATTTAAGGGGGTATGAGTGACACTTTTTTTAAGGAAGACACTTAAAAAAGAAATTCAGAAAAGAGGAGACCTCATATGAGAGGGGTTTCCCCGAAGCTCAGCTGGTCACCAATCCACCTGCAATGGAGAAGAGTCCGACTCGATTCCTGGGTCATGAAGATCCCCTGGAGGAGGACTTGGCAACCCACTCCAGTATTCTTGCCTGGAGAATCCCATGCACAGAGCAATCTAGCGGGCTGCAGTTCATGGGGTTGCAAAGAGTCGGACATGACTGAGCACAGCACAGCACAGTATGAGATGACCAGGATTCAAATCCAGGACTTTTTTGATTTGCGTTCTTCTCTCCACCAGCTCCACACCTAAGATAATAAAAACAGAATCCCTTCATTTGCGTCAACACTAGCTCATCATAAAAACCCAGCATAGGAAAAAGCAGGTGATGCCAACCTGCCTGAAACCTCAGAGAAGTCACTGCCCAGGAAGACACCACACCCTGGGCCAGGCCCAGGCATGGAAGCTGGATTTCGCCACCTCACCCTTCAGAGCTCGAGCTGGAGTCCTGAGCACAGAAGAGGCGGCGGCAAGTCCTCAAATCACATGAGCTAGAACTTGCTCAGGAGAGGACAGAAGAGCGAGTACGTAAGAAGATCCTGCTTTTCTTCAGGCAGAGCTAACAATTTACTTGGACGCTTTGCTTCAAACTCTTTTATTTAGTTCTGGTTTGTGAGGGGGGGTGAATTACAGGACTTACAGTATCTCAACTGCTTGATTTTCCTCTGGCTATAACAAGAACAGAAGCCTATACTTAAGCAATTAGTCTGAAATTAGATAGACAGGCTGAAATAATGTGTTCTCTGTTCTCTCCTGGCTGTGCCCACCAACGGCGCTCATTATTTAATCTGAGACACGTGCTGTCAGGGCTGCACTAAGGACAACGTGGCTTATTGTCTTCATGTCCGTCCCCTTTTCTGCCACATTTGTCATGGCTCATATCTGTATTGCATCTTTTTTGTGTTTGTTTTGTTTTGATTGTCTTATTTTTATAGGATCATGTTCTTAATTACTACAAATTGCTCTGAAATCTGGTCTAATGCTCCAAAAGGTTACAACATTTATTAACTTGCTGATAAACAAAAAAACTTAAGGGACACACAAACACCCTTTCAGACTGCTGCAAATCTACATAAAATCATATTATTAAAGCAAATTTTATCTCATGGTTGGTTAGATAACCTGTTTTTAATAATTAATCAGTTTTTTAGTCTAGCCTCTTCTTTTTTACATGATAATGAGAGTCTGAATATGATTGACCAAATATACTTGTGGGGGAGGATAACTTTTCCAAGTTCTTTGGCTGTTCTAATAATTCAATCGAAACAGATTAACAAGAGAAAAATTAGCTTTGTACATACAAGAGCTGGTAAAAATATGGGTGCAAAGAAGGAACCAAAGCAGTTGCTTTTATACCTTTTAGAAAAAAAGAAACAATAAATTTGTTAAGAACTGACAAAACACTCGGTGTTTTGGGCTCGGTGCAGCAAACTAGAGGAAGTCACAAGGTTCGTTTATATAGCTCTCTTGGCCCTGAATGCCCTGTCTCTGGCAATGACAGGGTGCCTTCTACCCTGCTGGTACAGGGAGGATCCCTTCCACATGGGAGATTTATTTCCTGCTCTCAGAGAGAGACAAAGGAGGTGCAGAGTATCCTTCTTGAATCAGCTTCTTAAGTAACTTTAATTCAAAATCATCCATACACCCAATTAATATTTTATGGTGACATACTCGGCTCTCTTTTATGTTCTTCTGAAAAAAGCTGAGTACTTAATATTAAAATGTAAATTATTATGCTTCTTGGTTGGCCTTTAATTTCTCAGTTTCTCTAGTCTTTTTTTGTTTGTTTTATTTTTAATTTGAGAGTAATTACTGTACTATACTGTGTTGGTTTCTGCCATACATAGGCATGAATCAGCCATAGGTATCCATATGCTCCCTCCCTCTGGAACCTCCCTTTCATATTCCACCTCTTCCCAATGATGCAGGGAATCCAAATCCACTGTTGAGTTTCTCTACATATTTTCTTCTTTCCTTTTAAAATAATAAACCATAATAAAAACTGTCCCTTGCCTTTGAGTCGCAGCCAAATAGAGTGAGAATCCTTGTGGATTTAAAAATAAAAAGAGTTCAAAATTGGCTTCCAGGCTCTGGGAAGAGAAGAGCAGTGTCCTGCAGCTGCCTCTCCTTGGATACGTGGACACATGGACTTGGCAAGCCTATCCAGTATCTGTGTATCAGGGAGTAACACTCAGGTCACCTGGACTGCGGGGAGCAGGGAGTGAACCTGGCAGCCGCAAGCCTGTGATGTGTTACCTTCTTTCCTAACCACCCAGAAGCACTTCCTTCCTCGCTTGCCCAGTCCAAGTAAGGAAGGGCTTCCTGTAGCCCTGGCAGTTCCTGTGGCCTGAATCATCTGCTTTCATTCCCACCTTGTTTTCTTTGTGTTGCTCTCAAACTGCTTCCTTACAAGACCCCTCCCCTGAGCCAAACTGATTTATTCCATTCTTCAATTGCCTTAGTTCTTCCCCCACTTTGGTTTAGGCCACTGCCCCAGCTTTGACCGCATGGGCAATAAAGGATTAACATCCTCCCCAGGATTTCAAGAGGTAGCCCAAATCCATATGCTCCAAGAAGCCTCCCCAGACCACTCTAGTTTAAAAAAGTGCTTTTATTTCTCAGACCTAGAATAATCAGCAGCAGCAAATGCATTAGACAAATAATTAAGCATGATAACATTTTTATTGTTGTCTTGATTGATTATTTAAATGTTCTATGGCATTTAACTTTTCATGTACTTGTATCTGTTACCCCCAACTACTTTACCAATAACTGGATCTTAAGTTATACTCATGAAATCAACCACTGTAAAAAGTATACAGCAGGAAAAATTCACCTTCCTTAGGATTCATATCTATTTGTTGACTGATCATAAGATATTTCAACTATTTATATATTTTTATTTATTTATTTTATTTATTTTTGGCTGTGCTGGGTCTTTGTTGCTTTGCAAGGGCTTTCTCTAGCTGCAGTGTGTAGGCTTTCCATTAAGGTAAGCTTCTCTTGTTGCAGAGCACAGACTCAAAGCACACAGGCTTCAGCAGTTGCAGCACTTGGGCTCAGTAGTTTTGGCTGGAGGGCTCAGTAGTTGTGGCACATGGGCTCAGTCACTCCACAGGATGTGGACTCTTCAGCTCTTCGGGACCAGACGTCAACTCTGTCTCCTGCATTGGCAAGTGGATTCCTATCTACTGTACCACCAGGGAGGTCCTAGATTGTTTATATTATTGAATACTAATCACAATCACAACAGCCAACAGTATTGCCACAGTGTTTTATTATACCCGATATCTTATTTGACATTCACGTCAGTCCTATGAAGTGAATACCATTATTTCCCTATTTCTCAGATAAAGAGAATGAGGCCAGCAAGGTTAACTTGCCCACAGACATTCATTCAACATTTATTTATTGAGTACTATGTGACAAGCACTGATAACAGCATTAATGCTTCAAAGCAGAAAGTCCCTGTCCATAGGGATTTGGCATGTATTCTACTAGGGGAAACAGACTATCAACAAATAAAACAAATATCAAACCAGATAATGCTAAGTGCTAGAAGAAAACCAGAGCAGAGTAAGGAGAGAAATGGGATGAGGGGACACTCTCCTTACACGAGGTGGCCAGAAAAGGCCTCTCTGGGGAGATGACACTTAAGCAGAGGCCAGAATGAAGTAAAGTAACAAGACCTGTAATTATCTTGGGAAAAGGTTGCAGGCGGAAGAGACAGAAATCACAAGGCTGAAAGGGCAAGAACAACAAAAAAGCCGATGTAGTCAGAGTATTGTGAAAGAAAGAGCAACTGAAGGGAGTGACGTCAGAGTGAACAGAAAAGTCTGATCATGTAAAGCTTTGTAAAGCACTGCACAATTTTTCTTCCCCTAAATATAATGGAAAGGTTCTAGAAGGTTTTAATCAGAGGAGTGAAATGCTGTAACATTTTAAAAGATGACTCAGGTTATATAAAGAATAGACTATGATAAGGCAGATTACTTAGAAGAATATTGCAGTAAGCCAGGTGGAGGTGGTGGTGGTGGCTTGGACTAGAGTGATGGGTAAGCAGATCGTTCTATGATAGAGCCAAGAGAGTTTTCTAATGTAAGGTTGTTACAGAGTTCAAGCTCGCTCGTTTGCTGCACAATAAGCCAATAAACCCAACAGGTGTTGGGATAAGAAAAGGACTTTATTCGATGCCTCAACATAACCATCTTATTGGAGCCTGGATGCCAGGTTCTTTTATGGATCAGAGATGGGGGAGGTAAGGAAACAAAGTAAGAAAGCTATCAAGCTATCAAGAAATCCTTGCAAATGCCCCCTAGGATGGCAAGATTCAGGCAGGGGGATGTGTTAGTTTCACTTCCTTACAGTCATTTCATGGGTTGGCATGAAATGGAATATCTCCTGTCATATCAACAAACAAAGATGCCACATCTCTCTGTGATTCTGGCCTCCCCAGATGTGAATTACTGGTCCATGCCAGTAAGCGCAGACAAGGGGTGCCAGGTGCTGAGCCACTTGCCAAAGAACTTATGAATGTCACAGTCCTCCACAGGTAGACAAGGTCAGGCTATGTCCCTGAGGCAGGCCATTCTGTACGCCTATAATAACAAATGCGAAATGTGTTGTGCTCGTCATGTCTGACTCTGTGACACCATGGACTGTAGCCCCATGGACACTAGTGCCACCTGGGAAGCCCAGGTGGAAAGCCCTGGAAAGCCAGGTGGCCCAGTGGTAAAGAATCCACCTGCCAATGAAAGAGACAATAAGAGATGTGGGTTTGATCTCCTGGGTCAGGAAGAGCCCTTGAAGAAGGAAATGGAAACCCACTCCATTATTCTTGCCTAGAGAATTCCATGGACAGAGGAACCTGGTGGGCTACAGTACAAGAGGTTGCAAAGAGTCGGACACAAGCATGCATGCATGCATAATAACAAAAGCAAAAAGATATGGGTTAAAGTCACAGAGCAGATCCATTGTGAATTCAAAATTAACCTTTCCTGGTTACAGGGTGATGCAAAGGGGAGAAGAAAGAGAGGTGCCAAGAAAGACTGTAAGAATGATACATAAGCAACAAGGATAAAAGTCCAGTTACTGAGTTGAGGAACATGGCGGATGGTAGGCAGTCAGAAAATACAAAATATTTCAGAGGCAAATCATGAGTTCCATTCTGGAATGGCTAAGTTTGAGATACCTTTTAGATATCCAAATTAAGATAGGTAGTAAGCTGAATATATGTCGGGTTTGTGTATTTAAGTCCTGCATACAGGACTGAGATATAAAATTGGGAGTCTGATGGCTTTAGACATTTGGGCGGCTTTGAAAAACATATTCACACCATGAGATTGACTGAAAATGGATAAAGGACAGAACTCTGAAGACTGAGGCTCAGGGACTTCTAACATCTAAATGTCAGGAAGAGAAGGATCCAGTAAAACAAACCATGAAAGAACTGCCAATGAGACGGGAGGAAAACCCAGTAGAACATGGGGAAATTAATCCAGGTGAACAAATGCTTCAAGGATAGAATGGTCAATCGTGTCAAAGGAAGCTGAAAGATGAAGGGAAAGGCTGAACTGACTACTGGATACAGCAGAATGGAGGTCACTGGTGACCTAGACAAGATTGGCTTCAGGGGATTCCCTGGTGGTCCAGTGGGTAAGGACACCGCCTTGCAGTGCAAGCAGCACCAGTTTGATCCCTGGCCTGGAAAGATGCCACGTGCCGTGGAGCAACTGGACTGATGTGTCCAACTTCCGAGCCGGAGCTCTGGAGCGCATGTGCCCAGAGCCAGTGCTCTGCAGTGACAGAGTCCACTGCAATGGGAGGCCCACACAGGCCAAAGAACAAAGATAGAAATAAATGAAAGATCAATAGAAGTGGCCCCCCACCCACACACAAAAAAAGTGGCTTCAGGAGAATCTGGGTATAAAACCTAAACGGAGTGGGTTCAAATGAGACTGTGACTATAAGACATTGCCAAAAGAAATTAAAGATCTAATAAATGGACATATCATGTTCATACCTGCATCATATTAAGATGCAGGTTCTCCACAAACTGACTTATATAAGATAAACAATCATGATCATTTCACCAGACTTTTTGTAGAAATTGACAAGCTAATTCTAAAATATATATAGAAATACAAATGACCTAGAATAGCCAAATAAATTATTTCAAAAATAAGACCAAAGTGGGAGGACTTAACACTACCTGACTCTAAGACTTTGACTAGTAAGTCTACAGTAATCAAACAGTCTGATACTGGCATGGGAACAACAAAATCAATCAATGAGACAGAACGAAACAGACTCACACTTATACGATTATTTGAATTTTCACAGGTTGACAGAGAAATTCAACAGAGAAAGACAAGGCTTTATAACAAATGAGTATCTGTAAGACAACTATGTATCTGTACGTCAAAGCGAATAAATCTTAACCCCAACCTCGCACCACATACAAAAAATTAATTTGAATGTATCATATACCTAAATGTAAAAGCTAAAACTATAAAAGTTTTAGGTATGACACAGAAAGCAGTAACCAAAAGAAAAGTATTAGACAAACAAAATTAAAATTGTCTGCTCATCAAAAGACACCATTAAGAAAATAAATGGCTGGAGAGGGCGGGGTGGCACGGACTTCCCTGGCAGCAATGGTAAAGACTCTGCCTTCACTGCAGGCAGCACAGGTTTGATCCCAGGCTGGGGGAAGAGATGGTTGGATGGCATCACTGAGTCGATGGAAATGAATTTGAAAAGCTCTGGGAGATGGTGAAGGACAGGGAAGCCTGGCATGTCACAGTCTATGTGGTCACAAGAGTCAGGCACGATGGAGCGAATGTACTGATCTGATACCTTGTTGAAGCCTTGGAGCAACTGGACTGATGTGTCCAACTTCCGAGCCGGAGCTCTGGAGCGCATGTGCCCAGAGCCAGTGCTCTGCAGTGACAGAGTCCACTGCAATGGGAGGCCCACACAGGCCAAAGAACAAAGATAGAAATAAATGAAAGATCAATAGAAGTGGCCCCCCACCCACACACAAAAAAAGTGGCTTCAGGAGAATCTGGGTATAAAACCTAAACGGAGTGGGTTCAAATGAGACTGTGACTATAAGACATTGCCAAAAGAAATTAAAGATCTAATAAATGGACATATCATGTTCATACCTGCATCATATTAAGATGCAGGTTCTCCACAAACTGACTTATATAAGATAAACAATCATGATCATTTCACCAGACTTTTGTAGAAATTGACAAGCTAATTCTAAAATATATATAGAAATACAAATGACCTAGAATAGCCAAATAAATTATTTCAAAAATAAGACCAAAGTGGGAGGACTTAACACTACCTGACTCTAAGACTTTGACTAGTAAGTCTACAGTAATCAAACAGTCTGATACTGGCATGGGAACAACAAAATCAATCAATGAGACAGAACGAAACAGACTCACACTTATACGATTATTTGAATTTTCACAGGTTGACAGAGAAATTCAACAGAGAAAGACAAGGCTTTATAACAAATGAGTATCTGTAAGACAACTATGTATCTGTACGTCAAAGCGAATAAATCTTAACCCCAACCTCGCACCACATACAAAAAATTAATTTGAATGTATCATATACCTAAATGTAAAAGCTAAAACTATAAAAGTTTTAGGTATGACACAGAAAGCAGTAACCAAAAGAAAAGTATTAGACAAACAAAATTAAAATTGTCTGCTCATCAAAAGACACCATTAAGAAAATAAATGGCTGGAGAGGGCGGGGTGGCACGGACTTCCCTGGCAGCAATGGTAAAGACTCTGCCTTCACTGCAGGCAGCACAGGTTTGATCCCAGGCTGGGGGAAGAGATGGTTGGATGGCATCACTGAGTCGATGGAAATGAATTTGAAAAGCTCTGGGAGATGGTGAAGGACAGGGAAGCCTGGCATGTCACAGTCTATGTGGTCACAAGAGTCAGGCACGATGGAGCGAATGTACTGATCTGATACCTTGTTAAAGGTTTGGATTGCAGAGGTGGTTTATGTATTTGTCATGATCAAGGGTGATTCACTTAAGATATGTGCATTTCACTTAAGATTTGTGCATTTCAGTATATGTAAGTTTTACCTCCAAAGAGAGAAGAACTACAAACAAATACTGAATTCTAACTAATACTATGCACACTGAAGTGTTTAAGAGAGCATATACTGATGCCTGAAACCTAGTTTAAAATGCATCCAAAGCCTAAGCTAGATTGATGAAATGATCACAGAATAAATAGATGACAAGAAATGTGTTAAAGCCAATAAAGCAAAACACTAATTGTAGAGTCTACAATTAGTGGTGGTTATATGGGTGTTCACTTTAAAATTCTTTCAGCTTTACTGTATGTTTGAAAATGACCACAATAACATGTTAGATAGGTTGGGGGTGGAAAGTCTGAGGTAAGTTATTAGAGACAGAGAAAAGCGATAACTTATTCAAAGAGTTTTGCTTTAAAGAGAAACAGAGACGTGGAGCAAAGTTTCTGGGAGACAAAGGGTTAAGAAGGGTTTTGTTTGTTTGTTTTTTAAGAAGGGAGATAATGTTTGAATAAGAATGATCCAGTAAAAAGAAGAAATCTGATGAAGCTAGTGGGAGGATATTGTAGAAGAATGTTCCAAACAGGCAAGAGCAGGTGGACAGTTGTTTGGACAACCTGTGTACCAATTTGATCTTTCCAAGACTCTATGGCACTACTTGCTCTCATGTCTTAATAATTTTCATAGAAGGTGTGTTTATTTTCATAACATTGGGAAATACAACACAAGGAGTTGGTGTGATTTTTTTTATCCCTGGTGGCTAAGATGGCAAAGAATCTGCCTGCAACGCGGGAGACAAGGGTTGGATCCCTGCATTGGTAAGAACCCCTGGAGAAGGGAATAGTTACCCACTCCAGTATTCTTGCCTGGTGGGGTCCATGGGGGAAAGGAGTACGCAGTCTCTGGAAGTTACAGATTTGTGCATTTCGATGTGATTAAAACTCGGGAGATGGTGAAGGACAGGGAAGCCTGGCATGTCACAGTCTATGTGGTCACAAGAGTCAGGCACGATGGAGCGAATGTACTGATCTGATACCTTGTTAAAGGTTTGGATTGCAGAGGTGGTTTATGTATTTGTCATGATCAAGGGTGATTCACTTAAGATATGTGCATTTCACTTAAGATTTGTGCATTTCAGTATATGTAAGTTTTACCTCCAAAGAGAAGAACTACAAACAAATACTGAATTCTAACTAATACTATGCACACTGAAGTGTTTAAGAGAGCATATACTGATGCCTGAAACCTAGTTTAAAATGCATCCAAAGCCTAAGCTAGATTGATGAAATGATCACAGAATAAATAGATGACAAGAAATGTGTTAAAGCCAATAAAGCAAAACACTAATTGTAGAGTCTACAATTAGTGGTGGTTATATGGGTGTTCACTTTAAAATTCTTTCAGCTTTACTGTATGTTTGAAAATGACCACAATAACATGTTAGATAGGTTGGGGGTGGAAAGTCTGAGGTAAGTTATTAGAGACAGAGAAAAGCGATAACTTATTCAAAGAGTTTTGCTTTAAAGAGAAACAGAGACGTGGAGCAAAGTTTCTGGGAGACAAAGGGTTAAGAAGGGTTTTGTTTGTTTGTTTTTTAAGAAGGGAGATAATGTTTGAATAAGAATGATCCAGTAAAAAGAAGAAATCTGATGAAGCTAGTGGGAGGATATTGTAGAAGAATATTCCAAACAGGCAAGAGCAGGTGGACAGTTGTTTGGACAACCTGTGTACCAATTTGATCTTTCCAAGACTCTATGGCACTACTTGCTCTCATGTCTTAATAATTTTCATAGAAGGTGTGTTTATTTTCATAACATTGGGAAATACAACACAAGGAGTTGGTGTGATTTTTTTTATCCCTGGTGGCTAAGATGGCAAAGAATCTGCCTGCAACGCGGGAGACAAGGGTTGGATCCCTGCATTGGTAAGAACCCCTGGAGAAGGGAATAGTTACCCACTCCAGTATTCTTGCCTGGTCAGAGGAAAGCATTCCATTGACAGAGGAGCTTGGAGTCACAAAAGTCGGACACAGCTAAGCAACTAACATACTTCATCTCAACAAACTGGCTGTAAGAAAAAAAGTATTCTTCTGTCTCCTAGCACATCCCTTTATGCCTTACATTCCCTACTACTAAAACAATCATTTTGCTACTTGGAACAAAACATATACCACTCTTAGGGGAAGCAGATAGACCGCCTGCCCAAGATCCTTGATGTACGATCATTTATAATGTTTTCTTGATTTCGTGGAGCTTTGCATATGAATCCAGTGTTTTTCCATCATAGGCATGATCCTATGCTCGTTTCCAATTGTTGCTTTTGTGGCCAATTACCTGTGTCTAGTACTTCTGGGTTACCTTGGTGAGCTTCTGCACTTCAAGGCTCCAATAGGCTGCCCCTGAAGAAATTTACTTTAAAGGAAAAATTATAGTCATGTTCAGGTCACTATTGATATAACTATATGGAATCCCCTCATCTGGTCAATTAATAATGCCTGCTCTGTTCCTGGCCATAAATATGATTTTTCTTCTATTGCTCAATAATAATAGAGTAATAGAAACTCAACGTAACCTCAATCAGAGCAACAAGCAAAGTTTCCACCAAGTAATAATATCTCCCACAATTATGAGGGGGTTTATGTAGATTAACCCCAGGCTATGGTAATTTTTTTTTAATTTATTTATTTATTTTGGTGGGGGAGGGGTGGGGGGGGAGGGGCCGGGCGAGCCACTTCTATTAGTCTTTCATTTCTCTATTTTCATCTGTCTTTGTTCTTTGGCTCCTGTGGGCCTCCCATCGTGGTGGCCTCTGTCATCGCAGAGCGCCAGCTCTGGGCGCATGCGCCCCAGAGCTCCGGCTCGGTAATTGGACACATCAGTCCAGTCGCTCCGCGGTACATAGGACCTTCCCAGGCCAGGGATCGAACCGGTGCCCCTTGCACTGCAAGGCGGTGTCCTTACCCACTGGACCACCAGGGAAGCCCCAGGCTATGGTAATTTAAGTTTCATGTCTCCACTATGCTGGGAACAATTAAATCATCCTTAGTTCTAAGTAGTCTAGTAACACCAGGAAACGGGGCTGTGTGCCTTATGGACGATGCCAATATATAATTTCTCTGAAAGATAAGGATTGGTACAAAATAGACTAAGTCAGATGACCTGGGATATACTGGACTGCATCTAATAGAAGCTCTTAGCTCAATCTTACTTATGACTTTACTAAATAGTGCTAGCTATGTTATTTGTATTTCACTTGTTTTATAAAATTGTTGTTTCTTACATGACCAAATGTATGACTGAGCCTCTGATGAAACAATATATAGTTCCATATGAGATCAATGATTATAACCCTATATATGGGAGGAAGCAACAGTAAGTAATATTTTCCTGAACCAAGAGGTTAATAAGACAGGTGGCCCAGAGAATTGTGGATAGTCTTATGGCCTAGTCTAGTAACAGTACATTGAGTGTCTTATCAATAAAATCTGCCACAACTAGGAAGAAGCATTCTTGGTACGGTGGACAAAAATAGTCAAGAAACGCCCCCCAAAAAATCCTGGTTAAATCTGTGACCATGAGGCGGCTTGCCAATGGGAAACTGGCACTAGCCATCTTCCTCTACAAGGATTAAATCCCAGCCACTGCAGCTGCTGATCCTCAATACCCCTGAAAGGAGTTCAGGAAGGAGGTACTTTGCACTCTGAGAAAAAGTGGCAAAACATGCCTTGAGAGAGTTATACATTTTCAGAAGATTTTATGAGTCCCAGTTCTTGCACCTTCTCATACCTAGAGAAACACTAACATCATTAATGATGACATCTGTTTTGGCTATTAAGGAGAAATTACAATTGAAAATCAAAATAGAGTAGCTATGGTCCAGATACCCAATGAAATAATGAGTTGGCATTATGAGTGTAATTTCAGACTAGTCTTGGTATTACTAAGAACCTGAATTTTCTGAGTCGAGTCAGACTTGGAGGCCACCAGACATTAACAAAACAATGTCTGCTGGCAGCTAGTAATTGCAACCTTAATTTTTATAAAACTAGGCAACTGGCTACTTGGCTACAAGTCATTAAAACTGAGCAGGACTCTGTGGAGATTTGGGGTCTTTATGCATCCCCTGTTTCTTGTTTGTAGGATATAGACTTCATTCAGCCTCCTTATCTTTTCTGAGTTCCAAAGGGCAGATTCAAACAGCTGCAGATCGGAGAAGGGAGTGAATACAGAAACAGGGGAGGAGCAGTCAAGTGGTGGTAGCCTTGGGGCAGGGTCCTAATTCTTACTCAAGGAATATGAATAAAAATATCTTGGAGTTCTTCTGCAGAACTGGGGCCCCACCCAGGTAAAGGATGATTACTTCAGGGCGAGTGCAAGATTCCTGGAACACCGCCCTGTTACCTCACCAATCAGAAGAAAGTCACACATCCTACAGCCATCACCCTAAATTTTGCTTCCCTTTTCTTGACCCAGTGATGACCACCATGTCTGACCTCCTGTTTGACCTCTGTCTGTTTCATCTCTGACAAGATCCAACAGTTTCAGGCTAAACAGCTGTTGCTACAAGGGTGGAAGCCAGTTTCAGATACAGAATATCTTGAGTCAGATCAGATAGAGAAAGACTTCCGCTCTGCTAGGCAGGACTAGGCCCATGCCCAGCAGGATGGGGCCCATGCTGCACACCCTAGAGCCTGTGCTCCACAACAAGAGACCTCCGCCCCAATTCCCAAGAAGTATCTTGAGTACGAAATCTCTCAGAGAGGAGTTGTTAGGGGAAGCACACTGACTGAAACCACCCACCTGGCCAGGCACCACAGTAACTATCTGCGTGAGCTGGTTTACGACAGGAGGTTCTGGTAAGGAACATGGGACTAGTAAGTCACCACCACCTGGAAGAGTTCAGGCAAGGTCAAAAGGGGACACCATGTGACCTTCCACCTCCTAGAATCCTTCCCACTGGCATCCATCTTGGCTGAGCAATGCGTGCACCACCAGAAACGACCCTGACTCAGAATGACTGGCCGAAGACAACCTGGAAACTAATCCCATCACCATAAAACCCAAGACTGTGAGCCACGTGGCAGAGCAGTTCTTCTGGATTCTCTTATTGGCGTTTAAGTGCTAAAGGAGAAAGTCATTAAAACTGAGCAGGACTCTGTGGAGATTTGGGGTCTTTATGCATCCCCTGTTTCTTGTTTGTAGGATATAGACTTCATTCAGCCTCCTTATCTTTTCTGAGTTCCAAAGGGCAGATTCAAACAGCTGCAGATCGGAAAAGGGGAGTGAATACAGAAACAGGGGAGGAGCAGTCAAGTGGTGGTAGCCTTGGGGCAGGGTCCTAATTCTTACTCAAGGAATATGAATAAAAATATCTTGGAGTTCTTCTGCAGAACTGGGGCCCCACCCAGGTAAAGGATGATTACTTCAGGGCGAGTGCAAGATTCCTGGAACACCGCCCTGTTACCTCACCAATCAGAAGAAAGTCACACATCCTACAGCCATCACCCTAAATTTTGCTTCCCTTTTCTTGACCCAGTGATGACCACCATGTCTGACCTCCTGTTTGACCTCTGTCTGTTTCATCTCTGACAAGATCCAACAGTTTCAGGCTAAACAGCTGTTGCTACAAGGGTGGAAGCCAGTTTCAGATACAGAATATCTTGAGTCAGATCAGATAGAGAAAGACTTCCGCTCTGCTAGGCAGGACTAGGCCCATGCCCAGCAGGATGGGGCCCATGCTGCACACCCTAGAGCCTGTGCTCCACAACAAGAGACCTCCGCCCCAATTCCCAAGAAGTATCTTGAGTACGAAATCTCTCAGAGAGGAGTTGTTAGGGGAAGCACACTGACTGAAACCACCCACCTGGCCAGGCACCACAGTAACTATCTGCGTGAGCTGGTTTACGACAGGAGGTTCTGGTAAGGAACATGGGACTAGTAAGTCACCACCACCTGGAAGAGTTCAGGCAAGGTCAAAAGGGGACACCATGTGACCTTCCACCTCCTAGAATCCTTCCCACTGGCATCCATCTTGGCTGAGCAATGCGTGCACCACCAGAAACGACCCTGACTCAGAATGACTGGCCGAAGACAACCTGGAAACTAATCCCATCACCATAAAACCCAAGACTGTGAGCCACGTGGCAGAGCAGTTCTTCTGGATTCTCTTATTGGCGTTTAAGTGCTAAAGGAGAAAGTCCAGATTCTCCAGCCTAGGCTTCCAATCCCTTCCTTCTCCCCTGTACATACTTCATGGCCCAGGCAAGTGAACTCCCGTTCCTCCTATAAGACCCATCCTGCCTCACCTGTGAGCCTTTGTTCTTTCTGTTCCCTCCATCAGGCCATCCCTTCCACCTGCCCCGTCTCTGGGCACACACATCTATTATCCTTCAGGCTCCAGCTGAAGCACAGACTCCGAGCCAAACACGGACCACAGTCCTCTGGAATGGCCACAGTTCTGCATTCACACCTCATTCAAGATGTTGTGAGTGTTGTCTTAGCTACTGGGGACCTACAGAATCTGCCCCCGTGAAGAGGATAATTCTCATCTGGATCTCTCCATGGTTTAGCTTTGAATTGAACTCACAGTGTCTCAGTACCTGGCATCATAGCTAATCAGTAAACAGCTTCCCTGGAGAAGGAAATGGCAACCCACTGCAGTATTTTTGCTTGGAGAATCCCATGGATAGAGGAGCCTGGTAGGTTACAGTCCATAGGGTTGCATAGTGTTGGACACGACTTAGTGACTAAACCACCATTACCATCAAAGAGCTTCTATGTGGTACTAGTGGTAAAGAATCAACCTGCCAATGCAGGAGATACAAGAAATGTGGGTTCAATCCCTGGGTAGGGAAGGTCTAATGGAGTAGCAAATAGCAACTCACTCCAGTATTCTTGCCTGGAAAATTCTGTGGGTAGAGGGATCCATGGGCCACGAAGAGTTGGACATGACTGAGTTATTTTGTTGCTTGGTCTCCAACTCTTAAGGAACTGGAACAGGATAAAAAATTAAGAACACTAAAATACATTTTAACATAATTGAATATTATTTGAGATATCAAACAGCATTTCATAAAGTCTATTATACTTACATACAAATATATATAACAAAATAGCTCAACCTGACAGAATTTCCACTAGAATAGGTGATGCAGGATTTTCCCTACCGATTCTCATCTTTCATGCAAATGTTCGAGTCAAGCAAATATTTCTAATAATACCTGCGAAGCCTTGTAGTTATGTCTCATGGTAATTGGGTCCCTTTATTAACAGGTTACCATTGCTTCAAACCTTCCAGCCTCTGTCCATTTTCTTTTGTTAGATTCCTTGTACATTCACTCGTCTATCAAATGATGCAGTAAACAAGTATTTATTGGATCCACATCTGCAGTAGAATACTGGGCACCCAGCATACAACAGAGAATATGAAAACAAACTCTTGGCCCTAGGGAAGTTTACAATTGAATTCTCTTTCAAATCACTCTCCATTCTGTTTTTCTACTACCTTAGATATGACATTCCCAAGGCTACGTGCCTCTGCAGACATCCCATTAACAAACAGGAACCTCTTGAGGGTTTTAATGACTTTGTACAGTAAATTAGGCTGTCTAGTGAATTTCCTTCCTTAGCATATGGTCATCAGTGTTCAACACTCAACCACCTTTTTGGATTAATCTGCACTGTGTACTTTTTCCCTTCTTTGTTATGATCGAATTACTTTCCTTTGGCAATTCCTTCAGTTTTCTCATTAAGTAAATACCTGGGTGTCCCCAAGTGCCTGATGCTTCTCTCACATTGCAAGAGCTGGCTCTGCAAAATACAACTCCCAAGAAAAACTTCACAACCATAATATTAATCCAATAGAAAAAGTCTTACCGATTTATGCACCAGGAAAAGAATCTGAAGTATATTTGCATGCGTAACAACTTACTTAGATACCAACAGGTCAAGAAAATAAAATTAAGGACATTTTCCCCCTTTTTAATGTTCCTGGTGTGTTATTCATATTCCTGGTGTTTAATGCGCATGATGCATTGTGGATTGGGGGCAAAGGAGGAGGTAATGAAGGCAGGCTGATGCACTTTAAGGGCCAATGCCTCCTTGGAAACAGGAAGTCCGTAGTACCTGCATTCTCATTTGGGAAAAGGAAATTTCTTCTCTAGTAATCTAAAGACATTCAGATAAAATGAGAACTAACTTGATTTTCTGAAAAGGAAGAAAAGTATTCTTTTTTTAAAAAAAAGTACTATGACTGTCTGCCTGCAGGACAAATTGAACCTTTGTACCTGTGAGTGCACCTGCATTTTCTCTTGTAAGAACTAAACAGAGAATATGCTGAAGGTAAACTGATGAGATAGATGATGGAGGGAGAGAATCAGGATGATCAGTTACCATCTGCTGAGGAAACCAGGCCAAGTTCACCAGGGAGGTGGTAGTCATAAATTTTTCTTTAATGCATGGATTCCTGGATCACCCATATAACTGAATTTATTCAGATAATATGTCAATAGGCCAAACAGCTTGCCTTGGGGTTTTCTAACTGCCTGTATCTCATTAGCTTCCCCCCAAAAAACCAAAAGCCACAGACAAAAAGAACACAGAAACAAGTGAAACAAAACAACACATTTCATTATACATTTTTTGAATTGTTCTAAAGACTTTTCCTATCTCTTGAACACTGCTCCAAGAAAGTACTGTTAAGGTGATGGTGAAAGTCAGTCCAGTCCTGGACAGAGCTCTGACACATATGCTGACCTGTGGTTCTCTACATTTATAAAAAACACATCACTGCTAAAGAAAGCTTTTAGAAGGTAAAGAAGAGCACTTATTGCCTTCCAGTGATCTACTGCCAAGTCCAATGATCTGTCTGCACTTATATTCTTTGCTGTCATTACAGGGGTTGGTTCACAGTTAATGAGATCTCTTATTTGCATTTTAGTCCTTGATTCCAATATCTATAGAATATCTTCTATCTGCTGTGTATTCTTCTAGGCACTGGGGACTCATGGATGACAAACAGACTGTCTCAGAAAGCTGACAACTCACAGAGGAGGCAGCCTCCATGGCCCAGTACATGACTGTGTACCTTTCAGAGTAGTACCTGAAAGAGCTGTGCAAACATGGAAGGGGACAGACATGAGTCAGCACACAGGGAAAGTGCGTGGTCAGGAAGACTTCAGAGAGGTACAGAATGTTTCTAATATCTGTAAGTGAACAAAGGAGGAAAGGCATCCTATTCAAAGTGCCCAAAAAATGGAGAGCACACGGCATGCTCTAACACTGAGTCCCTGCAGAGAGAGAGTGATGAAGGCAGAGACAGACAGGGTGGGAAGGAAGAAGGGAAGGAGAGACAGAGGTAGAGAGGTAGAGGAGGATCAAGCAGGTGGAGAGGTTGCTAAGGTCATTCTCTGGCTTTTGTGATGTTGTCTTGATGGTGAGCTCAAAAGGCATGTAGCCACTCGTGCTAATGTACACACGTGCGGGCATCCAGGTTATGGGAGAGAGGGAGTGACCGTATCTGTAAAGAAGGCTTTGAGAACGTATCTTGAACATTCCATGAGAGACCAGGTCTTCTTAGGGGCTGGTTTCACAGCAGCCGGGGTTGAGAGGGATTGCTAAGCTCATCTAAGAAGTAGACACAGATTCTGAGGAGCTCAGTGAATGTTGCTGCAGTTAGTGAGCACTGTAGGGCCTCCACTGCAGTGGGGTCTGCATCCTCACTTCCTCCAGGGCTCTGTCGACGTAGCACCTATCCGAAGGCCTTCCGTGACTGTCTCTCTCTAAGAGGGCCCTCTCCTACTCCACTATCTTGCTCTGCTTTTTGTCTCTTCTGAGCTCTCGTAGCTGACATACTTATTTTTATTGCAGCTCCACCCCCACCCCTGCCGCAGGAGAACAGGTACTTTGTTTTGGTTGCTGCGCTCTCTTCAGTACAGGGTCTAGTGCCACGTCTGGCACATAGTGCTAATAAGGATTTGTGATGTGCACGAATGAAAGGTCTAAAAAAGGGGGCAAATTATAAAATTCTGTTTATATAGTTCCTTATGCAAGCAAGCAGAAATTAATTTGCTTTTATTTGGTCTTTCAGAATTCAGAGTTCTTTGTTTAATCGAGGTATCATTGATGTATAATGTTGAGTTAGTTTCTGGTATATAGCAATGTGATTCAGTTATATTTATCTATCTATATCTGTCTCTCTATATATTCTTTTAGAAATTAATTTTCTTCATAAACACCCCATATCACGGGTGTGTGTTTACTTTTGGATGATAATTGGATGAGGCTATTTCTCATTGCAAAATAGCAGTCTGATATGTGAATCCATCTTAACTTTTTCTGTTCCTTCACCTCAGTATAATGCTGAGAACAGCCGTGTGTGTGTGTGTGTGTGTGTGTGCACTTGTGCATGTCAGTCATGTTTGATTTTTTGGGACCCTGTGGACTATAGCTCACCACGCTCCTCTGTCCATGGAATTTTCCAGACAAGACAACTAGAGTAGGTTGTCATTTCCTTCTCCATGGTGAGCTCAAAGGCATGTAGCCACTCGTGCTAATGTACACACGTGCGGGCATCCAGGTTATGGGAGAGAGGGAGTGACCATATCTGTAAAGAAGGCTTTGAGAACGATCTTGAACATTCCATGAGAGACCAGGTCTTCTTAGGGGCTGGTTTCACAGCAGCCGGGGTTGAGAGGGATTGCTAAGCTCATCTAAGAAGTAGACACAGATTCTGAGGAGCTCAGTGAATGTTGCTGCAGTTAGTGAGCACTGTAGGGCCTCCACTGCAGTGGGGTCTGCATCCTCACTTCCTCCAGGGCTCTGTCGACGTAGCACCTATCCGAAGGCCTTCCGTGACTGTCTCTCTCTAAGAGGGCCCTCTCCTACTCCACTATCTTGCTCTGCTTTTTGTCTCTTCTGAGCTCTCGTAGCTGACATACTTATTTTTATTGCAGCTCCACCCCCACCCCTGCCGCAGGAGAACAGGTACTTTGTTTTGGTTGCTGCGCTCTCTTCAGTACAGGGTCTAGTGCCACGTCTGGCACATAGTGCTAATAAGGATTTGTGATGTGCACGAATGAAAGGTCTAAAAAAGGGGGCAAATTATAAAATTCTGTTTATATAGTTCCTTATGCAAGCAAGCAGAAATTAATTTGCTTTTATTTGGTCTTTCAGAATTCAGAGTTCTTTGTTTAATCGAGGTATCATTGATGTATAATGTTGAGTTAGTTTCTGGTATATAGCAATGTGATTCAGTTATATTTATCTATCTATATCTGTCTCTCTATATATTCTTTTAGAAATTAATTTTCTTCATAAACACCCCATATCACGGGTGTGTGTTTACTTTTGGATGATAATTGGATGAGGCTATTTCTCATTGCAAAATAGCAGTCTGATATGTGAATCCATCTTAACTTTTTCTGTTCCTTCACCTCAGTATAATGCTGAGAACAGCCGTGTGTGTGTGTGTGTGTGTGTGTGTGCACTTGTGCATGTCAGTCATGTTTGATTTTTTGGGACCCTGTGGACTATAGCTCACCACGCTCCTCTGTCCATGGAATTTTCCAGACAAGACAACTAGAGTAGGTTGTCATTTCCTTCTCCAGGGGATCTTCCCAACCCAGGGACTGAACCTGAATCTATCACATTGGCAGGCGGATTCTTTACCACGGCGCCACCTGGGACTTTGCTAATTGGTCCAATTTTAAAAGCTTGCTTTCCAACCTTGGTTAGGGTCTCTCTTAGAAGAACAGCTTACTGAAAGCAGGAGGTTTGTCTGTTCCCTCTTGTATTCACAGAACCTAGAACAATGCCTGGCACATAGTAGGCAGCTCATAAACTTCCACCCCTCTCTCATTAACTGACTTCATGTCTTCTCCAGGATCATGGGCCAGAAGAATCCCTTAGACTCCAAACATTTTCATCCTCCCTTCCCCCTTTCTTATCTGTGTTAGACTACTTGAACATTCTCTTTTTCTTTCTTTTATGAGATTTTCTGAGGGATATTCAGATAGGCGACCATTTAACATGATTAAATTTTTCCCTCCAACTTACATATATGTCCAGACCTTGTCTGGGCCCTTCACCTCTCTTGCTTTTTTCCCCTTTACTGTAGCATCCTGAGTGCACATCAGTGCTCTCCTGCTCCCACACCTCGTCTCCTGAAGCTGCCCAGGAAGATCACCGTGACGCTGAACTGCCTAACCCAGTGGCCATGGCATAGCGTTCAGTAGCTCCATTATCAGTGCCTGTTTGAGTCTGCTGACTCACCCCAGTCCTCCCTTTTTTTTTTTTTTAATTTATTTAGTTAGTTAGTTGGTTAGGGGTGGGGTGGGGAGGGAGGGGAGCTGGCGGGCCACTTCTATTGGTCTTTCATTTGTCCATTTTCATCCATCTTTGTTCTTTGGCCCATGCGGGCCTCCCATCGCAGTGGCCTCTGCTGTTGCAGAGCATCGGCTCTGGGCGCATGCGCCCCAGAGCTCTGGCTTGGTAATTGGACACATCGGTCCAGCTGCTCCGCGGCACGTGGGATCTTCCCAGGCCAGGGATCAAACTGGAGCCCCTTGCACTGCAAGGTGGTGTCCTTACCCACTGGACCACCAGGGAAGCCCCATCCCAGTCCTCTTGAAGTTGGTGCCATGACCCTCCACCTGCCCTCTACCCTCTATTTTGCCTTTGCACAACTCTGGCAATGGCGTTACCCACATCTCCTCATATAAGCAAGAGCATGGTCATCTTTGACTTCTTGCATCACTGGCTCCCAGCTCAGTTCATTACTAACTTCTTCCTTGATGCCTCGTTTCCATTCCCACTGTGGCCACTGCCCAGGTGGGATTTTAGTGCAGGAAATACTGGAATATGCCAATTCTCTGCCCCCAGCTTCAGGGGGCTCTTCCTAAGGCACAGGTGGCTTAAGTCCTCCTGTGCTCCCCATCTCCAAAGACTGAACCTAAAATTCCTTAGTATGGCATTCAAGACCTGTCTCAGTCCACTCATGCTGCTGCAACAAGATACCACAGACTGCAGAGCTTAGAATCAACAGACATTTATTGCTTACAATCTGGAAGCTGGAAGTCCAAGCATGTTCGCTTTCTGGTGAAAGCCCTCTCCCAGTTCCTAACCAGAGCCTTCTTGCTGTGTCTTCTCATGTTTGAAGGGTATCTCTTTCGTAAATTATTCATCCCATTCATTAGGAGTCCACCTGCATGTTTTGAGCACCTCCTAAGACCTCACATTCTAATACCATCCCCTTTTAAGAGTCTGGATTTTAACAGATGAATTTGGGGTGGGGACATAAGCATTGGGACTTCCTTGGTGGCTCAGATGGTAAAGAATCCACCTGCAATGCAGGATACATGGGTTTGAAATCTGGATTGGGAAGATCCCTGAGAAGGGAAACCTATCTACTCCAGTTTTCTTGCCTGGAGAATGCCATGGCTCATCCATGGGTCACAAAGAGTAAGATATGACTGAGCGACTCTCAAAAGCATTCAGACTCACAGCAAGACTCTTCTTAGTGTGACTGTCACATGGCTTCTCAGTTTTGTTTCCAGCTTCCCCAGTATATATAAGTATGTCAGCTATGAGAGCTCAGAAGAGACAAAAAACAGAGCAAGATGGTGGAGCAGGAGAGGGCCCTCTTAGAGAGAGACAGTCACGGAAGGCCTGGATAGGTGCTACGCCGACAGAGCCCTGGAGGAAGTGGAGGTCAGACTGCCTCCTTAAGGGTCCCAGTCCTCTTGAAGTTGGTGCCATGACCCTCCACCTGCCCTCTACCCTCTATTTTGCCTTTGCACAACTCTGGCAATGGCGTTACCCACATCTCCTCATATAAGCAAGAGCATGGTCATCTTTGACTTCTTGCATCACTGGCTCCCAGCTCAGTTCATTACTAACTTCTTCCTTGATGCCTCGTTTCCATTCCCACTGTGGCCACTGCCCAGGTGGGATTTTAGTGCAGGAAATACTGGAATATGCCAATTCTCTGCCCCCAGCTTCAGGGGGCTCTTCCTAAGGCACAGGTGGCTTAAGTCCTCCTGTGCTCCCCATCTCCAAAGACTGAACCTAAAATTCCTTAGTATGGCATTCAAGACCTGTCTCAGTCCACTCATGCTGCTGCAACAAGATACCACAGACTGCAGAGCTTAGAATCAACAGACATTTATTGCTTACAATCTGGAAGCTGGAAGTCCAAGCATGTTCGCTTTCTGGTGAAAGCCCTCTCCCCGGTTCCTAACCAGCGCCTTCTTGCTGTGTCTTCTCATGTTTGAAGGGTATCTCTTTCGTAAATTATTCATCCCATTCATTAGGAGTCCACCTGCATGTTTTGAGCACCTCCTAAGACCTCACATTCTAATACCATCCCCTTTTAAGAGTCTGGATTTTAACAGATGAATTTGGGGTGGGGACATAAGCATTGGGACTTCCTTGGTGGCTCAGATGGTAAAGAATCCACCTGCAATGCAGGATACATGGGTTTGAAATCTGGATTGGGAAGATCCCCTCGAGAAGGGAAACCTATCTACTCCAGTTTTCTTGCCTGGAGAATGCCATGGCTCATCCATGGGTCACAAAGAGTAAGATATGACTGAGCGACTCTCAAAAGCATTCAGACTCACAGCAAGACTCTTCTTAGTGTGACTGTCACATGGCTTCTCAGTTTTGTTTCCAGCTTCCCCAGTATATATAAGTATGTCAGCTATGAGAGCTCAGAAGAGACAAAAAACAGAGCAAGATGGTGGAGCAGGAGAGGGCCCTCTTAGAGAGAGACAGTCACGGAAGGCCTTCGGATAGGTGCTACGTCGACAGAGCCCTGGAGGAAGTGAGGATGCAGACCCCACTGCAGTGGAGGCCCTACAGTGCTCACTAACTGCAGCAACATTCACTGAGCTCCTCAGAATCTGTGTCTACTTCTTAGATGAGCTTAGCAATCCCTCTCAACCCCGGCTGCTGTGAAACCAGCCCCTAAGAAGACCTGGTCTCTCATGGAATGTTCAAGATATGTTCTCAAAGCCTTCTTTACAGATATGGTCACTCCCTCCCTCCCATAACCTGGATGCCCGCACGTGTGTACATTAGCACGAGTGGCTGCATGCCTTTTGAGCTCACCGTCAAGACGGCATCACAAAGGCCAGAGAATGACCTTAGCAACCTCTCCACCCGTTTGATGTCAGAGTTTCTAACAATGCCTCCTTTAACTTGGGGCTCCAGTGTCCTGTACTGAGCTTGGCACAAAGTAAAGGTTCCATAAATACTGGCCAAGTAAATGAATGAAAGCCCCAATTCTCTATACCTCTGAGGGAATGATTGGTGACAGATGACACTAGCTTACTGTGAACAGGGTCAGATTCTTAATCTCCAACGGAGGAGAATTCACATTGGGATGAAAAAGACTTGGCAATGGTCACTCAGAGCTTCATGCAGTGAAAAGCTTATTAAAGTGAAAAAGGACAGGGAAGAGCTTCCAGCACAGACACTGGAAGGGGGATAGAAGAGTACCCCACGAAGCCACTTCAGGCATAGCATTTTATACTTTTTTAGTTGGTTATTAACAGTAGTTTAAAAAGAATATATTGAGGCGATAAAGGTCTTACCAGATCCACACCCACATACACCTTTAGATAACACAGGTACAAGTCAAGATGAGAAACATGTCCTCCGGCAAGACACATTGTTATACACCTTAGTGCTGGCCTTAAAAGAACGTCTTAGGCAAAATGGATTATTGCCATAGGTGTGGCAATCAAGGTGAAGGCACCTTAGCTACAAATGTTTGTTCCTCACCCTCCTCCTCCTTTTCCTTGAAACCTGCTGGCCTCCTAAGTCTGCCTATGAACTCCTTTCAGGAATAAGATACATAACTTGGTAGAAAATCCCATAATGAAGGCCTCATGTGTATTCGCCTCACAAAATTAAGACCAAATGTTTGCCGGTCTGCCCTGACCAAAAGTCACCAATTTCTGATTTCACTAGAATTTAAATCAGACAACAGAACTGAGTTTTTCAGATTCTTCACTTGTCTCATAACAGTCACATCTATATTTAATACAAAAGAAAAGAGAGGGTCTGGAATCAGTGATGCTCAATGTACAACTTGGTGAATATACTAAAATTCACAGAACTGTACAATCTAAAAGCGTGAACTTCACAGCATGTGAACTGTATCTCAATAAAGCTGTTACTTAAAAAAAGAGACTAGAGGATTCTTTCAACAAAAGATTATCGAGCATCTGAGTCTCATCAGTAAAACCAGATTTGAAGTGCTACTAATTTTAGCTTTAATTACAAATTACTGGCTTGAAGAAAGAGCAAAAGGGTCCATTAGTATCTCTGTATTTTAAAGAAGACTTCAAACGGCATTAAATGAGAAAAAATATTTATTTTTTATTTTGTTCTTAAAAAACTGGACATCTTAGGGATGTAATGTACAACATGATAAACATAATTAATACTGCTGTATGTAATATATGAGCTTTCCAGGTGGTGTCATTGGTAAAGAACCCACCTGCCAAAGCAGGAGACATAAGAGATGTGGGTTTGATCCCTGGGTTGGGAGGATCCCCTGGAGGAGGCCACAGGAACCCACTCCAGTATTCTTGCCTGGACAATCCCACGGACAAAGGAGCCTGGTGGTCCACAGTCCACATGGTTGCAAAGAGCGACTTAGCAAAGCACATCACATGGGATACATACAAGTGGTTAAGAGAATAGTTCTGAGTTCTCATCACAAATTTTTTTTCTATCTCTATAACTGTTTCCCTATATGAGATGACAGATGTTCACTAAACTTACTGTGGCAATCATTTCATGAGGTATGTGAGCCAAACCATTATGCTGTACACCTTAAACTTACTGTAGTGCTGTAGATTAATTATATCTCAATAAAACAGAAAGGAAAACTTGAACATCTTACCATTAATTCTAAAAGCAAATCTTAAATACTGTTAATGTTGATGAGTACATAATGCTACTTGCCTAATAAAACATCAAAAATAGAGTTTTAACTCTCTCTGAGAACCAGAGGAGGAAAACAAAGCAGAAAAATCATGAAAATGCACAATTAATACCAGGCTCTCATTTTAGCTACCAGAGCATCAGTCCACCTTCTGCCAGAATATCAGAAACAAAGAAACCCTGATTTGTTTTTACCCTCTCCTTCTCTCTCCAGGGGACAACTAAGTAACAGTAGATGACGGCTTTGTGACGGTCAGCTTGGCTTAGCAACATGACTGTCTCCTGAATTTCATTTTGTATGTGTCTCCAGCTGGGAGGGGTAATGACTCCTGAGAGATGGCCTAAAGGGAGACAGCAGCCATGCTGTAGGGTACACACACCTTTCCCAGGTAGTTAATCAAAGACTAATATAGTAGGGGTTTTGCAGCTGTAATTAACATATCTAATCAGTTGACTTTAATCAGTCAAAAGTGCTGATTATACTAAGCGGAATTGATGCAATCAAGTTCAAAACCCTTTAAAACAGAGGTTAGGCCCTCCCTGAATTCAGAGTCTCTGAACTTCAGCTCCTGCTCCAGCCCCCTATGATACTCTTTTCCTGACTGTTTGCCCTATGTATTTTAGGCATTCTTAGCCAGTCCCACAACTGAAAAAAACAATTCATAATTGATTAGCCCCTAATCTACATAACCGACCAGCTCTTCCTATAGGGTAAACACTGGCTGATTCATGATGATGTAGTTATTACTGTTGAGAAGACACGGAGGCAGCCCTCTTGGCTGGGAGTCATCCAGAAAGACACTGAAGAATCTCAGTCCGCACAAGCCCTCTCTTAATCTCTTGCAGTAATGACCGGAGAACAAAAGACTGTGGGTTAATTCTTCAAAAAATGAGATTTTTAATAATTTAGAGACACAGAGCAAATTAAATACAATGCCAGTAGCTAGTTAGGGTTATGTGCCTAAGCTCTGGCCAATGAGAGGTGAGTGAGCAGGCATACTGGAAATCTGAGACCACTAGATTAATTATATCTCAATAAAACAGAAAGGAAAACTTGAACATCTTACCATTAATTCTAAAAGCAAATCTTAAATACTGTTAATGTTGATGAGTACATAATGCTACTTGCCTAATAAAACATCAAAAATAGAGTTTTAACTCTCTGAGAACCAGAGGAGGAAAACAAAGCAGAAAAATCATGAAAATGCACAATTAATACCAGGCTCTCATTTTAGCTACCAGAGCATCAGTCCACCTTCTGCCAGAATATCAGAAACAAAGAAACCCTGATTTGTTTTACCTCTCCTTCTCTCCAGGGGACAACTAAGTAACAGTAGATGACGGCTTTGTGACGGTCAGCTTGGCTTAGCAACATGACTGTCTCCTGAATTTCATTTTGTATGTGTCTCCAGCTGGGAGGGGTAATGACTCCTGAGAGATGGCCTAAAGGGAGACAGCAGCCATGCTGTAGGGTACACACACCTTTCCCAGGTAGTTAATCAAAGACTAATATAGTAGGGGTTTTGCAGCTGTAATTAACATATCTAATCAGTTGACTTTAATCAGTCAAAAGTGCTGATTATACTAAGCGGAATTGATGCAATCAAGTTCAAAACCCTTTAAAACAGAGGTTAGGCCCTCCCTGAATTCAGAGTCTCTGAACTTCAGCTCCTGCTCCAGCCCCCTATGATACTCTTTTCCTGACTGTTTGCCCTATGTATTTTAGGCATTCTTAGCCAGTCCCACAACTGAAAAAAACAATTCATAATTGATTAGCCCCTAATCTACATAACCGACCAGCTCTTCCTATAGGGTAAACACTGGCTGATTCATGATGATGTAGTTATTACTGTTGAGAAGACACGGAGGCAGCCCTCTTGGCTGGGAGTCATCCAGAAAGACACTGAAGAATCTCAGTCCCGCACAAGCCCTCTCTTAATCTCTTGCAGTAATGACCGGAGAACAAAAGACTGTGGGTTAATTCTTCAAAAAATGAGATTTTTAATAATTTAGAGACACGGAGCAAATTAAATACAATGCCAGTAGCTAGTTAGGGTTATGTGCCTAAGCTCTGGCCAATGAGAGGTGAGTGAGCAGGCATACTGGAAATCTGAGACCACTCTTTTAAAAGGGGGAATGGCATATCCTTCTCCCTTTTCATTCTCTGCCTATAATGTAAATACAGTCATCTCCAATACTTTGGGAGACAGACTCCAAAACCATTCTCTACCCATGGGTATCTGCCAAAGCTAAATTCTCTTGTAAAAAAAAAAAAACGGCACAGTGAACTTCCCTGGTGGTACAGCGGATAAGAATCCACCTGCTTATGCAGGGGGCACAGGTTTGATTCCTAGTCCTGGAAGATCCACACACATGATGGACCAACTAAGGCCCAGGCACCACAACTTTTGAGCCCTCATGCTGCAACTATTTGCCTGCGGAAGCTCCGCAACAAGAGAAGTCACCGCAATGAGAAGCCTGTGCATCACAACAAACAGCAGCCCCCAACTCACCACAACTAGAGAAAGTCCACGTGCAGCAACAGACTCAGCTTAACCAAAAATTAAAATAAAATGGAGTAGTATTTGCATATAAACTATGTACATCCTCCTGTTTATTTAAAGCATCCCTAGATTACTTATAATACCTAATATGATGTAAATCTATGCAAACAGCTGCCAGCGTGTAACAAAACCACATTTTGCTTTTGGAAATTCCCGTTTTGGAAAATGCTGCTGTTTTTTTTTAACCCCGAATATTTTCAATCCAGGTTGGATGTGAAACCCGCAGATAACGAAGGCTGCCTGTGATGGTTAGAGCTTCAACAGCCCTCTTGGACATGGGCCACATCCTGGAGATGGCAGACTGGAGAGCTAAAGAGAGCCTAATGATTCCTGCTGTCGTGCCAACTCTCAACTGCTTACTTCCAGGCTGCTTTAACATGGGAAATAAAGCCACTATCTGGGAGTCTCTGATACATGTAGCTAAACACAGTAACTAACCGATATAAGGACTGTTTGTTGCATCTTCTTACTCCTTTAGCTGTAAAACAACACATCTAAGTTGCTATATCAAAAAGCAAGTAGGCTGATAATAATTTAGAGACACGGAGCAAATTAAATACAATGCCAGTAGCTAGTTAGGGTTATGTGCCTAAGCTCTGGCCAATGAGAGGTGAGTGAGCAGGCATACTGGAAATCTGAGACCACTCTTTTAAAAGGGGGAATGGCATATCCTTCTCCCTTTTCATTCTCTGCCTATAATGTAAATACAGTCATCTCCAATACTTTGGGAGACAGACTCCAAAACCATTCTCTACCCATGGGTATCTGCCAAAGCTAAATTCTCTTGTAAAAAAAAAAAAACGGCACAGTGAACTTCCCTGGTGGTACAGCGGATAAGAATCCACCTGCTTATGCAGGGGGCACAGGTTTGATTCCTAGTCCTGGAAGATCCCACACACATGATGGACCAACTAAGGCCCAGGCACCACAACTTTTGAGCCCTCATGCTGCAACTATTTGCCTGCGGAAGCTCCGCAACAAGAGAAGTCACCGCAATGAGAAGCCTGTGCATCACAACAAACAGCAGCCCCCAACTCACCACAACTAGAGAAAGTCCACGTGCAGCAACAGACTCAGCTTAACCAAAAATTAAAATAAAATGGAGTAGTATTTGCATATAAACTATGTACATCCTCCTGTTTATTTAAAGCATCCCTAGATTACTTATAATACCTAATATGATGTAAATCTATGCAAACAGCTGCCAGCGTGTAACAAAACCACATTTTGCTTTTGGAAATTCCCGTTTTGGAAAATGCTGCTGTTTTTTTTTAACCCCGAATATTTTCAATCCAGGTTGGATGTGAAACCCGCAGATAACGAAGGCTGCCTGTGATGGTTAGAGCTTCAACAGCCCTCTTGGACATGGGCCACATCCTGGAGATGGCAGACTGGAGAGCTAAAGAGAGCCTAATGATTCCTGCTGTCGTGCCAACTCTCAACTGCTTACTTCCAGGCTGCTTTAACATGGGAAATAAAGCCACTATCTGGGAGTCTCTGATACATGTAGCTAAACACAGTAACTAACCGATATAAGGACTGTTTGTTGCATCTTCTTACTCCTTTAGCTGTAAAACAACACATCTAAGTTGCTATATCATAAGAAGTAGCTGTATTTACTTCCACTGCTACGTGCATGGGGACACATTAAGTATTTAAGAGGATGAGAGCAGATTAGCCATCCCAGTAAATGCCCACCTTTATTTCTCTATGCGTCTATGCTTTGGTAAAAGAACACAGGAAGTTTATACAATCTGCGATCAATGCCTTCACAAAGCCACTAACTTTAATTCCCATGGAATAGAACTTCATATGGCAGGTCTGTGGTCATATCCAAATCCACTTACTCGACAGATTTGTGCTGTAGAACATTCACACGACTATCTCTTTATATAGGCTCTGTTTTTCCATGTCAGAGTCATCTAATTCCTCCCCAAACAACAACCCTTCAACACGTCTGGGGTGTATTTTTCGCTGAATACAAACCACATGGTCGTTCCAAAGCCTGTAATTCACTTTAGTAGCACTGAGCTTTCTGGATGTTCATGAGCACAACCACCAAGAGTGGCAGACACTCTGGGTGGTAGCCTCACCAGCTTGAGTTCTCAATGTGTCCCTATATCACAATGAGAGACTGTGTGACAAGCCAGGCAGCTGACAACTGTGAGAGAGAGAGAGAAAAAAAAAATCAAGCCAGTGACCAAGGGGAAAATGAAATGATTAATATGGAAAATACAGCAAGAAACATCAAGCAGGGAAACACTGACATTTCCTTTAGCTTCAAAATCTTTAGCTTAAAGTAAATTTGTTTTCTTCTCACCCTGACTATCAAAGGCTGGATCAAAGTATTAAAAGTGTCAGATGCCTCCCCGTTTCTGGATCATTCATGATACCACAGAGTTGGCTGCTTCTTTTAAGAGGGAGGAAGGGAGGCGAGGTTAACATCATTAACTCTGAAGAGATAAACTTACAGGAAACTATATGCCTAAACACAATAGGCCAGCCAAACTGTCCCTAGAAGAAGCCACAAGCCTTCCTCAGCTCCTGGGTTCATGCCATTTCTTTCCCTTCAGAATTCCCTGGAATTTCCTCTCTGAGTGGTTCTTGGGTTCCCAACCCTCACACCGTTTCCCTTCTTCTTACTCCTTTAGCTGTAAAACAACACATCTAAGTTGCTATATCATAAGAAGTAGCTGTATTTACTTCCACTGCTACGTGCATGGGGACACATTAAGTATTTAAGAGGATGAGAGCAGATTAGCCATCCCAGTAAATGCCCACCTTTATTTCTCTATGCGTCTATGCTTTGGTAAAAGAACACAGGAAGTTTATACAATCTGCGATCAATGCCTTCACAAAGTCACTAACTTTAATTCCCATGGAATAGAACTTCATATGGCAGGTCTGTGGTCATATCCAAATCCACTTACTCGACAGATTTGTGCTGTAGAACATTCACACGACTATCTCTTTATATAGGCTCTGTTTTTCCATGTCAGAGTCATCTAATTCCTCCCCAAACAACAACCCTTCAACACGTCTGGGGTGTATTTTTCGCTGAATACAAACCACATGGTCGTTCCAAAGCCTGTAATTCACTTTAGTAGCACTGAGCTTTCTGGATGTTCATGAGCACAACCACCAAGAGTGGCAGACACTCTGGGTGGTAGCCTCACCAGCTTGAGTTCTCAATGTGTCCCTATATCACAATGAGAGACTGTGTGACAAGCCAGGCAGCTGACAACTGTGAGAGAGAGAGAGAAAAAAAAAAATCAAGCCAGTGACCAAGGGGAAAATGAAATGATTAATATGGAAAATACAGCAAGAAACATCAAGCAGGGAAACACTGACATTTCCTTTAGCTTCAAAATCTTTAGCTTAAAGTAAATTTGTTTTCTTCTCACCCTGACTATCAAAGGCTGGATCAAAGTATTAAAAGTGTCAGATGCCTCCCCGTTTCTGGATCATTCATGATACCACAGAGTTGGCTGCTTCTTTTAAGAGGGAGGAAGGGAGGCGAGGTTAACATCATTAACTCTGAAGAGATAAACTTACAGGAAACTATATGCCTAAACACAATAGGCCAGCCAAACTGTCCCTAGAAGAAGCCACAAGCCTTCCTCAGCTCCTGGGTTCATGCCATTTCTTTCCCTTCAGAATTCCCTGGAATTTCCTCTCTGAGTGGTTCTTGGGTTCCCAACCCTCACACCGTCCCTTCAACATGGCTGTTCCTTGAGGTTCTGAGCCCTCACTGTCCCCACCTCTTGGGAAGAGGGGTCTCACAGTCATCCACGATTTCACCAGCTTTACTGCTCTCAACAATACCATTACTTTCCACTCTTTCTCTTGAATGCCCAGTACTCGCTGAGCTCTCCCCTTAGGAAGCCATTTTTATAAATTTCAGAACTAAGCATGATTAAACTTGTCTACCTCAAACCTCCATTCCACCCTCTTCCTGTTTCCACAGCCACAATATGGAGAGTGCTTCATATTCCATGGCTCAGTTACTGGTCCCACCACATGTCCAGAGCTCACTGCCACTCTTTTATCTACTCTGTCCAGCGTACTAAGTTGTTTCAGTCATGTCCAATTCTTTGTGACCCCATGGACTACAGCCCTCCAGGCTCCTCTGTCCATGGCAATTCTCCAGGCAAGAATACTGGAGTGGGTTGCCAAGCCCTTCTCCAGGAAATCTTCCCAACCCAGGTATTAAACCCACATCTCTTATATCTCCTGCATTGGCAGGTAGATTCTTTATCACTAGTGTGACCTGGGAATCCCTCATCTACTCCACCTCACTTTTTTACTAAAAGCAGCAAGGGCCACATAATCCCCAATTATGAAATTCACATGCTCTGGGAGTTGGGAAGGGTGGGAGGGGCTCCTAGTCATCCAGAACTCATCTGCACCAGGTGCTCTGCAAGGGGAGAGGGGCCTCTCAGACAGAGACACTTCCAGGGGCGACGCGAGGAGAGGGGAGATGTGGCATTTCCCTGCTCAGCTCGAGCCTGGCCAGGGCGGCTGCAATGAGCAGTTACAGGAAGAAATGGAGAAGGCGGTCTTCCCCCTGCCGCTATGAATCACAGAAAAACAAACCCAGCGACTTCATGTTCCTGGAGATAAATGTCTGTGGGGCACATGCCAGGGTCCAATATCCTTTGAAAGTCCCCTCCCCAAGATCTCCAAACCTGGGAAAGCAAAGTCTAGCAGGTAGCTTCCTTGGTCCAGAGCCCATTTTAGCTCTCCGGGTGGGGTGGGCCCCCCCCCTCCCAAGATCTGTACCAAAGCTTTACTTGGTTCTCTCAACAATACCATGTCCCTTCAACATGGCTGTTCCTTGAGGTTCTGAGCCCTCACTGTCCCCACCTCTTGGGAAGAGGGGTCTCACAGTCATCCACGATTTCACCAGCTTTACTGCTCTCAACAATACCATTACTTTCCACTCTTTCTCTTGAATGCCCAGTACTCGCTGAGCTCTCCCCTTAGGAAGCCATTTTTATAAATTTCAGAACTAAGCATGATTAAACTTGTCTACCTCAAACCTCCATTCCACCCTCTTCCTGTTTCCACAGCCACAATATGGAGAGTGCTTCATATTCCATGGCTCAGTTACTGGTCCCACCACATGTCCAGAGCTCACTGCCACTCTTTTATCTACTCTGTCCAGCGTACTAAGTTGTTTCAGTCATGTCCAATTCTTTGTGACCCCATGGACTACAGCCCTCCAGGCTCCTCTGTCCATGGCAATTCTCCAGGCAAGAATACTGGAGTGGGTTGCCAAGCCCTTCTCCAGGAAATCTTCCCAACCCAGGTATTAAACCCACATCTCTTATATCTCCTGCATTGGCAGGTAGATTCTTTATCACTAGTGTGACCTGGGAATCCCTCATCTACTCCACCTCACTTTTTTACTAAAAGCAGCAAGGGCCACATAATCCCCAATTATGAAATTCACATGCTCTGGGAGTTGGGAAGGGTGGGAGGGGCTCCTAGTCATCCAGAACTCATCTGCACCAGGTGCTCTGCAAGGGGAGAGGGGCCTCTCAGACAGAGACACTTCCAGGGGCGACGCGAGGAGAGGGGAGATGTGGCATTTCCCTGCTCAGCTCGAGCCTGGCCAGGGCGGCTGCAATGAGCAGTTACAGGAAGAAATGGAGAAGGCGGTCTTCCCCCTGCCGCTATGAATCACAGAAAAACAAACCCAGCGACTTCATGTTCCTGGAGATAAATGTCTGTGGGGCACATGCCAGGGTCCAATATCCTTTGAAAGTCCCCTCCCCAAGATCTCCAAACCTGGGAAAGCAAAGTCTAGCAGGTAGCTTCCTTGGTCCAGAGCCCATTTTTAGCTCTCCGGGTGGGGGTGGGGGCTCACCCTCAAATCCCTTTGGCCCATGGTCATCGACAAGAAGCCCAAAGAGCAATGACATGTAAGATATCTCAGAGACTCCAAGAACACCTGGAGGAGACTTTTATTATAAGTTCTACATATCCATGTTTGGTTAAAAACCAGTGAAATCTGTATTATCGCTAGTAAGCTAACTTCCTTTGAAGCCTCAGGCTGGTGGACTTGAAGACATTTCCTAAGTCTGTGTCCTACTTTTCACCCCAACACAGCTCAGGTACATTTTCCCTTAATTCCTGACCACTCTCCTTCAAAATGTTCCTACAGACGGCTACCCGTGATCATCTAAAACTATAACTCCAGGAGTGTGCTGGGATAGCTGATCCTAGCTCCTGAGAAACTGACTGGTAAATTTTCAGAAAATTTATCCACCAGTTGTTAAACACTAACAATTATTAACAGTTAAATTATATAAATTTACAATGAAATAAATTATATTAACCCCAAAGGTAATAAACACTTGAAATCCATCACTTCTTTATTGCTTTAGTACAAGTAATATCTTTGCTCTTGGGTTACTTAGGTCCGTTTTACTGTCTGTGGGTATGCTATATAATATTGTCTACTAATACTTTTCCAATTCCCTATAACTTCAAATTGCCATAAGAGGAATATTTTCATATGGAAATTGACAAATCATAGCTTATTTTCTGTTTTGTTGATTGTCTCCACTTAAGAAAGTGACAGAGAATATGTTAATGTGTGGTGCCCATTGTAGTTATATTGTGAATGAAACAAAAAGTCGAGGAAATATTCCTGTAGTACTATCCAATTCATAAAGAAGATGATTAATCTTCTTTATGGGAAGGTCTGGGCTACGCTTCATTGTTTCACTGTCATCTCGCTCCATACTGCAATATGAAAGCATCAGCTAGCCTCCCTCCTCAGCTGTAACCACAGGTTGGCTATCCATACAAGAGTTCAGTGACAAATGCCAACAGAAACCTGTCAAAATCAATTAACTATACGGATTTTACAACAAAGAATACTGTCTACTCTGTCATTATCTGTAAATTGTGTACTATACATGCTTTTAGATCAGGAAAAGTTATTACTGGTACACATGTCTGTTTCTGGAAAGCTGGTTAAACATTTGTTAAACATTTACAAGCACTCTGTAGGACTTCCTACTACTGTAAGACTTCCCTGGTGACCTAGTGGTTAAGACGGCATGCTCCCAATGCAGGGGGCATGGGTTTGATCCCTGGTCGAGGAACTAAGACCCTCCCTTCTGTATTATCGCTAGTAAGCTAACTTCCTTTGAAGCCTCAGGCTGGTGGACTTGAAGACATTTCCTAAGTCTGTGTCCTACTTTTCACCCCAACACAGCTCAGGTACATTTTCCCTTAATTCCTGACCACTCTCCTTCAAAATGTTCCTACAGGCTACCCGTGATCATCTAAAACTATAACTCCAGGAGTGTGCTGGGATAGCTGATCCTAGCTCCTGAGAAACTGACTGGTAAATTTTCAGAAAATTTATCCACCAGTTGTTAAACACTAACAATTATTAACAGTTAAATTATATAAATTTACAATGAAATAAATTATATTAACCCCAAAGGTAATAAACACTTGAAATCCATCACTTCTTTATTGCTTTAGTACAAGTAATATCTTTGCTCTTGGGTTACTTAGGTCCGTTTTACTGTCTGTGGGTATGCTATATAATATTGTCTACTAATACTTTTCCAATTCCCTATAACTTCAAATTGCCATAAGAGGAATATTTTCATATGGAAATTGACAAATCATAGCTTATTTTCTGTTTTGTTGATTGTCTCCACTTAAGAAAGTGACAGAGAATATGTTAATGTGTGGTGCCCATTGTAGTTATATTGTGAATGAAACAAAAAGTCGAGGAAATATTCCTGTAGTACTATCCAATTCATAAAGAAGATGATTAATCTTCTTTATGGGAAGGTCTGGGCTACGCTTCATTGTTTCACTGTCATCTCGCTCCATACTGCAATATGAAAGCATCAGCTAGCCTCCCTCCTCAGCTGTAACCACAGGTTGGCTATCCATACAAGAGTTCAGTGACAAATGCCAACAGAAACCTGTCAAAATCAATTAACTATACGGATTTTACAACAAAGAATACTGTCTACTCTGTCATTATCTGTAAATTGTGTACTATACATGCTTTTAGATCAGGAAAAGTTATTACTGGTACACATGTCTGTTTCTGGAAAGCTGGTTAAACATTTGTTAAACATTTACAAGCACTCTGTAGGACTTCCTACTACTGTAAGACTTCCCTGGTGACCTAGTGGTTAAGACGGCATGCTCCCAATGCAGGGGGCATGGGTTTGATCCCTGGTCGAGGAACTAAGACCCTCTACCACAGAGCATAGCCAAACAAAAAAAGAAAAAGCAAGTGCACTATTTGTATAAATCTGATCAGCTGGTTTCTTTGTTAAAAATCCTTCGGTAACTCCCTGTATCAGCCACCCTTTAGGTACAAGTTCAGATCCTCTCAAACTCACCTTGTAGTCCTGCCATTGCAATGGCAGCCAGTTCCATGAAGAATCCAGCCAACTTTACACAAGTGCAACCTGGCAGGGCCTCTCCATCCCAAGCCTGTTTGATGCTGATTCATGAGGTGCCCATGGGAACCCACCTGGCAGTCAGACATGCTCAGTCTGAAAAAGTGGGGCTGCCTTTAATCAATGGGAGAGGAGACAAATGAATAAAAGCTTCTCCCTTTTTTTCTCCAGCTAAACTATGCTGAGACACATTTTGTAAGCCTTCTTCTAAGAAGAACCCTTGGAAACAAACAACTAGTTGCTCAGAGCAATGGCCAACTCAGTAAACTTCTCCTTGTACTGACTTTGCTTCCTTCCTTGTGTGACGCTGGTCCTTCACTCCTGCTTCCCAGATGGCATTCTCAAGCAAACTACCGATCACAAGACTCTCCCGCTGGGTGGAGTCCAAGCTCCTTCTCTCAGCAGCAGTGGCTCTCTGCACCTGGGCCTCTCCTTCCTTCTCCTCCTTCATTCCCTGGCATGTCACCCTTGGTCACATAGAATACACAGACTCTCACCCCTCTCTGATTCTTTGTTCATGCTGTTCCCTCTGCTTAGAATTCTCCTCAAAGGATGTGCAGTGAGGTATAAAAGTCTGTAATTTACTACAACCACTGCCTAACAAATGAAAAAATGGAGGTCCAGAGTAGAATGTCTGGCACAAGGTTTTTGAGAGCTATTTTAAGACAGAGCTTAAAATGCTCCTCATTTTTATGGGTTTCTGCTTGTGGTTCCTAAAATGCCCATGAATATCTCTAGCCCTGAAAGGTTACTGAATTAAATGCTTCCTCTTTCAGCCTCCCAAGATACATGGATTTCCATTTGTCTGTAAACCATTATTTTTTATTGCCTGAACCATTTTGTCTCTCCCTCAAGAAGCAGACAGTAATAGACTTTTATTCAAGGATTCAATCCAATCCCTCAAATATTTGCTGGTCACTTTACTTAAGCACTTATAAGGAATACAGTGAGGAAGACAAAAACGAATAAGACATTCTTTACTCAAAAGGAGTTTGTAATCCAGTGGGAAAGCCAAGGATGTGCACAAATATACCAATATAGGGTGCGATGATTATAATGGAAGAATGAGCCCAGAAGGTTTAAAATACTGGCTATATTTATTTTAAAAATATACGTAGAACACATATTCAAAAAATGTTCACATGCGTAGTACATAAAATGGAGGAAGACCAAGTCAACACACTATGAAAATTAGTGACCCCCTGGACTGTAGCCCACCAGGCTCCTCTGTGCATGGGATCCTCCAGGCAAGAATACTGGAGTGGGTTGCCATGCCCTCCTCCAGGGGATCTCCCCAAGCCAGGGACTGAACCCAGGGATCATTTCCTGCATTGCAGATAGATTCTTTTACCAATTAACCACTGGGGAAACCCCAAAATATGAGTATCTGTTATATATAAGCCATGGATTTTTGGTACAAATATACTCTCTAATATTTCAGACAGTCAACAAACCTCAAAATATTAATTAGAATCATACAAAAAGAGACTTCTAGGGCCTCTGATTCAGTTCCCTCCTCAAGAAACCAAGGTCCCACTAGGTTCGTTTTTTCATCCAATCTACTTTCCCTGAGAGACTCAGCCACTCTCATTCCACCCCAACAACTCAGACTTGAACCCTCTGTCTCTCTTGATCTTTCCATCTCTTTCATCCATAGGAACCAATTAACTACCAAATCTGGCTTCTGGCAGTCTGTAATTTACTACAACCACTGCTAACAAATGAAAATGGAGGTCCAGAGTAGAATGTCTGGCACAAGGTTTTTGAGAGCTATTTTAAGACAGAGTTTTGCTCCTCATTTTTATGGGTTTCTGCTTGTGGTTCCTAAAATGCCCATGAATATCTCTAGCCCTGAAAGGTTACTGAATTAAATGCTTCCTCTTTCAGCCTCCCAAGATACATGGATTTCCATTTGTCTGTAAACCATTATTTTTTATTGCCTGAACCATTTTGTCTCTCCCTCAAGAAGCAGACAGTAATAGACTTTTATTCAAGGATTCAATCCAATCCCTCAAATATTTGCTGGTCACTTTACTTAAGCACTTATAAGGAATACAGTGAGGAAGACAAAAACGAATAAGACATTCTTTACTCAAAAGGAGTTTGTAATCCAGTGGGAAAGCCAAGGATGTGCACAAATATACCAATATAGGGTGCGATGATTATAATGGAAGAATGAGCCCAGAAGGTTTAAAATACTGGCTATATTTATTTTAAAAATATACGTAGAACACATATTCAAAAAATGTTCACATGCGTAGTACATAAAATGGAGGAAGACCAAGTCAACACACTATGAAAATTAGTGACCCCCTGGACTGTAGCCCACCAGGCTCCTCTGTGCATGGGATCCTCCAGGCAAGAATACTGGAGTGGGTTGCCATGCCCTCCTCCAGGGGATCTCCCCAAGCCAGGGACTGAACCCAGGGATCATTTCCTGCATTGCAGATAGATTCTTTTACCAATTAACCACTGGGGAAACCCCAAAATATGAGTATCTGTTATATATAAGCCATGGATTTTTGGTACAAATATACTCTCTAATATTTCAGACAGTCAACAAACCTCAAAATATTAATTAGAATCATACAAAAAGAGACTTCTAGGGCCTCTGATTCAGTTCCCTCCTCAAGAAACCAAGGTCCCACTAGGTTCGTTTTTTCATCCAATCTACTTTCCCTGAGAGACTCAGCCACTCTCATTCCACCCCAACAACTCAGACTTGAACCCTCTGTCTCTCTTGATCTTTCCATCTCTTTCATCCATAGGAACCAATTAACTACCAAATCTGTGGCTTCTGGACAAATCCTTCCTATAACTACAACCTTCCTACTTCATGCTCTTCTTGCTTGGCATTCCTAACCAGCCTAATCCCCAGTCACTCCTAACAGCTCCCTTGAAATCACTTGTTCTCCTCCCAAGCCATCCACCACAATGCCAGAGGTGCCCTTCTTAAGCGTGCCTCTGTTGTGCTGTTCCCTGGCTGACAAATTCCATAAAACAAAAACATGCTTAGTTTAAATTTCCAGCTCTCATTCTCAGTACCATCTGTTTCTGGTTGTTCCTCCCATTACATTGACCCTCCAGTACCCCGCTCCGACTCTGCACTCTCCCTCCCATCAAGAGACTGGGGTGGCACCAGCTCCCTCAAATGCCCTACCTGTGCAGGCTTTATCCACTTGTCAAGATCCTGCTCAACCTCTCCTTCTTCCATCAGGGCTTCTCAGGTCTCCAGCTGGTCGTTCATATTTTGACCCGCTTCTCCACACTCTCTTTCCCACTGCACATTACTTGTACTTATTTCATAGCATTTAATCTTTGAATTGTGGTTACCGATGTGTCAGCTAAACCATGAGATCAGTGGTTCTCAAATTGCAGTCCCCAAACCAGCAGCATCAGCAGCATCTGGGAACTTGTTAGAAACGCAAATTCTCGGCTCAGCCAACCTATCGGCTCAGAAACTCTAGAGTGAAGTGAGCCCTCACAGCCCTCCAGGGGAATCCGAGGCTCAGTGAAGCGTGAAAACCCCTGCACTAGAGCGTGAATCCCCCCAGGGCAGTGGTGAGGGCTAAGATGAGTTCATCCTAGCTCCACAGGCTGCCTGACACAGATAAGAGTACCAGTGGAATTTTCAGGAGTGAATTGCCCAGGCTCACACTGAGTTAGTTGCAAAGACAAAACCAGAACTCAGGTTTCATCCTGCATATCAGACCGGAGTGCTTTACAGCACGTCCACAGTTTCTGATAGGGAATTTAGATCATTTACAGCCATGTGTAAAAGTCTACAGGGAGGAAGAAGTACATAACCTAATTATGACAGATTGTAACATAAACAGATCAGGTCATTTCAATCTGTCATCTTTAAAATGATGAATGAGTTGAGCTGGCCAAGAAGGTTTACTTAGAGACACCCTGCTCACATGAAAGGTGAAATCCTACGGGTATAGAAGGATAAGAAGTCGCTGAAGGCATGTTCTTCAAACTTCTCACAGGACTCACTATTAACAAGTGTCAACTAAAAAAAGATAAACAACTTGAAGGTTGCAGGTTAAGTTTTTTGGGAGGCATAATTAGGACTGCAGTCTGGGAGGCAGCACCTCAAATAACTCTGAGAGACTGCTCCAAAGAGGCAGCAGGAGGAAAATCAATATATGAAGCTTTGATGAAGGGGGTTTCAATGCCATTAAAAACTCATTTTACAAAGGGGGTTTTTGGTTAGTCACGAGGATGTGATGTCACCATGAAGAGATTTAGTGCTTTTCTAGGTATGACGAAATGCATGGATTGAGATCATGAAATCCATTCCTAAAAACATCTGTCTGTCTAAAGACCTGAACTACCAGATCCTCTGGGGCACAGAGTGCCTCCCGCTACCCTGAACTCCCTCAGGGGGTTGAGAGCCAGCAGCTTCCCCGGGGTTGAGGAGCCCAGTCTCGCAGCATCTACTTGTAACTATTTCGTTAATTGAATTGTGGTTACCGATGTGTCAGCTAAACCATGAGATCAGTGGTTCTCAAATTGCAGTCCCCAAACCAGCAGCATCAGCAGCATCTGGGAACTTGTTAGAAACGCAAATTCTCGGCTCAGCCAACCTATCGGCTCAGAAACTCTAGAGTGAAGTGAGCCCTCACAGCCTCCAGGGGAATCCGAGGCTCAGTGAAGCGTGAAAACCCCTGCACTAGAGCGTGAATCCCCCCAGGGCAGTGGTGAGGGCTAAGATGAGTTCATCCTAGCTCCACAGGCTGCCTGACACAGATAAGAGTACCAGTGGAATTTTCAGGAGTGAATTGCCCAGGCTCACACTGAGTTAGTTGCAAAGACAAAACCAGAACTCAGGTTTCATCCTGCATATCAGACCGGAGTGCTTTACAGCACGTCCACAGTTTCTGATAGGGAATTTAGATCATTTACAGCCATGTGTAAAAGTCTACAGGGAGGAAGAAGTACATAACCTAATTATGACAGATTGTAACATAAACAGATCAGGTCATTTCAATCTGTCATCTTTAAAATGATGAATGAGTTGAGCTGGCCAAGAAGGTTTACTTAGAGACACCCTGCTCACATGAAAGGTGAAATCCTACGGGTATAGAAGGATAAGAAGTCGCTGAAGGCATGTTCTTCAAACTTCTCACAGGACTCACTATTAACAAGTGTCAACTAAAAAAAGATAAACAACTTGAAGGTTGCAGGTTAAGTTTTTTGGGAGGCATAATTAGGACTGCAGTCTGGGAGGCAGCACCTCAAATAACTCTGAGAGACTGCTCCAAAGAGGCAGCAGGAGGAAAATCAATATATGAAGCTTTGATGAAGGGGGTTTCAATGCCATTAAAAACTCATTTTACAAAGGGGGTTTTTGGTTAGTCACGAGGATGTGATGTCACCATGAAGAGATTTAGTGCTTTTCTAGGTATGACGAAATGCATGGATTGAGATCATGAAATCCATTCCTAAAACATCTGTCTGTCTAAAGACCTGAACTACCAGATCCTCTGGGGCACAGAGTGCCTCCCGCTACCCTGAACTCCCTCAGGGGGTTGAGAGCCAGCAGCTGTCACAGCACAGGGGTCAATCTCCACAGAGGTAGGTGGCAAATGCCCTTGTTGCTCAGTCACTGACAATGTAATAGGTAAGTGCGAATCTGTAGTTGACACAAGTAAATTATGCTCACAAGGGTGTTTCGTAGAGGTAAACTCAGAAGGTTGTCTTTTTAAAAAACACATTACACTGATGGATATCTTCCTTTTGAATTATTAAAAGCTTATCGAGTCATTCAAGATTAATTCTTTTAGTTGAAGGATAACAGCTTTACAGAGTTGTGTTGTTTACTGCCAAACATCAACATGAAACGGCCACAGGTATGCATATGTTCCCTCCCTCCTGAACTTCCCTCCTGTCTCCCTCCCCTAGATTCTTTATAAGTAAGCCACTTTTGACAAAAACATATGGACATATCCTAATAATATGAAAAATAAACTGGCATGGACCAACATGAACACATTTTTAAATGTGTCATTTATTCTGGGCCTCCTATTTAAATTGACTAAAGTTGGCTAAACTTTTGATATTTCCTTCCTTTTCTCTCAGTCTTTGGAATTTTGAGAGGTTTATTACTCCTTAAGTCCTAGTCTTCCTTATGAGCTTTGAAATGGCTGTCATGTGAGAATAGTAAAACCTGTACTCCATTTTTTCATGACTCATTTGTAAAATGATAGATGATAAATTTAAATATCACTGAATCTTAAAATTTGAAACCTAAAGAAACTTTAAAGGGAAAGAAAAAACATTAAGGTCACTGAATCCAGGGGACACCCACACTTGAATAGTAAGACAGTCCTACCGTTGTGCAGGGCTTCTTCATGACTCAGATGGTAAAGAATCTGCCTGCAATACAGGGGACCTGGGTATAACCATGTGGATGAGAAACGCTGCTTGGTCTATCAGTAAACTAGGAATGTTGCCACCATCAAGCTGGCAGCCACAGCAGCCACCCACAGCTGTGTACCCTGAGGGGATTCAGGAAGGAGGAAAGCAGGACCGCTGACCGCTAGGGTGCTTACAAAAGGATTAACTTTAATGAACCCAGACTTTTGCATCTTCCCAGACACAGAAAAAAGCTAAATTAAAATCAATAAAAGAGGCCAAAATTTTTTTAAAAAAGAACTAAATTCATTAATCTGAGATGTCTGGTTTTCTTTAATTAACAGTAACCCTTGGATGTTCAAACTACCTGGTTTTTGTTGCAAAAAGTCTTATACATCCTGCCTCCTCCATTACCTCTTCAGAGCAGCCCTTCAGAGATGATCTTTTTGAGTTTTTTTCAGTTGACAATCAGCAACAGTAGGAAAGGGAGTTGGATAAGATCAAGGTGGAATGATGAAGATGCTGAGGAGTGTGATGCAGAACTAAAGGATGAGAATATTTTCATGGGTCACTCAACTAATAATCACTTTACTAATATAACTCTAAACCCATTTTTGCAGCATTAAGCAATGATCTACACTTTGAAGAAAACCAAGCCTCTACTTGAGGCTACCATCAGAAGAAGAGGGAGAGTAGCTGGTGAACCCAGAGACCCATTCAGGACCTATTAGACTTTGAGTTGAGGTGGTCACTCTGCTCTCTGCCCCAAAGCTATGCTATGCCTCTTGCTCTGCACCAGCTCTGGGGGCTGTGGTGAGGAGGATCCCAAGGCCAAAGAAACTCAGGCCTTATCCAAAGCCATGCCTCACCCTCCCTGCCCCAGATCCAACTTGATTTGTGAGTCATGATAAAGAAGAGAAATTACATGCATTATTTCTAGTTATTCCTACTCAATGAACATATGGTGTTTTTAGTTATGGAAAAATTTCATAGACTTCCTGAGCCACTGGCCCTAGGATATCACAGTGTAAAAGAAGAATGTTGACCATACAGAAGTCATCAGATTGGGCTTCCCTGGTGGTCCAGTGGGTAAAGAGTCTGCCACGCAGTGCAAGGGGCGTGGGTTCGATCCCTGGCCCAGGAAGATCTATTGTGCCTTGAAGCAGCTGGAATGGTGTGTCCAATCACAAGCCAGCGCCCTGGAGCACATGCGCCCAGTGGTCTATCAGCGGGGCCACCCACAGCAGCCACCCACAGCTGTGTACCCTGAGGGGATTCAGGAAGGAGGAAAGCAGGACCGCTGACCGCTAGGGTGCTTACAAAAGGATTAACTTTAATGAACCCAGACTTTTGCATCTTCCCAGACACAGAAAAAAGCTAAATTAAAATCAATAAAAGAGGCCAAAATTTTTTTAAAAAAGAACTAAATTCATTAATCTGAGATGTCTGGTTTTCTTTAATTAACAGTAACCCTTGGATGTTCAAACTACCTGGTTTTTGTTGCAAAAAGTCTTATACATCCTGCCTCCTCCATTACCTCTTCAGAGCAGCCCTTCAGAGATGATCTTTTTGAGTTTTTTTCAGTTGACAATCAGCAACAGTAGGAAAGGGAGTTGGATAAGATCAAGGTGGAATGATGAAGATGCTGAGGAGTGTGATGCAGAACTAAAGGATGAGAATATTTTCATGGGTCACTCAACTAATAATCACTTTACTAATATAACTCTAAACCCATTTTTGCAGCATTAAGCAATGATCTACACTTTGAAGAAAACCAAGCCTCTACTTGAGGCTACCATCAGAAGAAGAGGGAGAGTAGCTGGTGAACCCAGAGACCCATTCAGGACCTATTAGACTTTGAGTTGAGGTGGTCACTCTGCTCTCTGCCCCGAAGCTATGCTATGCCTCTTGCTCTGCACCAGCTCTGGGGGCTGTGGTGAGGAGGATCCCAAGGCCAAAGAAACTCAGGCCTTATCCAAAGCCATGCCTCACCCTCCCTGCCCCAGATCCAACTTGATTTGTGAGTCATGATAAAGAAGAGAAATTACATGCATTATTTCTAGTTATTCCTACTCAATGAACATATGGTGTTTTTAGTTATGGAAAAATTTCATAGACTTCCTGAGCCACTGGCCCTAGGATATCACAGTGTAAAAGAAGAATGTTGACCATACAGAAGTCATCAGATTGGGCTTCCCTGGTGGTCCAGTGGGTAAAGAGTCTGCCACGCAGTGCAAGGGGCGTGGGTTCGATCCCTGGCCCAGGAAGATCTATTGTGCCTTGAAGCAGCTGGAATGGTGTGTCCAATCACAAGCCAGCGCCCTGGAGCACATGCGCCCAGAGCTAGTGCCCTGCAACGAGAGAGGCCCACACAAGCCAAAGAATAAAGATGAATGAAAATAAATAAAAGTTTTTTAAAAATAAAAGAGGCCAAAATTAAAAACAAAACAAAAAAAGAGAAGTCATCAGATTAAGGGTCTATGACTCAGTGAGTAACTGAGAAAAAAAATCCTGGATGGAATCAGCAGAAGGCATCAACCTAAGCACTAGTTTGATGAGAAAGAATGAGAATACAATGTTCGCTCTGATTGTGTTAAAATAATTCTAATTCTAGTCAATGAAGTAAAGTGCTTATCCTTTGTGCTTAACTTGTGCTTAATTACCACGCAATATAATAATGACTTCTCAACATGTTCTAAATTAATACTGTGGCCTTTATTTGACTGTAATAGGAAATTCTTCATACTGTCTAGCCAGATCTCAAGGCCCAGCTCTAGGCATACTACCTAGTCTTCCTGGAAACTGACCCATGGGCCCACATTGTCTCTGCCATTTACAGAGTCAGTTATGCTGGTGACTGGGACAGAGGAAAGGCACAAAGTAGGTGATTAAATAGTTAAGCCCACTAAGAGACTATAAATAGTGAAAAACATATGGGAGACCCCTGCAAGTTAAAGATCACTCAAGATAGCAGGTTAGCTTAACCACAAAACCAGGCAGGCTTACTGAGCAGCAAACCCATGCAACAGAAGCATGAGACACACCGCAGAACAACAAAACAATGGTGGGAAAAAGACCAATCCTGCCCAATGAGGTCAGTAAATTAATGATTCCTAGAACACATTCCTCTGCACACACTAAAAACAAAAATATAAGGAAAAGGTGATATAATATTATACTAACACCTGGAATGATTTACTATGCCTTTGCGTATGTTATTGCCTTTTTGCTCATTTTCATTGTGCCATGACAGTCCTGGCTTGACCATGTAGGGACAAGAAAACTCCCCTGCCTGATGTGGAGGAGGAGTTGATGACGGAAGCTTGACATCTACTCAAGAATGAGAGAGAGAGAGAGTGGTCTTCTGATCCTGACTTTTCCTTTTATTATAAAACCATAGCCAACTAAGATCTGGATATGGCACTTGTTTATACACCTGCTTGCTTGTAAGTCTCCTATTTAACTAAATCACTTCTTATCTATCACTTTGCCTCTTGCTGAACTTTTTCTGCTGTGAGAGATAAAAGAATCAGAGTACCTCGGAGCCCCCCTCAACCAAGGCAAATCTCCGCAGTTTCACTGGGAGGGATCTCACACTCCTTATGGGAGTTCTAAGACCTCAGCAGGGCACCAGAACACGAGGGGTGCATGCAGAACCGACTGCTCACTATGCCACTGACCAACACATCACTCAGAAGCATAGTTCTGAATCAAATGGTCAGGTCAGCTGGTCTCTGAGTAGAACTGTCTACCCACAACTTCGATTCAAAAAAGAAAACAAGAGGAACTGGCCTGTGAATAAAACCACTCCCTAAAGTATTTCTGTGTGTGTGAACTGACACAGAAACAAGAAGAGCAAAAAAACACTCGATTTTAGAACAAAACTGACTAATGAAATTTAAGAGAAAGTCAAAACCACTGAGATTTAAAGGGAATGAAATAATTTTAGGATATTTTTCCTCTATTTTAAGCCAGTCAACTAAGCATGTTGGAATCTGCTATATGTTAGACTTTCACCTACATTAAAAATTTTTATATAAATGATATCTATATTTACATACAGTTTATTTAATTATGTAATTTAGTAGAGAAAAAACCTGCACACAGGAAATGGGTCATAGAAAGCAGACAGCATGGAAGTCTGCCATGGGGATTCCTGTACAAATCCACTATTGGAGAAAAAGAACAGCACACTGAGTATTGTTGAAGAAAAATTAATTTAATTAATAAAAATCTGATGAAGAAAAGGACAAAAATTATTCCTAAATTTCTATTTTATTATAATTCCTAAAGAGTTTAGGAACACAGATGACTATCAATCTCCATATAGATGATCTCACCAATAATTGAAAGTACTAAGCTCAAACTCAGTACACAATGGGGGAAAGAAATGCATTAGACCTCTATGATCCCTCCAAACACATAAATATTCATATAATAACTTCACTCCTGTAAAATAATAATGAGAAAAAAATGATTAAACCCTAAGTGGTAGTTTGACTTTTACTGTCCCAAATAATAACTGCAGAAATGGGATATTTAAAGGTCAAAAAAGGAAAGAGAGATATATAGATATATATATGAGTATTATACATAATAACATTATATCTTCAAATATATAGAATGTTTATATAAATATTTATATGTAAATTATATGTATATATTATATATACAGATATAACATATTAAAATACATATTTGTATATAATATATTATATAATTATAAATTAAATATAAATATATAATCTGTAATCTATATAACTATTTGCATATATAATATACAATATTATATGTATAATTCATATAATTATATGTATTATACATATAATAAATAAAAATACACATATTATACATAACATTATATATATTTATATAATTTATATATACTTAAAAAATGTATTAAAGTGTATGTGTATATATATACATATATATATATATATACAAACAATAGTTTTCTAACATTTTAACACAGTAGGATGCTTTTGTTTGAATAAAATTCTTAAGAAGCCAAATATAAGCAAATAACATGGTACTGGGTTAAAATCTATGGTTTGAGATAAATACCCATGAGTCTATACTGAGATAAACAATCGAATAAATAAATTAGTAGGGATGAAAAGACAAATCTCCCATGCAGAAGAATTCCAAATCATTTATGTAGCTATTTGTCCCTGCTCTAAGAAGGGGAGCAGAACTCCCCATCTCAACAGTGTGTGCTGGGCAGAGCGACCTTCTTCCAAAGAGCACAGTACCGGGTGAGGGTGTGCAGGCGGAGGGTAGCTCCACAGTGGAGAAACCTTTCAAATACTCCCTTGCCCAGGTGATCAAAATCCACATCAGTAGTGGTAAGTCACACTGACTGTGTGTACCCTTGATATGATGTAATGGAATCATCTCTGTGGTCTTCCTCTCCAATCTAAACATTAGAAAAACATCATGAAAATTCTAATTGAGGGACATTCTACAAGATACCTACAGGCTTCCCTGGTGGCTTATTGGTAAAGAACTCATAACTAAAATCAACTCTTGTAAACACATAAATATTCATATAATAACTTCACTCCTGTAAAATAATAATGAGAAAAAAATGATTAAACCCTAAGTGGTAGTTTGACTTTTACTGTCCCAAATAATAACTGCAGAAATGGGATATTTAAAGGTCAAAAAAGGAAAGAGAGATATATAGATATATATATGAGTATTATACATAATAACATTATATCTTCAAATATATAGAATGTTTATATAAATATTTATATGTAAATTATATGTATATATTATATATACAGATATAACATATTAAAATACATATTTGTATATAATATATTATATAATTATAAATTAAATATAAATATATAATCTGTAATCTATATAACTATTTGCATATATAATATACAATATTATATGTATAATTCATATAATTATATGTATTATACATATAATAAATAAAAATACACATATTATACATAACATTATATATATTTATATAATTTATATATACTTAAAAAATGTATTAAAGTGTATGTGTATATATATACATATATATATATATATACAAACAATAGTTTTCTAACATTTTAACACAGTAGGATGCTTTTGTTTGAATAAAATTCTTAAGAAGCCAAATATAAGCAAATAACATGGTACTGGGTTAAAATCTATGGTTTGAGATAAATACCCATGAGTCTATACTGAGATAAACAATCGAATAAATAAATTAGTAGGGATGAAAAGACAAATCTCCCATGCAGAAGAATTCCAAATCATTTATGTAGCTATTTGTCCCTGCTCTAAGAAGGGGAGCAGAACTCCCCATCTCAACAGTGTGTGCTGGGCAGAGCGACCTTCTTCCAAAGAGCACAGTACCGGGTGAGGGTGTGCAGGCGGAGGGTAGCTCCACAGTGGAGAAACCTTTCAAATACTCCCTTGCCCAGGTGATCAAAATCCACATCAGTAGTGGTAAGTCACACTGACTGTGTGTACCCTTGATATGATGTAATGGAATCATCTCTGTGGTCTTCCTCTCCAATCTAAACATTAGAAAAACATCATGAAAATTCTAATTGAGGGACATTCTACAAGATACCTACAGGCTTCCCTGGTGGCTTATTGGTAAAGAATCCACCAGTCAGTGCACAAGATGCAGGGTCAATCTCCGGGTCAGGAAAATCCTCTGGAGGAGAGAATAGCAACCCACTCCAGTATTCTTACCTGGAGAATCCCACGGACACAGGAGCCTGGTGAGCAACAATCCATGGTGTCGTAAAAGATTTGGATATGACTGAACAAGTAAACAATAAGAACAACTACAAGATCTCTGTGGATACCTAACCAGTTCCCACTTTAAACACGGAAGATCACTAACTGAAAATCTGAGAAAATATCATAGGGCAGAGGAACCTAAGGAGACATGACAACTAAATGTAACATGGTATCCTGGATGCAATCCTGGAACAGGAAAAGAACATTAGAGAAAACTGAGGAAATCTGAATAAACTATTGACTTTAACTAATAATAATATACTAGTATTGGTTCATTAATTATAACAAGTGTGCCATCCCAATATAAAATGTTAATAAAAGAGGAAAGCACAGTTTACCCACGTATACTATCCTTGAAATAGTTACCCACTCCAGTAGTCTTGGGCTTCTCTGACGGCTCAGATGGTAAAGAATCTGCCTGCAATGCAGGAGACCCAGGTTCAATCCCTGGGTTGGGAAGATCCCCTGGAGAAGGGAATACTACCCACTCCAGTATTCTTACCTGGAAAAATCCCATGGACAGAGAATCCTAGTGGGCCTACAAAGAGGCACAAAGAGGCAGACATGACAAAGCACACACACCCACACACACAAACTCAGGAGCACAAGAAGCACTTTTGCAAACACAAAAGTCCCCACTGGCCTTCCTTGGCTGTAGATCTGCAAAAAACTACTTCCTCATTAGTCACGTCTGTTCCCTGTGACATTAGATAGGTCAAGCCCTTCTGGCTTCGTGAAGTTTAACAGAGTGATGCACAGCCCTCTCATCCCATCACCCCATCCAAACACAACCCCAGTAGAACTCAAAAAAAGGAGGGTAACAGGAATTTTCCCAAATCAATCAGGTTTATTTTACACTACTTTCATATTTAATTGATCCATTTTATCACAGATTAATTAACCACAGGACAGATGGGTACAGCTGAATCAACCCTTACATGCTCTCTGCAAATGAAAGGTAACATTCATACAGAGGGCTACAGGCTTTGTTTCTCATTCGTTAATAGTGGCCCTTGATCCAAATGGCAGTAATATCTCAGCAATGCATCACTGTCCTGAGGGTTGTATCTGTTGAATCAGGAAAGAATGGTAAAGAGAACTGATGAATTACCTGGGAACCAGAGCTCACACTAACATCACATACTGACATAGCAGTTTAGACAGGCGTTCACTTTACAAATAATTAGTGAGCACTTACTACATGCCAGGCAAATTACAGTTCTCGTGGAGCTTATGTTCACATGTAGAAAACTCAATATTCAAGAAAACAAGACCCAAAGGAAAACTCAGAGAGTGATCAATGCTTGGGTGAAAATCACCAGTGGGAACAGCTAGGATGATGAGGCAAGGAGCAAGGCAATGCATATTGGGAAGGGAGGCAGATTTGAGGGTCAGGGAAAGACTTTCCAGAAAGGTAACATTTGAACATTTTGTCACTGAACCAAATGTCAAATGGAGAAGGAATTGACAATCCACTCCAGTATTCTTGCCTGGAGAATTCTTGCCTGAGGAAGCCTGGCACACCACAGTCCATGAAGTCTCAGATATGTATATATGTATATATAAGGCTTCCCTGATGACTCAGTGGTGAGGAATATGCCTGCAATGCAGGAGAGCTGGATTCCATTCCTGGGAATATCCCCCTGGAGGAGGGCATGGCAACCCACTCCAGTATTCTTGCCTGGAGAGTTCCATGGATGGAGCAGCCTGGCGGGCTGCAGTCCATGGGGTCACAAAGTCAGACATGACTAAAGTGACTAAGCAGCAGCAGCAGCAGCAAATGTCAAAAAGATGCACACCATGCAAAGACTCAGGAGAAGTGTCTTCCGGCAGAAGGAATGGCACAATGCAAAGCCCTGAAATGGAACCAGGTTGGCATATTCCAGAAACAGAACACCCTGACCATCCCCAGAGATGGGCAACTGTAGTTCAGAAAGGTGAAAACTGATGCTAACGTGGAGACAAAGCCAGCCCAGCTGACTCTCCTGCTAGTCTCCAAGTACCACGCAGAGCTGTGCCCCTAGGTGGGAATCTAGGCCCCAACAAAACTGAGCTCAGGAATCAGGCCCTCCTCTGAGAAACAGAAGTAGCCTCTGAAAACTGTTTCACAGGAGGGAATCTAAAGGTGAAACATCAACAAAATCTAGAATCATCACTGTCCTGGGGTTTAGGACAAAGAATGGTAAAGAGAACTGATGAATTACCTGGGAACCAGAGCTCACACTAACATCACATACTGACATAGCAGTTTAGACAGGCGTTCACTTTACAAATAATTAGTGAGCACTTACTACATGCCAGGCAAATTACAGTTCTCGTGGAGCTTATGTTCACATGTAGAAAACTCAATATTCAAGAAAACAAGACCCAAAGGAAAACTCAGAGAGTGATCAATGCTTGGGTGAAAATCACCAGTGGGAACAGCTAGGATGATGAGGCAAGGAGCAAGGCAATGCATATTGGGAAGGGAGGCAGATTTGAGGGTCAGGGAAAGACTTTCCAGAAAGGTAACATTTGAACATTTTGTCACTGAACCAAATGTCAAATGGAGAAGGAATTGACAATCCACTCCAGTATTCTTGCCTGGAGAATTCTTGCCTGAGGAAGCCTGGCACACCACAGTCCATGAAGTCTCAGATATGTATATATGTATATATAAGGCTTCCCTGATGACTCAGTGGTGAGGAATATGCCTGCAATGCAGGAGAGCTGGATTCCATTCCTGGGAATATCCCCCTGGAGGAGGGCATGGCAACCCACTCCAGTATTCTTGCCTGGAGAGTTCCATGGATGGAGCAGCCTGGCGGGCTGCAGTCCATGGGGTCACAAAGTCAGACATGACTAAAGTGACTAAGCAGCAGCAGCAGCAGCAAATGTCAAAAAGATGCACACCATGCAAAGACTCAGGAGAAGTGTCTTCCGGCAGAAGGAATGGCACAATGCAAAGCCCTGAAATGGAACCAGGTTGGCATATTCCAGAAACAGAACACCCTGACCATCCCCAGAGATGGGCAACTGTAGTTCAGAAAGGTGAAAACTGATGCTAACGTGGAGACAAAGCCAGCCCAGCTGACTCTCCTGCTAGTCTCCAAGTACCACGCAGAGCTGTGCCCCTAGGTGGGAATCTAGGCCCCAACAAAACTGAGCCCAGGGAATCAGGCCCTCCTCTGAGAAACAGAAGTAGCCTCTGAAAACTGTTTCACAGGAGGGGAATCTAAAGGTGAACATAAAAATCAAGACTCCCGTGCAATTGGCCAGGGCCCAGCAGCCCAAATGACTTGATGCTACCCTGCCACCTGAGGCCCCAGGGCTGGGCAGCCAGGGCCCATGGAGGCCAAGCAGGTAGGTAGGTGCATGGGGTGGTGGTGGCGGGGGAAGGTTATCATCAGAATCCCAAGGGAAGTCACAATATACTTCAGTGACTCACCCCTTCTCCCAAGAACCCCAATTTAGCAGGTATGTGACAGAACCTAGGAATGTGAGTTTAATCAAGCTCCCAGGTGATGTTGTTTAGCCAGACCTTAGAATGACTGTGATTGCAAGTGAGAGAGGGCAAACTCGTCCTGGAGCGGGAAGCTGAGTCTGAAGAATCTTATCTCTACAAACAAACAGAATCAAGGATTAAATTGAATGAAGTTGAGGAAAAAAACATTTAGCGTAACTCAATGTCCACTCATAATTCGTTAAACTAGTTAAAAAAAAAGAAAAGAGAAGTAAAATTTTATTGTTTAATAAAGATCATCTTTAAAAATGTGTAGCTAATAACACTTAAGGAGAAATTGAAAGTTTTCTCCTAGGAATAGGAATGAAACAAGATTGTCTGCTATTATAGCTTCTATTAAACATCATTGTAGATGTCATATTTAATACAATTAAACGAAAAAGAAATAACTCTTATAGAAGTTGGAAAGAAAAACTATTAAGTGAAGGCAGTTGAGATAAAGAAAAATGTATGACACCAAAACTGTACTGGCTAATAGGAAAAGACAGCTAAGCATATTGCATAATTTGGGATATTCCTTGACCTCCAACCACATCTCCAAATTCAAATTGGAAATATTCCTTAGGTTGGCATATTCCAGAAACAGAACACCCTGACCATCCCCAGAGATGGGCAACTGTAGTTCAGAAAGGTGAAAACTGATGCTAACGTGGAGACAAAGCCAGCCCAGCTGACTCTCCTGCTAGTCTCCAAGTACCACGCAGAGCTGTGCCCCTAGGTGGGAATCTAGGCCCCAACAAAACTGAGCTCAGGGAATCAGGCCCTCCTCTGAGAAACAGAAGTAGCCTCTGAAAACTGTTTCACAGGAGGGGAATCTAAAGGTGAACATAAAAATCAAGACTCCCGTGCAATTGGCCAGGGCCCAGCAGCCCAAATGACTTGATGCTACCCTGCCACCTGAGGCCCCAGGGCTGGGCAGCCAGGGCCCATGGAGGCCAAGCAGGTAGGTAGGTGCATGGGGTGGTGGTGGCGGGGGAAGGTTATCATCAGAATCCCAAGGGAAGTCACAATATACTTCAGTGACTCACCCCTTCTCCCAAGAACCCCAATTTAGCAGGTATGTGACAGAACCTAGGAATGTGAGTTTAATCAAGCTCCCAGGTGATGTTGTTTAGCCAGACCTTAGAATGACTGTGATTGCAAGTGAGAGAGGGCAAACTCGTCCTGGAGCGGGAAGCTGAGTCTGAAGAATCTTATCTCTACAAACAAACAGAATCAAGGATTAAATTGAATGAAGTTGAGGAAAAAAGCATTTAGCGTAACTCAATGTCCACTCATAATTCGTTAAACTAGTTAAAAAAAAAGAAAAGAGAAGTAAAATTTTATTGTTTAATAAAGATCATCTTTAAAAATGTGTAGCTAATAACACTTAAGGAGAAATTGAAAGTTTTCTCCTAGGAATAGGAATGAAACAAGATTGTCTGCTATTATAGCTTCTATTAAACATCATTGTAGATGTCATATTTAATACAATTAAACGAAAAAGAAATAACTCTTATAGAAGTTGGAAAGAAAAACTATTAAGTGAAGGCAGTTGAGATAAAGAAAAATGTATGACACCAAAACTGTACTGGCTAATAGGAAAAGACAGCTAAGCATATTGCATAATTTGGGATATTCCTTGACCTCCAACCACATCTCCAAATTCAAATTGTTTTCAATGTAATATATTTCATGTAAGTTTAAAATCAAAACTTAGGCAATCTGAAGTTTCATAATGTTCAACAATTGGCTCATAAAATTCCTGAAAATTTAAAACCAGCTCTCACCATGAGTCAGCTCCAGTGTACCCCTGGTAAAAGCTTCTGGAAAAAAAAGAAAAAAAAAGCCCACTGCCTTTCCTTTTCCTCTTCAGGTCTTCATCTTCTCTTCTCTACAATAGATACATAGCAGTGTCTTCCCGTCTGCTCCGAGGAGCCCCGCAGTTCCGGCTGCTAAGAGGCAGGCTGTGCCAGGAGGTGGGCAGGAGAGGGAGGGGAGGAAGTAGCTGCTGGCTCACTCACTCCGCTAGGAACTGTCAAGAATGGCTGGGCTTGCGGTATTCTACATACTGGGATTTCACAGAAGAGCTCATTTAGAAAAGCAGTTCTGGGGGGCAGGGACAGGGAAAAGTAACAACGATTTTTTGCATCAAGTGTGAAAATTGCTAGTCTAGGTTAAGACACATAAGCTATAGGTCCATCCATGATTTGTGCAGTTGTGTGTTACCCATAGCTCTATAAAACTGGTGATGCCAGTGATGCCCTCCTCCCATTCAATGTGAAGCTCAAGAATGATATGGGAGTATGTTACTCCAACACAGCATGAACTAGTTCACTCTTCCCTTGAGAGTGTACCCTATTCTTAATTCTAAAATATACTTAAAATATACACATACACTCGATGGAAAAGAGAGATGAATCAAGTTTCTGCTACTATTAAGAAATGCCGGGCTTCCCTGGTGGTCCAGTGGGTAAGGACACTGCCTTGCAGTGCAAGGGGCGCTGGTTTGATCCCTGACTTGGGAAGATCCCACATACCATGGAGTGGCTGGACCAATGTGTCCAACTACCAAGCCAGCGCTCTGGAGCATATGAGCCCAGAGCTGGTGCTCTGCAATGAGAGAGGCCACTGCAATGGCAGGTCCACACAGGCCAAAGAATAAAGATGGATGAAAATGAATGACTGAAAGACCAATAGAAGTGGCCAAAAAAAAAAAAGAAATGCCATCGTGTGTGTGTGTGTGTGTGTGTGTGTGTGTGTGTGTGTGTGTGTGTGCATGCTCAGTCATGTCCAATTCTTTGTAACCCATGGACTGTAGCCCACCAGGATCCTCTGTCCATAAGATTTCTCAGGCAAGACTACTGGAGTGGGTTACTGTTTCCTTCTCTAGGGGGATCTTCCCCATCCAGAGAGTGAATCCATGTCTATCATGTCTCCTGCTCTGGCAGGTGGATTCCTGCCAAGTTAAACAACAAAATTTTCTACGTATGTCAAAACATATACCCAGAAGTATGATTATCAAAGGCATACACAGTCCATTATCTCTAGTGGTAACCAACTCTGTGCCCAGAAATTTTCCTACTGCTTCTCATCCATGGGGTCTCATGGAATGCCCCAAATTCTCAATGGCTGGGCTTGCGGTATTCTACATACTGGGATTTCACAGAAGAGCTCATTTAGAAAAGCAGTTCTGGGGGGCAGGGACAGGGAAAAGTAACAACGATTTTTTGCATCAAGTGTGAAAATTGCTAGTCTAGGTTAAGACACATAAGCTATAGGTCCATCCATGATTTGTGCAGTTGTGTGTTACCCATAGCTCTATAAAACTGGTGATGCCAGTGATGCCCTCCTCCCATTCAATGTGAAGCTCAAGAATGATATGGGAGTATGTTACTCCAACACAGCATGAACTAGTTCACTCTTCCCTTGAGAGTGTACCCTATTCTTAATTCTAAAATATACTTAAAATATACACATACACTCGATGGAAAAGAGAGATGAATCAAGTTTCTGCTACTATTAAGAAATGCCGGGCTTCCCTGGTGGTCCAGTGGGTAAGGACACTGCCTTGCAGTGCAAGGGGCGCTGGTTTGATCCCTGACTTGGGAAGATCCCACATACCATGGAGTGGCTGGACCGATGTGTCCAACTACCAAGCCAGCGCTCTGGAGCATATGAGCCCAGAGCTGGTGCTCTGCAATGAGAGAGGCCACTGCAATGGCAGGTCCACACAGGCCAAAGAATAAAGATGGATGAAAATGAATGACTGAAAGACCAATAGAAGTGGCCAAAAAAAAAAAAAGAAATGCCATCGTGTGTGTGTGTGTGTGTGTGTGTGTGTGTGTGTGTGTGTGTGTGCATGCTCAGTCATGTCCAATTCTTTGTAACCCATGGACTGTAGCCCACCAGGATCCTCTGTCCATAAGATTTCTCAGGCAAGACTACTGGAGTGGGTTACTGTTTCCTTCTCTAGGGGGATCTTCCCCATCCAGAGAGTGAATCCATGTCTATCATGTCTCCTGCTCTGGCAGGTGGATTCCTGCCAAGTTAAACAACAAAATTTTCTACGTATGTCAAAACATATACCCAGAAGTATGATTATCAAAGGCATACACAGTCCATTATCTCTAGTGGTAACCAACTCTGTGCCCAGAAATTTTCCTACTGCTTCTCATCCATGGGGTCTCATGGAATGCCATTCTCACTCAAAAATTCCTCCAATGTTCAAAAAAGAGGGGACATACTAGACCTACGGCTGACTCATGTTGATGTTTGGCAGAAACCAATACAATACTGTAAAGCAATTATCCTTCAATAAAAAATAAATAAATAAAAAAGAATTCCTCCCAAGCAAAATGAACTTCTCCCTCCTCCATGTTCCCACAGAGGCCACCTCCAGGTTTCATCCGGCAGTGGTTTGCTGGGATGTCACTCCTGATAGATCTGGAGTGGAGTAGGAAGGGCGTTGTGAAAGAAGGGAACCGAACACTGTGTCATTTCTATGTTCCAGGCTCTATACTAAATGCTCCACAGGCACCGTTTCCTGTAGTTCCCGCCATAATCCTATGCGATAGGTATATCACCATTCCACAGACAGGGAAACCAAGACAGAGGGGACTTTTATGTTACTTGGCTCAGGCTAGAGTCTTCAGGATCTGAATCCTAGCTCTCAGGCTCCTAGGACAAGGCCCATGGTCATTATTCCTCCCGGTGAGGAACAGGTGGGGCTCAACTGTGCCTTAATGCTATGTATCGTGCTTGGCTTACAAGACCTGATTTGCTTCATCACTGTCCCAGTACTCTGCGCTTCCAGCCAAGACAGTGGTGGGTTGGGGTTGGGACTGGGGTTAGGGTTAAAAATCTTTGCTCCATGTTTTGTGCTTTGAGACACAAAAGTGACAAAAGCGCAGTCTGTGACCTCACAGGGAAGACAGATGATAAAATAATTGCAAACCCAGTGATGCTAATACCATGCTATATGCAAAATCTACTTGTTAAAAAAGAGTGTAAGCAAAAATAGACTAGGTTAGTATGAAGATCCCAAGCAGGGGCTAAGAGTTCCCTGGTATCTCCTTGTCCACATGATACGTTGATTAGGAATGGTTTTAAGCAACAGTACCTGGTAGCTCAGACGGTAAAGAATCTGCCTGCAATGTGGGAGACCAGGGTTCAGTCCCTGGGTTGGGATGATTCCCTGGTGAAGGGAATGGCAACTCACTTCAGTATTCTTGCTTGGAGAATTTCTTAGACAGAGAAGCCTGGTGAGCCACACTCCACGGGTTACAAAGAGACGGACACAACTGAGCAACTAAAACAAGATCATTTCAAGATAGAAACTTGAAAGTAAGACCTGAAACTGTAAAATTCCTAGAAGAAAACATAGGCAGTATGCACTGTGACAATGGTCTTAGCAATATCTTTATGGATTTGTCTCCTCAGGCAATGGAAATAAAAGCAAAAATGGACAAGCTGGACCACATTAAACAAAAAAATTCTGAAAAGCAAAGGAAACCACCAACAAAACAAAAAGACAACCTACCAAATGGGAGAAGATATTTGTAAACCATATTTTCATTGAGGGGCTGATATCTAAAATACATAAAGAATGCATATAACTCAACAACAAAAAGACAAACAACCCAATTTAAAAATGGGCAGATGCCAATTCAAAAATGGGCCTATATTTTAAAATGAATAAACATTTTTCCAAGAAGACATACAGATGGCTAACAGATACATGAAAAGATGTTCAACATCACTAATTACTGGGGAAATCCAAACCAAAAGCAAAGAGCTAACTAAAATACATGAAAAGGGATGTGTAGAGAACACTCATGCCCTGCTGATGGGACTGTAAACTGCTGCAGCCATTTTGGAAGACAGTGTGGAGATTAGGTCTAATTGCTTTGAGACGTGCTTGGCTTACAAGACCTGATTTGCTTCATCACTGTCCCAGTACTCTGCGCTTCCAGCCAAGACAGTGGTGGGTTGGGGTTGGGACTGGGGTTAGGGTTAAAAATCTTTGCTCCATGTTTTGTGCTTTGAGACACAAAAGTGACAAAAGCGCAGTCTGTGACCTCACAGGGAAGACAGATGATAAAATAATTGCAAACCCAGTGATGCTAATACCATGCTATATGCAAAATCTACTTGTTAAAAAAGAGTGTAAGCAAAAATAGACTAGGTTAGTATGAAGATCCCAAGCAGGGGCTAAGAGTTCCCTGGTATCTCCTTGTCCACATGATACGTTGATTAGGAATGGTTTTAAGCAACAGTACCTGGTAGCTCAGACGGTAAAGAATCTGCCTGCAATGTGGGAGACCAGGGTTCAGTCCCTGGGTTGGGATGATTCCCTGGTGAAGGGAATGGCAACTCACTTCAGTATTCTTGCTTGGAGAATTTCTTAGACAGAGAAGCCTGGTGAGCCACACTCCACGGGTTACAAAGAGACGGACACAACTGAGCAACTAAAACAAGATCATTTCAAGATAGAAACTTGAAAGTAAGACCTGAAACTGTAAAATTCCTAGAAGAAAACATAGGCAGTATGCACTGTGACAATGGTCTTAGCAATATCTTTATGGATTTGTCTCCTCAGGCAATGGAAATAAAAGCAAAAATGGACAAGCTGGACCACATCAAACAAAAAAATTCTGAAAAGCAAAGGAAACCACCAACAGAACAAAAAGACAACCTACCAAATGGGAGAAGATATTTGTAAACCATATTTTCATTGAGGGGCTGATATCTAAAATACATAAAGAATGCATATAACTCAACAACAAAAAGACAAACAACCCAATTTAAAAATGGGCAGATGCCAATTCAAAAATGGGCCTATATTTTAAAATGAATAAACATTTTTCCAAGAAGACATACAGATGGCTAACAGATACATGAAAAGATGTTCAACATCACTAATTACTGGGGAAATCCAAACCAAAAGCACAATGAGCTATCACTGAGAAGCTATCATCAAAAATGTAAGAAGTAACAAGTGCTGGCAAGGCTGTGTAGAGAGGGGAACACTCATGCCCTGCTGATGGGACTGTAAACTGCTGCAGCCATTTTGGAAGACAGTGTGGAGATTCCTCAAAAAAAAAAAAAGAACAGAGCTACCATATGATCCAGCTATCTCATTTCTGGGTATTTATCCAAAGACTACAAAACACTGATTTAAAAAAGACATGTCCATCCATATGTTCATTGCAGCATTATTCATGACAGCTAAGATATGGAAAAAACCTAAGTGCCCATGAATGAATGAATGAATGAATGGAAAAAGAAGCTGGGGTATCCTCATATTAGAAATTAACCGTGAGATGCACGAACTTGGCCAATGACTTCCCTGAGGCCTAGCATTCTAATCTGTAAATGTGAGTATCAAGAATGCTATTTGGCTTGCAAAGGAGGTTATGGGTGAGAAGAAAACAGAAGGGTGAGTGGCATTCCTAGACATGAGTACTAACAGATGGACAGTTTAACACCTCATGCTACAATGTTACTGATCCAAATGGAGAAGTCCCATGTGGGCCCAAGAGTACTGAGCCTCCATGAGCGTGTCTGGTGACCACCAATAAGTTGGAAAATACATTTTTAAATGTCTTTTAAATATTGTTAAAGAGTGGATTTAAACTTCTGTGTAAAATAACCTACAGTGGAAAAAAAAAAGACGTGGTATATACAATGGAGTATTACTCAGCCATTAAAAAGATGAAATCCTCCCTTTTGCACAGTATAACTGGACCTTGAGGATATTATGCTAAGTGAAAACAAAAACCATATGATCTCATTGATTTGTGAAATGTAAAAAAGCAAACATAAAAAGCAAAAACCAACCAACCAAACCAAACCAAACCTGTAGATACAGAGAAGTGAGTGGTGGTTGCTAGAGGAAAAGGGCTGGGGGATGGTGGGAAGGGTGAAATGGGTAAAGGGGATCAGCTCTATGGGGAAAGATGGAACAAAATGCTGGTGGCTGTCATGTATACAAAAGTAGAAATAAAATGCTCTGCACACGAACATGCATAGTGTTATAAATCAATGTTACCTCAGTAGAAAAATAACAAATAATCACTTCAAGATAAACCAAAGGAAACAATTTTCAACTACACTTGACATTTCAAAGGAATTGTTACTAGGAACCACAGGGAAGCCCCGGCTTGTGTAAAGAACGGACAGAACTTTGGGCACCCTGTCTTCCCCTTGCTGGGTCCTCCCTCACTGCTTCTCCCTCCCTCTCCACTGCCTTCCTTTCCCCATGGTTACTCTTTATTCTCCTTCATCCACATGTTCTTACCGTATGCAAGAGCCTACTCTGAAAAAGAATCACTGTTGAATACTGAACACTTTGATTTTCCTGTCCTTAATACAAAGTTTGTCAGTTTACGCCCTTAGAAGTCTCTCCCTCTCTCAACAAAAGAGACAACCAAATGAAGTTATTTTTATTTCCCTGTTGCTCTTGGCTGATTTTCTTTTGTGCGTCAGAGCCTTTCAAAAGGTTCCCAAGTCTAGATCCAAAGAACTCAAAAAATGACTGAGTACAGAATAAAATATTCTTCTCATCCATAGGGGCGCCCAAGGTCACAGGCTGGGCAAGATCGAGGTTCTGGAGCCCAGAGCAGCAAGACTTCCCAGACCTTGCTGTCACTCACAAGCTTCTACTCTGTCTACCTGGGTTATAACCCAGGCCTGGATTTGGCAGGTGAGCTCTCAGATGGTCAGAATGACTATTAAAATACAAAAGCATTTACTCTCTGATTGGCAAATACTGCCCCACCACCACCAAATATGCACCTGGTCTCCCCAGACCCTTTCAATCCTTTCAACTCCTCACAACCAAGAGGTAAGGAGACCAGCAGAGAGTCTCCAGGACCCTGCCCAGTGCTCAGAGCCAGACATAACCACACTCCTCCTTAATTTCCACTACTGAAAAACAAGGGAGTTGAATTCCTTGTCTGTGTTGCACTTGGATTGCAATTACATCAAATTATTTTATGCTTAGAGGACAAGGACATGATAAGAATATAGCAATACAGAAAATGTTCACCTGTTAGGAAAGTGGAATCTCTGGTTATATTTTTCTGATGAGACAGCAATGCCAAAGGCCTGGGAGCAGGATGCCTGCAATGGAACCCAGGCTCCACCTTGGGCTAGCTGTATGACCTCACTGCCTCCTAAGATCTCATCTATAAAATGGGGCTGGTAGTAGGACGACCTACTTCACGGGGCTGTTTTGAGAACAGAATGTGTTCATGTTTGTAAAATGCTTGCAATACTGTCTGGTATACAGTTAAGGATCTTGAAGGGTTGATATGCAAATCATTGTATTCTGTCACAGAATGTTTGTTCAGTAAATTAAAAAATAAACCAAGCTTCACAACATAAAGGGGAAAAAAAAACGAACCGTGACACTATGAAACCCTTACGTAGCATACCCTTTTGTTTAATAACCCAGCACTAAAACATCTGGGGTCCAGATTTTACGCGGGACTGTGAACTTAGGGAAACTAACACACGGGAAGGCATTTCCACTGTAGCATAAGATAGGATTTGTACCATCCCTTTTCTACTCAGAAAAGTCCCAGTCTTATGAGAAAGTGAGGTTGTGAGTTTCTCATTTTAATTCTGCAAAAACATTTATCCACACCTCAGCAGAATATATGTCATGATGCTAAGACTTAAAGGATTATACGTATAAAACCAGGCCTTGCACAGCTACAGTTTCTCTCATGGACGCAATGACTCCAACTAAGAGTTTAAAGGGACGTATCTTATGTGCTGGGTCCTCTGGTATCAATCGCAGTAAACTCTGGAGTGGAAAGGAAACTGCTGCACCTAGCAGCTAGCTTGATCAAAACACCTTTTAGTTATTAAAAGGGTATACCACCTGAGCCCAAGCCTAATTCAGAAACATGCTATGGAGCTGCTAAGAAGACAAAGGTATTTTCTGTTGGAGATTAAGGAGAGGAAAGCATCAACAACTCCAAGGAATTCCCTGGTGGTCCAGTCTTTAGGACTCCTCACATTTACTGCCCAGGGCATGGGTTCAAGCCCTGGTCTGGGAACTAAGATCCCACAAACCACCAGCACAGAAAAAAACAAACAAACACACAACAAAATTCCCTTACCTGTTTCTTCCACTTCACCACTAAACCTCACAATCCTTTACACAATTTAAATAGGTCCCAAGCTTGTCCTCTGGGCTTCCCAGAGGTAAAGCCACTGCCAATGCAGGCGACTCAAGAGGGTTCAGTCTCTGGGTCAGAGGATCTCCAGGAGGAGGGCCGGAACACACTCCAGTACTGTTGTCTGGAGAATTCCATGGACAGGGGAGCAGGCTACAGTCCATAGGGTGGAAAAGAGTCCGACGTGACTGAAGCAATTTACCACACACGCTGATCCTCATAGAGTAATGTACTAGACTTTGCCTGATGGAGATACGATTTACTAAACAGTCCGGCTATAGCTTTTCACCTTTTCTTCTTTAAAAGTAAATTTCTCTAAAACTACAAGAAGGAATTCAACCTTGCTTAGTGAGAAAACCAAAGCTTGCATTATAGTCATTATCATTAAAATGTTACTAAAACCCTGAAAAAATGAAGAGTTTTGTGGAGGGATAGTGGTGCTGGGAGCACAGTAATAATACAAAATACTTCATGCCACTGAGCTATGTACTAAAAAAAAGGTTAAAATGACAAATTTTATGTTTTTAGCACAACAAAACTAAAATGAAATAAAATAACTGAAAGAAAACCCTGTAAGGGTTAACTGTAAATGAATTTTCTAACAAATCATTTTTAATTAAGACGCACACATTTAGTAATCAGACAACTTCCAAGGTGCGGGGGCCTCCCCACTACCTAGCTGTAAGTGAATCAACAAGCCTAAATCAGCACTTATCCGCCGGGTTCACAAATATTCTGACACAAGGGACAACCACAGTAAAAACACACCTTTCTCAAAGTCTTAACTAGTCACACTTTTCATGTGGATTGTGAGTTATATTAGGTCCTGAGATGATAGGCAGGAAGCTCAAACAATTAGTGAAAAGATCCTCGAACAACATTTAAAGGCTGTGTACAAAGTCAAGCTAAAAGACTGCGCCCTATTCACGTGTACGTTATCATAAAACATTTAATAGTGAAAGATAAATCTTATTCAGAGAGGTGATGTGTAATTGCAGAGTCTGTTAACGGTTGAAACTATAGATTCTTTTCATTCTTTACACTTTCATTGTGCCACCATTAATTAGCTCTGTAACAGAGCACAGCGGTCTCCGGATATCTGGCCTCCCAAAGCCCTGAGAAAGCACTCAAAGGGCGGTCTAAACTGTAACCTGTAGGCTTGGCAGGTAAAGTTAGGGAACTCCTCATTCGGGGCGGGGAGAGGGGAGAGGGTGGTAACTCTGAGATAAACACAGAAGTCTTTGTGGTCCTTAAGAATCTACCTGCGTTTAGTAGTTTATAGAGGAAGTAAAGAAGACAATAATCCGAAACTAGGAGAAAAAGCAAATATAGGCGCGGCGGTAGCTCTGGACCGATTCTACGAGGTAAGTTCTGAAGGGCGTCCCAAGATCCTATCCTAGGTTTGAAGTTCCACGCTCTTGGATCTAAGACGCAAATCCCACCTACCTTAATTCCACATATCTTAAGCTGCAGTGAGAAAACCGGGGTCCCTTTACACACACCCAGATCCTTGCCCTTGCCCCTGCCCAACCCCCGGCGTCGTCACTTTGCGGGCGCCCCAGCGGGCAGCTGTGTGGCCACACGCCCGGGACGGTGCATCTGAGGGCTGGGCTCTAAGCCTCGGAACACAGCACTTCCTGGTTGGTTAGGGATGCTGGTCCCATCGCGCCCGCCACCCGAGTCATCCCACCGCGCACGAGAACCCGAGGCGCGCGAGAAGACCCGGGGTCACCAGACGCACCGTCCGGGGGGCCCGTCGGCGAGCTAGACGGTACATCCTGCAGAAGACGCCCCCAGCTTCGGCCTGGAGCCAGCGCGGCTCTGCTCGGCGGAGCCACCTGTCCCAGCAAAAGTCCGCGGGGAAGCTGACGGCGTCGACGCTGCAGGAGCGCGGCCCGAAGGCATGCACTGGAGGCCCCCGGAGGCTGCCAGGGAGGCCGGTCCCGCGAGGCCGCAGGGCGCTGGTGCCCGCCGCCGACGCCACTGTCAAGGTTGCGTCCCAGTTGGGCGGGGAGCGGCCCGCGGCCCGCGGCCGTCGGGAGGAGGGACGGAGAGCGAGCGCGGCGGAAACCGGCTCCCGCGGGAGCGCTGAGCGCCCCGGCCGCGGCGCGGCTCCTACCTGTGGCGGGAGGGCGGTCTCGGCTACCTGCGCGGTGGCGGCGGATTCTTTGGGCTCCGGCGCAGCTGGCACCGCTGGAGGCAGAGGAGGAGGGAAAGAGGGAGGGCCAGAGGGGGGACCGCGCCGTCTCCCGGAACTCGGCGCCCGGATTCGCGCTGGCCCGGCGGGGGTGGGGCGAGGCGGTGCCGAGCGCGGTGCGTCTCCGCGCAGGCCGGGCGCCCCCGCCGGGAAGGAGGGCTCCGTTCGTTGGGCCTCTCTCCTGGCCGCTGTTTCTGAGTCTCTTCTTACAAAGTTTCACGGTTCAACCGCGTCACCCTAAGGAATGTTCACTAGGCTTATTATTATTATCCTCAGGCACTCTTGAGTCGCCAAGTGTGCAGGCACTGTTGTAGGAGCCTTGCCTATAGAATTCTGTCCTTGTATTACTGCACTTGGTAGCCACAGTTGGTTACAAATAGGGAACAGGAAGCAAAAAGTGTAAGAACTTGCCAGAGGTGACACAAGAACTGGGGTCATTGTCGGCGTCGTCTGTAAGCCTTCTTCCAACTCTCTGGTTTCTTGTGTTATCAGTAATTTACAGTGCAGGAAACCGAGACTCAGAAAAGTGAAGTAACCACCTTAAGATAAGCCAATCAAGAAGGCAGAAGATGGGAATTTGTATTGGGATATCTTTGAAGTTCAAACTTAAGAAATCTTAATATAAAATAATAAATCAGGAGTAAAGCATGGAAAATTCTCATTCCACCCGTGGAACTGTCCAAATACAGTGGTTTTGATGTCCGCTTAGAATAAAGTCTTAAGAAAAAAAAGAACCAGTTGTCATGTGACTTGACTAGCAGCCATTTTGGAACATAGCTTTGAGTATAGGCCACTCTAAGAGGAGGACAGGGCAGCCTACTCCAGTATTTTTGCCTGGAGAATCCCATAAACAGAGGAGCCTAGCAGGCTACAGCCCAGAGGGTCAGAAAGAGTCAGACAAGACTGAAGTCACTTAGCACATAGGCCACTGTAACCAACATTACACAATGTGATTTCTGCCAAAGCAAAGGAAGCTAAGCTTCCATGTATCCCAAGATGTTAATAACAATGGCTTCTTTAAAGCACTTAGTGGATATTGCAAGGCTGAGACTGAGTTATATAAGGTCTTACTGAACACATGGAACAATATAAAGTGAAAAATGTAATACTCCAGTTCAAAGTAGGGGAGGAGAAGTGAAAGTATAGTCTGGAGGTCTATTTTCCTGTAACCTATAGTTGCTTTGCTCTCCCTGAACTACATTTTTCCCTCTTGAGTACATGTTTTCCTAATGATAGACGAATCACTCAGCCTTCACTCTTTCCTTGTTGACAGAAATGATTGATGTCTTTTGAATCCTATGATACTGACAGATTTTTACAATTAAACACATGGCCCTCTGAGCAAACAGAGTATCGCCCAAGAGGAGTTTGGCAAGTGTAAGACAAGCATGTTATTGAACAAATGAATACCCTTTCCTCCCTTTTCTCAAGTTTTATTAGTCACAGATGATTTGATAAGTATTATACACACAAGTAATGCAATCTTACAAGCTTCTCTGTAGAAATTATAACACTTTTGATTGAGAAGCAGTAGGCTATAAAATTCACAAGTGTCATCATTAAAACATTTGGCAATCGGTTTTTCTATTAACTATAATTAGAAATAAAATTAAGTACCCTCACAGTAATTGAATTTCTGTTTCCCTGAGCTAGAGGGATAAAATAGAAAAAAACCATCTGTTGTTTAGAGATAAGCAATGAACTGTCAAAGATAAGTTTTATATATAGTATGATTCTGTATGTGATTATTACATTGTCTGGAGAGATTTACTGATTGTTGGTTGTTGTTTTTTCAAATCTTGCATATCTTCAGCAATGTTGAGAAAAAATGACTATAAAATCCTCATATATATCCATCCAGATACATATTTGACATTTTTATCAGACAAATGGCATTCTAAATACTCTTCAATTTTTATTTTCTCATGCAGCTTCCTGAGTATAGGCCACTCTAAGAGGAGGACAGGGCAGCCTACTCCAGTATTTTTGCCTGGAGAATCCCATAAACAGAGGAGCCTAGCAGGCTACAGCCCAGAGGGTCAGAAAGAGTCAGACAAGACTGAAGTCACTTAGCACATAGGCCACTGTAACCAACATTACACAATGTGATTTCTGCCAAAGCAAAGGAAGCTAAGCTTCCATGTATCCCAAGATGTTAATAACAATGGCTTCTTTAAAGCACTTAGTGGATATTGCAAGGCTGAGACTGAGTTATATAAGGTCTTACTGAACACATGGAACAATATAAAGTGAAAAATGTAATACTCCAGTTCAAAGTAGGGGAGGAGAAGTGAAAGTATAGTCTGGAGGTCTATTTTCCTGTAACCTATAGTTGCTTTGCTCTCCCTGAACTACATTTTTCCCTCTTGAGTACATGTTTTCCTAATGATAGACGAATCACTCAGCCTTCACTCTTTCCTTGTTGACAGAAATGATTGATGTCTTTTGAATCCTATGATACTGACAGATTTTTACAATTAAACACATGGCCCTCTGAGCAAACAGAGTATCGCCCAAGAGGAGTTTGGCAAGTGTAAGACAAGCATGTTATTGAACAAATGAATACCCTTTCCTCCCCTTTTCTCAAGTTTTATTAGTCACAGATGATTTGATAAGTATTATACACACAAGTAATGCAATCTTACAAGCTTCTCTGTAGAAATTATAACACTTTTGATTGAGAAGCAGTAGGCTATAAAATTCACAAGTGTCATCATTAAAACATTTGGCAATCGGTTTTTCTATTAACTATAATTAGAAATAAAATTAAGTACCCTCACAGTAATTGAATTTCTGTTTCCCTGAGCTAGAGGGATAAAATAGAAAAAGACCATATGTTGTTTAGAGATAAGCAATGAACTGTCAAAGATAAGTTTTATATATAGTATGATTCTGTATGTGATTATTACATTGTCTGGAGAGATTTACTGATTGTTGGTTGTTGTTTTTTCAAATCTTGCATATCTTCAGCAATGTTGAGAAAAAATGACTATAAAATCCTCATATATATCCATCCAGATACATATTTGACATTTTTATCAGACAAATGGCATTCTAAATACTCTTCAATTTTTATTTTTTCTTCTCAATATAAAAGTAATATACACCCATTTTATATCTTTTATGTTTATATTTTATAAAAATATAAGGTTTTGGAGACTACAGATTTTTTTAATTAAAATTACCTATAATTTCCCCCTTGCACACACAGACACATTATTAACATTTTGTAATTTTTTATTTTTTTGTTTTCTACAAAGATTTATTATGAAATTAACACCACTCTATACAGTACAAACAATTTAGAATCCTATTTTTCTCACTGAATATTTATAAATTGAGTGTTTTTCACCATCACTAGGTTTTTGAAAAAATAATTTAGTGGTGAAGAATACTCTAATTACTTACTTATATATTCATCTATTGATGGTATTTAGAATGTCTCCAGGCTTGTTGGAAGATTTTAAGTCATTCAAGAATGAACACTGTGAACTAAAGCAAGATCTTCTCTGACTCGCCTACTAGAATAGCAGAACTAAAAACAAAAATTAACATGTGGGACCTAATGAAACTTAAAAGCTTTTGTACAGCAAAAGAAATTACAAAAGAGCTGAACAGACAGCCCACAGAATGGGAGAAAATCATAGCATATGAAACAACAGACAAAGAATTCATCTCCAAAACCTACAAGCTACTCAGATAACTCAGCACCGGAAAAATGAACAACCCAATCAAAAAATGGGAAAATGATCTAAAGAGACCCCTCTCCAAAGAGGACATACAGATGGCCAAAAAACACATGAAACGATGCTCAATTTCAGTTATAATTAGAGAAATGCAAATCAAAACTACAATGAGATATCAACTCACACCCGTCAGAATGGCCGTCATCCACAAATCAACAGACAATAAATGCTGGAGAGGGTGCAGAGAAAACGGAACACTCCTGCATTGCTGGTGGGAATGTAAATTGATACAGCTGCTATGGAAGACAGTCTGGAAATTCCTTAAAAAACTCAAAATAGAAGCACCATATGACCCAGCAATCCCACTCTTAGGCTTATACCCTGATGAAATCAAAACTGAAAGACGTACCTGTACCCCAATGTTCATTGCAGCTCTCTATACAATAGCTAGAACATGGAAGCAACCTAGTTGTCCATCGATGAATGAATGGATAAAGAAGCTCTGGTATATACAACGGAGTACTTCTCAGCTGTAAAAAGAAATGCAGAAGAATCAGCCCTGATGAGGTAGCTGGCTCTAGAACCTATCATAAAAAGTGAAGTAAGTCAAAAAGAGAAAGACAAGTACTGTATACTAACACATATATATGGAATCTAGTAAGAGGGTAATAGTAACACATGCAGTGATGTGATGGAAAAACAGACATAGAGAATAGACATATGGACATTGTGGGGAAGGAACAGTGGGTGGAAGACATAGAGGGAGTAACCTGGAAACCTATACTATCATATGTGAAAAAGATAGCTATGGTCATTGCCCTGCGGGAATAGGAGATCCTGCAGGGGTGGGGTGCGACGGCCTGGCGGGGTGGGAAGGGGGGGACTAGGAGAGGGGAGGGTGCCAGGGATATGCATATGACTGATCTGGGAACATACATGTCTGTGAACAACAAAACTCTGTGAAAATTTATAAAAAAATAAAATTAATAATAAAAAAAAGAATGAACACTGTGAATACCAATCTTTGTTGAGAATAAGGTCCTAAAAGTGCAACTACTAGATCAACATTTATAAACATTTTGAAACTCTGTGAGATGCTTCAAAAATACCTTCCAATATTAAGTATTATCTTGTTTATAATTTGGAAATATGCTGGTCCAAAACCATTTATTGTTTTAATTACTGTTTATTCAATAATAAATAATGATGAATACTATTTTTTCATGTTTATTGTTTTTACAGTTTACTGAGAATGAGCTATTTGTCTATTGCCTGTTTTCACCTATATAATATTATTGCTTTTCTTGTTACTCTGCATTAATATTCTTAATAGAGACATTGTATATATTATATATATAATGTATAGAATAAAATTTACACACCCGTGTGCTTCCCTAGATTTTCTTTTGTGGTATATTTTATTCATACAGTGCAGTCCAGATCACCTAATTTATTTTGGGATGCTCAGCGTCCATCATCTTTTCTGCTGATGCCATTTTCTTATAGAGAATTATCTCTCCCCAAATGTATATAGTTTCAGCAAGAGGACAATTTGAGGCGGTGATCTTCAAGGCAAAATGCAGACCCTTCCTCTCTCGTCCCACCACCACTTCGTTTGCCTTGCAGGCCAGGTGGACTGAGTCGCAAGGAATGACGGAGTGGATTGTGTCTGGGGCTCACTGAGTACAAGCGACAGACAGCCTTGTGCTGACCAGGGCAACCAGTCAGGGACAGTTTCGCACTTCCTGATTTGTTTGTTTAACCATCTGGTGCTTCCTCTGTATCTTGTTACCCCCAGCTTTGCAGACCAGGTGGAAACTGCTATATGGAATAGAGATCATCTGTGGGGAAGGAACAGTGGGTGGAAGACATAGAGGGAGTAACCTGGAAACCTATACTATCATATGTGAAAAAGATAGCTATGGTCATTGCCCTGCGGGAATAGGAGATCCTGCAGGGGTGGGGTGCGACGGCCTGGAGGGGTGGGATAGGAGGGACTGGGAGGGGGGAGGGTGCCAGGGATATGCATATGACTGATCTGGGAACATACATGTCTGTGAACAACAAAACTCTGTGAAAATTTATAAAAAAATAAAATTAATAATAAAAAAAAGAATGAACACTGTGAATACCAATCTTTGTTGAGAATAAGGTCCTAAAAGTGGAACTACTAGATCAACATTTATAAACATTTTGAAACTCTGTGAGATGCTTCAAAAATACCTTCCAATATTAAGTATTATCTTGTTTATAATTTGGAAATATGCTGGTCCAAAGCCATTTATTGTTTTAATTACTGTTTATTCAATAATAAATAATGATGAATACTATTTTTTCATGTTTATTGTTTTTACAGTTTACTGAGAATGAGCTATTTGTCTATTGCCTGTTTTCACCTATATAATATTATTGCTTTTCTTGTTACTCTGCATTAATATTCTTAATAGAGACATTGTATATATTATATATATAATGTATAGAATAAAATTTACACACCCGTGTGCTTCCCTAGATTTTCTTTTGTGGTATATTTTATTCATACAGTGCAGTCCAGATCACCTAATTTATTTTGGGATGCTCAGCGTCCATCATCTTTTCTGCTGATGCCATTTTCTTATAGAGAATTATCTCTCCCCAAATGTATATAGTTTCAGCAAGAGGACAATTTGAGGCAGTGATCTTCAAGGCAAAATGCAGACCCTTCCTCTCTCGTCCCACCACCACTTCGTTTGCCTTGCAGGCCAGGTGGACTGAGTCGCAAGGAATGACGGAGTGGATTGTGTCTGGGGCTCACTGAGTACAAGCGACAGACAGCCTTGTGCTGACCAGGGCAACCCAGTCAGGGACAGTTTCGCACTTCCTGATTTGTTTGTTTTTAACCATCTGGTGCTTCCTCTGTATCTGTTAGTTCCAGCCTTGTCTTCCAGCCTGGCCTTGAGTCTTTGAGCCCCTGGGGCTTTCAGAAGGCAAGAGTCTGCATTCATTGCTTATCTTTCTATCAATAACAGGTGTGACTTTTATACTATTCCCTCCACCTAATGGTCCTCTAATTAGCATTTCACTTATTTGTCATGAATGCTAATTAACTAACCACCATACACATGCTACTCTGGAAACACAGAGTATGAAGCAGGATATTTTATCTTTGGTCACCTGCTGGCATAAATCACTTTAGTCATCATATCAGTGACAGAATGAATGATAAAAACAATGAGACTATCAAGACAAAAATTTAAAAAAACAAAAACAAAAACACACATGACAGTGGTTAGGACCAGAAAAATCTCAAAAGAGAATGAGGAACAGAATGGATATTGCTAAGGTATACAGAAGCACTGGACTGAAGCTCCAGAGTTAAGAGTTTCATTTTGGCTTCCTGTGGACCATTCATACATTTCATAATTTCTCCCAACAACAGTCAGTTTCTGAGCTACCACATGACTCTTTAAAAAGGGGCCACACTGATGCCTACAACCTCAGATAGAAGAGAGATAATCTTCTCAGTCAGCTTTAGCCAGTCCCTTTCAAATGTTTTCATACCCAAAGGGCCAAAAGAATCCAACTCCCCTACCAGTCATTAAGGAAGTCTAAAAACTTATTTGAAAGATTTTTACACCTTCAGTGCTTATGTGCTTTATAAATTGTATTTGCTTTCATGAATTTGTACACCTATACAAAGTAACATGATTATTAAATAAGAAAACATGATGATTATTTAAAACAGTGATTATTTGTTTAGCACAATACAAATGTATGTCAATGATTGCTACAATTTTACTAAATTAGCAAACAATTTGAGGCGGTGATCTTCAAGGCAAAATGCAGACCCTTCCTCTCTCGTCCCACCACCACTTCGTTTGCCTTGCAGGCCAGGTGGACTGAGTCGCAAGGAATGACGGAGTGGATTGTGTCTGGGGCTCACTGAGCACAAGCGACAGACAGCCTTGTGCTGACCAGGGCAACCAGTCAGGGACAGTTTCGCACTTCCTGATTTGTTTGTTTTTAACCATCTGGTGCTTCCTCTGTATCTGTTAGTTCCAGCCTTGTCTTCCAGCCTGGCCTTGAGTCTTTGAGCCCCTGGGGCTTTCAGAAGGCAAGAGTCTGCATTCATTGCTTATCTTTCTATCAATAACAGGTGTGACTTTTATACTATTCCCTCCACCTAATGGTCCTCTAATTAGCATTTCACTTATTTGTCATGAATGCTAATTAACTAACCACCATACACATGCTACTCTGGAAACACAGAGTATGAAGCAGGATATTTTATCTTTGGTCACCTGCTGGCATAAATCACTTTAGTCATCATATCAGTGACAGAATGAATGATAAAAACAATGAGACTATCAAGACAAAAATTTAAAAAAAAACAAAAACAAAAACACACATGACAGTGGTTAGGACCAGAAAAATCTCAAAAGAGAATGAGGAACAGAATGGATATTGCTAAGGTATACAGAAGCACTGGACTGAAGCTCCAGAGTTAAGAGTTTCATTTTGGCTTCCTGTGGACCATTCATACATTTCATAATTTCTCCCAACAACAGTCAGTTTCTGAGCTACCACATGACTCTTTAAAAAGGGGCCACACTGATGCCTACAACCTCAGATAGAAGAGAGATAATCTTCTCAGTCAGCTTTAGCCAGTCCCTTTCAAATGTTTTCATACCCAAAGGGCCAAAAGAATCCAACTCCCCTACCAGTCATTAAGGAAGTCTAAAAACTTATTTGAAAGATTTTTACACCTTCAGTGCTTATGTGCTTTATAAATTGTATTTGCTTTCATGAATTTGTACACCTATACAAAGTAACATGATTATTAAATGAGAAAACATGATGATTATTTAAAACAGTGATTATTTGTTTAGCACAATACAAATGTATGTCAATGATTGCTACAATTTTACTAAATTAGCTATATAAAAAACAACTATAGGGGCTTCCCTGGTGGTCCAGTGATAAGGACACTGACTTGCAGTGCAACAAGCACCGGTTCAATCCCTGGCCTGGGAAGATGGCGTGCTGTGGAGTAGCTGGACCCATGTGTCCAACTACCAAGCCAGAGCTCTGAAGCATATGTGCCCAGAGCTGGTGCTCTGCAGTGAGAGAGGCCACTGCAATGGGAGGCCCACATAGGCCAAAGAATGAAGACGGATGAAAATATATAAATGAAAGACCAATAAAAGAGGCCAAAATTTTAAATAAATAAAGCAACTATAATCAGTTCCCCCCAAATCCGTAAATTGTAGAGTAAAAACAAATTGATGTCAAGAAAGTATTGCTCTAGGAACCTGTAATAAAGAAAAACTAACATTTTTTTCAAAGCTTATGTGTTTTATACAAACATCTATGTATTTTAAACTTTTAAACTTAGTATCAGGTATATAACTTTCACTCACTTATACAATATAAAAACTCACTATGGTGCATGTACTAGGTAGTGCATTTTTTTTTAACTTTTATTTTACTTTTAACTTTTACAGAGTTTTGTTGTTTACAGATATTTATGTTCTCAGATGAGTCATATGTATATCCCCCCATCCCACCCCTCCAGACCGTCACACAACACCCGTGAAGCATCTGCTTTTCTCACAGAGCAATGACTATAGCTATTTTCTTCACTTATGATAGTACAGGCCTCCATGCTACTTTCTTACGCCTCTCACCCACTGTTCCTTCACCACAATGCTCATATGTCCACTGTCCATGTCTGTCTTTCTGTCGCTTCACTGCATGTGCCATCATCACCATCCTACTCAATTCCATATATGTGTGTTAGAGAGATAATCTTCTCAGTCAGCTTTAGCCAGTCCCTTTCAAATGTTTTCCTACCCAAAGGGCCAAAAGAATCCAACTCCCCTACCAGTCATTAAGGAAGTCTAAAAACTTATTTGAAAGATTTTTACACCTTCAGTGCTTATGTGCTTTATAAATTGTATTTGCTTTCATGAATTTGTACACCTATACAAAGTAACATGATTATTAAATAAGAAAACATGATGATTATTTAAAACAGTGATTATTTGTTTAGCACAATACAAATGTATGTCAATGATTGCTACAATTTTACTAAATTAGCTATATAAAACACAACTATAGGGGCTTCCCTGGTGGTCCAGTGATAAGGACACTGATTTGCAGTGCAACAAGCACCGGTTCAATCCCTGGCCTGGGAAGATGGCGTGCTGTGGAGTAGCTGGACCCATGTGTCCAACTACCAAGCCAGAGCTCTGAAGCATATGTGCCCAGAGCTGGTGCTCTGCAGTGAGAGAGGCCACTGCAATGGGAGGCCCACATAGGCCAAAGAATGAAGACGGATGAAAATATATAAATGAAAGACCAATAAAAGAGGCCAAGATTAAAAAAAAAAAAAAGCAACTATAATCAGTTCCCCCCAAATCCGTAAATTGTAGAGTAAAAACAAATTGATGTCAAGAAAGTATTGCTCTAGGAACCTGTAATAAAGAAAAACTAACATTTTTTTCAAAGCTTATGTGTTTTATACAAACATCTATGTATTTTAAACTTTTAAACTTAGTATCAGGTATATAACTTTCACTCACTTATACAATATAAAAACTCACTATGGTGCATGTACTAGGTAGTGCATTTTTTTTTAACTTTTATTTTACTTTTAACTTTTACAGAGTTTTGTTGTTTACAGATATTTATGTTCTCAGATGAGTCATATGTATATCCCCCCATCCCACCCCTCCAGACCGTCACACAACACCCGTGAAGCATCTGCTTTTCTCACAGAGCAATGACTATAGCTATTTTCTTCACTTATGATAGTACAGGCCTTCAAGGTACTTCTTTACGCCTCTCACCCACTGTTCCTTCCCCACAATGTCCATATATCCACTGTCCATGTCTGTCTTTCTGTCGCTTCACTGCATGTGCCATCATCACCATCCTACTCAATTCCATATATGTGTGTTAGTATATTGTACTTGTCCTTCTCTTTCTGACTGACTTCACTTTTTATGATAGGTTCTAGAGCCAGCTACCTCATCAGGGCTGATTCTTCTGCATTTCTTTTTACAGCTGAGAAGTACTCCGTTGTATATATGTACCAGAGCTTCTGTATCCATTCATTTGTCGATGGGCATCTAGGTTGCTTCCATGTTCTGGCTATTGTATAGAGAGCTGCAATGAACATTGGGGTACAGGTACGTCTTTCAGTTTTGATTTCATCAGGGTATAAGCCTAAGAGTGGGATTGCTGGGTCATATGGTGCTTCTATTTTGAGTTTTTTAAGGAATTTCCAGACTGTCTTCCATAGCAGCTGTATCAATTTACATTCCCACCAGCAATGCAGGAGTGTTCCGTTTTCTCTGCACCCTCTCCAGCATTTATTGTCTGTTGATTTGTGGATGACGGCCATTCTGACGGGTGTGAGTTGATATCTCATTGTAGTTTTGATTTGCATTTCTCTAATTATAACTGAAATTGAGCATCGTTTCATGTGTTTTTTGGCCATCTGTATGTCCTCTTTGGAGAGGGGTCTCTTTAGATCATTTTCCCATTTTTTGATTGGGTTGTTCATTTTTCCGGTGCTGAGTTATCTGAGTAGCTTGTAGGTTTTGGAGATGAATTCTTTGTCTGTTGTTTCATATGCTATGATTTTCTCCCATTCTGTGGGCTGTCTGTTCAGCTCTTTTGTAATTTCTTTTGCTGTACAAAAGCTTTTAAGTTTCATTAGGTCCCACATGTTAATTTTTGTTTTTAGTCCTGCTATTCTAGTAGGCGAGTCAGAGAAGATCTTGCTTTGATTTATGTCCTTGAGGGTTTTGCCTATATTCTCCTCTAAGAGTTTGATGGTTTCTGGTCTTACATTTAGGTCTTTAATCCATTTTGAGTTGATCTATGTCTATAGTGTCAGGGACTGTTCCAACTTCAGTTTTTTGCATGTAGCTGTCCAGTTTTCCCAGCACCATTTGTTGAAGAGGCTGTCTTTGTCCCATTTTATGTGTTCACCTCCTTTGCCAAAAATAAGGTACCCATAGGTGCGTGGGTTTATCTCTGGGTTCTCGATCTTGTTCCATTGGTCCATATTTCTGTTTTTGTGCCAGTACCATACTGTCTTGATGACTGTTGCTTTGTAGTAGAGTCTGAAGTTGGGGAGGCTGATCCCTCCAGCTCCATTCTTCTTCCTCAGGATTGTTGTGGCTATTCGAGGTCTTTTGTGTTTCCATATGAACTGTGTTATTCTTTGGTCTAGTTCTGTGAAGAATGTCATTGGTAGTTTGATAGGGATCACATTGAATCTATAGATGACATTTGGTAGTTTGGTCATTTTCACAATATTGATGCTTCCGACTCAGGAACATGGAATATCTCTCCATCTGTTTACGTCTTCTTTAATGTCTCTCATGAGTGTCTTGTAAATTTCTGTGTACATTTCTTTTGTTTCTTTGGGTTGGTTTATTCCTAGATATTTGATTCTTTTGGTTGCAGTGGTGAAGGGGATTGCCTCTTTGATTTCATTTTATGATTTTTCATGTATAGGAATGCTAGTGATTTCTGTGCATTGATTTTATATCCTGTGACGTTGCTGAATTCGCTGATTAGCTCTAGTAGTTTTGTAATAGTGTCTTTGGGATTTTCTATGTATAATATCATGTCATCCGTGAATAGACAGAGTTTGACTTCTTCCTTTCCAATCTGGATTCCTTTTATTTCTTTCTCTTCTCTTATTGCTGTTGCTAGAACTTCCAGGACTATGTTGAATAATAGTGGTGAAAGTGGACACCCTTGTCTTGTTCCTGATCTTAGAGGGAATGCTTTCAGTTTTTCACCATTAAGGATAATGTTCGCTGTGGGCCTGCTCATATATGGCTTTCACTATGTTGAGATAGGTTCCTTCTATGCCCATTTTTTGAAGCATTTTTATCATAAATGCGTGTTGTACTTTGTTGAAAGCTTTTTCTGCATCTATTGAGATGATCATGTGATTTTTGTCTCTCAATTTGTTGATATGGTGTATCACATTGATTGATTTGCAGATATTGAAGAATCCTTGGATGCCTGGGATGAACCTGACTTGATCTTGATGTATGAGCTTTTTGATGTGTCATTGAATTCTGTTTGCTAGGATTTTGTTGAAGGGAGATTCATCAGTGAAATTGGCCTATAATTTTCTTTTTGTGTTGTCTTTGCCTATCTGGGTTAATTTTGGGAATTTTTTGTCATAGTTTTGTGCCAGTACCATACTGTCTTGATGACTGTTGCTTTGTAGTAGAGTCTGAAGTTGGGGAGGCTGATCCCTCCAGCTCCATTCTTCTTCCTCAGGATTGTTGTGGCTATTCGAGGTCTTTTGTGTTTCCATATGAACTGTGTTATTCTTTGGTCTAGTTCTGTGAAGAATGTCATTGGTAGTTTGATAGGGATCACATTGAATCTATAGATGACATTTGGTAGTTTGGTCATTTTCACAATATTGATGCTTCCGACTCAGGAACATGGAATATCTCTCCATCTGTTTACGTCTTCTTTAATGTCTCTCATGAGTGTCTTGTAAATTTCTGTGTACATTTCTTTTGTTTCTTTGGGTTGGTTTATTCCTAGATATTTGATTCTTTTGGTTGCAGTGGTGAAGGGGATTGCCTCTTTGATTTCATTTTATGATTTTTCATGTATAGGAATGCTAGTGATTTCTGTGCATTGATTTTATATCCTGTGACGTTGCTGAATTCGCTGATTAGCTCTAGTAGTTTTGTAATAGTGTCTTTGGGATTTTCTATGTATAATATCATGTCATCCGTGAATAGACAGAGTTTGACTTCTTCCTTTCCAATCTGGATTCCTTTTATTTCTTTCTCTTCTCTTATTGCTGTTGCTAGAACTTCCAGGACTATGTTGAATAATAGTGGTGAAAGTGGACACCCTTGTCTTGTTCCTGATCTTAGAGGGAATGCTTTCAGTTTTTCACCATTAAGGATAATGTTCGCTGTGGGCCTGCTCATATATGGCTTTCACTATGTTGAGATAGGTTCCTTCTATGCCCATTTTTTGAAGCATTTTTATCATAAATGCGTGTTGTACTTTGTTGAAAGCTTTTTCTGCATCTATTGAGATGATCATGTGATTTTTGTCTCTCAATTTGTTGATATGGTGTATCACATTGATTGATTTGCAGATATTGAAGAATCCTTGGATGCCTGGGATGAACCTGACTTGATCTTGATGTATGAGCTTTTTGATGTGTCATTGAATTCTGTTTGCTAGGATTTTGTTGAGGATTTTGGTGTCTAGATTCATCAGTGAAATTGGCCTATAATTTTCTTTTTTTGTGTTGTCTTTGCCTATCTTTGGTATCAGGGTGATGGCAGTCTCATAGAATGTGTTTGGAAGTGTTCCTTCCTGAGCAATTTTTTGGAAGAGTTTTAGAAGGACAGGCATTACCTCTTCTTTAAATGTTTGGTAGAATTCGGCTGTGAAGCCCTGTCTGGCCCTGAGCTTTTATTTTGGGGTAGATTTTTGATCACAAAGTCGATTTCTGAGCTTGTGATTGGCTTGTTCATAGTTTCTATTTCTTCCTGGTTGAGTCTTGGGAGATTAATCTTCTCTAAGAAACTGTCCATTTCTTCCAGGTTGTCCAGTTTGTTGCCATAGAGTTGTTCATAATAGTCTTTTATAATCCTTTGTATCTCTGCATTATCTGTTGTAATCTCTCCTTTTTCATTTTTGATTTTTGTAATCTGGTTTTTATAATGTTGGACTTTCCTGGTGGCTCAGATGGTAAATAATTTGCCTGCAATGAGGGAGACTTGGGTTCAATACCTGATTTGGGAGAATCCCCTGGAGAAGGGAAAGGCAACCCACTCCAGTATTCTTGCTTGGAGAATTCCATGGCTCGTCCATGGTGTCTCAAAGAGTTGGACACGACTGAGCAACTTTCACTTTTACAATGCTAAATTAAAAAGAGGATACTAGGGACTTCCCTGGTGGTCCAGTGGGTAAAGAGTCCACCTTGCACTGCAGGGGTCACCAGTTCGATCCCTGGCATGGGAAGATCCCACAAGCTGTGGAGTGGCTGGACTGGTGTGTCTAATTATGAGCCAGCGCTCTGGAGTGCATCTGCCAAGAGCTAGTGTTCTGCAACTAGAGAGGCTGCTGTGATGGGAGGCCCACACAAGCCAAAGAATTAAGATGGATGAAAATAAATAAATGAAGGACCAATAAAAGAGGCCAGAATTAAAAAAAAAAAAAAAAGGATACTACGTGAAGAAAACAAGTGAAGCCTGTTTTCCTGTAGGAGAACAGATTGCAATACATAGGAGATGACAGGTACTATGAAGAACTGTAAACTAGGGTAAAGGAAAAGTTAAAGACTTCCAGGATGAGGTTAAGAAAGGCAGACAGAGAAGGCGTCTCTGATAAGCTGACACCAGAGCATAAAGAGAGGAGCAAAGCTGGCAGATGTCTGAAGGAAGAGCATCAGGCAGAGGGTCTAGGTTGTATGAAGGGTGTGAGGTAGAAATAGATTTGATATTTTCAGTGAAGAGTAAGGAATCAAAACTGAATTGACTGGTGTGAGCAGGGAAAAAAGTGATAGAAAATGGAGTCAGGGGGCTGGCAGGGAGCAAGTTCTTAAGAGGAAGCAGTTTGAATTTAACGTTTTTTTTTTTTTTTTTTACTGAAGTAGAGTTGATTTACAATGTGCTATTAGTTTCAGGTGAACAACACAGTGATTCTTTTTCAGATTCTTTTCCCCCTATACATTATTACAAAACCCTGAGTATAGTTTCCTATGCTGCACAGTAGGTCTTTGTTGGTTATTTTATATGTAGTAGTGTGTATATGTTGAATTAACATTGATTATGAAAAGCTTAAGGCAGAAGAGTGACACTTGGACATTCCCTTTAGAAGGACCACACTGACTGTAATCTGGAGACTAGCCTGCATGGGGTGTGTGAGGATAGAAGTATGAAGACCAAGCGACAGGGCTTCCCCTGGTGGTCCAGTGGATAAGGACACCGCCTTGCAGTGCAAGGGGCGCCGGTTCAAGCCCTGGCCTGGGAAGATCCCACGTGCCGCGGAGCGGCTGGACTGATGTGTCCAATTACCGAGCCAGAGCTCTGGCGCGCGTGCGCCCAGAGCCAGCACTCTGTGACGACAGAGGCCACCGCGATGGGAGGCCCACAGGAGCCAAAGGACAAAGACGGATGAACATAGACAAATGAAAGACTAATAGAGGTGGCCCGCCCGCTCACCTCCCTCCCCAACCCGACCCCTGCCCAAAAATAAAATAAATAAATAAATCTTTAAAAAAAAAAAAGACCAAGCGTCAGTCCAAGGAAGGACAGACTGGAGGGAGAGTCATGAGGTGTTGGCAGGGGTCAGATTATTCATCTTAGTACAGATAGGAAAGGAACCAATATTTAGGAAAACCAAATATTCAGGAGGTGCCTTATTCATCAAGGGCATTAGTGTAACAGGGAACGCATAATGGTTTACTAATGGTTACTGGTTAGTGATTCATCTGTTAGCATTGTTTTCTGTTAATCTTTATTGATTGTAACTGACTGCAAATTACGAAGAAGCCCCCAGACTATTATGTTGATTGTAAAAGGGAATGTGCAGGTGTGTCCAATTTCAATCAAAGGGGAGGGTCTTGCGTCATTGTTTCAACCAGCCTTCAAAAATGTCCTTTTACCTCTGGTCGGGGCCCTCGCAGGAAATCTTGTTCCTTGCGGGTAGTCACTGGCGCAAGCCTAATAAACCTCTTTTCCATCTACCACGAGCGGAGTTGGGTGCTTCACTGAGCGCGCCTCACAACATTAGTTATTCTTTGGCCATATGAACTTCCTGGGAGATGAATTAGTGATGGCATCAGTGCAGCCCAATTAGTAGCATTAGTGCTGCATTTTTTTCAAGTTCATTAAAAAAAATTTATTATAGTTGATTTACAATGCTTTGTTAGTATAATGTGTACAGCAAAGTGATTCAGTTATATATATTCATATATTTATTCCTTTTCAGATTCTTTAACCATATAGATTATTACAGAATATTGAGTAGAGTTCCTTGTACTATGGCATTTTTTAATCTTCGTCTGAGCAAATTCTCTTTGTGTATGAAATGTATGTTTGAATTATTGCAATTTTGTCCTGTAGAATTCAGTTCTACCACCCTTAGAGCAGTTCCAATGCCATACATATTCCCATTTCAAAATTAAAGAAAAATATCTCTCCCATCATGTTTGACTCAGTTTCTTTGCTCAAATAAACATACAGTCAATTCAGCTTTCCACATCACAACTTCAGTGCTGGTTAAAATTAGATATTATACCTATAGTCTCAAAAGCATCTACCTTCAGACACTATTGCACATTAGTATTCTTTGCATTTTCCAAGTAAAATGTTTCTACAAACATTTGTTTGATTTTACACTTTCTTGGTTCCGTTTAGATTTAGAAAGTTATGTTTATTATACCAGCAAATGTTTTATGTAGACCAAAAGAATAGAAATAGAAGGACACATTATGAAAGGTTTCTTTAATGATAATAGGTTGGCACAACTTCCCAGGAGGAGAGCCATTTGGGTCCCTACTTGTGTGCCTTCTGATCTTTTAGAACCTCCAGAAAATTATGAAAGTGTTTTCTTGGCAAGCAGTTGCTAACAACTAAGGGGTTTGGAAAGCATTACCATTTGCCTGCATCACTTTCCATTTTCCAGTAGAAATGTAGTGATATAAATACTCACACTAAATTGTTGCTGATGTAGGTTTTCACACTTGTATAAAGTGCACTAACAGTTCACTTTCAAATTCATGCCTCAGTCTAGTTTGTAAGCCAGTCATAACTGCCCTACCCTCACACCCAGATATAGCAGAGGCATCTCTCAGAAACCTCTCAGCTTCAGTTGAGCTTCTTTCAAAAAGGTACAATCCTCTGCCAGAAAAAAGTTGAAACAAAAAGAAAAAAAAGTACATATTTCACACATACATACACATACATATACATATTTCTTTAGTGAGACAATCCATTTTGAATTATACTCATTTTAAATTATAGACCCTTTGCCCAAAGATGTGACTCTACTATCCTTTTAACAACAAAAATTCAGGAAACAAATTTCAGAATTATTGATCCTTAACATTAAAATGCAATGAAAAGACCCTGGCATATAGATTATTACAGAATATTGAGTAGAGTTCCTTGTACTATGGCATTTTTTAATCTTCGTCTGAGCAAATTCTCTTTGTGTATGAAATGTATGTTTGAATTATTGCAATTTTGTCCTGTAGAATTCAGTTCTACCACCCTTAGAGCAGTTCCAATGCCATACATATTCCCATTTCAAAATTAAAGAAAAATATCTCTCCCATCATGTTTGACTCAGTTTCTTTGCTCAAATAAACATACAGTCAATTCACCTTTCCACATCACAACTTCAGTGCTGGTTAAAATTAGATATTATACCTATAGTCTCAAAAGCATCTACCTTCAGACACTATTGCACATTAGTATTCTTTGCATTTTCCAAGTAAAATGTTTCTACAAACATTTGTTTGATTTTACACTTTCTTGGTTCCGTTTAGATTTAGAAAGTTATGTTTATTATACCAGCAAATGTTTTATGTAGACCAAAAGAATAGAAATAGAAGGACACATTATGAAAGGTTTCTTTAATGATAATAGGTTGGCACAACTTCCCAGGAGGAGAGCCATTTGGGTCCCTACTTGTGTGCCTTCTGATCTTTTAGAACCTCCAGAAAATTATGAAAGTGTTTTCTTGGCAAGCAGTTGCTAACAACTAAGGGGTTTGGAAAGCATTACCATTTGCCTGCATCACTTTCCATTTTCCAGTAGAAATGTAGTGATATAAATACTCACACTAAATTGTTGCTGATGTAGGTTTTCACACTTGTATAAAGTGCACTAACAGTTCACTTTCAAATTCATGCCTCAGTCTAGTTTGTAAGCCAGTCATAACTGCCCTACCCTCACACCCAGATATAGCAGAGGCATCTCTCAGAAACCTCTCAGCTTCAGTTGAGCTTCTTTCAAAAAGGTACAATCCTCTGCCAGAAAAAAGTTGAAACAAAAAGAAAAAAAAGTACATATTTCACACATACATACACATACATATACATATTTCTTTAGTGAGACAATCCATTTTGAATTATACTCATTTTAAATTATAGACCCTTTGCCCAAAGATGTGACTCTACTATCCTTTTAACAACAAAAATTCAGGAAACAAATTTCAGAATTATTGATCCTTAACATTAAAATGCAATGAAAAAGACCCTGGCATATCATTAAAAATGCTTTGCGATTCTGTTCTCATCTCATATTCACACTGAACATGTTCACAAGCTCTGAAACCCTTAGGATCAGGTAAATTTAGGATATTCAGAATTTTACGAACTTTCAAAAAGTCATATAGCACATATTATATAATACCCCCAGAGGGGCTTGGGGCAGCACCCCATAATCAAATACCCTCATATTTCTGCAGCGAAAGATGTGAATAGGTACATTGCATGGAGAAATAAAAACTCTAAATAGTCTCATATCAATTCAGGTCAGATTTTCCTGTCTCTTGAGTCAGGAACAAAAGTTTTCAGAACTTTTTGGACTTTAGAAGTTTGTATAGGGCATCACAGACTTCAATTAAAACAGAATGGAGGGCTTCCCCTGGTGGTCCAGTGCGTAAGGACACCGCCTTGCAGTGCAAAGGGCGCTGGTTCAAGCCCTGGCCTGGGAAGATCCCACGTGCCGCGGAGCGGCTGGACCAATGTGTCCAATTACCGAGCCAGAGCTCTGGAGCGCATGCGCCCAGAGCCGGCGCTCTGCAACGACAGACGCCACCGCGATGGGAGGCCCACGGGAGCCAAAGAACAAGGACGGATGAACATAGAGAAACGAAAGACCAATAGAAGTGGCCTGCCTTCTCCCCTCCCTCCCCAACCCGACCCCTGCCAAAAATAAAATAAATAAATAAATAAATCTTTAAAAAAAAAAAAGAATGGAGTAGACTCTGGAGACAAGGGAGCATACTTTAGAACTTTTTCCCTGCCTTCTCCCAATTCATTCAGTATATTAGAGAACAACATATATTTCTTCCAACTAATCCAATGTGTTGCTTTTTTATATTTTTAATAACTGTATTTAGTAAGTAGATTCAAAATGCACTTGAAAGTCATTGGGAGATTTTTTAATTGAATTAGAAATGTCTATATTTCCAAGTTTTCTAAGGTGGGCAGAGGTGAGAATTTTTATAGGTGATACATGTTTTTCATAGTTTATCAGTTTAGAAGGAAGCACTTCGAAAGGTCTGCTGTCATGCCCTTCACCATGACCCAAGTTTCCCTCAAAAGTAGAAACTCCCACTTGTAATTAAAGTGACACTTTTATTCTGAAGAGACAGTATTAATTTAAAATTCTGCTTTACAATCACAGAATTGACAGATACTTGTTATCAAAGACATAGTGTTTTTTAGAGCACTAATGTTTTTAGAAAATAAAATGTGTCATCCTTCAGACATGACAATTCTGAAATGTTCTCAGCCATGATAAAGCCGATAAAAGAGCAACCTTGTCTATGGTACAAAATGTGTACATCATTACTCATCATCCCTATCAAGAACAATGAATAGTTCGCTATAGTTTAAAGGTCTGATTTTTATACCACTATCTATATCAGTAACATCTTGTCACAGTTTGTACTCTTCCAGCTGCACCTTATTGGCTGCATGAACTTCTAGATGCTGACTGATGCAATGAACACATTTACTTTAAAGCTATCTCTGTATTTTTAGTCCAGCATCCAAATTTTACTTCAATCAAAGCAGCTTCTCCGTTAGTGGTTACATTGTCATAATCTTTCCATGAGACATGTTTTTCTTATGGAATTCATATAGGCTGAGAGTATATTTTGTCCTTAAGTACATCTTTATTCAGTAGCTTTCAGTCCTTTCAGAGCAACATTTCTTTGTAATTGTTGTAACAGACTCTTTATTATCTTGTAATGGAATTAATTCATAGGTTCACAAAATACAAATATGTATTGGCAGTAAAGAAGAAATTAGAGAAAGTAAATGATAAAAGAAACAGAATAGTTTTTGATATGTAAAATTCTCTAACAAACCATACTGGAAGGCACAAGGCGGATAGGTGTTTTTATTCCCTAAATGAATACAGGTTTTTTAAAGACAAGTTTCCATCTAATTATTCTCAAATTTCAAATGCAGGGGCTTCCCTGGTGGTCCAGTGGGTAAGGACACCACCGCCTTGCTGTGCAAGGGGCGTTGGTTCGATCCCTGGCCTGGGAAGATCCCACATGCGGCAGAGCGGCTGGACCAATGTGTCCAACTACTGAGCCGGGGAGCGCATGCACCCACAGCTGGTGCTCTGCAACGAGAGAGGCCACTGCGACGGGAGGCCCACACAGGCCAAAGAACAAAGATAAACAAATGAAAGACCAATTGAAGTGGCCAAAAAAAAAAAAAGTTGTTAAAAAATTTTTCAGTTGCATACAAGTCACCTATGGCTTGTGTTAAACTGTAGATTCTGATTCAAATATCTGGAGTGGGTAGTTCTAACAAGCTTGTGATTCGGTTGCTACTGGTCTACTTAAAGCTGGACACATTGAGTAGAAAAAGTCAGCACCATTTCTTTATACTGGTATTTGATGCAACAGTTAAATTGTCAGCTGATAAAGTTATTGCCATGAGTGGCTTCATTTTTCCAAACAGCTTCAAAACAATTCAGGCCAGATTTTGTTATCAAGTGAATTATGAACCATCTGTTTGTAACTGTTAAATGAGCAAGAGTTGTTTATGAACAACTTTTTATTATTATTTAGTTCTTTTTAAAGAAATTTTATTTTACTTTTACAGAGTTTCGTTATTTACTGCTCTTTATAAACCTGAATCAGTAATAGGTATACACTTGACCCCTTCCATCTGACCACCCCATCCGACCCCTCCGGGTTTTTGCATAGTCCCTGTGTAAGTCCCCTTAGTTTTACAGCATATTCACATTGATTCTCTTTTACATATGGTAATATAAGTTTCCATGTTACTCTTGCCATATATCTTGCCCATTCCTCCCTCCCCACAATGTCTGTAAGTCTGTTCTCTGTGTCTGCTTCTCCACCGCTGCTCTGCATATACATTTATCAGTACCATTTTTCTAGATTCCATATATATGTATTAGTATACTATATTTATCCTTCTCCTTCTGACTTATTTCACTTTGTATAATAGGTTATAGGTTCATCCACCTTGTTAGTACTAACTCAAATGCATTTCTTTTTACGGCTGAGGAACATTCTGTTGTATATTTATACCACAGTTTCTTTATCCATTCATTTGTTGATGGACATCTAGGTTGTTTCCACGTTCTAGCTATTGTAAAAAGCGCTGCAATGAACATGTGTCTCTTTGAATTTTGATTTGTTTATGAACAACTTCTAACAAAGTTCCAAATAACAATTTCCCCTCAATTTGTACACTAGCCACATTCTCTAAAAATGCAGTCTATGTGAAAACTATACAGCCAATATTTTGAATTTATGTGTAAAACAGATAGGTTCCAGACTCAGATTTTTCACTTACATGAATGTCCAATAAGACCTTTGGAGATCGTGTGGGACCAGGGCCAATCTTTCATTTATAAGACAGTTCCACAAATAAACCTCTAACATCCCTGGTCTCCACTCCCTAAATGCCTGTAAGTGGTCTGCAGATACTGCATTGTCAAAAATGTACCCCATTTCCAGAAGGTTCCAGTAGGACAGTGTGACCTCTGCTGATTGCCACTGCGTAAGTGAAACACAGAACTTGCTTCTAGTATGTAATTAAACCAGAATCCAGCATAAATCCAGACATTGTAGAAACATTCATTCTTTCCTGCACAGCAAGGCTCCCATGCTGCAAAATTTGTTCTAATGCTCGTTTTTTAAATTATTCCACAATGTGATTTATGCATTTTTCATTGTTTTTTGCTGGTGTTTGGTAGCTATACTGTCTCCTCCACATTATTTTAATTATTTTTACTCGAAGAAAAATTTGAGGATACCTGTATCAACCAAAATATTTTATTGACTTAATTTCCTTAAAAAATAAAAATAACACAAAATTTTAATATTTTTTCCCTACTCTGCAGGGAATTGTAGGAGCAGTTATTTCTTCCCAGGTGGTTAATTTAATGTTTGAACTTAGAATTTACTAAACAGAAAGAAATCCTAATCAAAGTGTGTTGGTTGGTCGCTATAAAATAATTTGACTATAGCTCTTTTGCCCCTCTTCTTCTTCTGGACCGCTGCTCTGCATATACATTTATCAGTACCATTTTCTAGATTCCATATATATGTATTAGTATACTATATTTATCCTTCTCCTTCTGACTTATTTCACTTTGTATAATAGGTTATAGGTTCATCCACCTTGTTAGTACTAACTCAAATGCATTTCTTTTTACGGCTGAGGAACATTCTGTTGTATATTTATACCACAGTTTCTTTATCCATTCATTTGTTGATGGACATCTAGGTTGTTTCCACGTTCTAGCTATTGTAAAAAGCGCTGCAATGAACATGTGTCTCTTTGAATTTTGATTTGTTTATGAACAACTTCTAACAAAGTTCCAAATAACAATTTCCCCTCAATTTGTACACTAGCCACATTCTCTAAAAATGCAGTCTATGTGAAAACTATACAGCCAATATTTTGAATTTATGTGTAAAACAGATAGGTTCCAGACTCAGATTTTTCACTTACATGAATGTCCAATAAGACCTTTGGAGATCGTGTGGGACCAGGGCCAATCTTTCATTTATAAGACAGTTCCACAAATAAACCTCTAACATCCCTGGTCTCCACTCCCTAAATGCCTGTAAGTGGTCTGCAGATACTGCATTGTCAAAAATGTACCCCATTTCCAGAAGGTTCCAGTAGGACAGTGTGACCTCTGCTGATTGCCACTGCGTAAGTGAAACACAGAACTTGCTTCTAGTATGTAATTAAACCAGAATCCAGCATAAATCCAGACATTGTAGAAACATTCATTCTTTCCTGCACAGCAAGGCTCCCATGCTGCAAAATTTGTTCTAATGCTCGTTTTTAAAATTATTCCACAATGTGATTTATGCATTTTTCATTGTTTTTTGCTGGTGTTTGGTAGCTATACTGTCTCCTCCACATTATTTTAATTATTTTTACTCGAAGAAAAATTTGAGGATACCTGTATCAACCAAAATATTTTATTGACTTAATTTCCTTAAAAAATAAAAATAACACAAAATTTTAATATTTTTTCCCTACTCTGCAGGGAATTGTAGGAGCAGTTATTTCTTCCCAGGTGGTTAATTTAATGTTTGAACTTAGATATTTTTATTTGTCGGCACTAAACAGAAAGAAATCCTAATCAAAGTGTGTTGGTTGGTCGCTATAAAATAATTTCTACAGACTTGAACACTATGAAAATAGACTGATTAATGTATAACATATACAAACTGAGGAATCTTTTCTCATAACTTTGTTTACAAATTCAGAACTTAAAAAAAAAGCCTAATAGACTTTTAAGAAAGACTGACTTTTATAATAAATATAGAAATACAATAGAGGCTTGATAGTTGTAAATGAAGAATATACTAACTTCTTTTTCCCCCTTTGGGTTTTGTTTTCATGTAATGTAGCTAACTACACCAATTACAGCATATAAATAGTAAGCAGTGTAATTTTATAGTTTTACACAAATTACATGTATATCACCAAACTTTTGTGTATAAATATTGAAGACAAAATGAACGAGTTAAAATCTGTTCAAGAAAACAGAGGAAAAGAAAAGCTGAAAATTAGACTCTCTAAATTAAGAAATTGTACACTCACAGGAAATATATGAGCTAAAAGGAGGGGCTGAGAGTAAAAGGAGAGAAGATCTAAAACGTGACAGTGGTTTTTAGGAATAAAGTATAAATTACCTGGCTAGACAGAGACTCTGCACAGTGTCTTCCTGTCACAGATGACTGAACTGTGGCCCAAGTACAAGACAGAAGGCCACAGCTCTGCAGTTCTCATTTTAGTAAAAGGATGTCACCAACCTCCCTTGCTTGTGGGCCACAGTTCTGTCCTCTATGACAGGAAAACAAATTCTTGATCTGCCTTCCTCACAATTCCTTTGCAATAAATATGTGCTACTCAGGATTGAATTTTGACCCACAAGGAAGAACTGGTTGGTAATATAGAAATGAGGAAGATATCTATTGTCTATTCTTTTCCATTTTTCAAACTGGGATGAAATGCATGTAACGTCAAATTTATCATCTTAAATTTTTATTGACTTAATTTCCTTAAAAAATAAAAATAACACAAAATTTTAATATTTTTTCCCTACTCTGCAGGGAATTGTAGGAGCAGTTATTTCTTCCCAGGTGGTTAATTTAATGTTTGAACTTAGATATTCTTATTTGTCGGCACTAAACAGAAAGAAATCCTAATCAAAGTGTGTTGGTTGGTCGCTATAAAATAATTTCTACAGACTTGAACACTATGAAAATAGACTGATTAATGTATAACATATACAAACTGAGGAATCTTTTCTCATAACTTTGTTTACAAATTCAGAACTTAAAAAAAAAGCCTAATAGACTTTTAAGAAAGACTGACTTTTATAATAAATATAGAAATACAATAGAGGCTTGATAGTTGTAAATGAAGAATATACTAACTTCTTTTTCCCCCTTTGGGTTTTGTTTTCATGTAATGTAGCTAACTACACCAATTACAGCATATAAATAGTAAGCAGTGTAATTTTATAGTTTTACACAAATTACATGTATATCACCAAACTTTTGTGTATAAATATTGAAGACAAAATGAACGAGTTAAAATCTGTTCAAGAAAACAGAGGAAAAGAAAAGCTGAAAATTAGACTCTCTAAATTAAGAAATTGTACACTCACAGGAAATATATGAGCTAAAAGGAGGGGCTGAGAGTAAAAGGAGAGAAGATCTAAAACGTGACAGTGGTTTTTAGGAATAAAGTATAAATTACCTGGCTAGACAGAGACTCTGCACAGTGTCTTCCTGTCACAGATGACTGAACTGTGGCCCAAGTACAAGACAGAAGGCCACAGCTCTGCAGTTCTCATTTTAGTAAAAGGATGTCACCAACCTCCCTTGCTTGTGGGCCACAGTTCTGTCCTCTATGACAGGAAAACAAATTCTTGATCTGCCTTCCTCACAATTCCTTTGCAATAAATATGTGCTACTCAGGATTGAATTTTGACCCACAAGGAAGAACTGGTTGGTAATATAGAAATGAGGAAGATATCTATTGTCTATTCTTTTCCATTTTTCAAACTGGGATGAAATGCATGTAACGTCAAATTTATCATCTTAAATAATTTTTAGTGTAGAGTTCAATAATATTAAATACATTCATGCTATTGTGCAACCATCTCCATCATCCATTCAAATAACTCTTTTCATCTAGCAAAACTGAAAGTCTAGACCTATTAAACAATAACTCCCCTTTCTTTCCTTTCCCCAGCTCCTGGCAACCATCATTGCATTTTCAGACTTTATGATTTTTGACTGCTCTAAGTATTTGATGTAAGTGGAATAAAACAGCATTTTGTCTTTTTGTGTCTGGCTTATTTCATTTAGCATAATGTTCTTTAAGTTCATCCATATTGGGACATATTGAAGAATTGCCTTCCTATTTAATAAATAACTAATAAAAACCAACTGTATAGCACAGGGAACTCTACTCAGTGGTCTGCGGTGACAGGTTACTGAGGAAGGAAATTCAAAGGGATAAATGAATATGTGTGGCTGATTTACCTTGCTGTACAGCAGAAACTAACACACATGGTAAAGCAACTAGACTCTAATAAGAAAAAAATAATTTCCTTCTTATTTCAGACTGAATAATGTTCCACTGTCGGCTTCCCTGGTAACCCAGTGGTAAAGAATTCCCCTGCCAATGCAGGAGATGTGGGTTTGATCCCTGGGTCAGGAAGATCCCCTGGAGAAGAAATGTCCCCACTTTTATCTCCATTTTTGGGTCTTCCCGTTTTTTTCTTAATACTGCTAGTTTCGTCAGTTTTGTTGATCCTTTTTTTTAAAGAACTAATAATTAGTTTCACGGATTTTATCTACTGTTCTTTTATTCACTATTTCACTTACCTCTGCTGTAACCTTTATTATTTCTTTCCTACTGCTTGCCTTGTGCTTATTTTGTTATTTACTAGTTCCTTAGATGGCAAAGTTAGGATGTTGATTTGAGATCAGAAAGTATCATTTTTTCTTAACATTTGCAGTAGCCCTAACTGAGAACCCTGTGCCTACTCACATTTCAAGAAACATTTAGAGAACTTTTCACATGATTGCCTAGCAAGAGACTCCTCAAGGAATGTTCCTGGAGTTTCTCAGCCCTCTAAATCATAGATAGAAAAGATAGAAAAGAGGGAGCCAAAATTAAAAGAAGAATTTTTGAAAAGGCTCAAACTCTGATTAAGGGGAGACTCATGATGAATACTAAGTTCAACTTCATAGAACTATTTTAGGGCTTCCCTGGTGGTCCAGTGGGTAAGGACACCGCCTTGCAGTGCAAGGGATGCCGGTTTGATCCCTGGCCTGGGAAGATCCCACGTGCTGCAAAGCGACAGGACCGATGTGTCCAAACTACCCAGCCGGAGCTCTGGAGCGCCTGCGCCCAGAGTTGGTGCTCTGCGGCGACAGCGGCCACTGCGATGGGAGGTCCACACAGGCCAAAGAACAAAGAAGGATGAAAATAGGCACCATTTGTCTTGCCTATTTAAATTTAAAAAAACTAATAAAACCAACTGTATAGCACAGGAACTCTACTCAGTGGTCTGCGGTGACAGGTTACTGAGGAAGGAAATTCAAAGGATAAATGAATATGTGTGGCTGATTTACCTTGCTGTACAGCAGAAACTAACACACATGGTAAAGCAACTAGACTCTAATAAGAAAAAAATAATTTCCTTCTTATTTCAGACTGAATAATGTTCCACTGTCGGCTTCCCTGGTAACCCAGTGGTAAAGAATTCCCCTGCCAATGCAGGAGATGTGGGTTTGATCCCTGGGTCAGGAAGATCCCCTGGAGAAGAAATGTCCCCACTTTTATCTCCATTTTTGGGTCTTCCCGTTTTTTTCTTAATACTGCTAGTTTCGTCAGTTTTGTTGATCCTTTTTTTTAAAGAACTAATAATTAGTTTCACGGATTTTATCTACTGTTCTTTTATTCACTATTTCACTTACCTCTGCTGTAACCTTTATTATTTCTTTCCTACTGCTTGCCTTGTGCTTATTTTGTTATTTACTAGTTCCTTAGATGGCAAAGTTAGGATGTTGATTTGAGATCAGAAAGTATCATTTTTTCTTAACATTTGCAGTAGCCCTAACTGAGAACCCTGTGCCTACTCACATTTCAAGAAACATTTAGAGAACTTTTCACATGATTGCCTAGCAAGAGACTCCTCAAGGAATGTTCCTGGAGTTTCTCAGCCCTCTAAATCATAGATAGAAAAGATAGAAAAGAGGGAGCCAAAATTAAAAGAAGAATTTTTGAAAAGGCTCAAACTCTGATTAAGGGGAGACTCATGATGAATACTAAGTTCAACTTCATAGAACTATTTTAGGGCTTCCCTGGTGGTCCAGTGGGTAAGGACACCGCCTTGCAGTGCAAGGGATGCCGGTTTGATCCCTGGCCTGGGAAGATCCCACGTGCTGCAAAGCGACAGGACCGATGTGTCCAAACTACCCAGCCGGAGCTCTGGAGCGCCTGCGCCCAGAGTTGGTGCTCTGCGGCGACAGCGGCCACTGCGATGGGAGGTCCACACAGGCCAAAGAACAAAGAAGGATGAAAATAGGCAAATGAATGACCAGTAGAAGTAGCCAAAAAAAAAAAAAAGGACTATTTTATTAAGCAATGGTTGGAACAAGAAGTAGGAGGAAGAGGAGATGGAGGCCTCAGAGATGCAACAAGAAAGTGGAAGTATGTCACTTCTAATTTAGCCTTGCCTTATCAAAGGGGGTAACTTTCCAGCTAAAAAATTGGAAACAATCACAAGGGTTAAGGCTAATCAGATGGGGAAAGAAATCTTTGTTCCTCTGTTTTGGTTTCTAAACACAAATGCTTGACATTCCAGGACACTAAAAACACTGTGGATGCAAAATCTGTGCTTGGTAACATTTGCAGAGTCATGGAGAAGATAAAGATCACCAGAAGCAAAAAAAAAGACTAATGAGCAAGAAAGAGAACAGAAGAAAGTATGCCCTGGGGGTGAGGGGGTGGGGTGGGGGGATGGGGCTGGAGAAAAAAAAAAAATAAAGTGTCCCTTGGCACACTGATGATACTTGGTATTATAGATCTGGATTCCATCTAAGCCTACAACTTACTCTTAATCATTTTAGAATATCTGCAACTGGCTCATACAAATATTTCTATTAGTTTAACAAATATTTATTAAGGGCTGCCTTTTTTTCCACCTTGCAACTTTGGCAGGTAATTCATACTCATAAACAGGAGGACCACAAACATTTTTAAACTGAGGATGAAATCATGTCAAAGAGTTGTTGGCCAAAAGACAGATAAGCTTTGATGATCTGAATATGTTCCCCAAATCCCACAGTGTCTTCCTTCCAGCAGACTGAACCAAATGGGCTTCCCTGGTGCCTCAGGCAGTAAAGAATGTGCCCGTAATGCAGGAGACCTGGGTTTGATCTCTGAGTCAGGAAGATCCCCTAAAGAAGGGAATGGCTTACCCATGCTAGGTATTCTTGCCTGGAGAATTTCATGGACTGAGGAACTTGGCAGGCTACAGTCCACAGAGTTACAGAGTCAGACACAACTGGATGACTCAGGCACATAAATACAGGGGTGCAAAACACATGGAATTATTGTTTTGTGAGTATTTTAGGGTGAGAGGTTTGTTTAGAGGGCAACAGAGCACAGTAAGAAGGCTCCAGAGGTAGATTAGTGTTGGAGCTAATGAAGCAAAAGGGACAGTATGTAAGAGGAGACTGAGCATCAAGTTTTGTTTTTTTTTTTTTAACTTTTATTTCTGAGCATCTACTCTTATTAGAGTAGGGCATGAATGACTAGAGCATCTGCAGTTGGGGAGCTGGCCAAGGATACAGGAAGGATAGACAGGGTGGGAATTAACTGGCTTGAAGTGTTAATAGCTCTCTGGTGTAGAGTTATTTCCATGCAGGTGCAAACTGTTTCTGGTGGTATCGGAGGTCTGTGGGTGCTACCCGATTGCAGCAGACTTTGGCGAATGTTTAAATTTCATTTCAAGAACAAAATTGACCAAGTTGTGAATGTTCCTACTTAACTTCTTTACTTGGATTTTCTGTGTGTGTGACTTGTATTTAGGAGAATTAGTAGGAGGTTCGGGCAGGAGAGGTAGACATAAAGAAGCAGAGGGAGAGTGTTAAAGTATGGATCCAAGAGAATCTAGTATGGCTGCATGAAAGGGATTGAACTGTACGTTGCTAGGGGCATGAATTGGAACAACTTTTATGGTCTTTGTGATATACAAATAATCAGAAATTTCTAAAATTACTATTTATGGTTCTTAGACTGGATTCCTTAACCATGACTGTGTGAGCTAAGCCACATAGAACATTAAGATTTTTAAGATTTAAGATTTTATGAAAAAAAGCTTTTGATGAAGAGGTTCCTGAAGTAGGAATTCCATAGGCAGTGAAGGGGAAGACATAGGTTAGACTTGCATATATTTTTTTTACTCCATGTAGGAATTAATAAGACTCTTCAGTGGCTCAGTTCCCTTGAGTGGGGGAGGGGTTGGAGGAAGAAGAGATGTTCCTCAACCCAGAGAATTTGGGAACCATTCTTCAGTGCCTATGGAACAATCCTATGCATACTGGTGTTCTCTGAAGTTCACACACTTCTTTGGACCCAATACTTAGATCATCCAAAGAGTAGATGCTTTACGCAATTTCCCTAACTTGCAATTTCCTCCTCGATGAGAGTATTTGTGAAAAAATATTGCAAAATGACTTTCAAAAATTGCTAACATTATGCTTATTTCTGAAGTCCAGGCTACAGACTTAAGATTGGATTTAAGATTGTTGGATAGACAAAGTTTTCTCCTTTCATTTACTAAAACCATAAGCTTGGATTTGGTCCTAGGCAGAGGAGGTGTTTTTTTTGGCACTGATATTTCTTGTAAGAGGAGCTTGCTGGCTGGTTTGATTGAGGTTAATTGTCTGTTGGCCAACAGTCTTTCAGCTGATATCTAGATATGCCCTCATTTAGTCATCACGTTATGAAAATTTCAGTGTATTTAGTGATGAATAATTATAACCAATAATATATTATAAACTTCTTATACACAGGAAACATGTATCTTTTAGAATTTTCATGTCCAGTTCTTTCTTTAATCCTTTAAGAATGTATTTCTTTCTTCTTTTCCTTTCTCCTTTCCTCCCTCCCTTCTTCCTTCCTGACTTCCTCTTCCCACCCTCCTTCCGTTCCTTTCTCCTTTCTGTAGTATCAAATAGTACTAAGCACCAAGCACCTGGTGACTGACAGAGATAGCCCCAATCTTTATACAACAGAGGGGCCCCAAGCCATCTAAACTGTTGCAAATTCAGACAAGCCTAAGGACATTCCAGGGCCAGCTGTATTTGTATGAAGCTGAGGACTCCCCTGGGGAACCAGACTCAAGGAAGGAGAGTCAAAGCCAGAGAGGTCTGGTCCAAAGATAATGGGCTAGATCATTCTGTATCCATCTGTCAGGGACATGCAGCAACTGGAGCAGCCTCTTAGCTGCTGGATGAAGGCACAGGGTACAGGGCCGCCTAGAGGCATCTGGAGGAAATGGATGTAGGAACATGTGCGGTGAGGATAACGGACTCCCAGAGGGAGACGGAGACATTATCCTGCAGAACTGGGGCAGAGTCTTACAGTTCTAGAAGCAGGAGTAACGTCACAGGAAAAGAGTGTGGCCCAAGGATTCAGGGTTTTGAAGTATTTTGAGAAAATATCTGCAGAGGAAACGGATGCACTTCAAAGGGTATTGGTATCTTTCCTTATCACTCATTGTGAGGAAATGCTCATGAAAGTGACACACCTGTTCTATAGCTGTGTCCTCTGCTTACGAACACCACATGTACCACATCAGGGAGAACCTAAAAATGGCCCATTCCAATGTTACTCTGATGTGGGTATTCAAAAGGAAGCCTGCTCATGAAAAGCATACGTGCAAAATGCTGCAAACCTTTCCTCTAAGAAAACAGAGCACAAAGTTTGTCTAACTCAAATAATACACGTTTTTAAGAATTAAATCTATGTTGTAAGTACTTCTTTTTTTTATTCTTTTTTTTTGTAAATACTTCTTTTATTTGATGAAACGTGTACGTGTTCTTTGAAATGTCTTTCTTATAATTGTTTTCTCTAACCCAGAATTAACATGAAAAAACTAAGCAGATTGGAGGGACATTCTTATTTCTATGATTATTGTTATAAGCACATAAAATGAATTCTTCACAGTGTGTGTGAGCTTAGCTGGTTATAAGCAAATGTCTCTAGACATTTAATGATGCTAGACTTTAATAAGTCTTTTTAGTAGCACCGTGTAATAAGGTGGTCTGCCTATGTTTTCTGGTTTGTGAATATCACAGCTGTATGTCAGCTTACACATCCCCAGGCTACAGCTCAGGCCAGCTCCAGCCCCACTGTGGGCATTAAAAGTCTATGGTTTATCATTAGCCTAAAAATGCCTATAGTTAGATTCTATAATGTTTCCTAGATTTTTTTTTCTTTTTCCTATATCAAGAAATGAGGAAAAAAATGTAAGTTGTCTGTGGCCTGAAATGGATCTTTTGGGAATCAGGACTTGCATTAACTATACCTAGCCTTGCCTGTGGAACACAGACCATGTGCCTGTTTCAATATTTACAAAATGTATTCTTAGGAAACACCGAGTAATAAAACATGAAATGAGGCAAAAGAGTAGGAATTTAGCTCTTATTTTGCTTTAGATAGATATTTTGTCTCAATCTTGGAATGAACTTGACCATTAGAGACGGATGGTTCAACTAGGCTGGAAAAAATTTTTAAGCAAGAGCAAGACCTACGTTCCCCTCTTTGCAATTATGCAGATGAAACCTGTTTAGAGGATTAAAAGGGATGGAAGAGATTAGTAAGTGACATTAGAAGAGTTCACATAGCGGAATTTTTAAAAAGACTTTGGTCAACTGAGCATTAAAAAAAATGAAGGGTAAGCATTTTGTAATTTGTGTGGCTGTGTGTAAGCAGTAAGCCTATTTTCACAGCTCTTACTGTTCTTACCCCTGACACCCTCCCCACTATAGACTTGTCCATAGATGATCCATACAGATATGGGTCTGACCAGAGATGGCAGAAGCTTCCTCAGCACCTACTGGCATTGGACTTCCTGGTGATGCTGGTTTAGTCTCTCAGTTGTGTCCAACTCTTTTCGACCCCGTAGACTGTAGCTCACCAGGCTCCTCTGTCCATGTGATTCTTCAGGCAAGAATACTGGAGTGGGTTGTTATTTTCTTCTCCAGGGGATCTTTCCAACCCAGGAAACAAACCCAGATTTCCTACATTCTAGGCAGATTCTTTACCAACTGAGCCACCAGGACCATTAGGACCCCTGACATTCAATAAACACAGATTTCCAAAATAGAGTTTTCAAAAATTCTTCCCCCTCACCCCTTCACAGGAAATAGACAATTCTCTGAACACATAAACATCCCTTACCCCAAGTTTACAAGAACACAGATTAGGAGTTTGGCCTATCACTTGAAAAATTGCCCCTCTTGAACACAGTGCCTTCTTTCAGAAGCTCAAGAATAGTAGTGGAAACTATTTTACATAATCATTGACCCTGTAAGGGGTGGGAAGGGAGAGCCTCTGTGAAGAGACAATTGGGAGAAAAAGGAGAGCTCACTTTGTTTTTAAATACCCTAAATGAAATGTATAAAAACCACAAAGAATAGTTTTATCAAAGGATGTAAAGGAAATAGAATCTTCAGAAAAGAAGGGCTGTGTTTGTGCTAGGGAGAGTTGAAAAGCGTACTTTTTAAGAGAGTCAAACTTCAACCAAGGACTTGGCTTTTTTAGCCAACTATAAAAATTAGAAAAAATCCTTTCTCTAGGACTAGATCAAAGAGTCTTTATTATAGATCCCAGCAACTAGCCTCTCTCCATGGATTTCACATGCAAGTATATCTGGGTGGATTGCCATTGCCTCCTCTGGGGAATCTTACTCGGAAATCAAACCTGCGTCTTTTACATCTCTTGCATTGGCAGGAGGATTCTTCACTACTCTGCCGCCTCTCTAAACAAATAATTATTGGTAAACACCAAAATTGAAAAAAGCATACTAGACAGTAACAGCATACTAGACATCGTTTTCTTACATATAGTCCACAGAGTTAAAATTCCGATTAGATAATTATAACATATGTGACTTGTAGAATTTGGAACTTTTATGCTGAAGAGTAGTGTGTGTGTGACTCTTTGCGACCCCATGGACTGTAGTCCACCAGGCTTCTCTGTCCATGGAGTTTTCCAGGCAAGAATATTGGAGTAGCTTGGCATTTCTTTCTCCAGGGGATCTTCCCAACCCAGTGTTTGAATTTCCAGTCTCCTGTGTCTCCTGCACTGGCGGACTCTTTTTCTTTTTTCTTTTTTTATTTCTTGAGGGGGTGGGGCGGGGAGGGAGGTGTGTGGGCAGGCCATTTCTATTGGTCTTTCATTTATCTATTTTCATCCATCTTTGTTCTTTGGCCCGTGTGGGTCTCCCATCGCGGTGGTCTCTGTCGTTGCAGAGCGCTGGCTCTGGGTGCATGCGCTCCAGAGCTCCGGCTCGGTGATTGGACACATCGGTCTAGCCGCTCCGCGGCACGTGGCATCTTCCCAGGCCAGGGATCAAACCTGCGTCCCTTGCACTACAAGGTGGTGTCCTTACCCACTGGACCACCAGGGAAGCCCAGCAGGTGGACTCTTACTACTAGTGCTCTGTGAAGAGTTGGGGGCTCATAAATACCCTAAATGAAATGTATAAAAACCACAAAGAATAGTTTTATCAAAGGATGTAAAGGAAATAGAATCTTCAGAAAAGAAGGGCTGTGTTTGTGCTAGGGAGAGTTGAAAAGCGTACTTTTTAAGAGAGTCAAACTTCAACCAAGGACTTGGCTTTTTTAGCCAACTATAAAAATTAGAAAAAATCCTTTCTCTAGGACTAGATCAAAGAGTCTTTATTATAGATCCCAGCAACTAGCCTCTCTCCATGGATTTCACATGCAAGTATATCTGGGTGGATTGCCATTGCCTCCTCTGGGGAATCTTACTCGGAAATCAAACCTCGTCTTTTACATCTCTTGCATTGGCAGGAGGAATCTTCACTACTCTGCCGCCTCTCTAAACAAATAATTATTGGTAAACACCAAAATTGAAAAAAGCATACTAGACAGTAACAGCATACTAGACATCGTTTTCTTACATATAGTCCACAGAGTTAAAATTCGATTAGATGATTATAACATATGTGACTTGTAGAATTTGGAACTTTTATGCTGAAGAGTAGTGTGTGTGTGACTCTTTGCGACCCCATGGACTGTAGTCCACCAGGCTTCTCTGTCCATGGAGTTTTCCAGGCAAGAATATTGGAGTAGCTTGGCATTTCTTTCTCCAGGGGATCTTCCCAACCCAGTGTTTGAATTTCCAGTCTCCTGTGTCTCCTGCACTGGCGGACTCTTTTTCTTTTTTCTTTTTTTATTTCTTGAGGGGGTGGGGCGGGGAGGGAGGTGTGTGGGCAGGCCATTTCTATTGGTCTTTCATTTATCTATTTTCATCCATCTTTGTTCTTTGGCCCGTGTGGGTCTCCCATCGCGGTGGTCTCTGTCGTTGCAGAGCGCTGGCTCTGGGTGCATGCGCTCCAGAGCTCCGGCTCGGTGATTGGACACATCGGTCTAGCCGCTCCGCGGCACGTGGCATCTTCCCAGGCCAGGGATCGAACCTGCGTCCCTTGCACTACAAGGTGGTGTCCTTACCCACTGGACCACCAGGGAAGCCCAGCAGGTGGACTCTTTACTACTAGTGCTACCTGGGAAGCCAGTTTATACCAAATTGACCCGACTTGAAAGAACCAAGTAATGATGTTGAAGAGTCACATTTAACAGCTGAGTTTTATACCCTTTAAAACTTAAAGGTGCGTTGAGCGTTTGCCCTCTTCATAAACTATAAACTTCTTGAAGCATGATCTGTCTGTCCCTATGGTATGGTCATTCAACTTTGAGCAACTGAACTAATCTGAGTAACGATTCATCTGTCACTAGAGGGGGTTAAAGCATTTCTGTCCTCTGTTGTCACAGAGAAAGGTTCTAGAAAGTTGTCCTTTATCCCACTTGGTATGCGTGGGAGTATTAAATCCCAAATAGAACAGTGCTAAACTTTTTTTTTTCATATTTTGTTTTTCTATAAACAAACTTTATCTGTGGCCTTGTAGCAGACGGTCAGTTCCAGGAAACACACAACTAACAATGTCATTCCCCTTGTATTGCACATAATATAAAAACAGAGTTTAAGTAAATATTCGATTTAGGACAATTTGAAAAATTTAACTTTGGAATAGCCTTTCCCTGGTATGTATTGATCACTTTTCTTTTTCCAGAGTGACTATTTCTGTAGATTCAGTATGCCATACCTACATTATTTAAATGAAACTCGTTCAATGTAACATATGATACAGTAACAAAGTATAATCTTAGTCTCGGCGTTTGCAAAGTAGAGGTTAAATTTGAAGGTTCAACTCCTGCTGTGCATCCAAAAAAAGCTGATCTATAAATAGCAGTAGAGCAACACCTAGTGCTAACTGCAGATATAGCAGAAACATCATCGGTCACAACGTGCTTATTAAATTCTTAAGGTTAATGTTGCAGTTGGATGGCTCTTTTTATTGGTATTTTAATCATGAAATTATTCTGTGAAATGATAGACATGGACCTGCTGATCTCTAAGGTTCTTTTAGACTCTTTCTTTCTGAGATCCTCTAGTTGGGTTCTTACTATGTACTTTTCATTCTCTATGCCACATTCTTCTTAGTGAATTTGTCTCTTCAATAAAGGAGGCTTGCCTAGGTCTGGCTTTTATCTTTTATGTCAATCAGCTTTGTGTGGATGGTGAGGAAGAAATAGAAGGGTTTGTGTACTGGGACAATGCTATGGGGAAGTTCCAAGAAATCTTTTCTCCTCTTTATACCAAATTGAACCGACTTGAAAGAACCAAGTAATGATGTTGAAGAGTCACATTTAACAGCTGAGTTTTATACCCTTTAAAACTTAAAGGTGCGTTGAGCGTTTGCCCTCTTCATAAACTATAAACTTCTTGAAGCATGATCTGTCTGTCCCTATGGTATGGTCATTCAACTTTGAGCAACTGAACTAATCTGAGTAACGATTCATCTGTCACTAGAGGGGGTTAAAGCATTTCTGTCCTCTGTTGTCACAGAGAAAGGTTCTAGAAAGTTGTCCTTTATCCCACTTGGTATGCGTGGGAGTATTAAATCCCAAATAGAACAGTGCTAAACTTTTTTTTTTCATATTTTGTTTTTCTATAAACAAACTTTATCTGTGGCCTTGTAGCAGACGGTCAGTTCCAGGAAACACACAACTAACAATGTCATTCCCCTTGTATATCACATCATATAAAAACAGAGTTTAAGTAAAGAATTGAATTAGGACAATTTGAAAAATTTAACTTTGGAATAGCCTTTCCCTGGTATGTATTGATCACTTTTCTTTTTCCAGAGTGACTATTTCTGTAGATTCAGTATGCCATACCTACATTATTTAAATGAAACTCGTTCAATGTAACATATGATACAGTAACAAAGTATAATCTTAGTCTCGGCGTTTGCAAAGTAGAGGTTAAATTTGAAGGTTCAACTCCTGCTGTGCATCCAAAAAAAGCTGATCTATAAATAGCAGTAGAGCAACACCTAGTGCTAACTGCAGATATAGCAGAAACATCATCGGTCACAACGTGCTTATTAAATTCTTAAGGTTAATGTTGCAGTTGGATGGCTCTTTTTATTGGTATTTTAATCATGAAATTATTCTGTGAAATGATAGACATGGACCTGCTGATCTCTAAGGTTCTTTTAGACTCTTTCTTTCTGAGATCCTCTAGTTGGGTTCTTACTATGTACTTTTCATTCTCTATGCCACATTCTTCTTAGTGAATTTGTCTCTTCAATAAAGGAGGCTTGCCTAGGTCTGGCTTTTATCTTTTATGTCAATCAGCTTTGTGTGGATGGTGAGGAAGAAATAGAAGGGTTTGTGTACTGGGACAATGCTATGGGGAAGTTCCAAGAAATCTTTTCTCCTCTTTAAAAAATAAAATAAAAACTAGAGGAGGATATCTGCATTTTGAAAAAGGAAAGTATGGGCCTTTGTATACAAAAATGATAGGATCATTTGCTAATAGTAGGAAATGTTTATATTATACTACCCAACTTGTGTCATAAGGACACACTTAGTTTATTATTGTAATAGTCATCCTGTCTCAGAAATCATCACAATATCATCTGTGTGGATATATAATAGGAATATAAGTTTACATAGCCAAATTCTTCCGAGCAAAAGTTTTACATGTCTTTGTTATTTCATTTTTATGCAGATTAGGGGGATATACTTATTATTTTAATAATAAGCATTTTTAATCTGGAAAGTGGTCAGATTAAAAAAATAAAGTGTTTGAGGGCTTCCCTGGTAACTCAGTGGTGAAGAGTTTGCCTGCCAATGCAGGGGACACAGGTTCAGTCCCTGATCCAGGAAGAGTCCACATGCTGTGAAGCAACTAAGCCCGTGAGCCACACCTATGGAGCCTGTGCTCTAGAGCCTTGGAGCTGCAACTATGGAGCCTATGTGCTGCAACTACTGAAGCCCGTGTGCTCTAGAGCCTGAGTTCCACAACAAGAGAAGTCACCGCAATGAGAAGCCTGCTCAGCTCAACTAGAGAGTAGTCCCCACTCCCTGCAACTAGAGAAGAGCCTATGGCAGCTATGAAAACCCAGAATAGCCAAAAATAAATGAAATTAAAAAAAAAAAATAAAGTGTTTAAATAAGCAGAGATTCATTATAACCGTTATAGCCATTAAATTAGACAGATCACCACGAACACAGGCTAGTTTAAAAGTTGGTATCACCAGGGGATTAAAGAACTATGTACAGCACACAGCTATATTTAAAATGGATAACCAAGAAGGACCTCCTGTATGGCACATGGAACTCTGCTCAATGGTACTGGCAGCCTGGATGGGAGGAGAGTTTGGGGGAGAATGGATACATGTGTTATGCATGGCTGAGCCCCTTCAATGTTCACCTGAAACTATTGCCTAGGTCTGGCTTTTATCTTTTATGTCAATCAGCTTTGTGTGGATGGTGAGGAAGAAATAGAAGGGTTTGTGTACTGGGACAATGCTATGGGGAAGTTCCAAGAAATCTTTTCTCCTCTTTAAAAAATAAAATAAAAACTAGAGGAGGATATCTGCATTTTGAAAAAGGAAAGTATGGGCCTTTGTATACAAAAATGATAGGATCATTTGCTAATAGTAGGAATGTTTATATTATACTACCCAACTTGTGTCATAAGGACACACTTAGTTTATTATTGTAATAGTCATCCTGTCTCAGAAATCATCACAATATCATCTGTGTGGATATATAATAGGAATATAAGTTTACATAGCCAAATTCTTCCGAGCAAAAGTTTTACATGTCTTTGTTATTTCATTTTTATGCAGATTAGGGGGATATACTTATTATTTTAATAATAAGCATTTTTAATCTGGAAAGTGGTCAGATTAAAAAAATAAAGTGTTTGAGGGCTTCCCTGGTAACTCAGTGGTGAAGAGTTTGCCTGCCAATGCAGGGGACACAGGTTCAGTCCCTGATCCAGGAAGAGTCCACATGCTGTGAAGCAACTAAGCCCGTGAGCCACACCTATGGAGCCTGTGCTCTAGAGCCTTGGAGCTGCAACTATGGAGCCTATGTGCTGCAACTACTGAAGCCCGTGTGCTCTAGAGCCTGAGTTCCACAACAAGAGAAGTCACCGCAATGAGAAGCCTGCTCAGCTCAACTAGAGAGTAGTCCCCACTCCCTGCAACTAGAGAAGAGCCTATGGCAGCTATGAAAACCCAGAATAGCCAAAAATAAATGAAATTAAAAAAAAAAAAATAAAGTGTTTAAATAAGCAGAGATTCATTATAACCGTTATAGCCATTAAATTAGACAGATCACCACGAACACAGGCTAGTTTAAAAGTTGGTATCACCAGGGGATTAAAGAACTATGTACAGCACACAGCTATATTTAAAATGGATAACCAAGAAGGACCTCCTGTATGGCACATGGAACTCTGCTCAATGGTACTGGCAGCCTGGATGGGAGGAGAGTTTGGGGGAGAATGGATACATGTGTTATGCATGGCTGAGCCCCTTCAATGTTCACCTGAAACTATTACCACATTATATGTTAATTGGTCATACTCCAATACAAAATAAAAAGATTTTTCTCAAAACAACAACAAAAAAAGTACCTGTGAGAGTTTTCTCTCAGAGGCGGAAGTTCTTGCTGGACTCAGGCAGTTAGTCTGTGACCTTGTGTCTTCCTCTATTTAACACAGGGTCATGTGGTAATGTCATGTGATGGTACAGTCAGGCCAAAGGAATCCCAAGATGTTGCTGGTGACTCAGGGGTGCCTCTCCCATGTATCTACATACAATGTGGAAGTGTCACCATGAAGTCTCACAGCTGGGTAAGCTAACCCAGAAGATCTTTCTTGTGTTTCTGTATAGATTTCACAGAGAGAGTTAAGGTACCAAGAAATTAAGTCTTTTTAAGTGAAGGTCTCAGGAGTTAACTCCCACAGCAAAATGATATGGATAAGTTAGATTGTGATAAGCAGTGACTCCATAAATTCATTCATTCATTCATCAATACTTTTCTATACAATAACTATCGCTCTTGGCTCTGGGATGTAGCAGTGAACAAAACCAATTACTGGCTTTGTGAAGGTTTCATTCTAGTTGAAAAGATACATTCCAGTTGAAAAGATACATCAGTTGACCAAAGTATTGGAGCTTCAGCTTCAGCATTGGAAGAACCGATGCTGAAGCTGAAGCTCCAATACTTTGGCCACCTGAAGTGAAGAGATGACTCATTGGAAAAAACTCTGAAGCTGGGAAAAATAGAAGGCAAAAGAAGAAGGGGATGACAAGGGATGAGATGGTTGGATGGCATCACTGAGTCAGTGGACATGAGTTTGAGCAAGCTCCACGAGATGGTGAAGGACAGGGAAGCCTGGTGTGCTGCAGTCCATGGGGTCATGAAGAGTCAGACATGACTGAACTGAAGCCAGGAGCAAGGGAAAATAAAATCAAGCAGTCATAAGTAAGTTCAGAAAAGGGATGGAGAAACAGATTGGTAAGGGTTGGTCTGTGACGAGAGGCCTTTTGAGTGGAGACCTCAATAAAACAAAGCAGTGAATCAGTTGCTTATACTTTATTTAGCTCGCATTGCTTTCTTATATTGTAAAATATATAGAAAATGGAGACTTGATATTTTACCTGCTGTTTGGAAAACAGAGTAGGGACTTTTTTTTCCTGACCAATCAGAAACTGACTTAGAGGACTACCCTGGTGGCACAGTGGATAAAAATCTGCCTCCTAGCATATGAGATGAGTGCAATTGAGAGATAGTTTGAACATTCTCTGGTCTTGCCCTTTGGGACTTGAACAAAAACTGACCATTTCCAGTCCTGTGACCACTGCTGAGTTTTCCAAACTTGCTGGCATATTAAATGTAGCACTTTAACAGCATTATCTTTTAGGATTTCATAAAGCTCAGCTGGAATTCCATCACCTCCACTAGCTTTGTCTATAGTAATGCTTCCTAAGGGCCACTTGAGTTCAAAGTCCAGGATGTCTGGCTCTAGGGGAGTTATATTTAACCATGGTGGTTGTACAAATAGTGAAAATTAAGTCATTCATTGTTCTGAATGTACAAACATGAATAAATGAATAAGATTTTTAAAATCTGCCTGCTAAGGCAGGGGACACAGATGTCTATCCCTGGTTTGGAAGATTCCACAAGCTGCATGTGGAGCAAATAAGCCCGTGTGCCTCAACTACTGAGCCTCTTCCCTAGAACCCCTGAGCCCCAACTATCGAGTCTGTCTGTTGCAGCTACTGAAACCTGTTGCCTAATGCCCATGCTTTGCAGCAAGAGAAGTCACCATAATGAGAAGCCCACATACTGCAACTAGAGAGTAACTCCCACACTCTGAAGGTAGAGAAACCCATGCACAGCAATGAAGACTCAGCACAACCAAAATCTTAATAAATAACAATTAATTAATTTTTTAAAAAAGAAAATAAAAGAAACTGGCTTAGCAAGTCCATCCTATCTAGTCACTCTTGTATGGAGATTTGCCTTCGAGTTGTCTGCCACGTCCAGATCCTCTTTAAATTCTCATCTCTGCATTTTCTACACCAGACACTCCATCCGTGGAATGTCTGTTACCAGTTCCCTCCTAGCTTTTCATCCCTTTTCAAGAAGCCGAGAAAGAAGAGTGATTGATGGAGAAACAGATTGGTAAGGGTTGGTCTGTGACGAGAGGCCTTTTGAGTGGAGACCTCAATAAAACAAAGCAGTGAATCAGTTGCTTATACTTTACTTAGCTCGCATTGCTTTCTTATATTGTAAAATATATAGAAAATGGAGACTTGATATTTTACCTGCTGTTTGGAAAACAGAGTAGGGACTTTTTTTTCCTGACCAATCAGAAACTGACTTAGAGGACTACCCTGGTGGCACAGTGGATAAAAATCTGCCTCCTAGCATATGAGATGAGTGCAATTGAGAGATAGTTTGAACATTCTCTGGTCTTGCCCTTTGGGACTTGAACAAAAACTGACCATTTCCAGTCCTGTGACCACTGCTGAGTTTTCCAAACTTGCTGGCATATTAAATGTAGCACTTTAACAGCATTATCTTTTAGGATTTCATAAAGCTCAGCTGGAATTCCATCACCTCCACTAGCTTTGTCTATAGTAATGCTTCCTAAGGGCCACTTGAGTTCAAAGTCCAGGATGTCTGGCTCTAGGGGAGTTATATTTAACCATGGTGGTTGTACAAATAGTGAAAATTAAGTCATTCATTGTTCTGAATGTACAAACATGAATAAATGAATAAGATTTTTAAAATCTGCCTGCTAAGGCAGGGGACACAGATGTCTATCCCTGGTTTGGAAGATTCCACAAGCTGCATGTGGAGCAAATAAGCCCGTGTGCCTCAACTACTGAGCCTCTTCCCTAGAACCCCTGAGCCCCAACTATCGAGTCTGTCTGTTGCAGCTACTGAAACCTGTTGCCTAATGCCCATGCTTTGCAGCAAGAGAAGTCACCATAATGAGAAGCCCACATACTGCAACTAGAGAGTAACTCCCACACTCTGAAGGTAGAGAAACCCATGCACAGCAATGAAGACTCAGCACAACCAAAATCTTAATAAATAACAATTAATTAATTTTTTAAAAAAGAAAATAAAAGAAACTGGCTTAGCAAGTCCATCCTATCTAGTCACTCTTGTATGGAGATTTGCCTTCGAGTTGTCTGCCACGTCCAGATCCTCTTTAAATTCTCATCTCTGCATTTTTCTACACCAGACACTCCATCCGTGGAATGTCTGTTACCAGTTCCCTCCTAGCTTTTCATCCCTTTTCAAGAAGCCGAGAAAGAAGAGTGATTAGGTTTTATGTTCCTTGCATCTTTGCCCTCCTTAGTCTCTGCTGTGTTTGTTGACAAGTTTTCATTATTTTATGACACAGTCACCAGACTCAGGCTGAGATCACCAGTTTTTACTTGGAGTCTTTTAAATGTCCAGCTGGTGGATGTTTTTTTCCCAGTTACTGGTTATTTGTGTGCCACAAGGGTCCAAATGAGGCCTCCTTGGGGAAACTGTAGGTGAAATCTGTCCTGCAAGGAGCTCATTGGCCAATACCAGCAAGCAGAATTTATTACATGCCCACTGCTTGTAAGATGGAGAGAGGGGAGCCTAGCTGGAAGTTCCTGGTCCTCAAGGAGATAGCATTCTTAGTGATACAGACTTCGCAGGGACAGGGATTTTGATCACATATGTACTTTTTCTCTTTTGGGATTTATTTTAAGCCATGGAATCTTAGCTATGGAAGGAGTCTCAGAAATTATCTAGTCTGACTGCCACATGTTACTGAGAAGGACACTAAGATTATGAGGTTTTGAATTACTCAAGGTCACATAGCCCTGGTCTCTGTCTATTCTGCCAGGCTGCTCCTCATCATAATCATTTGTTTAAGCCTGCACCTCCTCAAGCAGATGTTCAAGAACATTCCATACGGCAACCATCCCAGCCCATCTCCACATCAAGGGCCAGAACCCGTACATGAAACATTGCAAAATGGAAACCTAGCCAGTATATGCTCTAGATAGTAGTTCTGGGATTTTCACATCAAAACACAGAAGTGAGCCTTTGGTTTTAGCTCCTTCTTTGTTCTAATAATAATAAAAAAAAAAAGTAAAGAAAAGAAATAGCAAGGAATCTCTTTGTTTAGTTCTTTCTTTTTTGTAACTGGGAGTGGAATCAGCAGTTCTAATAATGTCTCCTTTGTGCATACGTACCATCCTAACCATTGCTATTATATCCTTGGCTTGAGTCCAGCCCTATATACTTTGGTTCAATTTTCAAATGAATATATGTGCTTTAAAAAATGTAGTATACACTGATCTACCAGAGAAAAACAAAAATTACAAACTTCAGACTCTATTCATAAGCTCAAAACCAGGATTCAACACTAATTGGTTCAGTCACCTTCATTATTGAACTCTGTCCAGACCCAGACTTTAGAACCTCAGTTTTGCCTTCTGTAAAATGGGAATAATGACAACAACCATAGAGGGCTTTAGTGAATGCATCCTCTCTGTTCCTCCCTCCCTTTTGCCTTTCATGTGGCTAGAACTGGGTCAAAAATTATGAGTTTCTCACTGAACAAGTTTTCCCTTTCCTCTTTCAAAAATGCCAAGAGAAAGACCTAAATGAATATTAATTTCCCATTTATAAGGACTTAAAGAGTTGTCTGTAAAAGCAACTTTAAAAACCAGCATCATCTGAGAACACTTCAGGATATTTAGAGCAGTTCCTTTCCCATTCTTTTTTTTTTTTTTTTTTTTTGCCCTTTCTCTCAATTTTTTCCCCTTTTGTTCTCCCTACAAACAACTTTTGTAAAATGTACACGGACAGCCCATGGCTCCCATTGCTCCTCTGTCCCGGAATCAACTCTGTCCAGACCCAGGCTTTGAATCTGTGAGTGACGCAAGAAGCTGTTTTTGGCCTCAGGAATGTTTTCCTCTATGTTCTGACTCCTCTCTTGTTGTCCTCTCCTCTCCATCTTTTCTCCACCTCTCTTTCCCCAGACACCCCCACTGCTTTCCCTCTTCCTGTTTTCTTAGTTTCTTCCCCTCTCCTTGGTGGCCAAAGTACCCATCAATCACTGCTGCTGTCACAATCAGTTCTATCTGTGACTCTTCTATGTTCAGGATAAAATAAGATAGTAGCAGCCGCTTTAAAAGACAGACATCTCCACAGTAGCCTGTGGGAGGCTGCCTGGCGCATCAAGTCTGCCAATGAGAGTATTTCCTTCCAGCTGCAGGGCTAGGGAGAGCCAACCAACAATGAGCTGCACAAGTCTGCCGGTGACACACTTAAGTTGTTTTTCTTTGAAAGAACCATTGCTATTATATCCTTGGCTTGAGTCCAGCCCTATATACTTTGGTTCAATTTTCAAATGAATATATGTGCTTTAAAAAATGTAGTATACACTGATCTACCAGAGAAAAACAAAAATTACAAACTTCAGACTCTATTCATAAGCTCAAAACCAGGATTCAACACTAATTGGTTCAGTCACCTTCATTATTGAACTCTGTCCAGACCCAGACTTTAGAACCTCAGTTTTGCCTTCTGTAAAATGGGAATAATGACAACAACCATAGAGGGCTTTAGTGAATGCATCCTCTCTGTTCCTCCCTCCGTTTTGCCTTTCATGTGGCTAGAACTGGGTCAAAAATTATGAGTTTCTCACTGAACAAGTTTTCCCTTTCCTCTTTCAAAAATGCCAAGAGAAAGACCTAAATGAATATTAATTTCCCATTTATAAGGACTTAAAGAGTTGTCTGTAAAAGCAACTTTAAAAACCAGCATCATCTGAGAACACTTCAGGATATTTAGAGCAGTTCCTTTCCCATTCTTTTTTTTTTTTTGCCCTTTCTCTCAATTTTTTCCCCTTTTGTTCTCCCTACAAACAACTTTTGTAAAATGTACACGGACAGCCCATGGCTCCCATTGCTCCTCTGTCCCGGAATCAACTCTGTCCAGACCCAGGCTTTGAATCTGTGAGTGACGCAAGAAGCTGTTTTTGGCCTCAGGAATGTTTTCCTCTATGTTCTGACTCCTCTCTTGTTGTCCTCTCCTCTCCATCTTTTCTCCACCTCTCTTTCCCCAGACACCCCCACTGCTTTCCCTCTTCCTGTTTTCTTAGTTTCTTCCCCTCTCCTTGGTGGCCAAAGTACCCATCAATCACTGCTGCTGTCACAATCAGTTCTATCTGTGACTCTTCTATGTTCAGGATAAAATAAGATAGTAGCAGCCGCTTTAAAAGACAGACATCTCCACAGTAGCCTGTGGGAGGCTGCCTGGCGCATCAAGTCTGCCAATGAGAGTATTTCCTTCCAGCTGCAGGGCTAGGGAGAGCCAACCAACAATGAGCTGAACAAGTCTGCCGGTGACACACTTAAGTTGTTTTTCTTTGCAAAAACAGGGGAAAATTCTGATAAATTCCAGATGATTTCAAAACACATTTGAAGGTCAGATAATCAAAAGGCAGATAAAATTGGAATTAGGTAAGTACAAGTGGAGGCACAAATCTCTTTTTAGGTCCAAACATCTCGTGGATTGAAAGCCTTTAAATTTGACAATTCCCAGTTAGGGATGATAAAAATTGAACTTTGCTCTCCTTAAACCCCAAGCCATTATGAGAAGGGAGGGTTCACTCAAAGTTGAAGCTGAACAGCTAGGAAAAAGCTGAGGGAAGTGTACATTATAAATGAGCATTGGAATGGTTTTTAATCCAGTTAAGAACCTGAAATATTTGGAAAGGCCAAAAAGTATATTAAAGATGCCCATTAGTGTGTCTGCCTGAATGCTGTGTCTTCCACAGTATAATCAAAAACATGTGTCCATGGTTCTTATTCTAGGAAGACAGGTCCATCTTGGTACTGAAAGGGCCAAAGCAGTTTTTGTCTTACATTCCTTGCTCTGTGATGTACATTCATCAATATTCTTAGGAATTATTGAGCACCATGGCTGTATGTCTGTATAAAAGTTGGGCCTTTCGTTTTTTTGCACATTACTAAAGCAGAAGAGATTAAGAAGAGATGGCAAGAAAACACAGAAAAACTATACAAAAAAGATCTTAACGACCCAGATAACCACTATGGAGTGATTACTCACCTAGAGCCAGACATCTTGTAGTGCGAAGTCAAATGGGCCTTAGGAAGCCTCACTATAACGACCCTAGATTAACCACTATGGAGTGATTACTCACTGAGCATCCCTCTTTTCCCCAGACACCCCAGTTTCTTTTGTTCAGCCTCTCCTTGGTGGCCAAAGTACCCATCAATCACTGCTGCTGTCACAATCAGTTCTATCTGTGACTCTTCTATGTTCAGGATAAAATAAGATAGTAGCAGCCGCTTTAAAGACAGACATCTCCACAGTAGCCTGTGGAGGCTGCCTGGCGCATCAAGTCTGCCAATGAGAGTATTTCCTTCCAGCTGCAGGGCTAGGGAGAGCCAACCAACAATGAGCTGCACAAGTCTGCCGGTGACACACTTAAGTTGTTTTTCTTTGCAAAAACAGGGGAAAATTCTGATAAATTCCAGATGATTTCAAAACACATTTGAAGGTCAGATAATCAAAAGGCAGATAAAATTGGAATTAGGTAAGTACAAGTGGAGGCACAAATCTCTTTTTAGGTCCAAACATCTCGTGGATTGAAAGCCTTTAAATTTGACAATTCCCAGTTAGGGATGATAAAAATTGAACTTTGCTCTCCTTAAACCCCAAGCCATTATGAGAAGGGAGGGTTCACTCAAAGTTGAAGCTGAACAGCTAGGAAAAAGCTGAGGGAAGTGTACATTATAAATGAGCATTGGAATGGTTTTTAATCCAGTTAAGAACCTGAAATATTTGGAAAGGCCAAAAAGTATATTAAAGATGCCCATTAGTGTGTCTGCCTGAATGCTGTGTCTTCCACAGTATAATCAAAAACATGTGTCCATGGTTCTTATTCTAGGAAGACAGGTCCATCTTGGTACTGAAAGGGCCAAAGCAGTTTTTGTCTTACATTCCTTGCTCTGTGATGTACATTCATCAATATTCTTAGGAATTATTGAGCACCATGGCTGTATGTCTGTATAAAAGTTGGGCCTTTCGTTTTTTTGCACATTACTAAAGCAGAAGAGATTAAGAAGAGATGGCAAGAAAACACAGAAAAACTATACAAAAAAGATCTTAACGACCCAGATAACCACTATGGAGTGATTACTCACCTAGAGCCAGACATCTTGTAGTGCGAAGTCAAATGGGCCTTAGGAAGCCTCACTATGAATAAAGCTAGTGGAGGTGGTGGAATTCCAGCTGAGCTATTTCAAATCCTAAAAGATGATGCTATTAAAATGTTGCATTCAGGGTGTACTCCCTGGTGGTCCAGTGGGCAAAAGAGTCCGCCTTGAGTGCAGGGGGCGCTGGTTTGATCCCTGGCCTGGGAAGATCTCATGTGCTGTGGAGCGGCTTGACTGGTGTGTCCAATTACGAGCCAGTGCTCTGGAGCGCATGCACCCAGAGTCAGTGCTCTGCAATGAGAGAGGCCACTGCAATGAGAGGCCCACACAGGCCAAAGAGCGGAGATGGATAAAAGTAAATAAATGAAAGACCAATAAAAGAGGCCAAAAATTTTTTTTTAATTGCTATATGCCAGCAAATTTGGAAAACTCACCAGTGGCCACAGGACTAGAAAAAGTCAGTGTTCATTTCAATCCCAAAGAAGGCCAATGTCAAAGAATGCTCTGACTACCATACAATTGCACTCATTTCACATGCCAGTAAGGTACTGCTCAAAATCCTCCAAATTAGACTTCAACAATATGTTAACCAAAAACTTATAGATGTACAAGCTTAGAAAAGGCAGAGGAACCAGTGATCAAATTCCCAACATCCATTGGATCATAGGAAAAAAAAAACAAGAGAATTCCAGAAAAATATCTGCTTCTGCTTCACTGATTACGCTAACACCTTTGATTGTGTGGACCACAACAAACTATGAAAAATTCTTAACGTGACAGGAATATCAGACCACCTCACCTGCCTCTTGATAAACTTGTATACAGGTCAAGAAGCAACAGTTAGAACCAGACATGGAACAACATACTGGTTCCAAATTGGGAAAGAAGTACATCAAGGCTGTATATTGTCACCCTGCTTATTTAGCTTATAGAGAGTACATCATGCAAAATGCCAGGCTGGATGAAGCACAAGCTGGAATCAAGATTGGTGGGAGAAATGTCAATAACCTCAGATATGCAGATGACACAACCCTTATGGCAGAAACCGAAGAGAGACTAAAGAGCCTGTTGCTGAAGGTGAAAGAGGAGAGTGAAAAAGCAGGCTTTAAATTCGACATTGAAAAAAAAAAATCATGGCAAACAGTCTCATCACTTCAAGGCAATTAAATGGGAAAACAATGGACACAGTGACAGACTTTATTTTCTTAGGCTCCAAAATCACTGCAGACGGTGACTGTATCCGTGAAATTAAATGTTGTTTGCTTCTTGAAAGAAAAGCTTTGACAAACCTAGACAGCATATTAAAAAGCAGAGACATTACTTTGCTGACAAAGGTCCATATAAGTCAAAACTGTGGTCTTCATAGTAGTCATGTAAAGATGTGAGAGTTGGACCATAAAGAAGGCTAAGTACCAAAGAATTGAGACTTTCAAACTTTGATGATAGAGAAGACTCTTGAGATTCCCTTGGACAGAAAGGAGATCAAACCAGTCAATCTTAAAGGAAATCAACCCAGAATATTCATTGGAAGGACTGATGCTGAAGCTGAAGCTCCAATACTTTGGCCACCTGATGCAAAGGACTGACTCACTGGAAAAGACCCTGGTGCTGAGAAAGATTGGAGGCAGGAGGAGAAGGGAATGACAGAGAATAAGATGGTTGGATGACATTACCAACTCAATAGGCATGAGTTTGAGCAAACTCTGGTACATAGTGAAGGACAGGAAAGCCTAGCATGCTGCTGTCCATGGAGTCACAAAGAGTAGGAGATGACTGAGTGATTGAACAACAAAAACTATAGGTCTTTGTTTTTCCTTTTTTGTTCTCCCATCTTTTAATTTGAAGCTTTCAAACCTGCAGAAAAGTTAGAAGCAAGCATGAAGAACACTAACGTACCCAGTTCACCAATGCAATATTCTCTGATGTAACCATAATGCCATTCATACTCCCAAGACACTTAACACTGATGAACTAGTATTATTAATAGAAACTCCACGTTTAAATATCTCCAATTGTTCCAGTAAACTTTTTTTTTTTAATTTTAAACATTTTTTTTTTTGCCACTTCTTTTGGTCTTTCATTTCCATCTTTTGTTCTTTGGCCTGTGTGGGCCTCCCATTGCAGAGGCCTCTCTTGCTGCAGAGAACCGACTTTGGGTGCATGCACTCCAGAGCTCTGGCTTGGTAGTTGGACACATCTATCCTGTCACTCCATGGCATGTGGGATCTTCCCAGGCCAGGGATCGAACTGGCGCCCCTTGCACGACAAGGCGATGTCCTTACCCACTGGACCACCAGGGAAGCCCCCAGTATTCTTTTTATCTTTCATGCTATGGACAGCTCCAATGAGCCCATTCTAGTGGTTGGTAAAATATCCTGGTACTCTGAATTTGATAGTTCTTTGCTGACAAAGGTCCATATAAGTCCGGTCTTCATAGTAGTCATGTAAAGATGTGAGAGTTGGACCATAAAGAAGGCTAAGTACCAAAGAATTGAGACTTTCAAACTTTGATGATAGAGAGACTCTTGAGATTCCCTTGGACAGAAAGGAGATCAAACCAGTCAATCTTAAAGGAAATCAACCCAGAATATTCATTGGAAGGACTGATGCTGAAGCTGAAGCTCCAATACTTTGGCCACCTGATGCAAAGGACTGACTCACTGGAAAAGACCCTGGTGCTGAGAAAGATTGGAGGCAGGAGGAGAAGGGAATGACAGAGAATAAGATGGTTGGATGACATTACCAACTCAATAGGCATGAGTTTGAGCAAACTCTGGTACATAGTGAAGGACAGGAAAGCCTAGCATGCTGCTGTCCATGGAGTCACAAAGAGTAGGAGATGACTGAGTGATTGAACAACAAAAACTATAGGTCTTTGTTTTTCCTTTTTTGTTCTCCCATCTTTTAATTTGAAGCTTTCAAACCTGCAGAAAAGTTAGAAGCAAGCATGAAGAACACTAACGTACCCAGTTCACCAATGCAATATTCTCTGATGTAACCATAATGCCATTCATACTCCCAAGACACTTAACACTGATGAACTAGTATTATTAATAGAAACTCCACGTTTAAATATCTCCAATTGTTCCAGTAAACTTTTTTTTTTTTAATTTTAAACATTTTTTTTTTTGCCACTTCTTTTGGTCTTTCATTTCCATCTTTTGTTCTTTGGCCTGTGTGGGCCTCCCATTGCAGAGGCCTCTCTTGCTGCAGAGAACCGACTTTGGGTGCATGCACTCCAGAGCTCTGGCTTGGTAGTTGGACACATCTATCCTGTCACTCCATGGCATGTGGGATCTTCCCAGGCCAGGGATCGAACTGGCGCCCCTTGCACGACAAGGCGATGTCCTTACCCACTGGACCACCAGGGAAGCCCCCAGTATTCTTTTTATCTTTCATGCTATGGACAGCTCCAATGAGCCCATTCTAGTGGTTGGTAAAATATCCTGGTACTCTGAATTTGATTGTTTCTTTCTTTTTTTTTTTTAATGGTTTCTTTGTGGTTGGATTCAAGCTATACATTTTTACTAGAAATGCTATGGAGGTGATCTTGTGTGCTTCCATTGCATCCTCTCAGGAAGCCATGAGGTTAGTTTGTCTTGGTAGTGGTGACGAAAAGTTTGATCATTTGGTTAAGATGGTGAGCTAATGCTTATCTTAGTTAAGATATTTTCCATTGTAAAAATATTTGTGCTTGAATCAGTTGCTGCACTGAGGTTAGAAGAGTATTAATTTTCTAATTTGTTCATTCCTTTTGTATATATCAGATGGAATCCTCAGTATGGAACCCACATCTTTTTTCCCCTGATTTTATTGAAGTGTAGTTGATTTGGGTCTTCCCTGGTAGCTCAACTGCTAAAGAATCCACCTGCAATGCAGGAGACCTTGGTTTCCCTGGGACGGGAAGATCTCCTGGATAAAGGTATGACTACCCACTCCAGTATTCTTGCCTGGAGAATTCCATGGCTTGTCCATGGGGTCTCAAAGAGTTGGACACGAATGAGCAACTTTCATTCATTTTGACTTTCATAGTTGACTTAGGGAAGATCTCCTGGAGGAGGGCATGGCAACTCACTCCAGTATTCTCTCCTGGAGAATTCCATGGACAGAGGAGCCTGGAGGGTTATAGTCCATGGGGGTGCAAAGAGTCAAACACGATTTAGCTGGCGCACATAATTGATTTTCAATGTTATGGTAATTTCTGCTGTACAGCAAAGTGTTTCAGATATACATATATGTATTCTTTTTCATTATAGTTTATCACAAGATATTCAATATAGTTTCCTGTGATATACAGTAGTGACTTGTTGCTTACACATACTGTATATAATAGTTTACATCTGCTAATTTCAAATTTCCAGTCTTTCTATCCTCCACCCTCTTCTTAACATGCAGAAGTCTGTGCTTTATATCTGAGTGTCTGCTTTGGTTTCATAGATACATTCACTTGTGTTGTATTTTAGATTCCACATGTAAGTGACATCATATGGTATTTGCCTTTCTTTTTTCAACTTACATCAGTTAGTATGATAATGGCTTATTTTATTCTTTTTTTATAGTTGAGTAATATACCATTATGCATATATACCACGTCTTCTTTATCAATTCATCTGTCATTGGTTGTTTCCATGCTGTGGCTATTATAAATGGTGCTGCTATGCACATAGGGGTGCATGCATCTTTTCAGATTATAGTTTATTCTGGGTTTATGTCCAGGAGTGGGATTCCTGTGTCATACGGCAACTCAGTCTTTGGTGGAACCTCTTTACTGTTTTCTGTAGTAGTTGCACCAATTTACATTACTACCAACAGTGTAAAAGGGTAGAATCCAGGTTTTTCTGATGCTAAAGGATATGCTTTTTCTGCTTATGGGAGCTACTTCTCAAATGTGTAAACAAATGAAGCTAGTTACTGGGGAAATAAAACATTTTCTCTCTATCTCTTGTTTAAAGCTTCATTTTCTTTTATCTTGGCAGAATGGACCCCTCTGTGGCTTTGAAACCTACTTAAAAAAAAAAAAAGAAAAAACCTGACACTGAGACTATATAAAGCTGTTATTTCTCACATATGAAGGATTGTATCTAGACCGGTAGAGATTGTCCAAATCATCTTCCTCTCAGTCTCACTGACATTATCCCACCTCTTTGGGTTTCCAGGTTATAGTTCCTTTCCTTTCTGCTTCTTCTCAGCAGGCAGTGGATGGGTGAGTATTAAAATCAAAACATCAGTTTGGGAGCTTTTATTTTTCTACTGGCAAAGTTGGGTTGAAGAGTTTGATGGAATGTCTGCCATTCTTCCCTGAACCACGATGGCGAGGGAGAAGGAAAGCTCAGCAAAGCAGCTTGCAAAGACCTTGACAAACACCATCTCCACCAGGGATTGCAGACCTGCCTTCCAGTAAGTTAGTGCCAGACAGGAGGGGCCCTGAAGGGGCAGCGACCCTGTGAGCCTTGTTGGCTGCCAGACACTGGGAAGGACATGTGGCCAGTCTGAGAGGAAGCTGGAGCCAGGAGCAGAATTGCACTTTCTCTTCTTTCCTGGTAGCTGCCCTCCCTGCAAGTCTTCTTGCTTTAACGGAATCAGTGTGGAGAGGCTTCTTATATCAAGGAAATCACACAGAGAAATCTTTAGTTCTCCCTCTGTCTCTTCTCTTTGTTAACAGTAAATGATGAAGACTTTCCTAATCACTAACAAATTCAGGTTTACAGGTCACAGTGGAAGAGTCAGGGTCAGCCTGTCAGTGTTACACACCCTGAAAAAGCCCCCACAGACTGAAACGAAAAATATTCCTTTTGTTTGCGATCTCTGTACTGTTTAACATGAGTGTTTCGACAGTCTTTATTTTCCAAACATGCAAACAGGAGAGAGTGATCTGACCCACAGTACATTGACATACCATGTAGCTATAACCTTGGGATAAAAAGTAAAGAGTCAAAACAGCTCAAACCAAGCAAGTCTTTCTTCAGTCCAGACCCCTTGCCTCTTTAACAAAGGAACACCCTGACATGACCACACGTTGGTCATGGTGTGTAGACACAGATCTACGTGCGGGAAGACCCATGGGGCTCCAAATGCATATAGCTAGGAAGTCAAATGTATTCATTTATTAATTTAACAAGTGCGTCCTAAGTATTTACTCTGGGCTAGACATGATTCGAGGTGTTGGCGATGTCTGTTACATCAAGGGGATTCATAAGGCTTACAAGACCTCTGACCTTGTGGAACTTACCTAGTGGCATAAGAGGAGGGGGAGGAAATCAGAGACTACACTCCCACAGTGCTGAGAGGAGATGGAAAATAACAACTTTACAGAAAGCCTGAGCTGGTTTCCTAGATTCTATATATCTAGGAATGCAACTTCTTGGAAATCTGGGTGACACCATGGGAGAGACCAAGAGAGAAGCTTATCTCCTCAACTGTTCATGGGAGTGTCCTTTGGGAGCTTTTATAAAGCTGTCCAAAAAGGTTAAATGTAATGTCTGAAAGATGACAGATAAGAGAAACAACGAAGACTGTGTGTTTGTCTCATACAGAAAGAACTCCAAAAATGGAACACCCTGAGGAAATAACAGGTATCTTCCCAAGCATCTTTGCTGTTTGGAGCTCTGTACTAGGCATTTTAGCTGTATTGATTCATTTAGTCCTCACGATCATCACCTGCTAAGATAAATGCTAATTTTGTTCCCATTTCCCACATGAAGAAACAGTCCTAGAAGAGCTAAGCAACTCACCCTTGCCCAAGGACGCATCCCTGGTAGAGAGGGGAACCAGGGCAAGATCCTAGCTCCAAAAGCCATGTTCTAAACCATAAGCTTTCCATCAACAAAATAATTTTTCTTCATTTTATTTAAGGAAAAAGAGAAAAGGTGTTAACACTGTATAGGCTTTTTAAGCACAAGGCTTCTGAAAGTGGTCTGTGTTTTCCAGATGTTATCTTGAAAGAGTCGGTCAAACCTGTCCTCTGAGTCAAAAGCAAATACAAGTCACTTTCTCAAATGGATGAGAAATTAAGAGATGAACTTTTGTGATTGCTTAAATGTCCATGAGCCCGTCATCTAAATTTTGAATTATGATTCATGGAGATCAGTATTTCAACCAACTAACGAAAGAGTCCTCCAAGTTTATTTTACAACTGCACACACTTCCATCTTTGCCCTTTACATGAGAGTTGAATTACTCATAAATCAACTGAGGTGAAGTTGGTTTAGTGAAAAGAATACAGAAGTCCCTAGGGAAGCTGATGACTGTTGAGGAATAAATATGTATCCCAAATTCCAAAATAAGGTAGTAGAACTGAACTTTGAAGAAATTGAGAGGTCTTGTTTCCACTTTAAATTGTATAAATTACATGTAATGAAAAGTCATCAGAGTGCTTATTTTTACTTTGTTTGGTGGGAAATTGTGCTGGGAAAGTGGATCTATTGTGCACAAAGGATGTTGGCTTTCTGCTGCAACCACCAGGCAGGTTGAGTTGAGAAACAATTAGCTCAGTCAGCAAGCCTTTGAATCTGATTAAGCCAGGAAGTGGTCACTCTCCACGACAGCGCAGAATGAAGGGAATGAAGGCGGTGGCTCAAAACAAGGAATGATCTCTCTCTCTCTCTGAAGTATTAGAATTTGTTATGTCAAATTTATGTCGAGGATTATTTCACTCCATTTTGTTATTATTTCACTAAAAACAAACATAATCTTGTTTCCAAGTGGATCAACAGTCCACATGTGTCATGGCTACTGTTTCTAAGAAACTTCTGTTTATTGAGGCCTGACATACTCTCATGTTTTGGTAACAAAACATCTTTGAAACCCAGGACCCAAGTCACAGAGGAAAATGCAGCATTTATACCAGTCTGCTGGCCGGATTCTCATTACTCTGGGGGCTTTTAGTGTATTCTCTGGAGTTACATGTTCTAAACCATAAGCTTTCCATCAACAAAATAATTTTTCTTCATTTTATTTAAGGAAAAGAGAAAAGGTGTTAACACTGTATAGGCTTTTAAGCACAAGGCTTCTGAAAGTGGTCTGTGTTTTCCAGATGTTATCTTGAAAGAGTCGGTCAAACCTGTCCTCTGAGTCAAAAGCAAATACAAGTCACTTTCTCAAATGGATGAGAAATTAAGAGATGAACTTTTGTGATTGCTTAAATGTCCATGAGCCCGTCATCTAAATTTTGAATTATGATTCATGGAGATCAGTATTTCAACCAACTAACGAAAGAGTCCTCCAAGTTTATTTTACAACTGCACACACTTCCATCTTTGCCCTTTACATGAGAGTTGAATTACTCATAAATCAACTGAGGTGAAGTTGGTTTAGTGAAAAGAATACAGAAGTCCCTAGGGAAGCTGATGACTGTTGAGGAATAAATATGTATCCCAAATTCCAAAATAAGGTAGTAGAACTGAACTTTGAAGAAATTGAGAGGTCTTGTTTCCACTTTAAATTGTATAAATTACATGTAATGAAAAGTCATCAGAGTGCTTATTTTTACTTTGTTTGGTGGGAAATTGTGCTGGGAAAGTGGATCTATTGTGCACAAAGGATGTTGGCTTTCTGCTGCAACCACCAGGCAGGTTGAGTTGAGAAACAATTAGCTCAGTCAGCAAGCCTTTGAATCTGATTAAGCCAGGAAGTGGTCACTCTCCACGACAGCGCAGAATGAAGGGAATGAAGGCGGTGGCTCAAAACAAGGAATGATCTCTCTCTCTCTCTGAAGTATTAGAATTTGTTATGTCAAATTTATGTCGAGGATTATTTCACTCCATTTTGTTATTATTTCACTAAAAACAAACATAATCTTGTTTCCAAGTGGATCAACAGTCCACATGTGTCATGGCTACTGTTTCTAAGAAACTTCTGTTTATTGAGGCCTGACATACTCTCATGTTTTGGTAACAAAACATCTTTGAAACCCAGGACCCAAGTCACAGAGGAAAATGCAGCATTTATACCAGTCTGCTGGCCGGATTCTCATTACTCTGGGGGCTTTTAGTGTATTCTCTGGAGTTATTGCTTTCTTTCCAGTCTTTTCCTACAAGTTTTGGTTCACAGGATGGAGTGTCTGGATTGCTTGTCCCATCTGGAATGGAGCTTTGGTAGGAAAATATTTACTATTAATTTTTTTAAATTTTTTTTAAAACATTTATTTATTTATTTTGGGGAGGGGCGGGTTAGGGAGGGAGGGGGTGGGTGGGCCACTTCTACTGGTCTTTCATTTGTCTATTTTCATCCGTCTTTTTTGTTCTTTGGCTTCTGTGGGCCTCCCATCGCAGTGGCCTCTGTTGTTGCAGAGCACTGGCTCTGGGCACATGCGCTCCAGAGCTCCAGCTCGGTAATTGGACACATCAGTCCAGCCGCTCCACGGCACATGGGATCTTCCCGGGCCAGGGATCAAACAGGCGTCCCTTGCACTGCAAGGCAGTGTCCTTACCCACTGGACCACCAGGGAAGCCCCACTATTAATATTTTTATTACATATGTTGAAAGAATAAAGGAAAGAGGGAGGGGAAAGAGGGACCAGAATAATATGTTCTTTCAAAGTTTTTAACTTGTTAAAGACATAAAAATTTTACAGAAAAAATCAAATTTTGTCTTAGAACATTGATTTATATTAGTTATCTTTTAAATATATGCTTTTCTTAATGTCATTCAATTATATATACAGTATATCTGATGGCACTGGTGATAAAAAACCTGCCTGCTAATGCAGGAGATGTAAGAAACACAGGTTCCATCTCTGGGTCAGGAAGATCTCTTGGAGGAGGGCATAGCAACCACTCCAGGATTCTTGCCTGGAGAATTCTGGGGACAGAGGAGCCGGGGTAAAGTCCATTGGGTCATAAAGAGTTGGACACGACTGAAGCAACTTAGCATCATTTTTCTCTCTGAAGTATTAGAATTTGTTATGTCAATTAGTCGATTTCCTCATTTTGTTATTATTTCACTAAAACAAACATAATCTTGTTTCCAAGTGGATCAACAGTCCACATGTGTCATGGCTACTGTTTCTAAGAAACTTCTGTTTATTGAGGCCTGAATACTCTCATGTTTTGGTAACAAAACATCTTTGAAACCCAGGACCCAAGTCACAGAGGAAAATGCAGCATTTATACCAGTCTGCTGGCCGGATTCTCATTACTCTGGGGGCTTTTAGTGTATTCTCTGGAGTTATTGCTTTCTTTCCAGTCTTTTCCTACAAGTTTTGGTTCACAGGATGGAGTGTCTGGATTGCTTGTCCCATCTGGAATGGAGCTTTGGTAGGAAAATATTTACTATTAATTTTTTTAAATTTTTTTTAAAACATTTATTTATTTATTTTGGGGAGGGGCGGGTTAGGGAGGGAGGGGGTGGGTGGGCCACTTCTACTGGTCTTTCATTTGTCTATTTTCATCCGTCTTTTTTGTTCTTTGGCTTCTGTGGGCCTCCCATCGCAGTGGCCTCTGTTGTTGCAGAGCACTGGCTCTGGGCACATGCGCTCCAGAGCTCCAGCTCGGTAATTGGACACATCAGTCCAGCCGCTCCACGGCACATGGGATCTTCCTGGGCCAGGGATCAAACAGGCGTCCCTTGCACTGCAAGGCAGTGTCCTTACCCACTGGACCACCAGGGAAGCCCCACTATTAATATTTTTATTACATATGTTGAAAGAATAAAGGAAAGAGGGAGGGGAAAGAGGGACCAGAATAATATGTTCTTTCAAAGTTTTTAACTTGTTAAAGACATAAAAATTTTACAGAAAAAATCAAATTTTGTCTTAGAACATTGATTTATATTAGTTATCTTTTAAATATATGCTTTTCTTAATGTCATTCAATTATATATACAGTATATCTGATGGCACTGGTGATAAAAAACCTGCCTGCTAATGCAGGAGATGTAAGAAACACAGGTTCCATCTCTGGGTCAGGAAGATCTCTTGGAGGAGGGCATAGCAACCCACTCCAGGATTCTTGCCTGGAGAATTCTGGGGACAGAGGAGCCCGGGGGGTAAAGTCCATTGGGTCATAAAGAGTTGGACACGACTGAAGCAACTTAGCATGCACGCATAGTATATCAAGTATCCTATAACAAAATGCTGTTCTCTCAGAAGTTATTTTATTTTATTCTTCTCACCTTGACATTCTGAGAAATTGGTATCTATCTTTCAAAATTTGAGTTTAGAAAAAATATAAAGCATGAAAATAATTTTAAAATGAAGAACAAATTAAAATAATTTTACTCCTTTATTAGAAACACTGAGGGGTGTTTATGTGACCAAGAGGTTTGCAAGTCCAAAACCTTAGTTCTGCCATCGTTTTCTTTGAACACAACTGTTGGCACTGAAAATATCTGAAGAAATTGGGTTATGGACTTCACTGACTTCACACATTGCCAAACCTGCATGTGCCAAATACATGTGGCTACTAAGTAATGCTCAAAGTCTGCCTTTTAAATGGTCATACAGATGAACAATGATACTGGTATCTCAGCTTCCTGGGTCAAAGAAACAAACACACAGCCTCACAGTAGGTGGCTGCCGTGGTGGCATAATTGAAGAGGAGTTACAGAGGCCCAAGCACTCAATAAATCCTTCTGCCGTTGTTTCCCAAGATGTCTGACATTCATTTTTATTAGAGACTAGATAATTCTATTTTGAAACCTATTGATCTTATGAAGTTTTCTCTTAAAATGCAGGCACTGTTGAGAGGGTCAAAACCTTGTCTTTTTTTTTTTTTTTTTTAAGATTTTTTGATGTGGACCATTTCTCAAGTCTTTAAAGAGTTTGTTACAATATTCCTTCTGTTTTTATGGTTGGTATTTTTGACCACTAGGCATGTGGGATCTTAGCTTCCAGACCAGGAACAGACTCTCACCCCTTGCATTGGAAGGAGAAGTCTTTAGGGAAGTCCCTTAAATCTTAAAAAAAAAAAAAAGTCAAATTTCGATGGAGATACCATTCACAAGCAAAACCCTAGGAATATAAAAATGTATTTATTCAGTAACTATGTATTGATAGCCTTCTATAAGCTTGAGTAACAGTGGAGAATAAAGTCTCTCTATTCAGGGCGCTTGGTCCAAAAAGGGTTAATGATAGTGTGCAGATGGTAGAGCAGTGGATGGGAGGAGTGTGGAACTGAATATGGAAACCATTTGATGGTGTTTTTCTTTTCTTTATTTAATACATTCTTTTACAACCACCACCCAAATCTTGAACTTTTCCTCTTTCTCGCAAACTCTACCTCAGACCACCTGGTCATTCAAGGAAATGGTTTTAAACATCTACTAGAATGCAGACATGGCAGTTGCACATATACAGACCACCACCAACTTCGTATTGCTTCCTTGATATTTTACATCAAGGCCTGGAATGTACTTAAATATATTCATACATTTCTTTCAAGTAAAAGATAAATATTGATAGTTAAAAAATTGAAATTGGGTTATGGACTTCACTGACTTCACACATTGCCAAACCTGCATGTGCCAAATACATGTGGCTACTAAGTAATGCTCAAAGTCTGCCTTTTAAATGGTCATACAGATGAACAATGATACTGGTATCTCAGCTTCCTGTGTCAAAGAAACAAACACACAGCCTCACAGTAGGTGGCTGCCGTGGTGGCATAATTGAAGAGGAGTTACAGAGGCCCAAGCACTCAATAAATCCTTCTGCCGTTGTTTCCCAAGATGTCTGACATTCATTTTTATTAGAGACTAGATAATTCTATTTTGAAACCTATTGATCTTATGAAGTTTTCTCTTAAAATGCAGGCACTGTTGAGAGGGTCAAAACCTTGTCTTTTTTTTTTTTTTTTTTAAGATTTTTTGATGTGGACCATTTCTCAAGTCTTTAAAGAGTTTGTTACAATATTCCTTCTGTTTTTATGGTTGGTATTTTTGACCACTAGGCATGTGGGATCTTAGCTTCCAGACCAGGAACAGACTCTCACCCCTTGCATTGGAAGGAGAAGTCTTTAGGGAAGTCCCTTAAATCTTAAAAAAAAAAAAAGTCAAATTTCGATGGAGATACCATTCACAAGCAAAACCCTAGGAATATAAAAATGTATTTATTCAGTAACTATGTATTGATAGCCTTCTATAAGCTTGAGTAACAGTGGAGAATAAAGTCTCTCTATTCAGGGCGCTTGGTCCAAAAAGGGTTAATGATAGTGTGCAGATGGTAGAGCAGTGGATGGGAGGAGTGTGGAACTGAATATGGAAACCATTTGATGGTGTTTTTCTTTTCTTTATTTAATACATTCTTTTACAACCACCACCCAAATCTTGAACTTTTCCTCTTTCTCGCAAACTCTACCTCAGACCACCTGGTCATTCAAGGAAATGGTTTTAAACATCTACTAGAATGCAGACATGGCAGTTGCACATATACAGACCACCACCAACTTCGTATTGCTTCCTTGATATTTTACATCAAGGCCTGGAATGTACTTAAATATATTCATACATTTCTTTCAAGGTAAAAAGATAAATATTGAAATATACATATACCTAGATTTAAATAATAAAAGTTTCACAAAACAATACTTGACCTTCTGGGTGAAGCAAATTCTCATGTTTTCTATTCTATTCAATTTTTTTTAAAAATTATGACTTTAGAACTCATCTGACTCTTTGCAACCCACAGACTAGTCATGGAATCCTCCAGGCAAGAATATTAGAGTGGGTAGCCCTTCCCTTCTCCAGGAGATCTTCTCAACCGAGGAATCGAACCCAGGTTTCCCGCATTGCAGGCAGATTCTTTACCATCTGAGCCACCAGGGAAGGCCATAACTCACCTGTAGTCTAACAAAGCCATCATTATAGCTCAACCCTGTGTCTCTTTCTTATACATCTTTGCCTATCATAATATAGTCAATAGATACTGGCAATTTGATTTGGTTCATGAATTATTGAATATAAGTCTTATCAACCATCTGTTTAACTAATTATGCTATATTAACTAACCAGGCCCAAAGAAATTATTTGGTATACCTCTAATACAAAACTAGTTGGTGCCTTTTTTTTTTTTTTTCATCCATCTTTATTCTTCTACATGTGTGAGCCTCACATTGCAGTGACCTCTCTCATTGCAGAGCACTGGCTATGGGAGCATACGCCCCAGAACGTTGGCTTGTAATTGGACACACCGGTCCAGCCGCTCCTCAGCATGTGGAATCTTCCCAGGCCAGGGATCGAACCAGTGCCCCTTGCACTGCAAGGCGGATTCTTTACCCATTGGACTACCAGGGAAGCCCCTAGTTGCTGACTTTTTGACTTTGAGAGTGACAGCATGGGGAAGTAGAGTCAGAGAGTTAGGATTTGGGAAGGTGGCCCTTGTTCAAGGCATGACTTTGACATTCTTGGCATGTAGTCAAGATCAGGGCCCTCACTCAGTCCATTGTTCTTTGCCTTGGCCTATAGAACAGGGAATTTTACAGGTAAAGACAGCCCACGTAGGGCTTCCCTAGTGGTCCAGTGGGTAAGGACACCGCCTTGCAGTGCAAGGGGCGCCGGTTCGATCCCTGGCCTGGGAAGATCCCACGTGTCACGGAGCGGCTGGAACGATGTGTCCAATTGCCGAGCTGGAGCTCTGAGCGCATGCGCCCAGAGCCGGTGCTCTTTGACAACAGAGGCCACCGCAATGGGAGGCCCACACGGGCCAAAGAACAAAGATGGATGAAAATAGACAAATGAAAGACCAATAGAAGTGGCCCGCCTGCTCCCGTCCCTTCCCACCTCCTCCAAAAAAAAAAAAAAGACAGCCCACGTGAAACTGTCAAACCCTACAAGGCTTAGAAAGAATGAACACAATTTGCACAAAGACTGTATAAATAAAGAGCTTTGCCAATTTTAAAGCCCTACAAATGCTAGTTAATTCCATGCCTTTGATTTATCCCCCCCTCTCTGTCCAAATCCTTTGCTACTAATCCTATGCCACCTGTCTTGCTCTCCTGTTTTGCTCCTGGATGATCTGAATTCCCTATTATGTTACCTCCTGGACCTCACCTGCTACCCCTCTTCCTTTAGCTCATTTCTTTCCCATCACGCCAGCTCTTTACCATTTTCAAATATACCAAGGTGTGTCTGCCCCAGGGCCTTTGCACTGCCATTTCTCTGCCTGAAGCCTTTTCTCATGCACCGCTTATTCCCTAACTTACATCAGTTCTTGGGTCAAATGGTACTTTTGCACTGATGCCCTCATTACCATGTATAAAATTACAATCCCCACTGGCATTCTCAGTCTCTCATATCTTGTTCTATTTTTCCCTCATAGGCCTTCCAGGCCAGGGATCGAGCCAGTGCCCCTTGCACTGCAAGGCGGATTCTTTACCCATTGGACTACCAGGGAAGCCCCTAGTTGCTGACTTTTTGACTTTGAGAGTGACAGCATGGGGAAGTAGAGTCAGAGAGTTAGGATTTGGGAAGGTGGCCCTTGTTCAAGGCATGACTTTGACATTCTTGGCATGTAGTCAAGATCAGGGCCCTCACTCAGTCCATTGTTCTTTGCCTTGGCCTATAGAACAGGGAATTTTACAGGTAAAGACAGCCCACGTAGGGCTTCCCTAGTGGTCCAGTGGGTAAGGACACCGCCTTGCAGTGCAAGGGGCGCCGGTTCGATCCCTGGCCTGGGAAGATCCCACGTGTCACGGAGCGGCTGGAACGATGTGTCCAATTGCCGAGCTGGAGCTCTGGAGCGCATGCGCCCAGAGCCGGTGCTCTTTGACAACAGATGCCACTGCGATGGGAGGCCCACACAGGCCAAAGAACAAAGATGGATGAAACTAGACAAATGAAAGACGAGTGGAAGTGGCCCTCCCACCCCCCTCCCTTCCCACCTCCTCCAAAAAAAAAAAAAGACAGCCCACGTGAAACTGTCAAACCCTACAAGGCTTAGAAAGAATGAACACAATTTGCACAAAGACTGTATAAATAAAGAGCTTTGCCAATTTTAAAGCCCTACAAATGCTAGTTAATTCCATGCCTTTGATTTATCCCCCCCTCTCTGTCCAAATCCTTTGCTACTAATCCTATGCCACCTGTCTTGCTCTCCTGTTTTGCTCCTGGATGATCTGAATTCCCTATTATGTTACCTCCTGGACCTCACCTGCTACCCCTCTTCCTTTAGCTCATTTCTTTCCCATCACGCCAGCTCTTTACCATTTTCAAATATACCAAGGTGTGTCTGCCCCAGGGCCTTTGCACTGCCATTTCTCTGCCTGAAGCCTTTTCTCATGCACCGCTTATTCCCTAACTTACATCAGTTCTTGGGTCAAATGGTACTTTTGCACTGATGCCCACTCTCATTACCATGTATAAAATTACAAACCTTCCCCACAACTGGCATTCTCAGTCTCTCATATCTTGTTCTATTTTTCCCTCATAGGCCTTAACACCATGTAATATACAATGCAATTGACTTATTTATTGCTTGTCACCTTCCCCTGAAACATACATTGTACAAAGGCAGGATTTTTTTCTATTTTGTTCACTGCTGTATTTCTAGGAGTCAAAACAAAGTAACGCGCCAGGTATTCAGTAAATATTGCTTGATACATATTGTTAAATGAGTAGTGAATCCCATCCAGGCTGATAGTACAGAACTCCTTATACACTTGAATTATGATTAGATTGCAAAGAATAAAGGTCAAGCTGATATTTATACTAAAGCAGGAAAAAACCCTCATGAGCAGGAAAGCAATAAGAATGCTCACTTTTCAATAATATCTAAATTTGAAACAACATGATTTTTCTTTCCTAGTGAATTTTCATAGTGAACCATGACTCTGTCTGATCGGGGTCAATTTCAAAAGGTCTCTGACTCATCCCACAGCCATCCCTGCCAATCACTTCTTAACTCGCCTGCAAAATTTATCTTCCTTTGGTAGAAAGATAATTTGTACACTTTGATCATATTTTCTTTTGAAAATGACTCCACATCTCTTTTGAGATTCGAAGAGATAAATTTTTAGAAGTCATACATACTTTCTATTTGTTCAGTAACTTTTATTCAAAGTTTTCTAAATTCTTCACAAATATTCATCTTCAGACTCTCCTACCTCAGTTCTGACAGCCACACGATAGGCTGTTTTCCTAGGATTTCTGATCTAGGTTATTTAAAGGCCTCAGCTGCTAGAAAGTATGCAACAAGATCAGCGTGCTTTAAGGACTGAGCTCTACTTTAATCCTGGAAAACCTGGCCTGTAGATCAAGCTCTGATGAAGAGATTGAAGTGCAGTGAGTTTCAAAAGAAGACCTAAAGCCTGCAGTGTTCAGTGACCTTGCCAACAGTAAGCAACCCTGTGTGGAGACAAGAAGTTTGGAGAAACGTAGTGCTAGACTCACTCATGTAACCTAAAGTATCTTTGTCCATTAAAGAAGGGATTTGATTGCACCCAGTTCTTAAGACTTTTATAGCTTCAACAGTCCTGTGACTTCTAACCAGCTGATAGTCAGTTTTACACTTAGGCAGTCTAAGCTTCTTGAAGCTTAACTTGTCCAAAAATGTAATCATCTTACCACCAAAAGCAATGATTTCTTCTTCTGACGTTGCAGTTTTCAAACCCAATTTCAACCTTCAAGCAAATTTTGACTCAATCCTTTCCTCTAAACTAGCATTTCTCAAACTGAAACGTGCATATCAATCCACTAGCATGGATATTCAACCGCGTCTGACTCTTTGCAACCCCATGGACTGTAACCCACCAGGCTCCTCTGTCTATGGGATTCTCTAAGCAAGAATACTGGAGTGGGTTGTCATTTCCTTCTCCGGGGCATCTTCCCAACCCAAGGACTGAATCTGGGTCTCCTGCATTAGTGAGCAGATTCTTTATGCCACTGAGCCACCTGGGAAGCCAAATCAACTAGGGATCTTGTTAAAAATGTAGACTCTCGGGCTTCCCCTGGTGGTCCAGTGGGTAAGGACACCGCCTTGCAGTGCAAGGGGCGCCGGTTCGATCCCTGGCCTGGGAAGATCCCACGTGCCGCGGAGCGGCTGGACCTATGTGTCCAATTACCAAGCCGGAGCTCTGGAGCGCATGCACCCAGAGCCGGTGCTCTGCAGCGACAGATGCCACCGCGATGGGAGGCCCACAGGAGCCAAAGAACAAAGACGGATGAAAGTGGAGAAATGAAAGACCAATAGAGGTGGCCCGCCCGCTCCCGTCCCTCCCCAACCCGACCCCTGCCCCCCCCCCTCAAAATGTAGACTCTCCTGGTCGCAGATCTAGGATTGCACATGCCCAGAGGACAAAAACAAACAAACAAACATAAAACAGAAGCAATATTGTAAAAAATTCAAAAAAGACTTTAAAATTGTCTACATTGCTTAAAAAATTAATTAAAAAGTAAAAATCATTTTATAAAGAAAAAAAAATGCCAGCTCTGATTCTGTGAATCTAAAGTGCAGTTGAGATTCTGCATGTCTGTCAAATTCCCAAGGCATGAGATACTACTAGTCCTTAATGTAACCTAAAGTATCTTTGTCCATTAAAGAAGGGATTTGATTGCACCCAGTTCTTAAGACTTTTATAGCTTCAACAGTCCTGTGACTTCTAACCAGCTGATAGTCAGTTTTACACTTAGGCAGTCTAAGCTTCTTGAAGCTTAACTTGTCCAAAAATGTAATCATCTTACCACCAAAAGCAATGATTTCTTCTTCTGACGTTGCAGTTTTCAAACCCAATTTCAACCTTCAAGCAAATTTTGACTCAATCCTTTCCTCTAAACTAGCATTTCTCAAACTGAAACGTGCATATCAATCCACTAGCATGGATATTCAACCGCGTCTGACTCTTTGCAACCCCATGGACTGTAACCCACCAGGCTCCTCTGTCTATGGGATTCTCTAAGCAAGAATACTGGAGTGGGTTGTCATTTCCTTCTCCGGGGCATCTTCCCAACCCAAGGACTGAATCTGGGTCTCCTGCATTAGTGAGCAGATTCTTTATGCCACTGAGCCACCTGGGAAGCCAAATCAACTAGGGATCTTGTTAAAAATGTAGACTCTCGGGCTTCCCCTGGTGGTCCAGTGGGTAAGGACACCGCCTTGCAGTGCAAGGGGCGCCGGTTCGATCCCTGGCCTGGGAAGATCCCACGTGCCGCGGAGCGGCTGGACCTATGTGTCCAATTACCAAGCCGGAGCTCTGGAGCGCATGCACCCAGAGCCGGTGCTCTGCAGCGACAGATGCCACCGCGATGGGAGGCCCACAGGAGCCAAAGAACAAAGACGGATGAAAGTGGAGAAATGAAAGACCAATAGAGGTGGCCCGCCCGCTCCCGTCCCTCCCCAACCCGACCCCTGCCCCCCCCCCTCAAAATGTAGACTCTCCTGGTCGCAGATCTAGGATTGCACATGCCCAGAGGACAAAAACAAACAAACAAACATAAAACAGAAGCAATATTGTAAAAAATTCAAAAAAGACTTTAAAAATTGTCTACATTTCTTAAAAAATTAATTAAAAAGTAAAAATCATTTTATAAAGAAAAAAAAATGCCAGCTCTGATTCTGTGAATCTAAAGTGCAGTTGAGATTCTGCATGTCTGTCAAATTCCCAAGGCATGAGATACTACTAGTCCTTAAGACTGTGCTGACCTAAGGCAGCAATGCCCTAAACCAGTCCATTTCAGCCCCACTTCCACCCCACCACGTCCAATCTATTGCCCAGTAAGTTTCACTTTTCCTACTAAGCAAATCTGTGTGCATTTCGCCTTCTTTGTTCTCACTGTGCATCCTTTGCCCACCTCCTTACCACTTCCCATCCCACTCAGGTTTTAAGATAACTTTGATAGCTAAACTGTGGGAATCTATGCATTTGTAGGTTATAAAATCAAGCTATGGGGTAGTCAGCATTTTAAATGTAGAATAGAATCAGAGAGAGATTAGTTGTATCACACATAATAAAGTTGTTATTATTTTGGTTTACTTGTAAAAATATTTGTAACTTGACCATCATGCTAAATATATTTCTTACTCTGCATAGAGGTAAAAAGGTAAGCTTGAAGAGCAAGGTCCTCCAGAGACCTCTAGTTCTTGCTCCTTGCCTATCCAGCATGCAAAAAACACCCCATCTTTCCAAACCTCTGCTGTGTCCCATCTAGCTCCATCTTTGAAAATTTCTAGTGTTGCTTCACTGTCCAAAGTTCAGATCTGTTAGCCTGGATGTTCAGGCCCTCTACCTGGCCTCATATGTCTTTCAAGCTTGGTTTCCTACTCCTCTCTCCGATGGACTGACCCTCGGCTGGTCTGGGGTCCTCTTACTGTTCCCCAAGTACAACTGCCACATTTCCACCTATGCATGCAAGGCCTCAACTGCCCAGACTGCTCTTCCCTTTGTCTCTCCCACTGAAATCACATCAACCCTTTAAATAATCACCTCCATCAGCGATTGTCCCCACGTGGTATCTTGTCACCAAGCTCTTCTCACACAGAAAGCACTCGCTCTTCTTGGTCAGTTTTGTGGACACTCTATGTCCTTCCTTTCACATTTGGACTGTAAATTCCATTGAGAGTTGGAGTCATGGTTTGTGTAATTATTGCTTGGAAAGCTTGCTTTTCTTATTTAGCTTCTCTGTGCCACAGTTAAAAAAATAGGAGATGAGGGCTTCCCTGGTGGTCCAGTGGGTTAAGGACACCGCCTTGCAGTGCAAGGGGTGCCAGTTCAATCCCTGGCCTGGGAAGACCCCATGTGCCGTGGAGCGGCTGGACCAATGTGTCCAATTACTGAGCCAGACCTCTGGGGTGCATGCGCCCAGAGCTGGCGCTCTGTGACAACAGAGGCCACTGCGATGGGAGGCCTGCATGGGCCAGAGAACAAAGATGGATGAAACTAAATAAAAGAAAGACCAATAGAAGTGTCCTACCAGCCCCCCTCCCTCCCAAACCCGCTCCCCACCCAAAAAATTTAAAAAATAATAATAATAATTTTAAAAAAATAGGAGATGATCTACCACCCAGGGTCATTCATTATGAGGATTAAATGAATTAACACTTGTAAAGCATTTGGTAGAGTACCTGGTATCCAGTAAGTGCACAATAAATGTTCAGTGTTATTAGCATTATTCCATCAGCATAGTGCCTATCATGTACCAGTACATCCAAAATAGATGTCCGTAAGTGAATAAATTAACCCATGTTATAATGATTCCTCTGAAAGTTTCTATTTCTGTTGTGAAGCTCTCTGCTTCGTTCAATTCATCTGCTTCTGGGAACTACATCTTTACTGGGGTCATTTAAAGAGTTGGTGGGTGGGGGGGTTAACAGTTAGCATGCAGAATGCGAGCAGCAACTTTTGCCAGACCCAATTAATGTCCCTGGAACTGCCCCCCAGGGAGCAAGTCCACAGCCTGTGGAGAAGAGGTAAAGGTGGAGAGTGCAGGGCCGGGCCTCCCTCTGCACTCACACCCTCCCCAGGCACAGCCTCCCCTCCACCCTTCCTCACAACCTGACTGCCCAGCTCCTCACCTCTCAGACCTACCCCATTTCCTTTTCCCACTTGACTTCTCTTTCTTATCCTCAAATCTCTTTCTAAATTCCTTTCCTTTTCCCTATCTAAAAAAAAATTTTTTTAATGAAAGGAAGCAAAGGGAAAGCCTGTGACTCTTGGGGGAACACCCTCACTCTATCTCCCACCCATGGCCAGGTGCCAGGAGAAAGGGGCGTGCTTGGTTCCTGAGCCACCGTCCTCAGGGTGGATTTAACAAGTTACTGAACAGCATTCATACACCAGCCTCCCCCATGAAAGATCTTTTTCAAAGTTTTGTGTAAACAAAGCAAAATTGAAGCTGGCAGCGACAACAGAAATAACAGGCAACTGCAATTCTGCAGGATTTTTCAACTTTTAAAAGGAAATAAACAGTTTGTGTCAAAGTAGTTAAGGCAACCTAGAATGTAAGCATCTGATAATGTCAGTTATCTGCTTGGACTTCAACCAGGAGAGACGTCTCCTTGGCTTTTTTATCTCACTTGCTTTAGTGTTTCTCACACACGGAGGGATGACATGTCAGTGGAGAGTTTTGCCTCTGAAAGCAGGGACTGGCCCCAGGCTTAGCATCAGTGCTCCAGTTGCTCTTAATAATTCTCCAGTTTTGTTGTACTATTTATGCTGGCTCAGCCTCCATAGGGTCGCTTGGAAACTTTCCTCTTGCAAAATCAAGCCAATCTCGTTTGACTACAGATGGTTCTGTTTTTATCCATGGGAGTTTAATGGTATGGCGATGCCAAATCTGGAATTTCAGGCGTAGCTACATGAGAGTTTTGTGTGAGTGTATGTGTGTGTGCTTTTCCCCCTAACTCTCAAATTCTCTAAATCCAATACTCAAAATAGAATATGCCAGGAAAGTGAAAAGCTACGTCTCAAAACAATAAATATGCCAGACTCAGAGCTACAAAAAGCAACATCGCATAAAACCATATTGGTCAAAGCTCTGAATTTTTTCCCCTTAAATTTGTTGATACTATACACACAGTCATGTTTAGTTCTCTGTCAAAACTCTAAATTGTAACTATATTTAATCCTGTCCTCAGTCTGTATCTTATTTCAGGCACATCTCTTCCTGGTTTACTCTCAACCTCAAAACGTTCCTTGACCAGGAACAAATGATTTACGGGAATAAGCAATTTCCAGATTCAGTGACCAAAAAGGTCTCCATCAGACCTGGTGTTGAATCAAAGATGAGCCCAGAATTGGTTTTTTTCCCCACAATCTATTGCTAAATATTGGTGACACCATTCTCTCCTTTGTTGAACTATTTTCATTCTGCATTTTGGACCTTTTTCTTCAACAGAGACTATAAAGGACTCTCTTTTGAAAAGCTGGACACCGCTGACCCCAAAACTATAAATATCCCATCATGCATTTTTCTAATGGTTCTTTATACTTAAAATCATGATTTTGTGTTCCACAGGCAACTGCAATTCTGCAGGATTTTTCAACTTTTAAAAGTCAAAGTAGTTAAGGCAACCTAGAATGTAAGCATCTGATAATGTCAGTTATCTGCTTGGACTTCAACCAGGAGAGACGTCTCCTTGGCTTTTTTATCTCACTTGCTTTAGTGTTTCTCACACACGGAGGGATGACATGTCAGTGGAGAGTTTTGCCTCTGAAAGCAGGGACTGGCCCCAGGCTTAGCATCAGTGCTCCAGTTGCTCTTAATAATTCTCCAGTTTTGTTGTACTATTTATGCTGGCTCAGCCTCCATAGGGTCGCTTGGAAACTTTCCTCTTGCAAAATCAAGCCAATCTCGTTTGACTACAGATGGTTCTGTTTTTATCCATGGGAGTTTAATGGTATGGCGATGCCAAATCTGGAATTTCAGGCGTAGCTACATGAGAGTTTTGTGTGAGTGTATGTGTGTGTGCTTTTCCCCCTAACTCTCAAATTCTCTAAATCCAATACTCAAAATAGAATATGCCAGGAAAGTGAAAAGCTACGCTCAAAACAATAAATATGCCAGACTCAGAGCTACAAAAAGCAACATCGCATAAAACCATATTGGTCAAAGCTCTGAATTTTTTCCCCTTAAATTTGTTGATACTATACACACAGTCATGTTTAGTTCTCTGTCAAAACTCTAAATTGTAACTATATTTAATCCTGTCCTCAGTCTGTATCTTATTTCAGGCACATCTCTTCCTGGTTTACTCTCAACCTCAAAACGTTCCTTGACCAGGAACAAATGATTTACGGGAATAAGCAATTTCCAGATTCAGTGACCAAAAAGGTCTCCATCAGACCTGGTGTTGAATCAAAGATGAGCCCAGAATTGGTTTTTTTCCCCACAATCTATTGCTAAATATTGGTGACACCATTCTCTCCTTTGTTGAACTATTTTCATTCTGCATTTTGGACCTTTTTCTTCAACAGAGACTATAAAGGACTCTCTTTTGAAAAGCTGGACACCGCTGACCCCAAAACTATAAATATCCCATCATGCATTTTTCTAATGGTAATCTTTAATACTTGACAACTAGAAATCATGATTTTGTGTTCCATTAGCAGGATAAGGCTGCAAAATCTCCAAAGAAAGCCAACAGTAGAAGATATGTTGCTACCGGGTGGGATTGTGGTTGGGGGCGGGACGGTGTTCTGCAACACGTTTCCATTCCGGTTCCCCCTTTGGTAATTTTAGCAATTTGTGAGAAAGATGAACAGTAGACAATTAATCAAAATAAAACATATGGCAAGGGTTATAAAGCCAAGCTTTTATTGCAGCGACATCTTAAAGTAATAAAGGCTATAATTGTGATGGCGATGACAAGATGGCAAATAAAAAATGATCTTGTGTGAATCGTGTCTTTGTGACATTGATGGCTTTTCCTCATTGTCATCACGGGTGAGGAGGCGATCAGAGCCATAAACCCATTTAGCTATTTGCTATTCCCGCTAGCTTGTGATAAAGTTGTCAAACTGTGAAGCAGACTGAACTCTTTCCTGAGGTACCTTCTTTCACGAATATTGTTTTTCCATGTTCCATTCACAGGCCATCACGACAGGTATCCTCCTACTGCTGGCTCACAAACAGTGGACCCAGAGATACCTGGTATGTATATAGATGTCAAGGGAAATGTTAGAGTAGGTTTGAAGGTCAAATCTCGACTAGTTCAGGATAGAACACAAAGAATGTGATTTCTAATTATAATTGAACTTTGTCTAATGGATGCCTCACTATGATGGATTTCAGCAGAGCACCATGTTTTAAATGACTAAACTTTATCTACTACCTGCTCCAAGCATCTTCTACAAGCTGCTGTGATTATGGCAGTACTGTGTTAATAGTTTGGGAAGGACAGAACCAGTGTTAATCTTCCTAAATTTTGTTTTGAAAAAAATGCAACTGTAGGCTCATCTGTTTTAATAATGTATTTTCAAGTCTCAGTTCCTCAACTGGGGAATCTCTTTCTAATCTCTCTATTACCCCTCCCCCTTGAAAAGGATGACACATCTACATCTTGCATTTCAACAGTGTAGAGTCGAGTGAGTCCCATGGTGTAGAAAGACTACCTCAAGTAGTCTACCTCAATTATAGTTCCTCTTCCCATGGCCACAGCAGGGCTTCTCAACCTTCAGTGTATGCGTGAGTCACATGGGGATCTGGTTAAAATGCAGATTCTGACTCAGGAGATCTGCAGAAGGCTAAGATTCTCCATTTCTAATTAGCTCCCAGAGGGTGTTGTGCTCCTGGACCGTAGACCAATGGACCACACCCTGAACAACATGGTACTAAAGTAAGGAAGGGATTCTGTTCACTCATCTTTGCTTTTCCCACCCCTGGCTGGTTCTCAACAGGTGATAGGAGAAAAATAAATAAGTGCTTCTTGAATGGAGTTGATTTCATTTTTGTCCCAGTGGGTTGATACATTATTCTCCCATAGTGAAGGGTCAGGAGGAAAACAAAAGGGCCTAAAGAGATGGCTGTAACCCATTTCTCCTTCATTTGTCAGTGTGTGCGTGCTCTGTCACTTCAGTAGTGTCCGACTCTTTACGATCCCATGAGCTGTAGCCCACCACGTTCCTCTGTCCATGAGATTCTCCAGGCAAGGGAGAATCTATTTCCTTCTCCAGGAGATCTTCACAACCCAGGGCCTGAACCTGGTCTCTCACATGACAGGCAGGTTTTTTACCATCTGAGCCACCAGAGAAGCTCTCATTTCCCAGAAGGAAAGACTAATAGGCAGCCTCTCTCTCTATCCTCATGTTGCTAAGAAGCTTTTGAAAAATCCAGCTCCCAAAGTAATCATCTGTTTCTGCTTTATTTCCAGTGGGAAGCTAGTTTCACCTTTGTGATTCTGAGCACGATGGGATGTCCACTTCATTTTACAGTAGCCTTGGCATCTGCTCTTCTAGGCCCATATTGTTTCTACTCATTTTCAGGGATTGCAGGGACCAATTACCTTGGTTATGCAGTTGCCTTTCCTTTTCCATATGCGAGATTCCCATCAGTTTGTGTGGATCCACCACACTATGAAGAGTACCACCTGGCATTGCAAGTCTTCGACCTGTGCCTGAGTTTTGCCATGCTCTGTGTGTCCCTGACAGCATTCATCACACTTTCTGCAAGACTTATCCGGAATGGACATGTAAATGTAAGTTTCCAGAAAGGGGGAGACACGTCTTGTTCCATTCTGAATGCTAATATGGAAAGTCTGATATATTAACACTCAATCTGCTTCTTTTATTTACCCATGTATCTTGTAAAATTCTCCCACTCTTTTTACTTCTACCCCAGCCTAGAGATTGATTTACATCAACATAAGATTTAGTTTTCTAACCTTTCCCAAACAGGCTGATAAGATTACTGATATGACAATAGACAAATAAACTGAATATTTAGTATGTATCTATATATTTCCCATTTCACAGATAGTAAATGGAAGCCAAAGAATTTATATCACTTGCCCAAGATCACTCAGCTTAATGGGTAGTAGAATCAGACTCAGAATCCAGAGCTATTTCTCTTTATCAGGCTGGATTTGCCCTGCACTCCCCCATTGCCCACCTTGCATCCTCTGCTTCTCTGCCAGACCATTTAGATGCAGACTCTGGCCTCCACAAGGGTTAGAGGATGTTTAACGGAAGAACAGCACCAGTGAGTTCTGATTTCAAATTCCTATGGTTGGGGCTTCCCTGGTGGTCCAGTGGGTAAGGACACCGCCTTACAATGCAAGGGATGCCGGTTTGATCCCTGGCCTGGGAAGATCCCATGTGCCGCGGAGCGGCTGGACCAATGTGTTCAATTACCAAGCCGGAGCTCTGGAGTGCATGCGCACAGAGCCGGTGCTCTGTGACGACAGAGGCCACTGAGATGGGAGGCCCACATGGGCCAAAGAACAAAGATGGATGAAAACAAATAAATGAAACACCGAAAGAAGTGTCCCTCCCAAAAAAAATTCCTATGAGTGATACTGGGTTCCTCCTTTGCAGGTTAAACAGCCTTTCCCTGAAAAGAGATATTTCCCACTGCAAACTCTTACATTGGTATTATGATTCAAGTCAGGATTATATCAGGGTCAAGTGAATTTGGGTTATGCTAGCCAAATTTTTTTTCCAGTTTCATCCTATCAACATGAACCAGTAAACCTGGAAGACAAGAATCTGGCACTTTCAATGCCTTTTGTGGTCAGTCTTGTCCTCTTCAACTTCTTCATAAATTTGCAAAGGAAATCCTGTACATTCTTAGGAATAGAGTTGATTTTACAAGGATCTTTCTGGGAAACAAGGCAAGCAGATCAAAATTACCACCTCCACTGTACTGCCAGTGCAGTTTAATATTTGAGATTCCTTCCTTGTGGTGAATGATCTAACTTTCTAGAGCCATTTGTTAAAAGGAACATACACCTAGGAGAAACCACCCACTAAAGAGCTGACAATCATAACCCCTTTTCATGAGTAGTTAATCAGATATCTGGCTGTCATTTTAGGCATGACCCCCACAAGACTGAGGTTTAATGTAGGGTGGAGGATTTGGAGAAAAGAACGAAAAAAAAAATCTCTCTCTCTCTCTATATATATATATGCAGAGCTTGGTAAGCCAGCTCCATGGAAATCCAACAGTGAGACCCACTTAAGTGCCTGGATAGAGAGAAAATTAATAGAAAGCAGAGCCAAATTCTGTGACTTCAGGGATTTTTGCCTTTGTCCATCTTGCTCAGAACAGTGTCTCAGTGTGTGGTTTCTGAACTGAGTATAGGACCCCATACAACTACAACACGTTAGTCAAAGATGTTCAATGACATCAGAATCACCCAGGATTCTTGTGAAACTTGATTTTGGAATCCTTTCCAGGTCCATTCCCACTACATCAGAAATTCTGGGGTTGGAGGCAGGGAATGTGCATTGTTAACGCATGCCCCAAGAGCTTTTGCCGAAAATTCTCTTTCTAGCACAAGCCGGACTCTACTTGTGACGACAGAGGCCACTGAGATGGGAGGCCCACATGGGCCAAAGAACAAAGATGGATGAAAACAAATAAATGAAACACCGAAAGAAGTGTCCCTCCCAAAAAAAATTCCTATGAGTGATACTGGGTTCCTCCTTTGCAGGTTAAACAGCCTTTCCCTGAAAAGAGATATTTCCCACTGCAAACTCTTACATTGGTATTATGATTCAAGTCAGGATTATATCAGGGTCAAGTGAATTTGGGTTATGCTAGCCAAATTTTTTTTCCAGTTTCATCCTATCAACATGAACCAGTAAACCTGGAAGACAAGAATCTGGCACTTTCAATGCCTTTTGTGGTCAGTCTTGTCCTCTTCAACTTCTTCATAAATTTGCAAAGGAAATCCTGTACATTCTTAGGAATAGAGTTGATTTTACAAGGATCTTTCTGGGAAACAAGGCAAGCAGATCAAAATTACCACCTCCACTGTACTGCCAGTGCAGTTTAATATTTGAGATTCCTTCCTTGTGGTGAATGATCTAACTTTCTAGAGCCATTTGTTAAAAGGAACATACACCTAGGAGAAACCACCCACTAAAGAGCTGACAATCATAACCCCTTTTCATGAGTAGTTAATCAGATATCTGGCTGTCATTTTAGGCATGACCCCCACAAGACTGAGGTTTAATGTAGGGTGGAGGATTTGGAGAAAAGAACGAAAAAAAAAATCTCTCTCTCTCATATATATATATGCAGAGCTTGGTAAGCCAGCTCCATGGAAATCCAACAGTGAGACCCACTTAAGTGCCTGGATAGAGAGAAAATTAATAGAAAGCAGAGCCAAATTCTGTGACTTCAGGGATTTTTGCCTTTGTCCATCTTGCTCAGAACAGTGTCTCAGTGTGTGGTTTCTGAACTGAGTATAGGACCCCATACAACTACAACACGTTAGTCAAAGATGTTCAATGACATCAGAATCACCCAGGATTCTTGTGAAACTTGATTTTGGAATCCTTTCCAGGTCCATTCCCACTACATCAGAAATTCTGGGGTTGGAGGCAGGGAATGTGCATTGTTAACGCATGCCCCAAGAGCTTTTGCCGAAAATTCTCTTTCTAGCACAAGCTTCACTTAATATTGCTTCTGGATAGAATTTCAATTTTGCCATTTACTTAAAATGGAGTACTAGCATGGTTGAGGGTTCTAGACAAATTTAATAGGCAAGTCTTTGATGAATGTTGTTGGATGACTTGATGCCACTTAATCTGTAGGGGTGGCAGATCACGCTTCATTAGCAAGGATGAGTGGCTGACATATAAGATATGATATCCTGTATTAATAAATACACCCTGTTGCCCCAAGCCTAAAAGAAACATGTGCCGCCAGAACAAACCTTTGTTACCATGCAGAAATCTCAGCTATATTAGACACAATTTCCAGCCATGGTATAAATGAATTGTTTATCAAAATTCTAGAAAACACATAACTTTCTTAGAAGGAATGGTGGGCCATTTGTTGGGATACAGAATTCTACATAGTTCCTCCACTTTTAATGAATCTTTGTGGAGTTGTGTTGCTAGAGTCCCTACATGCTGAAATGGATAAGTAATATCTTTAAAATTTGATTTAAAACTACAATAAACCTTGCAAAATATGCTGCTGATTCACTTTTTCACATAAACAGAACATTGAAAATCCTTTTAAAAGCTATACTTTCAAGTGTCTGCCTGAAGATTAAAATTCTCTTGTGTAAATATAGTACATAGCAGGAAACCCAAGAATTACGAAAATTTGTAAAAAAAAAAAAAGAAAGAAAGAAAAAAGGGGTTTCCCTGGTGGTCCAGTGGGTGAGGTGTCCGAATTGCAGTGCAAGGGGACACCGGTTCCATCCCTGATCCAGGAAGATCCCACATGCCCGCAGGGTGGCTAGACCGGTATGTCCAATTACCAGCCAGTGCTCTGGAGCACATACACCCAGAGCTGGTGCTCTGCAACAGAAGAGGCCACTGCAATGGAGGCCCACACAGGCCAAAGAATAAAGATGGGTGAAATAAATAAATAAATAAACACAATAAAAGAGGCCCAAAAATTTAAAAAAAAAAGAAAAAAGAAGTAGAAAGTGATGGTTTGAAGGAGGATCTGAGGGAAATTGTGGTTGTATTGTAGAAAAACATCAACTTTTTTTCAGATCCATATGCAACAGTCAATATTATGATGAAAATATTCCCTCCTAAGGATTTGCTTCTGTAAGTTCAAAAATGTGTTTTCAAAAATGAATTAACGGCTTCCCTGGTTGTCCAGTGGGTAAGGACACTGCCTTGCAGTGCAAGGGGCGCCGGTTCAATCCCTAGCCTGGGAAGATCCCACGTGCCGCGGAGCGGCTGGACCGATGTGTCCAATTACCGAGCCGGAGCTCTGGAGCGCATGCGCCCAGAGCCAGTGCTCTGTGACAACAGAGGCCGCCGCAATGGGAGGTCCACACGGGCCAAGGAACAAAGATGGATGAAAATGGACAAATGAAAGACCAATAGAAGTGGCTCACCCACCCCCATACCTCGCCACCCCCGCCAAAATAAATAAATAAATGTTTTTAAAAAAAATGAATTAAGCACCCCCTTAGAAATCACCACATTCATTATTTCTTCCTTCCTGTGCCTTTTTAGTTCAGTAGAATTGAAGTCACTGTGTGTCTCGGTCAGCTTAGCTGCTTTTAAAAAATGCCATAGACTGGGTGACTTAACCAACATGTGCTTCTTTCTCATAGTTTCATAGACTGGAAGTTTAAGATCAAAGTGTCCGCATGGTTGGTTTTTGGTGAAGCTTTCTTCCTGGCTTGTGGATGACTGCCTTCTCCAGGAAAGGCACTCATATAGCCTTTCCTGGGCCCAATTCTAGAGAGAAAAGCAATCTCACTGTCTCCTAGTTTTTTACAGACACTAATCTCATCATGGGAGCTTCACACTCATGACCTCATGCAAACTTCTCCCAAATGACTTATTTCCAGATACCATCACAGTAGGGATTAGGGTTTCAACCTATGAATTGGGAAGGGAGGAGACACAAACAGTTGATAACATCTTATTGAGGGTCACACAATGCTGGTGTATGAGCAAGCAGTCAACTTGTACCCAGCTAAAACCAGAGGAAGAAATGATTGAAGGAGGATCTGAGGGAAATTGTGGTTGTATTGTAGAAAAACATCAACTTTTTTTCAGATCCATATGCAACAGTCAATATTATGATGAAAATATTCCCTCCTAAGGATTTGCTTCTGTAAGTTCAAAAATGTGTTTTCAAAAATGAATTAACGGCTTCCCTGGTTGTCCAGTGGGTAAGGACACTGCCTTGCAGTGCAAGGGGCGCCGGTTCAATCCCTAGCCTGGGAAGATCCCACGTGCCGCGGAGCGGCTGGACCGATGTGTCCAATTACCGAGCCGGAGCTCTGGAGCGCATGCGCCCAGAGCCAGTGCTCTGTGACAACAGAGGCCGCCGCAATGGGAGGTCCACACGGGCCAAGGAACAAAGATGGATGAAAATGGACAAATGAAAGACCAATAGAAGTGGCTCACCCACCCCCATACCTCGCCACCCCCGCCAAAATAAATAAATAAATGTTTTAAAAAAAAATGAATTAAGCACCCCCTTAGAAATCACCACATTCATTATTTCTTCCTTCCTGTGCCTTTTTAGTTCAGTAGAATTGAAGTCACTGTGTGTCTCGGTCAGCTTAGCTGCTTTTAAAAATGCCATAGACTGGGTGACTTAACCAACATGTGCTTCTTTCTCATAGTTTCATAGACTGGAAGTTTAAGATCAAAGTGTCCGCATGGTTGGTTTTTGGTGAAGCTTTCTTCCTGGCTTGTGGATGACTGCCTTCTCCAGGAAAGGCACTCATATAGCCTTTCCTGGGCCCAATTCTAGAGAGAAAAGCAATCTCACTGTCTCCTAGTTTTTTACAGACACTAATCTCATCATGGGAGCTTCACACTCATGACCTCATGCAAACTTCTCCCAAATGACTTATTTCCAGATACCATCACAGTAGGGATTAGGGTTTCAACCTATGAATTGGGAAGGGAGGAGACACAAACAGTTGATAACATCTTATTGAGGGTCACACAATGCTGGTGTATGAGCAAGCAGTCAACTTGTACCCAGCTAAAACCAGAGGAAGAAATGATTGAAAGAGGATTTGATGATTTTGACAAACACAAAAGCGTAGTGTGAGTTCTACCGATTAAAAGTTCATGCACATACGTGCATGCTAAGTCATTTTAGTCATGTCCGACTCTTTGTGAACCCAATGGACTGTAGCCTGCCAGGCTCCTCTGTCCATGGGCTTCTCGAGGCAAGAATACTGGAGTGGGTAGCCGTTCCTTTCTCCAGGGTTATAACTCACAAATTTTACCTTGAAGCCTTAGCTCCTACTGGGATGGTATTAAGAGGTGGGGTTAGGCTTCCCTGGTTATCCAGTGGGTAGAGAGTCTGCCTTGCAGTACAAGGGGCACCGGTTCGATTCCTGGCCCAGGAAGATCCTATGTACTGAGGAACGGCGGGGCCGGTGTGTCCAACTAGGAACCAGTGCTCTGGAGTTCATGCACCCAGAGCCAGTGCTCTGCAACGAGAGGGGCCACTGTGATGGGAGGTCCACACAGGACAAAGAATAAAGATGGATGAAAAACAAAATGATGACTTAGAGGCAAAAAAAAAAAGTTTGGGATTTTTATTTTTTGAAAAGCAGGGCTTCCCTGGTGGTCCAGTGGGTAAGGACACCACCTTGCAGTGCAAGGGGCGCCGGTTCGATCTCTGGCCTGGGAAGATCCCACGTGCCACAGAGCAGCTGGACCGATGTGTCCAATTACCAAGCCGGAGCTCTGGAGCACATACGCCCAGAGCCTGTGCTCTGCGACAACAGAGGCCACTGCGATGGGAGGCGCACACTGGCCAAAGAACAAAGATGGATGAAAATAGATAAATGAAAGACCAATAGAAGTGGTCCACCCCCTCCCTCCTTAATTCGCCCCCACCACAAAGAAGAAAAAAAGAGGTGGGGCCTTTGAATAGCAATTAGATTTGGAAGCGGTCATGAGGGTCATTAGATGGGTTAGTGATGGGCTGAGTGCCCTTATAAGATGATGAAAAGACCAGCACTTTCTCTCTCTCTTCACCAAGACAGTACACAGTAAGAAAGGGACTGTTTACAAACTAGGAAGTGGGCTCCCACCAGACACTGAATCTGCTGACACCTTGATCTTGAATGTCTAGTCTCCAGATCTATGAGAAATGTCTGTTGTTTAAGCCATCCAGTCTATGGTCGTATCTATAGCAGCCCAGACTGACTAAGACAGTGAGTCCTTCCAAATGAGAAGGGCCTCAGGGGAAGGGGTGGTGTTGGGAGGGGACCGAGAGTCCCCTGCTTATGTGACTCCATGCAACACACTTACTGACCCTGTGGGCTTAGCACTTAGTGCACAGGACAAATAAGCACCACACAGAATTTAAGTTGAAAAACTAAAATGCAAACAAACCATAGCTGAGATTGTCTACATTCTTGGTCCAGTAAGTAATAAACTGATGAAAAAGGAAAGAACTGAGAGCCAGACACTACAGCTGTCCCCACAGCTCCACTGCCCCTCCTCCATGGAATGGAATGGCTTCGTTTGTTTTCCTTTCATTATTCATTGTTATGTTTGGGGTTGTTTTTCTTAATGAAAGGGGAAAAGAAAATATCTGCCCCTTATCATGTGATGCAATGTTTTGTTTTGTTTTATTTCAGTGAATTGAGAAATATTTGTCATAAAAAATGCAGGTAAACCCTTTAAATGTAGTTTAAAACATGGGGAGAGATTATCTATCATTGGAGGACCTTCTTCCTCTCAACAAAAGGCAAAGTAGCAGCAATATACTGGTTCCAAATCTTCTAGCAGACCTACTCTGCATCATCAGCAATAGAAATGCATTTTGAAGCAAATCCCTCTATGACTCTTATCCTAAAGATCCGAGATGCCACACTACACTATAGCAAGATCTTCCTGGTGCCTCTTGGAGCTAATTCCTTTGGGTATATCCAGTAAAATTCAAGCAGGACTATGCAACTGTGAGAATCTGTTGTACTTTTTCTCAAAAATCCTGTTACGTGATCTTCTCAAATTGGTCAGTAGAAAAATCAGAGTCTAGAAAAAGAATCACAGTTCGGGGCATGACTGTTCTTTTTATCTCACAATTTTGCTTGACATAATAACGGTAGTGACATAAAACTGGGCAAGAGAAGAATAATTGTAGGTGCTATTTATCAGGAGTTACTGTTTGAAAGGTGCTCTGCCTACTGTATTCCTCATGAGACTCTGAAGCTCATTGAGCCTATTTCACTGATGAGGATGTAGAGGTGTTCAAGCAGGATCTTCTCTCCCAGGACTTGCAGGGCCTGGAGGCCAGGTTTCTCCCTCCTGGACCACATCTCTTAGGTGGTATAGCTCCACTTTCACATTCTCCAAGTGACTTGGCATAGTGATGCTTTTCATGGACAACTTTTCTTATGTTTCCCACAGACAGTAGTCCTTCCAAGGGTTGGGGGGGGAAAACTCCATGCAACACACTTACTCCCCAACTTAGTGCACAGGACAAATAAGCACCACACAGAATTTAAGTTGAAAAACTAAAATGCAAACAAACCATAGCTGAGATTGTCTACATTCTTGGTCCAGTAAGTAATAAACTGATGAAAAAGGAAAGAACTGAGAGCCAGACACTACAGCTGTCCCCACAGCTCCACTGCCCCTCCTCCATGGAATGGAATGGCTTCGTTTGTTTTCCTTTCATTATTCATTGTTATGTTTGGGGTTGTTTTTCTTAATGAAAGGGGAAAAGAAAATATCTGCCCCTTATCATGTGATGCAATGTTTTGTTTTGTTTTTTTTTTCAGTGAATTGAGAAATATTTGTCATAAAAAATGCAGGTAAACCCTTTAAATGTAGTTTAAAACATGGGGAGAGATTATCTATCATTGGAGGACCTTCTTCCTCTCAACAAAAGGCAAAGTAGCAGCAATATACTGGTTCCAAATCTTCTAGCAGACCTACTCTGCATCATCAGCAATAGAAATGCATTTTGAAGCAAATCCCTCTATGACTCTTATCCTAAAGATCCGAGATGCCACACTACACTATAGCAAGATCTTCCTGGTGCCTCTTGGAGCTAATTCCTTTGGGTATATCCAGTAAAATTCAAGCAGGACTATGCAACTGTGAGAATCTGTTGTATTTTTTTCTCAAAAATCCTGTTACGTGATCTTCTCAAATTGGTCAGTAGAAAAATCAGAGTCTAGAAAAAGAATCACAGTTCGGGGCATGACTGTTCTTTTTATCTCACAATTTTGCTTGACATAATAACAATAGTGACATAAAACTGGGCAATAGAAGAATAATTGTAGGTGCTATTTATCAGGGAGTTACTGTTTGAAAGGTGCTCTGCCTACTGTATTCCTCATGAGACTCTGAAGCTCATTGAGCCTATTTCACTGATGAGGATGTAGAGGTGTTCAAGCAGGATCTTCTCTCCCAGGACTTGCAGGGCCTGGAGGCCAGGTTTCTCCCTCCTGGACCACATCTCTTAGGTGGTATAGCTCCACTTTCACATTCTCCAAGTGACTTGGCATAGTGATGCTTTTCATGGACAACTTTTCTTATGTTTCCCACAGACCAAAATTAACTCACATTTTAGAAATGGAAGATAGTTTTTCTAGGATATTTTCATTCTATTTAATCAGTGAGACCATGCCAAGAGTGATAGCAACTTACTAAGAGAGGAAATGAGACTAAAGTGTTCATTGTGATGTGTTAAAATAAGCTTGATATTTTGTCAAAGAGGGAGCAATACATGGGGAGGGATTGGTACCCAGAGAACTGTTTTTGTTGATTTTTACTTTATAAATTATTTTGAGTTTAATATATTTTCCTCCTAGTAGGCTTTTCCGCCTTGTTCCTTATTAAAATATTATTCTGAATATATTTTAATAACATTTAATGGTATATGTAACATATTTAAACATTTATTTATTTATTTATTTATTTTGGGGTGGGGTGGGCCACTTCTATTGGTCTTTCATTTCTCCATTTTCATCCATCTTTGTTCTTTGGCCCGTGTGGGCCTCCCATCACGGTGGCCTCTCTTGTTGCAGAGCATCGGCTCTGGGTGTATGCGCTCCAGAGCTCCGGCTCGGTAATTGGACAAATGGGTCCAGCTGCTCCGCAGCACGTGGGATCTTCCCAGGCCAGAGATCGAACCGGCGCCCTTTGCACTGCAAGGCAGTGTCCTTACCCACTGGACCACCAGGGAAGCCCCTAGAACTGTTTTTGTTGATTTTTACTTTATAAATTATTTTGAGTTTAATATATTTTCCTCCTAGTAGGCTTTTCCGCCTTGTTCCTTATTAAAATATTATTCTGAATATATTTTAATAACATTTAATGGTATATGTAACATATTTAAACATTTATTTATTTATTTATTTATTTTGGGGTGGGGTGGGCCACTTCTATTGGTCTTTCATTTCTCCATTTTCATCCATCTTTGTTCTTTGGCCCGTGTGGGCCTCCCATCACGGTGGCCTCTCTTGTTGCAGAGCATCGGCTCTGGGCGTATGCGCTCCAGAGCTCCGGCTCGGTAATTGGACAAATGGGTCCAGCTGCTCCGCAGCACGTGGGATCTTCCCAGGCCAGAGATCGAACCGGCGCCCTTTGCACTGCAAGGCAGTGTCCTTACCCACTGGACCACCAGGGAAGCCCCTAGAACTGTTTTTGTTGATTTTTACTTTATAAATTATTTTGAGTTTAATATATTTTCCTCCTAGTAGGCTTTTTCCCCTTGTTCCTTATTAAAATATTATTCTGAATATATTTTAATAACATTTAATGGTATATGTAACATATTTAATGTTATATATTTAAAATTAGAAATAGAATTTAAAAGAAAGAAGAAACTTTTCTTTCCCCGTAGGGCAGAAACTTGAGTAGAAATCAGAAGCCTGCATTCTCTATAACCATGTAAATTCAGTTGACAACAAAGAACACTGTATTTCTACTAGTTAATATTTCAGAATGACTATAATGGTACTGATCAGTGAGTAAAAGTAGTTAGGAATGCAACAATGTTGGTTGGACACTTTAAATTTTATTAATTGAAGAGAATACTTGGCAACTATTACTGGATGCCTGAGACCGCTCCTCAGATGAAAGAAGTAATGAAGGTGAAACCCAATAAGCACTATTTGGGGGGTGAGGAATGGCACCATGACATTCCCCCTCTTAGACTGGCTCTCAGAGCCAGATATGACTGTGGACAAGGCAGCAGTTCACCGTGCACACATCGGTAGTCGTATACTTGGGTTTCTTCCTCTCTGAGACCATGGGGCTTGGCAGACAACTTCCAATGGCCTTTTCAGATCTGCCTCAGTCTGTGGTTTTGAAATAAAGTTTTATTCCTTTTGAGAGGATTAACATTCAGAAGGGAGGACTGTCAGCAGCAGGGGGTGGCTCTCTAACTGTCCTAAGCCACACAGATGTGTCACTGGAGAGCACACACGACTTTGCTATGCCAACCCGAGAGGTGATAAATGCCAGCAACAGGGCTCAAGTGAGGTTATGAGAGTTGTCACAGATCCACAATAACCACCTGAGTAAAACATCTTTGTTGGATGTTCGGTCTGTCATATAAAACCAACCAGAATTATCTTTCTGGTCATCTTTTTCAAAACTTAGTATTATACATGACTCGGCCATAAGGTAAGAACGAAATACTGCTATTTGCAGCAACGTGGATGGACCTAGAGATTATCCTACTAAGGGAAGTAAGCCAGAGAAAGACAAATATATCACTTGTATGTGGAATCTAAAAAAATGATACAAATGAATCTATATACAAAATAGAAACAAACTCACAGATATAGAAAACAAACTTATGGCTATCAAAAGGGAAAGGAGGGCAGTATTCTTGCCTGGGAAATTCCATGGACAGCCCACGGGATCACAAAAGAGTTGGACACGACTTAGCATCCAAACTGAAATTAAAAAATAAAAATTATTTTATTTATTTAAAAACAAAAGGGGAAAGGGGAAAAGGTAAATTAGGAGTATGGGATTAAGAGATACAAACTACTATACACATTGACAAAATAGATAAACAAAGATTACTGTATAACACAGAGGCAATGTAAATTCAGTTGACAACAAAGAACACTGTATTTCTACTAGTTAATATTTCAGAATGACTATAATGGTACTGATCAGTGAGTAAAAGTAGTTAGGAATGCAACAATGTTGGTTGGACACTTTAAATTTTATTAATTGAAGAGAATACTTGGCAACTATTACTGGATGCCTGAGACCGCTCCTCAGATGAAAGAAGTAATGAAGGTGAAACCCAATAAGCACTATTTGGGGGGTGAGGAATGGCACCATGACATTCCCCCTCTTAGACTGGCTCTCAGAGCCAGATATGACTGTGGACAAGGCAGCAGTTCACCGTGCACACATCGGTAGTCGTATACTTGGGTTTCTTCCTCTCTGAGACCATGGGGCTTGGCAGACAACTTCCAATGGCCTTTTCAGATCTGCCTCAGTCTGTGGTTTTGAAATAAAGTTTTATTCCTTTTGAGAGGATTAACATTCAGAAGGGAGGACTGTCAGCAGCAGGGGGTGGCTCTCTAACTGTCCTAAGCCACACAGATGTGTCACTGGAGAGCACACACGACTTTGCTATGCCAACCCGAGAGGTGATAAATGCCAGCAACAGGGCTCAAGTGAGGTTATGAGAGTTGTCACAGATCCACAATAACCACCTGAGTAAAACATCTTTGTTGGATGTTCGGTCTGTCATATAAAACCAACCAGAATTATCTTTCTGGTCATCTTTTTCAAAACTTAGTATTATACATGACTCGGCCATAAGGTAAGAACGAAATACTGCTATTTGCAGCAACGTGGATGGACCTAGAGATTATCCTACTAAGGGAAGTAAGCCAGAGAAAGACAAATATATCACTTGTATGTGGAATCTAAAAAAATGATACAAATGAATCTATATACAAAATAGAAACAAACTCACAGATATAGAAAACAAACTTATGGCTATCAAAAGGGAAAGGAGGGCAGTATTCTTGCCTGGGAAATTCCATGGACAGCCCACGGGATCACAAAAGAGTTGGACACGACTTAGCATCCAAACTGAAATTAAAAAATAAAAATTATTTTATTTATTTAAAAACAAAAGGGGAAAGGGGAAAAGGTAAATTAGGAGTATGGGATTAAGAGATACAAACTACTATACACATTGACAAAATAGATAAACAAAGATTACTGTATAACACAGAGGCAATAATCCATATCTTACAATAAACTATATTGGAAAATAATCTGAGAACATGCATATGTAAGTGAATCACTTTGGCGTGCACCTAAAACTGACACAATATTGTAAATCAACTATATTCTTCAACATAAAAAGTTAAAAGAAAACAGCATCATATAATTAAGAAATTTAGGACTCTATTTGCAAAAAGATTGTTCTTAGCCTCTTCAACAAATGGTGCTGGGAAAATTGGACAGCTGCATGCAAAAAAATGAAGCTGGAACATTCCCTGACACCATACACAAAGACAAACTTAAAATGGATTAAAGATCTAAATGTAAGACCAGAAACCCTAAAACTCTTAAAGGAGAATATAGGCAAAACACTCAAGGACATAAACCAAAGCAAGATCTTCCATGACCCGCCTACTAGAATAGCAGAACTAAAAACAAAAATTAACATGTGGGACCTAATGAAACTTAAAAGCTTTTGTACAGCAAAAGAAATTACAAAAAAGCTGAACAGACAGCCCACAGAATGGGAGAAAATCATAGCAAATGAAATAACAAAGAATTAATCTCCAAAATCTACAAGCAACTCAGACAACTCAGCATCAGAAAAATGAACAACTCAATCAAAAAATGGGAAAAAGATCTAAAGAGACATCTCACCAAAGAGGACATACAGATGGCCAAAAAGCACAGGAAACGATGCTCAATTTCAGTTATAATTAGAGAAATGCAAATCAAAACTACAATGAGATATCACCTCACACCAATCAGAATGGCCATCATCAACAAATCAACAGACAATAAATGCTGGAGAGGGTGCAGAGAAAACGGAACACTCTTGCATTGCTGGTGGGAATGTAAATTGATACAGCCACTATGGAAGACAGTATGGAGATTCCTTTAAAAACTTAAAATAGAAGCACTATATGACCCAGCAATCCCACTCTTAGACTTATACCCTGATGAAATCAAAACTGAAAGAAGCACCTGTACCCCAATGCTCATTGCAGCTCTCTGTACAATAGCTAGAATATGGAAGCAGCCTAGATGTCCATCAGCAAATGAATGGATAAAGAAGCTCTGGTATGTATATACAATGGAGTACTTCTCAGCTGTAAGAAGAAATGCAGAAGAATCAGCCCTAATGAGGTGGATGGATCTAGAACCTATCATAAAAAGTGAAGGAAGTCAAAAAGAGAAAGACAAATACTGTATACTAACACATATATATAAGTAATCTAGTAAGAGGATAATGGTAACACACACAGTGAAGTGATGGAAAAACAGACATGGAAAACAGACATATGGACATTGTGGAGTATGGACAGTGGGTGGTAGGCATAGAGGGAGTAACCTGGAAACCTATACTATCATATGTGAAAAAGATAGCTATGGTCATTGCCCTGCGGGAATAGGAGATCCTGCAGGGGTGGGGTGTGATGGCCTGGAGGGGTGGGATAGGAGGGACTAGGCCAGGGGAGGTGCCAGGGATATGCATATGACTAATCTGGGAATATACATATCTGTAAACAAAAAAACTCTGTAAAAGTTAAAAGTAAAATAAAAGTTTAAGAAAGAAAATTTTTTAAAGAAAATTAAACAATAATAATAATAATAAAAACAAAACAAAACAAAAGATTGTTCTTAAATGCATTTACTCTCTTACACTATATAACTAACCTTGTATTCCAGATGAAAAGGAAAGCTGCTTCTTAATGCAATAGAATTACTAGTTTATGGATGGTAATTAATACAAATCTGACAAGAAGGAGTAACTTCTGTTCACCAGAAATGACTTATCTCTTGTCACGTACCAAGAATTGTGAACCAAAAGCCCTAAATAGAATATTCTTTATTTAAACTTGTTCTCCAACATTTACTGAGCATGTACTTTGTTCCAGACAATCATGCTAGAGTACAGAAAGATGTCATTCTGGTCCTTGACTTGTAAGAACTTGTAGGGGAAATGAGACTTGGGCTAGTATTAGGATACAGACAGAACCTGATATGGTGCTGTTTAAGTCCAACAGTTTGAGAGATAATGACTTCTGTCATTAACTGGGTAGCCTTGAAAAATCAATATGGAACCTCTTTGAACTTAGGGTTCCTTATTGGTAAAACGGAGGTAATACCTAACTTCACATTTTGCAGAATGAAATGATATAATTATAAAGATTTGACAGACTCTGGTATGTATATACAATGGAGTACTTCTCAGCTGTAAGAAGAAATGCAGAAGAATCAGCCCTAATGAGGTGGATGGATCTAGAACCTATCATAAAAAGTGAAGGAAGTCAAAAAGAGAAAGACAAATACTGTATACTAACACATATATATAAGTAATCTAGTAAGAGGATAATGGTAACACACACAGTGAAGTGATGGAAAAACAGACATGGAAAACAGACATATGGACATTGTGGAGTATGGACAGTGGGTGGTAGGCATAGAGGGAGTAACCTGGAAACCTATACTATCATATGTGAAAAAGATAGCTATGGTCATTGCCCTGCGGGAATAGGAGATCCTGCAGGGGTGGGGTGTGATGGCCTGGAGGGGTGGGATAGGAGGGACTAGGCCAGGGGAGGTGCCAGGGATATGCATATGACTAATCTGGGAATATACATATCTGTAAACAAAAAAACTCTGTAAAAGTTAAAAGTAAAATAAAAGTTTAAGAAAGAAAATTTTTTAAAGAAAATTAAACAATAATAATAATAATAAAAACAAAACAAAACAAAAGATTGTTCTTAAATGCATTTACTCTCTTACACTATATAACTAACCTTGTATTCCAGATGAAAAGGAAAGCTGCTTCTTAATGCAATAGAATTACTAGTTTATGGATGGTAATTAATACAAATCTGACAAGACGGAGTAACTTCTGTTCACCAGAAATGACTTATCTCTTGTCACGTACCAAGAATTGTGAACCAAAAGCCCTAAATAGAATATTCTTTATTTAAACTTGTTCTCCAACATTTACTGAGCATGTACTTTGTTCCAGACAATCATGCTAGAGTACAGAAAGATGTCATTCTGGTCCTTGACTTGTAAGAACTTGTAGGGGAAATGAGACTTGGGCTAGTATTAGGATACAGACAGAACCTGATATGGTGCTGTTTAAGTCCAACAGTTTGAGAGATAATGACTTCTGTCATTAACTGGGTAGCCTTGAAAAAATCAATATGGAACCTCTTTGAACTTAGGGTTCCTTATTGGTAAAACGGAGGTAATACCTAACTTCACATTTTGCAGAATGAAATGATATAATTATTATTAAGAGCCTCACACTGAGCGTGGTTTTGACAGATCCTCACATGTTTGTCTTTTTCCCCTCAGTTCTAATCACATTTAAATTCTTGGCTCAGTCAGGATTTCAGAACATGCCCTTTAGTCTTCTGTAATTTCCGAAAAACCCCAAACCAATCCAAACCAGACAAAGCAAACAGCAAATGACCAAAAGAGATAGTGAACAGAGAGATCCCTGCTCCACTGACAAAAGCAATGGTTCTTCCGGACTATTTCATGCTTATGCCAAGTATTTTATGACACATATATTTCTTTTTTTATAGCTCTCTGCTATCCTCCTCTACCAGTATCACCAATTTTGTTCTCTCTGGTGATTCCTCTTAAGTGGTACCATGATGCTGTTTCTTGAGTCATTCTTCCCTGGATTCCCGTGACATAAAAAAGGCTAAATTAAATGTCAGAAATGACACTCTATTTTCTTTGACAAATTGTAGAAATAAACAGTATTGTATTTTTTTTTTCTTCCTAGGGTCAAAAGCATGGACAATAAATTTGAAGCAATGCCCCTCTTAAATTTGTCATATTTGTGATCATTATTTTGAAACATTTCTAAAATAATTTTGATCTTTAAACTTTTCCCCTCTATGTTCTTATAAAATATAAAGTGAAGTAATTGTACATTTTAGCCCTTTTGATGGTTAATCTTTTTTTCTGATTTATATACTATGATACAAAAATTGAAATTATATTGTTGTTGTCACAGAATTTTTAAATCTGAAATATAAATTGGAAGTGAATGAATGTTTTCTCTGATTTCTTCTTGATCTTTGTGTGTTTCATTAAACTGTAATTTCATATTACCCAAATTAAGGAAATGCTTTCTCAGCCTTTCTTCATTGCCATTACCAAAGTGAATCTAAATCTTCAAAGCACAATTGTGGGAATAATGAGAAAGGTCTCCTGCAGGGGGCTGTGGCCCTCTGTCCTGACCTCTCTATAGCTGGTCTTTGGTACGTAAGACAAACAGTTTAATTAACTAGAAAGGACGTAAGTTGAACACCAGCTTCCCTGGTGTCTCAGACAGTAAAGAATTCTGCTGCAATGTGGGAGACCAGGGTTTGATTTCTGGGTTGGGAAGAGTCTCTGAGGAAAGGAATGGCTACCCACTCCAGTATTCTTGCCTGGAGAATTCCACAGACAGAGGATCCTGAAGGGCTACATTCCATGTGGCTGCAAAGAGTCAGACACGACTGAGCAACTAGCACTTCCGTACAGGCATGTTAGACTAACTTCACCATATAGCCCGAGATCCACATGCCCCAGACAGTTCCACCATGCCCAAGAGGCATCCTCTATCAGCTTTTGAGTGCTTCTAAATGTAGAGATCTTTCTTGTCTTGGCCAGAGATCTGCTTTTTACAGTCTGTATGTCTTGGTCCTGCAACTGTAGCCCCTGAGAGCAAAGCTCAGTAGTTCTTAAGTGCGGTTCCAAGATCAGCAGCATCAGGATCAGCGGGGAACTTGTAAGAGCTGGAGACTTGGGGTTTGGGTCCAGCCAATCTGTTTTTGGAAGACTTCCTCCAGGTGATTCTGATGCACACTAAAGTTTAAGATGCACTGTCGTAGTGTAGCTGAAAATAGGTGAAACTTCGAAATAAAAAATACCTGGATTCAGACCCTGGCCTTCTGTCATTTTAGGCAATGGACTCTGTCTCCTCCCTGATCAAATGGAGCTCATGGTCAAGGCTAATCCCCAGACTTGCTGAGAGAATTCAATGATACTATATGGGTCAAGCACATAGCAGAAAGCCTAACACACACTCTAAGCACTCAAAATTATTTTCTTTTAAGATATTTACCTACTATTTGTTTTTTAATTGGAAGATGATTGCTTTACAAAGTTGTGTTGGTTTCTGCTGTATAACAAAGTGAATCAGCTATTTGTATGCATACCTCCCCTCCCTCTTGAGCCTCCCTTGCAGCTTTTGAAGTTGTCGCGGAGAAGTGAGCTGAGCTCCCTGTGCTACACAGCAGTTTCCTGCTAGCTATTGTACACATGGAGAACACTCAAAATTCGTGTCTAGCGATATTGGTTCATTCAGCACAGTTATTACATGCCTTTGAATATTAGTCTCCTTAAAGTCAATTCTTTTGAGGATGAAGAAGCACAGAAAAATTTAGACATAACACCATAGACATCACAGGGTTAAATACCTTCATTCTACACATGAAAAGCGTAACATTCAGAGAGGTTAAGTAACACATTTAAGGACACACAGCTCAATTGCTGATGTATGGAAGCCCTTTAGGTGCCTCCCAGTGCTAGCTCTTCACACACGTTTATCTATCACTTAATGCAACAATAAGGTGTCTGGTCCTAGGCCTGCTGATTACTCAGGTAGGGACTTCAAATTTATCAGTATACTGTCTAAATTAATATTAATTAAGCATTCCCATGGCTACTTATTTATCTACTCATATTTTGTTCTCTTATTTATATCCTATTCTGTTCTGAAAGAATTTAAGGTGGCTCTTGGGCATTTTTAAGACTGGTATGACTGGGATTCCCAGGTAGCTCATTAGTAAAGAATCTGCCTGCCAAGCAGAAGACACTGATTCGATCCTTGGGTTGGGAAGATTTCCCTAGAGAAGGGAATGGCAACCTACTCCAGTATACTTGCCTGGGAAATCCCATGGACAGAGAAGTCTGGTGAGTTACAGTCCATGGGATCACAAAGAGTTGGACATGACTTAGCGACTAAACAACAACAACAATTTGGGCATTTGATCAATAGTTGGAATTTCAGCCCCTATAGAACTAACCATTGGATCAGTAACTCCAATAGTTGCTTCTTGGAATTTTGGCAAGAGGCTCTCAGCAAAATGTGCACAGTTCTGAGGATCCCAAATGGATACATAAGAGTAGTAGGCTAATAGTAAGTGCTTTAAGTTAACTGGAATCCCCTGTATAAACTGTTCATCAGAAATCAGGAAATATGTGGGCTATTTGTATGCATACCTCCCCTCCCTCTTGAGCCTCCCTTGCAGCTTTTGAAGTTGTCGCGGAGAAGTGAGCTGAGCTCCCTGTGCTACACAGCAGTTTCCTGCTAGCTATTGTACACATGGAGAACACTCAAAATTCGTGTCTAGCGATATTGGTTCATTCAGCACAGTTATTACATGCCTTTGAATATTAGTCTCCTTAAAGTCAATTCTTTTGAGGATGAAGAAGCACAGAAAAATTTAGACATAACACCATAGACATCACAGGGTTAAATACCTTCATTCTACACATGAAAAGCGTAACATTCAGAGAGGTTAAGTAACACATTTAAGGACACACAGCTCAATTGCTGATGTATGGAAGCCCTTTAGGTGCCTCCCAGTGCTAGCTCTTCACACACGTTTATCTATCACTTAATGCAACAATAAGGTGTCTGGTCCTAGGCCTGCTGATTACTCAGGTAGGGACTTCAAATTTATCAGTATACTGTCTAAATTAATATTAATTAAGCATTCCCATGGCTACTTATTTATCTACTCATATTTTGTTCTCTTATTTATATCCTATTCTGTTCTGAAAGAATTTAAGGTGGCTCTTGGGCATTTTTAAGACTGGTATGACTGGGATTCCCAGGTAGCTCATTAGTAAAGAATCTGCCTGCCAAGCAGAAGACACTGATTCGATCCTTGGGTTGGGAAGATTTCCCTAGAGAAGGGAATGGCAACCTACTCCAGTATACTTGCCTGGGAAATCCCATGGACAGAGAAGTCTGGTGAGTTACAGTCCATGGGATCACAAAGAGTTGGACATGACTTAGCGACTAAACAACAACAACAATTTGGGCATTTGATCAATAGTTGGAATTTCAGCCCCTATAGAACTAACCATTGGATCAGTAACTCCAATAGTTGCTTCTTGGAATTTTGGCAAGAGGCTCTCAGCAAAATGTGCACAGTTCTGAGGATCCCAAATGGATACATAAGAGTAGTAGGCTAATAGTAAGTGCTTTAAGTTAACTGGAATCCCCTGTATAAACTGTTCATCAGAAATCAGGAAATATGTGGGGTTATTTCTTGTTCTTGTGTGTACAAAGAAATGTAGTTTCCTATGCAGTTTCCTCTGCCCTTGCCAGGGGAAACTAAATGGTTAATGCTCACCATCACACATCCCCCAAAATGTCTGCTTTTCAGAGTATGAGGAATAAGGCACGTTTACTTTAAACAGCCTGTTCTCAGTTTTGTGGGGCTGTTGATGTTACTGGACTAGTGACAGACGCCAAGGCGGGAAAAACAACTGGGTTACTTAGAACTCTTTGAATGTGGACACATCAGCTTGTGGGAAGGAAACTATTTAAAATGGGGCTTAGGGAAAGCAAAAAAAAATTTTTTTTAATTCCCTTTTCCCCATATGAGATTCTTCCACAATGTTGTCATGCAATCTTGAAAACCTCCAGACAGGAGATCACTCTCATTGGATATATGCAAATTTTCTGAGATCCAGTGGTTTCCTGCCAGGGAAAAACTTACAATAACAGAGCAAGAATGCAATCCGAGCCTTGCTCTCTGAAACCCTGAAAGAACAGAGTCGTTCTTGACAGGGCAATTTCAACCCTTGACATTCCAGGAAATAGCTTAATAATGTCATTTAGGCTGGGGTTGTAACCAGTCCTAAGACATGGAGACACAAATACAGTGTGTAAAATTTTAAAGATCAGTTCAGGGACCATTATTCATGTTCACACAGAGTTTAGCAGTGAAGACCACCACCACAAAGCCAAAATGAAGCCAGGACTCCTAGTTAAATTTAACACTCTTCCCACTAATTACACTCGATATAAGAAAGGCTTCTGTCAAGAAATTACAGACACAGCCTGAAGACGATTTACTTTTCTAGGTCCTGGGCCCATGCCATACCCAGAATGTGACACCCAAACAAAACTGAATTTTGATCATGAATATATATGCAGAAGTTACTCTCATCCCAGAACTTCAGAGGCCTTAATGAGACACACTGGCCTTTACATTCAATGTGTTTCATTTTTCTGGGTACAGTACAAATGGATACATAAGAGTAGTAGGCTAATAGTAAGTGCTTTAAGTTAACTGGAATCCCCTGTATAAACTGTTCATCAGAAATCAGGAAATATGTGGGGTTATTTCTTGTTCTTGTGTGTACAAAGAAATGTAGTTTCCTATGCAGTTTCCTCTGCCCTTGCCAGGGGAAACTAAATGGTTAATGCTCACCATCACACATCCCCCAAAATGTCTGCTTTTCAGAGTATGAGGAATAAGGCACGTTTACTTTAAACAGCCTGTTCTCAGTTTTGTGGGGCTGTTGATGTTACTGGACTAGTGACAGACGCCAAGGCGGGAAAAACAACTGGGTTACTTAGAACTCTTTGAATGTGGACACATCAGCTTGTGGGAAGGAAACTATTTAAAATGGGGCTTAGGGAAAGCAAAAAAAAAATTTTTTTAATTCCCTTTTCCCCATATGAGATTCTTCCACAATGTTGTCATGCAATCTTGAAAACCTCCAGACAGGAGATCACTCTCATTGGATATATGCAAATTTTCTGAGATCCAGTGGTTTCCTGCCAGGGAAAAACTTACAATAACAGAGCAAGAATGCAATCCGAGCCTTGCTCTCTGAAACCCTGAAAGAACAGAGTCGTTCTTGACAGGGCAATTTCAACCCTTGACATTCCAGGAAATAGCTTAATAATGTCATTTAGGCTGGGGTTGTAACCAGTCCTAAGACATGGAGACACAAATACAGTGTGTAAAATTTTAAAGATCAGTTCAGGGACCATTATTCATGTTCACACAGAGTTTAGCAGTGAAGACCACCACCACAAAGCCAAAATGAAGCCAGGACTCCTAGTTAAATTTAACACTCTTCCCACTAATTACACTCGATATAAGAAAGGCTTCTGTCAAGAAATTACAGACACAGCCTGAAGACGATTTACTTTTCTAGGTCCTGGGCCCATGCCATACCCAGAATGTGACACCCAAACAAAACTGAATTTTGATCATGAATATATATGCAGAAGTTACTCTCATCCCAGAACTTCAGAGGCCTTAATGAGACACACTGGCCTTTACATTCAATGTGTTTCATTTTTTCTGGGTACAGTACAACTGAAAAAGGTTACAAGACTCAGGTTAAAAGTCAGGAAATGGATCAGGGCCCCACACCATGACATCATTTTCTTGCAATGCAATGAAGCAATGACATTTCCTGCAGGAAAAATGATTAGAGCTGACAAGCAGCCTTGGTTAGCTGCAGTGTTTGCAATGGAAGGTGTCAGGCTTGCCTCTCTCCAGTTTCTTCCACCCTCCCTTCTGTTCCTTGGCTGGGGCTTCCCAGAGGTCAATGAGAGAGATCCTGGCCACTTCTATTTAGTGACAGTCCTGATATATTTAAGATAAAGATGTGCTAAAACATAGTTCCACAAAACTTGTGGAAGTTTTTAGTTGTTACAGCATTTAACACTTCAGGCAAAAATAATGTAATTTTTTGACTTGCAAAATAATTTCCAAATTTATTTTAAAACTGACAGATAGGCAGAGCCACCAAGGGCAGAACAGGACTCAAATCTGGCTCACTCTTCGATTGTCAAACTGGTTGCGGTACAGGGTTGGATCTGCCCTTTTCGGATTCACACAACCAGTGGTAGATGGCCTGGCAGTGAACGGGACACAGTTTAAAGGTAAGCCAATCTTCTGCTTTAAATCTTCAAACTCACACTTCTAAGAGATAGTCTTGAATATGTTATGCCTACATAACATAGACAACCATAACATCTTCAAAGATATTTATAGAAGTATGAATTGGAAGACTTACCTAACTGTGAGCTCTGGCTCACATCTGCCTTCTGATTGGGTCACCAAAGCACGTAGGCAGTCCTTTTGGGATTTTGAACAGGTGCTTCCAATAAGTCAACACACACAGTGTGAGGCACCTGGCTTGGCAAGTATGAGCTCTCTGGGCTACGTTTCAGCCTGGCCAGGTGCTCTCATGTGCAAATTGCATTAATTGTAGTGACCTTACTGTTCCACACATGATAGACCCCGCTCTGGACTCCACATGCAGACAGATCTGCTTAGAGACACAATCTAGGAAGAAAGAGCTTGGGCCAGTCCCCTGGGACTCCACATCAAATCGCCCTGGCTTCTTCATGTGTGGCCTTGTGATATGGTTCAATAACTGAGTTTCTGCCTTGGACATAGGTTCTGGGCGCTCAGTGGCTGGCGAGAACTGCCTGGAAACAGTGAACAAGTGTCTATTTCTCTGACAGTAACCATGTCCCTCCTAGAAACCACAGGTCCACCCTATAAACAACAAAGTGAGGGGTCTATCCTTATCATCTTCTGTCTCTTTTTTTTTTTTTGGTCTCCTTTCTTGAATCCTCCTGGGGAGTTAGTGGATTCTGACAAGCAAAAACTGCAGACATGACAGAAAAACAAATTAACAAAAAAACTAGCTTCTTCTCTTGGGGAGTGGCGTGGCACACCCCGCCGCCGCACATCAGGACTGCGCGGCCAGCCCTACGACCTGGGACACGGGGCGCAGCCAGAAAGGCGGCCGCCCCCTCGCCTGTCATGCACCGCCCTTTTGTGGGGAGCCTTGTGCTCAACCATTTGCAGACGACCTGCTTCTCGGTCTGGGTTTCATAGGTAGCAGAGCAGCTCCCTCGCTGCTATCTATTGAAAGTCAGCCCTCTACACAAGGGTTTGTGTGTGGAGGGACGGGGGAAACAGCTTCCTAATGCTTCTTTTGTCCATTTCAAAACAAAATTATTAATAATACTCTCACTTGCATATCAGTGGAGGAGAGAGAGCACGCAAGTTTCTACTGCCAAACTATCAACCACTGGTGATTTCAGAAATGAAAAGTTCTAGAACCAGGATGGAGTTCTATATTATACGCAGTGTTTCTATATACGCTAGGGTTGCCAAACAGATTTACGCTCTCTACAGCAGTTAAGTGGATAGACGTCACAGATGTTCTGAGGCACAGTTTACACAGCAATCACAACTATAAATCATTACATGGTAACTGGATGGACCTTGTAGTGACAAATGCTCTGTCTCTGGAAAAATTTGCAAATATCTGAAGAGCTTATAAGAGGCTTCCCAGGTGGCTCAGTGGCAAAGAATCTGCCTGCCAATGCAGGAGAATGTGAGTTCAATCTCTGGGGCAGGGAGCTCCCCTGGAGGAGGACATGGCTTCAGTATTCTTGCCTGGGTAATCCCACGGATGAAAAGCCTAGTGGGGTACAATTCACGGGGTCTCAAAGAGTCGGACATGACCGAGCACACACACGTGCGCACGCGTGCGTGCACACACACACACACACACGAAAGGAGAGACTTACCCATTCTCCAGAATGAGTCAAAACAAACATAGTTGTCACACCTTTCTTTCATTATCCTGTGGGTGTTCTCTCAAATATGCGGGTCTTCATAAATGAGTCACTGTTTCCAAGGTCTGTCAAAAGTATTGGTGGTCACAAATCTGGGAAGCAAAGCAAGTCTAGAAAGAAGTATGGAACTTAATTATGGGCAAGAATGTAAAATGTCCGAAATTACTGGGGTTTTAGTACTCTGCCAAATTTGCATTCTTATACTATCTAATCACTCCCTTTTGAAGACACATGGTTTCCTATAGTTAAACCTATGAGGAATAAAAAGCAATTTATTTTACATTTGGTGCATTGGTATTGTCACCAGGTCTAGAGCGGGTATTTTTTGCCATTTGAGTAACCCTTCTGCTTGCCCGTACATGTTGAAAGTGTCGTTTAACTTAAATACACAGATCAGACTTGTTTAAGACTCTCCCCTTTCACCTTGCGCTAGGCAGGAAAACAGATCAAAGCTTCCAGTGTTTTTTAAGGATGACCTCTTCTTTGTTCTGAACACGTCTCACATCTCCTGTTTGTAGAAGCTTCTGCACAGGCAGGACTGTTTTTCTTGTCTATAAATTTGCTTCTCATAAACAAGACCCTCATTGCCCATTTGGCATCCTAGAAAAGGGAATTCATTCATTGGATAGATTGTTTACCTAATGATGATGGCTTTTAAAACTTGTAGTATCAAAATAGACACTTTTAGTATAAAGTGTTTTCAGAATTGATAGGTGAAGAAAGGTATTGGTCATTAATATGCTTAAATGATGAGACTGATGTACAATCGCAGAAAAAAACTCACTTGTTATCAGCTCTGCTTTAAAATAACCAAATAACAGACTCATTTTATGTATTTTATTTTTACCTTAAAGTGATCCTAATTTATTTATTAATTCATTAATTATTTTCAGGCGAAGTAAAATATAAATCAATGATGATATCATTTCACTCCATTCATGAATTTATTATCAATTACGAATATGCAGATGGGGTTTCCCTGGTGGTCCAGTGGGTAAGGACACTGCCTTGCAATGCAAGGGGCGCTGGTTCGATCCCTGGCCTGGGAAGATCCCATGCACCGTGGAGCGGCTGGACGGATGTATCCAACTACTGAGCCGGAGCTCTGGAGAGCATGCGCCCAGAGCCGGTGCTCTGCAGCAACAAAGGCCACTGTGATGGAGGCCTGCACAGGCCAAAGAACAAAGATGGATGAAAATGAATAGATGAAAGACCAAAAGAAGTGCCCCCCCCCAAAAAAAAAGAAAAGAATATGCAGAGGACTGACCATATAGGACAAGCTATAAAGAATTGGGAAATGAAATCTTGTAGTTCACAGAACAGAGATGATTTCAGAAAATAAACACCACAAAGAAGTTTTTATGGGTTCAATATTTAACCAGGCTAAGGACTGAAATGAAAATCATTTACCTTTGAAGGTCTTAAGTTTTCTCATCTATAAGACAAGGGAGCCCAAATTAATTGTAAGGTCCTTTTAAACCCCAAATTTTGGAACTGAAATATATGTCAGTGCTAAAAATGCATTTAAAGTCGCAAACCCTCACATGCTTTGTTTGGCAAATGCCATGAAAAATACAAGCTTGAAGTTGAATTATGACTTCAGATAGGGCGGTGAACACTATTACAGAGAGAGAAAACAACAGGAAGAAAAACACGGAGCTTGGTTGTAAATAGGGGAAAATATCTAAGTGGAACCAGAGTGGGAGGGAGCCAGAGCAGAGAGCTGTAAAGCAAGACTGGGCTGAGTGCACTGCAAGCCTCAGTTCAATCAATCAACAAGGATTTTATTCTACTCAGGTTGCTTTATTTGTTAAGGGTTTCTTAGGGGGTGCCTGAGATAACACGGGCAAGGATTATAAGCCATGCTAAGTATAGTTCTGTGAAAATATCCTAGCCTCTAGGTCCATAAGAGTAGTGGAAGAAGGGTATCTGTAAGTAGAGAAGGCTTAGAAAATATTTTAAGAATGTTCTGAGGTTCAGTTTCAAACAGTAAGTCCTGGCTGAGGATTGAGAATAACCAGCAGTTAGAGGCAGCCAGGGAATGGTAACCAAAATGCAGTTTACTCTCTTCAAGCAGACTTTGGACCACCACACTTGGGAGGGGGATTACCAAACCGTCACAAAAAAATCACTTTGGCTACAAATCAAAGAAGACTCTTCACATTTCCTCAAGATATAAACGACACTTTGGTGTATTAGAAAGAATTTTCACACAACTCATTTTTCCCAAGAGATAGAAAAGTGAGAAAATGTGAAGCCCTAGAATGACATATTCTTTTTCATGATAAGAACTAGGTGAAGCCCACTGCATTGCCATTTTGCTTTAATTGCCAGTAAACTAGAAACATAATTTAGATTTAATTTCAGGGCTTACACTTAAATATCTAACATCCTATGTAAACGTTTTAACTTCTCATTTGATCTTTTGCTCATAATTTTGCTCTATTCATTTCTTTCATTACATGCCACCTCATTCCTTCAATTTATTTCACAGGTATTTATTAAGCATTTACTATGTGCTGGGCACATCCAGTCATCTTGGAAGGCAGATGGAATGTGACACCCGCTTGGCAGGCAGGAGACTATCTCTAGCTTGTGTTGTATTTAGGTCTTAGGGCTTGATGTCTGTATATAGGTTACAGTTCAGGCATTTTCCAGATGAACAAGGGTTCCAGGGTATATAGCTGTTTTTCCTAATAACTCATCCAAACTCCATCTCGTTTAAAAGTGGATTTTTTTCCCCAAGGGTCTTTGATCCTACAGCTGCAGACATTCTGGCACCAGGGAGCCTTAAAGGTCAAGGCCCCAAGACACACAGAGGTCGATGAAATCAGGGGACATCTTAGCAACTGCTGAGAAGCTGCAGGACGAACACCATCTTCCAAGATGGATGGATGATGTCATTTGTGGTCTAAATAAGTGTGTGCTTCCTGAGCTCTGACTGGGAGCCAACAGGTGTGTTCCAAAACAGTGCTGTTTGGAAGAGACTCTCATGGAAAAGTAGTCAATAGGCTTTATTCTTCCTTTAATCTGTGAAGTTCCCCTTAATTTGTGAATGTCCAAAATTGAGCACTATGGGATACAAAGGCAAGAGTGTGGACTTGAACCTCAGTTGCTTCACCATTAGCATAAATGAGCTGGACTCACCAGTCTTCCAGCCCCTTCTAGCTCTAATCATCTGTCACTTTATGACCTTCAATTCTGCTTCCAGCCTTTTCACTCCATCACTCCACATAGATAGTCATCATTTTCATCCTCTTCAAACACAATGAAAACCAGTGGGGGAATAAGTACAGTGACGACATTTGCTTAATACCAATACTAAAGGACAAGATTGAGACCTACTTAAGGATTATTGAGCTACCATAGCAAAGGCTTACTAGAAGTGATTCTTACTTTTCAGGACAGATTACTTCCTCCATAGCATATCCAAGTCCATGGTAAACTGTGTTTGCCCAGGGTTATAATACCTGGGTATATATACCCCCATATTCACATATTGCTTAGCAGAGTGATGTGTATATCATAAACATGAACACTCTCTGAATAACTCTTGAACTCAACAAATGATTTACAAGCACTTTTATTTCATGTTGGTGATTTGTATATGTAAAACAGAGTGTAAAACACAGAAATATAGATAAGACAAAATTCCTATCTCTAAGAATTTATAATTTAGTGTTAAGTGCTTAAAAAAACGTATCCAGCTCTATGTCCAAAACATTTTAATAGATTCAATGGTTTTAAAAATATGTACATATGGGCTTCCCTGGTGGTCTAGTGTGTAAAGAGTCTGCCTTGCAGTGCAGTGGCACCAGTTCGATCCTGACCCAGGAAGATCCCATGGGCTGTGGAGCGGCTGGACAAGTGTGTCCAATTATGAGCCAGTGCTCTGGAGCACATGCACCCAGAGCCAGTGCTCTGCAACAAGAGGGCCACAGCAGTGGCAGGCCCACACAGGCCAAAGAATAAGGATGGATGAAAATAAATAAATAAAAAACCAGTAAAAGGGGCCAAAAAAATTTTTTTAAAGTATATATGAAAGCTTTAAACTTATTTACAGTGAAATATTAATATTGGGTATCACCTACTATGCTGAATGCTGAATATATATAAAGGTAGGATAGGTCTCTGAAATTTGTACCCCAATAACCTGATCAAAATGATACATATTTATTCACTCATTCTGCAAACAATGATTGAATGCTTACTATGGGGAAAGTACCATGACAGACTCTTTGAAGGGCATGATTTTTTAAATGGTTGCTTCCTATCTTTAAGGACCTTAAATTTTGGTTGAGTCAGAAAAGAGCTAACAAAGCAGAATGGAAAAGAACTATCCAACTAATGGAGAATACTTAGAGGATGGAGTCACCATGCCCAGAGATTAGGATAGACTTTAATGTACATGGCCCTAGAACAAGACATGGAATGATGAATAGTATACTAATGGTGGAGACAAGGCAGGGAAGTTCACCTCAGAGAGAGACCAGTGAGAACAAAAGCACAGAAGCATGAAAATTAATGCACGCTCTGGGAATAGCAAGGAGGTTGGTATGGCTGGAGCACAGATAGAAAAAGGGCAGGAGGAGAAGAGGCCAGGAAGTTAGGACGAAGCCAGCACATGCAGGGCCTCCATTGCTATACTAAACCTATTAATTCTATTTAGCTAATAGTAGGGAGCCAGTAGAACTTATGGGGACAAGAACAATAAGAGGTTGGGTACATTCAAGAATGTAACTTCTGAAATAAACTACTGCTAAGGAGATCGACTCGTTGGAAAAGACCCTGATGCTGGGAAAGACTGAAGGCAGGAGGAGAAGGGGGTGGTAGAAGATGAGATGGTTGGATGGCATCACCAACTCAATGGACATGAGTTTGAGCAAACTCTGGGAGACAGTATCGGACAGGGAAGCCTGGCATGCTGCAGTCCACGAGGTCACAAAGAGGTGGACCTGAATAACAACAACAAGGAGCCATCAAGTAGGGTAGACAAAAAGGATCTTCTAAGGAGACCATGATCAGGGGCAACATAGCAACAAGAGAAAATCTTGGGGCTTCCCTGGTGGTCCAGTGGGTAAGGACACTGCCTTGCAGTACCAGGGACACGGGTTCGATCCCTAGCCTGGGAAGATCCCCCGTGCCACGGAGCGGCTGGACTGATGTGTCCAACTACCGAGTTGGAGCTCTGGAGCACATGCGCCCAGAACTGGTGCTCTGCAGCGAGAGAGGCCACTGTGATGGGAGGCCCACACAGGCCAAAGAACAAAGATAAATAAATGAAGGATCAACAGAAGTGGCCAAAAAAAAAAAGAGAGAGAGAGAAAGTCTTATGTGATGATGTATTTATACCCTTCACATAGCCAACTCCAATTCATTCTTTAGATCTCAAAGTGAACATTCCTTTCTCAGGGGAGCCTCCCAGCATCTTGATTGAACCAGTCTGTTGTGAAACCACAGAGATTCTTGTGTCTTACCTTTGTAACACTTAGCAGAGGTTGTAATATACTAACTCACATTCTATTAATGTATGCTGCCCTCATTGGATTATAAAGTCCATAAAAGCAGGAATCATCTTTCTGTTTTGCTTTTCAATTTTACCCAATATATCTGATCCAGAGTAGGGACTAAAATATGTGATGAATGAATGGAAGAAATATGGGAATGGAGACAATGATGGATAAGAATAATGAAAAGTAATATTTGGGACCATCTAAGTAGGTGTGGTGGTTTTAGAATATAGCTGCCTTGGACTTCCCTAGCGGTCTAGTAGTTAAGAATCTGCCTATAAACACAGGGAACAAGGGTTCAATCCCTGGTCCAGGAAGATTCCACATGCCATGGGGTAACTAAACCCATGCATCATAACTACTGAGCAAGTGCTCTAGAACCCGTAAGCTTCAACTACTGAAGCCTATATGCCCTAGAGCCCATGCTCTGCAACTTAACAGAAACCATCACAATAAATCCGCACACCCCAACTAGACAGTAACCCTTGTTCACCACAACTATAGAAAAGACCCCATGCACCAACACAGACCCAGTGCAGTCCACGAGGTCACAAAGAGGTGGACCTGAATAACAACAACAAGGAGCCATCAAGTAGGGTAGACAAAAAGGATCTTCTAAGGAGACCATGATCAGGGGCAACATAGCAACAAGAGAAAATCTTGGGGCTTCCCTGGTGGTCCAGTGGGTAAGGACACTGCCTTGCAGTACCAGGGACACGGGTTCGATCCCTAGCCTGGGAAGATCCCCCGTGCCACGGAGCGGCTGGACTGATGTGTCCAACTACCGAGTTGGAGCTCTGGAGCACATGCGCCCAGAACTGGTGCTCTGCAGCGAGAGAGGCCACTGTGATGGGAGGCCCACACAGGCCAAAGAACAAAGATAAATAAATGAAGGATCAACAGAAGTGGCCAAAAAAAAAAAGAGAGAGAGAGAAAGTCTTATGTGATGATGTATTTATACCCTTCACATAGCCAACTCCAATTCATTCTTTAGATCTCAAAGTGAACATTCCTTTCTCAGGGGAGCCTCCCAGCATCTTGATTGAACCAGTCTGTTGTGAAACCACAGAGATTCTTGTGTCTTACCTTTGTAACACTTAGCAGAGGTTGTAATATACTAACTCACATTCTATTAATGTATGCTGCCCTCATTGGATTATAAAGTCCATAAAAGCAGGAATCATCTTTCTGTTTTGCTTTTCAATTTTACCCAATATATCTGATCCAGAGTAGGGACTAAAATATGTGATGAATGAATGGAAGAAATATGGGAATGGAGACAATGATGGATAAGAATAATGAAAAGTAATATTTGGGACCATCTAAGTAGGTGTGGTGGTTTTAGAATATAGCTGCCTTGGACTTCCCTAGCGGTCTAGTAGTTAAGAATCTGCCTATAAACACAGGGAACAAGGGTTCAATCCCTGGTCCAGGAAGATTCCACATGCCATGGGGTAACTAAACCCATGCATCATAACTACTGAGCAAGTGCTCTAGAACCCGTAAGCTTCAACTACTGAAGCCTATATGCCCTAGAGCCCATGCTCTGCAACTTAACAGAAACCATCACAATAAATCCGCACACCCCAACTAGACAGTAACCCTTGTTCACCACAACTATAGAAAAGACCCCATGCACCAACACAGACCCAGTGCAGTCTGTATGTATTTGCCAAATTCTTGGAATTCGCTCCCATCAAAAGTGGGATCTATGTGCTCATTCACTCAGGTGTGTCTGACTCTGTGACTCCATGGACTATAGCCTGCCAGGAAACTCTGACCATAGGATTTCCCAGGCAAGAATACTGGAGTGGGTTGCCATTTCCTACTCCAGGTGGGATATATACCCTTTGCCTTTAAATCTAGGTAGCCTTGTAACAAATAGCATGCAGTGAAGATGGCTGTGTGTCACTTGTAAGGCTAGGCTAGAACTCTGTGGTTTTCTTCCTAAGCTCTCTCTGGGTGAAGCCAGCTAACATATAAGAAGTTTGACCACTTTGACAGTACCCAGCTGGAGAAGCTACCGCACTGGACAAGCTTTGTGTAGCTGTTCTAGTTTACAGACTGAGCCCAGCTCTACCAAGAAATGTGAATGAGGTTGTCTTGAATGTTTAGGACTACCTCTCCTTCCAGCCAAGCACCTTTGGGCAACCTTAGTAATTGCCTTGGAAAGCTAAAGAACGGCCCAGCTGAGCATTACCTGAACATCTAACCCAAACAGCCTGTTTGTACAATAAAATGGTTGTTGTTTTAAGTCAGTCAGTTTGGGATAATTTGTTACATAGCAATAGTAACTAAGACATCAACCAATGTCTCAATAGAATCCTCCCCTTGTTAACAGCTGGGAAAACTGAGATCCAGAGGGATTACTGGATTTGTCCATGGTTCTAAATTGGCAACGGTAATGCAAGCCCTAAGAACCAGTTTTCTGACCTCTAGGCCACTGCCTTTTTCTTTCCCATATGTAACAATGCTTTAGGAAAGTTTCTGTATAATTATATTCAGGGTCCAAAAAGCTTCTCTTTGTCATGCCACAATATTGCCCTCATTGATGCTTTATTCCCACTGATAATTAAATGGATTAATCAAACTCCTTGGCATATAAACAAAAAGTGAACTGCGGTCTTAAGTGTGTGGAGCTTACAAGGGCTCTACGTGATTTGGACGTTTGAAAGTAACTAGCTTCCAATTAGAGGAAGAAGCATGTTCAAGTGTATACAACCCAATACCATTTCTCCCCAAGTTTATGGCATTCAAACTTTCAGCTGACTAGGTTTTCAATGCTGTCAGTTTCAAATTCACTGAAAGATCTTTTCTGCTGAAAGAAAAATACTGCCTCTGTTAATATCAACTTTTTCCTCTTCAGAACACTTGCTTGCTGGTGATTTACTGTGGACAAGCTGCTTCCTGCTCCTTTTGAAAGTTAGTTTGTTGTTGTTGTTTTTTTTTTTAATTCTGCCAGTGGAGGAGGAATTCCTCATCTCTCGTCCCCAAGGCAATTCAGTTAAGGTTAATCTTCAGCAGAGAGTCTGGGTATTTGCAACTCACAGATTGATGCTACCGGATACCACACAAAAGGATACCACACAAAAGAGCAAGGAGGGGTCTGGCTGCTGTGTCTGAATTCAATTGCGAACTAACCCAAAAACAAATACGGAAGACCAGCTCATGGGGTGAATCTAGGGGAAGAGTCCTACATTTTTGAACCTTGTGATTAGATCATAGAGATGGAAAGTTTCAAAGATAAAATATGTTACCTTTTTGTTGGTGGCCATGGCATTCCTTTGAAAAATTCCATTTGAAGAAAACAACTTAATCTGATGTGTATGCATTCCATAACTGTATCTCAAAGAAAACTATGTGCTCTGATGACTCAAAAGTGAACATTTATCTGGTTACATTTTTCCTGTTCCTACAGTGAAACTCATCAACAGTCTAAGAAAAGATAAATGTTAAATCAGCTCTATTCAGAAGTTCCGATAATCACAGTTGCACAGATTTTAACAGATGTTAATTTCTTTAAAATCCCATTGTCCTGTAGAAGGTATCTGTGAGAGTGTGTGTACCCAGCTTTAGGTGATGGTGTACTATATTAGGACTCTCTGAGTTGTGATGGCAGAACACCCAACACAAACCGGTTTCAGCAAACAGTGGGGTTGAGTGATTTACATATCAGGAAAGTACAGAGGTAGAACACACACAGCTGAAAGCGGGGCCCACCGACAGACTTCTATCTCTGACTCTGTCTCTGTCTCACTCTGTTTTCCTCAGCACTGTCACTTTCTCAGGTAGGCTCAACCCATGTAATGGAAAAGACGGCCAGCTTCCAAACTCAGCAGAAGATTTTCTGGATCACTCCAGATGCAGTCCTAGGGCTGATTCTGTCTGGTCGCCCCCGAGTCATGTGCCCACCCTTGTAGAATTCTCCTTGGCCACACCTATAAAGTATTGATGATGCATTTTACAATTTACCAAGAATTAGAGTTAGATTTTTAGCATAATTTCTTTTGAACTGAAAACTTTGTCCTAAAGAAAGTATATAGAATGGCATGCCAAGAGATACAGCTGAGCTTTCCAGAAACACTGCCTTTCTCCTAAGCTTTCCTGCACATAACTCACCTTCTTTTCAGTTTCAAACTTACCAAAAAGTGTCATCTATATTTGCTTAAGCCTCCTTCTCGCTCTCATCTTCCTGCCATCTAGTCCCACTTGTCTCCTAGAAAGGTTTCCCAGGACTCCCCACTAGTGGTCCAATGGTTGAGAATCTGCCTTCCAGTGCAGGGGGTGCAGATTTAACTCTGGGTCAGAGAACTGGAATCTCATGTGTTCATGGCCAAAAAAAAAAAAAACCCCATAAAACAGAAGCAATATTCCAACAAATTCAATAGACCTTAAAAATAAAATTAATAAGATAGAATGACTTTCCCAACAGCACTCATCACCTCTCAACAACCGCATCCAATGACATCTTTGATGACGCGCCTCCTGCACGTCCTGTTTGTCGTGAACTAAGCAGAACTTCCCTATGTGTCCGTAAGTAAGCCAGTAATCTAACAGTCTAAGAAAATAAGTTAAATCAGCTCTATTCAGAAGTTCCGATAATCACAGTTGCACAGATTTTAACAGATGTTAATTTCTTTAAAATCCCATTGTCCTGTAGAAGGTATCTGTGAGAGTGTGTGTACCCAGCTTTAGGTGATGGTGTACTATATTAGGACTCTCTGAGTTGTGATGGCAGAACACCCAACACAAACCGGTTTCAGCAAACAGTGGGGTTGAGTGATTTACATATCAGGAAAGTACAGAGGTAGAACACACACAGCTGAAAGCGGGGCCCACCGACAGACTTCTATCTCTGACTCTGTCTCTGTCTCACTCTGTTTTCCTCAGCACTGTCACTTTCTCAGGTAGGCTCAACCCATGTAATGGAAAAGACGGCCAGCTTCCAAACTCAGCAGAAGATTTTCTGGATCACTCCAGATGCAGTCCTAGGGCTGATTCTGTCTGGTCGCCCCCGAGTCATGTGCCCACCCTTGTAGAATTCTCCTTGGCCACACCTATAAAGTATTGATGATGCATTTTACAATTTACCAAGAATTAGAGTTAGATTTTTAGCATAATTTCTTTTGAACTGAAAACTTTGTCCTAAAGAAAGTATATAGAATGGCATGCCAAGAGATACAGCTGAGCTTTCCAGAAACACTGCCTTTCTCCTAAGCTTTCCTGCACATAACTCACCTTCTTTTCAGTTTCAAACTTACCAAAAAGTGTCATCTATATTTGCTTAAGCCTCCTTCTCGCTCTCATCTTCCTGCTATCTAGTCCCACTTGTCTCCTAGAAAGGTTTCCCAGGACTCCCCACTAGTGGTCCAATGGTTGAGAATCTGCCTTCCAGTGCAGGGGGTGCAGATTTAACTCTGGGTCAGAGAACTGGAATCTCATGTGTTCATGGCCAAAAAAAAAAAAAAACCCATAAAACAGAAGCAATATTCCAACAAATTCAATAGACCTTAAAAATAAAATTAATAAGATAGAATGACTTTCCCAACAGCACTCATCACCTCTCAACAACCGCATCCAATGACATCTTTGATGACGCGCCTCCTGCACGTCCTGTTTGTTGGCAGCATCAGACACTGTAAGTCACTCCCTCTTTTCTCAGCTCTCCCTGCTCCTGCAACGTGTGCGCCTTCTTTGTCTGATAGATTCTTCTTGGCTTTCTTTACTAGCATCTGTTATATTCCTCATGCTCCCTAAATGGAGATATTTCTAATGTTCAGTCTTCTTCTCTTCTAACTTTACAGTCTCTCTTGGGACAACCTCATCCAGTTCCACAGCCTCAATGTCTCTTATCTGATGTTGACTTCAGAATCTGTTAGTCTCCTCTTCTCTTTTTTTAAGTGTTGGACAATAATTTTTGAGTGCTTCTCTACACATGGAAGTCTGTCTTAGACAATTCAGGCTACTCTAACGAATACCATAGATTTGGTGACTTAGAAACAACAGGTCTGGATGATGGAATGTCCAAGACCAAGGCACTGGGAGATTCTGTGTCAGGTGAAGACTCACATCCTAGTTTGGAAATAGCCATCTTCGCTCTGTGTCCTCACATGGCAGAAGGGGTGAAAGAACTCTCTGGAATCTCTTTGTAGAAGTATTAGTACTAATTCCATTCATGAAGGCCCCACCCTCATGACCTAAACATCTCTCAAAGGTCCCCCCTTGATAGCATCACATTGGGCATTAGAATTTCAGTATATAAATTTCTTTGGTTAGAGAGGGGAACACAAACACACAGTCTATAGCCATGTCCTTGCATTATATTAAACTTGGCATTTTCAGAAGCAAATTTATTAATTCACCCTGTGTTGTCTTCTGTGCCCTAGAAATGTCTCTGCCATTCTTTCATTTATCCAGGAAAGAAGAAAATGGTATAATTTTTACTCTTCTTCCTCGCCTCATATTCAGTTGGATCTCCAAAGACCCCAGCCTCCACTTTTACTATCCCTCTGTCACTATCCTTGTTCAGACCTTGATCTACTGTTCTCTATTACAAGAACTTTCTGACTTTTTATTTGTGTAAATTTCATGTCCAATATCCTCAAAACTGCTCATTCTATTCAGTGATAAAAATCCAAAGCACTCAATTTTCAGGCTTTTTATTACTAAACAGAACCTTTCTTTCGAATCTCATCTCCCACAAGTTCACTTTAGGCATTCTCTGGTTGGGCCGCACTATCCACCCTTCTGCATCTCTGCTCATGTTATTCCTTCAGTTTCAAGACTGTTCTTTCTTTACCTATCAATACCCTACTCATCCTTTAAGTTGTTTGGTTGTGGTCGGTAACAACACTGTAGTTTGTCAAGTGTTCCTGGCTCTCCTCCTGTTAAACATATGGTAGACTGTTCTCTTCTTACCTGTTTGCATCCAACAGAGGCATATGACTTGCTTTGGACAATTAAAGTACATGTGTCAGTTTCCAGCATAAGCTTTACAATTCAGTGTGAGATTGGCTTTTCTTTCCCCCACTAAAGTGATTAGAAATGTTCCAGATAATGGTGCCCTGACAGTCCAGAGTAAATATGTCACAGACCAGAGGCTCCATTCAAACCATGACGGACATGCAGCACAAGCAAAAAATAAATACAGGTAGTCTTCATGTAATAAAAAGCCAGACTCCAGTTTTTGATATTGTACTGCTGACATCTCTTAAACCTTTCCACTCATCCTTCTCTCCTGTTGCACATCTGTATAAGCTGATTTATAAAAATAAAAAATAAAAAAAAAAAACTCTTGGGTGCTCCATTCTTTGACATTGGTGGGAGGTTCAAACCATTCAGGTCCCTTTATCACATGAAGGAATACTCACTCTGGCCCCATTCTCTAACTACCATGAAAATCTCAGGCCAGTCTTCTTTTCTCAATCACTTAGTCCATTTTTAGATCAACTTGGGAAGCCTTCTTTAATCTCTCCAGAAAGCCTCAGAATGTAATAACCCTTCTCATATCATATTGGTATATGTGTGACATTACTAATCTTGACATCTGAACAAAATTTGAGAGCAGGAATACCCCTTAAGAGAGAGAATCGTGATTTGGGGTTTTGGTTACTTTAGGAAAGATAATAACTGGAGTGCTAAAAAGTGCTATTTCTTTTTTTTTTTTTATTTTTTATTTTTTGATTTAATTTTTATTTTATCCTGGGGTATGGTTTCAGATGTACAGCAAAGTCATTCAGTTATACGTATACATATATTCATTCTTTTTCAGATTCTCTTCCATAGAATTTCCCATGCCATCCAATAGGTTCTTGTTGATACCTATTTTATATGTAGTAGTACATACATGTCTATGGTGGTAAAAAGTGCTATTTCTTGATCTGTGTGTTTATTACATGGGATTGTTCACTCTGTGTAAATTAATTGATATTTACAACTATGATTTTGTGTACTTTTTTACATGTATGTCTACTTTAGTAAAAACATTATTTTAAAAAACTTATTGGGAGTATCCTTAATAAACTCAACCTTATCTTCCTTATCACTATGACTTGCTTTGGACAATTAAAGTACATGTGTCAGTTTCCAGCATAAGCTTTACAATTCAGTGTGAGATTGGCTTTTCTTTCCCCCACTAAAGTGATTAGAAATGTTCCAGATAATGGTGCCCTGACAGTCCAGAGTAAATATGTCACAGACCAGAGGCTCCATTCAAACCATGACGGACATGCAGCACAAGCAAAAAATAAATACAGGTAGTCTTCATGTAATAAAAAGCCAGACTCCAGTTTTTGATATTGTACTGCTGACATCTCTTAAACCTTTCCACTCATCCTTCTCTCCTGTTGCACATCTGTATAAGCTGATTTATAAAAATAAAAAATAAAAAAAAAAAACTCTTGGGTGCTCCATTCTTTGACATTGGTGGGAGGTTCAAACCATTCAGGTCCCTTTATCACATGAAGGAATACTCACTCTGGCCCCATTCTCTAACTACCATGAAAATCTCAGGCCAGTCTTCTTTTCTCAATCACTTAGTCCATTTTTAGATCAACTTGGGAAGCCTTCTTTAATCTCTCCAGAAAGCCTCAGAATGTAATAACCCTTCTCATATCATATTGGTATATGTGTGACATTACTAATCTTGACATCTGAACAAAATTTGAGAGCAGGAATACCCCTTAAGAGAGAGAATCGTGATTTGGGGTTTTGGTTACTTTAGGAAAGATAATAACTGGAGTGCTAAAAAGTGCTATTTCATTTTTTTTTATTTTTATGTTTTTTGATTTAATTTTTATTTTATCCTGGGGTATGGTTTCAGATGTACAGCAAAGTCATTCAGTTATACGTATACATATATTCATTCTTTTTCAGATTCTCTTCCATAGAATTTCCCATGCCATCCAATAGGTTCTTGTTGATACCTATTTTATATGTAGTAGTACATACATGTCTATGGTGGTAAAAAGTGCTATTTCTTGATCTGTGTGTTTATTACATGGGATTGTTCACTCTGTGTAAATTAATTGATATTTACAACTATGATTTTGTGTACTTTTTTACATGTATGTCTACTTTAGTAAAAACATTATTTTAAAAAACTTATTGGGAGTATCCTTAATAAACTCAACCTTATCTTCCTTATCACTATCTGAGTATACCAATTGACATGAGTTAGTACATGAGTATGTTTGTATACAATGGGATGGGGAGTAGTGATAGAAGAAGAAGACATAAAGAAAACAGAAGAATATTGTTAATTATTAAGCAAGGCAGAATGATATAAACTCTAAATAGAAACACAAGCAATATTCCCTTGAATTGAGGAAGAAGTAGAGCAGATAAAACCTCAGAGTGAAGGCAGTGTATCTGTCTTTGGTAGTGTGTATCTGTCAGGGCAAAGGGTATTATGTAAAACCACTTTCTTGAGTTCTGTCACCATGGCCATCAAGAAGTCTTGCCTGTCTTTGAGCTTATCATAGGTAAAATCATTTTGGTATGTATTTTTTTGTGTCTAACTTCTCTTACTCAGCATTACATTTATAAGATTCACCCATTTTGCTGCATGTATTGGCAGTACATTGTGGTGTTATTGCTCTCAAGTATGCCATCATATGAATATACCCACAATTCATTTCTCCATTTTTTTGGTTGTTTGATAATTGGGTTGTTCTCAGTTTGGGGATATTAGGAATAATGCTTCTATGAACATATCTTGTGTAAATGTATGAATGCATTTCTACTATGTATGTACCTGTGCTGTGCGGCACTGTGCTAAGTTGCTTCAGTCATGTCCGACTCTTTGTGACTCTATGGACTGTAGCCTGCCAGGCTCCTCCGTCTCTGGGGATCAAACCTGTATCTCTTATATCTCTCTGGCAGGTTCTTCATCACTAGCACCACCTGAGTCATTCAGTTATCGTATACATATATTCATTCTTTTTCAGATTCTCTTCCATAGAATTTCCCATGCCATCCAATAGGTTCTTGTTGATACCTATTTTATATGTAGTAGTACATACATGTCTATGGTGGTAAAAAGTGCTATTTCTTGATCTGTGTGTTTATTACATGGGATTGTTCACTCTGTGTAAATTAATTGATATTTACAACTATGATTTTGTGTACTTTTTTACATGTATGTCTACTTTAGTAAAAACATTATTTTAAAAAACTTATTGGGAGTATCCTTAATAAACTCAACCTTATCTTCCTTATCACTATCTGAGTATACCAATTGACATGAGTTAGTACATGAGTATGTTTGTATACAATGGGATGGGGAGTAGTGATAGAAGAAGAAGACATAAAGAAAACAGAAGAATATTGTTAATTATTAAGCAAGGCAGAATGATATAAACTCTAAATAGAAACACAAGCAATATTCCCTTGAATTGAGGAAGAAGTAGAGCAGATAAAACCTCAGAGTGAAGGCAGTGTATCTGTCTTTGGTAGTGTGTATCTGTCAGGGCAAAGGGTATTATGTAAAACCACTTTCTTGAGTTCTGTCACCATGGCCATCAAGAAGTCTTGCCTGTCTTTGAGCTTATCATAGGTAAAATCATTTTGGTATGTATTTTTTTGTGTCTAACTTCTCTTACTCAGCATTACATTTATAAGATTCACCCATTTTGCTGCATGTATTGGCAGTACATTGTGGTGTTATTGCTCTCAAGTATGCCATCATATGAATATACCCACAATTCATTTCTCCATTTTTTTGGTTGTTTGATAATTGGGTTGTTCTCAGTTTGGGGATATTAGAAATAATGCTTCTATGAACATATCTTGTGTAAATGTATGAATGCATTTCTACTATGTATGTACCTGTGCTGTGCGGCACTGTGCTAAGTTGCTTCAGTCATGTCCGACTCTTTGTGACTCTATGGACTGTAGCCTGCCAGGCTCCTCCGTCTCTGGGGATCAAACCTGTATCTCTTATATCTCCTGCATTGGCAGGCAGGTTCTTCATCACTAGCACCACCTGGGAAGCCCGTGTACAACCTAGGAATGAAATAATTTGGTATAAGATATACATACTTTCTGCTTTAGGAGATATTCCAAAATTGTTGTCTAGAGTGATTGGACCAACTTACATTCCTTCTGACAGCGTGTGTGTTACTCTATGTCTTTGCCAAATGTTAGTATTTTCTGTCCTTCTAATTTTAGTCATTCTGGTAAAGGTATAATGAAATTACATTTGTATTTCTCAGAAGGTTAATAATATTTTTTGGCCATTTGTGTATCTCATTTGTGACATTTCTGTTTCGGCTTTTTGCACACTTTTCTACTAGATTGTCTGTTTTATCTCTTACTGATTTATTGAAGTTCTTTAAATACTTTGACTATGAGTCATTAGTGAGCTCTATGACTGCAAATATATTCTTCTATTTTGTGGTTTTCCTTTTGATTCACTTAAAGATGTCTTTTGATAACAACAGCTCTTAGTTTTATCAAAGTCCAATAGGCCAATCTTTTCGTTTATTGTTAGTATTTTTTTGTGTTTTATTTAAGAAATATTTTTCTACTCCAAAGTCACATTTTTCTATGTTGTTCCCTAAAATCTTTACTGTCCACCCTTTCACATTTAGCTCTATAATCCATCTGGGATTGCTTTTTAGCACTGTGTGAGGTAAGGGAGTCAAGATTCATTTTTCACACATACATATTCAATATATGTACATACATTGATTCTCACTGTAATTTGATCCATTAAACATTAATTTTTCTCCAATCTGAAATTCCCTAAGATTATGATTCTTGAGGTTTCTAAACCACTGACTATAAAGTGGTAGTTTCTGTTAAAAAGTCCTCCTGGTAGGAGATGGGGAGAGACCATTATGGGTCCTTATCACTAATCTTAGAGATCGGCAGGCTGACACTTCAACCCTAACCAGCAATTTCAAGGCTTTGGCAAATAACAATAACTACTGTCCACCAAAATTAAGTACCCCTGTCCTCTTCTGGTTCATTCAGTCTATCAGTATACACACACACACACACACACACACACACACACACACATATATATTCTTTAGTATAAATTAAATTTAATTCTCTTCCACAGCATTTTGTGAACATTTTTTTCTTGAGTTTATGTGTTTTGGTTAAACATACAGCAAACAGTGAACCACAACCTATTAGCTGTGGGAGCATGCTTCTCTACCTCCCCAGGTGTTGCCCCACAGAAAACAGCTAGATGCAGCTCATGGAAGGGCTAAGGTCACAGCTCTGAATAAAACTGTCCAGATTCTTTCCATCTTTATTTCCCATGAGCAATGTGACCACATGCAACAACCTTAGCCACCCTAAGCTCAGTGTCATCCATCTGTTCCCTCAGCATAATATACCCTAGTATTACCATGGGCTTGTATTAGTGTTATCATAGGACTGTTGTGTAGAGTGCTATACGCAAAATGGTTGTCTCAGTGCCTCTCAAACAGCACCTAATAAACGTCACCTGCTATTATTTTCTGCTATTAACCCAGAAGTTCAATTAGGTCTTATCCTAGGGGATCTCCCTTAAAGGGAGTTTTAGAAAATAGATATAAGAGGTGAGAATGCTGACTGTTATTAATGTACACATACCCAAATACTCCACCATAGGTTGCCAGGTTTTTTCCTCACCATCCAAAGGCATACTTTGAAAAAAGGAAAAATATCTATAATGTCAAGGGTTTTTTTTTTTGGCAGAGATAGATAGAATGAAATAAATAGGTAATAAACTGTGGGGAAACAAGCTGGTGGAGGTTTTTGCAGCTTTGGCTGAGTCAGGAGAAAAGCATATTGAAAATGAGAAAATAGCAGAAAGAACTAAGACAAAAACAAGTGATTCAATTCACATGGGCTTATTAGCTGGGGTCAAACTGCTCAGCAACAGGTAGGAGATCTGCTGTGGACTTTGGAATGCCAGGTCAGCACACATTAGAATGCTGCCTGTGCACGCAGGACAGACTTCTTAACTTCTTTCTGCTCTAGTTGCCCCCCCAAGCTACAGCATACCCTTTCTATTCTTAGAGTCACGAGAGTAATTATTGCTCAGGAGTGTGAGAGGGTTCCAGCTCGTGTTAATATCATTCCCTGCAAACACCTGGAGGTTTATGCGCTCAATAAAAGCGGACTGGTGACTGTGTTCAGGGCCTTGACCCAGGAGGTCTTGAGCCCCACCCCCGCCCCATTCCCATCCTTTCTGTGTATGTGTGTGTGTATTTCTTAATGCCTCACTGCACCTGCTATTCTCCCTGAATCTGGCTGACATGCAGTGTCAATAAACATGAAATGAAATGAAACTAAATGAAATGAAATCGAAATATATTCTATGGCTCCAGTCTTCTTGGATTATCATAGTGACTTGACATTGGAGTGTTACTTCCAAAATTACTTTTTTGTTTAATTCTGAATCTTCTGGGGCAGGAAAGGCCTGCCCTTAATAATATGTTGGGGGAAAATAAAGAATAATTATAGTCTTCAAGAATAAGACAACATTGGGCTTCCCCTGGTGGTCCAGTGGATAAGGACACTGCCTTGCAGTGCAAGGGGCGCCGGTTCCATCCCTGGCCTGGGAAGATCCCACGTGCCGCGGAGCGGCTGGACAGATGTGTCCAATCACCAAGCCGGAGCTCTGGAGCGCATGCGCCCAGAGCCGGCACTATGCAACAGACGCCACCACGATGGGAGGCCCCACCGGCCAAAGAACAAAGACAGATGAAAATAGAGAAGCGAAAGACCAACAGAAGTGGCCCGCCTGCTCCCCTCCCTCCCCAACCCGACCCCCGCCCCAAAAGACAACATTAACACTATACAGATTTTTAGACCTTAATTGATATATTAACAGGGACTGAAGGCCATATTTCTAAAAACTTGACTTTATGAACTCATAAGATGATTGTAACTATCAGAGAGGCTAAAGATTCCTTTCACTTTTTCTTCTACATAAATTTAAGAATTACTGTGGACTAAAGAAGCCAAAGCATCTTTTCTCAGAAAATGAAAGAGATTGGCTACTTCAAATGAGAAGATTTTTCTTTAGAAGTAACTTTAGTAACTTCGGAATGACCTTGTGGTTTGCCTGATTTGACCTCTCTTTTCCTACAAATGTATTCAGCAAATACCCTTTCTATTCTTAGAGTCACGAGAGTAATTATTGCTCAGGAGTGTGAGAGGGTTCCAGCTCGTGTTAATATCATTCCCTGCAAACACCTGGAGGTTTATGCGCTCAATAAAAGCGGACTGGTGACTGTGTTCAGGGCCTTGACCCAGGAGGTCTTGAGCCCCACCCCCGCCCCATTCCCATCCTTTCTGTGTATGTGTGTGTGTATTTCTTAATGCCTCACTGCACCTGCTATTCTCCCTGAATCTGGCTGACATGCAGTGTCAATAAACATGAAATGAAATGAAACTAAATGAAATGAAATCGAAATATATTCTATGGCTCCAGTCTTCTTGGATTATCATAGTGACTTGACATTGGAGTGTTACTTCCAAAATTACTTTTTTGTTTAATTCTGAATCTTCTGGGGCAGGAAAGGCCTGCCCTTAATAATATGTTGGGGGAAAATAAAGAATAATTATAGTCTTCAAGAATAAGACAACATTGGGCTTCCCCTGGTGGTCCAGTGGATAAGGACACTGCCTTGCAGTGCAAGGGGCGCCGGTTCCATCCCTGGCCTGGGAAGATCCCACGTGCCGCGGAGCGGCTGGACAGATGTGTCCAATCACCAAGCCGGAGCTCTGGAGCGCATGCGCCCAGAGCCGGCACTGTGCAACAGACGCCACCACGATGGGAGGCCCCACCGGCCAAAGAACAAAGACAGATGAAAATAGAGAAGCGAAAGACCAACAGAAGTGGCCCGCCTGCTCCCCTCCCTCCCCAACCCGCCCCCCCCCCCCAAAAAGACAACATTAACACTATACAGATTTTTAGACCTTAATTGATATATTAACAGGGACTGAAGGCCATATTTCTAAAAACTTGGCTTTATGAACTCATAAGATGATTGTAACTATCAGAGAGGCTAAAGATTCCTTTCACTTTTTCTTCTACATAAATTTAAGAATTACTGTGGACTAAAGAAGCCAAAGCATCTTTTCTCAGAAAATGAAAGAGATTGGCTACTTCAAATGAGAAGATTTTTCTTTAGAAGTAACTTTAGTAACTTCGGAATGACCTTGTGGTTTGCCTGATTTGACCTCTCTTTTTCCTACAAATGTATCAGAGTTCCTAACTTCTATTTGATGAGCAGTTTCAAAGATAAGGCCAAGAATATCTGAGCTATGGAGATGTTCCTGGGTATGCAAATCTCTCTTTCTTCTAAAGCATTTCTCAACTCACAGAGCAGCAGGAGGATATGAGCTATTCTCCATCCAGCTTCTCCAGAGCCCCACCAAAAAGGGCATTTCTTTAAAGCCTGGTCAAGGTGATTCCTGGCAAGCGGACTTTAAAAAATGGTGGATTCCTTATCTCTATCTTACATACTGACCAAAGACTGATAAATTGCTTAATCAACGATGTTTAAATTAGAGGCATATAACCCTGCTCCACTTGCAGGTGAGCAACAAACTAAAACCAAACATGTATGAACAGAGGCAGCAATGAACTTGGGCAAAAATCTATATTAATAGTCGCAACTCTCCATTTGCAGCCTATCGCCCAAGAGGAAAACCAATCCCAACACAAGAGGCCTATTCAGAGAAAAATAGCATCTCCAAATGATTTTCTTTGGTTGTGTGAAAAGAAACATCTACAGTTCACTTAGATGGATCTAGAGAAGAAAAATATCTAAGGTGGTAGGTCATTCTGAGTCACTCACCGAATTCAGGAGTGGCAAGTCCATAGGATGGGGTGTTGGTTTTGCCTGCTGGAAACTGAAGTCAGGGGAGAGCTGGTCACCCTCACCAATAACCTCTACCCCCATATCAGAAGTGTGACCCCATCTCCTCTTTTCTCAATGCATAACATTATCTCAAACAAAATAGAAAGAAAATGAAAAGTGTTGAGCAAAGGAGAATTTTATTGTTAATGTTTACTGTGAGCTTTTAGTTATTTAGCTAAAAAAGTCCAATGTAGCTTTATATGTACCTCTATTCCTCAAAATTATTTTCTTCATTTACTAAGTTACTTAAAAGCTCTTTAAGCTATCTTGTTAAAGTTCCTTCTAATCTCTTAACAAATACAAACACTTCTAATGATGGAAAAAATTTTTCTTTAAAGAATTTTTAAACTTTAGTAACTTCGAATGACCTTTGGTTTGCCTGATTTGACCTCTCTTTTTCCTACAAATGTATCAGAGTTCCTAACTTCTATTTGATGAGCAGTTTCAAAGATAAGGCCAAGAATATCTGAGCTATGGAGATGTTCCTGGGTATGCAAATCTCTCTTTCTTCTAAAGCATTTCTCAACTCACAGAGCAGCAGGAGGATATGAGCTATTCTCCATCCAGCTTCTCCAGAGCCCCACCAAAAAGGGCATTTCTTTAAAGCCTGGTCAAGGTGATTCCTGGCAAGCGGACTTTAAAAAATGGTGGATTCCTTATCTCTATCTTACATACTGACCAAAGACTGATAAATTGCTTAATCAACGATGTTTAAATTAGAGGCATATAACCCTGCTCCACTTGCAGGTGAGCAACAAACTAAAAACCAAACATGTATGAACAGAGGCAGCAATGAACTTGGGCAAAAATCTATATTAATAGTCGCAACTCTCCATTTGCAGCCTATCGCCCAAGAGGAAAACCAATCCCAACACAAGAGGCCTATTCAGAGAAAAATAGCATCTCCAAATGATTTTCTTTGGTTGTGTGAAAAGAAACATCTACAGTTCACTTAGATGGATCTAGAGAAGAAAAATATCTAAGGTGGTAGGTCATTCTGAGTCACTCACCGAATTCAGGAGTGGCAAGTCCATAGGATGGGGTGTTGGTTTTGCCTGCTGGAAACTGAAGTCAGGGGAGAGCTGGTCACCCTCACCAATAACCTCTACCCCCATATCAGAAGTGTGACCCCATCTCCTCTTTTCTCAATGCATAACATTATCTCAAACAAAATAGAAAGAAAATGAAAAGTGTTGAGCAAAGGAGAATTTTATTGTTAATGTTTACTGTGAGCTTTTAGTTATTTAGCTAAAAAAGTCCAATGTAGCTTTATATGTACCTCTATTCCTCAAAATTATTTTCTTCATTTACTAAGTTACTTAAAAGCTCTTTAAGCTATCTTGTTAAAGTTCCTTCTAATCTCTTAACAAATACAAACCAGGAATCATATACTTCTACCATTCTACCGATCAGTGTCTAATGGATAGCTCCAGGATTCTATTTTCTTCAAAATTAGAAAGGAAATGTGGATGGCATTTTTCACTCAGGAATTGTGGTGCATTAATACTGGAGCACGGCTAGTAACATACTATTAAATTTCAGGCAAACCACTTAACCTCTCTGCCCTTTCTCCATCTGGAAATTCAGAAGATAAGTAGCCCACATCAACAACAGCATTTCAAAGGCAAACGGGTAAAAGACTGGAAAGCACTTTACAAATATTAAGTGCTCTGTAATTGCTGCTTGTTGTGACAAAGTCTATTTTCAGACCTGTCCAGGATACAAAAAACAAAATAACCCCCTGACTTCTAATCTAAGTTGAGCAGTTTGATGTGGACAAAAGTACAGCAGGAAGGAAAATTAGTCCTCTAAATAGGTCTTTGGCCACTGTGAAAAATGGTGCTTCTGGAGACAAATATTAAAAAAAAAAAGAAAAGAAATGTTGATATATTAAGAGGGAGATGTGAAAGCACAAATAATGTTCTTTCAGCAACTGGTTCCTTTCTTTTCTTCTAACCAGTTCAACACAGATCTCAAAATTTCTCTTTTGTTAAAATGTATAGCTTGAAATGGAGGCTATACCTGGGTGGATAGTTTGTCTGTTAAGTGAGAGGCATTGTTAAAGAGCAGAAATGCGATTATCCTCAACCTGAAGTCACTCCAATTTGAACCTTGAAGCTCGATTGTCCTTAAAAAAATTTTTTCCATCTCCTGAAGAATTATTAAGCTTTCATTGTTCTTTCAGCCAACAAGGTGGCCTCGAAAAATACATTATTTTTCTCCACTGTTTAATCATGCAATCAACAAATATTTGTTGATCGCCTACTACAATGTGTAAAGCACCGGGCTGAGCTCTTGTAAGATTCAATTAAAAAAAAAAAAAAAACCAAGATAGTAAGATAGTAGGTCTTGTTCTTATTAAGAACCCTGAATCTAATTGGGCAGATAAGACATATCCATGGGCTGAGATAAGTAGCACCCTCAGTCTGTCATTGATATGGGTCAAATGGTTAGTTCAAATAGTAAGTGCGAGACCCAGGGGCAAACTGCCCTGGGTTAGGGGTGGTCAGGAAGACTTCTGAGGACAAGCAAGATAAGCACTGGATCTTAGTGTACTGGGGTGGGGTAGGGGGTGGAGTGTTCTGAGTGTTCCACCCACCCACAGCTCCATCTCTTTTCCTCTCCCTGGGCCTCCCTATCCCCTGGAAATACAATCATATTTAAATTAAGCTAATTAATATCCTGTCCCTGTTCAGTCAGCAGCCATCAGCATAGAGGCAAGACATTTCTAGCAGCATTTCAAAGGCAAACGGGTAAAAGACTGGAAAGCACTTTACAAATATTAAGTGCTCTGTAATTGCTGCTTGTTGTGACAAAGTCTATTTTCAGACCTGTCCAGGATACAAAAAACAAAATAACCCCCTGACTTCTAATCTAAGTTGAGCAGTTTGATGTGGACAAAAGTACAGCAGGAAGGAAAATTAGTCCTCTAAATAGGTCTTTGGCCACTGTGAAAAATGGTGCTTCTGGAGACAAATATTAAAAAAAAAAAGAAAAGAAATGTTGATATATTAAGAGGGAGATGTGAAAGCACAAATAATGTTCTTTCAGCAACTGGTTCCTTTCTTTTCTTCTAACCAGTTCAACACAGATCTCAAAATTTCTCTTTTGTTAAAATGTATAGCTTGAAATGGAGGCTATACCTGGGTGGATAGTTTGTCTGTTAAGTGAGAGGCATTGTTAAAGAGCAGAAATGCGATTATCCTCAACCTGAAGTCACTCCAATTTGAACCTTGAAGCTCGATTGTCCTTAAAAAAATTTTTTCCATCTCCTGAAGAATTATTAAGCTTTCATTGTTCTTTCAGCCAACAAGGTGGCCTCGAAAAATACATTATTTTTCTCCACTGTTTAATCATGCAATCAACAAATATTTGTTGATCGCCTACTACAATGTGTAAAGCACCGGGCTGAGCTCTTGTAAGATTCAATTAAAAAAAAAAAAAAAAACCAAGATAGTAAGATAGTAGGTCTTGTTCTTATTAAGAACCCTGAATCTAATTGGGCAGATAAGACATATCCATGGGCTGAGATAAGTAGCACCCTCAGTCTGTCATTGATATGGGTCAAATGGTTAGTTCAAATAGTAAGTGCGAGACCCAGGGGCAAACTGCCCTGGGTTAGGGGTGGTCAGGGAAGACTTCTGAGGACAAGCAAGATAAGCACTGGATCTTAGTGTACTGGGGTGGGGTAGGGGGTGGAGTGTTCTGAGTGTTCCACCCACCCACAGCTCCATCTCTTTTCCTCTCCCTGGGCCTCCCTATCCCCTGGAAATACAATCATATTTAAATTAAGCTAATTAATATCCTGTCCCTGTTCAGTCAGCAGCCATCAGCATAGAGGCAAGACATTTCTAGCAGCAATGCTGAAGGCTCATATGATGGTTAGCATATTCAACAATTTTTAATCAAGGGATATACTATTTTTAGACACATTGCTATTGCACAGTTAACAGACTGCATACACTACAGTGTAAACATAACTTTTATATGCACTGGGAAACTAAAAATTCCTTGTGAGTCGCTTTATTACAGCATTTGATATATGGAGGTGGAACTGAGTTCCTAATGTCTCTGAGGTATGCCTGTTAACAGCCAAGTCCACTTTCTGGACAGTTAAATAAGAGGAGTACTTGTCTGGCTCTTCCAATCTTGATGGTCTCATGAGCTGTAGTGTGCTCTTTTCATTTCACATAAAACAGATTACTTAAACTTGACTGACTGTATCACATTCTATCTAACTTAGCCCCCTGCATAAACACACACACAGATACACACACTCCACCCTACCACACAGTATATGTACGGGAGATTGTAATTTAGAAAATGAAGAAACTAAGACTCATTCTTACAATAACAGAAAAGTAGAATTCACCAAAATAGGTTAGTCGCTTTTTTAAATCATTCTGGTATAATTTTAAAAGGTTTTTTTTTTTTTTTTTTCACAAAATATATCCTTTGCTTATTAAGCATTTCCATCCCCAAATTAAGTCATTGTGGTTTTGACGACAATTTACAAATGGGCATAAACCTCGGGAAAAGTTCTGAACAAAACGCAGTGATGTATAGAAGCCTTTATAATAGAATTTTAGCTATTTGAATCTGTGACATTTGGGAAAACAGCCTATTAAAATCTACAAGTAGGCCTGGTCATTTCTATAACCCTTGGCAAAAACTAAGGACATTGTCATAAATTAACGTTACTTTCTATTAGTTTACTGGAATGAAATAGCTTTTATTCTTTTTTAAAAAGTTCAACACATGAAACTAAAATAGAAAAACCAAGAGTTTGCTGCATTAGATCAAGTAAGATCAAGCAATACCTTTTATTTTAAAAAATTTGTCAAAAAATAGCTTATTTTGAAGAATTTTTAACATTATGTTACTGCTGAAGAATAAAAGTAATTAACATGTTCATTTCTGTGTCAATCTTTTCTCCACTTATTTGCCCAAGAGTACATTCATTATCTTACTGAAAGAGACTAAGACTCACTATATATTCAAAGAGTCTAAAACAGTCTTTTCTTTTCTTTCTATTTTTTTTCCCCTCCTCCAGACAACACTCCTAAAATGCCTAGAGCTAAAGTGGGTTATTGATGCCTTCCAGAACTTCAATTGCAAGAACAGCTTTATCTGCTAGGCAGACAGACACTACACAAATGTTTGGTTTACTCAGTATCATGTAGTTAACAAGGTTCTTATAGGTTCAAGGAAACCAAATTGTAAGACTTTGCCAGGAAGACTTAATCTAGGGGAAAAAAAGCTAACAGATAATTCTGAAGAGACTGAAATTTTAAAATAACCTCAACTTAGACATAATTCGGTAGGGAAAGGTAGAGTGGGACTTTTCAGAAAAGACGAGAATAAATGTAAAAGGCAAGAAAAGACGTTTTGCTTTTTAATTCCTATTCAATAAATAAAACCGTGCTTAGAAGACAGCATATGTATTGTAATTGCACTCATTTCTGACCCAATGGTCCAATCTAATTATTCCAAATTCTTCAAAAGATAGGGAAACCTGATGAAAATAGCCCTTTCATCTGACTTGCATGTTTCCGTTGAATGCTAAGTATATCTTTCAACTATGCTTTAAAACACAGTTCATAAACCTCGGAAAAGTTCTGAACAAAACGCAGTGATGTATAGAAGCCTTTATAATAGAATTTTAGCTATTTGAATCTGTGACATTTGGGAAAACAGCCTATTAAAATCTACAAGTAGGCCTGGTCATTTCTATAACCCTTGGCAAAAACTAAGGACATTGTCATAAATTAACGTTACTTTCTATTAGTTTACTGGAATGAAATAGCTTTTATTCTTTTTTAAAAAGTTCAACACATGAAACTAAAATAGAAAAACCAAGAGTTTGCTGCATTAGATCAAGTAAGATCAAGCAATACCTTTTATTTTAAAAAATTTGTCAAAAAATAGCTTATTTTGAAGAATTTTTAACATTATGTTACTGCTGAAGAATAAAAGTAATTAACATGTTCATTTCTGTGTCAATCTTTTCTCCACTTATTTGCCCAAGAGTACATTCATTATCTTACTGAAAGAGACTAAGACTCACTATATATTCAAAGAGTCTAAAACAGTCTTTTCTTTTTCTTTCTATTTTTTTTCCCCTCCTCCAGACAACACTCCTAAAATGCCTAGAGCTAAAGTGGGTTATTGATGCCTTCCAGAACTTCAATTGCAAGAACAGCTTTATCTGCTAGGCAGACAGACACTACACAAATGTTTGGTTTACTCAGTATCATGTAGTTAACAAGGTTCTTATAGGTTCAAGGAAACCAAATTGTAAGACTTTGCCAGGAAGACTTAATCTAGGGGAAAAAAAGCTAACAGATAATTCTGAAGAGACTGAAATTTTAAAATAACCTCAACTTAGACATAATTCGGTAGGGAAAGGTAGAGTGGGACTTTTCAGAAAAGACGAGAATAAATGTAAAAGGCAAGAAAAGACGTTTTGCTTTTTAATTCCTATTCAATAAATAAAACCGTGCTTAGAAGACAGCATATGTATTGTAATTGCACTCATTTCTGACCCAATGGTCCAATCTAATTATTCCAAATTCTTCAAAAGATAGGGAAACCTGATGAAAATAGCCCTTTCATCTGACTTGCATGTTTCCGTTGAATGCTAAGTATATCTTTCAACTATGCTTTAAAAACACAGTTCATCTGTAAACTGTGCAGGCTCTGTGCTCTGTTCTGTCCTTGCACAGCCATCAGGAAAAGAAGGTAATGAAATGTCTTAACATGCTCGTCATGAGCATACATCCTGCCTGCTTTTACTGACTTACCAATGGGCTTTGTTTGTGAGAAAGTTACGAGACTGACATTTATGGCTCTTAAGGCAAATGACAGCCAAAAGAAGAGATCCTGAATTTTAAAGCTGTTTACCAGCTGCTGGAAAAGTTTGGCTCTGGGCACCAACAATCCGTACAAAATCTGAAGGTATTAGAGCCGTCTCTTCTCCTTTTCCCATGTCAAGCTGTAAAACACAAAAGCTGCCCAAGAACTGCAATATATTGCCAAACTAAATGAAGGCATGAGGAAGAAATTACATGTCCTGTGAGAAATGGAGTCTTGAAAGACCAGTTCTTTGCTCAGATCCCATGAGTTACATTGCTTAAAAGCAGACATTGTGGTTATGGTTCTTCGCCATGTGGTGTTTGCTGAGTTCTCAGTGGAGACCCTAAAACACTTAAGCCTGAAGGGTTTAAGATGTCTTTGGAAGCCATAATTTGGAGAGAATAGCTTTATCTTTGTGGGAGATACAGGACACAATGTAAATGTTTGTTGGGCTCCTTCTCCCTTTCTTGACAACAAGGTTCTTATAGGTTCAAGGAAACCAAATTGTAAGAAGAACTTAATCTAGGGAAAAAGCTAACAGATAATTCTGAAGAGACTAAATTTAAAAATAACCTCAACTTAGACATAATTCGGTAGGGAAAGGTAGAGTGGGACTTTTCAGAAAAGACGAGAATAAATGTAAAAGGCAAGAAAAGACGTTTTGCTTTTTAATTCCTATTCAATAAATAAAACCGTGCTTAGAAGACAGCATATGTATTGTAATTGCACTCATTTCTGACCCAATGGTCCAATCTAATTATTCCAAATTCTTCAAAAGATAGGGAAACCTGATGAAAATAGCCCTTTCATCTGACTTGCATGTTTCCGTTGAATGCTAAGTATATCTTTCAACTATGCTTTAAAAACACAGTTCATCTGTAAACTGTGCAGGCTCTGTGCTCTGTTCTGTCCTTGCACAGCCATCAGGAAAAGAAGGTAATGAAATGTCTTAACATGCTCGTCATGAGCATACATCCTGCCTGCTTTTACTGACTTACCAATGGGCTTTGTTTGTGAGAAAGTTACGAGACTGACATTTATGGCTCTTAAGGCAAATGACAGCCAAAAGAAGAGATCCTGAATTTTAAAGCTGTTTACCAGCTGCTGGAAAAGTTTGGCTCTGGGCACCAACAATCCGTACAAAATCTGAAGGTATTAGAGCCGTCTCTTCTCCTTTTCCCATGTCAAGCTGTAAAACACAAAAGCTGCCCAAGAACTGCAATATATTGCCAAACTAAATGAAGGCATGAGGAAGAAATTACATGTCCTGTGAGAAATGGAGTCTTGAAAGACCAGTTCTTTGCTCAGATCCCATGAGTTACATTGCTTAAAAGCAGACATTGTGGTTATGGTTCTTCGCCATGTGGTGTTTGCTGAGTTCTCAGTGGAGACCCTAAAACACTTAAGCCTGAAGGGTTTAAGATGTCTTTGGAAGCCATAATTTGGAGAGAATAGCTTTATCTTTGTGGGAGATACAGGACACAATGTAAATGTTTGTTGGGCTCCTTCTCCCTTTCTTGACAACAAGCTTATTAAATAGTTCTCAAGCAAATTGTATGGGAAAGTGAACAATTTAATAGGGAAGGATTGTGTCTAGAATTCTAAGGCTAGAGGCTTCAGTCAGGTGATTCTCTCAGTTTACAGAGAACTGAAGGCACATTAGAACATGGTTCGTCCAAGGTCAGTAACGTATATGTGATATTCCTTGACGTGGAACTTGCAAGGAGATACCAAGAAATTTCATATAAGAGGATTTGTTACAATTGAAGAGAGTAAACCTTCCAAACAGATGGGAGAGGAGTGGGAGAAAGGGTCAGCAGTTACACAGAAAGGGATTTTCTAATCCAAGGACTATTTTTCAGATTGGAGAATTTTCTTATATTAAAGGAACTGTGTGGGTATGTTCAGTCATGCAGTCGTGTCCAAGTGTTTGCCACCTTATAGACTACTCCCCGCCAGACCCTGATGTCCATGGAATTTTTCAGGCAAGAATACTGGAATTGGTTGCCATTTCTTCCTTCAAGGAATCTTCTCAACCCAGGATTCGAACCCACGTGTCCTTGTGACTCCTGCACTGCAGGTGAATTCTTTACCACTGAGCCACCTTGGGCCATAGCTACTTGGAGGGGATAGTCAGCAAGGAATGTAGAAATATTCATAAGCCACACATGGATCATCTCACCTCTGCTTAAAATCTTCCAGGGTCTTCCCACTGTTCTTCAGGTGAAACTCATGGCCTGGCCTTCCCACATCGACCTGTCCCGGTAGCATTGGCCCCTAGGGCAGCCTCCCCAACCTTGCCTCCCAGGCTCTCTCCACACCTCCCTCCACTGCCAGTCCTCAAGGACACCTATCTCATCAGCCTCAGGGGCTCTGTCCACCATGCTGCTTTTTGGCCTGAATGCTCCTTCCTTTCCATTTTGATGAACCCAGCCTCAATTGTAATTATTTCATTTACTCATTTGGTTTTAGTCAGAGTTCACTACAGAATGAGCATAATAAAATCAAAGACAAAAAAAAAAAAAAATCAAAGACAAAGTCTCTCTTGTACTCTGTTTTATCATCAGGATTTACCTGGCTGGTGGATGCCACACAGAAATTTGTCAAACAAAAGAATGCAAATGAAGGCACTGAAGTCAAAAGAGATTTGACTTTCCATTTCCTGGCACGTTCCCAAAATGCTAACAGCAGACCTGGCCCAAGCACACAGGTTTCCGGAGAAATCTTGATTTCCAAGGGTAGCCGGAATATTCTCCACTAAGAGTTATCACCGGCATTTACACAGGGGTTGACATTTATGTTTTGGGGGGAGATCATTCAAGAGAAGTTTCAGAAGAAGACTAAGTGAAGCCAACTGCCCCCAGGGTGTCCAAAGGATGAGCTGGGTAATAGCATATTCAGCTGACTTTTCTCCTTGGTTGTATCCAACCACCTCCTATATCCACTTCAGATTTTCCCTTCTATCTCTTTTCCCACAGCTACTCCTCAAATTCTATGGTTATCAGCCCCCCACGCTCTGGTTTTCCTTCTTATTTCAAGCACACGCTCTGCTCTGCTGTTTCGAGAATCCTATCTATGCACCATTGCTTTGAAGTGGAATTGCAGCTTTTAATTTCCAGGGTGTATGTGTAGTGGAGAGGGGAGGAAGCATGATAGAAAGCAGGGGTAGGGTGGTTAAACAGAATCCTGTTGTCAGCCTAGGTATGAAGCCAGACATTTATTAGATGGTATCTTAGGTTAGGGAGAGAATGATCCTATCTACGTGTAGAAGAGGAAGGTACTTTGTTCACTTTTCTGTTAATATTTTAGAGAAAATCTCAAACCCTGGTTTTGTAACACCCCAGGGAACCTTCAGTAGTACAGAGGGTGTTACAAAATCTAAGTCTCAAGAAGCTAAATCACTTTAATAAAAATGTCACATAATATGTTGTGGGCCCCAAGGAAGGGTAATATCATGAAATCAAGCAATGATCAGCTTTTAAAACTCCCAAAGGACAGTCACCACATGCTAAGTGATTTGTTACTGGTGTTCATTTCCTTTAACCTCATCTTCCCTTCATAAACATCCTGTTTATTCTCACAGACCCTTTCTCAGGCCATAATAATAACACTAATAATACCTACCCTTTACTGAAGTGCCTACTATGTGCCAGGTACTTTGTAACCCTTGCAAATGAAACCGTTAGTCCAACTCTTTGTGATTCCATGGACTGTAGCCTGCCAGACTCCTCTGTTCATGGAATTCTCCAGGCAAGAATACTGGAGTAGGTATCCATTACCTTCTCTAGGAGATCTTCCTGACTCAGGGATTGACCCTGAGTCTCCCACATTTCAGGCAGATTCTTTACTGTCTGAGCCACCAGGGAAGCCTTACAACAACCGTAATAAGTAGGAATGGTTATCAACATTTCAAATGAGAAAATAACACTTAAAGAAGTTAAATACGTTGCTCAAGATCATATAGCAAGTAAGGTCTGTCAGATATTCCATGCCAGTACCTAACAAAAATTTTGTTGTGGCCCCATACACCAATAGCTCTTCAGCTGACTTTTCTCCTTGGTTGTATCCAACCACCTCCTATATCCACTTCAGATTTTCTTTCTATCTCTTTTCCCACAGCTACTCCTCAAATTCTATGGTTATCAGCCCCCCACGCTCTGGTTTTCCTTCTTATTTCAAGCACACGCTCTGCTCTGCTGTTTCGAGAATCCTATCTATGCACCATTGCTTTGAAGTGGAATTGCAGCTTTTAATTTCCAGGGTGTATGTGTAGTGGAGAGGGGAGGAAGCATGATAGAAAGCAGGGGTAGGGTGGTTAAACAGAATCCTGTTGTCAGCCTAGGTATGAAGCCAGACATTTATTAGATGGTATCTTAGGTTAGGGAGAGAATGATCCTATCTACGTGTAGAAGAGGAAGGTACTTTGTTCACTTTTCTGTTAATATTTTAGAGAAAATCTCAAACCCTGGTTTTGTAACACCCCAGGGAACCTTCAGTAGTACAGAGGGTGTTACAAAATCTAAGTCTCAAGAAGCTAAATCACTTTAATAAAAATGTCACATAATATGTTGTGGGCCCCAAGGAAGGGTAATATCATGAAATCAAGCAATGATCAGCTTTTAAAACTCCCAAAGGACAGTCACCACATGCTAAGTGATTTGTTACTGGTGTTCATTTCCTTTAACCTCATCTTCCCTTCATAAACATCCTGTTTATTCTCACAGACCCTTTCTCAGGCCATAATAATAACACTAATAATACCTACCCTTTACTGAAGTGCCTACTATGTGCCAGGTACTTTGTAACCCTTGCAAATGAAACCGTTAGTCCAACTCTTTGTGATTCCATGGACTGTAGCCTGCCAGACTCCTCTGTTCATGGAATTCTCCAGGCAAGAATACTGGAGTAGGTATCCATTACCTTCTCTAGGAGATCTTCCTGACTCAGGGATTGACCCTGAGTCTCCCACATTTCAGGCAGATTCTTTACTGTCTGAGCCACCAGGGAAGCCTTACAACAACCGTAATAAGTAGGAATGGTTATCAACATTTCAAATGAGAAAATAACACTTAAAGAAGTTAAATACGTTGCTCAAGATCATATAGCAAGTAAGGTCTGTCAGATATTCCATGCCAGTACCTAACAGTGGTTGGGGGTAATAAGATTTTAGTTGTGGCCCATACACCCAATCTCCATCAGCTCAAATATATAGTTAAAAAAGAAAAATCTTATGTTAGCTATGCAGGCCCTGCTTCAGGATAATTTGCTTAATCTCATCATCCCCCTTCCACCCAGTTTGCCTTATCTGAGGTTGCTCTTCATAGGAATCTAGAAATGACATTGCTTTGCACTGTGTCCTATAACATGCAGACAAAATAAAAGTGTTGTGGAAATTTGAGTGTGAATCATTAAATTTGAAGTCTAATGTACTAGATACTGTATCAGAGCCAGAAAAAAAAATTTTTTTAAACAGCAGAGAATTTTTACTTATTTTCTTTAGTTTTCTCTATATCCAAAAGGCTTTTATTTTCTGCCATGTATGCAATTGTAAGCTGGGTTTCCCTGGTGGCTCATATGGTAAAGAATAGCCTGCAATGACGAGACCCAGGTCAATCCCTGGGCCGGAAAGATCCGCTGGAGAAGGAAATGGTTACCCACTCCAGTATACTTGTCTAGAGAATCCCATGGGCAGGCTACAGTCCATGGACTTACAAAGAGTCAGACACTGTAAACTGTGTTAGGATATGGGATACAAAATTAATCTTTTATGAAGCATCAGGTTCTTTGGAAGCCTGGAACTATAGACCTTCTTTGTTCAATAGAAATAGGGATAGAAATCCAAATAAAATGTGTCTAATTTAAGTTCACATCTTTAATAATCTTATTTCTAGAAAGAGTAATTATCTGCTAAGGATCCTAAAATCATCTTTGCTACAAAGCCTCTCTCCTGTCACCCTTTCTGTGAAGCCATCCCCATTACAGCTAATTTAACTGTCCCTCATGACCAAAAGAACGCAGCAAATACCATACTCTCACAGAGTTTAACCGATATATTGTTACCCAAGTATAAGAATTATAATTTTAAAAGCTATGTGATAATATTTGATATGTTTGTGGCCAATTTAGAAAACAGAATACAAAATCTTATCTATGTTACTGTGTCAGAAGAGTATTTTTGAAATATTAACAGTTTTCTCCAGTATTCTTGAAATATTAACAGTTTTCTCCAGTATTTTCTTTTCTGCCTTCCCTCCATTTAAACACCAGATTAGACCTTCTTCATCTCAGGAAAAGGTTGAGATAACATCAAGCAGAGAAAAGGAACCTTTTCTGATTTCTGAGTCTAGTTCTTCAGAGCACAGAAAAGAAAAAGATTAGGGAAGGAAATTGCGAGGAGCAGCAGAGAGCAAAGACACTGCTAAGGAGTGGCATTATTCCACAGGCTGAGCTCCAAAGAGGACGCAAGACCCCAAGATGAAACGGTGCCATGATAAATGGTTGAGTGCCCTGCAGGGTTCCCTAGCCCTGCCATGGCATGAGAGTTGAACAATGATTCCCCCATTCCTTCCCCATACACAGAAATGGCAACAAGGGAGCCCTGAAATCAGATAGGTCCATATGGGCTGTCAGAATGGAGGTCTCTTCAGCAGCTGGCATTCAAGGAACAATTAAGGTGATGTACACCTCAGCAGATGTTAGGTGGCTAGATGACATTAAAGATTTGCAGCAACCCCCTAGGAAAAAGGGAAAAGGATGGCAAATTGACTGAAGTCTATGCTTCTATTGCACTCAGAATGGGATTAGAAACCAAAATTGGTTAAGTGTATATTGTATAGTACAGGGAAGTATAGCATTATCTTGCAATAACTTTTAATGCGAATTGCAATGAGTAGGGATAGGAAAAATTCCAAATAAAATTTTTTTGTTCAAAAAAATTTAAAGTTCACATCTTTAATAATCTTATTTCTAGAAAGAGTAATTATCTGCTAAGGATCCTAAAATCATCTTTGCTACAAAGCCTCTCTCCTGTCACCCTTTCTGTGAAGCCATCCCCATTACAGCTAATTTAACTGTCCCTCATGACCAAAAGAACGCAGCAAATACCATACTCTCACAGAGTTTAACCGATATATTGTTACCCAAGTATAAGAATTATAATTTTAAAAGCTATGTGATAATATTTGATATGTTTGTGGCCAATTTAGAAAACAGAATACAAAATCTTATCTATGTTACTGTGTCAGAAGAGTATTTTTGAAATATTAACAGTTTTCTCCAGTATTCTTGAAATATTAACAGTTTTCTCCAGTATTTTCTTTTCTGCCTTCCCTCCATTTAAACACCAGATTAGACCTTCTTCATCTCAGGAAAAGGTTGAGATAACATCAAGCAGAGAAAAGGAACCTTTTCTGATTTCTGAGTCTAGTTCTTCAGAGCACAGAAAAGAAAAAGATTAGGGAAGGAAATTGCGAGGAGCAGCAGAGAGCAAAGACACTGCTAAGGAGTGGCATTATTCCACAGGCTGAGCTCCAAAGAGGACGCAAGACCCCAAGATGAAACGGTGCCATGATAAATGGTTGAGTGCCCTGCAGGGTTCCCTAGCCCTGCCATGGCATGAGAGTTGAACAATGATTCCCCCATTCCTTCCCCATACACAGAAATGGCAACAAGGGAGCCCTGAAATCAGATAGGTCCATATGGGCTGTCAGAATGGAGGTCTCTTCAGCAGCTGGCATTCAAGGAACAATTAAGGTGATGTACACCTCAGCAGATGTTAGGTGGCTAGATGACATTAAAGATTTGCAGCAACCCCCTAGGAAAAAGGGAAAAGGATGGCAAATTGACTGAAGTCTATGCTTCTATTGCACTCAGAATGGGATTAGAAACCAAAATTGGTTAAGTGTATATTGTATAGTACAGGGAAGTATAGCATTATCTTGCAATAACTTTTAATGGAATACAATCTGAAAAATGCTGAATCACTATGCTACACACCTGAAACTAATAACACTGTGAAACAATTGTGCTTCATTTTTTAAAACACAGAAAGAGGAGAGGGAGGGAGAGAAGGAAGGAAAGAAAGGAAAAAAAAACACCTTAGAAAAGAAGGACTTTTAAGTAATACTGTGTAGCTAGAACACGAGGCTAGTGGTAAAAGATGAAGTGGGAAATGTGGATCTTAAATCTCAGACCAAAACATTTAGATTGTACCCCTTAATCAATGAAGAGTCACAGAAGTCTCTTTTAAACAATGGGAGTATTTAATGGAACAATACTGAAAGTAATGGCAGGTCTGAATCTGTTTAAAAACAGAACCGTGGTAGTCCTGGAGTGGGGTTTCTAAGGCAGAGAAACCAGTTCCCAGTCTATGGCAATAATCTAGATTAAAGCATCAAAAGGGCATCAAGTTCCTGCTCAGTGGTGTCTGACTCTTTGTGGGATTCTCCAGGGAAGAATACTAGAGGGGGTTGCCATGCCATTCTCCAGGGGATCTTCCCGACCGAGGGATCGAACCTGGGTTTCCCGTGTCTCCTGCATTGGAAGGTGGATTCTTTGCCAATGAGCCACTGGGAAGCCCAATCTAGATAAAATCATGGAGCACGTGAGGAAGCGGGGCGAGGAATGGAGTTTGGGGGTAGATGAAAGAGCTAGTTAGGAGGTAGCAGTTAAGTGAACAATTTTTTTTGGTTCAGAGGGTAAAAAGAAATCATCTCTGAGAATGACACTGAGATATGGAATCTCTATCTTGTCATACAGGAGTGGGCTTTGAAAAGGAGGTTGAACAGCTTGGGTGCCATTTTGAAAGTAGACAGAACTGAACACTTATAAACTACGCTAGTCAATTAGTTGACTCAGTTAGCAACTTCAGACACAACTCCAGGTATACTGTCCTGGGTTCATGGCATTCTAATCTTTATGTTCCATGATGGCTGATGGCAAATGCCTGCAACCAGAGCAAAAACAAGACACTGAAACTTCCAGATTCTCACTTAGGGGAATACTCTCCCAACTCAGAAAAGAAAAGCTGAGTTAAGAGTGCCTGCCTCCACTTCCAGGAGATTCTTCTTGCATTCTTTCCATTGCATTCTAGCCCGTGGAGCATGGCTGTCCCCAAGCATGGCCACAGAGATCTTTTTTGCTTAAGCAGAGAAGAGGCTAGTGTGTTTGAACCAGTTATTACAACCTCGGGGATTACAAAAATTACATTAAGAGAACAGCATGAATCTCCCAAGTTTATAAGATATAGCCCACACTCCTAGATCACACAGCCCATCTCATTCTCATGAACTCCAAGAAAAACATGGGAAACCCTGCACCTCCATTCTTGTCCTCAAACTGCTTTCTCTTGGTTGAAGTCTCTTTAAACAATGGGAGTTTTATGGCAATACTGAAAGTAATGGCAGGTCTGAATCTGTTTAAAACAGAACCGTGGTAGTCCTGGAGTGGGGTTTCTAAGGCAGAGAAACCAGTTCCCAGTCTATGGCAATAATCTAGATTAAAGCATCAAAAGGGCATCAAGTTCCTGCTCAGTGGTGTCTGACTCTTTGTGGGATTCTCCAGGGAAGAATACTAGAGGGGGTTGCCATGCCATTCTCCAGGGGATCTTCCCGACCGAGGATCGAACCTGGGTTTCCGTGTCTCCTGCATTGGAAGGTGGATTCTTTGCCAATGAGCCACTGGGAAGCCCAATCTAGATAAAATCATGGAGCACGTGAGGAAGCGGGGCGAGGAATGGAGTTTGGGGGTAGATGAAAGAGCTAGTTAGGAGGTAGCAGTTAAGTGAACAATTTTTTTTGGTTCAGAGGGTAAAAAGAAATCATCTCTGAGAATGACACTGAGATATGGAATCTCTATCTTGTCATACAGGAGTGGGCTTTGAAAAGGAGGTTGAACAGCTTGGGTGCCATTTTGAAAGTAGACAGAACTGAATACTGCTAAGCTACGCTAGTCAATTAGTGGCTACAGTTAGCAACTTCAGACACAACTCCAGGTATACTGTCCTGGGTTCATGGCATTCTAATCTTTATGTTCCATGATGGCTGATGGCAAATGCCTGCAACCAGAGCAAAAACAAGACACTGAAACTTCCAGATTCTCACTTAGGGGAATACTCTCCCAACTCAGAAAAGAAAAGCTGAGTTAAGAGTGCCTGCCTCCACTTCCAGGAGATTCTTCTTGCATTCTTTCCATTGCATTCTAGCCCGTGGAGCATGGCTGTCCCCAAGCATGGCCACAGAGATCTTTTTTGCTTAAGCAGAGAAGAGGCTAGTGTGTTTGAACCAGTTATTACAACCTCGGGGATTACAAAAATTACATTAAGAGAACAGCATGAATCTCCCAAGTTTATAAGATATAGCCCACACTCCTAGATCACACAGCCCATCTCATTCTCATGAACTCCAAGAAAAACATGGGAAACCCTGCACCCTCCATTCTTGTCCTCAAACTGCTTTCTCTTGGTTGATGCTACCTCTTAACTTCCACCACTCCAACGCCACAGCATTCTGAGTGAGTCATATGTATTCTGGATGTACAATTTTGTTCAAAGCTATCCTCAATCCCCAGGAATCCTGATATATTAAAAAAAAATGGTTTAAGTAATAAAGCAGCCCTGAAGAATGCTTAAAATTAAAAAAAAAAAAGGATTTTTAATTGTGCATACTTTTAAAAAACCTTGAGAAAATATTATCAAACCCTCCCAAGTGGATTCCCAGCAAGGCTCTTTTTGTCCAGTGTTGTCTGAGTCAATCGAATGAGACAGAGTTTGGTTCAGAAGCAAAGAGAAGTTTCATACCTCAGTCATGGAGTAGAGCGTAGGCGCGGAGCGCAGACGCGCTGGCTCTACTGGGCGGGACTGCTTTACAGAGATCTTGTTGCTGGGCGGAGGGAGAGTTCTCGCGGGAGGGGCCCAGCTGTGCTGCTCCTGGCACTCACATCGCGGTACCAGTGTCGTGCGCAGCCTCTCTGCACACGGCCGGCCGCCGCCATCTTAGATTCAGGTGCCCTGCGCAGTGTCTCTACAAACCACCGAGCTGAGGTGTCAGCTGTGGCTGTTTTGCAGGAGGAACTCTGGTCTGAAGTGCCTGTTCGAGGCTTCTGCACGGAACACCCTATGAGCAAGTGAAACTAGATTAAGCACAAAGGACAATAAGGTTAGACTTTATTTTATTATCCAAATTCTGTTTTTTATTCCCTGGGAATTATTAATGGGCTTTGCCAGTGACAAAAAAAAAAACAAACTGTCGTAGTTTTGTATATTCCTTTCTACTGCTTATATTTTTATTTAGTTTTAATTATACTGCCGCAGCTTTTTGTTATAGTTATTATAGCATAGTCAAGCTTTCATATTGATTTTTATATCCTTTTTTATCTTTTTGAATAATTCTTAAAGTGCCAGAACTATATTACCACTTCTATATTTGTGGTTATTAGGTTGCTCCCAGTATAAAATGATTTTTAATTCATTTTTTTCTGATTATATAAACATACTAATTATAGAAATTTGGCCGATAGGGAAAATAATAAAAATGATAAAAATCCCCTATACATGAGATTGTGATCATAGATGTACAGATTTGATTTCAACTTTTTCCATCTAGCCTTATAAGGTTAGGTAGCTTATCTGGTTAGAAGAGTTTGACCTTACATGGTTATTCCTCATACAGGAAATGTGTTCTAAGATTACTGCGAGTCATTTGATCCTGTTTAGGCTCTTGTCTAAATACGACATCCCAGGCTCTCCTTCCCCATACTGAGGCCTTTCTATCTGTTTCCAGATAGAATGTCCGCCACCCTGTTCTCCCAGTGGTCTGCTCCTCTAAGCTACAGCTCTTTGTTCCCTCATTTTCTCTTTTTGGAAGACACCAGTACTTGTGAATTGCCACCCTTTTTGTGAGACTTTAGCAGAGTCTCAAACATGTGTCCTCTCCAGGGCTAGTTCTGCGCTGAGATCTTTTGTAGGATCCCTCAGTCTGCAGCCCCCATAATGCCCAGAGCAGGAATTGATAATTTTCTTCAGAGTGGTGATCTAAAGTGTGGACAGGAGATGACAAACGAACCTTTGTATATTTTTTTTTTGCATTGCTGAGTGTTTTATAATTGCTTTACTCAGAAAGCCTGGGAAATATGTAAGTAGTCATCAGTTTCACAGATGTGGGAATTAAGGTTCAAAGAGGTTAATTAAATGACTTGCCTTAAATAGTCACTAAATTATATCATTTGACTGTCAAATGAGAACTCTCTTTCCTATCAAAATTACACTCTTCTTAGGGAAAAAATAAATGATATTGTAATAAAGAAAGTACACATGTTGGTCTAATAAGGGGCTTGGGGGCAAACGGCAGGGAGAACAAGGTGAAAGGACAGTGGAATAGCACAGAGAGATCCGATAAAAGTCACAGATAATAGGAAAAACAACAATTGTGTACCTTGATGGCTTAAAAATGCTTGCTTGTGTATTCAGATGGTAAAGGATCTGCCTACAATGCAGGAGACCCAGATTAGATCCTTGGGCCAGAAAGATCCCCTGGAGAAGGGAATGGCAACCCACTCCAGTATTCTTGCCTGGAGAATTCCGTGGACAGAGGAGCCTGGCAGGCTGCAGACCATGGGGTCGTAAAGAGTCGGACGCGATGGAGCAACTCACACTCTTTGAGGTAGAGGGTGGGACAGCTGAACAGTTGCTGATTTGATCCATATATTTGCCAATTGGCTATTAACCATCTAGCCTTATAAGGTTAGGTAGCTTATCTGGTTAGAAGAGTTTGACCTTACATGGTTATTCCTCATACAGGAAATGTGTTCTAAGATTACTGCGAGTCATTTGATCCTGTTTAGGCTCTTGTCTAAATACGACATCCCAGGCTCTCCTTCCCCATACTGAGGCCTTTCTATCTGTTTCCAGATAGAATGTCCCCACCCTGTTCTCCCAGTGGTCTGCTCCTCTAAGCTACAGCTCTTTGTTCCCTCATTTTCTCTTTTTGGAAGACACCAGTACTTGTGAATTGCCACCCTTTTTGTGAGACTTTAGCAGAGTCTCAAACATGTGTCCTCTCCAGGGCTAGTTCTGCGCTGAGATCTTTTGTAGGATCCCTCAGTCTGCAGCCCCCATAATGCCCAGAGCAGGAATTGATAATTTTCTTCAGAGTGGTGATCTAAAGTGTGGACAGGAGATGACAAACGAACCTTTGTATATTTTTTTTGCATTGCTGAGTGTTTTATAATTGCTTTACTCAGAAAGCCTGGGAAATATGTAAGTAGTCATCAGTTTCACAGATGTGGGAATTAAGGTTCAAAGAGGTTAATTAAATGACTTGCCTTAAATAGTCACTAAATTATATCATTTGACTGTCAAATGAGAACTCTCTTTCCTATCAAAATTACACTCTTCTTAGGGAAAAAATAAATGATATTGTAATAAAGAAAGTACACATGTTGGTCTAATAAGGGGCTTGGGGGCAAACGGCAGGGAGAACAAGGTGAAAGGACAGTGGAATAGCACAGAGAGATCCGATAAAAGTCACAGATAATAGGAAAAACAACAATTGTGTACCTTGATGGCTTAAAAATGCTTGCTTGTGTATTCAGATGGTAAAGGATCTGCCTACAATGCAGGAGACCCAGATTAGATCCTTGGGCCAGAAAGATCCCCTGGAGAAGGGAATGGCAACCCACTCCAGTATTCTTGCCTGGAGAATTCCGTGGACAGAGGAGCCTGGCAGGCTGCAGACCATGGGGTCGTAAAGAGTCGGACGCGATGGAGCAACTCACACTCTTTGAGGTAGAGGGTGGGACAGCTGAACAGTTGCTGATTTGATCCATATATTTGCCAATTGGCTCTCCTCCATTCCTGAAAGAACAGGATGAGGTTTTCCCTCCTGCTTCTCTCCTTCAGGGGCATTTTCAGTTGTACATTTGAAAACAGTTTGAGCCTCAGATCAGATTAGTCAGTGCACGCTGCAGCCTTTGTGTTCACCAGGCTCTTCATTGCTCCTCCACACCATGCTGTGGTCTCTGTTCACTCTGGTGCTTGGCACTGTCTCAGACTCCCGGACAGCCATCTTCCTAGCCCACACCAAATCGTACTGCCACTGCCATGCTGGCTTCAGCGGAGGGGATAGACTGGAGGGCTGTATTTTCCTTTACTGCCTCAATAGCTCGGTTCCTCATAGCACCAGTGAACAAGGCTGTGGGGTATAACATGCTCCACAAGGTTTCAGGTTGATCAAGAGCAAATGTCTCTTGGTGACTGAAGGGACCAAGATATACCAGTGGAGTAGAGCCTACCAATTTCCTATATGTTGTCCGTCTCCCCTTTTTACCTAGTAACAGAATCCTAATTTTATTTGAGGTAGCAATATGCTCTAACGGAAGGATATATTTTTCAGTTTCCCTTGTACTTAACTGTGGCCTTATGGCTAAGATGAGCTTCCCAGGCGGCACCAGGGTAAAGTACCTGCCTGCCGAAGCAGCAACCACAGGAGACATGGGTTTGATCCTGGGGTCAGGAAGATCCCCTGGAGTAGGAAATGGCAGCCCACTCCAGTATTCTTGCCTGGAAAATTCCATGGACAGAAGAGCCTGGCAGGCTATAGTTCACAGGGCCGCAAGGGTCAGACATGACTGAGCACAGCACTATTATCTATCTACTATCAATCTATAGCTAAGATAAAGTCATTGAATATCAAAGTATTGCTGGATTCCAAATAGAGTTTTTTGGAAAATAGTAACTATTCCTCTTTTGGTGTCCCCCTTTGTCTTTCCTGTGGTCTGAAATGGGGTGGAATGACTAAAGCTCCAGGAATCATTGTGACCTGAGAATAACAGTCACAGTGAAGCACACAGAACAGCTGGATGCCTGTTGATTTCATGATTTGCCATATCATCCTATACTGCTATCTCTGGGTTTAACAAAATACAGGGTTTTGTGGGTTTTATATATGAAATATTTTGTTAACATGAGGTATTTTAGCCAGTGTTAGGGTTAAATTAATTTTAGGGCTAGATTTTAAGTTTTAATATTTTTTGAAGTGACTGTTATAGGGACTTTTTTTTTTTTAACCATTGTTAGTCTTTTAAACTGCCAAGTCTAATTATAATTGAAACAGGAAAATTTTATGTTCTGCTTGTTAAATAGGAAGTGAAAGGATATTTTGGAAAATGATTAAGTATTTGGCTTGTAAGTATCCTTATGGAGTAATTTCTTTTTCTAGGAATAAATCCTAAAGGTTATTTGTGTACATATGAAATTTTAAGAACAAAGACATTTACGTTTTAAGAAAAATAGAAACTACCTAAACGTAATGAGTAATAGAATGTGATATACTCACTGAATTAAGAAATTAAAGAAACAAAGAACATTTTTATTTCAAAAAGTATTTTGTGGTAACAATGTAAACAATACTGAAGTTTATGAAATAAAAGTTATACTCTTCCTCTCCTGCATAAGATCTACTTCCATAACCGTTTGCAGATTTTCCACAATTTTTCCTTTGTTTATATAAACCAATACAGATATGCACTCACATATAACAAATAAAAATTTGATTATAACACATATATAAAAGAAAAATTATCTATAACATGGAGAAATATTCTAAGTACAATAAAAAGTTTTATAGTAATATAAAATTTGATATACAGCAAGATCCCAGTTACATTTCAAAAAGTTCCTAGAAAAAAGATTTTGGAGTGAAATATATAACAAGTATGTAAATAAATCAATGCATATTGCTAATATTAATAAATAGGTTACTAAAAATCAATAATAAATGCTATTTTTTTCCTAGAAATGCAGAAATTTCTTCACAATCCCCACTAGGGTAAAAGTGAAAAGCATCTTACTACACATCAGAGGAAATATGGGCGGCTGAGGGTGCATATTTGAACCACCTGCCTCCCAGTCCCATCCAAAATGACCTAGAAAATTTTAAAATATGTAAAACCTTAAATCAGTACTGGAAGCTAAGGAAGGAAACCATACAAATGCCAGAAACTTCAAAGAATTTCTTCTAAATCCTGTGCAGTTGGGACCAGATTAAAGGACATCCAGGGCCCATCTGCCAATCACCAAGGAGCCAGTGTTAGGGTTAAATTAATTTTAGGGCTAGATTTTAAGTTTTAATATTTTTGAAGTGACTGTTATAGGGACTTTTTTTTAACCATTGTTAGTCTTTTAAACTGCCAAGTCTAATTATAATTGAAACAGGAAAATTTTATGTTCTGCTTGTTAAATAGGAAGTGAAAGGATATTTTGGAAAATGATTAAGTATTTGGCTTGTAAGTATCCTTATGGAGTAATTTCTTTTTCTAGGAATAAATCCTAAAGGTTATTTGTGTACATATGAAATTTTAAGAACAAAGACATTTACGTTTTAAGAAAAATAGAAACTACCTAAACGTAATGAGTAATAGAATGTGATATACTCACTGAATTAAGAAATTAAAGAAACAAAGAACATTTTTATTTCAAAAAGTATTTTGTGGTAACAATGTAAACAATACTGAAGTTTATGAAATAAAAGTTATACTCTTCCTCTCCTGCATAAGATCTACTTCCATAACCGTTTGCAGATTTTCCACAATTTTTCCTTTGTTTATATAAACCAATACAGATATGCACTCACATATAACAAATAAAAATTTGATTATAACACATATATAAAAGAAAAATTATCTATAACATGGAGAAATATTCTAAGTACAATAAAAAGTTTTATAGTAATATAAAATTTGATATACAGCAAGATCCCAGTTACATTTCAAAAAGTTCCTAGAAAAAAGATTTTGGAGTGAAATATATAACAAGTATGTAAATAAATCAATGCATATTGCTAATATTAATAAATAGGTTACTAAAAATCAATAATAAATGCTATTTTTTTCCTAGAAATGCAGAAATTTCTTCACAATCCCCACTAGGGTAAAAGTGAAAAGCATCTTACTACACATCAGAGGAAATATGGGCGGCTGAGGGTGCATATTTGAACCACCTGCCTCCCAGTCCCATCCAAAATGACCTAGAAAATTTTAAAATATGTAAAACCTTAAATCAGTACTGGAAGCTAAGGAAGGAAACCATACAAATGCCAGAAACTTCAAAGAATTTCTTCTAAATCCTGTGCAGTTGGGACCAGATTAAAGGACATCCAGGGCCCATCTGCCAATCACCAAGGAGCAGCTTGACCTGAAGGGACAAGGTCTGGAGGCTGACTGCCGGACCTATCAGAGATTATTTTGATTCTTGAAAATTGAGTGAGTTTCAGGGTAGCAAACAATGGTAAATGTTTGAAGCAGAGAGCCCAGGCACCATGGCAGTAATTATGTTGTTGGATGGTTTCCCCAAGCTTTGGAGACCTTTACTGCCTCTGTAGAACTGGGCGTGAAGGTGAGGCCTAAGTGACTCTCTCAAGCAGAGAACTATCACTGGCTGTAGTGTTCTTTGCTGATGCACCTGGCTAGAGACCTTGGCCTGGACAACTATATCACACACACAGCAGCAGTGAGCTCAGGGGGGGTGTCTGCAGAAGCCCTAAATAGGAATTGCACCACCAACGCTGTCAAATAGTACAGGTCTTTCACAAAATACAAAGAAAAAACTTCATAAATTGAAGTTTAGATGGTTGTTTTTCCCCAAATTTTGACCTCACTCTCACACAACACATAAGAATTAATTTGAGACACATCATTGATGTAAATATGAAAAGTAAACCCATAAGGTTTCAAGAGGAAAGCATGATATCTTCGTGATTTTCATTTGAGCAAAATTTCTTAAATAGGCTACCCAAAGCTCTAACCTGAAAATAAAAGATTGAAAATTTGAACTTTATTAAAACAGTTTTTATTTACTAAAAGATGACATTGAGAGAAGGACAATGCAAACAACAGGCTGGTATAAGATATTTGCAATAGATATAATTGACCAAAAAAACTCATATTCAGACTATATAAAGAATAAGAGCAAATAAAAGGATAAAACTGAAAGACGAACTAAAAATGGATCATATACTTCAACAATCACCTTAGAAAAGCTGATAAATCAATCAACAATAAGTGTTTAAAAACTCAATCAATTGCAAGTTAGAGCAACTGGACCACCTGCCTCCCAGTCCCATCCAAAATGACCTAGAAAATTTTAAAATATGTAAAACCTTAAATCAGTACTGGAAGCTAAGGAAGGAAACCATACAAATGCCAGAAACTTCAAAGAATTTCTTCTAAATCCTGTGCAGTTGGGACCAGATTAAAGGACATCCAGGGCCCATCTGCCAATCACCAAGGAGCAGCTTGACCTGAAGGGACAAGGTCTGGAGGCTGACTGCCGGACCTATCAGAGATTATTTTGATTCTTGAAAATTGAGTGAGTTTCAGGGTAGCAAACAATGGTAAATGTTTGAAGCAGAGAGCCCAGGCACCATGGCAGTAATTATGTTGTTGGATGGTTTCCCCAAGCTTTGGAGACCTTTACTGCCTCTGTAGAACTGGGCGTGAAGGTGAGGCCTAAGTGACTCTCTCAAGCAGAGAACTATCACTGGCTGTAGTGTTCTTTGCTGATGCACCTGGCTAGAGACCTTGGCCTGGACAACTATATCACACACACAGCAGCAGTGAGCTCAGGGGGGGTGTCTGCAGAAGCCCTAAATAGGAATTGCACCACCAACGCTGTCAAATAGTACAGGTCTTTCACAAAATACAAAGAAAAAACTTCATAAATTGAAGTTTAGATGGTTGTTTTTCCCCAAATTTTGACCTCACTCTCACACAACACATAAGAATTAATTTGAGACACATCATTGATGTAAATATGAAAAGTAAACCCATAAGGTTTCAAGAGGAAAGCATGATATCTTCGTGATTTTCATTTGAGCAAAATTTCTTAAATAGGCTACCCAAAGCTCTAACCTGAAAATAAAAGATTGAAAATTTGAACTTTATTAAAACAGTTTTTATTTACTAAAAGATGACATTGAGAGAAGGACAATGCAAACAACAGGCTGGTATAAGATATTTGCAATAGATATAATTGACCAAAAAAACTCATATTCAGACTATATAAAGAATAAGAGCAAATAAAAGGATAAAACTGAAAGACGAACTAAAAATGGATCATATACTTCAACAATCACCTTAGAAAAGCTGATAAATCAATCAACAATAAGTGTAAACATTGCTAGTTAGAGGAAAAGGCAAGTAGCTAACAATGCCAAGTGTTGGCAAAGATGTAGAGCAACTGGAACTTTCATAAATTATTGGTAGGAATATAAACTTATTTTAAACATTTAATTTAGGAAAATGTTTAACAGTGTCTACTAAAACATATGTCTAACCTGTGGTCTGGAATTCCAATTTTAGATATATGCCCTACAGAAATAAGTATGCGTATCTATCAAAATATACGTGCAAGAGTGGTCAAAGCAATTTGTGAAGCCAAAAGTCTATATATTTTAGAATATTCACATTCATGCAAAAAAGATAAAACAGCTACTACTATATGCAAAAATATTGATTAGTCTGAACATACCATTAAGCAAAATGAAAAAAAGTAAAGAGTAGAATGATGACTGTGTCCATCAAGGAACAGGAGCCAAGACTGAGTTAGAAGTACAGATTTGCCGGGAATAGTAGTGGATGGAGAAAGTCTTCAAGCCTGACATCTAGTGAAGGAAGGGAAGAAAGCTGGGTAGAAGGAGCCTCAGCCTGTAGTGGTGGTCTGGGGAAACCTTGGCTAGCTCAATGAGGAGTGTCAACACAGAGATTACCCATAGAAGGGTCTCTCACAGCCAGAATGGCAAACCCTTGTACCACCATGCTCAGTCATCTACTGGCACTATCCAGAAAGGGCATGATCTTGACTCAGAAACTGAGGCACTCCCATCTGGAGACTGTCAGCTAACTGCACTCCTTGTGGCAGGTGGTCTCTTGAAGGCAGACCTAAGTGACATGCTTGCATGGCTGCCACAGGGACATCGTCTATGACTGCTCTTGTGTGGAGTCTGCAGGGATAGTCAGAAGAGCAAAGGCTTGTGACTCAGAGAGAGCAGGAAGAAAGTAGTAGAAAGTAGTGGGTAGTAGAAAGTATTCTATTTCCAGATCTGCACCATTAGGTAAGTATGCACATTTTTACACAGATATTTACGTATGTCTATGATATGTAAGTTATACTTCTGTTAAACAAGGAAGGGAATGATGGAGAGGACATTTTCTTCCAAGATTATACATGGCCCTGATTGCTGAGATTGTTTAAGGAACTACTTACACGACTTCTTTTAAGATTTAAGAAGTCCCTAAAAGTATTTTTAAGAAAAAAGAGTTAAAAGGCTTTAAAAAAATCTCACCTGATTTATGGAGGTGATAACTAAAAAGACTCTCACTGTTGAAGTATAAATAGACAGAAACCTCCCATATCAGGTAGGAATAGGTTTGGCTGTGACAGTTATGAAAAAATTGTAACTTAAATAAGATAGAATTTATTTGATTATAACCTAAAGAAATTTCAGAAGTAGAGTCCAGGCCTGATTTGGTGCTACTCAATGGACTTCATTCTTTCTTACTGTTTTGCCATTCTTGGCTCATGATCTTTACTTTCTGTCCAAAAGCTATAGGCATTTTATCTGCATTCCAACTGCAGGAAAAGATGATGAAGGACACCCTTGCTTCCATTTAGAGACACTTCTCAGAAGTGACACAGAGCATTTCACTTTACCTCCCACTGTGTAGAACTTAATTTTATGAGTTCACCCAGCTACAAGGGAGTCTGGGACATGTAGGTTTTATTTCAAGTGCCAGGTACCCAGCTGAAAAACAGAGTTACTAGGGCCAAGGGGAAAATAGATACTGGCGAACAACTAGCAGATTCTGCCACAACCCTACAAAAAATTTGTAGGACAGTGGTATGAAAACACACCACAGAAAAGGTAGAGGAAAATAAGATCAAAGAAATATATAGTTTAGGAACAGAAAGCTTTAGGTACATCTGTATTATGCTCTTAATTTTAAAAAGTAGATGTACACTTGGAAATGAGGGATAAAAGATAAATTGAACAGAGTTAAGGAAGGAGTTAGTTGAGAGACAAAGAGCATTTTGAAGTTAATTACTCCCCTGTGAGACTTTGTACTTCATTAGAAACAGTGGGGAGCACAACTGACAATGTCAAAAGCTGAATTATTAATACAGTTGATAAGCCTGATGAATTTTCCCCAAGTGAATAAGATAGGAAAAACAGATAAGAAAGATGTACATTTGAAGAGGTAAGAGATGTGATACATGAACAGTGAAGAGTCATTGTGTAGATAAAGGGAATTTTGAAAAAAGATCTGAAGAAATAGAAGAGGAACAATATTTAAGACCATAAACAATGAAAGCATTTATAAGCTGAAGGCAAATTTTAACCTGCAGATAAACATAGTTTCTTAAATACCAGGAAAAAATGCATAAAATGAACAGAAATCTACATCTAGACACATCTTGGTCAAAGTCTGAATTCAAGATAAAATAAAGGCAACATCCAGGCAGAAAAAAAGTATCATTTACCTACAAAGGAAGGAAAATAATCTTTCCCTTATGAGAAACATTGATTTAACTTAAATAAGATAGAATTTATTTGATTATAACCTAAAGAAATTTCAGAAGTAGAGTCCAGGCCTGATTTGGTGCTACTCAATGGACTTCATTCTTTCTTACTGTTTTGCCATTCTTGGCTCATGATCTTTACTTTCTGTCCAAAAGCTATAGGCATTTTATCTGCATTCCAACTGCAGGAAAAGATGATGAAGGACACCCTTGCTTCCATTTAGAGACACTTCTCAGAAGTGACACAGAGCATTTCACTTTACCTCCCACTGTGTAGAACTTAATTTTATGAGTTCACCCAGCTACAAGGGAGTCTGGGACATGTAGGTTTTATTTCAAGTGCCAGGTACCCAGCTGAAAACAGAGTTACTAGGGCCAAGGGGAAAATAGATACTGGCGAACAACTAGCAGATTCTGCCACAACCCTACAAAAAATTTGTAGGACAGTGGTATGAAAACACACCACAGAAAAGGTAGAGGAAAATAAGATCAAAGAAATATATAGTTTAGGAACAGAAAGCTTTAGGTACATCTGTATTATGCTCTTAATTTTAAAAAGTAGATGTACACTTGGAAATGAGGGATAAAAGATAAATTGAACAGAGTTAAGGAAGGAGTTAGTTGAGAGACAAAGAGCATTTTGAAGTTAATTACTCCCCTGTGAGACTTTGTACTTCATTAGAAACAGTGGGGAGCACAACTGACAATGTCAAAAGCTGAATTATTAATACAGTTGATAAGCCTGATGAATTTTCCCCAAGTGAATAAGATAGGAAAAACAGATAAGAAAGATGTACATTTGAAGAGGTAAGAGATGTGATACATGAACAGTGAAGAGTCATTGTGTAGATAAAGGGAATTTTGAAAAAAGATCTGAAGAAATAGAAGAGGAACAATATTTAAGACCATAAACAATGAAAGCATTTATAAGCTGAAGGCAAATTTTAACCTGCAGATAAACATAGTTTCTTAAATACCAGGAAAAAATGCATAAAATGAACAGAAATCTACATCTAGACACATCTTGGTCAAAGTCTGAATTCAAGATAAAATAAAGGCAACATCCAGGCAGAAAAAAAGTATCATTTACCTACAAAGGAAGGAAAATAATCTTTCCCTTTATAAATATTGAAAGGCTAAACAGAATCCATGGAGTGAAAAAGGTGAAAGGGTAGAAAGAGCAAATCCCCTTGGTGGTTTATCAGGATTAGGATGTGGAGGCTGTATATTTGTATTAAAAAGAAAGATGCTTCCTTTTTGGATAGAGGCATTGTATTTTAAATTTCTAAGTGAAACTTAGAAGATAGGGATATGTAGGTACTTGATAGAAAATCCAAGTGATTTCTGCTACCTATTATACAGCTGTGTGTGTTAGTTGCTCCATCGTGTCCAACTCTTTGCCACCCCATGGACTGTAGCCCGTTAGGCTCCTCTGTCCATAGGATTCTCCAGGTAAGAATACTGGAGGGCTTGGCATTCCCTTCTCTAGGAGATCTTCCCCACTCACGATTGAACCCTGGGTCTCCTTCACTGAAGGTAAATTCTTTACTATCTGAGCCACCCTGGGGTCACTTACTATACAGCTGATTATACACCTAAAAGGCAAGAATGAATGAATGGAAAATAAGCAACAATCACCCAGGCAGAACACCACTAAAACCTTTTAATTTAAAGAGATTTCATCAAACCAAGTCTAGAACAGTGGAATCACCCACATTTTCACGTGGACATAATGTGTGTACAGGAACACACTAGTTTCTGGCCCGATGTCTCTCACCTTCTGTTTGATTATGTCAGTGTTGAACAAGATAGAACCTCATTTAGAACAGGAGTCTATCATAGGGTTCATGAGCCTTCCTGCAGGAATCACAGGGATCTGAAGACTTGGTCTGTGAAGAAACTTGCAAATTTTATGATGTGACCATTTTTCTGGGAATAGGATCCAATTCGAATGAAGTTTTTAAAGGAGTCTACGACCCCAAGAGGCCCAGAACCGGTACTAATTGCAGACTTTATTCAAGGAGACTATTCCAGTGGGTGACTATTCCAGTGATGTGGAGGACAGAGATTGGGTTCTAGTCTGAATACAAGGGAAAGTGGGGATTTATGGTCATAAGAGCAGGATGAAGGTCAGTGGACTTAAAATAATTAAGACAGAACATCAGGGGTAAAGGGGGCTTCTGACTGAACTGACCCAACAAGACTTTAGCTGAACACAGGCCAGGGTGATTAGTTATTTCCAGAGGTTGATGGAGGATGAGGAACCTTATCAGATATGGAGAGGGATTAGATGTCCAGGGTGGGGGACTCTTGCCAAACTGACTCAGCAGGGCAGGGTTCTTGCTAACAGTGGTCAATGAAAATTCTATGGAGATGAAAAATAAAGCCACAGAACTACAAATATTATTAAAGGCAATAGATAGCAGGTCAAATACCAAAGAGAAATATGAATTCACACTGATGTCATAAAGACAGAGCCATAAAATGATGAGAGAAAATAAGGAAAATATAAGGGAGAGATTCAGGAAATCCAATCAACATGTCAAAAAGGAGAAAATAGAACAGATGTGTTGGAAGCAATAATTAAAGGAATAATAGGGGGAAATTGCTGAGATTGTAGAATTAAAGCTTACAAGGCAATAAAGAAGAGTCATAGGTACCTTGATATATCCTGTTGAGTGTTACAAGATTTAAGGAGGATAAAAACCTTTAGCAGCATCCAGGCAAGAAAAAAATGGCTTATTTCATAAGCAGTGGTTCTCAACCACAGCTATGTATTAAAGTTATGGGTAAGCCTTTAAAAAATACTAGTGTCTGGGGGCTTCCCTGGTGGTCCAGTGGGTAAGGACACCACCTTCCAGTGGGAAGATCCCACGTGCTGTGGAGCGGCTGGACCAATGTGTCCAATTACCGAGCCGGAGTTCTGGAGCGCATGTGCCCAGAGCTGGTGCTCTGCGACAACAGAGGCCACTGCGATGGAGGCCCACAGGGGCCAAAGAACAAAGATGGATGAAAATAGATAAATGAAAGACCAATAGAAGTGGCCTGCCCGCCCCCTCCCTCCCCAACCTGATCCCTCCCAAAATAAATAAATAAATAAATAAAATCAGCACTGAGATGGCTCACAGGGTTAAGCCCCAACCATCTGCATTAAAAAAAAAAAAAAAGAAAAACTAGTGTCTGGACTTCATCCTTAAGCAGTCTGATTTAATTATTCTGGGAGGAGCCTTGGTATTGATATTATTAAGAATCTCACCCAGTGATTTGAATGTGCAGTGAGGGTTGAGAACCACTGCCCCAAGAGAAGGAAAATCATTGCCTTCTCCTCTGGAGACTAAATACCAGCTGTAAATGAAGACTGGCTTCCAAGCTTGGGAGGAAAAGAATAGTGTATTTGGTCAAGAGGTGATTTATAGGAAGGACCAATATTCTCTTCTAAGCCAGTTCTCTGAAGGTACTATACTCACAGTTTAGGGATACAATCCAATCATCTTAAGGGTAGGTCAAGACAAAGAAATGGAATGAAAGTGATACATCAATAAGAGATGTAACACAAAGGAAACTCTGTAAACCTAGAGTAACATCTTGAACACTGTCATTAATATATTTATGTACAAGACAAAGCAAACTTCAAAAGTCTTCAAAGAAAAGTTGATAATGTAAAATAGCAATACTAATTAAGATCTAAATTCCAGATTACATCAGTCAAAATTGTCAAGTGGGGGGAGACAAGACAGTAAAAGCCTAACAGATTTTTCATTTTACACTGATTATAATTAATAGGCACAGTTATATTCTTAACCTTGATAAGCAGAGATAAATATATTTCAAAATTTAATAAAAAGGTAATCACTAATAGAAAAATATATAATTGTACTTTCCAACCTATATAGAAATGAGCTAAGAAAATATAGTTGGTGAAAAATATAAAAGGATATAAAAACTACTATGCAATATTAATCCCTTTTTACTATACTATGTATATTATGTATAGGAAAATACAAAAAATTGTGACAGTGGTCATCTTCAACAGATTGAGGTGATCAGACTTGTGGTTGGTTTTCTTAGTAAAGTGTCTCAACTTTTTCTAAATATTCTACAGTTAGAACACTATTGTTTATAATTTATGAAAATCAATAAAAATTAGAAGTTTAAAGTAATATATATTTCTCTTTTATCACCTATGCCTTACTATAGTGCTTATTTACTATAAAGAATAAAAATTAAGTTTCTTAATGTGTTAATGTTAGCAATTATAGGATTTTTAAAATCTGATTTCCACATATTATTAAAGACTAAACACCTATGAATACTATAGAGGTATTTCTATTAAAATTTCTCATTAAGTCACTTTCTGGAAGTAACATGTTTGTGTAAAATCTTGCCAAAAACAAGAATATTAAAATGTGTTCTGCAGGGAGAACCACTGCCCCAAGAGAAGGAAAATCATTGCCTTCTCCTCTGGAGACTAAATACCAGCTGTAAATGAAGACTGGCTTCCAAGCTTGGGAGGAAAAGAATAGTGTATTTGGTCAAGAGGTGATTTATAGGAAGGACCAATATTCTCTTCTAAGCCAGTTCTCTGAAGGTACTATACTCACAGTTTAGGGATACAATCCAATCAGCTTAAGGGTAGGTCAAGACAAAGAAATGGAATGAAAGTGATACATCAATAAGAGATGTAACACAAAGGAAACTCTGTAAACCTAGAGTAACATCTTGAACACTGTCATTAATATATTTATGTACAAGACAAAGCAAACTTCAAAAGTCTTCAAAGAAAAGTTGATAATGTAAAATAGCAATACTAATTAAGATCTAAATTCCAGATTACATCAGTCAAAATTGTCAAGTGGGGGGAGACAAGACAGTAAAAGCCTAACAGATTTTTCATTTTACACTGATTATAATTAATAGGCACAGTTATATTCTTAACCTTGATAAGCAGAGATAAATATATTTCAAAATTTAATAAAAGGTAATCACTAATAGAAAAATATATAATTGTACGTTCCAAACTATATAGAAATGAGCTAAGAACATATAGTTGGTGAAAAATATAAAAGGATATAAAAACTACTATGCAATATTAATCCCTTTTTACTATACTATGTATATTATGTATAGGAAAATACAAAAAATTGTGACAGTGGTCATCTTCAACAGATTGAGGTGATCAGACTTGTGGTTGGTTTTCTTAGTAAAGTGTCTCAACTTTTTCTAAATATTCTACAGTTAGAACACTATTGTTTATAATTTATGAAAATCAATAAAAATTAGAAGTTTAAAGTAATATATATTTCTCTTTTATCACCTATGCCTTACTATAGTGCTTATTTACTATAAAGAATAAAAATTAAGTTTCTTAATGTGTTAATGTTAGCAATTATAGGATTTTTAAAATCTGATTTCCACATATTATTAAAGACTAAACACCTATGAATACTATAGAGGTATTTCTATTAAAATTTCTCATTAAGTCACTTTCTGGAAGTAACATGTTTGTGTAAAATCTTGCCAAAAACAAGAATATTAAAATGTGTTCTGCATTAGGAGCAAATCCACATCATAAGTATATTAGATGTTAACAAGATTTGAAAGTAAAGAACATGAAACCAGAAGAACTTGGGAAAATGTGCTTGCAACTATAAATTCTGTAATTAATTTGCTTTACAAGTTTTTTAGAGATGCTAGGTCACCAGTTGACATCTTGGATTTGTTTTTTATTCAGTCAGAATGTATAAAAGAATATATTACTTGTGGCCAGATTGTGGTCTAAATGTATTTTCCCTCCAAATATCCAGTTTTGATATAAATTAAATTACATAGTCACGTTGTTCTTTAATTTCACTTCAAGTGTTCCTTACTTCTGTCCCAGCATAGATCTCAGGGTTTTATTTAATTCATGTTTCCCCAGGCTTCCATAGCTTAAGGGCAGTAATAGAGTCACATTAAGGATACAAATCTAAATTCCATGGGTTCCTTACCTTTCAGGGGGTCTTTCTGGAGCACTTCAGGTGCCTATACTTCTCAAGGACTTATAAGTGCCCCTGATGTGTTCCGTGTGTGCTCCTAGAGAGGGCTGTCTCAGCTAGTTGCATTGCCTGCTGTACTACCCGCCTACCACATTGTGTGCCGCCATGTATGAAGGGTCCACTACATTTTGCAGCGCATGCGTGCTACGTTGCTTCAGTTGTGCTTCAGTTGCTTTGCAACCCTATGGACTGTAGTCGGCCAGGCTCCCCTGTCCATGAGCTTCTCAGGCAGGACTACTGGAGTTCCGAGGCTCCAGAGCACAGGCGTGATAGTTGTGGCTCACGTGCTTAGTTGTTCCACAGCATGTGGGATCTTCCTGGATCAGGGATCGAAGCCATGTCCCGTGCATTGGCAGGCGAACTCTCCACCACTGAGTCACCAGGAAAGCCCTGAATGTTGAGTTTTAAGTCAGATGTTTCACTCTTCTCTTTCACCTTCAGCAAGAGGCTCTTTAGTTCCTTTTACTTTCTACCTTTAGGGTGTCTCATCAGTTTTGTCATTAACTATGACAAAAGCATATTAAAAAACAGAAACATCACTTTGCCAACAAAAATCTGTATAATCAAATCTGTGGTTTTTCCAGTAGTCACGTATGGATGGATGTGAGAGTTAAACCATAATAAAGGCTGAACACTGAAGAATTGATGCTTTCCAACTGTGGTGCTAGGGAAGACTCTTGAGAGTCCCTTGGACAGCAAGAAGATCAAACCAGTCAATTTTAAAGGAAATCAACCCTGATTATTCATTGAATTACTGATGATGAAACTCCAATACTTTGGCCAAGTAATGGGAATAATCAACTCATCGGAAATGACCCTGATGCTGGAAAAGATTGTGGAAAAAAAAATTTTATGATGAAATCAACTGGGGAAATTACATAGTCACGTTGTTCTTTAATTTCACTTCAAGTGTTCCTTACTTCTGTCCCAGCATAGATCTCAGGGTTTTATTTAATTCATGTTTCCCCAGGCTTCCATAGCTTAAGGGCAGTAATAGAGTCACATTAAGGATACAAATCTAAATTCCATGGGTTCCTTACCTTTCAGGGGGTCTTTCTGGAGCACTTCAGGTGCCTATACTTCTCAAGGACTTATAAGTGCCCCTGATGTGTTCCGTGTGTGCTCCTAGAGAGGGCTGTCTCAGCTAGTTGCATTGCCTGCTGTACTACCCGCCTACCACATTGTGTGCCGCCATGTATGAAGGGTCCACTACATTTTGCAGCGCATGCGTGCTACGTTGCTTCAGTTGTGCTTCAGTTGCTTTGCAACCCTATGGACTGTAGTCGGCCAGGCTCCCCTGTCCATGAGCTTCTCAGGCAGGACTACTGGAGTTCCGAGGCTCCAGAGCACAGGCGTGATAGTTGTGGCTCACGTGCTTAGTTGTTCCACAGCATGTGGGATCTTCCTGGATCAGGGATCGAAGCCATGTCCCGTGCATTGGCAGGCGAACTCTCCACCACTGAGTCACCAGGAAAGCCCTGAATGTTGAGTTTTAAGTCAGATGTTTCACTCTTCTCTTTCACCTTCAGCAAGAGGCTCTTTAGTTCCTTTTACTTTCTACCTTTAGGGTGTCTCATCAGTTTTGTCATTAACTATGACAAAAGCATATTAAAAAACAGAAACATCACTTTGCCAACAAAAATCTGTATAATCAAATCTGTGGTTTTTCCAGTAGTCACGTATGGATGGATGTGAGAGTTAAACCATAATAAAGGCTGAACACTGAAGAATTGATGCTTTCCAACTGTGGTGCTAGGGAAGACTCTTGAGAGTCCCTTGGACAGCAAGAAGATCAAACCAGTCAATTTTAAAGGAAATCAACCCTGATTATTCATTGAATTACTGATGATGAAACTCCAATACTTTGGCCAAGTAATGGGAATAATCAACTCATCGGAAATGACCCTGATGCTGGAAAAGATTGTGGCAAGAGGGGAAGCAGGCAACAAAAGATGAGATGGTTAGATGGCATCACTGACTCAATGTTTGGGCAAACTCAGGAGATAGTCAAGAACAGAGAAGCCTGGTGTGCTGTAGTTCATGCAGTCACAAAGAGTCAGACAGGGCTTCCCTGGTGGTCTGGTGGGTAAAGAGTCTGCCTTGCAGTGCAAGGGGTGCCGGTTCAATCCCTGGCCTGGGAAGATCCCATGTGCCATGGAGTGACTCAACCGGTTTATCCAATACCAGCCAGTGCTCTTCAACGAGAGAGGCCACTGCAATGGGAGGCCCACACAGGTCAAAGAACAAAGATGGATGAAAATAAATAAATGAAAGACCAATAAAAGAGGCAAAAAAAAAAAAAGAAAAAGACATAACTGAGCCACTGAACAACCACAGCAATTCAATATTGGGAGCCTCCTTGCATATAACAAAGAGGGAATAGTAAACCATCTTAGGAAGAGACAAGGATTACTTCTTAGAGGACATGAAAATGTGGGCTTGAGAGAGGAATCTGATCTGCAATTTCATGTAACTTTGTCCAAAGATAAAAGGAAGTGAAGAGTGCGAGGAAGAGATAGAGGAGAAATGGGGAGAAAGCAGGGACCCTCCCTGAAAGAACTAGTGAGCCCTATTCAACCTCTACCCTGAGGGAGGCTGAGAGCAGATAGAGCCTGAACAATGGCAGGCGGTAGGGACAAGTCTGCTTTGTCAAGTGCTCAATCTGAAGCATTGTGGAGAATGTTTTGGAGAAAACCAGCAAGACAGGTGATGCAGTAATTCAGGCAAGAAATGATGAGCAGTTGAACTAAAACTGGGGTTATAGGAACAGAGCAGAGGGAAAAGTCTGGTCCAGGGAGACCATCTGGAGGTAAATCAACCACAGAGGGAGGAGTCAAGTTCAGTTCTTCAAGTAGCTGTATTTCCTCAGTCAAGTTCTCTATTTTCTATAAAACAGTCCCACGGACTATAGCCACATTCTTTGGGGGCTATCCTGAGGCTGGAGACGCACCTTCCAGATTAAACTTATAGCCATGTGGTCTGGGGGAACAGCCTTATGGGTTAACCATTACTGCTGAAGCTAGAAAACAGGCCACGTCTCTTTGTTTTGAACTCTAATTAACTTTAGGCCTGGCCACTTATATTCTTCTATATACTTTAGGATATATACTATCTCCTTCTAATCAAAAGCATCTATCTCCTTGCTAATCAGAATTCCTTTTAGATATCTATTCACTTCTGTATCTTTCCTACAAGTATTTGGTGAAGGCCTACAGTGTGCTGTGTTCTGGGAACAAAGAGCTCCCATCAACGGTCAAGGGAAAAGATGGATGAAACCGGTTAATCCAATACCAGCCAGTGCTCTTCAACGAGAGAGGCCACTGCAATGGGAAGCCCACACAGGTCAAAGAACAAAGATGGATGAAAATAAATAAATGAAAGACCAATAAAAGAGGCTAAAATTAAAAGAAAAAGACATAACTGAGCCACTGAACAACCACAGCAATTCAATATTGGGAGCCTCCTTGCATATAACAAAGAGGGAATAGTAAACCATCTTAGGAAGAGACAAGGATTACTTCTTAGAGGACATGAAAATGTGGGCTTGAGAGAGGAATCTGATCTGCAATTTCATGTAACTTTGTCCAAAGATAAAAGGAAGTGAAGAGTGCGAGGAAGAGATAGAGGAGAAATGGGGAGAAAGCAGGGACCCTCCCTGAAAGAACTAGTGAGCCCTATTCAACCTCTACCCTGAGGGAGGCTGAGAGCAGATAGAGCCTGAACAATGGCAGGCGGTAGGGACAAGTCTGCTTTGTCAAGTGCTCAATCTGAAGCATTGTGGAGAATGTTTTGGAGAAAACCAGCAAGACAGGTGATGCAGTAATTCAGGCAAGAAATGATGAGCAGTTGAACTAAAACTGGGGTTATAGGAACAGAGCAGAGGGAAAAGTCTGGTCCAGGGAGACCATCTGGAGGTAAATCAACCACAGAGGGAGGAGTCAAGTTCAGTTCTTCAAGTAGCTGTATTTCCTCAGTCAAGTTCTCTATTTTCTATAAAACAGTCCCACGGACTATAGCCACATTCTTTGGGGGCTATCCTGAGGCTGAAGACGCACCTTCCAGATTAAACTTATAGCCATGTGGTCTGGGGGAACAGCCTTATGGGTTAACCATTACTGCTGAAGCTAGAAAACAGGCCACGTCTCTTTGTTTTGAACTCTAATTAACTTTAGGCCTGGCCACTTATATTCTTCTATATACTTTAGGATATATACTATCTCCTTCTAATCAAAAGCATCTATCTCCTTGCTAATCAGAATTCCTTTTAGATATCTATTCACTTCTGTATCTTTCCTACAAGTATTTGGTGAAGGCCTACAGTGTGCTGTGTTCTGGGAACAAAGTCTCTGCCCTCAAATAATCTATAATTTAGTGAAAGAGACAAACAAAAAAAATACACTCTGGTAAGTATTATAATAGAAGTACTCAAACAGAAAGCACAATGCAGAGACCCTTAAGCCAAGGATGAGTTTAGGAGTGGATGTCTTAAATCAGTTAGAGGTTAGAGTGGCTTCTTCAAAAGAAAAACAACCTCTAACAAGAGAAAGATAAATTCCCATTAAAAAATAAGAGCTCAGGTATAAATAAACACAAATGGATCAAAAGCATGCATAGTTAATAAGTGGTACTTTGGAGTGCATGAAATGTGCCAAGAGCTATGGATCTTTTTTTTTTTTTTCCCCCTCAGTTCATCCTCATGCAAACCTTATGAGGTAGTAATACTTTCCTCATTTTACAGAGGAAAAAGCTGAGGTTCAGAAAGGTTAAATATTGATACTCAGCCCTTTGTCACAAGAGAACAGTAGAGCTGGGATTCACACTTGGGCAGTCTGAATGCAGAGTTTCTAACTGGGATGTGGCCATGTCCTCTGCAGTTAAAACCATTTCTCTACTCATGAGAAAGGTGTTTAAGAGATTTGTCCACTGTTCCATATGGTACAGGTTGGGAATTCAACCGAGTTAGCTGAGCTCCAGTGCTTCTGCTCTTTTACACAGATGTCTTCATACTGAATGTGTACTCTTTAATGAGAAAAAAAAATAAGAAAGTACACTAGTAAAAAGTGCAGAGAGTTCTATTCATTTTCTTCTCTGTCTCCATTCTCGAAGGGGTGAGTCAAGCCCCGCCTCCTGCCTAAACGCCCTAGCTCCACTGGGAACTCTGTCAGAGGTTATAAAGCCTGGAGCAGGAGACAGTGGGATGGTGGGACTAACTCATCCCCACCCATCACCTACCTCAGTACCCAGAGGGTACTTAGAAAGCTGTCAGCCCCTTATGGGCAGTCATTCTCGATGAATGTTTGCCTGTGACTGCTATATTGTTTGGACAAGAAAATATCTTTTAAAAAAAAAACAACACAAAAACTAGGTATTTGAAATTGTTATGTTATTTATGACAAATTGGAAGGTTAGCCAAACCTTCCAGTTGAGATTCTTCAGTATTTGTACCTCAGCAGTCCAAAGACTGGTTAATCATGGTTATATCATCTCAATCTTATGACCATTTAGAGTCACATCTCACCAGCTCCCTCCTGTATAACTACAAGACCTGGTCTCTTCCCCACCTCAAGTGGGCCCCAAGTTACTCTGGTGAGGAGTGTGGGGTGTCTCAGTCTGCTGGAGTCCTTTTCTGCTCAGGCCTCTGGAATTCACAGCTGTTACTTCAGCTGCCCTGGGTGAAAGCCACTTCCATGCCCCTTCTTGCTCGTCCCCTCCAAGACACAAATGAGCTAGGCTCGCTCCAAGCCTCCTTCTGCAAAAAGGCTGATCCTTTTCCATCAAAATTAAGAACTACATTCCCCATAACTTTCCCTTACACCTTTCCAGCTGATCCCTGAATGAGCACTGGTATATCATGAGTTTCAGGAAGTCACTTGTGAAAAGAATGCTTTCAACGTCTGCCCCCAGTCCCTTTCCTTCATCAATCTCAGAATGGAAAGAGATTCCAAGATTCCTTCCCCATCCTCTTCCTTCTCTTCTCCCTCCAAGTTACCTGTACTGAGGAGACAGTTGCCCTCGCTCTTACCAACTAGTCCAAAGTGGGGTGTTACTTACACTGGGAACCCAGCCCACCAGTTCACACTACCCAAACTAAATACTGGCCTTGGCCCAGATGCTACCTTCTCTGATGAACAGAGTCATATAAAAATTGTTGAGAAGATACTGAATTATCTCTAGTAGGAGTAAAGCTATCATGAAATGAGAGAAGTAAGATAAAGTACACTAGTAAAAGTGCAGAGAGTTCTATTCATTTTCTTCTCTGTCTCCATTCTCGAAGGGGTGAGTCAAGCCCCGCCTCCTGCCTAAACGCCCTAGCTCCACTGGGAACTCTGTCAGAGGTTATAAAGCCTGGAGCAGGAGACAGTGGGATGGTGGGACTAACTCATCCCCACCCATCACCTACCTCAGTACCCAGAGGGTACTTAGAAAGCTGTCAGCCCCTTATGGGCAGTCATTCTCGATGAATGTTTGCCTGTGACTGCTATATTGTTTGGACAAGAAAATATCTTTTAAAAAAAAAACAACACAAAAACTAGGTATTTGAAATTGTTATGTTATTTATGACAAATTGGAAGGTTAGCCAAACCTTCCAGTTGAGATTCTTCAGTATTTGTATCTCAGCAGTCCAAAGACTGGTTAATCATGGTTATATCATCTCAATCTTATGACCATTTAGAGTCACATCTCACCAGCTCCCTCCTGTATAACTACAAGACCTGGTCTCTTCCCCACCTCAAGTGGGCCCCAAGTTACTCTGGTGAGGAGTGGGGTGTCTCAGTCTGCTGGAGTCCTTTTCTGCTCAGGCCTCTGGAATTCACAGCTGTTACTTCAGCTGCCCTGGGTGAAAGCCACTTCCATGCCCCTTCTTGCTCGTCCCCTCCAAGACACAAATGAGCTAGGCTCGCTCCAAGCCTCCTTCTGCAAAAAGGCTGATCCTTTTCCATCAAAATTAAGAACTACATTCCCCATAACTTTCCCTTACACCTTTCCAGCTGATCCCTGAATGAGCACTGGTATATCATGAGTTTCAGGAAGTCACTTGTGAAAAGAATGCTTTCAACGTCTGCCCCCAGTCCCTTTCCTTCATCAATCTCAGAATGGAAAGAGATTCCAAGATTCCTTCCCCATCCTCTTCCTTCTCTTCTCCCTCCAAGTTACCTGTACTGAGGAGACAGTTGCCCTCGCTCTTACCAACTAGTCCAAAGTGGGGTGTTACTTACACTGGGAACCCAGCCCACCAGTTCACACTACCCAAACTAAATACTGGCCTTGGCCCAGATGCTACCTTCTCTGATGAACAGAGTCATATAAAAATTGTTGAGAAGATACTGAATTATCTCTAGTAGGAGTAAAGCTATCATGAAATGAGAGAAGTAAGATAAAATACATATAAATATGAGTGCTTAATTGCTCAGTCATACTCAACTCTCTGACCACATGGACTGTAGCTCACCAGGTTCCTCTGTCCATGGAATTCTCTATGCAGGAATAGTGGAGTGGATAGCCTTTCCCTTCTCCAGGGAATCTTCCTGACCCAGGGATTGAACCTAGGTCTCCTGCATCTCCTGCATTGGCAGGTGGATTCTTTACCGCTGTGCCACTTGGGAAGCCCACTTCACTATAAACATGTATAAATGTATGTATGCATGCATAAAATATCATTTGCAAACTTGCTCAAGATTTGCTCTTCCTCATTCAAGAAATGAACTTCAAGAAAGAAGCCTTTTCATGTCTCAATAGAGCCTTTGGAAAGCATAAATAGAGTGATGCAGAGAGGATACCACAGTCCAGGTAGTCACAGAACCCACAGGGTTGATGGTGGGACCCCAGTAGGCAGAACAGGAGGGCCACAAGTCCATCAATTATCCTGTAACCTGAATAAGCCACTGCACCTTTGAGCCTTACGTTTATTTTTATGCTAAGATGGGGATAATGATACAATACTGCAGGGCTGTTTGGGTTTAATGTAATTATCTATATTTTGTAAACTGCAAGTATCAAAAATATTAGTTGCCAAGGAAGAACTAGAGCAAAACTTTAGATGGTGGCAATGGCATCCCTTTTATGCGATGAGGAGAGTGGTCTCTAAAGATTATGGGGGTCACAAGCCTTGGAAAGGTGTCTCAGGAAAGAGGAGAAAGTTTGGGGAGAGAAGTTTTCAAGAGATGAAAGGGGCCAAAGATACTGTCTATATAGATGGAGATTTTCTGAAGAGTCCTTGATGCTATAACAAATAGTCCATGGTTATCTCTGGCTTGATATGAGCAGTATATCCTGTGGGCACACTGCACAACCCCAAGGCCAGGAACTTTGTAAACTGAAATACAAGTAAAAATCAGTGCCACTCAGACTTTTAGCCTGAGATTCCATGGGGTGTGTGCACACGTAAGTGTGCAGTTGTCTCACAGATGCAGGCCTTAGTCCCAAGTCCATACTGCACAGAATGGACAGCATGGAGGCTCTGCCATCACCTCTAACTGCTGAGCTCTTGCCGGTCCTGCTGGAATAATATTAAAAAGTTCCTTATGCAAGGACCACTGTGATCCTGGCAAGAAACCCAGGTAATAGTCAGAGGAGATGGTCATGAAAACTGGCCATGAAAACAAATTTTCAAAATCATACATTGGTAGAAATTAAGTATTTAAGGTAACATATTTCATAAATAACAAGAATGTTGCTTTAAGATAAAGCAATAAATGCTTCTGTTGAAGCATTTATGTTTCAGGTTGAAGCACTGGGCCTCACCGCAGGAAGGCTTTAAGAGTATGTGTGTATGTTAGTTGCTCAGTTGCATCCAACTCTTTGTGACCCCATGGACTGTAGCCCACCAGGTTCCTCTGTCCATGGGATTCTCCAGGCAAGAATACCGGAGTGGGTTGCTGTGCCCTTCTCCAGGGGATTTTCCTGACCCAGGGATCAAACCCGAGTCTCTTATGTCTCCTGCATTTGTAGGCCAGTTCTTTACCACTAGTGCCACCTGGGAAGCCCACTCAAGAGTATAAAGGATTTTGGGGCTTCCCTGGTGGTCCAGCGGGTAGGGACACTGCCTTGCAGTGCAAGGGGCGCTGGTTCGATCCCTGGCCTGGGAAGATCCCACGTGCCATGGAGCGGCTGGACTGATGTGTCCAATTACCGAGCCGGAGCTCTGGAGCGCGTGCGCCCAGAGCTGGTGCTCTGCAACAACAGAGGCCACTGCAATGGGAGGCCCACACGGGCCAAAGAACAAAGATGGATGAAAACAGATAAATGAAAGACCAATAGAAGTGGCCCTCCTGCCCTCCTCCCTCCCCAACCCGCCCCCCCCCCAAAAGTTATCAACAACAACAAAAAAGAGTATAAATGATTTTAATTGTATTGATTTCTAGAGAGGGCAGAGGGATTGACACACTCTCAGACTCCAGGTACATTTGTGTCCCTGACGGACAAAGCCACAGTTGACATCTGGAAAACCCATATGAGAAGTAATTTTGCCCCCAAAACGAGGAGCACCATCTTGATAGTCTTGAATTCCTTTGTTGGTCCTGTAACTCTAAGGAATTCCAGGGGAGCTGCTTCTCACAGTCCGAAGGCAGACAGAGAAAAAAACTATCTAATTTCCATCCTTCCCTTCCTGCCTCACCTAGAGGACAATTTACTTTGCGTAGTGGAAAAACATTTCACACCCTCTTTAAGAAGTGGGAATAGGGCAGAGTGGTTAGAGGCAATAAAGAGTACCCCTGCTTGAACATCACCCTTTGTCATTTGAATCACTGCCTTAGGGGTCCCTGTGTGTCGAGCAAAACCTCAGGGTTTTTAAATTTTATTTATTTATTTTATTTTTTAAAACTTTTATTTTACTTTTAACTTTTGCAGAATTTTGTTGTTTACAGATATGTATGTTCCCAGATTAGTCATATGTATATCCCCCCCACCTCCCCTCCAGTTTTAATCCAAAAAAAAAAAAAGGTTTGTATGAATCCCTGCAATACCCAACCTCTCCACCCCTGCTTCCAGGTTAGTTACCATTTTAAGGAAACTTCAGGGTGAGTATAATCCTGAATAAAGGAAAGAACCAACAAAGGTTGCATCTTAGACACACAGACAGACAGTCTGAGAAACTCTGGGATGGTTTCCCTGACTCCTCTTACACTACAAGCAACTTCCTGACACTCAAGACTGGCCTCTGTGCATATAGATGTACGTGGAGTGTGTAACCAGAAGTTTGCTTTGGCTGGTCTCGGAGGGATCCATTTGTCTAGAGAGGTCTACAAGGTCAATGAAGGCCCTGCCTCCCTTGCCATCTTAGCAGCTTTAAGAGGGTGGAGTATTTTTCTTCTGAGGCCAAGGTTGGCACAGAGAACTTCCTCACTGAAATTTTCTGCCAGGTTGTGTTGCCTTTCTTGCATAAGTCCACCCCTTACTCTCACCCCATTTCCCTAACTAGCCTCTGGTCAAATTTCTGGGATTTTGGCATTTGTTTGTAGCGTTGTATCTGTTCTTTCCTGATACAGTGGATGCAAAGATATGCTTTATCTTGGGTGAAATTTACAAGCACATTTTCCTCCTTGACAGAAACAAAGAGCCACAAATATTTCCTAAGGGGAGAAAAAAGCTTCCAGATGCAGGGCTCCAAATGTGAGGGGATTTTTTTCGCCTTTTTCCTTTGGCAGTTTTTAAGTTTAATAATTACACTGGATATATTTATCCAGCAGAAGGACCACAGTTTTCTTCCTAATTTCCATCCTTCCCTTCCTGCTATGAGGACAATTTACTGAGTGGAAAAACATTTCACACCCTCTTTAAGAAGTGGGAATAGGGCAGAGTGGTTAGAGGCAATAAAGAGTACCCCTGCTTGAACATCACCCTTTGTCATTTGAATCACTGCCTTAGGGGTCCCTGTGTGTCGAGCAAAACCTCAGGGTTTTTAAATTTTATTTATTTATTTTATTTTTTAAAACTTTTATTTTACTTTTAACTTTTGCAGAATTTTGTTGTTTACAGATATGTATGTTCCCAGATTAGCCATATGTATATCCCTCCCATCCCACCCCTCCAGTTTTAATCCAAAAAAAAAAAAAGGTTTGTATGAATCCCTGCAATACCCAACCTCTCCACCCCTGCTTCCAGGTTAGTTACCATTTTAAGGAAACTTCAGGGTGAGTATAATCCTGAATAAAGGAAAGAACCAACAAAGGTTGCATCTTAGACACACAGACAGACAGTCTGAGAAACTCTGGGATGGTTTCCCTGACTCCTCTTACACTACAAGCAACTTCCTGACACTCAAGACTGGCCTCTGTGCATATAGATGTACGTGGAGTGTGTAACCAGAAGTTTGCTTTGGCTGGTCTCGGAGGGATCCATTTGTCTAGAGAGGTCTACAAGGTCAATGAAGGCCCTGCCTCCCTTGCCATCTTAGCAGCTTTAAGAGGGTGGAGTATTTTTCTTCTGAGGCCAAGGTTGGCACAGAGAACTTCCTCACTGAAATTTTCTGCCAGGTTGTGTTGCCTTTCTTGCATAAGTCCACCCCTTACTCTCACCCCATTTCCCTAACTAGCCTCTGGTCAAATTTCTGGGATTTTGGCATTTGTTTGTAGCGTTGTATCTGTTCTTTCCTGATACAGTGGATGCAAAGATATGCTTTATCTTGGGTGAAATTTACAAGCACATTTTCCTCCTTGACAGAAACAAAGAGCCACAAATATTTCCTAAGGGGAGAAAAAAGCTTCCAGATGCAGGGCTCCAAATGTGAGGGGATTTTTTTCTCCTTTTTCCTTTGGCAGTTTTTAAGTTTAATAATTACACTGGATATATTTATCCAGCAGAAGGACCACAGTTTTCTTCCTAACTTCACTAAAATCTCTGAGTTACAAGTACATCAGCCTCTCCCTTGCTTGGACTCCAAGCCATTGATCTCTTTCTTAAAGCAGTCACCATCGATGTCTTGAGTTTCAACCATACCTAGAGACTGAAGAAGATTGGATAATACCCTTTTTTCCTCTCATTCTCCTGAGCTCTGGAGACACAACTGCAGAATAATCAAAGGTGGGAGGGATACTTCTAAAATCTTGAACCATCAGTAAACTACTTTTAAATTATCTCTACTTAAGCAGTTACGGAAAAGAAAATTATAAATGTCAAGAAGACCTTTCAACAAACTTTTAAAATCTGCAGCATATTTCTATATTTTTGAAACTAATTTAAGCATTCTAATTGGTATCATTTTCTATTTTTAGCCTGTAATCTAACATTTTTCTCTTACGATGATCAGAATAATTGTGGGAGATACTTAACTCACATGTGGAAAATCATTATCACCCACAATTTTTAAAAGGCTTTTGAAGAAATAAGGTACTTATATTTGATTAGAAAAGCAGCTCTCTTTTTAAGTGTTGGCAAAGAATACACCAAGTCCGAAGAAATCATTTTCATTATATGTCTTATGTTTACTTATAAGCAATCTTGGAGACATTTAATGCAGGTGAATGACTTTAGAGAACGCTGAGCACCAAGAATTGATGCTTTGAACTGTGGTGCTGGAGAATATTCTTGAGAGTGCCTCGGACAGCAAGGAGATCAAACTACTCAATCTTAAATGTGCTAGATACCACCAGAAGTAGGTAGTCTAACATGGAATCAGAAAATAACTAATCTAGGTAAACCAAACTCACTTCCTCTGTGAGTTCATGTTTAACTAGTGAATGATTTTTTTGGTTTTTTTTGTTTTTTTTTTTTTAGTTTTTAACCAGTCATTTATTCCCCTCTGCCTTGTTCAGAAATTCTTATGATCCCTCAGACAGTTCCTTCTGGAACAAGCTGTCCTCTTCTCCCCCAGCCAGCCCCAGTGGGTTCACCTTTACAGGCTCTGGGACTAGGACAGGAGGTAAGACATATGAGTATTTCTTCACTGGGAATAGTGAATGTTTTTTATCTGTGCTACAAAAGACAGAGAATCAGTCTTATTATAATATGATTAAAATAATTGACTCTGTAAATATTTTGCAACATAACAAAAGGGATGTATTCATGTGTATTTTCACCTATATGTACCTTCATCTTTTAATTCCAGAATAACCAGAAATTAGCCCTTCTCAGAAGGTCTCTACATTATTTCTGAGGGTTTTTGATGCTGGCAATTCTGACCAGTGTGAGATGATGCATCATTATGGTTTTGATTTGTGTTTATATAATAGTGAGTGATGTGAGCATCTTTGTTGTGCTTGTTGGTCATCTGTATGTCTTTTTTGGAGAAATTTCTGTTTCAGTCTTTTTCCCAGTTTTTGATTGGGTTGTTTTTCTGGTATTGATCTGAGCTGATCATGAGCTGTTTGTATATTTTTGAGATTAATTCTTTGCCAGGTGTTTCATTTGCTATTATTTTCTTCCATTCTGAGGTCTGTCTTTTCACCTCACTTATAATTTCCTTCACTGTGCAAGAGTTTTAAGTTTAATTAGGTTCCATTTGTTTGTTTTGTTTTTATTTCCGTTATTCTGGGAGGTGGGTCATAGAGGATCTTGCTGTGATTTATGTCAGAGGGTGTTCTGCCTATGTTTTCCTCTAAGAGTTTTATAATTTCTGGTCTTACATTTAGGTCTTTAATCCATTTAAGTTTATTTTTGTGTATAGTGTTAGTAAGTGTTCTAGTTTCATTCTTTTACACATAGTTGACCTGTTTTCCGAGAATCACTTGTTGGAGAAACTGTCTTTGCTCCAGTGTATATTTTTGCCTCTTTTGTCAAAGATAAGATGTCCATAAGTGCATAGATTTATCTCTGGACTTTCTATTTTGTTCCATTGATCTGTATCTCTGTCTTTGTGCTGGTACCATACTGGTATGCTTACTGCTTTTTGTCTGAAGTCAGGAAGGACCCCATTTTCAGACAGTTCCTTCTGGAACAAGCTGTCCTCTTCTCCCCCAGCCAGCCCCAGTGGGTTCACCTTTACAGGCTCTGGGACTAGGACAGGAGGTAAGACATATGAGTATTTCTTCACTGGGAATAGTGAATGTTTTTTATCTGTGCTACAAAAGACAGAGAATCAGTCTTATTATAATATGATTAAAATAATTGACTCTGTAAATATTTTGCAACATAACAAAAGGGATGTATTCATGTGTATTTTCACCTATATGTACCTTCATCTTTTAATTCCAGAATAACCAGAAATTAGCCCTTCTCAGAAGGTCTCTACATTATTTCTGAGGGTTTTTGATGCTGGCAATTCTGACCAGTGTGAGATGATGCATCATTATGGTTTTGATTTGTGTTTATATAATAGTGAGTGATGTGAGCATCTTTGTTGTGCTTGTTGGTCATCTGTATGTCTTTTTTGGAGAAATTTCTGTTTCAGTCTTTTTCCCAGTTTTTGATTGGGTTGTTTTTCTGGTATTGATCTGAGCTGATCATGAGCTGTTTGTATATTTTTGAGATTAATTCTTTGCCAGGTGTTTCATTTGCTATTATTTTCTTCCATTCTGAGGTCTGTCTTTTCACCTCACTTATAATTTCCTTCACTGTGCAAGAGTTTTAAGTTTAATTAGGTTCCATTTGTTTGTTTTGTTTTTATTTCCGTTATTCTGGGAGGTGGGTCATAGAGGATCTTGCTGTGATTTATGTCAGAGGGTGTTCTGCCTATGTTTTCCTCTAAGAGTTTTATAATTTCTGGTCTTACATTTAGGTCTTTAATCCATTTAAGTTTATTTTTGTGTATAGTGTTAGTAAGTGTTCTAGTTTCATTCTTTTACACATAGTTGACCTGTTTTCCGAGAATCACTTGTTGGAGAAACTGTCTTTGCTCCAGTGTATATTTTTGCCTCTTTTGTCAAAGATAAGATGTCCATAAGTGCATAGATTTATCTCTGGACTTTCTATTTTGTTCCATTGATCTGTATCTCTGTCTTTGTGCTGGTACCATACTGGTATGCTTACTGTAACTTTGTAGTATAGTCTGAAGTCAGGAAGGCTGATTCCTCCAATTCCAGTCTTCTTTCTCAAGATTGCTTTGGCTATTTGGGGTCTTTTGTGCGTCCATACAACTTGTGAAATTGTTTGTTCTAATTCTGTGAAAAATACTGTTGGTAGCTTGATAGTGTTTATTTTGAATCTATAGATTGCTTTGTGTAGTATACTCATTTTCATTATATTGATTCTTCTGATCCAAGAACATGGTATATTTCTCCATCTATTTGTGTCATCTTTGATTTCTTTCATAAGTATTTATGGTTTTCTGTATTTAGGTCTTTTGTTTCTTTAGGTAAATTTACTCCTAAGTATTTTATTCTTTTCATTGCAATGGTGAATGGGATTTGTTTCCTTAACTTCTCTTTCTGATTTTTCATTGTTAGTGTACAGGAAAGCAGGAGTAACAATACTCATATCAGATAAAATAGACTTTAAAATAAAGACTATTATAAGAGCCAATCAATCTAAGAAGAAGATATAACAATTATAAATATATATGCGCCCAACATAGGAGCACTTTAATACATAAGGTAAATGCTAGCCATCATTAAAGGGTAAATTGACGATAACACAATACACAATGATAATGGGGGACTTTAATATCCCACTCACACTAATGGACGGATTATCCAACCAGAAAACTAACAAAGAAACACAAGCTTTAAATGATAACGTTGGACCCAATCAAAAAATGGGAAAAAGATCTAAAGAGACATCTCACCAAAGAGGACAAACAGATGGCCAAAAAGCACATGAAACGATGCTCAACCTCACTTATTATTAGAGAAATGTGAATCAAAACTACAATGAGATATCACCTCACACCCATCAGAATGACTATCATCCACAAATCGACAGACAATAAATGCTGGAGAGGGTGTGGAGACAAGGGAACACTCTTGCATTGCTGGTGGGAATGTAAATTGATACAGCCTCTGTGGAAGACAGTATGGAGATTCCTTAAAAAACTCAAAATAGAAGCACCATACGACCCAGCAATCCCACTCTTAGACTTATACCCTGAAGATATCAAAACTGAAAGAAGCACCTGTACCCCAATGTTCATTGCAGCTCTCTATACAATAACTAGAATATGGAAGCAACCTAGATGTCCATCGACAAATGAATGGATAAAGAAGCTCTGGTACATATATACAATGGAATACTACTCAGCTGTTAAAAGAAATGCAGAAGAATCAGCCCTAATGAGGTGGCTGGAGCTATAACTTATCATAAAAAGTGAAGGAAGTCAAAAAGAGAAAGACAAGTACAGTGTACTAGCACATACATACGGAATCTAGTAAAAGAGTAAGGATAACACACGCAGTGAACCCATGGATGACATGGATCTATCCTCTGTTTAGACAGAGAATAGACATACGGAAATGGTGGGGAATGAACAGTGGGTGGGAGGCATAGAGGGAGTAACATGGAAACCTATACTGTCATATGTGAAAAAGATAGCTATTGTCATTGCGCTAAGGAAATAGGAGTACTTACAATGGCTTGGTGCGACGGCCTGGAGGGGTGGGATGGGGGGGCCTGGGAGCGGGGAGGGGACCAGGGATATGCATATGACTGATTTGGGAACATGCATGTCTGTGAACAACGAAACTCTGTAAAAACTTTAAAATAAGTAAATAAATAAATAAAAAAAATACATTGGTTCAGTTAGAGCTAATCGATATCTACAAGCATTTCACCCAAAAACTATGGATTTCATCTTTGTCTCAAGTACACATCGAACATTCTCCAGGATTGATCACATTCTGGGCCACCAATCTAACCTTGGTAAATGTAAAAAATTGAAATTATTTCAAGCATCTTTTCTGATCACTATCCTATAAGATTAGATCTAAACTACAGGGGAAAAAAAACTATAAAGAACACAAACATATGGAGGTTAAACTTCACCTTCCTAAATTGAAACTCCATCTGCATTAAACACTAAGTACTCACTCCCTCCTTTGCACACCCCTCAGCCCCTGATGTCTTCCAATATACTTTCTGACTCTATGAATTTGACTATCCTAGGTACCTCACATAAGTGTAATCGAACAGTATTGCAATATATATTGGAATGCATTTTTAAGGCTAACAACGACAAAGAACTATAATACGCCCAGCTTATACCCTGAAGATATCAAAACTGAAAGAAGCACCTGTACCCCAATGTTCATTGCAGCTCTCTATACAATAACTAGAATATGGAAGCAACCTAGATGTCCATCGACAAATGAATGGATAAAGAAGCTCTGGTACATATATACAATGGAATACTACTCAGCTGTTAAAAGAAATGCAGAAGAATCAGCCCTAATGAGGTGGCTGGAGCTATAACTTATCATAAAAAGTGAAGGAAGTCAAAAAGAGAAAGACAAGTACAGTGTACTAGCACATACATACGGAATCTAGTAAAAGAGTAAGGATAACACACGCAGTGAACCCATGGATGACATGGATCTATCCTCTGTTTAGACAGAGAATAGACATACGGAAATGGTGGGGAATGAACAGTGGGTGGGAGGCATAGAGGGAGTAACATGGAAACCTATACTGTCATATGTGAAAAAGATAGCTATTGTCATTGCGCTAAGGAAATAGGAGTACTTACAATGGCTTGGTGCGACGGCCTGGAGGGGTGGGATGGGGGGGCCTGGGAGCGGGGAGGGGACCAGGGATATGCATATGACTGATTTGGGAACATGCATGTCTGTGAACAACGAAACTCTGTAAAAACTTTAAAATAAGTAAATAAATAAATAAAAAAAATACATTGGTTCAGTTAGAGCTAATCGATATCTACAAGCATTTCACCCAAAAACTATGGATTTCATCTTTGTCTCAAGTACACATCGAACATTCTCCAGGATTGATCACATTCTGGGCCACCAATCTAACCTTGGTAAATGTAAAAAATTGAAATTATTTCAAGCATCTTTTCTGATCACTATCCTATAAGATTAGATCTAAACTACAGGGGAAAAAAAACTATAAAGAACACAAACATATGGAGGTTAAACTTCACCTTCCTAAATTGAAACTCCATCTGCATTAAACACTAAGTACTCACTCCCTCCTTTGCACACCCCTCAGCCCCTGATGTCTTCCAATATACTTTCTGACTCTATGAATTTGACTATCCTAGGTACCTCACATAAGTGTAATCGAACAGTATTGCAATATATATTGGAATGCATTTTTAAGGCTAACACTATATATCCTATGAACAGACTGTACCTTCCTTTTTGTCCACGCCCCACCCCCATTCTTGTTAGTTACCTCTCTTATGCACAGTAGTGTGTCTGTGTCAATCCCAGTCTCCCAGTCATCCCACCCCCCACCCTAACCCTTGGTGTCCATATGTTTGTTCTCTATATCTGTGTCTCCATTTTTGCTTTACAGAGAGGTTCATCTGCACCTTTTTTCTAGATTCCACATATATGTGACTCAGAATGGATTAAAGATCTGTATGTAGGGCTGGGTACAATAAAACTCTTAAAGGAAAACATAGGCAGAACACTCTGACATATATCACAAGATCTTTTTTGACCCACCTCCTAGAGTAATAAAAATAAAAACAAAAATAAACAAATGAGACCTAATTAAGCTTAAAAGTTTTTGCATAGCAAAAGAAGTCATAAACAAGATGAAAAGACAGCCCTCAGAATGGGAGAAAATATTTCTAAACACATTTTAAATAAAATACTGCTTGTTTTTGTTTAAGAAAATCACAGGTCAAATAGTTAACAGCATTGACAAAAGTCTCAGTCTTTTTTTTTTAATATAGAAACATTTAAAAGTAGAATTAAAAATATTTCACACACAAAAAAGTGTTTTGATGATGTAGAATTGAAACTTCTAAGACTTGAAAACTGAAAATTTTAGCTTACTATTTGGAATCCTATTGAGGCAAAAATAGACAAGCAGACTTTGAAGAGGATCAGATGCTTTTATATTAGATTTTTGCATATTCTAGAAAAAAAAACACTAAGATTCCGGCAACTATCTTACAATTAAAATGTATGTCAAGATAATGTTGTGATTCCACCTTGACGATGCTTTTTTAGGTAACTTGATCAACAAAATGGTATAGTAGTTTATAAATTTGGGATAAAATAGGACAATTTATTTATGAATGGCTTAACAACAGCTGCTTGGCTGGATGTTTTATAAAATTCACTGAGTTCCACTAAATGGAAAGAAGTGGTTTCATTTTGTTTATCATAGCCAAACCAGAAGCTGTCATAATCTATTGGCCAGAGCTCTAGCCTTTATCTGTGAAAGAGGATATTATCTCTGTCATTTTCAGCTAATTGGCAGTAAGCAACTGGTCAAAGCTGTAAAATCCAAATTCTTATTAAGCAGTATCTTTAACATCAAAGTTGCAATCCAGATGGTCATAAAATCAATTTGGTGGATTGCATCTGACCTTTTTTTAAAAAGTGCATTAGAATACAAAATGCTGTGTCGTTGTTTATTAGTTACTAAGTTGTGTCTGATTCTGCCACCCTATGGCTGTAGCCCACCGGGCTCCTCTGTCCACGGGATTTCCCAGGGAAGAATACCAGAGTGGGTTGTCATTTCTTTCTCTAAAGTATCTTCCTGAGTCAGAGATTGAACCTGTGTCTCCTGCTTAGCAGGCGAATTCTTTACCACTGAATCACCAGGGAAACCAAAAAATACCATAAACAACTATAAACATAGTAAAAAGTAAGCATGGTTTTATGACATTTTAAAGTTTTCTTTATATACTTTCGCAACCATATATAAACCATTACATAAGTATATATGTATTTATCATCATTATAAACCATTATGTATGTATACACACACACACACACACTATAGTCACTTTGGACAATGTATTTCTTACTATGTGTTATAGTCAAAATAATTAAAAAGTCACAGCTCTAAGGGCAATTGGGAAAACTACAGCCATTAAATCATATCAATGGAATGTTTTGATGATGTAGAATTGAAACTTCTAAGACTTAAAACTGAAAATTTTAGAGGATCCTATTGAGGCAAAAATAGACAAGCAGACTTTGAAGAGGATCAGATGCTTTTATATTAGATTTTTGCATATTCTAGAAAAAACACTAAGATTCCGGCAACTATCTTACAATTAAAATGTATGTCAAGATAATGTTGTGATTCCACCTTGACGATGCTTTTTTAGGTAACTTGATCAACAAAATGGTATAGTAGTTTATAAATTTGGGATAAAATAGGACAATTTATTTATGAATGGCTTAACAACAGCTGCTTGGCTGGATGTTTTATAAAATTCACTGAGTTCCACTAAATGGAAAGAAGTGGTTTCATTTTGTTTATCATAGCCAAACCAGAAGCTGTCATAATCTATTGGCCAGAGCTCTAGCCTTTATCTGTGAAAGAGGATATTATCTCTGTCATTTTCAGCTAATTGGCAGTAAGCAACTGGTCAAAGCTGTAAAATCCAAATTCTTATTAAGCAGTATCTTTAACATCAAAGTTGCAATCCAGATGGTCATAAAATCAATTTGGTGGATTGCATCTGACCTTTTTTTAAAAAGTGCATTAGAATACAAAATGCTGTGTCGTTGTTTATTAGTTACTAAGTTGTGTCTGATTCTGCCACCCTATGGCTGTAGCCCACCGGGCTCCTCTGTCCACGGATTTCCCAGGAAGAATACCAGAGTGGGTTGTCATTTCTTTCTCTAAAGTATCTTCCTGAGTCAGAGATTGAACCTGTGTCTCCTGCTTAGCAGGCGAATTCTTTACCACTGAATCACCAGGGAAACCAAAAAATACCATAAACAACTATAAACATAGTAAAAAGTAAGCATGGTTTTATGACATTTTAAAGTTTTCTTTATATACTTTCGCAACCATATATAAACCATTACATAAGTATATATGTATTTATCATCATTATAAACCATTATGTATGTATACACACACACACACACACTATAGTCACTTTGGACAATGTATTTCTTACTATGTGTTATAGTCAAAATAATTAAAAAGTCACAGCTCTAAGGGCAATTGGGAAAACTACAGCCATTAAATCATATCAATGGAAAGAAAGCATTTTAAATGTATATCAACCATTTCCTTTGTTCAGTTTTGGATTGCCTTCCCAATACATTGCTTTCTTCAGCAGGCCGGGAAAATCTTATAAGGGAACTCTCTTGTCTGCAAAACCATGATGTCAACATCCCCAAATGCACAACATCTCAATACTTTTACCCCTAAAACAGAAAAGAAAAATGACGTTTACCTATATATGAACCACACAATTTCTTGGCCATACTTAGATTTCAGGGCTGTGGCAGAGATAAGGCCTTGGTTAAAGTGAATTGTTTGAGAGCTGTATATAGCTTCGTCTCTTTCTCTCATTCAAAAAAGCACAAGTAGATAAAACTAGTGATGGTATTGGGGATAAACTTAGTGCTTTTTTAAAAAATAGTGAATCATTTACTAACTTTAATATATATATGTCTTATTAATAACAAGCATTTTAGGCATACCTAAAGCCATGTCATTAAGACAGTGTAGTAGAGAATTGCTGTAGAGAGCTGAGTATATATGCAGATACCTCTCTCTCTACTTTTCCAAAACTGCACAGTTTTCCACATAGCTGACCAATTCAGTGTCTTTTTCAGCAGACCAAACTCAAGGTGGTATGCCCAAGAAGTAGGACCTAAGAGCTGCTAGAACAAGGAATGCTCATGATTTTAAAGTTCTCGAAAGTCTATCAGTGTGAATGATTTCCCTCAAGGATGTCTTCTTTTGAATAAGATCAGTTATGGTGCATACTCATGCTCATGACTTCCTGATAATCTGTGTCTCCTGCTTAGCAGGCGAATTCTTTACCACTGAATCACCAGGAAACCAAAAATACCATAAACAACTATAAACATAGTAAAAGTAAGCATGGTTTTATGACATTTTAAAGTTTTCTTTATATACTTTCGCAACCATATATAAACCATTACATAAGTATATATGTATTTATCATCATTATAAACCATTATGTATGTATACACACACACACACACACTATAGTCACTTTGGACAATGTATTTCTTACTATGTGTTATAGTCAAAATAATTAAAAAGTCACAGCTCTAAGGGCAATTGGGAAAACTACAGCCATTAAATCATATCAATGGAAAGAAAGCATTTTAAATGTATATCAACCATTTCCTTTGTTCAGTTTTGGATTGCCTTCCCAATACATTGCTTTCTTCAGCAGGCCGGGAAAATCTTATAAGGGAACTCTCTTGTCTGCAAAACCATGATGTCAACATCCCCAAATGCACAACATCTCAATACTTTTACCCCTAAAACAGAAAAGAAAAATGACGTTTACCTATATATGAACCACACAATTTCTTGGCCATACTTAGATTTCAGGGCTGTGGCAGAGATAAGGCCTTGGTTAAAGTGAATTGTTTGAGAGCTGTATATAGCTTCGTCTCTTTCTCTCATTCAAAAAAGCACAAGTAGATAAAACTAGTGATGGTATTGGGGATAAACTTAGTGCTTTTTTAAAAAATAGTGAATCATTTACTAACTTTAATATATATATGTCTTATTAATAACAAGCATTTTAGGCATACCTAAAGCCATGTCATTAAGACAGTGTAGTAGAGAATTGCTGTAGAGAGCTGAGTATATATGCAGATACCTCTCTCTCTACTTTTCCAAAACTGCACAGTTTTCCACATAGCTGACCAATTCAGTGTCTTTTTCAGCAGACCAAACTCAAGGTGGTATGCCCAAGAAGTAGGACCTAAGAGCTGCTAGAACAAGGAATGCTCATGATTTTTAAAGTTCTCGAAAGTCTATCAGTGTGAATGATTTCCCTCAAGGATGTCTTCTCTTTTTGAATAAGATCAGTTATGGTGCATACTCATCATCTTCCCTGCTCCTTGCTCCTTTTTTTCTCCTCTTTAGGTTTAGGGCTTTGGATAAAGAACAGGTTTGGGGTTTGAACGTTTGGGGGTGGTAGAAATGTAAACAGTGGATCATGATAGGTGAAAAATTCCTGTATTTCAGAACTCAAAACTTCATCTGGGGCTTCCCTGATGGTCCAGTGGGTAAGGACACCACCTTGCAGTGCAGGGGGCGCCAGTTCGATCCCTGGCCTGGGAGAATCCCACGTGCCGCGGAGCGGCTGGACCCCTGTGTCCAGTTACCGAACCGGAGCTCTGGAGCGCATATGCCCAGAGCCAGTGCTCTGCGACAACAGAGGCCACCACGATGGGAGGCCCACACGGGCCAAAGAACAAAGATGGATGAAAGTGGATAAATGAAAGACCAATAGAAGCGGCCTGCCTGCTCCCCTCCCTCCCCACCCCTCCCCCCTCAAGTAAATAAATAAATAAATCTTTAAAAAAAAAAATCATCTCTCTTTGATAGATAATGGAAATTCAGGGAATTGAAGAGACTTGCCCGAAATCATGAGGCTTACTAATGGCAAAGACAGGGAATCCTCCTGGCTCTGAGATGTCCCCCACTATTGTAGCATTTCTCTGAGAATGGATTACCCTCCAGCCTGTGTGACTTATTAGCAACTCTTCCAACTGATAGTAGTTGTGTCTCTCAGAGTGAAGAATGTCAGACCTAGCTGGCTACTTTGGGGGAAGAGATTAAAAGAGAAATTCTTGAGACACTAAGAAAGTGCTACAAAAAAAAGAGAAAGTGCTACATAGTCAATTCAAGTAATCAACCGTCACTCAAGTCACAGGCACATTAGGACACAAAGACTGACAAGATCCGTTCTATTCTTATGCAGTTGTTCAGTCGCTGAGTGATGTCCAATCCCATAGACTATAGCACGCCAGGCTTCCCTGTCCTTCACAGTCTCCTTGGGTTTGTTCAGACTCATGTCCATTGAGCCAGTGATGCCATCCAACCATCTCATCCTCTTCCTACCTCCTTCACCCCCTTCTCTTCCCACCTTCAGTCTTTCCCAGTATCAGGTTGTTTTCCAATGAGTTGACTCTGCATCATGTGGCCAAAGTATGAGAGCTTCAACTTCAGCATCAGTCCTTTCAATGAATATTGATTTCCTTTAAGATTGACTGGTTTGATCATCTTGCTCTCCAAGGGACTCTCAAGAGTCTTCTCCAGTACCAGAGTTCAAAAGCCTCAATTCTTTGACACTCTGCCTTCTTTATGGTCCACCTCTCACATCCATATATGATTACTGGAAAAACCACAGCTTTAACTATATGGACCTTTGTCAGCAAAGTAATGTCTCTGCTTTTTAATACACTGTATAGGTTTGTCACAGTTCATGGTTGCAGTCACCATCTGCAGTGATTTTGGAGCCCAAGAAAATAATATCTTTTCACTGTTTCCGTTTCCCCCCCATCTATTTGCCATGAAGTGATGGGACCAGATGCCATGATCTTAGGGGTTTTTTTGTTTTTCTTTTTAACCTTTTTTTTTTTTTTTGGCTGTGCTGGGTCTTTGATGATGTGTGAGTTTAGCTGCTCTGCAGTATATGGTATCTTCCCGGATCAGAGATCAAACCTGTGTCTCCTGCATTGGCAGACGGGTTCTTAACCGCTGAGCCACAAGGGAAGCCCTATCTTAGTTTTTTCTTAATGTTGAGTTTTAAACCAGGTGTTTCACTCTCCTCTTTCACCTTCATCAAGAGGCTGTTTAGTTCCTTTTTTCTCTCTGCCATTACTGTCACAGTGTGGCACCAAAAAAGACCATAATGGTGTCATAAACCAGTGCCACAAGTAAAGATAACCAGTGATTAATTTTGTCTGGAGCTTGAGCTAGTATAGAGGTATGTGGTGCTGGAGGCTCATCCAGGAACCAGGTCAGCTATGAAGATAATCACTTATGTCAGCAGTGATTATGTCTGAATTAAAGATTCTCAGTCTTTACTGTGGAATTCCTTCTAGTATGCATCCTGTGATTCACTAGGTGGGTGGTGCCTGAGATTCTGCATTTCTAAGTAGATCCAGGTGATTGCTTGCTACTCATCCCCAGACCACATTGTGAGGAACCAAGGTCTATTTAAAGTAAACGGGTATTTTGCTTCAGAGAAGAGTGAGTTTTTATCCCAACTCTGTCTCCTGTAGCTGGTTATCTTTGAGTATATTACAGAGACTCATCTTTCTTATCTGTGAAAATGACCATAGTGTTATACACAGTACAATTTACAGATTAAATGAGAATACAAGCATAATGTTCAAAGACAGTGTAAAAGCTCATTTTAAATTAGTTCCTTTTCTGTACATATGTATTTTGAATGCACAATAAACAATTGCTTTAGAAATAAATTTGACTCCAAAGAACAAATTCACTAAGAAAAGCCCTCTCAAATGAATCCATGCAAAGTCTCATGACTCTTTTTCAAAGTAAATATTACTGATATGTATTTGTTTTTACAGCAAATTAAGGCATTAAGATTTTCCCCAAAGCAATAACAAAACAATGACCAAGTCAGATAAGAATACAGGAAGTATTCTGCCTAGTCCCATAACCTAACCACTAACCCACTCAACCTTGTCCTTAATGAGGTAACGTAATTGATGGGTAAAATATGGGAAATTTTGAAACTTCCCAATATAGATAAGGGAGAAAGCTCTGCAATAATCAGGTTTTATAAGCCTAAACTCTCTTTATGTACTTGGGAATAGATAATTTGAAACAGCAACCATACTTGTATAGGGAGTTAGTGTTTTTTTTCTTTTTACGAAGTCCTTTGAGCCTCAGAAAGCTGTGAGAGTCCAGAATGTCAGATATCTTCACTTCTATTTCGCAAATGAGGAAACTGAGGCCCAGAGAGGCGAAGTGACTGACTCACTCTATTGCAAATTAAATAACAAAAGCCCTGGCCCAGCTGGTTTACCTCCAAGCAATCTGTTTTGTTTTGCCAAGGATGGGAGTTGAGAGTGGGAGGGAGGTGGGAGGGAGAGGCTGGCAGTTTGTATTGGGGGTGGATAGTGGGCAGCAAAGAGGTCCTGGGAATGAAGTGCTTCTTTGCCTCTGGGTGACTGTGGCTCTAAAGATTTAGTGCCTGTGTTCTCAGGGACGTGCTGGGCTAGAGTTAAGTAAATCACACTGAAGAGGGAACAAAATCATTTTAAAAATGTGAGATTTTAAAATGTTTTGGCAAATTCACAAGTCGTGTTTTTGGGATTCACCCAAATTTTTTTCTTGATTTCAGTATGCTTTCTTTTTGGCTTCCCATTTCTTTCCTGTTTTCTCTATTTTTTTCTGATAAAATTCCAGGGAGTTGGCAGATATTAAAACATATGAAATTCAGATTTCCTTTTTTCTGTGTATGTTTCAATATTTATTAATACCTGGGAAGCTTAGAGTTATTTTAATGAAGAACATTTAAGTAATGGGATTAACATTTTATATTTTAAGTAGAATTGCTATTTTGTACACTATGGCAAGTCTTAGTGATTCTTTTGTTCTCCAGATAAAATTTATGTCCTGTTGAAAGTTGAACTAAATTGGAAGAAAGCATAAGCAATTCTTTAGAAAATGTAATAGCATATCCTTATAGAAGATAAACTATTTATTTGACATCTTACTCTCCAGGTATCTTTAATCATTACTTTTAGACTCAGTGGTCATAGATGTTTATTAAAATGACAGAGGACAAGATTCATTCACCAAATATTCTTTATAAATGTTCATTGGGCACAGTTGAAAACACGATATAGAAGGACTTGCCCTTCAAGAAGCTGACATCCCAATACTTTCTCAAATATTTTCTGACCATGAAATAGTCTATTTAGTATTTTGGGATTGAATATTGATTGTATTTTTAAAAAATTGTTTTAGAAGATTCAGAGCAGGAATACACTGAGCGCACCTCCTCCTATGGGCACACCAAAATTATTATTTGTAGAGAAATTATTGATGATAATGATCTGAAAACTAGCAGAAAATTTTTTCCACAACTAAAGATATAAAGAAGAAACCAAAGCGAGAGAGTTTGAAGGGGCAGAAGTGTGATATAATAAGAAAAAAAACCCTTTTAATTAGTGATTTATTACACCATGGTAAATGTCTATCCTTCAGTATGTACTAAATTTCTTGAAGGCAGGAACCATATCTCAGCTATCCTTTTATGCTTCCTTAATGACCAGCTGAGTGATTTGCTTAGAAAAGGCACTCAATAAACATTTGCGAATTCAAGTTTTTGGATGGAACTGTCCAGAAAATTTGATGAACTGACTGCATTAAGTAAGAATTTATTAGGTAAGCATCTATTTTTCATTCTCAATTCTCTGCTGTTTTTCAGGATTAAATATGAGCCAGGAATGGATAGCTAATCAATCTCTTTGAAAGTGTGTCCTCTCCTAGATTTAAAGAAGAAAAAAAAATGACATTTGTTTTCCTAGTAATGATATTTCTGGCCCTAGTCAATAGTCCATGGCTGTTACAAAGCAATACAACCTCGTCAACCATATGTAGGAACCTGTAGGCCAGCACGTGCCAAAGTTCATATCCCAAATAGGTTATGTGTCATTAGGTTGGATTTGCTTAAGCAATAACATTTAGGAATTCCCTTTAAACACAAATAATACTCATGGGTAGAATGAATGATTAAAGGAACTTACCAATATCAAGAGCATAAAATATGCAGAAAATCGAAGGGCATAGCTTCCCTTATAAAAATAACTGTCTCAAAAAAAAACCAAAAACCAGTTGTCTCTTTGGAAGCTTTTGGTTCACTACTATTATAAATCGAAGGCTGCAGTCCAATATTTGCTTCAGATACTTGTCTATTTCCTTCAAGACCTATAAAGAGCCAACAAAGAATATCATTTCTTAAAACCAGTATTATTAGGATCAGACTTTACAATAGTATACCAGTGTTTTGTTTTGCTCAGCATATTTCCAATCTATTTTGTCACCACTGCTCAAATAATTTAATAAACTGGATTATCCAGCTCCCAATAAAATTTAAGTAACAAAACAACTTTTTGGCCTTGCCAATTGTGTTGAAGACTCACCAGATGTTATAATTTACGTTTCTTAGTAAGGATAGAGCCACAGGTGGTGGCAATTGAATCTGAGGCCATCCAATATATTTAAAGAATCGTATAGAACCAATGTTGTGCTCATAAATGTTTAACAACCACCTCTCTGATAAGAAAAGAGAACAGTCCTGATTTATAGTATTTGTTAATTTTATGGTATAAACTCCCACCATGGCCGTTTTCAAGCTAATGATGTGAAGTCATTTAACTGAGAGTTGGGAAGAAATACTGTTATTGTCTCTCAAGACTCTGTAGGATCTGGCTCCAGTTCTCACACTACTTCATACAAAATGCTCAAAATGGATCACTTTAACTGAGAGTTGGGAAGAAATACTGTTATTGTCTCAAATCTTATTGGCCAGGAATGGATAGCTAATCAATCTCTTTGAAAGTGTGTCCTCTCCTAGATTGAAAGAAAAAAAATGACATTTGTTTTCCTAGTAATGATATTTCTGGCCCTAGTCAATAGTCCATGGCTGTTACAAAGCAATACAACCTCGTCAACCATATGTAGGAACCTGTAGGCCAGCACGTGCCAAAGTTCATATCCCAAATAGGTTATGTGTCATTAGGTTGGATTTGCTTAAGCAATAACATTTAGGAATTCCCTTTAAACACAAATAATACTCATGGGTAGAATGAATGATTAAAGGAACTTACCAATATCAAGAGCATAAAATATGCAGAAAATCGAAGGGCATAGCTTCCCTTATAAAAATAACTGTCTCAAAAAAAAACCAAAAACCAGTTGTCTCTTTGGAAGCTTTTGGTTCACTACTATTATAAATACGAAGGCTGCAGTCCAATATTTGCTTCAGATACTTGTCTATTTCCTTCAAGACCTATAAAGAGCCAACAAAGAATATCATTTCTTAAAACCAGTATTATTAGGATCAGACTTTACAATAGTATACCAGTGTTTTGTTTTGCTCAGCATATTTCCAATCTATTTTGTCACCACTGCTCAAATAATTTAATAAACTGGATTATCCAGCTCCCAATAAAATTTAAGTAACAAAACAACTTTTTGGCCTTGCCAATTGTGTTGAAGACTCACCAGATGTTATAATTTACGTTTCTTAGTAAGGATAGAGCCACAGGTGGTGGCAATTGAATCTGAGGCCATCCAATATATTTAAAGAATCGTATAGAACCAATGTTGTGCTCATAAATGTTTAACAACCACCTCTCTGATAAGAAAAGAGAACAGTCCTGATTTATAGTATTTGTTAATTTTATGGTATAAACTCCCACCATGGCCGTTTTCAAGCTAATGATGTGAAGTCATTTAACTGAGAGTTGGGAAGAAATACTGTTATTGTCTCTCAAGACTCTGTAGGATCTGGCTCCAGTTCTCACACTACTTCATACAAAATGCACAAAATGGATCACCTCTTCACAAAACTGCTTAAAAGTTGCTCCAGGTCTGATCTAGTAGGACAATTGATATTCAGAAGAAAAGAATTCCAAGATATCGTCTAAATATATAAAGTGCTTCTAGAATAATAGGGATGACATTTCACTGACTTTTGGAAAACAAATTCAAGACATCAGCTTTGATAGCAGCAGTAAATGCTATCATTTTTCTTTTTTAAGATATAATCTAATGTTATATGATTTTGATGAGTGGCCCTTCACTAGAAATCTTAAGAAGTAAAAGTGTATTATTTATTATTGTCAGGGGACAAGTATTTTACAGATAAAATTTTTTAATTAATGAAAGTTCATTGCCCTAATCAAAATGTTTAAACATTATTCTAGTAATTTTGCATTATAAACTTGGGGAGACTATAGCAATTTTCCGGCTTCCCAGAAAATGTATTCTATTCCTAGTTCTTAGACATCAAAAAAGTCTTTTAGACTGATCTGTAAAGCAATGCAGTGCAGTGATTTAAATAAATTGAGCTGCAGGGTCCCCTGCTTACTGTTGTGTGCTTGACTATTTAGGTTGACTTTTTATATTTCTCCCTTCATTTCATCCTCTTCTGCCTACTGTGAGCTGCCACTTGCTCTCTGAGTGACAGCTTCTGGCTATTTCACTGCCTCCTCATTTCTAATTTGCTTCTTCTAACTTGCTGAGGGTTAGGAAACAAAGCAGCTAGCCCACCTTTTTTGCCTTCTGTATAAAATAGACTCAGAAAGAGGGCCTGGGGAATTCAGAAAGAGCTATTTTTGATCGTTTTAAAAAGCCTCATACTAGTATTTTGAGGAAGAAATAAACTGGTTTTTAAAGAATCGTCAATGTTGTGCTCATAAATGTTTAACAACCACCTCTCTGATAAGAAAAGAGAACAGTCCTGATTTATAGTATTTGTTAATTTTATGGTATAAACTCCCACCATGGCCGTTTTCAAGCTAATGATGTGAAGTCATTTAACTGAGAGTTGGGAAGAAATACTGTTATTGTCTCTCAAGACTCTGTAGGATCTGGCTCCAGTTCTCACACTACTTCATACAAAATGCACAAAATGGATCACCTCTTCACAAAACTGCTTAAAAGTTGCTCCAGGTCTGATCTAGTAGGACAATTGATATTCAGAAGAAAAGAATTCCAAGATATCGTCTAAATATATAAAGTGCTTCTAGAATAATAGGGATGACATTTCACTGACTTTTGGAAAACAAATTCAAGACATCAGCTTTGATAGCAGCAGTAAATGCTATCATTTTTCTTTTTTAAGATATAATCTAATGTTATATGATTTTGATGAGTGGCCCTTCACTAGAAATCTTAAGAAGTAAAAAGTGTATTATTTATTATTGTCAGGGGACAAGTATTTTACAGATAAAATTTTTTAATTAATGAAAGTTCATTGCCCTAATCAAAATGTTTAAACATTATTCTAGTAATTTTGCATTATAAACTTGGGGAGACTATAGCAATTTTCCGGCTTCCCAGAAAATGTATTCTATTCCTAGTTCTTAGACATCAAAAAAGTCTTTTAGACTGATCTGTAAAGCAATGCAGTGCAGTGATTTAAATAAATTGAGCTGCAGGGTCCCCTGCTTACTGTTGTGTGCTTGACTATTTAGGTTGACTTTTTATATTTCTCCCTTCATTTCATCCTCTTCTGCCTACTGTGAGCTGCCACTTGCTCTCTGAGTGACAGCTTCTGGCTATTTCACTGCCTCCTCATTTCTAATTTGCTTCTTCTAACTTGCTGAGGGTTAGGAAACAAAGCAGCTAGCCCACCTTTTTTGCCTTCTGTATAAAATAGACTCAGAAAGAGGGCCTGGGGGAATTAAAGGCCAACCGTTTCAATCCATCAGTTTTGACATCTAGTTTCCCCGCTGGAACTTAATCTGTACATTTCCCAAAACAAGGGGAAAGGTACCGCGAAGCGGGGGGGGATGCGGTTTGAAGTTGGGGCTAAGATCCCTATTGTCCACAAACTAAGATCTGCTATTATCTCTCATCTTACAATACCTTGAAATATGGAGTCCCTTTTTTTTTCTATTTCAGGACGTCTCAAAGAAGAGACCTGTCCTACTATTCAGAGTTGGATTCCTGACATGAAATCTGTTGTTACCCTTGCCTCCTCCTATTCAGGGATCTCTTTTGCCTCTAAGTTGCCATCTGTAGTCACACGAAGACAATCCTGCGTACAATTTGGTATCTTTGTTCCACAGCCTTTCCCCTCACACCACCCCCAGTGAAGTTTACATATAGAAATTCACAGATCTTAAGTGTATAGTTCAGTAAATTTTGATCAATATATATACCTAAATAGCCATCACTTTAATCACACTATAAAACATTTCATCACCTCAAGGAGTTGCATCATGCCCCTTTCAGTCAATTCCTACAGCTCATAGGCAATACCTGTTCTGGTGGCCTGTTCCTAAATTTTGCCTCTGACTTCTTTGGATCCACCTAGAGTTTTGGGGATTTAATTGTCTTTATTTATTTATTTATTCTAAATTTTGGCCTCTTTTACTGTTTTTTAATTTTCATCCATCATTATTCTTTGGCCTGTGGGGGCCTCCCATTGCAGTGGCCTCTCTCCTTGCAGAGCACCGGCTCTGGGCATATGTGCTCCAGAGCACTGGCTTGTAATTGGACAAACCGGTCCAGCCGCTCTGCAGCACGTGTGATCTTCTCGTGCCAGGAATCTAACAGGCGCCCCTTGCACTGCAAGGCAGACTTTTTTAACTACTGGACCACCAGGGAAGCCCAGGGATTTAGCTATCTTGTTGTGTGTATCAGTGATTCATTTCTTTTCACTGCTGAGTAGCACTCCAGTGTATAAATATAATACGGTGGGCAGTGATTTCACAATACCCAATGCCTAAATCTGCCAGTAACATTTTGCTAATTTACTTTATCGCTTATCTCTACCATTACCCATAAATTCATTATATTTTTGGATGCATTTCAAAATCAGTTGCAGTCAGTGTGCTTTACTCCTAAACACTTAAACATGTATATCACTAGCTAGAGTTAATATTTGTTTCTGGATTTTTTTGATAAAATTTATATACAATGACATGTATTAATCTTAAGTGTACTTTTGATGAATTTAGGCAAATGTAACCTAAACTCATGCCAAGATAAGGAATTTTCAATTATGCTGGAAAGTTCCCAGTCAGTCCCCACCTCCACTCACTGTAGGCAACCACTATTATGAACTTTTTATCACAAATCAATTTTACCTGGTCTAGAACTTTATGTAAATAGAAGCATATGGTATGTACTCTCTGGTGCAAGACTTCTTTGACTTGCCATGTTTTTTATGTTGCTGTCTAAGTAGTTGTTTGGAGAAGGCAATGGCAGCCCACTCCAGTATTCTCTGGGAAATCCCGCAGACAGAGGAGCCTGGTGGAGTACAGTCCATGGGGTCACAAAAGAGTTGGGCTCGACTGAGTAGCTAACCAACAACAGCATAAGTAGTTGTTACTCTTTCTTTCTTTCTTTCTTTTTTTGCTAAATGTATTCCACTGAATGGATATACCAGTGTTGAACAGGATAGCCGTTCTATTTATTCATGGACACTTGGGCTGTTATCAGGTTTTGACTGTTGTCAATAAAGCTGCTATAAATTCCTATACAATTTCTTTCGATTTCATTTCTCTTGGATAAATATCTAGGAATAGAATTGCTGGTCATAGGGTACTTTATGCCTAGTGTTACAAAAAAATCATCTGACCTTTTTTGATTTTTAATTTTAGCCTCTTGTATTGTTTTTTTTATTTATCCATTTTCATCCATCTTTATTGTTTGGCCTGTGTGGGCCTCCCATTGCAGTAGCCCCTCTTGTTGCAGAGTACCAAACTGGGCGCCCACGTGGGGTCTTCCCGGGGCAGGGACTGAACCAGTGCCCCTTGCACTGCAAGGTGGACTCTCTACCCACTGTACAACAAGGGAAGCCCTCATCTGACCATTTTAAGTACCTACTAGCAATGTATGAGTCCTAGTTGCTCCACATCCTCATCAACACTTGGTATAGCCATTTTAAAAAAATATAGCTGTTCTAATAGGTGCAAAATGGTATCTTATCGTATTTTTATTTACATTTTCTTAATGATTGATGATACTGAGCATCTTTTATGTCCTTTTTGGTCATTCATATATCTTCCTTTGTGAAGTACTTGGTCATGTCTTTTGCCTATTTTAAAAAAATAAGTATTTTTATTGTTGGATTATATGAATTCTTTACATATTCTGTCAGAGATACGTATTAAATATTTTCTCCCAGTTTGTGCCTTGCCTTTTTATTTTCTTAATAGTGTATTTTGATGTGCAGAGTTTTATTTTGATGAAATCCTGTTTATTAATTTTTTATGGTTAATGGCTTTTGAGTAGTGTTTAAGAAACCTTTTCCAATTCCACGATCACAAAGATAGTCTATATTTTCTTCTGGAAGCATCATAATTTGAGCTTTTACATTTAGCACAGTAATTTTAAAAGCATTTTTAAAGTCCAGAAAACACTGTTAATATATGCACTGATAATATACAAAAGTGAAAAACAACAGTTAACTTCATTACTTTAATTTTACGTCTTCTCTCTTGAACTATCTGTTTATATTTCTAAACTCTACTCAAACTGCTATAAATGACAGGAAGGAATTAGTTTATCCTCCTTCCCAATGCCAGGGGAAAATCCATTTTGCAGTCTTGTCGAATTGTTGAATCAGTGTTTTCTGGTTTGTGAGCTGACTAGCATCCAGACTCCTTCTGGACTGGCCACCATGCCCCAAGCACTCATGCACTATACTCAGGTATAGGGTGGCTTCAGGCGCAGTGCTGTAAAAAATGCCATATGAATAGCGCTTTGAAAGGCAGCATCTTGACTGAAAGGGTCACTCAAAGATTCCTGGATCTGCTGTGTATCCTTAAAAATGCTGTCTTAAAGTTAAGAACTTCCAGAATCTTATGGAAGTTTTCTTCACTGAAAATGATGACATGTGCTATGGAATGTACTTAAGTGCCCCTTGCACTGCAAGGTGGACTCTCTACCCACTGTACAACAAGGGAAGCCCTCATCTGACCATTTTAAGTACCTACTAGCAATGTATGAGTCCTAGTTGCTCCACATCCTCATCAACACTTGGTATAGCCATTTTAAAAAAATATAGCTGTTCTAATAGGTGCAAAATGGTATCTTATCGTATTTTTATTTACATTTTCTTAATGATTGATGATACTGAGCATCTTTTATGTCCTTTTTGGTCATTCATATATCTTCCTTTGTGAAGTACTTGGTCATGTCTTTTGCCTATTTTAAAAAAATAAGTATTTTTATTGTTGGATTATATGAATTCTTTACATATTCTGTCAGAGATACGTATTAAATATTTTCTCCCAGTTTGTGCCTTGCCTTTTTATTTTCTTAATAGTGTATTTTGATGTGCAGAGTTTTATTTTGATGAAATCCTGTTTATTAATTTTTTATGGTTAATGGCTTTTGAGTAGTGTTTAAGAAACCTTTTCCAATTCCACGATCACAAAGATAGTCTATATTTTCTTCTGGAAGCATCATAATTTGAGCTTTTACATTTAGCACAGTAATTTTAAAAGCATTTTTAAAGTCCAGAAAACACTGTTAATATATGCACTGATAATATACAAAAGTGAAAAACAACAGTTAACTTCATTACTTTAATTTTACGTCTTCTCTCTTGAACTATCTGTTTATATTTCTAAACTCTACTCAAACTGCTATAAATGACAGGAAGGAATTAGTTTATCCTCCTTCCCAATGCCAGGGGAAAATCCATTTTGCAGTCTTGTCGAATTGTTGAATCAGTGTTTTCTGGTTTGTGAGCTGACTAGCATCCAGACTCCTTCTGGACTGGCCACCATGCCCCAAGCACTCATGCACTATACTCAGGTATAGGGTGGCTTCAGGCGCAGTGCTGTAAAAAATGCCATATGAATAGCGCTTTGAAAGGCAGCATCTTGACTGAAAGGGTCACTCAAAGATTCCTGGATCTGCTGTGTATCCTTAAAAATGCTGTCTTAAAGTTAAGAACTTCCAGAATCTTATGGAAGTTTTCTTCACTGAAAATGATGACACTGTGCTATGGAATGTACTTAGTAAACAGTGCATATGTGCGTGAGTCTGTGTGTGTGTGTTTTCACAGTAAAATACACAGAATGTTTCTTCAGCAATGCCTCCAGCCTTCCTCGCTGACAGATTGTGAAAGACCCTTGAGAATCTCAGGGAATTCTCTCTAAGGCAGAGTTTTTTCCCTTCTTATCATGCCAGTCCCGCTTTTTCTGTTGATCCTTTTCTGTACTAGTTGATGCAGAAAAAAATTGCTTTTTTGTCTTTAGTCATTTAACACCAATGACAGAGAGGCTTCTGCTCTTCTCGTGCGTGTGCTCGTCTCAGGTTTCACTTTTTTCTTTTTTTTTGACTCCTCACCAATGTCTTCTCCATAATCTTAGCAAACCATGTATTGATCTTACAGAGCAAAAGGAGTGTGTGGTGCCTTCAGCACACTCTGTACAATCCCAGGCATGGATTGGTATTTTGGCCTCCAGGCTGCAACTGGTTCTCGAGCATTTCTTTTTGTGTCTTTACATCGTGTACAGTGATTGCAGCCATGAAATTAAAAGATGCTTGCTCCTTGGAAGAAAAGCTGTGACAAACCTAGACTGCTTATTAAAAAGCAAAGGCATCACTTTGCTGACAAATAGTCAAAGCTATGGTTTTTCCAGTAGTCATGTATAGTTGTGAGAGTGGGACCATAAAGAAGGCTGAATGCTGAAGAACTGCTGCTTTAGAACGCTGGTGTTGGAGAAGATTCTTGAGATTCCCTTGGACAGTAAGGAGATCAAACCACTCAATCCTGGGCTTTCCTGGTAGCTCAGTGGTAAAGAGTTCGCCTGCCAATGCAGGAGACACGAGTTTGATCCCTGATCTGGGAGTATCCCACATGCTGTGGAGCACCTAAGCCCGTGAGCCACAACTATTGACCCTGTGCTCTAGAGCCTCAGAGCTGCACCTATTGAGCCCATGTGCCACAACTACTGAAGCCCGTGTGCCCTACAGCCTGTGTTCCTGGATCTGCTGTGTATCCTTAAAAATGCTGTCTTAAAGTTAAGAACTTCCAGAATCTTATGGAAGTTTTCTTCACTGAAAATGATGACACTGTGCTATGGAATGTACTTAGTAAACAGTGCATATGTGCGTGAGTCTGTGTGTGTGTGTTTTCACAGTAAAATACACAGAATGTTTCTTCAGCAATGCCTCCAGCCTTCCTCGCTGACAGATTGTGAAAGACCCTTGAGAATCTCAGGGAATTCTCTCTAAGGCAGAGTTTTTTCCCTTCTTATCATGCCAGTCCCGCTTTTTCTGTTGATCCTTTTCTGTACTAGTTGATGCAGAAAAAAATTGCTTTTTTGTCTTTAGTCATTTAACACCAATGACAGAGAGGCTTCTGCTCTTCTCGTGCGTGTGCTCGTCTCAGGTTTCACTTTTTTCTTTTTTTTTGACTCCTCACCAATGTCTTCTCCATAATCTTAGCAAACCATGTATTGATCTTACAGAGCAAAAGGAGCGTGTGGTGCCTTCAGCACACTCTGTACAATCCCAGGCATGGATTGGTATTTTGGCCTCCAGGCTGCAACTGGTTCTCGAGCATTTCTTTTTGTGTCTTTACATCGTGTACAGTGATTGCAGCCATGAAATTAAAAGATGCTTGCTCCTTGGAAGAAAAGCTGTGACAAACCTAGACTGCTTATTAAAAAGCAAAGGCATCACTTTGCTGACAAATAGTCAAAGCTATGGTTTTTCCAGTAGTCATGTATAGTTGTGAGAGTGGGACCATAAAGAAGGCTGAATGCTGAAGAACTGCTGCTTTAGAACGCTGGTGTTGGAGAAGATTCTTGAGATTCCCTTGGACAGTAAGGAGATCAAACCACTCAATCCTGGGCTTTCCTGGTAGCTCAGTGGTAAAGAGTTCGCCTGCCAATGCAGGAGACACGAGTTCGATCCCTGATCTGGGAGTATCCCACATGCTGTGGAGCACCTAAGCCCGTGAGCCACAACTATTGACCCTGTGCTCTAGAGCCTCAGAGCTGCACCTATTGAGCCCATGTGCCACAACTACTGAAGCCCGTGTGCCCTACAGCCTGTGTTCTACAACAAGAAAAGTCACCGCACAAGAAGCCTGCTCACCTCAGCTAGAGAGTAGCCCCCACTCCCTGCAACTAGAGCAAAGCCTGAGGCAGCAGTGAAAAGCCAGAATATCAATAAATAAATAAATAAACAAAAGTTAAAAAAAAAAAAACCCACTCAATCCTAAAGGAAATCAACCCTGAATATTCATTGAAAGCACTGATGCTAAAGTGGAAGCTCGAACACCTTGGTCACATAATGCAAAGGTCCAACTCATTGGAAAAGCCTCTGATGCTGGGAAAGACTGAGGGCAGGAGAAGTGGTGACAGAGGATGAAGTAATTGGATGGCATCACCAACTCAGTGGACATGAGTCTGAGGGTTTCCCTGGTAGCTCAGTTGGTAAGGAATCTGCCTGCAATGCAGGAGACCCAGGTTTGATCCCTGGGTGGGAAAGATCACCTGGAGAAGGAAATGACAACCCACTCTGGTATTCTTGCCTGGGAAATCTCATGGACAAAGGAGCCTGGCAGGCTACAGTCCATGGGGTTGCCAAAAGTCAGACAGTACTTAGTGACTAAACCGCCACCACAGAGATGGTGAAGGACAGAGAAGCCTGTCCTGTGCTGCAATCCACAGGGTTGCAAAGGGTAGGACACAACATAACAGCTGAACAACTACAGGAAAGGTTATACACCTCACTTTGGCCTTTGATACAAGACAGTTTCCAGATATTCCAGATCAAATGTGACTTTGAGTGAGTTCTGAGACTTCAGTGTCCTGAGGGTCATCTTTAACATCCCCCTGTTTCCAGGAAGTTTTCCCCTTTAGCACTTCAGTTAATTCCTTGAGTACACACAGTCTGTATAGACTAGTATGATTTGGCTAAAATCACATGAATATATAATTTAAAAATGTCTCTATAAGATAAGAAATGAGATTCACCTGATGTCAAATAATCAGCTACTCTGAAATGTTCACTTTTTAAAAGTTGTTTTGGCTTATTACCAACACAGCATTTGCTGAAATGCTTGCCACTTTAATTTATACAAGTTAGTAATTCTCAATCCACAACTGATTTACTCTAAAAATACGAACATTTAATTATATAAAAGGCAGCAAATAATTTTTTGCATGAGAATCTCTGGGAAAATATTTTAATCATCTGAAGCATCATTAACTTAAAAACTATTAGACTGACTAATATTTGGCAGATTCCTACCCTAAAGACAAATCATTCATACGTTTTTAAAAATGTGTTCATACATGTTACCATGGAGACAGTGAAGTCAAAACAGACCAGCTAGTGCATTGTTCAGCTCTACACTTCCTACTATAGATTTGATTAAGTCTGGCCCTCTCAGTTTGAGAATTTGAGAACATAGCATTGTTTCTTTAGTAAAAGCATGGTCAGCATTCAGACTTGATTGATAAGGCAATGAGAATTAGATCTTACTTGTAATCTTTGCTCTTTCTAATGTGATAAAATTGGAAAGAGGTAAAGCACTTCCTCCAATTAGTTATTTTTGTGGTAAGTATAGTAAAACTCTGATTCATTCCTCAGAGTAGCAGGGCCTGATCTTGTAAAAAGGCTGGAAAAAAAAACCCCTGTTTATTTGGTGAATGAGGCAGGTGTCCTTTTTTTACTAAAGCGCCAAATAAGGCAAATTTGGAGCTTGTTTCCTTTGCAGATGTCTTGAATATTATTCTCCATCTTCCTGCTGTAAAGCAGAACAAAAAATGTCCTGTCCTGTGCTGCAATCCACAGGGTTGCAAAGGGTAGGACACAACATAACAGCTGAACAACTACAGGAAAGGTTATACACCTCACTTTGGCCTTTGATACAAGACAGTTTCCAGATATTCCAGATCAAATGTGACTTTGAGTGAGTTCTGAGACTTCAGTGTCCTGAGGGTCATCTTTAACATCCCCCTGTTTCCAGGAAGTTTTCCCCTTTAGCACTTCAGTTAATTCCTTGAGTACACACAGTCTGTATAGACTAGTATGATTTGGCTAAAATCACATGAATATATAATTTAAAAATGTCTCTATAAGATAAGAAATGAGATTCACCTGATGTCAAATAATCAGCTACTCTGAAATGTTCACTTTTTAAAAGTTGTTTTGGCTTATTACCAACACAGCATTTGCTGAAATGCTTGCCACTTTAATTTATACAAGTTAGTAATTCTCAATCCACAACTGATTTACTCTAAAAATACGAACATTTAATTATATAAAAGGCAGCAAATAATTTTTTGCATGAGAATCTGTGGGAAAATATTTTAATCATCTGAAGCATCATTAACTTAAAAACTATTAGACTGACTAATATTTGGCAGATTCCTACCCTAAAGACAAATCATTCATACGTTTTTAAAAATGTGTTCATACATGTTACCATGGAGACAGTGAAGTCAAAACAGACCAGCTAGTGCATTGTTCAGCTCTACACTTCCTACTATAGATTTGATTAAGTCTGGCCCTCTCAGTTTGAGAATTTGAGAACATAGCATTGTTTCTTTAGTAAAAGCATGGTCAGCATTCAGACTTGATTGATAAGGCAATGAGAATTAGATCTTACTTGTAATCTTTGCTCTTTCTAATGTGATAAAATTGGAAAGAGGTAAAGCACTTCCTCCAATTAGTTATTTTTGTGGTAAGTATAGTAAAACTCTGATTCATTCCTCAGAGTAGCAGGGCCTGATCTTGTAAAAAGGCTGGAAAAAAAAACCCCTGTTTATTTGGTGAATGAGGCAGGTGTCCTTTTTTTACTAAAGCGCCAAATAAGGCAAATTTGGAGCTTGTTTCCTTTGCAGATGTCTTGAATATTATTCTCCATCTTCCTGCTGTACAGAATAGTTAAAACAATAGGAAAATACAGCTCTTTTTCAATGAGGTATACTTGTTGGCCTTTATAAAACCCATTCATGACAAGCTCTCTCATAGTAATGTTGCTTCTACTCCCATTGGGGTGTATCCAGAAAGTCAATATGGTGATAATTTCTATGTTGCTTCTTTTACCCTGAAGACTGGTAGAATACTCTTCATTCTTTAATTTAACTCATCTCATGAAGGAATGATGTTACCAGTGCCTAGAAACAGCAAATTTTGTATGTGTGAAAATCACTTCCCTAGCACATCATGAGGATATTGAAAGAGAACTATCTTAGGTTTATTTTGTTTTGTTTGTTTCTTAAATGAATTGTCTGAACCCCAGAGAATAATCAAAGCCCGTGCCATTCTGCCCTCTACACAGCACCAGCAAAACAACTGTGATCCTTTTTAGGGGATCTCTATTTTTTTTCTCTGCATCCAAACACTCCTGTGGAAGTTGGAAGCTGACCAATAGCAGTAACTGGGCTTCCTAGCAAGGTTTTATTCAGTAATGGTCAGATCATTTAGGCAGCTGAAAAATTTCAGTTATTGTATAAAAATGTTCCTACCACCGTGAACAATGAAATGTATTTCATTGAAAGTAGAGAAAAAAATTGCATCTTTAGGTTTTCTGACTTGATTTTTATGTGGCAAATATTTCAAGAATAATTAATTAATATATTTCTTTACAAAAAAAAAATTAATTAATATGGAATATTATAATTTACATTTACAAAAATTTATATTTTGCATGGTCAGCATTCAGACTTGATTGATAAGGCAATGAGAATTAGATCTTACTTGTAATCTTTGCTCTTTCTAATGTGATAAAATTGGAAAGAGGTAAAGCACTTCCTCCAATTAGTTATTTTTGTGGTAAGTATAGTAAAACTCTGATTCATTCCTCAGAGTAGCAGGGCCTGATCTTGTAAAAAGGCTGGAAAAAAAAACCCCTGTTTATTTGGTGAATGAGGCAGGTGTCCTTTTTTTACTAAAGCGCCAAATAAGGCAAATTTGGAGCTTGTTTCCTTTGCAGATGTCTTGAATATTATTCTCCATCTTCCTGCTGTACAGAATAGTTAAAACAATAGGAAAATACAGCTCTTTTTCAATGAGGTATACTTGTTGGCCTTTATAAAACCCATTCATGACAAGCTCTCTCATAGTAATGTTGCTTCTACTCCCATTGGGGTGTATCCAGAAAGTCAATATGGTGATAATTTCTATGTTGCTTCTTTTACCCTGAAGACTGGTAGAATACTCTTCATTCTTTAATTTAACTCATCTCATGAAGGAATGATGTTACCAGTGCCTAGAAACAGCAAATTTTGTATGTGTGAAAATCACTTCCCTAGCACATCATGAGGATATTGAAAGAGAACTATCTTAGGTTTATTTTGTTTTGTTTGTTTCTTAAATGAATTGTCTGAACCCCAGAGAATAATCAAAGCCCGTGCCATTCTGCCCTCTACACAGCACCAGCAAAACAACTGTGATCCTTTTTAGGGGATCTCTATTTTTTTTCTCTGCATCCAAACACTCCTGTGGAAGTTGGAAGCTGACCAATAGCAGTAACTGGGCTTCCTAGCAAGGTTTTATTCAGTAATGGTCAGATCATTTAGGCAGCTGAAAAATTTCAGTTATTGTATAAAAATGTTCCTACCACCGTGAACAATGAAATGTATTTCATTGAAAGTAGAGAAAAAAATTGCATCTTTAGGTTTTCTGACTTGATTTTATTGTGGCAAATATTTCAAGAATAATTAATTAATATATTTCTTTACAATAATTAAAATATGAATATTTAAACATATAATTATACTAGATCTCAGGAGAGAAATTATGTGTATAATTTCTTCACCAGTTCTTACAGAATGGGACATTTTGTGTGATCTCCGAGATGATACCTCTTTCATAGCACTTAGAGCATATACTGTGTACTTCTGGTCCATCTAGGCTTCAGTTAGTCTATAAATACCAACTTTGGGAGTGAGCTAATGGGACAGGAACTACCACTTGGCCCAATAGATGGTCTGTTACAGAGCTCAGAGGTGGAGTAGGCCTCCTTCCCCATTTTTGCTGGTTTAGACATGGAGCTTGAGAGACTGTTTCTCTGCCTTTGGGAAGCCTCAGCTCCCCCGCCCCCAAGGAGAGCCGGGACAGATGGGCAGTGTATTTGACAAGGAACCCCTGCATCCTTGCTTCAACGCCCTTCTACTCCACTTTAAAAGCAGTACTGTATTTTCTAAGTGTTGGAACTGGCAGCTCTGCCGGCACTGGCTACACTGAACAATCCTCCATTCAAATCAGGCAGCCCAAACCCAGATTCAGTGGAAAGTTGTGACGGAGCACACAGAGGGAGGCCTCTCTGCCCTCCACTGTGTGGAGGGTGAGGGTTATGTCAGGCGCCCTGAAGATTCCAGAAGGGAGAATCCAGCAGAGTTCTTATACAGCATCTATTATACCAGTTTCACAAGGAGAATTTTCGAACTGGAAAAAAAAAGTTTGCCTAAGTTGGCTTCCTTTTATTGGTGCCACCAGAGTCTGAGCCTCCTGAAATCTCCAAGCAGGAGGCCTCAGCCTCTCTCCCTCATTCTGAGGCCTCTTCAACCACGCCAGATTGTGTAGTACTAACATTTCTAAGTAAACATCAGAATAAAACGTCTCTTTTAAAGGAGCCAATACAGGGCTGCAGAGAGGAGGTAAGGGAGAATTTGGAAGTTGCAGCAAGGAGAGAAAAGAAAAAGTGAAAAAGGGAGGAAGAAAGGATAGGTAGAATTTGCCAATGGGTTTAAGTCATTTTGGACAATTAGTGTCTGCTTATTTTTCTAGGATTCATATGCTATCTGTCCATGATGTGAATTACCTTTTAACACCAGCACCACACACACCCTACTCTTTATGCTGCCCACACAACTCAGCTTGAATCTTGTATTAGTTTCCCAGGACTGCTATGATAAAATATCATAAAATTAGGTGGCTTTAAACAACCGAAATTTATTGTCTCACAGTTTTGGAGACTTAAAAGTCCAAAATCAAGGCCATGCTCTGTTTGACATTTCTAGAGAAGAACATTTTCTTGCTTCCAGTGTCTGGTGTTTGCCAACAATCCTTGGTGTCCTTTGGCTCATAGATGCATCACTTCAGTCACACAACCGTCTTCTGTCTGTGTGTCTTCACAGCATGTTTTCTGCGTGTATCTGGCTCTGTGTCCAATTTTCCCCATTTTATAAGGACACTAGTCATATTGGATTAGAGCCCACCTTAATGACCTCATTCTAACTGATTACTCTTGTAATGGCTATGTTCAAGTAAGGTCACATTCAGAGGTGCCAGGCGTTAGAACTGCAACATACCTTTTTCAGGTGACACAATTCAGTCTATAACACCTCCCACCCACTGCTCTGTGCTCACCTCCTCCAAGGTTTCTGTTTTAGTGCTGCGTTCTGATTTGACTTGACATTATTTACCCAAGAAAAACAATTTAACTGTATATAGCTCCTAGTTTGAGGGAGATGAAGTCACAAGCAGAGCTTATAGGAAGCTTGGGCAGATCCTGCTCAGAACCATCGACTGGAAAAAAGTTTGCCTAAGTTGGCTTCCTTTTATTGGTGCCACCAGAGTCTGAGCCTCCTGAAATCTCCAAGCAGGAGGCCTCAGCCTCTCTCCTCATTCTGAGGCCTCTTCAACCACGCCAGATTGTGTAGTACTAACATTTCTAAGTAAACATCAGAATAAAACGTCTCTTTTAAAGGAGCCAATACAGGGCTGCAGAGAGGAGGTAAGGGAGAATTTGGAAGTTGCAGCAAGGAGAGAAAAGAAAAAGTGAAAAAGGGAGGAAGAAAGGATAGGTAGAATTTGCCAATGGGTTTAAGTCATTTTGGACAATTAGTGTCTGCTTATTTTTCTAGGATTCATATGCTATCTGTCCATGATGTGAATTACCTTTTAACACCAGCACCACACACACCCTACTCTTTATGCTGCCCACACAACTCAGCTTGAATCTTGTATTAGTTTCCCAGGACTGCTATGATAAAATATCATAAAATTAGGTGGCTTTAAACAACCGAAATTTATTGTCTCACAGTTTTGGAGACTTAAAAGTCCAAAATCAAGGCCATGCTCTGTTTGACATTTCTAGAGAAGAACATTTTCTTGCTTCCAGTGTCTGGTGTTTGCCAACAATCCTTGGTGTCCTTTGGCTCATAGATGCATCACTTCAGTCACACAACCGTCTTCTGTCTGTGTGTCTTCACAGCATGTTTTCTGCGTGTATCTGGCTCTGTGTCCAATTTTCCCCATTTTATAAGGACACTAGTCATATTGGATTAGAGCCCACCTTAATGACCTCATTCTAACTGATTACTCTTGTAATGGCTATGTTCAAGTAAGGTCACATTCAGAGGTGCCAGGCGTTAGAACTGCAACATACCTTTTTCAGGTGACACAATTCAGTCTATAACACCTCCCACCCACTGCTCTGTGCTCACCTCCTCCAAGGTTTCTGTTTTAGTGCTGCGTTCTGATTTGACTTGACATTATTTACCCAAGAAAAACAATTTAACTGTATATAGCTCCTAGTTTGAGGGAGATGAAGTCACAAGCAGAGCTTATAGGAAGCTTGGCAGATCCTGCTCAGAACTGGCCCAGGGGCCATGCCACTTCCTACTTATTTGCCCTCAGGACAGTAATAGATTAAACATGACCAGAGTGCAATATGTATATCTTACACTAAAATAATGCCCTTACCAGGATCTTCTTTGTAGAAGATGATAATTCAAAGAAAAACGGATATAGTCCCTGCCTTCAAGGAGTTGCTAGTCAGGTAGAAGATTCATAAATTTAAGAAATTAATCCCTCTCTAATGAAATAAACATTGCAACAGAGACTTTTAGGCAAGTCTGGGAGGGAGTTTGAGATGCCTACAGTTGAATGGTTCCCAAGGATGAGTTTACAATAGATGGAACTGGTGGGTCAAGGAAGACAGCTGTGCACTGGCACCAAGTGTTCTGAAAACCAGTGAAGATCAGTACTAGCTGACAGGGTAGGGTTTGGGGCAGACATGTCACAAGTATCAAGAAAGAAGAGAGAGGGGCTTCCCTAGTAGCTCAGCAGAAAAGAGTTCGCCTGCCAATGCAGGAGACATGAGTTCGATCCCTGATCCAGGAAGATCCCACATGCTGTGGAATAACTAAGCCCGTGAGCCACAACTATTGAACCTGTGCTCTAGTGCCTCGGAGCCACAACTGTTGAGCCCATGTGCCACAACTACTGAAGCCCATGAGCCCTAGAGCCCAAGTTCCACAACGAGAGAAGTCATTGCAACAAGAAACTTGTTCACCTCAGCTAGAGAGTAGCCCCCACTTCCTACAACTAGAGAAGAGCCTGTGGCAGCAGTGAAAAACTCAGAATAGCCAAAAATAAAGAAAGAAAGAGAAGGAAGAGCAGACAGGTTGGTCAGAGCCAGCTTCTTAAGGTGATTGCATCCTATATGCAATAATTCAGACTTTGCCTATGGGTAGCAGAGGTCCAAAGTTGGTTTTAAAGCAGGGGAATGACAGGAATCAATTCCTCTCTCAATCTGGGGCCAAGAAACCCTTGGAGGCACCGAACTTCACCCTCCCTCCAATCAGTGCCTAACACCAACTCAGGACCTTCCATCTGAAGTCACTGACATCGGGTGACACTTCCAACCTCCAACTGGGTTCCGCTCTCACTCTAGGGCTTCCAAGAAAAGCAGGATCCACTGGTGCATACTGAATGCCCAGTTTACCTGTGGGAAAGCCCATCTCCAGTACCACAGAGAAAAACCCCTGACATTTTGTTGGGAAAAGAGTCAGCAGAAAGGGTCCCTGACATTTCAGAAACCCCTTTCCCCTCTCTTTGTCCTTCTCAGCCTGTGTCATTAATTTCCAGGCTGTCTCCATAGCAGAGTCCAAAGAGCACCTTGGTATGTGTGGGAGTGTGTTCTGGCCAAGCCCTTTGGAGACATAGGTATGTTTTGAGTTTGATATCCAAGCAAATTCTGAGTAGCAGATGAAGCCGCTTTCCCCGAAGGTTAAAAGTAATAAGACTGTCTTTGTACCCTTGTGGTCTGATTTTTTTCACAGGCTATTATGAAGGCTGTTGAGGGAGAGGGTTTATCCATATAATTTGCATGTTAATGCTTGGTCTAAAAATATGCACTGAGAAAGAAAAAATACATACTTTAAAATAGGCTTCAAGGGAACAACATTTCAATTCTTGTGATTCAAGTGCCTTGCAGTAAGGAAAAAGACATCAACTCATTTCATATTAATTTTATTTATTGCAAACTTTTGGTATAGGTCTTTAATTTTGGTGCCACAACTGTTGAGCCCATGTGCCACAACTACTGAAGCCCATGAGCCCTAGAGCCCAAGTTCCACAACGAGAACTCATTCCAAGAAGAAACTTGTTCACCTCAGCTAGAGAGTAGCCCCCACTTCCTACAACTAGAGAAGAGCCTGTGGCAGCAGTGAAAAACTCAGAATAGCCAAAAATAAAGAAAGAAAGAGAAGGAAGAGCAGACAGGTTGGTCAGAGCCAGCTTCTTAAGGTGATTGCATCCTATATGCAATAATTCAGACTTTGCCTATGGGTAGCAGAGGTCCAAAGTTGGTTTTAAAGCAGGGGAATGACAGGAATCAATTCCTCTCTCAATCTGGGGCCAAGAAACCCTTGGAGGCACCGAACTTCACCCTCCCTCCAATCAGTGCCTAACACCAACTCAGGACCTTCCATCTGAAGTCACTGACATCGGGTGACACTTCCAACCTCCAACTGGGTTCCGCTCTCACTCTAGGGCTTCCAAGAAAAGCAGGATCCACTGGTGCATACTGAATGCCCAGTTTACCTGTGGGAAAGCCCATCTCCAGTACCACAGAGAAAAACCCCTGACATTTTGTTGGGAAAAGAGTCAGCAGAAAGGGTCCCTGACATTTCAGAAACCCCTTTCCCCTCTCTTTGTCCTTCTCAGCCTGTGTCATTAATTTCCAGGCTGTCTCCATAGCAGAGTCCAAAGAGCACCTTGGTATGTGTGGGAGTGTGTTCTGGCCAAGCCCTTTGGAGACATAGGTATGTTTTGAGTTTGATATCCAAGCAAATTCTGAGTAGCAGATGAAGCCGCTTTCCCCGAAGGTTAAAAGTAATAAGACTGTCTTTGTACCCTTGTGGTCTGATTTTTTTCACAGGCTATTATGAAGGCTGTTGAGGGAGAGGGTTTATCCATATAATTTGCATGTTAATGCTTGGTCTAAAAATATGCACTGAGAAAGAAAAAATACATACTTTAAAATAGGCTTCAAGGGAACAACATTTCAATTCTTGTGATTCAAGTGCCTTGCAGTAAGGAAAAAGACATCAACTCATTTCATATTAATTTTATTTATTGCAAACTTTTGGATATCAGTAGTCACATTTAGAATTTTGGTAAAACATAGTGTTTATATCCTTATTAAACTCAGAATAGAGCGAGGAAATTCAAAAAGAGATTCTTTCAATACTTTCCCTTTCCTCTCTTCCTCAACAAACATGTCTCAACCACCTGCTGTGGGCCCCATACCATGGTGAATATTGGGGTTCTCCAACCTATGGGTGTATATATGCTCAGTTGCTTCAGTCAAGTCCAACTCTTTGTGACCCTATAGCCCACCAGGTTCCTCTGTCCATGGGATCTCCCTATGCAAAAATACTAGACTGGGTTGCCAGCTCCTTCTCCTAGGATCTTCCCAACCCAGGGATTGAACCCGTCACCTGTGGCTCCTGCACTGCAGGCAGATTCTTTACTGCTGAACCACTGGGGAAACCCTCTCCAATCCATTTGTTGTTCAATTGCTCAGGTTTATCTGACTTTTTGCAACCCCATGGACTGCAGCACACTAGGCTTCCCTGTCCTTCACTGTCTCCCAGAGTTTACTCAAGCTCATGCCTACCGAATCAGTGATGTAATCCAACCATCTCATCCTCTGCTGCCCCCTTCTCTTCCTGCCCTCAGTCTTTCCCAGCATCAGAGTCTTTTCCAGTGAATTGACTCTTTGCAACAGGTGGCTAAAATATTGGAGCTTCAGCTTCAGCATCAGTCCTTCCAATGAATATTCAGGGTTGATTTCCTTTAGGATTGAGTGGTTTGATCTCCTTGTTGTCCAAGGGACTCTCAAAAGTCTTTAGCACAACAGTCCAAAGAGCACCTTGGTATGTGTGGGAGTGTGTTCTGGCCAAGCCCTTTGGAGACATAGGTATGTTTTGAGTTTGATATCCAAGCAAATTCTGAGTAGCAGATGAAGCCGCTTTCCCCGAAGGTTAAAAGTAATAAGACTGTCTTTGTACCCTTGTGGTCTGATTTTTTTCACAGGCTATTATGAAGGCTGTTGAGGGAGAGGGTTTATCCATATAATTTGCATGTTAATGCTTGGTCTAAAAATATGCACTGAGAAAGAAAAAATACATACTTTAAAATAGGCTTCAAGGGAACAACATTTCAATTCTTGTGATTCAAGTGCCTTGCAGTAAGGAAAAAGACATCAACTCATTTCATATTAATTTTATTTATTGCAAACTTTTGGATATCAGTAGTCACATTTAGAATTTTGGTAAAACATAGTGTTTATATCCTTATTAAACTCAGAATAGAGCGAGGAAATTCAAGAAGAGATTCTTTCAATACTTTCCCTTTCCTCTCTTCCTCAACAAACATGTCTCAACCACCTGCTGTGGGCCCCATACCATGGTGAATATTGGGGTTCTCCAACCTATGGGTGTATATATGCTCAGTTGCTTCAGTCAAGTCCAACTCTTTGTGACCCTATAGCCCACCAGGTTCCTCTGTCCATGGGATCTCCCTATGCAAAAATACTAGACTGGGTTGCCAGCTCCTTCTCCGTAGGATCTTCCCAACCCAGGGATTGAACCCGTCACCTGTGGCTCCTGCACTGCAGGCAGATTCTTTACTGCTGAACCACTGGGGAAACCCTCTCCAATCCATTTGTTGTTCAATTGCTCAGGTTTATCTGACTTTTTGCAACCCCATGGACTGCAGCACACTAGGCTTCCCTGTCCTTCACTGTCTCCCAGAGTTTACTCAAGCTCATGCCTACCGAATCAGTGATGTAATCCAACCATCTCATCCTCTGCTGCCCCCTTCTCTTCCTGCCCTCAGTCTTTCCCAGCATCAGAGTCTTTTCCAGTGAATTGACTCTTTGCAACAGGTGGCTAAAATATTGGAGCTTCAGCTTCAGCATCAGTCCTTCCAATGAATATTCAGGGTTGATTTCCTTTAGGATTGAGTGGTTTGATCTCCTTGTTGTCCAAGGGACTCTCAAAAGTCTTTAGCACAACAGTTCAAAAGCATGAACTCTTCAGTGCTCAGCCTTCTTTAAGATCCAACTCTCACATTTGTACATGACTACTGGAAAAACCATAGCTTTGACTATATGGAACTTTGTTGGCAAAGTCATGTCTCTTTGCTGTCAAGGTTTATCATAGCTTTTCTCCCAAGAAGCAAGCACCTTTCAATTTCATGGCTGCAATCACTGTCCTCAGGGATTTTTGGAGTCAAAGAAAATAAAGTCTGTCACTATTTCCATTGTTTCCCCATATATTTGCTATGAAGTGATGGGACTAGATGCCATGATCTTTGTGTTTTGAATGTTGAATTTTAGTCCAACTTTTTCACTCTCCTCTTTCACCTTCATCAAGAGGCTCTTTAGCTCATCTTCACTTTCTGCCATTAGGAGGGTGTCATCTGCATACCTGAGGTTATTGATATTTCTCTCGGCAATCTTGATTCCAGCTTGTGATTCATCCAGCCTGGCATCTCACATAATGTACACTGCATATAAGTTAAATAAGCAGGCTGACAATATACAGCCTTGACGTACTCCTTTCCCAATTTAAAACCAGTATGTTGTTCCATGTCCAGTTCTAACTGTTGCTTCTTGACCTGCACATAGGTTTCTCAGGAGGCAGGTAAGGTGGTCTGATATTCCCCTTTCCTTAAGAATTGTCCATGGTTTGTTGTGATCCACACAGTCAAAGGCTTTAGCATAGTCAATGAAGCAAAAGTAGATTTTTTTTTCTGCAATTCCCTTGCTTTTTCTATGATCCAACAGATGTTGGCAATTTGATCTTCAACATATAGCACCCAAAATAAAGTTGAAATGAACTTACTTTCAATTCTTTTCATAATAAAAGAAAGGCAACAATATTGTAGTGATCAAATTCATAAGGAATTTTCTGATTTGTGTGAATCAGAATATGAAATTTTTCTTCTAAATAGGCAAACAATTCATCTGGAAAATCAGGATATGAAATCTTCAGCTTCAGCATCAGTCCTTCCAATGAATATTCAGGGTTGATTTCCTTTAGGATTGAGTGGTTTGATCTCCTTGTTGTCCAAGGGACTCTCAAAAGTCTTTAGCACAACAGTTCAAAAGCATGAACTCTTCAGTGCTCAGCCTTCTTTAAGATCCAACTCTCACATTTGTACATGACTACTGGAAAAACCATAGCTTTGACTATATGGAACTTTGTTGGCAAAGTCATGTCTCTTTGCTGTCAAGGTTTATCATAGCTTTTCTCCCAAGAAGCAAGCACCTTTCAATTTCATGGCTGCAATCACTGTCCTCAGGGATTTTTGGAGTCAAAGAAAATAAAGTCTGTCACTATTTCCATTGTTTCCCCATATATTTGCTATGAAGTGATGGGACTAGATGCCATGATCTTTGTGTTTTGAATGTTGAATTTTAGTCCAACTTTTTCACTCTCCTCTTTCACCTTCATCAAGAGGCTCTTTAGCTCATCTTCACTTTCTGCCATTAGGAGGGTGTCATCTGCATACCTGAGGTTATTGATATTTCTCTCGGCAATCTTGATTCCAGCTTGTGATTCATCCAGCCTGGCATCTCACATAATGTACACTGCATATAAGTTAAATAAGCAGGCTGACAATATACAGCCTTGACGTACTCCTTTCCCAATTTAAAACCAGTATGTTGTTCCATGTCCAGTTCTAACTGTTGCTTCTTGACCTGCACATAGGTTTCTCAGGAGGCAGGTAAGGTGGTCTGATATTCCCTTTCCTTAAGAATTGTCCATGGTTTGTTGTGATCCACACAGTCAAAGGCTTTAGCATAGTCAATGAAGCAAAAGTAGATTTTTTTTTCTGCAATTCCCTTGCTTTTTCTATGATCCAACAGATGTTGGCAATTTGATCTTCAACATATAGCACCCAAAATAAAGTTGAAATGAACTTACTTTCAATTCTTTTCATAATAAAAGAAAGGCAACAATATTGTAGTGATCAAATTCATAAGGAATTTTCTGATTTGTGTGAATCAGAATATGAAATTTTTCTTCTAAATAGGCAAACAATTCATCTTGAGGAAAATAGTACGTGCAGCTAGGAGTTTGGTCTCTCTCCTCTGAAATCACTCTGAGAGGGTGAGCCTTTTGGCTGTTTCTCCAGGGTGGCTTGAGAGGAACTGCTGTTACCTGCTGAATCACTCTCCCCACATCCTGGCTAGCCTGTCTGCTCCGTCACTGGTGGGGGGATGTCTGCCCTTTTAGTAAAGGCCACACTTGCTTAGAGAAAGATGAGATCACCACCTGTGTGAGTTTCAGGGATGGCCAGAGAATAGCCTCTTCAGAGGACTTGGGTCCACCCTCATGAAGTAGGAATACTCCCTTTCCTGTGTACTTAACCTAGCCTAGCCCTTTGGGCAAATGATTAATATAACTTGGAGGCTCTTCACAGTTTTCATCACAATTTCCATTCCCTTAATGTCTTGTGGAAAGAGAACTTTTCATGTCTCTCTCTTCATATATAAAATTTTGTTGAGGTGGGAGTGAGGTCTTAACACATGAAACTTCAACAATAACAACAGTAAAAAAAAAAAAAAAAGATACAGTGAGGGCTTCCCAGGTGGCTCAGTGGTGAAGAGTTCACCTGCCAGTGTAGGAGACACGGTTCAGTCCCTTATCTGGGAGGATCCCACATGCTGCAGAGCAGCTAACTATTGAACCTGTGCTCTAGAGCCTTGGAGTCTCAACTGTTGAGCCCATGTGTGTGCCCTAGGCCAGAGTTCCATGACAAGAGAACTCACTGCAACAAGAAGCCTGTTCACCTCAACTAGAGAGCAGCCCCTACTCCCTGCAACTAGAGAATAGCCTGTGGCAGCAATGAAAGCCCAGAATAGCCAAAAATAAATAAATAAATAAATAAATAAGATTCAGAAGTGAAAGTATATTAATTTCTGTTTTTTTTTTAAAAAAAGATACAGTAAGAGTGGAAACTAGTGGGAAATATAGGTCAGGAAATCTGGATTCTGGGTTTAGTTTTCACCTTCCTATGGGACCTGAGGTGTATCAGTTGACCTCCGTGAAATGTCCTTCATGGGGATGTTGTATTAATCCTAGGGATATACATAACTGATATGCTTAATGAACACTGAAGGGTGACATAAAATATTTTTGGATAGCAAACACAGAAAAGGCAGAGGTTGGGGGAAGAAGGGAATTAGGTCATGGGGCAGTGTACAGAAGAAAGTGTGGACAATAAAGGGAACAGTTAGCACAGAACTAAAGGTAGAAAGCCCAACCCAGTTTTGTCCCACCTTTATCCAGGATCAGAATAAGCAATATTCTTCTGCTACTGGGTCAAAGCATGAGAAGCAAACAAAGTATTTTTGGAAAGAAAAGAATTTTTAAAAATGTATACACCAGAATGGCATAATAGCCTCTTTTTTTAAAAAGATTTATTTATTTATTTAATTTTTGACCACTTCTGTCAGTCTTTCATTTATTTATCTTTGTTCTTTAATAGCCTCTTTTTAAAAGCCATACTGACACATGTTCCCTTGAATAAGTTGAATCTTCATCTTGGCAGATTCATCTGGTGAGAACACATGCCAATTCAGAGCCCACACTAACCCATAAGGTCTCTTTAACTAAAGATATTTATGGATGTTGGATTTTCATCTCAAGAAGCACAGAAATGTGCTTCTTCCTTGTTCCAGAGCAATGTGGATTGCTCTCCTCACCAGGGGTTCTGAGTAATTTACACATGTCAAACATAACTGTGATAGATGTTCAAATCAATAAACATTGATTGGACACTTTTTAGTTTTAAAGATACAAAGGAAAATAAAAGGCAGACATGTACCTTAAAAACTAAGTGAGCCCATGTGTGTGCCCTAGGCCAGAGTTCCATGACAAGAGAACTCACTGCAACAAGAAGCCTGTTCACCTCAACTAGAGAGCAGCCCCTACTCCCTGCAACTAGAGAATAGCCTGTGGCAGCAATGAAAGCCAGAATAGCCAAAAATAAATAAATAAATAAATAAATAAGATTCAGAAGTGAAAGTAACTTAATTTCTGTTTGTTTGTTAAAAAAAGATACAGTAAGAGTGGAAACTAGTGGGAAATATAGGTCAGGAAATCTGGATTCTGGGTTTAGTTTTCACCTTCCTATGGGACCTGAGGTGTATCAGTTGACCTCCGTGAAATGTCCTTCATGGGGATGTTGTATTAATCCTAGGGATATACATAACTGATATGCTTAATGAACACTGAAGGGTGACATAAAATATTTTTGGATAGCAAACACAGAAAAGGCAGAGGTTGGGGGAAGAAGGGAATTAGGTCATGGGGCAGTGTACAGAAGAAAGTGTGGACAATAAAGGGAACAGTTAGCACAGAACTAAAGGTAGAAAGCCCAACCCAGTTTTGTCCCACCTTTATCCAGGATCAGAATAAGCAATATTCTTCTGCTACTGGGTCAAAGCATGAGAAGCAAACAAAGTATTTTTGGAAAGAAAAGAATTTTTAAAAATGTATACACCAGAATGGCATAATAGCCTCTTTTTTAAAAAAGATTTATTTATTTATTTAATTTTTGACCACTTCTGTCAGTCTTTCATTTATTTATCTTTGTTCTTTAATAGCCTCTTTTTAAAAGCCATACTGACACATGTTCCCTTGAATAAGTTGAATCTTCATCTTGGCAGATTCATCTGGTGAGAACACATGCCAATTCAGAGCCCACACTAACCCATAAGGTCTCTTTAACTAAAGATATTTATGGATGTTGGATTTTCATCTCAAGAAGCACAGAAATGTGCTTCTTCCTTGTTCCAGAGCAATGTGGATTGCTCTCCTCACCAGGGGTTCTGAGTAATTTACACATGTCAAACATAACTGTGATAGATGTTCAAATCAATAAACATTGATTGGACACTTTTTAGTTTTAAAGATACAAAGGAAAATAAGACATGACCCTTGCCTTCAGAAAAAGGCAGACATGTAAACAAACAAATTACAACACAGCATCTTAAATGCCATGACACACTAAGACCAAAACAGGAAAGAGGAGGAAGTGATTAACGCCTTCTGGGAAGGCTGTACAGGGGGTAACAAAAGATGGAGGGGGAGGGGAGACTGTGTTACACAGATTCTTGAATTATTTATAGAAGTTTTTTTATTTTTTAATGTGGGGAGGATTTTGATGATCAAATAAATTAAATAGGCTATTTACTGTAAGATTTACTTTACTAATGAGGTGTGATTTTAGGCAAATTTCTCCATACTACCATTGCCTTATCTACATATAGGTTGGTGATAGAAAAACACATATTATTATTGTGACGACTGCAGAATACAGCTGGATCTATAGACATAGATACAGACACACACATGCATATACTCACACTCTTCTAGAAAATGATAGAGTCTATACCATGCATCAGGAGACATCCAGTAACATAATAATTAGGGCTTGTATGTGATGATAAACTACAAGAACAAAAAAATGACAAAGGTTTTCCTAGCAGTGAAGTGGTGTCTTGAATCCTCTTATTTTCCACAGGAAAAGAGGAAGTCACTAGAGAGAAAAGAATATCTTAGTGGCATATATCAACTGGTGAAGACATATTAATATGTATATGTTGAATGAATCTTAAATAATCTTTTTCAAGATCAGACTCAAAGATGAAATCCATAAATGTCTTCATTTGTTTTTTTTTTATTAAATATAATCAATTTACAATGTTGTGTTAGTTTCAGCTGTACAGCAAAGTGATTGTTTTACATATATACATTCTTTTCCATATTATTTTCCAGCATGGCTTATTATAGGATATTGAGTACAGTTCTTTGTGCTATACATTGGGACCTTGTTGTATAGCTATTTTCTTTTTTTTTTTTTTCCTGTTTTTTTTTAAACTTTTATTTTACTTTTAACTTTTACAGAGTTTTGTTGTTTACAGATAAGTATGTTCCCAGATTAGTCATATGTATATCCCTCCCATCCTACCCCTCCAGACCGTCACACAGAACCCCTGCAGGATCCCCTTTTCTCACAGAGCAATGACTATAGCTATTTTCTTCACGTATGATAGTACAGGCCTTCATGTTACTTCCTTTACACCTCCCACCCACTGTTCATTCCCCACAATCTCCATGTCCTATTTTCTATATGCTGGTTTTTATCTGCTAATCCTAAACTCCTAATTTCTCCCTCCCCCACCCTCTTTTCTTTGGTAACCGTAAGTTTATTTTCTACGTCTGTGAATCTGTTTTGTAAATAAGTATATTTGTATATACATGCTATGTATATGTATATATTATATCATATGGTATTTGTCTTTATCTGACTTACTTCATTTAGTATGATAATCTCTAGGTTCATACATATTGTTTCAAATGGTAATAAATGCCTTCATTTGTATGACAGGGTTGGTATATGACTGAGGATAAACAAATGACATTTTGCATGGTTTTAGATACTGGGTATTATGTAAGCTTTAAGAGTGGGATAATTTATTTGTGTATCTTGTAAGTTTCTGTAAAAGCAAGAACTCAACAGTACTTTGCAGCAATTCTCTTGAGTAAACTAAAGTTCCACCAACTCTTTAGAAATGAACCATTGCTAGTTTTAATAGGACAGCGTGGGCCTGCTTTAAAAGAGAGAGTATAATACCAGTAGCGTTCATTTACAGAAAGCCTGAGTTAAGAGAATTGGCTTTGGGGGCACATATGCCCAGGAGTTCAGATTCCAGCTTTCACTCTTGTAGGTATGTGATTTTGGACAATTTACTCTCTCTGCTTGTGCCCTCATCTGCAAAGTGCAGAAAATAAAATTGAGTTCACAAAAGATCATGTGACGATTTAATGAGTTCACACGTGTAAAGTGCTTAGCAGAGTACCTAGCATCCACAAAATCTCCAAAACTAGCTATTCTGGTAGTTACTGTATTATACACTCCTTTGGGAGCCATGTGGAAAAGGGATTTGGTTCTTTCTGGAAGGAGAAAGAATCAGAGATGAAATCACAGAAGAAAATATTTATGATGCCCATTAGAAGAGCTACAGTTTTTTCAGAAGGAAAAAAGAAGAAAATAACAATGTATTGACAAGAATGTGGAGAATTTGGAATTCGTGTTTCTGGTGGGAATTTAAAACAGTGCAGTCACTTTGGAAAGAGTTCAGCAGTTCCTCACCATGTTAAACATGGAGGTACAGTTCCACTTCAAGTCAAGAAAAATGAATGTATAGTGAAGAGAAATGGAAATATATACCCATAGTAAAGCTAGTTCCTGTGGTTAGCAGAGTTACTCAAAATAGTCAAAAAATGGAAAAACCCAAATATCCATTAATTGCTGAAAGTAAGAACAAAATGTGGTATAAAATGTTGCATGCATGCTCAGTCATGTTCAACTCTTTGTGACCCCATGGACACAAAGCTTGTCAGGCTCTTCTATCCATGGAGTTTTTCAGGCAAAGATACTGGAGGGGGTTGCCATTCTCTTCTCCAGGGGATCTTCCTGACCCAGAGATCAAAACAACATCTCCTGTATCTCCTGCATTGACAAGACAGATTCTTTAGCAGTGAGCCACCTGGGAAGCCCAGCCAGTCATAAAAAGGAATGAAGAATTGATACACACTACAACCTGGATGAACCTTGAAAAAATTACTCTATTGATAAAAGTCAATCACAAATGGGTACATGATTTCTTTGATAGAAAATTCCCAGAATAGAGAAATCCATGTAGACAAAAAGTAGTGGTTGTCAGGAGCTGGGAGAAGGAGTAGATAGTAACTGCTAACTGGTACAGGGCTTTTTGGGGAGGGTGATGGGAATGTTCTGGAATTAGGTAGTAGTGATAGTTGCACAGCATTGTGGATGTACTAAACAGCACTGAATTTTATACATTAAAATGGTGACTAATATGAATTATTGCTCGATAAAAAAATGTTTTAGGTGAAGCAAGGGGAATGAGGGCATCTTGGCTGAGGGAACACCTAGGTCAAAGTTCAAAAGCAATAACAATCATACTTTATTCAAAAAAGCTAAGAATCTGGTAGAATGACTGTGCTACTCAAAGGTAGTCAGTGGGTTCTGGATGGCTATCTGTGATGATACAAGGAAGAAAGCAAGAATGCACTTTAAAATGGTTAGCAATCTGACATCTGGAGGTTGGGGACCTCCAATCCTTGTAGAGGACCTAGGCCAGATGCGGCCATGTTTGTGTGGTAAGTAGGTCACTCAAGCTGCACACTAGTCCTGCACAGTAGGACCACATAGCCGAGCTCAACAGATGGGAAAGAAAAACAGCGGTTCTTCACTTTGTAAATGTTGAGAAGTACTGTCATATGGGATGCATTACAAGGAGTAACAAGCTGGAGACGTAGGTTAGGAACTGAATGTAAAGAGCTTTATAAGGAAAATAGTTTGAAATCATCTCTTTGTCCAGAATTCTTTAACCAAACTGTACCTAGTTATACGCCACCGGGAATGACACTGACACTTTTAAGCTTGATTTGTTTCTTAGGAGTCCAGAAAATAGAGGAATCAGGTCATTTCAGGGGAAAGAAAATCTTTAAAAACAAAACAAAAACCCCTGGGAAGCAGCGAGGACACATCTACTCCTTGGAGGCAATGAAAAGTACACGAAATCATAAAAGGGGTTAAAAGGTGCACATGACACACTAATTAAGATTTGAAGATTTGTTTATATTTATTGAATAAGACCAGAATAAGCCATTCCAGGAAGAGAAACTGAGTTGAGAGCTAGGTTAACAGTGGAGAGACAGAGACGGCAGGCAAAGGAGAAGTAGGCAAGCTCACGGCTCATACTCTCCCGCAAAGGGAAAGAGCCAGGCAAGCCTGCTCCACGTATGGGAAAATGCTCAACCTCTCAGAAGCGGAGACCTCTACTGATTCCAGACACTGTTATTCCAACATGCAGGGAGGACAAAGAAAGGAAAGGAAACCATGGTATTGACAGAAAAACCAATTTTACTTTCTCAAAAGTCTTGGATGTCACTGTGAAGCAACCACAAGACTTCCCTGTTGTCATATGTTGACTCATTCTTCCCCAACAAGGCCATTTATTTAATGTCCAACTTTATTCAAAAAGCTAAGAATCTGGTAGAATGACTGTGCTACTCAAAGGTAGTCAGTGGGTTCTGGATGGCTATCTGTGATGATACAAGGAAGAAAGCAAGAATGCACTTTAAAATGGTTAGCAATCTGACATCTGGAGGTTGGGGACCTCCAATCCTTGTAGAGGACCTAGGCCAGATGCGGCCATGTTTGTGTGGTAAGTAGGTCACTCAAGCTGCACACTAGTCCTGCACAGTAGGACCACATAGCCGAGCTCAACAGATGGGAAAGAAAAACAGCGGTTCTTCACTTTGTAAATGTTGAGAAGTACTGTCATATGGGATGCATTACAAGGAGTAACAAGCTGGAGACGTAGGTTAGGAACTGAATGTAAAGAGCTTTATAAGGAAAATAGTTTGAAATCATCTCTTTGTCCAGAATTCTTTAACCAAACTGTACCTAGTTATACGCCACCGGGAATGACACTGACACTTTTAAGCTTGATTTGTTTCTTAGGAGTCCAGAAAATAGAGGAATCAGGTCATTTCAGGGGAAAGAAAATCTTTAAAAACAAAACAAAAACCCCTGGGAAGCAGCGAGGACACATCTACTCCTTGGAGGCAATGAAAAGTACACGAAATCATAAAAGGGGTTAAAAGGTGCACATGACACACTAATTAAGATTTGAAGATTTGTTTATATTTATTGAATAAGACCAGAATAAGCCATTCCAGGAAGAGAAACTGAGTTGAGAGCTAGGTTAACAGTGGAGAGACAGAGACGGCAGGCAAAGGAGAAGTAGGCAAGCTCACGGCTCATACTCTCCCGCAAAGGGAAAGAGCCAGGCAAGCCTGCTCCACGTATGGGAAAATGCTCAACCTCTCAGAAGCGGAGACCTCTACTGATTCCAGACACTGTTATTCCAACATGCAGGGAGGACAAAGAAAGGAAAGGAAACCATGGTATTGACAGAAAAACCAATTTTACTTTCTCAAAAGTCTTGGATGTCACTGTGAAGCAACCACAAGACTTCCCTGTTGTCATATGTTGACTCATTCTTCCCCAACAAGGCCATTTATTTAATGTCCACTTTCATTAAAGTCGATGAGATTTTGTTTCAGAATCTGGGCAGTGCTAATGTAAATGCTTGTTTGTCTAGGGTTGTGCAGAATGAAGGAAGTTCATGCTCTACACAAGTAAAGCAATGTGTTATGTCATATTGCCAAAAGGTTGCATCATTTCTAAACTTTCCGGAAGACTGGATGGATGAGAGGTCATCTATGTTTATTTTGTGAAGTTTGGCCTACCAGGAAATGTGTGGGTACAAGAGATATTTTAGTCCCATGAGACTGTCACTTTAGATGCTTAATCCAGCAGCATATGCTATAAGCTTCAGTCTCTAACTAAATCTTTGAAAAGAGTGGCAAGTTGTGAAGTATGCAAGGTTTTTGGCTCTGCTAACAGAGCCACGTATAAAATCCTGTTGCCAAACAGAGACTAGAACCAGATGACACAGACTGAAAACACACTCCATGTATTGACTTTCTCTATAAAATACTCATTATAACCTAATCCAGTAACATTTATTTCTAGGAGAATTGCATAATCACTCACCAATTCATATTAATTAAGGCTGCAAATTGACCTTGAAAGAAGACTTTTAAACAGAATTTTTCATGTCAGGTTTCTTTAAGAGTATAATAGAATTACTTCATAACAAGAAGGGAAAAAAATGTTTTAAGGAAGTAATTTTTAACATGTAATTTAACAGATTTGATAATTAGTGGCCCATCAGCAACCCTGCTCAAGCCTGTTCACGAACATTTTATTTGTGATCTTCACATCCTCCATAATCAAGAAAATAACAATGCCCCTTCACTGGAAGAAATGGCTTTTCTCTGTTTCATGTGGTCCTTGGGGGAGGGGAGTTTGACAAAGAAAGTATCACTCACACGAAGACGCTCCCCCTACCCACACACACACACACACCTTCCTACCTTCCTCACACACACAAAGCACAAGGAAACCCAGAAACAGGAGATCATGATAAACTAATACCCAGAGGAAGGCAATGATAAGAGAGGGAAACAGAGGCCAGCTGTGTTCCTGGAATGCACAGGAGTGAGCCCATAGATCACTTCTATTGTTTAAGCCATTTGAGTTGGGTTTCTGTTTGAAACCAGAAGAATCCTAACACCAAAACCCAAGATGTTCATCTCCCTAGCAGACAATACTCCTCACTGTAGTTTCAGGAGATTGGAGGAGCATTCTGGAATAGTGCAATGGAGAACACTGTCTAGGTGACTGGAGTAGTTTCTGTGTGACTGTCGTTCCCTGGAGCACAATCTCATTTAAATATGTTACCAACTCAGTGGCGCCTGCTAGAGTTGTGCAATGTGATATATAGAGATAATCATGATCCTTCCTCTCAGTATCAATCAGCGCCATCAATCTCCCCACATACCTAACACTGCTTGGTCTTGGGTGAGTCAGCTTCTTCTAGAAATTTCTGCCACCATCATTCCCCCTTTATCACGAAATGCCTCTAAGAGAATATTCCTCCACTGTATCCTTTCCCTGGATGCTCACAATGCAGACACCATCTTTTAGCTCAGCTCCAAGTAGAACAAGGCCATGTCACATAGCAGATGGATGGCAGTCATTTTTATCTAATTCTTGGCTCCGTAATTCTTGACCCTAGAATTCCTTGTATTTTCCACTTTTCTAGGGGCTACAAATTAACTTCACAGCACTCAATCTTAAGTCACATGTTCTTTAGTCTTTTCCAATTCTCTGACGAAGTTTCTTCTCTGACCTACCCTCTCCTTCCATATTAGATTTGAAATCCATAGTTTGTCTCTGCTTTCAGTATAATAGTAACTCAGAAAATATACCATCTCTTTAAAACAAAACAAAACACAGTTCAAGCCTTGGAAGCAGTGTTTATCAAAACTAGAGAGTTTCTTTACATGTAGGAATTTACAGCCAGCCAAGCCCTAGATTCTTTCCTTACTGATTGTAGATCTTTTTCTAACTGGTGATATACATCTCCAGGGATCCTGATAATTTATTAATGGTAAAGTAAAAGGGTCTCCTCCTTTGAGAGCACTTGATGAAGAATGAAAAACAAACTTCATTGCCAAGCCTTTAACCAAATACACTGCAAAGCCGAAAAAATCATGATAAACTAATACCCAGAGGAAGGCAATGATAAGAGAGGGAAACAGAGGCCAGCTGTGTTCCTGGAATGCACAGGAGTGAGCCCATAGATCACTTCTATTGTTTAAGCCATTTGAGTTGGGTTTCTGTTTGAAACCAGAAGAATCCTAACACCAAAACCCAAGATGTTCATCTCCCTAGCAGACAATACTCCTCACTGTAGTTTCAGGAGATTGGAGGAGCATTCTGGAATAGTGCAATGGAGAACACTGTCTAGGTGACTGGAGTAGTTTCTGTGTGACTGTCGTTCCCTGGAGCACAATCTCATTTAAATATGTTACCAACTCAGTGGCGCCTGCTAGAGTTGTGCAATGTGATATATAGAGATAATCATGATCCTTCCTCTCAGTATCAATCAGCGCCATCAATCTCCCCACATACCTAACACTGCTTGGTCTTGGGTGAGTCAGCTTCTTCTAGAAATTTCTGCCACCATCATTCCCCCTTTATCACGAAATGCCTCTAAGAGAATATTCCTCCACTGTATCCTTTCCCTGGATGCTCACAATGCAGACACCATCTTTTAGCTCAGCTCCAAGTAGAACAAGGCCATGTCACATAGCAGATGGATGGCAGTCATTTTTATCTAATTCTTGGCTCCGTAATTCTTGACCCTAGAATTCCTTGTATTTTCCACTTTTCTAGGGGCTACAAATTAACTTCACAGCACTCAATCTTAAGTCACATGTTCTTTAGTCTTTTCCAATTCTCTGACGAAGTTTCTTCTCTGACCTACCCTCTCCTTCCATATTAGATTTGAAATCCATAGTTTGTCTCTGCTTTCAGTATAATAGTAACTCAGAAAATATACCATCTCTTTAAAACAAAACAAAACACAGTTCAAGCCTTGGAAGCAGTGTTTATCAAAACTAGAGAGTTTCTTTACATGTAGGAATTTACAGCCAGCCAAGCCCTAGATTCTTTCCTTACTGATTGTAGATCTTTTTCTAACTGGTGATATACATCTCCAGGGATCCTGATAATTTATTAATGGTAAAGTAAAAGGGTCTCCTCCTTTGAGAGCACTTGATGAAGAATGAAAAACAAACTTCATTGCCAAGCCTTTAACCAAAAACGTAGACAAAACAAATGGACAATGACAATAGCAACAAGGAATCATTATAAACAGTGATTTCTTAAGATATACAGTGTAAGTGCAAAAGACAATAAGTTGATATATTGGAAACCAGTTCAGCTGTGTGTTAAGCATTCTTCCTGAGATCAAGATGGAAACTCTCCTCACAGCATCTCCATGCTTCTGCCTCCCACCTGTTATGCATCAGTCATTTTTCAAGTCATATCAGTTCGATTTCCACATGGGTCCTTCATTCATTCAACGTGCTTTATTAAGTCTCTGTTGTGGGCCAGGAACCATTGTAGACACCAGGAAGGAAGCAGAAAGAGGGGTGAGATGAGATCCCTGCTCTAATGGAGTTGTAATCTAGTGAGAGAGAAAGATCATATACACATGAATGCATGGATGAGATAATTCCAAATTGCAACAGGTCCCACAAAGACAGTAAAACAGATCATCTTGATAAAAACTTTTATAAATTTCTGCAGCTATGCTGCATGTAATGTCCTCCTATTTTCTTAAGATCCTCCATCACCTCCTACTGGTCTTCCCATTCCCTGCTTGCTGTCTGATACATAGCTGATTGTTTTACTTCTCAACTCAGAAATCCCAAGGTGTGCCAACCATGTGAAATACTAGCTCTTGCCCTGCCACTGAAGACACTCATGTTGCGATCCCAAGCTCCCTTCCAGGCCAATCTTCCACATTGCACATTCTGTGCGTTAGGCAAACCAGACAATTCCTGGGACCCAGACATTCCATGGGCTTTCCTGGCTTCTTCCCCTGCTGAGCAAACTCTGTTCAGTTCTGGATAGCTCATCCCAAAGGATATCTACCTATTGAAGCTCCTCTTCATGTTTTTCCTCCCTTCTCCCCCCAAATACAAAACATATCCTTTCATTCCTTGGGCTTCTGAAAGGTTACATTTGTCCATGGAACATTATCTTACACTATGTTAGTTTAGGTGGAAACAGGGACAGATTTTATTTTCTTGGGCTCCAAAATCACTGCAGACAGTGACTACAGCCATGAAATTAAAAGACACTTGCTTCTTGGAAGAAAACCTATGACAAACCTAGACAACATATTAAAAAAGCAGAGACATCACTTTACTGACAAAATCCATATGGTCAAAGCAATCCTGAGAAAGAAAAATGGAGCTGGAGGGATCAGCCTCCCTAACTTCAGACTCTACTACAAAGCAACAGTCATCAAGACAGTATGGTACTGGCACAAAAACAGAAATATAGACCAATGGAACAAGATCGAGAACCTAGAGATAAACCCATGCACCTGTGGATACTTTATTTTTGACAAAGGAGGCAAAAATATAAAATGGGACAAAGACAGACTCTTCAACAAATGGTACTGGGAAAATTGGACAGCTACATGCAAAAAAATGAAGCTGGAACATTCCCTGACACCATACACAAAGACAAACTCAAAATGGATTAAAGATCTAAATGTAAGATCAGAAACCCTAAAATTCTTAGAGAAGAATATAGGCAAAATACTCAAGGACATAAACCAAAGCAGGATCTTCCATGACCCACCTACTAGAATAGCAGAACTAAAAACAAAAATGAACATGTGGGACCTAATGAAATTTAAAAGCTTTTGTACAGCAAAAAAAATTACAAAAAAGCTGAACAGACAGCCCACAGAATGGGAGAAAATCATAGCAAATGAAATAACAGACAAAGAATTAATCTCAAAAATCTACAAGCAACTCAGACAACTCAACATTGGAAAAATGAACAACCCAATCAAAAAATGGGAAAATGATCTAAAGAGACATCTCACCAAAGAGAACATACAGGTGGCCAAAAAAACACATGTAATGATGCTCAACCTCGCTTATTATTAGAGAAATGCGAATCAAAACTACAGTGAGATAATCACCTCACGCCAGTCAGAATGGCCATCATCAACAAATCTACAGACAATAAATGCTGGAGAGGGTGCAGAGAAAAGGGAACACTCTTGCTCTGCTGGTGGGAATGTAAATTGATACAACCGCTATGGAAGACGGTATGGAGATTCCTTAGAAAACTCAAAATAGAAGCACCATATGACCCAGCAGTCCCACTCTTAGGCTTATACCCTGATGAAATCAAAACTGAAAGAAGTACCTGTACCCCAATGTTCATTAAAGCTCTCTATACAATAACTAGAACATGAAAGCAACCTCGATGTCCATCGACGAATGAATGGAAAAAGAAGCTCTGGTACATATATACAACGGAGTACTTCTCAGCTGTAAGAAGAAATGCAGAAGAATCAGCCCTAATGAGGTGGATGGATCTAGAACCTATCATAAAAAGTGAAGTAAGTCAAAAAGAGAAAGACAGGGGGCTTCCCCTGGTGGTCCAGTGGGTAAGGACACCGCCTTGCAGTGCAAGGGGCGCCTGTTCGACCCCTGGCCTGGGAAGATCCCACATGCCGCGGAGCGGCTGGACCAATGTGTCCAATTACCGAGCCGGAGCTCTGGCGCGCGTGCGTCCAGAGCCGGTGCTCTGCGACAACAGAGGCCACCGTGATGGGAGGCCCACAGGAGCCAAAGAATAAAGATGGATGAAAATAGAGAAATGAAAGACCAATAGAAGTGGCCCGCCCATCCCCCTCCCTCCCCACCCCACCCACCAAAAAGATAAATAAATAAAATTTAAAAAAAGAGAGAGAAAGAGAGAAAGACAAGTACTGTATACTAACACATATATATGGAATCTAGTAAGAGGGTAATGGTAACACATGCAGTGAAGCGATGGAAAAACAGACATGGAGAACAGACATATGGACATTGTGGGGTATGGACAGTGGGTGGAAGGCATAGAGGGAGTAACCTGGAAACCTATACTATCATATGTGAAAAAGATAGCTATGGTCATTGCCCTGCGGGAATAGGAGATCCTGCAAGGGCAGGGTGCGATGGCCTGGAGGGGTGGGATAGTGGGAACTCGAGAGTGCCAGGGATATGCATATGACTGACCTGGGAACATAAATGTCTGTGAACAACAAAACTGTAAAATTTAAAATAATAATAATAATAAAGAATAAAGCTGAAAAAAATAAGCAAAGACATCACTTTACTGACAAAATCCATATAGTCAGAGCTATGGTTTTTCCAGTAGTCGTGAACAGACATGAGAGTTGGAGATTTCCTTAGAAAACTCAAAATAGAAGCACCATATGACCCAGCAGTCCCACTCTTAGGCTTATACCCTGATGAAATCAAAACTGAAAGAAGTACCTGTACCCCAATGTTCATTAAAGCTCTCTATACAATAACTAGAACATGAAAGCAACCTCGATGTCCATCGACGAATGAATGGAAAAAGAAGCTCTGGTACATATATACAACGGAGTACTTCTCAGCTGTAAGAAGAAATGCAGAAGAATCAGCCCTAATGAGGTGGATGGATCTAGAACCTATCATAAAAAGTGAAGTAAGTCAAAAAGAGAAAGACAGGGGGCTTCCCCTGGTGGTCCAGTGGGTAAGGACACCGCCTTGCAGTGCAAGGGGCGCCTGTTCGACCCCTGGCCTGGGAAGATCCCACATGCCGCGGAGCGGCTGGACCAATGTGTCCAATTACCGAGCCGGAGCTCTGGCGCGCGTGCGTCCAGAGCCGGTGCTCTGCGACAACAGAGGCCACCGTGATGGGAGGCCCACAGGAGCCAAAGAATAAAGATGGATGAAAATAGAGAAATGAAAGACCAATAGAAGTGGCCCGCCCATCCCCCTCCCTCCCCACCCCACCCACCAAAAAGATAAATAAATAAAATTTAAAAAAAGAGAGAGAAAGAGAGAAAGACAAGTACTGTATACTAACACATATATATGGAATCTAGTAAGAGGGTAATGGTAACACATGCAGTGAAGCGATGGAAAAACAGACATGGAGAACAGACATATGGACATTGTGGGGTATGGACAGTGGGTGGAAGGCATAGAGGGAGTAACCTGGAAACCTATACTATCATATGTGAAAAAGATAGCTATGGTCATTGCCCTGCGGGAATAGGAGATCCTGCAAGGGCAGGGTGCGATGGCCTGGAGGGGTGGGATAGTGGGAACTCGAGAGTGCCAGGGATATGCATATGACTGACCTGGGAACATAAATGTCTGTGAACAACAAAACTGTAAAATTTAAAATAATAATAATAATAAAGAATAAAGCTGAAAAAAATAAGCAAAGACATCACTTTACTGACAAAATCCATATAGTCAGAGCTATGGTTTTTCCAGTAGTCGTGAACAGACATGAGAGTTGGACTATAAAGAAGAGTTAGCGCTGAAAAATTGATGTTTTTGGGTTTCCCTGGTGGTCCAGTGGGTAAAGAGTCCGCATTGCACTGCGAGGGGCGCCGGTTTGATCCCTGGCACAGGAAGATCCCACATGACGCAGAGTGGCTGGATCAGCGTGTACAATTATGAAACAGCATTCTGGAGCGCTTGCAGGAGAGGCCACTGCAATGGGAGGCCCACACAGGCCAAAGAACAAAGATGGATGAAAATAAATAAGTGAAAGACCAATAAAAAAGTGGCCAAAAAAAAAATTCATGTCTTCAGGTTGTGCTGGAGAAGACTCTTGAGAGTCTCTTGGACAGCTAAGAGATCGAACCAGTCAATCCTAAAGGAAATCAACCATGAATATTCATTGGAAGCCTCTAATGCTGGGAAAGATTGAGGGCAGGAGGAGAAAGGGGTGACTGAGATGAGCTGATTGGATGGCATCACCGACTCAGTGGACAGGAGTTTGAGCAAATGCCAGGAGATAGTGAAGGACAGGGAAGCCTGGCATGCTGCACTGCATGGAGCCCCAAAGAGTCACACGTGATTTAGTGACTGAGCAATAATAACAACTTAAGGGTTATTGCTGTCCTAACTAATCTACACCTTAGAGCAGGGATGATGGCTCCATAGTTCCTCTATTCCTATTGCCTGTCACTGTGCTTGATAAATAGTAGCTTCTTGGTAATATTTATTATGAAAGTGATTTAGAATGAATTGGGTGACTAACAGTAACTTTTGATGATATGTATTATTCCATCATGGATGTACTTAATCCCTCTAATTGAAGTTAAGTGGTGTATTTTACTAAAATGAGTCTTACATTTATTGTGCAAAGACAGTTTTATAGGATTGAAGCTCAAGCTGTGAAAAGAACAGAAACTAACATTATTGAGCACCTATTGCATATCAGATACCATACTAGACACCCAAATATATCATCCTTTATTGAAACCTTCATGACAAAAAGCAGATGTGTCAGTATGTAAATTTATCTCTCAAAGGTCAAGCATCAGGACAATTTCATCTAACAAGTTCTAGATTTGTTTGTTTATTGTTTGTTCTTTAATATTGTCCATCTTCACTCATCTCCTTCCCTAACTAGAGTAGACATTTGTCTTTCTTTTACTTCTTTTTTTCCTCACTGCTGTATTCCCAGCACCTAGATAGAATGTGCTAGGGAACCAAAGTAGGCACTCAAAAAATATTTCACAGTTAGATAGTTTGACCTTAATGGGTTCTTTTCTGTCTGAACAAATTCTGCCTTAGTAGATCCTGCAGTTGGTCCCTGAGAACAAGGTGACCATTTAGAACATTTGCATGTGAAGATCACATTCTTCTCTGCTGTAAATAAAACTCAAACATTTGTCCCAAGTGACCCAGCTCCACAGGTGTACATCCTGAGAATCAGAAACATCTGGGTGAAGAGGGAGGGGAAAAACCTGCAATGTTCCAACCCCACAAAATTTTTTAAAAGACAAAGTGAGAGAAAGCTTCAAGAACAGCCAAAGCCTTTTGCAAAAAGAATTCCCTTGTGGAATGAGGAAAAAATTTGGAACAGAAGTTTCCCTGGGGCTGGAAGTGTTACTGGCCTCAAGGTCAGAAAATGCTGCGGAAATTCCAAGCATGCTGCACTGCATGGAGCCCCAAAGAGTCACACGTGATTTAGTGACTGAGCAATAATAACAACTTAAGGGTTATTGCTGTCCTAACTAATCTACACCTTAGAGCAGGGATGATGGCTCCATAGTTCCTCTATTCCTATTGCCTGTCACTGTGCTTGATAAATAGTAGCTTCTTGGTAATATTTATTATGAAAGTGATTTAGAATGAATTGGGTGACTAACAGTAACTTTTGATGATATGTATTATTCCATCATGGATGTACTTAATCCCTCTAATTGAAGTTAAGTGGTGTATTTTACTAAAATGAGTCTTACATTTATTGTGCAAAGACAGTTTTATAGGATTGAAGCTCAAGCTGTGAAAAGAACAGAAACTAACATTATTGAGCACCTATTGCATATCAGATACCATACTAGACACCCAAATATATCATCCTTTATTGAAACCTTCATGACAAAAAGCAGATGTGTCAGTATGTAAATTTATCTCTCAAAGGTCAAGCATCAGGACAATTTCATCTAACAAGTTCTAGATTTGTTTGTTTATTGTTTGTTCTTTAATATTGTCCATCTTCACTCATCTCCTTCCCTAACTAGAGTAGACATTTGTCTTTCTTTTACTTCTTTTTTTCCTCACTGCTGTATTCCCAGCACCTAGATAGAATGTGCTAGGGAACCAAAGTAGGCACTCAAAAAATATTTCACAGTTAGATAGTTTGACCTTAATGGGTTCTTTTCTGTCTGAACAAATTCTGCCTTAGTAGATCCTGCAGTTGGTCCCTGAGAACAAGGTGACCATTTAGAACATTTGCATGTGAAGATCACATTCTTCTCTGCTGTAAATAAAACTCAAACATTTGTCCCAAGTGACCCAGCTCCACAGGTGTACATCCTGAGAATCAGAAACATCTGGGTGAAGAGGGAGGGGAAAAACCTGCAATGTTCCAACCCCACAAAATTTTTTAAAAGACAAAGTGAGAGAAAGCTTCAAGAACAGCCAAAGCCTTTTGCAAAAAGAATTCCCTTGTGGAATGAGGAAAAAATTTGGAACAGAAGTTTCCCTGGGGCTGGAAGTGTTACTGGCCTCAAGGCTCATCTGAACCAACAGCACTGCTTGAGTCAGTGTAAATTCCAAGTTCAGTGCCTGCCAAATCCAGGATTTCGCCTCCCCAATTCTGAAGACAAACCAGAGAGAGAAATTCAATCTGTTGGAGATCTGAGAAGCAAGGGAAAGTACATGTGGCTACAACTAAAAGAAGGAGTCGTTTCTATTTATCTTTCAATACCAGGCTGCTCTTTTAGTTGGAGTTCCTTAGATTCTTGCATAATAGTGTTTCATTTACTTATGTGTGGGTGTTGCCAGTAACTGTGCACTCTTTTCTTCAATAAATAAGGCAGGTGGGACATTGCCATTAGAAAATATATTGATTTGCCTTTTTTTTGAACTTGCAAAATAAGTTAATAAGCCTGTTTATTTCAAAATATCCACCTAAATAAATACTAAAAATTCTAAACAGTAAATATTTCTTAAACTTTAGCCCAGGAAACTTCTACATTTTTAGAATGTTTTCTTGTCTGAGTCTTCACTTCTTTTGCACCTGAACTGTGGAAAGAAACCAAAAAACAATTCTTTTTCCCATCCTGGCTTAGCCTTTGCTTTTAATCTTGTCTTCAAAATGGCAACACTAAGGTCAACAGTGGCTTCTCTAAGTGGCAGATGCTTTCCCCTTGCCAAAGGAGATAAAGCGTGTGGATAAAGGAACATCTGACTTTCTAGCCCCAGCACATGATACAAGGAAGGATATCTATTTGACTCTTTATCCCTTTTAAATTCATCTCTTACCTCTCTAATATTCCTCTCACTCAAAGTTCAGATTCAATCAATAGTTATGTATCCACCATATGCCATTCATGTGACACATGCTAATAGAGTGATTTACTCCTCTATTTACTAGCTATTTATTGAGCTGTTAATAGGCACCAGACCCTGTCTAGATTGTAGGGTTAAAACCACGAAGAAGAAAGGATCTCTTCCCTAAAGCTTAAGGGTGGATGAACAATTGGAGCATGATTGGTGCTGTGAAAGAAGCAATCACAGAATAATACAGTGGAGGACAGGAAGAGCATCTAACTCTGTTACAAGAAGACCACAGTGAGCATCTTTAAAAAGATCATCACTGGGAGTTAACCCACAAAGAGGGAAAGAGCAGAGAAAAGTGTGTGCAAAAGCCCAGAGGCAAGACACAGCAAGCAACCTTATAAAACTACTACAAATAGTTCAGTGTATTTGAAGGGTATGCTGCAAGGAGTGATGGTCAGACATTGTGTAGGAGAGACCAGACCGTGAAAAGGTTTTATATCTTGTAGACCAGAGGGAGTCAGTACAGAATGTTAAACAGGGTGGAGGGAAGGGACGTGATTACAGATTCAGAAATACCACTGTGGGTTCAGTGTGAAGACTGGAAACCCAGAGACCTGTTGGGAGGCTTGGTGGTAATCCAAAGAGAAAACGGTACACAAACTCAGCTATGGACAGTGTAAGTGAAAAAGAGCCCTCAAAACTGAGAAATGTTTGAGGGAGGTACAATGTTCAGGGTCTGCCTATTGATTGGCTGCAAGAGTCAGGGAGAAGGAAGAATGAAAGTCAATGCCCGGGGGCGGAGGGGGGCAGATTTTATAGAGGAAATGAAGAGAAGAATTCAAATATGGCCTGATTGAATGGAGATGCCAGTGGGACATCCAGGTGTAAACATCAGGAGACCTTGTGCAATAATAAGCCTGAGACTCAAGAGAGCCTTCTGGGTCACTGGCATGGTTTCAAGGGTCGTTAGATGTAAACATTCATTGTAGATAAGAGAATGGATGATATCACTTACACAAAGTATGTAATGGGAGAAGGGAAGAGAACCAAGGTCAGAGACGTGAGGACGCTGATTTATAAGAACAGAGGAAACAGTGTCTGAAAGGGGACTGAGTAGGGGTAGGGGCAAGTACAGGAGGGAAGCTAGGAGAATAGAAGACAAGGGAAGAGGGTGATCTAGCAGAGAATGTTGTTGATGTTCAGTCACTGTTATTTCTGACTCTCAGACCCCATGGACTGCATGCAGCACACCAGGCTTCCCTGACCTTCACTATCTCCTGGAGTTTGTTCAAACTCATGTTCATTGAATTGGTGATACCATCCAACCATCTCATCCTCTGTTGCCCCCTTCTCCTCCTGCCCTCAATCTTTCCTAGCATCAAGGTCTTTTCCAGGAAGTCGGCTCTTTGCAACAGGTTGCCAAAGTATTTGGAGCATCGCCTTCAGCATCAGTCCTTCCAGTGAATATTCAGGGTTGATTTCCTTTAGGATTAACTGGTTTGATCTCCTTGTTATCTAAGGGACTCTCAAGAGTCTTCTTCACAATTTGAAAGCATCAGTTCTTTGGCACTCAGCCTTTTTTTATGGTAGAAATCTCACATTCATACATGACTACTGGAAAAACTATAGCTTTGGTTATATGGACCTTTGTTGGCAAAGTTGTATCTTTGCTTTTTAATATGCTGTCACGGTTTGTGAAAGCTTTTCTTCCAAGGAGCAAGTATCTTTTAATTTTGTGGCTACGGTCATCATCCACAGTGACTTTGGAGCCTAAGATAATAGTCTGTCACTGTTTCCATTGTTTCCCCATCTATTTGCCATGAAGTGATAGGACTTAGATGCCATGATCTTTGTTTTTTGAAGGTTGGTTTTAAGCCAGCTTTTTCAGGGAGAGATGGACAGTATAAAATGGTGGGAGGTCAAGTCATGTCAGAAATGAGAATGTTCATGAGATTTAGCCAAAAGTAGACAAACGGTTTTTTTTCTTTTTTTTTAAGTAGACCGTTTGTGACCTGAGTGAGAGCAGGTTCAGTGGAGAGGTGTGAGCCAAAGCAGATGATAGTCTGTTGAGAGGGAAGGGAGGTGAGGAAGCTGCAGAAAATGTGAAGAGTTATTTCAAGAACATGGACTGTGAACAGGAAGGAAAGGATAAGGAAAAATGGGTAGAGAGTTGGAAGGGAGGTCTTTTATTTAAAAGAGACTTGAGGAGATTTAAATGGGAAGTAGTTAATGAAAATATCAATGTTAAAAATAGAGCAATTGTTGGAGGAGTGCTCGAGAAGGCCTACGGTGATGAGAGCCTGAGTAGCGGTACAGGGGTTCGTCTTAAGGGAAGGTATGCACAGGTGTAGAGACAGGTGAGGTGGGGGAGGGCTGACAGGAAAGTATGGGCATTCCTGTCTGTGGCTTTGAAGTAGCAGGCAAGGTCATCTGCAGTTGGGGTGATGGAGAAGAGTGAAGGAGTGGAGTAGAATGTTTCAGGTAAATGGAGCAAAAGACTTATAAAGATGCCCTGGAGACTGAAGGAACACAGCTGACCAGGGAAGTGGGAGTTCTGGGGAAGTGCTGTTGGCCCAGGTGTGGTGGGAGTGAATGTGGAGCACACCCTCCCAAGAACTGGGTAACCTTTTCCAGCAATGCCCTCAGCTTTGAGCACAAAGAAGGGAGACAGCTCAGAGAAGAGTTTCGGGCTGAAATTCCTAATGGAAAGACAATTTGAAAATGCCGTAGGGAAAGCACAGAGTTCAGGAGTGAGTCAGGCTTCCAGCCGGTGGGGGCAGTGCACAGTGGTATTTTTGAAATATGGCAATATTTTTAAAAATAATACACTGATATATTTTTACTCTAATTAACTCCTAAGTCATAGGTCCTCCTGACTCATGAACTGGACAGGTTGTCAACAGAGCATGAATACTTGCCATCTTGGAAATATTGAGGGGGGCACTTGATTGTCACTGATTATGAAGTGCAGCTGGCAATTAGTGGGTGAAGGTCAGGGATGTTAAATATCTAGCAATGCCCAGGACTGTCTAACCCAAACAAGAAGTAGATTTAGCCAAAAGTAGACAAACGGTTTTTTTTCTTTTTTTTTAAGTAGACCGTTTGTGACCTGAGTGAGAGCAGGTTCAGTGGAGAGGTGTGAGCCAAAGCAGATGATAGTCTGTTGAGAGGGAAAGGAGGTGAGGAAGCTGCAGAAAATGTGAAGAGTTATTTCAAGAACATGGACTGTGAACAGGAAGGAAAGGATAAGGAAAAATGGGTAGAGAGTTGGAAGGGAGGTCTTTTATTTAAAAGAGACTTGAGGAGATTTAAATGGGAAGTAGTTAATGAAAATATCAATGTTAAAAATAGAGCAATTGTTGGAGGAGTGCTCGAGAAGGCCTACGGTGATGAGAGCCTGAGTAGCGGTACAGGGGTTCGTCTTAAGGGAAGGTATGCACAGGTGTAGAGACAGGTGAGGTGGGGGAGGGCTGACAGGAAAGTATGGGCATTCCTGTCTGTGGCTTTGAAGTAGCAGGCAAGGTCATCTGCAGTTGGGGTGATGGAGAAGAGTGAAGGAGTGGAGTAGAATGTTTCAGGTAAATGGAGCAAAAGACTTATAAAGATGCCCTGGAGACTGAAGGAACACAGCTGACCAGGGAAGTGGGAGTTCTGGGGAAGTGCTGTTGGCCCAGGTGTGGTGGGAGTGAATGTGGAGCACACCCTCCCAAGAACTGGGTAACCTTTTCCAGCAATGCCCTCAGCTTTGAGCACAAAGAAGGGAGACAGCTCAGAGAAGAGTTTCGGGCTGAAATTCCTAATGGAAAGACAATTTGAAAATGCCGTAGGGAAAGCACAGAGTTCAGGAGTGAGTCAGGCTTCCAGCCGGTGGGGGCAGTGCACAGTGGTATTTTTGAAATATGGCAATATTTTTAAAAATAATACACTGATATATTTTTACTCTAATTAACTCCTAAGTCATAGGTCCTCCTGACTCATGAACTGGACAGGTTGTCAACAGAGCATGAATACTTGCCATCTTGGAAATATTGAGGGGGGCACTTGATTGTCACTGATTATGAAGTGCAGCTGGCAATTAGTGGGTGAAGGTCAGGGATGTTAAATATCTAGCAATGCCCAGGACTGTCTAACCCAAACAAGAATTGTCCTGCCACATAAAGCAGCGCTGCTCCCACTGAGGAACACTGACAAAAATGTGGTAGCCAGCCTCCAGCCAAGTCCCAGTTGATCCCTGTCTCCTGTTATTCATACCTTGTCTTGTCCCTGTCACATTGGGCTAGGGTGGGTCTATGCGGTGGACAGAACATGGCAGAAGTGAGTCACCCCTGAGATTAGGTTATAAAAGATGGTAACTCCTATCCTGGTCACTCTCTCTCTTGGATCACTCACTCTGGGGGAAGCCTTGTGCTGAGCAGCTCTGTAGAAAGGACCTCTGGTGAGGAACTGAAGCCTCCTCCAGCAGCCATGTGATAAGTTTGGAACTGAATCCTCTGGCGCACACAAGTCTTCACAGACTCTAGGCCTGGGCAAAAGCTGGAGTGCAACACACCCAGCTAAGTGTCTTTGTGATTCCTGACCCTCAGAAACCATGTGAAATTCTAAACATCTGTTGTTGTAAGTTGCTGAGTTTGGGAAATAATTTAGTTCAGGGCAAGGTGAGATCTGATAGACAGACACAGTAGACTCAGTTCATAGAGTTCTAACATGAGTCATGGGAATGATAACTCAGGATATGATGTAAAGGAAGTTTGTGTCTACTAAAAGAGAAAAGGGAAATAGCAGCGCTTTGAAGAGGAGGTAAGAACATAAGAGAAGGGGAAGAAGAGGAAGCATTCAGGTATTTGGGTCCCAACTTCTGCCTCGAGAGCCACTCTAAGTGATTGGGCAGCTTGTTCACTGCATGTGGATGCCTGGCCAAAGAGCCAAGTAGTCAGTTTTAAATGTAAAGGTATTAAAATCTCTTTAATTGACAAGTTTATGCCCCATTGTACCTGCTCAGAGAATAGACAGCTATAGGAAATAGTTTATAGGGAAACTTGTTAAAGGTTTGTTTTTTGTTGTTTTTACATTTTCCAGTTGCTTATGGATTACATTTTTGCCCCCACTGAAGTATCAATGCAATAGATACAGCAGTTACTGGATTTTTTCCCCCTGAAATAAAAAGAAAAGAAAGCATTAAATGCAAGTGAATACCCCAATCATTTGCCTTTAGATCAAATTCCAGGGCATTCAGTCATTGTAAAGCATAGTAGGCTAAATAGCAAAATAAGAGGTATTAGATAATCTAGACTTCAAATAACTTGGCCATTGACTATTATGAGAAAAATTGCTTCTTGATAAAGTGTAAGACAGATCTTAAAAATTAATGTGTGCTAAGGCAATGGAATTTGAGGCTCTAAGTATCTACAAAATTGTCTTCCTCTCCACATGAGAATGGAAAAAGGAAGGAAGAAGAAGAGAAAAACCAGAGGAAAATAATCACATTTCTTAGCATTTATCCTCATTTTTTATTTTGCCTCATTCTCCATTTAGATATTCTATTCTACCACTTTATCTTGAAGCCAGGAAATAACTTTTCGCAAGCTGAAGTCAACAGACTGTCAAGATTTTCAAGTTTTTTAAGTCCTTAGAGAAGGGGCTAGGCATTGTAGTGGGTCAATGAATAACCAAAGAAAAATAAGTCTGTAGGACTAAGTATAGGGACCTAGCGAGTCTCCCAAAAGATGAAAATTTCATCTTCCTACTGGACTTGGAGTTACAATTAGGAACCAACAGCTATTCCCAGGATTAAGTTTATGCTAATGACTCGATGTCATCAGTAACAAAGTTCTGCAGGAAACACAGACACCCCCAGGACAGGTCAGATGACAAGAAACAGTACACGCCAGACATCCACGGTATCAGGAAGCATTAAAAAAGGGGGGTATTTGGGTCCCAACTTCTGCCTCGAGAGCCACTCTAAGTGATTGGGCAGCTTGTTCACTGCATGTGGATGCCTGGCCAAAGAGCCAAGTAGTCAGTTTTAAATGTAAAGGTATTAAAATCTCTTTAATTGACAAGTTTATGCCCCATTGTACCTGCTCAGAGAATAGACAGCTATAGGAAATAGTTTATAGGGAAACTTGTTAAAGGTTTGTTTTTTGTTGTTTTTACATTTTCCAGTTGCTTATGGATTACATTTTTGCCCCCACTGAAGTATCAATGCAATAGATACAGCAGTTACTGGATTTTTTCCCCCTGAAATAAAAAGAAAAGAAAGCATTAAATGCAAGTGAATACCCCAATCATTTGCCTTTAGATCAAATTCCAGGGCATTCAGTCATTGTAAAGCATAGTAGGCTAAATAGCAAAATAAGAGGTATTAGATAATCTAGACTTCAAATAACTTGGCCATTGACTATTATGAGAAAAATTGCTTCTTGATAAAGTGTAAGACAGATCTTAAAAATTAATGTGTGCTAAGGCAATGGAATTTGAGGCTCTAAGTATCTACAAAATTGTCTTCCTCTCCACATGAGAATGGAAAAAGGAAGGAAGAAGAAGAGAAAAACCAGAGGAAAATAATCACATTTCTTAGCATTTATCCTCATTTTTTATTTTGCCTCATTCTCCATTTAGATATTCTATTCTACCACTTTATCTTGAAGCCAGGAAATAACTTTTCGCAAGCTGAAGTCAACAGACTGTCAAGATTTTCAAGTTTTTTAAGTCCTTAGAGAAGGGGCTAGGCATTGTAGTGGGTCAATGAATAACCAAAGAAAAATAAGTCTGTAGGACTAAGTATAGGGACCTAGCGAGTCTCCCAAAAGATGAAAATTTCATCTTCCTACTGGACTTGGAGTTACAATTAGGAACCAACAGCTATTCCCAGGATTAAGTTTATGCTAATGACTCGATGTCATCAGTAACAAAGTTCTGCAGGAAACACAGACACCCCCAGGACAGGTCAGATGACAAGAAACAGTACACGCCAGACATCCACTAGCTGAGGCTTATCAATGGTTCCTTAATGAGCAGGAACTGAAGGGTAACAGCAAAACTTTTGTTACAAAACCCCATTACCTCTTGCTGCTCGAAGTGTGATTCATGGACCAGCCACAGCACCAATACCTGGGAGCTTGTTGGAAATGCAACATCTCAGATTCTGTTCCCATTACATAATGGTTGGTACGTAAATGACCGCTAGTATATAAATCATATTTAAATCATGAGCAGTGATAATGCCATTTATCATGTTTTAAAAATAGTCCACAAAAATGTTGCCTTACATATATACACCTCTCATACAGAGAGAGACCATATGCAGCTTTTTCAGTTACATGCCACCTCCAAAGACTGTGGCAGTGTATTATGTGACAGGTTAAAGCAAAATCAAACAAAAAAGCCTGTGAATTTAAGTTGAAACTGTATATAGTATTATATATTTGCTAGGAATTTGGTATTTGTAAAGAAGAAAATAATCAGTCCTTTGTATCTGCATATCAATGGATTCAACTGAAGAATGGAAAATATTTGAAAAAAAATTCAGTGAAATTCCAAAACACCGAAATCTGAATTTCTCACTCATCTTCAACTATTTACATTGCGCTTTCATTATATTTGCGTTTCCCAGGTGGCTCAGACAATAAAGAATCTGCCTGCAATGTAGGAGACACAGGTTTGATCCCAGGGCGAGGAAGACCCCCTGGAGAAGGAAATGACTACCCACTTCAATATTCTTGCCTGGGAAATACCATGGACAGAGGAGCCTGGCAGGTTGCAGTCCTTGAGGTTGCAAATAGTTGGACACAACTGAGCAACTAACACTACACTACTACGAGCTCCGCCTCAGACATGCTGAACCAGAGTCTGCAAACAGGTGAATCATATGCACACTACAGCTTAAGAAGCATTGTTTTGGAGTTCATTGAGCATAAGCATGTAAGCTAGAGCACATGTAGTTCTCAATATTTACAAATATTCATAGATTTCTGATTAAAGAACCCCTCTAGATAGTCACAGTATCCCCAGACCCCAAGGTCAGATGACAAGAAACAGTACACGCCAGACATCCACTAGCTGAGGCTTATCAATGGTTCCTTAATGAGCAGGAACTGAAGGGTAACAGCAAAACTTTTGTTACAAAACCCCATTACCTCTTGCTGCTCGAAGTGTGATTCATGGACCAGCCACAGCACCAATACCTGGGAGCTTGTTGGAAATGCAACATCTCAGATTCTGTTCCCATTACATAATGGTTGGTACGTAAATGACCGCTAGTATATAAATCATATTTAAATCATGAGCAGTGATAATGCCATTTATCATGTTTTAAAAATAGTCCACAAAAATGTTGCCTTACATATATACACCTCTCATACAGAGAGAGACCATATGCAGCTTTTTCAGTTACATGCCACCTCCAAAGACTGTGGCAGTGTATTATGTGACAGGTTAAAGCAAAATCAAACAAAAAAGCCTGTGAATTTAAGTTGAAACTGTATATAGTATTATATATTTGCTAGGAATTTGGTATTTGTAAAGAAGAAAATAATCAGTCCTTTGTATCTGCATATCAATGGATTCAACTGAAGAATGGAAAATATTTGAAAAAAAATTCAGTGAAATTCCAAAACACCGAAATCTGAATTTCTCACTCATCTTCAACTATTTACATTGCGCTTTCATTATATTTGCGTTTCCCAGGTGGCTCAGACAATAAAGAATCTGCCTGCAATGTAGGAGACACAGGTTTGATCCCAGGGCGAGGAAGACCCCCTGGAGAAGGAAATGACTACCCACTTCAATATTCTTGCCTGGGAAATACCATGGACAGAGGAGCCTGGCAGGTTGCAGTCCTTGAGGTTGCAAATAGTTGGACACAACTGAGCAACTAACACTACACTACTACGAGCTCCGCCTCAGACATGCTGAACCAGAGTCTGCAAACAGGTGAATCATATGCACACTACAGCTTAAGAAGCATTGTTTTGGAGTTCATTGAGCATAAGCATGTAAGCTAGAGCACATGTAGTTCTCAATATTTACAAATATTCATAGATTTCTGATTAAAGAACCCCTCTAGATAGTTACACATAGAGATCTCACCCAGGTGAACTTTAGCCATAACTGTCAAGATTTTGATATGCAGATGAGCAAAAATAGATAAGCAGAACTCTCTGGAGATTTATGTTTTAATAAATACCTACCTATATCTGTGGGATGCTGCTTGCTACAAGACTACCTATTAAATACCATAGTAAGAAAGAAATGGCAACCCACTCCAGTATTCTTGCCTGGGAAATCCCATGGTCAGAGGAGCCTGGTGGGCTACAGTCCATGGGGTCACAAAAGAGTTGGACACGACTTCGCAACTAAACAGCAAGAATTTAGCATTTGTATAATGAGCATTTATCTGAAAATCATTTGTCAAACATGTGCTGTCAGCAGGGTTCTAGTCTTTTTTTTTTTTAAGTCTTTTTTTTTTTACATTTATTTATTTCTTTTTTTTGGTTGGGGGGGGGGGGGAGGGGGGAGGGCGGGCCACTTCCACTGGTCTTTCATTTGTCTAGTTTCATCCATCTTTGTTCTTTGGCCCGTGTGGGCCTCCCATCGTGGTGGCCTCTGTGTCCATGAGCACAGGCTCTGGGCACATGCGTTCCAGAGCTCCGGTTCGGTAATTGAACACATGGGACCAGATGCTCCACGGCACGTGGGATCTTCCCAGGCCAGGGATTGAACCGGCGTCCCTTGCACTGCAAGGTGGTGTCCTTACCCACTGGACCACCAGGAAAGCCCAGGGTTCTAATCTTAGAACACTAACCAAACCTGAAGTTTCCCAGGTGGCTCAGACAATAAAGAATCTGCCTGCAATGTAGGAGACACAGGTTTGATCCCAGGGCGAGGAAGACCCCCTGGAGAAGGAAATGACTACCCACTTCAATATTCTTGCCTGGGAAATACCATGGACAGAGGAGCCTGGCAGGTTGCAGTCCTTGAGGTTGCAAATAGTTGGACACAACTGAGCAACTAACACTACACTACTACGAGCTCCGCCTCAGACATGCTGAACCAGAGTCTGCAAACAGGTGAATCATATGCACACTACAGCTTAAGAAGCATTGTTTTGGAGTTCATTGAGCATAAGCATGTAAGCTAGAGCACATGTAGTTCTCAATATTTACAAATATTCATAGATTTCTGATTAAAGAACCCCTCTAGATAGTTACACATAGAGATCTCACCCAGGTGAACTTTAGCCATAACTGTCAAGATTTTGATATGCAGATGAGCAAAAATAGATAAGCAGAACTCTCTGGAGATTTATGTTTTAATAAATACCTACCTATATCTGTGGGATGCTGCTTGCTACAAGACTACCTATTAAATACCATAGTAAGAAAGAAATGGCAACCCACTCCAGTATTCTTGCCTGGGAAATCCCATGGTCAGAGGAGCCTGGTGGGCTACAGTCCATGGGGTCACAAAAGAGTTGGACACGACTTCGCAACTAAACAGCAAGAATTTAGCATTTGTATAATGAGCATTTATCTGAAAATCATTTGTCAAACATGTGCTGTCAGCAGGGTTCTAGTCTTTTTTTTTTTTAAGTCTTTTTTTTTTTACATTTATTTATTTATTTATTTTGGTGGGGGTGGGGAGGGAGGGGGGTGGGTGGGCCACTTCCACTGGTCTTTCATTTGTCTAGTTTCATCCATCTTTGTTCTTTGGCCCGTGTGGGCCTCCCATCGTGGTGGCCTCTGTGTCGCAGAGCACAGGCTCTGGGCACATGCGTTCCAGAGCTCCGGTTCGGTAATTGAACACATGGGACCAGATGCTCCACGGCACGTGGGATCTTCCCAGGCCAGGGATTGAACCGGCGTCCCTTGCACTGCAAGGTGGTGTCCTTACCCACTGGACCACCAGGAAAGCCCAGGGTTCTAATCTTAGAACACTAACCAAACCTGAAGTAAGTAATGTTTTTTTCCAATTTAAATTACAACTCATTAAAGTCAAGATCTACATATAATTGAAAAAGTTTTTAAAACATTTTTAAGAATTTACTCTCCTGTTTTTAATACGGTCAATAGGGAAATCAATTTTCTGTAGGCAAAATACTAGAAATCATCAAATATACACTTGAAATATACTTTCCGATTAGTTCACATAAACAATCCGGGACCAGGAAAAGAGTAGGGAAACTCACAAAATCTGATTAAGAATGAGGTAGTGAGAGATGAACAGAAGAGAGACAGAGCTATAGATAGAGTGAGGCAAACATGCTTGCAATAGTACATGAGGTATTAGGCACATTAAAGCTGTTTTTGTGATACCTGATAAACATTTTAGTTCAGAGTAAGAGATCGTTTCCTGTCATTTCCTTTTGTAAAATTCTGTACCACTTAACCAGCCATGGCTGATCTTACAAAATGTTCTCAGCTCTAAAATTGAGGGGCTGCAGCAGCCCTTTTGTGCTTAAAGGTACTCAGGTAACACCTCCAGTTTGTAGAGTTCCAATATTCACTGTTCTCTGAAAGACCCACCGTAAGGACCTTGCCATCTAATTACTAGTCTTCAGAGCAATGATTTAATTAGACTGCAATGCACACTATAATACCAGGCTAGTAATCATCTGTTCTTTTCTAAAAGATATGCAAAGAATAGAGGGGAATTCAGTAAATTTACTTCAGTAAATTCATGTAAATTGATAGTTAAGGTATTCATCAGAAATCTAAAATTTGGGAATTCCGTAGTGGTCCAGTGGTTAAGACTCAGTAATTTCACGGCTTTTTTCATTGCTTTTCTCCGGTTAGGGAAGAAGATCCCACAAGCCATGAGCCAAAAAAAAGTGTGTATAAAATCTGTGTGTGTGTGTGTATTTAAAAGAAATCTAAAATTTATTTTAGTATAGGACCACATCAAACTGAGTGAAGAATAGTGGGACCCACTGGTTTTATTAACTTATGAACATTAAAAAAAATTGTTTCTCACTTTTAAAAAAGAAATTTCTATGGGTTAGAATCTTCTCAAGGCTTACGTTGCTCTAGTATGAAGTGGCACACGAAAGATGGGTGCTTAAACCTGCTCAGCCTCAGCTCTCATGAATTGTAACAGCAATGGGCAAGGAAGCAGAAAGACTGGCAAATTAATACATATACAGCAAATGGAGATTTCCCATGCAAGTTAATCCAGAAATGCCAAGTATCTTGTTTGCGACAGCCAGTAATTGAAAGATTGGTTGTCGTGTTCACTACCACATGGACAACACTGAGTGAAAGGCTTTCAAGTTTCAAATAAAACAAGCAGAGGAGGAAACAAGATTCATCTTACTGAAGGCAAAGTCATTTGGTTGGTTGTGAATGTGAATGGAAATAAAATATTCTATAGAAAGCAGATAGCACAGCTTTTAGGTGATACCTGATAAACATTTTAGTTCAGAGTAAGAGATCGTTTCCTGTCATTTCCTTTTGTAAAATTCTGTACCACTTAACCAGCCATGGCTGATCTTACAAAATGTTCTCAGCTCTAAAATTGAGGGGCTGCAGCAGCCCTTTTGTGCTTAAAGGTACTCAGGTAACACCTCCAGTTTGTAGAGTTCCAATATTCACTGTTCTCTGAAAGACCCACCGTAAGGACCTTGCCATCTAATTACTAGTCTTCAGAGCAATGATTTAATTAGACTGCAATGCACACTATAATACCAGGCTAGTAATCATCTGTTCTTTTCTAAAAGATATGCAAAGAATAGAGGGGAATTCAGTAAATTTACTTCAGTAAATTCATGTAAATTGATAGTTAAGGTATTCATCAGAAATCTAAAATTTGGGAATTCCGTAGTGGTCCAGTGGTTAAGACTCAGTAATTTCACGGCTTTTTTCATTGCTTTTCTCCGGTTAGGGAAGAAGATCCCACAAGCCATGAGCCAAAAAAAAGTGTGTATAAAATCTGTGTGTGTGTGTGTATTTAAAAGAAATCTAAAATTTATTTTAGTATAGGACCACATCAAACTGAGTGAAGAATAGTGGGACCCACTGGTTTTATTAACTTATGAACATTAAAAAAAATTGTTTCTCACTTTTAAAAAAGAAATTTCTATGGGTTAGAATCTTCTCAAGGCTTACGTTGCTCTAGTATGAAGTGGCACACGAAAGATGGGTGCTTAAACCTGCTCAGCCTCAGCTCTCATGAATTGTAACAGCAATGGGCAAGGAAGCAGAAAGACTGGCAAATTAATACATATACAGCAAATGGAGATTTCCCATGCAAGTTAATCCAGAAATGCCAAGTATCTTGTTTGCGACAGCCAGTAATTGAAAGATTGGTTGTCGTGTTCACTACCACATGGACAACACTGAGTGAAAGGCTTTCAAGTTTCAAATAAAACAAGCAGAGGAGGAAACAAGATTCATCTTACTGAAGGCAAAGTCATTTGGTTGGTTGTGAATGTGAATGGAAATAAAATATTCTATAGAAAGCAGATAGCACAGCTTTTAGGGAGATACGCTGCTTTTTAAAAGATGAATCTGTATTTCAACAATCACATAAAAGCTGAAGTGTTATTTTCTAGTCCTTATTACATTTTAACTGTCACTGAAACTATAGTAATGGAAAAATTATATATGTATATATAAAGTGATTATGAATTATCCATTCATTTTACCCCTTATCTATTTAGATACAATTATAGCCTTGCTCTCCAGCAGTTCCGAAAACAGGATGTTGGTCAATAAAAATTCCAGTTAAGTGAATACATATTCATTTTCTCTGAGTTACTCTGTCTCTTATTTTGTTCTTTATTCTTTTCTCCCAAACTGGGCCAAAGATATGTGTCCTAGAAATCTAACTTTTTTTTCCCAAAATGAGCAGGAACAATAAATAACTCTAAAATTTCTGCTGTTTTTTAGTCTTTTACATTGTCATGTAGTAAAGAGTTTTGCATGCTAGATCGCAAGATGTGTTGTATCTAGGTAGATTAGTAAAATACTAGATAACAGCATTTGACTATAACTACCCTTTTTAAAACTTTGTTTCCATATTTATCCTTGTGTGTAATATATGTATATCATTTCTACTAGATTGTTATTTCCAGGAGGATAGAGATTGTCTTCTTCCTTCTGTATTCCTGAAACATAGCATAGCATAATTTATAGCATAATGTAAGTATGTAATACATTTATTTGTTCATTGACTAATTTTTACTGAACATCTACTAAGTTCTATTCTAAGTTCTAAGTTCTAAGTTAGTTCTAAGTTCTAAGTACTATTTCTAAATGCTGGGGATACAGAATTAAAGAAGAAAGAGAGAAAGTTTCTGTTTCTACTGTGTTATATTCTAATAGTGCATAATCAGTAAAGAAATAAAACACATAATACATACCTTGAGAGAAAAAATTAGGCTGCATCAGAGACGAAACGTGCGCATATGTGAGATGCTACCAGATACTGAATGGTTATAGTAGAAACTGTGCTGTGCCACCCAGATCTCCCTTAGACTGGTTTACGAAAAACTGTGCTGAATGGAAATAAAATATTCTATAGAAAGCAGATAGCACAGCTTTTAGGGAGATACGCTGCTTTTTAAAAGATGAATCTGTATTTCAACAATCACATAAAAGCTGAAGTGTTATTTTCTAGTCCTTATTACATTTTAACTGTCACTGAAACTATAGTAATGGAAAAATTATATATGTATATATAAAGTGATTATGAATTATCCATTCATTTTACCCCTTATCTATTTAGATACAATTATAGCCTTGCTCTCCAGCAGTTCCGAAAACAGGATGTTGGTCAATAAAAATTCCAGTTAAGTGAATACATATTCATTTTCTCTGAGTTACTCTGTCTCTTATTTTGTTCTTTATTCTTTTCTCCCAAACTGGGCCAAAGATATGTGTCCTAGAAATCTAACTTTTTTTTCCCAAAATGAGCAGGAACAATAAATAACTCTAAAATTTCTGCTGTTTTTTAGTCTTTTACATTGTCATGTAGTAAAGAGTTTTGCATGCTAGATCGCAAGATGTGTTGTATCTAGGTAGATTAGTAAAATACTAGATAACAGCATTTGACTATAACTACCCTTTTTAAAACTTTGTTTCCATATTTATCCTTGTGTGTAATATATGTATATCATTTCTACTAGATTGTTATTTCCAGGAGGATAGAGATTGTCTTCTTCCTTCTGTATTCCTGAAACATAGCATAGCATAATTTATAGCATAATGTAAGTATGTAATACATTTATTTGTTCATTGACTAATTTTTACTGAACATCTACTAAGTTCTATTCTAAGTTCTAAGTTCTAAGTTAGTTCTAAGTTCTAAGTACTATTTCTAAATGCTGGGGATACAGAATTAAAGAAGAAAGAGAGAAAGTTTCTGTTTCTACTGTGTTATATTCTAATAGTGCATAATCAGTAAAGAAATAAAACACATAATACATACCTTGAGAGAAAAAATTAGGCTGCATCAGAGACGAAACGTGACGCATATGTGAGATGCTACCAGATACTGAATGGTTATAGTAGAAACTGTGCTGTGCCACCCAGATCTCCCTTAGACTGAGTCCTCTCTTGGGGCAGCCTGTATCCAATAATCACTTTGTGCAATGGTACTGATCTCTCTTGCTCAACTGAAATAGTTAAAAAACTCCAGCTCCAGAGCTCCCTGTAGGATCAGCTGAGGCCTCTGTTGTAACTGCATGAACAGTTTGGCATCTTCCAATTTTCAGTGCTGCTTCCTTCTTTCTCGGTGTCCTGAATATACTCCTCAATAAATCGCCTCATATAAATCTCAGAGTCAGGGTTTCCCTGGTGGTCCAGTGGGTAAAGATTTTGCCTTGCAGTGCAGTGGGCGCCTGTTGGATCCCTGGCCCAGGAGATCCCACGTGCCGTTGAGCGACTGCGGCAGGCGTGTCCAATTAGGAGCCAGTGCTCTGGAGCGCATGCGCCCAGAGCTGGTGCTCTGCGACGGGAAAGGCCACTGCAATGGGAGGCCCACACCTGCCAAAAAATAAAAAAGATGGATGAAAATAAATGATGACTTAGAGGCAATAAAAAAAAGAAAAGTTGAAAAAAAAAATCTGAGTCATAATGAGCAAGGGCATAATGACACTTGGATTTTATTCCAAGTACGGTTGTGACATAGGTGCTTAATATGTGATTCTGGAGTTCAGGGAAGATGTAGAGCTGAGCCTATGAATTTGGGAGTTCTCAGGGCAATTAAAGTCACCTGGGAAATAAATGGAAATGCAGAATAAAAGAGGTCCTGGGGTGAACTCAGGAGCCCTCTGGTATTTAAAGATAAGGAGGCGTAGAAAGAAACAGCAAAGAGAACTAAAAGAAGCAGTCATTGTGATGGGAAAACCATTGATTGGTTGGTGTCCGTAACCAAGAGGGAAAAACAGCTTAAGGAGAAGCAAACAGTCAACTGGGTGAAATGCTGTGGACAGATCAAACTGAGGAAGGCTGAATTGGTTATTAGTTTTTGCAACATTGATTGTAGTTTCAGTGGAATGGTGAGGACAAGAGTATAATTTATCGATTGAATATAACATATAAATCGAGATTTATTAAATGTCTGTTATATTAACAGGATATATCTCTACTTCTTGCTTATTTTAGAAGGCAGCTAACCTGTATTCCAAGTGCCTAGAACAATGCCTGGCACATGTAATGTTCTCGACGTATATGTGCTGCCATTTTTGGTGAGTACATGGCACCAGTGACCTAGTGGTAGAGAATCATAAGCACGGTGAAAATTGTAGTCTTTCTTCTTTATTCAACTACCTCTTCTAATGATCCTGCAAACCATGGGCTAAGTTGGGACCAAAATTCAGACCTCTAGATAAGTTCTTCATTTTATTTGCTACAACATTCTGGCATGTGCATTTGCTTTATGCAACTCTGTGAACCTAAAATCACCTTCAGTTCTAAGTTGAGAAGTTTTTCTGAATGCTCAAATAGTTACTCAACTGATCCCTCAGAGATCTTTTAATGCTTACAAAGAGATCAAATTGTATGAAACTTTCTAATTAAATGTTTACTTTTTAGCAGCAAGCTACTGTATAGCACAGAGAACTATGTTTAATATCCCATGATAAACCATAATGGAAAAGAATATAAAACAGAATGCAGGGGCTTCCCTGGTGGTCCAGTGGGTAGGGACACCACCTTGCAGTGCAAGGGGCGCCTGTTCAATCCCTGGCCTGGGAAGATCCCATGTGCCACAGAGCAGCTGGACCGATGTGTCCAATTACTACCGAGCCAGCTCTCTGGAGCACATGCGCCCAGAGCTGGTGCTCTGCAACAAGAGAGGCCACTGCGATGGGAGGCCCACACAGTTCAAAGAACAAAGATGGATGAAAATGAATAAATGAAAGACCAATAAAAGTGGCCCCCCCAAAAAAGAATGTGTATATATATATATATATATATATACACACACATACATATATACACACACACATATATATAACTGAATCACTTTCCTGTATACCAGTAATTAATACAACATTGTGACTCAACTAGACTTCAATAAAAATAAATTGATAAAAAAGTTGACTTTTTAATTCTATGTTTTTATTAGTAAAATATGAAGAAGTCTGTGTTGTGCTAAAAGTTCCCATTTTACTTAGAAAAATGCCTCTTTAAAATAGAACAGTATGGGATTTAGGATTAATTCTTCTCATCCCAAACAAAATTTCCTTGTTTGATTCTTCTCAGTAAGTATTTAATAAAGCAATAAAACATAAACTTTATCATTTGAACAAACTTTAATGCTCTTTCATGTCCTTGGTGATTTTCTTGAAAAATGATTTTAGATGATGCAGTTTGAACTGAGATAAATTTATGTTGAGCTAGTTTATTTTCAAATAATCTAAGTATTTAACATCAAAAACCAGATGGTGAAAAATGCAGTATTGTGAAATTTTCTAATCTATTTTATAGAGTCAAAGTTTGAACATTGTACTCATAAAAATACAACTTGAAGCTAATATCACTGAACCAATGTTGGCTGAAACTTCAAAAAGCAATTGTCAAATGAAGAAAAATAGGGGCTAGATTAATAAAATTTTATTCTGGTAAGTGTTACTAATCAATACTGCTGATGCAGATGTCAAAATCAAGTGTAATTTACTTGTCTCATGGGCTAATATGTTAGAATACTTTTTTCTGGAAATGTCAAATGGTCTAAGAGAAAACAGAAAATGTCAACTGTATTCAGTTTTGTCATGGAGACAATGATCAAGCATGAGGTAAGCCTTTTTATTTTGGGCCTATATAGGCCAAGTTAAAGCACAGCCTCTGAGCACATGCGCCCTAGGCCTGGGAAGATCCCATGTGCCACAGAGCAGCTGGACCGATGTGTCCAATTACTACCGAGCCAGCTCTCTGGAGCACATGCGCCCAGAGCTGGTGCTCTGCAACAAGAGAGGCCACTGCGATGGGAGGCCCACACAGTTCAAAGAACAAAGATGGATGAAAATGAATAAATGAAAGACCAATAAAAGTGGCCCCCCCAAAAAAGAATGTGTATATATATATATATATATATATACACACACATACATATATACACACACACATATATATAACTGAATCACTTTCCTGTATACCAGTAATTAATACAACATTGTGACTCAACTAGACTTCAATAAAAATAAATTGATAAAAAAGTTGACTTTTTAATTCTATGTTTTTATTAGTAAAATATGAAGAAGTCTGTGTTGTGCTAAAAGTTCCCATTTTACTTAGAAAATGCCTCTTTAAAATAGAACAGTATGGGATTTAGGATTAATTCTTCTCATCCCAAACAAAATTTCCTTGTTTGATTCTTCTCAGTAAGTATTTAATAAAGCAATAAAACATAAACTTTATCATTTGAACAAACTTTAATGCTCTTTCATGTGCTTGGTGATTTTCTTGAAAAATGATTTTAGATGATGCAGTTTGAACTGAGATAAATTTATGTTGAGCTAGTTTATTTTCAAATAATCTAAGTATTTAACATCAAAAACCAGATGGTGAAAAATGCAGTATTGTGAAATTTTCTAATCTATTTTATAGAGTCAAAGTTTGAACATTGTACTCATAAAAATACTACTTGAAGCTAATATCACTGAACCAATGTTGGCTGAAACTTCAAAAAGCAATTGTCAAATGAAGAAAAATAGGGGCTAGATTAATAAAATTTTATTCTGGTAAGTGTTACTAATCAATACTGCTGATGCAGATGTCAAAATCAAGTGTAATTTACTTGTCTCATGGGCTAATATGTTAGAATACTTTTTTCTGGAAATGTCAAATGGTCTAAGAGAAAACAGAAAATGTCAACTGTATTCAGTTTTGTCATGGAGACAATGATCAAGCATGAGGTAAGCCTTTTTATTTTGGGCCTATATAGGCCAAGTTAAAGAGAAAGAAGGCCATTATGTAGATCATTCAGTCTTCAAAACTTGGTGTGGAACAAAAAGGGCTTTTTTTGAAAGGATTCAACGTACTTCAACGAAGTTCATCTGTAACAATTAAAAAAAAAAAAGATTCATTTGCAACCACTCAGTGTTAAAATTGAATTAGGCAAGAATGCAAAATCCACTGGCTGAAAGGTAATTGGAAAATAAGACATTCATTTGGCTTCAAAGATGCATCCTACATATTACTTTTAATTACAGTGGGAAACAGTATATAACTTAAAAAAATTTACACACTTACCTGTAACTTGCTTTCCTTTTTTCTGAGGTAAAATTGACATATCATGCTGAATTGGTTTTAGTGTACACCATAATGATATTTATATATAGTATGAAATGATCACCAAAATAAGTCAACATCTGTTACAGTACATAGTTACAAATTTTTTTTCTTGTGATGAGGACTTTTAAGATGGACTCTTCTAGCAGCTTTCAAATATGCAATACAGTATTATTAACTATAGTGGCCATGAGATTATATCTTCATGACTTGTTTTATAACCGGAAGTATTTTTACCTCTTTCACTCATCTTTCCCACTCCTGCCCCCTCTTCAACTTGCTTTTCTCCAGCAGTAATACCTGGTAGAATTTCCAAATCAACTGGTATTTCTCTTTAATTTGCTATCTGTAATTCTTTCAATGACTGGAAAACATTCTGTGGTTGTGTATATAGTGTGACTTATTGAACTAGTTCCTCCACTGAGGTGCATTTAATTTTTCATCCCAAATTTGCCACCGCTATAGACAATGCTATAACAAAAGCATACTTACTTGTGTATTTATCATATGGTTGGTTTTTTATCAATGAAATTAGTACCCAAGAGTAGATCAAAAGTTTATCTATAGTGACTTATATTTATACATAAATTACTTTTCAAATGAACTAACTCTTCACAGTCTCTCTGTAAGAAATACATGAGATTATTATTGTTCCTCAATCTTATTCCCACAATGATAGTATTACTGCTCTGTAATTTACCAATGTTAATGAAGTAGAAAGTGACACTTCATCAAGGCTTTAATTTGCATTCTCTCATCATGCTTCAGTTTATGCATTTGAAATTACATTTATTGATTATCTGTCTTTGCTCTTCATATTCTTTCCTTATCTTTCTACTGTATTTGTTTTTACATTTATTATTATCTAAGATTACCTTATATTACTAGAAATATCCATGGTTTGTCATCTGTTGAAATTGTCTTTAAATATGTTATTTTCTCAGTTGATCTTATTTATAGCATCTTTGGTCATAAAAGTTTTAAAATTGTATGCATAAATATATGTCCATATGCAGAAATAAATCTTAAAGTTTTCCATTTTAGTTAAGAATGCCTCCCACATGCATAGTGGACAAAATATGATTTATCAGTTTTCTTCATATATGTCTTTGGCTTTCCTTATCAAATCTATATCTATTTTTAAAAATATTTTAGTTTTTAATTTTTAATAGTTTTATTGAGGTATAATCAACCATGCATACCATAAAGTGTCCTAGTAAAAATGTATAACTTAATGATTTCAATGAATGTGCATTACTGTGCATCCATCACCACAAAATTCAATTTTAGAACATTTACATCATACCATAGTGGTTCCTTATGGCCATTTAGTCAAATCCTTCTCCTGTCTCAGTCCCTGGTAAACACTGATCTGATTTATGACTATAGATGTGCCTTTTCTGAAAATTTCATATAAATGGAATCATATAATATGTGGTCTTTGGTTTCTAGCTTTATTTTCTTAGCTTAATGATTTTGAGGTTGTATTAGTTTCCAGAGGTAATAACAAATTACCACAAAATGGAGGACTTGAACCAACAGAAATTTATTGTCTCACAGTTCTGAGGACTAGATTCCAAATTCAACGTGTTGGCAGTGCTGCGCCCCTCCGGAGGCTCTAGAGAAGTATTTCACTTGCCTCTTCCAACTTCTGGTGACTGTCAGCATTCCTTGGCATTCTTGGCTTACAACCACATCACCACAATCTCTGCCTCAGTATTTACATAGCCTTTCTCTGTGTTTTTCGTGTTTTTCTCTTCTCTCAGATCTCCTTCTGCCATTTTATGAGGATGATTGTCACTGAATATAGGGCCTACCTGAATAAATCAGGATGATCGCTTCATCTCAAGATTCTTAGTTGAATTACATGTGTAAAGATACTTTTTTCGGCTGCAGAAATAAAGACAGATCTAGTACCCAGATCTTGGTTTCTAACTACATACTCTTTTAAGGTGAATAAAGCCTTCTTCTGGAAATGGCTGATTTTAAGGTCAAGGTAGGGAAAGGAAGAGATAAACCCAGGACATCTTGCTGTGACAGAAACATCATGATCACAGAAAGACAGAGATCTAGATGATCCCCCTGACCAAAATATGAAAAAAATTGATCATCAAAATAAATTACACTAGGAAAGGATTGTAACCTATTGAGTATAGTAGGAATGCTTTTGTCCATAAATGAACAAATAAATAAATAAGAAGAGAAAAATGTTTCTTATGGTAGAATACCAACCAAAAAGTGTAGAAGAAATTATGACATTGGAATTCTCCTTTCGCTTCTCCATTTTAACCAACATATCAATAAACAATTTAGTCAAAAGCATTACAGGGAACCAGGGAGTGAAAGTTGGGCAGGGGACAGGTTAGTTGCTAGTAGCAAAGGGAAAAAGATAAACTCTATAGTGAGACCTCTGAGCAGGGCCACCTTACTCTGGTGAGTGAACTGTCAGGCATGCGGCAAATCAACACCAAGTGCCACTCAAAGGGAGACAACATCAGATATCAGTCTATGTGGTTCCTGCCCAATACACACATAATCTTCGTGTTACTGTGAAGACACATCAGACAAACACAAACTGGGGGAGTCTACAAAATAACTGTCCTGTGACCATCTGAAATGTTAGTCTTGAGAGTCAAGGAGGGACTGAGAATCTGTTTTCCAGAGACTGGACAAAGCTAGTTGCAGCACATGATCCTGAAAGTATCCTTTTCCTATAAAGAACGTTGTGGGGAGAGTTGGCAAAACTTGAATAGTGTTTCTGTAGGTAGGGTACTTGAGTTATTTGTTCTGATCTCATAATGGTCTGTGAGATTGACATGACTGCCAGTGAAAAAGGGAACTTCCCCAGTGACACAGTCATAAAGAATCCACCTGCAATGTCAGAGACACAGGCGATGCAGGTTCAATCCCTGGGTAGGGAAGATCCCCTGGAAGCGGGCATGGCAACCCACTCCAGTATTCTAGCCTGGGACATCCCATGGACAGAGGAGCCCAGGGGTATAGTCCAGAGGGTTGCAAAGAGTCGAACATGACTGAGCACACACACACAAATGAAAAAGAATAAAATTATGTTGTTAGAATTTCTGAGAATCTGCTATTGGAATAAATCCTATTTGGTCACATGGGTTATTATTTGATTCTTTTATTGGATTTTAGTATTAAAATTCTCCTTCCTCCATCAGGTGAATTGGGGTACTTCCTTTTTTCTAAGATCTTGAAATTATTTACTTTGTTTGGCTAGAATTTAGATATGAATTTGCTAGAATTTCATCCTGTTGCCTTTGTAAATGCTAGATTTTATATCACTTTAAAAAGGCCCTCTTGTATAGAGGGTTTTCCTCTCTTTATTTGGATTGTTATATGTATTGTTTTCTAGGAAATCATGTAGGTGTCAAATTTTAAACTCATTATAGAGTTGCACATAATGTTTTCTTTTCTTTCTTTTTTCTGTTTGGTATTTGTCTTTACTCTTTCTCATTCACAATCTTGTAAGGTTTTTGCTCTCCCTGTTTTCCTTAATCTCAAATAAAAATGATATTTTCTATGCTTTTATGTGCTATTCAAATGAAGTGATTTTTGAGGTTTGGATTTTTTATACTACTTTTGTTTTCTATCTACTTAATTTCATGTTTTCTGTCTTTTAATTCTCCCTTCCTAGTTTTTTTTTTGTGGTTACAATTTTTGTAAGTGATTATAAAGCCTCTATATTTTGACATCTTTATTCCTTAATAATAAAAAATTTAAAGGTATGATTTTTTTTTTCTGTAAATGTAGCTTTTACCAAATATTATAAGCTTTAGTAGGAAATGTTATATTCATTGATTTCTAGGTGTTTTCTTTTTAACTTTTGGCCTTTTTTATTGGTTTTTATTTACTTATTTTCATCAGTCTTTATTCTTTCACCTGTGTGGGCCGCCCATAGCAGTGGCCTGTCTTTTGCAGAGCACTGGCTCTGGGTGTGTGCACTCCAGAGCACTGGCTTGTAACTGGACACACTGGTCCAGCCGTGCCTTGGCATGTGGGATCTTCCTGGGCCAGGGATCCAACCAGTGCCCCTTGCACTGCAAGGCAAACTCTTTACCCACTGGACCTCCAGGGAAGCCCTGTTTTTTGGGTTGTTTTTTTTTTTTGACAATTTTTGACATTCCTTTAAATTCAAGGAATATATAGGTATGTATTTCTGGATTCCAATGTAGTTGAAGTTTTTGTATCCTTTTTATTTCTTTTTAAATTTATTGAATTATGATCAGTAAATCATAATGAGAATTTCTTTAAGGAAAACCACCTAAGTAATTTTTAGAAGTCTTTAGTGGAATATTAAAAAAAAGGAATTTTCTTTGGAGGAACTTAAAAGTTCTTTCTAAATCTACATAAAGTTGGTTCTCATTATTCCCAGTGGTTATGTCATATAGTAGTGCTTCAGTCCATGGGGTAGGAAAGAATTGGACACAACTGAGCAACTGAACAAGAACATGTCATATAAAGACATTTTGGGGGAAAAAAGACACTTTGAAGAGTGAACTTTTGCTCCTGGGGGAGATTGAGGGTTAGATTCCTGTGAACCTCTAGTTACTTTCTTTTGTAATTTTGCATCTAAATAAAAATGATATTTTCTATGCTTTTATGTGCTATTCAAATGAAGTGATTTTTGAGGTTTGGATTTTTTATACTACTTTTGTTTTCTATCTACTTAATTTCATGTTTTCTGTCTTTTAATTCTCCCTTCCTAGTTTTTTTTTTGTGGTTACAATTTTTGTAAGTGATTATAAAGCCTCTATATTTTGACATCTTTATTCCTTAATAATAAAAAATTTAAAGGTATGATTTTTTTTTCTGTAAATGTAGCTTTTACCAAATATTATAAGCTTTAGTAGGAAATGTTATATTCATTGATTTCTAGGTGTTTTCTTTTTAACTTTTGGCCTTTTTTATTGGTTTTTATTTACTTATTTTCATCAGTCTTTATTCTTTCACCTGTGTGGGCCGCCCATAGCAGTGGCCTGTCTTTTGCAGAGCACTGGCTCTGGGTGTGTGCACTCCAGAGCACTGGCTTGTAACTGGACACACTGGTCCAGCCGTGCCTTGGCATGTGGGATCTTCCTGGGCCAGGGATCCAACCAGTGCCCCTTGCACTGCAAGGCAAACTCTTTACCCACTGGACCTCCAGGGAAGCCCTGTTTTTTGGGTTGTTTTTTTTTTTTGACAATTTTTGACATTCCTTTAAATTCAAGGAATATATAGGTATGTATTTCTGGATTCCAATGTAGTTGAAGTTTTTGTATCCTTTTTATTTCTTTTTAAATTTATTGAATTATGATCAGTAAATCATAATGAGAATTTCTTTAAGGAAAACCACCTAAGTAATTTTTAGAAGTCTTTAGTGGAATATTAAAAAAAAGGAATTTTCTTTGGAGGAACTTAAAAGTTCTTTCTAAATCTACATAAAGTTGGTTCTCATTATTCCCAGTGGTTATGTCATATAGTAGTGCTTCAGTCCATGGGGTAGGAAAGAATTGGACACAACTGAGCAACTGAACAAGAACATGTCATATAAAGACATTTTGGGGGAAAAAAGACACTTTGAAGAGTGAACTTTTGCTCCTGGGGGAGATTGAGGGTTAGATTCCTGTGAACCTCTAGTTACAACATTTTTGTCAACCGGTCAATAAATAACCTTCCTTTATGTGTTTTTGTTTAAAGAGCCTTACTTAATATATACAGGTGATTCATTAACATTGAATCCACAGTGAATATTGCAGTAACTCTTGCCTAGATGAAGTTCATCTGCTTCCATGAGGCACGTCACAGCCTTCTTGTGTGTAGGAATCTAAATGGCACTTCACAGCTTGGAGGATTATTTTAAACAGTGAAGTCACTAACAAAAAGCTCCCAAATGCCCAATTTCTGATACCAAATAGACTGAGGAAAGGACACGTCTATAATGTGAGAGTTGAAATAAGAAGGCAGTGTCGCTTTATTTGACCTCGAAATTTTTGCCTCTCTGCGTGGGTCTGTAAGTGATGGAAAAGTTCTGTAAATATTGATTTGGAGGTTACGAATATATTTTTGCACAGCAAATTCACAAATACCTAATCTACAAATAATGAGGATGACTGTATCACAAGTTTTGTGATTGTATTATTCAATTTTTGGGCTTCCCAGATGGCTCAGTGGTAAAGAATCCATCTGTCAGTACAGCAGATGCAAGAGACACTGGTTTGATCCCTGGGTCAGGAAGATCCCCTAAAGTAGGAAATGGCAACCCACTCCAGTATTCTTGCCTGGAAAATTCCATAGACAGAGGTACTTGGTGAGCTAAAGTCCATAGGATGGCAAAGAATTGGACTAGACTAAGCATGTGATCATGCCCTAAGTATCACAAGCATTGTGATTGTAATAATTCCTCTGTCTTTATCTGTCTATATATATCTATTTGTCTCTCAGAATTGGCCAAATCTAATATTCAAATCCTTTACTATAATACTTTATTTAACTTGCATTTCTAATAATTAAAAAAAAATTTGTTTAGCCTCTATGTTGTTTCATGTATAAAACTGGATTATTTTATTTTCTTTATAAATCATGCTTTTTAGTTTTGTATAATGTCCCTCTTCTTTCTGTTTAGAGATTTTTAAACTTCAATTACATGTTCCATGGTACTAGTAATACCATGCCTGCTTTAAGATTTTGCTCTCCTTATTACATTTCATTAATTGTTACTTGTCCTTTCCCAGCTCTCATATAAACTCAGACAGATATTTCCCTAGTATTTTGTGAAAAGAAGTTGCCAACTTTTCCCCAACTTTTCCACTGTTACTCCCCACCCATGACATTGAACGTGAAAAAGACTTCAATTGCAATTTCCTCCTTACTCTTCTCCCAAGAACTGAAGACTTTGGAATATTTTTGCTTCCTTCTTTCTCATGCCCCTCCTCACCACAATTCGTTAGTTTTCCTGAGGTGGTTTAGTTCTTTAAATTCCAGATTATTATTAAAAGTTTCCTTTTTAGTACACTTCTCTATTTCTAGGATCTTTATTTATAATAGTTACACATACTCAGTCTGTCATGGTCCACCTATTTTTAATTAAATATCACGAGTTTGTTGCTCACTATGCCTTTCTTTCCTCTTTAAGTCTCTGTTTTGTTTGTTGGTTTGTTTTTTAAAGTCTTTTTCTAGTATCTTTACCAGATGAGCAATGAGATGTGTGACTTCTCTGAATTCTTCTGTGTCTGCAACGCTTCTCATGAACCCTAAGAAGTGAAACATATTTTTAAGTTGAAAATGTATTTCATTGTCTTCTAGTGTCCTAGTGTTGCAAAAGAGAATTTTATGATAGCCTAATTTTTTCCCCATTATACAAGTTTCTACACAAAAGAATAAGATTTCTCTCTTTATCTTTGGAGTTCAAAAATTTTACCAGGATATGTCTAGTCATGTATATGTGTATATACATACACATTAAAAGAAATATTATATATATAAATAGATATAGATAGATATGTGTATATGTATTTATAACTATCTGTATATGTGATGACATAGATATAGACATAAACACAGACATGGATATCGATATAATCTTTTCTTATCATTCTTCCCTGAAACTTGGTATCCTATCTTCAGTCCAGGGAAGTACTTTTGTCTGTATGCTTCATTTTGTTTTATTTCAATGTATCCTCTCCTTCATGTGCATCATCTTCTCTTTCTGGAACACCACATATTTCATGTCAGTGTCCTTAAGCCTCTCTTCAGTCTCTGTATTCATGACTCAATTTTTCCCTCTGAGCTTTGGAATATTCTTGCATCCAGTTTCCAGGCTACAGTTTGAATCTCAACAGTAACCGTTTTCTTCACTGATGAAATTTTAAATCTAAAAATCCTGTTTTCATTGTTTTAAATCGAGAAAGTTTGTTCTGGGTAGTCCTTGTTTCTCATTAGGTAGTTCTATTATCCTTTCTGTCCAAGTTTAAGTTATGTTCTCTGCCCTCCAGCAATTGTAATTCATAGATAGCCTGTTCTGAATGGTCAGCTTGTTCTCTCTGGTTGCTTGGTCTTGAGTGATCTGCTCATCAGAGCTCTGCTGCAGCTGCTGATTTATGTCAGACAGTTCTGTGAACGGTGGCCTGCCGGAAGTCTCTACCCCTGAGGATGCACGTGTGACTTCAGACAAGCTGTCAGTGCCCGTTAAGGCAGCAAGAGGGAGGCTGTCTGCACCCTATCTTCTTATGCTCTCTCAGGAGAGAGATGACTCGGACTGCTCTAGCTGCACCTGAGGGCCAAGAAGCACATGCACACTTCCTGGGTTGAGGGCAATCCGTTTATGCCTAGCTCACACTTTTTATTCTTTTGCTTATGTGTGTTTTCTTTTCTACAACTGTATTTGCATGTTTGAAAAGCAAAACATGAAATGTCATGGCCTTCCTGGCGCTTTCATTGTTAGTTCCTATTTGCAAAAGAATTTTAGATAGCCTAATTTTCCCCATTTCATTTCTACACAAAAAAAAATTTTTATCTTTGGAGTTCAAAAATTTTACCAGGATATGTCTAGTCATGTATATGTGTATATACATACACATTAAAAGAAATATTATATATATAAATAGATATAGATAGATATGTGTATATGTATTTATAACTATCTGTATATGTGATGACATAGATATAGACATAAACACAGACATGGATATCGATATAATCTTTTCTTATCATTCTTCCCTGAAACTTGGTATCCTATCTTCAGTCCAGGGAAGTACTTTTGTCTGTATGCTTCATTTTGTTTTATTTCAATGTATCCTCTCCTTCATGTGCATCATCTTCTCTTTCTGGAACACCACATATTTCATGTCAGTGTCCTTAAGCCTCTCTTCAGTCTCTGTATTCATGACTCAATTTTTCCCTCTGAGCTTTGGAATATTCTTGCATCCAGTTTCCAGGCTACAGTTTGAATCTCAACAGTAACCGTTTTCTTCACTGATGAAATTTTAAATCTAAAAATCCTGTTTTCATTGTTTTAAATCGAGAAAGTTTGTTCTGGGTAGTCCTTGTTTCTCATTAGGTAGTTCTATTATCCTTTCTGTCCAAGTTTAAGTTATGTTCTCTGCCCTCCAGCAATTGTAATTCATAGATAGCCTGTTCTGAATGGTCAGCTTGTTCTCTCTGGTTGCTTGGTCTTGAGTGATCTGCTCATCAGAGCTCTGCTGCAGCTGCTGATTTATGTCAGACAGTTCTGTGAACGGTGGCCTGCCGGAAGTCTCTACCCCTGAGGATGCACGTGTGACTTCAGACAAGCTGTCAGTGCCCGTTAAGGCAGCAAGAGGGAGGCTGTCTGCACCCTATCTTCTTATGCTCTCTCAGGAGAGAGATGACTCGGACTGCTCTAGCTGCACCTGAGGGCCAAGAAGCACATGCACACTTCCTGGGTTGAGGGCAATCCGTTTATGCCTAGCTCACACTTTTTATTCTTTTGCTTATGTGTGTTTTCTTTTCTACAACTGTATTTGCATGTTTTTGAAAAAGCAAAACATGAAATGTCATGGCCCCTTTCTTTCTGCTTCTAAGCTGTCTTTTTCCTTGAGATAAGAAAAGACAGGCTTCCCTGGTGGTCCAGTGGGTAAGGACACTGCCTTGCAGTGCAAGGGGCACCAGTTCAATCCCTGGCCTGGGAAGATCCCATAGGCCGCGGAGCGGCTGGACCCATGTGTCCAACTACTGAGCCAGAGCCCTGGAGCACATGCACCCAGAGCCGGTGCTTTACAGCAAGAGAGGCCACTGCGATGGGAGGCCCAAACAACAAAGAAGGCCAAAGGACAAAGATGGATGAAAATAAATAAATGAAGGACCACTTAACGTGGCCAAAAAAAAAAAAAAAAGATTTAAAAAAAAAGACTATGCTAGAATTCCTCTGCTATCAATTTATATGTACTGAAATTAAGGGGAAGAAAAGTTCCTGGGAAAGAAGGAGGTTCTATATGATGGGAGAGGTTGCCACTTAATCACTGAGAAGTGTCAAATTTATTGTGCATAAAGTATCAGAAATATATTAGTTTAACATTTACGTTAAAGAAAGATCAGATGCAGAATTTGAAAGCAGAGCCCAGAATGCACCTATTGCACATGAAAGTCCCTGTTTCTAGAGGAAGACATATGAAAATGATTATTGCCATGTTTATTTACAAGTCTGTTTCTAAGAATGAATTAACATTTTAAATTGACTTTTGGAAAAAGCAAAGCACAGATACCTTGTTTTGCTAGAGTGTGATCCTATCTAAAACTGTTAGAAATACCGAGTTCTGTAGTCTCATTGAAGTATTAGACCCTTATGGAAAACATGTATTATTTTTCTGTTTTTTTAACTTTACCTTTTTATTGAGGTAAAATTCACACAACATAAAATTAATCATTTAAAGTGAACAGTTTAGTGGCATCTGCATTGAGTACTTCCCCATGTTGTGTGACAACCACCATCTAGTTCCAAAACATTCTCATCATCTACAAATAAAACACTGTATCCATTAAGCAGTTATTGTTCATTCTCTTCTTTCCTCAGCCCCTAGCAACCACCAACCTGCTTTCTGTGTCTATAGATTTACCTCTTCTGGATATGGCATATAAATGGAAAGGTACAGTATGTGACTTTTGTGTCTGCTTTCTTTCATTGTGCGTGTTTTCCAGGTTTATCCACGTTGCAGCATGTATCAGTACTTCATTCCTTCTTATGGCTGAGACTATCCTATTGTTTGTGTATAGCACATTTTATTTATCCCTCCATCCATTACTGAACATTTGGATAGCTTCTACCTTTGCGCTCTTGAAAATAGTGCTGCTATGAAAATTTGTGTGCAAGTACTTGTTTGAGTACCTGCTTTCTGTATTTTTGGGGTATCTAGAAGTGGAGTTGCTGGATCATATGGATAGTCTATATTTGACTTTTTGAGGAATTTTATTGGGCTTTAGCTGGCTTAACTAGCATGTGGCCATTTAACCTCTGTTTATTTCTATTAGATCAATGAACTAGCAGTCCTATGGGATTACTAGGAAACTAACGATACATATTCCTTACCACAGTTTGGTTCATAGATTATTTTCTCTTTTCCCACTTTCCCTAAAACTGGCTAGTAAAGAAGTAAAGATCCTAAGAAACCTCGATGTTCCAAAGTATATATTAGAAGTTAGATCTCCTGATAGAGAACTGAGAAACCTATTAGCAATCAACAAAGGATTGATAAGCACTTGAGCTACAATTTCTGGAATTGTATTAATTACTTAAGAATTCCAAGATTGGGAGGAAGATAGAGAAGCAAATAGAATAAGGAAACATATACAATTTACATGAAATGTTAAAATTTAATCCTTAAAGTCCAAGTAGTACCTGTTAATTTAAAATCCACACTCTGAAATCAAAACATAGCAGATGGGGCTTCCCTGGTGGTCCAGTGGGTAAGGACACCGCCTTGCTGTGCAAGGGGCGCCAGATCGATCCCTGGCCTGGGAAGATCCCACATGCCACGGAGCGGCTGGACCGATGTGTCCAACTACCGAGCCGGAGCTCTGGGGCGCATGCGTCCAGAGCCAGTGCTCTAAGACGAGAAAGGCCACTGTGATGGGAGGCCCACGCAGGCCAAGGAACAAAGATGAATGGAAATAGATAAATGAAAGATCAATAGGAATGGCCCAAAAAAAAAAAAGAAAAGAAAAAAACATAGCAGATGAATGCTTCAGGGCATTATTTTTAAGGTGAATACCCTTTTAAAATGTTTTTAACCCTTTTTGAGTGTTTTTGAGAATGACACACATATATATATATATATTAATACATACACATACTCTGACTGTGTTTCTTTTTAAGAGAGGGCCAGCAGTCATAGATAATTTGGTTTATTTTAGAGGCATAGCTTAGAATTCTATTTCAATTTTTCCCTTTTCTTCTCCTGTCTCTCCCTCTCTCTCTTTCTGGTTGTTCTGAATGACAAAGAAGAAGACAAATCTAGAGTAATAAAGAGTGCTTCAGGGGAAACTCAGGGGATAGAACCGCCTAATTATGAATTTCCTGAATGTGCAATTTGACCAACAGCAACTGGACATGATTAGTAACCTCCAGCTGTTCTACAAAAACAAAACAGTGAAAGATTTCAAGGCACATTTTCCTTTGGACCTGTTTTAAGGTTTAACATGTGAACGGTGCAGTGTTGCTCTTCTTTTTTTAATAGGGGATAAATTGTCTGAAAAGAAGCAAGTTTCCTACAATGAAAGAACTAGCCTATAGAGCACATACTTCTGCTTGAGGTGAATGTGTTTGAAACTGTGTAAGAAAATGAAAACTGCAAATCTGTCTCCTTATATGTGGAAACAAAGCTGGAAATATGTGCTCTAGAGGCAACTGTAAAATCATATTTCATTCTGGCATATGGGCCAAATGATAAGCACTTACTAAGAATTTTTCCAAGATTGGGAGGAAGATAGAGAAGCAAATAGAATAAGGAAACATATACAATTTACATGAAATGTTAAAATTTAATCCTTAAAGTCCAAGTAGTACCTGTTAATTTAAAATCCACACTCTGAAATCAAAACATAGCAGATGGGGCTTCCCTGGTGGTCCAGTGGGTAAGGACACCGCCTTGCTGTGCAAGGGGCGCCAGATCGATCCCTGGCCTGGGAAGATCCCACATGCCACGGAGCGGCTGGACCGATGTGTCCAACTACCGAGCCGGAGCTCTGGGGCGCATGCGTCCAGAGCCAGTGCTCTAAGACGAGAAAGGCCACTGTGATGGGAGGCCCACGCAGGCCAAGGAACAAAGATGAATGGAAATAGATAAACGAAAGATCAATAGGAATGGCCCAAAAAAAAAAAAAAAGAAAAGAAAAAAACATAGCAGATGAATGCTTCAGGGCATTATTTTTAAGGTGAATACCCTTTTAAAATGTTTTTAACCCTTTTTGAGTGTTTTTGAGAATGACACACATATATATATATATATTAATACATACACATATTCTGACTGTGTTTCTTTTTAAGAGAGGGCCAGCAGTCATAGATAATTTGGTTTATTTTAGAGGCATAGCTTAGAATTCTATTTCAATTTTTCCCTTTTCTTCTCCTGTCTCTCCCTCTCTCTCTTTCTGGTTGTTCTGAATGACAAAGAAGAAGACAAATCTAGAGTAATAAAGAGTGCTTCAGGGGAAACTCAGGGGATAGAACCGCCTAATTATGAATTTCCTGAATGTGCAATTTGACCAACAGCAACTGGACATGATTAGTAACCTCCAGCTGTTCTACAAAAACAAAACAGTGAAAGATTTCAAGGCACATTTTCCTTTGGACCTGTTTTAAGGTTTAACATGTGAACGGTGCAGTGTTGCTCTTCTTTTTTTAATAGGGGATAAATTGTCTGAAAAGAAGCAAGTTTCCTACAATGAAAGAACTAGCCTATAGAGCACATACTTCTGCTTGAGGTGAATGTGTTTGAAACTGTGTAAGAAAATGAAAACTGCAAATCTGTCTCCTTATATGTGGAAACAAAGCTGGAAATATGTGCTCTAGAGGCAACTGTAAAATCATATTTCATTCTGGCATATGGGCCAATGATTGTGTTGTGTGAGTAATGCATACATGTAATCCATGTGGTAAGCTCTGTGGACTGAGAAAAAGTCAGTGTTGTTCACTGAGGCTTGGCAAGCAGAAACCATTTATTTCAAAAAATTTACATGGGCTGAAACAATGTGAAAAATGTACTGTCCATTTTGTCAGCTTGTGAACATAGCAAAAACCACAGCACTCCCTTCAATACAAAAAAACGGGAAAAAAATCTCCTTTTGCTGTTTTACACTTACAGAAGAGTGATTGCTCTTGTATAACAAGGGAATATATGCTGAATGCATTTCACAAATCAAGTCCAAATGAATCACAGATCCAATAATTAAAAAAAAAAAAAAACCACTTTGACAATACAATACACTAAGGGAAGAGCCAAAAACTTCATTTATTTTCATGATGTTCAGATCAAGTTTTAATTGCATTTAGCTATGGATGCTTGAGTTTTAAAGCAGTTATAAAATATCTTCACAAAGTTCATAGTAGCATAAGCCCTCCATAGAGGAACAAAAATGAAGATAGATGAACTTGAAGAACCCCACTAATTTTTGTGAATAACGAGATATCATTTAGGCATTACATTTTTTTATTCAGAGGCTTTAAAAAATATATTGCTTAGGCCATACAGGGGCTTCTGAAGTGCCCCAGAGCAGGCAGGGGAAGAGGACTTGGGCATTTTGTGGATGAAGTTGGAAGTGGGCGTGAATGGTACTCAAAACAGTGCCCTGTTTTTTACTTTAGTTTCTAGAAGTCTCACAAACAGACTTCTGATGTTTCAGTCTCATCTTTCACATTGCTTCCTCTAGTGTTTTTTCCTCAGTCTTATCTGCTATGTCGATTTAATGGCTTTAAAGTTTTTGAGAGGAATTTCCACCTATAAAGGATTAACTGCTAACAGGAATTGCCATCCCACCATAAACAATTAGAAAATCAGGCAAAATGTATGAAATAACAGTTTTCAGACATTAGACATCTGGCAGTGTAGAACTGGATGCCTGAAGGAATCCCTATGATTATCCCAGATTACTGCCTTGAGAAAGGCACAGTATAGGGGAAAAGAACCCAGCATCTTGCTGAGTCAAAGAAATAGATCCATTTGGGGTGGTCAGGCAGCTGTAATCTTAAGAGCAGAGCTCAAAAGAGAGTGCTAAGCAGAATAAGAGGTACAGAAACCTGCATAGAGGTCCCCTTGATTTTTTGCTAACTATCTATCTACATATGCATATAGTGAAACCCCATGCTGCTGGGCATGGAAATCTTCTGAGGAATGAATAATTACTGAGATGCTGTAAGGTGAACAATCCCCAGGGGTCTTTCATAGCAAAACCACAGCACTCCCTTCAATACAAAAAAACGGGAAAAAAATCTCCTTTTGCTGTTTTACACTTACAGAAGAGTGATTGCTCTTGTATAACAAGGGAATATATGCTGAATGCATTTCACAAATCAAGTCCAAATGAATCACAGATCCAATAATTAAAAAAAAAAAAAACCACTTTGACAATACAATACACTAAGGGAAGAGCCAAAAACTTCATTTATTTTCATGATGTTCAGATCAAGTTTTAATTGCATTTAGCTATGGATGCTTGAGTTTTAAAGCAGTTATAAAATATCTTCACAAAGTTCATAGTAGCATAAGCCCTCCATAGAGGAACAAAAATGAAGATAGATGAACTTGAAGAACCCCACTAATTTTTGTGAATAACGAGATATCATTTAGGCATTACATTTTTTTATTCAGAGGCTTTAAAAAATATATTGCTTAGGCCATACAGGGGCTTCTGAAGTGCCCCAGAGCAGGCAGGGGAAGAGGACTTGGGCATTTTGTGGATGAAGTTGGAAGTGGGCGTGAATGGTACTCAAAACAGTGCCCTGTTTTTTACTTTAGTTTCTAGAAGTCTCACAAACAGACTTCTGATGTTTCAGTCTCATCTTTCACATTGCTTCCTCTAGTGTTTTTTCCTCAGTCTTATCTGCTATGTCGATTTAATGGCTTTAAAGTTTTTGAGAGGGGAATTTCCACCTATAAAGGATTAACTGCTAACAGGAATTGCCATCCCACCATAAACAATTAGAAAATCAGGCAAAATGTATGAAATAACAGTTTTCAGACATTAGACATCTGGCAGTGTAGAACTGGATGCCTGAAGGAATCCCTATGATTATCCCAGATTACTGCCTTGAGAAAGGCACAGTATAGGGGAAAAGAACCCAGCATCTTGCTGAGTCAAAGAAATAGATCCATTTGGGGTGGTCAGGCAGCTGTAATCTTAAGAGCAGAGCTCAAAAGAGAGTGCTAAGCAGAATAAGAGGTACAGAAACCTGCATAGAGGTCCCCTTGATTTTTTGCTAACTATCTATCTACATATGCATATAGTGAAACCCCATGCTGCTGGGCATGGAAATCTTCTGAGGAATGAATAATTACTGAGATGCTGTAAGGTGAACAATCCCCAGCAATCACATAAGACCATAAATGTTTAAATCCCCTTCATCCAGAATGGAGAAATCTTGTTGAATACCTAGTCATTTAATAGATCTGAGACGGTCTCTGCCTTAGAAGTGAGGCTAAATTAGCTTTAAAATTGAGGGTATTCTGGAAGCTTTCTAAAAAAAGACTTGAAAATAAACCCTAATATGATAAAACCTAAACTGCAGGTAACCTCGCTGCCTACTAGAAGAAGCCTAACATTGTATAAAGGAATACTCGAACCCACCTGCCTATGCAGGAGACATTGCATTGGCAGTTGGATTCTTAACCACTGGGCCAACAAAGAAGCCCAGGTACTACAGAATTTCTCTTTCAATTTGTTTTTAAAATTCTGGGAATGAATAGTGTTGATGATTGCACAACGTTATGAATGTACTTAATGCTACTGAAATATACACTTGAAAATACTTAAAATGGTAGATTGTATTTTATGTAAATTTTACCACACAATACCATAGCATTTTATGTTACTTACATTTCACATTAAAAATGAAAAGAAATCCCAAGCATATGCCACCTATAATAAACTCATCTTAAATATAAAGACACAGATAATTTTTAAAAGTACTACTAAGGGCTTCCCCTGGTGGTCCAGTGGGTAAGGACACCGCCTTGCAGTGCAAGGGGCTGCCCTCCCTCCCCAACCTGACCCCTGCCCAAAAATAAATAAATAAATAAATCTAAAATTAAAAAAAAAAGTACTACTAAAACACTATACCGTGTAAGCATAAATCAAAAGGTAGTTGAAATGGCCCTATTTATATCTGATAAATCTGAATTTAGAACAAGGGCTCAAAAAGAATATTTCGTAGCTTTAATGGGGACAATTAGGAAGATATAAAAATTGTAATTATTTCTGTACTTTAAAACAGGTATTCAAGTTACATGAAGCAAAAATGGATTAAAATGGAAGGAAAAAAGAAATACATCTATAATTACACAGGGTTACAGAGATAGTGTGGGTTTGGTTCCAGACCACCACAATAAAGTGAATTCTGCAATGAAACGAATCACACAGACTTTTTGGTTTTCCAGTGCATATGAAAGTTATGTTTATACTATACTGTAGTTTGTTAAGTGTGCAATAGCATTATGTCTAAAAATAAGTATGTATGAATATGTATGTCTCTGTATCTTAATTTTTGAAATTAAAAAATTCTAATCGTCATCTAACAACACAGGGTTGCCACCAATCTTCAATCTGAAAAAGCCCAGTATCTGTTGAAGCTCAGTAAAGCAAAGTGCAATAGGCCAGGTATTCTTCTTGTTAGGGAGTTCAACATCCCTTTCCCAGTAACTGATGGAATAATTAGATAGCACTAACAACGCTAACAGCTCAAACACTAACTTTCTAACCAAACGATAATACAAGACACCTTTTCAAATGCCAGTGGAACATTCACAATGATCAACGATAATCTAGATCTTAAAAGAAGTCTCAACAAATTTAAAATCATTAAAAACATACAGTGTGTATTCTCAATCACAATAAAATCAAATTAGAAATCAGTAAGAAAAACAATTCCTGGAACCCCCCCAAATATTTAGTAATTGAGCAATACATTCCTAACTCACTCAAAAAGGACTTCCCTGATGATCTAATGGTTTAAGATTCCATGCTTCCAGTGCAGGGGATGTGAGTTTGATCCCCGGTAGTAGAACCAAGATCCCACATGCCATGTCTGTGGCTAAAATAAATTACTCAAAGAAGAAATCACAAAGGAAATTAGGATGTACTTTTATGTGAAGGAAAATTAAAACAGTATATCAAAATTTATGCGAAAGATGGGCTTCCCCTGGTGGTCCAGTGGGTAAGGACTCCTTGCAGTGCAAGGGACGCCGGTTCGATCCCTGGCCTCGGAAGATCCCACGTGCCACGGAGCAGCTGGACCAATGTGTCCAATTACCAAGCCGGAGCTCTGGAGTGCATGCGCCCAGAGCCGGCGCTCTGCAGCGACAGACGCCACCGTGATGGGAGGCCCACAGGAGCCAAAGAAAAAAGATGGATGAAAATAGAGAAATGAAAGACCAATAGAAGTGGCCCAGCCAGCTCCCCTCCCTCCCTAACCCGACCCCCACCCAAAATAAATAAATAAATAAATCTTTAAAAAAAAAAAATTTATGCGAAAAAGCTAAAGCAGATGCAGAGGGAAAATTAAAACTAAAATTAAATCTAAAGTTTCTGTTTTGAGGAACTAGAAAAAGAAGTAATTAAACCCAAAATAAGCAGAGCACAAGTAATGATAAAGCTAAGAGCAGAAGTCAGTGAAAAAAGGAAATCAAAGATACCAAAAGCTGTTTCCTTTAAAAGAGTGGCTAGAATTGATAAATCTCTTGCCTGAATGACTAAGACAAAAAAAAAAAAAAACCCACCATAAATTATCTATGTATGGAATGAAAAGAAGAATGTTATCAAGCTTATCAGACAATATGAAATAAGGGAATATGATAAACAACTTCATGCCAATAAACTTGACAGTTTAAGCAAAACTGGAAATTTTTTAGAAAAACACAAACTGCTAAACTTATAAAAGGAGAAACAGATAATCTGTATCTAAAAAGTAAATTGAATTTGTAGTTAAAAGTCTCAAAGAAACTCCAGATTCAAAATGGTTTCACAGGTGAATTTTACTAAACGAAATAATATCAGTAAGAAAAACAATTCCTGGAACCCCCAAATATTTAGTAATTGAGCAATACATTCCTAACTCACTCAAAAGGACTTCCCTGATGATCCAATGGTTTAAGATTCCATGCTTCCAGTGCAGGGGATGTGAGTTTGATCCCCGGTAGTAGAACCAAGATCCCACATGCCATGTCTGTGGCTAAAATAAATTACTCAAAGAAGAAATCACAAAGGAAATTAGGATGTACTTTTATGTGAAGGAAAATTAAAACAGTATATCAAAATTTATGCGAAAGATGGGCTTCCCCTGGTGGTCCAGTGGGTAAGGACTCCTTGCAGTGCAAGGGACGCCGGTTCGATCCCTGGCCTCGGAAGATCCCACGTGCCACGGAGCAGCTGGACCAATGTGTCCAATTACCAAGCCGGAGCTCTGGAGTGCATGCGCCCAGAGCCGGCGCTCTGCAGCGACAGACGCCACCGTGATGGGAGGCCCACAGGAGCCAAAGAAAAAAGATGGATGAAAATAGAGAAATGAAAGACCAATAGAAGTGGCCCAGCCAGCTCCCCTCCCTCCCCCACCCGCCCCCCACCCAAAATAAATAAATAAATAAATCTTTAAAAAAAAAAAATTTATGCGAAAAAGCTAAAGCAGATGCAGAGGGAAAATTAAAACTAAAATTAAATCTAAAGTTTCTGTTTTGAGGAACTAGAAAAAGAAGTAATTAAACCCAAAATAAGCAGAGCACAAGTAATGATAAAGCTAAGAGCAGAAGTCAGTGAAAAAAGGAAATCAAAGATACCAAAAGCTGTTTCCTTTAAAAGAGTGGCTAGAATTGATAAATCTCTTGCCTGAATGACTAAGACAAAAAAAAAAAAAAACCCACCATAAATTATCTATGTATGGAATGAAAAGAAGAATGTTATCAAGCTTATCAGACAATATGAAATAAGGGAATATGATAAACAACTTCATGCCAATAAACTTGACAGTTTAAGCAAAACTGGAAATTTTTTAGAAAAACACAAACTGCTAAACTTATAAAAGGAGAAACAGATAATCTGTATCTAAAAAGTAAATTGAATTTGTAGTTAAAAGTCTCTCACAAAGAAACTCCAGATTCAAAATGGTTTCACAGGTGAATTTTACTAAACATTTAAAAAGGAAATAATATCAATAGAATTGTTTTTATGAAATGAGTACTATGCTGAGGTTAAATCAAAGGCAGGGGGCTTCCCTGGTGGTCCAGTGGGTAAGGACACCGCCTTGCAGTGCAAGGGGCGCCGGTTCCATCCCTGGCCTGGGAAGATCCCACGTGCTGCAGAGTGGCTGGACCAATGTGTCCAATTACCAAGCCGGGGCTCTGGAGGGCATGCACCCAGAGCCGGTGCTCTGCAACAACAGAGGCCACCGTGATGGGAGGCCCACACGGGCCAAAGAACAAAGATGGATGAAAATAGATAAATGAAAGTCAAATAGAAAGTGACCCACCTGGCCCCCTCCCTCCCCAACCCACCCCCTCCTCAAAAAAAAAAAAAAAAAATCGAAGGCGTTGCAAAAAAGACTATATATCTAGACACAAAACCTTTAATGACATTTTAGTGTGTCAAATTAAAAATGATAATATGTCACATCCAAGCAATGTTTATCTCAGGAATACAAAATTGTATATCGTTTCATTACTTTTTGATTGAAATACAATTCACATACCATGAAATTGATTCATTTAAAGTATACAGTGCATTGGTGTTTAATAAATTAGTCTATTCAAAAGATTGTATAACCATCACCACTACCTAAGTTTAGAATATTTTTATCATCTTAGATATGTTTACTAATGTATCCATTAGTTATTCCCCAAAGATCTGTATTTTACATTAAAGCTAAGAGCAGAAGTCAGTGAAAGGAAATCAAAGATACCAAAAGCTGTTTCCTTTAAAAGAGTGGCTAGAATTGATAAATCTCTTGCCTGAATGACTAAGACAAAAAAAAAAAAAAACCCACCATAAATTATCTATGTATGGAATGAAAAGAAGAATGTTATCAAGCTTATCAGACAATATGAAATAAGGGAATATGATAAACAACTTCATGCCAATAAACTTGACAGTTTAAGCAAAACTGGAAATTTTTTAGAAAAACACAAACTGCTAAACTTATAAAAGGAGAAACAGATAATCTGTATCTAAAAAGTAAATTGAATTTGTAGTTAAAAGTCTCTCACAAAGAAACTCCAGATTCAAAATGGTTTCACAGGTGAATTTTACTAAACATTTAAAAAGGAAATAATATCAATAGAATTGTTTTTATGAAATGAGTACTATGCTGAGGTTAAATCAAAGGCAGGGGGCTTCCCTGGTGGTCCAGTGGGTAAGGACACCGCCTTGCAGTGCAAGGGGCGCCGGTTCCATCCCTGGCCTGGGAAGATCCCACGTGCTGCAGAGTGGCTGGACCAATGTGTCCAATTACCAAGCCGGGGCTCTGGAGGGCATGCACCCAGAGCCGGTGCTCTGCAACAACAGAGGCCACCGTGATGGGAGGCCCACACGGGCCAAAGAACAAAGATGGATGAAAATAGATAAATGAAAGTCAAATAGAAAGTGACCCACCTGGCCCCCCCCCCCCCCCCCCCCCCCCCCCCACAAAAAAAAAAAAAAAATCGAAGGCGTTGCAAAAAAGACTATATATCTAGACACAAAACCTTTAATGACATTTTAGTGTGTCAAATTAAAAATGATGATATGTCACATCCAAGCAATGTTTATCTCAGGAATACAAAATTGTATATCGTTTCATTACTTTTTGATTGAAATACAATTCACATACCATGAAATTGATTCATTTAAAGTATACAGTGCATTGGTGTTTAATAAATTAGTCTATTCAAAAGATTGTATAACCATCACCACTACCTAAGTTTAGAATATTTTTATCATCTTAGATATGTTTACTAATGTATCCATTAGTATTCATTACCCAGTCCTCTCTCCCCTGTCCCTGCAAAGCACTAATCTGCTATCTCTATGTATTTGCTTATTTGGGGCATTTTATATCAATCAAGTTATACAATATATGCCTATTGTGACTGTCTTTTTTTCATTTAACAGAATGCTTTCAAGACTCGTGCAGGCTGTAGCATATGTCAGTTAATTCCTTTTTACAAATATTTTCCCATTGTTTGGATATACAATAGGCCTTGAGCAACAGCAAGAATTAATCTGCATATAATTGACCCTGCAGTTCCTCCAGAGCCACTATTTAACCAACCATAAACCAAGTAGCACTGTAGTATTTATTACTGAATATATCTACATGTAAGTAGACCCATACAATTCAAACTTATGGGTCAGCTGTACGACATTTTGCTTGTATACTCATCAGTAGATGGACAAATAAGTTGTCAACTTTTCTGACTAACACTAGTATAATCATTCTTATACAAATTTTCATGTAGAGGTATGTTTTCATTTATTTTAAGTATATACTAAGAATAGACATGCAGAGTGATTGGGTAACTGTTAAACTTTTTTTTTTTCTCTTTTCCCCATTGTGCCTCTTTTATTTATATTTCTTTTCATCCTTTTTTTTTTTTTTTTATTCTTTGGCATGTGTGGGCCTCCACTGCAGTGGCCTCTCTCACAGCATAGCACCAGCTCTGGGCCCAAGTGCTCCAGAGCACTGACTCATAATTGGACACACCGGTCCAGCAACTCTGCGGAAAGTGGTATCTTCCCTGGCCAGGGATTGAACCGGTGATCCTTGCACTGCAAGGCAGACTGTTTACCCACTGGACCACCAGAGAAGCTCTGTTTAACTTTTTGAGGAACAACAAGACTGTTTTCCGAAGTGACTGTACCATTGTACAGTCTCCTCAGCAATGCATGAGGGTTCCACCTTCTCTACATCCTCACTGATTTTTATTGTTGTCTCTTTTTATGATTAAATGAGACATAGTAATAAGATTGGTTTACCAATTGAAATTCAATCATGTTAGTGGACTTAAAAACCATATGATCATCTCTGGGCTTCTCTGGTGGTCCTGTCAGTAAGGACACTGCCTTGCAGTGCAAGGGGCGCGAGTTGGATCCCTGGCCTGGGAAGATCCCACGTGCCACACAGCAGCTGGACTGATAGGTCCAACTACCGAGCCAGAACTCTGGAGCGCGTGAGCCCAGAGCCGGTGCTCTGAGTTGAGAGAGGCTATTGCGATGGGAGGCCCACACAGGCCAAAGAACAAAGATAAATAGATGAAAGACCAATAGAAGTGGCAAAAAAAACCCAAAAAACAAAAAACAAAAACAAACAACAAAAAATACCCCATATGATCATCTCAACAGATGTAAGAAAAGCATTTGACACAACTCAATACTCCATTCTTTATATAATAATGAAACAAAAGAAAACAAAATGGGACTCTAAGCAAACTACAACTAGAAACTTCCACAACTTATGGCTCACATCCCAATGGCTGATATCACACTTAATGATGAAATATCTTTCTCTTAAACCTAGATAAAAAGCAAGGATGTCTGTTGCTTCCACTTCTATTCAACAGTGTACAGGGGTAATCCTAATCCATAAAGGAAAAAGTAAAGGCAGATTGTAAAGAAAGTGGTTAAATCTCTTTACTCATAGAGAACATGATCATTATGTAGACATGGTTAAGGTATCTCCAAAAACACTGTAAGATTTAACAGGTATGATTAGGAAAATTACAGGAAACCATGTCAGGATACAATAATCAATTATTTTATCAGCAACAAACAATAAGAAATTGAAAAATTTTAGCACCATTTACAACAGCATCAAAAAAGATAATATACTTAAGGAAAGTTTAAACAAAAGTGTTATAGAATTAAAACTGAAAACTAAAAAGACTACCGAGAAAATTAAGGAAGGCTTCCATCATTAGATATACTATGTTTAATATTATATATCAATATTAAGATGTCAATTTTCCCCAAATTTATCTGTAGATTCAATGTCAAGCGAAACCCCAGAAGACTTTTTGTTTAGAAATTAAGTTGATTATAAATTTTATATGGAAATGCAAAAATTTTAAAACAGGAAAATAATTTTGAAAAGAAGAACAAAGTTGGGGGAAACTACACTACCTGTTTCAATCTTTATCATAAAGCTACATTAATCAAGGTTATGGTGCCAGGGTAAGAATCAAACAGGCTTCCCCAGTGGCTCAGTGGTAAAGAATCTGCCTGCAATGCAGGAGATGTGGGTTCAATCCCTGGGTCAGAAAGATCCCTTGGAGGAGGGCATGGCAACCCACCAAGGAAAATCCCATGGGCAAAGGAACCTCGTGGGCTACAGTCGATAGGGTCTCAAAGAGCTGGACACAGCTGAAGCACGCATAAGAATTAGACATAGACATCACGTGAAACCAAAAGGAAAAAAAAAAAAAAAAAATTGATCATCTCAACAGATGTAAGAAAAGCATTTGACACAACTCAATACTCCATTCTTTATATAATAATGAAACAAAAGAAAACAAAATGGGACTCTAAGCAAACTACAACTAGAAACTTCCACAACTTATGGCTCACATCCCAATGGCTGATATCACACTTAATGATGAAATATCTTTCTCTTAAACCTAGATAAAAAGCAAGGATGTCTGTTGCTTCCACTTCTATTCAACAGTGTACAGGGGTAATCCTAATCCATAAAGGAAAAAGTAAAGGCAGATTGTAAAGAAAGTGGTTAAATCTCTTTACTCATAGAGAACATGATCATTATGTAGACATGGTTAAGGTATCTCCAAAAACACTGTAAGATTTAACAGGTATGATTAGGAAAATTACAGGAAACCATGTCAGGATACAATAATCAATTATTTTATCAGCAACAAACAATAAGAAATTGAAAAATTTTAGCACCATTTACAACAGCATCAAAAAAGATAATATACTTAAGGAAAGTTTAAACAAAAAGTGTTCTAGACTTAAAACTGAAAACTAAAAAGACTACCGAGAAAATTAAGGAAGGCTTCCATCATTAGATATACTATGTTTAATATTATATATCAATATTAAGATGTCAATTTTCCCCAAATTTATCTGTAGATTCAATGTCAAGCGAAACCCCAGAAGACTTTTTGTTTAGAAATTAAGTTGATTATAAATTTTATATGGAAATGCAAAAATTTTAAAACAGGAAAAATAATTTTGAAAAAGAAGAACAAAGTTGGGGAAGCTACACTACCTGTTTCAATCTTTATCATAAAGCTACATTAATCAAGGTTATGGTGCCAGGGTAAGAATCAAACAGGCTTCCCCAGTGGCTCAGTGGTAAAGAATCTGCCTGCAATGCAGGAGATGTGGGTTCAATCCCTGGGTCAGAAAGATCCCTTGGAGGAGGGCATGGCAACCCACCAAGGAAAATCCCATGGGCAAAGGAACCTCGTGGGCTACAGTCGATAGGGTCTCAAAGAGTTGGACACAGCTGAAGCACGCATAAGAATTAGACATAGACATCACGTGTAACAGGTAAAATAATAAGACTTCTAGAAGAAAATCTTTGTGACCTTTTTTTAGTGTATATATTAAATGTTTAATCCTGTAAATTCACCTTAATAGTTAAAATATAATTGATCATCTTTTGAAGATTACAGGGAAATTAATTACCTTAAACTGATAAACACAAGGAAATAAGTAAAGTGCCTTTCTTACATATGACATTATAATTTAAAAAAAATTTTAATCCCTGTGATAACACTTTTTTAATGGGGTATATTAAGTGCCTTTCTTACATATGACATTATAATTTAAAAAAAATTTTAATCCCTGTGATAACACTTTTTTAATGGGGTATATTTGTTTTACAATGTTGCATTAGCTTCAGGTGTACAGCGAAGTTATTGTTATATGTTTTTACAGAGTTTTCTTGTTTACAGGTATACATTATCCCCAAACAGTCATAGCTATATCCCTGACCCCTCTCCCTGAGCATTCCCTCCCTTTTCCCTCTTTCTCCCCCACCGCCCCAGGTTGATGCTTAGTCCCCATGTAGGTTCCCTTAGTGTTACAGCTTAATCACTGTGGTAATCTCTATTACATATGATAGTGTAAGTTTCCTTGTTGCTCTTTCCATACCTCTCGTCCGATCTTCCCTCCCCTCAATGACCATAGGTCTGTTTTCTAGGTCTGTTTCTCCATTGCCATTCTGCATGTGCATTTATCGGTACCATCTTCCTAGATTCCATATATATGTGTTAGTACACTATATTTGTCCTTTTATTTTTTACTTACTTCACTTTGTATAATAGGTTCTAGATTCATCCACCTAATTAGGATTGATTCTTTTCAATCTTTATCATAAAGCTACATTAATCAAGGTTATGGTGCCAGGGTAAGAATCAAACAGGCTTCCCCAGTGGCTCAGTGGTAAAGAATCTGCCTGCAATGCAGGAGATGTGGGTTCAATCCCTGGGTCAGAAAGATCCCTTGGAGGAGGGCATGGCAACCCACCAAGGAAAATCCCATGGGCAAAGGAACCTCGTGGGCTACAGTCGATAGGGTCTCAAAGAGTTGGACACAGCTGAAGCACGCATAAGAATTAGACATAGACATCACGTGTAACAGGTAAAATAATAAGACTTCTAGAAGAAAATCTTTGTGACCTTTTTTTTTTAGTGTATATATTAAATGTTTAATCCTGTAAATTCACCTTAATAGTTAAAATATAATTGATCATCTTTTGAAGATTACAGGGAAATTAATTACCTTAAACTGATAAACACAAGGAAATAAGTAAAGTGCCTTTCTTACATATGACATTATAATTTAAAAAAAATTTTAATCCCTGTGATAACACTTTTTTAATGGGGTATATTAAGTGCCTTTCTTACATATGACATTATAATTTAAAAAAAATTTTAATCCCTGTGATAACACTTTTTTAATGGGGTATATTTGTTTTACAATGTTGCATTAGCTTCAGGTGTACAGCGAAGTTATTGTTATATGTTTTTACAGAGTTTTCTTGTTTACAGGTATACATTATCCCCAAACAGTCATAGCTATATCCCTGACCCCTCTCCCTGAGCATTCCCTCCCTTTTCCCTCTTTCTCCCCCACCGCCCCAGGTTGATGCTTAGTCCCCATGTAGGTTCCCTTAGTGTTACAGCTTAATCACTGTGGTAATCTCTATTACATATGATAGTGTAAGTTTCCTTGTTGCTCTTTCCATACCTCTCGTCCGATCTTCCCTCCCCTCAATGACCATAGGTCTGTTTTCTAGGTCTGTTTCTCCATTGCCATTCTGCATGTGCATTTATCGGTACCATCTTCCTAGATTCCATATATATGTGTTAGTACACTATATTTGTCCTTTTATTTTTTACTTACTTCACTTTGTATAATAGGTTCTAGATTCATCCACCTAATTAGGATTGATTCTTTTGAATTTCTTTTTATGGCTGAGAAGTATTCCATTGTGTATATGTACCACAGTTTCTTTATCCATTCATTCGTTGATGGACATCTAGGTTGCTTCCATCTTCTAGCTATTGTATAGAGTGCTGCAATGAACATTGGAGTACAGGTGTCTCTTTCCATTTTGATTTCATCAGGGTATATGCCTAATAATGGGATTCTGAGTCATATGGTGCTTCTATTTTTAGGTTTTTTAGTTATCTCCATACCGTCATCCATAGAGGCTGTATCAATTTGTATTCCCACCAACAGTGCAGGAGTGTTCCCTTTTCTCCAAACCCTCTCCAGCATTTATTGTCTGCCGATTTTTTGATGATGTTCATTCTGACTGGTATGAGGTGGTATCTCATTGTAGTGTTGATTTGCATTTCTCTAATAACAAGCAAGGCTGAGCATCATTTCCTGTGCTTTTTTGGCCATCTGTATGTCTTCTTTGGAGAAATGTCTCTTTAGGTCATTTTCCCATTTTTTGATTGGGTTGTTTTTTTGGTGAGTTGTCTAAGTTGTTTGTATATTTTGGAAATTAATTCTTTGTCGGTTGTTTCATTTGCTATGATTTTCTCCCATTCTGTGTGTTGTTTCTTTACCTTATTTGTAGTTTCTTTTGCTGTGCAAAAGCTTTTAGGTCCCATGTTTATTTTCATTTTTATTTCCAGTATTCTAGAGGCGGGTCAATAGACTTTTTAGGTCAGTTTACATTTTCTGTTTACAGTCTTCCCCTGCTATATCCCCCTTTTTTTTCCGCCCCAGGTTGATGCTTAGTCCCCATGTAGGTTCCCTTAGTGTTACAGCTTAATCACTGTGGTAATCTCTATTACATATGATAGTGTAAGTTTCCTTGTTGCTCTTTCCATACCTCTCGTCCGATCTTCCCTCCCCTCAATGACCATAGGTCTGTTTTCTAGGTCTGTTTCTCCATTGCCATTCTGCATGTGCATTTATCGGTACCATCTTCCTAGATTCCATATATATGTGTTAGTACACTATATTTGTCCTTTTATTTTTTACTTACTTCACTTTGTATAATAGGTTCTAGATTCATCCACCTAATTAGGATTGATTCTTTTGAATTTCTTTTTATGGCTGAGAAGTATTCCATTGTGTATATGTACCACAGTTTCTTTATCCATTCATTCGTTGATGGACATCTAGGTTGCTTCCATCTTCTAGCTATTGTATAGAGTGCTGCAATGAACATTGGAGTACAGGTGTCTCTTTCCATTTTGATTTCATCAGGGTATATGCCTAATAATGGGATTCTGAGTCATATGGTGCTTCTATTTTTAGGTTTTTAAGTTATCTCCATACCGTCATCCATAGAGGCTGTATCAATTTGTATTCCCACCAACAGTGCAGGAGTGTTCCCTTTTCTCCAAACCCTCTCCAGCATTTATTGTCTGCCGATTTTTTGATGATGTTCATTCTGACTGGTATGAGGTGGTATCTCATTGTAGTGTTGATTTGCATTTCTCTAATAACAAGCAAGGCTGAGCATCATTTCCTGTGCTTTTTTGGCCATCTGTATGTCTTCTTTGGAGAAATGTCTCTTTAGGTCATTTTCCCATTTTTTGATTGGGTTGTTTTTTTGGTGAGTTGTCTAAGTTGTTTGTATATTTTGGAAATTAATTCTTTGTCGGTTGTTTCATTTGCTATGATTTTCTCCCATTCTGTGTGTTGTTTCTTTACCTTATTTGTAGTTTCTTTTGCTGTGCAAAAGCTTTTAGGTCCCATGTTTATTTTCATTTTTATTTCCAGTATTCTAGAGGCGGGTCATAGGAGATCTTGCTTTGATTTATGTCATTGAGTGTTTTGTCTATATTCTCCTCTAAGAGTTTTATGGTTTCTGGTAAAAATACGGAATGCTTCATGAATTTGCGTGTCATCCTTGCGCAGGGGCCATGCTAATCTTCTCTGTATCATTCCAATTTTAGTATATGTGCTGCTAAAGCAAGCACTCTTTGTGACCTTTAGTTAGACAAGATTCTTTTAGATAGGATGCAAAAAGCATGAACCAAAAAATAAAGAACTTAATTAGACTTCATAAAATTTAAAACTTCTCCTAAAATGACTGTTAAGAAAATAAAATTCAAGCCGTGGTTTTTGATAAACTGTTTGCAAAACATAATCTTGATAAAGGACTTTTATTCAGATAATATAAATAATGGGGGAAAGATTTAAACTGACATTTCACCAAAGAAGCTATGGGAACAACAAATAAACACATTTAAAAAATACTCAACATCATTTGGGAAGTGCAAGTTAAAATTGTGATGATATACACTGTACGCCAATGAGAGGACTCATTTAAAGACTTACAACACTGAATGTTGGCAAGCATGTGGAACAACTGGAAATCTCACACATTGTTGGTAGGAATGTAAAATAGCACTCCTATTTTAGCAAGAATCTTGGTAATTTCTTAAAAAGTTAAATATGCAGTCACCATGTAACCTAGCAATTTCATTCCTAAGCACTTACCCAAGAGAAATGAAAATAGTTGTCCACAGACACATTTGTATATGCGTGGTTATGACTGCTTCAAGATAACAAACATTTGAAAACAAGCCTAATGTCCATCAACAAATGAATGCATGAACAAGTTTGGCATATCTGTTCAATAGATTAGTAATGAGAGGTATATAGAAATGAACAATATGTGCTATAACAGTAATGCATCTCCAAAACACTGTGCCAAGTGAGAGAAGCCAGATATAAAATGTATGGTTACATTATATGGATTCTAGATTTAGTAACCAAAATCAGATTAGTGGTAAGCTAGGGGAAGGGGCAGGAATGGTTGATTGAAAAGAGCAAACGTGAACTTTATGGGGTGACAGAAATGTGTGGTATCTTGATTAGTTACAGGGGTGCCTTCATTTGTCAAAAGTCTTAAAAATGTACATTTAAAATTGATGCATTTTTATTATATGGAAACTAAAACCTCAAGAAAGAAAAAAATTGTACAGAGGAAATATATTTTTTGAGAATATCCTCGGCTATCTCACTCTTTCTCCCCCACTTCTCCTCTCCCACCCCTGATTTCTGCTCTTGAGTCACAACCTTCTTTCATTTGCCGGCTCTCCAAATATTTGGAGAGGTCTCTATCAATGGCTTCCTTCACTCGCTCACCCACCCCCACCAGTCTCCTCTCTCACAGGTTAAACATTGCCAGTTCTTCAGTCATTCACATTTCATGTAGTTTCTGACCTTGATTTAAAAAACCAAAAAGCTGCAACTGGAAAAGCTGTATAGCTTGAACAGGGAGGCAAGATTGGAAGGTTTATGCATTCCGCTACCTAACGAGAATATTCCAAGGTCTGGGTAACCAAAATAAAGCAAACACAAATACAAGTGTTTACAGTGGCGAGTACAGGGGCCCAAATCACGCAAGACCACATAAGCCACTGTCAAGATTCGGATTCCTCTTCAGTAGGTTTTAAAAGGAAAGAGATGTGATCTAACCCAGGGCAGCTCTGGGGTTGGACAAGAAGTATTTCCTTTGGTTAGTTTCTGCTGCTGCACACACCGGGGTACTCGCCATCCCAGTAGCTCCATCATCCTTGATATGATTTCTCTTTCAAATGTCCTGCAGTCTCTGAAGCACAGTGCCTTTAGAACAGCATTTACAGTGGTTTGGTCTCTTAGGTTTTCTCCTACTTATCGGCTTTCTTGACCCAACTCTGTGTAGATATTTAACTTGGACAGCTGTTCAACTTCCCTGTTTTCTCACCTGTAAAATCAGGATAGACATTGTAATACTTTCAAAGTGCTTTTTACTTGAATTGCTAAACAGGAAAATGGTGAGAGAAGCCAGATATAAAATGTATGGTTACATTATATGGATTCTAGATTTAGTAACCAAAATCAGATTAGTGGTAAGCTAGGGCAGGGCAGGAATGGTTGATTGAAAAGAGCAAACGTGAACTTTATGGGGTGACAGAAATGTGTGGTATCTTGATTAGTTACAGGGGTGCCTTCATTTGTCAAAAGTCTTAAAAATGTACATTTAAAATTGATGCATTTTTATTATATGGAAACTAAAACCTCAAGAAAGAAAAAAATTGTACAGAGGAAATATATTTTTTGAGAATATCCTCGGCTATCTCACTCTTTCTCCCCCACTTCTCCTCTCCCACCCCTGATTTCTGCTCTTGAGTCACAACCTTCTTTCATTTGCCGGCTCTCCAAATATTTGGAGAGGTCTCTATCAATGGCTTCCTTCACTCGCTCACCCACCCCCACCAGTCTCCTCTCTCACAGGTTAAACATTGCCAGTTCTTCAGTCATTCACATTTCATGTAGTTTCTGACCTTGATTTAAAAAACCAAAAAGCTGCAACTGGAAAAGCTGTATAGCTTGAACAGGGAGGCAAGATTGGAAGGTTTATGCATTCCGCTACCTAACGAGAATATTCCAAGGTCTGGGTAACCAAAATAAAGCAAACACAAATACAAGTGTTTACAGTGGCGAGTACAGGGGCCCAAATCACGCAAGACCACATAAGCCACTGTCAAGATTCGGATTCCTCTTCAGTAGGTTTTAAAAGGAAAGAGATGTGATCTAACCCAGGGCAGCTCTGGGGTTGGACAAGAAGTATTTCCTTTGGTTAGTTTCTGCTGCTGCACACACCGGGGTACTCGCCATCCCAGTAGCTCCATCATCCTTGATATGATTTCTCTTTCAAATGTCCTGCAGTCTCTGAAGCACAGTGCCTTTAGAACAGCATTTACAGTGGTTTGGTCTCTTAGGTTTTCTCCTACTTATCGGCTTTCTTGACCCAACTCTGTGTAGATATTTAACTTGGACAGCTGTTCAACTTCCCTGTTTTCTCACCTGTAAAATCAGGATAGACATTGTAATACTTTCAAAGTGTTACTGAAATGATAAAATGTATTAATACATGTGAGATGCTTTCAGTATTACCAGGTGTATAGTAAGCAGTCTTTAAGTATTTTCTGTTACTATTTGCCTAAGCATAAAGAGGAAAATCTTACAAACTTCCAGACAGAATGAATAAGTTATCTGAAAAGGGGGGAAGGAGGATATGGGAGGGGAAATAGACTGGCAGTGAAATTCTCCTTTGCAACAGTGGAAGGTAGTGAAATATATTTTAATATGAAAAATCCTATGACCAGTTGCTATATATTTCACTTGTCAAAATGAAAGGAAGATGTTATTACATGCGTGTAAAATGCATGCTCTTACCCATAGCATGCTCTTACACAATGCATGCTCTACACAATGCATGCTCTTACACAAGGTTTTTCTGTTATTATTAGTAACAGGGTCAGATCCATAAGGCCAGGATCTAAGACTTGGAATCTTCCTTCCTGGGTGATAACTATCTTCCACCTGCATACCACACAGGCCGTGACCCATTCTTCTCTCTGTTCTTTCCCATTTACATTTCAATTATTCCAGCCTCAGGAAGCCAAGGAAAGGCTTCACATTCCATCTAAAAAGTAATAAGCCCAATTTTGCTCATTTATGTTAAATATTAATAAATATTGATTAGGGGAACAGAAAAAAATGTATTTAGGCAACTCAAAATATAGAAATGCTGGAAAATACCAAAACCAAAGGATTTTGCCTATTTCATGGTGAAATTGCTCTTGCTTTTACTTAATTTTAAAACTCCTAATTGTATAAAAAGAATTTCATATAATTGAAAAAAGAATTTGATATAATTGGAAACTTCATTATTTCATGATTTGTGTTGTTTTTCCAGTAGTTACCCTATTCTCTGATATGATTGCCATTAATTGTTCAAAAACCAGATTGTTTGATTATTGCTGAATTTAAGATTGTTTGCAAAAACTAATTTGAAGTTTGAAAATTTAGTGTTTTCCAAAGAGGAGGAAAGGGTTACAAATCCATGTAAACTGTATTTGCCAGGGCTTTTATGTCTGAATTTTTATTCAAAGCAATTTAAAGGGAAAAGTAATTCTTATGTTTCTGATTCATTTATGCTTGAATCATCAAATTGCTGCTTTTCTAAGAGCTATTTGATGTTCCACTAGCTTTTGAATCCTTTAAGACTTTTTAATGTCTTTTTTCTCCCTAGTTATAGACTTTCTGCTCTCTGTGGGTTTTATCAGTCCAGTGTGTGCCTCCTATTTAACCCACACTTCTCAGACTGAACCATTTCATGAACAGACTCACTCTTACTCTTACCTCGGGATCTGTGCACAAGTGCCTTTCTCAGCATGAAACACTCTTTTATGGTAAGCTTCTGTATTTTTCTTTCTTTCTCTTTTTTTTGTCTAAAGGTCCATTTTCCAATGAGGCTTATCCTGACCTCCCTATTTAAAATTACAAAACAAAAATTTACTCTAAAATATAGCAGAAAAATGGCTTAGCTAAGTGAAACTTAGAACCAAAAAAATGTTGGAGGGACTTTGAAGTTTTTCTGGTTCAAATATCTCACTTTACAGATGAAGTCTAGAGAAGTTAAATGGCTTCCCTCAGATCGACAACTAGTTAACTCCAGAAATTTCATGGGCATCTCATACTCAACATGCCTCAGACTGAACTCTGGTTGTCTCCTGAATCCTGTTCCCAGTCTTGGTTGATGGTAATGCCATTCTTTAGGTTACTCAGGCCAAATACCTTGGAATCATTCTCATCATCCTTTCTTTTACACCCTCCCCCATACCTAATCTATCAACAAATCCTATTTGCTCAGCCTTCAAGATTGATACAGAATCTCTCCCGTCTGCATCTCCCACACTTACTCATCATCTCACACTCAGATTACTGCAGTAGTCTCTTAACTGTCTCCTTCCTCTACTCTTGTTCCCAACGGTCTATTCTCAGGCAGTAGCTGGACTGACTTAAACCCAAGTCAGTTCATACTACTCTTGGGCTCTGTTCCAAATCTACGAATAGCTCCCTATTTCACTCAAGCTGTACCTCTGGAACCCTCCACCGTTTGACCTCTCATATCCTCCCAAACTTATCTTCCACTCCTCTACCCCTTGCTTGCTGTCCTTAAACATAGTTATCTCCTTGCTAGTCCTTGAATAATCCAGACAAATTTGCATCTTATGGTCTGATGACACACAACACAGGCATTTTTCTGAGAATGAAAAGCATTAATTTGTTAAGTGTAACTAGACAAAATAGGGTCTTCCCTGGTAACTCAGTGGTAAAGAATCTTCCTGCAATGCAGGAGACCCAGGTTTGATCCCTGGATTGGAAAGATCCCCTGGAGGGAATCATGGCAACCCACTCTAGTACTCGTGCCTGGAGAATTCCATGGACACAGGAGCCTGATGGACTACCGTCCATAGGGTCACACAGAGTTGGGCACAACTGAATTGGCTATGCATCAGCAGCAGCAGATAAAATAACCCACAATTTTTGTAACCTGTTCTGCTGTTCCTTAACTTTGAATTTACCAATATCCTCAGCAGATGAAAACACTCCCAAGGATTTCCCTTGTGGCCCATGGTTAAGACTCCAAGCTCCCAATGCAGGACCCAGGTTTGACCCCTGGTAGGAGACCTAGATACCACATGCCCCAACTAAGGGCCAGGGCAGCCAAATAAATTTTTTTTTTTTTAAAGAAAACACTCCCAGAGTTAGCTAGGTTCCACTATCAGATGGTACAGGCCTGAAGACAAACCTGATCTATGGATGAGAGCTGCACCATTAGTTGGTGGGGAAACCACTGCATTAAAATGGTAACCCCCTCCTATCTCCCTGTTTGCCGTTTGGTTTATGACCCGAGCACTGCTGTAAGCATAATAAACTCACCGGCTCTTGTTTCACACTGCTTCTTCCAAGGACTTTCATCTAAGAATACCACTTGGGGAGAATGTTTCTAGGCAGTGATCTATTGCTCTTGTTTCCCCTTGGATAAGACTATGGAGCTTTGAACTTTCTCAACCTCTGGGAGACCTTGATTGGGAATCAGAAACCATTTCTATGAAGGGCTGAGAGGAAAGTCTGATTTCAGTAAATCAAGGATGATAAATGATTGTGATCCCACAGACTGTGGCTCTGAAACACATTCCTTGTTCTGACAGCAAAACATGTTCTCTTTAGAGGGAGGAGAAATAATCAGAAAGGATTGGTAGCTTGGCTCTCTGCATGGAAAATGTTCCTGTGTTATAACAATAAAAGATTTACTGCAGTCCTTTCTTACCATTCTCTCTATCGTGCTCACTTCACACTTTCCCTTTGCTTATCTATTACTGCAACACCCTCCCATCCTCTCTGCTTACCTAATGTCCGTTGCCACCAAACATCCATTCCTCTGTTTCTGGGAATACTTTACCATGTTTCCTTTGAGAAGTCTGCCCCCTGTTTTTGGTGAGATTGACTCCAGTCTGAGTTCTAGAGGTGGGTCCAGATTGGTTTAAAGCAATCACTAGATCCCTTTGCCCAGGCCACCATGAATGACTTATGCATTGACACATAACCTAGGGTGCATTAACTAGGGATTTTGGGCAAGAGGCACTTCCTTGCTTTCTCTCAGAGCCTCCTGGAAAGGATTCCATCTTCTCCTGGACAACGTGATGTGGAGCTATGTGGCCTAAAACTGCTGTGGGCATTTTGCTGCCAGGAAGGAAACTAGCTAAAGAATACAGTCAGCACTCACTTTCATTCCCTCTACCACAGACTTGGGTACTTTAAAACTACTAAATTATTTCATTAAATAAGGAGCAAAGTCATTTTAAATACTGTGATGACAGTATTGGTTTATGGAAATAAATTGCTAGGTTCCACTATCAGATGGTACAGGCCTGAAGACAAACCTGATCTATGGATGAGAGCTGCACCATTAGTTGGTGGGGAAACCACTGCATTAAAATGGTAACCCCCTCCTATCTCCCTGTTTGCCGTTTGGTTTATGACCCGAGCACTGCTGTAAGCATAATAAACTCACCGGCTCTTGTTTCACACTGCTTCTTCCAAGGACTTTCATCTAAGAATACCACTTGGGGAGAATGTTTCTAGGCAGTGATCTATTGCTCTTGTTTCCCCTTGGATAAGACTATGGAGCTTTGAACTTTCTCAACCTCTGGGAGACCTTGATTGGGAATCAGAAACCATTTCTATGAAGGGCTGAGAGGAAAGTCTGATTTCAGTAAATCAAGGATGATAAATGATTGTGATCCCACAGACTGTGGCTCTGAAACACATTCCTTGTTCTGACAGCAAAACATGTTCTCTTTAGAGGGAGGAGAAATAATCAGAAAGGATTGGTAGCTTGGCTCTCTGCATGGAAAATGTTCCTGTGTTATAACAATAAAAGATTTACTGCAGTCCTTTCTTACCATTCTCTCTATCGTGCTCACTTCACACTTTCCCTTTGCTTATCTATTACTGCAACACCCTCCCATCCTCTCTGCTTACCTAATGTCCGTTGCCACCAAACATCCATTCCTCTGTTTCTGGGAATACTTTACCATGTTTCCTTTGAGAAGTCTGCTCCCCTGTTTTTGGTGAGATTGACTCCAGTCTGAGTTCTAGAGGTGGGTCCAGATTGGTTTAAAGCAATCACTAGATCCCTTTGCCCAGGCCACCATGAATGACTTATGCATTGACACATAACCTAGGGTGCATTAACTAGGGATTTTGGGCAAGAGGCACTTCCTTGCTTTCTCTCAGAGCCTCCTGGAAAGGATTCCATCTTCTCCTGGACAACGTGATGTGGAGCTATGTGGCCTAAAACTGCTGTGGGCATTTTGCTGCCAGGAAGGAAACTAGCTAAAGAATACAGTCAGCACTCACTTTCATTCCCTCTACCACAGACTTGGGTACTTTAAAACTACTAAATTATTTCATTAAATAAGGAGCAAAGTCATTTTTAAATACTGTGATGACAGTATTGGTGATGATAAATAATGTCAATGGAGTATATATAGCTAAAGGCCATTAGATTTAACTCCGGGAAATACTAACTCCTAGCCACTTGCTAGGTATATGTATGACCTGGGGAAAATGCTTTAAACTTTCCATGCCTCTGTCTCCTCACTTGTGAAACAGGAACAATACAAACATATTAGTTGCAGAGATTTTCATTTCCGGACAGTCAGTAGACTGTCAGTAGACTGTCCGGAAATAAAGGATAAAGTGGCTTTATCCTTTAGTAGGTTAAATGTAAATGTTAGTGTATCTCTTTCAGAAACTTATAGATATGATAGAAGAAAATAAGTAAGAATATAGAGGTTTCAAAAATACTTTAAATGCTTTTGGTGTAATACATATTTGGAACTGTATACCCAACAATCAGACATGTATATTTTCTTAGATTTGAACTACTGAAATTTATCACATACTAGCTCATAAAAAATTAAAGATCATTAGTAGATAAAATATCATTATATTCGGAAATGTCAAAATGTATTTCTGGGGCTTCCCTGGTGGTCCAGTGGGTAAGGACACCACCTTGCAACGCAAGGGGCGCCAGTTCGATCCCTGGCCTGGGAAGATCCCATGTGCTGCGGAGCGGCTGGACTGGTGTGTCCAACGACCGAGCCAGAGCTCTGGAGCGCATGAGCCCAGAGCCGGTGCTCTGCAGCGAGAGAGGCCACTGCGATGGGAGGCCCACACAGGCCAAAGGACAAAGATGGAAATTAATGAAAGACCAATAGAAGTGGCCCACTCCAAAAAAATGTATTTCTGAACAATTTGTATATTAATTAAGAAATAACAATGGGTATTGGAAAATAATTGAATCTAAATTTCAGTGAAATTGCTCCATATCAAAACTTGTTAGATGTAACCAAAGAACAAAGGGAAATAGGCCTAAAACTGCTGTGGGCATTTTGCTGCCAGGAAGGAAACTAGCTAAAGAATACAGTCAGCACTCACTTTCATTCCCTCTACCACAGACTTGGGTACTTTAAAACTACTAAATTATTTCATTAAATAAGGAGCAAAGTCATTTTAAATACTGTGATGACAGTATTGGTGATGATAAATAATGTCAATGGAGTATATATAGCTAAAGGCCATTAGATTTAACTCCGGGAAATACTAACTCCTAGCCACTTGCTAGGTATATGTATGACCTGGGGAAAATGCTTTAAACTTTCCATGCCTCTGTCTCCTCACTTGTGAAACAGGAACAATACAAACATATTAGTTGCAGAGATTTTCATTTCCGGACAGTCAGTAGACTGTCAGTAGACTGTCCGGAAATAAAGGATAAAGTGGCTTTATCCTTTAGTAGGTTAAATGTAAATGTTAGTGTATCTCTTTCAGAAACTTATAGATATGATAGAAGAAAATAAGTAAGAATATAGAGGTTTCAAAAATACTTTAAATGCTTTTGGTGTAATACATATTTGGAACTGTATACCCAACAATCAGACATGTATATTTTCTTAGATTTGAACTACTGAAATTTATCACATACTAGCTCATAAAAAATTAAAGATCATTAGTAGATAAAATATCATTATATTCGGAAATGTCAAAATGTATTTCTGGGGCTTCCCTGGTGGTCCAGTGGGTAAGGACACCACCTTGCAGTGCAAGGGGCGCTGGTTCGATTGCTGGCCTGGGAAGATCCCACGTGCTGCGGAGCGGCTGGACTGGTGTGTCCAACCACCGAGCCAGAGCTCTGGAGCGCATGTGCCCAAAGCCGGCGCTCTGCAGCGAGAGAGGCCACTGCGATGGGAGGCCCACACAGGCCAAAGAACAAAGATGGAAATTAATGAAAGACCAATAGAAGTGGCCCACTCCAAAAAAATGTATTTCTGAACAATTTGTATATTAATTAAGAAATAACAATGGGTATTGGAAAATAATTGAATCTAAATTTCAGTGAAATTGCTCCATATCAAAACTTGTTAGATGTAACCAAAGCAATACTAATAGGGAAGAGTATAGGCCTAAGTGAATGTTAGATAGTGATTTAATCATAAAGTCTTCTTTTTTTCTTTTTATTACTTCTGCAAAGCAATTTAGCAGGTATCATAAATACTTAAAAAAAACCTTTTTGTTGAAATATAACACAGAGAAAAGTTCATAAACTATAAATAAAATATCTCTATAGGGCTTCTCTGGTGGCCCAGTGGGTAAAGAGTCTGACTTGCAATGCAAGGGGCGCTGGTTTGATCCCTGGCCTGGGAAGATCCCACATGCCGTGGAGTGGCTGGACGAGTGTGTCCAATTACAAGCTGGCACTCTGGAGTGCATTGGCCCAGAGCCGATGCTCTGCTACAAGAATGGGAGGCCCACACAGGCCAAAGAACAAAGATGGATGAAAATAAATAAATGAAAGACCAATACAAGAGGCCAGAATTTAAAAATTATATGTCTCTATATAGATTTTATGTGGAAAAAGATTGTGAATAAAATGTATAATGATATAATTATAACCCACATCATTTTACATCTCAACAACAGTAAAAATAAACTATGTTTTCAACATGGTATCACCATTGGCATTTTACTTCCTAAGAATAGATATAAACCCAGCAAGCAAAGATTAGATAGTATACCAAACAGAAAATGTAATTGAGTAAATAAGTAGAGGAAAGAACTTGTCAAAATAGTCATTACCTGCTCTATACCCCCAGAAATACCAGGGAATTATTAACCATCACCTAGAGTTCTAGCAGAAAACAAGTAGGAAACAGAAGGGAGTTTAATGAAAGGACTAATTGCAAAATGGGCAAGGTTAGGGGATGGCAGCAGGGTGTGATGAGGTACTTGAGAATCTGATACACTTCCAGCAGCCTGACAGGAGCTGTTGACTTTGGTAGAAGAACACAGCCTGTGGCTTGACATGGAGAGAACATGAAAAAGAAAAACACAACCACACAGTCTTCCTGTTCTTCCATATCCATGTGTACTTCTTATGGTGAAACTCAACCAGAAGCTAGAGGGCGAGAAAGCCTGTTGATGTGAGCCCAATGAATGATGCTGGTCTTTGGAGACACAGAGCAAGAGATAGAGCAGGTTTGGAGGAAAATATCCAACCCTGGCATTAGCAAGAAATGAAATACAGTTGCTACCCTCTTCAAAATAATGTGTCAGTTGGTTTGATTCTTGTTTTCTTACAGTAAAATGAAAATATCTAGGAGGGCAGCTAATGATTTCCAAAAATTTCAGTAATAATAGCTAAAGATGTTCTTTATTTTCCATGCTGTATTTAACTGCATCCCCTGAGAGAAGAGGTGAACACAGGATTAGACCTGCAAGAGATTTACTGGGGGTAAATCATGTGAAAAATAAAGGGGGAACAATAGGTGTAGGTAAGGAAAACCTCAAACTGCAATGCAGGCTTGATACGGGGGGGGGGAAAACTGACAATACCTCAATTCTAAAGAGCAAGGCCAAAGAACAAAGATGGATGAAAATAAATAAATGAAAGACCAATACAAGAGGCCAGAATTTAAAAATTATATGTCTCTATATAGATTTTATGTGGAAAAAGATTGTGAATAAAATGTATAATGATATAATTATAACCCACATCATTTTACATCTCAACAACAGTAAAAATAAACTATGTTTTCAACATGGTATCACCATTGGCATTTTACTTCCTAAGAATAGATATAAACCCAGCAAGCAAAGATTAGATAGTATACCAAACAGAAAATGTAATTGAGTAAATAAGTAGAGGAAAGAACTTGTCAAAATAGTCATTACCTGCTCTATACCCCCAGAAATACCAGGGAATTATTAACCATCACCTAGAGTTCTAGCAGAAAACAAGTAGGAAACAGAAGGGAGTTTAATGAAAGGACTAATTGCAAAATGGGCAAGGTTAGGGGATGGCAGCAGGGTGTGATGAGGTACTTGAGAATCTGATACACTTCCAGCAGCCTGACAGGAGCTGTTGACTTTGGTAGAAGAACACAGCCTGTGGCTTGACATGGAGAGAACATGAAAAAGAAAAACACAACCACACAGTCTTCCTGTTCTTCCATATCCATGTGTACTTCTTATGGTGAAACTCAACCAGAAGCTAGAGGGCGAGAAAGCCTGTTGATGTGAGCCCAATGAATGATGCTGGTCTTTGGAGACACAGAGCAAGAGATAGAGCAGGTTTGGAGGAAAATATCCAACCCTGGCATTAGCAAGAAATGAAATACAGTTGCTACCCTCTTCAAAATAATGTGTCAGTTGGTTTGATTCTTGTTTTCTTACAGTAAAATGAAAATATCTAGGAGGGCAGCTAATGATTTCCAAAAATTTCAGTAATAATAGCTAAAGATGTTCTTTATTTTCCATGCTGTATTTAACTGCATCCCCTGAGAGAAGAGGTGAACACAGGATTAGACCTGCAAGAGATTTACTGGGGGTAAATCATGTGAAAAATAAAGGGGGAACAATAGGTGTAGGTAAGGAAAACCTCAAACTGCAATGCAGGCTTGATACCTGTGAAAGGAGAGGAGGAAGGAAAGAAGGATTGGATAAGAAGAGACTTAGACAATACCTCAATTCTAACAAAGATTTGGCCAGGAGTCTTTGAGTCAAAGCCACCCATTATTAGGCCCCATGTCATGAAGGAATGAGCCTGCCTTTATATCTCTGCCATGGTCAATCACTTCCTGTGAGAAGTCTGGAGGAAAAGTGGTCTCATGGAATGTGGATCCAGGGGCAAGGCAGCTGGAGTTATCAGTCAACTGTGCTTCTTTCAGCAGAAGATCTAAGAGGCTTATTTTCATGGCCTCCACATATGCCATTTATCTCTTTGAGAATTTTAATAGTAAGAGAAAAAAAGAGTGGAAAGTGTTCACTGCAATTACTGCCATATAGGGAGGAGTCAAAAGCTTAGATGTAATAATCTGAGGTGCACACAAAGACCCTTCATGCTCTTGAAATACCCTCCACGCTCTTGATTACTGCATGCTCATTCAGTCATGTCCGACTCTTTGCAACCTCATGGACTGTAGCCCAACAGCCTCCTCTATCCATGAGATTTTTCCAGGCAAGAATACTGGAGTGGGTTGTCATGCCCTCCTCCAGGGATTCTTCCCGACCCAGGGATCAAACCCATGTCTCCCGTGTCTCCTGCGTTGCAGGGGGATTCTTACCATTGAGTCCCCTGGGGAGCCCTCTTGATGTCTACCATCCTGAAAATTTCTCTATTGCAGGTAGGATATCAGTGTGTCCATTAAAGATCAGCCCCTCTTTGCATTATAGGTATCAGTGTAATTCATTCATAGCCTAACTTTTTTTTTTTATGATTTTGAGTGTGATGTTCCAACAATAATGTTATTTTGACCTGTCTCTCATGTAAACTTTCATTTATGGAATCTTATGACTAATAACTCAAGGTGGTCTGATTCATAGTTAGATTGATTAGGCATGTTCCAAACCAAGGGGAGATCCAATTAACTCCCCTTAATTTGGAACATCCCAATACATGGCTATCTCCTCATAGAGCTGACCTTGTAAATGCCATATATACTTCTCATATATGGTATATGACAACATTTCCTTTGAAAACCCTTCCTAATTTTCAAAAGGCTTGATACCTGTGAAAGGAGAGGAGGAAGGAAAGAAGGATTGGATAAGAAGAGACTTAGACAATACCTCAATTCTAACAAAGATTTGGCCAGGAGTCTTTGAGTCAAAGCCACCCATTATTAGGCCCCATGTCATGAAGGAATGAGCCTGCCTTTATATCTCTGCCATGGTCAATCACTTCCTGTGAGAAGTCTGGAGGAAAAGTGGTCTCATGGAATGTGGATCCAGGGCAAGGCAGCTGGAGTTATCAGTCAACTGTGCTTCTTTCAGCAGAAGATCTAAGAGGCTTATTTTCATGGCCTCCACATATGCCATTTATCTCTTTGAGAATTTTAATAGTAAGAGAAAAAAAGAGTGGAAAGTGTTCACTGCAATTACTGCCATATAGGGAGGAGTCAAAAGCTTAGATGTAATAATCTGAGGTGCACACAAAGACCCTTCATGCTCTTGAAATACCCTCCACGCTCTTGATTACTGCATGCTCATTCAGTCATGTCCGACTCTTTGCAACCTCATGGACTGTAGCCCAACAGCCTCCTCTATCCATGAGATTTTTCCAGGCAAGAATACTGGAGTGGGTTGTCATGCCCTCCTCCAGGGATTCTTCCGACCCAGGATCAAACCCATGTCTCCCGTGTCTCCTGCGTTGCAGGGGGATTCTTACCATTGAGTCCCCTGGGGAGCCCTCTTGATGTCTACCATCCTGAAAATTTCTCTATTGCAGGTAGGATATCAGTGTGTCCATTAAAGATCAGCCCCTCTTTGCATTATAGGTATCAGTGTAATTCATTCATAGCCTAACTTTTTTTTTTTTATGATTTTGAGTGTGATGTTCCAACAATAATGTTATTTTGACCTGTCTCTCATGTAAACTTTCATTTATGGAATCTTATGACTAATAACTCAAGGTGGTCTGATTCATAGTTAGATTGATTAGGCATGTTCCAAACCAAGGGGAGATCCAATTAACTCCCCTTAATTTGGAACATCCCAATACATGGCTATCTCCTCATAGAGCTGACCTTGTAAATGCCATATATACTTCTCATATATGGTATATGACAACATTTCCTTTGAAAACCCTTCCTAATTTTCATAATGTCATGAAATTTAGAGAAGTCTCCCTGTCTAACTTACCAATCAATGCAGCAATCCCCACTACAGCTCTAGCCCATTGAACAATTTATAGCTGGCAGTGAGAGGAATTGAGAAGGGTTCACCAGGACACACACAGTTCATTCAAACAAAGCGTATCAGATTAATTTGACTGATATGATTACTAAATAAGCAGAGAGGTCTAGATACAAATATTGTGATATCCTTGTGGACCAAGTAGAAATGTGTTTTGTCTAACAAAAACATTATACCAATTAATTCATTCATAAAATCACGGAAGGTTAGAGCTAAAATGACTTTAATATCATCTTATTTTATAGATATGTCAGGTAAGAAGCCTGAAACCCAAAGAGATAAAATTATTTTCCTGATACTACACAGCAAGTCAAAGCAATAATCAGGAACCTGGAATGTTCACCAGTGGTCTTCCCATAGGTAAGATTAACAACACCAGCTTTTACTTCGGCTGATGGCAGGGAATACATGGTAACTCCTAGAGTAACTAATTCGCTTATGCTAGGGATAGTTGTTTGGCACACAGACGTGTATCTGAGGTTACAGTTGTGTATGAGCCCCTCTGGTGGGTTGGTGTGCTGCTCCTTAAGGACTCTGGGAAAAATCCTATGCTTAGTGAAGGGAACTGTGCCAGGAGTCAGTTTGATAACACTGCCTCAGGCTGCAGAAGGATTGAGAGGGGAAGGAGTGTCTATAATCATACCAAGGCCCTGACCTGGATTCTTCCTGCTGGTCACCTTTAAAATCAGTGTTCTAAGGGAACAGAAGAAAAGAAAGCAAAAATTGAAAGTGTTTTTTTTTTTTTTTAAACTCCCAAAATTTCCCTCACCCCCAACAACAAATTAATGGGTTTTGTCATCTTTACTGCCACCAGTATGGCTTGGGCTACCACCATCTCTCATCTGACTCACTCTGGGCCTTTCTGCTTTTAATCTCTTCATATCTGCACCGGGTCCATAAACCAGGTAGAGAAATCACAGAGGTATATCAGATCTTAGAAAAAGAAGAATAAACTAAGTCTCAAGTTATTGGTGAAAAAATTGGTGAACTTTTTGTGTAGCTATTTTAATATCAAAGATGGGATAAAAAGGCAACATTTTCGGTATGTTATAGTTTATTATTTAAAGAAAGGTAAAAATGCCACTGAAACACACAAAAAGACTTATACAGGGTATGGGAAAGGTGCTGTGACTGTGTCAAAAGTGCTTTGTTTCAGGCTGGTGATTTCTGGTTGGACAATGTTCCACTGTTGTTTAGGCCAGTTCAAATTGATAGGGATCAAATGGATACATTAATTGAGAACAATCAATGTTATACCACATGGGCAACAGCTGACATGCTGAAAATATCCAAATTAAGTGTTGAAAATCAGTAGTACCAGCTTGGTTGTGTGAATCATTTTGATATTTGGGTTCTACGTAAGTTAAGCAGAAAAAACCTTCTTGATTGTATTTCCTATTGCAATTCTCTACTTAAATGTAACAAAAATATTCTGTTTTTAAAACAAATTGTGACAGGCGATAGAATGTGGATACTGAACAATAATGTGGAGTGGAAGAGATCGTGGGGCAAGCAAAAAGAACCATCACCAACCAAAAAAAGCCAGTCTTCATCCAAAGAAAGTGGTGTTGTGTATTTGGAAGGATTGGAAGGGAGTGTCCTCTATTATGAGATCCTTCCAGAAAAACAAACAATTCATCTCAAGTACTGCTCCCAATTAGACCAACTGAAGGCATCTGGAATTAGCCAACAGACAATGCATAATCTTTCATCAGGATAATGCAAGACTGCATGTTTCTCTAATGATCAGGGCAAAACTGCTACAGCCTGGCTGGGAAGTTCTGGTTCATCTGCCACATTCACCAAACATTGAAGCTCTGGATGTCTATTTATTTCTGTCTTTACAGAATTCTCTTAATGGAAATAATTTCAATTCCCTGGAAGACTGTAAAAGGCACCTGGAATAGTTCTTTGATCAAAAACACAAAAAATGTTGGGAAGATGGAGTTACGACGTTGCCTGAAACAAATGGCAGAAGGTAGTGGAACAAAACGGTGAATATGTTGTTCAATAAAGTTCTTGGTGAAAATGAAAACTGTGTCTTTTACTTTTACTTAAAAAAAAAAGACTGAAGGATCTTTTTGGCCAATCCAATAAATAAACTAGAGACCAGAAAAGCAATAGAAAAGATCAATAAAACTAAGAGTTGGTCATTTGGAAAAAAATAAAAATAACAAACCCTTAGCTAAACTTAAAAAAAGAAAAAGAGAAGAGAGAGGAGACTCAAATAAATAAAATCAGAAATGAAGGAGGAGACATTACCACTGACAGTGCAAATATAACTACTATGAACCGTTATATGTTGACAAATTGGATAACATAGAAGAAATGAATAAATTCCTAGAAATATACACTTATCAAGATTGAATCATGAACAGAAAATCTGAACAGACTATAAAGAGTAAAGAAATTGAATCAATGGTCAAAATATCCCCAAAACAATAGCAACAACAGCAAAAAACCAAGAGTTGTATGGTTTTCCTGGTGAATTCTACCGAACATTTAAAAAAGAATGAATGCCACTCAAAACCTTAATGAGCTATTTACCATCTCACACCTGTTAGAATGGCTATTATCAGAAAGCAACAGGAAACAAGTATTGGCAAATAGGTTCAGAAGAGGGAATCCTCAGGCACTGTTGGTGGGAATGTATATTGGTGCAGCCTGGCACAGCCACTATGGAACACAGTATGGAAGTTCTCAAAAAATTAAAAATAGAGCTACCATATAATCCAGCAATCCGGGCTTCCCTGGTGGTCCAGTGGGTAAGGACACCACCTTGCAGTGCAAGGGGCGCCCGTTCGATCCCTGGCCTGGGAAGATCCCACATGCCGCGGAGCGACTGGACCCATGTGCCCAATTACTGAGCTGGAGCTCTGGAGTGCATGCACCCAGAGCCGGTGCTCTGTGACAACAGAGGCCACCGTGATGGGAGGCCCACATGGGCCAAAGAACAAAGATGGATGAAAATAGACAAATGAAAGACCAATAGAAGTGGCCCGCTTGCTCCCCTCCCTCCCCACCCCACCCCCACCAAAATAAATAAATAAATCTTTTAAAAAAAAAAAAATCCAGCAATCCCACATTTGGGTATATATCCTTCAAAAAAGAAATTAGAATCTTGAAGAGATATTTGTACTCCCATATTCATTGCAGTATTATTTTACAATGGAATATTATTATCTTGAGAAGGAAAAAAATTCTGGCATTTTGGACAACAAGGATGGAACTTGAGGGTGTTATGCTATGTGAAATAAATCAGAGATTGAAATATAAATGCTGTGTGATTTCACTTATATGTGAAATCGAAAAAAAATCCCCAAATAAGCAAACATAACAAGATATAAAGAGTTTTAGATACAGAGAACAAACAGGTATTTGCCAGAGGCAAGAAGTATAGAGGGAGAAAGAAACAGGTGAGGGAGATCAGGATGTACAAACTCCTGGTTGCAAAATGGATGAATCACAGACATGAAATGTACAGTGTAGGGAATATAGTCAATAACCATGCAATAACTTTTTGTGGTGTCATAACGAGACTTATCCTGGTGGTCACTTTGAAATGTATAGAAATACCAAATTACTATGCTGTTTAACGAGAACAAATATATTTTAGGTCAATTATATTTTAAAAACAAACTCATAGAAAAAGAGATCAGATTCGTGGTTACCAGAGGCATGAAACTGGATGAAGTCAGTCAAAAGGTACAAATCTGCAGTTCTAAGATAAATACAGGAACACAATGTACAGCATGAGAAATACAACTAGCACTGTTGTATATCAAAGATTATATATGAAAGTTGTGAAGAAGCTAAATCCTAAGAGTTCTCAACACAGGACAAAATATTTTTATTTTGTATTTCTTTAATTTTTGCATCTATCTAAGACAACAGCTGGTCACCAAACTTATTCTGATAATCACTTCATGATGTTTATAAATCAAATAATTATGTGGTACACCTTAGACGATTCTGTGTGTTCATTACATAGGCTGTCCAGAGAGACAAAAAAGTTTGTCCCAGGGTGGTGCTGGTCTTACGGGATAAGCTCAGTTTCCCGGAACAAAGATGGATGAAAATAGACAAATGAAAGACCAATAGAAGTGGCCCGCTTGCTCCCTCCTCCCACCCCACCCCCACCAAAATAAATAAATAAATCTTTTAAAAAAAAAAAAATCCAGCAATCCCACATTTGGGTATATATCCTTCAAAAAAGAAATTAGAATCTTGAAGAGATATTTGTACTCCCATATTCATTGCAGTATTATTTTACAATGGAATATTATTATCTTGAGAAGGAAAAAAATTCTGGCATTTTGGACAACAAGGATGGAACTTGAGGGTGTTATGCTATGTGAAATAAATCAGAGATTGAAATATAAATGCTGTGTGATTTCACTTATATGTGAAATCGAAAAAAAATCCCCAAATAAGCAAACATAACAAGATATAAAGAGTTTTAGATACAGAGAACAAACAGGTATTTGCCAGAGGCAAGAAGTATAGAGGGAGAAAGAAACAGGTGAGGGAGATCAGGATGTACAAACTCCTGGTTGCAAAATGGATGAATCACAGACATGAAATGTACAGTGTAGGGAATATAGTCAATAACCATGCAATAACTTTTTGTGGTGTCATAACGAGACTTATCCTGGTGGTCACTTTGAAATGTATAGAAATACCAAATTACTATGCTGTTTAACGAGAACAAATATATTTTAGGTCAATTATATTTTAAAAACAAACTCATAGAAAAAGAGATCAGATTCGTGGTTACCAGAGGCATGAAACTGGATGAAGTCAGTCAAAAGGTACAAATCTGCAGTTCTAAGATAAATACAGGAACACAATGTACAGCATGAGAAATACAACTAGCACTGTTGTATATCAAAGATTATATATGAAAGTTGTGAAGAAGCTAAATCCTAAGAGTTCTCAACACAGGACAAAATATTTTTATTTTGTATTTCTTTAATTTTTGCATCTATCTAAGACAACAGCTGGTCACCAAACTTATTCTGATAATCACTTCATGATGTTTATAAATCAAATAATTATGTGGTACACCTTAGACGATTCTGTGTGTTCATTACATAGGCTGTCCAGAGAGACAGAGAAGAGAGTTTGTCCCAGGGTGGTGCTGGTCTTACGGGATAAGCTCAGTGGGCTTTCCTCGGTTTCACAGAAAGCAGGAGGCTCAGGACAGTGGGAGGTGCCTTAATAGCTGCTCTGGATGGGTTAATAAGTTACCGAAACAAGCTGAAAAAATCCGCTCGTAAACTCACAGGAAACTTCTAGAAAGAACCAGGAAGCGTTTGAAGGTGGCGGCACATTTGTCAATAATGGTGGCTGTCAGAGTGAGAGAAGGGGCATCAGCATATACCATGAGTGATCTAACGCCCCCTGAATTACACTGAGTTCTCAGATTCACAGATTACATGTGAAACACCAGTGAGTATGCTCGTAAGAACTATGAAGAAAAGAAATATTGTGGTACCTACACAGAAAACAAGAAACAATTTCAGATATGACATCCAGCTCTTCACAAACAGAACAAGCCCAGTCGGTTCTGCAATACGTTTACTTTTTCTACATTATTGCTTTCTGGTCAAATCTCAGAATCGTTCCTTCACTAAAATGGTTTGTAGCTGAGGAATGTAGCCTGAGCTAAAGACATTTCTTTGCTTCCTTTCTCTGTGAAGGATAAATATACCTACATTTATATCTCCATATATTTCTATCCAGGCCAAATTTTGAATTTGTTTGAGGAAGATAATAGTTAGCACAGCTGGTGTAAAGAGACCCTTGTATCTTAAGTCTTGACATCTTAGGAAGAAAAAGTGATCATAGGGATAAATAAGGTGTGAGAGTGAACAGGAGTGATTCCAAGAACTATGAAGAAAGTCAGACCCAACCAGATCCCCTGTCCTATTGTGAGGGTTCAGAGTAAGTCATGTGACTGATTCACAGCTTTTTTTTTTCCCAGTTGGAGAAAATTACTAGTGGTTCTTGACCTTGTTTTGTGCTTTTTTAGTGACTTGGATGGCAATATGGAAATCATGCTTGTCATACTTATTTAATGTCACAAAGGAAGGGTTGTGTGATGATAGACTTAATGTCCAGAAGGTACCAGGTAGGCTAGAGCACAAAATTGAAATTTAAAAATGAAAATGAATTAAAGTTAAATTACTTTAAGTCAACAACGTAACATTAATTCACATTAATTAAAGTAAAATCGGTTGTATTCCTGATGTATGCCCAGCTTGACAACTTTTCATGGAAGAAGAAAACATGAATTAACAGGATGAAGAGCCTGCTAAGAAAATTAACACAATAGTAAACTGTAATGATACAAGCATTTTGCCTAAATTAAAGCCAGACTGTGTGCTGATCAAGTCTGAAACATTATGGACAGAATCTGAACACCCAGCTTTCAGAGCCGTTTAACAAGTAGGTACCTAAAGGTAGTGGAATAAAAGGACGAAGTAAGATCTGGAAGCCATGTGATGAGATGAAAAGTTCAGCAAGTTTATCTAGGAAAAGAGAACAGGTGTGACAGGTATGGTCTACTCATTGACAGGAAGTCATGTGGAAGGTGGCTGTTGTTACTTTACCTGCCTCCAGAGGGCAGGAATTGGACCAGTGGGGCAAATTTTAAGAAGGCAGGTTTTAGAAGATTTGGTTTAGATCTAGAGTTGTTGATAAAAGGCTGTCTTGGCAAGAAGCATTTCCCCTATTCCTGGTGGTGCTCAGGCAGAGGCTGGGGGCTTAGCTGTCATTGACATGGAGCAAAAATTCTGCTTTGGGAGAGAGCAGGCCAAAAACCTTTAGCTCTTTATCAGCCCTGTGATTTTACGAGTCCTGACAGCTATTCACCTTCTACCTGAATAGTTCTGATAACTGGATCAGATATTCTTGTTTGAAATGACTTTAAATATACAACACACACACACACACACACACAGACATGGCTGCAATTTTCCCTTGTTTTGCATTGAACAATAGTAAGGAAGGTCAAACTACAGACTGACTGGTTTAACTCTTCTGGGAGAAATGTGAAGTTACAATGTTGCTCTTAGGTTTTATTATTGACTGGGCCAGCTATCCTTTTTTTTCTTTTTTCTTTTTCTTCCCCAGCTATCCTTTACTCTAGTTCATATTCTAGTGAATTCCAAACACTCTTTAAAAGTGGATTAATTGACTATTTATCAGTATTCATATTGAAGTAGGTATCAGATCTGGCCCAGTATATTAAAGCAAAAAGTAGATGCAAAGAATTGATGCCCTCCAAGGTCAAGATTATGTTTCAAGATTAGAGGCAAGACTGAACTTGCCTATGAGAATCTAGCAAACCTAGCTGCAGGCAGAGGTAGGATGTGGGTAGACCTGGGTGGGTCTTCTAGCTACTAGGTATTACTAGCTAAAGTGATCTTTGAAAAAGAGGTTTGAATTCAGAAATCTTAGGCTGAGAAGTATTACAAGTTTAATGAAGTGAGACCTTTTCAATGTTAGTTTCAAATATGTTTAAGTTGGATTTCTTTTGTTACAAAGTAAGTTGTCTAAGATCAGGAAGTATGACTTTGAAACTTTGCTTTACATTTTTAAATATAACTCAACCCATATGGCATGGAAAATGGAAGGATTTACAAGTCTGTATATTTTGGTATAGGCCTTAACTTCTAGGCATTTAATTTGGATGTCAATTTTTGTACTAGACCAAGTCCTCAGTTGTTTTTGGAGGAGAGCTATGACTGTGGTTCTGTAACAAAGGACCTAGGATGGCAGACAACTTGGGTTGTCAACACTGGACAGTAATGCTTATTGTCTTAGGTCGAGGCCCCCTTACCCATCTGCAGAACTACCTGTCTGGTAACGACTTCATATCTCCCACATAGGTTCAGGGCATGCCTCTCTGACAAGAACCTTGTTCTATATCCTGCTGCCAGAATTACCAACTTTGAAACCTACTTCAGTCACTTCATGACTTTATAATCCCACCGTGACTTCTCATTGTGCTAAATTTAAATCCTTCAACATGTAGTTGGGAGCCTTCTCAAAAACTTCCCTGAAGTAAAGGCATCTTCATTCATTCATTCATTCAAGGGGAGGAACCAATATTTATATATTGACTATCAGGTGCTAGAGTTTTTTATTCCTTACAACCTTAGCAGGAAGGCAGTATCACCACTTACTAATAAATGACCCAGGCGCAGAGAACTCTAAAAGCTTGTCTAACGTCACTGGCTTTTGTCTGATTATAATATCCATGCTTTTTCCACTACACCATACTTCCTCTCATTTTGCAACCACTCATTGGGTTTCTGTTCTGTGCCAAAACTGATGTAAGGTGTTAGGGTAAGAAGACAAGTAAAACACTGAGATAACATATATGAAATTTGAAGGCAGTTTGTATCATTAATTCTTCTCCTTAATTAGAACCCATTCAGCCTAGTGGTAGAAACTGGCAGGAATAATCCTGTTTTCTGAACTTATGTTGCCTGCTTTTACCTCCTTTGCCAAGCCCATCTTTCCACACGTAGATTCAAACTTCCACTCTCTGAAGTTTGGTCATGTATCTAGTCATTCAGATTCTTCCATTTCCTCTAAAATTAATTTATTCAACAAACATTTATAAAGGGGGTATTATATTCAAAGTGCAATGCTAGGTTAATGGTGGGGATAGAAAAATGAACAAGATGGGTCATGTGGAAGAGATATAGGGTAACTTCAGAACAATGTGAGAAGAACAGAAAAGAATTAAGAGCCTGTGGGGAAAACAGCTGTGAGACTATGGGAACGGAGGGAATGATCAAAGATGAGGAAATGATCTTCAGATAAAGGAAGACGTATGCTCCAGACAGAGTGAAGCACTGGCAGATGACAGAGGTGCTTTGAGGTCAGGAGAGTTCTGCTGGGTTGGAGGCCATGGCTCAGGGGCAAGCCAGAGAAGCTAAGGCGAGCTGGAGAACCTCTGCTTTTTCTTTTTTCCCTTCCAATACGGAACTATGACCTAGGATTGGAACCATGTTCTAGAAAGATGGCTTCAAGGACCCTTTGGGAACTTTTGGGAGCCCTACACTCATCATTACTCCTCTCCTCTCCAAAAAAGAATTGTAAATTCCACAAGAAAAGGAGCTATTTCTCAGTATTCTTTTATGTTCTCAGGCTTTAATACAATACTATGTACAATATCTTTACGTGACAAATAGTTACTATGTGTTTTCTTAGATCAATGAAAGTAATAAGGTGTATCTGGTTGCTATCTAGTACTACCTTGTAGCCTAATTGAGGCTAAATGTAGTTATTTAGAATACCTGGGAAGCTAAAAGGGCACGTGGCCTCTCTGGGATAACCTCTACTTTCTTGTCTGCCTGGATAAATTGAGGGGTCGGATGGGATGCTGCTTACCATTTTCAGTCTGCACCACAGGATACATGACATTTGCCTTAATTAGTATAAACACAGCAATTACCTAATGAGCCCTAATCTGGCTTATGTATTATGCTCTGTTTGATACAGAAATACAGATATGAGTAATTAGAACCCATTCAGCCTAGTGGTAGAAACTGGCAGGAATAATCCTGTTTTCTGAACTTATGTTGCCTGCTTTTACCTCCTTTGCCAAGCCCATCTTTCCACACGTAGATTCAAACTTCCACTCTCTGAAGTTTGGTCATGTATCTAGTCATTCAGATTCTTCCATTTCCTCTAAAATTAATTTATTCAACAAACATTTATAAAGGGGGTATTATATTCAAAGTGCAATGCTAGGTTAATGGTGGGGATAGAAAAATGAACAAGATGGGTCATGTGGAAGAGATATAGGGTAACTTCAGAACAATGTGAGAAGAACAGAAAAGAATTAAGAGCCTGTGGGGAAAACAGCTGTGAGACTATGGGAACGGAGGGAATGATCAAAGATGAGGAAATGATCTTCAGATAAAGGAAGACGTATGCTCCAGACAGAGTGAAGCACTGGCAGATGACAGAGGTGCTTTGAGGTCAGGAGAGTTCTGCTGGGTTGGAGGCCATGGCTCAGGGGCAAGCCAGAGAAGCTAAGGCGCGAGCTGGAGAACCTCTGCTTTTTCTTTTTTCCCTTCCAATACGGAACTATGACCTAGGATTGGAACCATGTTCTAGAAAGATGGCTTCAAGGACCCTTTGGGAACTTTTGGGAGCCCTACACTCATCATTACTCCTCTCCTCTCCAAAAAAGAATTGTAAATTCCACAAGAAAAGGAGCTATTTCTCAGTATTCTTTTATGTTCTCAGGCTTTAATACAATACTATGTACAATATCTTTACGTGACAAATAGTTACTATGTGTTTTCTTAGATCAATGAAAGTAATAAGGTGTATCTGGTTGCTATCTAGTACTACCTTGTAGCCTAATTGAGGCTAAATGTAGTTATTTAGAATACCTGGGAAGCTAAAAGGGCACGTGGCCTCTCTGGGATAACCTCTACTTTCTTGTCTGCCTGGATAAATTGAGGGGTCGGATGGGATGCTGCTTACCATTTTCAGTCTGCACCACAGGATACATGACATTTGCCTTAATTAGTATAAACACAGCAATTACCTAATGAGCCCTAATCTGGCTTATGTATTATGCTCTGTTTGATACAGAAATACAGATATGAGTAAGGAATAGTCTCTGCTCTTATGAGCACATATTGTGTACTGAGCCGGGGAAACAGATATTTTAACTTTGATATTAATATAATAAAAACTGTTCACTCTATCTGAACCGTATGAACAAAGCGCTAGGGGAAACAGAGAAGGAAGGTGGCAGAACAGTTCATAAGGTGGCTGTGGGGATTTTAAAATACTTAATATATGTGTAAATGAAAAAATGTCATAGTCAACTTTATTATTCAGCAAACGCTGCATTTATATTGGTGGTGGCGATCTTGGCAGAACATGCAGCTCTCGCCTTTGAGGAGTTGCTAGTTTCCCTACGCTTCAGACTTCTTTAGTCTAGCTGAGCCAAAGAGTTTCTGGATAGTTATGCAGGGCCAGGGGGAAAAAAAGAGGATCCCACAGCTCCCGCGAATCGGAGCTTGTGAAGGCGGTTATACTCAGCAGATTACGGCAGTGGGCGGGCCCCAAATCCCCATGTGGTCCCGACATCATTGACATGGCGGAATCCCCCATCTAACCCTCCTGGTAGTTATTTGAGCGGCGGCGGCGGTCGGAGGAGGAGGAGATCGGCGGGAGCAGCGAAGGGGCGGCGGGGTTTTTCGGGGCTGGCGGCTGGAAGGGCGTGGGGAGACCCGGTGTGTGGCGCGCCCGGAGCCCCGCGTTTCAGCCCGAGAGAAGGTAAGGGATGCAGGAGCGGGAGCCTGGAGGGGACCGGGATCCCGAGTCTCTGCCGCCGGTCCCGGCGCGCTGGAAAGCCCCGGCCAGACGCCGAGTCCTCCAAAGTGAGTGCCTGTCCCGGAGCGCTTCGGGCGCGCCGGGCTTCCCGAGGAAAACTTGTCGCCAGCGTGCTGGGGCGCCCTGCGCCGGCCTGGGCACCCCCCGACCCTGGGGCCCGGTAGGGGGGTCGGCCTCCGCTTTGGTGCCGCGTCTTACTGGGCTCCGGGCCCCTGGCTCATCCCCTCAAGTGGCCAAGGCTTGGAGGAGGGAAAGAAACGGGTAGGTTCTTCTTGATGGAAAAAAAAAATTCTGGGCAGTGGTTCCCGGGCTCTCCCTCCTCCCTCGCCCTCCCCAGCCTTCCCAGCAGATTTTGTCCGAGGAATCCGCTCCCCCGCCCGGAATCTCCGCGGCAGGAACGCAGCCGGGAGGGGAGGGGGCGGGCGGAGGGGCCGAGGAATCTTCGACGTGTCACTTTCTGAGGCTGTAGATTTCCATATGGTGGAGGGAGGAGGGCGGGGGTGCCAAGTCGGGCTGGAAGTTGCGGCCGCCTCTCCGCGCCAGGCGGGGGCGGGCCGGGACCTCCGACCCGGGGATGCGCGCGGGGAGGGTCCCGAGCGCGAGCCGGCCCCCCGCCCAGGCCGGGCCTCTCAGGGACACTCCCCGCCTCGCCGCTGGCCACCTCCGAGCGCGCCACGTCCTCCCTCCCCGTCCTGCCCCCCGGGCTCCCCCCGGGCTGGGGGCGGGAACCGGCGGCCGCGGCTGGACTCGGCGAGCCAGGCGGCTGGAAGCTCGGGCGGGGTGTGGGGCGCGGCGGGAAGGAGCGGGCGACCCGGCGTGGGGGCCAGCGTAGCTCCGGTCAGTCGGTCACCCCGAGGGGCGCCCGGGCCGGGGTGGGGCGGGCGGGCGGGCGCGCGGCCGGAATCCGCGCCCCGGGGCGCCCGGGAGGGGCCGCGCGGACCGTCTGGTGCGGCGGCGGCGCGGGGGCCGGCCCGCGTGGGAAGGGCTTGCCAGGCGCGGCGGAAAGTGGGGTCTCGGGCTGTGCCCGCGAACTTTCCCAAAGGTCCGGTCCCCGCGTCCCGTGGGAGCCCGAGCACCCGGGCCTGCTGTCCCTGGAGACGGGGCAGGGCCGCCCGGCGGCGCGGTTGGCGGGGAGACTTCCAGGAGTGCGCGGTTGGAGGTTGGAGCTTTTCGAATCTCAACTCCCACCCTGGTATCTTTGACTAAAGGAAGCAATGGCATTTCATCCAGACGGTATCGTTTGCGGACTTCCTTAAAAGTTGAAACTTTTAATTTTTTCTCATCAGTCCAGCCTGTTCTTGAAACGAGTTGTAATTTAACCGCAATGGGCCAACGCCAGGTCTCCAGGTCCACACGTTTTATCTCCATCCTTGTTGGTTTCTAGTCTTCCTCCCCGGCTTCCACCCAGGCTTAATCATATTTTGGAGCAGGCGAGGTCTTTTGTTGGGTGGGCACTCCCACTCCATTGCATGTCTGTTTATTTTTTAATGTGCAGTTAATTTGATTTGAATCTCCTCCAGTTTCCAGGCCCTGGTAGAGAAAGCTAAGGAAGAGGGAATGGGAATACGCCACTTTTTTTTTTTTTTTTTGTATGGAGAGAGGTGGGGCATCGGGAAAGGAGGAGGCATGGTGGTTGTGGGCAAAGAGTCAGAGGGAGCAGACAGACCCGGAAGAAAAGGAATCTGCTCTGGAATAACACTTTTTTTTTTGAGGCTTCTGGCCTCCGGCAAAAATGCTCTGTTCTGATTTTTACCGCCTGAACCTACTATTCACTCTCAAGTTAGAGCTGTGACTTGGGGCCCAGGACTACGCCCCGGGGGAAGAGCCCTGCAGGCACAGCCAAGAGCAGACCTTGGCCCTGGTTTTGTGCCTTGTGTGGGGCCCTTGGTTCCCCCTTACTGAAAGCGGTGGCCTCTTTGGAACCCGCGCTTTGTCAATTTCCCGGCTCCAGGGGAGCAGTTCGGTGAAGTCTTTGGGCTTGCTTCTGCTTCCGCAGAGGGACCTCACCACCTATCAGGGTATAATTCTCACTTTGTTTAGACACTAGAGGGTCACCCACAAGCTGGCCAGAAATGAAGCATACTTGGTAGAAAGAAAAAGTCACTGAAAAATGGTACTTGAACACGTATGTGCTTTTAAAGTGTTTTGGTTTGAATGCTCCTAAGAGGAAAAAGTTCTACATAAACATAGTGTTCATTTTAAAAGAGATCTTAAAACTGTAAGATATCATCATGGAATAGGAGGTTGTAGCTTCTAATTACAGTATGTACAATTTCAGAAAGATATTCCAGTAACCTTTTAAGATAGACTTTATAAATAGCTCACGTCAGACCATGGGCTATATTGGAGAGCCCGTCTGCAGGAGTTTCTGGAGGGAATGGCTGGGGTCAGTTAGGAAGATGACTCTTGGAGCCTAGGTAGTAGTTTTCTGAGTAGGAGTTTGTACCCCTTTTGCCTAACATTTCATTTAACGTGGCAAAATTTGATAGCGTCCTTACAAGGGGAAACCTGAAGAACCTCCTAATTTTGCAGTTTTAGGAAAATGAGGTCCATGAAGGAGGAATGACTTTTAATCATAGATTAAAATTCAATTCAGGATTGTATTAATAGTTAATCTTTTGGATAGCGAATGTGTACAAAGTACTGCATATAGTGGCTTTTTTTTTTTTTTTAACGTCATTAAAATTCTAATAGCCTTTCAATTTAGGTGATACTAAGTTCTGTGGGTTGGTCGTGTCCGACTCTTTGCGATCTCAAAATTTCAGAGTCAGGGAGCAGACAGACCCGGAAGAAAAGGAATCTGCTCTGGAATAACACTTTTTTTTTTGAGGCTTCTGGCCTCCGGCAAAAATGCTCTGTTCTGATTTTTACCGCCTGAACCTACTATTCACTCTCAAGTTAGAGCTGTGACTTGGGGCCCAGGACTACGCCCCGGGGGAAGAGCCCTGCAGGCACAGCCAAGAGCAGACCTTGGCCCTGGTTTTGTGCCTTGTGTGGGGCCCTTGGTTCCCCCTTACTGAAAGCGGTGGCCTCTTTGGAACCCGCGCTTTGTCAATTTCCCGGCTCCAGGGGAGCAGTTCGGTGAAGTCTTTGGGCTTGCTTCTGCTTCCGCAGAGGGACCTCACCACCTATCAGGGTATAATTCTCACTTTGTTTAGACACTAGAGGGTCACCCACAAGCTGGCCAGAAATGAAGCATACTTGGTAGAAAGAAAAAGTCACTGAAAAATGGTACTTGAACACGTATGTGCTTTTAAAGTGTTTTGGTTTGAATGCTCCTAAGAGGAAAAAAAGTTCTACATAAACATAGTGTTCATTTTAAAAGAGATCTTAAAACTGTAAGATATCATCATGGAATAGGAGGTTGTAGCTTCTAATTACAGTATGTACAATTTCAGAAAGATATTCCAGTAACCTTTTAAGATAGACTTTATAAATAGCTCACGTCAGACCATGGGCTATATTGGAGAGCCCGTCTGCAGGAGTTTCTGGAGGGAATGGCTGGGGTCAGTTAGGAAGATGACTCTTGGAGCCTAGGTAGTAGTTTTCTGAGTAGGAGTTTGTACCCCTTTTGCCTAACATTTCATTTAACGTGGCAAAATTTGATAGCGTCCTTACAAGGGGAAACCTGAAGAACCTCCTAATTTTGCAGTTTTAGGAAAATGAGGTCCATGAAGGAGGAATGACTTTTAATCATAGATTAAAATTCAATTCAGGATTGTATTAATAGTTAATCTTTTGGATAGCGAATGTGTACAAAGTACTGCATATAGTGGCTTTTTTTTTTTTTTAACGTCATTAAAATTCTAATAGCCTTTCAATTTAGGTGATACTAAGTTCTGTGGGTTGGTCGTGTCCGACTCTTTGCGATCTCATGGACTGCTGCATGCAAGGCTTCCCTGTCTTTCATGATCTCAAGGGCATTTTAAAGACAAGGCATTGAGGTCCACAGAGATCTAGTAGCTTTCATAGGATCACATAGAGTCTTATTCCATGATGAAAATGGTTTTATATCTGTGCTGTCCATTGAGGCAGTCACCAGGCACATGTAACTGTTGTCCTGTTTAAAGTGTAGCTTATTTGATGGAAGAACTACATTTTAAATTGTATTTACTTTTAACTGTTTTTCTTAAATATATATATATATATTTAATTTTGGCCACTTTTATTGGTTATTTATTTATTTATTTTCATCCATCTTTATTCTTTGGCCCGTGTGGGCCTCCCATAGTAGTGGGTGGCCTCTGTCGCTGCAGAGCACTTGCTCTGGGCGAGCGCTCCAGAGCGCTGGCTCGTAATTGGGCACACTGGTCCGGTGGCTCTGCAGTACGTGGAATCTCCCCAGGTCAGGGATTGAACCGGTGCCCCTCGCGCTGCAAGGCGGTCTCTCTCTGCCCACTGGGCCACCAGGGAAGCCCCACTTTTTACTATTTTAAACTGCTCCTTGTGGCTAGTGGTTAGGTACCCCCATTTGGGGGACTGTAACAGAAGTTTCTCTCGTCTGTTTAACTGGTGTCCATTGCTTTTAAGATCTCATGGTTCAGTTTTCTTCTGTCCCACTAGAAGATGCTTAGGTTCAGCTCTTAAGTGGAATTCAAATACTAGATTACCTGTAGCTCAAAGACAAGCAAAACATTGCTTTAAAAATACTTGCCTGTCATAATAAGAAGCGATAGACAAAAGCTTTAAATGACATTTTCTGTTTGAAATAACTGCTTGGGGGAATTGCTGGCAAGGCAGTCAGAAGTTGTTGGTTATTTTCAGTGTAATAAAGGGAGGAGTGGGCAGTATGAAAAAGTCACTAATGAGAAGTTGAAAAAAACTATGCCCAATATCCATGTTTACTTGTTCATTAGGTGATTCTTGCCTAATGTCCTCATTCATGTATATAATCGAACCAGTATTCTCTTTTCTTCATCTGACTGCATACTTAATCGGAAGAATTAAAGTCATTTCTTTATTACCAAAGAAAATTCACATATAAAGCACTAAATCTGTCTGTGAAGATTGAAACAGCAAGACAGATTCTCTTGGTGGCGCATGGTCAAATAGTTTTCTGATAAGTGGATTTAATTGAAATCTTTCGCATTTTAGAATTTATTTGGTAGAAGGAATTTTAGCAACTTTCTGATTTTATTAATATATGAAATAGTGAAAATTCCATCTCATGTTAAAGTAAGCATTCATTTATCTTGATTTTATTCATAAATATCCAATAACCCAATACCTTTTTCTTTCCTTTTGCATACTGCTTTCAAGAAAAGACAGATGGCACAATCTCTTTTTATTAGAAGTTTAAAACAGTAACTTCCAGATTCATTATAAATTAATCTGAATCTGCTGTATTTTTCATAGTTATTGTACTACTCAGGAATAATTACAGTTCATAATCCTGACCCTAGAGTGTCATGTGATTATAAAAGACCTACGCTAGTAAGTCAGCTTTAAATTGTTCTATATTATTTTAGTGTTATGTGAATTGTGTGATCTCCAGCTCATAAAATGATAAATTCAACTAAAGTTAATCAGACCATTCAGATAGCTGAAAAACCCCTTTATAGCCTCTCCTGACTAGTGGAATCGTAGTTATGTTTAAAGAACCAACATAAGAACCATGTTTTAAATGGCATAATAGTGTTCTTGTGAGCAGGGCAAATATTGCAAATGTGATGTAACTCAGGATGTATGGTTCCATCAAATGAGACATAATTTAAAAGGTAAAGACACTGAAATGATAGGCAAAGATTAGAAGTCTTTCGGGCTTCCCAAATCTTATACCCCCTAGTGAAGGCCACATCTGAGTATCAGTTTGAAAGCAGAATGTCTAATCTGTTAGGGACTTAATTTACTTAGCTGTGTGTCCTTGACAGATTTCTGAACCTCTCTTTAATCTGAGTTTTCTCATTTTAGTATAAGGAGAAAACATCAGTACCATTTTTCAAGTGGTTGTCACAAAGGGTTTATATGAGTCAGTGTATTGAAAAGTGTTAAAGAAAAAGACGGCAAAAAAAAAAAAGAAAAAAAGAGGAAAAGTGTTAAGCAAAGCCTTATACAGACTCCAGACTTAATTACCTTACCAAGTTTAAAAACTGAGCTGTTCTTAAGATATTACTTTGCATGTTTTCAGATACCGCCAAATTGTGTTTGGACACTTTGAAAGATGATTTCTGTTTTCCTTTGTAATGAATAAAGTTTCAGTCTTTACAGATTGGCATTTTATTTTCTTTTTTTCCCTAATGCCATAGCTGATTTGTGACCTCTCAAAAGCTGTATTGCCTTCCATGCGGTCCATAGCTGGTGAGCATTGCCAGTGAACAAGCTTGATTCAGAGTCAGTCTTGTGGTGGAGAGGAACACGTGCAGTCTCTGAGAGGAATTTCCAAAACTGAACGATAGAGGCATGGGCTTCAGTCCCTGTATAGTATCTTAGTAAGCCTATTGTTTGAGCTTTCAGTAATTATAGCTGCATGCTGCATGTGCTTAGTCTCGTCCAGCTCTTTGTGACCCCATGGACTGTAGCCTGCCAGTCTCCTCTCTGTCCATGGAATTCTCCAGGCAAGAATATGGGATTGGGTTGCCATTTCCTCCTCCAGGGGATCTTTCCAGCCCAGGGGTGGAAGCCTTCATTGCAGGTGGATTCTTTACCACTGGTGCCACCTGGGAAACACAAAAAAACAGGTTCTGGGTTGGGGTGGAATTGAGGAATAGGATGGAGAAGAATATTGGAATATTAAGATGACATTAATACATTCATTGAGAGTTTTTGTGGTAAGACATTATTTTCAAGTAAACCTTAATTCTCATCCTTGTAGCTGCTGAGAATACACTTAGGTAGCTGAGGAAAAGCTTTATTGTTGACACTGAATGCCTTTACATGTAGGAAAATAGTTGTAAGCACATATTTTACCTTAAAATACACAATGTTGTACAGTATTAGTGTATTTTTCAAAGCCTGAGAATGTTTGAGTCACTGTGGCTAGACAGAGGCAGAAGCCAAGTACAGGCTCACTTGAGGGAATGACTTGATGGTTGGTACTTGGGCTTCTCTGGTGGCTCAGTGGCAAAGAATCCGCTTGCCAGTGCAGGAGATGCCAGAGACTCATGTTTGATCCCTGGATCTGGAAGGTCCCCTAGAGTAGGAAATGGTAACCTGCTCCAGTATTCTGGCCAGGAGAATCCCAGGGTGAGAGGAACCTGGTAGGCTACAGTCCATGGAGTTGCCAAGGAGTGGACAGGATTGATCAGACATGCATTTGAACTCTTTGCAAAGTACCACCCATGAGAGGCAGGTCCCTAGTCCCAAGCTTACCCAGAGGGGAATTGTTTATGCTCTAGGTTTAATGTCTAGGATCTGTCCTTGGTCTGTGGAGATAGGGATTGGAACCGGGACTGTTGGCAGTGGGAGGTGGGGTTCAGAGGTTTTTAAACCACCAAGTATAAATTAGGTAAGACCATAGTAATCATCTATTACAGGTGGGGAGGTTTCTTCACTTGAAAATGGATCAACCCTTGTTGAGATATAAAACACCTGGATTGTAATCTCATTGGCTGATGAGATGTCCATGCCAGAACTCACTGTCGGTTCAGTCACGGTCCTAATGTCTTCTGTTTCTATAATATTACTACTGCTTGTCAGTTTTTAAATAACTGGAGGGTGAAGATTTTAGTAAGGTGGTTTTGAGCCAAAGCTAGCTAATTTGAGATTCTAGTATCTGTCTGAAATGTTCCTTGTATTAAATGATTGTATCTGAGTTTAAAATATAGTTTTATTTTATTCACTTGTTTATTGACTCAGAAGGCATTTACCGAGTCTAAACTAGGTGCTTAATGAAATATTCTATGCTTTTCTGACTTTTTTTTGGCAAATGCAAGACATTTTTCTTTTGACTCAATAGGAGTATTTTGCTCATGTTTTTGAAGTGTATAGAGAGCTGTGTTTGCCACCAGACTCCTGAGCAGGATATGACAGCTTCAGTCCTTTGCTCCTTTCTGATGTGTGAGAAATGTTAAAATTGGAGCATCTATAGGCTGTGTTTAAAACTAAATTTACATGTGAATTCAAGTTTGATACAACCCTGTTTTAACTCTGGAAGATGAACTTTTTTTTTTTTATAAAGGCACTAGTCAGAAAACTTTGTTTAAATAAAGTTGATGTAATATATACTCACAGTGTTCAACTATGAAAAGCTTTCTGTTGAATAAGTATCTAGAAAATTGTCTTCATACATGAGCAAATGTATGTTTGAGAAATTAATGGAAGATTCTAAAATCCCAGGAAATAGCACGATTTAATTTATTCTTAAGGGGCTCAGTTAGATTCTCCACAGCTGGTGGAAGAGGGTCTCTGTTAAAAATAACTCCATTGTTCTGGATGTAACTAATTGGGAATTTGCAATTATCCAGGCAAGTCTAGGATGAAGTTTGGCATACTACTCTATATGAAAAGGTTTTACTGTAACAAGTTAAATAGATCATAACTACTCTGAAGATGTTTTTTTTCTGTCCTTGGTCTGTGGAGATAGGGATTGGCACCGGGACTGTTGGCAGTGGGAGGTGGGGTTCAGAGGTTTTAAACCACCAAGTATAAATTAGGTAAGACCATAGTAATCATCTATTACAGGTGGGGAGGTTTCTTCACTTGAAAATGGATCAACCCTTGTTGAGATATAAAACACCTGGATTGTAATCTCATTGGCTGATGAGATGTCCATGCCAGAACTCACTGTCGGTTCAGTCACGGTCCTAATGTCTTCTGTTTCTATAATATTACTACTGCTTGTCAGTTTTTAAATAACTGGAGGGTGAAGATTTTAGTAAGGTGGTTTTGAGCCAAAGCTAGCTAATTTGAGATTCTAGTATCTGTCTGAAATGTTCCTTGTATTAAATGATTGTATCTGAGTTTAAAATATAGTTTTATTTTATTCACTTGTTTATTGACTCAGAAGGCATTTACCGAGTCTAAACTAGGTGCTTAATGAAATATTCTATGCTTTTCTGACTTTTTTTTGGCAAATGCAAGACATTTTTCTTTTGACTCAATAGGAGTATTTTGCTCATGTTTTTGAAGTGTATAGAGAGCTGTGTTTGCCACCAGACTCCTGAGCAGGATATGACAGCTTCAGTCCTTTGCTCCTTTCTGATGTGTGAGAAATGTTAAAATTGGAGCATCTATAGGCTGTGTTTAAAACTAAATTTACATGTGAATTCAAGTTTGATACAACCCTGTTTTAACTCTGGAAGATGAACTTTTTTTTATAAAGGCACTAGTCAGAAAACTTTGTTTAAATAAAGTTGATGTAATATATACTCACAGTGTTCAACTATGAAAAGCTTTCTGTTGAATAAGTATCTAGAAAATTGTCTTCATACATGAGCAAATGTATGTTTGAGAAATTAATGGAAGATTCTAAAATCCCAGGAAATAGCACGATTTAATTTATTCTTAAGGGGCTCAGTTAGATTCTCCACAGCTGGTGGAAGAGGGTCTCTGTTAAAAATAACTCCATTGTTCTGGATGTAACTAATTGGGAATTTGCAATTATCCAGGCAAGTCTAGGATGAAGTTTGGCATACTACTCTATATGAAAAGGTTTTACTGTAACAAGTTTAAATAGATCATAAGGGCAATGTTTACCTAATTAAGAGAACAAACCACTTTAAGCACCTTGGAAAAATCAATTTACTTAAAAGCAATGTAAAACTGCAATATGGATTGAAGGTAGTTCTACTACTGGATTGTAGGAACAGTAAAAACTAGATTTTTGTATGCAAAAGAAATCACAACAGTAAGCAAATATCCACCTCCCCTATTTCGCCCCACTCCCACCAATTGGCTCCCAAATATGCCTGTTGATTTGCAGGTTTTCTGTTGATCCTTGCTTTGCCTGTTGTCTCCTCCTGTAAGCACTTGATGGCAGATTGGTGAGAGCAGATGTTAAAGATTTAAGACCATCATTATTGCTTTTAGCTGCCCATCTCCTCCTCCATCTGAGTCTGGGCAAAGTTGTGGAAAGTCTGCCAGTGGTATTTAGACAAGGTGAGGTGCGTTCAGGGTGGCATGGCTGTGGATTGCCAGTGGTAATCCGTTCATCATACATCTTTATCTTCCACTTTTATTCAAGCATGACCTTCCTGGACAGCTTAGTTCCAGGTACTATGTGAACTGACCCCAAGAAAGGTAAAGTTCTTTTTAAAATATTTAAATATTGTATCTACTTACTTGGACATGAGGTTTTTAAGCACATGACTTTTTAGAGTTCAGACTGACCAGTTTTTAATGGTACAGGTTGTAAATGTAGGATTGTTAATATGTTTTTAGGGCATTATGCTCCTTTTTCTCTTATATTTAATTTTTTTTAAAAAACACATTTTATATTTTCTATTGTTTAACTCACTTAAGAGGAAAATGCTCAAAGTCTTTAGATGTTACTGTTTCTGATTTTTCTGTTGTCATTTTTCTTGTATCAGGAAAAAAGTATTTTAATTTAGGGTAATAAAGGTAAAAACTATTCTGAATTAGTGAATCAGAATACTTAAAAGAGTATGTTGAATTGAACACTGGTATATTGCTGTTGGAAATGTTAAAAGGTATAGCTGCTGTGGAAAACAGTTTTGCTGTTTCTCAAAAAGTTAAATATAGAATCACCTAGTGATTCCATTCCTAGGTATGTACCCCAAATAATTGAAAGCAGGGACTCAAACAGATACTTTGTACACCAGTGTTTATAGCAGTATTATTTAGAATAGTAAAAGGTGAAACAACCCAGGTGTCCATTGACAGATGAATAGATAAACAAAATGTGGTCTATACATGCAGTGGAATATTATTCAACTATAAAAAGGAATGAAATTCCAATACCTGCTACAATAAAGTTGAACCTTGAAAATGTTATGCTGGGTGAAATAAGCCAGACACAAAAGGGCAAATATTGCATGTTCTTCCTTGTGTGAGATTCCTGGAATAGGCAGATTCATAGAGAAGAAAGTAGAATAGAGATTACCAGGAGCTGGGGAAAGAGGACTAGGTGTTCTAGTTTGATAGGTGCTTGGGATGAGGAAAAAGCTCTGGAAAGAAACAGTGGTGATGATTGCACAGTATTGTGAATGTAATTAATGCCACTGAGCTGTATCATTAAAGATGGCTAAAATGACAAATGTTATGTATATTTTATCACAATAAAGATGGGAAAAAAAAGAAGGATATTTATTCCTCACAATTTCAGCTTGCCTCTGTTTGCTCCCCCTTGGTCTGCTCCATGCAGGTATGTAGATGTTCCCTACCCCGCTTCCTGTCGCCTAGTGCAGTGTGTAAAGGGTGGGTCCCCTAGGCCGTTTTTGGAGGTCAGTGTTTCCTTATTTTATTAACTGATTTGAATTTAAGAGGAGACTATTTAAAAGTAGGATATCTCTGGAGAGGAAAAAAAAAAAAGGTGTTTTAACATTTAGATAAGCCAGTAGTTTATTAATATCCACAGACCCTGTAGGCACGCAAACGGTGATCTATTGTGCCTTTCACTATGAGTCATCCAAAAACCAGAGAGTAGGATGTACAATTAGACCTGTCCTATTTTCTAACCTTTAACTATTTATGTATTTCAATTGTGTCATCTGTAGTTCTTTAGGGAAAACCAATTTTCACTTGGAGAAGGGGTCTAAGTCATCTCAGTACCGGTGTTGGAAAAGCCGTAGATGCTAACATTCTTCAGTTTGTTAGGTTAAAACTTACTGGAAGGGTCTAGAGTGAAAGAAAGCAAGTGTGCAGTATTTTATTTTTATGAACTTGTCTCTAGTACCTAATAATTTCATAGTGGTTACTGTTCTCTGTTGTTTTTTAGTTTTTGTTTTGCTGCTAAGATAATGGATGTTGAGTTTGGTAGATCACTTATGAAATAATGGGGCAGGACTTTTGTTGATTGAATAGAAAGCTTAAACATCAGGTGTGAAGTGCATGTTAGGAATACTGAAAAATCAGATAAAAATCCAGATAGAAAGATTCAAGTTTATATGCAGGTAACAAGTTCAAGGAAAAATGACATAGTGTGCATTGGGAAATATTTGTCATCTATAATAGTTCATTAACTCCTGAACTGGAAAACAGTACAGAGTTGCAAGTGTGTGAATGCTAGTGTGTGTGCATGCTTTGCCAGCTATGTGGTGACATATTTCTTTGCTGTGTGTGTAAATGGCTTTCCTACCATAGTGTGTCATTTTTGTGGCCTAGAAATTACTCTAGAGGTAGAATCACTACCAGCTGGTATCAGAAAGTACTAGTGTCACAGTCTCTTTATATATGGTAGAGATATGAAGAATTACACCTCCATGTTCGCAAAGTGTTCTTCATTGACTTTTGCCATCCTTAAAAGAATAGAGTATCTCATTCTACGTTTTGCACATCCTCATTTTGCTCCAGAGCCCTGATTTTAGGTGGTTTATAGTCTTGTTTCGTGTCTTCTGGCACTGTTCCTGTTCCTTTCAGAACGTTTGTCCTTTTCATTGTTGTCTGATTGTTTCCTTGTTACCCTGACTTGAGGGTAGGAATGATTACTTACTTACCTTAGTGTCTTTGGAGAGTGCATAGTAAGTGTTCATTGGATGGATGCATGGAGGAATTCCTAGGCTACACATGCTGTTTAAACTTAATACCTCTTCTCAGGCACTCAAGTCTCTATTTCGCTGCTGAAGTTGATCTCTTCGAAGCATGGCCCATGTTATAGGCATTGTGTTTCTGCGGTTTTCCAGAGTTTTTTTTTTTTTTTTAATTACAGATTTATTTATTTATTTTGGAGGGGTGCGGTGGGGAGGGAGGGGAGCAGGCGGGCCACTTCTATTGGTCTTTCATTTATCTCTTTTCATCCATCTTTGTTCTTTGGCCCGTGTGGGCCTCCCGTCGCGGTGGCCTCTGTTGTCGCAGAGCACTGGCTCTGGGCGCATGCGCTCCAGAGTTCCGGCTCGGTAATTGGACACATCGGTTCAGCCGCTCTGCGGCACGAGGGATCTTCCCAGGCTAGGGATGGAACCGGCGCCCCTTGCACTGCAAGGCGGTGTCCTTACCCACTGGACCACCAGGGAAGCCCCCTGAGTTTTTTTTCTTTTTTTCTCTCATGGTAGGGAATCTGATAAATATTAAATTAAAACTAAGGCATGAGTCACTTTCAGTGCAAACTTAGCCTTTCATTTATTGCTGTTTTAAAGAAACAGAGTTCTCCAGAGAGTACATTGGAGTTTTTTTAATGTCTGTATCAGATCAGTAATTGATTTTGAAAATACAAATAGAACAAATAGCTTATGTTTCTATTCTCTAAAATGCGGCCCTTGATTATGTATGTATTGCTTGTCTATTAGAGTCAGCGTGGGAATTATAAATTGAGAAAATTATTTTTGGGAAAGGGTGATTTTTCGGAGACCTGTGGTACTTTAAAATGATCTTGTAGGGAAACTCTAGAAGGGAGACATTAAGGAGCAGAAAAATAGCATGTGTCTTACTAAGATGTTGGGTACCCAGCTGAGAGTTGATTCTGCTAGGTTCTGCTAGCCTGGCTGCCAGGGTACTAAGCGCTAATGTAAGCCCTGGAGAAAAGACCAGAGAGTGTATCATGGAAACCTGAAGCGAATGACCTCTGCCACTTGCAGGGAGAGGTAAGTACACCTGAGAAGAGAAGAATCTCTTGGCGTATTAGAGGGCTCTGCAGGTGGGGCAGAAGGTTGCATGGGCACCCTCATTCATCATGTCTGGAGTGGGATCAGAAATCTTCATTAGGTGTTTCAGGTGCATGATAGGAAAACCCAGACTTGGGGACTTGGCCCTCTTGGATCTGCCCTTTCAGAGTTTTTGACCTGTTGCCTGGAGAGGCGAGGTGGGAGCTCTTAGGACACCAGAGGGTTCTAGTTAGGACCTAGGGCAGAATTGAAGGGCTCCTCAGAAGGGCTTGACATCACGTTCCTTGGGGTAAAAATGATAACCACCCTTGGCAGTTTAGTATAGAAATGAGGACACTTGCCATTTGTGCACTAAATACCAAGTATTTGGACCATAAGTCTGATGTAAAATAGTGACCAACAGTTGTTGAGTTCCTACCACGTGCCAGGCATGTGAATTAAACTATGAAAGATGTGATTTCTGTTTTTCTATGTTTTCACTCTCTCCTGTAGAGACCAGAGCAAACCTGGTGCCCTGTAAGTGCATGTTGAGTGAACTAAGATTAGAGGATGTGCTCCAAAAGGTTAAAAAGATCACCTGGATTGAGTCCAGGACTTTTTTTCAGCTCTATCACACTGCTGCTTTAATAGTTCACATTAAATGTCTTCTTTGTATCTCCAGACTTGGAACAGGGTCTGTTTGTGTTCCCAGGTAGCTGGATGCTAAGGCTAAGTATTAGTTGAATTCCTGCCATGTGTTCAACCTGTCTATGGTCCAGAAACCTGAAATTTACTTTTGAAACAATAATAATATTCTGGACATCTCCCAAGAGGGAGATTTTCTTGGATTGTTTTCTGTAATAGCAGCTGAACCTTGGAATGAGAGAAACCAGAGAATAAAAGTATACTTCATAGAAAGCAATATATGAGAAACTCAATATAGTGAATGGGAATAATCTAGAGTAGTTGATTAAGAAATGGAAGTGAAGTCTTACCTGACTCAGACCTGGGAAAAATTCTGTGAAAGAAAGTCCTTTTCACTCAGTGGCAGCACAGTTTTGTTCATCTCGCATTCCCTCTCCCCAGTGCCTTTCATTTAAGTTAATTTATATGGTGTAAGATCCTGTACTTATAATTTGCACCTGGAAAAGCAAGGCTTCCCATTCCTAATACTAACCCTTTCTGTCCTTTTAAGGCTAATAGTTCATGGTGTTTGGGTGGCACCGGAGGCAGCCACAGGGGTGGGATGAGGCCAGAACTGACTAGAACGTGTCTCGTCTCTGAAAGTGCAAAGAGCAGCTCCGGTTGTGGATAAAAGGTGACCTCAGGATTCAGAGAAGCCCTCTGCTTTCCCAGACGGCCCAGGCTAAACCTGGGCAGCTGGCAGCCCTAAATGCTTCCTTTGTTAGAAATTATTGAGCTCCCTACTCCATCTTTAGAAATGCTCGATGAAGCACTTGCCATTTGTGCACTAAATACCAAGTATTTGGACCATAAGTCTGATGTAAAATAGTGACCAACAGTTGTTGAGTTCCTACCACGTGCCAGGCATGTGAATTAAACTATGAAAGATGTGATTTCTGTTTTTCTATGTTTTCACTCTCTCCTGTAGAGACCAGAGCAAACCTGGTGCCCTGTAAGTGCATGTTGAGTGAACTAAGATTAGAGGATGTGCTCCAAAAGGTTAAAAAGATCACCTGGATTGAGTCCAGGACTTTTTTTCAGCTCTATCACACTGCTGCTTTAATAGTTCACATTAAATGTCTTCTTTGTATCTCCAGACTTGGAACAGGGTCTGTTTGTGTTCCCAGGTAGCTGGATGCTAAGGCTAAGTATTAGTTGAATTCCTGCCATGTGTTCAACCTGTCTATGGTCCAGAAACCTGAAATTTACTTTTGAAACAATAATAATATTCTGGACATCTCCCAAGAGGGAGATTTTCTTGGATTGTTTTCTGTAATAGCAGCTGAACCTTGGAATGAGAGAAACCAGAGAATAAAAGTATACTTCATAGAAAGCAATATATGAGAAACTCAATATAGTGAATGGGAATAATCTAGAGTAGTTGATTAAGAAATGGAAGTGAAGTCTTACCTGACTCAGACCTGGGAAAAATTCTGTGAAAGAAAGTCCTTTTCACTCAGTGGCAGCACAGTTTTGTTCATCTCGCATTCCCTCTCCCCAGTGCCTTTCATTTAAGTTAATTTATATGGTGTAAGATCCTGTACTTATAATTTGCACCTGGAAAAGCAAGGCTTCCCATTCCTAATACTAACCCTTTCTGTCCTTTTAAGGCTAATAGTTCATGGTGTTTGGGTGGCACCGGAGGCAGCCACAGGGGTGGGATGAGGCCAGAACTGACTAGAACGTGTCTCGTCTCTGAAAGTGCAAAGAGCAGCTCCGGTTGTGGATAAAAGGTGACCTCAGGATTCAGAGAAGCCCTCTGCTTTCCCAGACGGCCCAGGCTAAACCTGGGCAGCTGGCAGCCCTAAATGCTTCCTTTGTTAGAAATTATTGAGCTCCCTACTCCATCTTTAGAAAGTGAGTTCACTGGAGGTGAGTTAAGGACAGGGCTTTGAAGTGGGACCTAACTTGCTTTCTCTCCCTGTGTTTGTGTGGGGTTGTGAGGATGAAGAGACTAATGAAGATACAGCGCCCAAGGCGTTATTACCTAAACACTGCTTCACGCTGCTTCACAAAAATGTTGCTCATGGTCCAGAAGGAACCGTGTGCTTCTCTGGGGATTGTGTTTCTCCAGAATGGTGAGGACTGTTAGAACAACCTCCTCTTGTTTTTCAACCAGGGGGGAGGCAGTACCAGGAGGGAGGCCGTAAATGGTAAAATGTCCATGACTGGTTACCATCCTAGAGAGGGGCTCCTGGACACTGGGCTGCCTGCAAGCCCTCCCTTTGGTCCTGCTGGGGGTTGGCAAGCCTTTGCCTTGTAACCTGGCTTTCCAGAGCTTGCTGGTGGCGATCTCCATGACCCAGAGTACCATAGGATCTAACTAACTTAAAAAAATGTTTCTCTTAGTTGAAATATAGTTGATTTACAATGTTGTGTTAATTTCAGGTATATAGCACAGCAAATCAGTTATATATACATATCTATTCTTTTTCAGATTCGTCTCCCTTAGAGATTACTACAAAATGTTGAGTGTAACTCCTGGTGCTATACAGTAGGTTCTTGTTGGTTACTCATTTTATGTATGAGTGTGGTTAAACTAACTTTTCAGAGTACTTAATTTTAAAACATCTGTTTTATACCTTAAGATATAAAGAAAGCAGTTTTAAGCACTGTAGAAAGGGAATGTGTTTGTGTTTTAATTTTTGGATTTGGACACTTTATTCTCTTAAGTTTTAAATTGTTTGGGCCCTCTTCTATCTAATGCTTCAAACACTTTTACCATTTTCACCTGAAAGTGGAGATTTATTGATAATTAATTTTGCATAAAAGATACTGAAATTGCCCAGGTGTACATTCATATTCAAGGAAATGATGAAATCAGTAGTTTTGAACCTCCTAGAAAGGAAGTTCAGTTTTTAAAATACTGTTCTTTAAAAATTATTTAACTATTTAATGAATGTCTCATTATTTATACTTAGCATGTGAAATTACTGGATATGGATAACCCTATTGTTGTGCTACACATGAAGACTGATAATCTCCACACCTCTGGTTATATCTCTGAGTTCTAGACCAATGTATTCAACTATAGCTTTACCTTGCTTTCCTCCAGGTGTTTCAGACTTAATCTACTTACTGTCTTTTTTTTTTTTTTTTTGTATGAGAATTACGGGAGGAGGGAGAAGACATAATTTTTAAGGCTTTTATCTTATTTCAGGCTTTAATTAGCAGCAGGTATCTTTAATTTGGGCTTCCTGGGTAGCGCTAATGGTAAAGAACCTGCCTGGCAATGCAGGAGACATAAGGGGGATTGCCCGTCCCTCAACTGGGAAGATCCCTTGGAGGAGAGCCTGGCAGCCCACTCCAGTATTGTCACCTGGAGGCTTCCATGGACAGAGGAGCCTGGCCCACTGCGACCATGCAGTCACAGAGAGCCAGACACAACCGGAGTGACTTAGCACACATGCATCTTTTACGCCCGCATATTTTACCAGTTTACCATAAAATGTCTTTATTAATGCAACAGAGTTTTTTTCAGGTTTATTTGATTTTTTACATATTCTAATCTTGCTATGTGGTTACTGGCTGTAGCTTTAACTGTATTTTAATGATACCTGTGGCACTCTGATAGTTTTAAAACATAGCCTTTTAGGTTTTGCCATTTGCTTGTTATATTAAATTTATGGAAACAATGTCACTTCCTATGTATGTTTTCCTTGCCAATTCTGTTAATTCATTTTTCTCAGGAGTTCAAACCTATTAAAGCATAGTACTTGGCTAATAAGAGAAAATTGAGGATAGCACATAAATTTTCCCTAGATTTCCTTAGCTTCTTTTTGTTTTAGATCCTGAGTGTTTGCCATTAACGTTTTAGTTTTGCAAGTTTTTCTTTCTTTTGTGAGAAGCAGGGATTGTAGGAGGGAGCAGAGGAGAGAGTAGGCCAGGGTTAAGGGGAGTGAGTTTGTTTCTGTTGTGTTTTACGTGGGATGAGAGGTTTTTCAACTTCTAGTTTCCACTGAGTCATCTTTGAGTTCAGTGGAGGGACAATTCTAGTCTGCTGTCAGATGTTCTGTTTGATAGATTAATGAAGAACCTCTTTTTAAAATTTATTTTTAAGTGTTTTTAATACAGATTGCTATATTTGTATATCTTTAATAAATGTCCATTTTGGCCAAGAAATAACTTCTTCATACCATTATTTTCATGAAAAAGCATAGAATAACCTTCTAGAAAGTTTAGTTGAAAGGATTAAAGGGGAACATTTTTGGATTAAACTTTAGAGTAAAAGGAAGCATCTTTTAGAGAAATCATTCTTCTTAGAAATTCTCTAGTCCTTGTCTGCAAACAATAGCAGATTATCAAAAACAGTTGTTATATTTTGGGGGCATGAGAAACTAATCACTTAACTTGGACCTAATATTTTTGGTAAGGTAAATCTTTAGTCATCATTTGTTGTGGGATGACTAAGCCTATGTGCTCTGGAAACTGAGCCCTGAGTTTGAGACGCCAGATTTTCAGTTCTCTGCAGATGTGTAACTCTGTCTTTGGTTAATTACTGAATCTCGGTAACTTTGTTAAAAGGAATTGTTAGGACTCTCTGTAGCTCGCCATGGTGCTTTGTCAAGTGCTTGGCTGGTGAGAGTTGCTATTTTATTATTTTATATTACTCACTGATTACGGACATTTAATCATTGGACATACCTCTTAATGGGATGATAGTTATTTGGAAAACTTTCTGTCCATTTGCTTTTTTTTTATTAAATTTATGGAAACAATGTCACTTCCTATGTATGTTTTCCTTGCCAATTCTGTTAATTCATTTTTCTCAGGAGTTCAAACCTATTAAAGCATAGTACTTGGCTAATAAGAGAAAATTGAGGATAGCACATAAATTTTCCCTAGATTTCCTTAGCTTCTTTTTGTTTTAGATCCTGAGTGTTTGCCATTAACGTTTTAGTTTTGCAAGTTTTTCTTTCTTTTGTGAGAAGCAGGGATTGTAGGAGGGAGCAGAGGAGAGAGTAGGCCAGGGTTAAGGGGAGTGAGTTTGTTTCTGTTGTGTTTTACGTGGGATGAGAGGTTTTTCAACTTCTAGTTTCCACTGAGTCATCTTTGAGTTCAGTGGAGGGACAATTCTAGTCTGCTGTCAGATGTTCTGTTTGATAGATTAATGAAGAACCTCTTTTTAAAATTTATTTTTAAGTGTTTTTAATACAGATTGCTATATTTGTATATCTTTAATAAATGTCCATTTTGGCCAAGAAATAACTTCTTCATACCATTATTTTCATGAAAAAGCATAGAATAACCTTCTAGAAAGTTTAGTTGAAAGGATTAAAGAACATTTTTGGATTAAACTTTAGAGTAAAAGGAAGCATCTTTTAGAGAAATCATTCTTCTTAGAAATTCTCTAGTCCTTGTCTGCAAACAATAGCAGATTATCAAAAACAGTTGTTATATTTTGGGGGCATGAGAAACTAATCACTTAACTTGGACCTAATAGTTTTGGTAAGGTAAATCTTTAGTCATCATTTGTTGTGGGATGACTAAGCCTATGTGCTCTGGAAACTGAGCCCTGAGTTTGAGACGCCAGATTTTCAGTTCTCTGCAGATGTGTAACTCTGTCTTTGGTTAATTACTGAATCTCGGTAACTTTGTTAAAAGGAATTGTTAGGACTCTCTGTAGCTCGCCATGGTGCTTTGTCAAGTGCTTGGCTGGTGAGAGTTGCTATTTTATTATTTTATATTACTCACTGATTACGGACATTTAATCATTGGACATACCTCTTAATGGGATGATAGTTATTTGGAAAACATTTCCCTGTTACTTTAAAAATATATGTGAAACAAGCTGTCTGTTTTGTCTTGGCCTGCCACTGGCTCCTTGAGTGTTCTTGTTTGAGTGACGTCTTAGTAGTTCATCTCCAGAGTCATACTTGAGCTGTTTACCTTAGAAAGGGAGTGTGGGCATAGAATGCAATAATAAATGTAAGAAGCACTTTGCGGGGTTGGAGGGAGCATGTCTGAATGCCAAGAGGAGTATTTAGTTAAACAAGTGCTGCTTCTACCAGGATTTTTCTTTTTCCCTGCCCGCTTCAAGAAAAGTTGTCTCTCTTTTTTTTTTTTTTTTTTAAAGATTTATTGATTTTTTTTATTTTGGGCGGAGGTCGGGTTGGGGAGGGAGGGGAGCAGGCGGGCCACTTCTATTGGTCCTTCATTTCTCCATTTTCATCCGTCTTTGTTCTCTGGCTCCTGTGGGCCTCCCATCGCGGTGGCGTCTGTCGCTGCAGAGCACTGGCTCTGGGCGCATGTGCTCCAGAGCTCCGGCTGGGTGATTGGATACATCGGTCCAGCCGCTCCGCGGCACGTGGGATCTTCCCAGGCCAGGGATCGAACCAGCGCCCCTTGCACTGCAAGGCGATGTCCTTACCCACTGGACCACCAGGGGAAGCCCCAGGTTGTCTCTTTTTAAGTAGATATCTGGCAGCTCTGCTTCCTCTCCAAAGTCTGGGGTCAAAGAAGAGTTGTAATAAAGGAGAGTCACTTGTTCCCATTTCCTCTCCCTTTTTTTGTGACTGTTGCTCTAACCTTTTAAGAGAGAGGATCAGGCCTTGACTTAAGTGGGCAAAACGACGGGGCTCCAAGACCTGCCTTTCATTTCTGGGTCATCACCTCGGATGACGTTCTTCATCTCTATATAATGTCATAAAGAAGCCACTGCAGGAGGACAACACACTGCAGGCTAAGAGCTTGACATATTTCTGGAAATCTTAGCTACCTTCATTGCTCATTGTTTGGATGCTCATTTCTTTAGAATGGCTTACTTATTTTATTATTTTATATTACTCACTGATTACGGACATTTAATCATTGGACATACCTCTTAATGGGATGATAGTTATTTGGAAAACATTTCCCTGTTACTTTAAAAATATATGTGAAACAAGCTGTCTGTTTTGTCTTGGCCTGCCACTGGCTCCTTGAGTGTTCTTGTTTGAGTGACGTCTTAGTAGTTCATCTCCAGAGTCATACTTGAGCTGTTTACCTTAGAAAGGGAGTGTGGGCATAGAATGCAATAATAAATGTAAGAAGCACTTTGCGGGGTTGGAGGGAGCATGTCTGAATGCCAAGAGGAGTATTTAGTTAAACAAGTGCTGCTTCTACCAGGATTTTTCTTTTTCCCTGCCCGCTTCAAGAAAAGTTGTCTCTCTCTTTTTTTTTTTTTTTAAAGATTTATTGATTTTTTTTATTTTGGGCGGAGGTCGGGTTGGGGAGGGAGGGGAGCAGGCGGGCCACTTCTATTGGTCCTTCATTTCTCCATTTTCATCCGTCTTTGTTCTCTGGCTCCTGTGGGCCTCCCATCGCGGTGGCGTCTGTCGCTGCAGAGCACTGGCTCTGGGCGCATGTGCTCCAGAGCTCCGGCTGGGTGATTGGATACATCGGTCCAGCCGCTCCGCGGCACGTGGGATCTTCCCAGGCCAGGGATCGAACCAGCGCCCCTTGCACTGCAAGGCGATGTCCTTACCCACTGGACCACCAGGGGAAGCCCCAGGTTGTCTCTTTTTAAGTAGATATCTGGCAGCTCTGCTTCCTCTCCAAAGTCTGGGGTCAAAGAAGAGTTGTAATAAAGGAGAGTCACTTGTTCCCATTTCCTCTCCCTTTTTTTGTGACTGTTGCTCTAACCTTTTAAGAGAGAGGATCAGGCCTTGACTTAAGTGGGCAAAACGACGGGGCTCCAAGACCTGCCTTTCATTTCTGGGTCATCACCTCGGATGACGTTCTTCATCTCTATATAATGTCATAAAGAAGCCACTGCAGGAGGACAACACACTGCAGGCTAAGAGCTTGACATATTTCTGGAAATCTTAGCTACCTTCATTGCTCATTGTTTGGATGCTCATTTCTTTAGAATGGCATAGAATGTTTGGCAGAGGTGTCAATGACTCGAACAGTTTTCTCTGCTTTGGCAGTGCCTAAGTCTCACCAACTTCCTATAAACTACAAGCTTAGCTCCACAAAAATAAAAGAAGAAAAAACCTGAATTTTAGCTAGTTGTTTACTGGCAGGGTTGTTCTAGACATGAACACAGTAGGATGGAAAGGATAATAGGGATTGGAGCCTGTGTTGCTCTCTGGGATTGAATGAGCCGGTGTTAGACCTTAACGTTGGAGAAAAAAAACGACATGCACTGTTAAAAAAGTAAAATAAAAAATTAAGCAGTCATTGCAGGCTAACTGATGAAAATTAAAGGTCAGTTTTCTCAGTGCCCCACCTCAGTGTATGCCCCCAGGCCATGCGAATAATGGCAATCCTATTATTTTCTTGCAGTAAGCAGGAAATGCTGTCTACACCCATTAGATTTGTTTGAGTGGCCCCTGGCTGGAAATGAAGAAAATCTAATTTTCTAATTTGCTAGGAGGAAACAAAAATCATGCTGTGCTGCATAGAGGTTGATTGGGGGGCTGGAATAAGAACAGTGTCATTAAAACAATAAAAACTCAATGTTTTTAATCTTGATTATAGGGATGTTTGGCTATTATCCACATTGAAATCATGAATGGGCTTGTATGCAGGTTATGTGTGTAGAAAATCTTTCTGAATATTGTCAGAACTGGCTCAGTTCTGGATTTTTTACCACATGTTTGCAGACTGCCCAGTTCTCACACATCCCCACCGGTTGCTGGAAACTCTCTTGAAGGAAGGCTTTGTCACAGGGTTAGTTGTTATTGTTGTTGTTTTTAAGATTGATTTACTTTTCAAAAACAACATTCATTTTGGAGGAATTTGTATATTCATTAGGGCAGTCAATTACTTTGTTGAATCAGTAGCAGGAAGAAAATATTGGCATTGGTTAATGTCACAGAGAAAGTGAACCTCTCCTTCCCTTTCATAGCTGCATTGACTAATCACTATGGCTCTCTTGGTTTCCACTGCCTCATGTCCTTTGCTTAAAAATCAAGTCTTTTAAAAAGTGTTTTTAAAAGCAGGTTGATGATATTTCTCCTATATCTTTACTTTTTTTAATGAGTCAAAAGATCTTTTATTGCTGTTTTGACATTAGACTTACTGGGTTATTCTGTTCCAGATTCTCAGTTGGTATATAATTCATTTTTCTAAGACAATGTCAGATTTTTCTATGAAATACGTAATAAGAGAAAGACCTTGAGTTAAAGGGACTTGTTTAAAATCATAGGAGTAGCCAGTACTAGAAGAAGCAAGTGCTTATCAGTCTTTGTGTCCAGAGGAGGTAAAAGAAGCCGTTCTGTTTTAATGGGTGTGTAATACATGTCGAGCAGGGCCTCTTGTGTTACTTCAGGTCATTGTACTGCTTTGCATTGACCATGCACTTAGAGGTGTTTTTTTTTTTTTTTTTTTTTCCATTTGTTTCCTGAAATGCTGCATTGGAGAGAAGTTTCTAACAACTTCATCGGGAAAGACCAGTGAATCAACGGAGCTTTTATGGATATTGTCCTTTTGTCTTAATTCTTAAAACATGTAATTTGCCTCTATTGGTGAGCATTTTGCCTCTGACATTTTGCTTCAGGCTGTCATCATTGTGAACACTGTTCATAATGTTTATTTTCTTTTGTTGGTCATAAGTACAAGAAGAAGCAAAGCATGGGATCCTCAGTTTTTGTAGTTACCATGGTATTGCATGTGTGTTTTGTAAGATCTATCTTGGCAATAGTACATGGCATGGTGCATATTTGGGGGGACTTATTAAAATCCAAATTTATATTTCATTTATAAAAGAAATGGTACTTTTTAGTAGCATTTTCTGTTGTGAAGAGTCCCAGTGGTGGCTTTTTTTTTTTTTTTGACACCTCTTCATTATGACTCCTGAGAGTAATTGCACCCCATGTTGTGGGAAATTTGAAACTTACACATAAAAACAATTGAAGGGCTTTGGAAATTTTCATGTAATACTGGGAGTCAGATGTCTTGATCTAAAAATGGATTTGATTGGGAATTTAAGTTAGAAAGGTTTGTGTGAATTGTTAACTGACTGGCTGGAATCTGTTACAGACTGGCTTAACCTATTTGAAGTGTATCTGTGTGTTTAAGTTTGGCAAGAAATCAGGGCTGAGATACAAGTTAGGCGTTTTTATTTATTTTTCTAAGTCAGTAATGCAATTCATGTCTTGCCACGGAAAAGTAATCATTGAAAACACTATACCTGATAGCCTGTATAAACTTGCTTAACCTGTAGCATAATGATATTTTTTCCAGGATGCTGACCGGATAAGGATATTTATCTATAGTCCAGTAGATTAAAACCTTTAGAGGAATAAGGGCATGTATCATTTATTCCTAGTGTTTTTCTTTTGAATGATTTAGTTAGTCTTTGTTTTGAAATACACAAAACCAATTAGGCATCCTTTGACCTAAGTCTTCTAGCCTTCAGCTTTAAGGAATACACACTTGAATTTGCAAGAATGTGAAGATTTAACGAGGTAGTCGTAGTAGCTGTGAGAGGGCCTGGGCCTCAATGGACTGGCATTGATTAAACATGTTTTTTTGCAGAATGTTTTTCCATCATGAAGAGACTCGTCGTGACCCGAATAGAGAACTGGTGGACAGTGAATTCTCTAATGTTCTCTCAGAATTCTCATGACAATCTTGTGAACCTCTGAATAAGTATAAGTGATGGAAGAGGATATATTTTAATTTGAAATGATAGATTCTTTTGGCTGTTGGTCAGCCCTTGCCCTGGGGTAGAAAGGTAGTGCCTTCAGAGGAGAATGGGTAGTGGCGAAGGACAGGAAGAGGGGCAGACGTTTGTATGAATTGAATCCGCAACCAGGCTTTCCACTGTGTCTCCCAGGTGATGAGGCTACCTGCCCAGTTTGGTGAGAGAAAGCCCTAGTGGTCTACTCCATATTTTTATTTCTCCTTTAGAAATAGGAGGTTGTAGGAACCAATGAGTTGCATGAACCAGTACTGGAAACTCAGTGTTCAGTTCAGTTAGAACTAGTGTTTGTGTGTGCCTGTAGCGGTGTAGCAAGGAATGGAACAAGGAGACTGCAATTCCTCTTCCTCTTCTCCACTGTTACAGAAATTAGGCAGGTTTTTTTTCAGGAAAACCATGATAGACTCTATTAGACTGGCTTAACCTATTTGAAGTGTATCTGTGTGTTTAAGTTTGGCAAGAAATCAGGGCTGAGATACAAGTTAGGCGTTTTTATTTATTTTTCTAAGTCAGTAATGCAATTCATGTCTTGCCACGGAAAAGTAATCATTGAAAACACTATACCTGATAGCCTGTATAAACTTGCTTAACCTGTAGCATAATGATATTTTTTCCAGGATGCTGACCGGATAAGGATATTTATCTATAGTCCAGTAGATTAAAACCTTTAGAGGAATAAGGGCATGTATCATTTATTCCTAGTGTTTTTCTTTTGAATGATTTAGTTAGTCTTTGTTTTGAAATACACAAAACCAATTAGGCATCCTTTGACCTAAGTCTTCTAGCCTTCAGCTTTAAGGAATACACACTTGAATTTGCAAGAATGTGAAGATTTAACGAGGTAGTCGTAGTAGCTGTGAGAGGGCCTGGGCCTCAATGGACTGGCATTGATTAAACATGTTTTTTTGCAGAATGTTTTTCCATCATGAAGAGACTCGTCGTGACCCGAATAGAGAACTGGTGGACAGTGAATTCTCTAATGTTCTCTCAGAATTCTCATGACAATCTTGTGAACCTCTGAATAAGTATAAGTGATGGAAGAGGATATATTTTAATTTGAAATGATAGATTCTTTTGGCTGTTGGTCAGCCCTTGCCCTGGGGTAGAAAGGTAGTGCCTTCAGAGGAGAATGGGTAGTGGCGAAGGACAGGAAGAGGGGCAGACGTTTGTATGAATTGAATCCGCAACCAGGCTTTCCACTGTGTCTCCCAGGTGATGAGGCTACCTGCCCAGTTTGGTGAGAGAAAGCCCTAGTGGTCTACTCCATATTTTTTATTTCTCCTTTAGAAATAGGAGGTTGTAGGAACCAATGAGTTGCATGAACCAGTACTGGAAACTCAGTGTTCAGTTCAGTTAGAACTAGTGTTTGTGTGTGCCTGTAGCGGTGTAGCAAGGAATGGAACAAGGAGACTGCGAATTCCTCTTCCCTCTTCTCCACTGTTACAGAAATTCCACGAGGGCAGGGACCATGTCTTTCCTTTTCTCTTTGTACAGTGGCAAACAATAAGTGCTCAGTAAGTGTTTATTGAATATATGACTTAATGACTGAGCAAAACATAGTGTTGGTTTGACACTGAGATAACATATGTTTGAACCATGAGAAGGTGTGTTTGATTTCAGTTGTAATGTTCTGATTCCTGGAAGAAACATGAGATTTTCAATTTCAAATAACGGATACGGAAAATAAGTGAAGATTGAAAAATTTTGAGTGTTAAATTATAGTGAAAAACGATTTGCCTTGTAAATGACAAACACTCAAATTAGCTAAAGCGAAAAAAAAGGTTGGCGTCACTGAAAACCAAGGCACTGCCCTTGAACCTGGTGAGGTCTTGGACCCAACCCTGGGAAGTCATTGGGAGCCAAGACTGCTTTTCTTCCGCTTTCCCTTCCTTTTTTCTTTGATACTTCTTCTTCTGTAGAGTCTGTGTTATAGAAATGCTGAATGTTTCTAAACTCATAAAGCCTTATCAGGTTTTATTTTTCTTTCCAAACATCAGTCTACACATTATTTTTTATAAATGAATTGAAGGTATAGGTGGTAAAAATATTGTCAGAGCCATTTTGAAGCAAATTCCTTTCCCAGTGTGTCATTTATAGTCAGTTTGTGGGAGGCAAGTTATATAAAGAATGACTGCTGGGCTTCCCTGGTGGTCCAGTGGGTAAAGACACTGCCTTGCAGTGCAAGGGACGCCGGTTCGATCCCTGGCCTGGGAAGATCTCACATGCCATGGAGCAGCTGGACTGATGTATCCAACTACCAAGCCAGAGCTCTGGGGTGCATGCTCCCAGAGCCGGTGCTCTGCAGCGAGAGGGGCCACTGTGATGGGAGGCCAGTGACAAAGATGGATGAAAATAGATAAAGACCAATAGAAGTCACCCCCCCCTCCAAAAGAATGACTGCTGTCTCATCAAAATAACGATAATCTGTATTTTTCTGTGTCTTGTTACTTTAAAATCAACTGCAGTGAGACATGGCCTGGTTGATTTCTTCCCTTAAATCATCTCAGAAACTGTGCCCAGTCCATTAATTGCTTTGTTCAGTGGGCAGGAAATGGTTTTGTTTGTACAAGTTACACAATCTTAACTAAACGGGAGCAAAGAACTGAAGAAGTCTCTCATCTTTTTTCTGCAGAGTTAAGAATTATTAAGAATTATTTGGAGTCACATTTACACATGGTGCATGAACCAGGTTATTGGGGGACACTTACCATTTTACCTATCAGAATGACTCCTGTTTAGGGATATTGAGAAGAGTGGCTGTATGAGATCATCAGGTGTAGTGAGATTAGGTCTGTGCAGTTTTCCTTCCTTCCTTTACAGTTTCTTATGCATGCTGAAAAGGAGGTGGCCTGACGCTGGTGCCCCGTTGGAACTACCAGGAACAGCCAGCCTCCCTCTTCTCTCTTCCACACCCTCCCTTGAAGGTCTTTGTAAAATGTGTTGCTTTTCTTTCCTGGGGTTGGCAGGTTGGTTCTTCCCCTGCTCCCTTGCCCATGCTTCCTAGTGTCTCTCAGTAACCCAGTGATGCCCTGCTTTTCTCCTTCTTAAAAGTGGTACTTTTCATCACCATTTGCTGCTGCTTTGTTTTTTTTTTGATGTGGACCATATTTAAAGTCTTTATTGAATTTTTTATAATATTGCTTATGTTTTAGGCTTTGATGATTTGACTATGAGTCTTTTTTTTTTTTTTTCAGTTAAAAAGGCAAAAAAGGCTCCCCCACGGGGTTTAGAACCTACACCCCCTACACTGGAAGATGAAATCCTAACCATTGGATCTCCAAGAAGGTCCTCATTTGATACTTATTTAAGAACTGTGAGGATTTGCAATTTGAGCAGAGCCCCTTCCTTTTTTTTAATATAGTACTTCTGAGTACTTTTCTGATTTTTCTTACCTGTTCGTTCATTCGTTCACTCATCCTCCTCTCATTTTGACTTATATTATTTCCTGAAGCCCATATATCACTGAGAGAAAATACAATCTCAAGTAAGGAGATAACTATTAGAGGTCACACTGGAAGGAAAATGAATGAAGAATTAGGTGAATGTAGGCAGAGTTAGAAATAGTTCCCCTCTTTACAACATGAGCTGTCTGACTCCTTTGAAACAAGTGCCGTTTTGCTACATGAGCTGCTGCTGCAAAATTACATTTCACTCTCGTAACTCCGTAGGATTTCTCTCTTGAATTGCCATTCCTTGTTTGTTTGCGTCTTTTGCTCTCTTCCTTGTTAAATAGCTTTCTTTTTTAAGTACTTTGAAAGCGAGCCTCACATTTTGTATATTTTTCCCATTTTTTTTCTTCAAATGTTCCACAGTTCCTTAAAACTTAATCTTTCCTTATGATCTTTTTTTTCTTTTTTGCCATTTACCAAGTCACCCCCGTCACCTTGAAGTGTCTTCAGAAAGTCCTGCTTTTCCTTGTACCTTTTCCTCTGTTCAGAATCTTGTAGTTGATTCTCCTACTTCATTCCTCTCAGTAGTTTCCTTATACTTGCCTTGGAATTTCTACTTGAGCCTCTTTCTGGTGGAATCCCATGCCTCATTCTTGGCAAACTGAAATGTAAAGCGACATTTATAACCTTCACTCTAGATCAGAAAAGGCTCTTTTTCGGGAAACTCGCAGAAGGTCTTACTTTCTGCCTGTGAAATAGGGTAATAGGATCACATCTGAAAGACTGCCACCTTGTTCAGAAGTGACATTATCACTGTTCACGATGGAATATTGGTTAAGTGGGCAGATTTATTTGGAAGTAGTTTGTTTGGACTACATGTGTAAAACTCCAGGGAGCACTGCATAGGAGTTGAGGTGCTCCCTTTGGGGTTTGCATTAGCAATGTGGCAGTTACTGATCTGTCATTTACTTTGAAAAGGAATTACAAAGTTTTGGCTTCCTGCCTGGAGTAGCTCCAGATGGTCAGAAAAGACTTTTGTACTGAAGTCAAAGAGTGTGGTGCAGTGATAGACCTGTGCTTGCTGTGTTTATGTTAGAACAGGGACTTCCCACGTTATCCCTCTGCAAAGTTTTTCCTTTTCTTTTTCCCTGAAAGAGGAAGGGAAGAAATACTCTCTGTAGCTATGGAATCTAATATTTGGAATACCTTTGTTCTTGGTGACAAGGATGTAGAGGTATAGTATGTGGTCCATAGAGTTGTTTCGTTTACCTCGGTACCCCTGGTACTTAGTAGTTACAAAGGCTGCACGAAGAATTGGATACACCAAGGCCATTCTAACTGATTTTGAAATGAGGGTCAAAAGCTTCATTTGGGTTGTGTGCACTTGTCTGATAAACTGGCTGTTAACCCACAACTGCTGTTTAGTGGCTTTCCTTAGTCAGTTGACCCATCTCTGATGGGAGCTCAGGTTTCCCCATGATTTTTGTGGTTGGTTGGGCAGTGATGAAGCGTAGGTGTCCTGTCTGGGTGGGAGGTGGGGGCCAGAGACGACATTAGCAGAGCAGAGGTTATGATTTTAACAGTCTTGTTCCCAGGCTTGGCTCTTCTGGGCACTAGCACTTAAGTTCTACACGTGACCTTTTGTACCTTCATCTCAACCTTGGAAGGGGAATAATGTGATTTCTGTTGTCTGGATGAGAAAACTGAGATTCAGAACGATGATAATCTGCCCAAGGAATAACCAGGTAACTCTTTTTTTCTACCCACTCACATACGATTTTGGAGAAATTTATTACAAGTCTCCTGCCCCTTCAGGTTAGAGGTGACTGCAGGCTTCAGGAAATAAAGCTCATTTTCCTCTGGGAAACTGGGGCCTCGTTCAAGTGGAGCTTTTTAGTAAAGCTTGATCACAAGGCTTAGATCAAGACCTAAACCTACAGGCTGCTGCTCCCACACTGCTTTCGGTTACCCTTGTGGTTATTGAGTAGCCTGGTGAGCCTGAAGAGCATTAACAGGGTTTTATATCTTCGAAGAAAATCCGGCACATTGGGGAAGTTGCATACCACAGAAAGGAATTTTTATCTGTTTTAAGATGTTGGTTTATAAACTGGAAACAATGAAAAGAAAAAACCCATCATTTTGAGTCTTGTACTGTTGGTTGATTGTTTAGGTACTTGACATAAATAGCTACTTTGAAGGACTTTTATTGAAAAGTGTAAAGACTTGTGTTCTTCACAAATAGGTGCTTCCCTGGACGGACCTAAGGCTTCATCAGCAGTTTCCTCCCCTGACAGTTTTCTGTGAACTCCCAGAGCCCTTCTCTAGGCTGTTATTCTGCTTCATTTGTCGTCTTTTAAAATCTCCACTGTTTAGATAGTGTTAAGATAGTATTAGTTTCCTATACATATTATATGGTGCTATAATTACTTCATGGGTTCTTTTGGGGATTGTGTCCTAAACTGCAGAACACCTTGTTCTGGTTGATGTGCTTTTTGAAGTCTTGCTACCTTTTTGATGAAAAAGGATCAAAGTAGAGTGGAGGTGGGTTAGTCTGGCTTCATTTAAATTTGATCTCCGAGGCTTTTATACATGCACAAAGGCACCAGAGTAGGACTCGTTTTTTCTTGTTATTTTATTACAATTACTAATGAAACATTAATGCTGTTATTTTGTAAAGGATCATAAAATAAAGATACACTTCTTACTGTTTTCTGTGTTTTTTATTTTTTAAAGACAGTCACTATGAATCATAAAGCTATAGTTATATCAAGAGTTTCTTGTATAAAAGAGTCTCTAGTAAATTTTTGGTGCCATATTTGTGCCTATATCAAGGGAGTGAAATATAATCACCCTTGGGGAAAAAATTACTTAAGAGGCTATTAAGAGTCTGTAGAAGTTTGCATCCTCTTAGGGACCTTTGGTCCTGGAGTTAGTACTATAGAACTGACTTTCAGATCTGGGATACTAGTAATTTTCCCTACTACTTACCCTCATGACTTGCTCAATATGTTTTAGAGGTTTCCCTCTCCTGTTTGTTTTAAGGAGTCTCCCTCTGAGAATTTTTTTTTTTCATTTTTATTAATTTCTATTTTACAAAGTTTTGTTGTTTACAGGTATACATAAACCGAATCAGTCATAGGCATATCCTTGACCCCTCCCACCTGAACCCCCTCCCACTCTGTCCCCATCCCAACCCTCCAACTTGTTGCATAGCCCCCATGTAAGTTCCCTTAATCATACAGTGTACTTAAAATGAGTGCCTCTTGTACCTACGGTGGTGTAGATTTCCATGTTGCTCTTTGCATACCTCTTGCCTACTCCTCCCTCCCCGCCATGTCCATAAGTCTGTTTTCCTCTGAGAATTAATGGTAGAATATTTATTGAAAGATCTTCACACAGAGGGTGTGATATTGCCACTGTTTCAGGTTGTTCTTTCTGGTATTATAGCCAAAGGCTCCTGAGAGCAGAGAGCGTACAGGCATCTTCTCCCACTGCCTTTGTGACCACATGGTTCAGGAATACCAGAAAGCATGCTGCTCAGTCTCCTCGCCTACCTGTGTTCCCATTGCCTGGGGTGACGCCTCTCTGCTTCCTGTGCCCCTCAGGTGTAGGGCAACTGCTTAGATTTTAGCTCTGCCATTCTTCCTAACTCAGACCTGTTTTATTGGAACCCATCCCACAGCACCCATTGCTCTTTCCAGGTTATACTGCTTTGTCATTAGCTACCTACTGCCTCCCCACTGGACTCAGCCTTTGGGCTCCTCTGGAGGGATTGTAGACTCAGCTTTTATATCCCAGCCTGAGGGCTGATGGTGTGTCCACTGAGGAGGGAAGCACATGGAAGAAGAAAGAAGAAATCAGTGATTGACCTGAGCACAGCACCCATAGGACTCATTCCTTCACTTTCCTCAAACATTTTACTTGAATTAGTATGGATTCTCTCCTTTCAAACAATTGATCAAGTATCTGGGTGATGATGTGTTTTGAGGCGTACTCATTTATAGTAAGAGTAAAAGTGTTTTGTGAAAAAGTTTAATAGTAATAATATTAGTATTATTTAATAATATTTTAAAATAATATTAATTAAAAATATTATTTAATGCTTACCATGTGAACTCTTAAGTGCTTTATGTGCATTTCTTCATTTAATCCTCACAGCTTCATGAGGATTTTTTTTTTTTGGCCGCTTTTTATTTATTTATTTATTTTCCATCCATCTTTATTCCTTGGCCTGTGTGGGCCTCCCATCGCAGTGGCCTCTCGTTGCAGAACACCAGCTCTGGGTGCATGTGCTCCAGAGCACTGGCTCCTAATTGGGACACACCAGTCTAGCGGCTCTGTGGCATGTGGGATCTTCCCAGGCCAGGGATCGAACTGGTGCCCCTTGCACTGCAAGGTGGACTCTTTACCCACTGGATCACCAGGGAAGCCCTTCATGAGGATTTTATCATCTATTTTGTGAATGAAGAAACTGAGGCACAAGCTACTTGGTTGAGGTTCAAAATCTAGTACGTTTTGGCATTAGGATTTGAACTCAGGCAGTTGTGGTAAAGTGTGTGGGATGGGAGAGGATATAATATCTTCTCCCTGGAAAGGCATATTCCTCTGTAAATCTTGTCTTTGTTACATACTGCATTTTTCCTCATATGGTTACTTGGGCCAGCCTCTTGTGCTCTTGCTGAAGCATGTCAGTGTTGGCTTCCTTGGTAACTGCCTGTTAGTATTTGCTGTTGCAGGAGGGTAATGCTGGCCTTGCTGTTGGCTGCTCCTTCGCTTGGACTTGACAGGTTTGTGTAGCTTAATGAGAATCTGAATTTTCTTTGTATTTATTTATTCGTTTTATGTTGCTAAGCGAAATCTTTCAGAAATGTTTGCTGGCTTTTTTGTGGCTAGAGCAAGTGGATACAAGGTTAACACTATTAGACAAAGGTTGATACCTTTAGAGAATTAGTGAATTTTAGTAAACCATTGTTACGTGCCTTTGATCTGATTAACCTGCCTCAGTTTCTTTTTTGGGGAGGGGGGTGGGTTGGGGAGGGAGGGAGGGAGGCGGGCAGGCCTCGTCTATTGGTCTTTAATTTATCCATTTTCATCCATCTTTGTTCTTTGGTCCGTGTGAGCCGCCCATTGCAGTGGCCTCTTGTCACAGAGCACTGGCTCTGGGCGCATGCGCTCCAGAGCTCCAGCTCGGCAGTTTGGACATACTGGTCCAGCCGCTCTGTGGCACGTGGGATCTTCCAAGGCCAGGGATTGAACTGGGGTCCCTTACACTGCAAGGTGGTGTCCTTACCTACTAGACCACCAGGGAAGCCCCCCTGCCTCAGTTTCTGATCTTCAGATTCCCTTTCATAGTACCTTGGCAGCCTTGCCCAGTTGGGCTTGGATGTTCTGGCCTGGTGGCTCCTGTTTCATCTTTACTGGAAGGAAGTTGTAGAATCCAGCTGACAGTTCTGTTTAGTCCTCTTTGTTTATTGGCAGTTTTTTACTTTCGAATTCTAAGTAGGGGAATAGCCTGAAACCATTTTTCCGAGGGGCCACTAAAGCTGTTAATGAGTACATACCCTTTATTTACAGAGCACTTTATTTAAAAAGCAGTTTTCTATGTATTTTGGAGTCATTCACACAGGACCCTGTGACATAATCCAAGTGAGGATTGTTTTAGTTTAGAGATAAGAAAACCTAATCTGAAAGTGGGCCACTTTCGTAAGGGTGCCTCAGCAAATAAAGAGAGAATCAGGCCATCATTCTGATTTCTTGCATTGCATTCTATTGTCTCAGAATTGGTAGACCTCTAACTGAAAATCTGTAGGTGCACATCTTCCTTTATTATGCCATGGGAAATATTTTCATTGTGCTTACGTTTTCCCAGACTCTTAGAATATTTGGACATTCATTTTTATACATGGAGAATAAAATTAGAAACTGCTCAAGTTACTATCATTGTGTAATTTTAGCTGTTCTATTACTAAACTAGGATCCGTCAACAGAGTGCAGCCTTTTGATAGCCTTAAAAAAAAAGCACATCTTGGAGTCAAGAATTATGACATTAAAATAAGACCCTTGTCTATTTCTGGGGTGTGCTAGCTGATTTACCTTGTGGTTTTCTTTCCACGGAATTGGTGAAGAAAGAGACAAACAAAATCCCAAAACGAGTCACATGAAAGAATTAACACTCCTCTGAGCCTCCAGTGGTTGGGAATAATCCTAGACTCTACTGCCTGCAGCGGGGAGGAGCAGAAGTAGAGTGGTCTGGCTGTGGACTAGGAGACTGGGGCACATTGATGACTTTTGACCTCTACCTTTTACTTTAAACCAAAACACCCTTATATTTAGGTGAGTTTGGTTTTTGAAGATGGCACCTATGAAAAATTTCAACATGGACTACAGAAGGAGAGACTAGCAGTAGGTCTCTGTGTTCTTGTAACCCACCGTCAACATCCAGCAGCTCGTGGTCAGACTTACTTAGTCCCTACCCACTTCCCACTCCCTGCTGTCCTGTTTTGAAGCAAACCCCAGACCTCTTGTCATTTAATCTCTAAATACATCAGTATTTTTGTTTTCAGTTAAGTTCTTTTGGAAGATTTCTTTTTTCCTAATTTTAAGCTTGTTGAATAAAATATTGGAATTTTTGCTATATAAATTGGTGGTTGGTATGATAAAATTTCTAACTAATCAGTACTTTTCAAGTTTACTTTTACTTTGTCTCACAAGCTATTTTTTTATGAAATAGGGATAAAGGTTATTCATAGTAATACACAAGAGAGTGTTTTAAAAATTAGCTGATTCTTAACTTTATTAAAAAAATCAGTGTGTTTCAGAAGCTTTCAACCTTTAATGAGGAAGCATAATGCTCTTCAGTTTTATGTTTTCAGGGTTTTTGTTTCTCAGCGGTTTCAAGCAGGCTACATTTTAGTATATTGTAAACTTACGCATTCATTAATGTACAATAGTGATCTGAAATTTTCAAAAAGTTAGATGTAGCCTCAATAGCAGGTTTCTATTCAAGGGGCATGTTTGCTAATTGGAGTTGGTTGTCAAAGAGGATTCTGAAGGTTTTATAGTGTAAATGAATGAATACCATAACACTGTGTATTCAACTATTTGGAAAAACTAGCCTGGCTTCTACACACATACAGTCAATTAACTGATTAATTAAATTTAAGATTATAAAGTCAGAATTAGCCTTTTTTTCAACGTGAAGTTCCTACTTTATGAAAGGTGGTCGAACTGAAAAGGCAGATTTTAGCTAATGCATTTTATCTTTCAGCATGGAGACTGCCTTTACAGGCAGTCACACATACTAAAAGGACCAGGAGAATGTTCCTTAACTAGAAAAGGCTCTGAGCAGTTTTAAGGCCTTGAAGCACACTTAGGGCTTCATAACAGCAAATATTTGCGTAGTGCTTGCTGTTCTGAGTACTTAGCTAACTCATTTAATCCTTACCACACTCCTATGAGGATAGGTGTTGTAATTATCCTTGTTTATAGATAGGAAACTGAGGCATGGGGAGGGTGAGGAACTGGTCCTGATTCAGAGCTAGTAAGTGGTTTAGCCTGGGTTAGAATCCAGTAGCTGGACTCCAATATGTTGACTCTTAACAACTCTGCTCAAGTGCCTCACTTGGCTTATAAGGGGAAACACTAGTTCCTAAGCAAAAATTTCTTCCTTGCTTTTTCATCAATGAGAGTGACATTTTAGAGAAATCCTGTTCAACAGAACTTTGTAAAATGATGGAAATATTCTGTCTCCATTATCCAGGAGAATAACGACTAATTCCATTGACCATTTGAAATGTAGCTAATGTGACTAAGGGACAAAATTTTTCATCCTTTTTGTGTAATTGTCACAGGAAGTCAGTATTGGGCACTGCAATTTTGGAGCCCAAGACACCTGGGAGAATTTATAGTTTGCATTTTTCTGGGTTAATGACAACATCTTGACATTTTATGACTGTCAGTATCTCACCTCATTAGGGTTGTCAATGGTTGTATCATTAAATAGTAATGATTTTAATGCGAATGAAAATATTTTTACAAATGAGGTAATTGAATGTTTGAAATCTTAATGCCTAATGACAAAATACTGTTTGACCACCAACATAAGAAATCATTGGCCTGCCACATCTGGAGGCATCCCCTTGTTAATTGCTCTGTAGCTAAGCAAAAATTACTTTTGACATTCCTTTTGTTTTTTAACCTTGGAGGGAAGAAGTTCTCGCTTTGTAATGAGTCCAGCTCCTTGGTCAAGCTTAACGTCAAGGTATAATGACAAAATAGTACAATGGCCTTTAGGGACCAAAAGCAGCCCCCAAAGCAAGCATTTAGCTCATCTTTCTCCTCCAGCCTACCCTGGTAGAATTATGTTGACAGAGTTCCCATGTGTGAAACTACAGCAAGAAAACTCAGTGGTAATGAAGCCAGGTTTCATCTCACATGAGACCACATCAACTATGACTTAGTTGATAAATCATGCCTCCTATAATGTGCTTTCATCTTAACCTTTATGAGGCACTTAAACCTAATTAATTTAATCTTTTCTTTATGTTGGTGAAAATGGCCAGAGTGGTTGTTTCCATCAGCAGTGGTGGGGATCCGAGATGCAGGCAAGCTAAGTCTCCAGATGATGGCTGGTTTTGGACCTTAGCCACCCAGGAGACAATTAAACATGTCTGCAGTCCCCTCATTTAGCAGTTCTAAAGCAGATATTTTCTTTGTTTATGGGATTGAATTTTTATCATTTAAGTGAAGGACTTGAAGTACTACAGCCAGGTGCTGAAAGTCAGCTGCACACTGAATCTGGAAGTCTGTGTAGAAAAGTTTGTATGGAGAGAAGTTTCCATCAAACATTGGGAATTAGCATGGCTGTGGGGTGTTTTCAACAGGTTCTTTTGGCTCAGTTCTTATTTGTAATTCTCAAATGTAGCAAAGTCAGAATGCAGAGAACAAGGACTGGACCTGAAAGTGCATTGGGACTTGAAGGCAGCCAAGTATTGAATGACAGGTGAAACACACCGGGTTCCTGGCTTCGGCTTCTTACTGAAGTTGGGCAAATCATTTAATTGCCGTGGCCTTCAACTTCACCATTTCATGAACTTCATTTGGAATGGGAAACCAGTATCACTAGACAGTGATTTGGCTTCTTGAAAGAATTATGGTTTAATTGTAGAATGAAAGGTGGCTATCATGAGTGAGGTCTCATGCTTATTCTAACTGCCTTGTTGCCAGTAAACTGTTTTAACATTTCCTAAAGGCACTTTTGCTGAGTTTTTTTCACACAAGTGGCTGTATAGCATGTGCTGGAGTTACTTTTTTTCACTGAAGCTTTAGAACCGCGTTGGCCTTTTGGTGGGTCAGTGCTTCTGTATTTTAAAAGACTTTTTTCTGGAGGGAAGAAGTTCTCGCTTTGTAATGAGTCCAGCTCCTTGGTCAAGCTTAACGTCAAGGTATAATGACAAAATAGTACAATGGCCTTTAGGGACCAAAAGCAGCCCCCAAAGCAAGCATTTAGCTCATCTTTCTCCTCCAGCCTACCCTGGTAGAATTATGTTGACAGAGTTCCCATGTGTGAAACTACAGCAAGAAAACTCAGTGGTAATGAAGCCAGGTTTCATCTCACATGAGACCACATCAACTATGACTTAGTTGATAAATCATGCCTCCTATAATGTGCTTTCATCTTAACCTTTATGAGGCACTTAAACCTAATTAATTTAATCTTTTCTTTATGTTGGTGAAAATGGCCAGAGTGGTTGTTTCCATCAGCAGTGGTGGGGATCCGAGATGCAGGCAAGCTAAGTCTCCAGATGATGGCTGGTTTTGGACCTTAGCCACCCAGGAGACAATTAAACATGTCTGCAGTCCCCTCATTTAGCAGTTCTAAAGCAGATATTTTCTTTGTTTATGGGATTGAATTTTTATCATTTAAGTGAAGGACTTGAAGTACTACAGCCAGGTGCTGAAAGTCAGCTGCACACTGAATCTGGAAGTCTGTGTAGAAAAGTTTGTATGGAGAGAAGTTTCCATCAAACATTGGGAATTAGCATGGCTGTGGGGTGTTTTCAACAGGTTCTTTTGGCTCAGTTCTTATTTGTAATTCTCAAATGTAGCAAAGTCAGAATGCAGAGAACAAGGACTGGACCTGAAAGTGCATTGGGACTTGAAGGCAGCCAAGTATTGAATGACAGGTGAAACACACCGGGTTCCTGGCTTCGGCTTCTTACTGAAGTTGGGCAAATCATTTAATTGCCGTGGCCTTCAACTTCACCATTTCATGAACTTCATTTGGAATGGGAAACCAGTATCACTAGACAGTGATTTGGCTTCTTGAAAGAATTATGGTTTAATTGTAGAATGAAAGGTGGCTATCATGAGTGAGGTCTCATGCTTATTCTAACTGCCTTGTTGCCAGTAAACTGTTTTAACATTTCCTAAAGGCACTTTTGCTGAGTTTTTTTCACACAAGTGGCTGTATAGCATGTGCTGGAGTTACTTTTTTTCACTGAAGCTTTAGAACCGCGTTGGCCTTTTGGTGGGTCAGTGCTTCTGTATTTTAAAAGACTGTGCTTAGTGTCCTCCTCACTGAGAAACTCTTGTTATTTTAGCCAGAAAAGTAAAATTTCCTTTCCTTTTGTGCTTTTTCCCTCCTGATCTCTTTAGTCACCATATGACCCACACAGATTGGAAGCCAGTCCTTCTGTCATGAATATAGGGTGATGTTGCTCTGCTTCTTCAAGCAGGGGTTGTATCACAGGATGATGACTCTGGATGAAAACTTTCTCTGGTTAGGATCTTGCAAAAGATGTATTCGAATACTGTTGTCTCCAGTTCTGACATATATCAGACGCTGTTTTTCCAGTCAGTTAATTGAAAGTAGGCTTCTATGCTGAGAGATGCCCTGGTATGGTTGATGACATGCTGGTGCTGCCCTGTAGCCTGTGACTATTGTGACCAGCACTGAGGTGACCTTCTTGCTGTGTAAGAAGCAGCAGCGGTTCCAGAAGTCCACGGGGCTGGTATTCAGATCCAGTTTTCTACTGTGAATTCAGTAACTTAGAAACATGAGCGTGTGTGCTCACATGCGTCAAAGTGGTTTGTGCTTACTCACAGAGCAGCCTGTACCAAGGACTTAGATGAGTCTTTAGAACTCTTCTTGAAAAGGAAAAAGTAGCACAAAGTTAAAACTTTACTGGGCTCCCCTGGTATCTCAGATTGGTAAAAAATCCACCTGCAGTGTAGGAGACCTTGGTTCGATTCCTGGATCAAGAAGATCCCCTGGAGAAGGGATAGGCCACCCACCCACTCCAGTATTCTTCGGCTTCCCTGATGGCTCAGATGGTAAAAATCCACCTGCAATAAGAGGAATCATGTTAGTTTTTACGAGCAGCACTTGACTTTATGCTGTTTGGATATGAGTAACTTGTCGTAGAGTCAATGAGCTTTGTTGCTCATGACTATGAACTTCTGTCTTCTTTCTACAAAGGATGATTTCATGGTGGAGGATGTTTCAGATAATTCTGTTGCTTTGTAGCATGAGGTATGCTCAGGGCTGGGGGAAAAATAAGGTAATTTAAGCCTGTTTTGAGACACATGGAAAGGAAGCTATTTCATAACTAGTGGGCATGTGAAACTTGGCAGGACTCAAGTCCATTAGTAGCCACATGCACATGATTGATTACCGGTTGGGGACTTACAGTTAGCTTATTGCAGACCAAGATCTGACATAATTGATGTTGTCATCAGTATTAAACTATTCACCCTGTTCTGCCAACTTTCTTCCAATAACAGAAGCTTCTTGCTTTGCATGTGTTAAAGTTTTTGTGATTTGGTACGTGTCCTGAATCATGATCCAGTCACAGTGATTTGTATTTCTTGATTTTAATAAAGCATTAGAGAAACTGGTAATTCCATGACTTCCCCACTCCCTATCTTGGGAAACCAATGGGTGTCCTCTTACCAACTTAGTTAAGAGTAAGAGGGAAAGACTGCCCCAGACTGTGTTCTTCTATGCGTGTGTGCTCAGTTGCTCAGTAGTGTCATACTCTGTGACCATGTGGACTGTTGCCCAGCTGGCTCCTCTGTCCATGGAATTTTCCAGGCAAGACTACTGGACCCATACCCTCCCCCAGGGGGTCTTCCTGACCCATGGATCAAATCCATGTCTCCTGCGTTGCAGGGAAATTCTTTACCACTGAGCCACGGTGGGGCCAAAAGAAGTACTGGGACAGATAGGCCTCTAAAACTTGGATAGTAACTTAAAAACATGAATTAATATAGATTTTAATTGTTTCTTGCTGTTTTTTAAATGGTAGTTAGTGGGTTGTTTCCTGAGGGCAGGGTTGTTTGCTATAAGGAACCATTTTGTTCTCTTATGAAAGGAAGGGGGAGGGTGGTGAAAATATGGGTGGGATTGGACTTTAAGGGATTGTATTAACAGGTCTCAGGGGAAGATATGGCCAGGGGCATTCCAATTTCGGAGATTTTTGAGTTTTGTAACATCTCAAAGTAGAATTTCTTCTTTTTAGCTAAGGGATATCTAATGCTTTCTTTGTCAAAATGGTATTTTTTCTTGTCTCTTTTGTCTGCTAAAACTTCAAATGAAGAGGCTTTGTTTTAATTTTTCTTTAATGGTTTTGATCACATTTCAAGTCCTGAGCTCTTTAAATAACGTATATGTAGATGAACTCCCCATTGTCTCATTAGCCTGAACATTTATAGATCTAATCGTCAAAAGATTAAGTACAGTATTTGTAATTTTACATCCATGATTTTTAATCTGTATGCATCAAGGTGGTCATGTAATTCTCTGTTTCAGTTGGTGTTAAAAGACACCTGTATGTGACATCTTGATATATAGTCACCAGCCTGTACTAGAGTCAGGCTCTAGTACTGTGACTCCCTACAGGCACAACTCAGTGGTAAAGAATCCGCCTGCCAAAGCAGGAGACAAAGGAGACACAGGTTCGATCCCTGGATTGGGAAGATCCCCTGGAGGAGAAGATAGCAACTCACTCCAGTATTCTTGCTTGGAGAATCCTGTGGACAGAGGAGCTTGGTGGGCTACAGTCCATGGTGTCACAAAGAGCTGGACACGACCGAGCACAGAGCACATCACTAGGCAGTTAGACCGGGGGGCTCTGAAGACTGGCTTTCAGACCTGTTTCTACCCACCAGCTGTCATTTTGTATTGGATATTTTACCATTATGATGAATGAAGTGAAAGGATTAGACCAAGTGGTCACTAAATTTTCTTTCAGTTCTTGATTTCTTTGAATATTCACTAACATAATTTCTTTAAGAAGTGATCGGTTAATTTTTTTTTAAAACTTTTCTCATGTTTATATTGAACCCAAATTTTCATTGTGGATGACTGGCACTGTTTTCCTCAGATTTTTTATTGACTTGCACATTGAGATACATTTTACCTTGTAGTTCAGTAAATATACATATACAGAAATTTTAAATGTATATGCCAGAATCAAAATAAGTCAATACTTGCTTTATTTTTTGTGATCCAATTCTATACTATTCTCTTTTACCTGAAGAAACTCTATAGTCAGTGGCTGAATTGGTTTTGACCATAATTCAAAAAATGCTACTCCATAGCAACTTAGAACAAGTCTGTTTTCTTTCATGGGACAACCCCTCAACCACGGCTCTCTCCAGCTTGTTTGCCTTTATTCCTTCTCTTCTGTAGGTTGTAGGTCCCCAGTGTTCAGAGCTTTTCCTTGTGTGCTTTGGTATTTTGACTCACCACCATCCTGGTCATTTGTCCCTAGATACTTGGAGGTTGTGTCACTCATAAAGTCATGATGACCAGAGGAAGTACAGTCTCAAAGTTCAACTATGCCAACCCTTCCTCCTACTTTCTTTCCTACTACTGTCTACTACATGTTACGCATTTTTTTTTTAAGCATACATTAATTCCACACATGTTTACTGAACGCTGCTATGCGTTAGGACTGTTCTTAGGGTTTGAGAATACTGCAGGGAGCAACATGCCAGTCTCTCTTTTCAGAGAACATAGTTCTAGAGAACTGTGCTGCCTGTTAGGAGTGCGAGGGTGAGTCACAGCCAGGGCCTTGCCCGTGGAGCTCTCCTTCAGAGCCTGGTTGCATGTGGTCTTTTATGGCTCTGTGTTGCATACTTGTTGGGCATTTCCCCTTTGAATTGTGAGCTCTTCCTGGCTTTTGATTGGAGTGTACATCTTGCCAAAAGTTGAAATGTCTGCTTCTAGGGAGTCAGTATATGTATGAATTTAAAAAAAAAATGTTAATTCTCTAAACAAAAAATTAAGTGGAAACCAGAGTTTTAAAAAGGTATCAAAACACAAAGAATACTACATTAATTTTCATGAGTTTCAAAGTAGTTAAAGGAATGTTGGAAGCTTCTTTAGTATTGATGAAAGCCTGTGAATTCCATTCAGGGCACAAGGGCATCAAGAGAGGTCTCTAATTTTGAGGGATTAGGAAGTAGTTATAATCAAAACTATATCAATTTCTAGAGCAACTTTGACATGAATAAATGTATAGTTTAAAATTTAACTCACTTCACTAAAATGTCTGTTGTATATAAAGTAATTGGTCTGGGTGAGTGGGTCAGCGGGGAAGAGCTTTCAGTGGACAAAATGAATAAGAATGTGATTCCTATCTTCAGAGTTTGTATTTGAGTTAAAATCTGTATACATGAAGCTTATACCAGTGATCAAGCCATATAAGTACACCTTAAATATGATTATAGGTAAATAGAATTAATCAAGAACAAATACTTGGAGACCTAGAATTTGAAATAGATGGGAAAGGAGTGGTAAAAAAGATCATGTCTGTCCAAAGTTGAATGCAACTTGAATCTGGAGCGTTAGGTAAAACTGCTTAGGTGAAGTTGCAGTTTATTTGCCTTTTTAAAAAAGCCAGAATTTCTTCTTTGCTTTTGAAAAATTAACAAATTAAGAATTTTTGTAGAGGATGTAATTATGTTTCTAACATGAGAAACTAATGTTTAGAGAAAGAGCAGGGAAGCAAGCCTTCAACATAACATTACTCAGTCAGAATAGTATTGTATTGACCCAGGGTATGAAAATGTTTATGGGGTGGCATTTTCACACAGGCCTCTTCCTGTGCTTTATCTGAACTACGTAAATATCAATTAAAGCTTTCTAGTCCACGTTAACAGATGGAGGTGTATGCTGGATTTATTAACAAAGCCCTAGAACAGTACTACACTTAATTGATGAATGCTCTCTCCTTTCTCCGAACAAAGATTTTGGCCTCCAGTGTGCTAGTCGGAGAGAGAATTAATGAATTCTTTTCTATGATCTCATGTAGAAAGACTCTCAGTATAGAGACATTTGATTTTTTCCCCAAAGAAAAATTGAATACTTTTTAAATTGCCTGGTAATTTGAGTTCACAAAGGTGAACTGAAAAAGTATTTGGGCAACTTTTATTAAAGTCACCTTAAAAAAAAAAAGTCATATTTTCATCTTCAGAATAAAATGATGCCTCAAACCACAAATAATAATCTAAAATGCACAGAAAAGAACATGTCTAATTAGATGATTTCAGGCAAACATGCAAGTTAGGTCAATTTTATTTTATTATTTTTTAAAGATTTATTTATTTATTTTGGGCGGGGGTCGGGTTGGGGAGGGAGGGGAGCAGGCAGGCCACTTCTATTGGTCTTTCGTTTCTCTATGTTCATCTGTCTTTGTTCTTTGGCTCCTGTGGGCCTCCCATCGAGGTGGCGTCTGTCGCTGCAGAGCGCCGGCTCTGGGCGCATGTGCTCCAGAGCTCTGGCTCGGTGATTGGACACATCAGTCCAGCCGCTCCGCGGCACGTGGGATCTTCCCAGGCCAGGGCTCGAACCGGCGCCCCTTGCACTTCAAGGCGGTGTCCTTACCCACTGGACCACCAGGGGAAGCCCCGAGGTCAATTTTAAACTCTTTCCATCAGCTTCCACTTGAGCGTTAGGTAAAACTGCTTAGGTGAAGTTGCAGTTTATTTGCCTTTTAAAAAGCCAGAATTTCTTCTTTGCTTTTGAAAAATTAACAAATTAAGAATTTTGTAGAGGATGTAATTATGTTTCTAACATGAGAAACTAATGTTTAGAGAAAGAGCAGGAAGCAAGCCTTCAACATAACATTACTCAGTCAGAATAGTATTGTATTGACCCAGGGTATGAAAATGTTTATGGGGTGGCATTTTCACACAGGCCTCTTCCTGTGCTTTATCTGAACTACGTAAATATCAATTAAAGCTTTCTAGTCCACGTTAACAGATGGAGGTGTATGCTGGATTTATTAACAAAGCCCTAGAACAGTACTACACTTAATTGATGAATGCTCTCTCCTTTCTCCGAACAAAGATTTTGGCCTCCAGTGTGCTAGTCGGAGAGAGAATTAATGAATTCTTTTCTATGATCTCATGTAGAAAGACTCTCAGTATAGAGACATTTGATTTTTTTTCCCCCCAAAGAAAAATTGAATACTTTTTAAATTGCCTGGTAATTTGAGTTCACAAAGGTGAACTGAAAAAGTATTTGGGCAACTTTTATTAAAGTCACCTTAAAAAAAAAAAGTCATATTTTCATCTTCAGAATAAAATGATGCCTCAAACCACAAATAATAATCTAAAATGCACAGAAAAGAACATGTCTAATTAGATGATTTCAGGCAAACATGCAAGTTAGGTCAATTTTATTTTATTATTTTTTAAAGATTTATTTATTTATTTTGGGCGGGGGTCGGGTTGGGGAGGGAGGGGAGCAGGCAGGCCACTTCTATTGGTCTTTCGTTTCTCTATGTTCATCTGTCTTTGTTCTTTGGCTCCTGTGGGCCTCCCATCGAGGTGGCGTCTGTCGCTGCAGAGCGCCGGCTCTGGGCGCATGTGCTCCAGAGCTCTGGCTCGGTGATTGGACACATCAGTCCAGCCGCTCCGCGGCACGTGGGATCTTCCCAGGCCAGGGCTCGAACCGGCGCCCCTTGCACTTCAAGGCGGTGTCCTTACCCACTGGACCACCAGGGGAAGCCCCGAGGTCAATTTTAAACTCTTTCCATCAGCTTCCACTTGACAGTCTTTAGTATGAGGTGACACTTTATAGCAATTCTCAAAATGCACCCTCTCAGTCTATTTAAGATATGTGAAAATAGGTATTTTGTAATAACGCCATGCAAATGGAGTCTTGGAATCTGGGAGGATGAACACAGGTGTCCCCTCTAATGGAGTGTAGGGGACTGCATGAGAAGAAGGTGCGAGGAGCCACCTGACCACTATGACAACATCAGTGGAAAGTATTCATTGTCATCTGTTTGGATGTGGTACATTTTAGATTGTGAAGAAGTCTACCTCATCTCTTTGTCCTGATTTCTGTGAAACAAGCGGTAGGTTAATTGAAGTAAATATTTAAATATACTGAAGCATTTGGTTTGCAGCAGGTGAAAACACTGGTGCCTTTGAAGGCAATCTGTACAAAATACTTCTGACTTTAATGATAGCTTTCTGCCGGCTGCCACCCAGGCATCCTCCTTCTGCTCATTGGTTTGAGGAGCATTCCCTAAAATGAGAGAGGCTATTCACATAAACGTTCTAGAGGTTCCTGTAAGGCAGCCTTTTATGGGAGTTCTCCTCTTGGTGAGTGTCACATGACTGCGTGGAGAATGTGTTTACCTGACTGTCTCTTGACACACCGATACAGGAGATAACACAGATCACACTTCCCGGCTTTTTTGGTTAAACTCTGAGGTAGCTATTTTCACAACCTTTGAGATACTTACAGAAATTGTGTATTGTAGGCTGTTGGCCAGGATTGACATTTTGTATAAATCAAAATCTTCCCAGAATTAAGAAGACCTGACTAATTTACAAAGACCTAAGTGCTATAAATGTCGTGCTGTCTCAGTATCCCGTGTCCTGTGCTGATTGGGGTGAAAGGCTAAATCTGTGTTGAGTTGTAGGCGTCTAATTGTACCTGTTGAATTCCAGGGCAGCTCTCTGCCTTCCTTCATATCTGCGATGCACCTTTGGTGGGATCTTGGGGGAGAGAGGAGGCAGGGATTGGGTAGCTACAACTCGAGGTATTCCTGCAAGTTTTATTGAAGAAGAGACCAGGAAGAACAAACTGGCAAGTGAATTGGGCAGATAGTGATACAAGAGACTTCAGGTAATTGGAAAGAAATTTTGCAGTCAGGAAATTTTTTCCACCAAATCAGAGGCATCTTAGTAGTATTCCTTTGTCAAGGTCTTACTTTCAGCTCTCAGTTACATACATACTGAAGCTTTTGGAGATGATAAATGCTTAGACAGCTACAATCTGGGCAATTGTCAACATCCTTTAAGATGATGAAATTCAATTTCTAGTAAAGAAAAATAGGACCCAGAGCATTTTTAAAAGTAAGGTGTGCATGAGGGATGAGAGCGAGGCTTAGCTCTGATCAATGTGGTCCCTAGTTTTTTGAGTTTCTCCTTATAAGAGAAGTATTGTTTCTGGAAGTAGAAAGCATGAAGGCAGAAAAGATACTTCTTTTGAAAAGGAGTGGATTTTTGCACTGCTGGACTCACTGTCAGTTTGGCAGCCTTGGTAACTGAAATCCTGTCTGTGTGGTTGTGCAAAATCTCAGATACCTGGTTCTAAATCTGAAATCACAAATCCTAAAACAAAAAAAAATAATAGAGCAGTTTTTAAAGTATGTATTAGGAATCTGTTTAAACTTTTAAATCAAGAAAATAGAACTGTGGAAAAAATCAAAACAGAAGAATAAGATTTATCTTTTTTTCCGCCATGCCGCATGGCTTGTGGAATCTTAGTTCATGACCAGGGATCGAACCTGGCCGTGAAAGCACCATGTCCTAAACACTGGACTACCAGGGAATTCCCAAAAAGGTTTGCTTTGTAAAAACTTCATGTTTCACTTTTAGGCCTAGTTGCTAATAACATTCAATTACCTGCAAGAAATATTTAAATAGGGGCCATACTCATTTTCATTAATTGCCTTGTATCCAGTGGTTTGGCAGATGTGATGTTTCCTGAATTGACTATAGAAGTTGAAGTTGAGTGTGACTCAGCTGTTGTCTTATCCTGAGAGTTCCTACCCTTCAGGTTGAAGACATCCTTTCGGATCTTAGAAGTTTTGGCAGTACCCTTGAAAGAATGGAATCCGCCCATCTGATGTTTCACTTTGGCATAAAGCCAGAGGTCTGGCTCTTATCTATGATTTGATGGTGATTCATTGATATGCGCATCATGGGTTCAAAGTTGCTACTTAGTCAGAGTCTTCTAGGCCTCAAAAAGGGTTTACACAGTGAATCTCCTGAGCATTATATTTTTCAGGGACGCCCGGTGTCTGCACGTAAATGTATGTATCTGTTAGATTCTGTGCTAGGTGTTTGAAAGTATTAACTCATTTTTCTGATAGTGACTTCCTTAGGAATTAGAATCAGTTGAGAGCTTAGATTGCCTATGTTGTTTCCCAGTGTTTGGAAATAGCTGATTAACATTCTTTAGAATATCAATTAGCAGACCATCAGGGTATCCTTTTAGGCCAAGGTTTTAAGCTTAAAAATTGATATATAAAGATTGAAATTGTGGTTTATTGTATTTTTCCAAAGATTCATCTGTCTAGTCAGTCAACTCTTTTTTTTAATCCCTGGACTCCTTTCACAGTTGATTCAGACTCTGATTGTTAACTCGTAGTTCTACTTGATATTAGCCAAAAGGGGGAGAAGTGATAATTGTTACTAGTGGTTTTCGGTTACTGTTAGATAATGTAAAGTAAGAATTCATTTACCTTTTGCATTCACATAAACTTGCTTCTGTCTGACTTTACCTTTCCACTCATCATTATTTTCTCTATCCATGAGAAATGTAACTTACTGTCTGTGGTATTTCTTTTGTTGCATTGGGTTTGTTTTCTTCTCTGTTTTTTCCTTATATGAAGCAAAACTTATCAACTCAAGTTTGGACTTCTGAGGTAATGGCAATTATATTAATATTGTGGGTTTAAAAAAAATTTGTATATGCATTTTTTTTTTCATTACCTGCAAGAAATATTTAAATAGGGGCCATACTCATTTTCATTAATTGCCTTGTATCCAGTGGTTTGGCAGATGTGATGTTTCCTGAATTGACTATAGAAGTTGAAGTTGAGTGTGACTCAGCTGTTGTCTTATCCTGAGAGTTCCTACCCTTCAGGTTGAAGACATCCTTTCGGATCTTAGAAGTTTTGGCAGTACCCTTGAAAGAATGGAATCCGCCCATCTGATGTTTCACTTTGGCATAAAGCCAGAGGTCTGGCTCTTATCTATGATTTGATGGTGATTCATTGATATGCGCATCATGGGTTCAAAGTTGCTACTTAGTCAGAGTCTTCTAGGCCTCAAAAAGGGTTTACACAGTGAATCTCCTGAGCATTATATTTTTCAGGGACGCCCGGTGTCTGCACGTAAATGTATGTATCTGTTAGATTCTGTGCTAGGTGTTTGAAAGTATTAACTCATTTTTCTGATAGTGACTTCCTTAGGAATTAGAATCAGTTGAGAGCTTAGATTGCCTATGTTGTTTCCCAGTGTTTGGAAATAGCTGATTAACATTCTTTAGAATATCAATTAGCAGACCATCAGGGTATCCTTTTAGGCCAAGGTTTTAAGCTTAAAAATTGATATATAAAGATTGAAATTGTGGTTTATTGTATTTTTCCAAAGATTCATCTGTCTAGTCAGTCAACTCTTTTTAATCCCTGGACTCCTTTCACAGTTGATTGAGACTCTGATTGTTAACTCGTAGTTCTACTTGCTACTAGCCAAAAGGGAGGGAAATGATAATTGTTACTAGTGGTTTTCGGTTACTGTTAGATAATGTAAAGTAAGAATTCATTTACCTTTTGCATTCACATAAACTTGCTTCTGTCTGACTTTACCTTTCCACTCATCATTATTTTCTCTATCCATGAGAAATGTAACTTACTGTCTGTGGTATTTCTTTTGTTGCATTGGGTTTGTTTTCTTCTCTGTTTTTTCCTTATATGAAGCAAAACTTATCAACTCAAGTTTGGACTTCTGAGGTAATGGCAATTATATTAATATTGTGGGTTTAAAAAAAATTTGTATATGAAAAGTGACTATATGTAAAGTGACTCACTGAGTCATTTTATACATTAAAATTTAAAGATTTTGTTCCATATATTCATTTCAATGTGGGGCATTTACTTGATATGAAATTTACTTTCTGTCTTTTTTTAAGTCTGTACATTATATTGAATTGAAGAAGAGAATGACAATGCACTCCAGTATTCTTGCTTGAGAATTCCATGGAGCCTGCTGGGCTATAGTTCGTGGGGATCAAAAGAGTTGGATATGACTAAACGACCAACACTGCCACCACCACTACTACTGCTACTGTTATATTGAATACATTTTAAATGACTTTATTAGAGCAGTTTTAGGTTCACAGCAAGACTGAGAGGAAGGTGTAGAGATTTCCTGTATACTCCTCTGCCTCACATATGTACAGCCTCCTTCATTATCAGCATCCGCCATAAGAGTGGTACATTTGTTATTATGATTATTATTATTATTTGGCCACTTTTACTGGTCTTTCATTTATTTATTTTCATTCATCTTTGTTCTTTGGCCTGTGGGGGCCTCCCATTGCAGTGGCCTCTCTCGTTGCAAAGCACTGGCTCTGGGCGCATGCACTGCAAAGCTCCAGCTCAGTAGTTGGACACATTGGTCCAGCCACTCTGCGGCACGTGGGATCTTCCCAGGCCAGGGATGGAACTGGCACCCCTTGCGCTGCAAGGCGTTGTCTTTACCCATTGTGCCACCAGGGAAGCCCCATTTGTTGTTATTGATTCAGACTCTGATTGTTAACTCGTAGTTCTACTTGATATTAGCCAAAAGGAGAAGTGATAATTGTTACTAGTGGTTTTCGTTACTGTTAGATAATGTAAAGTAAGAATTCATTTACCTTTTGCATTCACATAAACTTGCTTCTGTCTGACTTTACCTTTCCACTCATCATTATTTTCTCTATCCATGAGAAATGTAACTTACTGTCTGTGGTATTTCTTTTGTTGCATTGGGTTTGTTTTCTTCTCTGTTTTTTCCTTATATGAAGCAAAACTTATCAACTCAAGTTTGGACTTCTGAGGTAATGGCAATTATATTAATATTGTGGGTTTAAAAAAAATTTGTATATGAAAAGTGACTATATGTAAAGTGACTCACTGAGTCATTTTATACATTAAAATTTAAAGATTTTGTTCCATATATTCATTTCAATGTGGGGCATTTACTTGATATGAAATTTACTTTCTGTCTTTTTTTAAGTCTGTACATTATATTGAATTGAAGAAGAGAATGACAATGCACTCCAGTATTCTTGCTTGAGAATTCCATGGAGCCTGCTGGGCTATAGTTCGTGGGGATCAAAAGAGTTGGATATGACTAAACGACCAACACTGCCACCACCACTACTACTGCTACTGTTATATTGAATACATTTTAAATGACTTTATTAGAGCAGTTTTAGGTTCACAGCAAGACTGAGAGGAAGGTGTAGAGATTTCCTGTATACTCCTCTGCCTCACATATGTACAGCCTCCTTCATTATCAGCATCCGCCATAAGAGTGGTACATTTGTTATTATGATTATTATTATTATTTGGCCACTTTTACTGGTCTTTCATTTATTTATTTTCATTCATCTTTGTTCTTTGGCCTGTGGGGGCCTCCCATTGCAGTGGCCTCTCTCGTTGCAAAGCACTGGCTCTGGGCGCATGCACTGCAAAGCTCCAGCTCAGTAGTTGGACACATTGGTCCAGCCACTCTGCGGCACGTGGGATCTTCCCAGGCCAGGGATGGAACTGGCACCCCTTGCGCTGCAAGGCGTTGTCTTTACCCATTGTGCCACCAGGGAAGCCCCATTTGTTGTTATTGATGAGCCTCCATTGACATATCATCATCTACAATCTGAATGCACTTTTGAATGGGGAAAGTAAAATTATTAACAGTGTGGCAGTTTAGAAGACCATGTAGCTCTGTTGGTAAGGTTAGTAATAGGTGACAGATTTTGTATTCATACCTGTTTGCCATTAGTCATGCCTTTTGTCAATTGTTCCTCAGAGCAATTAGATTAGCACATTAAGTTTTTGGATTTAAGAAATGAGCTTCAAAGTGTAAGGTAGTTAATGCTTACCTAACTGGCTAGGAAGAGTGTTTATTTCTTTTAAGGAAAATAGTTTCCTCTTGTTTCATATTATCCAGCACATTGGTTGGGTGAAATTAATTGTTAACTTGGAGTACATTTATTTCCTATGGATGTGAATATTCCCAGAGTACACTTGACACTTTGATAATACTTAATTGTGGATTAGGTTCAGGGCTCCTTGTGATATGTTGACATGCAAGTCAGAGGAGCCTATTACATTTATAAAAGTTCAATAACAAGAAACCCGTCATTAACTAGGGCTGCAGGAAATAAGGAACTAGTGTTTTGGCATTTGCGGTCTTTTATGTATGGTAATTCTCTCCTGGACTGATCTTGTAAACTTGAAAGTCTGACCAGTGTATATTTTCTTCTTTAATAAACATTTCTCCCACCCCAAAATAATTGGAATGGAATCAGCTTTATTCCTGTCTGCTGTAGCCATTTGCTTTCTATGGATAAATAGTATTCCTTGTTATTTGCAAGGCTGATGTAACAACACAGCTGTTATATGCTTGGCATTTCTGCTTCTGGTGAAATGCTATTTGTGCAGATTTATCTGATCCAGATGTGTGACCAGCAGGCTACATTTCTAATTATAAGGATAGCCAAATTCCATTATAAGCACATCATGGGATTATAGGGCCAGGAGGCATCTTGAGAGGACATCTAGTTCATTCTCCAGCGTTTCAGCAGGACCACACTTCATAAACCTCTCCAGCACTGAACAAAGCAGCAAAGAATGTTCCACTCATGTATAGGCTGAAAGTAGAATCATCAGAATTATAACTGGAAAAAGAAATGAGTCCCTTTGGTCCAGCCCTCTTGCTTTGTGAGTGAACAGTTTCAGGCCCGGAGACATTTGACAATCTGAATTTTAGGGCTCTGCCTAGAATTACTCTGCTTTCTTCTGCAGTGGCCTGTGCTGAGGGCGAGGGAGGTGGAAGATTTGATTGGAAACGTCAGGTTCACCTCCACATGTGACTCTTTGGTTAACTTCATTTAGAAGAGGTCTTGACTTAGTGACAGCTGGATTCTATTGGAGTTTATTAACTAGTTCTTTTTTAAAAATATTTTTTTATTTATTTGGCTGAGCCGGGTCTTAGTTGCAGCACCTGGGATCTTTCTCGTGGTATGCAGGATCTTTTTAGTTGCTGCGTGTGGGATCTAGTTCCCTGACCAGGAATCAAGCCCAGGCCCCCCTGCATTGGGAGTGCAGAGCCTTAGGCACTGGACTGTCAGGGAAGTCCCTTTTAACTGGTTCTGAAACCTAATATGGAGTGAGATATTCTATTGTAGTGTGTGTATACATTTGTGTACATCAGTGATAAAGCCCAGAGGAAATTAGGCATGCATTAAGGGCCTGAAGATTTACAGCTATTGTACATAAGCTTGCCAAGAACAACATATGTGAGTAAATGTGTGATTCTTCAACTTGATTTGATATTGCTGAGTCGCGGGTTTGGTTTTTGCCCTAAGATAATAGTGCCCTTGCTGCTATCTCATCAGTGCTGGCAGAAGAGAGGGGCCTCTGGCCCCGCAGCCACGGCACACAGATAGCACGAGCACCAGCACTTGTATCACCTCCCCCTCACCGCTGAGTCCCATGGGGTGATATGGTGCCTCCAGATGGGGCTGTGCACACAGTAGGATTGTGTTGCTGCTGCTGCTGCTGCTGTTCGTTAGTCGCTGAGTTGTGTCTATTGGGACTCCGTGGACTATAGCCCACCAGGCTTCTGTCCTTGGGATTCTCCAGGCAAGAATACTGGGGTGGATTGCCATTTCCTTCTCCAGGAGGTCTTCCCCACCCAGGGATCAGCGCTGGGTCTCCTGCCTTGGCAGGTGGATTCTTAGCTTTGGCAGGCCCCCCCAGAATTATAACTGGAAAAGAAATGAGTCCCTTTGGTCCAGCCCTCTTGCTTTGTGAGTGAACAGTTTCGGGCCCCGGAGACATTTGACAATCTGAATTTTAGGGCTCTGCCTAGAATTACTCTGCTTTCTTCTGCAGTGGCCTGTGCTGAGGGCGAGGGAGGTGGAAGATTTGATTGGAAACGTCAGGTTCACCTCCACATGTGACTCTTTGGTTAACTTCATTTAGAAGAGGTCTTGACTTAGTGACAGCTGGATTCTATTGGAGTTTATTAACTAGTTCTTTTTTAAAAATATTTTTTTATTTATTTGGCTGAGCCGGGTCTTAGTTGCAGCACCTGGGATCTTTCTCGTGGTATGCAGGATCTTTTTAGTTGCTGCGTGTGGGATCTAGTTCCCTGACCAGGAATCAAGCCCAGGCCCCCCTGCATTGGGAGTGCAGAGCCTTAGGCACTGGACTGTCAGGGAAGTCCCTTTTAACTGGTTCTGAAACCTAATATGGAGTGAGATATTCTATTGTAGTGTGTGTATACATTTGTGTACATCAGTGATAAAGCCCAGAGGAAATTAGGCATGCATTAAGGGCCTGAAGATTTACAGCTATTGTACATAAGCTTGCCAAGAACAACATATGTGAGTAAATGTGTGATTCTTCAACTTGATTTGATATTGCTGAGTCGCGGGTTTGGTTTTTGCCCTAAGATAATAGTGACCTTGCTGCTATCTCATCAGTGCTGGCAGAAGAGAGGGGCCTCTGGCCCCGCAGCCACGGGCACACAGATAGCACGAGCACCAGCACTTGTATCACCTCCCCCTCACCGCTGAGTCCCATGGGGTGATATGGTGCCTCCAGATGGGGCTGTGCACACAGTAGGATTGTGTTGCTGCTGCTGCTGCTGCTGTTCGTTAGTCGCTGAGTTGTGTCTATTGGGACTCCGTGGACTATAGCCCACCAGGCTTCTGTCCTTGGGATTCTCCAGGCAAGAATACTGGGGTGGATTGCCATTTCCTTCTCCAGGAGGTCTTCCCCACCCAGGGATCAGCGCTGGGTCTCCTGCCTTGGCAGGTGGATTCTTTAGCTTTGGCAGGCAAATTCTTTCCTGCAGAGCCACCAGAGAAGCCCAGTGTTTTCTGCTGAGAGACGCTAAACTTGGGAAATCCACTGCTTTTGTAGCGTGCAGTGAATGAGCTTGCTCTTTGTCTAGAGGAAAGCTATTATCCCATCTGTCAAGGTGTTCAAGTAAAGAGAACTCTGAGAAATAGGCTGGACACAAAATGGTCAGGGCCTTGCGTTTTAGCATACCTGGCAGGACACGGAGGAGCACAAGAGACCGACGGAAAGTGTCTCACAGTGATTACGTCCTATACTTTTTGCCTATTATGTGCTAGAGGAAAAGATGATCTGGTATGATGCATTACTAGCAACTTCATGGAGAGTAAAAGACATGTAGCTCTTAGGAAGCAAACTCATAATAAGAGAAAATGGTTGGTAAATCCTTGATCATCAGGAGAATAAAAATGGGAGGACAATATGAAAAACTTTATTTCTTCTGTAAATTGGCATCTTGTTGTGATACATAAGGGCGTGGTTAGTTCATATTAAATATTATCACAGTCACAACAGTAGGGATCATAAATCTTGTTTCTATACTATTAAATCCTTGCATCTTTTGTGAAATAAAAGTGGTTGCCATGTGGACCCAGGTCTAGGTTTATCTCTTTTTCTTCACTGTATTTTGGCCTTAAGTGTTTAAAATATTATTAGGCAAGTTCTTTGTACTCTTTTCTTTAAAAAATCCCCCCGAGAGCTATTGTTGTTAAGCTGCTAAGTTGTGTCTGTCTCTTTGTCACCCTGTGGACTGCAGCACACCAGGCTTCTGTGTCCTCCACTATCTCCTGGAGTTTGCTCAAATTCATATTCATTGAGTCGGTAATGCTATCTAACCATCTTATCCTCTGCCACCCCCTTCTCCTTTTTCCCTTCAATCTTTCTGCATTAGGGCCTTTTCCAATGAGCTGGCTCTTGGCATCAGGTGGCATAAAAAAATAAGACTTTTCTCCTTTTCATTACACTGTAGCCCAAAGTTCATAGCAGTCAGTATAGTTCTGTGACCTTTGGATTAGTCAACATTAGAGGGGAAAAGAAATGTTAATGATTTTAGTGGCTACTTCTTAAATCAGAATCTAATAAGTGCTTAGAACATCTAAGAGGTATTTTGTATCTCAAGAAATGATCATCATACTGCATCATGAATCTAACACTAAAATAATGTAAAGTTACTTTTCTCAAGTAATAACTAAAGATTTACAATACTGGACATTAGATAGGTCAGGTAACAATATCTTTGTTTTATGATTAAGGAAATCGAGGCATACACAAGTTAATTTGCCCACTGGGTTGTATGTGAGCTGTGTTAGGCTTCTTAAGACTTAGAAAACTTAGACTAAAGCCTTCATAGGACTTGAGACTAAGTCTGTAGAACCCTTAGTTCTACTTGCCCTGCTCTTTTTTCATGTTTTTCTTATTTCTAAACATTAAGTATCACTTTCTTACATACTGCATACTTTGATAGGATCATTGCTTGTTTCCCTTACTGGAATGAAACTCCATCAGAGCAAGGGTTTTTATCTATTGTTTCTCCCTTGCACTGGTAAATTACCCATGTCTGGTTCAGGATCTAATGCCTAGTAGGTCTGCAGCTGCTCTTTTTCTTCACTGTATTTTGGCCTTAAGTGTTTAAAATATTATTAGGCAAGTTCTTTGTACTCTTTTCTTTAAAAAATCCCCCCGAGAGCTATTGTTGTTAAGCTGCTAAGTTGTGTCTGTCTCTTTGTCACCCTGTGGACTGCAGCACACCAGGCTTCTGTGTCCTCCACTATCTCCTGGAGTTTGCTCAAATTCATATTCATTGAGTCGGTAATGCTATCTAACCATCTTATCCTCTGCTACCCCCTTCTCCTTTTTCCCTTCAATCTTTCTGCATTAGGGCCTTTTCCAATGAGCTGGCTCTTGGCATCAGGTGGCATAAAAAAATAAGACTTTTCTCCTTTTCATTACACTGTAGCCCAAAGTTCATAGCAGTCAGTATAGTTCTGTGACCTTTGGATTAGTCAACATTAGAGGGGAAAAGAAATGTTAATGATTTTAGTGGCTACTTCTTAAATCAGAATCTAATAAGTGCTTAGAACATCTAAGAGGTATTTTGTATCTCAAGAAATGATCATCATACTGCATCATGAATCTAACACTAAAATAATGTAAAGTTACTTTTCTCAAGTAATAACTAAAGATTTACAATACTGGACATTAGATAGGTCAGGTAACAATATCTTTGTTTTATGATTAAGGAAATCGAGGCATACACAAGTTAATTTGCCCACTGGGTTGTATGTGAGCTGTGTTAGGCTTCTTAAGACTTAGAAAACTTAGACTAAAGCCTTCATAGGACTTGAGACTAAGTCTGTAGAACCCTTAGTTCTACTTGCCCTGCTCTTTTTTCATGTTTTTCTTATTTCTAAACATTAAGTATCACTTTCTTACATACTGCATACTTTGATAGGATCATTGCTTGTTTCCCCTTACTGGAATGCAAACTCCATCAGAGCAAGGGTTTTTTATCTATTGTTTCTCCCTTGCACTGGTAAATTACCCATGTCTGGTTCAGGATCTAATGCCTAGTAGGTCTGCAGTGACTATGGTGACTTAGGATTTCAATATTTTCAGCTTTGTGCAAATGATTGGACATCTCTGGATGTTGCTGATGGCCTCATCTGATAGGGTGAGATTGAATTTGTAAGCTGGGCTGGGGGATGTGGCATTGCAGAGTGTTTTTTTTTTTTCAATTTGGAGGCAACTTTTGAAAATGAAGGGATAAAACAAGATTTCTGGTTCCTCTTAAAAGCCTGGCAGCATGGTCCTGGGTTCCTGTAGGGTGGCTCCTAAGCTCAGTGTCAGCTTCCTGTTTAGAAGATGTCTCTGCGCAGCTTGTAGCGGTCTCCCCCACTAGATAGGGAGGCCGACTGTCAGTTGTTTTTTGCAATCGTGTTCGTACTTTAATTTTTAAAATATGAAGAAAATGTAAATAGGAAGTATTTCTTTGTGACCATGTTTCCAAAACAAGAAGCAAGCAAGATAGACCACTTATTGACATTCCCTTCTTGGCTCTTATAGGCATTTGGACATCACAGCCCTTTGATGTCATTATTTCAAACCTCTACCTCTTTCTGGGGCCTAGGTTTGTTGTTTAGCTGTGAGTGCTCAGAATATGCAAAAGGGAAAAGAACCATTCAGACTTAGAGGAAGTCTAAGGAAGAACTTAGACTTTGACTAAGAGGAAGAGCTTTAGTGCTTTGACTGTAGAAGTGGCAGTCTGGAATGCGAGTCTGGGAAAACAGTGTTTCCCTTGTTGAACTGTAGATGCTTAATTGGTTCACGTTTGAAGTCCATGGCCGCATTACTGTGTTCTCAGGTACAGCATTAGAAGGGCCCTAAAGGTGTGTGTTCTTTATTTGTACTGTTTCCTATCAACAAGAAAAATTGAGCGCTGGAACCCTTTTAATAGGAAGAAGAAATGGCATACTCTTCCTAGAGGAATTTGAAACAACTAGACAATTTCAAAACATCGTTAATGTGGAGATGTGGCTTATATTTTGACACTATATGGGTGAATAAGATCGAGCAGGCCTTTAGACTCATGAATTGCATACAGTTAAGCAATAGGTCCAATTTTCTTTTGACTCTTTGCCCAAAGATTGGGCTAAATTCTCTGGTGAAAAAAACTCGGTGAAGTGCTACTTAAATATCATTAGATAATCTGTATAAAGTAGAATTTAGCATAATTTCATTAGGAAAGTTGAAAATAGTTAGCTAGAGCAGTGTTACCAAAAGAGCATATTCTGATGAACACTAGCCCCTGGGAAAAGTTGTGTTCAGGAAAGTCTGACCCTGGAGGGATTTTCAAGTCCCACGTTAAAGAACCTCTAGCTATTTAATCTAGAGTTTTCAGGCATACTTGGTAGCATTCGTTTTTCACATAGGATATACTAGCACATTTGTTCCATGGCATATACTTTGGAAATTATCCCCTGGCAGGATTTAGAAATAGCAAAAAAACACACAAAAAACCCATGTGTACTCGGTTCCTGTTTCTGTATGGAGTTATCTGTCTTCCCTCGCCTTTCCTTGAATTTGAAATTACATTTCTTCTAGGCCATTTCCAGGGATGTCAGGCAGTGATATGGTTAAAATTTAGTGTAGAATCCAGATGGAATGTAGAAGATAATTTCGAGTGGTCTTTCTTTTGTTTGGAAAACAAATATGTCTATATTGAGTTCATATTTTTCAGGTCATATGCTTCTAGTTAAGACACATAACTTACCATGCCTGTATTGTAAATGACCATTTTAGGTGTGGTTATCTTTTCCTTGCACTATTGTCCTTTTGGAGACTTACTAATGTAGATAATACTTGTTTTCTCTGAGAGCCTCATTAGTTGTCTGCTTTGGGACTTTGTAGAGAACCTGATGGACTAGGGGAAAGGCAGTGGAATCATTAATATTTTGGAATTTGATAAATCAGAGTGGGTGTATAGGAGTATGCGTATTGTAAAAGAGTGTACAAGTTGGTTAGGTTTCCTTTAAAAACTTAGGTAGAAAATATATTTAGAAAATTTGAAGTGATTTGAGAGGCAAGAGACCTGACTCTTAATGAATGGTATGACCTCCAGAAAAATTAGAGACTGGATTAGCTAATCGGAAGGTGCTGCTGATGTGAAATAAATAAATACCTTAAAAATTGCACTGCAAAATTTAAATGCTGAGGCTGTGTTTTTAAAACTAGTATAGGTTGTAACATGCTAGAAGGGAAATGAAACCCTCCTGGTGAAGAAGTTTAAGCTGATGTAAAAATATGATTTGGAATCTTTGGTATTTGCCAGGGGCTACAAGAATTAAATGGCTCTCCATTTGCAATCTTTTTGTATTCCAAGAGGGCTGCCGGAGAATTTGAGAGCCCTGGGTTGACCTCAGTCAGGTATCTGCAGGACACACAGCACGAAGAGTAACACTGTATCTCTCTACTGCTTCTGCCTTTGTCTCCTTGAAGCCTTTACCACATCACCGCAGCCATTCACATTTTCAGGGAATAAATTAGAACCAGGGAAGTGCCTGTCACAGCTTGTTCCTGAGAAGCCTGCAGCCTAAAAATGCTTACCATTCAAGGTGTGACATGAATGAGTGTTCTGTAGCTATTGTGAGTTTTCTTTAATGTGGCTAAAAAGTGCTTTCTAGGGAAAATTATTTAATTTTTGAGCTGTGCTGAGTCTCTGTTGCTGCACTTGGACTTTATCTAGTTACAACAAGCAGGGGCTACTCTTTGTTGCTGTGCACAGGCTGCTCATTGAGGGGGCTTCTTTTATTGCGGAGGACAGGCTCTAGGTAAAAGGGCTTCAGGAGCTGCAGATACGGGCTTAGGTGCTTTGAGGTGTGTGGGATCTTCCCAGACCTGGAATCAAACCCATGTTCCCTACATTGGCAGGCAGATTCTTAACCACAGGACCAAGGGAGATCCTGGGAAAATATCTTAAGTAGCACTTTATTGTGACTCTGATCCCAAATTAATGAAATTGTGTATTAGGATCACAGAATTTAGAATTGGAAGGAAATTTGCAGATAATCTAGTCCAACCACATCATGTTGTAGATAAATGGAAACCTGAAGAAACCCAAGTCACACAGTTGGTATTTGTAATAAAACAAATAAAACCAAATCTCCAGATTGCCACTGCATGATCTTCATATCATGTAGATTTCAGGCAGTGTGTGCAGTGCTGGAACTCCTTGCAAAATGTTTTAAAAAATTGAAATATATCAATAGTGTACATAAAGTAAATTTGACAAATTGAAGCTTCACAAGTATGTGAAGTACTTGTGAAATGTAGTTGATCATCTAGGAATCATTATTAAAATAAACTTAATAAATTTTAATTCTAAATTAAAATAAAAGGTAGCTGTACAAGTATGATCTCATTATTTGGGTTGACAGCATTCTCCTAAAAACACGTGATGCTTAAAACAAATAGCTTCTATGGAGGGAATTTTTAAAAAAACTGTATTTTTATTCACGTATCCAGCAATAAGATGTTTAAAATGTATAGACAATGGCCAAAGAATATTCAGGGTTCTGGTTTAAGTGATAGGGAAATTAGCTTTCTTATAGACAGAAAAGGCATTGAGAGAGAACTGACTGGTCATGGTATTGAATTTCACAGAATAAGCTTTGAATAAATAGGAGTTTTTCAATGTGCTGTGAACTTTGTAAACTCACAGTAACTAATACCCGTAGGACTTTGCAAAGTAAAAATTAGTTCCGAACAAGTTTCTTTTATGAATTTTCATTTCCGAATGAAATCTATGAATCAAGAATGTATGAATACATCTTTTAGAATGTATTGAAAACATCTTTCAGAATGTTCTAGGAGTACTGTGTAAGACATCTTACTGCAGGAGGTTCTTAGACCCTAGGGGAAAAAACAGAGTTCATTAGTGAGTGTTGGAAACAGGAAACAGTGCACAGCTGTCTGCACAGGTTGGAGTATTTCCTTTTGACAGTCAGGACTGAATCTGGAGTTGATTGAAGGTAGTGGGTAGGTGGCCCCAGCATCCACTAATGTCAGAATTTAAGACTCCTGGGAAAATATCTTAAGTAGCACTTTATTGTGACTCTGATCCCAAATTAATGAAATTGTGTATTAGGATCACAGAATTTAGAATTGGAAGGAAATTTGCAGATAATCTAGTCCAACCACATCATGTTGTAGATAAATGGAAACCTGAAGAAACCCAAGTCACACAGTTGGTATTTGTAATAAAACAAATAAAACCAAATCTCCAGATTGCCACTGCATGATCTTCATATCATGTAGATTTCAGGCAGTGTGTGCAGTGCTGGAACTCCTTGCAAAATGTTTTAAAAAATTGAAATATATCAATAGTGTACATAAAGTAAATTTGACAAATTGAAGCTTCACAAGTATGTGAAGTACTTGTGAAATGTAGTTGATCATCTAGGAATCATTATTAAAATAAACTTAATAAATTTTAATTCTAAATTAAAATAAAAGGTAGCTGTACAAGTATGATCTCATTATTTGGGTTGACAGCATTCTCCTAAAAACACGTGATGCTTAAAACAAATAGCTTCTATGGAGGGAATTTTAAAAAGAACTGTATTTTTATTCACGTATCCAGCAATAAGATGTTTAAAATGTATAGACAATGGCCAAAGAATATTCAGGGTTCTGGTTTAAGTGATAGGGAAATTAGCTTTCTTATAGACAGAAAAGGCATTGAGAGAGAACTGACTGGTCATGGTATTGAATTTCACAGAATAAGCTTTGAATAAATAGGAGTTTTTCAATGTGCTGTGAACTTTGTAAACTCACAGTAACTAATACCCGTAGGACTTTGCAAAGTAAAAATTAGTTCCGAACAAGTTTCTTTTATGAATTTTCATTTCCGAATGAAATCTATGAATCAAGAATGTATGAATACATCTTTTAGAATGTATTGAAAACATCTTTCAGAATGTTCTAGGAGTACTGTGTAAGACATCTTACTGCAGGAGGTTCTTAGACCCTAGGGGAAAAAACAGAGTTCATTAGTGAGTGTTGGAAACAGGAAACAGTGCGGCACAGCTGTCTGCACAGGTTGGAGTATTTCCTTTTGACAGTCAGGACTGAATCTGGAGTTGATTGAAGGTAGTGGGTAGGTGGCAACCACACAGCATCCACAAGTTGAATGTCAGATTTACTAAACCCTCAGCAGTATTGATGACTTTAGAGGATAATTTTAATCACAACAATATCTTAATACCTTTGACAGAAGGCTTTTGGAGCATTAGAAAAAAACAAAAGATTCCAATTAGACTGTCTTGTAAAGATCAAGGACATGGAAGTTTGACAAATCTTACTCTCTATCATTATTTGAAGGTTTTTTGAAATCTTAGTTCATTTACAGAGTTAGCCAACTGTATTTGCACAGTGCTGGGCATATAAGAAACCCTATAAATGTTTGAAAAACTAAGGGAATAACTTTCCAGACCTGTCTACTCGAGTTTATCTGACTTTACTCATACATCTGATTTCAACATGTATTCATGTGTATACATGTACTCTGATTGGGGTAGTCAGGTATAGTTGTTAAATGAGTTGAATAGGTTTGCTTAATCCTAATAAGTTGCTAGGTGTAGATAAAAACATTTTTTAACAGTCAGTTTAAACTTTGACATTAATGTTGTCTTTGAAATGTTGAACAGATTAAAGGTGGAGACCAGAGGTGTCATCTCTACAACTTGTCCAGCATCACACGTATCTCCTTTTTTTCTGCTGCTTCAGTTCTCGATTGAGAATGATTGAGTAGGGCGGTCTTTGGAGCTTTTTCTAATCCATGGATGCCAAATATGTGGCACGGATCTCCTCAGTCTTTAATCTCACCACGTTGGTAACCATCTCTAACTTTCACTGAACCAGGTCAGTGAGTCTTTTCTCAATACTTTAGGCAAGTAACGAATCACTTTGAGTGAGCTTGTGAGGGAGAAGCCAGGGCCGCCTCCAAGGAGCACAGGTTAAGGAGCTGGAGAGGAATTTGTGTTAAGAACACGCAGAGAGTTCTTGGTGGAATCAGAAAAACCCAGGTTTTTTGGTTCTCTAGTGTAGTATTCCTTATCAATTTGTTTTTTCGTATAATAGGATGGGATCGTGAAAATAAACTGTAAAGATATTCTTACTTAGTGTCCAGCTCACAGAACTAAAACTAAGTCATTCTTTACCTTGTTCTATGTGGATTGTTGTTGTTCAGTTACTGAGTCATGTGCGACTCTTTGCAACCCCACGGACTGCAGCACACCCGGTTTCCCTGTCCTCTGCTTTCTCCCGGTGTTTGTTCAAGTTTAAATCCATTGAGTCGGTGTTGCTGTCTAGCCGCCTCATTCTCTGCCACCCTCTTCTCCTTTTGCCTTCAGTCTTTCCCAGCATCAGGATCTTTTCCAGTGAGTCGTTCATTTGCATCAGGAGGCCGAAGGTTTTTTAGCTTCAGCCTCAATCCTTGCAATGAATACTCAGGGTTGATTTCCTTTAGGATTGACTGGTTTGATCTCTTTGTTGTCCAAGGGACTCTCAAGCCTTCTCTAGGGTTCTGTGATAGCTCAGTGGTAAAGAGTTCGCCTGCCAGTGCAGGAGACATGAGTTTGATCCCTGATCTGGGAAGATCCCACACACTATGGAACAGCTAAGCCTGTGAGCCTCAACTCTTGAGCCTGTGTTGTAGAGCCTCGGAGCCGCAACTGTTTGAGCCCATGTGCTGGCAACTACTGAAGCCCGTGTGCCCTGGAGCCTGAGTTCCACAACAAGAGAAGTCACAACACCAGTAAGCCTGCTCACCTCAACTAGAGAGTGGCCTCCACTCCCTGCAGCTAGAGGAGAGCCTGTGGCAGCGGTGAAAGCCCAGAATAGCCAAAAATAAATAAATAAAATTTAAAAAATCTTTTTCTCCAGCAATCTTCTCTTAGCTGGATACTGATGATAATAGAGGTAATTTTTCATCCTAGTAATCTCATCAATGGCTATGAAGAATTTGGGAAATAATTTACTAAAATAAGACTGGGGTTGAGAGCTGGGGAGAGGCAGTAGAATAAAAATTATTTTTAAGTACTGGGAAAATATTTTTTAAAATTTTATTGGAGTATATTTGATTTACAATGTTGTGTTTATCTCAGGTATACAGCACAGTGACTCAGTTACACAGATACATATATCCCCTCTTTTTAAAGTTATTTTCCTATATAGGCCATTACAGAGTATTGAGTAGAGTTCCTTGTGCTATACAGTAGGTCTGTATCAGTTATCTGTTTTCTTTTGCCTATCATGTGCGACTCTTTGCACCCCCACGGACTGCAGCACACCCGGTTTCCCTGTCCTCTGCTTTCTCCCGGTGTTTGTTCAAGTTTAAATCCATTGAGTCGGTGTTGCTGTCTAGCCGCCTCATTCTCTGCCACCCTCTTCTCCTTTTGCCTTCAGTCTTTCCCAGCATCAGGATCTTTTCCAGTGAGTCGTTCATTTGCATCAGGAGGCCGAAGGTTTTTTAGCTTCAGCCTCAATCCTTGCAATGAATACTCAGGGTTGATTTCCTTTAGGATTGACTGGTTTGATCTCTTTGTTGTCCAAGGGACTCTCAAGCCTTCTCTAGGGTTCTGTGATAGCTCAGTGGTAAAGAGTTCGCCTGCCAGTGCAGGAGACATGAGTTTGATCCCTGATCTGGGAAGATCCCACACACTATGGAACAGCTAAGCCTGTGAGCCTCAACTCTTGAGCCTGTGTTGTAGAGCCTCGGAGCCGCAACTGTTTGAGCCCATGTGCTGGCAACTACTGAAGCCCGTGTGCCCTGGAGCCTGAGTTCCACAACAAGAGAAGTCACAACACCAATAAGCCTGCTCACCTCAACTAGAGAGTGGCCTCCACTCCCTGCAGCTAGAGGAGAGCCTGTGGCAGCGGTGAAAGCCCAGAATAGCCAAAAATAAATAAATAAAATTTAAAAAAAAAAATCTTTTTCTCCAGCAATCTTCTCTTAGCTGGATACTGATGATAATAGAGGTAATTTTTCATCCTAGTAATCTCATCAATGGCTATGAAGAATTTGGGAAATAATTTACTAAAATAAGACTGGGGTTGAGAGCTGGGGAGAGGCAGTAGAATAAAAATTATTTTTAAGTACTGGGAAAATATTTTTTAAAATTTTATTGGAGTATATTTGATTTACAATGTTGTGTTTATCTCAGGTATACAGCACAGTGACTCAGTTACACAGATACATATATCCCCTCTTTTTAAAGTTATTTTCCTATATAGGCCATTACAGAGTATTGAGTAGAGTTCCTTGTGCTATACAGTAGGTCTGTATCAGTTATCTGTTTTATATATAGTGGTGTGTTTATGGCATTCCCAGTATCCCAGTTTATCCCCCCTCCCCACCTTATCCCCTATTAACTATGTTTGTCTTCTACATCTGTGACTCTTATTTCTGTTTCATAGATAGGTTCATTTGTACCCTGTTTTTAGATTCCACACTTCAACAATATCATATGATACTTGTCTATCTCTGCCTGACTTATTTCACTCAGTGTGACAATCTCTAGGTCCATCCATGGGAAAAGCATTCTTTTTGAAGTAGCCATTGTTAGAGGTACAAGTATGTCTTATCTGATAAGTAGAGTAGGTAGGAGTTTGACTTGGCAATGCTGTTGGAAGTTTTAACTGCATTTATAGTTGTTGTTGCAGGTGCTTCTTTTCAAGTACACATTGATGGGATTTTCCTCAATTATTTTGAATTATCAAGGCTTTTATATACTATTAACATGAAAAGAGAGCACAGTTTGAAGAAGAGGTGCCCATTTTCCCTTAATTTGTAAACATCTGAAAAAATTATTAGAAATTACAGGAGTCCGATATTTTATAGATTTAGAAATAGGCATTATAGGCTGAAAGGCTCCATAATTTCCTAGTGCTTTTTCTAAAGTATATATCTATGCATACATATCTATATATATGTATGCTTCTGTGTATTTGTTTTGGAACATCTAAATTTCAGCTTTATGAGGCTTTGTCACTAACGTTACTGGAAATATAAGAATGTGTTTTGTAGCAATAAAATGTGATACAGAAGTTATTAGCTTCTTAAAATAATAGCCTTTTATTCTAACACATGTGGAATTTTTGTTTGTTCATCTTGACATGAGTAGTCACCAAAGAGCAATTTTCAAAATTGTGTTGCTTCCAGAAACGTCAGCTGGAGTGCTTTGGCATTTCACTGACACTGCGTTGCATGTGTGGGTGGGGGGCAGTGATAAATGGCTTTAGACTGCTTCAGAGAATAAGAGTGCAGATTAATCACAAGATGGGTCAGTTATCTTTGTTCATTTCATAAGCATGGAATGCACCTCTAACCTTAACGACTCTTCTTTTGAATGCTTTCATAAAGCCATCATCCCTGGCAGACAACCCAGCACGTATTGCGGGTCTCTTAGATAGGGGTTGATCATGTCCTCTTGGCTAAGAGCAGCAGCCTTTATGTGTCAAACAGGAGCAGCACAGACTAGCAAGTCTCCCGACGCAGAAGACCTCCATAGATAACTCAGCAAACCTAGACGTCTGAATAGACTGAAGCTGAAGAAGTGACTTAAGTATCAAGGAATCCATCAAATGTCTGAGTCACTACTGCCTGCCAGGATCCTATACTGGTATCCTGAGGACCTTTTCACAGGGCATATTCTCTCACCTTAAGAATTCTTCCTTAAGTTGTTATTTAACTTCCACGGAGAAGGTTGCACAAAACACATTATTTGCTTGTAATACGTGAATGGAAGAAAACTTGCTTGCCTTGAGTGTCTCTTGAGTCTTCAGTGAGGCTGAAAGTATCCATATGGGAGAAAGTCGAGCAGTCCATCATGCTCGTTTCACTCTTGAGGGTGGGAAGGCCCAAAGGGCTCTTAGACATTGTGAACTGGAGTAATCTTGAGGTAGCGTTAAGCAGGAGATAAGGCTTGGACAGAAGGTGAATGCCATAGAAAAGGAGAGGAGAGGAACGTGAGCAGTTTCAGCCGTCACATGCTTCTGGGAAGTCATGACATTGGTGGGAGGGAGAGGTGTGTGGGCAGAATAGTCTAAATTTCAGCTTTATGAGGCTTTGTCACTAACGTTACTGGAAATATAAGAATGTGTTTTGTAGCAATAAAATGTGATACAGAAGTTATTAGCTTCTTAAAATAATAGCCTTTTATTCTAACACATGTGGAATTTTTGTTTGTTCATCTTGACATGAGTAGTCACCAAAGAGCAATTTTCAAAATTGTGTTGCTTCCAGAAACGTCAGCTGGAGTGCTTTGGCATTTCACTGACACTGCGTTGCATGTGTGGGTGGGGGGCAGTGATAAATGGCTTTAGACTGCTTCAGAGAATAAGAGTGCAGATTAATCACAAGATGGGTCAGTTATCTTTGTTCATTTCATAAGCATGGAATGCACCTCTAACCTTAACGACTCTTCTTTTGAATGCTTTCATAAAGCCATCATCCCTGGCAGACAACCCAGCACGTATTGCGGGTCTCTTAGATAGGGGTTGATCATGTCCTCTTGGCTAAGAGCAGCAGCCTTTATGTGTCAAACAGGAGCAGCACAGACTAGCAAGTCTCCCGACGCAGAAGACCTCCATAGATAACTCAGCAAACCTAGACGTCTGAATAGACTGAAGCTGAAGAAGTGACTTAAGTATCAAGGAATCCATCAAATGTCTGAGTCACTACTGCCTGCCAGGATCCTATACTGGTATCCTGAGGACCTTTTCACAGGGCATATTCTCTCACCTTAAGAATTCTTCCTTAAGTTGTTATTTAACTTCCACGGAGAAGGTTGCACAAAACACATTATTTGCTTGTAATACGTGAATGGAAGAAAACTTGCTTGCCTTGAGTGTCTCTTGAGTCTTCAGTGAGGCTGAAAGTATCCATATGGGAGAAAGTCGAGCAGTCCATCATGCTCGTTTCACTCTTGAGGGTGGGAAGGCCCAAAGGGCTCTTAGACATTGTGAACTGGAGTAATCTTGAGGTAGCGTTAAGCAGGAGATAAGGCTTGGACAGAAGGTGAATGCCATAGAAAAGGAGAGGAGAGGAACGTGAGCAGTTTCAGCCGTCACATGCTTCTGGGAAGTCATGACATTGGTGGGAGGGAGAGGTGTGTGGGCAGAATAGGAAACAGATTTCTATAGGCCGGAGACTGTACTACCAGGCGGGAAACAGTAGAGGATCTCTTTGCCCTGAGAAATGTTTTTGAGCTACAGAATATGATATCTGGTGTCTATATTATAGCGTTAGGGAAGATCTAACACAGGGCATAGTGTGTTTTAGGGCTTTTTTGAAAATGCACATCACTTGCCTTTGTTCAGAGGGAGGATGGCCAGGTTGACCGAAACCTGGAGGTTTCGATTTAATAGTTCTGAGGTGGAATTGAGGGACCTGCATTTCTAAACAGCATTACTGAGAAATAATTCAGTTTACTCGTTTAAGATGTAAAATTCAATATATATGTATTTTAGTATATTGAGAAGCATGTACAAGCATCAGGTATCAAACTTTAGAACATGTTTTTGCCTTCTGGAAGAAACCTTGTGCTACCTAGTAGCAGTCACCCTGCCACCCACCCTGCTCCTGTGCACCACCCTCCCCAGCTCCAGTAACCTCCAGATCTACTTTCAGTCTCTAAAAAGTCACCTCTTCTGGACATTTTATAAAAAGGAAGCCATATGATATGTGGCCTTCTGTGACTGGCTTTTTTTCCCTTAGCATAGTATTTTCAAGCTTTATTCTTGTTCTGTCATGTGTCAGTACTTAGTTCCTTTTTATTGCCAAATAATTTGTATACTATATTTACCCAAAAGTTGATAGATATTTGTGTTGTTTCTTCTGTCCTTGGTATTTATGAACAATGCTTTCCTGAACATTCGTGAGAAATCAACATTTCTAAACAAGCAGCCAACCAGAGTCTATTGCAGTGGTTCTGTGTAACAACTGTAACGATCCGCTTCAGAAGTCCTGCTTCCAACAGTTTCTTCTGCTCTTTTCACTCTTGAGGGTGGGAAGGCCCAAAGGGCTCTTAGACATTGTGAACTGGAGTAATCTTGAGGTAGCGTTAAGCAGGAGATAAGGCTTGGACAGAAGGTGAATGCCATAGAAAAGGAGAGGAGAGGAACGTGAGCAGTTTCAGCCGTCACATGCTTCTGGGAAGTCATGACATTGGTGGGAGGGAGAGGTGTGTGGGCAGAATAAGAAACAGATTTCTATAGGCCGGAGACTGTACTACCAGGCGGGAAACAGTAGAGGATCTCTTTGCCCTGAGAAATGTTTTTGAGCTACAGAATATGATATCTGGTGTCTATATTATAGCGTTAGGGAAGATCTAACACAGGGCATAGTGTGTTTTAGGGCTTTTTTGAAAATGCACATCACTTGCCTTTGTTCAGAGGGAGGATGGCCAGGTTGACCGAAACCTGGAGGTTTCGATTTAATAGTTCTGAGGTGGAATTGAGGGACCTGCATTTCTAAACAGCATTACTGAGAAATAATTCAGTTTACTCGTTTAAGATGTAAAATTCAATATATATGTATTTTAGTATATTGAGAAGCATGTACAAGCATCAGGTATCAAACTTTAGAACATGTTTTTGCCTTCTGGAAGAAACCTTGTGCTACCTAGTAGCAGTCACCCTGCCACCCACCCTGCTCCTGTGCACCACCCTCCCTAGCTCCAGTAACCTCCAGATCTACTTTCAGTCTCTAAAAAGTCACCTCTTCTGGACATTTTATAAAAAGGAAGCCATATGATATGTGGCCTTCTGTGACTGGCTTTTTTTCCCTTAGCATAGTATTTTCAAGCTTTATTCTTGTTCTGTCATGTGTCAGTACTTAGTTCCTTTTTATTGCCAAATAATTTGTATACTATATTTACCCAAAAGTTGATAGATATTTGTGTTGTTTCTTCTGTCCTTGGTATTTATGAACAATGCTTTCCTGAACATTCGTGAGAAATCAACATTTCTAAACAAGCAGCCAACCAGAGTCTATTGCAGTGGTTCTGTGTCACAACTGGAACGATCCGCTTCAGGGAAGTCCTGCTTCCAACAGTGCCAAGTCCCTCATTCTGCATCTCTTATGAGCACTGCTCTGGCTTCTCCCTAAAGAAACCCTGGTTTGTGAGAGTGAGGGGTGGCCCAATGGAAGTGAGGTGTCAGAATGAATTACATGGTCTGCCATGTGCAGGGAAGAGTGAACAGAAGAGGGAGACAAGAGAGATGGTAGGCAGGATAAGGTGGTTCCAGATGTTTCCAGAACTAGAAGTGATTTGATTTAACTCCTGAACTAGGAAGTTGGTCCTGCTGGTCAGGAGTGGAAAGGAAGAGTCAAAGGAACAGAATCTTATTAAAGAATCTTTCGGTAGTGGTGATTTTAAAATATTCAACAATTTATATTTTTAACTGACTCAGACATGGTTATGTCTAATTCTGACCTTATCTATTCCTGTCATCCTGTTTTCCCAAATAAATGTGTTTTTACTGACTGTTTTGAGAGAGGAAATCCGGGATAACTGAAAGATATAGTATAATAAAAAAAATGCTGGGTTATGACATTTTGAAGCCTGTGGTCAATTAAGGATGTTTAGATATTGCGCAAGCCTGTGTCAGACTGAACTCTGCAAGGTTCCTTTTTAGATTCAGAATTCTATGATGTATCTTGAAACTGAGAAACTGAAAATAGTTTCTAGGAGCCAAGTACTGACCATCACTGCTGGTCGGCCCAGCTGTGCCCAGGGTGAAGGGAAACCACACCTGTGAGCCACTGTACCGATTTAGAAGGTGGGGCTGCTGCATTGGTGACTCAGGAAGTCTTAGAGGTGTGTTTTGTGTAATAGGATTGCCATTGACCAGATGTCCGTTATCTGGTTCTCATTATTCCATTGGATTATTTGACATGATGAGGTTGCCTTTAAGGTCGTCTGTGTTTTATGTACATGTTTTCTCCTTAGCAAAAGCACCACTGGAAAAAAAAAAAGATCAGAATGTATTGATAAATTCTTCATCCTGCCCACCTAACCATAATTACTGTGAACAGTTTGGTGTATATCCTTTCATCTTTTTTGTCTGAAAAATAAACATATTCCTAGTTTTGCAGAAATAGGACCGCAGCATGGATCTTCTATTTGTTAACCTGTTATTCCACTATGTTGTTATCTCCCTATAAACAGTGTGTTGTGTGCATCTTTGTTAGCAGGTTGATTTCAACTGCATTTAAAATGGGCAGCATAATCTTCCATTGTGCAAAGTAAAAGTGTACAATTTACGAACTTCTATATTGGAAACATGAAAACAAAAAATTGAATTTACAGGGCTTCCCTGGTGGTCCAGTGAGTAAGGACACCGCCTTGCCGTGCAGGGGGCGCCGGTTCGATCCCTGGCCTGGGAAGATAGCGGCTGGACCCATGTGTCCAATTACCGAGCTGGAGCTCTGGAGCGCATGCGCCCAGAGCCATTGCTCTGGGACAGACAACAGAGGCCACCGCGATGGGAGGCCCACGCGGGCCAAAGAACAAAGATGGATGAAAATAGATAAATGAAAAACCAATAGAAGTGGCCCGCCAGGCCCCCTCCCTCCCCAACCCGCCTCTCCTCCCCCCAATTGAATTTACAGTGATTTGGGGGGATTATTCACTGCATAATTCAATTTAAATATTTGCACACAATCTAAGAATATTATATCATTATAACCTGATATCATATAGGAAGGAATTACGCCTTTGGGTACACACTGAATACCATATATTCCCTAGCTTTGGACCAAGGTCTAGGACCCTTAAGAAGATTTTGCCACTTTCTCTGAAAATGTTAGTTAGAAAGCAGTTCTTTTTTTTTTTTTTTTTAAAGTTGTCAGTGTTACGATAATGAAATATCAAAAATGAAAAATAGGCAGGTCTATACTTTGCAAACTGTAGCCCTCCTAATTTTATAGATTTCATATGGATAGAGGACACTGAAATGAAACGCATCACCTTTTTTAACTGTGGATGTTTCTAAATGAATGGAAACTTTCGTCCTGCTTTTCTGTAATTTCCAGATTCCTAGAGTGAACATGTATTATATAATATATGGGGATCTGGGAATTAAAATACAGGACAAATATTTTTAGGTTTCAGACGAGGGAGGGTGCGGTGGAGAGAAACCACAAAGATAAGAATGGGTAGTTACTTTTCCACTGAGAATGAGGCCTGCCAACCCTGAGGGAACTCTCTGGCCCCACCCTGTACTTTTCATAGCTAGAGTTTCTGAAGTCCTTTGTGCTAGTTCAGGACTAGCATGAGTGGAAGTCCTTTGCTAGTCTCAAAAATTTAAAATGGGCAGCATAATCTTTCCATTTTGTGCAAAGTAAAAGTGTACAATTACGAACTTCTATATTGGAAACATGAAAACTATTACAGGGCTTCCTGGTGGTCCAGTGAGTAAGGACACCGCCTTGCAGTGCAAGGGGCGCCGGTTCGAGCCCTGGCCTGGGAAGATAGCGGCTGGACCCATGTGTCCAATTACCGAGCTGGAGCTCTGGAGCGCATGCGCCCAGAGCCATTGCTCTGGGACAGACAACAGAGGCCACCGCGATGGGAGGCCCACGCGGGCCAAAGAACAAAGATGGATGAAAATAGATAAATGAAAAACCAATAGAAGTGGCCCGCCAGGCCCCCTCCCTCCCCAACCTGCCTCTCCTCCCCCCAATTGAATTTACAGTGATTTGGGGGGATTATTCACTGCATAATTCAATTTAAATATTTGCACACAATCTAAGAATATTATATCATTATAACCTGATATCATATAGGAAGGAATTACGCCTTTGGGTACACACTGAATACCATATATTCCCTAGCTTTGGACCAAGGTCTAGGACCCTTAAGAAGATTTTGCCACTTTCTCTGAAAATGTTAGTTAGAAAGCAGTTCTTTTTTTTTTTTTTTTAAAGTTGTCAGTGTTACGATAATGAAATATCAAAAATGAAAAATAGGCAGGTCTATACTTTGCAAACTGTAGCCCTCCTAATTTTATAGATTTCATATGGATAGAGGACACTGAAATGAAACGCATCACCTTTTTTAACTGTGGATGTTTCTAAATGAATGGAAACTTTCGTCCTGCTTTTCTGTAATTTCCAGATTCCTAGAGTGAACATGTATTATATAATATATGGGGATCTGGGAATTAAAATACAGGACAAATATTTTTAGGTTTCAGACGAGGGAGGGTGCGGTGGAGAGAAACCACAAAGATAAGAATGGGTAGTTACTTTTCCACTGAGAATGAGGCCTGCCAACCCTGAGGGAACTCTCTGGCCCCACCCTGTACTTTTCATAGCTAGAGTTTCTGAAGTCCTTTGTGCTAGTTCAGGACTAGCATAGTTAGCACAGCTAAGTAAGTATGTAGCAGATTGCTATTATTAGTTTATCTTTGCTGAGTCTCATTTAACTGACAGAGACTTCTCCACCCAGAAAATTGTATTTATTTTGGCAGTTCAAAGAAGATATTTTGGAGTGTTTAAGACTAGAGAACCTGCTTTCCCTTCCTCCCTTAAAAAAAAAAATGGCACAAAACTGTTTGGGTTGGTCCTGGTGAGCACGCCTAATCTTAGGGATTACTCAGCAAGCATGACCCCAGGGCTGGTTTTGTAAATGTTACCAAATCTATTACTTAACCAGGGATGTTCTTCCATTGTTCTGTTCACAACAGTCCTGGCTGAATGGTGGAAGTTCCTTCCGGGAGAGTTGACTAAATCCATATCTTTTAGGTCTTTACCTTATTTGTACATTAATTTGGAACTATTTTATCGCAAAAATATAAACAGCCACATGAGGCAATATTATGGAATTATATGGGTTTTTAGAAGGTTTTATGATTACAAAAATTATAGATGCTCGAAAATATAGTTAAATTCAAAGGAAAAAATATAGCTCACCCATTTCATTATCCATAGGTTAACCATTGTTAACATATTGGTTTTATTTCATTTCAGTCTTATAAACAATTATGTGTACATGTACATCCTATACATTCCACTGAATATGTTGTGAACATTTCCAAGTGATATTACAAAAATTATAGATGCTCGAAAATATAGTTAAATTCAAAGGAAAAAATATAGCTCACCCATTTCATTATCCATAGGTTAACCATTGTTAACATATTGGTTTTATTTCATTTCAGTCTTATAAACAATTATGTGTACATGTACATCCTATACATTCCACTGAATATGTTGTGAACATTTAAAGTGATATTTCTGGTTTACTTTTTCTATATTGCAGTAGTGGCTTCCTGAAGCTAGTGAGTAGTGGTATTTATGAGTATGGATCCTTTTTATTTCACGATAGCTGCCTTAAATATTAGGCTTCCTACAAACTATTGAGATGTATGTGTTAATTGTGATATTCTTTGTTGCTATACCCAAATTGATAGATTATTAGAACTGGCAGGGACCGTGATCATACAGTTTAGTCCTCTAATTAGAGAAACGAGAAAAACAAGCCAGAGGAGTTGCCTCATGCCCAGTATCTGGGTAGTTACTTTTCCACTGAGAATGAGGCCTGCCAACCCTGAGGGAACTCTCTGGCCCCACCCTGTACTTTTCATAGCTAGAGTTTCTGAAGTCCTTTGTGCTAGTTCAGGACTAGCATAGTTAGCACAGCTAAGTAAGTATGTAGCAGATTGCTATTATTAGTTTATCTTTGCTGAGTCTCATTTAACTGACAGAGACTTCTCCACCCAGAAAATTGTATTTATTTTGGCAGTTCAAAGAAGATATTTTGGAGTGTTTAAGACTAGAGAACCTGCTTTCCCTTCCACCTTTAAAAAAAAAAATGGCACAAAACTGTTTGGGTTGGTCCTGGTGAGCACGCCTAATCTTAGGGATTACTCAGCAAGCATGACCCCAGGGCTGGTTTTGTAAATGTTACCAAATCTATTACTTAACCAGGGATGTTCTTCCATTGTTCTGTTCACAACAGTCCTGGCTGAATGGTGGAAGTTCCTTCCGGGAGAGTTGACTAAATCCATATCTTTTAGGTCTTTACCTTATTTGTACATTAATTTGGAACTATTTTATCGCAAAATATAAACAGCCACATGAGGCAATATTATGGAATTATATGGGTTTTTAGAAGGTTTTATGATTACAAAAATTATAGATGCTCGAAAATATAGTTAAATTCAAAGGAAAAAATATAGCTCACCCATTTCATTATCCATAGGTTAACCATTGTTAACATATTGGTTTTATTTCATTTCAGTCTTATAAACAATTATGTGTACATGTACATCCTATACATTCCACTGAATATGTTGTGAACATTTCCAAGTGATATTACAAAAATTATAGATGCTCGAAAATATAGTTAAATTCAAAGGAAAAAATATAGCTCACCCATTTCATTATCCATAGGTTAACCATTGTTAACATATTGGTTTTATTTCATTTCAGTCTTATAAACAATTATGTGTACATGTACATCCTATACATTCCACTGAATATGTTGTGAACATTTCCAAGTGATATTTCTGGTTTACTTTTTCTATATTGCAGTAGTGGCTTCCTGAAGCTAGTGAGTAGTGGTATTTATGAGTATGGATCCTTTTTATTTCACGATAGCTGCCTTAAATATTAGGCTTCCTACAAACTATTGAGATGTATGTGTTAATTGTGATATTCTTTGTTGCTATACCCAAATTGATAGATTATTAGAACTGGCAGGGACCGTGATCATACAGTTTAGTCCTCTAATTAGAGAAACGAGAAAAACAAGCCAGAGGAGTTGCCTCATGCCCAGTATCATGAAGTTATTTAATGACGTAAGAACATTCCTGTAGGAAGCAGCTATTACTTCTGTTTCGCAGGTTGAGAAACTGGGATAATTGAGAATTTAATCAACATTTTTGAAAGAACTCAGTTGTGTTTAAAAAAAAAAAAGAGAAGCTTAGGCAGGGAGAAAAAAGTCAGACTTTTTTGAGACGCCATGGTAGAGAATCAATGGTAAAGAAACTCAGTGATAGAGATTCCATCTGCCATTCCAGGAGATGTAGGTTCGATCCCTGGGTCTGGAAGATCCCTTGGAGCAGGAAATGCAACCAACTGCAGTGTTCTTGCCTGAAAAGTCCCACGGACAAAGGAGCCTGGTGGTCTACAGTCTGTGGGGTAGCAAAGAGTTAGACACGACTGAGTGATTGGATACACACACATACACACACACACACACAAAATGGACTAAACTTGCCTGTTAATTTTGTTTTTTCAACTAGCAGTTGATTAATTTGTTGGCATATGTCGCCATTGTTTTTATTTCCTCACATGTTCATGCAGAAGTCATTGATATGATGCTGACAATGCCCACTTCCCTATTTGAGGTGTTTAAGTAATTATTTTTTGCTTTGCAGTTAAACAAAATGGTCAGTATTTAAGGAACCCTAATTTTCAGTAGAGATAAGTGACTGTTAAAGGTTTGACTTCTTTTAAATTCCATGTTAACTACTAACTGCTGTCACTAATTTTGCAAAGTAGTAGCTTCTTAGGAATATTTTCTAATTTATTTGAAAAGTCATTTTTTGAAAAAAGTCATGTTCTTGTTTCCAACCGCTTGGGAGGGACTTGGGGCTTGATTGTGGACAAGTCTTCTAACTAGTGAAGTAGTGTTGTGAACATTTCAAGTGATATTTCTGGTTTACTTTTTCTATATTGCAGTAGTGGCTTCCTGAAGCTAGTGAGTAGTGGTATTTATGAGTATGGATCCTTTTTATTTCACGATAGCTGCCTTAAATATTAGGCTTCCTACAAACTATTGAGATGTATGTGTTAATTGTGATATTCTTTGTTGCTATACCCAAATTGATAGATTATTAGAACTGGCAGGGACCGTGATCATACAGTTTAGTCCTCTAATTAGAGAAACGAGAAAAACAAGCCAGAGGAGTTGCCTCATGCCCAGTATCATGAAGTTATTTAATGACGTAAGAACATTCCTGTAGGAAGCAGCTATTACTTCTGTTTCGCAGGTTGAGAAACTGGGATAATTGAGAATTTAATCAACATTTTTGAAAGAACTCAGTTGTGTTTAAAAAAAAAAAAGAGAAGCTTAGGCAGGGAGAAAAAAGTCAGACTTTTTTGAGACGCCATGGTAGAGAATCAATGGTAAAGAAACTCAGTGATAGAGATTCCATCTGCCATTCCAGGAGATGTGGGTTCGATCCTGGGTCTGGAAGATCCCTTGGAGCAGGAAATGCAACCAACTGCAGTGTTCTTGCCTGAAAAGTCCCACGGACAAAGGAGCCTGGTGGTCTACAGTCTGTGGGGTAGCAAAGAGTTAGACACGACTGAGTGATTGGATACACACACATACACACACACACACACAAAATGGACTAAACTTGCCTGTTAATTTTGTTTTTTCAACTAGCAGTTGATTAATTTGTTGGCATATGTCGCCATTGTTTTTATTTCCTCACATGTTCATGCAGAAGTCATTGATATGATGCTGACAATGCCCACTTCCCTATTTGAGGTGTTTAAGTAATTATTTTTTGCTTTGCAGTTAAACAAAATGGTCAGTATTTAAGGAACCCTAATTTTCAGTAGAGATAAGTGACTGTTAAAGGTTTGACTTCTTTTAAATTCCATGTTAACTACTAACTCCTGTCACTAATTTTGCAAAGTAGTAGCTTCTTAGGAATATTTTCTAATTTATTTGAAAAAAAGTCATGTTCTTGTGACTTTTTTTTTTAAACAAAGTGATACCATGAGACATTAGCTACAAAAATGAAATGCACTTGCCAACCGCTTGGGAGGGACTTGGGGGCTTGATTGTGGACAACACCAGCTTTGTTGATCCTGAAGTGTAGGCAGTTAGGGTCTGTGAACATGGCATTTACGGTGGTTCACCGTTCCCTGCCTTGGAAAGCTCTCTCTGGAAGGGTCTGAGGTGCTCTTAGTGAGGCTTGCTTCCTGTGTGAGGCTTCCCTGGAATGGGAGGCTTGTGAGAAGTGGTTTCCCACCAGCACACAATGCAGGCTCTCGGCAATGTAAATACACTTTCTTCTCGGGGTCAGGCGCACAGCCACTGGCCAGAACGCCCTTGCAAAGAAAGATATTTTGTAGTTCCATTTATTTATAGTGGCCAGTGGAAAATGAATATGCTTGTTAAATCTATTTTAAAAAATAAAAGGGAAGCCCCTTATCTAACTGTGTTTGCTGAATGTAAATTATTTCGCTGTGGCATATTTTGATCTTGCTAATTTGCTGCTTTAGGAAATGTTACCTTCTTACACTAACTATTCTGTCTATATTTGAAACTTGAGGTTCTTGTTTTAAGAGTTATCCTTCTGCGTCAGGAACTCCTTTTGGGTTCTTTGGTGAAAGACCTGAATAGGCTGTGACTAAAAAAAAATAAAGCAGTGACAGTAGAAAACACTAGGTCAAGTCACCTCTGGATTTCCAGTGGGTTCATTGAGCAGTAAATGAAGGTCTGGAGATCAGAGCAGATAAGACTCTCACTTGGGAATGGCAGCACAAAATTATTTGTCTTTATTTCCCTGGAGTTGATGGTTTGCTTTGCATCCAGGGCATGAATGTGATGACTCGAGAGACTGAATGATGGCCTGTCTAGTGGGCCTGGATTTATTGGAGGCAGGTCCCACCCTGTCCCCAAATGTTTGCTGACATTCCCGACATTCCAAGCCAAGGACTACCTGCTTCCCAACATCCATTTCCTGTCCCTCCAGCCTGCTGCTCTTTTCTCAAGATTTTACCGAATGAATTTGTTTCACCAAAGTACTTTAAAGACTGTAATGTAAACTCCTGGAGAGAAGAGTCCAATCTGGAATTTGGATACCTTTCCATTTGGGTTAATTTGTTCTTTGTTTCTGACCCTGCCGGGTGAATTGTGGATATATAGAGTTTAACATGGGCTTTCCCTGTGGCTCAGCAGTAAAGAATACCCCTGCCAAGCAGGAGAGACGGATTCGATTCCTGGGTCTACAAGGTCCCTTGGAAGGAGGGCATGGTTACCCACTCCAGTATTCTTGCTAGGAGAATTCTGTGGACAGGGGAGTGTAGCGGGTTGCAGTCTAGGGGTTCGCAAAGAGTCAGACATGACTGAAGCGACTAAGCACAGCACACACAGTATAAACTAGGAGTTTGTCTACTAGAAAGTGAATTTAAATTTTTCTCATATTTTGTAGTTCCATTTATTTATAGTGGCCAGTGGAAAATGAATATGCCTATTTTAAAAAATAAAAGGGAAGCCCCTTATCTAACTGTGTTTGCTGAATGTAAATTATTTCGCTGTGGCATATTTTGATCTTGCTAATTTGCTGCTTTAGGAAATGTTACCTTCTTACACTAACTATTCTGTCTATATTTGAAACTTGAGGTTCTTGTTTTAAGAGTTATCCTTCTGCGTCAGGAACTCCTTTTGGGTTCTTTGGTGAAAGACCTGAATAGGCTGTGACTAAAAAAAAATAAAGCAGTGACAGTAGAAAACACTAGGTCAAGTCACCTCTGGATTTCCAGTGGGTTCATTGAGCAGTAAATGAAGGTCTGGAGATCAGAGCAGATAAGACTCTCACTTGGGAATGGCAGCACAAAATTATTTGTCTTTATTTCCCTGGAGTTGATGGTTTGCTTTGCATCCAGGGCATGAATGTGATGACTCGAGAGACTGAATGATGGCCTGTCTAGTGGGCCTGGATTTATTGGAGGCAGGTCCCACCCTGTCCCCAAATGTTTGCTGACATTCCCGACATTCCAAGCCAAGGACTACCTGCTTCCCAACATCCATTTCCTGTCCCTCCAGCCTGCTGCTCTTTTCTCAAGATTTTACCGAATGAATTTGTTTCACCAAAGTACTTTAAAGACTGTAATGTAAACTCCTGGAGAGAAGAGTCCAATCTGGAATTTGGATACCTTTCCATTTGGGTTAATTTGTTCTTTGTTTCTGACCCTGCCGGGTGAATTGTGGATATATAGAGTTTAACATGGGCTTTCCCTGTGGCTCAGCAGTAAAGAATACCCCTGCCAAGCAGGAGAGACGGATTCGATTCCTGGGTCTACAAGGTCCCTTGGAAGGAGGGCATGGTTACCCACTCCAGTATTCTTGCTAGGAGAATTCTGTGGACAGGGGAGTGTAGCGGGTTGCAGTCTAGGGGTTCGCAAAGAGTCAGACATGACTGAAGCGACTAAGCACAGCACACACAGTATAAACTAGGGAGTTTGTCTACTAGAAAGTGAATTTAAATTTTTCTCATAGTTTTACATCTAATGTGATTGGCATGGAGCATTGGTTGTCAAAGTCTGGTTTGGGGGACCTGAGATTCTTTTCATGAGGTTTATGAGATCATAACTATTAATAATCCTAAAATGTTACTTATTTTTTTCAATCTTATACTTCTGTATTCTTCAGTACTTTTATTAACTGAAAAATATTTTACGTCTTTCATGCTTTCATTGAGGAGAAATAAGAAAATTGAATTGGAGACCATACATTTTGTAACAGTTGAAATTTAAAATTACTTTTCTGGAAAAATTGTAAAGCCTACTAGTGGACTGTGCTTCAATTTAAAATTTGAATGATTTCAGAACAAAAGAGTGTCTTACACAAAACAGAACCTAAGTGAGTACTAAATAAATGAATGCAGCCTCCTTATATTTTCTTAACAAATTGATGTTATTAATGATGTCATCATTGTTCACAGGGAGTGCTTAGAATATGAACAAGTACCATGCTTTCAGATATTTAGATTCACTTCATTTGCATGTAGGTATGTATAGACCAGTTGCCATTTCACACAGTAAAACAAACCTCTTTGATGGTCTGTGATATGTGACAGTTTTGTTTTCCCCTCCCTTAAAAAAAGAGAAAACTTTCTTTTTTTTCCTGAAGAATTCTACATTTTGGAGTTTTCAAAAATTTCAGTCTGAATTAGTAAATTGTTTCTTCATGTTAAAATTTTGTTGTAATGGGCTGAAATCTGAAATAGTAAGTAGATGTTCCTTTATAGAGTATGTCTTTGCACCTGCTCATTTGTTTCTTTATAAGCTCATTCATGGAATTTGGATACCTTTCCATTTGGGTTAATTTGTTCTTTGTTTCTGACCCTGCCGGGTGAATTGTGGATATATAGAGTTTAACATGGGCTTTCCCTGTGGCTCAGCAGTAAAGAATACCCTGCCAAGCAGGAGAGACGGATTCGATTCCTGGGTCTACAAGGTCCCTTGGAAGGAGGGCATGGTTACCCACTCCAGTATTCTTGCTAGGAGAATTCTGTGGACAGGGGAGTGTAGCGGGTTGCAGTCTAGGGGTTCGCAAAGAGTCAGACATGACTGAAGCGACTAAGCACAGCACACACAGTATAAACTGGGGAGTTTGTCTACTAGAAAGTGAATTTAAATTTTTCTCATAGTTTTACATCTAATGTGATTGGCATGGAGCATTGGTTGTCAAAGTCTGGTTTGGGGGACCTGAGATTCTTTTCATGAGGTTTATGAGATCATAACTATTAATAATCCTAAAATGTTACTTATTTTTTTCAATCTTATACTTCTGTATTCTTCAGTACTTTTATTAACTGAAAAATATTTTACGTCTTTCATGCTTTCATTGAGGAGAAATAAGAAAATTGAATTGGAGACCATACATTTTGTAACAGTTGAAATTTAAAATTACTTTTCTGGAAAAATTGTAAAGCCTACTAGTGGACTGTGCTTCAATTTAAAATTTGAATGATTTCAGAACAAAAGAGTGTCTTACACAAAACAGAACCTAAGTGAGTACTAAATAAATGAATGCAGCCTCCTTATATTTTCTTAACAAATTGATGTTATTAATGATGTCATCATTGTTCACAGGGAGTGCTTAGAATATGAACAAGTACCATGCTTTCAGATATTTAGATTCACTTCATTTGCATGTAGGTATGTATAGACCAGTTGCCATTTCACACAGTAAAACAAACCTCTTTGATGGTCTGTGATATGTGACAGTTTTGTTTTCCCCTCCCTTAAAAAAAGAGAAAACTTTCTTTTTTTTCCTGAAGAATTCTACATTTTGGAGTTTTCAAAAATTTCAGTCTGAATTAGTAAATTGTTTCTTCATGTTAAAATTTTGTTGTAATGGGCTGAAATCTGAAATAGTAAGTAGATGTTCCTTTATAGAGTATGTCTTTGCACCTGCTCATTTGTTTCTTTATAAGCTCATTTCATGTGAATTTTCTGTTTCAGAACCTTGTAAGTTCTAAGGAACACCTGGTATTTGCTGTGTGTTTAGTGTCATTGGATGAAATAGTGTTGCTTATGAGGACATCAGGAATTGTCATGACTCCTAAAGAAATAGTTTCTTTTTAAAAAAACATGTTTGGGGCTTCCCTGGTGGACCAGTGGGTAAAGAGTCCACCTTGCAGTGCAAGGGGCACAGGTTCAATCCCTGGCCTGGGAGGATCCCATGTGCCGTGGAGTGGCTGGACTGATGTGTCCAGTTACCGAGCCGGAGCTCTGGAGCGCATGCGCCCAGAGCCAGCACTCTGCAACGAGAGATGCCACTGCAATAGGAGGCCCACACAGGCCGAAGAATAAAGATGGATGAAAATAAATAAATGAAAGACCCATAAAAGAGGCCAAAATTAAAAAAAAAAAAAAGTTTGTAAACTGATTTTCAGTGTATCATATACTATTCTTGTTGATTTCTCCATCCTCCCCCATACATAAGAGGAAGAAATATTGGGACCAGCATGTAAAATCAGTATTGCTGGAAATGTTTGAAATATATATTTAAGTAGAAATATTTGAAATACATATTTAAGTATAAACTGGATACAACACCAGTGATGCTGCTTCTACTAGACTGAAATAACAGCTTCAAAACTCATTCTTGTAAGGAGTGTTCTGTAACATCAATTTAACAAAATGGAGTTTGTTATTAAATAAGTAAGCATGACTGAATTGTATATGAACTGATCAAAGAAACAATTTTAGTATTCTCCTAGCTAAGCAGAAATGAAGGTTGAGGAAGGGGACGTGTTTTGAAGACAGATTCATCGCTTGGCACACGTAAGACTAGAAAAGATGTTGCAGCTGGGCAACCACATGCAGACTCTGGAGCTTAGCTCAGATGAAAGGTTTCATAGAACATGGAGGTCTATGGACTTGGATTTTATTAGATGTGTCCAGTGTTGGATTTGGGTTATCAAATATAACATTTCAGTATAATGCTATTTAAACCTCATGCCTTTGTTTCTAGAATCCTAAAATTCTAGTACAGTCCCTGGCTCACAGTGGATACTCAATAAATGTTTGTTAAAAGAATGGTTGATTATCTTTGTTCATGTCTTTTTGTTTGGTGTTATTTTAGAAGATCTCTTCAGCTGAGCCCTTCTTTTGGGATATTTAAAATAATAGAATCTTGAAACCCTTTGTACCAAATACCTTTTTCTAACAATCTCATCAATAAGTTGCTGAGCTGCCCTCCTTTGTGCAGTAATTTTGCTTTTGTGTTTGATCATGGTCCGTCTCTTTGAATATCACCGCAGAGGGTATAACTTTAGTAGTTGCCAGTTTGTTTTTCTGTTGGTTCCTTTCTCTTTGTGAATTTTAACCATCTGGCTATATGATAGTACAGTGGATTTGCTTAACGTTCCTTAAAATACTTTAGCAAGTTTTTTTTTTTTTTTTTTTTAAGCATTAAATCTGCATCTTAGTAAGGATACACCAAAAACTTACAGTTATTGCCTTTGTGTACAGGGAACTGGGGACTGGATAAGAGAGAAATGCACTTTGATTGGGTGTCTTTGAAAGTTATCTTTTGAATTTTGTACTATGTGTTTATCTAATTTTCCAAAGTCACTAACCTATGAATTTTTCATCAGCCCTTCCACTGCTGTATTTTATTGCCAGATTCTTAGATGTTATAAATCAGCTCACTTAGCGTTGATTTCTTACCATCACTTTTCTTGTCTCACAACACCAGTGATGCTGCTTCTACTAGACTGAAATAACAGCTTCAAAACTCATTCTTGTAAGGAGTGTTCTGTAACATCAATTTAACAAAATGGAGTTTGTTATTAAATAAGTAAGCATGACTGAATTGTATATGAACTGATCAAAGAAACAATTTTAGTATTCTCCTAGCTAAGCAGAAATGAAGGTTGAGGAAGGGGACGTGTTTTGAAGACAGATTCATCGCTTGGCACACGTAAGACTAGAAAAGATGTTGCAGCTGGGCAACCACATGCAGACTCTGGAGCTTAGCTCAGATGAAAGGTTTCATAGAACATGGAGGTCTATGGACTTGGATTTTATTAGATGTGTCCAGTGTTGGATTTGGGTTATCAAATATAACATTTCAGTATAATGCTATTTAAACCTCATGCCTTTGTTTCTAGAATCCTAAAATTCTAGTACAGTCCCTGGCTCACAGTGGATACTCAATAAATGTTTGTTAAAAGAATGGTTGATTATCTTTGTTCATGTCTTTTTGTTTGGTGTTATTTTAGAAGATCTCTTCAGCTGAGCCCTTCTTTTGGGATATTTAAAATAATAGAATCTTGAAACCCTTTGTACCAAATACCTTTTTCTAACAATCTCATCAATAAGTTGCTGAGCTGCCCTCCTTTGTGCAGTAATTTTGCTTTTGTGTTTGATCATGGTCCGTCTCTTTGAATATCACCGCAGAGGGTATAACTTTAGTAGTTGCCAGTTTGTTTTTCTGTTGGTTCCTTTCTCTTTGTGAATTTTAACCATCTGGCTATATGATAGTACAGTGGATTTGCTTAACGTTCCTTAAAATACTTTAGCAAGTTTTTTTTTTTTTTTTTTTTAAGCATTAAATCTGCATCTTAGTAAGGATACACCAAAAACTTACAGTTATTGCCTTTGTGTACAGGGAACTGGGGACTGGATAAGAGAGAAATGCACTTTGATTGGGTGTCTTTGAAAGTTATCTTTTGAATTTTGTACTATGTGTTTATCTAATTTTCCAAAGTCACTAACCTATGAATTTTTCATCAGCCCTTCCACTGCTGTATTTTATTGCCAGATTCTTAGATGTTATAAATCAGCTCACTTAGCGTTGATTTCTTACCATCACTTTCTGTCTGAGTCTCTTTGAGCACATCATTTAACCTCTCTCAACCTTAGCCATAGTAATACCTGTTCAGAGTAGAATACTGCCTCCTTCACTTGAATGTTGTGAGGCTTGGTAAGAATTAGTGCACAGGGCCTTCAAACCATGCCTTTCTTTGCTTTGGGACTTTTCCTCTCGACCTTTCTTAGGAAAGGTTTGATGTTTGCAATACATATCCCCATTCCCCCAAAATAAAGGGTGTCATATGTGGTTGTTAGGTACCTAAGTGGTTATGAAAATGTGAATTTAATTCATGATATGTCTCTATATGAATAATAAAATAACAGTTTAGATTTCATTAGAGGGAAATCTAGAGGTTGGTTGAAAGCACCCCCCTTACAGATGAAGGAACTGAGATGCACGGGGCCTGTGTAGGCATAGCTGCAGCCACGGCCCTGATGAGCAGTGGGACCTGTGAGCGTGCTGTGCAGCTTCCAGGCAGGTGGTAGTGCCCCAGGGCTGGGTGAGGAGTGAGCACCTGGTGAGTGTCCTCAGAGCTTAGATCTCATCTCTTTCTAAAACCCTGCACCCCTCAGCTTAGAGCTTGATTGGCAGGGAGGTAGGAGGACCTAGAGTTAGAAGGGGCTTCAGGAGTGACCTTTTCCCTTCTTGGATTATACTTCTCTAGACTTTTTTTCAATCTCCTATAGAAAAAGATATAAAGAAACAATCACACAATCTCAAGTCTCATTGCAAAGAAATATTTTCAGTTATTCTCATCTTTGGATGAAGTATGTGACAAAGTTAGCTTGGATATGAGTGAAAATAAGGGATCATAGCTTTGGAATGTTCCTTTGTAGGTGCTAGACTGTCATCCTTGGGACGTGAACGCGGGGTATGAGATTTATTGTGCTGAGTATACCTGGAGTCTAGGTGTTCTAATAAAAAAGTCTAATTATGTCTGCAGACTTCTTTAAACACTGTTTAAAAACAATGAACAAAACAAACAGACCTTTGGTTGGTAGACTTTTCGAAGTTAGGCCCCCCCCTCTCTTTTAGTTAATATTTGCAGAACTGAGCTGTTTATATGTAGATCTGGATCTGAGGTCCAGATATTGTGTGGATATAATGTAATTTTTTAAAAAAAGTTTTTGTGTTTCATTAGAGATTTGGGGTATATTGCGGGGCTGTGGAAACAACAAGCCTCTGTATATTCATGGAGAATTGTAAGAATAGCCTCGATGCATATAATATTTACATATGATCCTCAGATATGTAGACTATTTTTCCTGCTCTGAAAATAAGTGCCTTCCTTATATAGTAGTTTTGAGTTCAGACGTGACTGTGCTAAATTAGAATAAAGAAAGCATCTATGGATTCTTGAAGGCGGGGCCTATACATCAGACTACTTGGCAGCTCTCCTTAGTCTCTGGAGCACAGTGGAGAGTTCTTTTTTTATATGTTGTTGGAATCATATGTTGTTATTTATTTTAACCCATGGCAGCGATGCCAGTGGTGTTCTTAGTCTAAACTCGATTTCACAGGATTTCTCTTGTGGATTTAAATGTTGCCACCTAATTCTCCTGTGTTTATAGTGGGATGCAAAAAGCAAGAATGTTTTTAAAGTTAGGAACCTTTTCCGACAACTGTGATTTAACTTCACTAATGAACTTATCAGACAAGAAGACAAATTCCAGACTGTTTGTGCCTCAACCAACCAGCTGGGTGCATACCTCCAGGTACTGCTCATGTCTCAAGAGGCTTTTCTGCATGAACAGTTATCAGCACTCCTTCTTTCATTCAAGTGGCAAGCCATGGCAAGAGTCTTTCTTTCACAGCTGTGTAGAACTCAGCTGTAAAATTAGATTTCATTGGCATAAAAACACAGCGATTACTATCACTATTTACTCTGTACATGCTTTTTCTCAACATTTTCTTTAGGTTCTTCCTCTCTTATCCAGAAGGCTCAGATGATACTCAGACAAGAGAAACTTAACAGGGTTTTTAGAGTTTGAGTAAACCTCTCTTTACAGTTTTCATTTAATCTGTATGAAGTAAGCACTGTAGGCAAAGGTGTTTTGATACAATAATAGAGCAAAAAGAAACCTTAAAAGTGAACCTGTAATCTGGTCATTTTTTGTAAAAGAAGGAATTCATTGTCCAAATTTAAAGCTGACTCTTGGCAAACCTCGGATTAGAACTCATGTTACCTAACACTCAGTCTTGGGGGTCTCTCTGCTCTAGTGCTTTTGTCGTTGCTGCGGCTATAATATACTGGTTCTTTGAACAGTTTTTAGTGGAGGGGCTGTGAAAAATTCTAAGAAGTATCTTTTAATTTTTCTTCATATCTTTTTTGGGGCAAAACTTAATTTTCAAGAGAGAGTTTGCCTGTACAGGTACATTTCCTCCTGGTTGCCCACAGAGTACGGGAGAGACAGTACCAAGAGAAGCTCTTGAACCCCCTGCGGCTTTTTCCTGTCCAATGGCAGGGCCCCTCCTCCGGTTACTAAGTGGCCACACGCGAATTCCACACAGGCAGAGCTAGTGCCATGGCTGCTGTCGTGTTACCAAAAGGGAAAGAAAAGTCCTGCTTTCATGGTGGCAAGAACAGGGTACAAACAGTTTGATGTGACTTGATGGATGAGCAAATGTTTTTCTCCATTTTAGAGGTAGAGGAGGTAGCACAGTGTTTCTATTTTGTTTTCATTATTATTTTTTTTTCTGTTGATGCTGTTGGTGGTGTTTCTATAGGTATTATCAGAAAGCTGTTTCTGGTTTTACTTAGAAGTATAGAACCGTTTTGAGAGTTCTAGGTCTTGAAATACCAGTCAGGGGCATTCAAAACCAGAATGGAACAGGAAGGTAAGAAGTTTCTCTGATGAAAAGCGCAGTGATACTTTGATATCTTATTACTTGTAACATAGTGTGTAACTACCTGGTCAAAGCTTTCCCTTTTTTTCTTTTCTTTCTCCCTCTCTCAACAACTCCCTTTTTTGTTTTTCTAAATCTTGCTAAGAGGAGGACAACACACTAGGAAGCTGTCGTTGTGCCTGAGGGCTTGTATACACAGTGGCCACCTGTAGGAGAAGGAAGTTCATGAAAGCAGTTTTCCTTTCTTTTTTTCTTGTGCTGTACGATTGTCTGCCAGATTTTGACTTTTTAAGCTTTTTCTTTATTTACCACGGTCATGGCATATACACATGTAAATCAGCTGCACAAATGTTTAGCGTAATAATTTTTTTTTTTTTAAAGATTCATTCATTTATTTATTTTTGGGCGGGGGTCGGGTTGGGAAGGGAGGGGAGCTGGCGGGCCACTTCTATTGGTCTTTCATTTCTCTGTTTTCATCCGTCTTTGTTCTTTGGCTCCTGTGGGCCTCCCATCGCGGTGGCGTCTGTTGTTGCAGAGCGCTGGCTCTGGGCGCATGTGCTCCAGAGCTCCGGCTCGGTGACTGGACACATCAGTCCAGCCGCTCCGCGGCACGTGGGATCTTCCCAGGCCAGGGATCGAACCCGCGCCCCTTGCACTGCAAGGCGGTGTCCTTATCCACTGGACCACCAAGGGAAGCCCGTAATAAATTTTTATTAGGCTTAGATTTTACATTGGGAACCATTAAGAAACTCATAAAAGAGCTATCTGATAATTATATTGTTTTAAAAGAGATATAGTAATTTCTTAGTCACCTCTCAAACCCATCTGCCTCAAACACAGTGCAGCAAAATAAAGCCCCTGTTTGTTTTTTGTTTTTGTGTGATTCAGTAAGTTTATCGTATCATCATTTTGACTACTAATTTTGACTCCTTCCTGCCTGTTTAATCAGGAAAAAATTTTTTTCTTTTCCTTATTACCATTTAAGAAAAATGGCTAGAACATTTCCCTGGGGTGTTTGTGACAATTTACTGACACCTGGTCCAGGGTAGATTCTTACTGTTAGAAGCCACTTAGTATATTTAGTAGAGAAGGAGCTTTTGCTGAGATATGAATCAAGCTATTTTACTAATGGGCCCATGAGAATATTCTTATCAGGCTATAGAACAAGCTGATAGCAAACAAAATGTTTACATGCTGATTTGGATTGTGTGAATGTGACTGGTTAAGGTATATTTTATTGGAAAAGATACAAGCTTTATGGAATTACAGTTAACTTTTAGAGGTATGAATTCTTAAGATTGTTTTATTATTATTTATTAGGTCAATTGCCTAATTGCTTTGTAGGTCTTAATTGATGGATTTGCATCTATTTCTCATTCATCAAGAAATCCCTTTTCAGGCTTCCCTGGTGGTCCAGGGGGTAAAGAGTCCACCTTGCAGTGCAAGGGGCGCCAGTTCGATCCCTGGCCCAGGAAGATCCCACATGCTGTGGAGCGGCTGGACTGGTGTGTCCAATTATGAGGCAGCTCTCTGGAGCGCATGCGCCCAGAGCCTGTGCTCTTCAATGAGGGAGGCCACTGCAATGGGAGGCCCACACAGGCCAAAGGACAAAGATGGATGAAAATAAATAAATGAAAGACCAATAAAAGAGGCAAAAAAAAAAAAAAACAAAACCCTTTTGATTCTGAAAGTATATTTGAATTGCAGATGGAAACAAAAAGTTAAAACCAATGATGTCCTTTTTTTGTTGTTGTTAAGAAAAAATTGAGGTATAATTAACACAGATGCATTGTTTTTACTAGTTCTCGTTCTGCCTTTACTTTTTATACACTTCCCTGGATAGTTTACCATAGGTCAAAAGCCCCATCGGAGTGTAGGTAAAGTGAACCTGGGAGCTTGTACCTTGGCGCTGGCCTGAGATTTAACTCAGGGAGTCCATCTCCTTTCACCCTGCGGGGCCGCTTCATTTGGCGCTAATGGTTATGCTCTGTTCCTTTTGGTGCTGTTAGGGTTCTCTTTCTCTTGTCATCTGAAACTAATTTGTGTACTGTACTGCTAACTCACATCTTGAATTAATGTAAGGAAATTTAGGTCATTGGCCCATGGAGTGAGGACTAGGACATTTTGTTACTCATTTGAAGGCCAGGTCCACAGACTTAAAACTCTTCCAGCAGTGATTAAGCCTTTGGTGTTTTCAAGTTAGAAATTCTTCCTAGTATATAACTGCTTTCTCTGGCCTTTGGAAATGGATCTGTAGTTCTCTCCTGAGAATTGAGTTTTTTCTATGAAATTGGCCGTATGTTTCTTCGTATAGGCTGGGGCCAAAACACCATGGAAAACCTTTTTAGACTTGGAGTGAGGGAAGCAAAATAAAAGGAAAAAGTAATAACTCAGTTGCCTAGAGTAATGTAAAAACTGAAGACCCTTTGTAATATTATTTTAAAGTAAGGTGTTTTGTAAAAGCTTTAGGGGCTTATTTGGACGGAACTAAATGTGTTACTTAACAGTGAGGATCTGTTTTTCAGCATCCCCAGCCCCCACCCCTGCCATTAGCATGTTTCTTTGGTTCTGGGCCTTGCTAGCAGGTAAAGAAGGTAACAAACGACTTGCTTTCAGGAGAGGGTAACCACAGTGTCATGTGGCATCCCTTCTGTGGAGCGGCTGGACTGGTGTGTCCAATTATGAGGCAGCTCTCTGGCGCATGCGCCCAGAGCCTGTGCTCTTCAATGAGGGAGGCCACTGCAATGGGAGGCCCACACAGGCCAAAGGACAAAGATGGATGAAAATAAATAAATGAAAGACCAATAAAAGAGGCAAAAAAAAAAAAAAACAAAACCCTTTTGATTCTGAAAGTATATTTGAATTGCAGATGGAAACAAAAAGTTAAAACCAATGATGTCCTTTTTTTGTTGTTGTTAAGAAAAAATTGAGGTATAATTAACACAGATGCATTGTTTTTACTAGTTCTCGTTCTGCCTTTACTTTTTATACACTTCCCTGGATAGTTTACCATAGGTCAAAAGCCCCATCGGAGTGTAGGTAAAGTGAACCTGGGAGCTTGTACCTTGGCGCTGGCCTGAGATTTAACTCAGGGAGTCCATCTCCTTTCACCCTGCGGGGCCGCTTCATTTGGCGCTAATGGTTATGCTCTGTTCCTTTTGGTGCTGTTAGGGTTCTCTTTCTCTTGTCATCTGAAACTAATTTGTGTACTGTACTGCTAACTCACATCTTGAATTAATGTAAGGAAATTTAGGTCATTGGCCCATGGAGTGAGGACTAGGACATTTTGTTACTCATTTGAAGGCCAGGTCCACAGACTTAAAACTCTTCCAGCAGTGATTAAGCCTTTGGTGTTTTCAAGTTAGAAATTCTTCCTAGTATATAACTGCTTTCTCTGGCCTTTGGAAATGGATCTGTAGTTCTCTCCTGAGAATTGAGTTTTTTCTATGAAATTGGCCGTATGTTTCTTCGTATAGGCTGGGGCCAAAACACCATGGAAAACCTTTTTAGACTTGGAGTGAGGGAAGCAAAATAAAAGGAAAAAGTAATAACTCAGTTGCCTAGAGTAATGTAAAAACTGAAGACCCTTTGTAATATTATTTTAAAGTAAGGTGTTTTGTAAAAGCTTTAGGGGCTTATTTGGACGGAACTAAATGTGTTACTTAACAGTGAGGATCTGTTTTTCAGCATCCCCAGCCCCCACCCCTGCCATTAGCATGTTTCTTTGGTTCTGGGCCTTGCTAGCAGGTAAAGAAGGTAACAAATGGCTTGCTTTCAGGAGAGAGGGAAGTTAACCACAAGTGCTCATGTGGCATCCCTTCCCTGTCAATCAAAAGAACAGAACTGGCCGGGCATGAAGCACTTGCGGTTTTATGTTAGGATGTGTGGTTAGGGGAGAGGTTGTGAGGGCCTGTGGTTGTCACTGAAGTCTTTGAAATGGAAGCATGGGTAAGTAAGAATAAAAGGCGTAGGAGTGAAACTTTGGAGCTCAATGTGGAAAAAAAAAAAAAAATCAGAGAATTAGGAGAAAACACTGTAGTAGAGATTGTCTCTTTTCCAATGGTTTATTCTGAGGCACATTTATTTATTCTTTATTTGTAAAGGGTCATGGTTGAAAAAAATGGATTTAGTGCGAGACCTCTGTTGTGTGCGAGGAGGGCAGTGTGGATGTGGGCGAGCCTGGAGTAAAACGCGGGAGTTTTGTGACAGCTCTGGCCAGCTCAGATGCACATCTGTTTAGGGAAGAAGGAACCAGGATAATGAGGCTTTTGTCTGGATGATTTCTCATGAGACTTTCTGACTGACACAAAAAGCAGTTACAGCTGAGTTATCTAGAGATGACTGGTGCAAGGCACAGAGGGGCGCTTCCGAGACCCCATTCCTCTAAGTGTGTATAACCAGCCACCTGGCTTCCCAGCCCAAGGAAGATGTAAGTTAGCAAACTGAGGAAAATGATTCTCAGAGTTGAGGAGGTGTGGTTTGAGGTACAGCCTAATGAGGGAGAGAGGAAAAAACAGAGTGCAAACATAAGAACTCAAAGTAGGAGTGAATATCTCTGAGTAGGTAAGGTCAGAATGCTTAGTAACTCGCTAGTACCTCACCTGGTGACTGAACACAGTATTGTAAATAATGACCCTACTATGTCCCTAAGGAAAAATAAAGTTTTGGCCAGTCTGCTCTATAATGAAGTAAGAAAATGTGTAATTTCTATCCATAATCATTGCAAGTAAAGTTTTTGGTCCTTAAAATGAACTGTTTGCTTCATTTTTAAAATTCCATTTAAAAACGTTTGATCCTCTTTCTTAGACATGTCCCATTTCCCACATTTTCTCAAAGCGGTGGTGCTGAGGCACACCTGTTTAAGTTGAGTACATGGGTAGTTTTGTCTGGGTTACCAGTCACAACAGAGGAAACTTACTTTTGCAGGGCACTGTCACCGTTTAATGGTGGATGCAGGGCAAGCCTTCCGCAGTCGCTTGGCTTGACGCAACCTTCTTTTAACTGTCAGTAGTTAAGAGCCCAGTGGTTTTCCCAATATACAACCTGAACATTTGATGTTGTGTTTGGAAACGTCATTACCTCTTCCCATCCCACCCATATCCGCATCACTAGGCAATAACCCAAAAAAAGGAAATAACCATAGTACATATTGCTTTGTACTCTTAAGTTTTATGTTTCATGTCTGTGGTTTTTGTTCTTTTATAATTCTTCTTCCTGTTTAAGGACAGATTGGCAGGCAGTTGCCTTGTTAAATAGCTGGGCATTCTCTCTCCTAGTAATAATTCATTACTTTTTCTATATGTCTCTTGATTCCAGGCAAATGAATGTATCCTCTGTATGTGCATGGAGTGTAGAAAGGCAACGTTGTTGACTGTATGAACCATCGCATCTAGATCAGTCTCTTACTTTGTATTCCAGGTGGATTAAGTCTGATTTTCCTTTGGTGGAACTACTGGGGACTAGAGAATAGGCCTTGGACTTTTAACAAACTGGTGGCCTAGGTTAAAGAGGATTAACAACTTTAGTCATGAGCAGTGAGACTCTGGCAGAGTTCACTTTATTCATTCTTCCATTCTTCTCCATGATTAAAGCTGTGGGGGCTGGGTGGTTGAGTGGGGTCACCAGGAGTGTGTGGTGTTTACAAGTTCGCACTGTATGCTGTCTGAAGGGTTTATATAGTTGACTTTTTCACGCATAGTTCCCCGTCTTCCCCTCCCTTGATCCCCTCTCAGTAGTTTGGAACAACCACTGCACATTTGTGAGGCGGAAAGTCCGTCCTCTAGTAGTAAAGAAATGGAGGACTCAGGCATATAATGAAGTAAGAAAATGTGTAATTTCTATCCATAATCATTGCAAGTAAAGTTTTTGGTCCTTAAAATGAACTGTTTGCTTCATTTTTAAAATTCCATTTAAAAACGTTTGATCCTCTTTCTTAGACATGTCCCATTTCCCACATTTTCTCAAAGCGGTGGTGCTGAGGCACACCTGTTTAAGTTGAGTACATGGGTAGTTTTGTCTGGGTTACCAGTCACAACAGAGGAAACTTACTTTTGCAGGGCACTGTCACCGTTTAATGGTGGATGCAGGGCAAGCCTTCCGCAGTCGCTTGGCTTGACGCAACCTTCTTTTAACTGTCAGTAGTTAAGAGCCCAGTGGTTTTCCCAATATACAACCTGAACATTTGATGTTGTGTTTGGAAACGTCATTACCTCTTCCCATCCCACCCATATCCGCATCACTAGGCAATAACCCAAAAAAAGGAAATAACCATAGTACATATTGCTTTGTACTCTTAAGTTTTATGTTTCATGTCTGTGGTTTTTGTTCTTTTATAATTCTTCTTCCTGTTTAAGGACAGATTGGCAGGCAGTTGCCTTGTTAAATAGCTGGGCATTCTCTCTCCTAGTAATAATTCATTACTTTTTCTATATGTCTCTTGATTCCAGGCAAATGAATGTATCCTCTGTATGTGCATGGAGTGTAGAAAGGGGCAACGTTGTTGACTGTATGAACCATCGCATCTAGATCAGTCTCTTACTTTGTATTCCAGGTGGATTAAGTCTGATTTTCCTTTGGTGGAACTACTGGGGACTAGAGAATAGGCCTTGGACTTTTAACAAACTGGTGGCCTAGGTTAAAGAGGATTAACAACTTTAGTCATGAGCAGTGAGACTCTGGCAGAGTTCACTTTATTCATTCTTCCATTCTTCTCCATGATTAAAGCTGTGGGGGCTGGGTGGTTGAGTGGGGTCACCAGGAGTGTGTGGTGTTTACAAGTTCGCACTGTATGCTGTCTGAAGGGTTTATATAGTTGACTTTTTCACGCATAGTTCCCCGTCTTCCCCTCCCTTGATCCCCTCTCAGTAGTTTGGAACAACCACTGCACATTTGTGAGGCGGAAAGTCCGTCCTCTAGTAGTAAAGAAATGGAGGACTCAGGCATCTTTCTCTGTATGGAAGACCTGCATTGCCCAAAGTTGCCTATATAATTTTCTTTGTGACAGTGGACTTGGTTTCTCTGGGGGGTTTTGCAGCTCTGTGTGGACTCCCACCTTCTCTCATCCTACATCTATAAGACTTTCATGGAACTGGGTGGTGGTGGGCGGGGGGGTCTATCCTTGTATTCCATGGTTGCAGAGCCTGGCATTTAACTCCCCAACTTGGACTTGACACTTGTGCTTGAGAGTGCCAGCCTGCAGGGCTGGATTGTTGTGTTCGGATGATAGCAAATCCTATTGTTTATCATGACGCCAACCAGAAGATTTCTTAAATTGGAATTGTCAATGTTAGATTTAATGATAGAGCTGAGACATTCTTTAGTTTTAGGGATGGGTGGCCAGGAATACCTGTATTATTATTATTATTTTAAACTAGATCCTTGTTATGTCCTTCCACCAGTACCTGCATGCACTGAATGAAAAGAGAGAGCAGGTTGCATCTTCATGCTTGTCTGTGGGTTGGTCAGGACTGTCCCACATGGGAGGGGGCTTTGGTGCTCACTGCTTTAGCAGAGGAAAGGACAGAGGACAAACTGCAGTCTCTGTAAGCTTACCAGCAAGTGCTCTGGGACTCTTCCTTGGGAACGGGTGAGGAAAACGTGGGAGTGAGTGTGGAGCGCTTCTTCCCCTACTAATGTTGGATCCTTAGACCCCTCATGTAAGTTACTGCCCTGTTTATTCAAGCTGCAGTGTGGAAGACTCATCATAAGTGTGATGTTACATTAAACATCATGCTTAAGAAATAGGCCTGTGTAATATCAGTTTGAGGAAAAGTAATCATTCTTTCCTCATGCACTCGTAGGGTTACATATATTTAAAATAAAATTGAAATGAATATTACTATCCTGTTAGTAGTAGTACTCAAAATCGTGGTGGTCACAGGGACATTATCTTAGTTAATTTGATTGTGAAAGAAGCTGTCTCCTTGATCCTCTCAGTAGTTTGGAACAACCACTGCACATTTGTGAGGCGGAAAGTCCGTCCTCTAGTAGTAAAGAAATGGAGGACTCAGGCATCTTTCTCTGTATGGAAGACCTGCATTGCCCAAAGTTGCCTATATAATTTTCTTTGTGACAGTGGACTTGGTTTCTCTGGGGGGTTTTGCAGCTCTGTGTGGACTCCCACCTTCTCTCATCCTACATCTATAAGACTTTCATGGAACTGGGTGGTGGTGGGCGGGGGGGTCTATCCTTGTATTCCATGGTTGCAGAGCCTGGCATTTAACTCCCCAACTTGGACTTGACACTTGTGCTTGAGAGTGCCAGCCTGCAGGGCTGGATTGTTGTGTTCGGATGATAGCAAATCCTATTGTTTATCATGACGCCAACCAGAAGATTTCTTAAATTGGAATTGTCAATGTTAGATTTAATGATAGAGCTGAGACATTCTTTAGTTTTAGGGATGGGTGGCCAGGAATACCTGTATTATTATTATTATTTTAAACTAGATCCTTGTTATGTCCTTCCACCAGTACCTGCATGCACTGAATGAAAAGAGAGAGCAGGTTGCATCTTCATGCTTGTCTGTGGGTTGGTCAGGACTGTCCCACATGGGAGGGGGCTTTGGTGCTCACTGCTTTAGCAGAGGAAAGGACAGAGGACAAACTGCAGTCTCTGTAAGCTTACCAGCAAGTGCTCTGGGACTCTTCCTTGGGAACGGGTGAGGAAAACGTGGGAGTGAGTGTGGAGCGCTTCTTCCCCTACTAATGTTGGATCCTTAGACCCCTCATGTAAGTTACTGCCCTGTTTATTCAAGCTGCAGTGTGGAAGACTCATCATAAGTGTGATGTTACATTAAACATCATGCTTAAGAAATAGGCCTGTGTAATATCAGTTTGAGGAAAAGTAATCATTCTTTCCTCATGCACTCGTAGGGTTACATATATTTAAAATAAAATTGAAATGAATATTACTATCCTGTTAGTAGTAGTACTCAAAATCAAACAGTTGATATCGTGGTGGTCACAGGGGACATTATCTTAGTTAATTTGATTGTGAAAGAAGCTGTCTCCTACATTAGGATAAACTATTGGGCTTTGAGTTTTGAACTTTTATTTGCTTAGGAACTGAGTAATTGCCTCATAAAACAGCATGATGGTACTGTTAACACTGAATTATAAGACCTATTATTACAGAATGTGCTTCCCTAGTTGGGACAAGACTTTGTTGTTTGGTGCTTAAGATGGTTAGTTTCTCCAAATGGAGTTATAATGAATAGTGTAAAATTTTACTGATTTAAAGTAAAAAATTTATAATCACTTTGGTGGCACTTAACATCATTTGATACTTCCAGAAGGGGGTTTCTTTTGGGTGTGATTGAGGGGAGGAGATATATTTCATGTTCAGAATGGAGGTTTTAAGAAATATTTTATTTCTGTCACATCTGAGACAAATTGCATATAGTCAAAGGATTTGACTCTCTATTTTGCCTGATTTGGATATTGAGTATTAAAGGATTAAAGGATTCATTCCCCAAATACTCTTGTGAATCTGAAATTTGGGGGAACTTTATTATAAATGAGAAAATCTAAAATGAACTACATGGTAGTTTATTTCTGAGCTGACTTAGGATAGTATATGCATGTGTATTTATTTGTTCTTTGTCTATGCTATTAAACTTTTCTGTGGCAAAAATTTTAGACATAAGAGAAGGCTAGGTAAATACTTCTTAGAAAACACATAATTCTAAATAGAATTTATTGTTGTACTACTGCTGTTTTATTGAAAAACTAGACATTAGTGGCGGGTACCATTATGGAATGAAAGTGAGCTTTGTGTTGTTTGGAATGCCTTGTATGAAGATCATTTGTTCTGTGCCAACCATGGAATGTTGCCTTTAAGCCTTATTCTATACAAGGTGCCATGGGCACTGTCAGGTACAAAAAAGCTCAAGATAGGCATAAGTGATAAAGCTATAAATAGGCAACAGGTTAAATCCAGTTCAAGGAGATGATGGGAGAGAGAATTAGAACATGATGAATTACTAAGTGAATAGCATGGTCAGAAATTGCAACAACTGCAGTGTAGGTAGTTAATTTTTGGTTACTTATATGGAAAAACTGCTTATGAAGCAGTATTTTAATGCAAATGAAAGAGAATATCTTTTCTTGTAGGTCATTCTGTTTGACTTCATTTTCTGTAATTACCTTAGAGATAGTATGATCAGTGTTCATTTGACACTTTTTACCTTCTCAAAATTGTTATCTTGTTTTATTATGAGGAAGATTTCTGGAGTTGGGGGACTTATTTTTCATATGCTTTTAGAATTTCTAAATAACAAGGCTGAGGAACTGGAAGTCGTGTTCACTTGGCTGATTAGAGACTCGCGTCTGTGATCTCCAGACTGTTTCAGGCTGCTTCCTAGATTTTGCTTCACTTACTCTAATCCAACACTGTGATTAGAGGAATTTGTGTTTCAGCTGACTTCATGACAATGCACTTAACTTGCTGACTTGTTACAGGTGAATTTTTCTGGTCTTGAGCTCTTTTTAAAAAATGGTGATCTTTTTGCAGGAAGCCAGTTGAGGGAAATTCTCCATGAATGTACGTCACAATGATGATGACCGACCAGATCCCTCTGGAACTGCCACCATTGCTGAATGGAGAGGTAGCCATGATGCCTCACTTGGTGAATGGAGACGCAGCTCAGCAGGTAGGCGCAGTAAGAGGGAAATTTTTGTCAGGTTGTCCAAGTGGTGAACATTAGCCCAGAAATTGTTTTATTTTGACATTCAAAGATTTGTGACCTGGACCGTTGGTTATTGTCTAGAGGTCAAGTGTTTTCCTTGTAGAACTACTGTATGATTTTTAAAAATATCAGGCGATGTCGTTTTTGAGAACAGCAGACTTTACCTAATCTAGTTGGTATTCTTGAAGCATCAAAAACAAATGTCTGATTTTTGAAATGAATCATTTAAAAAATATGTACAAGTCTTTGGAATAAAATAGTATTTACTTATGTCATGTATTGTGCTTGACTGGTTTGCCTGATGAGTGCAAGCCACGTGACCTGTGCAGGATGCCTGGAGAGTGGGTCAGGTTTTGGTCTCATGCAGGGGTTGACTGACCGTGGTAAGACACACAGGTGTGTGGGAACCCACCCTGGCTCCTGAAGCAATCAGTCCTTCCAGATGTTGAGCTTGCCGCCCAGAACGTGATGGTCCTTGTTTTCTGTAAAACTCCATTGTCACTAGTTACTTAACATTGCAGAGTAGAGAAGTTATTTCTGAGCCCATTTCTGTAGCATTTGAGGAAAAAATTTAAATGGTAACTAAAACTTTAAAAATAATTAGCAGTGGGGCTTCCCTGGTGGTCCAGTGGATAGAGAGTTCTCCTTGCAGTTCAAGGGCACTGGTTCGATCCCTGGCCCAGGAAGATCCCACATGCCGTGGAGCGGCTGGACTGGTGTGTCCAATTATGAGCCAGCTCTCTGGAGCACATGCGCCTAGAGCCGGTGCTCTTCAAATGAGGGAGGCCACTGCAATGGGAGGCCCACACAGGCCAAAGAATAAAGATGGATGAAAATAAATAAATAAAACACCAATAAAAGAGACCAAAAAAACCCCTCACATATTAAGAAAAAAAAATTATTAGCGGCAAGTATTGTCTCTGATTATGTTATTTAAATTTAATTGACTACTAAAACTGGTTCCTTTAGTCTTTTACTACGTAAATGCCATTTTTTTTTTTTAATATTTGTGCAGTTCTTTAGAAGCGTAAAACTAGGAGTCTTTGTTTTATTGAAAGCAGAATTGGGAATAATTGTTTGAAAAATATTTATACAAAATATATTAATAATTCAGATAAGTTAATTGACCATTCGATGTTGGTGTGTTGCTGCCCCCCATCTGCCTTAGTACATTAACACTCTATCCCGCCTAGTACATTAATACTTTGTATATACCTCTGATGGATCTTGCTTTGCTGCTTAATAATTTAGATATATTTACTTTCTTTTGCATTAGACTGTGAACTTCCTAAGAGCAAAGAATGTCTAATAGGTGCTCAGTAAATGTTTGTCAGTTGAATGAATTTCTTCCTTTCTTGTCACTGATGCAAGTACATCCCTTCCTGACTCCTGATTCTCGCTTTTGACTCATTTCCACCCATCTACTATAGTATTTTTTGTTTTAAAGACACGAATAGCTATACCTCTGGTTGACTCAACAAAAACAATCCTCCCTCCCTCGACTCCACATCCTCCTGCCCCCCTGCCAATTTGCGTCTCATATCTCTGCTCACTTTATAGCAGTACTTCTCTAAATAGAGCCTCTGCTTCCTTACCTCTTTTACTCTTCATCTCCAGAGTCTCCACTTGTTTCTTCTCATCTCTGTATTCCAGTCTGTCAGCAAGTCCTGTTGGCTTTATCTCAGGAACATTGATGAAACCATGCTTTGCCATGTCCACTTCATCTCTGTGACTCCTCCTGGATGCTGAGCCAACATCTGTCACCAGAGCGCATGCTCAGTTGCTTCAGTTATGCTTTGTGACCTCATGGTCTGTAGCCCACCAGGCTGTTCTGTCCATGGAATTCCCCAGGCAAGAATACTGGAAGTGGGTAGCCATTCCCTTTTCCATGGGACCTTTCTGACCCAGACCAAGGGCTAGAACCTCGTCTCTTAAGTCTCCTGCATTGCAGGTGGCTTCTTTACCACTAGTGCCACCTGGAAAGCCTAGGGTAGGACAGTTCTTCTCATCGGTCTTTCTGGTTTTACTCTTGCCTTATCAGAAAGCATGTGCCACACAGCAGTCTGCTAAAACTGTAAAAATGTACCATGTCACCACCCTGCTCAGAGCTGTCCTGTTCTGAGATCAAATCTGAGCACAGTCCTTGGGCCGGTCAACCTCCTGGGCTGGTGCTTGCCCCTCTTCATCGTCCATCCCCTGCTCTGCTTGTGGTGCTCTGGCCACACGTGGGAAGGTCTCAGAGTGCCAAGATGGAGTGTTTGGTCACTTTTGTTTTCACGAGTTAAAGCAATATGTATATATTCTTCCTTTAAAAAAAGGCTAGTTGGGACTTCTTGGTGGTCCAGTGGTTAAGACTCTGTGCTTCTACTGCTAGGGGCCCCAATTCGATCAGTGGTCAGGGAACTAAGATCCCACATGCTTCAGAAAAAGGGAGCGGGGTGCAAAAAAAGGGAAGGAGGCAAGGTATTCAAAGTGACCAAACTTGAAAAGCAACTCCAGTCTCTCAGATGTTGTCACCTGATTAGATTTTAAACATGTACCTGGGAGATGTGCAACCACCCATCTGTGTAGCTATGCACCATTTTTGTGTTTTGATGATTTCTCCCTCATTTCTATAATTCATCTTCTATGGAGTAGTGTCTTGTATTTCAGAAGCCACATACTTAGAATTTTCTCGTTTTCTCTTCAGAAGTAAACTCCTTTGCACCTAGAAATGACCAGAGACTAAAAAGACAGGACTTCCTTGGAAGGCCTGATTGTATTTTCTACTCTGCATGTCTACTTTGACTCTTAAGTAGAAGCTGCATAATAATTTGGGTTAATAAGATCACAATAAGATTTTTATTTTACCTGAGACAGTTTCTATAAAGCTAAGAAATGGGAAAATTTGTTAATTTGTTTTATAAACAGTCGCATACATCAGGCTTTCTTAGACCGGGGTACACTTATTTAAACAAACCTCATTGGAAGGAGATGTTTCAGTCTAATTTGCAAACATGTCTGTCTGTGCGGGAAGCATTGATGTTTAGGCATTTGGGTTATGTGGGCTAAGCTGTTTTCTGGTGTTACCCCTAAATTTCCCTTAATGGGGCACAGCTGTTAATTGGGCAGAGTGTATTTGATGTATTCCTCTCAGCAGAAACAGCCCAGGGTTTATCATGCCTTGATGTCACCTCTGTGTCAGTGTGCCTCAGCTGGGCAGTGGCCTGTGTTCCTGACACATTTATGCCACTTTCTGCCTCCATAGCCCCCATTCTTTGTGTCCCTCATTCCCTCAAGCCTTCACGCTTTCCTTTGGCTCCTAACACTTAGCTTTGGCAGAGCTTAAGTGTGGTAGTCCTCAAGGCCTCTCTGTGGAACCTGGGCTAAGGCACAAGGGGAAGGCAGACTCAAGGAGCAAGCAACACCAAGCATGAAAGAGAAATGCCAGAGAGGAGGTTGGTGATGAGGAGAGATAGGGGATCACGAAAAGCAGCGGGGACCAAAAATGAGAAGCCAAGAGTCAGGGACTGCCAGAGTTGTGAGGGCTTGCCTGGGGCGCCTGCTGGCGTTTGCTGCTTGCATGTGCGGTTATGATGTGCAGGTGGGTTTGTGTGAAAGGATCAGGGCGTGGGGGACACACCAGAGGGAAAAATGTATATAATGCTTTCTGAGACTTCAACTGTGCTGTCCCTTGAGGCCATACTGTCTTTTTAACGAGGACCATGTGGAGGCATGGGGCTGACTTCAGTGACTTCAGCTGCAGGTTCGGTGATGACCGACGCCTGGGTGAGAGGCTCTTGAGCCACCTACCACACTCCACGCTTGTGAAAAGCTGCCTGCTGGCCCCGGGCTCTGCCTCTCCTTTTCTGTTAGGAGTGTATGTAGTGAAGCCTACCTTGTGTGTGTTTACACTCTTCTTAATACTTAGCAGCTGTGCTGAGGACATTCTAAACATTTCTATATATGCAAAAGAACCTCCATAGTGATGAGAAGGCTCTTCAGTTTTCTCAGCCCTCCTCCTCCTCCTGATTTCTGTCCTGTTGGTTTCTGGATTTAATTAAGACAACTCTTGGCAAGATTCTCTGCTCTGTTCTGGCTCTCTAAATAAGAAGCACTGTTCATTTTCATTATCAGAAGTCATGTTAAGTTTGAAACCTAGGTTTGTCATTTTGTATAGCTGGTGGGAAAAGGATGATTCTGTTCTTAAAATGAAAAGCCGTCCTCATTATGAAGATTTAAAGTATGTCTTCAACTGAAGAAACAAGAATAACAACAGATACACAAGGTAGATAGAAAGAACTTAGCTTTACTGAGAGATAATTCACATGCCATGATTCACTTATTTAATATATATAATTTGATGAAATTGATTATGTTCACTGAATTATGCAACCATGACTACCATCAATCTTAAAAACCTATTTATCACCCTAAAAAGATGCCTTCTCACTGTCACTTTCCTTCTTGCCCCTGTTCCTAGGCTACCATTCATCTACTTTCTGTCTCTGTAAATATTTTGCCCACTCTGGACATTTCATATAAATGAAATCATACAATATGTGATCTTTTATGCCTGGCTTATCTCAGTTAGCATAGTGTTTTTGAGGTTCAGCCATGCTGTAACATGTCATCATACTAGTTCTAGTCTCGAAATATGCTTCCCCCCATGTGCGGTTATGATGTGCAGGTGGGTTTGTGTGAAAGGATCAGGGCGTGGGGGACACACCAGAGGGAAAAATGTATATAATGCTTTCTGAGACTTCAACTGTGCTGTCCCTTGAGGCCATACTGTCTTTTTAACGAGGACCATGTGGAGGCATGGGGCTGACTTCAGTGACTTCAGCTGCAGGTTCGGTGATGACCGACGCCTGGGTGAGAGGCTCTTGAGCCACCTACCACACTCCACGCTTGTGAAAAGCTGCCTGCTGGCCCCGGGCTCTGCCTCTCCTTTTCTGTTAGGAGTGTATGTAGTGAAGCCTACCTTGTGTGTGTTTACACTCTTCTTAATACTTAGCAGCTGTGCTGAGGACATTCTAAACATTTCTATATATGCAAAAGAACCTCCATAGTGATGAGAAGGCTCTTCAGTTTTCTCAGCCCTCCTCCTCCTCCTGATTTCTGTCCTGTTGGTTTCTGGATTTAATTAAGACAACTCTTGGCAAGATTCTCTGCTCTGTTCTGGCTCTCTAAATAAGAAGCACTGTTCATTTTCATTATCAGAAGTCATGTTAAGTTTGAAACCTAGGTTTGTCATTTTGTATAGCTGGTGGGAAAAGGATGATTCTGTTCTTAAAATGAAAAGCCGTCCTCATTATGAAGATTTAAAGTATGTCTTCAACTGAAGAAACAAGAATAACAACAGATACACAAGGTAGATAGAAAGAACTTAGCTTTACTGAGAGATAATTCACATGCCATGATTCACTTATTTAATATATATAATTTGATGAAATTGATTATGTTCACTGAATTATGCAACCATGACTACCATCAATCTTAAAAACCTATTTATCACCCTAAAAAGATGCCTTCTCACTGTCACTTTCCTTCTTGCCCCTGTTCCTAGGCTACCATTCATCTACTTTCTGTCTTTGTAAATATTTTGCCCACTCTGGACATTTCATATAAATGAAATCATACAATATGTGATCTTTTATGCCTGGCTTATCTCAGTTAGCATAGTGTTTTTGAGGTTCAGCCGTGCTGTAACATGTCACTACGGACATATCTTGGAGATACTGTGACTTCAGTTCTAAACCACTGCAATAAAGCAAATATCACAGTGCAGTGGGTCACATGAGTGTTTTGGTTACACTCTACTGTGTAGACCCTCAGCTGTGCATCTCTAAAAAAAAAGTACATATCTTAAAAATATTTTATTGTTAAAAAATGCTAAGGCTTCATCTGAGCCTTCAGTGAGTCATACTCGTTTTGTAATAAAGTAACATCAAAGGCCACGATTGCAGGTCACTGTAATGAATGTAATGATAATGAAAAAGTTTGAAATACTGCAAGAATTACCAAAATGTGGCATAGAACCTGAAGTGAGCAAATACTTTTGGAAAAATGGTGCTGATAGACTTACTCCACACAGAGTTGCCAGGTTAAACCTTCAGTTTGTAACAACAACAAAAATTATGTGTGAAGCTCAGTATAGCCAGAAATCTCACTAAAATGAGGTATACCTGTACTTTTATCCTTGTTTTATTGCCTAATAATACTCTAGTGTTCATCACTTGATGGTCATTTGGATTGCTTCCAATTTTTTTGGTTATTATGAATAATGCTTCTGTGAATGTATGTGTGCAAATTTTTGTGCGGATGTGTTTTCATTTTTCTTATGTATGCCTAGGAGCAAAATTGAACAACTTATTTAAAATTAAAAAAAAAATAGAACAGCTTTATTTTTAACTGTTGTTTTCTAAATAAAATACTTCTGCTTTTCTCACTGTAATTTTTTATACCTCTAAATAGATCAATGTAGCTAAATAAAGTTTACTTCCTTTAATATGCCTAACCACATATTATCCTTGAGTTATAAAAGTCAGGTTTCCACCTGAGTCTTTGTGTATGGCTTCAGTGAATGTGCTTCAGTAATCAAAATATTGGCATTTGATATATTACATTTGAGAACCTTGTGGTGTATTTACTTTATGGACTTCCAGCACATACGGGAGATTTTAAGAAGTTTCACCTCATTTTGAGCATGAAAGAGTAAACATCAGCCCAATTCCGGCTTATTTTGTTGGTTTTTTAAAATTATGGCATGGGAAATCTTTTATGCTCACAGTTAGCATAGTGTTTTTGAGGTTCAGCGTGCTGTAACATGAGTCTTGGAGATACTGTGACTTCAGTTCTAAACCACTGTAATAAAGCAACTATCACAGTGCAGTGGGTCACATGAGTGTTTTGGTTACACACTACTGTATCGACCCTCAGCTGTGCATCTCTAAAAAAAGTACATATCTTAAAAATATTTTATTGTTAAAAAATGCTAAGGCTTCATCTGAGCCTTCAGTGAGTCATACTCGTTTTGTAATAAAGTAACATCAAAGGCCACGATTGCAGGTCACTGTAATGAATGTAATGATAATGAAAAAGTTTGAAATACTGCAAGAATTACCAAAATGTGGCATAGAACCTGAAGTGAGCAAATACTTTTGGAAAAATGGTGCTGATAGACTTACTCCACACAGAGTTGCCAGGTTAAACCTTCAGTTTGTAACAACAACAAAAATTATGTGTGAAGCTCAGTATAGCCAGAAATCTCACTAAAATGAGGTATACCTGTACTTTTATCCTTGTTTTATTGCCTAATAATACTCTAGTGTTCATCACTTGATGGTCATTTGGATTGCTTCCAATTTTTTTGGTTATTATGAATAATGCTTCTGTGAATGTATGTGTGCAAATTTTGTGCGGATGTGTTTTCATTTTTCTTATGTATGCCTAGGAGCAAAATTGAACAACTTATTTAAAATTAAAAAAAAAATAGAACAGCTTTATTTTTAACTGTTGTTTTCTAAATAAAATACTTCTGCTTTTCTCACTGTAATTTTTTATACCTCTAAATAGATCAATGTAGCTAAATAAAGTTTACTTCCTTTAATATGCCTAACCACATATTATCCTTGAGTTATAAAAGTCAGGTTTCCACCTGAGTCTTTGTGTATGGCTTCAGTGAATGTGCTTCAGTAATCAAAATATTGGCATTTGATATATTACATTTGAGAACCTTGTGGTGTATTTACTTTATGGACTTCCAGCACATACGGGAGATTTTAAGAAGTTTCACCTCATTTTGAGCATGAAAGAGTAAACATCAGCCCAATTCCGGCTTATTTTGTTGGTTTAATATTTTAATCTCTTAAGGAGAATTATGGCACCTGACAGGTAAATAAAGAAGCTCTGGCTCTAGAACCTATCATAAAAAGTGAAGTTAGTCAGAAAGAGAAGGACAAGTACAATATACTAACACACATATATGGAATCTAGTAGGATGGTGATGATGGCACACGCAGTGAAGCGACGGAAAGACAGACATGGACAGTGGACATATGGACATTGTGGGGACGGAACAGTGGGTGAGAGACATAAAGGAAGTAGCTTGAAGGCCTGTACTATCATAAGTGAAGAAAATAGCTATAGTCATTGCTCTGTGAGAAAAGCAGATCCTTCATGGGTGCTGTATGACGGTCTGGAGGGGTGGGATGGGGGGATATACATATGACTAATCTGAGAACATATGTATCTATAAACAACAAAACTCTGTAAAAGTTAAAAGTAAAATAAAAGTTCTTTTTTTTAAACAAAAAAAACCAGTGTTCACATAGAATTTGCTGATTTAATTTGTGATGCTTAAACCCACATGATGGTGGTATGCACTTTATATATATTCCTAGTGACACTTCTCATGGACATATTCACTAGGTCAGTGGGGTGCAGACAGTTAGGTGTCTCCTTGTCCTCACTAGAATTGAGCATGCAGAGAGCACCTACCAAATGCTCTGTCATTTTTTAATTTCTTATATTTTGATTTTGTTTTTTCTCTTAAGCTTCCTGAATTTTAATTGCTAATGAGCGATCTTCATGCCTCTTTTTCTGGTAGTAGATCTCCTGAAATGTAAACAAAACCATTTTTGAGATAGCCTGTTAATAAGCATGACCTGAGGAGGTTAAAGTTACCTCAGTCATGTCCGGTTGTCTTGACTTTTGCCTGCTTCAGTTGATCATCCGCATTTAGCATGCCATTTCATTGGGAGAGAGGTTTTAGTTTTTTTCCCCTTTTGTTTTTTCTTTGGGAAAGCCTTTGTTTCCCCTAGACAGCATACACTGCCAGAGTTTTCCCAGAGCATTCTTTTGAGTACACATTTCCAGACAGCACATTAAACTTGTTAAAACGTTCCACATTCAGATGGTGCTCATCATCAGCATGTCTTCTAACATCAAATGTATTTCACCTACTGATCCAGTGACCTTTTCTGTTGGGGTTGATATCTTCTTAATAACATTTCCCCTGACAGCTCCCTTCTTGCATTCTGTAGTTCTGATCCTCTCACCACATATTGACGACCACTGTGTCCAGGGGATGCAGAAAGAGGTTCACAATCAGTATAGTGTCGAAAAATGAATAAATGGCTCTTGGGAGCCTTGCCCAGGAAAAAGAAGGATATTCAAATGAGAATGGGACTGGCAATTAAACTGTTATTGCTGAATAATATTAGATAACATCTTCGTTTATGGTAGCCTCCTATTTAGAGGCAGGGGCTTGAGCTCGAAAGTAGAAAAAGTTAGGCTGGTCAGGTGTTGGGCTTGGGAAGACAAGCGTCGGGAAGCTCGGTTTTGGATCAGACGCTTTACATCACCGTGTGTGAGGAACATGTAACTTCTGCACATGTTGAAAGAAAATTATTATTGCAAACTGCCATCCACATCCTCTCTACTACTCATAGTTATAAGGCCACTTGTGTCAAGATTGTCAGCCTCTGTCCTTTGAGATTTGGGGTGGAAAGGAGGAGTGAGAAGGTAAGATTTATGACTGAATTAAGGAGTGACTGAATAACAGATTTGTTCGCTGTAGTAAGCATCTATCATATGTCTTCTCTGCAGGACTGTATTAGGTGTTGGTGACGCGAAGCTGAGTAAGACACTGTTTCTGCCTAAAGGAATGAGCAGTCTAGTTGGGGAGCAAAATGTGGTTTACAAAAAAAGGAAGAAGGCTGTATTTACACATGTGTAGATCAAGGGAGAAGTGCTTGAGCTGAAGAATGTATCTATGCCTTGAGAGCACAGAGGGGAGGGAGGGATCTGGGAACAGGAGAGACAAGCAGGAAAGCCTTTGGGAGAGAGGTTTTAGTTTTTTTCCCCTTTTGTTTTTTCTTTGGGAAAGCCTTTGTTTCCCCTAGACAGCATACACTGCCAGAGTTTTCCCAGAGCATTCTTTTGAGTACACATTTCCAGACAGCACATTAAACTTGTTAAAACGTTCCACATTCAGATGGTGCTCATCATCAGCATGTCTTCTAACATCAAATGTATTTCACCTACTGATCCAGTGACCTTTTCTGTTGGGGTTGATATCTTCTTAATAACATTTCCCCTGACAGCTCCCTTCTTGCATTCTGTAGTTCTGATCCTCTCACCACATATTGACGACCACTGTGTCCAGGGGATGCAGAAAGAGGTTCACAATCAGTATAGTGTCGAAAAATGAATAAATGGCTCTTGGGAGCCTTGCCCAGGAAAAAGAAGGATATTCAAATGAGAATGGGACTGGCAATTAAACTGTTATTGCTGAATAATATTAGATAACATCTTCGTTTATGGTAGCCTCCTATTTAGAGGCAGGGGCTTGAGCTCGAAAGTAGAAAAAGTTAGGCTGGTCAGGTGTTGGGCTTGGGAAGACAAGCGTCGGGAAGCTCGGTTTTGGATCAGACGCTTCACATCACCGTGTGTGAGGAACATGTAACTTCTGCACATGTTGAAAGAAAATTATTATTGCAAACTGCCATCCACATCCTCTCTACTACTCATAGTTATAAGGCCACTTGTGTCAAGATTGTCAGCCTCTGTCCTTTGAGATTTGGGGTGGAAAGGAGGAGTGAGAAGGTAAGATTTATGACTGAATTAAGGAGTGACTGAATAACAGATTTGTTCGCTGTAGTAAGCATCTATCATATGTCTTCTCTGCAGGACTGTATTAGGTGTTGGTGACGCGAAGCTGAGTAAGACACTGTTTCTGCCTAAAGGAATGAGCAGTCTAGTTGGGGAGCAAAATGTGGTTTACAAAAAAAGGAAGAAGGCTGTATTTACACATGTGTAGATCAAGGGAGAAGTGCTTGAGCTGAAGAATGTATCTATGCCTTGAGAGCACAGAGGGGAGGGAGGGATCTGGGAACAGGAGAGACAAGCAGGAAAGGCAAAGTGTCTGTGGGGAGGCTGAGCCTGAACTGAGGTATCACTGGAAGTTATTCAAGCTTTTGCATATCATGTAATCAGTTTCTTTGGTATGAAATGTAGCTACTCTGTAGGGATAGTATAGTCAGCTGAGAGCTAGCTAGTATTAGTGACACCCCAAGCAAACTAGCTGTAGAATCTCTTTCCTGGAAACTGCTCTTCAGTATTCTTTCTCGAGAATCTGTTTGTCTTCTATGCATCCCTGGCTTCTTGGTGTCTGTTTCTCACAATTCCCAACTCTGCAGAGATGAGGATCACGAGCACCCCTTAACCAAAGCCGCTTTCTGGCAGCGCAGGCAGCTGCCAGCGTTTATGAGGGGCTTCCTTTTAACTGTTAAAAAAAAAAAAAGTCTTAGTTTTTCCAGGTCTGTGGTCTGATTTTACAATCTTCTCTGCCTTAGGTTTGCCAATTCCATTCACTACAAAGCCTTCCGAAAAGGCATAGCCTACATATAATCTCTGTCTCATAAAGGAAAATGTTGATGCCGTGCAGAGGACGGTGCTGTATGTGGCACCCACAGTAATTATGGCCCATGACATATAATTATGACAGCTCGGAGCTGTCTGGGGTGAGAGCCACTTCAGAATTTAATTAGCCAAAGGCAGTAATAATAAGATACAAGACGTAGTCAGTATCCTTCAAACGGTAGAAACAGAGCTGCTTTCAAAAAGGAGAGGATTAAGGAAAAACACTGGCGTGGCAAGGTTGCACTGCAAAATAACAGCAATTTACAACCCTGGTGGTTTTAACATGATGATTGTTTTCAACTCATTGCAGTGTTTGACTGTCTGGGTGCACTCTGACCTTCAGGGGAGCAGGGGTTGTCTCTTGTTCATGCTGTGCCTGGTATCTGAAGTAGCATTCAGTAAATGCTTCAGAGTGGATGAAGGATGAATGAAATGAACAAATTTAATTCATCGAAACTAAGGCTTAAAAACTGGCTATCTATTGCATCTGTCATACAGGCATTAAAAAAAAGAAGCTTCATGGTTAACAAAAAAATAATTAGGTGCCAATCTTTAAAAATGGGAAGATTTACACAAAATTCAGGATCTTTCTGTTTATGTTCAAAACCCAGAATATCTGGTAACTGGTCTGATCGTCCCACTTGGCAACAGTTGACGGACACAAAGTAGCAGCCACCGCTTTGGATGGGGAGTGTCCTCCTCAGGCGCTACCTTGTCCACTTGACTCAGTTCCCAAACTAGCCTAGGCTCTGTGGTCACGTGAACTTGCAACATGGGAATTGTTAACCTTTTTTTTTTTTAACCTTTGAAATTGTTGCTTGGGCTCACATATACCAGGTTTTAAAAACAGCAAAAACATTTAAGGTTTTTCAGGCACACTCATTGTATCGTACTGGTGAAGTGATTTATTTATTTATTTTTAAAATTTTGGCCTCTTTATTGGTCCTTCATTTATTTATTTTCATCCATCTTAATTCTTTGGCCAGTGTGGGCCTCCCACTGCAGTGGCCTCTCTTGCCGCAGAGTACCGGCTCTGGGCACATGTGCTCCAGAGTGCTGACTTACAATTGGACACACTGGTCCAGCTGCTTCGTGGCACGTGGGATCCTCCCGGGCCAGGGACTGAACCGCTGCCCCTTGCACTGCAAGGTGGACTCTCTTCTTTACTCACTGGACCACCAGGGAAGCCCCTGGTGAAGTGATTTTAAGTCTCTTAGTTTTTATACTTTCCTTACAGGACTTGTAAAAATGAACTAGTATGGACTCTGGTTCATATAGCTTTGTAGGAGGATTTCAGTTACATGAATTACAACTTTGGACCCATGTGTTGGTTTGTTTGGCCTCTGCTTCTCAGTAAGCAGTATTCTAGTCCTCAGTCGGTGCCATATTGAACACTCATCAAAGCATTCGAAAGACAGAAGAAATGACCAGGTGACTGCTTAAGGAACATTAAACATAGATGCAATGTATCAGTGTTCCAAGGGATAGAGATGCAAATACTTTGTGTTTATAATCTTTTTTACAGTCTCCAAGAATTTTATTTTCCTTAGGTACTTGTTGAAATAGAATTTTTTCTTTTTTAATTTTGGCCTCTTTTATTGCTGTTTTATGTATTTTCATCCATTTCCACTCGTTGGCTGTGTGGGCCTCCCATTGCAGTGGCTTCCCTCGTTGCAGAGCACCGGCCCTGGGTGCATGCGCTCCAGAGCACTAGCTTGCAATTGGACACACCGGTCCAGCCAATCTGCAGTACGTGGGATCCTCCTGGGCCAGGGATCAAACTGGTGCCCCTTGCACTGCAAGGCGGACTCTACCCACTGGACCACCAGGGAAGCCAGAAATAGAATTTTTTAAATGTAGAATTTCCCTCGTGTTATCCAAGATGAGGCATTTTTTTAAAAAATGAGGCATTTTTATTTAAATCATTTCTATATTGACTTTCTTTTTGAATAAGATTACATTTGGTAGATTTCCAACCTCAAATTTCTGTTTTTTTAAAAATGTATATTTGTCATCATGAATGTGATAGGATGGCCATTGATATATCTTAAATTTATCAGTAAGATATATTGATAACTTAGAGTGCAGTAAAAAGGATACACACAGACACACACAGAAGAAGAAAAGATGAGACTTTTCATCCAGAATATGTTAACATATGTCTGCACATAATTGTTTTTATGTTGGCAGACTCTTCTTTTATTGTCCAAATGATTGACTTAAAAATATGACTGCATAGCAATTATATGCATTACATTTCCAAACAGGACAATAGTAAGCTGCATAAATTAGTAACATAAATCTCTAAGTTCCAAAGGCAGGTGCAAAAAATAAATAGCCTGCCGAGGAGCCCATTGCTTAAGCGTCCTAGTATTGTATCTAGGTAATTTGGCATGTTGCTGCCCTCAGGTTGCATTGAAGTTGGGATAGGCCAGAACTAGGTCTCCTGTTAGTTTAGTCATGTCTGACTCTTTGCAGGTAACATAAATCTCTAGTTCCGATGCAAAAAGGAATTTTTTCCTCTGCTTCTCAGTAAGCAGTTTCTGGCCTTTCTCATCAAAGCATTCGAAAGACAGAAGAAATGACCAGGTGACTGCTTAAGGAACATTAAACATAGATGCAATGTATCAGTGTTCCAAGGGATAGAGATGCAAATACTTTGTGTTTATAATCTTTTTTACAGTCTCCAAGAATTTTATTTTCCTTAGGTACTTGTTGAAATAGAATTTTTTCTTTTTTAATTTTGGCCTCTTTTATTGCTGTTTTATGTATTTTCATCCATTTCCACTCGTTGGCTGTGTGGGCCTCCCATTGCAGTGGCTTCCCTCGTTGCAGAGCACCGGCCCTGGGTGCATGCGCTCCAGAGCACTAGCTTGCAATTGGACACACCGGTCCAGCCAATCTGCAGTACGTGGGATCCTCCTGGGCCAGGGATCAAACTGGTGCCCCTTGCACTGCAAGGCGGACTCTACCCACTGGACCACCAGGGAAGCCAGAAATAGAATTTTTTAAATGTAGAATTTCCCTCGTGTTATCCAAGATGAGGCATTTTTTTTAAAAAATGAGGCATTTTTATTTAAATCATTTCTATATTGACTTTCTTTTTGAATAAGATTACATTTGGTAGATTTCCAACCTCAAATTTCTGTTTTTTTAAAAATGTATATTTGTCATCATGAATGTGATAGGATGGCCATTGATATATCTTAAATTTATCAGTAAGATATATTGATAACTTAGAGTGCAGTAAAAAGGATACACACAGACACACACAGAAGAAGAAAAGATGAGACTTTTCATCCAGAATATGTTAACATATGTCTGCACATAATTGTTTTTATGTTGGCAGACTCTTCTTTTATTGTCCAAATGATTGACTTAAAAATATGACTGCATAGCAATTATATGCATTACATTTCCAAACAGGACAATAGTAAGCTGCATAAATTAGTAACATAAATCTCTAAGTTCCAAAGGCAGGTGCAAAAAATAAATAGCCTGCCGAGGAGCCCATTGCTTAAGCGTCCTAGTATTGTATCTAGGTAATTTGGCATGTTGCTGCCCTCAGGTTGCATTGAAGTTGGGATAGGCCAGAACTAGGTCTCCTGTTAGTTTCGCAGTCATGTCTGACTCTTTGCAACCCCGTGGCTATAGCCTGCCAGCCTCCTCTGTCCATAGGATTCTCCAAGGCAAGAACAGTGGAGTGGGTTGCCATTCCCTTCAGGGATTGAGCCCGGGTCTCCTGGGTTACAGGAGAATTCTTTACCCTCTGAGCCACCAGCTTTGCTGTACAGTAAAGTGAAGGTGAACTGTGGTGGGCCTCCAGAAGAAACAGTTCAGTGCCATGTTAGTGTTCATGCCTGCATTGATATTGCTTCTCAGCCCTGGGCCTTTTTCTTTAGCAGGCGACCATCAGAGCATCGCTGAGAGGAAATCTGTTTTATGTGCAGCATGTGCTTAGCACAACCATTAGCTAGAATACTTTGACCTTGATCCATTCTTTATGCCCATTCTTTGCCCCTTGCAGTATAGTAGATGTACATTTGAACATCGACATTTAGAAAATTACTTTGCTAAGGGTTTCTACTTTGCAAGTAACTAGGGAACTAGTGAAGTGGAGAGGGCAGAAAGTGGGAGGTGCTTGGTTTAGTTTTGGTGGTCAGGTTGACCCTTGGATAACACAGATGTGAACTTCGTGGTCCACTTATACATTTCTTTATGTTTTTCAGTAGTAAGTATTATAGAAGTATAGCATCCATCATTGGTTAAGTCTGCAGATGTACAGCTGAGGATACCAAGGACTCACTAATGCAAGGAGGGAATGAAGTTGCTCAGTCGTGTCCAACTCTTTGCGACCCATGGATGAGCCATGGAGTTCTCCAGGCAATAATCCTGGAGTTGGGTAACCTTTCTCTTCTCCAGGGAATCTTCCCAACCCAGGGATCAAACCCAGGTCTCCTGCATTCAGGCTCTTTACCACCTGAGCTACCAGGGAAGCTCGGTAATACTGGAGTGAGTAGCCTATCCCTTCTCCAGGGGATCTTCCCAACCTAGGAATTGAACTGGGGTCTCCTCCATTGCAGGTGGATTCTTTACCAGCTGACCTACAAGGGAAATCCCTCTGCTAATGCAGAGGGCTGACTATAACTTATAGATGGATTTTTGACCTCGTGGAGGGTCGGTGCTCCTAAGCCCTGCATTTTTCAAGGGCCAGCTGTGTTTCTAAAAAGTGGAAATCAATTCTTCTGAGCTAAATCTTAGATGTGTAGAGAAATGGACTTGTATCCAGTTGTGTTGCATAACTCTAAATTTCAGGAGGTGTTAAACTGTTCTTGTGTTTGCTAAGTAGAAAAATTCACACTAAAGTGCATTGCTTGAGTAGAAGCTTCTTTGGTCTTCATGTATATTGGAATATTGAGTTTTTACGGTAGTTCATGGTGGAAACTCTGACACAGTGAAGCATGCACTTTAGTTAGTGATCTTGTTTAGTAACTAAATTAACCAAAGTCGTCCAGCTCATATATCTCTTCTGATTCGGTTTGCATTGACAGAGTGCATCTATTTAAAACTTGTCTTAATTCTCATCACCTTGGCACAAAGGCGATATAAAAAGCATTCTTATAGAATGGCTTTATCATTTATTTCATGATGTTAGTCATGACTGAAAAGAAGTGCAATGTAAAATGCAAATAGAATATGAATTACAAAGGAATGGCATCCATCTCTTTCATATAAGGTTTGGATTGAGAAATTAGACTTGGCTTAATATACACCCTATCTGTGAATAATTTGTTTTAAAGACCCAGGGAATCATTGAGGGTGGAATTGGGTAGTGGGGGACATCATCCTTTAGTAGATGGATATTCACATCTATTAATGGGCGTGTATAGCACCTGGTGGGCTTCAGTCCATGGGGTCACAGACTGAGCAATTAAAAGAACTACTGTTCACATCCCAGAGTGAGGTGTCCTCTGGGTGCTGATTACTCAGACTTTGTTTTCTTGTTTTTAAAGTGGTTTACTCAGGATCAGGCACTGAGAGTCTTCCCAGTTTTTATCACCTGCCTGTCCACACGATGCTGCTTCAAGCTGCCTTGCAACTTTAAGGAGCCTCCATTTGGGAGATTTGAAGATACGCACCACACCCGGTGTAGGCTTTTTCTTTGTAGGAAGGCAGTGGCTCTTTTTCTAACAATTATTCTAAGATCATGGGCCAAATGTGGGCTAAGATATTTTGTAATATTCCAGAGATGTCTTTTAACAATGTAAAATATGTATTGAAAGTCAGATTTGGGGGCCTTGAGAGAATGCTAAGGGTCTGACTATAAATTTTTGGGATTTACTTCAAACTTAAATGTTACTTTTTAAGCTTGCTGATCACCAGAAAGCCCTTTGTCTCAATTTTATGCTCAACTTTTAGTCGAGTGGTTATTTGTTAAACTGTTGGAAAGAACGACTTACTTTTTGGTGGTGGGGGGCGGGTGTTAATGCTGTGCGGCTTGGGGAATCCTAGTTTCTGTACCAGGTTGAAACCAGGCCATGGTAGTGAAACCACTGTGTCCCAACCACTGGACTGCCAGAGAACTCCCCAAGAGACTTCCATTTGATATTATCACTTCTTTGTTCTCTGTGTGGTAGAGGGAACAAATAAGTATTTGAGGCTTATGATGTGCTAAGCACGTATATACATCATTTCTTCCAATGAACATATGCCTTGGAAGGTGGCGATCATTTTTACGGACAGAACCACAGGCAAGAGAGGTTACGTACTTTGCACCTGGCAGATGATAGGACTGGGATTTGAATCCCCAGTGTTCTGCCTTCCAGGAATGCTTGGTCTAGACATACCTCCATTGTTTTGTTCAGGTGAACAGTCATGAGAGATATGGGACTGGGTTTTGGACGGTAATCAATTGTAAAGAGTGTGAAGAGTATTTCTGCTGTTACCTTATATGAGCCTCACATCTGCTCTGGAAGATGGCAGTGAATCTGCCTCTGGAGTTCTCAGAATTGTGGATGGAGCTAGAGTGATGTGTCTGAAGCCTGGAGGCACCAGCTGAGTTTGGCGGAAGAGGTGGGGATGATGTCATTTCAGGCCTGGGTCATCAGAATGGCTCCCTTTCTTTCCCCAGGGAACAGTTTTCTCTCTGAGGTTAGCCATAAGGGAGCAGTATCCTCTGGGGGTAAGCACCTGCTGAGAGATGGTGCCCAGATTAGAGAGGCAGAGGTTCATCATGCCTGGGAGTCTCACTCTGGGGACAAGGAAAGGGCCTTTTGTCTGCCTTCTTGGCCTCCAAAACCCCGCCTTTCTTTTCCATTCAAAAATTACATCACCCCAGAGGCACAGTTTTTGTGTCTTAAGAAATATAAAAATTTATTGTAAGACTAGAACCTATTAAGTTGTTTTTTAAAATTATTATTTCTGAATTTATAATTATTTCTCTGAAGTAATGCCAGAATTGAAAAAAATAGTCATCTAAGTTTATCCTTCAAAAAGAAATTACTCCATGAGCTTTTAAGCTTGCTGATCACCAGAAAGCCCTTTGTCTCAATTTTATGCTCAACTTTTAGTCGAGTGGTTATTTGTTAAACTGTTGGAAAGAACGACTTACTTTTTGGTGGTGGGGGGCGGGTGTTAATGCTGTGCGGCTTGGGGAATCCTAGTTTCTGTACCAGGTTGAAACCAGGCCATGGTAGTGAAACCACTGTGTCCCAACCACTGGACTGCCAGAGAACTCCCCAAGAGACTTCCATTTGATATTATCACTTCTTTGTTCTCTGTGTGGTAGAGGGAACAAATAAGTATTTGAGGCTTATGATGTGCTAAGCACGTATATACATCATTTCTTCCAATGAACATATGCCTTGGAAGGTGGCGATCATTTTTACGGACAGAACCACAGGCAAGAGAGGTTACGTACTTTGCACCTGGCAGATGATAGGACTGGGATTTGAATCCCCAGTGTTCTGCCTTCCAGGAATGCTTGGTCTAGACATACCTCCATTGTTTTGTTCAGGTGAACAGTCATGAGAGATATGGGACTGGGTTTTGGACGGTAATCAATTGTAAAGAGTGTGAAGAGTATTTCTGCTGTTACCTTATATGAGCCTCACATCTGCTCTGGAAGATGGCAGTGAATCTGCCTCTGGAGTTCTCAGAATTGTGGATGGAGCTAGAGTGATGTGTCTGAAGCCTGGAGGCACCAGCTGAGTTTGGCGGAAGAGGTGGGGATGATGTCATTTCAGGCCTGGGTCATCAGAATGGCTCCTTTCTTTCCCCAGGGAACAGTTTTCTCTCTGAGGTTAGCCATAAGGGAGCAGTATCCTCTGGGGGTAAGCACCTGCTGAGAGATGGTGCCCAGATTAGAGAGGCAGAGGTTCATCATGCCTGGGAGTCTCACTCTGGGGACAAGGAAAGGGCCTTTTGTCTGCCTTCTTGGCCTCCAAAACCCCGCCTTTCTTTTCCATTCAAAAATTACATCACCCCAGAGGCACAGTTTTTGTGTCTTAAGAAATATAAAAATTTATTGTAAGACTAGAACCTATTAAGTTGTTTTTTAAAATTATTATTTCTGAATTTATAATTATTTCTCTGAAGTAATGCCAGAATTGAAAAAATAGTCATCTAAGTTTATCCTTCAAAAAGAAATTACTCCATGAGCATTGCTGAAGTGTCTCACCTCTGCTCGTTTTTATTCCCAGGAGAAGTACAAAATTAGGTGTCATGCAGTATTTGTGCCATGAGACCACACCCCTTTGCTAGTGAGTTCCTCATCTTCTTTGTTTTAGGTTGACGGAGCGCTGCTTGGACTTCGACTTTCCTCAAGATGTTAGTTATATGTTTCAAAATCATGTGTTCTGTTAAAAATCACTTGCACATAGCCTTGGGATGAGAACTGGAGGCAGGGAGGTGCTTCAGGGGTGTACAATATTGTTTGGAGGCTTTGGGAAATAAATCTTAAGTTCATTTACCACCAAGACATATTTAGTCAGTGTATATAAACAAAAGAAGTCACAGTGTGCCTGGATGTTATTTGTCCCAGATGGAGTTTTCAACTTGGCTCATTATACTGCACTGATGTCATGGTACATAAACTGGCCCGAGTTAGAGACGTGCACAGAATCTCCTGCGCGCTTGTGTGTGCTGAGGGCATGCGAGGAGGAGGGAGGGGCTGGCTGGAAAATCGTTGTCACATTTTTTCCTTTGCTGTCTGCAGAGCCTGGTGTCAGTCCTGGATTTAGACTTGGTGCAGAGTGAGGGAAGAGTCGGAATAATTCGTTCATTTGTGCGAGTCGGTATGTGATGCATTCAGGGATGTCGATCTTCCAAGACTGAGTGAAAGTGCATGAGGCTTTCCAACAGTGGCTTACGATGCTCTGGCACTGTATCTAGAAAGGAAAATCTTAAAGCAGTGCTTTTTTGAAGAGCATTTTCAGTCTGTTTGCCTTGAAGTCTTCAGTCTGGATAGTTTCTTTAAATTTTTTAATGGTCTTAAGTAGCCAGCTGTATAATTCTGTTTTCTTGGATTGAATGGTGGATAACCTTTCAAGCTAGTTGCTTAAGTGTTTAAAAAGGCAAACGCTTGATGCTTCTTAGAGGATCTGGCCAGGTTTAATTCTTCTTGCGTGCTTTGCGTCAGAAAAGGGTCCTTTCAGAGTTCTGGGGGCCTAGTAAGAAATTTCTACATACTGTGGTGTTACTTTGTTAAATTTTATTGCTGATTTTCGTTGTGATAATCTTAATTAGAAGCTGTTCCAAGTAATTCACACTATTTTGTGGATGTAAAGAGCTTAGATTTCAGAACTTCTGTGAATGGCTTCCAAAGTCATTGTTGTTGCCGGGATCCCCGGAAGCTGAACAGACCCTGGAATGTGAATGAGTTGTGAGGTGATCCTTCAAGGAAAGTCAGAATGTTTCTCCAACAGAAAATCTGGTCACAAGTGAGAGAATTGGCTGATTTTAGACTTTACTGAGAGTGTGAAATGAGGCAGGTGTGGTCAACATTTTTCTTTAGACTTTCTCATTAAAGGCTGTAGGTTTTCTACTCTTGTCACTGATAGAAATTTGAAGAAGAAATACTAATCACAATTATTTATTGAGACTGTACTGTGTTTAAGGCCTTCTACCAGGGCTGCACGGGGGTGACTGTCTTCTTTAGAGCGCACACATAAGATAGATGTTTATCTCTCTTTTCAGAGGAGGAAATACAGGTTAAGAAAGGGTAAGTGCCCTGTCTGCCACAACTGGAAATCAACTATGATGTGTCCGACCTGTTCTTCTCATTGTGTATCTTTGGTATCTTCATTGATTTTAAACTCTTTGTTAACAAGTGAATTGAAAGTAAAATGAGATTAGCACAGGGTAACTTAACTACTCAGTATTTACATACTGTAGTGTTACTTAGAAGACAGATCTGGCATAAACACCCTGTAGTTTTGTTTTTTGGGGGGGAAGGGCTTTGGGGAGGGAGGGGGGTGGGCGGGCTACTTCTATTGGTCTTTCATTTATCTATTTTCATCCATCTTTGTTCTTTGGCCTGGATGGGCCTCCCATCACAGTGGCCTCCCTTGTTGCAGAGCACCAGCTCTGGGCACATGCACTCCAGAGCCCCGGCTCGGTAATTGGACACATCCTTCCAGCCGCTCCGCGGCACGTGGGATCTTCCCAGGCCAGGGCTCGAACTGGTGCCCCTTGCACTGCAAGGCGGTGTCCTTACCCACTGGACCACCAGGGAAGCCCCACCCTATAGTTTTATCTAAACACATATTGTGGTAGGAAGACAAACATGTAGAAGAAATAATGTGGTATTGCTTACTTATTTTCTATAATCTTAAAAAAGTAATAAAAATTTATCTTAAATTTAATAATCAAATTGTAGGTTGTGTGTCCTCTTTTTCTTTTTTTGCTATTGTGAGTCCTTAAATTATTTTTTTCAAGCTTTTTTTGGTGTATGTATGATATGCTAAGAGGCAAAATATAACTTAAAGATATAAAAAATGAATTAACTACTCTGAAATGGGGTTATCTAGGAATCATAAGATAGATGTTCTGGGAATATGATTAACTTGGAACCCTTGAGAATGAGTAATGATTCTCTTTTGATTCATGATTACATTTATTTCCCAATAGTCCTACTCTTAGTCCTTCTTTCCTTTTGATCAGCGCATCAACCAAGAGCATAGTAGGTGGACATCATAGTCCATTGTTGGATGGATGAGTTGACTCAAAATAAAGGAAAGGACTGCTGGGTTGACTGATGAGTGCTTTATAGAGTTTAGATTTTTAGAGCAAGAAACCAAAGAGAAGAAGTAAGAGACAGAAGTCTAGGAAGAGGTGGAGACCCAAGAGGGACGGATAGTAAAGGTCTATCAGTTATCAGTGGTAGGAGTGGCGGAAGTGGAAGGGACAGAATCGCAGTTGGATGAATTAGCAAGAGTGACAGGAAGTAGGAAAAATCAAGTAGCTACGTCTGGGAGAGCCATGCACATGACGCCACCTCTGAAATCAGAGATACCGTGGTGTTGACAGGGTGGGCAGAGCCCTCCAGCAGCAAACCCTGTGATCTGGACAGTCACATTTAAAGGTTAGACCGTCGGTTAGTTTTGAAAATTTAGAACCAGATAACCCCTGAATTATGTACCAGTTGGCTGTTTAATTAATACTCTGGCTGGAATCTCCCGTCTCAGAAATGTTTGAGTTTCTCACTACTATCAGAGTTACTTAATAATGCTGCTTTCCTACTGGAAAATACTGCTCACAGGATAAAGTCCAGACTTTCAAGCAGGACAAACAAAGACTTTTCTGAGGTGGGCCTGGCCTGCCTCTGCAGTCTCATCACCTCTGTTGCCTGCTTACACCTCCTCCACGCTGGAATTCTCTAGCGCACTGGAATTCTGCATGTACCAAGTCACTCAGTGCTTGTGCAGGGTGATTGTTCTTTTGCTTATCCTCTCATTTCCCTTTTAAATGTCACTTCCAACTATAGGTTTTCCTGGTGCTTTGGTGGTTTCTTCAGTTTCCAGAGCACTTGATAGCAAATGATTATGTTTTATCACAGCTAATTGTATTTTCTACTTTTGCAGCAATAAACAATTTTATCTTTCTCATTTTAGAGTCATCAGTGCTTAAGTGCCTGGCACATAGTCCTCAGCAAATATTTGTTGAATGATCAGGGTTTCAATAATTACATTAGGTACTGATTTAAATAAGTTTAATGTAATCATTGCAAAAGCATGGCCTGAATAAGTGATGATAATATACTGTGCTGTGGCCGGGAAAGGTTAGGCTCTCTTAACACAGAGTCCTTCCAAAATCATAAAACATTGCATATTTGTATTCACTTCTAATTTTACGCTAGTAGGAACAAGGTAAAAGGCAATAGTGTTAACAGTAATAAGAAAAGTTACCTCTAGAATGTTTAGAGACAGAATACTGGGAGCTCAGTTTCTGTCAGTTATAGGATAAGACTATTCTTCATGGGCACAGTATTTCTTGGGTAAAGGTCTATCAGTTATCAGTGGTAGGAGTGGCGGAAGTGGAAGGGACAGAATCGCAGGGTGGCGGCATGGCAAGTAGCTACGTCTGGGAGAGCCATGCACATGACGCCACCTCTGAAATCAGAGATACCGTGGTGTTGACAGGGTGGGCAGAGCCCTCCAGCAGCAAACCCTGTGATCTGGACAGTCACATTTAAAGGTTAGACCGTCGGTTAGTTTTGAAAATTTAGAACCAGATAACCCCTGAATTATGTACCAGTTGGCTGTTTAATTAATACTCTGGCTGGAATCTCCCGTCTCAGAAATGTTTGAGTTTCTCACTACTATCAGAGTTACTTAATAATGCTGCTTTCCTACTGGAAAATACTGCTCACAGGATAAAGTCCAGACTTTCAAGCAGGACAAACAAAGACTTTTCTGAGGTGGGCCTGGCCTGCCTCTGCAGTCTCATCACCTCTGTTGCCTGCTTACACCTCCTCCACGCTGGAATTCTCTAGCGCACTGGAATTCTGCATGTACCAAGTCACTCAGTGCTTGTGCAGGGTGATTGTTCTTTTGCTTATCCTCTCATTTCCCTTTTAAATGTCACTTCCAACTATAGGTTTTCCTGGTGCTTTGGTGGTTTCTTCAGTTTCCAGAGCACTTGATAGCAAATGATTATGTTTTATCACAGCTAATTGTATTTTCTACTTTTGCAGCAATAAACAATTTTATCTTTCTCATTTTAGAGTCATCAGTGCTTAAGTGCCTGGCACATAGTCCTCAGCAAATATTTGTTGAATGATCAGGGTTTCAATAATTACATTAGGTACTGATTTAAATAAGTTTAATGTAATCATTGCAAAAGCATGGCCTGAATAAGTGATGATAATATACTGTGCTGTGGCCGGGAAAGGTTAGGCTCTCTTAACACAGAGTCCTTCCAAAATCATAAAACATTGCATATTTGTATTCACTTCTAATTTTACGCTAGTAGGAACAAGGTAAAAGGCAATAGTGTTAACAGTAATAAGAAAAGTTACCTCTAGAATGTTTAGAGACAGAATACTGGGAACTCAGTTTCTGTCAGTTATAGGGATAAGACTATTCTTCATGGGCACAGTATTTCTTGGGTGGGGAAGAACAGTGTTCAGCAAATGCCATGGCCAACATTGAAATGAGTTTTAAAAATGGTAGAATATTGGGAGTGTAGGCAGTTAAATATATTTCTTCATTGAGCTTGAGATTCGCATAGTAGAATTGTCTGTTAGGTTCAGTGCACAGCTTACCAGAGATGTGTGACATTAATTAGCACATCAGCATGGATCATGTTGCTCTGTCTCACCCAGTCAAAACCAGACATGAAGTAGCTGGTTCTAAACAGAGGAAGACAGGCACGATTTAGTTTACAAAGGGCATCAGTGAAAAGTGGTCCAATTTGCTGATACCCTCGTCAGTGTGGCCAGAGCCCAGCTCAGAGATACAGGGTGGGTGGATGGAACCTGAGGGGTAGGAATAACTGAGGGGTACATTTTTAATAAGGATCAATCCTGAAGTGGTGATGACAAGAACCATGCTTTGTTATAAGTGAACATAATTTTCAGCTAAAGGAGGAAGAATTATCTTTTGGGAACTCAACAATTCAGTGAAAATATATTTAATAAAATGAACAAAGTCATTTAAATAAATGTAATGCTGTCCAAATGCACAAGGATATTTGTACATTTAAAGCAAGGTAGCTGTTACTCTTAGCCAGGGAAAAGCTGTACCTATACTCATGTGGAGTTTTGGTCTTTTTTTCTTTTTGGCTTTTATCTTGAACATACTGTAGTTGAAACTTTAGATTCGGGCATCTGTGGCTCTCTTAAGGGAGGCTTTGAACCTAGTTTGGGCCATCTATATTACATACTGCATTTTTTCCACTTAAGTTAATGCTATATTTTTACTCTTGGCAAACAGCTTTTTTCTTTTTGGTAATAGGATCTCTTTATTCAGGGCACAATACAGTTAGAGGGAGTAGAAATGTGTAACTTCTTATAAGCTGCCATTGTATTTTCTTTATAGCCGTTATCACTATCTGTATATGTCTTGTTTTATTTAAGTGACTCCTCACTCCCATCCTGTGCACGTACGTTCACATTTGTCATCCTGAATAAGAAAAGTTACCTCTAGAATGTTTAGAGACAGAATACTGGGAACTCAGTTTCTGTCAGTTATAGGATAAGACTATTCTTCATGGGCACAGTATTTCTTGGGTGGGGAAGAACAGTGTTCAGCAAATGCCATGGCCAACATTGAAATGAGTTTTAAAAATGGTAGAATATTGGGAGTGTAGGCAGTTAAATATATTTCTTCATTGAGCTTGAGATTCGCATAGTAGAATTGTCTGTTAGGTTCAGTGCACAGCTTACCAGAGATGTGTGACATTAATTAGCACATCAGCATGGATCATGTTGCTCTGTCTCACCCAGTCAAAACCAGACATGAAGTAGCTGGTTCTAAACAGAGGAAGACAGGCACGATTTAGTTTACAAAGGGCATCAGTGAAAAGTGGTCCAATTTGCTGATACCCTCGTCAGTGTGGCCAGAGCCCAGCTCAGAGATACAGGGTGGGTGGATGGAACCTGAGGGGTAGGAATAACTGAGGGGTACATTTTTAATAAGGATCAATCCTGAAGTGGTGATGACAAGAACCATGCTTTGTTATAAGTGAACATAATTTTCAGCTAAAGGAGGAAGAATTATCTTTTGGGAACTCAACAATTCAGTGAAAATATATTTAATAAAATGAACAAAGTCATTTAAATAAATGTAATGCTGTCCAAATGCACAAGGATATTTGTACATTTAAAGCAAGGTAGCTGTTACTCTTAGCCAGGGAAAAGCTGTACCTATACTCATGTGGAGTTTTGGTCTTTCTCTTTTTGGCTTTTATCTTGAACATACTGTAGTTGAAACTTTAGATTCGGGCATCTGTGGCTCTCTTAAGGGAGGCTTTGAACCTAGTTTGGGCCATCTATATTACATACTGCATTTTTTCCACTTAAGTTAATGCTATATTTTTACTCTTGGCAAACAGCTTTTTTCTTTTTGGTAATAGGATCTCTTTATTCAGGGCACAATACAGTTAGAGGGAGTAGAAATGTGTAACTTCTTATAAGCTGCCATTGTATTTTCTTTATAGCCGTTATCACTATCTGTATATGTCTTGTTTTATTTAAGTGACTCCTCACTCCCATCCTGTGCACGTACGTTCACATTTGTCATCCTGTGAAGGAGGGAGAACTCGAGTTGTCAAAGGCTGTATTTTGTGGCCTGCTGGAATAGCTCACCTATATTCTGGGCACTCATCAATGCTTGCTGAATTAAGACTAAGTAGAGTAGTAATTCTTCTAAGGATACTTAGTTCATGAAATGCAGAACCAGTCTGAATGTTCAGTTTATACTTGCATAGTGCAGGTTTGAACTGCATGGGTCCACTTATATACAGATAAGATACGCTCCCACCCCAAATAGGGGTCACAGCCCTTCTCTGTCTGTGGTTGGTTGAATCAGAGGAGATGGAGGGTCAGCTGTAAAGTTATATGCAGATTTTTTTTTTTTTTCCCCATTGTGCAGAGGGTTCAAGGTTAAGTATAGATAATTTTTAGCAGACACTGGTGTGATTTCAGTGCATGAAAATATTCTCCTTGGAGCTTCCCTGGTCGTCCAGTGGGTAGAGAGTCTGCCTTGCAGTGCAAGGGGCACCTGTTCGAGCCCTGGTCTGGGAAGATCTTACATGCTGCGGAGCAGCTGGACCCGTGTGTCCAATTGCGAACCAGAACCCTGGAGCACATGCGCCCAGAGCCGGTGCTCTGCAACGAGAGAGGCCTACAGTGGGGGCCCACACAGGCCAAAGAATAAAAATGGATGAAAATAAATAAATAAAAAATCAATAAAAGAGGCCAAAATAAAAAATGAAAATATTCTCTTTGATTCATCTAGCTTCTTTTTTCTTGGTTACCATTCATCCATTTCTGTCTTTTTTGTAAATGACAGGTGGCTTTTGGAAAGTATAGAAGTTTAAGACTCAGTCTTTTCAGCAGTAATCTTTTATTTGTCTTATGCCTGTTAGGTCAAGAGAAATGGCATCTAGTGACTGCGATAATAAAGTAGTTAGCTTGATTGTCTCCTAGGTTTCTAGGGAAATTCAGGGACTCGACGATGACTGTATGAAAATAAATCTTGCCCAGCATAAAAGCAACTGTTTGTTGTTAGTTAAGGGATGGGTTTCTTACCACCCAGCTGCCATATTGGGAGTAATGGGTTCTGCCTCAGGGGGTGAGCACAAATTTCTTAGAAGAGAACTTGTTCTCTTTCTTTGGGTATGTGCCTTTGACCCAGTTAAATGGGCCCTCTCCTTGTGGCTATTTATTGAAGTGTCTCCCTAGAGAAGTGACTGTGAAACCCACACCTTTTGGGGAGGCTGAGGGGTTGCTGTCTGGTAGAAGAACAAAGCATGCCTTTCAGTCAGGCAGGGCTGGGTTCCGGCTCTGGGTCAGTCATTTTGCAGTTTTGTGACTTTAGGCAAGTGAGTTATCTTCTCAAGCCTCAGTTTCCCCATCTTTAAAATCTGGATGTCCTTTTGCCTTGACGTAGTGTTTGAATATCCTTGTAGGCTCTCTGGTCTTCTATGTGCTTTTCCTGCCAGTTTTGGATTCAGACTTCAGGTTGGACATATGAGCAAGTGAGTCAGTCACTACTTTCCCACTGTCTTCTAGGACCCTCCTGTTTAACTGCTCACCTTTTGAATCTTGGGACAGTTTCTTTGTGTATGTTATTCTGCCTTGCAGTGCAAGGGGCACCTGTTCGAGCCCTGGTCTGGGAAGATCTTACATGCTGCGGAGCAGCTGGACCCGTGTGTCCAATTGCGAACCAGAACCCTGGAGCACATGCGCCCAGAGCCGGTGCTCTGCAAGAGAGAGGCCTACAGTGGGGGCCCACACAGGCCAAAGAATAAAAATGGATGAAAATAAATAAATAAAAAATCAATAAAAGAGGCCAAAATAAAAAATGAAAATATTCTCTTTGATTCATCTAGCTTCTTTTTTCTTGGTTACCATTCATCCATTTCTGTCTTTTTTGTAAATGACAGGTGGCTTTTGGAAAGTATAGAAGTTTAAGACTCAGTCTTTTCAGCAGTAATCTTTTATTTGTCTTATGCCTGTTAGGTCAAGAGAAATGGCATCTAGTGACTGCGATAATAAAGTAGTTAGCTTGATTGTCTCCTAGGTTTCTAGGGAAATTCAAGGACTCGACGATGACTGTATGAAAATAAATCTTGCCCAGCATAAAAGCAACTGTTTGTTGTTAGTTAAGGGATGGGTTTCTTACCACCCAGCTGCCATATTGGGAGTAATGGGTTCTGCCTCAGGGGGTGAGCACAAATTTCTTAGAAGAGAACTTGTTCTCTTTCTTTGGGTATGTGCCTTTGACCCAGTTAAATGGGCCTCTCCTTGTGGCTATTTATTGAAGTGTCTCCCTAGAGAAGTGACTGTGAAACCCACACCTTTTGGGGAGGCTGAGGGGTTGCTGTCTGGTAGAAGAACAAAGCATGCCTTTCAGTCAGGCAGGGCTGGGTTCCGGCTCTGGGTCAGTCATTTTGCAGTTTTGTGACTTTAGGCAAGTGAGTTATCTTCTCAAGCCTCAGTTTCCCCATCTTTAAAATCTGGATGTCCTTTTGCCTTGACGTAGTGTTTGAATATCCTTGTAGGCTCTCTGGTCTTCTATGTGCTTTTCCTGCCAGTTTTGGATTCAGACTTCAGGTTGGACATATGAGCAAGTGAGTCAGTCACTACTTTCCCACTGTCTTCTAGGACCCTCCTGTTTAACTGCTCACCTTTTGAATCTTGGGACAGTTTCTTTGTGTATGTTATTACCACGAAGGTCATTATTGGTCATTTGCAGTTCATCATCTCTATCTTCTTGATTTGGAGAAAAGAGACAGGATTCAAATAACAAATGATGCTACTTTTCAGTTTTGCTGGAGGCCAGCTGTGGTCTTGACACAGACCAGAGTCTCAAAGGTGTGTCTGGATGGATGCCTTGGGCCCTTCAGGGCCTGGGTGGAGTTTAGCAGGATTTTTCTGGAGTTTGGAAATCTGAAGTGTGTGTGTGTGTCCAAAAGGAAGGTGCTGCTATTTCTTTCATGGAGTCAAAAGTTAACTTTTAAGTTGTTAGATCTTCCTGGATAGAATCTGTCCCTACATGGGACTCTTCACAACTTTTAGGTTGGATTATTATTGGTTTTTTTCTCTTAAGATATCTGTTGATATCCATAAATGCTCTAAATGAGAATGTGCATTCATTCGTGAAACAACTGAGAGTTAGAGTGAGACAAGCCTCACAGAATGTGTCAATTAGGAAAAGCTCCGAAAGTGAAACAGGATCTCCTCTTCCAGCACCGTTGCTATCTCGACTGCGTATGGAATCTAACTTAGGAGAATACTGCAGATGTCATGTTTCATCTTTGGCCAGTACTGCTGTGTCCTAGCAGGAGCTTTGTGAGGGAGACTTACATGGCAGTGATTTGCTTAGTTGGATGACTGGTAGTGTTTTATTTGAAGCATAAATTAGAAATCTGTTTCCAGGAGAAGTCTTAGATGCTAACCGTATTCTGATTAATTAGCCATCCAAAATTTAAAATGCAAAAGCAGCTTTCCTTTCTTCTTCTAATGAATTAGAAACAGAGTTAGATTTAGAATTATACCTTTTTTATCTTCTCAAGCCTCAGTTTCCCCATCTTTAAAATCTGGATGTCCTTTTGCCTTGACTAGTGTTTGAATATCCTTGTAGGCTCTCTGGTCTTCTATGTGCTTTTCCTGCCAGTTTTGGATTCAGACTTCAGGTTGGACATATGAGCAAGTGAGTCAGTCACTACTTTCCCACTGTCTTCTAGGACCCTCCTGTTTAACTGCTCACCTTTTGAATCTTGGGACAGTTTCTTTGTGTATGTTATTACCACGAAGGTCATTATTGGTCATTTGCAGTTCATCATCTCTATCTTCTTGATTTGGAGAAAAGAGACAGGATTCAAATAACAAATGATGCTACTTTTCAGTTTTGCTGGAGGCCAGCTGTGGTCTTGACACAGACCAGAGTCTCAAAGGTGTGTCTGGATGGATGCCTTGGGCCCTTCAGGGCCTGGGTGGAGTTTAGCAGGATTTTTCTGGAGTTTGGAAATCTGAAGTGTGTGTGTGTGTCCAAAAGGAAGGTGCTGCTATTTCTTTCATGGAGTCAAAAGTTAACTTTTAAGTTGTTAGATCTTCCTGGATAGAATCTGTCCCTACATGGGACTCTTCACAACTTTTAGGTTGGATTATTATTGGTTTTTTTCTCTTAAGATATCTGTTGATATCCATAAATGCTCTAAATGAGAATGTGCATTCATTCGTGAAACAACTGAGAGTTAGAGTGAGACAAGCCTCACAGAATGTGTCAATTAGGAAAAGCTCCGAAAGTGAAACAGGATCTCCTCTTCCAGCACCGTTGCTATCTCGACTGCGTATGGAATCTAACTTAGGAGAATACTGCAGATGTCATGTTTCATCTTTGGCCAGTACTGCTGTGTCCTAGCAGGAGCTTTGTGAGGGAGACTTACATGGCAGTGATTTGCTTAGTTGGATGACTGGTAGTGTTTTATTTGAAGCATAAATTAGGAAATCTGTTTCCAGGAGAAGTCTTAGATGCTAACCGTATTCTGATTAATTAGCCATCCAAAATTTAAAATGCAAAAGCAGCTTTCCCTTTCTTCTTCTAATGAATTAGAAACAGAGTTAGATTTAGAATTATACCTTTAAGGAAAGATATTTTACCTGCTGCAGTTGTCTTGTTGGATAAAACTTTCCCAGGATGCTGTATTTAGCATTTTGCTCAATTTTGTTCATTTTACCTCTTATTGTTTCTTTAGACTTTGGAGGAATGCTTATTTATTTTTCATTAAACCATAATGAACTACCTTTGGTTATTTTCCGTGACTTAGTTCCTACAGCACTAAGAACTGATGAAGCAGTAGTAGCCTGAAATTTGCTCTTAGGATTCAATGAACATGTCTCTATGTTAGTATCTCTGGGGAAAAAAAACTACCAGGGGTATAAAAAAATCTTTGTTGTTTTTTATTTCCCCTTCTTCTCTGACAAAGCACAGAATACGGCATGCTTTATCTTCGTGCTGACTTTGGAAAAGCAGGAAATGCTTACTAAGTGGGCAAAAAATGATGAGCTTTGGACATGTCATGTTTGCATTCTGTATTTAAGTGAACTTGTACCCGTAATGTCGGCTTTGTGGCTAAAGAAAGAAAGGAGGAGGGAGGGAAGAAGGATGGGAGGAGACGGGGAGAGACCAGTTGAGAGAGGGAGAGAGAAAGGCAGACAGACAGACAGAGGGACTTGTGTGATACAAAAGGCTAAGTGCCAGGGAGCTGCGGGTGTGACTCATGCTCCTCCAGGCTGCCTGACGCAAAGCCTGCTGCTTAGGGGCAGATCACTGGGCTGGTGTGTGTCAAGACTTTATTTTTGTCTCTCTTTCAGTGCAACAAAAAGCCTCACAGAATGTGTCAATTAGGAAAAGCTCCGAAAGTGAAACAGGATCTCCTCTTCCAGCACCGTTGCTATCTCGACTGCGTATGGAATCTAACTTAGGAGAATACTGCAGATGTCATGTTTCATCTTTGGCCAGTACTGCTGTGTCCTAGCAGGAGCTTTGTGAGGGAGACTTACATGGCAGTGATTTGCTTAGTTGGATGACTGGTAGTGTTTTATTTGAAGCATAAATTAGAAATCTGTTTCCAGGAGAAGTCTTAGATGCTAACCGTATTCTGATTAATTAGCCATCCAAAATTTAAAATGCAAAAGCAGCTTTCCCTTTCTTCTTCTAATGAATTAGAAACAGAGTTAGATTTAGAATTATACCTTTAAGGAAAGATATTTTACCTGCTGCAGTTGTCTTGTTGGATAAAACTTTCCCAGGATGCTGTATTTAGCATTTTGCTCAATTTTGTTCATTTTACCTCTTATTGTTTCTTTAGACTTTGGAGGAATGCTTATTTATTTTTCATTAAACCATAATGAACTACCTTTGGTTATTTTCCGTGACTTAGTTCCTACAGCACTAAGAACTGATGAAGCAGTAGTAGCCTGAAATTTGCTCTTAGGATTCAATGAACATGTCTCTATGTTAGTATCTCTGGGGGAAAAAAAAATCTACCAGGGGTATAAAAAAATCTTTGTTGTTTTTTATTTCCCCTTCTTCTCTGACAAAGCACAGAATACGGCATGCTTTATCTTCGTGCTGACTTTGGAAAAGCAGGAAATGCTTACTAAGTGGGCAAAAAATGATGAGCTTTGGACATGTCATGTTTGCATTCTGTATTTAAGTGAACTTGTACCCGTAATGTCGGCTTTGTGGCTAAAGAAAGAAAGGAGGAGGGAGGGAAGAAGGATGGGAGGAGACGGGGAGAGACCAGTTGAGAGAGGGAGAGAGAAAGGCAGACAGACAGACAGAGGGACTTGTGTGATACAAAAGGCTAAGTGCCAGGGAGCTGCGGGTGTGACTCATGCTCCTCCAGGCTGCCTGACGCAAAGCCTGCTGCTTAGGGGCAGATCACTGGGCTGGTGTGTGTCAAGACTTTATTTTTGTCTCTCTTTTATTGACAGTGGAAACAGTACGTGGTCAGTCAGCTTCAATATAATAAAATGCTTTCTTTTAAAATATCTTGGTACCAAGATGCATACGGTTTGCTCAGATAATGACTTTTGCTCTTACTAAGAAAAATTGATATTGGGACACAAGAGATTTCCCTGGTTTCTGAAGTAACTTGGTAGATTATAATCTGGTTGCCATAGAAACATAGCAGCAGGGAAAATTACAGAAACTAAACATTTGAAGAGAGGTATTTTAATAGGATGTGTACAAGCCCTTTACCTATCTTTTTTTCTCCCTAAAGAAGGGGGGCTGGAGTCAGGAATGGGCCTCCTGGGAGCAGAGAGGGAAAGGCCTAAGTGACTCTAGCAGACTGGCTGCCTCCAGGCCATGCTTTGAGCCGTGGCCCAGCCTCAGTGACTGTGGAGAAACCGCTGCAGACACTTTGCATGCAATATGATAAGAAGATTATGTGACAGAACTTGGAACATACTCCACTTCAGAAATCCCTTTTCGGGGCTTCCCCTGGTGGTCCAGTGGATAAGGATACCGCCTTGCAGTGCAAGGGGCGCCGGTTCAATCCCTGGCCTGGGAAGATCCCACGTGCCGCGGAGCGGCTGGACCGATGTGTCCAATTACGGAGTCGGAGCTCTGGAGCGCATGCGCCCAGAGCCGGCACCCTGCAGTGACAGACGCCACCGCGATGGGAGGCCCACAGGAGCCAAAGAACAAAGACGGATGAAAATAGAGAAATGAAAGACCAATAGAAGTGGCCCGCCCGCTCCCCTCCCTCCCCAACCCGACCCCCGCCGAAAATAAATAAATAAATCTTAAAAAAAAAAAAAAAAATCCCTTTTCTTGCCTGGGAATTTCCATAATACTGGTGAGTTGTACTTTTAGGACCAGCATTTAGGATACATTGTCTGACAGTTATGAATGTAGTGGAAGAGAGGATATGAATTTGGGATTGTTGAAGGATATCTGGGTCAGAGTGTCCACTGATTTTTTTTTTTTTTTCTGACTAAATAATTCTACAGGCATATATTATAGGCCTATCCCTAGAGTTTAAACACAAAGCAGATGACTTCTGCTCTGGTATAGTGAGGTTAGAATTGGTTTAAAGACTTTTAAAAAGAAACATGGGTCGTTTTCTTAATTCAAGTGCTTTATTCCACTCTAGTCAAGTTATATTCTATGTGTACATAAAAAATAAATAAAAAAAAGATTTACCTGGTAGGAATGACTCTTAAAAAATCAGTTTCAAGAAAGCAATCAAAATGTCTTACTCATTCTAGAGAGATCTGAAAGGATTTCCTTTTGAGTTCTTAAAATGGCACGGTGTGTTTACATTGGTGAGGATTTGAATGCTTCAGACTGAAAAGTATTGACATAGTTACTGTACAGGAAAAATAAATTGCCTTGAAATAACTATTCTAATTCAAGATAACAAGAAACACCAGGGATGAAACTTACACTGCTTTTCCTTGAATGATCCTGTTTTTTCTACTTAATGTATTTCCAGATTAAATTTTTTTTAGTATCCAAGTAATGCTTCCTGTGGTGAATTATTAGTAGAAGCAAAATACATGGATTTTAATGGTTTAGTTTTTAAAGATAAAACAGTTTCTGTCTTAATAAATAGGTTTTTTAAAAAAACAGATAAATTGTGGTCCATATGGACTTCCCAGGTGGCTTAGTTGGTAAAGAATCTGCTGCCAAGGAGACACAGTTTCCATCCCTGGGTCGGGAAGATCCCCTGGAAAAGGAAATGGCAAGACACTCCAAAATTCTTGTCCAGGAAATACTATGAACAGAGGAGCCTGGCAGGCTATAGCCCATGGTGTTGCAAAGAGTCTGACGTGACTGAGTGATGAAACCACCACCACCACCACCACAGTAAATAAAGTTAACTTTTAAAATTGCATATTATGAAAGCTTTATTTCTAAGTTAAAGTAACTGTGGCAGTTTTCCCTGTGTCCTAAGATTCTCATTCATTCAGTAAAATTACTTTTTAAGCACTTATTCTCTATCAGATATTACCCTAGATTAAAGAAGGAAAGACAGATAAAAAAATAATCCCTTTACCACCCTAATGGCAGAAAGTGAAGAGGAACTAACGAGCCTCTTGATGAAGGTGAAAGAGGAGAGTGAAAAAGTTGACTTAAAACTCAGCATTAAAAAACCTAAAATCATGGCATCTGGTTTCATCACTTCATGGCAAATAGATGGGGAAAAAGTGGGAGAAGTGGCAGATTTCATTTTCTCTCCAAAATCACTGCGGATAGTGACTACAGCCACAGAATTAAAAGATACTTGCTCCTTGGTAGCTATGAGAAATCTAGACAGTGTATTAAAAAGCAGAGATATCACTTTGCCGACAAAGCTCTGTATAGTCAAAGTTATGGTTTTTCAACTTAGTAGTCATGTGTGGATGTGAGAGGTGGATCATAAAGAAGGCTGAGTGTCGAAGAATTGATGCTTTTGAGCTGTAGTGCTTGAGAAGACCCTTGAAAGGCCTCTGGAGAGCAAGGAGATCAACCCAGTGAATCCTAAAAGAAATCAACCCTGAATACTCATTGGAAGGACTGATGCTGAAACTCCAATAGTTTGGCCCCCTGATTTGAAGAACTGACTCATTGGAAAAGATCCTGATGCTGGGAAAGATTGAAGGCAAAATGAGAAGAGGATGGCACAGGATGAGATGGTTGGATGACATCACCAACTCAGTGGACATGAGTTTGATCAAACTCAGGGAGATAGTAAAGAACAGGGAAGCCTGGTGTGCCACAGTCCAAGGGGTTGCAAAGAGCCAGATGTGACTTAGTGACTGAACAACAACAATGATAATTAGTTGCAATTGTGAATTTTAGAAAGAAGCATAGTTTTGTTTGGTTTTTGAGAACCCATAGTGTAAGACCTGTCCTGTCCTGAGAATCAAATGGGACTCTTTAATCTGGCAAGGATAAATAGCTGTTAGCTGTTCTAGGAAGGAGTAAGGTGGGTGATGGGCCCAGGTGAAGGAGTGCAGGGAGAGGACTACAGACAGAGGGAACAGTGCGCTTGACAGTTTCGAGGCAGGGAGGAATTGCTCCAGGAACTTTAAAATGAATGTGACTCCAATGCCCTTCCACTTGCTAGAAATATATAGTCAGTATTTTAATAATGTTAATTTTGCAACATGATAGTTTTTAACCACAGTTTTTAAAACTTGGATTATTGCCTTTCATTTATATTTAGATATGTTAGTAATTTTTCCCCCATTTTGTTATCTAAGGGAATAAATGAAATTAGAACTAAAACTCTGAGATTCTTGAAGGAGCATACTTTGCCATGGCATGCATGGTTTAGTCTTTTTGGAAGTTGTCTTCTGATAACTAGATATCCATGTTATATGACTAAAACAGACATTTAGGTAATAGGTTTAAATTTTTCAGTGTTTGATAGGTCCTGTTTATATTGCTCATTACTATTTCCAGGTCCTATGCACAGATACATTTTTTTTTTAACACATATTTCATTTATTCTTACTATTAATAAATTTCTGAAAGGCAGAACCACCCCTATAGAAATGAGTTTCTTATAGCATCACAGGTAACATACTAACAAACATATAGCAAAGATACAAGCTTTGCATGAGACAAGTGACCAGGTGACCTATACCATCCCTTTCAATGGAAAACTTGTATTTCTACAATTCCTGAACATCACCAAAATTCACATTTATACTTTTAACGATAGGTTTTTTTTCCACAATCACAAGTTTTTTAATTTTGCTTTTATGCTTTTACAGAGTTTTGTTGTTTACAGGTATGTATAATTCCAGCTTAATCATATGTATAGCCCATTCCCACCCCTCTAGGCCATCACACAGCCCCCATGTACGATCCCTTAGACCCATTGACAGTAGTTATCTCTTTTACATAAGATAGTATAGGGTTCCGTGTTGCTCTTTCCATATCTCTCACCCAGTTTTCCCTCTCCCCAATGGCCATAAGTCTGTTTTCTATGACTGTTTTTCCATTGATGCTCTGCTTATCAGTACGAACTTACTAGATTCCATATATATTTGTGTTAGTATACTGTATTTGTCCTTTTTTTTTTTTTTAAGATTTATTTATTTATTTTTATTTTGGGCGGGGGTCGGGTTGGGGAGGGAGGGGAGCGGTCAGGCCACTTCCATTGGTCTTTCATTTCTCTATTTTCATCCGTCTTTGTTCTTTGGCTCCTGTGGGCCTCCCATTGCGGTGGCCTCTGTCATTGCAGAGCGCTGGCTCTGGGTACATGTGCTCCAGAGCCCTGGCTTGATAATTGGACACATCAGTCCAGCCGCTCTGCGGCACGTGGGATCTTCCCAGGCCAGGGATAGAACCGGCGCCCCTTGCACTGCAAGGCTGTGTCCTTACCCACTGGACCACCAGGGGAAGCCCCTGTCCTTCTCTTTTTAACTTCACTTTGTATAATAGATTCTAGATTCATCGATCTCATTAGAACTGAATCTGCTGCATTTCTTTTTGTGGCTGAGAAGTATTCCATTGTATATGTGTACCAGAGCTTCCCTGTCTCTTTCAATTTTGATTTCATCAGGGTATATAAACCTAATAGTGGGATTGCTGGGTTATATAGTGCTTCTTTTCTTAGCTTTTTGAGGAATCTCCATACTGTATCTCACACAGATACATTTTTTTTCCCCAGAACATTTTTCTTATAAATTGCTTTCTATTGTTACAGTGGACTCAGGTTAGTAATGTTAAGAATGCGGATTTCCCTGGTGGTCCAGTGGCTAAGACTTTGTGCTTCCAAAGCAGGGGACCTGGGTTCAATCCCTGGTCAGGGAACTAGATCCCACATGGTGCAACTAAAGATTCCAGGTTCCCAAACTAAGACCCAGCACAGCCAAATAATAAAAAAAAAAGAATGATACGCAACAGTGTCAGGACAGAACCTCATTTCTCTGTGCAGTTTTCCTTTATAGGTATAGTTTTTGTTTTTTTTTCTTCTCTGATGTTTCTGACTGAGTGAAAGAAAAAAGGGATTGTGTGAAAGAAAAAATACCTTAAAAACTGAGGAGTTCTTTTTATACTACATGAGCAATGCAGGAGAATTCACTTAGTTAAATTCAGATGCATATACCTCTATCAAATTTGAACCAGATCTAAGACATATCTTAAGTTTTGTGTACAAGGCTCTGTGTCACATATTTCTTGTCTAGTACATAAATTCAGGTACTGAAACCGTTGAAGAGAAATCCCCAGATGTTCTAGTATTAAATTGAAAATGTTTTATTTTGGCAGGTTATTCTCGTTCAAGTTAATCCAGGTGAGACTTTCACAATAAGAGCGGAGGATGGAACACTGCAGTGCATTCAAGGTAAGGAAGTTTTTTGTAAGCTTTCTAATCAAAGGGAAGGGATTTTCCTTTATTATTTTATGAAAGTAAAGTGTACCTCTGAGTCTGCGATTTCCTAGAAGTAAAATTTTATCTTGGATTTTTTTTTTTTTTTTTTTTTTTGCTTTTATTAGGGGCTCCCTAATGCTGATGTGTGTCTGTAATATGTGACAAAATTAAATGTCTTGAGTTCTATTGACTTTAAAATGAACTAAATTAACTTAGGAAAGCTTGCGTTGTCTTCATACATTATGGAATTTGGTCCCCTGAAAATTGCAGAAGTGTTTTAAGAGACCTTAAAATTCCATTTGAGAACAGCAAGTATGTTTTCAAATTACTTGAATTGTGATGCTAATCCACATGTTGCTTTTAGAGGTGAAAAGTCTATATTAAATATCTGTTATGTATTACTGAAAAACAGATTGCTCAGGTTCGGTAGCTGTACACATTTGTTGTCTACAGTCTCTGTGGGTCAGGAGTTTAGGCACAGCTTAGTTGTGTCCTGTGACTCCCAGCCTCTGGATGCACTTAAGATCCAGGTGGGGGCTAGTGCTGCAGTCATTGTGAGGCATGTCTAAGTGGCAGTCTGGTTTCCAGCTTGCCTAAGTGGTTGTTGGCAGAATTTAGGTTTTTTTTTTTTTTTTTTTTGTGGACTAGTGGCAGGCAGCTTCCATCTGTTCCTTGCTAAGTGGCCTCTTGATGGGGGTGCTTACGTTATGGCCTCTGACTTCATTGGAACCACAGCTACAGGGGCAAGAGGGAGTACCCTGTCCAGCCCACTCCAGAGCGGCCATCACACAGTATCACTGAGGCCTCTTGTACAGAGCTGCCCACCACAGGCCACCTTCTGCCCTCAGTAAGTTATGTCTCTCCTATATGCAAGATGCCCCCTCCCAAGATCTCCAGAAGTCTTATTCTGTTACTGCGTCCAGAACCTTGTTATCAAAATAAGCTCCTGGTATAGATGAGGCTACTTAGGTGTTGTTCTTTATGGACTGCTCCTAGGGCATTTTAGTTAATTGCTAGTTAGTGTAATACCAGTGCCTTTTCTCTTTGGAAAGAGAGAGACTTAGGTACTCTGATGCATATGGAGTCCTACTGTAGGAAGATCAACCCAGGTCTGGAGTTGGTCTAAAAGTTCTGCTGTGTTAGAGGGCACTGGGTGACAGCTGTTTGGGGCAGTGATTGGGATTATGGGACAAGCAGTAAGTTGCCCTGTAATTGAGTTCAAATCTAAGTTGTTGCTTAGACTGGAATCTGCCCAGAGGTCTTATATTTAATACCTGGGCTTGCTAACCAGTATATTAAGAAAATCATGGGAAATGCCTTTTAGTTTTAGTTTTTCCATAATGAGCTGCATGGAAAAGGTTGATTTATCTTTTCTGCAAAATAGCAAAGTGTGCTGCTGTATAGCTTCACTAGTGTTTTTAACTATAAGAACAAACATTTAGGAAAAAAACTAGAAATCATTTTAATTGCAGTTAATATGAAATGATGTAACCATTTCATGAATGATTTTTTCCTGATGCCATTTCTCTGGTCATTTTGTTCCCGAAATGGATCCTTGGCGTCCTATCCACTGAAAAACCAAAGTTAGTCTTAGGTGATGAATTGTACAAAGGAACTATAGATAAGAGAGGAAATATTTTTAAGTAGTATAGGGTACAGAATCTTCTACCTACTTGTACCCTGTAACAGGTATTATCAACAAGTGAAACCTCAGGTTTCACTCTGCATCTTAAAACACACACACACACACTAGAAAGATTAGGTGAAAAGTTGTTTTACCTACATAGAATGAAGCTGATGTTTGCAGTTCAGTAACAACTATTTGAACCTCTGGTTATGGTAATGTTGGATTCCTCTGCACTGGCTGGAAAACTTTGTGTCTCTACGACTGAGTATGTCTAACAGAATCTATGCAAGATGCCCCCTCCCAAGATCTCCAGAAGTCTTATTCTGTTACTGCGTCCAGAACCTTGTTATCAAAATAAGCTCCTGGTATAGATGAGGCTACTTAGGTGTTGTTCTTTATGGACTGCTCCTAGGGCATTTTAGTTAATTGCTAGTTAGTGTAATACCAGTGCCTTTTCTCTTTGGAAAGAGAGAGACTTAGGTACTCTGATGCATATGGAGTCCTACTGTAGGAAGATCAACCCAGGTCTGGAGTTGGTCTAAAAGTTCTGCTGTGTTAGAGGGCACTGGGTGACAGCTGTTTGGGGCAGTGATTGGGATTATGGGACAAGCAGTAAGTTGCCCTGTAATTGAGTTCAAATCTAAGTTGTTGCTTAGACTGGAATCTGCCCAGAGGTCTTATATTTAATACCTGGGCTTGCTAACCAGTATATTAAGAAAATCATGGGAAATGCCTTTTAGTTTTAGTTTTTCCATAATGAGCTGCATGGAAAAGGTTGATTTATCTTTTCTGCAAAATAGCAAAGTGTGCTGCTGTATAGCTTCACTAGTGTTTTTAACTATAAGAACAAACATTTAGGAAAAAAACTAGAAATCATTTTAATTGCAGTTAATATGAAATGATGTAACCATTTCATGAATGATTTTTTTTTTTCCTGATGCCATTTCTCTGGTCATTTTGTTCCCGAAATGGATCCTTGGCGTCCTATCCACTGAAAAACCAAAGTTAGTCTTAGGTGATGAATTGTACAAAGGAACTATAGATAAGAGAGGAAATATTTTTAAGTAGTATAGGGTACAGAATCTTCTACCTACTTGTACCCCTGTAACAGGTATTATCAACAAGTGAAACCTCAGGTTTCACTCTGCATCTTAAAACACACACACACACACTAGAAAGATTAGGTGAAAAGTTGTTTTACCTACATAGAATGAAGCTGATGTTTGCAGTTCAGTAACAACTATTTGAACCTCTGGTTATGGTAATGTTGGATTCCTCTGCACTGGCTGGAAAACTGTGTCTCTCTACGACTGAGTATGTCTAACAGAATCTATGAAAGGTTAAGTGCTGAGTGGATCAACATGTATAAAATCCACTTTTTCATGTCACCTGATTTTACTTTTGCTGTCTGAAGAAGGGTGCATGTATGCACGTTTATTTGTCTGGTTAGCTTCTTCCTCACTTTCTTTGAGAGCATGTTTGTAACTGGCGTACGCTGCGGGGTAGTTTGCAAGTATATTACTCTGCCCACAATGGGAGCTTTGTATTTATTCGTGATGCTGCTTGGAGTTAAGCGACACTAACACCTCATTCCAGTGATTTAAAAAAATGTCATTGACTGAAGAAGAATTGTGGAGCCATTTATCTTCGGCTTCCTGAGCTTTCCCACTCTTTATTCTCTTCTGAACACCCAGGTACTGCGGTTATCTTTATTTGGAACATACTGGTACATGGCCCAGCTAATTGAAATGGCACAGGACAGGATGAGAAGGACGAAGACCTGGAACACCAAGTTGTTCATTAGGGCTCAGGAGGCACAGAGACAACAGGATCTCCTGCAGGAGCTGGAAGGAACCCCAGTCCAGACCCACTGATGGTCACTCATGCATATTAGACAGTCACTCAGTCTGTGTATCCTCAGCTCCCCCTTCATGTGGGTTTCCTTGTGAGTTAGTGAATGCGTCACTCCAGGTGGGTAGAACATACAAGTATAGAATGTGGGAAGAAGCAGTGTATTTATAAATTCCAACACAAGTTCTCCTTTCATTGTGATTAACATCCCTATCATTGCTAATATTTTTTCAACTCTCAGGTGGATGTATTCTCTCATTGAATGGGTGTGACAGATACACATGAAGCTGAGATCTGTAGAGGTTAACTCACATACCTACAGTCACATAGGGAGAGAGCAGAGCTTTGTTTTTTTCAAATAATTTTATTTAGTTTTGGCTGTGCAGGGTCTTTGTTGCTGGGCAGGCTTTTCTCTGGTGGTGGCTACTGGGGCTTCTGTCTAGTTGCAGTGTGTGGGCTTCTCATTCCAATGGCTTCTCTTGTTGGAGCATGGGCTTTCGAGCACAGGTTCAAGAGTTGTGGCACACAGGCTTAGTTGCTCAGCTGTGTGTGAGATCTTCCTGGATCAGGGATCGAACCCATGTCTCCTGCATTGGCAGGTGGATTCTGTACCATTAAGCTACCTGGGAAAGCCCAGGGCCAGAGCTCTTTATTGCTTTGCTCTGTGGCTTTACATCAAGGAACCATGAACTCAAATCGACTCTATTTTCTTGGGAATGTGATAGGAAAAAGATGGGTTCCTGTTCCTGAAGTAGCAGGATTCCAGGAAGGATGCTAGATGAGTGCTCAGTAACCAGGATAAGATAGAGGTGGTTGGCAGAGCAAAAGTAAATGGTGGAGACTTGGTCTTTGGCGTAAGACAGGAATCCTGTTAACAGAAGTAAGAGTAGGATAGTTTCATACAGTGAGTATTGATTTGGGAATCCTCAAATTATTTCTGTCCAAAGTCAGGACTGGGCCCAGAGTTGGGGTGGGCTGAATGTCTAGGTGGGGCTTCCAGCTTAAACCTCTGGAAGAAGGAGGTACAGTGGTAGAGGACTGATTAGGACAGGATCAGGAATTGAGTCATATGGTAGTGAAAACGTGTGAAAGAAGCATTTGCATGTTACCAAAGACTAAAGTGAAGAACATGAAGCTCTAGTTGTGCTCTTTCAACACCAGTCAGCAGATGCAGAGGGGGTTTTTTGGCAGGGGGGAGCAGCAGTTGATAGTGGTGGCCTTCTTGGAAATACAAGTCATACTGTTGCTTACGCCGTAGTTGAAACTGTCAGCTTGCTAGCTTTGCTATTTCAACACTAGCTAGAAGGTGAAGGGTTGCTGGGGTAGCGTTGTGGGGGGCGGTGTGAGAGGAGTTGGTTGCAGGTCTCCCTGGAAACTTTGAAATTACACCATGTGAGGTTTCCTTGTAGTTGCATTTGTTAGCCTAATGGTTTTCTCTGTTGGGCATTTATGACATCACCAGAAGCTTACTGTGATGCCGTGAAAAGGCAGTCTGGAAATTCAAAGCAAATCAAAGTAAATAATATTGTTACTCTGGGGAGAAAACAAGATTTTTGTTTCTGTTTTCATGGGAATGTCCTTGGTGATAATGAAGGAAGAAAAACACAGGAAACATACAATGTGCTGTGAAAGCAGATTCATTTCTAATGGAATATTTCTCAATATTTTCCATGAAATATGAATCATGGGTCTTGAAGGGACCACAGAAGGTCATAGTTCGTTCTCCTGGGAGGCAGCAGTATACCTGTGGAGTCCTAGACAAAAGATTTTTCTTTCCTAGGCCAAAAGTTTAATTGCTTTGCTCTGTGGCTTTACATCAAGGAACCATGAACTCAAATCGACTTTTTCGGGTTCCTGTTCCTGAAGTAGCAGGATTCCAGGAAGGATGCTAGATGAGTGCTCAGTAACCAGGATAAGATAGAGGTGGTTGGCAGAGCAAAAGTAAATGGTGGAGACTTGGTCTTTGGCGTAAGACAGGAATCCTGTTAACAGAAGTAAGAGTAGGATAGTTTCATACAGTGAGTATTGATTTGGGAATCCTCAAATTATTTCTGTCCAAAGTCAGGACTGGGCCCAGAGTTGGGGTGGGCTGAATGTCTAGGTGGGGCTTCCAGCTTAAACCTCTGGAAGAAGGAGGTACAGTGGTAGAGGACTGATTAGGACAGGATCAGGAATTGAGTCATATGGTAGTGAAAACGTGTGAAAGAAGCATTTGCATGTTACCAAAGACTAAAGTGAAGAACATGAAGCTCTAGTTGTGCTCTTTCAACACCAGTCAGCAGATGCAGAGGGGGTTTTTTGGCAGGGGGGAGCAGCAGTTGATAGTGGTGGCCTTCTTGGAAATACAAGTCATACTGTTGCTTACGCCGTAGTTGAAACTGTCAGCTTGCTAGCTTTGCTATTTCAACACTAGCTAGAAGGTGAAGGGTTGCTGGGGTAGCGTTGTGGGGGGCGGTGTGAGAGGAGTTGGTTGCAGGTCTCCCTGGAAACTTTGAAATTACACCATGTGAGGTTTCCTTGTAGTTGCATTTGTTAGCCTAATGGTTTTCTCTGTTGGGCATTTATGACATCACCAGAAGCTTACTGTGATGCCGTGAAAAGGCAGTCTGGAAATTCAAAGCAAATCAAAGTAAATAATATTGTTACTCTGGGGAGAAAACAAGATTTTTGTTTCTGTTTTCATGGGAATGTCCTTGGTGATAATGAAGGAAGAAAAACACAGGAAACATACAATGTGCTGTGAAAGCAGATTCATTTCTAATGGAATATTTCTCAATATTTTCCATGAAATATGAATCATGGGTCTTGAAGGGACCACAGAAGGTCATAGTTCGTTCTCCTGGGAGGCAGCAGTATACCTGTGGAGTCCTAGACAAAAGATTTTTCTTTCCTAGGCCAGATGAAAGTGTATAAAGAGCTAATTGTTAGGGGAGAAAAAGAGTCTTAGCAATCAATATGAATTCTTTCCTTTGCTTAGATTCAGGAGTTAGTGGAGGGCAGCTGCAGGTCTCCCATTATTCTCATATCCTTGTCTGGGCTGAGGTGCTGGCAGTGCAGCCTTCCTTCCTGTCCACACACGCCGTCTTTTTTTTCTGGGCCATTTCTCTGCTCCCTGTAAAACCCTTCAGCCAAAACAAATATCACACTTCCTTTAAGCTCTAGGTCTGTCTCCTTCAGGAGCCCCTCCCATCCCCCATTTCAGTTCATTCTGACCTTTCTCTGTGTTCCTGTGGGAGCAGGTAGAGGTAGCCGTGGATGTAACCATCAGGTTATATGTGTAAACCTTTCCTTAGCCCTTTAATTTGACTGTGAAATCGGCTGTGACAGGAAACAGTGTGTCCTCCACCCTACCCACCCCAGCCACACAGCCCAATAATTACTGATTTTAGACCCTTGACTAGCTCTGGCATTTTACATTAGCAATGATTTTTCTTTTAACTTTTACTGTTATGCTGGGAACTTAAAAGATATTTAGTTATGTACTTTTAATGGCTTTTGAAATCTCTATAGAAGAACTTTCCAGTGTCAACTAACATTATAATTAAAGCTAATCAGTTTCCCTTTAAAAATGTGTAAGTCTTCATATTGTCCTGTATTAATGCTGCAGTTTTTGTCTTTCTTTTTTAGAAGAACTTTTTTAATCATTTTAAATATAATCTAAGCATAAAAGATAGATGCCGTGAAAAGGCAGTCTGGAAATTCAAAGCAAATGTAAATAATATTGTTACTCTGGGAGAAAACAAGATTTTTGTTTCTGTTTTCATGGGAATGTCCTTGGTGATAATGAAGGAAGAAAAACACAGGAAACATACAATGTGCTGTGAAAGCAGATTCATTTCTAATGGAATATTTCTCAATATTTTCCATGAAATATGAATCATGGGTCTTGAAGGGACCACAGAAGGTCATAGTTCGTTCTCCTGGGAGGCAGCAGTATACCTGTGGAGTCCTAGACAAAAGATTTTTCTTTCCTAGGCCAGATGAAAGTGTATAAAGAGCTAATTGTTAGGGGAGAAAAAGAGTCTTAGCAATCAATATGAATTCTTTCCTTTGCTTAGATTCAGGAGTTAGTGGAGGGCAGCTGCAGGTCTCCCATTATTCTCATATCCTTGTCTGGGCTGAGGTGCTGGCAGTGCAGCCTTCCTTCCTGTCCACACACGCCGTCTTTTTTTTCTGGGCCATTTCTCTGCTCCCTGTAAAACCCTTCAGCCAAAACAAATATCACACTTCCTTTAAGCTCTAGGTCTGTCTCCTTCAGGAGCCCCTCCCATCCCCCATTTCAGTTCATTCTGACCTTTCTCTGTGTTCCTGTGGGAGCAGGTAGAGGTAGCCGTGGATGTAACCATCAGGTTATATGTGTAAACCTTTCCTTAGCCCTTTAATTTGACTGTGAAATCGGCTGTGACAGGAAACAGTGTGTCCTCCACCCTACCCACCCCAGCCACACAGCCCAATAATTACTGATTTTAGACCCTTGACTAGCTCTGGCATTTTACATTAGCAATGATTTTTCTTTTAACTTTTACTGTTATGCTGGGAACTTAAAAGATATTTAGTTATGTACTTTTAATGGCTTTTGAAATCTCTATAGAAGAACTTTCCAGTGTCAACTAACATTATAATTAAAGCTAATCAGTTTCCCTTTAAAAATGTGTAAGTCTTCATATTGTCCTGTATTAATGCTGCAGTTTTTGTCTTTCAAGAAAGACTATTAATATTTTAAATCACAAGTCTGAAGAAAACAGGTGAATGTTATGGTGATAACAGCAAAAATCAAATTAAAGCGAAATGCTTGGGATCACCATTATTCTAATAAAGAAGACTATTTAAAGATATTTCATTGCTAATGTTCTTTTTTTCATTCATAATAATCCAGACATATTTACAAAGATGATGTCCACTGGGCCCATCTGTATTAAGTGGGTAGACCTTGAAATGACAGCAGAATGTATGGCAGGAGGGAAGCTCCAGGAAAACCCTACTCTGAGATGGCTGTAGTTTGGATGCTGTTAGAGTGAAACTTTTTCTCGCCTCCTTACTTTCTTTCCCTAAGACTTCGTCAGCTCTGTCTGACTCCGCCTGCCCCACTGAGTGTGGGAACCATATCATTGATGAAGAGCACGCTCTGCTCACAGGCTCTGTGAATGACACCATTGAGAGCTGTTCCACATTTCTGAATCTCCTTGTTTGTCTCCCCCAACCCCCAACCCACGATATTCAGAATCCAGACCTCCACAGGCACCTTCAAGTTACTTTTTTGCTCCCTCATTTGGTACTTTAATGCATTTATTAGGCTTGTTTGGCACATTGAAACTCTGACCTGACATCTTTTCTAAGAATTTTATGACGCATCCTAGGGAACTTGCATTGTCTCCTGCTTTGATTGAGAAATGACATGAGTGATGTCATAGGGAGGAGGGCTTCCAAGCCGCGGTAGACTATCGTTTAACTAGCAAAGCTTCTGTATGAACTGTGCCTTTAAAGCAGACTGCATGTAAATGAGGTATTTTGGTCTTCGTGTCCCACCTGATTACTGATTTTAGACCCTTGACTAGCTCTGGCATTTTACATTAGCAATGATTTTTCTTTTAACTTTTACTGTTATGCTGGGAACTTAAAAGATATTTAGTTATGTACTTTTAATGGCTTTTGAAATCTCTATAGAAGAACTTTCCAGTGTCAACTAACATTATAATTAAAGCTAATCAGTTTCCCTTTAAAAATGTGTAAGTCTTCATATTGTCCTGTATTAATGCTGCAGTTTTTGTCTTTCAAGAAAGACTATTAATATTTTAAATCACAAGTCTGAAGAAAACAGGTGAATGTTATGGTGATAACAGCAAAAATCAAATTAAAGCGAAATGCTTGGGATCACCATTATTCTAATAAAGAAGACTATTTAAAGATATTTCATTGCTAATGTTCTTTTTTTCATTCATAATAATCCAGACATATTTACAAAGATGATGTCCACTGGGCCCATCTGTATTAAGTGGGTAGACCTTGAAATGACAGCAGAATGTATGGCAGGAGGGAAGCTCCAGGAAAACCCTACTCTGAGATGGCTGTAGTTTGGATGCTGTTAGAGTGAAACTTTTTCTCGCCTCCTTACTTTCTTTCCCTAAGACTTCGTCAGCTCTGTCTGACTCCGCCTGCCCACTGAGTGTGGGAACCATATCATTGATGAAGAGCACGCTCTGCTCACAGGCTCTGTGAATGACACCATTGAGAGCTGTTCCACATTTCTGAATCTCCTTGTTTGTCTCCCCCAACCCCCAACCCACGATATTCAGAATCCAGACCTCCACAGGCACCTTCAAGTTACTTTTTTGCTCCCTCATTTGGTACTTTAATGCATTTATTAGGCTTGTTTGGCACATTGAAACTCTGACCTGACATCTTTTCTAAGAATTTTATGACGCATCCTAGGGAACTTGCATTGTCTCCTGCTTTGATTGAGAAATGACATGAGTGATGTCATAGGGAGGAGGGCTTCCAAGCCGCGGTAGACTATCGTTTAACTAGCAAAGCTTCTGTATGAACTGTGCCTTTAAAGCAGACTGCATGTAAATGAGGTATTCCTGCTTTGGCTTAAAACCGAGGAAGAGGACCTATTGAAGCCTTCTGTGATTGATTGAACCCTTGTCCTGGCCTAAATTTGCAAACACGTTTTTCATCAAAACTATTTGGGTGGTTTAAAGTGAAATTACTGTAGTACGACTGCCTTTATGTCTTTTAGAATTTTTGCAAACTTTCATTTCACTGAATATGTAACTGATTGTTATTTGATTGTACTTATTTATGGAAAGTCTCATTATATGGGGAAAGATGTTTTTCCTGTTATAATTTTCATATTTTGAGAGTTTCTTTTTTTCAGAGCCTAAGAAACTGTTTCGAAAGTCAGTTGGTTTTGCATTTGGGGAGTTGTGAGGGATCACTGATCTGAAATGTTGCTGTGAACAGTTAAGGCCTCACTTGAAAATTTCTTACAGAATTAAAAATACCAAATCTTTTAGCTCAGATTAACTCTACTGTCCTGCCCATCTTTTTGACTATTCCAAAGCTATATTTGGTAGGAGTTAGTACATAGTCTTCCATTGAGGCTCTAGGCTGAGAGAATCTTAGAGTTTCTAGGAAAATCTGAATTATTCCACCAACTTGACATCTCATTTTACATTCATAGGGCTTTCTTGGTGGCTCAGTGGTAAAGAATCCACCTGCCAATGCAGGAGATGCAGGTTTCATCCCTGGGTCGAGAACATACCCTGGAGGAGGACATGGCAACTCATTCCAGTATTCTTGCCTGGGAAATCCCGTGGACAGAGGAGCCTGGTGAGGCTTCAGGCCATGGTCTCATAAAGAGTCATGACTGAGCAGCTAAACCACTTCCACCACCACCACCACACATTCATAATTAGGATAAAAACTTTATCCCAAATTATATTATCAGTCTGACCTTTTTCTCCAAGTAAAACTGGAGTGATTGAATTGTTAAAAGTTATAAAAATTGTGTTCTATCTAAGAGCAAAGGCTCTGTCCTATGGATCCCTGATTGTTTGCTAGAAATGATTAAACTTTTTTCTTTTTTGGCTACTTCTATTGGTCTTTCATTTATTTATTTTCATCCATCTTTGTTCTTTGGCCTGTGTGGGCCTCCCATCGCAGTGGCCTCTCTCGCTGCAGAGTACAGGCTCCAGGAGTGTGCAGTCCAGAGCTCCGGCTCAGTAGTTGGACACATCGGTTCAGCCACTCTGCAGCACAAGGGATCCTCCCAGGCCAGGGATCAAACCGGCGCCCCTTGCACTGCAAGGCGGTGTCCCTACCAACTGGACCACCAGGGAAGCCCTGGAAATAATTAAACTCTTAACCCCAGTTTCCTCTCTTAAAATGAGAGCATTTGAGGATCCCTGTCCAATATGGCTGTGTACTAATCTGTTGTAAATACCAGCACCATCATCATCTAGTAATGGACACAGCTTTGCTATTATTTTTGTCCCAAAGAAATACCATGATCACTTGCGGGCAGTGACTTGGTTATCTGGCTCGTGGAAATTGGTTGAAGTTCTGGCCCCGTTTTATTGCTGACTTAACATTAGGCTTGACTTCATGAGGTTAATGGTGATGGCAACGTTTCAGATGAAGATTTATGTATATGTATATGTATTCTTCAGATACAGAATTGTGGATAAAACAGTGGTTCCACCTATTCATGCATTTCAAGTAAGTTTTGTTGTAGTTGAAGCTTCAGCGGTTGCTTGTCTTCTGGATGATAAACAGTTAATTCTCACACCGAACCTGTATTCAGAGGCTGTATTCAGACAGGCCTATTAAGCAGTTCCTTTGGGTACCCCTACCCTCCTTTAGGCCTTGTCATTCACATTTCAGTTAAATTCCAGACTTCTTTAATCTTTATCTAATGTGTTTGCTGTTACGCATTGCTGAAGGGGCAGTAAGGCATGTTGGTAAGATCGTTGTGAGTTTTGGAATAAGATTGCCTGGCTTAGAAGTCTTGTGCATATTAGATGTGTATCATAAAAGCAGTTCTCTACACCTACACCTAATCTGTAGAACTGGAATAGTCATATTGGTCTTAAAGAATTGCTGTGGGGATTAAATGACAGACTGTTTAGAAAGCACTTACGAGAGGTTCTAAGGCAATGTAAGGGTCCAGTAAAAAAGGAACCATTATTAGGCTCCCCGTCTCCATTACAGCTAGACGTTGACCCATACTTTATTTTTGTTGCTTGTCAGTTCAAAGCATTTCAGGAAAGCCTTTCTGAACTTGAGGTATTGGTTAGGAGTTTTCAGATGTCTTCACATTTTAGGCATAATGCTTCAAAAGAACACGTTTCAAAATTATGCAATGGGAGTTTAGCGTCTATGCCCTTTTGTCTTGCAGGCTTGCTCAGCAATGATTAAAATGTCATTTCTGAGGGTACCATTGCTTGTGGTTCCTTGAAAGTCACGGATCTTTCGGTGCCAGATAATTCCCAAGAGCTAATTGTCATATTACCGTAGTTGTCTGCCACATTTTATTTCATAGTTGGTAATCTTTTAAAAGCTGGTAATAATTTTTTTTTTTAATTTTTTTTTCGGGGGGGGGATTGGGGAGGAAGGGGGCAGGCGGGCCACTTCTCTTTGGCCCGTGTGGGCCTCCCATCCCGGTGGCCTCTGTTGCTGCAGAGCTCCGGCTCGGTAATTGGACACATTGATCCAGCCGCTCTGCAGCACGTGGGATCTTCCCAGGCCAGGGATGGGACTGGCGCCCCTTGCACTGCAAGGCGGTATCCTTACCCATTGGCCCACCAGGGAAGCCCCCAAAGCTGGTAATCTTTTAATGCATATTGCTTTTATTCCCGCCATATCTTTTATTTTTGTTTTTGCACTTATATTTGAAATGGAAAATTTTAATTTGGAGGTGTCTTTTAAGAAGACTGTAAAGTATTCTTAAAGTTTAGGGTCAAATCTTAGTGGTGTTTGTATCCCAGTGCCTATCCAGTAGCTCCTTGGTATCCAGAAAAAAGGAAAGTCATTTCCTGATATACTGCTGAAACATCATATCAAAGTGATGGGAAAAGTTTCTTAGTTAATTCACAGAGGTAATTTTTTGTTTTTCTTATAATGGTTAAGTAGTTAACCTTGGTTATTTTTATGTCCATTCATCAACTTAAGATAATGAATGCAGGTATGAGTTTATTTCCAAAAACACACATAATTCTGAAGAAGTCTGATATATAGGTTAGCTTCCTTACTTGTAAAAAAGCATTCAGGAATTATCATTATATTCATTCTTTTTTTTTTTTTTTAATTTTTTTTTGGGGGGGCGGGTTGGGGAGGGAGGGGGAAGGGTGGGCCACCTCTGTTGGTCTTTCATTTATCTGTTTTCATCCATCTTTGTTCTTTGGCCCGTGTGTGCCTCCCATCACGGTGGCCTCTGTTGTCGCAGAGTACCGGCTCTGGGTGCATGCGCTCCAGAGCTCCAGCTCGGTAATTGGACACATCCGTCCAGCTGCTCTGCGGCATGTGGGATCTTCTCAGGCCAGGAATCAAACCGGCGCCCCTTGCACTGCAAGGCGGTGTCCTTACCCACTGGACCACCAGGGAAGCCCCATATTCATTCTTTTGGTAATGTTTTTCTTTTGTAAGAAGTAGACTGGGAACACCTTGGAAAATATTGTTATGGCTCTTTAATGATGACAGACCAGCTTTATCTTTCATATTATTAGAAAGTAATTTAGATTATTCATGAGCATTTTTACTGTTTTCATGCAGTTAAAAATCATAGCATTTATCTGTGGCAGTAAACCCTCAATAAACTCTGTGTTAGACCCAGGAATTGGTAGAGAGCACTTCAAATTGTAAATGAGTCTGGTTACTGAAGTAAATGGCGTCGTTATAGTGATTTTTTTTCCTCCATCAGCAGAGTGACTGAAGGAGTCACAGAGGTGATGAGACAGATTGGGGGGCAGGCAGGCGGCCAGGGGAGCCTGGGTGAGGGCAGTGGTGGTGGGTGTGGAAGTGGGAACAAATTTGAATTGTATAGGAAATAGTCATGACTTGCTGACAGGGGAGACACACTGAAGAGAGGGAGTGAGCTATGCACTAGATGGTGTATGTTTACCCAAGACAGGCAGAATCTCATCCTTTAGGAAAATGTTTGTCCTATGGTGTAAACAATAGTGACTAGACATTTTGTACTCTCTTATAATTGGACAAGCTTTAGGATGATTTTTTAACTTAAAGGGTTTTTTTTTGTTGTTAAATCAAGGTCTTTTTTTTAATGCTTTTTTCCTTGTGGATATTCCTTCTAAGAGGAGAGTTTTGAGTAGCTTGGAAAGTATTTTGACACTATTTTTCAGGATGTGAAGACAGTTGAGTAAAAGGTGATGAGTTTTAGTACTTCTTTCCGGACCCATCCATCTAAATATGGAGAAAGCTGACCTCAGAACTGCCCACATCAGTGGCTACTTTCTTTTGTGACTCCTGCTTTGGGGTTCTTTGAATATACCCCTCTTTCTTGTGTGGTTGGATGTAACCACCCAACACCCCACCTTACCCGCCCCTCCGCCAGCAATTTGGAGAGAAAAGTTGGTTGTTGAAAACACTTTAAATCATTTCATGTCTGAGCATTTCATAATTTAAAGGTACCATCTATATGGACACTTTATGTATTACAGTGTAACAGAGCCAGAATTGACGTGTTTTGTGGTGTCTTTCTGACTATAGGAGTTTCCACATTTTCACTTAATTTTAAAACTTCAGTTATTAGCATATTGTGATTTCTGCTCCAAACTAAGAGGAGGCAAAGTCAAAGGAAAAACTAATATGGGAACACCTTGGAAAATATTGTTATGGCTCTTTAATGATGACAGACCAGCTTTATCTTTCATATTATTAGAAAGTAATTTAGATTATTCATGAGCATTTTTACTGTTTTCATGCAGTTAAAAATCATAGCATTTATCTGTGGCAGTAAACCCTCAATAAACTCTGTGTTAGACCCAGGAATTGGTAGAGAGCACTTCAAATTGTAAATGAGTCTGGTTACTGAAGTAAATGGCGTCGTTATAGTGATTTTTTTTCCTCCATCAGCAGAGTGACTGAAGGAGTCACAGAGGTGATGAGACAGATTGGGGGGCAGGCAGGCGGCCAGGGGAGCCTGGGTGAGGGCAGTGGTGGTGGGTGTGGAAGTGGGAACAAATTTGAATTGTATAGGAAATAGTCATGACTTGCTGACAGGGGAGACACACTGAAGAGAGGGAGTGAGCTATGCACTAGATGGTGTATGTTTACCCAAGACAGGCAGAATCTCATCCTTTAGGAAAATGTTTGTCCTATGGTGTAAACAATAGTGACTAGACATTTTGTACTCTCTTATAATTGGACAAGCTTTAGGATGATTTTTTAACTTAAAGGGTTTTTTTTTGTTGTTAAATCAAGGTCTTTTTTTTAATGCTTTTTTCCTTGTGGATATTCCTTCTAAGAGGAGAGTTTTGAGTAGCTTGGAAAGTATTTTGACACTATTTTTCAGGATGTGAAGACAGTTGAGTAAAAGGTGATGAGTTTTAGTACTTCTTTCCGGACCCATCCATCTAAATATGGAGAAAGCTGACCTCAGAACTGCCCACATCAGTGGCTACTTTCTTTTGTGACTCCTGCTTTGGGGTTCTTTGAATATACCCCTCTTTCTTGTGTGGTTGGATGTAACCACCCAACACCCCACCTTACCCGCCCCTCCGCCAGCAATTTGGAGAGAAAAGTTGGTTGTTGAAAACACTTTAAATCATTTCATGTCTGAGCATTTCATAATTTAAAGGTACCATCTATATGGACACTTTATGTATTACAGTGTAACAGAGCCAGAATTGACGTGTTTTGTGGTGTCTTTCTGACTATAGGAGTTTCCACATTTTCACTTAATTTTAAAACTTCAGTTATTAGCATATTGTGATTTCTGCTCCAAACTAAGAGGAGGCAAAGCATCAAGGGAAGAAAAAAAACTCTTTGGTAATAGGAATGGAAACTTAAAAAGATAAGTATAAGCATTGTTCTTAGTGTGTTTGGGGGTGACATTGTGTTATTCTCTGTTGGAGGGTCAAGTAGATGGTTTCATGTTTTGTTCTGCAGTTCTCAGTAAAGTGGGTGGATATACCTACACATACACTTCGTGAAGATGTCAAAACGTCTGCCTGTTCTTTGCTTGAGGTGCCACCTCTTTAACAGTTGTCTGGGTTGGATTATTTTTGTTAGCCAGGATTCGATTTTTCGTTAGCTAGGATTGAGGGGTCACACGTTTGATCCAGCAGTGTCAGTTTTCTGTGTCTGCTCTACCCGGATGCAGAGCCATGTAGGCCAGTGTTTTGTCACAACTAGAACCTAACTTGTTCCTCCAGTTGAGGAAGAATCATTTTTGCAGGTGTGATAATCAAATCTTTATAGTTAAATTGCCTGAGTATAAGCATGAAATAGTCACAAAATGTTAAAATGTAGCAGAAGTGTGGCTTGTCATCCCATGAATTAGAGGTCAAGATCAGAGATTAATTTGATTAATTTCCTCTCAATAATCAAGACATCACTTATTTTATCAGTTAAGCACATTTCAGTGAGCACTTTTTTAAATTTATTTGTTTTTGATAGTGTTAAAAATCACATCATACAAAATATACTGTTTCAACCATATTTCACTGTGCTGTTCAGTGGCACTGAGTAACTTCGCATTGTTGAAACCATTCACTTTTTGAGTGACTTAGTTCTTGTGTCTGATGCTTAAGGTAAAAAAAAGTCTAGGCTTCCCAAGTGGCTCATTGCTAAAGAATCCACCTGTTATTACATGGGACCCTGGTTTGATCCCTGAGTCTGGAAGATACCCTGGAAAACCTGGGAAAGGAAATGGCAACCCACTCCAGTATTCTTTTTTGGGGGAGGCGGGCCTCTATTATTATTTTTTTTATTTATTAATTTTCACCCATTTTTATTCTTTGGCCTGTGTGGGCCTCTCATTGCAGTGGCCTCTCTCATTGCAGAACACTGCCTCTAGGCACATGTGCTCCGGAGTTCTGGCTCGTAGTTGGACACATTGGTCCAACCGCTTCGCGTGTGGGATCTTCCTGGGCCAAGGATTGAACTGGTGCCCTTTGCACTGCAAGGCAGACTCCCTACTCACGGGATCACCAGGGAAGCCCCACTCCAGTATTCTTGACTGGGGAATCCCATGGACAGAGGAGCCTGGCAAGCTGTAATCCATGGGATCACTTAAGAGTTTGAACACGACTTAGTGACTAAAAACAACAACAAAAAACATCCCTAACAACTCACTATTTTAAAGCTGATTGTATTAACATTGGTGCTTTGTAACTTCTGCATATCAGAATTACCTGGAGAACTTAAAAATGTACAAGTTGACCTCCAGGCTAATTGTAATGAATTGTCAGATTGTCTAAACCAAGTGGAATTGTCGTATTTTCGGGCACAAGACCTTGGCATTAGTTTTGAAAAGCTTCATAGGCAGTTTACTATGCACTGGTGATGGAGAATGTCTGCTTAATCTAGCCCTCAGGATACTTTAAGTTTAGGAAATTGTCATGGTGTGCTTTTCCCAAGTACATCACACAGCACGTGCTGTGTGTCTGTTCATCAGGTTCGTTTTCTTTAAGAAGGTTTGCAAAATGCTTAAAGATCTTTTATCTTATAATCATATACTTAGTAAGGAAGCTCTTTGAAGTGGTCGTCTTTATGGAACTTGTTAGCTAAAACTGCTCTTCAGTTATTATAAACTTCCGTAAGTAATAGATAAGGTCATCAAACCAATTTGAGTTTACTCCTTTCAGCAGAGAATGGATTTACTTTACCTTTATTTAGATGTAAACACAATAGCTCATGTATTATAGATGATTAAAATTCAGAGTTGATTAGGATAGGTAAGATTGAGCAGAGTGGATGAAGCTGAAGAACTGAAATGAGAAAATAACCGTTTCACAACTTGCTGCTTTTAACCCTGATGCATTTTGACTTTCTGGAAGAATTAGGCTTGAACTATTACTTCCTTCTTCGTTTCCTTCATATATCTTGCCTCATACCCTGAATAATGTGGACCCCCAGAAAACAGCTTGGTGTTTGGCTCGTGATCCCCCCCAGCATACCAGAATCCCGGCTATTACATTCAGTGTCAGATGCTGACAGTAACTTTAGCACAGATTAGAATCACCTGGAGGGCTTGCTAAACCACACATTGCTGGTACAACCCCCAGGGTTTCTGATTTAGGTCTGGGATAGCTGAGGTGGGTCCTGAGAATTTGTATTTGTAAGAAGTTCTTGGGGATTCTGATGTTTGTGGTTCTGGGACCAGACCTCGAGAACAACTTTGGGAAGAGGGGCACTGGTAAGAAGGGGGAATTTAGAGAGAAGTGCCCTTAAACAATGGAAATCACTGCTGGCGCTCTGGTAAAGAATTGCGTACAGGGCAGGAGAGGCTGGTTTAGTCCCTCCTCCGAGGGCTGGGAAGATCCCCTGGAGAAGGAAATGGCAACCCACTCCAGTATTCTTGCCTGGGAAATCTCTTGGACAGAGGGGCCTGGCAGGCTACAGTTCACGGGGTCCCAAAAACTCAGACACAACTTAGTGACTAAACCGTCACCATACCCTTAAACAAAAGAGAACGTTTTCAGGATTAAGTTTGGTCACAAATTGAACATAAGGGAGAAAATCCATGTAAATGCAGGGGGAAAAAAAAAGAATGGTTGACTTAAATTCGTCGGTTGTAAACTCAAAATAGAATTATTTCTTGATCTGAAAAAAATTCCTCCTCCATTTTATCTTATAATCATATACTTAGGAAGGAAGCTCTTTGAAGTGGTCGTCTTTATGGAACTTGTTAGCTAAAACTGCTCTTCAGTTATTATAAACTTCCGTAAGTAATAGATAAGGTCATCAAACCAATTTGAGTTTACTCCTTTCAGCAGAGAATGGATTTACTTTACCTTTATTTAGATGTAAACACAATAGCTCATGTATTATAGATGATTAAAATTCAGAGTTGATTAGGATAGGTAAGATTGAGCAGAGTGGATGAAGCTGAAGAACTGAAATGAGAAAATAACCGTTTCACAACTTGCTGCTTTTAACCCTGATGCATTTTGACTTTCTGGAAGAATTAGGCTTGAACTATTACTTCCTTCTTCGTTTCCTTCATATATCTTGCCTCATACCCTGAATAATGTGGACCCCCAGAAAACAGCTTGGTGTTTGGCTCGTGATCCCCCCCAGCATACCAGAATCCCGGCTATTACATTCAGTGTCAGATGCTGACAGTAACTTTAGCACAGATTAGAATCACCTGGAGGGCTTGCTAAACCACACATTGCTGGTACAACCCCCAGGGTTTCTGATTTAGGTCTGGGATAGCTGAGGTGGGTCCTGAGAATTTGTATTTGTAAGAAGTTCTTGGGGATTCTGATGTTTGTGGTTCTGGGACCAGACCTCGAGAACAACTTTGGGAAGAGGGGCACTGGTAAGAAGGGGGAATTTAGAGAGAAGTGCCCTTAAACAATGGAAATCACTGCTGGCGCTCTGGTAAAGAATTGCGTACAGGGCAGGAGAGGCTGGTTTAGTCCCTCCTCCGAGGGCTGGGAAGATCCCCTGGAGAAGGAAATGGCAACCCACTCCAGTATTCTTGCCTGGGAAATCTCTTGGACAGAGGGGCCTGGCAGGCTACAGTTCACGGGGTCCCAAAAACTCAGACACAACTTAGTGACTAAACCGTCACCATACCCTTAAACAAAAGAGAACGTTTTCAGGATTAAGTTTGGTCACAAATTGAACATAAGGGAGAAAATCCATGTAAATGCAGGGGGAAAAAAAAAGAATGGTTGACTTAAATTCGTCGGTTGTAAACTCAAAATAGAATTATTTCTTGATCTGAAAAAAATTTCCCCTCCCTCCATTATAGTTTTAACATACTAAGGTTTGAAATCAGGGTCTCTTTTCAAAGGGTTTGTAATAGTCTTTCCATTTATCTAATTCCATTCCCATTTTATCAGGAACTCTCTTTATTCTCTTTGCCTCAGTTCTGGTATAGTGAGAATAAATATGATTGCCAAAGATATTCTAGGACTATTTGGGAGTTTAATGAATGGTATTATATAGTATTTGGGGATCACTGAGTTAGGAAACTTACGCAAATATGAAAAGTATTCTCAAGAGATAAACAATATCCGGTACTGTATTCAAGTAATAAACAAGTACCGTCACCCCCTACCCCCACCCCCGGCCATCTGACAACTGAAGGAAAAAGCCAAAGGGGAGGGTAAGTCAGGGAACTGATATGGAAGTTGTCTTCACTCTGTAAAGTATTCAAAAGAAACAGTAAGATTTTTGAAGTATAAAGCTAGGGGAAATGGAAGTGACTCAGAGTTCAAAATAGGACTCTCCACCAGTAAAGATCTGGAGTGGGAGGAACGTTAGGAGAAGCAATCCATGAGAAGCAGTTGAGGTTAGTGAACGACTCCATAGTAACGTGAAAAACAGGATTATACATATTCCTTTTATTTCTTTCTGTGGACAGGGCACCATTGTAGAAATTTAGGACATTGTACTCTGTTTTGAAAATCTGTTTCAAGGGTCAAATTGAATTCCAGACCAATTGTTAGTAATTAAAGTTACAACTCTTGAGGAGTTTTCTCATGATTTCTAGATGAGTTCTGCCGCTGTTCTGTGAGTTGAGTTCATTGATCATTTTTCTATTCATTGCACCTGTCATGCTGGTATCAGCAATTAACATTCCTCAGAGGTGAACAGAATGCCAGCCTCCATCTCAGATGGAACTGGAGAACAACAGGTGCATTCTACCTATTTCTTGGCTATACCCAGGGTAGTAAGAAGGCAAGTAATTAACCAGAAAACAGATTTCGGAGAAAATGAGATTCTTTAGAAATTGAGCCAGGGTGCTGAAAAGTAGCTCTGGGTAATGTGTTTAGAAGACACAGGAAATGGCTCAACAGGAAGGGTGAAATAGTCTTGCTAATCTGGCCTCTTTAAATTTATTTAAGCTTATTTCCCTTCCTTGATACAAATCTTTACTAAATACCCAATACAGTCTCACTGTTTTGTGCAGTTTTTTTTTTTTTAATTGACTTAGGTTCACATCAAAGGTCACTGGACTTGAACTCATAGTAAAAACCAGTGGATCATGTCCATTTTTCTTTCACTTTTTTAAAAAAATTGTATTTTAAAATTATTTTATTCATTTTTGACTGTGCTGGGTCTTCATTGCTGCATGGCCTTTCTCTAGTTGGGGAAAGCAGGGGCTACTCTCTAGTTGCAATGCGTAGGCTGCTCTTGGCAGGAGCCTCTCTTGTGGTGGAGCACAGGTTCTAGAGCACAGGCTCGGTAGTTGTGGTGTGCGTGCTTAGTTGTTCTGCTGCATCTGGGATCTTCCCAGATTGGAGATCGAACCTATGTTGCCTGCATTGATGAGCAAATTCTTTACCACTCAGCCCCCCAGGGGAGCCCTCTCTTCTCTTTTAAATGAAGAAGCCTGACAAAACTTTCTGCTTCTGATTAAAGGAAGAGAGTGCACTGATAGAGTTTAACAACCTTGCCATTCAGTGTGGTTTCTTTGATCAACACTTCACTTTCCTCACCTCAGAATAAGAGAATTGGGCCAAGTCTTTTCTGAAATTCTTCTTACCTTTCATTTTCCCTCTTCTCTGTCACCTTTATTCCCCTAGAGTTTTCTGCCCTTTTAGATCTTCCTAATTTCACGAGAAGACTGTAACTGTACTTAAATAGGTTCAATTGTGCGCAGATTTCAAGAGCGTAATTATCTAGAATTTTCTTCGTGAAAGTGAGATGTTAAACTTTTATTTAGGACTCTTACTTTAGCTTACATTAATCTTGACTAGTAACCAAAAAAAGGAAAGGAAATTATCCAGTATGTATTTTCTCCTTGTTTTAATAATTACCATAAAAAAATATGTATGTACCTGTTATATACCAGGTACTTTATATTATTTGACAACCCTGGCTGTACAGTTGAATCACCTATGATTTAACAAAAGTACTTGGGTTCCATCTCCAGAGACTTCGATCTATCTAATTAGTACCCAGTAGTTTTGGGTGGCGGGGGGTCGGGGGGCGGCGAGTGTCATGCTGTCATGCTTGTCATGCAAGCTTACAGACCTTAGTTCCCTGACCAGGGATTGAACCTAGGCCCCAGCAGTGAAGGTGTTGAACCCGAACCACTGGACTTCCTTCCACTATATTTTAAAGACAGTTGTCGTAAGTATTTAGTAAGCACTGTTTTCAGTAAAACAGACGCTTTTATGCCATCTGATGTTTAGGTTATTAAATTATTTGTAAATGGAAAGAACCATAAAAACATAAAAACGGCTACTTTCTCCTCTTGGATGTGCTGCCTCAACTGAAGGGTCTGTGTGTGCCTCTGCTCCCTGCCTCGTGCCTGCTGCTTATCCATCAGCTGGCTAAGATCACTTTGCCGCCTTGCCCGTCTCTTATCTCTGAAACAGCACACACGGTTGTCCTTTTTGCGTTAGTTTCATAGGTTATTTGCTATCATTTTATTGAATCTGTCATGTGATTGACTTTTAGATACGCTTGCATTTTACATATCTCTACATGAGAAAATTACCATCAATTAAACTGACTTACCAGTTGTGAGAGAGAAGCTGCTTTCCTCTTCTCAAGATGTTAAAATGAGAAAAAATAATGACTTGGAATTCATGAAATAGATTTATTTGGTTTTCGACTTCTCTTTCAGATTTAATTAAGTCATCAAAAATCACAAATTGAAATGGTTCTGTCCTCATTTTGCATAATCATTTCCTATGTGTGTGTATGTAAAAACTGAAATAGCTCACTATTCTACTGCTCAGCTTAACATCACATCCTCTAAATATACCCTGGAGGATTTATACACCATCATAATCTTGTGATGTTCTTTGTTAGTTTTAGGTTCTCACCAAATGTCTCTGTTTCGCTGTGCCAGAAGGGTTGTTTTGTAATGTGTGCATATGTATGCATGCACACGCACACTCCCGCAGTGTGTATGGATATATGTTTGCCGGGTTTATCACTTGTGTCTGCTCTGTTTTGTCTAGTCTTTTGGTAAAATCTACACTTGGGGTTTTAAAAAAAATTCAAGACTCTCCTGTTCGTCATCTCTGCTGGATGTTGCAGCAGTCTCTTATTAAAAACAAGATACCTAGTTCAGCAACCTTATCATGCACTTCTAATATTTATACATAGAACATACTTTGTTTTCTTTATGTATTTTCTCTCCTCTTCTCCCTCTCTTGCTCGAGGTTCCCTCCCTCCTTTCCTCTGTTCCTCTCTTCCCTCCTTTCCTACAGCGTTAGCCAAGATATCACTTTTGGCTCTAGATCATCTACCTCTAAAAACTTCCCTTGTGGAATAACTAATTTAAATTTATTCCAGATGTATTAAGTAGCCTATATGGTTTGGTAGCTTTTATTTTTAAGATACTTTTATTTATTTATTTATTTTTTTTAAGATTTATTTATTTATTTACTTTGGGCGGGGGTAGGGTTGGGGAGGGAGGGGAGTGGGCGGGCCACTTCTATTGGTCCTTCATTTCTCTATTTTCATTCGTCTTCATTCTTTTGGCTCCTGTGGGCCTCCCATCGCGGTGGCGTCTGTCGTTGCAGAGCACCAGCTCTGGGCGCATGCGCTCCAGAGCTCCGGCTCGGTGATTGGACACATCAGTCCAGCCGCTCCGCAGCACGTGGGATCTTCCCAGGCCAGGGCTCGAACCGGCGCCCCTTGCACTGCAAGGCGGTGTCCTTACCCACTGGACCACCAGGGGAAGCCCTTAAGATACTTTTAAAGCTTTATTATAGTTTATCAGAGCACTAGGGTATTTTCTATGGTCAAAACGCTTTGGTTTATTTAATGCCTATGGTAGCCAATTAAAGTTGGAATATTTGTTTGGTTTTCAGTAAATTAGCAGGTAGCCAAATCTAGTATTTTCTTTTTCCCCCCATAAGGAGAGGCTGATGATAGTCAGTCCCTATCTAAAGACCAGTCTTGATGAAGTGGCCCTTTAAATTAGATGCGCTGTTGATGTTCACATTCACACTGGTTGAAATGAAAGAGTATCTTGTACATCACTAAATCTCTAACTAAGTCTCTAAGTACTTGTAATATTTGATTTGTCCTCTATTTCCTTTTCATGGGAATGTTTGTTGTGTCGCCATGTGTGGTCTCCTGTGTTGTTTTGTTTTCTGGTTTGCTCCTAATGCCTCTCTTGCTATAGACTCCTCTTGGAAGGTATGTGATCTCTTTTGCACTTGAGTCTGTGCATACACACGTGTGGTTGGGGTAGCTAAGGCCTTCTCTCTACGTGCTGGCCCAGCCGCCTTCCAGAACTGTTAGGGTCATCCTGCCCTAGCTGAGTCTCTGCAGTGCCGGTGTGTGTCCTCTGCTGCTCTCCATGCTGTGCCTCTTCTCTCATACCTCGCTTCTCAATGTCCTCAGCTACTTGCTCTCCCCTCCTTTCTCTCCTCTTTCTTCTACTAATACTCTCCATGGGATAGGGTATTTTCTCTAGCAAGCCTGGTGTTTTGGGAGAGAAAAATCTGACCTTTGGGTGGTTCACCTAAGAAGACCTTCCTCCAAGAGTGGAGGGAAAAGCCTTTAACTTAGCACATTTCTGAGAAAACTCACTTTAAAAAAAAAAAAATATATATATATATATATATATATATATCTACACACACACACACACACACGTATATAGATAGATATAGATTTACTGGATCTCTGGTCTAAATTTGCAGCAAATTATGAAGCTCCCAGGTGGCCTGGGTAACTTAGGAACCCTGCTGTGTTAGCGTGTTTCCACGGGCAGGACTGGCTTTGAACCTGACGGAGCCAGCTGCTAGAGTACAACAGCATTGCCGTTCGTGCCTCCTATCTCAGTGCAGGGTGATTTGTTTGCTTCTTGTCAGCAATCCATCCTGTGAACTATCATGATAACATCTGGCAGGCCTTATTTGTTTACTGTTTTTATTGTGTATGTTTAGAAGCGGGGGGTGGGGGTGGGGAAGGCCTGGACTGCTCACTTGTGTGTGTCAGCCCTTCAGGTCAGGTTTTCCGTCCTGACTCAGTGCCTGTCAGGGCTGCGGAGACTGGTGGGCTGGGTGTGCAGAATTTCCTCTGTCGGACCGAGGAGCCAGAAAGCCACGACGAAGTTTGATTTGGCTTGTGGCAGCCTTTTCCAAATATGACTTTGGATGCAGTACAGTCTCTAAGTACTTGTAATATTTGATTTGTCCTCTATTTCCTTTTCATGGGAATGTTTGTTGTGTCGCCATGTGTGGTCTCCTGTGTTGTTTTGTTTTCTGGTTTGCTCCTAATGCCTCTCTTGCTATAGACTCCTCTTGGAAGGTATGTGATCTCTTTTGCACTTGAGTCTGTGCATACACACGTGTGGTTGGGGTAGCTAAGGCCTTCTCTCTACGTGCTGGCCCAGCCGCCTTCCAGAACTGTTAGGGTCATCCTGCCCTAGCTGAGTCTCTGCAGTGCCGGTGTGTGTCCTCTGCTGCTCTCCATGCTGTGCCTCTTCTCTCATACCTCGCTTCTCAATGTCCTCAGCTACTTGCTCTCCCCTCCTTTCTCTCCTCTTTCTTCTACTAATACTCTCCATGGGATAGGGTATTTTCTCTAGCAAGCCTGGTGTTTTGGGAGAGAAAAATCTGACCTTTGGGTGGTTCACCTAAGAAGACCTTCCTCCAAGAGTGGAGGGAAAAGCCTTTAACTTAGCACATTTCTGAGAAAACTCACTTTAAAAAAAAAAAAAAAAAAAAAAAAATATATATATATATATATATATATATATATCTACACACACACACACACACACGTATATAGATAGATATAGATTTACTGGATCTCTGGTCTAAATTTGCAGCAAATTATGAAGCTCCCAGGTGGCCTGGGTAACTTAGGAACCCTGCTGTGTTAGCGTGTTTCCACGGGCAGGACTGGCTTTGAACCTGACGGAGCCAGCTGCTAGAGTACAACAGCATTGCCGTTCGTGCCTCCTATCTCAGTGCAGGGTGATTTGTTTGCTTCTTGTCAGCAATCCATCCTGTGAACTATCATGATAACATCTGGCAGGCCTTATTTGTTTACTGTTTTTATTGTGTATGTTTAGAAGCGGGGGGTGGGGGTGGGGGAAGGCCTGGACTGCTCACTTGTGTGTGTCAGCCCTTCGGGTCAGGTTTTCCGTCCTGACTCAGTGCCTGTCAGGGCTGCGGAGACTGGTGGGCTGGGTGTGCAGAATTTCCTCTGTCGGACCGAGGAGCCAGAAAGCCACGACGAAGTTTGATTTGGCTTGTGGCAGCCTTTTCCAAATATGACTTTGGATGCAGTACAGTGCGTCCTCTAAGAAAAAGAGGAGAAGGGAAACCAATAACTCTGTAACTGGAACTATTTGGGGAACATTTCAAAAAGGGGAAACTCTAACCTGTAGTCGTTGGAGTCTGCCTTAAGCCTGGGTCACTCTGGTGCACAGAGGCAGGCTTTTCTCCCAGGCTGAGCGCTCCCTGTGCCTGGGGGAACCATAGAGCAGCCTCTGTCCTGCGGGCGCTGCACGCTGACTTGCTCCAGACAGTCTTGAATGTGACCTGGCAGCCAGAGCCGTTTCCTGCTGACGTGGCCTCCCACAACCACGCAGAACAGAGCCGCCTCAGTGTGCTGAGGAAGGAGCGGCCCAGGGCATGAATCACCAGCGGGATAAGGAACACATTAAGAGGGGAAAGCGCCTCGCTGTTCAGGTTTCCTTCTAGATATACTTTAAAGACACCTTTTTTATAGGAAGGGAGGAGGAGGAAGAAAAACAGGAGTGAAGAATGCGACGAGAATCCAACAGTGATTTGTTTGGCCATAGGAAGGGTTTCTTATCAGCAGGAGTTAACTTCTGGGGTGAACCCTAGTCTGCGGCAGACATCTGAGAGGAGGCTGTGGAAGACCAGACTGGGCCCCCGTCTGCAGCCTGCTCCGGCCACACTCCTACAGAGGCCGGCGGGAGTACCAGTTTCCAGTCACATCCTGCAGACAGACATTCCAACAAAACAAAACCAAACCGTCGTTTGTGTCTTGGTGGGAAAAGCTCCCTCAGCCTGGTAGGAGCTGCAGAAAGGGGCGCTTTGGAGAAACTGTTCAGGAGCAAATCCTATTGCCTGGCCTTCCGGTCAGTGGTGTGAGCATCGCACTGGATGCTCGGTTTTGGCTTATGTTTCAACCACTGCTCAAACTTTGAGTTTGTTTTTTGAATAGGTCCAGGTATAGCTCCTTGTTACCTTCTAGTGAGGCCAATTAGTGTCAGCCCTTCGGTCAGGTTTTCCGTCCTGACTCAGTGCCTGTCAGGGCTGCGGAGACTGGTGGGCTGGGTGTGCAGAATTTCCTCTGTCGGACCGAGGAGCCAGAAAGCCACGACGAAGTTTGATTTGGCTTGTGGCAGCCTTTTCCAAATATGACTTTGGATGCAGTACAGTGCGTCCTCTAAGAAAAAGAGGAGAAGGGAAACCAATAACTCTGTAACTGGAACTATTTGGGGAACATTTCAAAAAGGGGAAACTCTAACCTGTAGTCGTTGGAGTCTGCCTTAAGCCTGGGTCACTCTGGTGCACAGAGGCAGGCTTTTCTCCCAGGCTGAGCGCTCCCTGTGCCTGGGGGAACCATAGAGCAGCCTCTGTCCTGCGGGCGCTGCACGCTGACTTGCTCCAGACAGTCTTGAATGTGACCTGGCAGCCAGAGCCGTTTCCTGCTGACGTGGCCTCCCACAACCACGCAGAACAGAGCCGCCTCAGTGTGCTGAGGAAGGAGCGGCCCAGGGCATGAATCACCAGCGGGATAAGGAACACATTAAGAGGGGAAAGCGCCTCGCTGTTCAGGTTTCCTTCTAGATATACTTTAAAGACACCTTTTTTATAGGAAGGGAGGAGGAGGAAGAAAAACAGGAGTGAAGAATGCGACGAGAATCCAACAGTGATTTGTTTGGCCATAGGAAGGGTTTCTTATCAGCAGGAGTTAACTTCTGGGGTGAACCCTAGTCTGCGGCAGACATCTGAGAGGAGGCTGTGGAAGACCAGACTGGGCCCCCGTCTGCAGCCTGCTCCGGCCACACTCCTACAGAGGCCGGCGGGAGTACCAGTTTCCAGTCACATCCTGCAGACAGACATTCCAACAAAACAAAACCAAACCGTCGTTTGTGTCTTGGTGGGAAAAGCTCCCTCAGCCTGGTAGGAGCTGCAGAAAGGGGCGCTTTGGAGAAACTGTTCAGGAGCAAATCCTATTGCCTGGCCTTCCGGTCAGTGGTGTGAGCATCGCACTGGATGCTCGGTTTTGGCTTATGTTTCAACCACTGCTCAAACTTTGAGTTTGTTTTTTGAATAGGTCCAGGTATAGCTCCTTGTTACCTTCTAGTGAGGCCATAAAAGTCAAGTTATTGTGGAGGTTTAGGGTGAGATGGGACTTTAATTCTGATCCAGACCTTCAGTGGTTTCATCTGTTTTTTAAAGATTATTGTAGGACCTTTTATTCAGTTCATCTGACATGGACATCCACTGTATAAAACAGACAGCCCTGATTAGGCGTGGAGAGGCCGGAGGCACACGTGCTCCTTTTTCTTCTGGTAAAGGCTCTCAGCACTTCCCCTCCCCGTCTTGCCCTCCTAGCATTCTGATGTGGAAAAACCAAAAATCACTGATCTAATTCACCATTTCCATCTTATAGGTGATGAAATTTTATCTCAGGCAGGTCAGTTTGTGAATACGACAATGACTTTCAGAGTGCCTTAAAGTGACTTCGATCTCTCTTTTGCTTTTGAGCCTCACAGCCTCTTCGTTAGCTCTCATGTTTGCCTCGCCTGCCTCCCTGCCTCCAGCACAAGGCAGACGGTGTTGCTGGTGCACTGTGTGTGTCTGTTGGCTGTGTCTGTGTGCTCACTCAAGTCCAACTCTTTGTGGGACCATGGACTAGAGCCTGCCAGGCTCCTCTGCCCGTGGAATTTTCCAGGCAAGAATATGGGAGTGAGTTGCCATGCCCTCCTCCAGGGGATCTTCCCAGCCCAGGGATCGAACCCACATCTCTTGTGTCTCTTGCATTGGCAGGTGGGTTCTTTACCAGTAGCACCACTTAGGGAGTCCTCTAGAGAGCTAGAAATCACCAAGTACGACCCCAGATGGCACGAGTGAGACCCAGATGGTGGCACTTCTGTAGGCGTGAGGTGAATTGGGGGACGGCCGTAAGACTGAAGATGAAGGGAACCATTTGAAAGGAAGAGCTGTCAGCACTTTTTAAGCATGGTTAAGTTTCTTTTGTTGTTAGCATGGTTAAGTCTTAAAGTATGGTTTAAATTACAGAAATTGAATATGGAAAATTAACCAAGAGCACTTAGTCAAAATGATTCTCAAATACGCAGCCAAGGCGATAGGGAGAACGTGGAGCCTGTTTGCCATAGGTATTAGGAAAATGTTCTAACTTTCAATTCTCTGAGTCCTTTAAGCTTCTTTAGGATCCAGTGAGCCCTTCTCATCGAGAACTCATCTCTGGAGATGGCCACCAGGTGAGCCCTGATTTTCTCTACTGTTTCGGCATTTCGGCATAACTGCTGGGTGCCTTTTGGCTTGTGGTGTAACCCTTAGTCCCCAGTGCGTCATTTATTCATATAAATCACTGGAATTTGTTCTTTGGTCGGTTTTTTACTCTAGATTATGGAAAGAGACTGAGGCAGATTCAGGTCTAACTTATGGATCTCATTTCTGGTTCAGTGTTGCATTTTCTGCATAGCCCCCAAGTCTAAGGGTGTAGGTGAACTTGAGGTTAAACATTGTGGAAATTATTTACATTGGCTATGTCTTACAGCGTTTCCTCTTTCCTGCAAGCTACTTTCTCCTGTTTGCGCTCCAAGATTACTACCCTCAGCTCAGTGAACTGAAGCCTCTTCCCGTAGCGAATGAATTCTCAGAACAGCAAGCAGGATAGGGATGGAAAGGAGGGGATAGGGCAGTAAAAGTATAACAGACCGACTCACATTTTCAGTGAAGTCCTCCGACTTACTTTAAAGAGGCTTTGATTTTCCTGGCCCCTGCATTGGTGGAATTAGAAAGTTACTCAAATCATTTGTGGTGTTTCGTTGTCGATGTTGCAGGCTGGGTGTACAGTCTATGAAGACTAGAAGGGGAGAAACTTCCTTCAGTGGTAGAGGTGCTGTGTGTGCAATTATATGCTTTCCCCTCCTCAGTTTATTCTGGGTGGGGGAGAAAATACCCAGAGACTTCTTTCCAAAGTTCTTGGTCGATGTAGTCTTCACATATAATTGTGAGTAGGAAGCCAGGGCAGGGGGAGTGATCATTCTTTTGTGTGATGTTAATGAGGTAATTTCTGTGTTACAAATTTTTCAGGACACTTTTTGTTTAAATAAAACTTCAGAGACTTTGCAAAACCACTCTACTAAGTCTCTGTGCTTCCTTTAAAAAAAGTCTTTATTACTTTCATATGTTTTGCTGTCATCAGTTGCATAAACTAATTCAATTGTTGTGAATAAAAGAATTCAGGCCACCATTTGTTTGATGTCTTCCCCTTTCTCCTTCTGTCTCCCAAATATAATTTGACCAAGTCTAGTTAAGAGTTGCTATTGTTCCCACCACAGCCACCCACTCAGAGTGGTAACTGCCAAGTGTCAGTTCATCCTGGTATTGGATGAAGGCAAGAGGAAGTGTTCAGGGTTGACTGCAGAATTACCGCCAGGAGGCTGGGCGCCTGATAGCAGGCGGGCTTTCGCTGGGACTGCCAGCAAGGGACGGCACAGGAATTTCCGTTAAACTGCAAGAGGGAACAGGAGCTGGAGGTGTGGGGGTTTCACACAGCACCCAAGTATAAATCACTGGAATTTGTTCTTTGGTCGGTTTTTTACTCTAGATTATGGAAAGAGACTGAGGCAGATTCAGGTCTAACTTATGGATCTCATTTCTGGTTCAGTGTTGCATTTTCTGCATAGCCCCCAAGTCTAAGGGTGTAGGTGAACTTGAGGTTAAACATTGTGGAAATTATTTACATTGGCTATGTCTTACAGCGTTTCCTCTTTCCTGCAAGCTACTTTCTCCTGTTTGCGCTCCAAGATTACTACCCTCAGCTCAGTGAACTGAAGCCTCTTCCCGTAGCGAATGAATTCTCAGAACAGCAAGCAGGATAGGGATGGAAAGGAGGGGATAGGGCAGTAAAAGTATAACAGACCGACTCACATTTTCAGTGAAGTCCTCCGACTTACTTTAAAGAGGCTTTGATTTTCCTGGCCCCTGCATTGGTGGAATTAGAAAGTTACTCAAATCATTTGTGGTGTTTCGTTGTCGATGTTGCAGGCTGGGTGTACAGTCTATGAAGACTAGAAGGGGAGAAACTTCCTTCAGTGGTAGAGGTGCTGTGTGTGCAATTATATGCTTTCCCCTCCTCAGTTTATTCTGGGTGGGGGAGAAAATACCCAGAGACTTCTTTCCAAAGTTCTTGGTCGATGTAGTCTTCACATATAATTGTGAGTAGGAAGCCAGGGCAGGGGGAGTGATCATTCTTTTGTGTGATGTTAATGAGGTAATTTCTGTGTTACAAATTTTTCAGGACACTTTTTGTTTAAATAAAACTTCAGAGACTTTGCAAAACCACTCTACTAAGTCTCTGTGCTTCCTTTAAAAAAAGTCTTTATTACTTTCATATGTTTTGCTGTCATCAGTTGCATAAACTAATTCAATTGTTGTGAATAAAAGAATTCAGGCCACCATTTGTTTGATGTCTTCCCCTTTCTCCTTCTGTCTCCCAAATATAATTTGACCAAGTCTAGTTAAGAGTTGCTATTGTTCCCACCACAGCCACCCACTCAGAGTGGTAACTGCCAAGTGTCAGTTCATCCTGGTATTGGATGAAGGCAAGAGGAAGTGTTCAGGGTTGACTGCAGAATTACCGCCAGGAGGCTGGGCGCCTGATAGCAGGCGGGCTTTCGCTGGGACTGCCAGCAAGGGACGGGCACAGGAATTTCCGTTAAACTGCAAGAGGGAACAGGGCAGGCTGGAGGGTGTCACTGGGCCAGCCAGGATCTTCAGCATGTCTTGGTACTGTTTGCTACCTGGAAAAGCTTATTGTGGAGGCCTTCACAGGGAAAGGTGGCTGTTTTGATTTTTGAAACATTTTTCAGTGCTCATTCTCCAAAGCAACTGGAGTTCCTTTGGTTAAGAAGCAGCTAATGAATCTGTTTGATCTTGATGTGGAAATGAACCATATCAAATTCCAGGTCAAATCGCTTTCTCCGGTAGAATGTTTGCTTAACCTTTTGAGGTGTATTTCATCAGATTATGGACTATAGACAGTGTATTTGTCTCAGTTTTCCGGTCTATATGGTGGCATGGCTATTATTCCAATAATGTTCTTAAGTGTAAATCTAATTTTGTCTACAAATAAGGAAAGTCAGGTTTACAAATGGATTATAAAAAGTGGTCAGTACAGTGTGTAGCTTAATCATGCAAACAATCCTATACATGGATGGCATCATTCTTGAAAAATACTTTGACATCTGGTTCCGTTTATCTCAGATGTAAAAAAAAACACTGCTTTTTTTCTCATTAATTCTAATTCTCATTAAGCCACTGGCTAATACCATTATTCTTACTTAAAACATGAAGAAACATGAGTTCAGAATGGCTAAATAACTTACACACAGTAGTGTAAATACCAAAACCAGATTTTGGTCTCCAGATTCCAAAGCTCCTGGTATTTAAAAAAAAAAAAAAAGCTTTTTATTTTGAAATAATTATTAGTTCACAAGGAGTTGGTGAAAATTTTCAGGGGAGAACCCTGTATCTTTGACTCAATTTTACCTAATGTAGTAATGTCTTTGATAGTATAATATCAAAGCCAGGAATTAACATTGGTACAATCCATAGAGTTTATACAGGTTTCACCAGCTGTACGTGTTTTTGTGTGTGCAGGTAGGTTTGCGTAGTCACTGGCACTATCAAGAACTGTTACTTTGTCAAAAGGCTTCCCTGTGTTACCCATTAGAGCCACAACCCATTTTCCCATCATTCCTAATCAACACTAACCACTAAACTGTTCACCATCTCTGTGGTTTTGTTACTTAAAGAATGTCATATATATGGACTCTTAGGGTATTTAAATTTTTTGAGATTGGCTTTCCTCCCCTCTGTGCGTAAACTGAGATCCATTCTAGTTGTGTGTATTGATAGTTCCTACTTATTGCTGATTGGTCTTCCCTGATTGGGACAAATCATGGTTTAACAGTTCACCTTTTGAAAGACATCTGGTTATAGTTTTGGGCAGTGAAAAATAAAACTGCTGTGAACATACGTGTGCAGATTTTTTGTGATCATGCTGTTTCAGTTCTCTGGGATACCTAAGAATACAGAGCTGTATTGTATTTTAATTGTGTATTTGGGTTTATAGGAGACTGCCAAACTTCTCCATTCTACATGCTATACCCTTATACCATCTCTACAGAGGCTGCTATACCATTCTACATGCCTTCTAACAATGTATGAATGAGCCAGAGTCTCATCTTTGACAGCATTTGATCTTATCATTAAGCTTTTCTTCTTTTCCTATTCATGTCCAGTTTCTTCAGCACCATTTGGTGAAAAGACCACCTGTATCTATTGCATTGCTTTGCACATCTGTTAAAAATCATTTGGGTGCTTTTTTCTCATTAATTCTAATTCTCATTAAGCCACTGGCTAATACCATTATTCTTACTTAAAACATGAAGAAACATGAGTTCAGAATGGCTAAATAACTTACACACAGTAGTGTAAATACCAAAACCAGATTTTGGTCTCCAGATTCCAAAGCTCCTGGTATTTAAAAAAAAAAAAAAAAAAAAAAAAAGCTTTTTATTTTGAAATAATTATTAGTTCACAAGGAGTTGGTGAAAATTTTCAGGGGAGAACCCTGTATCTTTGACTCAATTTTACCTAATGTAGTAATGTCTTTGATAGTATAATATCAAAGCCAGGAATTAACATTGGTACAATCCATAGAGTTTATACAGGTTTCACCAGCTGTACGTGTTTTTGTGTGTGCAGGTAGGTTTGCGTAGTCACTGGCACTATCAAGAACTGTTACTTTGTCAAAAGGCTTCCCTGTGTTACCCATTAGAGCCACAACCCATTTTCCCATCATTCCTAATCAACACTAACCACTAAACTGTTCACCATCTCTGTGGTTTTGTTACTTAAAGAATGTCATATATATGGACTCTTAGGGTATTTAAATTTTTTGAGATTGGCTTTCCTCCCCTCTGTGCGTAAACTGAGATCCATTCTAGTTGTGTGTATTGATAGTTCCTACTTATTGCTGATTGGTCTTCCCTGATTGGGACAAATCATGGTTTAACAGTTCACCTTTTGAAAGACATCTGGTTATAGTTTTGGGCAGTGAAAATAAAACTGCTGTGAACATACGTGTGCAGATTTTTTGTGATCATGCTGTTTCAGTTCTCTGGGATACCTAAGAATACAGAGCTGTATTGTATTTTAATTGCGTATTTGGGTTTATAGGAGACTGCCAAACTTCTCCATTCTACATGCTATACCCTTATACCATCTCTACAGAGGCTGCTATACCATTCTACATGCCTTCTAACAATGTATGAATGAGCCAGAGTCTCATCTTTGACAGCATTTGATCTTATCATTAAGCTTTTCTTCTTTTCCTATTCATGTCCAGTTTCTTCAGCACCATTTGGTGAAAAGACCACCTGTATCTATTGCATTGCTTTGCACATCTGTTAAAAGTCATTTGGGTGTCCCTGTGTGTCTCTGTTTCTGGGTTCTCTGTTTCTGTTCCATTGATCTCAGTGTCTCTCCCTTCTCCAGTACCACACAGTCTTGGTTATTGTAGCTGTATAAAATAAGCCTTAATATTGGACCTTAGTATTTTTCTTTTTATTGGCCACTTCTATTGGTCTCTAATTTATTTCCATCTTTGTGCTTTTGGCCTGAATGGGCCTCCCATTGCAATGGTCTCTCTTGCTGCAGAGGACCAACTCTGGGCGCATGCGCTCCAGAGCTCCGGCTCGGTAATTGGACACATCGGTCCAGCCGCTCAGCAGCACGTGGGATCTTCCCAGGCCAGGGATTGAACTGGCGCCCCTTGCACTGCAAGGCGGTGTCCTTACCCACTAGACCACCAGGGAAGCCCCTGGACCTTAGTATTTTTTAAAATAAACTCTACTGTAGGTATTTTAATAAAGACCCAATAAAGATATGTGCATTCTCCTTAAATGGGTACCTGTAATATGAGTTTTCTTATAGAAGTGTTGGTTCAACTTTGACTTAATTTGAAAAAATGTCTATAAAACCCAGAAAGGAAGTCTGCCAAAATAAAAAGAAAAAAATGAAGACAAATAATAATTGGGTTGTAAGTCTGAGATTCTGTACAACTGTCACTGAGATCCCCAAGGATTTTAAGCCTAGAATGATCATAAAAAGTCTAGGATTGTTTGGCCTGAAGTAACAGCTATTGACAATCAGAAAGGGAACCACATGAGCAGAAAGTTAAAACAAAGGATTCAGCTCCATTAAAAGAAAAGTTCACTACTCATTTGTGTATCTTAAGGGACCTTACTCTCACTGAAGTTTTCTATATATTCTTCATCTTTGGAGAACGAAGATACTACAACATTTTAGACTTGAAGAGAGGAGGTAGGGGTCAATTAATTTAACCTTCACATTTTACAGGTAGGATATGGCCTTTTATAAATAGGCTGGTTCAGCTCCAGCGTGGCAGATGGCCGGTCCATGTGAGAGGGCATCTTGATCCTGGACAGTCGTCACTTTCACTTCAACATTTGCATAGGGAAGCAGACTCTTTGGGTCCAGCTCAAATTAACTGGCACTCACTAAAAGCTGTGGGAAGCCCATCATTCCCTGTGTTATCCCAGCACCATTCCATCTTTTGTGAGTCACAGCCCGACTCTGTGTGGAAATGGTTCAGGAGCTGCAGCCTCATGAACCTGGAGATTTGACATCACTTTCTGTGAATCTAAACCTCAGGGCGCAAGGCTAGGAGGACAGCTTCACTGGTCAGCTCTGCATAGAGGCGAGTGTTTTTTTTGATCCACATTCCCTGTGTACAAAATGTACACTGGGATCCAGCCTGCAGGTCTGGGTCTTCTCCTGACTTGGGCTCTTTTGCATCCTCCATCTCCTGCAGGTTGTGTGTAGGGGTGTGGGAGGTGGAAGGAGGTGGGGAGGGGGTGGGCAGCTCTCACCTAGGGGAGGAGTGTGTCAATCTTCTGTCTCACTGTAAGCTGCTGTTTTTCATCTGGTACAGTCCTGAAACCAAGGACAGCAGTGGGCATCACAATACGACAGCAGCACACGTTTGCTTGAATGGGATGCTCTCTTCATAGACCTGGACCGGGAGTGAGACTGAAGCTTACTGTGCTCCCTGGGCCTCACGTGTTGTGGATTTGGCATCCCACCTGCTGGCTGGAAGCTGTCCTTTGGGCCCTCAGGGCTTGCCTTATTATTTCTTTGGGTTTCTTCTCTAGGAGTTTGTTATTTATGCTCACCATCCTGCTGCTTAGTCTGGTCCTTGCTGTGGCCTTTTTTTTGTGTCTTCTAGAGTTTCAACCCCAATTGTAAGAACTCAAATCTTTTAAAAAAATTTTTTATTGAGATGTAGTTGCTTTACAAGTTGTGCTAATTTTGGGTGTACAGAGAAGTTCAGTTTTCTATAATATGTGTATATATATTTTTAGTTTCTTTTCCAGTGTAAGTTATTGCAAGATACTAAGTATGCTTTCCTGTGCTATACAATGGATCTTTGGTTATCTATTTTATATATAATAGTGTATATGTTTTAATCCCAAACTCCTGATTTATTCCCCACCTTTTCCCAGAAGTCATATTAAATCTTATGGAAGAGTTGCAAAATTCATGACATTGAAAACTGTCTTCTAAATAATGTCATTCTACTCTTTTCAGAGTTGTCATGAAACAGAGAAACAGAAAGATTAACTATGAATTCGAAAATGTCAGCTTGATGGGCTGAGGAGGCATGATCAATAGTGGAGCGGGGTTAATAGGGAAGTCAGTGTAACTATATTTTAAAGTACTCTCATCATCTAAAAGATGAGAATCTAAACCTCAGGGCGCAAGGCTAGGAGGACAGCTTCACTGGTCAGCTCTGCATAGAGGCGAGTGTTTTTGATCCACATTCCTGTGTACAAAATGTACACTGGGATCCAGCCTGCAGGTCTGGGTCTTCTCCTGACTTGGGCTCTTTTGCATCCTCCATCTCCTGCAGGTTGTGTGTGGGGGTGTGGCGAGGTGGAAGGAGGTGGGGAGGGGGTGGGCAGCTCTCACCTAGGGGAGGAGTGTGTCAATCTTCTGTCTCACTGTAAGCTGCTGTTTTTCATCTGGTACAGTCCTGAAACCAAGGACAGCAGTGGGCATCACAATATGACAGCAGCACACGTTTGCTTGAATGGGATGCTCTCTTCATAGACCTGGACCGGGAGTGAGACTGAAGCTTACTGTGCTCCCTGGGCCTCACGTGTTGTGGATTTGGCATCCCACCTGCTGGCTGGAAGCTGTCCTTTGGGCCCTCAGGGCTTGCCTTATTATTTCTTTGGGTTTCTTCTCTAGGAGTTTGTTATTTATGCTCACCATCCTGCTGCTTAGTCTGGTCCTTGCTGTGGCCTTTTTTTTGTGTCTTCTAGAGTTTCAACCCCAATTGTAAGAACTCAAATCTTTTAAAAAAATTTTTTATTGAGATGTAGTTGCTTTACAAGTTGTGCTAATTTTGGGTGTACAGAGAAGTTCAGTTTTCTATAATATGTGTATATATATTTTTAGTTTCTTTTCCAGTGTAAGTTATTGCAAGATACTAAGTATGCTTTCCTGTGCTATACAATGGATCTTTGGTTATCTATTTTATATATAATAGTGTATATGTTTTAATCCCAAACTCCTGATTTATTCCCCACCTTTTCCCAGAAGTCATATTAAATCTTATGGAAGAGTTGCAAAATTCATGACATTGAAAACTGTCTTCTAAATAATGTCATTCTACTCTTTTCAGAGTTGTCATGAAACAGAGAAACAGAAAGATTAACTATGAATTCGAAAATGTCAGCTTGATGGGCTGAGGAGGCATGATCAATAGTGGAGCGGGGTTAATAGGGAAGTCAGTGTAACTATATTTTAAAGTACTCTCATCATCTAAAAAGATGAGAAGAAACATTTATAATGTTGACTTTTGATTTTTAATTAGATTTTAAAATAAAGAAGCCACCTAATTGTAAATTATTGCTAAACTTTTATATTGGCGATAACTATTATAAGTCCAAGACAATGAAAGGAATCCTTGTTTTCATCTTTGGATTTTTTTTTTTAACCTCAACTTACTGTTGAAAAGATTATTGGCAACATACATATATGTATACTATATATGAGATAAAATAAAATTTAAAAATGAAAAAAAGATGCAAAGAAAGTAAGATCACTGCAGAGAGAGAGTCAGGAGGGATTTTGATATTTACAAGGCACTTAAAATAAGTTGCATTTGTGTTTTTGTCAATCATTATTCTTGTTGTAATATTTCTATAATTTTTCAGTTGTATTTATTTCTGGATATGTTATGTAGAACTCTCATTAGAAACAGGATTGAAGGACATTGGAAGTGTTTTACTTTCACGTCTGCATTTGGGCAGGCTATTGGACATTGGTGGACTGGAATGTGAACTCACTGATCACTTTTCCAATCCTGTTATTTTCCAGTGTGGTTTGGAAAAAAATTCTCTACATATGAAGTCAAGAAAGCACACTTCTGGTTAATGAATTTAGTGAGCTTCAGATTTTCCTCTCATGGAGAGTCCTGGAAAATCACTTCAGTCAAGAGGTTATGGGTCACTTATAGAAGAAACCGCTCAGCATACATATGAGACCTAGCATGTTCTGCAGGCTACCATGGATTCTCACCCAACCTCTGATGAATAAAATCAAAACCTACTGATTACTAAGCACTAGAAACAAAGCTTTTCTTTCTTTCTTTCTTTTTTTTTTTGTAGTGTTTAGGTTTATGACTAGTTGGATTTCTCCCAGACTTTGGGGCTAAGTGTAGAAGTTTTACATATGTGTGTGATAACTGAGGAGTGTTGTCTATTATTTATTGGAAGGATCACCTGTAATGAAGTATTTTATAATAATTGTTTTATTGTGGTGTAATTCACACACCCTGTAACCAACATATTTAAAGAGTACAGTTCGGTGGTTCGGCATAATCACAGTTGTGCAGGTTGCACCCCAATCATTTCTGAACTATTTCCATCACTTAGAAAACTCCTATACTCAGTAGCAGTGTAACTATTTTAAAGTACTCTCATCATTGATAGAAGAAACATTTATAATGTTGACTTTTGATTTTTAATTAGATTTTAAAATAAAGAAGCCACCTAATTGTAAATTATTGCTAAACTTTTATATTGGCGATAACTATTATAAGTCCAAGACAATGAAAGGAATCCTTGTTTTCATCTTTGGATTTTTTTTTTTAACCTCAACTTACTGTTGAAAAGATTATTGGCAACATACATATATGTATACTATATATGAGATAAAATAAAATTTAAAAATGAAAAAAAGATGCAAAGAAAGTAAGATCACTGCAGAGAGAGAGTCAGGAGGGATTTTGATATTTACAAGGCACTTAAAATAAGTTGCATTTGTGTTTTTGTCAATCATTATTCTTGTTGTAATATTTCTATAATTTTTCAGTTGTATTTATTTCTGGATATGTTATGTAGAACTCTCATTAGAAACAGGATTGAAGGACATTGGAAGTGTTTTACTTTCACGTCTGCATTTGGGCAGGCTATTGGACATTGGTGGACTGGAATGTGAACTCACTGATCACTTTTCCAATCCTGTTATTTTCCAGTGTGGTTTGGAAAAAAATTCTCTACATATGAAGTCAAGAAAGCACACTTCTGGTTAATGAATTTAGTGAGCTTCAGATTTTCCTCTCATGGAGAGTCCTGGAAAATCACTTCAGTCAAGAGGTTATGGGTCACTTATAGAAGAAACCGCTCAGCATACATATGAGACCTAGCATGTTCTGCAGGCTACCATGGATTCTCACCCAACCTCTGATGAATAAAATCAAAACCTACTGATTACTAAGCACTAGAAACAAAGCTTTTCTTTCTTTCTTTCTTTTTTTTTTTGTAGTGTTTAGGTTTATGACTAGTTGGATTTCTCCCAGACTTTGGGGCTAAGTGTAGAAGTTTTACATATGTGTGTGATAACTGAGGAGTGTTGTCTATTATTTATTGGAAGGATCACCTGTAATGAAGTATTTTATAATAATTGTTTTATTGTGGTGTAATTCACACACCCTGTAACCAACATATTTAAAGAGTACAGTTCGGTGGTTCGGCATAATCACAGTTGTGCAGGTTGCACCCCAATCATTTCTGAACTATTTCCATCACTTGAAAAAATCCTATACTCAGTAGCAGTCACTACCAATCTTCCCACATCCCTGCCCTAGGCAACCACTAAACTACTTTCTCTATAGAGTTGTTTATTCTAGATATTTTATATGAAATGGAATCATATATTAAAGGTATGTGTCTCTTGTGCTTGGCTTTTCTTCACTTAGCATAATCTTAAAGGTTTATCTATTTTGTAGCTTGTGTTAGCCCTTCATTTCTTTTTATTGCCAGATAATATATTCCATTCCTTGCATATACATTCTATTAATCTGTTCATCGACTGGTGGACACTGGAGTTGTTTGCATGTTTTAGCTGTTTATTAATCATGCTACCAGGACTATCTGTGTATAAATTTTTGTGTGGACATGTTTTTATTCCCCTTGGGTATATATGTAGGAGTGGAATTGCTGGGTCATATGGCAACACTATATTTAATTTTTTGAGGAAATGCTGGACTGTTTTCCGAAGTTGCTATACCATTTTGCATTCCTGTTGGCAGTATATGAGCTTTTCCAATTTTCCCACATCCTCACCAGCACTTGGTTATTATGTTTTTTTGTTGTTGTTGGTCTTTAATGCAGTTTTATTTCATTTCATTTTATTTTTTTGCTTTGTATTGTTAGCATTTGTTCCTTCAGGAGAGTGGTATTTATATACCTAAGGAAGTAGGATGTGGTTACCTCTGGTGTGCCTGTGAGGTATAATTTCTGTGCTAGAACCAGCATACTTCTTTGTTTTTGACCTTGACCCGAAATCACAGCATTAACCAAACCACATACATACCACAAGAAGTAATTCTTTTCAGAAGCTCACGTCTGATCTTTTGATTGGATCTTGAGATAGAGCAGATATACATGAGAATACATAAAATATGTGTATAGTTAAAGAAAAGTGTAAAGCAAACAGTCAACCCACCTCGATTATGAAGTAGAAATTTATAGTTCTAGGTGACCATTAATAATGAAGATTGCTGAGAAAGCATATAAATATTATAAAAACACTAATAATCATGAACAGATACCCTCTGTGCCCTTCCCTTTACTCTACCTAACCTCCAGCCCTTTAAATCACTAACCTTTTGGGATAATAATATTTTGTGTTTCTTCCTTGTAGTCTTCCTGCATGCATGTGAGTACATGCATATACACACACACACAGACATGTAGGTTAGTTTACTTGTTTTCAGACTTTAAATGAAACTATTATATGCATCCTCTACTGACTACTTCTACCTCTACTGACTAATTTATGAGTTTCAAAGATATTGTGTGTAACTGTGTTTGTTACTAATAGTGTTCTGGTTTCTTATTTCTACTCTCATCTATTGATGAACATTTGTTCATGGTTTTGGATATTTTGAGCATTGCTGCTATGAACATTCTTGTCTATGTCTCTATGCCTGCAGAAGTTTCTCTGGAATATTTACCGAATAATAGAATTATATAGCTTTACTAGATAATGCCAAGTCTTTCAAAATACTGTAATGCTTTCTTATACAAGCTTATTAATCTTTAGCATCTTCAGATTATTTAAACATTTTCGCAGTCTGATGGATGGTTCTCGTAACGGTCATCATGGTTTTAATTTGTATTTTCGTAAGTGTCTCATTACTTTCAAAATTGTACCTAGCCCATGTGCAGTTAGATTTTTTTTTATTTTCTTGAAGAAAATAGACATTGGGTTAGGTTATATAACTGAGAACTGGTGCACTTAGATGAATATCATCAGATTTTTCTTTTTTTTCAATCCAAAGATTTTTCTCATGCCATATATAATTTTGTTTTATAATGAAGTTTAAAATGTATAGAATTGCTTATTTAGGTTACTAACTTGATGATACCTTTCACCTAACATATTTTGAAAAATTTAACAACCTATCCACAAGAAGTAATTCTTTTCAGAAGCTCACGTCTGATCTTTTGATTGGATCTTGAGATAGAGCAGATATACATGAGAATACATAAAATATGTGTATAGTTAAAGAAAAGTGTAAAGCAAACAGTCAACCCACCTCGATTATGAAGTAGAAATTTATAGTTCTAGGTGACCATTAATAATGAAGATTGCTGAGAAAGCATATAAATATTATAAAAACACTAATAATCATGAACAGATACCTTCTGTGCCCTTCCCTTTACTCTACCTAACCTCCAGCCCTTTAAATCACTAACCTTTTGGGATAATAATATTTTGTGTTTCTTCCTTGTAGTCTTCCTGCATGCATGTGAGTACATGCATATACACACACACACAGACATGTAGGTTAGTTTACTTGTTTTCAGACTTTAAATGAAACTATTATATGCATCCTCTACTGACTACTTCTACCTCTACTGACTAATTTATGAGTTTCAAAGATATTGTGTGTAACTGTGTTTGTTACTAATAGTGTTCTGGTTTCTTATTTCTACTCTCATCTATTGATGAACATTTGTTCATGGTTTTTGGATATTTTGAGCATTGCTGCTATGAACATTCTTGTCTATGTCTCTATGCCTGCAGAAGTTTCTCTGGAATATTTACCGAATAATAGAATTATATAGCTTTACTAGATAATGCCAAGTCTTTCAAAATACTGTAATGCTTTCTTATACAAGCTTATTAATCTTTAGCATCTTCAGATTATTTAAACATTTTCGCAGTCTGATGGATGGTTCTCGTAACGGTCATCATGGTTTTAATTTGTATTTTCGTAAGTGTCTCATTACTTTCAAAATTGTACCTAGCCCATGTGCAGTTAGATTTTTTTTTATTTTCTTGAAGAAAATAGACATTGGGTTAGGTTATATAACTGAGAACTGGTGCACTTAGATGAATATCATCAGATTTTTCTTTTTTTTCAATCCAAAGATTTTTCTCATGCCATATATAATTTTGTTTTATAATGAAGTTTAAAATGTATAGAATTGCTTATTTAGGTTACTAACTTGATGATACCTTTCACCTAACATATAGACAACTACAAGCAATAAGTTTGTGGTGTATATTGATTTTCTGATACTAGTTTATTTGAGGTGTCACTTGCTTATGGTGACTAGAGTGCTTACAATTCAGAAAAACTCACAACATCTAGTTTAAAATACTCTAGATGGTAGAATGTGATACCTTTTGTGTGTGTGTGCGTGCATATGTGTCAGTGTGCCCATGTGTCTATGTGTGCGATTTTGATCTTTTCCACTCGTGTTTTGTGCTAAAGAAAGTACTATTTTAAAAGGAGAAAACAAGTATTCTGAAAACAGTAAGCTAAGTCTTGCTTAATTTAATGAGAAAAAGACTGTCACTTCAAGTATAATGAAGTAGGGGCTTCCCTGGTGGTCCAGTGGGTAATGACACCGCCTTGCAGTGCAAGGAGCGCCGGTTCCATCCCTGGCCTGGGAAGATCCACGTGCTGCGGAGCGGCTGGACCGATGTGTCCAACTAGCAAGCCGGAGCTCTGGAGCGCATGCGCCCAGAGCCGGCGCTCTGCAACGACAGACGCCACCGCGATTGGAGGCCCACACAGGCCGAAGAACAAAGATGGATGAGAATAGATAAATGAAAGACCAATAGAAGTGGCCCACCCGCCTCCCTCCCTCTCCAACCTGTCGCCCCACCCCCTACCCCAAAATAAGAGTATGAGGAAGTGGGCTAAAAGCAGAACGTTTGTTGTGAAATTTTAAAAAATGTTATTAGGAATACTCACTCTAAGACTCCTATCAGAGCAAAGACTTATTTTAGCACACATTACTTGGAAATTTAACTTAAAAAAAAAAAAAAACTTGGTAGAAGAGCTACTGGTGCAGAAGAGGCTGGAGTCAGGCACACCCGAGCGGCTGAGCCGTGTACCCACAGGTAATGCGTCATCTTGTCAGGTGACTTGCAGAGTGAGAAGGAGACAAAAAGTAACAAATTCCTGACTTTATTTTCAGTTCTTGAATATAGATGAATTTAAGTTGTTATTTGGGGCAAGGATGTTTTCTTTGATCACATCAAATATCTTATTAGGTTATGTGCCATGTGCCTGCCATGTCCTCAGTGGTGTCTGACTCTTTGCAACCCCATGGGCTGTAGCCTGCTCAGCTCCTCTGTTCATGGAATTTTCCAGTCAGGAATACTGGAGTGGGTTGCCATTTCCTACTCAAGAGGATTTTCCCATCCCAGGGATCAAATTTACATCTCTTGCATTCTTAACCGCTGTGCCACCTGGGAAGTCTCTATTATTAATTAATAGCATAATTATGTACATGCCTTACTCGTAAGTATTATGTATTTTTCAAGATGTTGCAGGAATATTTGTGTCCTAAGGGTGAATTTTCAGTGAATTTTGTGGGAACGGAGGGTGGTTTCAAGGAGGAGTGAAGCAAGGAGGCTCTGCCATTGATACTGGAAATCAAAATAGGTTTAATTGCTGTAAATGTTTTTATAATTGGATATACTTTAGACTAATAGTTTGTTTCTCCCTGTAATACTATGCAGTATCTTATAAGCTTACTCTAGATAGAATTTGAATGGAAATAAGGTTTTTTTTTTAAACTACACTGCATTTCAGCCCTAAAGTCATAAATCTTTGTTTTGTACAAGTAAAATCCCATTTTATAAACTGTCTCATAAATATGTCCACAAATAGAACAATGTTTACAAAGTGATCGTGGAAGATACAAAAAAGACAAACAGCCAAAAATCATTTACTTACATGAGGGGAGTGTTCACTGCCTTGAATTTTGCTGTAAGCTTCCCAAGTCACATTAGGTTAAGAATCCAGGATATGTATGTTTGTGCTAGAAAATAACTTGGTTTCCAGGAGAGATGGCTTCTTCTAAGTCTTTTTAGAGGCACTTGTTTTATTCTTGGGAGGTATTTCTCTTTCCCAATGCCATGGGAGTTTGAGGCTGGAAGAAGTCGCCTCAGTCTTCCTTTATACACGAAGGGCCTAAAATGCATTGATTTCTGTCAATAACTATATGGATACTTTAGGAAACTATATTTAATTCATTCCAGAAAAGAATTTATTTAAGATTTATTGCATTTTGCCAGGGCCAAAAGTTGCTAGGCCATTTCAGGCTGTTGAAGTAGAAATCAAAGGGAGTAAATTGTACAGAATCAAGAAACTATAAAATATGAACATTTCAGAACACATATTTATATAAAGTTTGGTTCAGATTTTATGTCCCTTATTTATTAATCTAGATCAGAGTATGTGTATGTATTCACACTGGGGAAAAGTAAGTCACCATTTTAAAGCTCACCAATTCATTCTGAATTAGGATTGTAACACCCAAGTTTGTGAATCTCTGCGTTTTTCCAGTATGGAAAATGGACTGTTTTGATCACTGCTATGTTTCTAGTGCCTCAATCAATACCTGTTGCAGGGTAGCCATCTAAATTTTTGTTGAATGAGTTCATGAAATGAATAAATGAATGAATAACCACTGACCTTTTGCTGATGATATGACAGCATATAAGCTATGTTGAGTTGTTTGATCTCTCTCCATTGAAATGCTTCTTACAAATTATAGTCAGAAGTAGCATAATTGAAGAATGCATGTGCTCTTGTCATGGTCTGCTTGTTCCAGACATTCTGGAATCTAAATCCTAACTCTCCTTTGTGTTCAGTTTCCCTTTTAAGAATAATTATGGCTGTCTTAAAAGCTAAAGAGAACTGGAAGAGAACTCTTGGTAGTGCCAACAGTCACTTTTTTCTGTACCTGTTCAGATGCTTGAGAATTTTGGAGGCTTTCATTTCTATTCCTCTTCAGACCTTCCTCAGTGATGATAATAAAGAGTTTGATAATGTTTGTGTCATATAGTTATCTACAAAAGGAATACATTTAGAGAGTGACAGAAAGGAAAAGAGTATCCTATGTACCATTTGCGTTGTCTCATTAACCTTATGGCCCTGCGACGTTCTAACAGTGATTAGCCCATTTTGTTCTTCAGTTGCAAAGTCATGTCTGACTCTTTACAGCTCCATGAACTGCAGCATGCCAGGCTTCAGTTTTTTTTTTTTTTTTCCTAATAGATCAAGAAACCGAGGCTCTCGAATGCTGCATTTGTTCCCTAGAAAATGTGCTTCCTAGAGGCTGCAACTGTGTTGTGTTCACCATTGTGTTTTTATTATGTAGTATTGAGTTGGTGCAAAAGCAACTGCAGTTTTACACTGTTGAATTTTGCCATTTGATAGTGGAATACGTTCTTAAATGTGTTATGTTATACATCATTTTAATGCATATTTATTACTTTATGCTTTTTTGATAGTGACTTATTACTTGCTATTTATTTTATATTTATTTTAGACTATTAGAAATTATGTTAGACAAAAAGCAAATTTTAGGGTTTTTTTATTTGAGTTCAAAGTGGGTCATAAGGCAGTGGAGACAGTTTGCAACATCGGTGGCATATTTAGCCCAAGAGCTGCTAAGGAACATACAGTGCACTGGTGGTTCAAGAAGTTTTGCGAAGGAGATGAGAGCCTTGAAGGTGAAGAGTGTAGTGGCCAGTCATCAGCAGTTGACAATGACCAGTGTGAGAGCCATCATCAAAGCTGATCTCTTACAGCTACTTGAGAAGTTGATGAAGAACTTTGCGTCGACCATTCTATGGTCATTGGACATTTGAAGCAAGTTGGAAAGGTGAAAAGGCTTGATAAATGGGTACTTCATAAGCTGACTGCAAATCAAAAAAAATCATCGTTTTGAAGTGTCGTCTTTCTCTATTCAACAACAAACCATTTCTTGATCAGATTGTGATAAGTGACAAAAAGTGGATATTATGTGACAACTGGTGAACACTCGCTCAGTGGTGAGACTGAGAAGAAGCTCAAAAGCACTTCCCAAAGCCAAACTTATACCAGGAAAAAGGTCATGGTCACTGGTGGTTTGCTGCCCGTCTGATGCACTACAGCTTTCTGAATACATCTGAGAAGCATGTTCAGCAAATTGATGAGATGCACAGAAAACTGCAACACTTGTAGCTGGCATTGGTCAAAAGAAAGGACCGAATTCTTCTGCACAATACCTGACCTCATGTCACACAGCCAATGCTTCAGAAGTTGAACAGACTGGGCTACCAAGTTTTGCTTCATCTGCTATATTCACTTGACCTCTCACCGACTGTCTACCACTTCTTCAAATGTCTTGACAACTTTTTGCAGAGAAAACATTTACACAACCAGCAGGAGGCAGAAAATGCTTTGCAAGTGTTCATCGAATCCTGAAATAAAGATTTTCCACTACAGGAACAAACTTACTTCTCATTGACAAAAATCTGTTGATTGTAATGGTTCCTATTTTGATTAATAAAGATGTGTTTGGGCCTAGTTATAATCATTTAAAATTCACCATCTGAAACCACAGTTACATTTGCACCAATCTAATCCAGAGGTTGGCACATGGTGGGTAAATACTGATTGGCTTTACTTTTGCCTGGGATCACATGATTAGTTAGTGGAGGTAACTGAACTTGTGGTTTTCACTCATTCCATAGCCTCTGAGCTCTTTCACTGTAGTTCTACTTTTCTGAGAGATGATTGCAGGTTACACACATTTCAGAAAAAAATGGTTATGTCCCAGTAGCACGCCTATTTTAGATTTCCCAGAAGGATGGAATTTTGGTGTGGTACCTGTTAATGCTGTAGGGAAGTGAAGGTCTTTTCTCTAATGAGAAAAGACTCATTGACTGTTCATAATGTGTTTACTAATTTTTTATAACGTTCAGCTTACCCTCATTTTTCAAAGTTTTATATTTTCAAATTGTTATAGCATTGAAAATAACTAGGAAAAAAGTGTAACTGATGACTGGCCAGAATTATACACATTGCCATTTGTTAGTTGGATTTGCTTCTATGAGCCCAGTAGTTATATACTGCCCCCTTCTACTCTCTTGCTAATCCCATAAAACTAGATAAGTTGTGTTTTCTTTGACTCTTGGATTTTTGCTGTTTTGCAGTTTTGGGAATCAGGGAAGGCATAGCTATTTTTCTGCCATTCTCTGGCACCTTTTGCCCAGGATGATGTGGAACTGAGCAGCCCATGTCAGTGGAATACTCCAGCTGGCTTCTACCATCTCCTGCAAGCCGACTGTCAAAAGTTTCAGACGTCTCAGTACCTGGTTTTTAAACACAGACATTATTAAATATTAAGATAGAGAAGCTTACAATTTAAATTGTATTTAATAACAAAGGTAACAAATACTTGAAACTCATTTCCTGATTTTTTTTAAAGTACATGTTGCTATTACCTACACTCTTGAGGTTCTTTAGGGCTCTTGTGTTGTAAATGGTGAAAATGCTGTGTAGCAGCATGTGGCTGTGCATGTCTTTTCCAAGTCCTTATTCAGTAATATCTTGTTGCTGGGTTGATATTAGACATGGTGGGAATATTTATACCACAGAAACTGGCAAACACAACAGTCTAGGACAAACCTCCCTCCTTTTTTCCTGGAGAAGCTTTGTTGTTAAATATTTACAACCACACACTCTGTGTGATGCCTAGAAACAAGGAGATGGATACTGCTATCTTTTGTGTTATTTGTTTGGTTACCTTTAAAATATTTAGTCACAGTGAGGGAAAGAAATAGCCTGTTAAGGGGAACAGCGGTGAGGAAGCAGGTTGAAATACAGAGGCATGCCATGGCCTAGAAGCAAACCAGGTCTGCCTCAGATAATGTGTGTGGTAAAGCTATACTGATTATTTCCTGATATTGCAGGTTATTTTAGGGAAATTTGCAGCTCTATAAAATGATTACCCAAATCTTGTTCTCAGCTAAGATCTGTTTATAATAATCATTTAATTTTGGAGTGTAAATGTTATTGCATACAAGCTGTTCTAGAATAATTTCATACATTTTTAGAGTTCAGGGAGTTGGGGATGTATTTGAGACAAAAATGTCTTGGAGTTGCCTTCACTTTTTAAATTGAGGTAAAATCAGTGTGTAATATTATAAGTTTCAGATGTACAGAGTTTCATTTTTTTCCAGACTTTCATTTTTAATGTGTATAGTGACTAATTCAGCATTTTATAATTTAGGTCCACTTGTAGATGCTTATACATACACCTGGCAGGCAAACAGCTAAACTAGATTGCTCAGGGTTTCCCCCGTCCTACCTTGATGTGAAAGGTTTTACTTGTGTCAGTCATATTTTTGAGGGACAGCCCATGTCAGTGGAATACTCCAGCTGGCTTCTACCATCTCCTGCAAGCCGACTGTCAAAAGTTTCAGACGTCTCAGTACCTGGTTTTAAACACAGACATTATTAAATATTAAGATAGAGAAGCTTACAATTTAAATTGTATTTAATAACAAAGGTAACAAATACTTGAAACTCATTTCCTGATTTTTTAAAGTACATGTTGCTATTACCTACACTCTTGAGGTTCTTTAGGGCTCTTGTGTTGTAAATGGTGAAAATGCTGTGTAGCAGCATGTGGCTGTGCATGTCTTTTCCAAGTCCTTATTCAGTAATATCTTGTTGCTGGGTTGATATTAGACATGGTGGGAATATTTATACCACAGAAACTGGCAAACACAACAGTCTAGGACAAACCTCCCTCCTTTTTTCCTGGAGAAGCTTTGTTGTTAAATATTTACAACCACACACTCTGTGTGATGCCTAGAAACAAGGAGATGGATACTGCTATCTTTTGTGTTATTTGTTTGGTTACCTTTAAAATATTTAGTCACAGTGAGGGAAAGAAATAGCCTGTTAAGGGGAACAGCGGTGAGGAAGCAGGTTGAAATACAGAGGCATGCCATGGCCTAGAAGCAAACCAGGTCTGCCTCAGATAATGTGTGTGGTAAAGCTATACTGATTATTTCCTGATATTGCAGGTTATTTTAGGGAAATTTGCAGCTTTATAAAATGATTACCCAAATCTTGTTCTCAGCTAAGATCTGTTTATAATAATCATTTAATTTTGGAGTGTAAATGTTATTGCATACAAGCTGTTCTAGAATAATTTCATACATTTTTAGAGTTCAGGGAGTTGGGTATGTTTTTGAGACAAAAATGTCTTGGAGTTGCCTTCACTTTTTAAATTGAGGTAAAATCAGTGTGTAATATTATAAGTTTCAGATGTACAGAGTTTCATTTTTTTCCAGACTTTCATTTTTAATGTGTATAGTGACTAATTCAGCATTTTATAATTTAGGTCCACTTGTAGATGCTTATACATACACCTGGCAGGCAAACAGCTAAACTAGATTGCTCAGGGTTTCCCCCGTCCTACCTTGATGTGAAAGGTTTTACTTGTGTCAGTCATATTTTTTGAGGGACACCCCAGAACGTGTCACAGATCTTCACCCACAAGCCCTTGGCAGGTCCCATCGATGTTCCTGTTGCAGCTGCCTTCAGCACTTGTGGGCTGCTGAGAGCCGCATCTGTTCTGTCAGCGGTGCACGGCGGCCTTTTAGAGGAGCCACCCAAGGCTTGCCTGAGCCCGGCTCTCGGATGTCGTGCAGTCTTCTGTTGAAGACACACTGTTCTTCAGCCTGTAGAACCAAGCCTGGAGGCATACTTGGGGTGGAGGGATGTGGTCCGGTGCTTTCATGTGCTCACAAACTAGGTACTAAATACTAAATAGATGCAAGGGTTAAATACTTCCTAAAAATATGCTTTTCAAGCCGGATGGCTGTGTTTACTGCAGGGATGGCACATTTGTTGGAAGCAGCATTGAAGTACAGTGGAGATGAGTCATGTATTTCCTAGCCACTTGGCCATATCAAATGATTAAAAACCATTTCATGGATGGGGCTGTGAAGCCAGAAATACCTACAGGGCCTGACTTTGTGATCCTCATTTTTTGGCGGGATGGGGTGGGGGTTGGGGGTTGGGTGGGGGGGGAACTTCTGTTGATATTTCATTTATCTATTTTCTATTTTCATCCATCTTTGTTCTTTGGCCTATGTGGGCCTCCTATCGCGGTGGCGTCTGTCGTCGCAGAGCGCCGGCTCTGGGCGCATGCGCTCCAGAGCTCCGGCTCGGTAATTGGACACATCGGTCCAGCCGCTCCGCAGCACGTGGGATTGTCCCAGGCCAGGGCTCGAACCGGCGCCCCTTGCACTGCAAGGCGGTGTCCTTACCCACTGGACCACCAGGGAAGCCCTGTGATCCTCACTTTTTGCAAAGAGCAGGCTGAGCTTAACTCATCCTCCTTGGGGAGCATGTTGTGTAACACTGAATGATGAAAGTAGCGCAGGTGTCCAGTAGGTTGTTCTGGTGCATTCACTTCTCCTGGGTGAGTTACGTCATTCTCTGTACCCAAAGCTAGCTGTTAATATTTCCATTTAAATAGCACTTGAAGAAAATTCTCATAGTGTCTTATGTGTGCCACAAAGAAGGAAATTCATTGCTTAATTAAATTTAAAAACAACATTTAAAAAAATGAGATAACCCTGAAAGGCTGACCACAACACATCAGTTGAAGCTACTGTGGTCAGTTTCCATCCTGCCCTGAGATTTTACACAAAAATGACTTCCTACCAAGGTTTTCCATTTACCTGCCTTCAGGTAGGATTTTTTAACACTCAAATCTAAGTTTTGGGTCTAAATTTTATTATCTTGGTTACTTAACTGACATGTTTAAGTTCTCCTCCAGCTTTCCCTACTGACAAAATGCAAGTCTAGAGGGGACAGTTATTTCCTAATGCGATAGGTTCCTGCAGCATTTTCCTCCCATGTTGCTAGCTGTACCTTCTTTGTTATTCTTTAGTTGACTGTAGAGTATTCAAGATTGTGGACAAATCAGATATTTGTTGTCCCCCCCCCCCCCCCCCCGCCCCCGGATTCTCCTGCCAAATGAACAAGCCACAGGCACCACATAGAAGGCTAGGGGGTCAGGGGAGGTACCACCACTTCACCTTTGCTGTGATGCTGGTTACGGTTAGGAGGGAAGCAAGGTTATGATTCATTGCTTACAAGTGAGTTGTTTCTTACTTGCCTGTGGTTGCCTCTGGTCGCCTCTGGTCTCCATTCTAAGATGGCCCCCATGGCTGATGGGAGGAGAGGAAGAAAGGGTAGGATGACTTGTTCCCCTCCTCCTTGCTCCAGGAAGAAGAGCACGTGAGGAAGGCAAGCCTACAGTGGATGGAGATTGTTGGAATGTTATACAGAACCCGACTGTGTATAGTTACTGCTCCTTTCACTTGCTCTCCTCTCAGCTTCCTAGGTGAACCAGGAGAGCTCAGATGAAACGTTTAGTAAATTTAAGTTTTAGCAAAGAGTAGGACACAGCTGAGCACACTTAGACGCACAACCTTCAGCTAAATGAAACATGCCCTTCCCATGATAGATCTCTTTCCTTTTTTTTTTTTTTAATAGTTTTAAGTTCAGACCAAGACAGTTGAATTTCATTATGCAAATCTTCGAGCCACTTTTGTAGCATTACTGTCTTAGTATTGCTCTAATGTTAAAAGTCTTCTCTGTTTACTGTAAGATAAAACCTTTGTGGTTGATTGGAAAAGAAAGGGACTCCTTGGAGGCCCTTGCATGAGGGACTGTATGAAGACAGACAGCTGAGACGTGGGCACAAAGGCCTTCTGTGCTGCGTCTCTGTGGCCTTACAGAGGTGGTGAGCCGGTCCCAGAGGCTGACTTCAAAACCAAGTTGCTCCTTTATTTACAAAATGACTTCCTACCAAGGTTTTCCATTTACCTGCTTGGTTTTACTCAAATCTAAGTTTTGGGTCTAAATTTTATTATCTTGGTTACTTAACTGACATGTTTAAGTTCTCCTCCAGCTTTCCCTACTGACAAAATGCAAGTCTAGAGGGGACAGTTATTTCCTAATGCGATAGGTTCCTGCAGCATTTTCCTCCCATGTTGCTAGCTGTACCTTCTTTGTTATTCTTTAGTTGACTGTAGAGTATTCAAGATTGTGGACAAATCAGATATTTGTTGTCCACCCCCCCCGGATTCTCCTGCCAAATGAACAAGCCACAGGCACCACATAGAAGGCTAGGGGTCAGGGAGGTACCACCACTTCACCTTTGCTGTGATGCTGGTTACGGTTAGGAGGGAAGCAAGGTTATGATTCATTGCTTACAAGTGAGTTGTTTCTTACTTGCCTGTGGTTGCCTCTGGTCGCCTCTGGTCTCCATTCTAAGAGGGCCCCCCATGGCTGATGGGAGGAGAGGAAGAAAGGGTAGGATGACTTGTTCCCCTCCTCCTTGCTCCAGGAAGAAGAGCACGTGAGGAAGGCAAGCCTACAGTGGATGGAGATTGTTGGAATGTTATACAGAACCCGACTGTGTATAGTTACTGCTCCTTTCACTTGCTCTCCTCTCAGCTTCCTAGGTGAACCAGGAGAGCTCAGATGAAACGTTTAGTAAATTTAAGTTTTAGCAAAGAGTAGGACACAGCTGAGCACACTTAGACGCACAACCTTCAGCTAAATGAAACATGCCCTTCCCATGATAGATCTCTTTCCTTTTTTTTTTAATAGTTTTAAGTTCAGACCAAGACAGTTGAATTTCATTATGCAAATCTTCGAGCCACTTTTGTAGCATTACTGTCTTAGTATTGCTCTAATGTTAAAAGTCTTCTCTGTTTACTGTAAGATAAAACCTTTGTGGTTGATTGGAAAAGAAAGGGACTCCTTGGAGGCCCTTGCATGAGGGACTGTATGAAGACAGACAGCTGAGACGTGGGCACAAAGGCCTTCTGTGCTGCGTCTCTGTGGCCTTACAGAGGTGGTGAGCCGGTCCCAGAGGCTGACTTCAAAACCAAGTTGCTCCTTTATTTACAAAACAAAGCGACACTCTGGCAAGTACACAGACGTTTCATGAGATACTAAGACAGACTAAGAACATACTTTAAAAGCACATGGTTCAAATGTGCATGCTCATCTTCTCTAAAAACAAACTGCAGTTTTATAATCTAGTACTCATACTTCTTCGTTTAAGAAAATTCTTCTTGGTTTATTTCTGTTTTTTTGTCCTGTTGTAGATGTGACACACATTACTACTGGAAACTCGGATGCCCAGCATTCCTCCTCCACCCTGCCATTCTTTTTATTAAAGCATGAGATGTCTTTTAAAAACTCTTTTCATTTATTAGTACGAATAGGTAACATAACACTGGTGGAAATGGGCTGCGGGAGGTTTAGAGGGAGGAATCACATTCTTTTGGCATTCCTGGGAGGAAAACAGCTGTATTAACCACTGGGGGGTGTCGGGTGGGAGGGGGCCATGTAGGGGCATCTCCCTGGACGCCGAGAATTCCAGTGTGTTACAGCTGAGCATAGACAGCTTGGCAGAGTTAGGCCTGCAGCCAGTGTGCATGCGTGTTACAGTTCTGACTATTAGCCAACAGAAAACAGCTGTATACATTACTAATGGAAGTACTTTGAAATAAAAAAATCCAGTAGTAGGGTTTCCCCCTGTGAACACCATATGTGTACAGTGGTTTTGCCCTGTATCTGCCCTGTATTTTGGCACCATTGTTCAGGGATACAGAGGGAGGCCAGCCCTTGAGAGGTGGCCTTGTGGTGAAAGTAGATATGTTGGTAGCAAAATAAGGTATGTTGTAGTGGACTAGAAGCAATTTCAGGTTTATTATTTTAAGAGAGTCATTGCTGCCCGGCCAGTCATTCCATTCCTCCTCCTTTGTTTTTTGTTAAAAAGAAAACATTGTGTGTCTGCAAACCTATGCTTCATTATCAGGCCTTAGACACACAGTGGTCTAAATCATTTAGTAGCTTTAAGTGCTTTCAGTAGGTAAATGGTAGTTGAAGGGATTTATAATTTGATGTGTATTTCTGGAAACGGACATTTTTGTTGTTGTTGTTCCCTGTGGGAATTTCCGTATTTTTTCTGGAGTACATTTAACCTGTGGCCAAAAGTTACCTAGATCTCAGTTTCTGGATTTCTTAAAAAACTGTGATTGAGGAATGTCTAAGACTAGAAGTAGAAATATCTAGAATTACCTAGATTTCTATTTATGGATTTTGTGTGTATGATAAATAAGGAATATGAATCCTGAGACTACAAATCAGAGAGAAAATTCAAAGATCCTATCTATTCTTTATTTTATTTTATTTTTTGGTTCCAAAACAATATGTTTCTTGGGGGAAGGAAAATTCCTGACTGGTCCTGGGGAAGAAATGAAGTAGAACTGGTACTGAAAAACTCTTTCTTTCTGTGGGAGCACAGCAAAAATACTTTTCCAAGAACTTGCCTGGGGAATTTCCAGATTCTTTTTAAACCTTTACATGTCAGATAGCTTAATATAAATACAGGTTTAGACATATTGTTTGGATATTTCAATACCGATTTTTAGTATGTAGTTTTATCACGCAAGTCTTCTGTTTTCCACTTGTATCAAGTCACGGTTTTTAAAAATCACAAATACAGAGAGTCTATTTCTTTTCCTTTCTTTCATTTAAAGAAATTCTTCAATGAAAGTTGAGAGCTCAGAAGTGGGTTGCTGAGGGTTGATTAATATTCTGAGTGATGTCAGTTTTGCCCCAGCTTTACTTAATCTTTTAATGCCTCTTATCCATGTAATATGGGCATTGAAATGGTTCTGTAGTTTGTTGTGAGAAAATCCCAGTAAAGTCATTTATAGAAGACTTTTAAATTATTAACTTTTGCTAAGAAGTCTATTAAGGGAATTCTCCTTTCTGCATGTCTTAAGTTAGAGAAAAAGAAACTGGAATTAGTTTATAGTGTTAGAAATACAATACATTGAGGGAGGAATATTATGAGAATTTGGCTCTGGGGTAAATGACAAGCCAATTTGTAGAATTCCTTTTCCTTTTGCTTGACATAAAGGTTATTTGTTTCCTCTTTTGGGTTTCTTCCTGGTGCTGGCCCTGTGCTTTGGAAATTTGTGGAGGAGCAGGGATCGAGTACATTTCAGTAGGTAAATGGTAGTTGAAGATTTATAATTTGATGTGTATTTCTGGAAACGGACATTTTGTTGTTGCCTGTGAATTTCCGTATTTTTCTGGAGTACATTTAACCTGTGGCCAAAGTTACCTAGATCTCAGTTTCTGGATTTCTTAAAAAACTGTGATTGAGGAATGTCTAAGACTAGAAGTAGAAATATCTAGAATTACCTAGATTTCTATTTATGGATTTTGTGTGTATGATAAATAAGGAATATGAATCCTGAGACTACAAATCAGAGAGAAAATTCAAAGATCCTATCTATTCTTTATTTTATTTTATTTTTTGGTTCCAAAACAATATGTTTCTTGGGGGAAGGAAAATTCCTGACTGGTCCTGGGGAAGAAATGAAGTAGAACTGGTACTGAAAAACTCTTTCTTTCTGTGGGAGCACAGCAAAATACTTTTCCAAGAACTTGCCTGGGGAATTTCCAGATTCTTTTTAAACCTTTACATGTCAGATAGCTTAATATAAATACAGGTTTAGACATATTGTTTGGATATTTCAATACCGATTTTTAGTATGTAGTTTTATCACGCAAGTCTTCTGTTTTCCACTTGTATCAAGTCACGGTTTTTAAAAATCACAAATACAGAGAGTCTATTTCTTTTCCTTTCTTTCATTTAAAGAAATTCTTCAATGAAAGTTGAGAGCTCAGAAGTGGGTTGCTGAGGGTTGATTAATATTCTGAGTGATGTCAGTTTTGCCCCAGCTTTACTTAATCTTTTAATGCCTCTTATCCATGTAATATGGGCATTGAAATGGTTCTGTAGTTTGTTGTGAGAAAATCCCAGTAAAGTCATTTATAGAAGACTTTTAAATTATTAACTTTTGCTAAGAAGTCTATTAAGGGAATTCTCCTTTCTGCATGTCTTAAGTTAGAGAAAAAGAAACTGGAATTAGTTTATAGTGTTAGAAATACAATACATTGAGGGAGGAATATTATGAGAATTTGGCTCTGGGGTAAATGACAAGCCAATTTGTAGAATTCCTTTTTTTTCCTTTTTGCTTGACATAAAGGTTATTTGTTTCCTCTTTTGGGTTTCTTCCTGGTGCTGGCCCTGTGCTTTGTGTCACAGACTTTTGAATTTTAGTGGAGGAGGGGGGCGCAGGTGGGCCACTTCTATTGATCTTTATCTATTTTCATCTGTCTTTGTTCTTTGGCCCGTGTGGGCCTCCCATCGCCGTGGCCTCTGTTGTCACAGAGCACCGGCTCTGGGCGCATGTGCTCCACAGCTCCAGCTCAGTAATTGGACACATCGGTCCAGCCGCTCCGCGGCACATGGGATCTTCCCAGGCCAGGGATCGAACTGGCGCCCCTTGCACTGCAAGGCGGTGTCCTTACCCACTGGACTACCAGGGAAGCCCCATGTCACAGACTTTTATTACAAGGGTTCTCAACTTGTCTATTAGCATTTTATAATAAAGCTTTAGGTTAGCAAACACCTTAATAGAGATTTCTCTTTGAAGGTACAAGGGGTAAACAATTCTGATGGGTTCTTCAAACCCACTGCTCCTGGAAGAAGACTTTATGTGTAATATTGGGGTCTGTGGTGTGAATCATATTGAAGATATCTGAAGCTTTATGATGTTCTGGGAAGAGAAGGCTGTGGCAAGGAAATAGGAGTGGTAGCTGCTGCCAGTGAGACTCAGTGTTGATATAGCATGGTTCAGGAATGTGTTCTTTATAGGGAAACCTCTGAGTCCATCCGCAAACTGAGAATCCTTTCATGCGTGCAGTAGAAGATGCCCACTGGTGGAATGTCTCTGAGCTCCATGACACCTCCTCAGACGGGGAATTCAGGCTGCTCTTGGTTGGGGCTGTGAAAACTGCCACATCCACACTTCCAGGTGCAGGATGACTCCTGTTTTCCGTGACCACCAGCTCAATTCATCATTCAACTTGTTATGACCGAAAAAATTTGAGCGTATTTGGGAAAGGCCATCCTTGGTCCCTAGTGGGAATATTCTAAAAGATCAGACGTTTCCACGTACTGAAGCTTATTCAGAAAAGTAGTTTTGTTTTGTTTTTTTTCTTCTGCTTGCTTTGTTTTCTGCTCCATGTTATATAGTCTTGTGATTCGAAACCAGTTTTTACAACGTGAAGTCCAACATTCAGACTATTATTTTTAGCTCCCCAAATCACGAAGATCAACTGTTTAAAAATCCCAAATCTGAATGGTTGTCTCTTCCGACTAAAATTCTTTCTAGTACTTTCAAGCCAATGGGAAGGAAAATATAAACAATTTGTTAATTGCAACAGCTGTTCCCTGAGTATCTTTATGTTAATGTTTTGAATTGGCAGATTTGAAAGATTTTTAGAATGAGCATCTCGATTAATGTAGCCTATTCAAACTTCAGTCTTGAGAAGTGGAATCAGTCACTTCAGAACAAACAGAAGCCTGACACAGATTGAGAGGGTGACTGCAAAGGCCTGGTTGAAATTTCTATAAAATTGTAGGCAAGAGTGAAGACAAATGGTCCTGGTTAGGCCGTGGGGGAACAGCCTCTTATTGGATTTAGTATGCTGTTTATCTAGCTGCTGTGGTAAATGAGGTGAAGTCCTTTGCGTATACAGTTAATTCCCAATTATTCATACATGCTTGGGCCAAATTGCTGATTCTCTATGGACTTTGGAGACCTTTCCTCTGGCCCACCCTCCCCATTTGTTGTCCATCCGGTCCCATGGCCTGATTTCCTCTACACTCCAGCTTTCTCAGAGGGGTTCCCAGCTGCTCTCCTCATTTCTACTTCTGTTTCCTTATCAGGCCCCTGCCACTTTGCTCTCTGCCAGTTCAGGGTTCTTGTCTGATGCTACTTTCCTTAGTTATCTCAGGTTAGTGAAAACTAGGGAAAACTCTGTGGAAGATGGGGTTTGCTGCTCCTCCTTGCTTTTCTTCTGTGACCCACGGGCAGCTCCATGACACCTCCTCAGACGGGTCAGGCTGCTCTTGGTTGGGGCTGTGAAAACTGCCACATCCACACTTCCAGGTGCAGGATGACTCCTGTTTTCCGTGACCACCAGCTCAATTCATCATTCAACTTGTTATGACCGAAAAAATTTGAGCGTATTTGGGAAAGGCCATCCTTGGTCCCTAGTGGGAATATTCTAAAAGATCAGACGTTTCCACGTACTGAAGCTTATTCAGAAAAGTAGTTTTGTTTTGTTTTTTTTCTTCTGCTTGCTTTGTTTTCTGCTCCATGTTATATAGTCTTGTGATTCGAAACCAGTTTTTACAACGTGAAGTCCAACATTCAGACTATTATTTTTAGCTCCCCAAATCACGAAGATCAACTGTTTAAAAATCCCAAATCTGAATGGTTGTCTCTTCCGACTAAAATTCTTTCTAGTACTTTCAAGCCAATGGGAAGGAAAATATAAACAATTTGTTAATTGCAACAGCTGTTCCCTGAGTATCTTTATGTTAATGTTTTGAATTGGCAGATTTGAAAGATTTTTAGAATGAGCATCTCGATTAATGTAGCCTATTCAAACTTCAGTCTTGAGAAGTGGAATCAGTCACTTCAGAACAAACAGAAGCCTGACACAGATTGAGAGGGTGACTGCAAAGGCCTGGTTGAAATTTCTATAAAATTGTAGGCAAGAGTGAAGACAAATGGTCCTGGTTAGGCCGTGGGGGAACAGCCTCTTATTGGATTTAGTATGCTGTTTATCTAGCTGCTGTGGTAAATGAGGTGAAGTCCTTTGCGTATACAGTTAATTCCCAATTATTCATACATGCTTGGGCCAAATTGCTGATTCTCTATGGACTTTGGAGACCTTTCCTCTGGCCCACCCTCCCCATTTGTTGTCCATCCGGTCCCATGGCCTGATTTCCTCTCTCTCCAGGCTTTCTCAGAGGGGTTCCCAGCTGCTCTCCTCATTTCTACTTCTGTTTCCTTATCAGGCCCCTGCCACTTTGCTCTCTGCCAGTTCAGGGTTCTTGTCTGATGCTACTTTCCTTAGTTATCTCAGGTTAGTGATAAACTGTCTAGGGAAAACTCTGTGGAAGATGGGGTTTGCTGCTCCTCCTTGCTTTTCTTCCGGTCATCTTTGGGCTTTAGTGGAATGAAGGCCTGGACATAAGTAGAGAAAGTATGTCAGTCTCTCAGTCGTGTCCGACTCTGTGCATCCCCATGAACTGTAGCCCACGAGGCTATGTGCTCTGTTCATGGAATTCTCCAGGCACAAATACTGGTGTAGCTAGCCATATCTTTCCAATCCAGGGGTCGAACCTGGGTCCCCTGCATTGCAGGCAGATTCTTTATCATCTGTGCCACCAGGGAAGCTAAGTAGAGAAAGGATTTTCCCTAAAATCCTTTCCAAACTATTGTTTTAAATGGTTTCTTCAGGATTCTACAGGTCTGTGGAGGAGATGTTATAGCTAAATGCTTAAATAGTCTTTTCCTCCTCCTCTTTCTTTTTTTGTTCTCAAGTGTCTCTTCCTGATGTAGATAATTAGAAAAGGGCCCTTTAGAGTATGTGTATCTGGGGAAAGTTTAACTTTGGGATGGAGCTGGAGCTTCGGTAGGAAGAGTGACCTTGAATAGCTCTTCCTTAACAAATGACTGATTTATTGAATTCTTGTATTTTGAAGACTGTGGAATATATAAAATTATTTTGACCGGGATTCTGCTTTTAAACAGATTTAAATAAATTCAGAAGAGGAGTCTACACAGAAAAGCATAAATCTTAAGCCAGTATATAAACACATGATTAACAAATTTGAGAAACTTGCAGATCAGGGCTCTCCCAGGAGGTCATTGTTTCTCTGGTGAGGGACCAGAGTTAGTAGAGATGTAAAAATTCTGCCCTAATAGTCCTTGCTTACACTGAGGGGATGGAAATGAAAACTCTTCTATACCAAATAAGTTTCTCTCTTTTGTCTCCTTTGTCTCTGCCTCTCTGTTTCTCAGAGGGGTTCCCAGCTGCTCTCCTCATTTCTACTTCTGTTTCCTTATCAGGCCCCTGCCACTTTGCTCTCTGCCAGTTCAGGGTTCTTGTCTGATGCTACTTTCCTTAGTTATCTCAGGTTAGTGATAAACTGTCTAGGGAAAACTCTGTGGAAGATGGGGTTTGCTGCTCCTCCTTGCTTTTCTTCCGGTCATCTTTGGGCTTTAGTGGAATGAAGGCCTGGACATAAGTAGAGAAAGTATGTCAGTCTCTCAGTCGTGTCCGACTCTGTGCATCCCCATGAACTGTAGCCCACGAGGCTATGTGCTCTGTTCATGGAATTCTCCAGGCACAAATACTGGTGTAGCTAGCCATATCTTTCCAATCCAGGGGTCGAACCTGGGTCCCCTGCATTGCAGGCAGATTCTTTATCATCTGTGCCACCAGGGAAGCTAAGTAGAGAAAGGATTTTCCCTAAAATCCTTTCCAAACTATTGTTTTAAATGGTTTCTTCAGGATTCTACAGGTCTGTGGAGGAGATGTTATAGCTAAATGCTTAAATAGTCTTTTCCTCCTCCTCTTTCTTTTTTTGTTCTCAAGTGTCTCTTCCTGATGTAGATAATTAGAAAAGGGCCCTTTAGAGTATGTGTATCTGGGGAAAGTTTAACTTTGGGATGGAGCTGGAGCTTCGGTAGGAAGAGTGACCTTGAATAGCTCTTCCTTAACAAATGACTGATTTATTGAATTCTTGTATTTTGAAGACTGTGGAATATATAAAATTATTTTGACCGGGATTCTGCTTTTAAACAGATTTAAATAAATTCAGAAGAGGAGTCTACACAGAAAAGCATAAATCTTAAGCCAGTATATAAACACATGATTAACAAATTTGAGAAACTTGCAGATCAGGGCTCTCCCAGGAGGTCATTGTTTCTCTGGTGAGGGACCAGAGTTAGTAGAGATGTAAAAATTCTGCCCTAATAGTCCTTGCTTACACTGAGGGGATGGAAATGAAAACTCTTCTATACCAAATAAGTTTCTCTCTTTTTGTCTCCTTTTTGTCTCTGCCTCTCTGTTTCTCTATTTATATTTACTTTTTTTTTTTTTTCCTGGCCATAGTCATGAGGGATCTTAATTCTCTGACTAAGGGTCAAACCCAGACCCCTGCATTGGGAGTGTGGGGTCTTAACCATTGGAAATCTTAACTGGAGAAGTCCCTATGCAATTTTTATTTTATTTTATTTTATTTTATTTTGGGGGCGGAGGGGCAGGCATACTGGGAGGGAGGGGGTGGGCAGGCCGCTTCTGTTGGTCTTTCATTTATCTATTTTCATCTATCTTTGTTCTTTGGCCCGTGTGGGCCTCCCATCGCCGTGGCCTCTGTTGTCACAGAGCACCGGCTCTGGGTGCATGCGCTCCAGAGCTCCGGCTCGGAAATTGGACACATCCGTCCAGCTGCTCAGCAGCACGTGGGATCTTCCCAGGCCAGGGATCGCACCGGTGCCCGTTGCACTACATGGCGGTGTCCTTACCCACTGGACCACCAGGGAAGCCCCTTATACAATTTTTTAAACCTACTTTTCTTTTTTGAATATGAAATGTCTGCAGAGAATATAATCTCCTCCCATTAATTCAGGGCTTATTTGACCGACATACTGGTTAAAGAAATAGGATTCTGTGCTCAATTCCCAAACCAACCCCTGGCCAAGCAATTGGCTGAAAAGGCCTTTGATTAGCCGATCAGATTTGAGGTAGATCAGCCCTGAAACCTGTGTGCACTGGATTCATAGAAGAGCCCTTTACTTTCTCACACTAGCACCTGATGTCATTGCTTCTTCTGCGAAGACTGTGGAATATATAAAATTATTTTGACCGGGATTCTGCTTTTAAACAGATTTAAATAAATTCAGAAGAGGAGTCTACACAGAAAAGCATAAATCTTAAGCCAGTATATAAACACATGATTAACAAATTTGAGAAACTTGCAGATCAGGGCTCTCCCAGGAGGTCATTGTTTCTCTGGTGAGGGACCAGAGTTAGTAGAGATGTAAAAATTCTGCCCTAATAGTCCTTGCTTACACTGAGGGGATGGAAATGAAAACTCTTCTATACCAAATAAGTTTCTCTCTTTTTGTCTCCTTTTTGTCTCTGCCTCTCTGTTTCTCTATTTATATTTACTTTTTTTTTTTTTTCCTGGCCATAGTCATGAGGGATCTTAATTCTCTGACTAAGGGTCAAACCCAGACCCCTGCATTGGGAGTGTGGGGTCTTAACCATTGGAAATCTTAACTGGAGAAGTCCCTATGCAATTTTTATTTTATTTTATTTTATTTTATTTTGGGGGCGGAGGGGCAGGCATACTGGGGAGGGAGGGGGTGGGCAGGCCGCTTCTGTTGGTCTTTCATTTATCTATTTTCATCTATCTTTGTTCTTTGGCCCGTGTGGGCCTCCCATCGCCGTGGCCTCTGTTGTCACAGAGCACCGGCTCTGGGCGCATGCGCTCCAGAGCTCCGGCTCGGAAATTGGACACATCCGTCCAGCTGCTCAGCAGCACGTGGGATCTTCCCAGGCCAGGGATCGCACCGGTGCCCGTTGCACTGCATGGCGGTGTCCTTACCCACTGGACCACCAGGGAAGCCCCTTATACAATTTTTTAAACCTACTTTTCTTTTTTGAATATGAAATGTCTGCAGAGAATATAATCTCCTCCCATTAATTCAGGGCTTATTTGACCGACATACTGGTTAAAGAAATAGGATTCTGTGCTCAATTCCCAAACCAACCCCTGGCCAAGCAATTGGCTGAAAAGGCCTTTGATTAGCCGATCAGATTTGAGGTAGATCAGCCCTGAAACCTGTGTGCACTGGATTCATAGAAGAGCCCTTTACTCTCACACTAGCACCTGATGTCATTGCTTCTGGTTCTGCAGAAACTTTTAGTTTCTCAGAACAAGGAGATTACAGTCAGCAAATTTTAAAGAATGGGAGCTATCAGAGAGAGAGGTATAATAACAGCAAGGCTGAAACTACAAGAAGTGAACACTAGAGTTCCTAGAGCATGGTAGTTTTTAGTGGGATTTCCGTTTAAAGCACTGGTACTTTTAAGAGGCTTAACCTTCCATGGGATACCTCAACTCGTTGTTTATATTCATGAGATGTCTTTTGTTAGTTGCCTTGAAATAATTGCCAAACACAAATAATCTCTGAATTGGGTTTGAAAGCCTAGTTCCTACTGAAACTGCAGATTTCATGGGGAGGATGGAAGAGGGGCCAGTGATTAGAGTTGATTCTGGAGTGTTCCTTCAGAGCAGCGGTCCTCCACCTTTTTGGTACCAGGGACCAGTTTCGTACAAGACAGTTTTTCCCTTGTTGGGGGCAGAGAGGATGGTTTCGGGATGATTCAAGTGATTTACATGTATCGAGCATTTTATTTCTGTTACTGTTATCTTTGCTTCACCTCAGATCGTCAGGCTGGTGGTTGGGGACTCCTGTCCTAGAATTCCTCCCAGGATGATGATGGGCAGTGAGACCCTGTGAGACGGCTCTGGGGCTGGAGCTTATCTGAAACTGTAGCTTGGTGGTTAAGGGAGGCTCACCAAACTTTCCTGAATTACCTGTGTGCATGAGTGTGTCCTAAGTGGCTTCACTCAGGTCTGATTCTTTCCGATCCTACGGACTGTAGTCTGCCAGGCTCCTCTGTCCCCTGCGTCTCTAGGTCTCTTGCGTTGACAGGTGGGTTTTTTACCACTAGTGCTACCTGCCTATTAAATATTCACTTTCCTGGGCCTAATCCTAGGCCTACCAAATCATCCTCGGGGAGCAAAGATCTGAGAATCCGCATTTTACCAGCCTTCTTGGACATTTCTTTTGTACTTTAGCTGCTTGCAAGAAGTTGCAGCCTTTTGAAGTTTGAAGTTGCCAGGTGCCAAACTGTGCCTTTGGGTAGCAGGGAAGAGTTACTGTGGTGGTTCAGTCAGATGCCTGCTAGGGACTCCCAACGCTACAGGGCAACTAATTGTAGTTCTGAGCCTTCTAAGAACAAGGAGATTACAGTCAGCAAATTTTAAAGAATGGGAGCTATCAGAGAGAGAGGTATAATAACAGCAAGGCTGAAACTACAAGAAGTGAACACTAGAGTTCCTAGAGCATGGTAGTTTTTAGTGGGATTTCCGTTTAAAGCACTGGTACTTTTAAGAGGCTTAACCTTCCATGGGATACCTCAACTCGTTGTTTATATTCATGAGATGTCTTTTGTTAGTTGCCTTGAAATAATTGCCAAACACAAATAATCTCTGAATTGGGTTTGAAAGCCTAGTTCCTACTGAAACTGCAGATTTCATGGGGAGGATGGAAGAGGGGCCAGTGATTAGAGTTGATTCTGGAGTGTTCCTTCAGAGCAGCGGTCCTCCACCTTTTTGGTACCAGGGACCAGTTTCGTACAAGACAGTTTTTCCCTTGATGGGGGCAGAGAGGATGGTTTCGGGATGATTCAAGTGATTTACATGTATCGAGCATTTTATTTCTGTTACTGTTATCTTTGCTTCACCTCAGATCGTCAGGCTGGTGGTTGGGGACTCCTGTCCTAGAATTCCTCCCAGGATGATGATGGGCAGTGAGACCCTGTGAGACGGCTCTGGGGCTGGAGCTTATCTGAAACTGTAGCTTGGTGGTTAAGGGAGGCTCACCAAACTTTCCTGAATTACCTGTGTGCATGAGTGTGTCCTAAGTGGCTTCACTCAGGTCTGATTCTTTCCGATCCTACGGACTGTAGTCTGCCAGGCTCCTCTGTCCCCTGCGTCTCTAGGTCTCTTGCGTTGACAGGTGGGTTTTTTACCACTAGTGCTACCTGCCTATTAAATATTCACTTTCCTGGGCCTAATCCTAGGCCTACCAAATCATCCTCGGGGAGCAAAGATCTGAGAATCCGCATTTTACCAGCCTTCTTGGACATTTCTTTTGTACTTTAGCTGCTTGCAAGAAGTTGCAGCCTTTTGAAGTTTGAAGTTGCCAGGTGCCAAACTGTGCCTTTGGGTAGCAGGGAAGAGTTACTGTGGTGGTTCAGTCAGAGCTGACCAACAATGTTACAGAGTCAAGGGACTCCCAAACGTCTCTACCATCTTGGAAATAAAGGTGTAAGACTTATGTATTGAAAGTTTATTATCTGCTACACTTAATTGGTATAATTTCCCCAATAACCTTGGAGAAGCTATCATTTTTATCACCCCCAATTTTTCACCCAGGGGCAAGTTGAGGATCATAAAGAGTTCACCAAGGAGCTGGACTTGAGCTGTGCTCTGTCTGAGCCTGAAGCTGAGCGTCTCAGCCTCTGTCCATTCTGGATTGCCAAGTGAGGATGGTCAGAGCCAGTGGGGCAAGGGGCGGCAGGTGGAGGCGAGGACATCACTGCAGTGGTGCACTGGTGCGGTCGGGATGCTGGTCCATGGAAGTCAGACTCAAACCCAGTACGCACGCTACGTTGCTGTGTGAATTCAGGCCCTTGGAGAGACCCTTGTAGGATGCTAGGTGCTTTGCCACCTGAAAGCACTAAAGCAAGGTAGAACAAAAGATCACAGGTTCTACTTAAAACTGCTTGTGAACTTTTTATAAGACGTTGCAACTCAATACTCAGATGCTTTTTTCTTGACAGATGGTGTGATTCAGACTGGTAAGAGTTAAGGGGCCAGTGTAATGTTTTGCAGGGAATCAAGGCTATGGTTGCAGGAACAACAAGAGAAAAAGCAAGGGAAGAAAGTACCAAAAACCTGATGAGTGGAGACCGAATGAGCCTGATGTTCTGTAATCCCACATTCTTGTCATTTTACTATGTCCTAGAACCAGAGATAGCTGGAGAGAGTGATGGTATGAGGGATAAGAATGTGAGCTCTAACTGAAGTTCACAGATAAGGGCATTTGGAAGAAGCTTAAGGTAGTTCAGGGTAAAAAGCCCACGCCACCTTCTGAGAGCTTCAGCCTTTTACTTCCACATTGCCCCATTCAGCTCCCTCGCACACCCAATGGGCAAGCGCTGGTACTTCTGATCTTCATATTTCTGCCTTGTGATTAAATGTGGTTACCATAGACATTATTAGTCTTTGACCAGAAAATTGCTTTGTCTTTGGAAGGTATGGATTTTAAATGGTTTTCTGCATATTTGCTATTTTTCGTAGGGGTCAGTAGAACATAGAGTCTCATAAAAATAACAATTATGGTCAAGAGAAATGAAGTTTGTAAGTTGCAGAAAGTATTTTTGAGGCAATTAATATGCTCATTCCATCGATACAGGGGAGATGGTATGAACTGGGACACCAGAGTCTTTGTGCCATGTTCCCTTCCTGCCAACAACACACATACACTCCCTAGCTTTAAGAGTTTAGACTAGTGATTTTTGTCTCTTGGGCCTTTGTTTCCCCACCTGTCTGATGAGAGGCGTTACATTCCTCAGTAATCAACCGCATGGGTTGCCATCTCCTTCGGTAGGTTGCTACTAATATTTTCTTCTTTCTGCTTCTCTGAAGACAGAGGCCATACTGTGTGTGTATCAGTATATGTGTGCATGCTAAGTCGCGTTAGTCATGTCCAACTCTGTGTGATCCTGTGGACTGTAGCCTGCCAGACTCCTCTGTCCATGGGATTCTCCAGGCAAGAATACTGGAGTGGGTTGCAAAGCCCTCCTCCAGGGGATCTTCCTGACCCAGATATTGGACCCTTGTGTTATGTCTTCTGCATTGGCAGGCACATTGTTTGCCATTAGCATCACCTGGGAAGCCCCATTTCGATACATATATATGTATAAATGAAACTCAGAAAAGTTGTAATCATCTGGTTTGTTCATTCATGAATAAAATTTGCATTTTTGTTACATCAAAAATTATACAAAGCCCCATGTTGGTTTCTGTGGGAGGAAGGCAGAACAGACAGATCTCTGTGACGGATGGAACAGCTAGTGTGGGGACCTGGTTGTGCCACTAAAAGAAATGGGCACAGAGCTGGAGCAGGCAACAGCTTTGGAGAAGAGGCCCATGCGGATGGGAGCCTGTAGAGATGATGAAATGTGCCTGATTTCTGGAACCAGTTACTAAAAGACAATGGGCAAGCTGGTACTTCTGATCTCTTTTGTGATTAAATGTGGTTACCATAGACATTATTAGTCTTTGACCAGAAAATTGCTTTGTCTTTGGAAGGTATGGATTTTAAATGGTTTTCTGCATATTTGCTATTTTTCGTAGGGGTCAGTAGAACATAGAGTCTCATAAAAATAACAATTATGGTCAAGAGAAATGAAGTTTGTAAGTTGCAGAAAGTATTTTTGAGGCAATTAATATGCTCATTCCATCGATACAGGGGAGATGGTATGAACTGGGACACCAGAGTCTTTGTGCCATGTTCCCTTCCTGCCAACAACACACATACACTCCCTAGCTTTAAGAGTTTAGACTAGTGATTTTTGTCTCTTGGGCCTTTGTTTCCCACCTGTCTGATGAGGGGCGTTACATTCCTCAGTAATCAACCGCATGGGTTGCCATCTCCTTCGGTAGGTTGCTACTAATATTTTCTTCTTTCTGCTTCTCTGAAGACAGAGGCCATACTGTGTGTGTATCAGTATATGTGTGCATGCTAAGTCGCGTTAGTCATGTCCAACTCTGTGTGATCCTGTGGACTGTAGCCTGCCAGACTCCTCTGTCCATGGGATTCTCCAGGCAAGAATACTGGAGTGGGTTGCAAAGCCCTCCTCCAGGGGATCTTCCTGACCCAGATATTGGACCCTTGTGTTATGTCTTCTGCATTGGCAGGCACATTGTTTGCCATTAGCATCACCTGGGAAGCCCCATTTCGATACATATATATGTATAAATGAAACTCAGAAAAGTTGTAATCATCTGGTTTGTTCATTCATGAATAAAAATTTGCATTTTTTTGTTACATCAAAAATTATACAAAGCCCCATGTTGGTTTCTGTGGGAGGGAAGGCAGAACAGACAGATCTCTGTGACGGATGGAACAGCTAGTGTGGGGACCTGGTTGTGCCACTAAAAGAAATGGGCACAGAGCTGGAGCAGGCAACAGCTTTGGAGAAGAGGCCCATGCGGATGGGAGCCTGTAGAGATGATGAAATGTGCCTGGATTTCTGGAACCAGTTATAAAACTGGTACCACCTACAGATCTGTAGTATTTTGGAGTAAGGTCTTTTACATACTGTTTCAGTCTCTTCAGAAGCAGGAAAAACTGATACCATTTGAAGGCTGTGGTTTAGATCAGAGGAAAAATATAATGAAGAAAGCCATTATGTATAAACGTGACCTTTTCTCTCAGACTTGAGAGAAACTGGTTCTGTTCGTAATCCCTAATTGATTTTGAATCTCTACCAGAAGGGCCCCTAGAAATAAGATTTGAAATGATATAGGCACTCTCAGCAGGTAGATTCATTTGATGTTTTAGAAAATGCCTTTAGAACTTACTTTCTGCAGTCAAGGAGGGTGTTGGTGTGCCATCTTTAAAGATAGCCAAGAAGTACCCCTCTCACAGGCAGGTAGCACAGACTGCTGTCCTCACCCCTAGGGTCGCTTTCCTTGGGTCATCTCATAGTGTTTTCCCAGACTGCTTAACAAATTAAAATTCACATTATTTCTTTTTCCTTATTTTGACTTGAGGGTGATGTAGTGGAGCCTGTTGAGTTTCGAAAGGTCTTGGAATTCCACAGCAGAAGTAGTTTCCAGTGTGAGTGTCCTCCACAGCAGTAGCTTCAGTATGAGCTGTTTTTGCACTTGTGGCTGTGAGTTACCTTTACCCCACCAGAGTCAACGTGGTTAGTTGGGAGCGATCCTTGGCCGGCAGGAGCAGAAGCAGCAAGTAAAGCCTGGGCCCTGTGGAGGAAAACAATTCAAAGGGCTGGTGTGGTCACAGGAAGGATAGAGTCAGGAGCAAGCATGAGTCAGGCTGGTGGCTGTCCATGGTCGTCTCACACCAGCAGCAGCTGGGATCTGGGGCCGGGGGTTGAGTCAGAGCTGCCTGTCCAGAGGTCCCGGCCTCTGGATGTGGTGTGTCGGACACCAAGGGAACTTCCTTCGGCTCAGTTTCCTGGGCTTTTCCTGTTGTGTGGGATCCAGTGATCACCACCTTCTGCTCGCCCCATCCCGTGTCCAGAGCGTCAGCGCTGGCAGAGCCCCGGAGGCAGTACTGGGGACACTCTTGCCAGATTCATTGGCAGGATGAGTAGTCAGGCTGTGATTTGTATGTGACAGAGTCCGCCTGATTTCTGGAACAGTTTTGACCATACTCTAAACCAGTTTCAGTCTCTTCAGAAGCAGGAAAACTGATACCATTTGAAGGCTGTGGTTTAGATCAGAGGAAAATATAATGAAGAAAGCCATTATGTATAACGTGTCCTTTTCTCTCAGACTTGAGAGAAACTGGTTCTGTTCGTAATCCCTAATTGATTTTGAATCTCTACCAGAAGGGCCCCTAGAAATAAGATTTGAAATGATATAGGCACTTTCAGCAGGTAGATTCATTTGATGTTTTAGAAAATGCCTTTAGAACTTACTTTCTGCAGTCAAGGAGGGTGTTGGTGTGCCATCTTTAAAGATAGCCAAGAAGTACCCCTCTCACAGGCAGGTAGCACAGACTGCTGTCCTCACCCCTAGGGTCGCTTTCCTTGGGTCATCTCATAGTGTTTTCCCAGACTGCTTAACAAATTAAAATTCACATTATTTCTTTTTCCTTATTTTGACTTGAGGGTGATGTAGTGGAGCCTGTTGAGTTTCGAAAGGTCTTGGAATTCCACAGCAGAAGTAGTTTCCAGTGTGAGTGTCCTCCACAGCAGTAGCTTCAGTATGAGCTGTTTTTGCACTTGTGGCTGTGAGTTACCTTTACCCCACCAGAGTCAACGTGGTTAGTTGGGAGCGATCCTTGGCCGGCAGGAGCAGAAGCAGCAAGTAAAGCCTGGGCCCTGTGGAGGAAAACAATTCAAAGGGCTGGTGTGGTCACAGGAAGGATAGAGTCAGGAGCAAGCATGAGTCAGGCTGGTGGCTGTCCATGGTCGTCTCACACCAGCAGCAGCTGGGATCTGGGGCCGGGGGTTGAGTCAGAGCTGCCTGTCCAGAGGTCCCGGCCTCTGGATGTGGTGTGTCGGACACCAAGGGAACTTCCTTCGGCTCAGTTTCCTGGGCTTTTCCTGTTGTGTGGGATCCAGTGATCACCACCTTCTGCTCGCCCCATCCCGTGTCCAGAGCGTCAGCGCTGGCAGAGCCCCGGAGGCAGTACTGGGGACACTCTTGCCAGATTCATTGGCAGGATGAGTAGTCAGGCTGTGATTTGTATGTGACAGAGTCGCCAGTGCTCATCAGCTGCAGCCAAATGCAAATTGTGAGGACCTTTTAAGCACCGCGCACTCTGATGTGGAATCTTGAGGGAGTTTCTCTACTTTCAGAGTATTAGACTTGTTATTAATGACGATGGGTCTAAAACTGTAGTGATAATTTGAGAGTAAATTTTAAGGACTCTTAGAGTAGAATCTGTTTAATTTGGTGACAGGATATAGTAAACTTTGGATATGGGAATGACAAAAAGAGATGAAGTATTTTCTTTGTTTACAAAAGGATTAAAAAGGAACTCCTGAGTGTTACACAAAACTTTCTGCTCCAAAGTCCCACCCCTTTGCCATGCTAGTGGCGGAGAAATTACAGAAAGCTGATTGTGTTGTCCACATGGCAAGTCAAAGCAAGCTACAGCAAGCTAAAAGATGAATATCCTAGATCGCTTTCACTTTCTGTGACATGAAGGTTCTAAATATAAGAAGAACCCCCCCGCGCAATTGCTCTTTGGAATTTGTGTGGACAGATCCAGGTCATCCTTGTACTTCTTTGTGTTTCTAAGAGTTGAGACTTTCGGGTTAGTGAGTCAGAATTTCGGTGTGATAGCTGTTAACTTTGACATAAAAGCATGATTTGTTACACAAAATTTAAATTTATATTTCTAATAAAATAGATAACAAAATTGCACTGTTGATCTCAATTTCATTATTAGAGGTTTATAATTACCATGTACTAAAGCAAAGAATTTCTCCTCTACAAATACATTAATAGACTCTGATTTTAGTTCTCTTTGACTGTATCAGTAAAGCATTTGTTAATCACTAATTACTTGTCCAGTATGATTCTTGGAGAACTTTGTCAGAATGTGTTTCACTTTTAGCTTTCTGGTCATTCAGATATAGTTGTTCATTGGTCTTACTGTTCGCTTTATAAGAAAATGCAATCTATGTTTTGTGCTTGAATGACATTATATTTCATTCTGGCTTTAGTGTCTTTCATGGTTTTACTTAACCAGATTTTGCTAGTCTTAGATAGTGGTTTATATGCCTTGCCTTGACTAGATAGCTCTTTTAAGTATCACTGAATTCAAGTACATTGTAAAATTATGACACTTTTATTTAGTCTTGCTGTTTACTAGGCATATGGCTAGGTATATAACTCTGTTTCTGACCTCCCTCATTCAGAGATAGGTGCTATTATTGAAAATAGAAACAGGGCTTCCCTGGTGGTCCAGTGGGTAAGGACACCGCCTTGCAGTGCAAGGGGCGCTGGTTCCATCCCTGGCCTGGGAAGATCCCACGTGCCATGGAGTGGCTGGACCGATGTGTCCAATTACTGAACCGCAGCTCTGGAGTGCATGCGCCCAGAGCCGGTGCTCTGCGACAACAGAGGCCACCGCGATGGGAGGCCCACACGGGCCAAAGAACAAAGACGGAAAAGCCCACCCTTTGCATAGTGGCGGAGAAATTCCCTGATTGTGTTGTCCACATGGCAAGTCAAAGCAAGCTACAGCAAGCTAAAAGAATATCCTAGATCGCTTTCACTTTCTGTGACATGAAGGTTCTAAATATAAGAAGAACCCCCAGCAATTGCTCTTTGGAATTTGTGTGGACAGATCCAGGTCATCCTTGTACTTCTTTGTGTTTCTAAGAGTTGAGACTTTCGGGTTAGTGAGTCAGAATTTCGGTGTGATAGCTGTTAACTTTGACATAAAAGCATGATTTGTTACACAAAATTTAAATTTATATTTCTAATAAAATAGATAACAAAATTGCACTGTTGATCTCAATTTCATTATTAGAGGTTTATAATTACCATGTACTAAAGCAAAGAATTTCTCCTCTACAAATACATTAATAGACTCTGATTTTAGTTCTCTTTGACTGTATCAGTAAAGCATTTGTTAATCACTAATTACTTGTCCAGTATGATTCTTGGAGAACTTTGTCAGAATGTGTTTCACTTTTAGCTTTCTGGTCATTCAGATATAGTTGTTCATTGGTCTTACTGTTCGCTTTATAAGAAAATGCAATCTATGTTTTGTGCTTGAATGACATTATATTTCATTCTGGCTTTAGTGTCTTTCATGGTTTTACTTAACCAGATTTTGCTAGTCTTAGATAGTGGTTTATATGCCTTGCCTTGACTAGATAGCTCTTTTAAGTATCACTGAATTCAAGTACATTGTAAAATTATGACACTTTTATTTAGTCTTGCTGTTTACTAGGCATATGGCTAGGTATATAACTCTGTTTCTGACCTCCCTCATTCAGAGATAGGTGCTATTATTGAAAATAGAAACAGGGCTTCCCTGGTGGTCCAGTGGGTAAGGACACCGCCTTGCAGTGCAAGGGGCGCTGGTTCCATCCCTGGCCTGGGAAGATCCCACGTGCCATGGAGTGGCTGGACCGATGTGTCCAATTACTGAACCGCAGCTCTGGAGTGCATGCGCCCAGAGCCGGTGCTCTGCGACAACAGAGGCCACCGCGATGGGAGGCCCACACGGGCCAAAGAACAAAGACGGATGAAAATAGACAAATGAAAGACCAATAGAAGTGGCCCTCCTGCCCCCTTCCCTCTGCAGCGCACCCCCCTCCCAAAAAAAGACAGTTAAAATAGAAACAGAAGGATGGAAGGTTTAATTTATCTGAGATCAAATAGCTGTTAAGGGATGGAGTGGAGATTGGAACCGAGGTCTTTATTGACGTCCGAGTCCTGACTTTTAATCTCTACTCTGTTGCATCTCACACTGCTCTTGTATTCAGTTTGTATACTGAGCATGGATGGTGCCTGGTTCTGTGTGCTGAGAGGACAAAAAGGTGGAGCAACTAGAATTGGGAGTAGATGGAAATTAAATTAAACAAATATATAAGCATAACATTGCCAGAGGTGGTGATGGCTGTGAAGAAACTTCCAGGTAGGTGTAATGGAAGGAGTATGCTTTCCGGCAAAACTTTGAAAATATGAGATGTTGTTCTAGTCATTGGACAGTATGAAGAAAAGGCAAGAAAAGAGTAAAGTGTCACATCTTACTGACAGATGGCTTGTCAGCCTGCAAGCTGGAGTGGCTGATTGTCTGAATACCTCACAGGGGGGTGTGAACGGGCAGGAGGTGACTAGGAGGGGGCTGGGTTCACGTGTTGGGAACACCAGCATTCCAGTTATCCCAGAATTACCATACCAGCCTCTCAGATAAGAGTTGTTAGGAATTTTCTTCTGAAGCTTTCCTTTTCTGTAGGAAATGCTGTTTTAAAACAATTTCATCCAGTGCTAATTAACAAAGGTCTTCTCTTTTATCCCTTCTGATAATGCTGATGAATGAGTTTTTAAAGAATCAGAAGCAAGGGGAAAAAATTAGACTAAAAACTCAAGCATTAAGAAACCATGCTGTGACTCTTTGAGAGTCAGTGTCCAAGCACCGAAAATTTGTCCATAAGATATTTTTTTCTGGAGAATAGACAGAAGCCACTACTATTTGCCAGGTTGAAGTTGTGTGTTTTTATGAATGACTGTTATCTTGAAGTTTGATCCAACACCAAAGACCATCTCAGCTCAAAAGAACCCACTGCCTGGTTCCTCTATAGTAGGTTCTTGTCAAGTTTATGACATCTTTCAAAACATGACACATAACCTTTTCATCATTTATAAAAGATTGGAGAAAGGATTTCCCATTTCTTCCTACCAGGTGGATTTAAAAACTCTCCTGGTCTCTTTTGGTTCATTACCTTCCTTCCATCATATCCATTGGTTGGCCTGATAGCCTAGAAGTTGATTGAGGTCAAGTAATTGAGGTCAGATAGACTTGGAGTACACCTAGTCCTGAGGAATCCTGTCTGAAGAAATCTTTGTGCTATAAACGTGAGCATTTCTGTTTTCATTCCTTTCATTCTTTGGGGAAAGCTTGAGACATTTAGTTCTTCTAAGGAATACATTTACTCCATTTTCACGTATTTAAAGCCTTAATTCTTTTGAAACAATCTTATTTCTTACTGACATTTGAAAAGGAATGCTTTGATTTAAAAACTTACAAACAAAAGTTAGTTTCTTTCTGTTTGCAGTGTGTTGTGTTACTTTGTATTATTCTATTTAGAGTATGTTTATCAGAGTTGCAGGAAATTTTAACCACTGTTGCCAGAAAACAGGCCAATGGATTCTGTGAACTTCGCATCAGTAATTTCATTCCTTACAAAGATAATTTATCTGATGTAGTCACTGTATTTTCTAATTACAAGGAAGTAATTATACTGTACTAATTTAATGTCAGACTTTTTTTTTTTCCTTTTTCTTGCCTCTGTAAAAAAAAATTCAGTGTAGTAAGTGTATGTCAAATACTTATTGAATTGCTCGCTCCTGGGAGCTAGCACTACTTTTGGAGACTGTATCTTCTATTTTGCACAGTGTCTAGATTTTAAAAGCCTTGGCAATAAAGGAGGTGAGTGTGTAAAATGGACAGAAAGTGACTGTGGATGGTGCAAGTCTCTGGAGAGAGTCTGCACAAGTAAGAGGCACTGAAAGCCGAAGCTAGGCTTTCAGAGTTGCAGCTTAAAGAAGTTCATCTCCTCGTCCAACAGTGGAGCTTTCTCTGTGTGTTGTTTGCTGTAGTTTTCTTAATTTATGGAACGTGGAGAAAGTAAATAATTGAGTTCAATAGATAATAGATAATGTACCATTATCTATTTTTTGGGGATGTCTAAATGAGATTTAGGATGATATATGCTTTTCTCCTCTCCTCCATGATAATATTTTTGTTAAGAAAAAAAAAAAAAAACCTCCAAATTTGAGATTTGAACATTGTAGCAAAGTATTTCTAAAGTTAGCATCTGAATGGATAACTAAGATATGGTGGGTGGGTGTGTGTGTGGTGTGTGTGTGTGTGTGTGTGTGTGTGTGTGTTTGTGTACATATATGCAGAGTGGAATACTTTCGCCATTAAAAAATATGAGATAATAATGCCTTTTGAAGCAATATGGATGGACCTAGAGATTGCCATGCTAAGTGAAGTCAGACAGAAGAAGACAAATACAGTATATCACTTATATGTGGGGTCTAGTATATAAGGCGCATGAACTTATTGACAAAACAGAAACAGACTCAGAGACAGAGAAAACAGATTTATGGTTACCAAAGGGGAAAGGGAGTGGAAGAGGGATAAATTAGGGATTTGGGATTAGCAGATACAAACTACTATACATAAAATAGATAAACAAGGTCCTATTGCATATATAGCCAGGCTCCTCTGTTCATGGGATTCTTCAGGCAAGAATACTGGAATGGGTTGCCATTCCCTTCTCTAGGGAATCTTCTCAACCCAGGGATCGAACCTGCATCTCCAGCATCTGCTACACTGGCAGGTGGACTTTTTCCCAATAACTGCATCTCGAAAGCCCATATATAGCACGGGAACTAGTATTTTCCTTAAATTTATCTGATGTAGTCACTTTTTTGGTAAAACTAATTTAATGTCAGACTTTTTTTTCCTTTTTCTTGCCTCTGTAAAAAATTCAGTGTAGTAAGTGTATGTCAAATACTTATTGAATTGCTCGCTCCTGGGAGCTAGCACTACTTTTGGAGACTGTATCTTCTATTTTGCACAGTGTCTAGATTTTAAAAGCCTTGGCAATAAAGGAGGTGAGTGTGTAAAATGGACAGAAAGTGACTGTGGATGGTGCAAGTCTCTGGAGAGAGTCTGCACAAGTAAGAGGCACTGAAAGCCGAAGCTAGGCTTTCAGAGTTGCAGCAAAGAAGTTCATCTCCTCGTCCAACAGTGGAGCTTTCTCTGTGTGTTGTTTGCTGTAGTTTTCTTAATTTATGGAACGTGGAGAAAGTAAATAATTGAGTTCAATAGATAATAGATAATGTACCATTATCTATTTTTTGGGGATGTCTAAATGAGATTTAGGATGATATATGCTTTTCTCCTCTCCTCCATGATAATATTTTTGTTAAGAAAAAAAAAAAAAAAACCTCCAAATTTGAGATTTGAACATTGTAGCAAAGTATTTCTAAAGTTAGCATCTGAATGGATAACTAAGATATGGTGGGTGGGTGTGTGTGTGGTGTGTGTGTGTGTGTGTGTGTGTGTGTGTGTTTGTGTACATATATGCAGAGTGGAATACTTTCGCCATTAAAAAATATGAGATAATAATGCCTTTTGAAGCAATATGGATGGACCTAGAGATTGCCATGCTAAGTGAAGTCAGACAGAAGAAGACAAATACAGTATATCACTTATATGTGGGGTCTAGTATATAAGGCGCATGAACTTATTGACAAAACAGAAACAGACTCAGAGACAGAGAAAACAGATTTATGGTTACCAAAGGGGAAAGGGAGTGGAAGAGGGATAAATTAGGGATTTGGGATTAGCAGATACAAACTACTATACATAAAATAGATAAACAAGGTCCTATTGCATATATAGCCAGGCTCCTCTGTTCATGGGATTCTTCAGGCAAGAATACTGGAATGGGTTGCCATTCCCTTCTCTAGGGAATCTTCTCAACCCAGGGATCGAACCTGCATCTCCAGCATCTGCTACACTGGCAGGTGGACTTTTTCCCAATAACTGCATCTCGAAAGCCCATATATAGCACGGGGAACTATATTCAATATCCTGCAATAAACAGAATGGAAAAGAATATGAAAAAATATATGTGTTTAACTGAATCACTTGCTTGTACACCAGAAACTAGTGAATATTGTAAATCAGCAGTACTTCATTTAAAAATAAAATAATTAAATGAGACCATAGAACATGACCAGCCCTCCCTTATTTTCCAGATAAAAAACTAAGGCTCAGAGAAGCCACAAAAATTGCCCAAGATCACACAGCACAGAGCTGATTGGAACCTAGGTCCTTTCAGCCTCTTATCAGTTATTCTTTGCATGTGTGTGTGTTTATTGTTTTTAATTTAATCACTGTTATCCCCAAATCTTTTTATATCAGTATTTGGTGTATATTCTATTTTTATATCAGTATTTGGTGTATATTCTATTATTGGTATCAATATATCAGCATAGTGTGTGAGCTCTGAAAGTATCTTGGAAGAATCTAACATATATGAAACATTTGTGCTGGGAAAATCATTACTGTTAATTCCTTAAGAAATATTATAAAAATATTATCCTTCTCATCATCCCCATTCTAGAGGTTGGAAGACTCAAATTTTTCAGGGCTTCAAGTGACGAATGTAGGTTTCAAATTCTTGTGCAGCTTTCAAGTACTATCTGTTTTGCAGCAGGGAGAATGAGGTTTCAGTTGTCTTGCCAACTGTAAACCGAAATCCCCCCTGGTGACATTTTGAAGAAAGATTGGCCATGCTAAGTGAAGTCAGACAGAAGAAGACAAATACAGTATATCACTTATATGTGGGGTCTAGTATATAAGGCATGAATTTATTGACAAAACAGAAACAGACTCAGAGACAGAGAAAACAGATTTATGGTTACCAAAGGGGAAAGGGAGTGGAAGAGGGATAAATTAGGGATTTGGGATTAGCAGATACAAACTACTATACATAAAATAGATAAACAAGGTCCTATTGCATATATAGCCAGGCTCCTCTGTTCATGGGATTCTTCAGGCAAGAATACTGGAATGGGTTGCCATTCCCTTCTCTAGGGAATCTTCTCAACCCAGGGATCGAACCTGCATCTCCAGCATCTGCTACACTGGCAGGTGGACTTTTTCCCAATAACTGCATCTCGAAAGCCCATATATAGCACGGGGAACTATATTCAATATCCTGCAATAAACAGAATGGAAAAGAATATGAAAAAATATATGTGTTTAACTGAATCACTTGCTTGTACACCAGAAACTAGTGAATATTGTAAATCAGCAGTACTTCATTTAAAAATAAAATAATTAAATGAGACCATAGAACATGACCAGCCCTCCCTTATTTTCCAGATAAAAAACTAAGGCTCAGAGAAGCCACAAAAATTGCCCAAGATCACACAGCACAGAGCTGATTGGAACCTAGGTCCTTTCAGCCTCTTATCAGTTATTCTTTGCATGTGTGTGTGTTTATTGTTTTTAATTTAATCACTGTTATCCCCAAATCTTTTTATATCAGTATTTGGTGTATATTCTATTTTTATATCAGTATTTGGTGTATATTCTATTATTGGTATCAATATATCAGCATAGTGTGTGAGCTCTGAAAGTATCTTGGAAGAATCTAACATATATGAAACATTTGTGCTGGGAAAATCATTACTGTTAATTCCTTAAGAAATATTATAAAAATATTATCCTTCTCATCATCCCCATTCTAGAGGTTGGAAGACTCAAATTTTTCAGGGCTTCAAGTGACGAATGTAGGTTTCAAATTCTTGTGCAGCTTTCAAGTACTATCTGTTTTGCAGCAGGGAGAATGAGGTTTCAGTTGTCTTGCCAACTGTAAACCGATTGTGAATCAGCTGGAGTGCTGTGTGCAGGACCCAGAAACCGCCTGGGCCCAGTGGGAAAGGTGCAGAGTTTGGTGACATCTGCTACAGCTTTGGGAGGGATCTGGAGGTGGTATATGTGATGTAAATTGCCGGGACTGTTTCTCCTAAATGTAGCAAGCTGCTTTTTCATTTCAGAGGTTAGGAAACTCAGTTTTAAGTTTACAGTGGGAAAATGGAGATGTAGGTTTGGTTAGCAGACTCTGTAAAACCAGTTTATAGCAAGTGAATTCATAGAAGAATTTTATATGCACTAATACCAGTTCTGTAATTTGCTTGATATACTTAAACATGTATTCAGTCAGGCAGAATTGATTCTGTAGATAACTTACTTCCTGTAGTTATTTTGACTATCTCAGTCTCTGGTTCCTGGGCCTGAGGATTTTTTTTTTTTTTTTTTTAATTTATGTATCTTTTGGGGAGTGGGGTGGGAGGGGGGGGACGGGCGGGCCACTTCCATTGGTCTTTCATTTGTCCATTTTCATCTGTCTTTGTTCTTTGGCTCCTGTGGGCCTCCCATCGCGGTGGCCTCTGTTGTCGCAGAGCGCCGGCTCTGGGCGCATGCACCCCAGAGCTCCGGCTCGGTAATTGGACACATCAGTCCAGCCGCTCCATGGCACGTGGGATCTTCCCAGGTCAGGGATCGAACTGGCGCCCCTTGCACTGCAAGGCGGTGTCCTTACCCACTGGACCACCAGGGAAGCCCAGCCTGAGGATTTTGATCTCCTCTTAATTTTGGAGATTTTTCCTATCAGGAGCCTGCCACCTCTGGTGCACTTACTTTTATAACTAGGACTTAATAGCAATTACTGGAACTGTAAATTAGTATTCATCTGGCTTCAGACAGGGAAGAAAAATGTCTTTAAAATCAAAGTATCTTGGAAGAATAATATATGAAACATTTGTGCTGGGAAAATCATTACTGTTAATTCCTTAAGAAATATTATAAAAATATTATCCTTCTCATCATCCCCATTCTAGAGGTTGGAAGACTCAAATTTTTCAGGGCTTCAAGTGACGAATGTAGGTTTCAAATTCTTGTGCAGCTTTCAAGTACTATCTGTTTTGCAGCAGGGAGAATGAGGTTTCAGTTGTCTTGCCAACTGTAAACCGATTGTGAATCAGCTGGAGTGCTGTGTGCAGGACCCAGAAACCGCCTGGGCCCAGTGGGAAAGGTGCAGAGTTTGGTGACATCTGCTACAGCTTTGGGAGGGATCTGGAGGTGGTATATGTGATGTAAATTGCCGGGACTGTTTCTCCTAAATGTAGCAAGCTGCTTTTTCATTTCAGAGGTTAGGAAACTCAGTTTTAAGTTTACAGTGGGAAAATGGAGATGTAGGTTTGGTTAGCAGACTCTGTAAAACCAGTTTATAGCAAGTGAATTCATAGAAGAATTTTATATGCACTAATACCAGTTCTGTAATTTGCTTGATATACTTAAACATGTATTCAGTCAGGCAGAATTGATTCTGTAGATAACTTACTTCCTGTAGTTATTTTGACTATCTCAGTCTCTGGTTCCTGGGCCTGAGGATTTTTTTTTTTTTTTTTTTAATTTATGTATCTTTTGGGGAGTGGGGTGGGGAGGGAGGGGGACGGGCGGGCCACTTCCATTGGTCTTTCATTTGTCCATTTTCATCTGTCTTTGTTCTTTGGCTCCTGTGGGCCTCCCATCGCGGTGGCCTCTGTTGTCGCAGAGCACCGGCTCTGGGCGCATGCACCCCAGAGCTCCGGCTCGGTAATTGGACACATCAGTCCAGCCGCTCCATGGCACGTGGGATCTTCCCAGGTCAGGGATCGAACTGGCGCCCCTTGCACTGCAAGGCGGTGTCCTTACCCACTGGACCACCAGGGGAAGCCCAGCCTGAGGATTTTTGATCTCCTCTTAATTTTGGAGATTTTTCCTATCAGGAGCCTGCCACCTCTGGTGCACTTACTTTTATAACTAGGACTTAATTGCAGTTACTGGAACTGTAAATTAGTATTCATCTGGATTCAGACTGGGGAGAACAATGTCTTTAAAATACAAACTCAGATAGTTATCTGAAATATTTTGTTATTTAACATTTCAGTATCAAGAAAAGTATCGTTAATTTGCAAATAATTTGCAAATAAGTGAATGTCTTAAATGTCTTATAATTATCAATTAATTCACTTTTGAATTGAATTCCCTTCTGTCCTTCTGCCCATTTCTCTAAATCTGAATCTTGTGTTAACTGTTAAATATTAGGTCTCAGTCTCTGTTCTCTCTCCTCATTCTACTTTTGCTATCTCATTTCTTTTTGACTTGCACTGTTATTTATTTATTTTTTTTCATGATATTTGGGTTGTTGGTCTCAGGTATATTAAAACGTATTGCACAATACCATCCTATTGTAGAGAACGGGTCATATTACTGAATTTTTCATTGTTCTTTATTTGGAACGACTGTTTTATCTCATAGCCCATAATTCATTGTCAATGTGAAATCTTGGGCTTCTCCTCCACCTGCTCTGTCTACTCCGCTTGCTGACTGATGGCAACTGTGCCATCCTTCACCACTGCTGAACTTTGTCTTGGATTAAAGAAGACTAGGTTTGTCTGGGTTTGCTTGGCCTGGCTTCTTTCTCCTCATGCTGGCACTCTGCGAAGAAAGGAAGATGTTTTTGATGTCTAGAAATGTGTCCTTGTGTACAACTCAAGGTATTGCCACAAAAGGACAATCTATAAAGGTTTTCAAAAAATGCATAATCTTTAAACTAGGCAAGTGCTCACACTGAAGTATGAATACAAAAAAAAAAGGTAATTATGTGTGAGCAAGCAAAATTTAAAAAACAAGCTACCCCGTTGTAAAACAGGGTGCATTTGTAGAGATTCATGAATTTGTTCAACCAGCAGCCATTAGTGAGGTCCTGCTGTTTGCTGAGTACTCCAGTAGATACTTTGAAAGCTCCAAAATGTGTGTTCCTGTCTTGTATGACTTTATCTGTCATGCGAAATAAGACATGGACAGGAGTGATGCTATACAATTAGGATTGAGATTATGTGTTACTGTTTAGATATTTGTAACATTTGATAATCAAGCCTATGTTTCTTTCGAAATTCTTTCAGTGGGAGGGGTAAGGGAATTCCCTGGCAGTCCAGTGGTTAGGACTCAGCCCTTCATTCTGGCGTGGGGTGGGAGGGGATTGGATTCAATTTCTAATGAGGGAACTAAGATTCACAAGTCACACAACATGGCCAAAAAGAAAAAAACAGTGGGGGTGAGACTGAGAACCTACTAATATGAAAGTATAGCATCTGTGGAAAATCTTGTTTTTATGAGTGAGTGATAAAGTCTTAGGTACATTGGAAATGACTATGATTGAAAGTACTGGAAAATTAAGTAACTCATGTAACTCTTGGTTGCAAATTTAAATATATTGAACCCATCACAAACAGTGTCTGCTGTGCTATAGATTTGAGAAAGTGGAACTTTCATAAATTCTGAATTTATTTCTCTTCATATATAGAGCATTTATTAAACTTCTATGTGAGCAAATGTATACAATTTGACTTTAAAAGCAAATTTGACTTTAAAAACAAAAGTGTTCTTTTGTTTCATAGACATTTCAATAAACTGGAAATTACTGTCATTCTCTGTCATTTGTTTCTTAAATGGAATTTAAGAATAACTTTCATACACACGGCAAAGATTTTGTTTTCCACATTTGAATTATAACTTACTGCTTCCATATAATCATCTTTCTTACCATGGTTAAAATTATACATGATACTTTTCTATTGGAAAGAATCTTATTGTGGTATAGATCATTACCTAGCTCCAAATTTCTTTTTAAAAAAGAAAAGTATTAAGAGCATTAAGGATTGATTTGTAATTATGTTTTTAAGTATCTGCTCATCTAGTCTAGCACGAAGAGTCACATAAGAACATAATTTCATAGGTAAATCATGCATAACTGTAAAAAAATTGTATTTTTATTGTTACCTTGGCCCTAAAGATTTAGTGAGTTTAAATTATTCCTTTGGCCCCAACCGGGGTGGGTAGCCTAATTCTAATACCACGGTGAATGGTTACTGTGACTACCATGTTGCTAAGAAACCTGTTATGTTATCAAGTTGCCTTGGTGAAGCAATGCCTTCCTGAGCCTCCTTAGCACAGCTGTGAGGTGGTTGATCAGAGCTGTGAAGGTCCTGAGAGAATTTGTTTCCCAGGTTATAACTAATTTTTCATCAGGAAGGGAGACAAAACTGGGTCTGTGAAAACTGACATACAAGACAAACCCAGGTGTTTTTTTTGAATAAATAACTAAAGATCATTATTTAATTAAAACTAAGTTGTGATCCAAAATACAAAACCATCTCTGTAATAGCTAGAACAGTTTGTCTGTTCAATGGTTTTTTATGAGTGAGTGATAAAGTCTTAGGTACATTGGAAATGACTATGATTGAAAGTACTGGAAAATTAAGTAACTCATGTAACTCTTGGTTGCAAATTTAAATATATTGAACCCATCACAAACAGTGTCTGCTGTGCTATAGATTTGAGAAAGTGGAACTTTCATAAATTCTGAATTTATTTCTCTTCATATATAGAGCATTTATTAAACTTCTATGTGAGCAAATGTATACAATTTGACTTTAAAAGCAAATTTGACTTTAAAAACAAAAGTGTTCTTTTGTTTCATAGACATTTCAATAAACTGGAAATTACTGTCATTCTCTGTCATTTGTTTCTTAAATGGAATTTAAGAATAACTTTCATACACACGGCAAAGATTTTGTTTTCCACATTTGAATTATAACTTACTGCTTCCATATAATCATCTTTCTTACCATGGTTAAAATTATACATGATACTTTTCTATTGGAAAGAATCTTATTGTGGTATAGATCATTACCTAGCTCCAAATTTCTTTTTAAAAAAGAAAAGTATTAAGAGCATTAAGGATTGATTTGTAATTATGTTTTTAAGTATCTGCTCATCTAGTCTAGCACGAAGAGTCACATAAGAACATAATTTCATAGGTAAATCATGCATAACTGTAAAAAAATTGTATTTTTATTGTTACCTTGGCCCTAAAGATTTAGTGAGTTTAAATTTTTCCCTTTTGGGCCCCCAAACCCGGGGGTGGGTAGCCTAATTCTAATACCACGGTGAATGGTTACTGTGACTACCATGTTGCTAAGAAACCTGTTATGTTATCAAGTTGCCTTGGTGAAGCAATGCCTTCCTGAGCCTCCTTAGCACAGCTGTGAGGTGGTTGATCAGAGCTGTGAAGGTCCTGAGAGAATTTGTTTCCCAGGTTATAACTAATTTTTCATCAGGAAGGGAGACAAAACTGGGTCTGTGAAAACTGACATACAAGACAAACCCAGGTGTTTTTTTTGAATAAATAACTAAAGATCATTATTTAATTAAAACTAAGTTGTGATCCAAAATACAAAACTATCTCTGTAATAGCTAGAACAGTTTGTCTGTTCAATGGTATATATTCCTACCCTCCTTAACTTTGCATCTCATTTGTTTTCTTATATCCTTGGCAGTGCATTTATAATGTATAGATGAGTGTTTGAATTGAGAGTGTGAGAGAAAAATACTATGAAATGATTCAACATTTTATTTTTTAAAAAAACTGTACTATGTGGCATTTTTAAAATGCCCTAATACTTGTTATTAGGTTAAGAATTTCATTCAGGGCAGGAACCTGACTTTGCTAGCTTTGCTTCATGGCAAAAGGTTTCCAGCTTAGGTAAATTTGGCATCATTGCAGATTCTTAGAGCTCTGCATGTACACCCACGTATTAGTGAAGAGTCTAAAAAAAGAAATGAGTGCTGTAAAAGGTTTATCACTTTGGATAACTTAGATTTCTTCCATATTATTTTCTTCTAATACCCACTGACATTCTGAGGTGCTTGTTTTTAACAAATTAAGTTTTGAGACACCCTTTCTTGACTGTTGTCCAGATGGAGAAGATTGAAGGGGCTTTTTGCCCACTTGATTTCAGTTTTCTTAGAGTAGTATCACTTGAATCCCACGCCGGCCTGCAGAACTGAGGGGAGCAGCTCAGGACATGCATGAGTGGGTGCAAGCAGCTAAGAGCCCAGGCTTGGACGTCAGGCTGTCTGGGTTCAATTCTGAGTCTTCTGCTGCAAACTTTCTGACGTTGAAGGAGTCAGGGAATGCGTGTAATCGTAGATTTTCTCAACAGTAAGAGGGAAATGATAACAGTTTCTACCTCAAAGAGATGTAAGGATTAAATGAGATTATGTGAAATGCTGAGCATGATTTCTGACATTTACAGTGAACTTCCATAAATGTTTAATGTTAATTATTATTATTATAGAGGATACAAGGTTGGGAGCAGGGAGACTGTGAGAGTTGTTTCTTCAGATCTTAAAAATTAAGGTAATTGACATTTGACAAGGTCTCCCTCACAAAAGCTTTTAATTGCTTGAAGAGTTTTCAGCTTTAAGCATTTTTATTTTGTTATGCTTTTTATAGTTTATTTGTGTTTATTATTTTTCCTTGAATTTGGGGTTGGGCATTTTAGGTATTGGCGCTAATTCTTGTTCTCTCTGGGGCTTCCATTTTCTCATCTGTAAAATGGAGGGATGGAGGTGGGTTTGGGTTGATGTCTTAGGTCATGCCTGGCTTTTCATCTGGTCTCTGGGTGTGCATAGTGAGAGGTTCCATTTGGAACAGAATAGGGGGATCTAGAGTTTGAGGATAGCCTGAATATCTGAAAATCAGGTGCAGCCACATGAATGCACGGCAGCATGACTCTCAGAGGCAGTAAGAAAGAGAACATTCTTTATGCTTGTGTTAGATATATCCTTTAAGCTCTCATTTTCCTCTTTTAAAAAATAATTACCAGACTTCTCTGGTGGTCCAGTGGGTAAGGACACCGCCTTGCAGTGCAAGGGGCGCCGGTTCGATCCCTGGCCTGGGATCATCCCATGTGCCATGGACTGGCTGGACCAATGTGTCCAATTACCAAGCCGGAGCTCTGGAGTGCCTGCGCCCAGAGCCAGTGCTCTGCAGCGAGAGAGGCCACTGCAATGGGAGGCCTACAACAGGCCAAAGAACAAAGGTGGATGAAAACAGATAAATGAAGGACCAATAGAAGTGGCCAAAAAGAAATAATAATTACCTAACATTTTGAAACATTCTCACACTTGAGGGATTGTTGCAAGTACAGTATGGAATACCTTATGACACTAGTTGGCTGAAACCAATTTATTTTGGTGAACTAATTTGAATGGTACAAAAACTTTGTATTTAAGCGGTACAGATGCAGTGTGAATAGTACGAAAAAACCACCAGAGAGTAAATGGGTCTCCTAATGTCCATCACTAGTGAATATGTCAGTTGTATTTCCTTACAGACAGAGATATTCTCCTGTGAAACCACAGCACAAGCATCAAAATCAGGAATTTCAATGGTGTGTTTTTATTATGTCCTGGTGGGAGGTCACGATTTTAATTTGTCCCATACTGATGATGATCATTTTGATCAAAAAGATTTCCCAGATTTGTCTTTTCTTTGTAATAAGTATTTTGCAGATCTTAAAAATTAAGGTAATTGACATTTGACAAGGTCTCTCACAAAAGCTTTTAATTGCTTGAAGAGTTTTCAGCTTTAAGCATTTTTATTTTGTTATGCTTTTTATAGTTTATTTGTGTTTATTATTTTTCCTTGAATTTGGGGTTGGGCATTTTAGGTATTGGCGCTAATTCTTGTTCTCTCTGGGGCTTCCATTTTCTCATCTGTAAAATGGAGGGATGGAGGTGGGTTTGGGTTGATGTCTTAGGTCATGCCTGGCTTTTCATCTGGTCTCTGGGTGTGCATAGTGAGAGGTTCCATTTGGAACAGAATAGGGGGATCTAGAGTTTGAGGATAGCCTGAATATCTGAAAATCAGGTGCAGCCACATGAATGCACGGCAGCATGACTCTCAGAGGCAGTAAGAAAGAGAACATTCTTTATGCTTGTGTTAGATATATCCTTTAAGCTCTCATTTTCCTCTTTTAAAAAATAATTACCAGACTTCTCTGGTGGTCCAGTGGGTAAGGACACCGCCTTGCAGTGCAAGGGGCGCCGGTTCGATCCCTGGCCTGGGATCATCCCATGTGCCATGGACTGGCTGGACCAATGTGTCCAATTACCAAGCCGGAGCTCTGGAGTGCCTGCGCCCAGAGCCAGTGCTCTGCAGCGAGAGAGGCCACTGCAATGGGAGGCCTACAACAGGCCAAAGAACAAAGGTGGATGAAAACAGATAAATGAAGGACCAATAGAAGTGGCCAAAAAGAAATAATAATTACCTAACATTTTGAAACATTCTCACACTTGAGGGATTGTTGCAAGTACAGTATGGAATACCTTATGACACTAGTTGGCTGAAACCAATTTATTTTGGTGAACTAATTTGAATGGTACAAAAACTTTGTATTTAAGCGGTACAGATGCAGTGTGAATAGTACGAAAAAACCACCAGAGAGTAAATGGGTCTCCTAATGTCCATCACTAGTGAATATGTCAGTTGTATTTCCTTACAGACAGAGATATTCTCCTGTGAAACCACAGCACAAGCATCAAAATCAGGAATTTCAATGGTGTGTTTTTATTATGTCCTGGTGGGAGGTCACGATTTTAATTTGTCCCATACTGATGATGATCATTTTGATCAGTTGATTAAGGTGATATTTGCCTATCTTCCCTATTGATGTCTTTGTCATTTTTCCTTTGTAATAAGTATTTTGCAGGGACATATTTTATAGTGATGAAAACAGGTCAATATCAAAATGTCAATTCATTTATTTACAGTGACACACATGCATACTTTGGTTTTGTTTTAATTTAGTGCGTTATCACCCACAATTAACATATAGTGGTTGAATAAAAGCTCTTCCAACCATCTTATGTGTTCTTTTAACACATTCCCATCATTCTTTGGGTACTCCCTTTAGTCAAAAAGATGTTATATTCTCATCTTGAAGTTTTCTTGCCTTTGTCCTCAGTCCACCATTTCTCTAGGAAATGCTGGTTTCTTTTAGTAGAGAATGATACTTGACTCTAAGATGATCTGGGTAGTATGTGGTGCATTGCTATTGGGATTGTACCTCTCCAAGACTTTTAAGTGAACAAAGCTCGAGAATATTTAAATAAATGTGTGCACAGGGCTTCCCTGGTGATCCAGTGGGTAAGGACACTACCTTGCAGTGCAAGGGGCGCCGGTTCAATCCCTGGCCTGGGAAGATCCCATGTGCGGTGGAGCAGCTGGACTGATGTGTCCAATTACCGAGCCGGAGCTCTGGAGCGCATGCGCCCAGAGCCATCGCTTTGCGACAACAGAGGCCACCACGATGGGAGGCCCACAAGAGCCAAAGAACAAAGATGGATGAAAAAAGACAAATGAAAAGACCAATAGAAGTGGCCCTCCTGCTCCCCTCCTTCCCCAGTCCGCCCCCCCCAAAATGAATAAATAAATGTTTTAAAAAAATGTGTGCACATCTTTAACACACTCATATAGACATAAAAATATAGAAGTATACTTTTTATATGTATTTCTACGATAACTGTATATATTGAATCGAGGTTACATCACTAGTGAATATGTCAGTTGTATTTCCTTACAGACAGAGATATTCTCCTGTGAAACCACAGCACAAGCATCAAAATCAGGAATTTCAATGGTGTGTTTTTATTATGTCCTGGTGGGAGGTCACGATTTTAATTTGTCCCATACTGATGATGATCATTTTGATCAGTTGATTAAGGTGATATTTGCCTATCTTCCCTATTGATGTCTTTGTCATTTTTCCTTTGTAATAAGTATTTTGCAGGGACATATTTTATAGTGATGAAAACAGGTCAATATCAAAATGTCAATTCATTTATTTACAGTGACACACATGCATACTTTGGTTTTGTTTTAATTTAGTGCGTTATCACCCACAATTAACATATAGTGGTTGAATAAAAGCTCTTCCAACCATCTTATGTGTTCTTTTAACACATTCCCATCATTCTTTGGGTACTCCCTTGAGTCAAAAAGATGTTATAGGCTCATCTTGAAGTTTTCTTGCCTTTGTCCTCAGTCCACCATTTCTCTAGGAAATGCTGGTTTCTTTTAGTAGAGAATGATACTTGACTCTAAGATGATCTGGGTAGTATGTGGTGCATTGCTATTGGGATTGTACCTCTCCAAGACTTTTAAGTGAACAAAGCTCGAGAATATTTAAATAAATGTGTGCACAGGGCTTCCCTGGTGATCCAGTGGGTAAGGACACTACCTTGCAGTGCAAGGGGCGCCGGTTCAATCCCTGGCCTGGGAAGATCCCATGTGCGGTGGAGCAGCTGGACTGATGTGTCCAATTACCGAGCCGGAGCTCTGGAGCGCATGCGCCCAGAGCCATCGCTTTGCGACAACAGAGGCCACCACGATGGGAGGCCCACAAGAGCCAAAGAACAAAGATGGATGAAAAAAGACAAATGAAAAGACCAATAGAAGTGGCCCTCCTGCTCCCCTCCTTCCCCAGTCCGCCCCCCCCAAAATGAATAAATAAATGTTTTAAAAAAATGTGTGCACATCTTTAACACACTCATATAGACATAAAAATATAGAAGTATACTTTTTATATGTATTTCTACGTATAACTGTATATATTGAAGTACGAGGTTACATTGATACTTCTAGTCCCAATCCAGCACAAGCATTCTCATTTTCTTCACCCTGTTGGTGAAGCTCCCTTCTATTATAGTGAGAAGTCTGAATGGGTAACCATCCTTCCCGTATTTCCCCCACTTTATCCCTTTGGCTGATACCACATGTCAGACCACTGCAGAGCCAGCCATCTTGCCCAGTGCCAGACTGTCACCTTGTGTGATGTCTTCTTGAGCCTGTCCTGGCTGCAGATCCCCATGCTAGGCTGCTCGTGTATGTGACTCCTCCTTGCTGCACTGCCTCTGCACCTGGACATCCTCCTCACCCCACTCCAACGATCATTACCCACGTCCAAATGACCCTCGACCTCTAGGATGCTTACCTTCTGGGGAGGGAACAGGAAGAGAAAGAAGTAAAGCGAAGAAGTATTTTCATGTCTTTCATATGCATGGTGAGGCAGTGGTAACTGTTAGGAATGTTTTATTTGTGATAACCCTATTGTACTAATCTCATCAAGGAAAAGTTACATATATAACTATTTTTGTCCTTTGGATTGCCATTTGGACAGATGAATGTGGTGATGTCTTACTTTGGAGCATGAAGCTGAGTGAAATGATGTCGATGGGGAGAAGAGAGAAGGGAATTTTCTTTTTCTCAAAAGTGCACCTAAAGTACCTTAACCTTTAATTTTTGGTGAAAAGGACTCTTTGTGGCAGTTGTTGCCAATACGATTGTTGCCATATGCATATATACATGCATGCTAAGTCTGTTCAGTCATGTCAGACTCTGTGACTGCGTGGTCTGTAGCCCGCCAGGCTCCTCTGTCCATGGGATTCCTAGGCAAGAAGGCTGGAGTAGGTTGCCATGTCCTCCTCCAGGGGATCTTCCGAACCCAGAGATTCAACCCAGGTCTCCTACATCTCCTGCATTAGCATGTGGGTTCTTTACCACTAGTGCCACCTGGGAAACCCCATACATATGTGGGCAGAAAGAGTTTGAAAAGCACTTGCTGCTAAAACCAGGTTCTTAGAGGATTTATTTGAAGAGTGATTCAGAATTTTTATGCTCATGATCTTAGCCCTGTGTGGGCCAGCCACGTTTTCAGTGTTCCCCATTTCAGCCAACCTGTCTAAGAGCCCCTACAGGGAGGTTCCATTATCGCTTCCATTGGAAGCCCATCATGGGCTGGGTTCTGGCCAAGTGCCCCTCTCAAGGAAGCCCCCGCCCCAGCGGGAAAAGCCCAGGGTGGTGGTTTTCCATCAGATTCTGGCTGCTCTCCAGACGCTTTTAGTGTCTGTGAAATTTCTTCTCTTTTCTTTCTCCCGTTAAAAAGTACTCTAGCACTACTACTGCGGCATACTAGGGATGTAGGCAGTGTGTGTGTGTGCCTGTGTGTCTGTATGTGTGTGTGCGCGTGGGGAGTGGTGGAGGGCTAGAGGGGGCCTTTTACGTGGCTCCGCCACAGTGCTCTTCCACCTGTGGCTTTCGTGTGAGGGTGACCTTATGAGAAGTGGTAGCAATACCTCTCAAGGATTTCCCTGTCATGGGCATTCTCTCTCCCTGTGATTGTCTGAGTGAGGCAGTGGGGATCTCCTGCTGGGTCTTGAGCAGCCTCTTTTCTGTAGCACACTTGGTACGGATTGCTGACATACTGAGAGGCTGAGTCATCCTTGTCAGCTTCTCATCCCCAGCCTACGGAGTATTACAAAATGGCAGCTGTTTAACCAATACCAGAGCCCCCTTCATGTCTTCATGGTACCCAGAGTTGGACTTCAGATGTACAGCAGATCATTTTTAGTGTGAACATGTTCCATGCTGTATTTGGAATAAATTACTGTGTGTCTGAAATTCAAATTCAACAGAATTTGTCCCGAGTGTGTCTTATCTGGCAACCCTGCTTCGTGAGTTTTTGCACGATGCAATAACTTGGATACATATTATACTTTGAATAATATGTTTGTGTGATCAGTCTCTAAAAAAGTGGCATGCTTCTCAAGCAAATCCTGAGTGGATGAAAATTAGAGACTTGATCTTACGTCTCCTTAAAAGGCAACTGAAATGCAATTGAACTGGCAAGTCACATTTGTCAGATTCCCAGACTAAGTTAAATCAGCCAGCTTGAGGAAGGAATTTGAAGTTACAGCATCCAGAATTTCTGATTACCTCTTTTTTCCCTTCTCCTCTTAAATGACTTTTCGGCTTATAGGTTAGAAATTTAGACTAAGCTTTCCCTTAATAAAAAAACATTTTTTATTTCTTTATTAAAAAAAGATAGCTATCTGTGGTTGCATTTGTGCTTTTAAAGAGTTTTAATATACCCATCATGGGCTGGGTTCTGGCCAAGTGCCCCTCTCAAGGAAGCCGCCAGCGGAAAAGCCCAGGGTGGTGGTTTTCCATCAGATTCTGGCTGCTCCAGACGCTTTTAGTGTCTGTGAAATTTCTTCTTTTCTTTCTCCCGTTAAAAAGTACTCTAGCACTACTACTGCGGCATACTAGGGATGTAGGCAGTGTGTGTGTGTGCCTGTGTGTCTGTATGTGTGTGTGCGCGTGGGGAGTGGTGGAGGGCTAGAGGGGGCCTTTTACGTGGCTCCGCCACAGTGCTCTTCCACCTGTGGCTTTCGTGTGAGGGTGACCTTATGAGAAGTGGTAGCAATACCTCTCAAGGATTTCCCTGTCATGGGCATTCTCTCTCCCTGTGATTGTCTGAGTGAGGCAGTGGGGATCTCCTGCTGGGTCTTGAGCAGCCTCTTTTCTGTAGCACACTTGGTACGGATTGCTGACATACTGAGAGGCTGAGTCATCCTTGTCAGCTTCTCATCCCCAGCCTACGGAGTATTACAAAATGGCAGCTGTTTAACCAATACCAGAGCCCCCTTCATGTCTTCATGGTACCCAGAGTTGGACTTCAGATGTACAGCAGATCATTTTTTTAGTGTGAACATGTTCCATGCTGTATTTGGAATAAATTACTGTGTGTCTGAAATTCAAATTCAACAGAATTTGTCCCGAGTGTGTCTTATCTGGCAACCCTGCTTCGTGAGTTTTTGCACGATGCAATAACTTGGATACATATTATACTTTGAATAATATGTTTGTGTGATCAGTCTCTAAAAAAGTGGCATGCTTCTCAAGCAAATCCTGAGTGGATGAAAATTAGAGACTTGATCTTACGTCTCCTTAAAAGGCAACTGAAATGCAATTGAACTGGCAAGTCACATTTGTCAGATTCCCAGACTAAGTTAAATCAGCCAGCTTGAGGAAGGAATTTGAAGTTACAGCATCCAGAATTTCTGATTACCTCTTTTTTCCCTTCTCCTCTTAAATGACTTTTCGGCTTATAGGTTAGAAATTTAGACTAAGCTTTCCCTTAATAAAAAAACATTTTTTATTTCTTTATTAAAAAAAGATAGCTATCTGTGGTTGCATTTGTGCTTTTAGGGAAAAGAGTTTTATATATTAACTCCTTCTGCCTTGCTTTGCCTTTTACTTGGTCCATATTTCATTTGGCATGTTCCACAAGAAGACTAGAATGCCCCATGAGATACAAATAAAGATCTCTCCCACCCTCTGATAGGTACTTTCTTTTGTATTCTCAGACTCACTTGATCCAACCAACAACTTCTTGTAAGGGCCAGTGTTATTTAGGAATTCCTCCAAATTGAATAGTTCTTTAGGTATCTTCCCAGAGAATAAAGCATTTGTCTTACTGTGAAATCATAGGATTGTCTTATTGACCCTCTGTTGTTAAATGAGTAGAGTCCTCGTGGGGCTCTTTGGTCCTCAACTCTGTCATTTTTATCACCCCGAGTCTGGGTCTTGACCCCTGGAAGAGATGATTTGAGAGCATTTTCATAATTTGGCTCCCCATTCATGATTTGGCTTATATAGAATCAGGAGTTATTAGAGGCTTTTAATTAAGATTTTTAGGATTGGCAGACATTTTCTGTAAAGGATAGGATAGTAAATATTTTGCTTTGCACAGCTACGGTCTTTCATGCATATTCTTCTTTTTTTACAGCCTTTAAAAATGTGAAAACCATTTTTAGCTCCTAGGCTGTGCAGAACCTGGCTATGGGCTGGCAGTAGTTTCCCTACGTAAGAATGTTTGTACTCAGAAGTATGTTGCAGGGAGAGTTCTCTGGATTCTGAAATTTACCCTTCATTTCCAACTATATAGAAAGATGTTGGTTGGAAGAGGTAAGGTAACAAGTGAACACTAAGTAATAAGAATATGTTAGTGTTATAAGCTATGGACAATGTACTACTTGGAGGACATTGTCCCCTCTTCCCTTAACCTTCTCCTATGATATACTCATATTTTCATTTGATTTCATATTTATACTAAGAAAACTGGCAGAATTCTGTTAGCAGGTCTGTAGGAACAAGTGGTCATATAGCAAGTTCATGCCCCCAGTGGGAGAAAGCAAGACAGGGTTGCATTTGTTGTGTGTGTGTGTATTTGTGTGTGTGTTTTAAACTCACGGCACAGACTATTTGGTGAAAGTTTGGGTAGAAACAAATGTCCTAACTTGTTTTGCTGTCTTTCTGAAAATACAGTTTTTAACATGCATATTATATTGAAATCTTACGGAGAGCGGTGTCATATTCACATACACTCAACAGAGAGTTTGCTATTTGATTTGCTCTCTGAGTTCCTTTGAACAGTTATACTTGGTGTCCTTCCAGATTTCAGTACAAACATCATGATCCCAAAAGCACCTTGAGGGGATTGATTGTCCTTTAGATTCATCCTACACTTCCTACGTTTCCTGTTGATGTTCTTGCTGATTGTATAATGCCATTCAGTCATTCCTTGTCTATTATTTTCAATGGAAATTTTTTTTTTCCCATTACTTTTTTCCTTTGCAAATGATTTTTGGGCCCGAATGCAATTGTGAATAGACAACATAGCTTGTAGGAAAGCTGGGAGCCACTGAATTGTGACTTGGGTTTTTTTAGTTTCCCCCAACTCTGTCATTTTTATCACCCCGAGTCTGGGTCTTGACCTGGAAGAGATGATTTGAGAGCATTTTCATAATTTGGCTCCCATTCATGATTTGGCTTATATAGAATCAGGAGTTATTAGAGGCTTTTAATTAAGATTTTTAGGATTGGCAGACATTTTCTGTAAAGGATAGGATAGTAAATATTTTGCTTTGCACAGCTACGGTCTTTCATGCATATTCTTCTTTTTTTACAGCCTTTAAAAATGTGAAAACCATTTTTAGCTCCTAGGCTGTGCAGAACCTGGCTATGGGCTGGCAGTAGTTTCCCTACGTAAGAATGTTTGTACTCAGAAGTATGTTGCAGGGAGAGTTCTCTGGATTCTGAAATTTACCCTTCATTTCCAACTATATAGAAAGATGTTGGTTGGAAGAGGTAAGGTAACAAGTGAACACTAAGTAATAAGAATATGTTAGTGTTATAAGCTATGGACAATGTACTACTTGGAGGACATTGTCCCCTCTTCCCTTAACCTTCTCCTATGATATACTCATATTTTCATTTGATTTCATATTTATACTAAGAAAACTGGCAGAATTCTGTTAGCAGGTCTGTAGGAACAAGTGGTCATATAGCAAGTTCATGCCCCCAGTGGGAGAAAGCAAGACAGGGTTGCATTTGTTGTGTGTGTGTGTATTTGTGTGTGTGTTTTAAACTCACGGCACAGACTATTTGGTGAAAGTTTGGGTAGAAACAAATGTCCTAACTTGTTTTGCTGTCTTTCTGAAAATACAGTTTTTAACATGCATATTATATTGAAATCTTACGGAGAGCGGTGTCATATTCACATACACTCAACAGAGAGTTTGCTATTTGATTTGCTCTCTGAGTTCCTTTGAACAGTTATACTTGGTGTCCTTCCAGATTTCAGTACAAACATCATGATCCCAAAAGCACCTTGAGGGGATTGATTGTCCTTTAGATTCATCCTACACTTCCTACGTTTCCTGTTGATGTTCTTGCTGATTGTATAATGCCATTCAGTCATTCCTTGTCTATTATTTTCAATGGAAATTTTTTTTTTCCCATTACTTTTTTCCTTTGCAAATGATTTTTGGGCCCGAATGCAATTGTGAATAGACAACATAGCTTGTAGGAAAGCCGTTGGGAGCCACTGAATTGTGACTGTTGGACAAAGGCATTTTGTTTAGAAGGCTTGTCCCAAAGTGGTGTTGGAGTCTGAAAGAAGGGCTGCCAGCGTCTGGTTCTTTCTGCTGTGAACTAATAGGGAAGCTGATGTTTGCTGAGTGGATGGCTGTGCTCACTGTCCAAACAGATCTGTTTGCCAACTGTGAACATATTGCTGCCTCTGTGAGGCACTCCATCATGCCTTGAATGGATCCTCTTGTGTTCAGAATTTTCTGACTCAAAGGATGGAGAGAGAAATATTTCTTTCCGACTTAAGCATTCACTTGTAGCATCCATAGTCTCATCAGACCTTTAGAAACCTAGCATGCACCAGAGACGCTTCTTTAGGAGAATGAGAAAGGGGGTAGAGAAAAAAGGAAGAAAGTAAAAGACAGCCCCATTGAAATGCCTTGATTCTGACCACTTGTAGCCAAGTTTTTAATAAATAAACCAGGCTGCCTTGGTAAATAGAATTGTGAGAATAGTACTGATTTCCCCTGAGCAAAATAAAACTTTCAGCACTGAATTTCCGACTCGTGGCTCGTTTCTGTTCATTTTTACACACACCCACATCCCAAAGCATATAACACATTCATAATATGTTACTAAATAGGTAATAGAGTTTCATTCCACCTGAATAATTCCTTAAGAAAAGGTTAATTGATATACAGGAGTTTTAATTGCTTGATAAACTCATTTTTAACATGCATATTATATTGAAATCTTACGGAGAGCGGTGTCATATTCACATACACTCAACAGAGAGTTTGCTATTTGATTTGCTCTCTGAGTTCCTTTGAACAGTTATACTTGGTGTCCTTCCAGATTTCAGTACAAACATCATGATCCCAAAAGCACCTTGAGGGGATTGATTGTCCTTTAGATTCATCCTACACTTCCTACGTTTCCTGTTGATGTTCTTGCTGATTGTATAATGCCATTCAGTCATTCCTTGTCTATTATTTTCAATGGAAATTTTTTTTTTCCCATTACTTTTTTCCTTTGCAAATGATTTTTGGGCCCGAATGCAATTGTGAATAGACAACATAGCTTGTAGGAAAGCCGTTGGGAGCCACTGAATTGTGACTGTTGGACAAAGGCATTTTGTTTAGAAGGCTTGTCCCAAAGTGGTGTTGGAGTCTGAAAGAAGGGCTGCCAGCGTCTGGTTCTTTCTGCTGTGAACTAATAGGGAAGCTGATGTTTGCTGAGTGGATGGCTGTGCTCACTGTCCAAACAGATCTGTTTGCCAACTGTGAACATATTGCTGCCTCTGTGAGGCACTCCATCATGCCTTGAATGGATCCTCTTGTGTTCAGAATTTTCTGACTCAAAGGATGGAGAGAGAAATATTTCTTTCCGACTTAAGCATTCACTTGTAGCATCCATAGTCTCATCAGACCTTTAGAAACCTAGCATGCACCAGAGACGCTTCTTTAGGAGAATGAGAAAGGGGGTAGAGAAAAAAGGAAGAAAGTAAAAGACAGCCCCATTGAAATGCCTTGATTCTGACCACTTGTAGCCAAGTTTTTAATAAATAAACCAGGCTGCCTTGGTAAATAGAATTGTGAGAATAGTACTGATTTCCCCTGAGCAAAATAAAACTTTCAGCACTGAATTTCCGACTCGTGGCTCGTTTCTGTTCATTTTTACACACACCCACATCCCAAAGCATATAACACATTCATAATATGTTACTAAATAGGTAATAGAGTTTCATTCCACCTGAATAATTCCTTAAGAAAAGGTTAATTGATATACAGGAGTTTTAATTGCTTGATAAACTCATTTTTAGAGTTTCAAACTTATTCTATAAAATAAAATAGACTTTTTGTTTTTGTTGTCATTTTAGTCCCTTTATTGAGTCATTTTCTGTACTGAAATCGACTTTTTGGCAAGCTGTAGTATTAACTGTGAATTGAGGACACAGCTCATTAAGACAATGTTAGACTTTCTTTGCAATTACCTGTTGTTCCACTGTTTAAACCTTGGATGAGTGGAGGTGGGAAAGAACCAACAACATTGTCTGGCAATGAAACTAAATGACTACATGGCACTCATAGGAAGCCTTTATTTAGCTTGAGTTATTTATCAAGTGCCTATTAAAAATCCGGGCCAAATTTGCTTTGTGTTGTGGGGGAAATGAAGAGGGTTTCTTCTAGCTGATGGGAAGGACAGAGCTTTTATGAATGGCAAAGTAGATTCCCACGCAGCAATAAATCTGTGTTGCTTTCCCTCGGCCAATGAGAAACCAGTGTTGATTTGCTGAAATGATTTTTGGCTTAAGCTGATTTTTTGGCTTAAAACTAGGATCACCACCCCCATCCCGAGCTATGGTATTAGCCATTTTTGTTAACTGGATAGGTATTAATCATTTTTATTGTATTGATATTGGTATTTGTTTTTGTTGTCTGTAAGTTTTTCTTTGTGATTTTCTGTAGTTATAGAAAAATCTTTGTCTGTTACCTGACTTGGTTAAGGTCCATAGTCTCATCAGACCTTTAGAAACCTAGCATGCACCAGAGACGCTTCTTTAGGAGAATGAGAAAGGGGGTAGAGAAAAAAGGAAGAAAGTAAAAGACAGCCCCATTGAAATGCCTTGATTCTGACCACTTGTAGCCAAGTTTTTAATAAATAAACCAGGCTGCCTTGGTAAATAGAATTGTGAGAATAGTACTGATTTCCCCTGAGCAAAATAAAACTTTCAGCACTGAATTTCCGACTCGTGGCTCGTTTCTGTTCATTTTTACACACACCCACATCCCAAAGCATATAACACATTCATAATATGTTACTAAATAGGTAATAGAGTTTCATTCCACCTGAATAATTCCTTAAGAAAAGGTTAATTGATATACAGGAGTTTTAATTGCTTGATAAACTCATTTTTAGAGTTTCAAACTTATTCTATAAAATAAAATAGACTTTTTGTTTTTGTTGTCATTTTAGTCCCTTTATTGAGTCATTTTCTGTACTGAAATCGACTTTTTGGCAAGCTGTAGTATTAACTGTGAATTGAGGACACAGCTCATTAAGACAATGTTAGACTTTCTTTGCAATTACCTGTTGTTCCACTGTTTAAACCTTGGATGAGTGGAGGTGGGAAAGAACCAACAACATTGTCTGGCAATGAAACTAAATGACTACATGGCACTCATAGGAAGCCTTTATTTAGCTTGAGTTATTTATCAAGTGCCTATTAAAAATCCGGGCCAAATTTGCTTTGTGTTGTGGGGGAAATGAAGAGGGTTTCTTCTAGCTGATGGGAAGGACAGAGCTTTTATGAATGGCAAAGTAGATTCCCACGCAGCAATAAATCTGTGTTGCTTTCCCTCGGCCAATGAGAAACCAGTGTTGATTTGCTGAAATGATTTTTGGCTTAAGCTGATTTTTTGGCTTAAAACTAGGATCACCACCCCCATCCCGAGCTATGGTATTAGCCATTTTTGTTAACTGGATAGGTATTAATCATTTTTATTGTATTGATATTGGTATTTGTTTTTGTTGTCTGTAAGTTTTTCTTTGTGATTTTCTGTAGTTATAGAAAAATCTTTGTCTGTTACCTGACTTGGTTAAGGTGGAGTGGAGCAGAAGTAATGGGGAAGGCTGGGCTGGAGAGGAAGGGGCAGCTGTGGCTGTGGTGTGGTAGTAATGATCCCAGCTGAGCCAGGGCGAGCTGAGCATGCCAGGCATTCTTCTAAGACACACTTCACATCTACCCACTCACTGCTTCCTCTGATGATCTTGTGAGATTTATACTGTTACCTTCTTTGTTCTATAGATGAGAAACCTGAGGCATAGAGAGAAGTTTAGCAATAAATATGCCCCGGGTCACACTACTAGTAACCGGTGAAGCTTGGAATAGAATCTAGAAGAGTAGGCCCAGTGTCTCTGCCACAACTACATCTCTATGGTTGGCCAGTAAATAAATCTTCATTCTCCTGCAGAGTTTCAGTTTGTCTTTTCTTTATTTCTCATACTATGTTTGGAGAAGTGTTTAAAGTTACTCAAAATCTAAATACTAACTAGGAAGCTGGGATCACTTCAGAAAGATAAGATGTTTTATAGTAAAGGAATTTGTCCTCCTGTAACTGCTTTTATCACAGAGAAAACTTCCATATTTAACTCCTTGGTAGTTACAATAAATTTGTAGGTAAGTGAGTAGTATGTTTTGTTCAACACTTCTCTGGCATTTTTATTTTAAATTTGAAGGTAATGAATCCTTATCCAGTATCTTAGTATAAATTCAGAATGTTGATATATTCTTGTATGCTGTATATGAAAAATAGATATAGAAATTATTGAGCCATTGATTTCTTTATGATGTAATGAGGGAGAGAAACAGAAGGATAAGACTTGGAAAGGAGGCTTTTAGACTAATTCTTACCACTGTAAAGTAATATGACTATCAGAAACATAGTCAATTTTTCTCAAGGGACTATAGGACTGATTTTAATTGGCCAGCTGAAGAGGATTTCTCTTAGGAATTTATTGCAGCTCATGAATGCTAGGTTTAGCGCCTGCTAAGTTTCTTCGGTCATGTCTGACTCTTTCTGACCCTGTGGACTGCAGTCCTCCTGGCTCCTCTGGTCCATCGGATTTTCCAGGCAGGGATACAGGAATGGATAGCTGTTGCCTTCTCCAGAGGATCTTCTGACCCAGGGATCGACCCTGCATGTCTTATGCTTCCTGCATTGGCAAGTGGATTCTTTACTAGTAGCGGTACTGATTATCTGAAGTGGTGCACCAAGTGAAGAGGAAGTCATGTGGCTCCCAAAAGGAGTCAAAATTGTGCATGACCCCAGGCATTCTTCTAAGACACACTTCACATCTACCCACTCACTGCTTCCTCTGATGATCTTGTGAGATTTATACTGTTACCTTCTTTGTTCTATAGATGAGAAACCTGAGGCATAGAGAGAAGTTTAGCAATAAATATGCCCCGGGTCACACTACTAGTAACCGGTGAAGCTTGGAATAGAATCTAGAAGAGTAGGCCCAGTGTCTCTGCCACAACTACATCTCTATGGTTGGCCAGTAAATAAATCTTCATTCTCCTGCAGAGTTTCAGTTTGTCTTTTCTTTATTTCTCATACTATGTTTGGAGAAGTGTTTAAAGTTACTCAAAATCTAAATACTAACTAGGAAGCTGGGATCACTTCAGAAAGATAAGATGTTTTATAGTAAAGGAATTTGTCCTCCTGTAACTGCTTTTATCACAGAGAAAACTTCCATATTTAACTCCTTGGTAGTTACAATAAATTTGTAGGTAAGTGAGTAGTATGTTTTGTTCAACACTTCTCTGGCATTTTTATTTTAAATTTGAAGGTAATGAATCCTTATCCAGTATCTTAGTATAAATTCAGAATGTTGATATATTCTTGTATGCTGTATATGAAAAATAGATATAGAAATTATTGAGCCATTGATTTCTTTATGATGTAATGAGGGAGAGAAACAGAAGGATAAGACTTGGAAAGGAGGCTTTTAGACTAATTCTTACCACTGTAAAGTAATATGACTATCAGAAACATAGTCAATTTTTCTCAAGGGACTATAGGACTGATTTTAATTGGCCAGCTGAAGAGGATTTCTCTTAGGAATTTATTGCAGCTCATGAATGCTAGGTTTAGCGCCTGCTAAGTTTCTTCGGTCATGTCTGACTCTTTCTGACCCTGTGGACTGCAGTCCTCCTGGCTCCTCTGGTCCATCGGATTTTCCAGGCAGGGATACAGGAATGGATAGCTGTTGCCTTCTCCAGAGGATCTTCTGACCCAGGGATCGACCCTGCATGTCTTATGCTTCCTGCATTGGCAAGTGGATTCTTTACTAGTAGCGGTACTGATTATCTGAAGTGGTGCACCAAGTGAAGAGGAAGTCATGTGGCTCCCAAAAAGGAGTCAAAATTGTGCATGAATGTAAGACAAGTTTTGTTATTCATTTCTAAGAGTCTTGTGTATTTCAAAAAAATTAGTTAGTAAAAAAAAGTCAATCATACTGCATTATGTGGTTTTATGTAGTTTATAAATACTAGCTAAGTTAGAGAATTTTTGTACAAATGTGTTGAGCACATTGAAGCCTATCCAGAAGTTTTAGAATTGAGTTTACTCTAAATTGAGAATGCGTTTAAGTTTTTCTTTCTTTTGAGAGAGAAAGTATGATACAAAAGAGTAGCTCAGCTTTCTGTCTCTCCTGATTGCGTCTAAGACTCTTTGTTTTGGCCTTCCTTACCCTTGTTAATTCTGTTTATTTTATTTGATCTGGGTCTGTTTTGCCTGTTTGGAATCCGTTTTTGAAGGGCTCACAAACTCCCCACTAAAGCGCTTATAAGAGAGTGGTGACTTTACATCCAGAGTTTTCCCAGCCCCAGTTTTCTGAATGACACCTAGGATCGCTACCTCAGTATTCTAGCAGCTGCCACCCAGTAGTTTTCAGCAGTCTTTTCTGCTTGGTTTAGAATTAGTCTGTAACTTGCAGCTAAGACATTAATTTGTATGAAAACCTGAAGAAATTGGAAAACTTGTTTGGTGTTACTTTTGCTTGATAGCCACTCGAACATAGAAGTAACTTATAGTGTTTAAAGCACTTGCTTCCCGATCATTAAGAGTAAATCATTAAGAAATAATGAATACCAAATGAAAAATAGAATCTACAGGGGGTAAGTCACAAAAGCACCCTGTCAGATTTGACTACTTTTTATTTTTGTATATGTGCTTTATATTGTTAGGTGTCTGTTTGGTAAGTTTCGATAGACTAAACTCTCCCAGATGTATTGAATCATTTTGTGAGTAGTGAATTTGGTAAAATTAGGACATTAAAAGATAACAAAATAAAACGTCATCAATAACACTGATTCTCTTTCCAGGGTCTTTAGAGAAAATATTTGCTTTTTAACTTCCTGGTAGATCTCAACTTGTATGGTATCTTAAGTACCAATGTATGGTATTTCTGAATTTCTTCTTTCTGTATTTTGATGGTCTGTATTTCTTTTTTTCCTTTGGCTGACTTTAATAAGAATATTGTGATGTGAGCACATGGGACAAAGAAAACACAGGAAGTGATAAAGCACCAATTAAAGGCATCTGGTATCTCTTCTAATTGCTGGAGAACAGGAGTAGTTAGGATATTAATTACTATGCAGTCATAGATTAGATTGACACACTGTCCACTGTCAGAAGTGGCTTTTTCAAAACATGAACGTGTGAATTGATTTTATGCCCCTTCCCATAGAGCCTTCTTCCAGAGGTGTGGAGAGTGCAGGTGGAGGGAAACAGGTGGAAGCAAATGGAAGACATAGATCACAATTTGTTTTTTTAAGCAAAAAGTGTTGTTTATTGGTTATTCCATTATAAGAATTAATGAGACTAAGGGGAATGTAGAACTCTTTAAAACATGGGACACAACACTCTTTTTCATTACATTGAGAATGAGTTTTAGAGAACATATACATTTGTAAGACATGCATTTTAATGCAAATCAGATGTATTGCTGAGTCCATTGGAGGACCAAACCTTCCTAGCACTGTTTACGCTCAGTCTGTCCAGAGATACAAGATTTTTAGAGTAAATGTTATTACTTAGCTAAACAACTACCCTAAGAGTCTTTGAACCAATGGTTTTCTATAGTTTCGGGACATGAGGAAGCTAGAGAAGCATGTCTATTCTCAGAAATTGTCTTCAGTGTTAGGTTCATGCATAGTGAGATTAGCAGTCCTTCCAAGGGACAGTGACCTGCTTTTCTTTGGTGAATTTTCAGTATTTAAAAACTACACAGAAAAAAAAAAAGTCCAAAAACTATATGTTGATTTATGTTTAACTTAAGTAAAGCAAATGCGTTAGTTATGGAATACTGAGTGCAGCTAACACAGTGAGTCTGAATTTGAAGTTAACAGAGAAGGGAGCAGGGGTAGGGGGGAGGTAGAGTATATTTATTTTACCTACTCTGTAACTATAACTTGGACGTTTTTGTACAGGAAAAGAGTTTTCGTAGTTTCTAGGATATTTGTCTAAAAGCTGGCTCTTTTGATACATCCAAATTGGGTTGTTAGTGGAAATTTTGTCATTGTGTTCACAAAGCTCTTAAACATCTACTGGACCCTCCTTGGATAGGTCTAAAAGTGGGCATTATGAATTCTGATTTCTTTCAGTTTCTTCTCAGACTACACAATATTTCTTGAATTTTGAAGGATGCATTTCTACTCCTGTTCTAACAATCCTTTGCATTGTCATGCATCTTACATTAGATTGAACATCAGTTGAAGGCAGCATTCTTTTACTTTATTAGTAGCATATAAAATTATGTTGTCTTATTGTTGTATCATAGACCTGATGAAATATGATATTTATAAAGTATTCCTATACTATATATAATAACAGGCATTATTTGTTTTTCTTCTTCTTACTCTCTTGGGCCACAGTAGAGATTCTAGACTTTGGATCATTAACAAACATAGATGAATTTAAATTTATGTTTTTGAATGTCTAATCCCTCATTAGTTGGGAGTTCTGTAAATTACTCTAAGCCCAGATCAATATGGTTATACTCCTAACATTCCTCATGAAAAACCTGCAGAGTGGGGTAAAATGAGAAAGCAAGTTCTCCCAAAAGGAAAATTCTATGTTTTTAAATAATAAATTCAAAGAGACTCATGAATCTCTGAGAAAACCTTTCCAGAATTTTGTAGATTATACTGGCACTTCCCAAAAAATTCATGAAATTTAGTTAGGTTGGAAGCTGGGTACAAATGTAGGTTATAAGCTATTACTGTCATTCTTTTTCTTTGGTATGGAAGCTGGATAGGGTGCAGCAGAATAAAGGCCATCAAAATTGTTGACATGTTTCAGTAAAATGAGTCACTATTAGATTGTTTGAAGGTTTAAGAAAACCTAAATATTAATTTTTCATAAGATTCTGTATTTTGTATACTGTGTTCTCAAGAAAACCCTTTGTAGCCACATACAAAGAGTGAAAAGATTTGCATATGAATATCAAATGGGTTATGTTAGAGATAAAAAATTTTGGTAGAAATTAAGAGTATATTTATTTTACCTACTCTGTAACTATAACTTGGACGTTTTTGTACAGGAAAAGAGTTTTCGTAGTTTCTAGGATATTTGTCTAAAAGCTGGCTCTTTTGATACATCCAAATTGGGTTGTTAGTGGAAATTTTGTCATTGTGTTCACAAAGCTCTTAAACATCTACTGGACCCTCCTTGGATAGGTCTAAAAGTGGGCATTATGAATTCTGATTTCTTTCAGTTTCTTCTCAGACTACACAATATTTCTTGAATTTTGAAGGATGCATTTCTACTCCTGTTCTAACAATCCTTTGCATTGTCATGCATCTTACATTAGATTGAACATCAGTTGAAGGCAGCATTCTTTTACTTTATTAGTAGCATATAAAATTATGTTGTCTTATTGTTGTATCATAGACCTGATGAAATATGATATTTATAAAGTATTCCTATACTATATATAATAACAGGCATTATTTGTTTTTCTTCTTCTTACTCTCTTGGGCCACAGTAGAGATTCTAGACTTTGGATCATTAACAAACATAGATGAATTTAAATTTATGTTTTTGAATGTCTAATCCCTCATTAGTTGGGAGTTCTGTAAATTACTCTAAGCCCAGATCAATATGGTTATACTCCTAACATTCCTCATGAAAAACCTGCAGAGTGGGGTAAAATGAGAAAGCAAGTTCTCCCAAAAGGAAAATTCTATGTTTTTAAATAATAAATTCAAAGAGACTCATGAATCTCTGAGAAAACCTTTCCAGAATTTTGTAGATTATACTGGCACTTCCCAAAAAATTCATGAAATTTAGTTAGGTTGGAAGCTGGGTACAAATGTAGGTTATAAGCTATTACTGTCATTCTTTTTCTTTGGTATGGAAGCTGGATAGGGTGCAGCAGAATAAAGGCCATCAAAATTGTTGACATGTTTCAGTAAAATGAGTCACTATTAGATTGTTTGAAGGTTTAAGAAAACCTAAATATTAATTTTTCATAAGATTCTGTATTTTGTATACTGTGTTCTCAAGAAAACCCTTTGTAGCCACATACAAAGAGTGAAAAGATTTGCATATGAATATCAAATGGGTGTAAATGTTGAGAAGAATAAACTAAAGTTTTAGGGTAGAAAGCGTTCTTTTTTTTTTTTTGACTCAAGTGAGAAATATCAGTTGAGAAGTTACCTGCTTTTTCTTAATAGATATGTTACCCGTGTGCAGAATTATTGTCATTCTTTTTATACATATTCTTAGAGAGTTAAAATTTTGACACTAACACATAAGTTGGGATTGAAAATGAGAATATATCTTGATTATCGGATATGTTATTTAATGCCTGACTGTTCTGTTACCAAAACCTTTGGGTTATCGTCATAGATGATGAGACTACTTAATATGACATGAATGTTGTCATAATTTCATGTGATAATATAATAGCCCTTTTCAGGTGCACTAGTGGTAAAGAACTTGCCAGCCAATGCAGGAGACATAAGAGATGCCGGTTCAATCCCTGGATTGGGAAGATACCCTGGAGAAGGGAATGACAACCCATTCCTATATTCTTGGCTGAAGAATCCCATGGACAGCAGCGCCTGGTGGGCTACAGTCCATAGAGTTGCAAGGAGTCTGACATGACTGAGTGACTAACACTTTTCATTTCTTCACTTTTGTTGTAATTTCGTATGATAATACTCAAATCTAAAGACATATAAACTATAATATCTAAATGATTTCATATAATATTATAAAAAGTTACTCATAGCATATGAATGTGAAGATATAAATATTTAATTAATAACTGTAATGCTGATTCTAATACCCGTGATCTCAGTAACCTAGTACAATTTAGAATGAAAAAAAAAAAGTGTAATCATGGTCTCCCTCAGGTTTGAACTTGGCAGTACTTTGTTGTTTCTGGCTTTGCCTGACTGCTGCAGTGGATTGAGTTCCCAACTGCAGAGACCCATGGGTTACCAAAGGCATGAAAAATTTGCGGGATTCATCTTCATTGGTCAGTTGGCCATGGTGTGGACTGGAGACTAGTGGTCTTTCTTCTGCCTGAATTCTTGAATAGACCAGGGCAGTGATGGTTTTCCATACCTTGTGCTTACAGAGTGATGGAGTGTAATGGAGAACCCAAGTTTAAAAAAGGCTATAGATAAGAGAGATTGTTAGGATGACCAGTGGAAATGCAGTTAGAAGCCACATTGCAAAAGGAGAGGGCCTCCTAAAGACAGAAGCACTTGGGATTTCTTTATCTTCTCCTTTTGGGATGTGGCTTCTAACTGCATCCCCATTGCTGATACTAACAATCTATCTCGTCTGTGGCCTAAGTATCCGAAGGATTGTTTTAAGGGATTGAGGTTACATTTAGTTACAGAATTCAGATTTCTGCTCATTAAAAGAGAAAACCCATTATCATTTAAGATTCCTAAAAAATGAATTTGCTACAGTTTGAGAAAGCAAACTCTATATTACTTGAACTATTGTGGCTACTTGCTAGAGATTTTGATCAGCTGTTCAAGCTTCAAGGAGAATTGGACTGAGTGACCTTTAAGGTGGTTCCAACCCCTAAGGGAATTTTGATTCTGGAATCTTGGCTGTCAACTAAAAACTGTTACAAAGATTTCATCAAATGTTTTCCCTGGTTATCTATTTTTAGGTGCATAGAGTTTCGTATTAAACTATCATTGATGACCAGTGATCACATAAGTAAATGCAATACTTGTATAAACTGCTGTTGCTTGTTTAAAACAATGACCTCAGTTCATTTTTTAGATTTATTTATTTTAATCATATCTTATTGGCTGTACTTGGTCTTTGTTGTTGTGCAGAGGCCTTTTCTACTTATGATGAGTGGGTGCTACTCTCTGGTTGGGGTGCATGGGCTTCTCATTGCAGTGGCTTTTCTTGCTGCAGAGCTCGGGCTCTTGGTGAGTGGGCTTCAGGGGTTGCAGCTTGCCAGTTCTAGAGCGCAGGGGCTCAGTTGCCACACAGCAAGTGGGATCAAACCAGAAAAGGGATCAAATCCATGTACCCCGCATCGGCAGGCAAGCTCTCAACCACTGGACCACCACAGAAGCCCTAGACTGCTACTTAATAGAGTATTTATTATTTTATGTTACATGAAATTCTGTGACCATGTTGTTGTTTCCTTAAGAGCATAATAATTGTTGCTTCATTATGACTAACCTCAAGGAGTATTTTTAGCCAAATTATAGTCATCTTTGATATATATTTAATGAAATGCCCATTACTTGGATAAAATTTATGGAACTTGGCTATTTTCCCTTTTCACATTAAAACATTGTTCTGAAATTAAGACTCGGCTAATTTGACTTGAAGTAAGTACAAATGAGAAGTGTTTCAAGGGTCTTGAATATGCTTATTGTTTTCTGCCTTTTATTTATTTTATTGCATTCTTTCTAGCTGATGCATAGGACATCTGCATCAAAACCAGTTGGGTATAAAGGTGAAGGGTGAGGTTAGCCTGTGAAAGGAAGCAGAGACTAGAGATCTGGAAATCTACATTTTCAGACGGCCCCAGAGATTCTAGTGTAATTCACATTGGAGGCTCAGAGCTAGAAGGACTTTAGGGACTATCAGAGCTCCCAGTTCTCTCCTACAGTCTGCCAGCCTAGGCCTAAATGGCATGAGTGCTACTGCTCTAGAAGGAAGTTTGAGAATCATCAGATTTCTTTCTTTCATGTTGCATTTGAGGCATTAACATGCTCCAGTTAAGTGACTTACCCAAGGCCTTATGGATTGGATTCCATATCTCACTAAACTTCAGTTGTTTTTGGTGGAATGTGTTGAAGAAGATAGTTTTTAAAAAATACCATTTGAAATGAACTGTTGACCAGCCTCTAGATTCCTATGATGCTTTTTTTTTAGTTGCTATTTTAAATATCATATGTGTGTTCTCATCACAGACCTTTTAATGCATCACATTGAATTGGAAAACAATTCAGTTAGAGATTAACTGGGACCATTTATCTTCTGGGTATGGTTTTTCTGCATGATTTGAAGTTTCCTCCTCAGTCCACCAGATTATTTCTTCCTTCTGTGTTTTTGTTTTGTGTTTTTCCTTCTTCCTTCTTCCATATTCGATATCTGTCTGGTTCCTCCTTTCTTTTCAGAGAATGTCGACTTGCTTCCTGGAAACCTTCTTTCTCCTTATTATCCAATCTTCACGCTGTTCTAGCGACACATTACCTAACAGACCTGACCTCCTATATCTTACCAGGAAATTTTTAATCAGATATTTCAACATTGTTTTACTGTTCTAAAAGTGAAAGTGATCATTTGGTTACTATGAGACTTTAGGTACATTTCAGTAGGTCTTCAGGACTTGTGCACATGAAGATTATTTTATAGATGATATCACAGGGATGAGAAGTTTTCCACTTTAAATAATTCCCTTACTTGGATAAAATTTATGGAACTTGGCTATTTTCCCTTTTCACATTAAAACATTGTTCTGAAATTAAGACTCGGCTAATTTGACTTGAAGTAAGTACAAATGAGAAGTGTTTCAAGGGTCTTGAATATGCTTATTGTTTTCTGCCTTTTATTTATTTTATTGCATTCTTTCTAGCTGATGCATAGGACATCTGCATCAAAACCAGTTGGGTATAAAGGTGAAGGGTGAGGTTAGCCTGTGAAAGGAAGCAGAGACTAGAGATCTGGAAATCTACATTTTCAGACGGCCCCAGAGATTCTAGTGTAATTCACATTGGAGGCTCAGAGCTAGAAGGACTTTAGGGACTATCAGAGCTCCCAGTTCTCTCCTACAGTCTGCCAGCCTAGGCCTAAATGGCATGAGTGCTACTGCTCTAGAAGGAAGTTTGAGAATCATCAGATTTCTTTCTTTCATGTTGCATTTGAGGCATTAACATGCTCCAGTTAAGTGACTTACCCAAGGCCTTATGGATTGGATTCCATATCTCACTAAACTTCAGTTGTTTTTGGTGGAATGTGTTGAAGAAGATAGTTTTTAAAAAATACCATTTGAAATGAACTGTTGACCAGCCTCTAGATTCCTATGATGCTTTTTTTTTAGTTGCTATTTTAAATATCATATGTGTGTTCTCATCACAGACCTTTTAATGCATCACATTGAATTGGAAAACAATTCAGTTAGAGATTAACTGGGACCATTTATCTTCTGGGTATGGTTTTTCTGCATGATTTGAAGTTTCCTCCTCAGTCCACCAGATTATTTCTTCCTTCTGTGTTTTTGTTTTGTGTTTTTCCTTCTTCCTTCTTCCATATTCGATATCTGTCTGGTTCCTCCTTTCTTTTCAGAGAATGTCGACTTGCTTCCTGGAAACCTTCTTTCTCCTTATTATCCAATCTTCACGCTGTTCTAGCGACACATTACCTAACAGACCTGACCTCCTATATCTTACCAGGAAATTTTTAATCAGATATTTCAACATTGTTTTACTGTTCTAAAAGTGAAAGTGATCATTTGGTTACTATGAGACTTTAGGTACATTTCAGTAGGTCTTCAGGACTTGTGCACATGAAGATTATTTTATAGATGATATCACAGGGATGAGAAGTCACAAAACACAACGGTTTCTCAAAGGCAGTGATAGAAGGAATTTCAAAAAGACAGATATTTGCATCTTCTGATGTTCACAGTTTAATCTGAGTAGGGATGTTTGGACTGGAAGGGGTGTAATGCAAACGTTTTGTCTTGATGTGATTTATGAGTTGCTCATGTTTGTGTATTGTCTGTATCTGTGGTTAAGATAGTTGATGGCAGTGTAAGTGAAATTTCCGGTTTTTTTACTTTTTTTTTTCACTGAACATGATAATTTTGCAGTTTCCTTTTCTTGCTTATTCCAATATGGCCCAGTCTTGGCTGTTCCTGATTGACTGGTAGTCATCTGATTGAAGTAACTTTAAAAGTTATCCTTCTCTTGGAAGGTTTGCTGTTTTTGTTTTTTTTGTTTTTTTTTCTCTTAAACTCATGGAAAACAGCAGTTAATCAGTTAGGAGATCTTTCTAGTAATCTATTCCCCAAGCTTAGACTCTCCATTTTCATTTGCCTCAGGCCCAGTTGTCAATGGAGGGTTGGTACTTGAAGTAAAATTGTGGCTTACTGGGTTAAATGTTTTGTTTCTGTTGAACCAGTGTGCCAGGACAAGAAAGCATCTGTGCCCTAAAGCAGTCAGCTGCCCCTCAAACAATAACTGTCAGCTCACTTTTATAGCTGAGAAAATAACCAACCAGAGTGATCCAACCTTCTGCAGTTACTTGGAGGTGTTTACTGACTGCCTTTGATCAGACTTCAAATGGTAGACTCTAACCTATTTGTAGCTGTTATTTACTGTCAGTCTCAGCCTACCCTTTGTTTTTCACATACAAACAAAAGAGAAATGCAACAAGCTGTGTAAACATGGCTGGTCTATAGGAACTCTCACAGACTCTCTTGTTCTCCTCTGCATGGCTTAGGTGAGGTAGAGACTTGCTTCCTGGAAACCTTCTTTCTCCTTATTATCCAATCTTCACGCTGTTCTAGCGACACATTACCTAACAGACCTGACCTCCTATATCTTACCAGGAAATTTTTAATCAGATATTTCAACATTGTTTTACTGTTCTAAAAGTGAAAGTGATCATTTGGTTACTATGAGACTTTAGGTACATTTCAGTAGGTCTTCAGGACTTGTGCACATGAAGATTATTTTATAGATGATATCACAGGGATGAGAAGTCACAAAACACAACGGTTTCTCAAAGGCAGTGATAGAAGGAATTTCAAAAAGACAGATATTTGCATCTTCTGATGTTCACAGTTTAATCTGAGTAGGGATGTTTGGACTGGAAGGGGTGTAATGCAAACGTTTTGTCTTGATGTGATTTATGAGTTGCTCATGTTTGTGTATTGTCTGTATCTGTGGTTAAGATAGTTGATGGCAGTGTAAGTGAAATTTCCGGTTTTTTTACTTTTTTTTTTCACTGAACATGATAATTTTGCAGTTTCCTTTTCTTGCTTATTCCAATATGGCCCAGTCTTGGCTGTTCCTGATTGACTGGTAGTCATCTGATTGAAGTAACTTTAAAAGTTATCCTTCTCTTGGAAGGTTTGCTGTTTTTGTTTTTTTTGTTTTTTTTTCTCTTAAACTCATGGAAAACAGCAGTTAATCAGTTAGGAGATCTTTCTAGTAATCTATTCCCCAAGCTTAGACTCTCCATTTTCATTTGCCTCAGGCCCAGTTGTCAATGGAGGGTTGGTACTTGAAGTAAAATTGTGGCTTACTGGGTTAAATGTTTTGTTTCTGTTGAACCAGTGTGCCAGGACAAGAAAGCATCTGTGCCCTAAAGCAGTCAGCTGCCCCTCAAACAATAACTGTCAGCTCACTTTTATAGCTGAGAAAATAACCAACCAGAGTGATCCAACCTTCTGCAGTTACTTGGAGGTGTTTACTGACTGCCTTTGATCAGACTTCAAATGGTAGACTCTAACCTATTTGTAGCTGTTATTTACTGTCAGTCTCAGCCTACCCTTTGTTTTTCACATACAAACAAAAGAGAAATGCAACAAGCTGTGTAAACATGGCTGGTCTATAGGAACTCTCACAGACTCTCTTGTTCTCCTCTGCATGGCTTAGGTGAGGTAGAGATTAGAACTGCAAATTGAGCTAGTCATTGAAAAGCCCATTATTAGGTCCCAGCCACTGGACAATTTAGAGAATTTTTATTAGCAATCAAAACACTTTTCTAAAATTAAGTTAATTTCAGCCGATTGCCAGTCTTCTGTTGAGAAGCAGTTTCCAACCTGGCATTGTGTGATTGCGAGTGAGTGACTATAATAGAATGGAGGGAAATGGCATCAGGTAGATAAACTGTAATTTGTGTTCTGTGGAACATTTGGATTAGGGTTTTTTTTTTTTTTTCCCCCATTTCCATAATAGCTGTTAGTTTTCTTTAGCAGGTCTATGCCCTGGATACTAGACATTTCTTTTTTACCTTTTTTTTTTTTTTTTTTTTGAGGTACATGAGGTAAAGAACCAAGACAGTAAACCATGTTGGGATGCTGTCAATAAAAATGCCTTTAGAATGTTGTCAAAGACGTTCCCTTATGGGAAGCATGCTTATGGAGGGCAGGGCAGCAGAAGAGCCAGCCTTGAGGGCAACTAAAAAGGATCAGTTGTGGTTGACTTTAAATCTTGTCAGAGCAGTGGATAATAGAACTCTCCCCTCCCCCCAATATATTGCGTAATGATATGTTGGTACTGCTATACGTTATTATTATTTGTAATTCAGCTTTCAGGTGGGTGATATTTAAGTATTCTTCCATTTCTAACAGATGGATAATGTAAAACAGATCTTGAGAGCAATGTAATCACATACTGTTGTCAGGTTAATTATTCAGTATGGTTTTCAAACTTGCCTCTCCACAGCATAAATGTTTTGTTTCTGTTGAACCAGTGTGCCAGGACAAGAAAGCATCTGTGCCCTAAAGCAGTCAGCTGCCCTCAAACAATAACTGTCAGCTCACTTTTATAGCTGAGAAAATAACCAACCAGAGTGATCCAACCTTCTGCAGTTACTTGGAGGTGTTTACTGACTGCCTTTGATCAGACTTCAAATGGTAGACTCTAACCTATTTGTAGCTGTTATTTACTGTCAGTCTCAGCCTACCCTTTGTTTTTCACATACAAACAAAAGAGAAATGCAACAAGCTGTGTAAACATGGCTGGTCTATAGGAACTCTCACAGACTCTCTTGTTCTCCTCTGCATGGCTTAGGTGAGGTAGAGATTAGAACTGCAAATTGAGCTAGTCATTGAAAAGCCCATTATTAGGTCCCAGCCACTGGACAATTTAGAGAATTTTTATTAGCAATCAAAACACTTTTCTAAAATTAAGTTAATTTCAGCCGATTGCCAGTCTTCTGTTGAGAAGCAGTTTCCAACCTGGCATTGTGTGATTGCGAGTGAGTGACTATAATAGAATGGAGGGAAATGGCATCAGGTAGATAAACTGTAATTTGTGTTCTGTGGAACATTTGGATTAGGGTTTTTTTTTTTTTTCCCCCATTTCCATAATAGCTGTTAGTTTTCTTTAGCAGGTCTATGCCCTGGATACTAGACATTTCTTTTTTACCTTTTTTTTTTTTTTTTTTTGAGGTACATGAGGTAAAGAACCAAGACAGTAAACCATGTTGGGATGCTGTCAATAAAAATGCCTTTAGAATGTTGTCAAAGACGTTCCCTTATGGGAAGCATGCTTATGGAGGGCAGGGCAGCAGAAGAGCCAGCCTTGAGGGCAACTAAAAAGGATCAGTTGTGGTTGACTTTAAATCTTGTCAGAGCAGTGGATAATAGAACTCTCCCCTCCCCCCAATATATTGCGTAATGATATGTTGGTACTGCTATACGTTATTATTATTTGTAATTCAGCTTTCAGGTGGGTGATATTTAAGTATTCTTCCATTTCTAACAGATGGATAATGTAAAACAGATCTTGAGAGCAATGTAATCACATACTGTTGTCAGGTTAATTATTCAGTATGGTTTTCAAACTTGCCTCTCCACAGCATGACCTTGGAGTTGTAAGGAAGTGAAAATTTGCCCCTGAGTTCTTCACAGAGTTGTTATGAAAATATTTATTTGCTGTCCTATCTTTTGTTTGCTGTTCTCTCCTTCCTTGGTGAAACAGGCTTGTTGGTCAGCCAAATGGGGTGCAAGTCGAGGTCTGGGGAGGAAGAGTGGACTGGGTTTTATTCATTCCTAGGTCAGGAAGATCCCCTGGAGAAAGAAATGGCAACCCACTCCAGTAGTCTTGCCTGAAGAATCCCATGGACAGAGGAACCTGGTGGGCTACAGTCCAGGGGTTCTCAAAGAGTCGGACATGACTGAGTGACAGAGCATGCCCTTTCTCTTTCATAACCCTTCCTGAGAGCAGAGAGGGCTGGTGAGAGAATGAAGGGAACCCCTTTAAAATACTCAGGGTCACAGTGAATATGGTCTGCCCCGCTCCTACTGGCACATCACTTAGTTGCTGCTTCTGCTGTTGCTTTCCAGTGAGTAATCTTTCTCCCGATTTTTTCCCTACAAAATTTATAGACTTACTTCTTAAAAAGCTTCAGTTTCTATTTTATCTCAGGTGATTTAAAATGAAATTTTAAATACTCTGGTCCAATAAAGTTTTACCCTCAGCAAGACTTCTCTGAAGGTTCCATGAAGTTACCCTCACCCATTCCAACTCAGCTTTTTGGCAACTTCCTCTTGAATTAGTTACTAGCTGGAATACCAGTAGCTGGGCAAAATGGTCCTCATTTCCCTATATAAGAAAATGTGAAGGACTCTCTGATGTCCTTAACAGACATGGAGAACACATGCTAAGAAAGATTTGCTTTAAAAGGCTTTGTAGCAGATACCTTTTTTATGACTTTAATTTTGCTGCTAATATTTGCAGAAACTTTTCTTTGGAAATATCAGAAGCCCATTCTTGGTATTAATGAGTTGTATTTGTATCATTCCTCAGAGCTTTGAAGTTTATAAGGTCCTGGTTTAAGTATAAATAAGCAAATCCATGGATTATCTGCCATTAAAACCTGACATTAAGAATCAAAGACAGACTGAATCTTAGTTCATTTAGATCAGTTTCACTGGAATGATGATACTGAATGTTTTCATTCGTGGACTGGGTAAGTTATGTTCCAGATTTGAATAGGGTGATAAAGTTTAGCATGAAATGTAGGGCCCTGAGACCTTGGGAGGTCCAGCGTCAGCGGCAGACTGTATCTGTGCACTCAATGTCCTGTTCTTTGTTTTTTCCAAAGATGAACTTTTGGAACTGTTTTCATAGTCCTCCTACTTAATTCTTATTAATCAGTTCTGTTGCTGGACTAGACTCTTACCAAATGCTCACGCTGCTTGAGATGTCTGGGCTATGTGCCTGCCTCCATGCCGAGACACACACTGTTGGTCATGGACATCTCAGACTGGAAGCAAGGCACAGAGCTGTGCTTCCCCCTCCTCCTGCCCCGAACTTCTGTGCACCTGTGCATTACTCATTCTGCATGCCATTCTCTCCGTAATTAAAAACAGAAATGCTTGTTCTCGTCAAAGTCATTGTGTCCTTGGCATACTGTTCAGTGTCTGGCAGCTAGTTCGGGTTCAGCAGAGTTTTGTTGAACTGAACAAAGCAGCAACCAAGAATTCTAGAATCAAAAGTTGAAGGCAGCATTCCCCGTCTCTCTCATGATACTGCTATCTTCGACAGTCGTAGAGCTTGTATTTCTGCAGTCCTGAATTTATTTTTAAACTTTTTATTTTGTATTGGGGTATAGCCATTCAACAGTGTTGAGATAGTCTCAGGTGAATAGCGAAGACACTCAGCCATACATAGTTTTTGTTGTTGTTCAGTCACTAAGTTGTGCCCAACTCTGTCCATGGGATTTCCCAGGCAAGAATACTGGAGTAGGGCGCCATTTTCTTCTCCATGGGGATCTTCCTGACTCAGGGATCTAACTTGCAGGGAGATTCTTTACCACTGAGCCACTGGGGAAGCCCCTAGCCATGCATAATCATGTATCCATTATCCTGCAAACTTCTCTCCCATCCAGTGTAGTCCTGAATTTAAATCAAGTTCTTCTAAAAACTGTGTCAGCCTTCATGCCTGTCGTGAATGGATTGACCAACTTCCTTTACCATTCATTTACAGTCACTGGGAGTTTTAAATATGCTTCTACCCACCCGTGGATGATTTTTATTGTCTAGCTACAGAGGTCTCTATAAATTGCTGCTTGTTTATGTAGTAATTAATAACACTTTCATTGTAAAATCTCCTGTGTTGTTCCTGATCTCTTACAGTATCTTGTATGATAAATATTTATTTAATTGAATGAAATAAAATATTAACTAGTAGGAAAATCACTGTAATCACTCAGTAAGTATATAGATTTTATTAATATTTAGGCCTTGAAACAACTTGATAAAGTAGATCGGGTAGATATCTTGATTTCATTGAAATTAAGGAAAATAGAGATTGATGAAATTTAGTTTTGTGTGCGCATTAAGCTGTATATTCCTGATACTGTTATAACAGCTAAGGAGCAAAACAAGTTCAAAGAGGAATATTTGGAAAGAAAAGACTTACATTTCAAAGTGGGAAGTGTATTTAACTAATGTAACACCTTCCTGTGTTTTAAAATGATTAAATAATAAGATGATGGTGACCCATTATTTACTAATTCTATCAGCAGATCACTTTTGTGAGTGAGGACTTCAACAGGAATATTTTAGTCGTCAGGCCAATTTGTTATGGTTACTTGCTCCTTTTAAGGACAAGGCTGAGCCAGACTAGAAATTTTTATAATGAATCCGGTGTCAGAAGAAGAGGATTGACTTTCGGAAAACAAAAGCTGATCCTCTGATTTATAGAGTTGTTCAGACATTTAAGAAGCTAAGCACACCCCATTTTCTAAGGTTTCCTAGAAATTATGGAAAGATAACAGGTAGTTTAGGGAGAGGTAGAGCTAGTGTTAAGGATGGGAAAGTAGATGACTATGACAAAGCAGCCATCTTTCTCTTTGAAAGAAATTTGTTCTTGTTTTTTAATCATTCATAATTCATATAACTTGAATGCATTATTTTTTAAAAGGAGAATATTATTTTGAAGCTACAAGATGGAAACACATTTTTAGAGGAAAAATTATGGAAGGCAAAATAACTGACTTGCTCATTTAAGAGAGCATGTAACTCTTAATTTGTCTTTCTGTTGTTCAGATGCTCAGTCGTGATTGACTCTCTGTGGCCCCCATGGACTGTAGCACGCCAGGCTTCCCTGACCTTCACTATTTCCCAGAGTATGTTCAAACACATGTCCATTGAGTCTGTGAAGCCGTCCACCCATCTCATCCTCTGTCGTCCCTTTATCCTCCTTTCTTCGGTCTTTCCAAGTATCAGAGACTTTGCCAGTGTGTCAGTTGTTCGCATTAGGTGGCCAATGCATTGGAGCTTCAGCTTAAGCATCAGTCATTCCAATGAATATTCAGGGTTGATTTTCTTTAGGACTGATTGGTTTGATCTCTTTGCTGTCCAAGGACATATAGATTTTATTAATATTTAGGCCTTGAAACAACTTGATAAAGTAGATCGGGTAGATATCTTGATTTCATTGAAATTAAGGAAAATAGAGATTGATGAAATTTAGTTTTGTGTGCGCATTAAGCTGTATATTCCTGATACTGTTATAACAGCTAAGGAGCAAAACAAGTTCAAAGAGGAATATTTGGAAAGAAAAGACTTACATTTCAAAGTGGGAAGTGTATTTAACTAATGTAACACCTTCCTGTGTTTTAAAATGATTAAATAATAAGATGATGGTGACCCATTATTTACTAATTCTATCAGCAGATCACTTTTGTGAGTGAGGACTTCAACAGGAATATTTTAGTCGTCAGGCCAATTTGTTATGGTTACTTGCTCCTTTTAAGGACAAGGCTGAGCCAGACTAGAAATTTTTATAATGAATCCGGTGTCAGAAGAAGAGGATTGACTTTCGGAAAACAAAAGCTGATCCTCTGATTTATAGAGTTGTTCAGACATTTAAGAAGCTAAGCACACCCCATTTTCTAAGGTTTCCTAGAAATTATGGAAAGATAACAGGTAGTTTAGGGAGAGGTAGAGCTAGTGTTAAGGATGGGAAAGTAGATGACTATGACAAAGCAGCCATCTTTCTCTTTGAAAGAAATTTGTTCTTGTTTTTTAATCATTCATAATTCATATAACTTGAATGCATTATTTTTTAAAAGGAGAATATTATTTTGAAGCTACAAGATGGAAACACATTTTTAGAGGAAAAATTATGGAAGGCAAAATAACTGACTTGCTCATTTAAGAGAGCATGTAACTCTTAATTTGTCTTTCTGTTGTTCAGATGCTCAGTCGTGATTGACTCTCTGTGGCCCCCATGGACTGTAGCACGCCAGGCTTCCCTGACCTTCACTATTTCCCAGAGTATGTTCAAACACATGTCCATTGAGTCTGTGAAGCCGTCCACCCATCTCATCCTCTGTCGTCCCTTTATCCTCCTTTCTTCGGTCTTTCCAAGTATCAGAGACTTTGCCAGTGTGTCAGTTGTTCGCATTAGGTGGCCAATGCATTGGAGCTTCAGCTTAAGCATCAGTCATTCCAATGAATATTCAGGGTTGATTTTCTTTAGGACTGATTGGTTTGATCTCTTTGCTGTCCAAGGGACTGTCAAGAGTCTTCTTCAGCACCACAGTTCAAAAGCGTCAATGCTTTGGTGCTCAGCCTTCTTTATGGTCCAACTCTCATGTCTGTACATGACCACTGGAAAAGCCATAGCTTTGACTATGTGAATCTTTGTTAGCAACGTGATGTCTCTGCTTTTTAATATGCTGTCTAGGTTTGTCTTTCTTTCTTTTTTTTTTCCTACTTTTATTTATTATTTATTTATTTATTTATTTTTGGCTGTGCTGGGTCTTTGTTGATGTGTGGGTTTAGCTGCTCTGTGGTATGTGGGATCTTCCCGGATCAGGGATCAAACTGGTGTCTCCCGCATTGGCAGACGGGTTCTTATCCACTGAGCCACAAGGGTAGCCCCTAGGTTTGTCTTTCTGATAAATGCTCAGTTAACTTCTTTGTTCATATAGTATTTCTCTTTGTGGGACAATGATGAAGTTGTTTCTGAAATACCATTATTTTACAAGGTACTGTGCTGATAATAATATGCATTATTACAACTCCCAGTCCTCAGAAAAGCCCTTGAATTTAGCTCTTGTCATTTTTTTTTATAACTCAGAAAAAGTGCTGATCTGTCAGAGAGATTTTAAATAACTTGCTCAAGGTCGTGCTAGACAGTGGTAGCACTCACATTCAGACCCAGACCCCCCTCGCTCCAAGGCTTTAGTCCCCTGCACGGCTCCAGTTCCACTCTTTCCTGTCTGCTTCCTCTCTGGCAGGACACTTGGGGGAAGAAGTAGGTACAGATTGGAGAGACCAGTGCATCTGAACCAGAGAAATGTGACGACTGTACCTGGCTATATATGAAAATTACACTTTACGAGAAAATGACTTTGTAGCAACATTTTAAGAAACAACAAAACTTACTCCCAAAGGAAACCACATTGAGCTAAAAAGCAGAAAAATGGACTCCCAGACCCTGTGGTTCTGTCACCTGCCTGCTGCTCAGCTTGCATCTGGGCCTCAGTTTCTTTACTTGTAAAACAGTGAGACGGCTTTCAAATCCTAAGGGCCTTCTAACAACTCATTTCTTAAATCACTAACGTGCCCACAGGATGATAATCATTTAAAATCTTGCTAAATTTAGAGAGTGCCTGAAATGCATTCTTGTGTATGTTTGTTTATATATCTGTACCCTCATAATTAGACTATCACTCCTTTGAGGATAGAGAATACATCTTACTCGGATATTTTGCATAGCATAGTGTCTAGAAATAGTATCCTCCCAAAAATTAACATAAGAGGAAAGAAGATGTTTTCTAGGAGATTTGTGTCCAGTTGCTTTTTGGTAGTTTATTAGTAGCCCTGGTTTTGTTTTGTTTTGTGTTGTTATTTCTGGGGCAAGGCACCATGCTCTTAAGATTTTAATAGAAAAGCCAATTTCTGTGCTGATTGATGCTGAGAGTAGGTCACGTGCTTAATTTGGACGATGTAATGTTCTTATATCATACTCTGTGGAAATTGGCCCTGAGAAGGTATATTAACAATTCTTAAGTGAATAACTAACAAGGACCTATTGTATAGCATGAGGAACACTGCTCAGTGTTATGTGTAGCCCTTTTTGTTTTTATTGTAATTATAGATCTTTGGTTATGTTTGCTAAAAAGCCTTTTTTGTCATTTTTATAACTCAGAAAAGTGCTGATCTGTCAGAGAGATTTTAAATAACTTGCTCAAGGTCGTGCTAGACAGTGGTAGCACTCACATTCAGACCCAGACCCCCCTCGCTCCAAGGCTTTAGTCCCCTGCACGGCTCCAGTTCCACTCTTTCCTGTCTGCTTCCTCTCTGGCAGGACACTTGGGGGAAGAAGTAGGTACAGATTGGAGAGACCAGTGCATCTGAACCAGAGAAATGTGACGACTGTACCTGGCTATATATGAAAATTACACTTTACGAGAAAATGACTTTGTAGCAACATTTTAAGAAACAACAAAACTTACTCCCAAAGGAAACCACATTGAGCTAAAAAGCAGAAAAATGGACTCCCAGACCCTGTGGTTCTGTCACCTGCCTGCTGCTCAGCTTGCATCTGGGCCTCAGTTTCTTTACTTGTAAAACAGTGAGACGGCTTTCAAATCCTAAGGGCCTTCTAACAACTCATTTCTTAAATCACTAACGTGCCCACAGGATGATAATCATTTAAAATCTTGCTAAATTTAGAGAGTGCCTGAAATGCATTCTTGTGTATGTTTGTTTATATATCTGTACCCTCATAATTAGACTATCACTCCTTTGAGGATAGAGAATACATCTTACTCGGATATTTTGCATAGCATAGTGTCTAGAAATAGTATCCTCCCAAAAATTAACATAAGAGGAAAGAAGATGTTTTCTAGGAGATTTGTGTCCAGTTGCTTTTTGGTAGTTTATTAGTAGCCCTGGTTTTGTTTTGTTTTGTGTTGTTATTTCTGGGGCAAGGCACCATGCTCTTAAGATTTTAATAGAAAAGCCAATTTCTGTGCTGATTGATGCTGAGAGTAGGTCACGTGCTTAATTTGGACGATGTAATGTTCTTATATCATACTCTGTGGAAATTGGCCCTGAGAAGGTATATTAACAATTCTTAAGTGAATAACTAACAAGGACCTATTGTATAGCATGAGGAACACTGCTCAGTGTTATGTGTAGCCCTAGTTTTATTGTATTATAGATCTTTGGTTATGTGCTCATCATATAAAATATTATTTTTTTAAAAATGAAGTAAAACTTTTTACTGAGGTGAAATACATATAACATTAACTAGTAACATGAGCTATTAATTAGATAAAATTAGCTATTTTAATTCATTGGCATTTAGTACATTTATGATGTTGGGCAATCACTACTTTCTAGTTCTAAAACATTTCATCATACCAAAAAGAAACTCTGTGTCTATTAAGCACTGGCTTCCCAAATTGCTCCCACTGCTCGGCCCTTGGAAACTATAAATCTGAGTTTTTATCTCTGTTGATTTATTCATACTGTTTCATATACAGGGAATCACACAGTATGTGACCTTTTGTATCTGGCTTCTTTTACTTAGTTTAATGTTTTCAACCTTGTAGCATGTATCAGTACTTCATTCCTTTTTAATGACTGAGTAGTATTGCCCTGTGTATATTATATCACATTGTATTTACCTATTCATCCCCAGATGGACATTTTGGCTGTTTGTACCTTTTGGCTGTTGTGAATAGTGCTGCTGTGAACACGTGTGTGTATGTATTTGTTGAGTCTCTAGTTTTCAATCTTTCTGCGTTTATTTTACCTAGGGATGATATTGATACATGATATTGTACTTTTCTGTCTAGCTTTTTGAGGAAGAACCAAACTGTCTTCTACAGCAACTATACGATTTTACGTGACTACCAGCAATTATACAAGGATTCCAGTTTTTCCACATCCTCACCAACACATATTTTCCATTTTTTTGAGGACAGCTGTTTTAGGAGTGTGAAGTGGTTGCCTCATTGTGGTTTTGATTTGTTTCCCTAAAAACTAAGGATGCTGTGAGCGTCTTCTTATATATTTGTTGGTTATTTATGTATCTTCTTTGGTGAAATGTCTATTTAAGCCCTTAACCCATTTTAAAAATTGGAGTGTCTTTTTGTTGAGTTGTGAGAATTATTTATATACTTGGGATTCTAGTTCCTTAAAAGATGCAGAATTTGTAAGTATTTTTTGCCCATTTTATAGATTGTTTTTTTCACTTCATTGTTAATGTACTTTGCACAAAAGTTTTTAGTTTTTATGAAGTCCACTTTTTGTCTTTCGTTGCTTGTAGTTTTGGTGTCACATCTAGGAATTCATGGCCGAATGTAACATCATGAAAACATACCCATGTTTTCTTCTAAGAGTTTATGATTTCAGCTTTTATGTTTAGGTCTGATTTTTGTGTATGATATCAGGTAGGGGTCCAAGTTGATTCTTTTTGTCTGTTTGGGACATCATGCAATTTCCTGTGAATTTGAGGATTAGCTTTACCATTTCTGTGAAAAGGACTTGGAGTTTTGATAGAGATTATATGGACTTAGTAGATCACTTTGAGCAGTATTGCCATCTTAATAGTATTGTTTCCATTCCATGTCTTTGTTTAGGTGTTCTTGGGTTCCACTTCTTTGGGTCTTTAATTTCTTTCAGCAGTGTTTTGTAATTTAAGTGCATAAGGCTTTCACCTCCTTTTGATTAAATTTACTACTAGGTATTTTATTCTTTTGGATACTGTTGTAAATAGAGTTGTATTCTTAATTTCCTTTTTGGATTGTTCATTGCTGGTGCATAGGAACATAGTTGACTGATGTGTTGCTCTTGTACCCTATAAGTTTATTAAAGTCATTTTTTACATCTAGAAGTGTTTGGTCAATGGAATCTTTGGGATTTTCTATATATAGAATAATGTCCTCTGTGAACATACTTGTACTTCTTCCTTTCCAGTTTGGATACCTTTTCTTTTTCTTTCTTTTGCAATTGTTCTAGCTAGGACTTTTGGTTATGATGTTGATAGTGACATTGAAATTGGGCATCCTTCGCTTGTTCCTGGTGTTAAGGGGAAAGCTTTTTAACCCTTGAGTGTGATATTTACTGTGTATGTTTATTGTCTTTTAACCCACTAAGTCAGAGGTTATCACCTGAGTAGAAACTCGAGCTCTTAGGATCTACCCCAGTCTTCTGATTCTAAAACTGTGGAAAGTAGAATTTAGTCATCTGACTTTTCAAAAACCCTCTGGATGATTTTGATGTGCACTGAAGTTTAAGAACCACTGCACTAGAGTCTAAGCTTAGGTTAGGACCTGTGCTTTGTCTTGTATTACTTTTAATTCTCAAGTGGGATTATTCACTGTTGAATAACTTTAAAAACAAAATCAGTGTTCCCCAAAGTGCGTCCATAATCTGTTAGCTTGTCTGCATGTTTCGAATCACCATAAATAACTGGAGATTCATAGTTAAACATTCACAAGATTCACCAGATGACCTCACATTTTCTATTGTCTTAGACCCATGGCAAACTGTACAAGTGTACTTTTATTTAAGCTGTTTGTTTTGGTAGTTGTTTTCACTATCTTGTTACCTACTAGCTGTGGTCTTATTCTTAAGACTACTTTGGCCAGCAAGAAACTCTCTTTTGGCAGTTTGGAAAGATATGGGCTTGTTTTGTTTTGTTTTTAATAGGGCTTACTGAATTTTACTACATCAATGTTTTGCCCTTGTTTTATTTTTCTCATTAATTTTTCTTTATCTTGCTATGTTGGACTCAACATAGCAAGACTCAGTCCTATTACATCCTTTTTCCTCTTTCATTTCTTTTTGATTAAGATAATATTTAAATGAATAAGCTAAGAATGTAATCTAGTATTGCCAGTGGCTATTGAAACTAACCATTTGGAGACACAAGTGCCAGTTTTTATACAAATACAGTAATAACATTCTGTTTATTCACTACTTGCTTACCTACTGGTGAATTTTCAACTCATAAAAATATTTTTTCAAAAAATGTCAGAATTGTGGTATAATTAATTATTTATAGCTGGTTTATTTCTGATAGTGATTTAATTGTAATTCATACCCTGGATTCCTATTCTCCACCATTTCTAGGTGTCTAAACCTTTTTCTTTTTGCACATCCTTCTTGAGTCAGGAATCAATCTAGTTAACTCTTTTCTCAGGATGGGTGAATATTCTGAATATATTAATAGTATCAGAGCAAGGGGTATCTCTAAATGTGTGGGCTCTGGGGTATTGCCGGTAGCAGGGAAGAAACACGGGTGAGCCTTGCCTGGGGCTTAGAAGCTCTCTGTGAGCTATGTGTGGCCCTAAAAATACAGCATTTCTGGACTTCGGTCTCTCTGATGTTAAGAATAAAGTTGTAAGATCATTGCATGAATTACTATTGGTTGAATGTTTAAGCCATTCTCCAACCTTTCTTGTTCACAGTTTGCTATAAGTAAATGGAAGATCAGTTCGTTAACCAATCCTAGCAGATTTTTAAGATGCTAGACCATGTGCTTGAATATTGCAGTTAAAAATGTTAATGACTGTAAACCGATCATAGTTCTTATTTGTTGTTCAATGAAAAATAAAGGAAGGGCGGGATTCTTGACTCTTGAAGTCACAGCCTAAAATCTGAAATTAATCAAATTTCCCAAGTCTCTTTTTCATGGAATCACTTGACTTTTAGCAAACATTCTAATTCCAGTTCTAGAAATTGTGCATGTGGCATCTCTGTCTGTTGGAAGAGTTCATGTAGTCTCTAGCTGAGCATCTTAGTTTCTCAAACAAACAAACAAACAAACCCAAGAAACACAAAAAAACAGACAGTAGTTTGGAGGTATATATTTGGTTTCAAATCATTTTATCTATGTGTACATATATTTGTGTAGACCTACCTTTGTGAAACAAGAATGTTTAATTAAAGAGTGTTCCAGATATCTTAAATGAGTAATTTTTTTTTCAAGTTTAATAGATCAATGATTTCTCAATACAGTCAAAATGGAAGTTTGGGGTGATTGTGTGTTTTTTACCCCCTCTCACATATCCAGTGTTGGTGGTTTGAACAAGAGCATAACCATTTTCCACTGTGTTGTCAGGGCTGTATCCTTTAAATCTTGTGTGTCATGAGATCACTGATTAAAAAGTCAAAAGGAATCTAGTGGTTCTTCAAGTTTAGGAAGAGCAGTTTGTGTTTTAATTAGGGAAGAATTATAATAGTATCAGGAGGTTCTCAAACATAAACAGTTGAGCAGAAGCACTTAAACGCACTGATTGGGAGATAAGTGTTCAGGAAGACAGTAACTTTTCTCATACCACTTTTGTGAAAAGGGATTTTATTTTGCTAGCTGTTAAGCTCCTGAATGCCTGTGGGTACAATGGTTTATTTCAGAAGGGAGTGCAGTGTTAAGGTTCCAAGTCAGCACTGAGTTTCGGAAACCATTGCTGTATATTTCGCAATGCTTTTAGAAAGGGTTTTGATGACAGTGACAAGAGGAAGGGGGAACAAGCATGGTAAAGTCGTTTGGCTACTCGTGAAATCAAGGCCAGGAAGAAAACATGTTCTGGCTGTAAATCACTGACTTGTCCTATATTCTTTAAAGCATTTTATACAAATGACTTTAACAGTTTTAGGGGTCTTGCCTGGGGTTAAGAGACTGTTTGCCTGCTATACAGTTTGGTGATTAGAAAGTAATGCTTTATTGAGGTGGTTTCTGTTCACGCTCCGTACCATGAACTATTTGATACTTATTAGATGAGCAAGGTGTGCCGTTAAATCAGTATTGTACAAAGTCTATGTGTGTTGATTTTATGTGCTACAGGGACATGCACTTAAAATAAATAGTTCATAAAATGCAATCGTAATGCAAGAACAGAAAAAAAGAAAAAGTTATAAATAAAAGAAGCAAAAGTAAAGACTGTTAACATTTCCCTAAGTGCTTTTGAGTGAATTATTGAATTTAATCTTTAAACCCAAACCTGTGGGCTAGGAATTGTTATTCTCCTTTATAAATGAGGCTCAGAAAGGCTAAGTGAATTGTCCAAGGTCACAAAACCAGTGTGAATAGTGAGCAGGGAAATGAAACTAGACAGAGGGCGTGCTTGTAATACCTGCTTATAGATTTGAATTCATTGACCCTTGGATTTCAAGATTTTCAGGCTGAGGGCAAAATAATTGTTTGTGATTTTTTTTAAGTGAATCAATTCAAATAAAAATATATAATAAATGCTCACATGTCTTGATGGCTGTGAGAAAAATGCTAAAGCTGATCAGAAAGATGAATTTGGAAAGTGCCTTCAATGAGAGATGAATGTACTGGTTGGACTCATACTTAAAAATGCATTGGGGGCTTCCCTGGTGGTCCAGTGGGTAAGAACACCACCTTGCAGTGCAAGGGGCGCCAGTCCCATCCCTGGCCTGGGAAGATCCCACGTGCCATGGAGTGGCTGGACCAATGTGTCCAATTACCGAACCGGAGCTCTGGAGCACATGCGCCCAGAGCCGGTGCTCTGCGACAACAGAGGCCGCAACGATGGGAGGCCCACATGGGCCAAAGAAAAAAGATGAATGAAAATGGACAAATGAAAGACCAATAGAAGTGGCCTGCCTGCTCCCCTCCCTACCCACCCAACCCCCACCAAAATAAATAAATAAATAAAAATTAAAAAAAAAATGCATTGGGGTCATGGAATTATCCATTCTTATGCCATCATCATCCTTTGCTTTAACTGATTACCAGTGTGTTACTGTGTAAGAGACTGCTGTGGTATTTGTACGTGTTTAGAGATTATCAGATCAGTGCTTTGGCAGATTGCTCATGATGTTGCAGTGATTCTAGTCGTATGGAATGTTACATGAATATTGAAACCCTTTCAGCCCTTCTCTTGTGTGTTTTTCCTGTACATACAGATCTTTCGATGGGCACCCAGACATCACTGCCCCTCCACACTTTTCCTGAGAAGTAGTTGTAACAGTGAATTGTTCTGTGAGGTGAAAGGTGCACTGTACTTACATGTAAATGCAGCACTGGGTGGCAGAGTCTGTCTTCTTTTGCCAAGAAAAGCGTTGTATTTTTCTTGGTTTTTGTTACAGAGGAGCCGTTTTCATTGCCAGCAGCACTACACGCATTAGGAGAAAGCAAATAAACAACACAGGGCACTTGGAGCCAGGAAGTCGCATCTCAGACTAGAAACACAGCTTTGGATTGACATTTGGGATGTGGGTTGCTAAATAGGGCAGCCACCAATCAAACTGAAAACCTGTAACCTGAGGTCTTACACTTCCAGGGAAACCATTTAGTCACAGGATCTTGGGGCGGGTGACAGAAGTTTATTTTAATGTTATGACAGTTTCCTTGTGATTAAATATTAACTCAAATTATCTCTTAGATAATAGAGCATCAACTTGCCTTTCATTGCCTTAGGCATGCAGTTAACATTTGTGGAATTTAATATTTTGAAACTGTTTCTTAATTGAATGCTTTACTTTGAAACAATCCAAGTAACTTTGGTATGAGTATTCCTATATTTCTAGTAGTGCCTAGTTTTAAAACATGATCTATTTTTATCCCCTGCTTTAATGAGCCATGCCAAATTCAATGGGTTTGGAGTATTTTAAAGGTCTATATTAGTTAATGACATGTTATAGTAGTTTATTGAAAACATGAAAATGAAAATTATAAACCCAAGTCTATAGGAGCTTTTTTAAACCAGAAGAGATAAACTCATTAAAAATGTGTTCGCTTATATGTATTAATAGTACATTATTTAAAGGCAAAAGGGAATTTTTGCCCCACTTTGTTAAAATGCTTTTAACTGAGCAATTTTAGCTTACAGAACTTGAGACTTCAGGAATCATTAAATCTGATTTAGAGATTATTTGTACGTGTTTAGAGATTATCAGATCAGTGCTTTGGCAGATTGCTCATGATGTTGCAGTGATTCTAGTCGTATGGAATGTTACATGAATATTGAAACCCTTTCAGCCCTTCTCTTGTGTGTTTTTCCTGTACATACAGATCTTTCGATGGGCACCCAGACATCACTGCCCCTCCACACTTTTCCTGAGAAGTAGTTGTAACAGTGAATTGTTCTGTGAGGTGAAAGGTGCACTGTACTTACATGTAAATGCAGCACTGGGTGGCAGAGTCTGTCTTCTTTTGCCAAGAAAAGCGTTGTATTTTTCTTGGTTTTGTTGCAGAGGAGCCGTTTTCATTGCCAGCAGCACTACACGCATTAGGAGAAAGCAAATAAACAACACAGGGCACTTGGAGCCAGGAAGTCGCATCTCAGACTAGAAACACAGCTTTGGATTGACATTTGGGATGTGGGTTGCTAAATAGGGCAGCCACCAATCAAACTGAAAACCTGTAACCTGAGGTCTTACACTTCCAGGGAAACCATTTAGTCACAGGATCTTGGGGCGGGTGACAGAAGTTTATTTTAATGTTATGACAGTTTCCTTGTGATTAAATATTAACTCAAATTATCTCTTAGATAATAGAGCATCAACTTGCCTTTCATTGCCTTAGGCATGCAGTTAACATTTGTGGAATTTAATATTTTGAAACTGTTTCTTAATTGAATGCTTTACTTTGAAACAATCCAAGTAACTTTGGTATGAGTATTCCTATATTTCTAGTAGTGCCTAGTTTTAAAACATGATCTATTTTTATCCCCTGCTTTAATGAGCCATGCCAAATTCAATGGGTTTGGAGTATTTTAAAGGTCTATATTAGTTAATGACATGTTATAGTAGTTTATTGAAAACATGAAAATGAAAATTATAAACCCAAGTCTATAGGAGCTTTTTTAAACCAGAAGAGATAAACTCATTAAAAAATGTGTTCGCTTATATGTATTAATAGTACATTATTTAAAGGCAAAAAAGGGAATTTTTTTGCCCCACTTTGTTAAAATGCTTTTAACTGAGCAATTTTAGCTTACAGAACTTGAGACTTCAGGAATCATTAAATCTTTATAAAGATACTTGTAGCTGTCCCCGCCTCCCCACTCTCTTGATTTATGCAACTGGAGAATTTCTTTTCATCCATGATTTCAGGTCTGAGGCATGAGAATTATTATTGAATAATAATTATTCAATATTGAAGAGAAAGTAGTCAAAGTAATTCTCAGTTTTGATAATATTTAAAAGTACCAGTGATTATTTTGAATGTAATGTGTATTTCTTCAGCTGTTAATATCTCACTCCTCCCTCTTTTAGGACCTGCTGAAGTTCCCATGATGTCACCCAATGGATCCATTCCTCCTATCCACGTGCCTCCAGGTTATATTTCACAGGTAAAGCATTTTAAAGACTACTCAGCACACAGTGGGCTCTGTCATTATTTCAAAAGAATATATGGCTTTAGAAACTTATTCCAGGATTAATTTAGTTAGGTAAGGCTAGAGTTGTGGGATTTTGTTTAGTTTTGTTTCGGCTCTTTGTTATTTTGTGCGTGTGGGCACCACAGGGCCCTTCCTGATTCTTGCCGCTTGACATGCCAGAGAATAAGGGAGGGAGACACGGTAGGTTTACGAGGCCACCCTCCACCAAGGTGGACTTCACACGCAACCATTTGATGATGTTATCTTCATAAAGTCTATGGCCTTAGAGACTTCCTTCCACCTGTACCACAATTTGTCCAGGGGTGGTGGGAGGGGAACCTATACATTTAATTACCACATATATCAAAGGATACATAGTTAACACGAACAGGGTCTGTGCTCTGTTATGGAGTCTCATTTGTCAGCAGTGTGGCAGGACTTGGTCTTGGTGAATTATGAATATGGTATGAGCACTTGGCTGTTTGCACTTAAATTTCTGTGAAACTGAATTAGGTAAAAAAAAAAAAAAAACCAAAAAGGAATAACTGTTTAAAAAGCAGTGCAATTCCAGGGGTATGCCAGAAGGATTTCTTAGAAAGGATAAAGTTATACCCGTCTACCTGGATAAGCTTTAAGGTCTTCAGGGTGCCAGGAACATGGACGTCTGTGAATGTCCTTAGCCCCTAGGACAACATGAACTCCTCTCTGCACTGCTTCCTCCCCCCAGATTCCTATAATAAACTCTTCTACTTTTTATGTTTTTTTTCATTTTCTGATTATAAAGGCTTCTTATATTCACTGGGAAAACATCTGAAAAGACAGAAAAGAGTATAAAAAAGAAAATATTTGTAAGTTTACTACACACAGAAGACAGTAATCTTTATGTTAAGGTTTTTTGGATTATAGTCTTTTAGATTTTTTCCTTTCTCTGTCTCTGCTTTTAAAGTGGATCAAAAATCTGTAATTTTTAGTTTTAATGATCTTGCTAGGGTGAAAAAGTTGGCAGGTACATAGGAAAATTTGTGAAATGCAGGCAGGAATCAAAGACTTATCCTTCTCTGATATAAACATTTACCATTTTTTCCCTAAGCCATAGATTAGCCATTATAATTTCATTTTTTCCACCCCTATGTTTTTAGGCAAACCAGCTTGACATCTTTTTTTTTTTAAAGTAGGCAGAATATTGGCCCGTCTTTGTCCTGTTGCAAATAAATGACTTGTTTTACGCAAGTCTTTGTAAGTAAGGATCCCTGAAAGGAGCAAAGGGTGCAGAGCAGGCCCTTGTACAGGACCCACAGTGATGGATCACATTCACGTCACCAGTCAATTAACAGAAAAGAACAAGGACTGTAGAATTCCATTATGTCTCCCCACTCATTTATTTTAAGGAAGTGTTTCATTCCCCTGAACCAGAGTACAGTTCTCACCATTGTGATTGTTGAAATAACACCTCCTTTCATGCTAAAAGCCCATTTAAGGAATACCAGTTAAATACTCCAGTGGAAAGAAGCTGTAATCTCCTTTTTCTTGCTAATGGTGTTGCTGTGGTTTTACTAACTGCCAAACATTTATTAGGATTTGTAGGGAAAATAGAAAATTGTAGCCCATGGTATATTCTGATTCAAAAAACTTTGATAGAAAATTAAGTGGAAAGAGGAAAAGCAGAGCTGTAAACTTACTTTTGTAAAACTGATGATGGAAAGATACTGAAACACTTTCTTAACTCAGAATTATGGTAAAGAGTGCTAGGAGATATTGTAAGAATAGTAGAAGTGAAATAATTTTGATTCTGAACTGAAAAAAAGCAAGAATACTTCAATATAAATTAAACACTTAAAGTTGATAGAAATATTCCAAAAATACAAAAAGCACAGGAAACAGCCTATAAGGCATGCGTTCAGTTCAGTTTAGACTGGGCTTTCTGGTCAGATGAAAATAGGCCCAGAGTTAAATGATCCTCAGTGGAAAGCATTGTAACTTTAGTGATATTGGACAGTGGACTAACTGAAAGAGATTATTACAGTGAAGAAAATTGAGAGCTTGAAGCATAAAGATACTGTACAACCTCTTCTTTAAGGCTGAGCATATACATACTTCAAAGAAATGAAGAAGGTTGGAACCAAGTATAAAACATCCTAGACTAGTCAAAAAGCAAAATGCCTGTTTGTTATCTAGTTGTGGGGAGAAAGCATCACTTAAAAAGATTAATCCCTCTTTTGGCTAGACCTACATAAGAATGCTCAGTAATAGTCTGTCACTATATAGTACAGTTTTACACCTTAACCCCATAGTCCTTTTCTTCAATTACATGTGGTTTCTTTGTTCAGATCTAAAGTTGGATGCACATTGCATACAAGTAGAATTAAAGCGCATTGGTGTGTGAATTCTTAATAGTCAACACTGCCCTCCTTTTGAGAGTCGCTTTTACCTGTTGTCCTATATTGCTACCATCTTAAATTTCTGTCCCCCGGCCTTTGCTCAACTATGTACTTATTTCTCTCTTCTTGGAGGACTCTAGAGCCATTCTTTTAAAGAAAGCAATATTTTTTTTGGCCTCTTTTATTGTTATTTATTTATTTATTTTCATCCATCTTTATTCTTTTGGCCTGTGTGGGCCTCCCATCGCAGTGGACTCTCTTGTTGCAGAGCACCAGCTCTGGGCATGTGTACTCCAGAGCCCTTGCTTGTAATTGGACACACTGGTCCAGCCGCTCCTCAGCATGTAGGATCTTCCCGGGCCAGGTATAAAACCAGTGCCCCTTGCATTGCAAGGTGGACTCTACCCACTGGATCACCAGGGAAGCCCTCTGGAGCCCTTCTTTGTTGGACAGTTCAAGAATTCTTCTATTCAAATGCCCCTCCCCATTGTGACCCTTTTAGAACCTCCAGCACAGAGAAGGTTGTTTTCTTTCTCAGGCATCTTTGGTACTTTGTCCCCATCTCTGTCATGAAACACAATACATTTTATAATCACCCCAAGAATCTTAGTGCCTCACTAGGATTATATCTGAGAATCTAGAGTTTTGCCTCATATGTAATAGGTATTTTGATAAGTGCTTTTAAATGTGATTGGCCAAACTGAAATAAAGTAAACATAGGATAGATTCGTGGATTTGATTCAAAGATGTGCAGGTTCAAGTAGAGTAATAAAACACCTGCTAGCTGGTAAACTGGCAAGAGCATAGTGATGTATGCCTACAAGCAATGAAGTGCTCTGAATGTGAACTTAAGAGAGAAGAATGCCAAAAATCAGTAGGCTGAGCATATACATAAAAAAAACCAAGTTAAAAACTCCCAGTCAAAAGCAAAATGCCTGTTTGTTATCTAGTTGTGGGGAGAAAGCATCACTTAAAAAGATTAATCCCTCTTTTGGCTAGACCTACATAAGAATGCTCAGTAATAGTCTGTCACTATATAGTACAGTTTTACACCTTAACCCCATAGTCCTTTTCTTCAATTACATGTGGTTTCTTTGTTCAGATCTAAAGTTGGATGCACATTGCATACAAGTAGAATTAAAGCGCATTGGTGTGTGAATTCTTAATAGTCAACACTGCCCTCCTTTTGAGAGTCGCTTTTACCTGTTGTCCTATATTGCTACCATCTTAAATTTCTGTCCCCCGGCCTTTGCTCAACTATGTACTTATTTCTCTCTTCTTGGAGGACTCTAGAGCCATTCTTTTAAAGAAAGCAATATTTTTTTTGGCCTCTTTTATTGTTATTTATTTATTTATTTTCATCCATCTTTATTCTTTTGGCCTGTGTGGGCCTCCCATCGCAGTGGACTCTCTTGTTGCAGAGCACCAGCTCTGGGCATGTGTACTCCAGAGCCCTTGCTTGTAATTGGACACACTGGTCCAGCCGCTCCTCAGCATGTAGGATCTTCCCGGGCCAGGTATAAAACCAGTGCCCCTTGCATTGCAAGGTGGACTCTACCCACTGGATCACCAGGGAAGCCCTCTGGAGCCCTTCTTTGTTGGACAGTTCAAGAATTCTTCTATTCAAATGCCCCTCCCCATTGTGACCCTTTTAGAACCTCCAGCACAGAGAAGGTTGTTTTCTTTCTCAGGCATCTTTGGTACTTTGTCCCCATCTCTGTCATGAAACACAATACATTTTATAATCACCCCAAGAATCTTAGTGCCTCACTAGGATTATATCTGAGAATCTAGAGTTTTGCCTCATATGTAATAGGTATTTTGATAAGTGCTTTTAAATGTGATTGGCCAAACTGAAATAAAGTAAACATAGGATAGATTCGTGGATTTGATTCAAAGATGTGCAGGTTCAAGTAGAGTAATAAAACACCTGCTAGCTGGTAAACTGGCAAGAGCATAGTGATGTATGCCTACAAGCAATGAAGTGCTCTGAATGTGAACTTAAGAGAGAAGAATGCCAAGATAATTCAGTAGAGGAAAACAATAGTGTCTCTAACAATAGTGTGGGGACAATTGGTTATTCAAGTGCACAACAATGAAGTTGGACCTCTACTTCACATCGTATCCAAAAATTAAGTCGAAATGGATTATGGATATAAGTGAAAGAGCTAAAACTATATAGCTCTAGGGGTAAAATTTTATAACCTTGGAGTAGGCAGTGACTCCTTAGATATGACACCAAAAGCGCAAGCCACAGTAGAAGAGATAAATTTGACTTCATCTAAATGAAGACTTTTTGTGCTTCTAGGGTCACTGTCAATAATATGAAAAGAAAACTCATAAATTGAGAGAAAATAGGTGCACATCATACATATTAGAAGAGACTTGTATCTAGAATATATAAGGAAATCTTACAGCTCAAGAATAAAAAAGATGAAAAAAAAAAAGAACCAGTTTAAATGTGGACAAAGGATCAGAATAGATATTTCTCCAAAAGCACTGTACAGATGGCCAAATAGTACATCAAAAGATGGTGACCATCCGTAGCCATCAGGGGAACACAAATCAGAACCACAGTGCAATATATTCACACACACTACCATGTCTTTAGTGTAAGAGACAAGTAATAACAAGTGTTGGTGTGAATGTGGAACAGTTGAAAGCCTCATGCACTGCTGCCCGTGATAATGTAAAATAGTACAGCTGCTTTGGAAGATCATTTGGCATTTCCTCATACCATGTCTTAGTAAGAGACAAGTAACTTCTATTCAAATGCCCCTCCCCATTGTGACCCTTTTAGAACCTCCAGCACAGAGAAGGTTGTTTTCTTTCTCAGGCATCTTTGGTACTTTGTCCCCATCTCTGTCATGAAACACAATACATTTTATAATCACCCCAAGAATCTTAGTGCCTCACTAGGATTATATCTGAGAATCTAGAGTTTTGCCTCATATGTAATAGGTATTTTGATAAGTGCTTTTAAATGTGATTGGCCAAACTGAAATAAAGTAAACATAGGATAGATTCGTGGATTTGATTCAAAGATGTGCAGGTTCAAGTAGAGTAATAAAACACCTGCTAGCTGGTAAACTGGCAAGAGCATAGTGATGTATGCCTACAAGCAATGAAGTGCTCTGAATGTGAACTTAAGAGAGAAGAATGCCAAGATAATTCAGTAGAGGAAAACAATAGTGTCTCTAACAATAGTGTGGGGACAATTGGTTATTCAAGTGCACAACAATGAAGTTGGACCTCTACTTCACATCGTATCCAAAAATTAAGTCGAAATGGATTATGGATATAAGTGAAAGAGCTAAAACTATATAGCTCTAGGGGTAAAATTTTATAACCTTGGAGTAGGCAGTGACTCCTTAGATATGACACCAAAAGCGCAAGCCACAGTAGAAGAGATAAATTTGACTTCATCTAAATGAAGACTTTTTGTGCTTCTAGGGTCACTGTCAATAATATGAAAAGAAAACTCATAAATTGAGAGAAAATAGGTGCACATCATACATATTAGAAGAGACTTGTATCTAGAATATATAAGGAAATCTTACAGCTCAAGAATAAAAAAGATGAAAAAAAAAAAGAACCAGTTTAAATGTGGACAAAGGATCAGAATAGATATTTCTCCAAAAGCACTGTACAGATGGCCAAATAGTACATCAAAAGATGGTGACCATCCGTAGCCATCAGGGGAACACAAATCAGAACCACAGTGCAATATATTCACACACACTACCATGTCTTTAGTGTAAGAGACAAGTAATAACAAGTGTTGGTGTGAATGTGGAACAGTTGAAAGCCTCATGCACTGCTGCCCGTGATAATGTAAAATAGTACAGCTGCTTTGGAAGATCATTTGGCATTTCCTCAAATGGTTAAGTATAGTTACCATGTGACTGTGCTAATCTATTCCTAGGTAGCTATCCAAAAGGAGAGGAAACATATATTTACACACAAAATAGCTTATATATATGAGCATTCATAGCAGCATTTTTCATAATAGCCCCAAAATGAAAACAACCCGGATGACAGTCACTGTATGTATGAATCAACACGATGTGCTATAGCCATACATGAACTGTTATTCAGCTATAAGAAGGAATGAAGTACTGATACATGCTAAAACATGGATGAACTTTAAAATATTATGCTAAGCGAAAAGCCATATATAGTATCATTCCACTTATATAAAATGTACAGAATAGGGCTTCCCTTGTGGCTCAGTGGATGGGAATCCATCTGCCAATGCAGGAGACACAGGTTCGAGCCCTGATCCGGGAAGATCCCACATACTGCAGAGCAGCTAAACCCACACATCAACAAAGACTCAGCACAGCCAAAAATAAATAAATAAAAATTAAAAAAAAAAATGTATAGAATAGTCAAATCCATAGACACTGATAACAAATTAGTTGCCAGAAGATGGGGGAGAGGATATTTAGGGAGTTGCTGATAATGGGGATGGCATTCTTCTGGGGATCATGACTGTGTTCTGGAAATAAATAGTGGTTAATGGTCACTCAACTCTGAATACACTAAAAACCCAGCTGAATCGGATGCTTTAAAAGAATGGATTTTGTGGTATGTAAATTATATCTCAAAGCTGTTCCAAAGGGGAGAGAGGAGATAGTGATGAATCGTAATTATTAATCAGCAGACAATGGCACAGCTGGGAAAAATGGCCCAGCCTGTCTTGGTGCCTGTCTTAATGATGGTAATAATACTGTGTCTGCTGTGTACAATGAAGTTATAAAAGGAAATCTTACAGCTCAAGAATAAAAAAGATGAAAAAAAAAAAGAACCAGTTTAAATGTGGACAAAGGATCAGAATAGATATTTCTCCAAAAGCACTGTACAGATGGCCAAATAGTACATCAAAAGATGGTGACCATCCGTAGCCATCAGGGGAACACAAATCAGAACCACAGTGCAATATATTCACACACACTACCATGTCTTTAGTGTAAGAGACAAGTAATAACAAGTGTTGGTGTGAATGTGGAACAGTTGAAAGCCTCATGCACTGCTGCCCGTGATAATGTAAAATAGTACAGCTGCTTTGGAAGATCATTTGGCATTTCCTCAAATGGTTAAGTATAGTTACCATGTGACTGTGCTAATCTATTCCTAGGTAGCTATCCAAAAGGAGAGGAAACATATATTTACACACAAAATAGCTTATATATATGAGCATTCATAGCAGCATTTTTCATAATAGCCCCAAAATGAAAACAACCCGGATGACAGTCACTGTATGTATGAATCAACACGATGTGCTATAGCCATACATGAACTGTTATTCAGCTATAAGAAGGAATGAAGTACTGATACATGCTAAAACATGGATGAACTTTAAAATATTATGCTAAGCGAAAAGCCATATATAGTATCATTCCACTTATATAAAATGTACAGAATAGGGCTTCCCTTGTGGCTCAGTGGATGGGAATCCATCTGCCAATGCAGGAGACACAGGTTCGAGCCCTGATCCGGGAAGATCCCACATACTGCAGAGCAGCTAAACCCACACATCAACAAAGACTCAGCACAGCCAAAAATAAATAAATAAAAATTAAAAAAAAAAATGTATAGAATAGTCAAATCCATAGACACTGATAACAAATTAGTTTCCAGAAGATGGGGGAGAGGATATTTAGGGAGTTGCTGATAATGGGGATGGCATTCTTCTGGGGATCATGACTGTGTTCTGGAAATAAATAGTGGTTAATGGTCACTCAACTCTGAATACACTAAAAACCCAGCTGAATCGGATGCTTTAAAAGAATGGATTTTGTGGTATGTAAATTATATCTCAAAGCTGTTCCAAAGGGGAGAGAGGAGATAGTGATGAATCGTAATTATTAATCAGCAGACAATGGCACAGCTGGGAAAAATGGCCCAGCCTGTCTTGGTGCCTGTCTTAATGATGGTAATAATACTGTGTCTGCTGTGTACTCTGCTAAATGCTTCGTTTGCATCTTTAGTTCTCATCATCCTGACTTTATATATGAGGAAGCTGAGGCCTTGAGTTGAATCAGGATTGCATCCCAGGCATTCTGAACTTACTGACCATTTCGTCACAATGATGTGATCTCAAAGTTAGTGATAGAGCCTCCTCGATGGATATACTGTTTACTCTTGAAGAGCATGAGTTGAAATTGTGCAGGTCCACATACGTGGATTTTTTTCAATACTGGATACTCAGTACTACACAGTCCATGGTTAGTTGACTCCATGGATGAGTAACTACAGATAAAATCATTTGTGGATTTGACTGTGAGGAGGGTCAGTCCCCTAACACCCACCTAGTTTAAAGATTAAATGTATTTGCTTCATGTTATGTTACTTTCTACAATGTGAGTGTGGATAATGTGGTGTGTCTACTCGTGTGCCTCAAAAGACTGAAACACCAACTACTCATGTGTGAGATGGTCCATTATTGTAAAAAAACAAAATGAAGAGGGAGGCAAGTCAATGATTAAAGATGTTGTAGTAGTCACTCAAAACTGGGTCAATGGAGAAATTCTTGATTATAGAATTTATTCCATATGTTAGTAGCTAAAAGTGTTTTAAAGATAGATTGGCGTGAGTGTGTAAAAGTCTCTCTGTCATGTCCTACTCTCTGCAACCCCATGGACCTGAGCCTGCCAGGCTCGTTTGTCCATGCATTCTCCAGGCAAGAATTCTGGAGTGGGTAGTCATTCCCTTCTCCAGGAGATCTTCCCAGGAGATAGATTGGTAAAACTTGATCAAATTGACAAAATAATGTCAGTCATGAGCTGACGGTGTTTTAGAACAGACGTGGAGATGAAGACACAGCTCTGCTCTGACACACACTTAACCATACAGCATGTATTTTCTTAGGCTGAAAAGGACTGAACTTGGTCCTTAGAGATAATGTAGACAAGGCAGGAGAACAGTGGAATCTAATCTGAGATAGTAGGCTTTTTATGTGGTCATGTCTGTGTATGTGTATAATTTATGCATTACCTTTTGGTGGGAGCCTGGGTGAGCTTTGAGGAAATTTGTGATCTGACCTTTGAAGCCTGAGGGAAAATACAGGCTAAAAAAATTTTTTTTCCCTGCCTGTGAGAAAGTGAATTTAAGTGAGAGGGAATTTAGTCTTATCACACTCATCACCATTATTTCCATTACGGAAAAGCGTTTGTTAGTGTGATTAGGGTTGAAACTATGGGGAAACTGGGCAAACTGGGAAGATCATGGGCATCTACTTGAAAAGGCCTGTCTTCATATTCCACCATGGGCACTTCCCTTGTAACCTTTACAGATTCTTTCACCACAAAGGCAAATACCTTCCTGATGTGGTAGAGGGGAGAATTAAGAGAAATGCTATGTTTAAGTGTGTAGTCCACACAGGGCAATTCACTAAGTGGTAGCTATTAGAATGAAGAAGCCTGTTAGAACAATTTCAGTGAAAGTTTGGCAGAATTTGCCTTCCCCAATACATGTACAGTCATGCCATATGAAGCAAATTTTTCCTTCCATTGTATGCTTTCCCCAGTTTTTCTTAAATTTTTTAACCTCATCATTAACTTTTGAAGAATTTATATATATAAATTTCTTAAGCAGATGCCTTGAGTTTTATTTTCCATACTTTCATAGTAATTTATGAAACATTTTCAAAAGTTAATAGGGAAAAATTTCATATAGATCCCCAAATTTAAAAAGCATATGAAGAAAAACTGAAACATTCAAGTTAATGTTCCATCATTTGAGAAACTACTCTCTTCTTTCCAGATTAATTGGTATAACCTAAAAATTTTAAAGAGTAGTCAAAGTAAGTTTCTGTTGTTGTAGCAGAAGTACACACTTTACCTCATTCCATTGTTTTGGGTATTAGCTAATGGGTAGATAACTGTTGAAATATATATTCCATTTCTCTTGACTGAGGAGAGAAAAGAAATCTATTCTGAAACACACTTAAATTTGGATTTGGTTGGTCATTCTCCAATGAGATTTGTTTCCAGAGCTGGCCAAAAAATCAGTGCCCTTTGGAGAAACAGTGGGTTCTGTTAGGTGGAAGCCATGGAATGCCTACCCCTATGTTGTTCAGCCAAATCTGAGCTATAAACATTTAGCCTCAACTGCTTCCCTTTGGTAAGTAGAGCCTGGTGGTAAAACTCATGCCTTCCTTCATCTTCTTTTTTTTTAAGATTTATTTATCTATTTATTTAGGGCGGAAGTTAGGTTGGGGAGGGAGGGGAGCTGGTGGGCCACTTCTATTGGTCTTTCATTTCTCTATTTTCATCCGTCTTTGTTCTTTGGCTCCTGTGGGCCTCCCATCGCGGTGGCGTCTGTCACTGCAGAGCATCGGCTCTGGGCGCATGCGCTCCAGAGCTCCGGCTCGGTAATTGGACACATTGGTCTAGCCGCTCTGCGGCACGTGGAATCTTCCCAGACCAGCGATCGAACCAGCGCCCCTTGCACTGCAAGGCGGTGTCCTTACCCACTGGACCATCAGGGGAAACCCTTCCTTCATCTTCATCATTGTAAAAATGATCTGAAAGGAACACGGAGCATTGCGCCTGGGCAGACTGAGAATGAGACCCACTTGGAAACCAGTAGTAAGAAAATCAAAATCTCTTTCAAGACTTTAAATCTTTGGAACCATTAATTTTTCTATTGGAAGTTAGGAAAATGTCACACAGTGACCAGTGTGTGTGCATGAGTGCTTGGAGCTTCTGTGGAAAAGAGCAGAGAATTTACGTATCCATTCTGTTTTATTTTCTATCATCAGCAGATTTACAATAACTTTAGTTTTCATTTTATGCCTTATTTTGTGTGAGGACCAATCACAGACAAGCTTGGCAATACTAAATTAAAGAGATGTTGCCTCCCCTCCAAGCATGTACAAGTTTCTGAGTCCTCTGTCACCTTGTTCTCCATTTTCTCTTGGATTTCTTTCCTTTGTTTCTACGATCCTGGCATTGTGACCTAATAGAACACAGGATTAGCGAGATAAAATGTGAGTCCAGATGGGGCTCTGCATCCAGCTCCCTGTGTGATTTTAAGAATATTTTAAGTTTTGTTTAGCTTGAGGTGTTTCCTTTGGTTAGAGCTGGCCAAAATCAGTGCCCTTTGGAGAAACAGTGGGTTCTGTTAGGTGGAAGCCATGGAATGCCTACCCCTATGTTGTTCAGCCAAATCTGAGCTATAAACATTTAGCCTCAACTGCTTCCCTTTGGTAAGTAGAGCCTGGTGGTAAAACTCATGCCTTCCTTCATCTTCTTTTTTTTTAAGATTTATTTATCTATTTATTTAGGGCGGAAGTTAGGTTGGGGAGGGAGGGGAGCTGGTGGGCCACTTCTATTGGTCTTTCATTTCTCTATTTTCATCCGTCTTTGTTCTTTGGCTCCTGTGGGCCTCCCATCGCGGTGGCGTCTGTCACTGCAGAGCATCGGCTCTGGGCGCATGCGCTCCAGAGCTCCGGCTCGGTAATTGGACACATTGGTCTAGCCGCTCTGCGGCACGTGGAATCTTCCCAGACCAGCGATCGAACCAGCGCCCCTTGCACTGCAAGGCGGTGTCCTTACCCACTGGACCATCAGGGGAAACCCTTCCTTCATCTTCATCATTGTAAAAATGATCTGAAAGGAACACGGAGCATTGCGCCTGGGCAGACTGAGAATGAGACCCACTTGGAAACCAGTAGTAAGAAAATCAAAATCTCTTTCAAGACTTTAAATCTTTGGAACCATTAATTTTTCTATTGGAAGTTAGGAAAATGTCACACAGTGACCAGTGTGTGTGCATGAGTGCTTGGAGCTTCTGTGGAAAAGAGCAGAGAATTTACGTATCCATTCTGTTTTATTTTCTATCATCAGCAGATTTACAATAACTTTAGTTTTCATTTTATGCCTTATTTTGTGTGAGGACCAATCACAGACAAGCTTGGCAATACTAAATTAAAGAGATGTTGCCTCCCCTCCAAGCATGTACAAGTTTCTGAGTCCTCTGTCACCTTGTTCTCCATTTTCTCTTGGATTTCTTTCCTTTGTTTCTACGATCCTGGCATTGTGACCTAATAGAACACAGGATTAGCGAGATAAAATGTGAGTCCAGATGGGGCTCTGCATCCAGCTCCCTGTGTGATTTTAAGAATATTTTAAGTTGTTTACTTGGGTGTTTTACTTGTCTTGATGTTTGTTGGTCTTCCTCACCTTTAGCATTTAAGTTCCACAAGACCAGGGACTTCCTATGTCACATTCATCAGTGTATCTTCAGTTCCTTGAAAGGTATCAGGCAAATACTAGACATCCATCAAAATCTGTCTGATTTTTGGAGTCATTTTTATCTTGGGAAGGGAGGAGGGCAAAGGAAGGTGTTTGAGGATCTCTGAGATTATTTTCTAATATAAAATTAGGTGATTCTTCTCTGTTGTTCATAGTGCTCCTTAAGAAGGAGACTGAGAGGACATATAAGTTATTTTCCATAAGCAATCATCACCCAAATAATGGAAACGTTGGGGGAATTTAGCATTCTGTTGAGTAGGATGCTGTTCTTCATTTCTATGGAAAAATGATAGTGCTTTGATGGTTGATTTTCATGGTGATAATATTGAGACAATGTCACATCTAGGAATGACTTCCAGATCATTGATAAGGATTCAGTTATGTTCATTAAATTACATTTGATTTTATTACATAATTATTGTAGTCTGGCCAAGTTAGTAGCCTACATTTGTCACATGTAACAATTTCTTAGAAGATCACGTTTGCTCAGCCTTTGGGCACAAAACTTAATCAAGGTTAAAAGGTTGTATTCCTATACATTCTCTGAAACTCATCAGGCTTACAAACTTGAATATATAACATAGTTATTTTGCTTTGTGATAAGTATCTGATTATTAACAGCACAGATTCTTAATCCTTCTTGTGCCATGGAACCCACTGCCAAACTGATGAAGCATTTTTAGGTGTAAAATATAAAATTCATAAACACAGTCTAGAACAACCTGCTTATGTTTCCATGGATATAAATTTATCAGAGAAACTAGACTGAAAAGATGTGATTGACTATGTTTTCTGTCACCTTGTTCCCATTTCTCTTGGATTTCTTTCCTTTGTTTCTACGATCCTGGCATTGTGACCTAATAGAACACAGGATTAGCGAGATAAAATGTGAGTCCAGATGGGGCTCTGCATCCAGCTCCCTGTGTGATTTTAAGAATATTTTAAGTTGTTTACTTGGGTGTTTTACTTGTCTTGATGTTTGTTGGTCTTCCTCACCTTTAGCATTTAAGTTCCACAAGACCAGGGACTTCCTATGTCACATTCATCAGTGTATCTTCAGTTCCTTGAAAGGTATCAGGCAAATACTAGACATCCATCAAAATCTGTCTGATTTTTGGAGTCATTTTTATCTTGGGAAGGGAGGAGGGCAAAGGAAGGTGTTTGAGGATCTCTGAGATTATTTTCTAATATAAAATTAGGTGATTCTTCTCTGTTGTTCATAGTGCTCCTTAAGAAGGAGACTGAGAGGACATATAAGTTATTTTCCATAAGCAATCATCACCCAAATAATGGAAACGTTGGGGGAATTTAGCATTCTGTTGAGTAGGATGCTGTTCTTCATTTCTATGGAAAAATGATAGTGCTTTGATGGTTGATTTTCATGGTGATAATATTGAGACAATGTCACATCTAGGAATGACTTCCAGATCATTGATAAGGATTCAGTTATGTTCATTAAATTACATTTGATTTTATTACATAATTATTGTAGTCTGGCCAAGTTAGTAGCCTACATTTGTCACATGTAACAATTTCTTAGAAGATCACGTTTGCTCAGCCTTTGGGCACAAAACTTAATCAAGGTTAAAAGGTTGTATTCCTATACATTCTCTGAAACTCATCAGGCTTACAAACTTGAATATATAACATAGTTATTTTGCTTTGTGATAAGTATCTGATTATTAACAGCACAGATTCTTAATCCTTCTTGTGCCATGGAACCCACTGCCAAACTGATGAAGCATTTTTAGGTGTAAAATATAAAATTCATAAACACAGTCTAGAACAACCTGCTTATGTTTCCATGGATATAAATTTATCAGAGAAACTAGACTGAAAAGATGTGATTGACTATGTTTTCTGTGCTGGTCAGTGGAGAGGTGCTGGAGGAACAGCAGCAGTTATTCCTGTCGATTCCTGCTGTTGATTGCTCTGTTAATATCTTTTTAAAAATTGAAGTGTAGTTGATTTATAATGTGTTGATTTCTGTTGTATAGCAAAGTGGTTCAGTTATACAACACACACACACACACACACACACACATACATACATACATACATTTTAAATAGTCTTTTCCATTATGGTTTATCTCAGAATATTGAATATATTTCCCTAGGCTATGCAGTAGGACCTTGTTTATTATTAATATCTTAAAGGCAGCTCAGCTTGGCACAAACCATTAGATTGCTGCCTACTGTTTATATTCTAGCAAATGTTCTGTTCCTTAAAATCTCCATCTAGTCTGAAATAACCGTTTGGTCCGTTTTATTCACTGAAGCTCTATGAGTGTAACTCTTCTCACTTGTCCAGTGTTCTTACAGATACTGGGGAGTATTAGATTTGATTTTTGATCTTCAAATGTCCACCCTTTTGGTCTTTAGGTTGGCGATATACAGTAAAATACGATAGAAAAGGGACAACATTTACAGTCAGAGTACTCGATTGGATATGCATCTTGTCACCCATTTAGCTGGCCTTAGGTTAGCTGCTCCTGAAGATTCTTCATCTAGAATTTAGGACTGTGATGTTGGCTATGTCAGAGGATCTTCTGAGATGATGTGAATTATGTGCCAAGCACTTTATACATTATTCCATTGCTTAGTTCTCTTTAAATAGGGGCCTCTCTGTCCCTCAAGTTGGGGACAGTTGCCCCTCAAGCTGGGGTAGCCGAGGTTTCATAAGATGGAGCTGACACCAGCTGAGGACCCAGCCCTGGTTCTGTGGTTCATAAGATGGGTCTCAAACCTTGCTGGGCTTTCTTCTTAATTTGGAAGGGCTCAATTGGTTACCACCGTTGTCCCCTCAACTACAGCAGTGCGTGCTGCCCTGAAGTAGCTGGGTTGCGCGAGGTACCGCGGTGGATGTTCTGGTTTCCGTCCTTCTTTCCAGCCCTCCATGTCTTAGTTTTAGGTGACACTGGGCAGCCATCTGAAAAGAGCCCAGTGTGCTTAGTAAAGTACTAAGAGGTGATTGCATTTATCCATGCCCTAATTGTGCTCCTGTTTGCACATTAGAGATTCATGTATGTGTGAGTAGTTTTTCTGTGTATAAAATGTTGCTGTACCTAAAGCCAACAGAGTGAAACTTGCCATTTGTAAGGTTATCTCCATATCCTGGTCACCTCTAGACAAGCCTGTCTTGTGGGATTCATGCTCCATAGCACTGAAGAGCAGTGTCACATAAGTATCTTCTACTTGGGATTCCCCTGTACAGCAACTTCAGGTGTGTTATCTGGATCTGAGCATTCTCCCATTGGTCTGTAGCTTACGCATGGCTTGTAGTTGGCATGTGCATTAGAAATTATGCACCAATAGAGAATTTAAGGGTTCCCGATATAAGTGAGTGTGTGAGTAAAATGTTTGGGGAAATTTTTATTCATTCCTATATCACCTTATTGCTTAAAACCTTGTTTGGTTTCTCCTGAAGCATATTAAATTAATTGTTTACCTAATTGTTGGCAAGAACTCTTTCAGAAAAGTGGAATTTTCAATGACCTTTCTCCCCCTCTTGATTCAGAGAGGATATTGATTATCTGCAGCTACTCTGTAGGATAATCCTTTGATATTATACAGAGGGCTTTTAGAAACCTAGATATACCGCCAATAAATTTTCCATTCTGCTACAGAAACAACCATGCTGAGTGGCAAAAGGTCCTAAACCTAGAAGGGTTTATTGTCTCAGAACATTCATGATAATGGAACATTCGAGAGCAGATAGTATTTCATCAGTGTTAGGTTGTAACAGGTGTGAAGAGAAAGGAGACTGAGAAGTACATTGGGAAGTCCCAAGAGATTGATTTTTATAAAGAATACTATTATTAACAACTCTTATTGTTTAGTTACTAAGTTGTGTCTGACTCTTTTGCAACCCCTTGTACTATAGCCCACCGGGTTCCCCAGTCCATGGGATCTCCCAGGCAAGAATACTGGAGTGGGTAGCCATTCCCTTCTCCAGGGGATCTTCCCAACCCAGGGTGAGCCAATCAGGAAAGCCCAATAATAGCTCTCGCTAGAACCCAATGAACAGGAGCCCCACAGGTGGGCTACAGTCTATAGGGTTGCAAAGAGTCAGATGGGAGTGAAGTGGCTTAGCAGCTGCAGCAGACATTAAGAGAGAGACTTTTTTTTTGGCTTGCTTTTTCATTCATTTGTTCATTAGCCAGCTTGTATTGAGAGCCTCCTGTATGCCGGGGTGTCTTGAGGAACTCGGAGTTGGTGGGAGAGACAGGTCTGTAGTCTGCACTCCGGGACAGAGAAGCTGGTGGAGGGTGAGCACCACTGCTCAGTTTTAGCTGAGACTTCTTTCCTTACCAGAATGTCTTGGGAGTGTACTTCAGGTGTGTTGGCTACCATAGGAAGCGAGCCGGAGCCCATCTTTCACAAACTCATTTGGTCCTAGTTTTCTGTGTTCAACAGCTCACTTCGGCAAGCCAGACTTGCACATTAAGTGTGTGCATGTGGAATTGCATGTGACTACATGCATTGTGTTTTGCGCGCATCTTCGATCATCACTGGCCATTAGGGCAGAATTTAAAATTTTTTCTTTTGTCTCTTACCATCTAAGCTCTTCTTTTGATTCTTGTTGCTTGCAACCCTGAGTAAGTAGAAGTAGAGAGTGGAATTTTCAATGTTTTTTGATTCAGAGAGGATATTGATTATCTGCAGCTACCGATATCCTTTGATATTATACAGAGGGCTTTTAGAAACCTAGATATACCGCCAATAAATTTTCCATTCTGCTACAGAAACAACCATGCTGAGTGGCAAAAGGTCCTAAACCTAGAAGGGTTTATTGTCTCAGAACATTCATGATAATGGAACATTCGAGAGCAGATAGTATTTCATCAGTGTTAGGTTGTAACAGGTGTGAAGAGAAAGGAGACTGAGAAGTACATTGGGAAGTCCCAAGAGTTTGAGTTTTATAAAGAATACTATTATTAACAACTCTTATTGTTTAGTTACTAAGTTGTGTCTGACTCTTTTGCAACCCCTTGTACTATAGCCCACCGGGTTCCCCAGTCCATGGGATCTCCCAGGCAAGAATACTGGAGTGGGTAGCCATTCCCTTCTCCAGGGGATCTTCCCAACCCAGGGTGAGCCAATCAGGAAAGCCCAATAATAGCTCTCGCTAGAACCCAATGAACAGGAGCCCCACAGGTGGGCTACAGTCTATAGGGTTGCAAAGAGTCAGATGGGAGTGAAGTGGCTTAGCAGCTGCAGCAGACATTAAGAGAGAGACTTTTTTTTTGGCTTGCTTTTTCATTCATTTGTTCATTAGCCAGCTTGTATTGAGAGCCTCCTGTATGCCGGGGTGTCTTGAGGAACTCGGAGTTGGTGGGAGAGACAGGTCTGTAGTCTGCACTCCGGGACAGAGAAGCTGGTGGAGGGTGAGCACCACTGCTCAGTTTTAGCTGAGACTTCTTTCCTTACCAGAATGTCTTGGGAGTGTACTTCAGGTGTGTTGGCTACCATAGGAAGCGAGCCGGAGCCCATCTTTCACAAACTCATTTGGTCCTAGTTTTCTGTGTTCAACAGCTCACTTCGGCAAGCCAGACTTGCACATTAAGTGTGTGCATGTGGAATTGCATGTGACTACATGCATTGTGTTTTGCGCGCATCTTCGATCATCACTGGCCATTAGGGCAGAATTTAAAATTTTTTCTTTTGTCTCTTACCATCTAAGCTCTTCTTTTGATTCTTGTTGCTTGCAACCCTGAGTAAGTAGAAGTAGAGAGTTTTAGGAATTGAGCAATTTATTAAAATTCCTGTATAGCATATTTCATTTCAGTAAGGGGAAGAACTATCTTCTCTGTTAACTATGAGAAAAGATTGTCAAAATGGAAGTGCTTTTAAGAGATCCATTTTAGTTATTGGACTTAAAACTGCATCCCCTTCCCCAATTCCCCCTTAGCTTTCTGACCTTGTGTGAGTTAGCTTAACTTGACTGAGCTTCATTTCTTTTCTCTCTCAAATGAGAATTACTGTATTTTCCTCCTAGAACTGTCAGGAACATTTAGTGAGGTGGTACTATTAATAGTAGTAATGACTAGGTACATTTTTTCCTTTTGTGTATCAGTTACTGCTCCAGGACTTTAACATGTTTGTTGCATTATGTCAGGTAGGAGGTATTAAATCAGAGCAATGGGTATTCAGTAAATATTGTTTGTGTCTTGAATACTTTCACATCTCTTCATAACCTATTTCGAACAGTTCATTATTTATGTATTTATTTGGCAACCTACCTAACTCCTGTATGCTTCTCTACATAATAAAAGCTTTGAAGTACAGGCCAGGATGAAAATCTGGTTCTATGGTTGAATTAATTGTATATATATATATACACAATACACAATATATATATATTTTTAAATTTTGGCCTATTTGTATTAATTTATTATTATTTTTTTAAAATTTATGTTCATCTATCTTTATTCTTTGGCCTGTGTGGGCCTCCCATTGCAGTCGCCTCTCTTGCCACAGAGCACTGGCTCCAGGCGCACATGCTGCAAATTGCCGGCTCGTAATTGGACACACCAGTCCTGGGGTCTTCCCGGGCCAGGGATCGAACCCGTGCCCCTTGCACTGCAAGGTGGACTCTCCATCCACTGGACCGCCAGGGAAGCCCTAATTGTATCTTTTAATCGTGCTGTGCCTTGGTTTTCTCCTGTACAACAGGGATGCTAATATCTGGTTCTCCAGTAGTCAAGAAAGATAACTGAGGTAACTGGTGACAAGAAGCTGGCAGACCACAGGCAGAGGCCATGATTTGCTTTCTCCTCTCCCTCCCTGCTCTTCCCCATTAGCTCTCTCTTGCTGTTGCCCCTAGCCCTATCTTACTGTGTTTCAGTGGTCCTCTTCGTTATGTTTCTAAAGACACTGGTGCAAAGAAGGCAAATGCTGTCCTTCTTTAACTTTTTGTGCCTTCTTTTCTGGCCTCTTGTCCATATGTCTAGGCCACAGGATGACTAGGCACATACAAATTTCTCAGTAAATACTGAGCAGAATAAAAGGACCTGATAAAGACTCAAATTAGCTGCTATTTGCCATCAAGCTTTCTTCCTTAGCTAGAAGAAAGTGGCTGGGTGTTTCTTCCAGGAGGATAAATGCATCACTGTTAAAGGAGAATTGGGTTTTTTTTCCCGGAGGTGGGGAGTATTTCTTTTTGTTTTGATGGTTTTGTTTTTAAGCAGACAAGTCTGGTAGAGCTTAAGATAGGAGACTCTGTTAGGTAGTGTATTAATTTGCTCAGGCCACCATAACAAAGTACCATAGACCTGAGTGGCTTAAACAACAGAAACTACTTCCTTGCAATTCCCAAGGCTATTGATTTGTTCTCCTTGGCTTGTAGATGGCCTTCCTCCTTGCTGTTCTTACATGGTCTTCCTTCTGCCTGTCTTGTGTTCTAACTTCCTTTTCTTATAAGGCTATTGGTCATATTGGATTAGGATCCACCCATATGACCTCATTTTACCATAATTACTTTGTTAAAGGCCTTATCTCTGTATACTTACATGCTGAAGTACTGGGTGGGGGTAGGACTTAAAATATGGATTGGTAGGGGACAGGTTAGAATATACATAACTCAGCCCATAACAGGTGGCCAGAGGACTTAGCACAGTGTGATTTCTTCCAAGGGTCTGTGCTTCTCTGGAGATGGTTGAGTGTCTATTGAGACACAGCTCTAGAAAAAAAAAATCTAGGTGAAGAATACTTGATCCTGATTTCTGAAAAAACAATTCTTTCTTCTAATTTCTGAACAGAACTCACTAGGACTCAGCCTGATTTTCTCTTTATTTTTAGGCCAACTAGCTGAGTCAGTGTTTACACATTTTTTTCTCACCTTTGAATATGCAGTGCTTAGCCTATAGTCTGTGTCAGGAAATAGTTGTTGAAATGAATACAAACAATTTGCCTATATCCACAGGCATTGCGCCTCTGGACATTGTCACAATTTCATTTACCCCAACAGGAAACAGAAGTGCCTTTTCCATGGTCACTTATGAAGATTGAAGGCATATTTTTATTGTCTCAGGATTTTTAGACTGAACTCTTTCTAATGTCTTCTGCTATAGTAGTATATTTCTTTATGATCCATAATATTTATTGCCACCATTTCCTGAGTTGTTTATTATGCATTGTTTTTGCTCCTCTTTCTTATTCTTTGGAGGAACCTAAGCCTAATTTTCTCATACATAAATCAAAACTGATTTGATAACTAAATATGCTACAATTTGTATAATGGAAGAACAATAAATAAAATACTGAGCTAATTTTTTTTTTTAATTTTGTTTCCAATTATTTCAGAATATTGCATTTCTTAAGAATATTTTTAGTCATAAGGTAGGCTTTGATTGGTTAAGGGAGTATCCCATTACAGAAGTATCCCGTTACACGTGTACATGTAAATAGACTTCTTTCACAACCACCACAGAATAATTTAAGATAATTTAAAATGGAGCTATGAAACAGTTTTCATATATGTCAGCAATTTGTGGTTTCAATACGCTACTTAGTTCCCTAGCTGGAAATCCATTTTTTGGCAAAGAGTAATTTATACTTCAGATTTATTAATTTTTGCAATTAGTGGAAATATTTATTCTTATAAAATATAGTAGTAAAAAGTCAGTGCTATTTTCTCTTAGTTTTGTTAGAATTCTTACTTTTGCTAGTGCTTTTTGCCCAATTTATTTATTTATTCATTTTAATTTTTAATTCTTTATTTTAAAGATTTTACAGAGTTTTGTTGTTCACTGACATGTATGTTCTCAGATCATTCATATGCATATCCCTGGTCCCCCACCCCACCCAGTTCCCCCCATCCCACCCCTCCCGACCATCACCCCAAGCCATTGTAAGCACTCCTATTCCCTTAGCACAATGACAATAGCTATCTTTTTCACACATGACAGTATAGGTTTCCATGTTACTCCCTCTATGCCTCCCCCTCACTGTTTGTTCCCCACAATGTCTGTATGTCTATTCTCTGTTTTTCCATGAGTTCACTGTGTGTGTTATCATGACCATCTTACTAGATTCCATATATATGAGTTCGTATACTGTACTTGTCTTTCTCTTTTTGACTTACTTCACTTTTTATGATAGGTTCTAGAGCTAGCCACCTCATTAGGACTAAGTCTTCTGCATTTCTTTTAACAGCTGAGTAGTATTCCATTGTATATATGTACCAGAGCTTCTGTATCCATTTGTTCATCGATGGACACCTAGGTTGCTTCCATGTTCTGGCTATTGTATAGAGAGCTGCAATGAATTGGGGTACAGATGCTTCTTTCAGTTTTGATTTCATCAGGATATAGACCTAATAGTGGGATTGCTGGGTCATAGGGTGCTTCTATTTTTAGTTTTTTAAGGAATCTCCATACTGTCTTCCATAGAGGCTGTATCAATTTACATTCCGCCCAAAGCAGAGCTAAGAATATTTTCTAGTCATAAGGTAGGCTTTGATTGGTTAAGGGAGTATCCCATTACAGAAGTATCCCGTTACACGTGTACATGTAAATAGACTTCTTTCACAACCACCACAGAATAATTTAAGATAATTTAAAATGGAGCTATGAAACAGTTTTCATATATGTCAGCAATTTGTGGTTTCAATACGCTACTTAGTTCCCTAGCTGGAAATCCATTTTTTGGCAAAGAGTAATTTATACTTCAGATTTATTAATTTTTGCAATTAGTGGAAATATTTATTCTTATAAAATATAGTAGTAAAAAGTCAGTGCTATTTTCTCTTAGTTTTGTTAGAATTCTTACTTTTGCTAGTGCTTTTGCCCAATTTATTTATTTATTCATTTTAATTTTTAATTCTTTATTTTAAAGATTTTACAGAGTTTTGTTGTTCACTGACATGTATGTTCTCAGATCATTCATATGCATATCCCTGGTCCCCCACCCCACCCAGTTCCCCCCATCCCACCCCTCCCGACCATCACCCCAAGCCATTGTAAGCACTCCTATTCCCTTAGCACAATGACAATAGCTATCTTTTTCACACATGACAGTATAGGTTTCCATGTTACTCCCTCTTTGCCTCGCGCTCACTGTTTGTTCCCCACAATGTCTGTATGTCTATTCTCTGTTTTTCCATGAGTTCACTGTGTGTGTTATCATGACCATCTTACTAGATTCCATATATATGAGTTCGTATACTGTACTTGTCTTTCTCTTTTTGACTTACTTCACTTTTTATGATAGGTTCTAGAGCTAGCCACCTCATTAGGACTAAGTCTTCTGCATTTCTTTTAACAGCTGAGTAGTATTCCATTGTATATATGTACCAGAGCTTCTGTATCCATTTGTTCATCGATGGACACCTAGGTTGCTTCCATGTTCTGGCTATTGTATAGAGAGCTGCAATGAATTGGGGTACAGATGCTTCTTTCAGTTTTGATTTCATCAGGATATAGACCTAATAGTGGGATTGCTGGGTCATAGGGTGCTTCTATTTTTAGTTTTTTAAGGAATCTCCATACTGTCTTCCATAGAGGCTGTATCAATTGACATTCCCGCCAGCAATGCAAGAGTGTTCCGTTTTCTCTGCACCCTCTCCAGCATTTATTGTCTGTCGATTTATTGATGATGGCCATTCTGACGGGTGTGAGGTGGTATCTCATTGTGGTTTTAATTTGCATTTCTCTAATAATAAGCGAGGTTGAGCATCGTTTCATGTGCTTTTTGCCCAATTTATTTTTTAAGTGCTTTAACAAATCAAAAGCTATATGATGAAATAAAAATTATTTCTCTTCCTTCCAACTACCCCTGTTTACTATCCCAGGGTTGTTCTTCACATGTAGTGAGAATGCTGTTCTTCTTTTACGACCTCAGTCTCAAGTCTATATGGGCTGCTTGATCACTGAAAGTTTACATTGACTGAAATAAGAAAGTTTCTAGAGAACAAATACTTTGCTTCTGTGGATCTTCCATTGTCTAGCATAGGACTAAATCAAGGTTCCATGAAAGAGGAGCATCTAATATATGCCTTACTCTTTTCTTAATAGCTTGTGGCAATGTGGGAGGAAGAAAGACACTGTAGAATAAATACATGTTGTTCTCACATGGTAAGCAAAAACCATATTTATACTAACATTGTACAACATGCATCACCGTATTCGTGCTCTGCATTTTAGACACAATAGAAGATGCTTGAAATAAATAGTTGGAACTTAATCAAACTTATGAGCTTTTGCACAGCAAAGGAAACCATAAACAGCACAAAAAAACAACCTATGGAAGGGGAGAAAATATTTGAAAATGACGCAACCTAAAGGGCTTAATGTCTAAAGAAAAGAAACCAATGAAAAAAGTGGTAGAAGATCTAAATAGACATTTCTCCAAAGACATACAGATGGCCAATAGGCTCGTGAAAAAATGCTCAACATTGCTAATTATTAGAGAAATGCAAATCACAACTACAAAGTGGTATCACCTCACACTGGTCAGAATGGCCATAATTAAAAAATCTTCAAATACTGGAGAGGATGTGGAGGAAAGAGTACCCTCTACACTGTTGGTGGGAATGTAAATTTGTAGGGCCACTGTGGCAAATAGAATGGATGATTACTTAAAAAACTGAAAATGGATTTGCTGTATGATCCAGCAATCCCAGTCCTGGGCATACATCCAGAGAAAACTCTAATCAAAAAAATGCATGCACCCCATTATACACTGTAACACCATTTATAGTAGCCAAGGCATGGAAGCAACCTGAGTGTCCTATTCACTGATGAATGAATGAAGGAAAATATCGGTGTGTGTATAGTTGTATATATAAAAATATGGTGTGTACACACACACACACACGCACATAATGGAATACTATTCAGTCATAAAAAATGAAATTATGGCATTTATGCCAACATAAATGGACCTGGAGGTTATCATACTAAGTCAGGTAGAAAGAGAGGACAAATATCATATAATATGATTTACGTGAAATCTAAAATAGGATACGAATGAACTAACGAAACAGAAACAGGCTCAGACATAAAAATCAAACTTGTGGTTACCAAAGGGGAAAGTGACAGAGATAGGGGAGGGTGATTTAGGATTGAGGAATCAGTAGATACAAACTACTGTCCATGAAGGAGCATCCTAATATTGCTACTTTTCTTAATAGCTTGTGGCAATGTGGGAGGAAGAAAGACACTGTAGAATAAATACATGTTGTTCTCACATGGTAAGCAAAAACCATATTTATACTAACATTGTACAACATGCATCACCGTATTCGTGCTCTGCATTTTAGACACAATAGAAGATGCTTGAAATAAATAGTTGGAACTTAATCAAACTTATGAGCTTTTGCACAGCAAAGGAAACCATAAACAGCACAAAAAAACAACCTATGGAAGGGGAGAAAATATTTGAAAATGACGCAACCTAAAGGGCTTAATGTCTAAAGAAAAGAAACCAATGAAAAAAGTGGTAGAAGATCTAAATAGACATTTCTCCAAAGACATACAGATGGCCAATAGGCTCGTGAAAAAATGCTCAACATTGCTAATTATTAGAGAAATGCAAATCACAACTACAAAGTGGTATCACCTCACACTGGTCAGAATGGCCATAATTAAAAAATCTTCAAATACTGGAGAGGATGTGGAGGAAAGAGTACCCTCTACACTGTTGGTGGGAATGTAAATTTGTAGGGCCACTGTGGCAAATAGAATGGATGATTACTTAAAAAACTGAAAATGGATTTGCTGTATGATCCAGCAATCCCAGTCCTGGGCATACATCCAGAGAAAACTCTAATCAAAAAAATGCATGCACCCCATTATACACTGTAACACCATTTATAGTAGCCAAGGCATGGAAGCAACCTGAGTGTCCTATTCACTGATGAATGAATGAAGGAAAATATCGGTGTGTGTATAGTTGTATATATAAAAATATGGTGTGTACACACACACACACACGCACATAATGGAATACTATTCAGTCATAAAAAATGAAATTATGGCATTTATGCCAACATAAATGGACCTGGAGGTTATCATACTAAGTCAGGTAGAAAGAGAGGACAAATATCATATAATATGATTTACGTGAAATCTAAAATAGGATACGAATGAACTAACGAAACAGAAACAGGCTCAGACATAAAAATCAAACTTGTGGTTACCAAAGGGGAAAGTGACAGAGATAGGGGAGGGTGATTTAGGATTGAGGAATCAGTAGATACAAACTACTGTCCATGAAACAAAGAAGTTTCTACTGTATAGCATTAGGAACTAAATTAAATATCCCATAATAAACTAGAATGGAAAGAATATGATAAAGAATATATACTGGGCTTCCATGGTGGTTCAGATGGTAAAGAATCTGCCTGCCATCCAGGAGACTTGGGTTTTATCCTTGAGTTGGGAAGATTGTCTGGCCTTGAGTCGGGAAGATCTGGAAAAGGGAAGGGCTACGCACTCCAGAATTCTTGCCTGGAGAATTCCATGAACAAAGAATTCTAGTCCATGAGGTCTCAAAGAGTCAGTCATGACTGAGCGAACACATATATATGTTCACACTTTCATGTATGTACACACACATATGTATAACTGAATCACTTTCCTGTATACTAGAATCTAGCACAACATTGTAAGTCAACTATACTTAAAAGAAGATGCTTTGACAATAATTATTAGTGTATACATTAAAGAATTTCTAGTATCATGGTTAAGCACCATTTCACATATCCCTGTAACTTAGCAACCTAAATAAGGCTGATGTGATTAGCTTGCCAAGGCCCAGAAGAGGTTATATTTAATAAAGAATATTTCAAAAGCTATATCCTGAGCTTTAGTAGGGGGTATGACTCAGAATCTTAATTTGAAGGAGTTAATATTCCTTTATTAATGAACTATTAACAATAAATTCTGAAGCTATTATGTTAATCAGTTCATTAATAAGCATAAAGATTTTTGTTTTCTTAACATAAGGATTAATGGCTATTAATTAAAATTAAACCTATTTAGCACATTAAAGGACAGATTAATGTTGATAAACTTGCCATTTTGTCTCAAGCAGTATTTTAAAAAGCAATGCTTAGTATATTTTTTTATTAGAATGTTTTAGACATGATTAAGTCATTTTATTTTGGCCCATAATCAACCTCCTGAGGTATAATGAGAAATCTATTTCAACATACAAGTTTAATTTTCAGTTTGTTCTTTTTTTAAATAGAACTTCCTGTCAGTAGATGAGCCTGATTGTCTTAAGCTTGATTAGCCCATCTGGTCTCTTTGAAAGTCTAGTCCCAGGTTCCACATTTAATCTTGCGCTGTCATTGTCCCCTTCTTTGCAGGCCCCTCACACGGGAGCCATGCCTTCGCCTATTCCAACCCTGCTGGTTCTTTGAGGTTCCCGAGGTCTGGTCTGATTCTGCCATTTCACACTCTTGTTCTCTGTACCCCACAGCTTTACCTTTGGATTATGGTTTCTTTTGTGTTATTTCAACAAAATTGTTTGCTTCTAGAGCAGATAGCATGCAGTTGGGCACAGAGCTAATAAATACTGGCATTGTAGTGCCTTATGTTACTTTCCTTGGCTAAATTTTTTAAAAAATCACTTGAAGAAGTATGGGTAGAATGTTATTGGCTCATAGCAGGTCCCTGGTCATAATATCTCCTCCACAATACCTGGGATATCGTCTAGACATCGTGGGAGCAAAGGTGTCCCTCTTCATCTGGAATTGCTCAAGTGTTTGATGGGTTGGGATCCCTTGTTTCATCCATACATTTGGTTCCTTAAAGAATTTCTAGTATCATGGTTAAGCACCATTTCACATATCCCTGTAACTTAGCAACCTAAATAAGGCTGATGTGATTAGCTTGCCAAGGCCCAGAAGAGGTTATATTTAATAAAGAATATTTCAAAAGCTATATCCTGAGCTTTAGTAGGGGGTATGACTCAGAATCTTAATTTGAAGGAGTTAATATTCCTTTATTAATGAACTATTAACAATAAATTCTGAAGCTATTATGTTAATCAGTTCATTAATAAGCATAAAGATTTTTGTTTTCTTAACATAAGGATTAATGGCTATTAATTAAAATTAAACCTATTTAGCACATTAAAGGACAGATTAATGTTGATAAACTTGCCATTTTGTCTCAAGCAGTATTTTAAAAAGCAATGCTTAGTATATTTTTTTATTAGAATGTTTTAGACATGATTAAGTCATTTTATTTTGGCCCATAATCAACCTCCTGAGGTATAATGAGAAATCTATTTCAACATACAAGTTTAATTTTCAGTTTGTTCTTTTTTTAAATAGAACTTCCTGTCAGTAGATGAGCCTGATTGTCTTAAGCTTGATTAGCCCATCTGGTCTCTTTGAAAGTCTAGTCCCAGGTTCCACATTTAATCTTGCGCTGTCATTGTCCCCTTCTTTGCAGGCCCCTCACACGGGAGCCATGCCTTCGCCTATTCCAACCCTGCTGGTTCTTTGAGGTTCCCGAGGTCTGGTCTGATTCTGCCATTTCACACTCTTGTTCTCTGTACCCCACAGCTTTACCTTTGGATTATGGTTTCTTTTGTGTTATTTCAACAAAATTGTTTGCTTCTAGAGCAGATAGCATGCAGTTGGGCACAGAGCTAATAAATACTGGCATTGTAGTGCCTTATGTTACTTTCCTTGGCTAAATTTTTTAAAAAATCACTTGAAGAAGTATGGGTAGAATGTTATTGGCTCATAGCAGGTCCCTGGTCATAATATCTCCTCCACAATACCTGGGATATCGTCTAGACATCGTGGGAGCAAAGGTGTCCCTCTTCATCTGGAATTGCTCAAGTGTTTGATGGGTTGGGATCCCCTTGTTTCATCCATACATTTGGTTCCAGATTAAAAGACTTTTTAGTACTATAATAGTTTCTGAAGCTAATGTTCCCTTGGTTTTCTAAAGCCCCAGTGTCATGGAACAGTGCTTGCTAAAGTAGGAGTGGGATCAGGTGTTGTTGGGCAGATAGTGGAAGCTCAGACCTCTTATGGCATATTTACGTGACCCAGAAAGTCTCTTCTTTCTGGAAAACCACTAGTTAAATATAATTATTTCTAAATTTCATTTGACTAGTTGTATTTTTGTCTTCGTTGAGTCACTAAGCTATGTCTGACTCTTTGTTGACTCTCATCACCATCTGTGGTGTTGATGGTGGTGATTTAGTCACTAAATTGTGTCGAACCCTTTGGGACCCCATGGACTGTAGCCTGCCAGGCTCCTTTGTCCATGGAATTTTCTAGGCAAGAATACTGGAGTAGGTGGTCATTTCCTTCCCCAGGGATCTTGCTGACCCAGGGATTGAACCTGGGACTCCTGCACTGCAGGTGGTTTCTTTACAACCCGACCCACCAGGGAAACCCAGCTAGTTGAATTAGAGAACCAGAATTCAGCTATTTTTTTCCCTATGGAGGAAAGAAGTAATTAAATCCTATCTGCGTTCACAGGTTATTTGCTAATAATACATACTATGCTTTTTGTTGTTGTTGTTGTCTTTAGGTGATTGAAGACAATACTGGAGTCCGCCGGGTGGTGGTCACACCCCAGTCTCCTGAGTGTTACCCCCCAAGCTACCCATCAGCCATGTCTCCAACACATCACCTACCCCCTTACCTGACTCATCACCCGCATTTTATTCATAACTCACACACAGCGTACTACCCACCTGTTACTGGACCTGGAGATATACCACCTCAGTTTTTTCCTCAACATCATCTTCCTCCTACAATATACGGTGAGCAAGGTGAGTGGACGGCTGGCATCGGGCACTGTTGGAACTGGTTACAAAACTGAAGTAGCTTTAGAGAGCCAGAGAGCCCTTGTTTCTTCTATAATAAGCATGGTAAGAGGAAGGTTTATCTGCTGTGTAAAGCTCACTGGAAATTCCTAGCTTTCTTTGTCCTCAATTGTATCTTGCAGCTGTTTCTTTCTAGTTTTTCAAGTTCTGCCCCCATCCCACCTCCCAGAGAGCAGGTATTGGGTGAGTCAGTTCTTATTTCAAAAAAGTGGCAGTAATCAGTCATATGTTTCCATGTTCTGTTAACATATTTTTATATGAGAGTGGCCTGAAACAGAGCTGCAACACGTTATTTCTTAGGCATCCATATGGTCTAGCAGTAGAAGGGAAAAGTGCAAAGGATTTTATGGCCCATTTCCAATGATAGAAGACTGTAAGATTGCAGTAACCTTTGGGTTTACCACTAGTTAAATATAATTATTTCTAAATTTCATTTGACTAGTTGTATTTTTGTCTTCGTTGAGTCACTAAGCTATGTCTGACTCTTTGTTGACTCTCATCACCATCTGTGGTGTTGATGGTGGTGATTTAGTCACTAAATTGTGTCGAACCCTTTGGGACCCCATGGACTGTAGCCTGCCAGGCTCCTTTGTCCATGGAATTTTCTAGGCAAGAATACTGGAGTAGGTGGTCATTTCCTTCCCCAGGGATCTTGCTGACCCAGGGATTGAACCTGGGACTCCTGCACTGCAGGTGGTTTCTTTACAACCCGACCCACCAGGGAAACCCAGCTAGTTGAATTAGAGAACCAGAATTCAGCTATTTTTTTCCCTATGGAGGAAAGAAGTAATTAAATCCTATCTGCGTTCACAGGTTATTTGCTAATAATACATACTATGCTTTTTGTTGTTGTTGTTGTCTTTAGGTGATTGAAGACAATACTGGAGTCCGCCGGGTGGTGGTCACACCCCAGTCTCCTGAGTGTTACCCCCCAAGCTACCCATCAGCCATGTCTCCAACACATCACCTACCCCCTTACCTGACTCATCACCCGCATTTTATTCATAACTCACACACAGCGTACTACCCACCTGTTACTGGACCTGGAGATATACCACCTCAGTTTTTTCCTCAACATCATCTTCCTCCTACAATATACGGTGAGCAAGGTGAGTGGACGGCTGGCATCGGGCACTGTTGGAACTGGTTACAAAACTGAAGTAGCTTTAGAGAGCCAGAGAGCCCTTGTTTCTTCTATAATAAGCATGGTAAGAGGAAGGTTTATCTGCTGTGTAAAGCTCACTGGAAATTCCTAGCTTTCTTTGTCCTCAATTGTATCTTGCAGCTGTTTCTTTCTAGTTTTTCAAGTTCTGCCCCCATCCCACCTCCCAGAGAGCAGGTATTGGGTGAGTCAGTTCTTATTTCAAAAAAGTGGCAGTAATCAGTCATATGTTTCCATGTTCTGTTAACATATTTTTATATGAGAGTGGCCTGAAACAGAGCTGCAACACGTTATTTCTTAGGCATCCATATGGTCTAGCAGTAGAAGGGAAAAGTGCAAAGGATTTTATGGCCCATTTCCAATGATAGAAGACTGTAAGATTGCAGTAACCTTTGGGTTTCCTGGATGCTCTGTTGCAGTCTTGGCAGAACTCAAAATCCTCTCACTGTTGGCGTGGTCTTCCTGAATGCTGTTTTTAGTTGGAGAACAGCTGTTAGTGCAGCCCTAGTTTCCTGGCTGTTAGGCAAATACTTACCTTGAAATGAAAAAAGAGTCTCAAAGATACTGGCGTTACTTCTTTTCAGTTTTGTCCTTGGTCTTGGTTTAGTCTGAAGACCTTCTCTGTCAAAATGGATACTAAGAAACCAGATAAGTGAGAGTAAAATTAGACTTTTAATCTCTAGACCTCTGCAGAGTAATTCTCTTCTGTGTGTATGAATTGCTTCAAACTTTTATTATGTTTGTTTACAGATAAGTTGTATGAGAAATGCCTTCTCATTTTGGAGGACATTATCACCTTACTTTCGTCAATTATATATATATATATATATATATATTCCACCCCCCCCCCAACCATGTGTTTGTATCACATTGAAATATTTTCTTAATTTGATATGGCTATTTTAAGTGAAATACTCTGTAACCTATTTTAACTTAGAAATGGAATTTCATTTTTTTTTCGGAATACTAGTAGTACTTACAAATATATTTCATATAATTCAGAAGGCTTAGATGCTATTATAATAGGGTATGGAGAGATGACAGCAAAAGATGAAATCAGTACTTTAAATGCACAGAGACTTCAATTCCTATCTATTGCTGTAGTCTTCTTGCCTGTTACGTAACGCTTCCAAAGCAAAAAACAGAAAAACTGGACATATTCCATAAGCATGGTAAGAGGAAGGTTTATCTGCTGTGTAAAGCTCACTGGAAATTCCTAGCTTTCTTTGTCCTCAATTGTATCTTGCAGCTGTTTCTTTCTAGTTTTTCAAGTTCTGCCCCATCCCACCTCCCAGAGAGCAGGTATTGGGTGAGTCAGTTCTTATTTCAAAAAAGTGGCAGTAATCAGTCATATGTTTCCATGTTCTGTTAACATATTTTTATATGAGAGTGGCCTGAAACAGAGCTGCAACACGTTATTTCTTAGGCATCCATATGGTCTAGCAGTAGAAGGGAAAAGTGCAAAGGATTTTATGGCCCATTTCCAATGATAGAAGACTGTAAGATTGCAGTAACCTTTGGGTTTCCTGGATGCTCTGTTGCAGTCTTGGCAGAACTCAAAATCCTCTCACTGTTGGCGTGGTCTTCCTGAATGCTGTTTTTAGTTGGAGAACAGCTGTTAGTGCAGCCCTAGTTTCCCTGGCTGTTAGGCAAATACTTACCTTGAAATGAAAAAAGAGTCTCAAAGATACTGGCGTTACTTCTTTTCAGTTTTGTCCTTGGTCTTGGTTTAGTCTGAAGACCTTCTCTGTCAAAATGGATACTAAGAAACCAGATAAGTGAGAGTAAAATTAGACTTTTAATCTCTAGACCTCTGCAGAGTAATTCTCTTCTGTGTGTATGAATTGCTTCAAACTTTTATTATGTTTGTTTACAGATAAGTTGTATGAGAAATGCCTTCTCATTTTGGAGGACATTATCACCTTACTTTCGTCAATTATATATATATATATATATATATATTCCACCCCCCCCCCAACCATGTGTTTGTATCACATTGAAATATTTTCTTAATTTGATATGGCTATTTTAAGTGAAATACTCTGTAACCTATTTTAACTTAGAAATGGAATTTCATTTTTTTTTCGGAATACTAGTAGTACTTACAAATATATTTCATATAATTCAGAAGGCTTAGATGCTATTATAATAGGGTATGGAGAGATGACAGCAAAAGATGAAATCAGTACTTTAAATGCACAGAGACTTCAATTCCTATCTATTGCTGTAGTCTTCTTGCCTGTAACATAACGCTCCAAAGCATCAGACACTGGACATATTCCATGAAAACATTTTTATGAAAAATGAAAATATTTAATTAACTATAATTTTTTAAAAGTATATTCAGTACTCTGATACAATACACATGAAATACTTTGAGTGTTTGTCAGATGTTCTAGTTGGGTCTGAGCTTAATGACAGTGTGAGAAGCTTTGGCTGCTGATTCACGGCTTGATGAAGAGTGTCTGGCCTGCCTTATTTTAGCAATCTTCAGTAGGATGCCACGCAGTTACTGTTTTGTGAATGAGGTCCTTTGTAATTTTATACAACAGTGTGATTTTAGGTCATCATTAGAATTAAGCAAAATTTTTTTAAAAAGTCTTTTTGAATAGGGTTTTTGGTTAAATTTCATTAAAACAACACAGAACAGTAATGTAAAATATAAGTGCTTGCCTTGATTGATTCCTAATTGAAGAAAACAGAAAACAGAAATATTTTGCTTTATAAATAAAAAGGTTTTTATATATTCTTGTACCTCCTTTCTCAGTGTGCAGACTCACTGAGAAGTATTAAGAAGTATTAATTAAGAAGTATTAGAAGTATTAAGGATTTAGTTTTCTGTATCATATGTTTTAAACTTCATGTGTAATACCTTTTGATATTTAAAGTCTTTATCATTGTTTTTCTGTGTTTAGACATAATTTATTTGGGCATGCACTCTGTGAAGAAGATTGTTTTTCTCTAGTGCAAATTGGTTATCCTGTAAAGATTTTCTTATTTTTTAATTTTGACCTCTTTTTATTGATTTTTTATTTATTTATTTTTCATCCATTTTCATGCTTGCCTGTGTGGACCTCCTGTTGCAATGGCTCTCTTGCAGAGCACCAGTTCTGAGTGCATGTGCCTCAGAGTGCTGTATCCTGATTGGACATACCGGTTCAGCCACTCCATGGCCCGTGGGATCTTCCCAGGAAATATATTTCAAAAAATTAAGAAGGTTTAGATGCTATTATAATAGGGTATGGAGAGATGACAGCAAAAGATGAAATCAGTACTTTAAATGCACAGAGACTTCAATTCCTATCTATTGCTGTAGTCTTCTTGCCTGTAACATAACGCTCCAAAGCATCAGACACTGGACATATTCCATGAAAACATTTTTATGAAAAATGAAAATATTTAATTAACTATAATTTTTTAAAAGTATATTCAGTACTCTGATACAATACACATGAAATACTTTGAGTGTTTGTCAGATGTTCTAGTTGGGTCTGAGCTTAATGACAGTGTGAGAAGCTTTGGCTGCTGATTCACGGCTTGATGAAGAGTGTCTGGCCTGCCTTATTTTAGCAATCTTCAGTAGGATGCCACGCAGTTACTGTTTTGTGAATGAGGTCCTTTGTAATTTTATACAACAGTGTGATTTTAGGTCATCATTAGAATTAAGCAAAATTTTTTTAAAAAGTCTTTTTGAATAGGGTTTTTGGTTAAATTTCATTAAAACAACACAGAACAGTAATGTAAAATATAAGTGCTTGCCTTGATTGATTCCTAATTGAAGAAAACAGAAAACAGAAATATTTTGCTTTATAAATAAAAAGGTTTTTATATATTCTTGTACCTCCTTTCTCAGTGTGCAGACTCACTGAGAAGTATTAAGAAGTATTAATTAAGAAGTATTAGAAGTATTAAGGATTTAGTTTTCTGTATCATATGTTTTAAACTTCATGTGTAATACCTTTTGATATTTAAAGTCTTTATCATTGTTTTTCTGTGTTTAGACATAATTTATTTGGGCATGCACTCTGTGAAGAAGATTGTTTTTCTCTAGTGCAAATTGGTTATCCTGTAAAGATTTTCTTATTTTTTAATTTTGACCTCTTTTTATTGATTTTTTATTTATTTATTTTTCATCCATTTTCATGCTTCGGCCTGTGTGGACCTCCTGTTGCAATGGCCTCTCTCGTTGCAGAGCACCAGTTCTGAGTGCATGTGCCTCAGAGTGCTGTATCCTAATTGGACATACCGGTTCAGCCACTCCATGGCCCGTGGGATCTTCCCAGGCCAGGGATTGAATCGGTGTCCCTTGCACTGCAAGGCGGACTCTTTACCCACTGGACCACCAAGGAATCCCAAGATTTGCTTTTTTCAGGCCTTCCTCAAGCTATGTGAACAGAAAGAAAATGAAAAAAAAAAAAAAAGTGAAGTTTTACTATTCAACTGGTTAAAACATCAGTTGTTCAGTTATGTAGGGTGACCTTACATTACTGATGGGCCTAAGACAGTGGTGGTTCTCGCGTCCAGAGAAATCATTAGAAATGTTTCCTAGTTACCCTCAGAAATGGTTTGGATGATAATTTATATGGTCACTCTGTCCATGTGAGGGCTTTTTTTCCCTTATAAACATGTAAAGACGCAATGTCTGTGTTATATTTTCTCATTTTTCTTAATGTCTGCATATAATAGTAATAGCTTACAATTTTAATTTAAAATCATGAGATTATTTTGCATGCTTTCATTTTCTTCTGAGTCATGTAAAAATACGGATAGTAAAACCAGGTGACATTCTACTAGTCATCGTGTCTTGCCTTTTGATTACCCTGCAACAGAAGTTTAAGACCATAGATAATTATGCCTGGCGTCAGGTTGCAGAGATAGGTTATATTTAACGCTCTAAGATCTCTTGAACATTTCCCCTAATTCTGTGGGTTTTGATTATTTTTAGTGAAAATTTCTTATCTCTTCATTCTAGAAGAGTTTTTTCAAATCTTGCCTCTTTTGTAGATGGCACAAATAACCCTTCATAGTTTTCTGTATCATAATTTGTAATACCTTTTGGTCTTTATCATTGTTTTCTGTGTTTAGACATAATTTATTTGGGCATGCACTCTGTGAAGAAGATTGTTTTTCTCTAGTGCAAATTGGTTATCCTGTAAAGATTTTCTTATTTTTTAATTTTGACCTCTTTTTATTGATTTTTTATTTATTTATTTTTCATCCATTTTCATGCTTCGGCCTGTGTGGACCTCCTGTTGCAATGGCCTCTCTCGTTGCAGAGCACCAGTTCTGAGTGCATGTGCCTCAGAGTGCTGTATCCTAATTGGACATACCGGTTCAGCCACTCCATGGCCCGTGGGATCTTCCCAGGCCAGGGATTGAATCGGTGTCCCTTGCACTGCAAGGCGGACTCTTTACCCACTGGACCACCAAGGAATCCCAAGATTTGCTTTTTTCAGGCCTTCCTCAAGCTATGTGAACAGAAAGAAAAAGAAAAAAAAAAGTGAAGTTTTACTATTCAACTGGTTAAAACATCAGTTGTTCAGTTATGTAGGGTGACCTTACATTACTGATGGGCCTAAGACAGTGGTGGTTCTCGCGTCCAGAGAAATCATTAGAAATGTTTCCTAGTTACCCTCAGAAATGGTTTGGATGATAATTTATATGGTCACTCTGTCCATGTGAGGGCTTTTTTTCCCTTATAAACATGTAAAGACGCAATGTCTGTGTTATATTTTCTCATTTTTCTTAATGTCTGCATATAATAGTAATAGCTTACAATTTTAATTTAAAATCATGAGATTATTTTGCATGCTTTCATTTTCTTCTGAGTCATGTAAAAATACGGATAGTAAAACCAGGTGACATTCTACTAGTCATCGTGTCTTGCCTTTTGATTACCCTGCAACAGAAGTTTAAGACCATAGATAATTATGCCTGGCGTCAGGTTGCAGAGATAGGTTATATTTAACGCTCTAAGATCTCTTGAACATTTCCCCTAATTCTGTGGGTTTTGATTATTTTTAGTGAAAATTTCTTATCTCTTCATTCTAGAAGAGTTTTTTTTCAAATCTTGCCTCTTTTGTAGATGGCACAAATAACCCTTCATATTCTTGCTGTATACCCTCCAGTAGAATCACTATTCTATCCGTAAAGATAAGTATATTTTTTTAGTGTTTTGATTCTGAGGACTCATTTCTTAAGGAGATATAAAAAATACATATATTTTTTCTGTAGATTATAACTACTAAGTGCAGTGACACGCAAAATCAAGCTTAGTTATATATTCAACTAGGATATGAAACCTTGATAAAAAAAAGATTCTTTAATATTTTTCATAATTGCTGGAATATTTCTGAACAGTTTTGTTTCATTATTAATTTTTCCTTTATTGGTTAGAAATGAATGGGAATATTTTAAACATGTATAATATGCATACCACTTTCTTTACTTTTATACTGTATTTATTGTAAATATGGCAATAAACTTGTTCCTTCAGGAGACAGGTCATTTGATCATTTCAAAATGTGTTTTTGAAGATATAGACTGAGCTTGCATTTGTCATAATCGTCATTTTAGAAATTATACCACTCTATGGAATGTCAAGTTATATCACCCGGGAAGACCAGTACAGCAAGCCTCCACACAAAAAGCTGAAGGACCGCCAGATTGACCGCCAGAACCGTCTCAACAGCCCTCCTTCTTCCATCTACAAGAGCAGCTGCACCACCGTGTACAACGGCTACGGCAAGGGCCACGGCGGCGGTGGCGGAGGCGGGGGAGGCGGCAGTGGCGGCGGGCCTGGGGTTAAGAAGACAGAGCGGCGAGCAAGAAGCAGTCCAAAGTCAAATGATGCAGACTTGCAAGGTAATGTTCAGAGAGGTTTGCCATGAACAGTGAGTTACCAAGTTTTAAGTAAGAAGCTTATTTCATGGCAGTTGGTTTTCTGCTGGGAAGGATAGGGTAGACCTTCTCTTATCTTTTGCCTAGCAAGAACAGGATATTGTATCATCTGTTTATTACTGCTTCATGGCAGAAATATTATTTCTTTGGTCATGTGGGCTGTGTAACAGTCTATTTAATCTCAGGAGCAATTATCTGAAAGTGTTTTCACACTTTCTGACTTCTGTTATTTGATTCTAACTAGACAGATGTGGAAGAGAGACTAAGTAAAACTGCCTTGCTAGAAAATGTAGGGCTAGTTTAGATCTCAAAATAATTATACCTCATAACACTAGATGCAGTTACTTCCATGCTGTAGTGAAACTTACTGTTATGTAAGGGAATGTATTTCTGGCTGCCTCATCAGTTTTTGTTGAATGCCGCCTTTGGCATCTTGAATCAGGTATTCATAAGAATGAAAAGGAAGAAACAGAGTCACCACAGACAGAGACATCAGCTCAAAGGGCATATGCTTTTTTTTTTTTTTGTAGATTAATCTTGAGACTGTAGATCAGTTAATTGGAGAAGAAGGTATGTGTGTTTTAAATGAAGTTTTTAGATAAGATTTAGACACAAGCTGTTTATATGCCACAAGAGTTGAAAACAAGCTTTTTATATGGGCATAGGTAGAAGATGGACTTAAAGAAAGCAAAAGTATGGGCTTCCCTGGTGGTCCAGTGGGTAAGGACTCCTCCTTGCAGTGCAAGGGGTGCCGGTTTGATCCCTGGCCTGGGAAGATCCCACGTGCCGCAGAGCGGCTGGACCCATGTGTCCAATTACCCAGCCGGAGCTCTGGAGCGCATGTGCCCAGAGCCGGTGCTCTGCGACAACAGAGGCCACTGCAATGAGAGGCCCACATGGACCAAAGAACAAAGATGGATGAAAGTAGATAATGAAAGACCAATAGAAGTGGCCTGCCCACCCCTCTCCCTCTCCAACCTGCGCTCCACTCCCCACCCCCCCACCCCAAAAAATGTTTAAAAAAAAATTAAAAAAAAAATTAAGCAAAAGTAGTACATTTTAGTAAGCTAGGTGATATTAGAGATGTAGATAAGCAAAGACATGGAAGAGACAAGAACTGATTTTAATACGATTAAATATGCTCCTTCCTTATTGGACCTCAGTCAGGTAGACTCAGGCATTGTGTATATGCGAATGTGTTTGTGAATGAAAGTGCATTAGTGTGTCATTGATTGTGTAGGAAAGAGTGGCCTCTGTCAGGACTGAGGAAAATACAGTAAAACCAGACATTGGTATCGGCATTTCCCCCTGTGTTATTTACATGAGTGAACTGTAGAATGAAGAAGAGGAATAGTAAGATACAATGAAAAGTGAACAGCAGTTTCTTTGAGTGAAATGTATTATAAATTCTTTTCATTTTGTTCTCTATTCTTTTCTATATTTTCCAAGTTTTATTTAAATATCATGCATTATTATTATAATTATTAAACAAAGCATAAATAAGTGTATAAGAAAAACCCAAGATTTAAGAGGCTTTTAAATAGCTCCCAGTGAAAAGTGCTACGTCTGTTACATGAAATAAGTTTTAGTCAAATGATACTACAATTTCTAAGTCTGAAATTCAGTTATTACCAATGTTATAATTTTAAATCATGAGCATATAAGATAATTAATACAAATACAGTTTTCCCAAGGAGAATTTTAGTCATAGAAAAGAGAAAAAGAATGTATAAGCTGTCTTCAGAGAGCTTATGATATTAGATACCTTGATTACTTGATTCATTCTTTAATAATTCTTGCTGTGCCTTGTATCAGAAAATAATTTAAGACAGATGACATTGATAAATATATAAGCAAATAAAATAAATTTAGTAAGATCCAAGAGGCAGAGAGATTATAGAGAAGGTAAATAAAACGAAGCAGGGTTGAAGTTATCATACAAAATTAATGTAGCTGTAAATTAACTATGGCAGAAGTAAATACCGTCTTTATATATGCACTTATTTCCTTTTACATATACTTAAATGTGTAAGCTGCCCTATATTTTAATATCCTCCCATAGCCAAAAGAGAGCAAACAGATTTGCATTGAAAGCAACACTGAAATGTTTATTAACGTACATATGTTTACAGGCATTTTGTCATTTTACGTTATGAGAGAATATAAATATTCTGAGCACCTCCAGCCCTTTGCTGATGTGTAGAAAACATGTTACTGTGTTGGTAACAGTGAGATCACTTGTGCTGTGGATGTTCAGAAGTGTTTCACAGTGAAAAGAGAAAATATTTTTATCTTACCTTCAGTGCAACCTTGGTGTGTTATTCCTTTTCTCATCAGTATTTGCCTCCTCAGAATCTACTCTACATGTGGTTTAACCATGAAACATTGAATCAGATGGAGTATTATCTTATGTGCTCTAGCTCATTCCAGTAAGGATCTGAGGGAGTTTATGTGTTGGATAAAAAATATGTATTTACCAAAATGAATTGAAAACTTATATCCTGACCAAAAAATGTGCATATATGTTTAGAGCAGCTTATTCATAATTGCCACAACTTGGAAGCATCCAAAACATCCTTCAGTAAATAAATGGGTAAATAAACTGGTACATCCAGACATGGAATATTACTCAGCACTGGACAATATGAGCTGTCTAGCTATGACTGACATGGAGCCACCCTAAATACACATGACTGAGTAAAACAAGGCAGTCTGAAAGGGCCACATAATATTTGGTTACAACTGCCTAATAAGAAAAGGCAAAAATATGGAAATGGTGAGAAGATCTATAGTCGTCAGAGGTTCGGGAGGGAGAGGTGAAGAAGCCAAGCACAGAGGATCTGAGGGCAGTGAAACTACTCTGCCTGATACTGCAGTGGTGGGTACATATCACATACATTTTTTTAATTAATTTTTTCCCCCATCATGACTCTTTTATTTTATATTTCTTTTCATCCATCTTTTGTTCTTTGGTATGTGTGGGCCTCCCATTGTAGTGGGCGCATGTGCTCCAGAGCACTGGCTCATAATTGAACACACTGGTCCAGCTGCTCTGCGGCATGTGGGATCTTCCTGGCCCAGGGATTGAACCTGTGCCCCTTACGCTGCAAAGTTGACCCTCTATCCACTGCACCACCAGGGAAGCCTGATGTCATATGCAATTGTCAAAACCCGTGCAATGTACAACACTAAGAGTTGTGTGTACCCTAACGTAAGCTGTGGACTTGGGTGGTGGTGATGTATCAGTATAGGTTCATCTGTTGTAACAAATATACTGCTCTGACGTGAATTTTGATAGGTAGCTATGTGGGGGGCGGGGGCAGCGGTGGAGGGGGGGGGCAGGAAATGTACATGGGCATTCTTTGTAACCGCTCAGTTTTGCTCTGCAACTAAAACTGCTCTAGTATATCAAGAAATACCTGAAGAAACTGAGTACAAATAAGAGGAAGGCATGGGTAACGCTGTGCATAAAAGAATTCCTTAGCATTGCCTTAGGTAGGCCATCTATTTGGCTTTGAGCCTCCAAGTAATGTCCAGGCAAACAGGGAAGCATGAATCAGATGGAGTAAGTGAACAAAAACTCCTCTTGTTCGTGAAGTCCATTGTGTTGTTGAGAATGTGGTCGTTGGCTAAAAGAATCCCAAAAGTCTTCTGCCTTCATAAGTGGGAGCATTCTCCCGGGGCATCTTTTTACTTGAATGTACAGCAACTGACTTCTGTACCCACGAAATACATCTCTCAGATAATTCTTAAGTTTACAATGCTATCTGATTCGTATTAAACTATAGTTCATTCCAGTATATTGACCTGTTTACATTCATACGTCATTTGCACACGATTAGGTTTTATACTTATCCATGACGTGTATGGCTTGTAGTATTTTTCCACATTCTACTTGAGAGGCCCCCATTTCCAGAGAAAGCCACCCCTTTTTCCTGAGAATTCCTTAGCTTTTGAAAGAATCTACTTTAGTTACTTTAGCACCTTTCTACCATGTAGGAAATATAAGTGTAAAAGGGAAAGGGCAAATCTCGAATTTGTACCTGGTCCTGTGATAAAGAGGTAAACACATTGGGTTAATCTAAACAGATAAATTACATTAAAAAGAGAGATTAATTAGTTACTCTCTTGAACCCTGGTTCTCTTGGTTGGCTGTACTTCAGAAGCACCAGTGAACTTACAAAAAATGCAGACCCCTCAAACTCAGACCTGCTGAACCGGAACCTCTTCAGCTGATGTGGTGTGGGGCTTTTTGTCACCCCTCTACTGAGAATGATGACCAGCAAGATAGAGAACTGCTGTTCTGGCATCAAGGACGGCTATAGAAGGTGTGGCTGACTAAGTTGTGTGCGATGTGAGGCAGCAACCCCAGCTCACCGTGCTCTCACCACCTCCTGGAACTGTGTGGGCACACTGTACTTAATAAACATTCATGGAAAGAATCCTGTGTTCTCGACTGCTCTGTTGACTTCTGTCCTGCAGCAACCCCTGTCCATTCGCTGGTACCTTCAGGAAAACAGCTTAGGCTTCAGGGAAATGTAGGATTCCTGTTTTCTTGCACATACCTTGGTATGGATGGTGTAGTGTGGGCAGAGAACAGCTGGGGTTTTGGTATCCATCATACTTGGCTTGGAATCGGATTTTTGTCATTTGCTGACTGCTTGCTTTTCGTATTTCCTGAGTTTCTGTATCCTTATCTGTAAAATGGATATTTTAATCCCCATATGAAATATTAAAAGTGGTCCATCTGGCTCGATTCTTAACACCTCTGTATAATGGTCATCTTTGTCATTTGACTATTCTTACCGTCTCTATCCTGTAGTCTTTGGATCAGCTTTCAGTAAGAAATGTCCTCTTCTCAAAGCAAGTATTTCTGTATGCCTCTGCACCCCGATGCCTCCTCCCTGCTCCCAATCTGATGCCCTCTCTCGTGCTTTCATGCTCTTCCCCTGCAGTGCTTTCCTGCAGAAGCCAGAAGTCGCTTCCTTCTGCTTAAGCCCATCTTCATTTTGAAAGCTAAACCCTGTACTCCAGGACCTCTACCTCTGGAAGTCACATCTGAGCTCTGTTGGAGATTGCTACTGGGGTATAAATGTGCCACCTGCCCAGAGGAGCCAGATTTCACACGGCTTTGTGTCACCCCATGAGGGACACTCAAAGTTCTGAGTGAGAACTCTGGACACATCTCTTAGGGCATCAGTGGACTCTGTCTTTGGCATCTCCTCATGTACTTTTTAGAGACCTCAGTTAGGAGTCCCGGTGCTACTAAGGACCATCTTCTGATGTAAGATATGTGACCAGCAAGTGATACAGAGAAACTGCTGCTAATCTAGCTGATGTGGTGTGGGGCTTTTTGTCACCCCTCTAATGAGAATGATGACCAGCAAGATAGAGCACTGCTGTTCTGGCATCAAGGACGGCTATAGAAGGTGTGGCTGACTAAGTTGTGTGCGATGTGAGGCAGCAACCCCAGCTCACCGTGCTCTCACCACCTCCTGGAACTGTGTGGGCACACTGTACTTAATAAACATTCATGGAAAGAATCCTGTGTTCTCGACTGCTCTGTTGACTTCTGTCCTGCAGCAACCCCTGTCCATTCGCTGGTACCTTCAGGAAAACAGCTTAGGCTTCAGGGAAATGTAGGATTCCTGTTTTCTTGCACATACCTTGGTATGGATGGTGTAGTGTGGGCAGAGAACAGCTGGGGTTTTGGTATCCATCATACTTGGCTTGGAATCGGATTTTTGTCATTTGCTGACTGCTTGCTTTTCGTATTTCCTGAGTTTCTGTATCCTTATCTGTAAAATGGATATTTTAATCCCCATATGAAATATTAAAAGTGGTCCATCTGGCTCGATTCTTAACACCTCTGTATAATGGTCATCTTTGTCATTTGACTATTCTTACCGTCTCTATCCTGTAGTCTTTGGATCAGCTTTCAGTAAGAAATGTCCTCTTCTCAAAGCAAGTATTTCTGTATGCCTCTGCACCCCGATGCCTCCTCCCTGCTCCCAATCTGATGCCCTCCCCGTGCTTTCATGCTCTTCCCCTGCAGTGCTTTCCTGCAGAAGCCAGAAGTCGCTTCCTTCTGCTTAAGCCCATCTTCATTTTGAAAGCTAAACCCTGTACTCCAGGACCTCTACCTCTGGAAGTCACATCTGAGCTCTGTTGGAGATTGCTACTGGGGTATAAATGTGCCACCTGCCCAGAGGAGCCAGATTTCACACGGCTTTGTGTCACCCCATGAGGGACACTCAAAGTTCTGAGTGAGAACTCTGGACACATCTCTTAGGGCATCAGTGGACTCTGTCTTTGGCATCTCCTCATGTACTTTTTAGAGACCTCAGTTAGGAGTCCCTGTGCTCAGCCTGAGAAGGACCATCTTCTGATGTAAGATATGTGAGTGTCCCTCCTCCTCTCCATTCCGTCCTCAGATTATGGCTCCAGCCCTATCAAGTCCAACCACACTGTCCCCCCTCATTATGGAACTTCCATGGTGTTCACCATTGTCCAGAGAATACAGTCTAAGCTGCTTGATGCTCGCCTTTCCAAGTACTTTAGATTCCCTTAGTAGATGCCCAGATTTTTGCCCTATTTCAGGAATATGCCTCATTCTCTTTATTTGACTTTTTCATCCAGTCCCTCTGCCCGGTACACTCTAACTCAGTTCTTCAAGAGCCAGCTCAAATATCACCTCTTCTGTTAAGCCTGCCTGTCTCCCGAAGGCATAATAATGGCAAATTATTTCAAGAATTTCCCCCTTCTTTTTCTTTCCCATAACTGGCATTTGGTTCTTGGGCACCATGGCCACAGGTGTTCCAGGACAAGAATTGAAAGAAGCAGAGTGTTGTGCAAGTAGACCTGGCCCTTGAGCCTCTCTGTGGCCCAACCCCAGTTAACATTGTCACGTTCCTTTTGTCATAGAGGCTAAAGTTTCTGTTGTTCTTCACTGAGTGAGAGGGAAGTTTCGTCCTTTCATTTTATCCTTGGTAAAAACCAAAGCACATGGTACTAAGAAATTTGCTCAGCGGGTAAATTTACTCACAGTTTTGTCACTGGAATCCTTAGGTTTCAACCAGCATTATAGTCCTTTCGTCGTGTATCCGTAGAAAGGAGACTAAGATTTTCTGCTGATACTGCTTTAGAAGTGATGATGTGAAGCCAGAACAAAAAATAAAAACTCTAGTCTGGATGCACCCTCTGATAATATGAAAAGACTTATGCAATCCCGTTAATAATGGGGGTGTGTAGATAGTTTAGGACAGGGAAGGGAGAGAAAGAACATCAAGACTGTTTATAAGTCACAATTTCCAAACACTTTTGTGTGTGTATGTGAAAGTATTTCGTGTGTGCAGCTGATCCTGGTGATATTTACCGCCTCCCTGGGTTTATCTTTTTCACTCATTACTTGAGCGTTTTAAAACCATAATGGATTTGTAAGATAACTGGTTGTTTTTTTGAACTATGTGATACATAATAAGTTATCTCACTGGACCTGTTTTCCTTTCAGTAAAATTGACAAGCAAATTGAAGTCAGTGATTTTCAAACTCTTATCAATGAGCAGATCTTCCTTTTTCAGAAAATCTTATGAGGATCCCCAGTATCCTTCCTCCCCTACCACCATCTCCCCCCTCTCTCTGTCTCTGTCACACACATGCAAGCACCCTGAAAGCAGATGGATTTGGTGCTGCTGTGCTGGGCTTGGAGATACAGGCATTTGTCATCCGTAAGGCTTTCCTCACCCTCATCTGGCCCTGGCTATTCACTCCCAGGCTGCAACTTTATCACTGTCTTGGAGCTTGTCAAACCTGTGCCCTCCTGGCCTGGCCCAGACCTACTGGATTACAGTTGGTGAACGTGGCTGTGTTTCATTGGGCTCTCCAAACGATGATCAAGTGCCATACCATTTGAAAACCAACCGGCCCTGTGAATGCCAAGCAATCTTTAAGGAAGATTTTAAGTGAGGGGTATGGGAAGCATTCAGTTAAAACACTGGGTTTCAGCTGAAGCATATTCCTTTTGTGGTACCTGTATAATGATATGTCTGTGGGGTGGGGGAGAAGGGAGGGGAAGTTCCTTTTTTGGTGCTACCGTGTAAGTAGCTTATGTGAAAGCCTCTAGAACTTATAGTGCCATATGGGGGGAAATTGGGACAAAATGGTAAGAATTCCAAATATAGAAGATACAGCATACTTTTGGCATTTGATCTTGTATTGTTGACAATCCAGAGATTCAGTTACACTTTCAATAAAATGCCTTCACATAGAATCATCCTTTCTGATCATAATGTTGAAAGCCAGTGATAAAAGTGTTATTCTTGTGCTTTTCTCCTTCAGAGGTCACCAAATGCTTTTTCCCCCCAGTAGCAGTATGCCTTCTTACCCCATTTTTATATTCTGATTGCTTCTCAGATGGCCCTCCCTGACATTTTTTTCTTTTCCTGCATTTTGCTATTCCTATTCAGATACCAGAATCTGACCCCATTATCTCTTTACTCTCAATTAGCAATGAAAGCTTTTTCATCCTGCAGATAAGAATTGCTGTGGTAAGGGGGAGGATGGCCTTTTGCGCTGGAGCTGAGTCTGTGAACATCTGTGGGTTCTTGGAGGCTCTCTCTTACTGGGTAGCTTGACTCTGAGAGGCAGTGGCTGCATCCACGTGTGCAAAGGCTGATGGGTTTCTTTGTTTGGAAGGAGGATCCCCAGTATCCTTCCTCCCTACCCCTCTCCCTTTTGTCTCTGTCACACACATGCAAGCACCCTGAAAGCAGATGGATTTGGTGCTGCTGTGCTGGGCTTGGAGATACAGGCATTTGTCATCCGTAAGGCTTTCCTCACCCTCATCTGGCCCTGGCTATTCACTCCCAGGCTGCAACTTTATCACTGTCTTGGAGCTTGTCAAACCTGTGCCCTCCTGGCCTGGCCCAGACCTACTGGATTACAGTTGGTGAACGTGGCTGTGTTTCATTGGGCTCTCCAAACGATGATCAAGTGCCATACCATTTGAAAACCAACCGGCCCTGTGAATGCCAAGCAATCTTTAAGGAAGATTTTAAGTGAGGGGTATGGGAAGCATTCAGTTAAAACACTGGGTTTCAGCTGAAGCATATTCCTTTTGTGGTACCTGTATAATGATATGTCTGTGGGGTAGGGGAGAAGGGAGGGGAAGTTCCTTTTTTGGTGCTACCATGTAAGTAGCTTATGTGAAAGCCTCTAGAACTTATAGTGCCATATGGGGGGAAATTGGGACAAAATGGTAAGAATTCCAAATATAGAAGATACAGCATACTTTTGGCATTTGATCTTGTATTGTTGACAATCCAGAGATTCAGTTACACTTTCAATAAAATGCCTTCACATAGAATCATCCTTTCTGATCATAATGTTGAAAGCCAGTGATAAAAGTGTTATTCTTGTGCTTTTCTCCTTCAGAGGTCACCAAATGCTTTTTCCCCCCAGTAGCAGTATGCCTTCTTACCCCATTTTTATATTCTGATTGCTTCTCAGATGGCCCTCCCTGACATTTTTTTCTTTTCCTGCATTTTGCTATTCCTATTCAGATACCAGAATCTGACCCCATTATCTCTTTACTCTCAATTAGCAATGAAAGCTTTTTCATCCTGCAGATAAGAATTGCTGTGGTAAGGGGGAGGATGGCCTTTTGCGCTGGAGCTGAGTCTGTGAACATCTGTGGGTTCTTGGAGGCTCTCTCTTACTGGGTAGCTTGACTCTGAGAGGCAGTGGCTGCATCCACGTGTGCAAAGGCTGATGGGTTTCTTTTGTTTGGAAGGAGAAGCCTAAAGTTAATAAGGTCTGGAATGTGGGGAGTCCAGGCAGACTTTTGGAATCTCTTCTGGTCCTGGCTCCCCATAAGAGATAACACTGGTGCTTTTCTGTTTAAAATAAAATGTTTAGTGAGGCTTTCACACTTCCTGAGTGACTGCCTTCTTTTGCTTGCAGTCTTTTTATCTCATGAGCACATACCTCTGAGGCATACTCAGACTGGGTGTAGAGAGTTTGCTTGTGGAGAGAGTAGGGGTCGTTTCTTTCCTAGTGTGGGTGCTTTCTGTACTACATTTGTGAACGTACAGTTTCTAGCAGGATTTTAATGATTGCTTCATCTCTCAAGTCTCTGATGATGATAAATCCCGTGTGTTTTCACCTGTCTGCAGCTGCATATGAATCTGTGCATGGCAAAAAAAAAAGAAAAAAGAAAAAATATCAAGAAAACATGAAAAAAAATTAAAAATGAGCTCAGGTCAGTGGAATTTACCCATTCTTCTGCCAAGTACAGTCTGAAAAGTGAAAATAGTCCAAACAAACCCAAATAACTTTTCTTTTTTCAAAGGGACAATGTGGGCCCTTGGATCAAAATGCAAGATACATTCATTTTGGCAGAAACCCGGGCAATTAACACCCTTACTTCCATGTCAGACATAGACTGCCAGATCCATCCCCTAGTCTCAAGGCCCCTGAGTGGTGCTGGGAGAGGTCTGAGCAGGGTTTCCAAGTCATGCAACAACTGCCTACGTGTGAGAGGGAGGCAGGCTGGGGGACATAAGCCTGTTTTGAGAAAGAGGATGCTGTTTGCACTTTCTGACCTGGGTCCTATCCTCTGAGGGCAGTCATTTTTCTTTTCCTGCATTTTGCTATTCCTATTCAGATACCAGAATCTGACCCCATTATCTCTTTACTCTCAATTAGCAATGAAAGCTTTTTCATCCTGCAGATAAGAATTGCTGTGGTAAGGGGGAGGATGGCCTTTTGCGCTGGAGCTGAGTCTGTGAACATCTGTGGGTTCTTGGAGGCTCTCTCTTACTGGGTAGCTTGACTCTGAGAGGCAGTGGCTGCATCCACGTGTGCAAAGGCTGATGGGTTTCTTTTGTTTGGAAGGAGAAGCCTAAAGTTAATAAGGTCTGGAATGTGGGGAGTCCAGGCAGACTTTTGGAATCTCTTCTGGTCCTGGCTCCCCATAAGAGATAACACTGGTGCTTTTCTGTTTAAAATAAAATGTTTAGTGAGGCTTTCACACTTCCTGAGTGACTGCCTTCTTTTGCTTGCAGTTTTTTTATCTCATGAGCACATACCTCTGAGGCATACTCAGACTGGGTGTAGAGAGTTTGCTTGTGGAGGGGTAGGGGTCGTTTCTTTCCTAGTGTGGGTGCTTTCTGTACTACATTTGTGAACGTACAGTTTCTAGCAGGATTTTAATGATTGCTTCATCTCTCAAGTCTCTGATGATGATAAATCCCGTGTGTTTTCACCTGTCTGCAGCTGCATATGAATCTGTGCATGGCAAAAAAAAAAGAAAAAAGAAAAAATATCAAGAAAACATGAAAAAAAATTAAAAATGAGCTCAGGTCAGTGGAATTTACCCATTCTTCTGCCAAGTACAGTCTGAAAAGTGAAAATAGTCCAAACAAACCCAAATAACTTTTCTTTTTTCAAAGGGACAATGTGGGCCCTTGGATCAAAATGCAAGATACATTCATTTTGGCAGAAACCCGGGCAATTAACACCCTTACTTCCATGTCAGACATAGACTGCCAGATCCATCCCCTAGTCTCGAAGGCCCCTGAGTGGTGCTGGGAGAGGTCTGAGCAGGGTTTCCAAGTCATGCAACAACTGCCTACGTGTGAGAGGGAGGCAGGCTGGGGGACATAAGCCTGTTTTGAGAAAGAGGATGCTGTTTGCACTTTCTGACCTGGGTCCTATCCTCTGAGGGCCAGAAAAATCCAACCGTGAATCACTTTTTCAGTAAGACCCCAAGGAGCTGATCTATTTTTTTTTTCCTTCCAGAGGCACTGAGTTTCCTGGTGCAGAAGCAAAATCTGTAACTCAATCAAGAGGAAACTGTGGTGGCCCACATTTTTGTTAATGAGTAGGGTGTGTGATTGTTTTATCAGGCTCTATCACTGATCTTTTTGCCTTTTGCTCTCACTCCTCCCATCCCTCCATATTTTTTTTTTATCCCCTTGTCTTTTTGATGCAGTCTTGAATGTTTTAAAGATGTTAACTACGGTTCTTTCATCAAGCAGGATGAGATATTTTTGTCATGTCAGTTGAAGAAGTCTTAACCCATTAAATCATACTTGAAGCTTTCCATTTTTCACTTACATGTAAAAAAGACAAACAACATGCAAAACATTTTTTTGATTTTTTTTCTTGCAGTGAATGTTCACCAGAAGATTGAGGGCAGAATTTTGATTAGTTTATACCATATGTGGTACTTAACTCTGTGAACCCATATTATTTTCTCTGCCTTTTTTTGCTTTCTTGGGAACTGATCATAGAGGCATTTAGATGACATCAGAACCCATATTGGTAAAATACATCCCAAAGAGCCCTTTAAATAGCAAGTATAAGTGATGACATGGTTTGTTTTTGGTACACGTATAAACTTCAGTTTTATTGAATTGAAACTTTTACATGTTATTCTCTCATTTAACTTGAGTTGAATTCTGAATTTAAGTGGGTCAGAGGGCATCATCACAAATGTGCCCATACAAGTGAATAAACTTCATTTTGGCAGAAACCCGGGCAATTAACACCCTTACTTCCATGTCAGACATAGACTGCCAGATCCATCCCCTAGTCTCGAAGGCCCCTGAGTGGTGCTGGGAGAGGTCTGAGCAGGGTTTCCAAGTCATGCAACAACTGCCTACGTGTGAGAGGGAGGCAGGCTGGGGGACATAAGCCTGTTTTGAGAAAGAGGATGCTGTTTGCACTTTCTGACCTGGGTCCTATCCTCTGAGGGCCAGAAAAATCCAACCGTGAATCACTTTTTCAGTAAGACCCCAAGGAGCTGATCTATTTTTTTTTTCCTTCCAGAGGCACTGAGTTTCCTGGTGCAGAAGCAAAATCTGTAACTCAATCAAGAGGAAACTGTGGTGGCCCACATTTTTGTTAATGAGTAGGGTGTGTGATTATTTTATCAGGCTCTATCACTGATCTTTTTGCCTTTTGCTCTCACTCCTCCCATCCCTCCATATTTTTTTTTTATCCCCTTGTCTTTTTGATGCAGTCTTGAATGTTTTAAAGATGTTAACTACGGTTCTTTCATCAAGCAGGATGAGATATTTTTGTCATGTCAGTTGAAGAAGTCTTAACCCATTAAATCATACTTGAAGCTTTCCATTTTTCACTTACATGTAAAAAAGACAAACAACATGCAAAACATTTTTTTGATTTTTTTTCTTGCAGTGAATGTTCACCAGAAGATTGAGGGCAGAATTTTGATTAGTTTATACCATATGTGGTACTTAACTCTGTGAACCCATATTATTTTCTCTGCCTTTTTTTGCTTTCTTGGGAACTGATCATAGAGGCATTTAGATGACATCAGAACCCATATTGGTAAAATACATCCCAAAGAGCCCTTTAAATAGCAAGTATAAGTGATGACATGGTTTGTTTTTGGTACACGTATAAACTTCAGTTTTATTGAATTGAAACTTTTACATGTTATTCTCTCATTTAACTTGAGTTGAATTCTGAATTTAAGTGGGTCAGAGGGCATCATCACAAATGTGCCCATACAAGAATGACACACTAGTGGGGGCCTTGCAGATCTCTCCTCCTTGTGAACTTTCTGCCTTTGGGTAAGATAGTTAACCTCTCAAAGCTCCAGCTTCTTCATGTCTGCATAAAATGGGGACGACTAATAGCACCTATTTCAGAGGGCTGTCATGACTTCTTCGTACATTTTTAGGGCACTCAGAGATTCGGAAACGCGTCACAGAATATGGATAAAGACAGACCATTTTTCTGCTTAAGAGAACTGCCTCGTATGGGTCATGTTAGCATAACCCGCCCTCGGCACGGGAATGCACCTCTTGGAGGGCTGAAGGACATGGCCTCCTATGTTTTGAGTCAGTGTTGGGTAACTTTCAGTGGCAAGGATTTGAGATAGGAGGGGAGTCAGGAGGTATCCAGTCCCAAGGAGAGACCGTGACAGCTGCTACCCACAACAGCCTGGTGAATTCTGGCCAAGAATAAAGCTCACTCTGCCTCTGCCTCTTCTCTGGGCTGGGCTCTCCTGTGAACCTGAGGAGTAGGCCAGCTTGATTCTGTGTCTGAACCTTCCCAGCACACTGCTTTAGGTTACTTTGCTAGACATTAGAAGTATTGACACAAGGGGGAGATGGCTGGAGATGACCTGAGCAAGCAACGACTTTTCTACATTTATTTTGCTATGACTCCTATGACTTGTGGTAGGGCACAGGTGGATAAACTAACTAGTAAAGTCACTAAGTTTCAAGGTCTTTTGCAGTTTTTCCTTCTACTTCAGAAGTCATACATGTCCACATTCTGTTGGTCAGAAGTTGCATGTGTTGTATCTGTTGATAAGAGCGTGGAAGGTGTGACTACCAGGTGGGGATGATGGGGGAGGGGAGGTCGTCAGAGGCTGGCCACCACATGGTGTGTACAGCCAGCAACCACTCCTGTAACTCCTCTCTGAATAGTCTTAGCATTCGTGATGGAAGTTCCCGTTTGTTTTGGTACACGTATAAACTTCAGTTTTATTGAATTGAGACTTTTACATGTTATTCTCTCATTTAACTTGAGTTGAATTCTGAATTTAAGTGGGTCAGAGGGCATCATCACAAATGTGCCCATACAAGAATGACACACTAGTGGGGGCCTTGCAGATCTCTCCTCCTTGTGAACTTTCTGCCTTTGGGTAAGATAGTTAACCTCTCAAAGCTCCAGCTTCTTCATGTCTGCATAAAATGGGGACGACTAATAGCACCTATTTCAGAGGGCTGTCATGACTTCTTCGTACAGTTTTAGGGCACTCAGAGATTCGGAAACGTCACAGAATATGGATAAAGACAGACCATTTTTCTGCTTAAGAGAACTGCCTCGTATGGGTCATGTTAGCATAACCCGCCCTCGGCACGGGAATGCACCTCTTGGAGGGCTGAAGGACATGGCCTCCTATGTTTTGAGTCAGTGTTGGGTAACTTTCAGTGGCAAGGATTTGAGATAGGAGGGGAGTCAGGAGGTATCCAGTCCCAAGGAGAGACCGTGACAGCTGCTACCCACAACAGCCTGGTGAATTCTGGCCAAGAATAAAGCTCACTCTGCCTCTGCCTCTTCTCTGGGCTGGGCTCTCCTGTGAACCTGAGGAGTAGGCCAGCTTGATTCTGTGTCTGAACCTTCCCAGCACACTGCTTTAGGTTACTTTGCTAGACATTAGAAGTATTGACACAAGGGGGAGATGGCTGGAGATGACCTGAGCAAGCAACGACTTTTCTACATTTATTTTGCTATGACTCCTATGACTTGTGGTAGGGCACAGGTGGATAAACTAACTAGTAAAGTCACTAAGTTTCAAGGTCTTTTGCAGTTTTTCCTTCTACTTCAGAAGTCATACATGTCCACATTCTGTTGGTCAGAAGTTGCATGTGTTGTATCTGTTGATAAGAGCGTGGAAGGTGTGACTACCAGGTGGGGATGATGGGGGAGGGGAGGTCGTCAGAGGCTGGCCACCACATGGTGTGTACAGCCAGCAACCACTCCTGTAACTCCTCTCTCTGAATAGTCTTAGCATTCGTGATGGAATCTTGGCAACTTTCCAGCTGTTGTGTCAACACTGACTTTGTCACTGTATCTCCTCCTATGGAATGGTCCTCTAGGATTCCTGTATGTCAGTTGCTGTACGGAGAGGCAGGGTACTCAGTCTCCAGTTTCACAGGATCAGTTTCTTGTAACATGACAATGATAGTTAGTATTGCAGATGTTCTAATGACAGGTCATCCTCTCTGCTATGACCACTCTTGGCTTTTATTTTAAATTTCATTTGCCCTACCACACACACCACTGTGTAGCAGACCGTTCTAGTTTTTGGAACTATAATGAGACCTTGAAATTTGATTCAGAATAAAGTAGAGAACACAAAGATAAAATGGGAAAGGTCCATGAGAGGTGATAGTGATGCTAACTCAATGCTTGAGATTTAAGATTTGCAAGGTAGAGAGTGCAGATGTCCCTGTAGTTGATTGTAAAATCTCCTTTTTTTCTTTTGGTGCTGAGTTTGCATTTTGGATCACTCCCACCCAGTTGTATCCCCTATGTCCTAGCTGCCTCAGAAGAATGGCGCTTTCCCTGTAGGTGCTGAGCTCAGAGCAAGGCTGGGAAAGAGCAGGTGATAGCTGTGGGGATGACTTACACCAAGGACAGAAGGAAATCGTGCTGTTCAGGAAAAGTGGAAAATGAGGAGGCAGGAGTGAATGGGGAAGGGCCTCAGGGGAGTGGCGCATTGAAAAGAGGGACAGGGCAAGAGGGAAAACAAGTTGAATGAAAGGAACAAATGCGGTGGACAGGGGAGATTAGATGGACTGTGGAAATAAAGATAATTCGGAAAAAACAAGAGGCAGAAAGGAGAGGTTTCATGCTTCCATTTTCATAGATTCCATTCCTCCCAGCATTTTCCAGAGGAGTGGACACAGCCCCTTTGTCCTGTTGTGGTCCATGAGTGCTTTTATTGGCGGCTCCACTTAGAACACATCTCCCTGTAAATAGATCTCTTACTTTTTCCTCTCAGTTCAGTTCAGTTCACTTGCTTGGTCACGTCTGACTCTCTGCCACCCCGTGGACTGTGGCGTGCTAGGCTTCCCTGTCCATCACCATCTCCTTTCCTCTCTGGGCTTTCCCCGAGTGCCTGTCTTCCTCCTCTGCTGAGTTAGAGCATTCACTGCCAGTGTACGTTGATTTGATAAGCAAATTAAAATGAAGCCTTGTACAGAATTTCGGTAGCATTAACAATACACAAGATTGAAGTATTGGGTTTTTGAATAGTGCTCTGTAGTTGTTAAAATAATATTTTAAAGTTTTGTTACACCTCAAAACTGGAAGTTTCAGGACAAATTTTCTTTTTTAAACTTTAAATCAAAAATTAAGAACAAGAAAGGAATCTCTACCCTCAGGTTGGTATGCCTTTGTTAAAAGCAGCCTACTTTAATCAAATTTGTTCTAGTTTTTGGAACTATAATGAGACCTTGAAATTTGATTCAGAATAAAGTAGAGAACACAAAGATAAAAGGGGAAGTCCTGGGGAACTCAATGCTTGAGATTTAAGATTTGCAAGGTAGAGAGTGCAGATGTCCCTGTAGTTGATTGTAAAATCTCCTTTTTTTCTTTTGGTGCTGAGTTTGCATTTTGGATCACTCCCACCCAGTTGTATCCCCTATGTCCTAGCTGCCTCAGAAGAATGGCGCTTTCCCTGTAGGTGCTGAGCTCAGAGCAAGGCTGGGAAAGAGCAGGTGATAGCTGTGGGGATGACTTACACCAAGGACAGAAGGAAATCGTGCTGTTCAGGAAAAGTGGAAAATGAGGAGGCAGGAGTGAATGGGGAAGGGCCTCAGGGGAGTGGCGCATTGAAAAGAGGGACAGGGCAAGAGGGAAAACAAGTTGAATGAAAGGAACAAATGCGGTGGACAGGGGAGATTAGATGGACTGTGGAAATAAAGATAATTCGGAAAAAACAAGAGGCAGAAAGGAGAGGTTTCATGCTTCCATTTTCATAGATTCCATTCCTCCCAGCATTTTCCAGAGGAGTGGACACAGCCCCTTTGTCCTGTTGTGGTCCATGAGTGCTTTTATTGGCGGCTCCACTTAGAACACATCTCCCTGTAAATAGATCTCTTACTTTTTCCTCTCAGTTCAGTTCAGTTCACTTGCTTGGTCACGTCTGACTCTCTGCCACCCCGTGGACTGTGGCGTGCTAGGCTTCCCTGTCCATCACCATCTCCTTTCCTCTCTGGGCTTTCCCCGAGTGCCTGTCTTCCTCCTCTGCTGAGTTAGAGCATTCACTGCCAGTGTACGTTGATTTGATAAGCAAATTAAAATGAAGCCTTGTACAGAATTTCGGTAGCATTAACAATACACAAGATTGAAGTATTGGGTTTTTGAATAGTGCTCTGTAGTTGTTAAAATAATATTTTAAAGTTTTGTTACACCTCAAAACTGGAAGTTTCAGGACAAATTTTCTTTTTTAAACTTTAAATCAAAAATTAAGAACAAGAAAGGAATCTCTACCCTCAGGTTGGTATGCCTTTGTTAAAAGCAGCCTACTTTAATCAAATGTCATGATTATTTTTAGGTCCTCTAACAAATCCGGGTTAATTTAAAATGTAGTCAGTTCTTTCTAGAGTGAAAAAAGGAAGTTCACTCTTAAGTTTACATTTATGTGCAATAAAAAAGAGTATTAATGGCATTTCTGGTAAATGCTCAGATCTTGCTTTCTAAAGACTTATTAGATCTCCCCCCAAGAGAGCAACATGAGGAAGTGAGAGGGAAGAACTGGGTGTACAAACAATTTTTAAAGATTTTCATAAGTGCATTTATTACTGCTATTCTTAATTCACATGATGAACTTGGATTGACCTCCTTTCCCCTATTATTTGAAAAGACACAAGTTATTATATGGAACAGTAAGATCCTTACAATCAAGAGAGATGGAGAAACCGCCATATTTTAGGTTCACCAAGTTCCTCAAAACTATTTAAGTATATTGCCAAGCACATTACAAAAATATTTAGTCTTTCAGGAAGATTTATTTTTTGGTGGAATGTTGCTCCTAGAAAACTCCGTAAGATATGAGCTTCTCTTGAAAACTCAGGTTCAAAATCATGTGGTACTTAAATTAACATGATTGCTGGTGTTTTAATGCTTGAGATAAAGAAAAGTATGAAACAAGAAAATGAGAAGAATAAAGGAGAACCTTAATTTCTTGGTGCCAATATTTCACAGATTATCAAATTCAGAAAACCAAAAGTTCTGAAAGCTTAGGTAATAAAGGCTAATGAATAAAAGATTACAAGTATCTTCCATTCCAATTAAAAGTAGCATGACTGCAGAATGGTAACCAACTAGTCCTGAAATTATTTAAAATAAATGGTGCAAAAAGAAGTCATTTATCAACTGTCTTCCTCCTCTGCTGAGTTAGAGCATTCACTGCCAGTGTACGTTGATTTGATAAGCAAATTAAAATGAAGCCTTGTACAGAATTTCGGTAGCATTAACAATACACAAGATTGAAGTATTGGGTTTTTGAATAGTGCTCTGTAGTTGTTAAAATAATATTTTAAAGTTTTGTTACACCTCAAAACTGGAAGTTTCAGGACAAATTTTCTTTTTTAAACTTTAAATCAAAAATTAAGAACAAGAAAGGAATCTCTACCCTCAGGTTGGTATGCCTTTGTTAAAAGCAGCCTACTTTAATCAAATGTCATGATTATTTTTAGGTCCTCTAACAAATCCGGGTTAATTTAAAATGTAGTCAGTTCTTTCTAGAGTGAAAAAAGGAAGTTCACTCTTAAGTTTACATTTATGTGCAATAAAAAAGAGTATTAATGGCATTTCTGGTAAATGCTCAGATCTTGCTTTCTAAAGACTTATTAGATCTCCCCCCAAGAGAGCAACATGAGGAAGTGAGAGGGAAGAACTGGGTGTACAAACAATTTTTAAAGATTTTCATAAGTGCATTTATTACTGCTATTCTTAATTCACATGATGAACTTGGATTGACCTCCTTTCCCCTATTATTTGAAAAGACACAAGTTATTATATGGAACAGTAAGATCCTTACAATCAAGAGAGATGGAGAAACCGCCATATTTTAGGTTCACCAAGTTCCTCAAAACTATTTAAGTATATTGCCAAGCACATTACAAAAATATTTAGTCTTTCAGGAAGATTTATTTTTTGGTGGAATGTTGCTCCTAGAAAACTCCGTAAGATATGAGCTTCTCTTGAAAACTCAGGTTCAAAATCATGTGGTACTTAAATTAACATGATTGCTGGTGTTTTAATGCTTGAGATAAAGAAAAGTATGAAACAAGAAAATGAGAAGAATAAAGGAGAACCTTAATTTCTTGGTGCCAATATTTCACAGATTATCAAATTCAGAAAACCAAAAGTTCTGAAAGCTTAGGTAATAAAGGCTAATGAATAAAAGATTACAAGTATCTTCCATTCCAATTAAAAGTAGCATGACTGCAGAATGGTAACCAACTAGTCCTGAAATTATTTAAAATAAATGGTGCAAAAAGCAGTCATTTATCAACTGTAGAATCAGGCAAATTGGTAGATAATTTTACTGATTCTACAATGCATCTGTCGTCACTACCCAAAAGATATACCCTTCCTTCTATAAAATATTAAATAGGAGAGACTTATCAACATTTAATAGAGACATTTTGGTCTTATGCATGATATTCTAGATAATGTAGTAAATCCAAAGACTGAAATCTGTGGAGAATATTTCGTGGACATGGAAATCTTCAAAGAAAAGGAAATACAATTTCAAATTGAAAGCTTTCTGCAATCAAATGTGAGCCACCCTCTTGTAGACAGTAGTGTGAAGAGTCCTAATGATTAATGCTGGTGCAGGAGACACCAAAATGGAAAATAGACCATCCTTAGATGAGTGGTAATCATAGGTGACAATTATGTTAATTATACTGTATTTAACTGGTGTTTTTCTTCCTGGAAAATTGCTTTTTTTTCAAGAGAAATTTGAGGCATTTGAGAACTGGATGTTCTGTAGAAGCTCTTGTGTGTAGTTTTTCAGTTTTATTCAATTTGATAAGTCTCCAGGGAATATTTTCAAGCCTAGATTTATGGACAGTGTATATGGCATCTGCTACCAAAAGAACATTCTCCCACCAGGCGTATTGGAAAGCATATTGCCTGTCTTTCTGCTCCACTGTTGTGAGCAGATGTTCCTTCAGCATTTTTAAAATCATTTTAATGCACAAGATGGGAAAAACGGGAAATCAAAAGGAAAAGGAACTACGTCTGAGCAGGGGTAAATGCCAGTGTGCTCCATCTTTTTTATCCATAAGCTGAATTTGGGGTAATACCTCATCTGTTGTTGTCAGACACTCCACCCCCAAATTCAGCAAATTTTAGTTTCATTTTAGTGGAGAACGCATTAAAAACAAAAGTTTGTGATAAACTCTAGCACAGTCCTGGCATGTAGTATGAACTCAGTTCATCTAATTTGGCTTTATTTTTGTTGCTCTCTCAGTTTGTATTTAAGTTACTGTTGGACACAAAGAGGTTAGCTCAGTGGAGCACAGCTCTGATGGGCTGTGACTAACAGCTTACCCCAAAGTCAGTGACTTAAAACAGCAGAATTGTATTCTCTTGAGGCTCTGGAGGGAATCTGAGGAATACCATTTTGAAAATCAGAAGTCTGATCTTTAGTGTCACTGGGTTGCATTCAAGGTGTTGGCAGGGTGATGCTCCCTCCAGAGGCTCCAGGGAAGAACCTGTTTCTTACCTTCCCAGCCCATGGATGTCAGCATTCCCTTGCTTGTGGCCACACCACTCCCATCTTCAAGTGCATTTTAAGGGGCAGGCTTCAAGTCTCTCTGCTCCAGCTTCACATCGCTCTGGTCCTCTGTGCATGTCCCATCATAGTGTGCTTCCTCCTTGTAAGAATACACGTGATTTCATTTAATACCCCCTCCAAGTAATTCAGGATGATCTTCCCATCTCAGAATCCTTAACTTAATCACATGTTTGAGGTCTGTGCTATGAAAGATAGCTTCCAGAGACTGGAAAATGGATATCCTTTGGGGGCCAGTGTCAGCCTACCACAAGCAACTTCCAGCGACCCCCTTCTAGTGGCCAGCCTGGAGCCAGCTTATTACTTAAACACTTCTAGGTCCAGTTGAAGTATTGGCTCACCTTCTTTGGCATCTACCACAGCTTTTCCAGTGTTTCACGTGTAAATGATGGCTATGTATTTTCAGAACATATTTAATGGAAGTTAAACATCAGGATCTATGTAATTCCTTTTATAGTTAACGGCATTTTCCAAAAAGAAGGGAAAGGAACCTATCCAATTTGCAGGATTTTTTTTTTTTTTTTTGGCCACTTCTATTGGTCTTCCATTTATTTCCATCTTTGTTCTTTGACCCGTGTGGGCCTCCCATCGCAGTGGCCTCTGTTGCTGCAGAGCACCTGCTCCAGGCACATGTGCTCCAGAGCCCCGACTTGGTAATTGGACACATGAGTCCAGCCACTCCGTGGCACGTGGGATCCTCCCAGGCCAGGGATCGAACCAGCACCCCTTGCATTGCAAGGCAGTGTCCCTACCCACTGAACCACCAGGGAAACCCTGGAACCTATCCAATTTGAAGCATTTAAAAAAAGCATTCAAAAAAGAACCTGAAGTGGTCTTCACCTAGCATGAGATAAGACTAGCAAAGCTGTCAGAATAATTACATCTTAATCTAATGATTCTGTAGTGATTAACAATTAATCATTATAAAACTCCCTCAAGGAAATTCCATAAAAGCTGATCTTGTTAGATATTGATTGGGTCACTAATGCTATAGATTGATTACATGTGTTCTTTACTTGATGGCTATTATTAGATGAAGTCTAATAATTAGCTTAATTTTGAGAAAGGGTTATATGGACCCCAAGGTGTCATATGAGTGATCAGTTCTAAGCCCTGTTATCTACTTTACTGTGTTTTTAATAATTATTGCCTGTATAGTGAAACTTGTATCTTATAAATTTCCTCATGTGTGGATGTTATGCCTAAAACAGACATAGAAGATTATTAAGTACATATAAGATAGTATTTGAAATCCTTTGAAAGTCTTTCCTCTAACTGAATTCTGTGATTGTGTGAAACTTGGTAGGAAATATATATCAAAGTTAAGTTTGTATAAACATCAGCAAATCATTGCTTGGATGAACAAATTCGTCAGAACTCAGTATCTGTTTCCATCTCATTGATAAGAGTAATGAAGTTCAGGTACAGAGCCTATGGCTCACCTTCTTGGCATCTACCACAGCTTTTCCAGGTGTTTCACGTGTAAATGATGGCTATGTATTTTCAGAACATATTTAATGGAAGTTAAACATCAGGATCTATGTAATTCCTTTTATAGTTAACGGCATTTTCCAAAAAGAAGGGAAAGGAACCTATCCAATTTGCAGGATTTTTTTTTTTTTTTTTGGCCACTTCTATTGGTCTTCCATTTATTTCCATCTTTGTTCTTTGACCCGTGTGGGCCTCCCATCGCAGTGGCCTCTGTTGCTGCAGAGCACCTGCTCCAGGCACATGTGCTCCAGAGCCCCGACTTGGTAATTGGACACATGAGTCCAGCCACTCCGTGGCACGTGGGATCCTCCCAGGCCAGGGATCGAACCAGCACCCCTTGCATTGCAAGGCAGTGTCCCTACCCACTGAACCACCAGGGAAACCCTGGAACCTATCCAATTTGAAGCATTTAAAAAAAGCATTCAAAAAAGAACCTGAAGTGGTCTTCACCTAGCATGAGATAAGACTAGCAAAGCTGTCAGAATAATTACATCTTAATCTAATGATTCTGTAGTGATTAACAATTAATCATTATAAAACTCCCTCAAGGAAATTCCATAAAAGCTGATCTTGTTAGATATTGATTGGGTCACTAATGCTATAGATTGATTACATGTGTTCTTTACTTGATGGCTATTATTAGATGAAGTCTAATAATTAGCTTAATTTTGAGAAAGGGTTATATGGACCCCAAGGTGTCATATGAGTGATCAGTTCTAAGCCCTGTTATCTACTTTACTGTGTTTTTAATAATTATTGCCTGTATAGTGAAACTTGTATCTTATAAATTTCCTCATGTGTGGATGTTATGCCTAAAACAGACATAGAAGATTATTAAGTACATATAAGATAGTATTTGAAATCCTTTGAAAGTCTTTCCTCTAACTGAATTCTGTGATTGTGTGAAACTTGGTAGGAAATATATATCAAAGTTAAGTTTGTATAAACATCAGCAAATCATTGCTTGGATGAACAAATTCGTCAGAACTCAGTATCTGTTTCCATCTCATTGATAAGAGTAATGAAGTTCAGGTACAGAGCCTAGGTTTTGTAAGTGAAGATGAAAGAAAAAGTAGGGGTGGGGGAAAGCTCTGGTCAAACATGAAAACTCAGCTGGATTATGCAGTGATGGCCAAGAGGGTAAATGAGAGAAGAGAGCAGGTACAGATACTGTGATAATGGAAGGTAAAGTACAAGTAATATGGATCACAGTCTTTCCTGTGTTCAGCCCACTAGGTGTGCTAGGTTATTTGTATAGTCAACTCTTGCGATATTGCTGGGACCCTTAATAAAAGGGGAGAAAGAAACTGCAGGGATCACATCATATTACCTTTCTCAAATAGCTTCTCTAGTCCTATTTTCAGTGGATTTAAAACATTAACTCTGTCTAATGTAAGCCATTTAACTGTACCCGTAATCGTGAGCCTTCAGTTTCAGCTGCTAACGTGCTTTTTCCATAATAATATCAATCACTTACAGCATATACGTTGCCCCTGCCAGTTTCTTTGGAGCCAATTTAAATGAGAAAAATAAAGGACTTTGGGAAGAGCTAGTTAAGTATGTTTGGTAAATTGTTTTACTATTTGAGAATAGCTCTGGAGACTGAAATATATTTTCCACTTAGTAAAATTTGGCTTTTTTGTTTGTGTATGTGAGTTACAACCTTCATAGTAATATGTTGAAATCTTAAATGTAGAGAATATGACTTACTGCTTTTGGTATTACTTGCTGTCTAGAGTGATGTTATGGTCTGCATTACAGCATAGTGCTGATCAGCAGTGTTTGAGACAAGGGATAGCTTCAAATTATAGGGAAGCATATCAAATCACAATCCTCAGTCTCATGTTCTGTGTTCTTTAGATTGTAGAGCAATTACGATTCAAACCTATGTTTTCCATTAGACATTTCATTGAGTACACGTTCTTGATCACTTGAGTTGCAGCACTTCTTGGATATTGATATCATGTACTAAAACCTAGATCTATTAATAGAAGAGTACACTGATTATTGTGAAACAGTAAGCTTTTGTATATCCAAAAGATATTTCATTAAATGTGACTCTGTAGTGTTTGTTTGTTTCTTTGTTTTGAGGCAGTTTGTTTTTTTAGAGCAGTTCTAGGTTCGTGGCAAAATTGAGAAAGTAATAAAATTGAGGTGCAAAGCCTAGGGTGTGTAAGTGAAGATGAAAGGAAAAGTAGAGGGAGAGTTTTAGCCGAACATAAGAACTCAGCTGAATTATACAGTATCCGCCAAGATGGTAAATGAAAGAAGACGGTAGGTACACATGGTGTGATATGGAGATATAAGAGATTTCCCTTATCAGGGCTTGCTTTTAATTTGTGTGTATGCATGTGTATTTTATAGAGATGTTTATCCCCTGAGCTGGTCTGTCTGCTTTAACTTGTGTTCCCTCACATTTCATTCTCCACACTGCAACCAGGGGATTTTGTTAAAACTCTCCTTGCTTTCCTTTTGAACCTTACAGTGTTCAGAAGAGCACAGCGCAGACCCCACTCAGGTGACCGTGTGTGTGTCAGCCGTCCACTGCCTGGCTCCTTCCCTCCCTGCTCCAGCTGTGCTCTGCTTTCCTTTCCAGTTGTCTAAGATGCCAGGCCCTTCTGCGTCCACTCTTTCTATTACTGCTGTTCCAGAGTTCTATTGGTCTTTGTATGATGGAATCCTCCCCATCCTTCCTCCAACAGCTCAAATGCTTCAGTCAGAGAAGCCTTCTCAGACTGCTCTGTCTTATCACCCTTTAAAACATGTTCTTCATGGCACTTGCTGACCTCTCCCCATTTGTTCATGCATGTGTAATGCTATCTTTTCGCTCCCACCAGAGTTCACCCCTTGAATGTATTGGAAACATTGACTTGTCTTATCAGCTAAAGGACTTCCAAATTATAGGGAAGCATATCAAATCACAATCCTCAGTCTCATGTTCTGTGTTCTTTAGATTGTAGAGCAATTACGATTCAAACCTATGTTTTCCATTAGACATTTCATTGAGTACACGTTCTTGATCACTTGAGTTGCAGCACTTCTTGGATATTGATATCATGTACTAAAACCTAGATCTATTAATAGAAGAGTACACTGATTATTGTGAAACAGTAAGCTTTTGTATATCCAAAAGATATTTCATTAAATGTGACTCTGTAGTGTTTGTTTGTTTCTTTGTTTTGAGGCAGTTTGTTTTTTTAGAGCAGTTCTAGGTTCGTGGCAAAATTGAGAAAGTAATAAAATTGAGGTGCAAAGCCTAGGGTGTGTAAGTGAAGATGAAAGGAAAAGTAGAGGGAGAGTTTTAGCCGAACATAAGAACTCAGCTGAATTATACAGTATCCGCCAAGATGGTAAATGAAAGAAGACGGTAGGTACACATGGTGTGATATGGAGATATAAGAGATTTCCCTTATCAGGGCTTGCTTTTAATTTGTGTGTATGCATGTGTATTTTATAGAGATGTTTATCCCCTGAGCTGGTCTGTCTGCTTTAACTTGTGTTCCCTCACATTTCATTCTCCACACTGCAACCAGGGGATTTTGTTAAAACTCTCCTTGCTTTCCTTTTGAACCTTACAGTGTTCAGAAGAGCACAGCGCAGACCCCACTCAGGTGACCGTGTGTGTGTCAGCCGTCCACTGCCTGGCTCCTTCCCTCCCTGCTCCAGCTGTGCTCTGCTTTCCTTTCCAGTTGTCTAAGATGCCAGGCCCTTCTGCGTCCACTCTTTCTATTACTGCTGTTCCAGAGTTCTATTGGTCTTTGTATGATGGAATCCTCCCCATCCTTCCTCCAACAGCTCAAATGCTTCAGTCAGAGAAGCCTTCTCAGACTGCTCTGTCTTATCACCCTTTAAAACATGTTCTTCATGGCACTTGCTGACCTCTCCCCATTTGTTCATGCATGTGTAATGCTATCTTTTCGCTCCCACCAGAGTTCACCCCTTGAATGTATTGGAAACAGATTGGACTTGTCAGAAGTTCAAGTGCAGACGTCATTCAAAGGGACTTCCAAACATTTTTTTAGATAATATGAATTACTGAATTTGTTAGTTAAAAATTTTTATTTTATAAGACTTCAGTTAAAATTCAGAATTCCATTGCAGTTGGAAAGTGTCACCGGATAGTTATAATGCATGTTTGTATACCAGAGTTGCACAAAGAGTTTTTTGGGGCAACTAAACTGCCAGGTGAGAATTTTTTGGTGAGTCCATTTCATCCTCAAAGATGAAGGACTTCTCTATAAATGAAGTCTTTTATTTCCTTCCCACCAAATACATGCAGTAAACTTTTATCACCACTCTCACCATATTTGTTCACTAAGAATTCACCTCCTCTGATTGCTACAGTCATTTTTGGCAGTCCAGAAATATTTCTTTTACCATTAGCGTTTTTACTCTTAGGCAGAATCTGGACTTTGTGTTTTTTCCCTATCCAGTTTATACAGAGTTTCATATAATTCATAGAAATTAAACTTCCCTCAGATGCTCTTGACTGTATGGCAATAAAGACGTTTTGGAATATTAGAACACGTTTTAATGTGGAATTTGATTCAGGCTTGAGTTTCAAACTATTATTTCTCCCATAACTTGGAGATGTTTTTCAGACAATAGCTCTTAGTAATCCGATTCTCTTAGACTTTTATATTGGAGGCTTCCCTAGTAGCTCAGATGGTGAAGAATCCACCTGCAATGTGGAAGACCTGGGTTTGATCCTGGGTTGGGAAGATCCCTTGGAGGAGGTATCCATTCCCTCCCTGCTCCAGCTGTGCTCTGCTTTCCTTTCCAGTTGTCTAAGATGCCAGGCCCTTCGTCCACTCTTTCTATTACTGCTGTTCCAGAGTTCTATTGGTCTTTGTATGATGGAATCCTCCCCATCCTTCCTCCAACAGCTCAAATGCTTCAGTCAGAGAAGCCTTCTCAGACTGCTCTGTCTTATCACCCTTTAAAACATGTTCTTCATGGCACTTGCTGACCTCTCCCCATTTGTTCATGCATGTGTAATGCTATCTTTTCGCTCCCACCAGAGTTCACCCCTTGAATGTATTGGAAACAGATTGGACTTGTCAGAAGTTCAAGTGCAGACGTCATTCAAAGGGACTTCCAAACATTTTTGTAGATAATATGAATTACTGAATTTGTTATTTAAAAATTTTTATTTTATAAGACTTCAGTTAAAATTCAGAATTCCATTGCAGTTGGAAAGTGTCACCGGATAGTTATAATGCATGTTTGTATACCAGAGTTGCACAAAGAGTTTTTTGGGGCAACTAAACTGCCAGGTGAGAATTTTTTGGTGAGTCCATTTCATCCTCAAAGATGAAGGACTTCTCTATAAATGAAGTCTTTTATTTCCTTCCCACCAAATACATGCAGTAAACTTTTATCACCACTCTCACCATATTTGTTCACTAAGAATTCACCTCCTCTGATTGCTACAGTCATTTTTGGCAGTCCAGAAATATTTCTTTTACCATTAGCGTTTTTACTCTTAGGCAGAATCTGGACTTTGTGTTTTTTCCCTATCCAGTTTATACAGAGTTTCATATAATTCATAGAAATTAAACTTCCCTCAGATGCTCTTGACTGTATGGCAATAAAGACGTTTTGGAATATTAGAACACGTTTTAATGTGGAATTTGATTCAGGCTTGAGTTTCAAACTATTATTTCTCCCATAACTTGGAGATGTTTTTCAGACAATAGCTCTTAGTAATCCGATTCTCTTAGACTTTTATATTGGAGGCTTCCCTAGTAGCTCAGATGGTGAAGAATCCACCTGCAATGTGGAAGACCTGGGTTTGATCCGTGGGTTGGGAAGATCCCTTGGAGGAGGGCATCTTTTTATATTACAGCATTTATGTTACTCATCACCTTTGGCACTCAGGATGGCTCTGTATGCTCTTACTCTGTTGAAAGATAAGATGAAAATAACTCTTTTCTGATTATTGGGATATGTCATGAAACCTGACTCTTTGACCACTTTGTACTAGGACTATGGACTGTTTGCTTATTTGCTCCTACTTGGCTCTTTCAGTCAGGGCTAACTCGACTGATCACCATGCTCTTAGGAGGGAGTTTTAAGTAAACTTCAGGTTGGTGCCAGAAATAAAAATGAGGATCCATCACCCTCTAAATGTTAATAGAATGAGAGATAGAACAGCATTCTTTTTTTTTTTTTTTTTTTTTTGAGAATTATTAATGGAGATCTCATCCACATGTGAAAGCATGCTCTGCAAGATAGGACACTGACATTTTGGAACAAGGTTAGATTCTACCGTCTTGGTTCAGAGAGCTCTGTAAAGATAGTGTGCTAGGAAAGACAGCCTCTGTGATTCGTAGCCTGGAAGATAAACTTGTTCTAGTAGAATACATCTGAGTAGGAAGCAAGTCATAGTGCTTATGATATTGTCACTGAGGTACAGATCACTACTGGGCTTAAGCGTGGAGTTCTAATTCCAACAGTCTGAACTAAAGATACAGGAGGTGTTCTAAACCTGTGTTTGCCTGGAACTTGGGTTGTTGCCAAGCTTGAGTTAGTAAAGGAATCATTTTTTCTCTTACTTTCTCTACAACAACTAGGGGTTGGACACATATTTGAGTGTAAAAGTAATAAAGTGTATTACTGTGAGCCACGCTTGCATCTTTAGTGATATATGGGTGTTTTCTTTAATAGCCCACTTTTACTGTTCCTGAATTAAGCTCCATGCCACCTGTATGGAGCCTAACTAGAAACTGCCTTATGTACCTTAAGGAAAAAAACAAACTAATGGTTACCATTGAAGAGAGGAAAGTGGAGAGGGACAAATTAGGGGTATGAGCTTAAGAGATTCAGACTTCTATGTATAAAATAGGTAAGCAACAAGGATATAATATATATCACAGAGAACTATAGGTATTATAATAACTTTTATGGAAGACCTGGGTTTGATCCGTGGGTTGGGAAGATCCCTTGGAGGAGGGCATCTTTTATAAAGCATTTATGTTACTCATCACCTTTGGCACTCAGGATGGCTCTGTATGCTCTTACTCTGTTGAAAGATAAGATGAAAATAACTCTTTTCTGATTATTGGGATATGTCATGAAACCTGACTCTTTGACCACTTTGTACTAGGACTATGGACTGTTTGCTTATTTGCTCCTACTTGGCTCTTTCAGTCAGGGCTAACTCGACTGATCACCATGCTCTTAGGAGGGAGTTTTAAGTAAACTTCAGGTTGGTGCCAGAAATAAAAATGAGGATCCATCACCCTCTAAATGTTAATAGAATGAGAGATAGAACAGCATTCTTTTTTTTTTTTTTTGAGAATTATTAATGGAGATCTCATCCACATGTGAAAGCATGCTCTGCAAGATAGGACACTGACATTTTGGAACAAGGTTAGATTCTACCGTCTTGGTTCAGAGAGCTCTGTAAAGATAGTGTGCTAGGAAAGACAGCCTCTGTGATTCGTAGCCTGGAAGATAAACTTGTTCTAGTAGAATACATCTGAGTAGGAAGCAAGTCATAGTGCTTATGATATTGTCACTGAGGTACAGATCACTACTGGGCTTCTAATTCCAACAGTCTGAACTAAAGATACAGGAGGTGTTCTAAACCTGTGTTTGCCTGGAACTTGGGTTGTTGCCAAGCTTGAGTTAGTAAAGGAATCATTTTTTCTCTTACTTTCTCTACAACAACTAGGGGTTGGACACATATTTGAGTGTAAAAGTAATAAAGTGTATTACTGTGAGCCACGCTTGCATCTTTAGTGATATATGGGTGTTTTCTTTAATAGCCCACTTTTACTGTTCCTGAATTAAGCTCCATGCCACCTGTATGGAGCCTAACTAGAAACTGCCTTATGTACCTTAAGGAAAAAAACAAACTAATGGTTACCATTGAAGAGAGGAAAGTGGAGAGGGACAAATTAGGGGTATGAGCTTAAGAGATTCAGACTTCTATGTATAAAATAGGTAAGCAACAAGGATATAATATATATCACAGAGAACTATAGGTATTATAATAACTTTTAGTGGAGTGTAATCTGTAAAAATACTGATTCACTCTGCTATACATCTGAAATTGATATAATGTAAATCAGCAGTATTTCAGTAAAAGCAAAAAGATACCTTAAGGAAAAGGTAGCTGGCTTTGTCACAATGGGGAACAGTTCACAGTGCCATGACCCTATCTCTGATCAGTGACCAAAAGGCAGAGGTTATGGATTGCAGTGAGGGAAAGGGCTGACTTCTCCAGATGGCAGACTCTCATTCTAGGCACAGCTGGATGTAATCTTTATTTTAGATGTGGCCTTTTGCAAGGATTTTAGGGACATTTTAATTTAGTTCACTTTTCAGGTGAATATTCTTCATTTGAACCTTTAGGCATTCCTGGAGAGCATACAACCCTAAAACCTCAATGTGATGGTCTTAGAATCTTCCTGATTCCTTTCTATCCATTCTCAGTCTCCCTTCCCACTTGCTTTCACTCCTCTGAAAATTAACACCTGCCAGCGAAATCATCTGGAGGCTGGTGTCTAAAAATCAATCCTGGCAACTTATGTAAAGTGAAATTTGGAAGACGCCTGGATTCTCATGGAGGCGTGCAAGCTGAAGTTATTAAAGAGGATTAGAGACCACAGCTGGTGAGCAGATGGAATGCTTATAATTTCACAATCTTAGGTAGATTTAAACCTAAATCTTTAGAAAACCTATTTGCTTTTTCTCTAGTGCATTTCACTTTATCCTGCTGGAAAATAACCCTGGTCAGTGCGATACTTTTATTGTTGTAAGTGATGAGCCTTCATAGGTCACTCACTCAGACGGAATCATTTATGACTCTGGTCATGCAGTTTCTTACTCAATTGTGTTTCAGTAACGACTGTTTAATAATGTACTGTGAGAAGCCCAGTAGATAGAGAGGAGGAATAAGGCTTGCAAATAAGGCTTCATTCAAAAAAATAGCCCACTTTTACTGTTCCTGAATTAAGCTCCATGCCACCTGTATGGAGCCTAACTAGAAACTGCCTTATGTACCTTAAGGAAAAAAACAAACTAATGGTTACCATTGAAGAGAGGAAAGTGGAGAGGGACAAATTAGGGGTATGAGCTTAAGAGATTCAGACTTCTATGTATAAAATAGGTAAGCAACAAGGATATAATATATATCACAGAGAACTATAGGTATTATAATAACTTTTAGTGGAGTGTAATCTGTAAAAATACTGATTCACTCTGCTATACATCTGAAATTGATATAATGTAAATCAGCAGTATTTCAGTAAAAGCAAAAAGATACCTTAAGGAAAAGGTAGCTGGCTTTGTCACAATGGGGAACAGTTCACAGTGCCATGACCCTATCTCTGATCAGTGACCAAAAGGCAGAGGTTATGGATTGCAGTGAGGGAAAGGGCTGACTTCTCCAGATGGCAGACTCTCATTCTAGGCACAGCTGGATGTAATCTTTATTTTAGATGTGGCCTTTTGCAAGGATTTTAGGGACATTTTAATTTAGTTCACTTTTCAGGTGAATATTCTTCATTTGAACCTTTAGGCATTCCTGGAGAGCATACAACCCTAAAACCTCAATGTGATGGTCTTAGAATCTTCCTGATTCCTTTCTATCCATTCTCAGTCTCCCTTCCCACTTGCTTTCACTCCTCTGAAAATTAACACCTGCCAGCGAAATCATCTGGAGGCTGGTGTCTAAAAATCAATCCTGGCAACTTATGTAAAGTGAAATTTGGAAGACGCCTGGATTCTCATGGAGGCGTGCAAGCTGAAGTTATTAAAGAGGATTAGAGACCACAGCTGGTGAGCAGATGGAATGCTTATAATTTCACAATCTTAGGTAGATTTAAACCTAAATCTTTAGAAAACCTATTTGCTTTTTCTCTAGTGCATTTCACTTTATCCTGCTGGAAAATAACCCTGGTCAGTGCGATACTTTTATTGTTGTAAGTGATGAGCCTTCATAGGTCACTCACTCAGACGGAATCATTTATGACTCTGGTCATGCAGTTTCTTACTCAATTGTGTTTCAGTAACGACTGTTTAATAATGTACTGTGAGAAGCCCAGTAGATAGAGAGGAGGAATAAGGCTTGCAAATAAGGCTTCATTCAAAATGTAGACATGAAGACTAGTTCAGAGTAATTACAGATAAACAGTCCAGCTGCTTGCTGCTTAAGGAAACTTGTGAATCGATTTCGGTGGCTTTTTCTCTGTCCAGATTTGTTAGAAATTCCTCTGTTATGCAATCAGACAAGTCACCTGCACCAGCCAACTTCAACTGCTGCAGCATCTAATCACAGGCCACTGCCCTACTTCCCAGTGCCCTATTTGACCTCTTTGCTCTGGTTCATTATTTTTTTTTTTTTTTTCAGATTTAAGACTTATTTTTTCACACCTAAGCAAGCCTGGGTGGTGGACTCTACCTGGCCCGAAGCCTGCTACTCTTCACAAGGAGAAGTGTTTAATTTGATTCCAGGGCTCAGCGAGTGCCTAAGCTTTGGCGGCGGCCTTGTAATGGGTCAGAGTGCGGGCAGAAGGGTCGGTGGCGCTGGTCCGCCTGGGCATCCAGTAATGGGGCAGCCAGTCGGCACGGCCTGGGTAGTGCTGTTCAAAGATCTGGCGGTAGTAATAGCCTTCTTTTGTTTTGGGGGTATTGATGGGAAATTTCTGGGCTGCGCTTGCCATCACTGCATCATCAACCTGATGTTCAATGTAGTCCTGTAAAATCCTAAACCACAAGTTCTAAACTGAGGTTTTTCCATCACTGAAGGCCTCTTTGGGTCGCCAGAGAATCTCTTTAGGTATCAGATTGGAGTCCTCAAAGGTCTCTCTCCAGAGGTGCTTTTCTATCCTGTTCTTGGGAATTCTCATATCTGGTGGCAGAGACAAGTAATAGGAAGAAAAGCGATGATCCAGGAATGGGACTCTCAATTCAAGGCCATGGGCTGCAGTAGTTCTATCTGCTTGGAGAACATCAAACAAGTACAGTTCCTTTAGAAGCCTCTCACTCTCCTCCTCGGCTTTCTCTGGGGAAGGAGCCTTGTGAAAATATATGTAACCCTGTGTAAGTTCATCTGAACCTTCTCCAGAGAAGATCACCACACTGTCTGTGTTCTTCTGGATGTACTTGGAAATTAAGTACATACCTACTGAAGCATGGACTGTTGTGATATTGTAAGCTTCCAAGGAAAATATGACTTCATCCAGGACCTGAATGCCTTCCTCAGAGTTAAAGAGGACTTCGTGGTGTTTGCTCCCAATATGATTTGCCACCTTTCTAGCAGCTAGTAAATCTGGACTGTCTTCCATGCCAATTGCAAATGTCTGGGGAGGGTATTGTACTTGGGCCTCTTTCAGCTGCTTCAATAGAGTGGCAGCAACCAAACTGGAATCCAAGCCACCTGATAAGAGGCAGCCAGTCCTTCTGTCTGTCATCAAATGTTTCTTAATGGCGCTGTCAAAAAGGATCCGGAGGTTGCTCTTCACAGTTTCTATCTCAAAACCTAGAAAGAGCTTCTCCACGCTGTCATACAGGGCATGCAGGGGCTCGTCTCTACAAGTGATGGTATTTCACCATTTCCACCGATGCTACCTTGCCATTTGGCTTTAAGTCCAAAACTTCATAGTGTCCTGGGAGAAAGGGCTCCACTTTCAAAAAAGGAGTCATGGAGTGCTTCAAATTAATGAGTCCTTTAGCTTCTGAACACACGGCCAAAAATCCATCTTCTGTCATGGCTTTGAACAGTGGTCTGACACCATAGGTGTCTCTGCCCAAGAACACTTTCTTATTGGCAGTGTCCAGTAAAATAAACGCAAATACGCCATCCAACATACAAACTGTTTGTTCAATTCCTCCTTTGTCATAAAGATGAAGGATTATCTCGCCATCCACTTTGGTCTGGTATTCAAATTCAAAATGTTTTGCAACTTCTTGTGGTTGTAGATTTCACCATTGTAACAGAGCCATAAGTAAGGATATTTCTTCACTCGAATTGGCTGCATCCCAAACAGCTGGTCAACTACCGCCAAGCGGTGAAATCCAAAGCAGCAGTTGGTGTAACCATTGACATTCTCAAAACGAAATGCATCCGGGCCCCTGTGTGCAATCTTCATAGCACTCAGACACTGAACAGAAAGGCAGTCATCGCTGCCAAAGAGGGCCCAAATGCCACACATGGTACAGTGGAGTTCCAGGCTCTCTGGTCTCCAGCGGGGCGGGCTGGCTGGCGAGCTGGGAATCGACCAGCTGCGACTTGCGGTGTGGCGACCACCTCTCACTCTTCACGTTATAGCAGCCTGGCTCCTGGTTTGTTCTTAGAGAAATCATCAGCAATTGATTGCAGTATGCCCCCTGTAGTATGCTCTGCAGTAAAGCATCTGCCTTGTTGGAACCTGAAGCTCCTCCACTGTCTCCCCTTCTGTCTTCTCCAGGTCCTGGACTGTGTACTGGCAGATGGGCACCTTTCCTGGAGTGTCATTTGTGTGTTGTTCATTTATTAGTTCTGACCTTCCCTGGTGGTTCAGTGGTGAACAATCCACCTGCACATCACATAGTTGCACTTCTCTTTCAGAATGGGCTTCTCAGTTTACCTTTCCGACCTCAGTTCTCTAGCTGTTTATCCAACACCCGCGTGTTGCGTGCCTCTCATCTTGCTGTATTTCCTCCCCTTAAGGCCAGAGAGATACCACGTCAAGAGAGTCAGGAGGGGTAAAAAGAACGATTTAAGAGTTATTCGCAGCCTAGGTCCCAGATGTTTTACTGCTTTAGTCTCGCTCAAGGTGCTGAAACTAGTGCAAGACCCTATAGCAGGATGAGGAAGGAGGAGGCCTCCAGTGAGGAGCCGTGAGTGGGCTGTGACTCTCCGTCAGAGAAGACCCGACTCCCCTGGTTCATTGTTATATGAGGGTCTTCAATGTGCACAGACCAACTGTTAGCTCCCCAGAAAGGCACTTCCCTATACTTTCCAGCATGCTGGGGTCTCCTACACAAAGTGAAGTATTTGTGAGACTTCCATTCAGTGACTGTTAAGATGATCAAACTAGGATCTTTATTCTATAATGTAAAGATATTAATTTATGCTCTCATGGCTCTTACCTTATCTATGAACAGAATTAGTATCTAGTGTCCACTTTGCAGTACTTTATCCTTACTGAAAGACTTCAGCAAAATGGCTGCTGTACTTCAGTCCTTGTGGAATACAGAAAAACAGCTGGAGCCACAAATAAATTGAATACACTTATTTAAATAAGTCTGAATACACTCTGTACTAGCTGGTTAGGGAGAAAACAACACGCAGATATTTCAGGTGGTGTGCCGCGCAGCAAACTGCTGTAGTTTATGGGCCAACATAGTCTCTGTTCTTTTGGAACCAGTCTGTGCTTCTTCTCTAAAGCCACAGTCAGCTGCAAAAATATTGTAACATGTGTTTTGGAAGCAATTACTGCATAATAGTATTCTAGCCTCAAAACATCCTGAATGATATATTTCTATATGTGGGGAGAAAGGGGAGAGCATATTGTGTTACTAATGCATTGGCATGAAATAGTAAAATTATCATAGGAAGTGGTCTTTTTTTGGATCCGTTTTCAAATGATTTTCAGTCACTTCTTTTTTAGACTTCTAAATTGGCCTTCTGTAATTGGATATGACCTCTTATGGAAGCAGTAGTATAAACACATTTTAACTTCCACTGTAATTATTTTGTACTGAACCAAGTAGTTTAGCAATCCCTTCAAACTGATAGATTTGTTTATCTATCAGAAGTGAAATTGTTCTTCCTCCCCTATCCTTGTTCCCTTAGGTGGAGGGGACGACAAAGTGAAAGAAGGTTCTGTAGGTTTCCTCAGAAGAAAAAGACTTAGACCAAGAATTAGAAAGCCTGGAATTAATACTGGGCTTTTTTAGCTTGGCCTAGTGTGATCTGTGAGCAAATTCTGAAAATTCCTACTTTGTAGGATCCATATCTAGTAAATGGGTATAATAATGCCAGATACATATTTGTATATATGATGCATGTATGAGATTACTAGGGCTGCCATAATACAGTACCACAAATTGGGTAGCTTAAATAACAGATACTTAACTTTCTCACTGTTTCTGGGACTGGAATCTAAGACCAAAGTGTCTGCAGGGTCCTTCTGAGGACCACGAGGAAAGGATCTGTTCCAAGTTTCTCTCCTTGGCTTATAGATGGCTGGTTTCTCCCTTAATCTTCACATCATCTTGCCTCTGTAAGTGCCTCCGTAAGTGTAAGTAATCTACATTTCCTCAAGGCTTCCCTGGTGGTCCAGTGGGTAAATAGTCCGCCTTGCAGTGCAAGGGGCGTCGGTTCAATCTCTGGCCTGGGATGATCCCACATGCTGTGGAGTGACTGGACCGGAGTGTCCAATTATGAGCCAGAGCTTTGGAGTGCATGTGCCCAGAGCTGGTGCTCTGCAATGAGAGAGGCCACTGCGATGAGAGGCCCACACAGGCCAAAGAACAGAGATGGATGAAAATACATAAGTAAAAGACCAATAAGATGCCAAAATTTTAAAAAGAAAAAAAAAGCATTAGTCAGTAGGACCCACCGTAATGGCCTTATTTTAACTTAATTACCCCCCACCCGTCTTTAAATCATATTCTGATGTACTTGGGGTAAGGACTTCAGTGTATGAATTTTCAGTGGAATACAATTCAGCCCAGAGCAATGCATTACAGAGAGCTATCTAGTAATAAGTGATATGCCATAGTTTGTAATTCTTCAGATTGCTCTATGCTTTCAAAATATTTTAATAAAATTTTATTCTGGTGGGACATTGATAGAAACACACACACACACACACACACACACACACTCTTTGCTTCTTTAAAATCTAAAATTTAATACCCAACTTTGTTTTCATTCCATATGCTGAAGTTGTAAGTCAAAGGATAACATCTTTTACTCTGGAGGAATAAGATGAAGCTGTTGTATATGTACCATTCCAGTTCCTATGTCTTAGGGCATCTTTTTTTTGACTCTTCATTATAGAGGGTTGTTTGGGAGGTTATTAGGAAAGTTCCACAGGAGTGAGTGAGTTGACTTGCTTATTGCCAGGAGCAAAGAATTCTAAATTAGTCTTTTGGAGAAGGGGTAAATGCTTTCTCACTTGGAAATTTTGTGCCAACGGCAGTGTTCTACTCTTAAGTGTGTAACTGCTAGGCTGCTTTCCATAGGTGGTAAGCCATAAAGACTAAGTGTGCAGGATACTCCAAGTGAGGCTGTGGGCTTGGAATAGAAGGGAATGCAAAAAAGGAGATTCCCTCCAGGGAAAATGCCAAGTTTTTCATTCACTGAGGTTGCAGTTGGAGGACTGTTAATTATGGGAAGAAAGACAGCCAGACAGTCACATACTCTGAAGGCAGAAAGGAGAATGGGTCGTCAGGGCAGTTGGAAGCAGAAATTGATTAATATTTGGGGGGCAGTGCAAGCGGTCTCTGGCCTGGGATGATCCCACATGCTGTGGAGTGACTGGACCGGAGTGTCCAATTATGAGCCAGAGCTTTGGAGTGCATGTGCCCAGAGCTGGTGCTCTGCAATGAGAGAGGCCACTGCGATGAGAGGCCCACACAGGCCAAAGAACAGAGATGGATGAAAATACATAAGTAAAAGACCAATAAGATGCCAAAATTTTAAAAAGAAAAAAAAAGCATTAGTCAGTAGGACCCACCGTAATGGCCTTATTTTAACTTAATTACCCCCCACCCGTCTTTAAATCATATTCTGATGTACTTGGGGTAAGGACTTCAGTGTATGAATTTTCAGTGGAATACAATTCAGCCCAGAGCAATGCATTACAGAGAGCTATCTAGTAATAAGTGATATGCCATAGTTTGTAATTCTTCAGATTGCTCTATGCTTTCAAAATATTTTAATAAAATTTTATTCTGGTGGGACATTGATAGAAACACACACACACACACACACACACACACACTCTTTGCTTCTTTAAAATCTAAAATTTAATACCCAACTTTGTTTTCATTCCATATGCTGAAGTTGTAAGTCAAAGGATAACATCTTTTACTCTGGAGGAATAAGATGAAGCTGTTGTATATGTACCATTCCAGTTCCTATGTCTTAGGGCATCTTTTTTTTGACTCTTCATTATAGAGGGTTGTTTGGGAGGTTATTAGGAAAGTTCCACAGGAGTGAGTGAGTTGACTTGCTTATTGCCAGGAGCAAAGAATTCTAAATTAGTCTTTTGGAGAAGGGGTAAATGCTTTCTCACTTGGAAATTTTGTGCCAACGGCAGTGTTCTACTCTTAAGTGTGTAACTGCTAGGCTGCTTTCCATAGGTGGTAAGCCATAAAGACTAAGTGTGCAGGATACTCCAAGTGAGGCTGTGGGCTTGGAATAGAAGGGAATGCAAAAAAGGAGATTCCCTCCAGGGAAAATGCCAAGTTTTTCATTCACTGAGGTTGCAGTTGGAGGACTGTTAATTATGGGAAGAAAGACAGCCAGACAGTCACATACTCTGAAGGCAGAAAGGAGAATGGGTCGTCAGGGCAGTTGGAAGCATGCATTAATATTGCAAAAAAAGAAAGACTTGTAAATACTTTTGTAGTTCAGATTTTCCTATTTGGCTGAGTAATTAACTGGTAAATAAGCATAATAGAGTCATCTCAAATGGTTCTTTAGAGATGCATGATTTGTACACACAAAAAAGTATTGTGTAAAAGGAAAATGGGAAAACGACTAACTTGGCTAAATAAAGCCAAGGCATTTTAGCTTCTAAAAACAACTTTGTGCATTGTGATTTAGTTTTCTGAAATGAGATTAGCAGTAGCAGATTAAAAGGTTACCACTAGTAGGTAAAACGCTCCCATTTTTCTCCAGGATACTATCCAGAGCGAAATCCAAGAATTCTCAGTTGCTTAATTAATGTGCTCAGCTGCATTTTTATCGTCACAACTAGCATGATGACTTTATTGAATTCTTTTTTTTTCTTTTCTCCTACCAGGAAGACAGTTAGCTTTGGCTGTTATTTCTAATCCACATAACATACAGAATTCTTACTAAATTAGTTTAGCATGAGCATACTGGTTTCCTATGCAGAAATAAAGACATATAGATTTTTGACACAGGTTTATCATAGGGTGTTATTTGATGTAATATCATGGTCTATCAGGGTGCATCCCTTATAACTGTCTCCAGCATAACGTCTCTCATGTGCTTGTTTCTGAATATTCAGAGAGTAAAAGTACAGTCCGTGCATTTGTACATAAATGGCTGCTGACCATTTATTTAGTCATACATTCAAGACATGTTCCTATGCAGCTACTAGGTACTGGATGATCAGTGACACACAGTACAGGTGTGATTCTTTTACTCATGAAGCTTACCCTTTCTGTTTTTGGAGAAGTAGAGGCTACACAGATAACCTTTAAACATGAGTTTAAACTTTGCAGGTCTGGATTTTTTTTTTTTTTCAATAGTAAATACTATAGTACTGCATGATCTGTGGTTGGTTGAAGCTGCATACATGGAGGGACTGTATTTATGAAGAGTGTACTGTCAGTCGTACATGGAATTTTCAACTAAAGGAAAGGTAGACAGCCAGACAGTCACATACTCTGAAGGCAGAAAGGAGAATGGGTCGTCAGGGCAGTTGGAAGCATGCATTAATATTGCAAAAAAAGAAAGACTTGTAAATACTTTTGTAGTTCAGATTTTCCTATTTGGCTGAGTAATTAACTGGTAAATAAGCATAATAGAGTCATCTCAAATGGTTCTTTAGAGATGCATGATTTGTACACACAAAAAAGTATTGTGTAAAAGGAAAATGGGAAAACGACTAACTTGGCTAAATAAAGCCAAGGCATTTTAGCTTCTAAAAACAACTTTGTGCATTGTGATTTAGTTTTCTGAAATGAGATTAGCAGTAGCAGATTAAAAGGTTACCACTAGTAGGTAAAACGCTCCCATTTTTCTCCAGGATACTATCCAGAGCGAAATCCAAGAATTCTCAGTTGCTTAATTAATGTGCTCAGCTGCATTTTTATCGTCACAACTAGCATGATGACTTTATTGAATTCTTTTTTTTTCTTTTCTCCTACCAGGAAGACAGTTAGCTTTGGCTGTTATTTCTAATCCACATAACATACAGAATTCTTACTAAATTAGTTTAGCATGAGCATACTGGTTTCCTATGCAGAAATAAAGACATATAGATTTTTGACACAGGTTTATCATAGGGTGTTATTTGATGTAATATCATGGTCTATCAGGGTGCATCCCTTATAACTGTCTCCAGCATAACGTCTCTCATGTGCTTGTTTCTGAATATTCAGAGAGTAAAAGTACAGTCCGTGCATTTGTACATAAATGGCTGCTGACCATTTATTTAGTCATACATTCAAGACATGTTCCTATGCAGCTACTAGGTACTGGATGATCAGTGACACACAGTACAGGTGTGATTCTTTTACTCATGAAGCTTACCCTTTCTGTTTTTGGAGAAGTAGAGGCTACACAGATAACCTTTAAACATGAGTTTAAACTTTGCAGGTCTGGATTTTTTTTTTTTTTCAATAGTAAATACTATAGTACTGCATGATCTGTGGTTGGTTGAAGCTGCATACATGGAGGGACTGTATTTATGAAGAGTGTACTGTCAGTCGTACATGGAATTTTCAACTAAAGGAAAGGTCGACCTTGCTAATCCCTATGTTGTTCAGGGGTCAACTGTACTATGAACAAGAACATTCAGTAGAGTGTATACTTAACTGTCAAGAGGAGGATAGGGCAATAGGGGAGACCCTACAAAGTCCACCACTGCAGGTGGATGATGAAGGCAGTACTGCCAGGAAGAGTGGATCTCTCAGAGAGGCGCAAAGGATGACAGGAGTGAGCTGGACCAGGAGGGGAGAGAGAGAGACTCATGTGCATATTCTGCACTGTCCTTTCACTCTTGGGTAACTTACAGCTTTGTCAAAAATGAACCTTTTACATCAGTGTCTTTCTAGTAACTATTTAGATAAAATAATTACCTAGATAAAAATTTGCCAGTGTCACTCCCGAGAGCCATGTTTGAAATCTTTTATCTCTGTCACTCATTCCTTTTTCGCTACCCCTCTTTTATTTTCTCATTTCTCTTGTTTTTTCCGTCTGTGCTATCTTTTATATTTTCATCTTGGGCATTTTTATTTCTTGGCTGTATGATTCATGACCCAAATGACTACTTTTGCTCATGGATTTTCCCCGGGGGCCTGATGAGTTCATTGTAGACCAGGACTTGTATACCTCACCAGTTGGATGTGGAGGCCAGGTGAACATGATTTTCAAATGAATGTGACTGGTAAAGTGTGCCATTTATTGAGCTGGTTTGGGGTAGAAATGTGATATTCCAGTTCTCGGATGTTTTAACTGAATTTTTAAATATACATACAAAAGACCTTAATAATAGACCTATGACTTGTCCTGTTTTGAACAACAGGGTATCCCATTTGAATAGTAGAGGTGCCAACTGCATGGCTCAAGAAAGTTGTTCATTTTAAGCTGAGAATTTTAAGTTCCGAATAATTCAACTTTATAAAAAGACTTAAGAGTGAGAGAGCAAGCTAAGTGCCGTATGACTTTGGTATAGTTTGCTTATAAATGATTCAAGACTTCTTTCACATTGACCTTAGATTTGTCTGCTCTGTTACACATGTTTGGAAGGGTAACCTTTAAGAGTTGAGATGGTTGGTTGAAGCTGCATACATGGAGGGACTGTATTTATGAAGAGTGTACTGTCAGTCGCATGGAATTTTCAACTAAAGGAAAGGTCGACCTTGCTAATCCCTATGTTGTTCAGGGGTCAACTGTACTATGAACAAGAACATTCAGTAGAGTGTATACTTAACTGTCAAGAGGAGGATAGGGCAATAGGGGAGACCCTACAAAGTCCACCACTGCAGGTGGATGATGAAGGCAGTACTGCCAGGAAGAGTGGATCTCTCAGAGAGGCGCAAAGGATGACAGGAGTGAGCTGGACCAGGAGGGGAGAGAGAGAGACTCATGTGCATATTCTGCACTGTCCTTTCACTCTTGGGTAACTTACAGCTTTGTCAAAAATGAACCTTTTACATCAGTGTCTTTCTAGTAACTATTTAGATAAAATAATTACCTAGATAAAAATTTGCCAGTGTCACTCCCGAGAGCCATGTTTGAAATCTTTTATCTCTGTCACTCATTCCTTTTTCGCTACCCCTCTTTTATTTTCTCATTTCTCTTGTTTTTTCCGTCTGTGCTATCTTTTATATTTTCATCTTGGGCATTTTTATTTCTTGGCTGTATGATTCATGACCCAAATGACTACTTTTGCTCATGGATTTTCCCCGGGGGCCTGATGAGTTCATTGTAGACCAGGACTTGTATACCTCACCAGTTGGATGTGGAGGCCAGGTGAACATGATTTTCAAATGAATGTGACTGGTAAAGTGTGCCATTTATTGAGCTGGTTTGGGGTAGAAATGTGATATTCCAGTTCTCGGATGTTTTAACTGAATTTTTAAATATACATACAAAAGACCTTAATAATAGACCTATGACTTGTCCTGTTTTGAACAACAGGGTATCCCATTTGAATAGTAGAGGTGCCAACTGCATGGCTCAAGAAAGTTGTTCATTTTAAGCTGAGAATTTTAAGTTCCGAATAATTCAACTTTATAAAAAGACTTAAGAGTGAGAGAGCAAGCTAAGTGCCGTATGACTTTGGTATAGTTTGCTTATAAATGATTCAAGACTTCTTTCACATTGACCTTAGATTTGTCTGCTCTGTTACACATGTTTGGAAGGGTAACCTTTAAGAGTAGAGAGCTTCTGGTCTTCACAATGGTCCAAATTCTGGAGAAAAATCTCTCCTAGATAGCATTCTCCTTGTAGATGGTTCCCACTCACTGGCCCAATCTAACTTTTCATTTTAGTTTATTTCTCAGTTTGATGCATTTAGAACATAGTCTGTTTTCTTTTCTGGATTGGGGCAGATGGTGCTGTCTCTTTTGATTATCTGTTTTTTTAAAGGAAATGTTGATTAGGAAGAACAAGAAATAAAACATGGCCAAATGAAACTGAGAGCAGAAATTGTATAATCCAAGAAGAGCCAAATGTAATCTATGTTTTTCTACTCAGACTTTACCATGATCCACATTTTAAGTTTTTAGAGTTCAAGGTATTTTAAAATGTCATTTAGGTATTTTAAAATGTCTTGTGTTACTGGTTTAACTTCAGTTTCTAAAAGATATAGGAGTAAGAAATACTTAGATGGTTTTTTCCTAGTCAAAATTAGAAAGTTCTTGAGTAATAATGAGTTTTGAAAAATTCAAAATTTGGGGGTAATTTCTACTTAATGCTAATAAAAGATCTTTCACCTGAAGTCTGCACATTTTCTCACAAGTGGCCAAGTGGTCTTAATCCAGAATATTTAACAGGTATTCAAAACAGAAGTCTCAAGGAAATGAACAAAGGGGCACAGAAAACAACTTGAAGGATCTCCTACTAGCTATATTTGAGACAGTTTTTAGCATCCAAAAGAATGATGGCAGAGTGTAACAAGTTTTATTGAGTGGGAAAAAAAAATCCATGACCTCACAGATATGTGGGAGAGAGAATTACTTAATATTGGAGGAATGATAGAATTAGGAATATCAGCATTTTACAACTATAATAATATCTTCTAGCAAAAATGATTCATGTTTAACCATCAGGTAAAGGGGAAAGAGGATGCCTTTGACCACAGGAAAGTCACATAATACTGGAACTAATTTGTCAAAATGCTGAGCATCACCAAAAGGCTCAAACTGGCACTGTTTACTTCCGTAAGTGATGGACTAGGAGGTACATCCATGTAGAGCTCCTGACAAACATTTTTAGCATGAATCTAAGAGGGATACACAATCCAGATAGTTGTACCTTCTATAAGAAAACTGATCTGAACACTTCAAAAATATTAACTTTAGCAAGACAGAAAATATAAGGGATTTTAGTTCTAAATTAAAAGAGACTAATCCAGCACGTGCTCCTTGAGTGGATGCTGGATTGGGGAGGCGGTGAGAAGAACATTACAGATATACTGGAATGACTGGGGAAGTTGGAATATGGAATATTGATTAGATTTTATTCTATCAGTGTTAAATCTCTTGGTTGTGATGATACTGTGGTCATGTACAAAAAGGTCCTTGTTTTTAGGAAATGCACACTAAAGTTTTGGGAGTAAAGTGTCACAAAATAACTAACTTCCTTTCAAACAGTTCTAAAAAAAAAACTGTGAATGTAGAGATAAAATGTAAGCATGCAAGTATTACAGAATGTTAATGACTGGTCAGTGCAGGTAAAGGGCCTGTGACTCCCCTAGTACTGTCCCTTTACTTTACTAAAGATTAAAAATATATATTTATGCAGATTGGGCAGTTTCACAGAGAATTTTTCATTTCCAAATTCTTTGAAAAAATGTCAGTCTGTCAACCTGAGACTTCTTAGATCCTGGTTGGCAGTAATTAATTGGATACATAGCAGCTGCCTCCTTTAGAAAGGGTGAAACATTTTTCAGTTTTCCACTTACCCTTCCCTTTGGCCTGATATATGTCCACCATCTTTTACCCTGTGACATTTCCTGCTTGGTGATCATATACATTTGTTGGTTTCCTGACTGAGGTAGATTGTACCATGGATGGTAATGCTATTTTTGTATGCCAGGACTCTGGTGAATTGTTTAGAGTGCTAGCATACGAGGTGAACACTGGACTTGGGTAGCACTTGACCTGGTTCTCCTATCAGCTGTTGAGTGTCATGGGCTCTTCGGTTATCGATTGAATATCTGTCCTCATCACCAAATGCATATAAATATTAAAACTCAGATTTAGTGTGTTATAAAACCACTGTCTGGATGCTGTCTTGCAAAGTCAGTTGAACAGTCTTGCAAAATTATCGAATACACTACTTGAAAAGTTTTCACTGTGACATGCCAAATCTTAATGAAGAAACATTTTGTAGAAACACTGTAGAAAATAGGCTATAAACTTTAATTACCTTTGTAAGTTGTTCTGTCCTGTGTTTAAGTGATTGCTTTCCTGTTACACACCCAGGGAGGGTACCAGGTCTTCTTGGATAATCATGAGACTGAGCCTTCCCCCCAAAATAAAAGAGCTATATCCGGCACAGATTAGGGCTCGGCTAGCCAGTGACACGGTTCGAACATGCAGAGGGAAGGAAAGCAAAGGACTAGTGCTAGAGTCAGTTTGCCAGACAAGCATATCTACTTCACAATTTATACATTTTTGTGGGGTTTTCATCCCTGTATAATTTGGTATTCTTAAAAATGTTAGGCACTTCTCTCCAGTTCCATGCATATATATGATTTTTGCCTTGTGAAGTAAACATGAGAATTTTTCTTAGAGAATTTGACAGAAGTGAGCATAGCATCTCCTAATATTCTAGGTAGAATCCATCTAGTTTAATCATCTATTTTAGTTGGCATCACAGGACATGGTTAAGAGAGAAACTGACTTGACCTGGGGTTCAACAAGAGTAACACATCTTGGGCTTTCCCTTTCATTAAAGCCCCAGACTTTGCACTTTTGTGCCATATTAACTAAAGTGTAGTATAGCTTTTCTCTGAAGGGACCCATTTTGCCTACAGAAAAACTAATATTGCAAGTAGGACTTAGCTCAGATCTTGGACTAGGGCAGAAAATCACTCTTTCTTCAGAATTCCAGAAATAGCAACAGAAGCTTAGAGGAAATTAGTCTCCCTTGTCCCATTTACATTCTCTAGTCTTCCCTCCTGTCCAACTGGCCACCTCAGCTGCAGAAGAATTCATCTCTCCTCTTTCTTCAGCTTTCTCAAGGTTCCAGATACTTTCTGGAACCCAAGTTGCTTTAGAAATTGTTTTCCTAGACTGGAAGACAACTTCCCACAACAAATGTTTGCCTATCTACTGCTTTCTTTTCCACTATTGACAGTCTGATGTTCCTTTGTCTGTCTTTCAGGATTTCAAATAAAGCAACCACTTAACTAGCTAAATGGTGGCAAAGATGCTTGTCTTTGTGTTTTTAGCAACAGGAGAATTGGTATCTGAATATATTTCTGACATTTGTCTTGAGGGTTAACTGCATTATCTTTGTTATGAGAATGTATTCGATTGTTTTACACAGTTAGTGGTTTTTTTTTTTTTTTTGGGCCACCTCTATTGGTCCTTCCTCTGTTTATTTTAATCCATCTTTGCTCTCCGGCCTGTGTGGGTCCCCTATCGCAGTGGCCCCTCTCCTTGCAAACCAGCTGGGCGCGTGCACTCCAGAGCGCTGACTCGGTAGTTGGACACATCAGTCCAGCTGCTCCGCAGCAGAGGATCCTCCCAGGCCAGGGATCGAACCAGCGCTCCTTGCACTGTGAGGCGGCGTCTTCACCAATTGGACCACCAGGAAAGCCCTGTTTTACACAGTTTTAACATTTGTGTCTAATATCACTGTGGATCATAATCACTAAATGGAAAGTCTTGGGTAGTTAATCTTACTTTTGTATGCAATTACTGATTACCCACCCTGCAGGGTAAGTAATATTTTAAAACTTGAAGATAGCAGATTCATTTTTCTGATTAGAAAAGCAATTCAATAAGCGTTTGTAAATTGTCTTTCCTTCACGTTCATTTATTCACATCCACATGAGTAGGCATTGACTAGATAACCAGTGTATCCCTATTACTGAGTGTTTTCTTTTTCTTTTTCATCCAGAAGTATTGTTCTTATACTGAGTGTTTGCTTTTGATTTTAAGCCTCTTATCCTAAAAATGGGCATGACCAGAAGTTACATATTTTCCACGCCCTTAGTTTATTTCATATAATTTTTAAAGAGAGTAGCTAAGTCAGCTTTTTGGCAAATCTGAGAAAGCATATTATGCTACGCTGGGCATATCTGTAAATGAGCCCTGTGGACGAGAACTAGACAGAAGGGTTATAGAGAAATAATGCTGATGTCATTTCTTTGGAATGAAGGGGCTGCTGTTGCTACCATAAATACATTCTATATCTAACAGCTAAGTGTCTAGCTCTATTTCTTTTCTAGGAAGGAAAAAAAACATGTGAAACAAGTCAAAGAAGTAAATTGTGTTTATAAAGCAAGATATTTTAATCAATTTAGGCCTTACTGTTATACAAATAGTCTGAACTTACAGTTCCTTTTGGAACAAACATGAAAACCATTATTTGTGGAAAGTTTAAATTTCACATGACACATATTCCCTCTATGTGTGGGGTTGTTTTTTTGTTTTGTCCGTTTTCTAAAAAAAAAAAAAATGTTTGCTTTGCTAGTGTATTTTTATTTTATCCTTCCCTTTGCTAAAAATGCTTTATTTTCTTGGGTGGAGATGTTCATTTAGAAGGGAAAAAGGCTATAAGTTGCTGAGTTGAAGCTTTCCTTGCCTTTTTTTGGCCTTTCCAAATAGGGTAATTTTCACGTCATTGGGGCATGTTTAAATTAGAGACTTCCATCTTAATTCCTTTTTAAGAAATCTTCTACCCCCAGAGTATCCGTATCTACAAAACAAAATGCTCCCCACCCCGTCTGTTTGGAAAACTGTCTGAGAGTGCCTCGTAATCCCTTTTTTACTGGTCACAGCCTTCACTGTAGGGAAAAGATTTGCAGATATTAAGAAAGTGGTGGTATAAATGGTGGATTATCATGTCTGCCCACTTCAGCCAGGGTCACAATCAAAACCGAAGCAAATGAGAAAATGGTTTGAATTTGTTTGCTTGCCTCACAGCAGCTTCGGTGTGGGGAGAAAGAAACACAAAGTTGGCTTCTCAGATTTGCCTCTGGATAAAATTGCTGCAAAACCAGAGGGAAGAAGGCAGCAGTGATAATGGAGAAAGAGCCCCGAGCCCCACAGGTGCACATCTGCCTCTGGTGGACAGTCTCTTGTCCACATTGGCACACACCCCATTCTTGGGGGTCGGGGAGAGGACACAAAGCAACCAAGATGCAATTTCCTCTTTAAACGTGATATAAAAACGTATCCTTGTGGTAAAATCACTAGAGCTGTTCTTCCTTGTTTTGTTAACTTTTGTGAGGGGATTAGTTAGCTATCCTAATTTTTTTCTCCTTTCTCACACGTTCGTGCTGTGTGAGAGAGAGGGATGGAGACAAAGACAGCACGTGATCGAGCAGAAGCCAGCTCCAGCTCTGAAACGGACCCTGGAGAACTGATCTCCTAGGCTGTTCTGTGGGAAGGGTCATAATGCATAGACTATTCTCAGGTGCTGTAAAATCTTGCTTCGGAAGAGGTCTGAGGTAACTGAGTTATTTGGGTAATAGAATTGTGGATTTGGGCGTTTCACACACGAGTTTATTTTATATGTGGTGAGTAACTGTCACTTTAGCTCAGTTAACCAAATTTTATTTTCACTCTTGTTTGTGCAAACTGTGTGCCTCACATTTAGTTTTTTCTTTTAGTCTGTGGCAACACAAATGGAAAAGCATGAAAAAAAAAATACAGCATGAATGCATTTTCCTTTTCTTTTTCCGTATTCACGATTTAGAACCTTGAAAGAAAGAAGGCATCCAGTCTGGCTTTCACACCGCTTTTCTCCTGATGTAATAGGGTAATGATTGTCCTGTCTCTGCCTTTCCTCCTCACGCCCTGCCCTGTTTATTTTTGATTTTCTCAGAATCCTTTGTTTATTTGACTCCATTTGTGGCCTACTTTTTCTCATTCTTCCTTTCCTCACATGCCTTGTCCCCACATCCAAAGGCCTTTGCTCTATTCATTTGACAGCTTTTTCAGAGTTTAAGAAAACAAGCCAACAACACAAACCCTCTGGTGTGACTTTGGGTGGGGTGGGGGAGTCTCTGCTGCCCCCTCCTTTCTCCCATCCGCCTCGGTGCACACACCTGCCAGTCCCAGCCCTCTGCGCGCCCCTCTCCCTCTGGACTTCTAGTTCCTCATGATGTAGCCAGAGGCTCCACTTGCTTTGGGACACATACTAGACGCACATGTGACTTGACTTGCGTCCTGGGGAAACCTCCTTGTTTGTCACTTAACCTCATTCCTCAGTCAACAAATTCATCTTGCAGGTATTATGCTCCGAACACCTGTGATGTTTTTGAGAGAAAAAACTGCAGTCCTACCTCCTGCTGTGAAATGGAGCAGAGAATGTCCAACTTGCCCAGGAGGTTGTAAAGATCAGCAAGGCAACTGTGCCTGACCAGCACACATCTAGGTGCTCAGGAAATGCTAGCTTTCATTATTATAAGCCAGACATCGGGAGTCCAGACCTCTCTTTGGAAATTGTTTAGTTGTTTTTATCTCAGCCATAGCCTTTCATTTGCAAGTCTGGCTCTTACCTGGAACATTGTCTTTTGTTTATTTGGGGTTTTTTTCAGTTTTAGCAGATCATTTTTATTCCCTCCTCCTTCTAATTCAGCCTCTTTTCCCATTTTTTTCCTTTTTCTATCACCTGTGTATGTTTGAAAGTTGGCTGGGGGAAGGTCTCTTTTTTTTTTTTTAAACTATTTTCATGCTCCATGTCTAGTAATAACCCAGAGATTCTTCCCTTTCAGAGCGCTTCAATTCTTCTTTCGTTGTTGGAGAGTTGATCATCTCTATTCTAGTCTAAAACTTTATTACAGCAGTCCCCAACCAAGGACTGGTTTAGTGGAAGACAGCTTTTCCATAGTTGGGGGTCGGGGTGGATGGTTGAGGCAGTAATGGGAGCGATGGGGATTGGAGGTGAAGCTTCCCTTACTGGCCTGTCCACCTCACCTCCTGCTGTGTGGCTGGTTCCCAGCAGGTCACTGCAGGGGTTAGGGACTCCTGTTTTATTCCCTTAAGGATAGGGTCAGGCTTCTTATCCTAAGACATCTTAAATGTCAGTCAGAAGGAAATAAAGACCTCCTTCAGCTAGCTGTTTGAATCTATCTAGTGTTTGAAACCATAGGATCCTTCAAACTCTGGAATAACCAGTGATTCAGAAAGTTTTGTCTTTAACAACTGAACCAGTTCATTTATTGCAACTGTGCTTATGTTTTTTGTTTTATTTTGTTTTGTTTTGTTTTTTACTGACAATTAACTTCTGAGATACACAGTATTTACAGTTGACTCAGTAGGAATTCTCATAAAACGTGAGGGGATATCTTTTGACTTATGGGTATAGTCCATTATCTATATCCTAACATGGATACGTGATTATAAATGAGCTGAAGACATTCAGTCTTTTGAAGGTGAGTTTTCTTTTAGTTGTAGTTTTAAAAAATAAGATACTGCCACTAGCCCATTCATTTTTCTCAGCAAAGTAAAGGTAAACATGTTTTTCCAAGCAGAATATAATGGGAAGGCGGGGCAGGAGAGGAGCTGATCCTTCTAAGGTGGAGCTAAGTGGAAGTTCTTGGTTTTTTCTTTTTTGTGTGTGTGGTAAGTGTAGGCCTGGTCCATTTACTGAGTCAACAAGTATGCAGTGGGCTCTGACCCTGCAGAGCGGTGCAAGGTGCTCTGGGCTTCCTGGTGAGCGTGTCCTGCCATGAGGCCTAGAGCTGCCCTGTGGCCTCTTCTCATGTTCCCACACAGAGACCTGGGGCTGAATTTTTTTTTCTTTTTCCCATCATGCCTCGTTTATTTATATTCATCCATCTTTTTGTTCTTTGGCATGTGTGGCCGCCTCACATTGCAGTGACCTCTCGTTGCAGAGCCCCGACTCTGTGCACATGTGCTGCAGAGTGCTGGCTTGTAATTGGACACACCAGTCCAGCCACTCCGCGGCCCGTGGGATCTTCCCGGGCTAGGGATCGAACCGGCGCCCCTTGCACTGCAAGGCAGACTCTCTACCCACTGGACCACTGGGGAAGCCCGTGGGGGAGGATGCTGACATTTTTAAATGGCTAGAGAAACAAACAATGTGTGCCAGAGGCCTCTATGTGACCTACAAGATTTAAAATACTGACTATCTGATTATTGATAGACATTCATGGGCCTCCCAGGTGCCACAGTCATAAAGAATCTGCTTGCCAAAGCAGGAGACACAAGAGACATGGATTTGATATCTGGGTTGGGAAGATCCCCTGGAGAAGGGAATTGGCAACTCACTCCAGTGTTCTTGCCTGGGAAATTCCATGGACGATGGAGCCTGGCAGGCTACGGTCCATGTGGTCGCAAAGAGTCATACATGACTGAGCGACTAGTGCTTTCACATTTTCACTTTATTAACAGAAAAATACATCTGCTCCAGACCTGTAGTGTCAGCTTCCGAGACTTATGGGTATAGTCCATTATCTATATCCTAACATGGATACGTGATTATAAATGAGCTGAAGACATTCAGTCTTTTGAAGGTGAGTTTTCTTTTAGTTGTAGTTTTAAAAAATAAGATACTGCCACTAGCCCATTCATTTTTCTCAGCAAAGTAAAGGTAAACATGTTTTTCCAAGCAGAATATAATGGGAAGGCGGGGCAGGAGAGGAGCTGATCCTTCTAAGGTGGAGCTAAGTGGAAGTTCTTGGTTTTTTCTTTTTTGTGTGTGTGGTAAGTGTAGGCCTGGTCCATTTACTGAGTCAACAAGTATGCAGTGGGCTCTGACCCTGCAGAGCGGTGCAAGGTGCTCTGGGCTTCCTGGTGAGCGTGTCCTGCCATGAGGCCTAGAGCTGCCCTGTGGCCTCTTCTCATGTTCCCACACAGAGACCTGGGGCTGAATTTTTTTTTCTTTTTCCCATCATGCCTCGTTTATTTATATTCATCCATCTTTTTGTTCTTTGGCATGTGTGGCCGCCTCACATTGCAGTGACCTCTCGTTGCAGAGCCCCGACTCTGTGCACATGTGCTGCAGAGTGCTGGCTTGTAATTGGACACACCAGTCCAGCCACTCCGCGGCCCGTGGGATCTTCCCGGGCTAGGGATCGAACCGGCGCCCCTTGCACTGCAAGGCAGACTCTCTACCCACTGGACCACTGGGGAAGCCCGTGGGGGAGGATGCTGACATTTTTAAATGGCTAGAGAAACAAACAATGTGTGCCAGAGGCCTCTATGTGACCTACAAGATTTAAAATACTGACTATCTGATTATTGATAGACATTCATGGGCCTCCCAGGTGCCACAGTCATAAAGAATCTGCTTGCCAAAGCAGGAGACACAAGAGACATGGATTTGATATCTGGGTTGGGAAGATCCCCTGGAGAAGGGAATTGGCAACTCACTCCAGTGTTCTTGCCTGGGAAATTCCATGGACGATGGAGCCTGGCAGGCTACGGTCCATGTGGTCGCAAAGAGTCATACATGACTGAGCGACTAGTGCTTTCACATTTTCACTTTATTAACAGAAAAAATACATCTGCTCCAGACCTGTAGTGTCATTGCTTTCCTCGAGCTTTTATTTCAGCAGTGATAAATGAGGGAAGAATTAAACAAGAAAATTCATGTCCAGTTTTGATGAGTGCTGGGCAGGAGATAAGTAGGATGTGAGAATGACTGGAGGAGAGCTGGGGCAAGGGGCTGGCGGTTGAGGGTGGGGTTTTTTGAAATGAGACCTGAACATGGTGAATGCACAGCCTATGAAGAGCTGGGCTTCCTCACCTGCTCTCACCCTTGGTCACCTCCCCCTTCACCGCCAGAGGCCTGCTTGCCCACAGTACTCGGCTAGTGTTGTTTCCTAGGAAGCTTCTAGAACGGTCTCAAAGAGCCTAACAGAGTCTTTACCTGACACTCTGTAATCACCTGTTTGCTTCCATTTTCATCCCCATACCCACCGTCACCCCTCACTGACTGGAAATATCTTGGGATCAAAGACATGTCTTGGTAATCATGTATCTCTAGGTATATAGCTCATAAATGAGTTGGACAGTTAATTATATTTGTAGATTCAAAATTAAATTCCATCAAGCAAGTTGTGAAAGTGAAATGTTTCCTTTAGGAAAACAGGTTCTTAAGTTTCAGTTCTATCATTTATCCTATTTCTACACATCCTTCCCACCCCATCCCCTCTCCTCCAAGCAATTCTCCCCTCTTGTTTCAAAAACAATTCTTGCACCAGCTTAAAACTTGCCCATTTCCATATCGTATTTAAAAACACTATCACCCTTCATTTAAAAACACTATCACCCTTTAAGCTGATCAAGCTCCAAACTAGGGATTCTCTTTGATTCTTCTCATTCCTTCATCCTTGCCTATCACATCCAGTCCTTCAGTGCCTACACCTCCAGAAGCAGACCTGCTTTTAGCATCTTTCCACCACCTCCAACTGAGGCCAGTCCGTCCTTCACCTGGACCAGTGGAGCCATGTGTTGACTGGTCTTTCTATTGCCTCTCTTAGCTCCACATAGCCATCATTCATTCAGCCCACAAATCTGGAAGCTTTTCCATTTCGAAGTCATACATGACTGAGCGACTAGTGCTTTCACATTTTCACTTTATTAACAGAAAAATACATCTGCTCCAGACCTGTAGTGTCATTGCTTTCCTCGAGCTTTTATTTCAGCAGTGATAAATGAGGGAAGAATTAAACAAGAAAATTCATGTCCAGTTTTGATGAGTGCTGGGCAGGAGATAAGTAGGATGTGAGAATGACTGGAGGAGAGCTGGGGCAAGGGGCTGGCGGTTGAGGGTGGGGTTTTTTGAAATGAGACCTGAACATGGTGAATGCACAGCCTATGAAGAGCTGGGCTTCCTCACCTGCTCTCACCCTTGGTCACCTCCCCCTTCACCGCCAGAGGCCTGCTTGCCCACAGTACTCGGCTAGTGTTGTTTCCTAGGAAGCTTCTAGAACGGTCTCAAAGAGCCTAACAGAGTCTTTACCTGACACTCTGTAATCACCTGTTTGCTTCCATTTTCATCCCCATACCCACCGTCACCCCTCACTGACTGGAAATATCTTGGGATCAAAGACATGTCTTGGTAATCATGTATCTCTAGGTATATAGCTCATAAATGAGTTGGACAGTTAATTATATTTGTAGATTCAAAATTAAATTCCATCAAGCAAGTTGTGAAAGTGAAATGTTTCCTTTAGGAAAACAGGTTCTTAAGTTTCAGTTCTATCATTTATCCTATTTCTACACATCCTTCCCACCCCATCCCCTCTCCTCCAAGCAATTCTCCCCTCTTGTTTCAAAAACAATTCTTGCACCAGCTTAAAACTTGCCCATTTCCATATCGTATTTAAAAACACTATCACCCTTCATTTAAAAACACTATCACCCTTTAAGCTGATCAAGCTCCAAACTAGGGATTCTCTTTGATTCTTCTCATTCCTTCATCCTTGCCTATCACATCCAGTCCTTCAGTGCCTACACCTCCAGAAGCAGACCTGCTTTTAGCATCTTTCCCACCACCTCCAACTGAGGCCAGTCCGTCCTTCACCTGGACCAGTGGAGCCATGTGTTGACTGGTCTTTCTATTGCCTCTCTTAGCTCCACATAGCCATCATTCATTCAGACCACAAATAGAGTTGTTTAAACTCAAAACAATGCTATGTCAGTCCTTCCACTAAAACACTCCAGTGGTTGCTTGTCGAATTTAGGATAAAACTTGGATCAAAAAGTCTGATCTCAGGGCTCCCCTGGTGGTCCAGTGGGTAAGGACACTGTCTTGTAGTACAAGGGGCACCGGTTCAATCCCTGGCCTGGGAAGATCCCACATGCTGCAGAGTGGCTGGACTGATGTGTCCAACTACCCAGCTGGAGCTCTGGAGCGCATGTGCCCAGAGCCGGTGCTCTGCGGTGAGAGAGGCCACTGTGATGGGAGGCCCACACAGGCCAAAGAACAAGGATAAATAAATGAAAGATCAATAGAAGTGGCCAAAAAAAAAGTCTGATCTCACATTCCTACATGAATTGGCCCCTATCTTCAACCTCATCTCTTTATTGCTCTTAGCTTCTAGCTGCACTGGTCTCTCTTGTCTCCTCCCTAGGGTTATGTATTCCCTGTTACCTGTTGAATGATTGGGTGGAATTCCGTGTTAATCTAGTCAGCTCAGTCGATTATGTAAACCAATAATAGTGGCAAGTTAGCACAACCACAGTGAAATCCCTAGTGCCAAAGACATCCCCATTCCTGATTTTTATTATCATGTTTGTGGTACCAAATGTTCATGGTAACAGGCAACTGACTTAATGATATAACCCTTTTTAAAGGCCCTGGGAAAGAAACGTGACCACCTTACTGAACTTCTAATGGTATTAACGGATTCTCTCCCTCTCCCCCCTTCTTTTTGCCATGCAGAGTATGAGTTGGAAGTAAAGAGGGTGCAAGACATTCTTTCGGGAATAGAGAAGCCACAGGTATGTCTTCTGGATTTCTCGGCATAAACGGTGCTTTTTAAAGTATTTCAAACATGCCTTTCTTTTACCACACAGTAGGTAAGCAAAGGGGCCCCTTTCCATTGCAGATTATTCATAAACTATGAAATAGTGCTATTATTAATGGAGCATGAAAATAGAAAACAGCAGGCTTCTGTGTAGTCATCATCCTCTAAAACATCTTCTCTACTTAGACATTCTGAATGCAATTCGGTTTTCATCCCAACTTCCAAGAATCGCCCCCCACTCCAAAGTCTACAGAACAGTTTTCTTTTGGTAATTTCCCTTTACCTGTATAAATGTAGTAATAATAATTTTTAAGAACCTCAGTAGCTCAAAGCATTTTTCCAGGTAACTTTCAAAAGATACTTTAAATGTTAGCTGAGCAAAATAAGTCCAAAGTGTAATTGAAAGGGAAAAAAAAACTGGTGGGGGTAGGGATATTGTGAGATTTCAGTTTGATTTTGCCAGATGCTTTGAAATTCAAGTGAAAAATTGGAAATGTTGATTCAGCCTTTCATCTGAATTTAGAAAGCCAAAGTTCTTTGGAGGGTTTTCTAGCTGAATTGGATAACCTTAATTCTTCATGTGTTTCAAATACTCAGGCTTTTTAACAGAAGAGTCCAAACATGCCTCAGGGCACATAGTTGAGTTTGACTGAGGCTAAAAACATGAGGTGTGCTGGACTCCGGGCACAATAGGGCACTTGTGGAAGAGCAGGGTGTTTATGCTGGGAGTCTGCACCTAATCCAGTAAGGAGCAGTTTGCCATTGAAAGTCTGTGAGCAAAGAAGTTATATAATAAGGACTGTCTTTCCAGAGGATCAAACAATGGACAGGTGCACTGCAGCGAGAAGAGGATGGACCCAGGGCAGGGGCGCAGACCAGTGTTAGGAATGTGTTACTGATAGGTGATAGATGATGGTAGGTTACGATGTCGGATTCTGAGTCTCCAGTTTAGGAGAATTCACATTGGGATCAAAAGACTCGACGATGGTCACTCAGAGCTTCGTGCAGTGAAAAGTTTATTAAAGTAAGAAAGGACAGGGAAAAGCTTCCTGCATAGACACTGGAAGGGGAATAGAAGAGTATCCCCCCTTTGCCAGTTTAAGCATGACAATTTGTATCTTCCAGTCAGTTACCAAAACAATAAGTCTAAAGAATATCTTAAGGATGTAAAGGCTTTTTACCCAGTAGGTAAGCAAAGGCCTTTCCATTGCAGATTATTCATAAACTATGAAATAGTGCTATTATTAATGGAGCATGAAAATAGAAAACAGCAGGCTTCTGTGTAGTCATCATCCTCTAAAACATCTTCTCTACTTAGACATTCTGAATGCAATTCGGTTTTCATCCCAACTTCCAAGAATCGCCCCCCACTCCAAAGTCTACAGAACAGTTTTCTTTTGGTAATTTCCCTTTACCTGTATAAATGTAGTAATAATAATTTTTAAGAACCTCAGTAGCTCAAAGCATTTTTCCAGGTAACTTTCAAAAGATACTTTAAATGTTAGCTGAGCAAAATAAGTCCAAAGTGTAATTGAAAGGGAAAAAAAAACTGGTGGGGGTAGGGATATTGTGAGATTTCAGTTTGATTTTGCCAGATGCTTTGAAATTCAAGTGAAAAATTGGAAATGTTGATTCAGCCTTTCATCTGAATTTAGAAAGCCAAAGTTCTTTGGAGGGTTTTCTAGCTGAATTGGATAACCTTAATTCTTCATGTGTTTCAAATACTCAGGCTTTTTAACAGAAGAGTCCAAACATGCCTCAGGGCACATAGTTGAGTTTGACTGAGGCTAAAAACATGAGGTGTGCTGGACTCCGGGCACAATAGGGCACTTGTGGAAGAGCAGGGTGTTTATGCTGGGAGTCTGCACCTAATCCAGTAAGGAGCAGTTTGCCATTGAAAGTCTGTGAGCAAAGAAGTTATATAATAAGGACTGTCTTTCCAGAGGATCAAACAATGGACAGGTGCACTGCAGCGAGAAGAGGATGGACCCAGGGCAGGGGCGCAGACCAGTGTTAGGAATGTGTTACTGATAGGTGATAGATGATGGTAGGTTACGATGTCGGATTCTGAGTCTCCAGTTTAGGAGAATTCACATTGGGATCAAAAGACTCGACGATGGTCACTCAGAGCTTCGTGCAGTGAAAAGTTTATTAAAGTAAGAAAGGACAGGGAAAAGCTTCCTGCATAGACACTGGAAGGGGAATAGAAGAGTATCCCCCCTTTGCCAGTTTAAGCATGACAATTTGTATCTTCCAGTCAGTTACCAAAACAATAAGTCTAAAGAATATCTTAAGGATGTAAAGGCTCTCTAGGCCCATACCCACAGCATTAACATGAGATTAGCTAGGACAGTCTCCAGGCCTTAGGGCTATGTGAGACATTCTAATGTAAACGCACAGATTAACATAAGAATAGAAGTTTTCAGTTTCAGCATTGAAGATCTTTGCCTTTATTTCTCCTTGTCCTTCTTCTTGTCCTCCTTGTCCTTGGGAACAGCTAGCCTCCTTGCCAAATCTGCTTGCCTGCTTACTCCTTTCATTACTGTGATGCTGGGGAGGCTCGGGTGAGCTAGGGTGGGGCATCAGGTGTGGCAGGGAAGATGGACACTGGAGCCATTCTAGAGAAGTCCGTCAGGCACAACTGCCTGTGAGATATCAGGTGTCACAGATAGCCAGACTTCCAGGCTTAAATGCCTTCTCTCAAGAGCTGCTTCTCCTGAGCTGGCTGTCCAGACTTCTGTCTCATCAAACGGGATGCTGCCTGTGGTGTTCGGTACCACTGTCACTCCTTAGCTTCACTGTGCTCTGTGTGTATGTGATACGTTGTACTCTTTCCTTGTTGTGTGTCTTTCCCAGTCATCTGTGAGTTCCTCTAGCAAAGGTCCATGTCTGAGTCATCTTTGTATCTTCATTGCCCTTCTTAGACATGTGGAATTTGTTTCCCTGGCAGGGTACCCAGGAAGACGAGTAAGTGGGTGGTCGGAAGTGTCTGCTAGATCTGAGCTGTGGAGAGCAGGCAGGGAGATAGCCACGGGGAGACACACTGGACCGAGAGATAGCTCAAGTCATAGGAGTGGATGATAGCTTCGGGGGTGGGAAAGAGTATAGGGAGAGATTAGAAAAGGCTTGAGGACAGAGTCACAAAACAGGCTTACACATAGAGTGCAGCAGAGAGAACCCAGGGGGGACACAGAAGTCATAATCAGCGTGGAAGGCAGGGCGACCATTTAGTTGACTGTCCCAGATGCAGTCAGACAGCTTCATCTGGTCTCTGTCATCTGTACACACACACACAGAGACACACACACACACACACACACACAGACACACACACACACAGTGTTTTTCTTGAGTCATTTCTGGTCATTTCTTTACTACAGTTGCTAGAGTCTGCGTCTGAGAGTCATGTGACTCCAGCAAGAAAAAGGCAGTGTTTATATGCATTGGCCCTTTCCCACAGTTCAGCATTTATTAAACTCCTTCCAGGTTTTTACAGCAAGGTGGACAGGTTTTTGTAAATATGCATGATGTTCAGTGTACTTATAATCAAATTGTTATATGAGAGGTCAGAAAGTACCAAGTGGGTCTCACTTGGCTAAAATGAAGGTGCCAGCTTGGGCTACCCTCCTTTCTGGGGGAAAATCTGTTTCCTCGCCCTTTCCAGCACCTAGAGGTTGTGCAAATACCTTGCCCATATCCCTTCTATTCTCATACCTCCTTCTTGGACTCTGCCTTTCCTGCCTCCCTCTTTACCTACAAAGACACTTGATACGACGTCAGGCCCAAGATCCTTCACTTAACTACATCTGCAGAGTCTCTTTTTGCCTCATAGGCTCTAGGGATTCGACTTGGACCTCTTGAGGGAAGCATGTCATTATTCTGCCCACCACACGCACACCTGGTCCCCACATAAACCTCTGCTGAGTGCCAGGCCTCCCATCCTTCCAAGTTCTGTTAGTTGTTTACACCACTATTCTCCCAGCCTTCTTCTCCTCTTCCCTCTCTCTTATGGTCCTGTTGCTGGTTGTATCTTATTCATCTTTGTTCTCCTGGTCCCTAGCACTGTCCTTGGCACCCTCTGAGCTCTTAACAAATATTTGGCAAATATTAGTGACTGTAGTGAGATTCTGCCAGGTGAGAGAGAGGCCTGCAGCCTGGCCAGCATCAGATGAGGCTCAGCCAGCCTGGTGGGATGTGGGGACGGCTGGGGGCCAGAGTGCAACGTAACAACATGAGGGATGGTGGGGGTCCTGTGAGTTGGGGCCCAGCGTGGCCATTAACCGTCTCTGTGACCCAGAGCAGAGGTTTCCTTATCTTTGGAAGGTTGGATCATAAATACCACATTGGACTATCTGAAAAGTAAATCATATATTTAAAGAGTCCTTGGGATGGAGTATTTTCGTATAGTTTATAGCATATCGTTAGGCAAAAACAAGACTCCCTGCAACATGCTGAAGTGGGAAGGAAGGCTATTGATCTTCTAGGAAAAGAAACAGCTGCAGGAAGTTCAGCACACAGTTGTCTAAAAGATTGTTGCCCTTAATTTTTTGTTTCTTTTAGCTGCATCTGGTAACATTTCCAAATAAAACTCATCTATTCCTTCAAAGTTTTGCAGATGATTTGTTTTAGGTGTAGAAACATTATTGAAGACACAGATTCCAGTCATCTTTCTAGAACGTTGAGCACCCTGAATTATTTTTTTTCTTTTCCCCATCATGCCTCTTTTTTATGTATATTTATTTTTATCCATCTTTTTATTCTTTGGCATGTGTGGGCCTCCCATTGCAGTGGCCTCTCTTGTTGCAGAGCACCGGCTCTGGGCGCATGTGCTCCAGAGCGCTGGATTGTAATTGGACACACTAGTCCAGCCGCTCTGCGGCGTGTGGCATCTTCCCAGGCCAGGGATCGAACTGGTGCCCCTTGCACTGTGAGGTGGACTCTTTACCCACTGGACCACCAGGGAAGCCCCAGGCACTCTGAATTTAAGCAAGTCATTTACATTTCAGAAACCCAGATACAGTAAAGATCCAAACACTTAGTCATTAAATAAAACAGAATATAAATATACTAGGTGTTTGTCCTGAGACTGTAACAGTTAGGTACCTTGGGGGCTAAGCTCATATACCATTGTTTTACCACAGAAGCAGTGGCTTAGGAATTAACTCCTGCAGTTCCAGCCAGCTCTAACCTAACAGGGTTTAAGCTGCTCCAGTGGTAGTGCTGGACAAAGTCTGCCACATACTGCTGGGCTGTGTGTTTTTGGGGGATAAATAAGTGTAACCTGGAATTGTGGTTCAGCATCATTTCCATCCGCTATTGTTTAGCTTGTAGAAACAGTTGACTCGTCGGTTCCAGACATGAATCAACGAGCCCAGAAGAACAACTGCTCCTGCAAGAAGCAATCCCGTGAAGGATAAACAGCAGTAGATCTGGAAACAGATTTCAGGGTCTTAGCAAGCCATTAACCGTCTCTGTGACCCAGAGCAGAGGTTTCCTTATCTTTGGAAGGTTGGATCATAAATACCACATTGGACTATCTGAAAAGTAAATCATATATTTAAAGAGTCCTTGGGATGGAGTATTTTCGTATAGTTTATAGCATATCGTTAGGCAAAAACAAGACTCCCTGCAACATGCTGAAGTGGGAAGGAAGGCTATTGATCTTCTAGGAAAAGAAACAGCTGCAGGAAGTTCAGCACACAGTTGTCTAAAAGATTGTTGCCCTTAATTTTTTGTTTCTTTTAGCTGCATCTGGTAACATTTCCAAATAAAACTCATCTATTCCTTCAAAGTTTTGCAGATGATTTGTTTTAGGTGTAGAAACATTATTGAAGACACAGATTCCAGTCATCTTTCTAGAACGTTGAGCACCCTGAATTATTTTTTTTCTTTTCCCCATCATGCCTCTTTTTTATGTATATTTATTTTTATCCATCTTTTTATTCTTTGGCATGTGTGGGCCTCCCATTGCAGTGGCCTCTCTTGTTGCAGAGCACCGGCTCTGGGCGCATGTGCTCCAGAGCGCTGGATTGTAATTGGACACACTAGTCCAGCCGCTCTGCGGCGTGTGGCATCTTCCCAGGCCAGGGATCGAACTGGTGCCCCTTGCACTGTGAGGTGGACTCTTTACCCACTGGACCACCAGGGAAGCCCCAGGCACTCTGAATTTAAGCAAGTCATTTACATTTCAGAAACCCAGATACAGTAAAGATCCAAACACTTAGTCATTAAATAAAACAGAATATAAATATACTAGGTGTTTGTCCTGAGACTGTAACAGTTAGGTACCTTGGGGGCTAAGCTCATATACCATTGTTTTACCACAGAAGCAGTGGCTTAGGAATTAACTCCTGCAGTTCCAGCCAGCTCTAACCTAACAGGGTTTAAGCTGCTCCAGTGGTAGTGCTGGACAAAGTCTGCCACATACTGCTGGGCTGTGTGTTTTTGGGGGATAAATAAGTGTAACCTGGAATTGTGGTTCAGCATCATTTCCATCCGCTATTGTTTAGCTTGTAGAAACAGTTGACTCGTCGGTTCCAGACATGAATAAACGAGCCAAGAAGAACAACTGCTCCTGCAAGAAGCAATCCCGTGAAGGATAAACAGCAGTAGATCTGGAAACAGATTTCAGGGTCTTCGCGTTCAAGGAATTTTATAGTAACAGACGATTTCAAAATTCCTTGTTCTGAATAGCCTTTTTCTTTGAATAATGACCTCTGACCTTTTCCTTTTAAATTTTCCTTTATGGTTTTGTTTTTTTGTGATGGTACTTTAGAAGTGAAGCCAATCTTGCAATGGAAATATTTTCTTAATGTACTCCCTGAATTGGATCAGCAGGCCTCCCACATAGTTAAATCCGAAGACCAGACCAAATTTAGAAGCTCTCAACTTACACAGAAATACTTTTGAACATGGGAGTAACAATTTAGTAACTTTATGAGAGTTAGTAGTGTTTTGGTTCAAATAATGAATGTAATTTGCATATAAGATAATCTGAAAACTAAGACTAAAATTTCACAGAATAAGATTACTAGAATGAACATGAGAGAAAGGGAAAAGGAGAAAAAACGTTAAGGATTGCATATGAAATAACTGCAAGGTAAGGCAAGTCTTATCCTTTGCAAACGTGTATGCACAGATACGGCTTTAACTAGCAGCTGTTCTCAAGTTCATATCTATATTTAATAAATACATAGACAGTAATCGTCTCTAATCAGTGTGTAAATATTTAGAAGTAGATGGTGGTTCTTATGAGTCCTTCAGAGATACTTCAAAGTGGTGTGACTAATTTCTGTGCAGACATACGGTAGTACCCTTCACAGCAGACTCTTGCATATTACTCATGCTGAAACAAAGGTGACACCTGAGCCTTGTCCAATAGTTTAGTACCTGGCAATCACCACTTTTATCACCATTACAAAGGAGATTGACTTCTATTTATGGTGGAATAGTTAAACATCAGAAAGTCAGTTAGCTTTATGGTTTCTAAACTTCCTTTTTTGGATCCCAGCCAGAACAGTCATTGTGATATTCAGATCAGCTGTGCCCTAATTCAGTTCAGTGGTCACTGCTGTGAGAAAGTTTCACCAGAGAGAGAGACCCTGAATGAATGAAGGGGAAGCTTGTTGAAGAATGCGCTCACTCCAAAGTAGGCTTGAACCCAGCCTAGTTCCTAGAGTTCTGAACCTCTCATTAAGGTTATCACCTCCCTGGATGCTTCGCATAAAGGCATCCCTTGCTGATGATTCCCCTTTGCCTGACATTTCTGAAAGGCCCCGTGGAATTCCCTGGCATCAACCTGGAGTGGAAGTGCGTTCCCAATTCTAACAGAGACAAAGCACCCTTTCTCTCAGGATGTTAATGCCTGAAGAAAGGAAACCTGAGGCCTAGAAGTCTTTCAGAGGGAGGGCAGGGGCAGCAGAGGAGGGATTGGGCCTCCCAGCTCTGGCAGTGTAATCTAGAGGGCAGGCTGCTCAGATCCAGGGAGGAATCCTAGAAGCCTCTGACCTTTGAAATTGAGGCTGTCTTCTCCAAGTGCTGTTGTGCTAGGCTGGCTGGTGGGAAGGATGTACTTACGCAGAGATCTGTGTTCAGATGACAGGTGCCCTTCCTAGACTTGCTCAGGGAACCTCAGGAAAAAGTGAGTGCTGTTTTAGTTGATGTTTCAGATGTTGTACCTCAGTGTTCAGTGAAGCCACAGTTTAACCAGGTCCTAAAGGGCTTCCCCTGTGGTTCAGCGGTAAAGAATATGGCTACAGTGCAGGAGATGCGATTCAGTCCCTGGGCTGGGAAGACCCCCTGGAGTAGAAAACGGCAGCCCACTCCAATATTCTTGCCGGGAAAATCCCATGGACAGAGCATGATGGGCTACAGTCCATGGAGTCACGGAGTCAGATATGACTGAGCAACTAAACACCAACAAAAGAAAAGAAAGTAAATGTTTTTTCTTTAATTTACATATATTGTGAAATGATCCATCGTCTCATATACATGCAATAGAAAGGAAAGAAAAAATTTTCTCTTGTGGTAAGATCTCTTAGGAGTACATTCTTAATAGCTGATGAAAATGGTAGAGTTTAAAGGGATGTGAATTTATGGATACCTGTTCAGTATCTAGAGTGCCAGCGTTTGAGCTATTTTAAGAGGTGCTATTACTTCACACCACCATTCATAGAGCTGGTGTTACTACAGACTGTGCTTTTGGAATTGGGCCATTTATCATCTTAGTCGAATGTTTCTCACTACCCAATAAGCATCTTTTAAAATGATAAACTGAACTCATAGCAAAAATATCTTTTTGTAAGTTAAAAATCAAATATAGTATGTCTTAAATGGTCTGTGAGGAATTGTGCATAGTAGAAATGCGGCCTTAAATTTTAGTCAGGGGAACAAGACACAAAGCAGAGAGTAATGAAGTGAGTGTCGAATGTCAGTGCCTGCACAGTGTGGTTGGAGCACAAAGGAAACAGTGACTGATCCTGAGCAGAGGGTCCAGCTGTACAGAAACTTCTCCTAAATTGGTCTCAAGCTGCGGTGGGGCCCTCTGTGCTCAGTGTAGCTGCCACGAGGCCCCTCGCGCATGACTCCATGTCTCACTCTTCACCAAAGCTGATATCTTACTCATCTGTGTGTCCACGGCCCCTTGCCAAGTAAGGTATATCGAAAGCAGGAAAACAGGGAAATCCAGAGCCAAGTCTCAGGAGGTGAGAGAAGACAGCATGCTGAAGGGGCAGTGGCAGGCGGAAGAGGAGTTGCTTGTCTGGAGCCCTAGCAAGAAGGGAGGAGTTCAGTTCTGCAGCAGTGTCTCCTCCAGTTTCTTGAAGATGTGTAATGCTAGCCTACCATCCACCGTGTCAGCTGTATCAGCAACAAGGTGCTGTCGAACAGAGAGACGATAGGATACTTCAGAACGCTACTTGGGGTTAGTAAGGCTGGCGTAGGGTCTTGGGGGAAAAAAACGTGTACGATAGTCCATGGAGTCACGGAGTCAGATATGACTGAGCAACTAAACACCAACAAAAGAAAAGAAAGTAAATGTTTTTTCTTTAATTTACATATATTGTGAAATGATCCATCGTCTCATATACATGCAATAGAAAGGAAAGAAAAAATTTTCTCTTGTGGTAAGATCTCTTAGGAGTACATTCTTAATAGCTGATGAAAATGGTAGAGTTTAAAGGGATGTGAATTTATGGATACCTGTTCAGTATCTAGAGTGCCAGCGTTTGAGCTATTTTAAGAGGTGCTATTACTTCACACCACCATTCATAGAGCTGGTGTTACTACAGACTGTGCTTTTGGAATTGGGCCATTTATCATCTTAGTCGAATGTTTCTCACTACCCAATAAGCATCTTTTAAAATGATAAACTGAACTCATAGCAAAAATATCTTTTTGTAAGTTAAAAATCAAATATAGTATGTCTTAAATGGTCTGTGAGGAATTGTGCATAGTAGAAATGCGGCCTTAAATTTTAGTCAGGGGAACAAGACACAAAGCAGAGAGTAATGAAGTGAGTGTCGAATGTCAGTGCCTGCACAGTGTGGTTGGAGCACAAAGGAAACAGTGACTGATCCTGAGCAGAGGGTCCAGCTGTACAGAAACTTCTCCTAAATTGGTCTCAAGCTGCGGTGGGGCCCTCTGTGCTCAGTGTAGCTGCCACGAGGCCCCTCGCGCATGACTCCATGTCTCACTCTTCACCAAAGCTGATATCTTACTCATCTGTGTGTCCACGGCCCCTTGCCAAGTAAGGTATATCGAAAGCAGGAAAACAGGGAAATCCAGAGCCAAGTCTCAGGAGGTGAGAGAAGACAGCATGCTGAAGGGGCAGTGGCAGGCGGAAGAGGAGTTGCTTGTCTGGAGCCCTAGCAAGAAGGGAGGAGTTCAGTTCTGCAGCAGTGTCTCCTCCAGTTTCTTGAAGATGTGTAATGCTAGCCTACCATCCACCGTGTCAGCTGTATCAGCAACAAGGTGCTGTCGAACAGAGAGACGATAGGATACTTCAGGGAACGCTACTTGGGGGTTAGTAAGGCTGGCGTAGGGTCTTGAAGGATGAGTAGGAGTTTGACTAAATCGTTGGTTAAATATATCATGCTGTTTCTATTCGGAACAGAAATGATTGTGAAAGGCTCTGCTCAAAATGGAATGAATGATAGACTGAAAAGGGAAATTCGATATTCATTTCCATAGTTACTATTCATGCTTTTAAGTTACTTCATTTTAATACTCTATGTAAAGTCAGATAGTCAGTATTTTTGCAGGCATAAATGGGAAGTAACCCTAACAACTATAAAATATTTTAAAATTTTAAAAGATAAAGGAAGAAATCAAGTTAGTGAGAAAAACAGAAGAAACAACTTGGCAGTTTAGACATCTCCATCCACAGCGTACTAATCTATAGCAATAAAGTCTGGTATGGACATTCAGCTTTAGTGCTTAACTCTTACTTTGTTTTTAGTATTTTATCCAGAGTGCAACAAAATGAACTTTAGAAAATTACAACCTTAAAATGCATTGATAGATTTATTTTAAAGAATTAGATCATGCACTAGATTTGGTTTCTCCAGAAACAGACTCTGAAACAAAAATTGGGAAGCAAATAGGGTGTGGGAGGAGGTGCCCCGGGGAGCAGCGTTAGAGACAAGATGTGAGATTGGAGAGAGAGGAGAAGCCAGTGAAGGATCTGGCAATGAGCAGGTTACAGCTGTGGGCAGCTGGTCTCAGTCCTGCCGAGGATGCCCAGAAGATAGTGTAAGACCCTGCTTCAGAGAAGCCCTAGCCAAGGGGGGAAAGCTGGGCCGTGTAGAGTCCAGGACTCCTTTGTTCAAATCAGATCTTAAGTGGAGGCTAAAGTGAAAGATAAAAAAAGGCCCATTTCTGCCACCTGTCAGCCTGGACCATGGTTCCGTATCCACCAGTCCGTCCCTCCCGCAACCCTGATGATTTTCCTGAGAACCCAAAGATGCTGAAGGGGCAGGCGGGGAAGAGGAGTTGCTTGTCTGGAGCCCTAGCAAGAAGGGAGGAGTTCAGTTCTGCAGCAGTGTCTCCTCCAGTTTCTTGAAGATGTGTAATGCTAGCCTACCATCCACCGTGTCAGCTGTATCAGCAACAAGGTGCTGTCGAACAGAGAGACGATAGGATACTTCAGGGAACGCTATTTGGGGGGTTAGTAAGGCTGGCGTAGGGTCTTGAAGGATGAGTAGGAGTTTGACTAAATCGTTGGTTAAATATATCATGCTGTTTCTATTCGGAACAGAAATGATTGTGAAAGGCTCTGCTCAAAATGGAATGAATGATAGACTGAAAAGGGAAATTCGATATTCATTTCCATAGTTACTATTCATGCTTTTAAGTTACTTCATTTTAATACTCTATGTAAAGTCAGATAGTCAGTATTTTTGCAGGCATAAATGGGAAGTAACCCTAACAACTATAAAATATTTTAAAATTTTAAAAGATAAAGGAAGAAATCAAGTTAGTGAGAAAAACAGAAGAAACAACTTGGCAGTTTAGACATCTCCATCCACAGCGTACTAATCTATAGCAATAAAGTCTGGTATGGACATTCAGCTTTAGTGCTTAACTCTTACTTTGTTTTTAGTATTTTATCCAGAGTGCAACAAAATGAACTTTAGAAAATTACAACCTTAAAATGCATTGATAGATTTATTTTAAAGAATTAGATCATGCACTAGATTTGGTTTCTCCAGAAACAGACTCTGAAACAAAAATTGGGAAGCAAATAGGGTGTGGGAGGAGGTGCCCCGGGGAGCAGCGTTAGAGACAAGATGTGAGATTGGAGAGAGAGGAGAAGCCAGTGAAGGATCTGGCAATGAGCAGGTTACAGCTGTGGGCAGCTGGTCTCAGTCCTGCCGAGGATGCCCAGAAGATAGTGTAAGACCCTGCTTCAGAGAAGCCCTAGCCAAGGGGGGAAAGCTGGGCCGTGTAGAGTCCAGGACTCCTTTGTTCAAATCAGATCTTAAGTGGAGGCTAAAGTGAAAGATAAAAGCAGAACCTAGAGAGGTGAAACATTTCTCCACGTATTTCTGCCACCTGTCAGCCTGGACCATGGTTCCGTATCCACCAGTCCGTCCCTCCCCGCAACCCTGATGATTTTCCTGAGAACCTGCAGAGCTTCAGGGAGCATGGTTGGAAACATCTTGGCTTTGCAGAATGATTCGACCTCAAGCAAAGCTTGGAGTCCGCCAGAAGGTACTATCGTGGAGATTTATCACGTTCAACTTTTTACCTTCAGAAGAATTCTCAAACGTGACATTATTTTTTAGTTTCTGGAGGACCAAGTGTGAGTTACACCAGACTTGGACATAGTTTGTATAATAAGGAGTTACAGTTTGGACATTAGGACTTTGACAAGAGAGTACAATATAGGATGGGGTTTTCTTTGCAATTAAAATAAATTTGTAAGTTAAAACATAATCACTTTTTCTTTAGTTAAATCCAAGCCATTTTTATGCTACTGCTAATAATCCCAAAGTGTTCAGAAGAGTAGTGTTTGATTCCTGTTTTCCTTCCTCAGGTTTCTAATATTCAGGCAAGAACAGTTGTATTGTCCTGGGCTCCCCCCGTCGGACTTTCGTGTGGACCCCACAGCGGTCTTTCCTTCCCCTACACTTATGAGGTTGCTTTGTCAGACAAAGGACGAGATGGAAAATACAAGATAATTTACAGGTAATGTATATTTCCATGTGTTGTTCTCAGCGGCTAAATCGTGCAATTGGCATTATTAAGAAGAGGAAATTTAAAAACAAAGGAAAAATTTAATGGCTTTGCAAATGTTCCTTTAAATAGTTCTTTTTAAGAATTAGTGATAATTACAATGTCAAGAGTTGATTTTGTCCAAGTTAATTACTAATCAGAAATGACTTATATAGCCATATGGTGTTGGACAAATAAGTCGCTTGGTTATGTTACCTTGCCGGCATTGGACTAAAGAAAATTTTCCATTAATGTTGTCAGGGCAAAGAGTGAGTATGCTTTTTACTTTTTACATATATGATGCACTCTTAGGATCACCTCCTTTTAGAACCAGACCTTCTGCTAGGCTTATTTTTCAAAATTCTATAATGTGGTTTCCATTCACCTTACTTCTTATCCTTGACAGTAGTTTTCTAGTCTGTAGTGAAGCCTTTCATTTGGAGGCTATCTTAAATGGTCAAAAGTTTAGCACACAGAATACAGAATTATCCTCTTCCACTTTATGAGCTCCCAAATATTAACTATTCACATGATTTATAGTTGTGTTCAAAATGTGATAAAAATGATTTTTAGGGTCAAGTGTATTTCGTGATGACTGGGTACTGCTCAGATTTGCAGAGCAGGAAATTGGGCGTAGTCTGTTTGACCTGTCTGTGACTGGCCCCAGGAAGTACAGTACGGGCCTAGGGTAGCATGGTTCCACAAAGCCCACCTCTTCCTCTGTCAGACTGCTTTTCCCTCCGGACCCTGCTGCAGACCTTGCAGCCCCTCCAGCCCTGTTCCTTATTTTAACTTGCTCCAGGGATTTGTCTCCTTCTGGACAAAGAAACAGGGGAAAAACGGGCAAGGGCAGCCCATTAGTCACTCTCCCTTCCTGTGACTGCCCAGGAGACTGTCGTTTCTTCCTGGACTCCTGCAAGTGTCTCCTCAGGTGCCTCCAGCATCCAGTCTAGCAAGTGCTCCTCCCATCCAGCCTCCACACTGCAGAAACAAGTCAGGCCACGTCACTGCTCTGTGACCACACTGGTGCTTTTCCACTGGACTTAGAATGTAGTCCTAACCCCCGACTCTGTTGAGTACAGCTTTGGAAAGTCAGAATTGGTAGTGACCTTAACGATATACAGCACCATTTCCCCAAGCCTACCAAGAGACAGATTCTGTCTTTGCAAATGGTCGTTGGCCGCAGGAGCTAGAGTCCCATGTGCCCTTTAGGGCAAGCAGGTAACATAAGTGAGAAAGTAGGAAACTTGGGAATGAGGTGAACAGAAACACTGCTGTCTTTATTGAGAAAGCAGTAGCTGAGAACAACCTGAAATAGGTTGTTCCATAAGGGACTGTAGGCGGAGATTTGCAAATTCCTTGGAGTTTTTTTGGCGGGGGTGGGGCATAATGCTGAAAGTCTATTTTGTTTTGTGAACATTCCTAATGTTAAACTAATTGAGAAAATTCAGGGTAAATTTAAAGGTAAAATATAAGTCAAACAACAGAGCTATAGGCAAGGTGTAGACATTGATGTAAAAAATAGAACTTTACAAAAACATTTTTATTTGAGTAATTTTCAAACTTACAAAATGTTGCAAAAATAAAGAGATCACGGAATATGTGCATATCCTTTAACCAGATTCAGCTATTATTAACTTTTTACTCTTACTTGCTTTACTATTTGATTGTCTCTCTTGGTTTTTCTCTCCTCTTGATCTGTATTTTTTTCCTATTAGATTTATATATCATGGTCCTTTACTGCTCAATACGGCAGTGTGTTTCCTAAAATATTTTCTTAAATTGCTACAGTGTAGTGACCAACTTCATGATTTTACATTGATAACCATATTCTTATTCAATCCATCATCCACTTTCCCATTTTTTTGGTTGATTAAATAATGTCTGGTAGCATTTTTCTTCTCTAAAACAAGACCCATTCATGATCTGATATAGCAGCAAGTTGTCATGTCTTAATAACCTCCTTTAATTTGGAACACTTCCACCATATTCCATTGTTCTTTTTATTACACTGACTTTTTTTTTCTTACTGCTTTAATAAAGAAAACTTAAGAGGTATACATGTTTATTCAAAAACAAGAATGTTAAATATCACTAGCAGGGCAGTGAGTTTAAAAGTTTCTTAAATTATGACTGAATTTCAAGCATATAGAAAAGTAGAGAAAGTGGTACAATGAACCCCCAGATAAACATCACTCAGCTTTAGCAAATTTTTGAGACTTTGCACGTTTGAGTCATGTCCGTTGATCTTTATTATTATTAGTGAAGAATTTGGTAATAGTTCACAGGTAACAGATCAGTTTATACATGCAGAGTTCAGTAGAGGTAAACATAGACATTTTTTACATAATTTAAATGTTACCCTGGTGGCCCAGATGGTAAAGAATCTGCCTACAGTGCAGGAGACCCCCGTTCAATCCCTAGGTTGGGAAGATCCCCTGGAGAAGGGAATGACCGAGTGATTAACACGACATCTAGAAAAACTAACAGTGATACCTGGCATCATTTAATACTTAGACCATCTGCAGTTATCTTCAGTTATCTCAAAGATATGTGCTAATATTGATTTCTTCTCTTTGGAACCCAAATGGGTTAACTTACTGCTGAATTGTTAGGTCTCATAAGTCTATTTTAATCTAGAATGCTCTCCTTCTCATCCTTGTTCCTATAAAATTTTATATTTCAAAATTTATACTTAGATATATAAATATATTTAACTTTATATTTTAAAATTTAACTTAAATTTTTTTTTTAACATACAGTTGAGGTATAATGTTGGTTTCAGGTGTATCTCCCATCCTTTTTGTTTTAAAATTCTTGCCAAGCTGCAAAGAGTGGATCACTTTTTTTTTTTTACCACTCTGAATTTAACTAATCTGAATTTAATGTAATCTTCCACCCCTGTATTTCTCATAAGATGATAGTTAGCTCTGGAGCTTCATCAAATACAGACTTTTAACACCTGTGGGTTTTCGTCCCCCTGGCTCTATGTACTTCCTGTTCCAAGCACACTGGGAAGGGCCGGGAATTTTGGAACTGCCCATTGATTTTTCTTAACTTATTTATTTACTTTTTGAAACATAGAGGTTCTTTTATTCACAACACTTTTTTACTAGCGGCTTATAAAGAAAACTTAAGAGGTATACATGTTTATTCAAAAACAAGAAGTTAAATATCACTAGCAGGGCAGTGAGTTTAAAAGTTTCTTAAATTATGACTGAATTTCAAGCATATAGAAAAGTAGAGAAAGTGGTACAATGAACCCCCAGATAAACATCACTCAGCTTTAGCAAATTTTTGAGACTTTGCACGTTTGAGTCATGTCCGTTGATCTTTATTATTATTAGTGAAGAATTTGGTAATAGTTCACAGGTAACAGATCAGTTTATACATGCAGAGTTCAGTAGAGGTAAACATAGACATTTTTTACATAATTTAAATGTTACCCTGGTGGCCCAGATGGTAAAGAATCTGCCTACAGTGCAGGAGACCCCCGTTCAATCCCTAGGTTGGGAAGATCCCTGGAGAAGGAATGACCGAGTGATTAACACGACATCTAGAAAAACTAACAGTGATACCTGGCATCATTTAATACTTAGACCATCTGCAGTTATCTTCAGTTATCTCAAAGATATGTGCTAATATTGATTTCTTCTCTTTGGAACCCAAATGGGTTAACTTACTGCTGAATTGTTAGGTCTCATAAGTCTATTTTAATCTAGAATGCTCTCCTTCTCATCCTTGTTCCTATAAAATTTTATATTTCAAAATTTATACTTAGATATATAAATATATTTAACTTTATATTTTAAAATTTAACTTAAATTTTTTTTTTAACATACAGTTGAGGTATAATGTTGGTTTCAGGTGTATCTCCCATCCTTTTTGTTTTAAAATTCTTGCCAAGCTGCAAAGAGTGGATCACTTTTTTTTTTTTACCACTCTGAATTTAACTAATCTGAATTTAATGTAATCTTCCACCCCTGTATTTCTCATAAGATGATAGTTAGCTCTGGAGCTTCATCAAATACAGACTTTTAACACCTGTGGGTTTTCGTCCCCCTGGCTCTATGTACTTCCTGTTCCAAGCACACTGGGAAGCAATACTGTTTGTTGGCTTCCCTGGGATTGAATCATGTTTAGGAACTGCCCATTGATTTTTTTCTTAACTTATTTATTTACTTTTTTGAAACATAGTTCACATACAGTTATAGGTATACTGTATAGTGAATCAAAATTTTATAGGTTATGCTCCACTTAAAGTTACCATGAAATATTGGCTGTATTCCCTGTGCAGTATTTCCGTGTAGCTCATTTACTTTACACATAGTAGTTGGTACTTCTTACTGCCTACCCCTATCTTGCCCTTCCCCACGTTGCTTTCCCAGCTGGTAACCCCTAGTTTATTCTCTATATCTGTGAGCCTGTTTCTATTTTCTTTATTCATTCATTTGTTTTATTTTGGGGATTCCACATACAGTGTTTTTGTCTGACTTACTTCACCAAGTGGGACCCTCCAGGTCTATCTATGTTGTTACAAAATGAAGAATTTAATTCTTTTTTTGTGGTTGAGTAGACACTGACATTTTTGAAGAACACAGTTATGTCCCCCCACCCCCCGTCACCTTAAAAAACACTTTAATGGGAACACTCTTTATTTTATGTTGTTGGTTTCCTCCTGATTAAGGCAGGCTTCTTTTGCAACTTCTGAGCAAATAAATGGTTTTGTTTTGTGTAAGGCAACTATCGATTGGAATGTATCTGTGAGAGAGCTACTTAGTAGTATTGATATGTGAGGGAAGCAGATTGAGATTGCTTGAAGAAGCTGAAGCGGTGGAGGTTCTCACCAGGGTGAGTCTGGGAGCCGTCTTCAGTTGACAGCTGGTACTGTTATTTACACTCACATTTACCTGTGCTTATTCAGTTTGCTTGCTTTTTGCTGATTTTTGTGTAGTTACTTTGAAGAAGTGATAAAACATTTTGAATTTTATTTGTAAGTTAGCCTTGCCATTTTCCAGATCCCGAATGACGTCATTTAAAGGAATCTAATTTGCTAGGCCAGAAAAATGACAACGCCAAATAGGAAAGTTTATTTCTGATTTATGGTGGAAGTAGACATACTAGTTCCTGAATTGTTGTTGGTACACGGCTATGAGACCCAAATCCAAAACCATTTGAAACTGATACCATTGACTAACAGGTGATTTTTCTTTGCAGTGGAGAAGAATTAGAATGTAACCTGAAAGATCTTAGACCAGCAACCGATTATCATGTGAGGTGAGTACTGGAGAAGTCAGATGACTAGAATAAATAACATGCTTCTTTGTAAGAGTATTTGGTTGCCAGCACTTACCTAGTTAAAAGTTTCAGTGCCTTTGCTCATCAGCCATTCCTCAGTGTCCTGTTATTACAAGTTTTGAGACTGGGAGTCCACAGAAATGCTTCTGCTAACAGAAAAGTAGATGATACCTTGAAGAGAATCTTAAAATTATTTTTACAAGTAATTTTTATTTTATATAGTCTTCTAAGATCTGTTGGCTTAATATGTAATGTCTTTCTATAAACCAAATACATTTTTTTACCTTGGGTATACCCATTACCTTATTGTAGACCTTCCATGCAAACTGTATGTTCAGCCTGAATGACTAAATAAAGTCCTTTTCATGTTTCCAGTTTGAACCTTAAAAGGCAGTAGGTTTTGAAATGTCAAGTAATGCAGATATCAAAATTATCTCTAGCAAGAACTAATGCAGTTTGCCAAAACAATTCATATAGTGACATGTAGTCTGAAGTCTCTCCTGTGATTTTTCTGTAATCTCTTCTGTGACTGCTGTGGAAGGCAGGGCCTGCTAATTTTAGGAAGAAACCCAGCCAGCTGCTGACCTGTGAAGATGAAAGTACCAGGGCTCATCTGATTATTCAAAAATACCTCTAGGGCTTCCCTGGTGGTCCAGTGGGTAAGGACACTGCCTTGCAGCACAAGGGGTGCCGGTTCGATCCCTGGCCTGGGAAGATCTCACGTGCCGCGGAGCGGCTGGACTGATGTGTCCAATTTACCGAGCCAGAGCTCTGGAGCGCATGCGCTCAAAGCCGGTGCTCTGCTACAACAGAGGCCACTGTGATGGGAGGCCCACACAGGCCAAAGAACAAAGATGGATGAAAATAGATAAATGAAAGACCAATAGAAGTGGCCCGCCCACCCCCTTCCTCTCCAACCCGCACCTCCCCCCCCAAATACATGTATTTGTGGATAGGCAGATATCTTAATCTGAACATAATCCATAATGTCTTTTAAATTTTAAACTTTAATTTTACTTAATTTTTAATTTAACCAGAAATTCTAATTTTATCTAATAAGGTGAAAAGCAACAAATTCTCTCTCCTTCCTTCCATTGTATATTGTGTATATCAAGATTTTGTGATAGAATTGCAAACATCAAGCACATATCCTTTATTATACTTTCCAAAGGTTAGTTCACACCGCATGTTCCATTGTGGTGGAGCAGAGGCAGGGCAGCCTCATAGAAAGAATATTATCAGGGGGCTTGAGTTCTAGTCTGGTTCTCCCATGAATTGACTGCTTTAACTTTGGTCAATTCCAGAGAATCCATGCCACAATTTTCTCAGTAACAAAGGTAGAGAAAGTTAGGGTGTGTCTGGGTAATAATATCACTAGCTGCACAAGTGTTTAAAGCTATGTTTAAAGCAGTACATAAAAGAGCCGGGTTTTTACATTCGGTCATAAAGCGTGCATCTGCTTAGCTACCCCAGTGTTTAGATGAACTCTATGGCAACCATCTTTTCCCATTTGAATCAAAACTTTTGGATTTTGAGCCAGTTAGCTTCAGCCCAAACATATGGAACCTGTCACACCGGCTGTACAAACAAAAAGATTGGTGTAACTTGTGACGCTGAAATGACAATAGTTTAGCCATTCTTTCAACTGTCGACTCACCAGCAGACCAGAAAACCTCGCATCATAGAGGGAGCCGTGTAAATGTTCTCCACGTGACATTGTTAACACGAGTCTCCTTTCTCCCTTTTCGTGTTCACTGCCATTGCTTTACTAAAGATTTGCTTTATTAATTTCCTATTCATCCAGGAGCTGACATCTTTTTTAAAAGATTTAAATATCACAGCCTGCCCTTTATGTACTATTGTGTCTGTTGTTGCTCTCTGCTTCTTTTAAATGACTTTTCCAAAGCGTAAACTTCAGAGCACTTGCACATTCATTCTTTTTGCGTGTCTTACGAATACCTTCAGCTTCTGATCAGACCAAAGGAAGAAAGGATTCCCCCAAAGAAACAGGAGCATGAGGTGGTTATCATCTAAAGGCCTTGGACCCAGACTCCTTCCTCACACATCGGGGATCCCACCCTGGTGACACATTGGACACGCATGTGACACCACGCACACTCAGCCTAAGGCACCACCAGCTGTTACTTGTTCTAGCACTCGACTGGTCAGAGAGGCAGAAAAGTCTCCCTCCCTTTGGTCATGATCTTTTTCAAAATTTAAAAAAAATTCTTTCCTAAGAAAAATATCTACAAGTCCCAATTGTAGTCATTTTGTACTGCCTAGTCCACGGTCTATAGATCATTCATTCTCTTTCCTTACACTCTACAGCCTTTCATATTTCAAGCTAGAAAAGACTCTCAACCCCCACTTAGAGCTGGTTTCCTCTGCCTTGGATCACCTTAGGAGGCAGCTTGATGACCCAGTAGAAGGGCTTGGGGATACAGTGTTAATGGCTCAGTCACTTCCCGCAGGGTGTGTGATTAGGCCCTAGCCACATAAAAGAGCCGGGTTTTTACATTCGGTCATAAAGCGTGCATCTGCTTAGCTACCCCAGTGTTTAGATGAACTCTATGGCAACCATCTTTTCCCATTTGAATCAAAACTTTTGGATTTTGAGCCAGTTAGCTTCAGCCCAAACATATGGAACCTGTCACACCGGCTGTACAAACAAAAGATTGGTGTAACTTGTGACGCTGAAATGACAATAGTTTAGCCATTCTTTCAACTGTCGACTCACCAGCAGACCAGAAAACCTCGCATCATAGAGGGAGCCGTGTAAATGTTCTCCACGTGACATTGTTAACACGAGTCTCCTTTCTCCCTTTTCGTGTTCACTGCCATTGCTTTACTAAAGATTTGCTTTATTAATTTCCTATTCATCCAGGAGCTGACATCTTTTTTAAAAGATTTAAATATCACAGCCTGCCCTTTATGTACTATTGTGTCTGTTGTTGCTCTCTGCTTCTTTTAAATGACTTTTCCAAAGCGTAAACTTCAGAGCACTTGCACATTCATTCTTTTTGCGTGTCTTACGAATACCTTCAGCTTCTGATCAGACCAAAGGAAGAAAGGATTCCCCCAAAGAAACAGGAGCATGAGGTGGTTATCATCTAAAGGCCTTGGACCCAGACTCCTTCCTCACACATCGGGGATCCCACCCTGGTGACACATTGGACACGCATGTGACACCACGCACACTCAGCCTAAGGCACCACCAGCTGTTACTTGTTCTAGCACTCGACTGGTCAGAGAGGCAGAAAAGTCTCCCTCCCTTTGGTCATGATCTTTTTCAAAATTTAAAAAAAATTCTTTCCTAAGAAAAATATCTACAAGTCCCAATTGTAGTCATTTTGTACTGCCTAGTCCACGGTCTATAGATCATTCATTCTCTTTCCTTACACTCTACAGCCTTTCATATTTCAAGCTAGAAAAGACTCTCAACCCCCACTTAGAGCTGGTTTCCTCTGCCTTGGATCACCTTAGGAGGCAGCTTGATGACCCAGTAGAAGGGCTTGGGGATACAGTGTTAATGGCTCAGTCACTTCCCGCAGGTGTGTGATTAGGCTAGCCACGTGAACTTCAGTGACCACGCTTCCTCATTCATACAATGAGAATGATAATGATACAAATCTCTGAAAGATGGTGTGAGAGCAAGTGAGTTATGTGCAGATCTGTTATAAACTGTAACATTTATAGGTTTAAGCTTTCCTGGTGTGGCTAGTGGTAAAGAACCCACCTGCCAATGTAAGAGTCCCAAGAGACTGGTTTAATCAAACATTGGTGTAATCCCTGAGTTGGGAAGATCCCCTGGAGGAAGGCATGGCAACCTACTCCAGAATTCTTGCCTGGAGAATCCCACGGACAGAAGAGCCTGGTGGGCTACAGTCCATGGGGTCACAATGATTCAGACAAAACTGAATCTACTTGGCATGCACATGACATGTATAGATGTTGTTTTTAATTTTCCAAAGTTGTTGCAGGTTTCCACACTCTAAAAAGGAGCTTCATGATGCAGGTTCTTTGAACCAATGTATAGTTTGACAGTATCACTCACTATTTTACTGAGCTAAAAATAGATTATAATTGCTGCTGAAAATAGGAACAAAATCTCTTTTATGATGCAGTTAGTATTCGCTGAATCATAGTTTCAAAAATGTAAACTTTTATCAGCACAGTAGCCTCAAATGTAATTTTAAATTTAATAGTCACCTGTAAGGGCTCAAAGGGTTTGTGGAACTATTTCCTTACTATTCCACCACAGAAGTTCCAGAAGAATTCAATTACCGTACAGCTGCAAAATGAGCGTTTACATTCGTTGCCATTTTTATTTATTTGTGCATTAGCAATTTAGAAAGTGTTGCCTTAGAGGAAGTCTGGAGAGCCAGTGATGAAAACAGAGATGCTTCTTTTAGCAGCAATGTGCAGGCTGAATTCCCTTCCTGTTCGTAGCAGGGCACACTTGACAGAGGCCTGCGGAAGTCCCCGTCCAGATCACTCTTCAGTGGAATGACATGTTTCTTTCTCGGGTCCGAACGGCTCACCTAAGGCTCCTTTCTCGTTGCTTTTGGGTTTGCTGCTCTGATTCCATCCACTTCGCTTTGATTGCTTGATATCTCTATGGAGTTCTTTTTCTCATTCTCCCTTTTTCCTCATGTCAGTGAGAATTGTCTGAGTTCTTCAGTCAGATGCACAGCCATTTTTTCCAGTGGCCACTGTGGTTCCGTGGCACGGGGGATTGCACACTGGATTTCTAGAGCAGCAGTGTCTCGGTCAGGGACCTCTGTCATTGAGCTGTCTGGGGCTTGGGATCCGTCTCCAGGCAAGAGTAACTCTTGACTCCTACTTGCTATCACCTCGCTGTTACTGGGAATAATTTATTGAGAGACCAATGGCATCCTTGAGACTGTGCTATAGATCATGTGTCTGTGGTTGTTTAGATTGGCACTTCCCATGCCCTCTAGGCCAAATTCCACATTGAAAATTGTATTCTGAGACATTTCAGGCTTTAAAGAGTTTTTTTCCCCACTTTCTGGTATGTATCTTTGTGTCACTGCTCCACATATTCATCCACTTTTTTTTCTCCTAGTGATTGAGGAAAGTAATTTCTCAATAATTCCTCTATTATGTTGATTTTTAAAATGTAGGTGTCGAGTCCTGAGTTATTTTTATTAAAGTCATCACTTTTATGTTAGTTACCCAGTTCTTACATAAATTGCTTCTTTTGGTTTAATGTTGGTTGAATGTTTAAATGAAGTCAATTTGTAATTGTCAAAGTGTATTTATTCAGTACTACTATATAAGACATTGTGCTATGTATTGTATTGTACAGCACAATGCAGAATCGCCTGTGTGTGTGTGTGTGTATTGAGGAAGAAAGAGGAATCAGAAAAATCCAATAAAAACACATACATGTAAATAACATTCTGTTTTCTAATGCTTAGATGTAAGTATGCAGCTATACAATCACCAACATTTATATATTCATCTATTTATACATATGCCAAGAAAGGCACATTTCTCTCTTAACTGGTAATTTTATAATTAATACTGACATTGAAATAATCATTTTACATGGGAGTCAAAAAATTTATATTTTTATCAATTCTAGGATAATCAGAAACTTGAATGATGGAATTGATAGCAATTTCATGACAAAATTTGAAGCTGTTTTCCAGTCATTGGCATAAACAGTTTGGCAAAGATGTTACCCAGAGATGATATCATGTAATAACATTTCCCAGAAAAATTCTGTGACTGAAACATTTCCAAAAATATGGGGTTGACCCATTCAGTGTGGGGTTATGAAATAGGTGTTATTGACTAGAAATTGTGGCTCCTAGTGTGTTACAGATGTGCTGGAGGAAGTTGGAGACAAATTTCTGAAATTCTTGGAGCACCTGTTTCATAAGCATTTAGTCCATATTTAAACTGAAACAAATGTGAAAACCCAACATGGTTAATTACACTGCTAGACAAGCGTACTCTTTGCTGGTATAAGCACTTAAAGAACTGAATGCTTTGCTGATACATTTCACCTAGGACACTGGTCCTTCTCCACAGATCCTCCTATCACATGAGCGTCTTCAGAGACAGCACATCATCATGTGAGACACATTATTGCAACATTCTTGAAAACATAATGCCATTTCCAAAGACTTTTCTGTGAACATTAGTGGTAAAAATGGAGCTGATAGTTACTACAATTAGTGGCTTTCTATTTACTGATCAGTGTGAATTGACAGATGTAATCATAGATCATCATGTCAAGTTTTAGGTACTCTGTGCAACGTGCGGCACATTTATAATGCCACATAAAATGGATCTTGTTTCCTTTGCAGACAGATCTTTATGAGTATACAGCATGGACTCCTCATTTAGATAGATGGTAATGTTTTCTGAATCTAAAGACAAGGGGAATAATTCCTGGCGGCCTGTACAACTATCCATCCTCAGCCACCTCGGGTTTTCACTTGTGCAATGAGGTTCCCTCCTTCATCTGCCATCCACCCAGTCTGGCTGTTAGGAGCCTCCTTCCTTCATGTTTCACTAGCCTAATAAGTGTGGATTTGTGGCTCCAAGAATCTCATTAAGAAGACAGGATGATAACAGAATTTTGTTTAAGTATTGGTGATAGAAACAGTAATGGATAGTATTAGAACTAATATATCTTTTATGTATATCTAAAAAAAAAAAAGACAGGACACACTTGGGGCTGAGTCAGGTCTCCCCAGATAGCTAGCTGCAGTCTGCTGGTTCCTGGCACGCCCTTCCCTTCCCTCCTGTCCCCTGCTCTGTCGCCCGCATGGAGTTTTGGTGCTGTCTGTGTTAGTAGATGCTTAGGACTTGGTCTACCTGAGTAGAGTCTGAGCTCATAAGCAAATGCCTAGTGACCACAACATGCGATACTTTCCAGGAATGGAAATAAAGTAAAGAGAATTGGGTATAAGGCAGCTAGAGTCACCTGTGTGCCCGGGAGACAGTAGGGAGCCGTGGGAGCTCTGGACTGGCAGCACCTGCCACCCATCTTTAGAGGAGCTGCTCTCTGCTTCATCTGGTTTCTGTCCTTCAGCTCTGCACCTCAGTGTTACTGGCACTACTGCTTTTAAAGAGAACCCAGGGGTTCACTTTTTTTTTTTTTTTAACAAGAGATCTCCATATTTTCAGCATTGGCTTAATTTTTGTGATTTTATTTCTGAAGATTTCAGTAGTCAAAAGTGGACAGTAATTTAATGAACTTTCATATGCCTACCACCCAACTTTTTACTTGCTCGGTGCTTTCACTGACCCTCCCTCTCCCAGGTTATTTTCAAGTTAAGTCCAGACGTATTATTTCTCCTGTGAACCACATTGCTGTCATCACACACCATACACTCATCCAAAATAAACAAAAAAAAAATCGTAAGTTCCTTACTGTCTTTAAAAGCCAGAGACTGTTCCCATTTACTCAACTGTCCTAAAAATGAAGGTTTTGTTTCTTCAGTTTGTTGTAATTGGAATTCAGACATGGTCTGCCTATTATGTTTGGCCGATAGCTCTTAAATTTCTTTTAAGCTATAGGTTTTCCCTACATCCCGTTTTTCTCTTCTTGTAATTATCTGTTGGAATAAAATTTTTCTGTCTGAAGAATTTTCCACATTGTGAATTAGGCTGATTGCATCCCGGTAGTGTTGCTTAATGATGTTCTCTCCACATTTCCTATAAAGCAGTGAGGAGGCTTAATCAGACACAGGTTCAGTTTTTCTGGCAGGGATTTTACAGAAAGTGGCATGGTCTCTCCTTGGGAGCACATGATGTCTGCTTGTCTCTTGTTTTGGTGGTGGTTGCCTTTGTCTTGTAATTCATAGGCGAAGGTAATATTTGAACACTGTATTCTTTCCCTCTCCCTGCACATGTTTTGGGCCAAATACAACCCATGAGCCATCAGTGGGAGAAGTCAACTGATCTCTTAAAGTTCAAGCTGGAACTCTGCTCACGTCTGGAACATTATGTGATTCATTTTAAGTAACTTGCTCCCAGTGAGCCTGTCATGATGAATGGAAATGATCTTGCCAAATCTGCCATTCCATTTTCTATTATCATTTTCCTACTTAGAGTGAATGCAGGAAAGGAGCATTTCTTTCATCAGGTTGGATGGAGAGCATCCTAATGATAAGCATCCTTTGTTTGGATCAAATGTCACGGTGTACTCCCCTAAGGCAAACAAGTCCTGCACCCAGTAAATGGGTACTTCACCTTTTAGAATGAAGGGAGGGCATGTCTGTTAGTACATCTGACGTATATGGCCTCTATAAATTTTTTGTGGTGGACTTTGAGGAAAAAGGATTTTAAAAATCAGATACCTAGTTAGGTCCTTCCATGATGTTATCTTTAGCTGTTGTTTATTCATTGAGCAGAGTGAGGGGAAGTGGATTGTGGGTGTTTAGAGAAGCATAATTGCAGGAGGAGTAAGGACAGTGGGGAATACGGGCTAGCAGTTAGATCTCCATGACCGAGTACAGTTGATCCGACTTTCCAGCTGTGTAGCTTTGGGAAGTTGAATGGACTTCTCCAGTCTGAGTGTTCTCCTGTCTTTAATGGCACCAGGTTTGATGTATTGACCAATTCTGAAAAGCTTAATGCATGCATCTTTTTTGGCAGCAAAGATTTCTTTGTTGTCTTTTTGAAAGAGTATGTTTTCTAGTTTTTTTTTTTAATCTCCAGTATTTTAAAAAAGGAAAAGTAGAAAGGAAGATGATAAAAAATCAGCATAATCCTATTTTATGCTATTTGAAAAGAGTGTAGTTTTATAATAGTGTGTTTATATGTTTTTTTCTTCACAACTTCTCTGGAGAAATCAGGTCCATATGTTGAGTGTTGAGCCAGGCATTTTAATGTGCACAATGCACATCTTTAATCTTGACTCCAGGTGTAAGAGTTAGATGCTCACTTGGATGAACTGTACCTGAACAGTGTTTTTATTGAGTTAGAGAAAGATGCATTTGGCAGTAGCAAGCCTGTTTCTGTGTGTGAAATGTCCATATCTCTGCCTAAATATCTGCAGTGTTATAAACAGTTCAGAGATGGTATCTTCCTTGTTGCTTGTATTTCCACCTCTCTCTCTCTTACACAGTTTGTGGACTTTCATCACTGCTTCTTGTCTCTCTCCTTCCACCTAACCCTTAACTGTACTTTTAGCCTTAATTACAGACAAAGTCAACCAGAAAGTGACTTGATGGATTTTAGAATATGTTTGGAGACCATTTCAGGGAATGACGTGTCCTCATTTAGCATATTCTTCTCCAGTCCGTAGACTCTGCCTGTCTTAGTTGGGGCTGGGCAGTTCTGACAGCTAGCGGGAGAAGCATGTTGCCTGTTGGAATGATTTTCCCCTGAAAATGCTGACCATAGTTAGGTCAAAACAAGACCAGCAAATAAGAGTAAGGGTCATGGTGTGTACTATGTGAGAAATTCTGTTCCTTTGTGGAACGCCTGGGGCAAAGCAGAGATAAAAAACCTCAGTCTTCCGTGATGGGCCTCTGCCGCTGACCGTATCTGTTTCTCTGTTTGCAGGGTATACGCTACATACAATTCTGTAAAGGGGTCCTGCTCTGAGCCAGTTAGCTTCACCACCCACAGCTGTGCGCCCGAGTGTCCCTTCCCGCCTAAGCTGGCACACAGGAGCAAAAGTTCACTAACCTTACAGTGGAAGGTGGGTAACACAACATGTCAAGAATGTTCTGGAGTCTGTAGCCATTTGAAACAAAAGAGTCTACTTTGGTGATGGCATGTTCTGCATTTTGACCATGTGAAACAAATTATTGTCATATCACACTTTCCTATCTGTGTATACATTGAGCAAAAGTATGGAAGAGGGAAGTGGGAAATCAAGTTTTAGCTTTCTTTGTGGGGAAATCTCTTTAGGGTCATGAGCATTCCTTTATGAATGTTATAAGTACTTAAGATACCTAAGTGTCATCAGTTTCTAATAGTGTACCTTCAACAGACATTTAAAGACTTGAGTAAAAAGTTTTTGTGAGGAAAGGTTTAGAGATAAAGTAGATCGGTGGGTCTGTTGGCTTCTTTCAGTGATGGCTCTGAAATCTAATATTTAAACCTGCCTTGAATGTTTAGTGTTCTAAACTACATTAAGGTTTCATGAGTTTTTACCAGTTAGACCATAGATCAGTTTGGGTTACTGTTTTTTAGCATCTGAATTATGTAGTAGTTTTCATGATATACATTTTTATGTGTAAAAATAACTCTTGTGAAAGAAAGGCTTTTTATGTGTATTATTAACTTATCAGTCATGGTTGTATATTTGTAAGAAAGTAGATTATGTTATCAATCTCTATAATGATTATTTCTATTGATACTTTAGAATAGAGTTCAAAATATAAAATTTATCGAAGTCAAGATAATAAAGATTTACGGTACTGGGAAGGAACACTCATGTGCAAAACAAGATGACCAGGGAGATGCATCATTGGTGAAGAAATACATTGTCCTTTCGCTCTTAGACCAGAGGCTCCAATTTATCCTGGGCCTTGATTACAGCCGTTGAGCATAGTGGTTAGCAACAGAGCGTGGACTTCTTCTGTAGACCCTTCTCATAGCCAGTGGTCAACATTGAGCATGTTATTTGGACAAAGGCAAAGTTGTAAAATCTGAACTACTTTGTTTTCCTTCCTGGCTTCCAGGGATAATCCAGGTCAGTGATTCCCCACATTTTCAGAGTCTTAACACCCAACTGGTGGTCATTATTATTTAAGTCCTTGGAGCATACACATCCTCTTTAAAATGTGTTCTATATTTACACATATCCATATGTAAATACATCCTAAGGAAAGAATTAAAATCTGTTTGGTTTGGAAAATCTAAGATAATCTTTAAGATTACCAGAGGGACCCTGGGGTCTTATAAACCTAAAGTTGGGAATCACTGATACATACACTCAGCCTAAAACCTGGGTATAATCCAGGACTCAGGCAGACCAGCAACTTCAAAACTAGGAGTAAAATATTTCGCATTTTCTTTCTGCCTTTATTTAGTTGTAAATCAAAATCATATTATTGTGCCATTCAGTTATGTGCAAATCTACTTTGAGTTCTGGATTCAGTTTCATTTTCATGTCCTTAGAACAGATTTCCTGATCATGGGACTCCAGCTGGGGGCAGAAGGACATGGGGAATACGCTCTGCTTCCCACCTGTCCTTGAAGCCACCAAGACACTGTGAGAGGACTCGGGATCCTCTAATGTCACCTTGTTAGTCCAAAGCAGGAAATAAAGCAACACAAACACTGATGTCTGTCCCCACCCTCAAGGAACTAGAGACTGACTGGTGGGGCGGGGCACCACAGAGGAATATATGAGCATCCTAAACACAGTTCTTATCTTAGAAATGGGTTCTCAGCTAAAGCTTTGATTTGGTACATTATTTGCCCTTTAACTATATCCCTATACATTCGCCTAAATTGAGTTCACAAAAATCTGAAATTATGGTTTAGTAGAATATATAACACTTACTTGTAATTGGAACTTGAGACTCCAAGGTTATAGGACTCAGAAGAAGGAAGGAAAAGAAGGAAGAAAAGGTGAGGTAGAAGAGTTTATTAATTACCTCCTATTTACTAAGCCCTGATGATGCTTTATTATTAACAGCAATAAAGCAACAGCTGTTTTTACTGGGTGCTTCCTATATAAGACCAGGACAGTTTAGTAAGGGATTTACTTACATTCTCCCAGTCAGTCCTCCATCACACCCATGCCTTCTTAAAATCTGAACTACTTTGTTTTCCTTCCTGGCTTCCAGGGATAATCCAGGTCAGTGATCCCCACATTTTCAGAGTCTTAACCCCCAACTGGTGGTCATTATTATTTAAGTCCTTGGAGCATACACATCCTCTTTAAAATGTGTTCTATATTTACACATATCCATATGTAAATACATCCTAAGGAAAGAATTAAAATCTGTTTGGTTTGGAAAATCTAAGATAATCTTTAAGATTACCAGAGGGACCCTGGGGTCTTATAAACCTAAAGTTGGGAATCACTGATACATACACTCAGCCTAAAACCTGGGTATAATCCAGGACTCAGGCAGACCAGCAACTTCAAAACTAGGAGTAAAATATTTGCATTTTCTTTCTGCCTTTATTTAGTTGTAAATCAAAATCATATTATTGTGCCATTCAGTTATGTGCAAATCTACTTTGAGTTCTGGATTCAGTTTCATTTTCATGTCCTTAGAACAGATTTCCTGATCATGGGACTCCAGCTGGGGGCAGAAGGACATGGGGAATACGCTCTGCTTCCCACCTGTCCTTGAAGCCACCAAGACACTGTGAGAGGACTCGGGATCCTCTAATGTCACCTTGTTAGTCCAAAGCAGGAAATAAAGCAACACAAACACTGATGTCTGTCCCCACCCTCAAGGAACTAGAGACTGACTGGTGGGGCGGGGCACCACAGAGGAATATATGAGCATCCTAAACACAGTTCTTATCTTAGAAATGGGTTCTCAGCTAAAGCTTTGATTTGGTACATTATTTGCCCTTTAACTATATCCCTATACATTCGCCTAAATTGAGTTCACAAAAATCTGAAATTATGGTTTAGTAGAATATATAACACTTACTTGTAATTGGAACTTGAGACTCCAAGGTTATAGGACTCAGAAGAAGGAAGGAAAAGAAGGAAGAAAAGGTGAGGTAGAAGAGTTTATTAATTACCTCCTATTTACTAAGCCCTGATGATGCTTTATTATTAACAGCAATAAAGCAACAGCTGTTTTTACTGGGTGCTTCCTATATAAGACCAGGACAGTTTAGTAAGGGATTTACTTACATTCTCCCAGTCAGTCCTCCATCACACCCATGCCTTCTTAGAATAAGAAACGAAGCACTGCAACTTATGTCAGACCACATGTGGCAGACAGCTAAGCTGGGCTTCTGTGTAGCTCTGGTGACCCAGCTACCTTTTGCTGGGGGAAGGTCACCACAGTCTTTGGGGCTCTGACTCTTCTCCTGGGAAAAGCCAGGCCCAGGCGTATTTGTGCTTGGAGACCACTAGGGTGGTCTTACCACCCTAGTGCTGTGAGGGGCCCCACTGTAGCACCCACATGGGGCAGGTCTGACCTTAACAAAGCTCTCTTTTCTCCAGAGTCCTTTGCTCCTCTTCCCATTGTCCAAAGTCTGCTTTCTCAGTGAGGTAGATCTCAGCACTGTGCTTTTAGGAGAAAAGCAAATGATGAAACTTCTCTTGGCTAATGTGCTAAGGGATAATTACCCCTGGTACTGTCTCCCGGAGATCCCAGGTTTCTCTCTCTCTCTTTTTTAAAAGGCCAATCTTAATGCCACAGAAAGCTTTCTAATCTTAAACTCTTTAAAACAAACAAAAACTGTATGGGGAAAGTTACAGAAATATAGGCTCTGCACTCTTAAACATAGATGGATCAGCTTTACCTTATCAGACTCCAAGTAGTTCCTGTTGCTCTGCTTTTTTCTGCCTCTACCCTTGAAAATTTAAGTGCCTCTTAAACGTTTTATCCCCAGAGTAAGTAGGACACCATGTGGGTGTAAAGGTAGGGGTTATGGGCAAGGCAGGCTTGGCTGTTTGTGGGATATGATTTATTAGTAGTGAAGGCTCTCCTTCCTAGGTGACTTGTGTTAAAATTGGTTTGTGGTAACGTTTGGCCAAGGAAATGCAGGTGCTATTGAGGGTTATTGCCCTGTGGGAAGAGCTTTATAGGACTAGCATGGGCAGTGCATGTGAACCAAAGAGCTCAAAACTTTTGTCTGTGAACAGTTTTCTCTAATCTCCTTTTTTTTTTTTTTTTTTGTTTAGGCACCAATTGACAACGGTTCAAAAATCACCAACTACCTTTTAGAATGGGATCAGGTAATCAAATTTTCAGTTTAGTAAGGGATTTACTTACATTCTCCCAGTACCTCCATCACACCCATGCCTTCTTAGAATAAGAAACGAAGCACTGCAACTTATGTCAGACCACATGTGGCAGACAGCTAAGCTGGGCTTCTGTGTAGCTCTGGTGACCCAGCTACCTTTTGCTGGGGGAAGGTCACCACAGTCTTTGGGGCTCTGACTCTTCTCCTGGGAAAAGCCAGGCCCAGGCGTATTTGTGCTTGGAGACCACTAGGGTGGTCTTACCACCCTAGTGCTGTGAGGGGCCCCACTGTAGCACCCACATGGGGCAGGTCTGACCTTAACAAAGCTCTCTTTTCTCCAGAGTCCTTTGCTCCTCTTCCCATTGTCCAAAGTCTGCTTTCTCAGTGAGGTAGATCTCAGCACTGTGCTTTTAGGAGAAAAGCAAATGATGAAACTTCTCTTGGCTAATGTGCTAAGGGATAATTACCCCTGGTACTGTCTCCAGGAGATCCCAGGTTTTCTCTCTCTCTCTTTTTTAAAAGGCCAATCTTAATGCCACAGAAAGCTTTCTAATCTTAAACTCTTTAAAACAAACAAAAACTGTATGGGGAAAGTTACAGAAATATAGGCTCTGCACTCTTAAACATAGATGGATCAGCTTTACCTTATCAGACTCCAAGTAGTTCCTGTTGCTCTGCTTTTTTCTGCCTCTACCCTTGAAAATTTAAGTGCCTCTTAAACGTTTTATCCCCAGAGTAAGTAGGACACCATGTGGGTGTAAAGGTAGGGGTTATGGGCAAGGCAGGCTTGGCTGTTTGTGGGATATGATTTATTAGTAGTGAAGGCTCTCCTTCCTAGGTGACTTGTGTTAAAATTGGTTTGTGGTAACGTTTGGCCAAGGAAATGCAGGTGCTATTGAGGGTTATTGCCCTGTGGGAAGAGCTTTATAGGACTAGCATGGGCAGTGCATGTGAACCAAAGAGCTCAAAACTTTTGTCTGTGAACAGTTTTCTCTAATCTCCTTTTTTTTTTTTTTTTTGTTTAGGCACCAATTGACAACGGTTCAAAAATCACCAACTACCTTTTAGAATGGGATGAGGTAATCATATTTTCATGTTCATCCATCTAAAAACACCTTTCAAAAATGAAACTGCTGAACAAATGCCATTTTATTCTTTTTTGAAGATGTGCTAAACACATGGAAAAAATAATGTAACTAGAGAAAAATTTAAACCAATCGCTATTGTCTATGGAAAATGAAAGTGGACTGAAGTAGAGTGAATTGTGCATTCAAATACATTTACTTGGCTTATTTGCAAGAAATGCCACTGAAAGAAAAGACAGAGTGTGACTACTCTGAAGGCCTTAGTATCTGGCCAGGCATTAACGGGTATTTAGAACTGACTTCTTTGTTATCTTGACTGCCCAGGGCCAGCCTGCGTAGATTGTGTCCATAAGCAAACCACACTGTGGCCTGAGAAGCCTACTTTGTGTGTGCTTTGAGTGCCCTGCCCTGCTGAGTGCTATTGGGAGCGGGACGGGACAGCCCTGGAGGTCTCATCTACCCACATGTATTCACCCCACCAGCTAGAGCATTCTAGAAGAGGGCCACCTTTGTTGTTTATGTCACCAGAGTCCTTGTGTGGTGTCCATGGTGAAGTCTCAGAGTCAAGGGCGCTCTCTGCTGAATGGTGACCTGTATTCTTCCAGCCTCACTAGCACTGCACAGAATCCCAGGCCGGAAAAACTGGTTGCAGAAATCTTCTGTTTCTAAAAAACAACAATGCTATTCCTATAGATTCTAATTCTGTTATTCATTTTGCTCTCTTTCTGTGATTGAGCTAACAGACAAAGGATCTGAAATATAGGAAATGTGGAATTTGGGGCACCATACAAGTTAACTATGGGCAAGGCAGGCTTGGCTGTTTGTGGGATATGATTTATTAGTAGTGAAGGCTCTCCTTCCTAGGTGACTTGTGTTAAAATTGGTTTGTGGTAACGTTTGGCCAAGGAAATGCAGGTGCTATTGAGGGTTATTGCCCTGTGGGAAGAGCTTTATAGGACTAGCATGGGCAGTGCATGTGAACCAAAGAGCTCAAAACTTTTGTCTGTGAACAGTTTTCTCTAATCTCCTTTTTTTTTTTTTTTTTGTTTAGGCACCAATTGACAACGGTTCAAAAATCACCAACTACCTTTTAGAATGGGATGAGGTAATCATATTTTCATGTTCATCCATCTAAAAACACCTTTCAAAAATGAAACTGCTGAACAAATGCCATTTTATTCTTTTTTGAAGATGTGCTAAACACATGGAAAAAATAATGTAACTAGAGAAAAATTTAAACCAATCGCTATTGTCTATGGAAAATGAAAGTGGACTGAAGTAGAGTGAATTGTGCATTCAAATACATTTACTTGGCTTATTTGCAAGAAATGCCACTGAAAGAAAAGACAGAGTGTGACTACTCTGAAGGCCTTAGTATCTGGCCAGGCATTAACGGGTATTTAGAACTGACTTCTTTGTTATCTTGACTGCCCAGGGCCAGCCTGCGTAGATTGTGTCCATAAGCAAACCACACTGTGGCCTGAGAAGCCTACTTTGTGTGTGCTTTGAGTGCCCTGCCCTGCTGAGTGCTATTGGGAGCGGGACGGGACAGCCCTGGAGGTCTCATCTACCCACATGTATTCACCCCACCAGCTAGAGCATTCTAGAAGAGGGCCACCTTTGTTGTTTATGTCACCAGAGTCCTTGTGTGGTGTCCATGGTGAAGTCTCAGAGTCAAGGGCGCTCTCTGCTGAATGGTGACCTGTATTCTTCCAGCCTCACTAGCACTGCACAGAATCCCAGGCCGGAAAAACTGGTTGCAGAAATCTTCTGTTTCTAAAAAACAACAATGCTATTCCTATAGATTCTAATTCTGTTATTCATTTTGCTCTCTTTCTGTGATTGAGCTAACAGACAAAGGATCTGAAATATAGGAAATGTGGAATTTGGGGCACCATACAAGTTAACTAGTCTCTGTGGCTTAAATTTAAGGGCACTGCAAGATTCAAGCTTAGGCCCAAATTTACTGGTCCAGAGTGGTAAAAATATTTTAACCCAATGTAAAATGAAAATGGGTGCAATTCTCATGATGAAATCTTGATGTGGAAAGGGGGCTCTTTAGCACTCTTTGCAGAAGTGTATTTTCCCATCTGGGTTGCATCTGAACAGCTAGGGTTCCAGGTTACTGCAGACAATGATGTATTGTCCCTAGGATTCTTGTGAATAGTTCCTATGTAAAGACTGGTGAAATCTCAGACTTAATCAGTATATTTTACAGATTAGGTGGATTTCATTTTTAAAGCAGCTTGATTGGAAAGTGAAACCATCCCCTATGGCCCTGGTAGTTGAGGTTTCATATGGAGATAAAGATTTCTGGTAAAGAGGAGGCGTTTTTCCTCTCACATGCCTTCTCAGAGTACAGCACTGTGTGTGTGCTTGGGGGTCGGCAGGAGAGGAAAGGTGGAGCATGCCTGTGTTTTTGCTGCTGCTTTGCCTTGGACCATGGCTTCATAAGTTAAATAAGGTCAGAGAAGCTGGGCGCTTGAATGGGAAACCTCCAAGGAAAACTCAGGTGCTGCAGGAAATGGTAATGGTGACTCAGTTGTTGGCCGTCTTCCCTTTGAATTGAAAGTGTCCTGGTCCCATGCTGGGAGGAGCATGCTACAGCCTCAGAGGAAATGGGGAAGCTCTGTGTAATGACCACTTACAATCAGTAAGACCCACTGTGGACTGGTGACTACAGAGTGTGACGCTGTTTCACTGGGGCCTTCTCCTGCCTTTTCCCTCCCTGCTCTCCTTCCATCAAGTCCTCACTTCCATCCTAATTCTTTCCCTTTCCTCTTTATATTCCCTCGCACCTTTGGATTTCTACCCGTGTCAACTCTGGTGAGCTTTCCTGGAGATTTCAGGCTAATTGACTGTAGGCCTTCTGCCAACGCAGGAATCCTTTTATGACCTGTGTCTTAATATTCTTCAAGGGAGAAAAATCAAATGTGCACACAGAGCACGCCATCTGACCAGAGGGAAGTGGAGCACATGAGGTTCTGAGTCTCCCTCCAAACCCTTCTGCTGGTGGGTTCTGAGCCAAGCGCAGCTGCTACCAGGTCTCCTTCCAGACTATGCCTGGGGCAGGGAGGGCGGGAGGGGTGCAGAGGGGCAGGAGAGCCAGGCAGGCTTCGACTGGAGTCATTCGCCCGACACCCAACCGTCTCCAGACCAGAGCTTAGCTCGCCTCTCCCAGCGCCACACACCCCTGGCCTCTCAGGCACCCAGGGGGCTGTAAAGACTAGAGTGCAGGGCAGCAAGGCCGTAGGGTGCTCAGAGCAGCAGATCCCTGCCGGAGGGCAAGCAGGTGGCCTTCAGTCTCGAAGAAGCTTGTGTTCAGGAATCACACGTGCCCTTTTTCTGCTGGGGCACCTGGTCTGACCGTCAGTTTGGATGAGGTGACCCTATCCACATACACGCTGTGTATATGGCATGCAGTGTATGTGGTGTCCGCATATTTTTATCATATCAGCACTGGCTAGTCCCAGAATACTTTATCATTTTGCTTAATTTTTAGTCACTGTTCCATTAAAATCGTCAGTGTAAAATTCTGACAATGCTTGTAAACGAAGAGCACAAGGCCTGGAGTGCAGCTGTCAGGTTCTAGAAAAAGGCCTTTGCGAGTGAAAGGTCAGTAGCAGAGGGCCAGTGAGCACCCCACCTGTATTTCTGCCTCCCCTGGAAATGTTCTGCTGAGTTGACCTTGGGGAAAGCCACCGCAGTCGATAGCAGAAACCACCTGCTGGGCTCTGAAAGCAGGTGTGACCCTAATGGGGAACAGAAAACAGAACTTTGAGGCCCAGGGAAAGGTGACCTGTCCTCTCTTCTAAGTTCTTTGTCAATAATGTCACATCTCTGTTCACAGATTTCACTTGAAAGTTACTCAGTCATAGTTCTTCAAGAGGGCTGGATGCCTACTTTTCTCCGTTAATAATTATGCCTAGACACTCCCTTAATTTTTCCATCAATGCAGGAAGTAACCATAGCCATGAGATGGTAGTGAGCAGCTGAAAATGGAACACACAGTTGTCACTGGCTTTTCAGTCACAGTCTTTGGTTTCCATTTTCCCCTGAAACAGACCAGTTTTTATAGCTTGGAAAGGACGTGGCCACGTCCCCATGTTGGGGTGACTCAGATGAGCTGTAGTGTGAGTTCTGCTCTCAGATGCTGTTTTAACTTGTGCTGTACAGAAATACTAACTGGTGCTATTAGCCCGTAGTTCCTCAGTGCACACGCCATCTCCTAAGACCTTGCTGTGAACATGAGGTATGGATTCACGCTGATGGGTTCAGTGACGTGATGTTCACCCAGGGAGAACTGGGTTGTTTCTTCTGCTTCGTCTCTCACTAGTCAAACAAATAATTCAACCCCCAGGGCTCAGCTTCTCCACTTGAAAAATAATGTCTGTCATCTCACAGGTAGGTTAAGATTGAATGAGCTAGCTTGGGCAATGAGAGCTTCTGTGTAATGATTATTGCACATCACCAAAGCACATTAACGCTCAGATCTGTGGTAGGAAAAGTCAACAAATATAGAGAAATTGTGTGAAAGAAATATGACATTTTTTCTGTCAGGAACTTATACAGGAGCCCCGAGGTTAATGGCTCTGGCTTAAATGAAACAAAAACGGATGTCAGTGCTATCCACAGATGTTAATTTGCCATTAGCTTTGCTTCCAGACATGACATGTTGGGAATAGTCGAGAGAACCACAAAAACAGCTTCGTGGGAATGTGACTAGTAGTGTTCCCAAGAATCTCCTTCCCATGTGACTCAGCTCGCCCCAACAGGAATGTCACATCCTGCTTTCCTGGTGACTAATGAGTGAGCACAGCTGTCAAACCCAGTAGACGGAGAAAGAAGTAAATACTGTAGAAATCAAGGGATACTTTGAAAATGAACAGAAAAGGCCAGCAGCCGGTAGAGTCCAGAAGCCCTGGGGGGGCCCCAAGGCAGCCAGGCCGGGCTCAGCAGCCCCACTGCAGAAATACATCCACCCAGCCATACATCCCTTCATTCAGGGACCGAGCTGGCCCCATAAGGAGATGCTCGGCTCCTGATTTACTAATCGAATTCCTATTTAACTTGTTCAGTTACTAAGTCGTGTCCACCTCATTGTGACCCTGGGGACTGCAGCACGCCCGGCTTCCCTGTCCTTCACTATCTCCCTGAGTTAGCTCAAACTCATGTCCCTTGAGTCAGTGATGCTATGCAACCATCTCATCCCGTTTCCCCCTTCTTCTGCCTTCAATCTTTCCCAGCATCAGAGTCTTTTCCAATGAGTTGGCTGTTCACATCAAGTGGCCAGAGTACTGCAGCGTCAGCTTTGGCATCATTCTTTCCAATGAATATTCAGGGATGATTTCCTTAAGGATCAACTGGATTGATCTCTGTGCTGTCCAAGGGACTCTCAAGAGTCTTCTCCAGCACCACAGTTTGAAAGCATCAGTTCTTTGATGCCTGTTTAACTTAGGTGTTAGCATTGGTGATCTTTCAGAAGGCTTCATGGCATGAGTGGATTTGCACATGGTGTTCCTGGTTAGGCAGCAGCCCTTCCTGGAGGAACCATGGCATCCATAAGCAGAGTGACTTACCGAGTGGATGGGGAGAGCCTCGCCACAAGTGCCGCTGTCTCTGGGAGCCCTGATGCTGCAGTGGAGAACCCCAGGAGGACCAGTGTCCACTCCCCTGCCCAGCACCAAAGTCTGATTGAAAGTCAGGGGAGGGAGCCTCTCGCCCAAAGCCCCTGAGCGCTTCCGCTCATTCTCAGGAGAGAGGGGTCACAGGGCCCTTTGTCATTTATCCATCAGAAACCATCTTTTACAGAAGAGCCAGATCAGTGAGCTGGCAGAGTGACAGTGTTTTGCCACATGACACATCTTCACTGCCTCCTCCAAGGGTGGTTTCTGAGAGCCGGGGGAATAGCTTCCTCTACTTCACCATCTATGGAAGGAAAGGAGGCAAGGAAGGATTTAGTAATTCGGAGAGGTCTGTAGATAGCAAAGGCAGGGGAGTGTTAAAAGGAGCCTTTCTTTCAAGGATCTCAGATGTCTGCACACTGGAAGCAGATTCTCCCTGCTTCTTTGTCAGTTGCCACATGTGTTTAGGAGGGAGGTTTGTGTAGGGCCGCAGATTTGGTGGGGAGCTTCCAGCTGAGGCTGTGTCACATAGGTGCATCTTGGTCCTCAGCGCCCAGTTTATCAACTCCTTGGTCCTGCTTGTTAGTTGCCAGCTACGTGTTGGCCACCTTAGACCTTGGTTAGGTGGTGAACTGAAGCCAGCCAGCCCTGGTTTGTCCCTTGTGTAGGCAGCCTGTTCTGAAATCACTCCCTCGCTCCTCCTCTCCATTCCCTTCATTGGGCCAGTCTCAACACATCGATCTGTTCAGAGCACCTGACGTTTGGCAAACCTCTGTATTTGGAGCAGTATTCAGGAACATTATATTTTAAACCAGAGGATCATCCTAGACGATTTCAGGTAGCCAAGCCTCTCCCGCTAATACAAGAAACTAGTGTACCGGGGAATAAAATTCACGCAGTATGTATTTTGTGTCATGCCGTCATAAACTACCCTACCCTACCCACTTTTCTTACCTTTGAACATTTCCTCTGTGCTAGAGTGGTCAGTGAAATGAAAGAGAGGCATCACCAAGGGGAGAGTGAGGTTTGGCACTAAGAACTTTGGCATCCACCCACCTCCCTGCTGAACCCCATTTTATATATGGTTATGCTAAACACTTACGTGCTTTTATTTCTCAAGCCAACATTTATCTTTGATGTTGCCTAGGGTTGGCCAGCTCTGGAACGACTTCTAAATATAGATGTACTAGCAGACTAAATCTTCGAGCCTGGCAGTAGTTCAGTTGGCCAGTGCAGCCTCTTTTTTGATTTGATTTATCGTTGATGTTTCTGACAGATTGAATTGTGCTATTACAGAGAGCCCAGAGTCACTCAGCCTGTGTCTGGATCCAGCGACCATGGGCCCTGAGTGCCTGACACCCGAGTGTCAAGTGCACGTCACTTACAACCTGCAAGAGAAGGTCAGGAGAGCAAGAAAACAGCAGGAGGAGTACAGCTCTCATGACCACAGGTTGCTGGTTCACCATGGATTCTAGCACCCTTTTGGTGGCCATTCTCAGTTTCTTGTGCCAGGAAGAGAAACAGGAAGGATCATTTCCAGTCTCTTAATTTGAACGCAATTGAAAATGTCAGCCAACTTCATCTATTTTTTTTTTTCATTTTTATTTTTAGTTGGGGGATAATGGCTTTACAGTGTTGTGTTGGTTTCTTCCATAAGATAACATAGGTCAGCCCAAAGTATACATACATCCCCTCCCTCCTCTGACAGGTTATCTACCCCAGCTCCCATCCCACCCCTCCAGGTCATCACAGAGCACCAGGCAGAGCTCCCTGTGCTGTACGGCAGCTTTGAGTAGATAACGTATGTTACATATGGTAATGTATGTATGTCAGCGCTTTAGTGCCAGGGTTGGAAATACCACCTTCCAAGTTTATTAGCACAAGCCAGGGGATTGGAGATGATAGCCAGGGCAACCACGTTCCCTGCAGAACTACGTTCCCTGCAGTAGTCTACAGCACTGCTCCTGGCAGGAACATACTGTGGCTTGAATTAGCAGAAGCATGTGTACGTTGTATTATAGAATTGACCATGAATGTGTTAAGAGTCTTAGCAGGAAATAAACCCATTTTAAGGATTCATCTTCCCAAGTACCAAGAACAGCTTTATAAAGATACTAAGTTAATAAAGAAGGAAGTCAGATTTGAAAAATTATTTTTGTCTGTTTTCAGTTACATAGTTCTACAAATTAACACCTACACTTACGTGCTTTTATTTCTCAAGCCAACATTTATCTTTGATGTTGCCTAGGGTTGGCCAGCTCTGGACGACTTCTAAATATAGATGTACTAGCAGACTAAATCTTCGAGCCTGGCAGTAGTTCAGTTGGCCAGTGCAGCCTCTTTTTTGATTTGATTTATCGTTGATGTTTCTGACAGATTGAATTGTGCTATTACAGAGAGCCCAGAGTCACTCAGCCTGTGTCTGGATCCAGCGACCATGGGCCCTGAGTGCCTGACACCCGAGTGTCAAGTGCACGTCACTTACAACCTGCAAGAGAAGGTCAGGAGAGCAAGAAAACAGCAGGAGGAGTACAGCTCTCATGACCACAGGTTGCTGGTTCACCATGGATTCTAGCACCCTTTTGGTGGCCATTCTCAGTTTCTTGTGCCAGGAAGAGAAACAGGAAGGATCATTTCCAGTCTCTTAATTTGAACGCAATTGAAAATGTCAGCCAACTTCATCTATTTTTTTTTTTCATTTTTATTTTTAGTTGGGGGATAATGGCTTTACAGTGTTGTGTTGGTTTCTTCCATAAGATAACATAGGTCAGCCCAAAGTATACATACATCCCCTCCCTCCTCTGACAGGTTATCTACCCCAGCTCCCATCCCACCCCTCCAGGTCATCACAGAGCACCAGGCAGAGCTCCCTGTGCTGTACGGCAGCTTTGAGTAGATAACGTATGTTACATATGGTAATGTATGTATGTCAGCGCTTTAGTGCCAGGGTTGGAAATACCACCTTCCAAGTTTATTAGCACAAGCCAGGGGATTGGAGATGATAGCCAGGGCAACCACGTTCCCTGCAGAACTACGTTCCCTGCAGTAGTCTACAGCACTGCTCCTGGCAGGAACATACTGTGGCTTGAATTAGCAGAAGCATGTGTACGTTGTATTATAGAATTGACCATGAATGTGTTAAGAGTCTTAGCAGGAAATAAACCCATTTTAAGGATTCATCTTCCCAAGTACCAAGAACAGCTTTATAAAGATACTAAGTTAATAAAGAAGGAAGTCAGATTTGAAAAAATTATTTTTGTCTGTTTTCAGTTACATAGTTCTACAAATTAACACCTACATTTAGGCACATTTTAACTTTAACAATTAGTTGCGTGTTATGAAACAAGTCACACACTTTTTATATACTTAGGAACCATTTTTTCCAGTAGGCAGACCTCTCTATCTGTAAATTGATGTTTCCATGGAAATGTTTTTCTATTATGTGTTGTAAACAGATACCAGAGGTAGAAACACTATTACATGGGGAGGTCCTTTGACAGGTTATTTACTTTGCTCACTCCTGAGGCTTTAGGCTGTGCCATACCTAAGCTGTGTCCCTAAAGACTTTTGCGTGTCTATATTTAAAAGTATCCCCAGGGTTTTTTGTTTTTTTTTTTTTAAAGAAACAACTTTGGAGATAGCATTTTTAAAAAGCTTAATTCTCTAAAATGTCACTCTAAGATGAAATGACTGCATTGCCATTGATTAGCAATTTTGGTTGATCTCTTTATTATCTAGGAATCTTGTTACATTTTTAGCTTCTACAGAAATGATTTTAAAGATCTGTTCAAAGAAATGTTACCTTGTTGATGAGCTTTGAGGGGCAAAAGCACATTCTAAGTGCATGTAGAAAATGAGAGTCCTTTATTCAGGCCGATGTTAGACATTGGTTGTATGTACAAGCACACTCACTTCTACTCCCTTACCTCCTGGCTATTTATATTTATAGTGCAGGAGGAATTTGTAAATTTGTTGTGAAACTTCATATCATACACAGAAATGAACATCAAAATAGATGAGAATAATATTGCATAACAAATTACCTTAAAATTTGATGCCTCAAGCAGTCACTTTCTTTTCTCATGGATTCAGAGTTGGGAATTTGGACAGGGCACTGAAGGATTAGCTCGTCTGCGTTCCACAGTTTCTGGAACTGCAGCTGGGGGGGCTCATTGACTGGAGGCTGGAACCTTCTAGCGGAATCCTCATTCACAAGTCTGATGGTCATTGCTGGCTTGAGTGGGACCTCCTCTTGGGCTTCCTTACAGCACGGCAGCTTCAGGGGAGCCAGCATTACAAAAGTGAATGTTCTGGGTAAAAGGCAGGAACTTCATCACTTTTTCAGACCTCTCCTTGGTAGTCACACACAGCTTCGTTTCCATTCCATCTGTTATGACAAGAGTCATAGGCTCTTCTCACTGATGGGGAAACAAACAATGTTTAGACATGTTTAAAATCATCAGCATGTGACATAAAGTTCTCTTCTCCTCATCTATTGATCTTTTCCCCTTTACCTATGTGAAGCACATAACAGTGTTCTAGGTCCGTGCTCATTTGCTTCAGTGGTGTCTGACTGTGGCTCCATGGACCACAGCCCACCAGGCTCCTGTGTCCATAAGATTCTCCAGGCAGGAATACTGAACTGGGTGGTAATGCCCCGCCTCCAGGGCATCTCCCAGAACCAGGGATCAAACTCATGTCTCCTACATCGAACTGTCGGGGAAGCCAGTATTTTAGGCCCTGTGCCCTCAAAGGGTGTAGATTTTGAGAGTACAACATAACTCTCTTCCTGCCCCTGCCCTCCCCGTAGTGTTCTGGGAAGAGGAAGGCAGAGAGATGTGCCCCAGAGACGCCGCAGTAGGATGGGACCCAGACCCCATGCCCTGACGGGGTGTGACTCGGTGGTGCACAAACCCGGCTTTTCTCACGAAATATATGGGAGAGGTTACTGCCTGCCCTCTCACTGAGGCGGGGGAGGAGAATGGGGTGGCACGAGAAAATGCACTCCTGCCAACTGAGGTCTCTGTCTCACTGCCACACTCCGTGTGTCCTCCTCCTCTGGGGAACTCCCGGGAGGTCAGCAGAGTGACCCCCCACTTTGAGTGAGTTTATAAACTAATAATGTTTATAGTCTTTAACTGTGAGCTCAATAAGAAAGAAAAATACTCCAGTAGCTAGTAAAAAGGCAGAAGATAAAATGAGAGAATAAAGAATATATTCCTTAAAATAGTTTAAGCCTTTTATTTATAATTTACCCCCAGATTTCACTGTAATGAGGGAAATAATGTTTGAAAACATCTTTGTCCCTGGAGTCTGTATTAACTCATCTTGAAGACAGTTTCCAAGGCTGACTCACTGTCTGCTGTGTAGCCACAGGGGATAGGTTTCACCCACTCCCCACACAGCCTTCTGTCACCCCTGCTGTTCTGAGATCAGATCCTTCCGCGGTCTGGTGAGAAGCGGGCACTCTTCAGAAGGTAGCGAGAACTTTGCGGGACCTGAAGGAACTGGACTCTGATTATTATTAAGGCTTGTGACCAAATGTGTTACCCTTCTCCCACAGGAGTGGGAGTGAGGATGGAGTTGGGCAGGTGTGGGCAGAGTGGAGCTTTCTGAGTGGGGGATGCCTGGGGCTTGCCCCCAAAGATGGCGTGCCCGCTCCCTTGTCCCTGCTGCCCCATACTGTGTGAATGCAGAACTGAAAAGAGGCCCTTGTTAGCAAGGATTAGATAAACGGGATGTCCTGACTAGGTCCACAGAACTCTGATAAAGAGTTCATAGGGACGAGGCCATGCGGAGGGATGGAGATTAAGCCCATCCAGTGGAGTCTAGAATGTAGACACTACACGTAGTACTTCTCTTCAGTGGTAAGAAAGGCGATAGAGACGAAACGGGGAGCTTGGAACTGCAGAAAGACTAATCTGATATATGTTGTGTACATGATTCAGCTGCTGGCACATCAAGTGCTTTTATGGGGAGCAGTTTTAACCAGAAGTGAAGGACAAAAACCCTGGGTTCTGGTGGAAAAATAATCCCATTTGTCTTAAGGCCCAGGGTGATGAGCAGGTGCTCTCAGCTTAGGTCTGGCTATAGGATGATGCATATTAGTGAGAACTGTGAGCTCATTTGAGTGAGACGAGGAACTCAGCTGGAAAAGAAAGCAACCTGGGTTTGTAATGCCTCACTCTCCGCCAAAGCGAGCACCTTGTCGTGTATTAGTACATAGTTGGTTTGTATTCTAAGATTTCTTCACGTTCTAGTAAAGATTAACCTTGTCCTTGAGTGAACTCAGTGTGCATGGTAGGGAAAAGCATTTGGGCATGCCCAAGATAATGAAATAAACAAGTCGGGGAACCCTAAAAATCTGCTGTTTTTTTGGTTTGTGGACACTGGCAGTAGAAAATTAATCCAGAACACGCTGGGGCTCCATGTCCAGTGAGGTCAGGAGTCCCGTGGCTAGGGCTGTGCCAGGACCATTGTGGTGTGGGCTGCTAGCCTCCTCTCAGCTCCTACTGGGTAAAGTTTCCCTTCCTTCTCCAGGAGATGACAAACGCCAGCACTCGTCTCAGGAGGTTCTGGTCCTGTGTGCTCCGGCACTGTCCATCTATAATCTTCCAGGACGCAGAGTCAGGGAGCTCCTGGCTGTCCATGCCTCCGCTCTTCCTTCACAGAGTAGCCAACTCCTCAGCTTTTGAGCTCTCCTCTCTGTGGCAGCCCGCACGTGGTCTGGCAGTGGTCATTGAGCAGGACAAGGCCTCCACCACAGGTGTCCCTGTCACCTGGGTCTGACCACAGTATTGAAGACAGCAGGCCTGTAGTGTGGAAAGATGGTCCATTTCCGTTAGGACCATGTTTCTGTAGGAAATTTTGCACAAAGCTAACTTTAACTTATTAAAAAGTAAGTTGTCTTTCCAAGTAAAGCTGTTATGTTTCGGTAGTCCTGTGTGCTTTAAAGTAGATTTTATTAAAAGAGAGAACATGACATAGGTTATAATATCTCAAGATCATTTGGAGCCATGCTACCTATCGAATATCAAAGTTATGATTTACTATTTGTAAAACTTTACTAACGGTAGTGGCTTGGACATACTTAATTTCTGATAAACAATTGCATTATTACTCCTGTCCATTCTCTGAATATTTCAGTCTTCTAAGGCATTCTGGGTTTTTTTAGCCCTATTTTTTTTTTTTTAAAGATTTATTTATTTATTTATTTTGGGCGGGGGTTGGGGAGGGAGGAGAGCGGGCAGGCCACTTCTATTGGTCTTTCATTTCTCTATTTTCATTCGTCTTTGTTCTTTGGCCCGTGTGGGCCTCCCATCGCTGTGGCATCTGTCGTTGCAGAGCGCCGGCTCTGGGCGCATGCGTTGCAGAGCGCCGGCTCTGGGCGCATGCGCTCCAGAGCTCCGGCTCGGTGATTGGACACAGCGGTCCAGCCGCTCCGCGGCACGTGGGATCTTCCCAGGCCAGGGATCGAACCGGCGCCCCTTGCACTGCAAGGCGGTGTCCTTACCCACTGGACCACCAGGGGAAGCCCTAGCCCTATTTTTTAATCCATTTCTGACAACAAGAAGAGCTGGATAATATTTTGTTGATAAATGCTGTTTGAAACCTGGGACCACGCTTGGTTTACAGACAGACTTTTCACTTTGCCTGTACCTTTGGCTGTGTATGTACTCAGTTCCCTAAGCCTAAAGCCATCTGAGAACCAGGCACAGTCTTCCACGGAAGACTGGAGGACTCAGGCACCATCCCACGCCAGAGCCCAGGCGCTCTCTGTCTTTACTGGCTAACCTCTCAGCCGTAGATTGCCCCTGCACTACAGACTCTTGTGAATATTAATTTTCTTTCTTCCCATGTATCCTATTTATCCCTGTCACCTGGGTCTGACCACAGTATTGAAGACAGGCAGGCCTGTAGTGTGGAAAGATGGTCCATTTCCGTTAGGACCATGTTTCTGTAGGAAATTTTGCACAAAGCTAACTTTAACTTATTAAAAAGTAAGTTGTCTTTCCAAGTAAAGCTGTTATGTTTCGGTAGTCCTGTGTGCTTTAAAGTAGATTTTATTAAAAGAGAGAACATGACATAGGTTATAATATCTCAAGATCATTTGGAGCCATGCTACCTATCGAATATCAAAGTTATGATTTACTATTTGTAAAACTTTACTAACGGTAGTGGCTTGGACATACTTAATTTCTGATAAACAATTGCATTATTACTCCTGTCCATTCTCTGAATATTTCAGTCTTCTAAGGCATTCTGGGTTTTTTTAGCCCTATTTTTTTTTTTTAAAGATTTATTTATTTATTTATTTTGGGCGGGGGTTGGGGAGGGAGGAGAGCGGGCAGGCCACTTCTATTGGTCTTTCATTTCTCTATTTTCATTCGTCTTTGTTCTTTGGCCCGTGTGGGCCTCCCATCGCTGTGGCATCTGTCGTTGCAGAGCGCCGGCTCTGGGCGCATGCGTTGCAGAGCGCCGGCTCTGGGCGCATGCGCTCCAGAGCTCCGGCTCGGTGATTGGACACAGCGGTCCAGCCGCTCCGCGGCACGTGGGATCTTCCCAGGCCAGGGATCGAACCGGCGCCCCTTGCACTGCAAGGCGGTGTCCTTACCCACTGGACCACCAGGGGAAGCCCTAGCCCTATTTTTTAATCCATTTCTGACAACAAGAAGAGCTGGATAATATTTTGTTGATAAATGCTGTTTGAAACCTGGGACCACGCTTGGTTTACAGACAGACTTTTCACTTTGCCTGTACCTTTGGCTGTGTATGTACTCAGTTCCCTAAGCCTAAAGCCATCTGAGAACCAGGCACAGTCTTCCACGGAAGACTGGAGGACTCAGGCACCATCCCACGCCAGAGCCCAGGCGCTCTCTGTCTTTACTGGCTAACCTCTCAGCCGTAGATTGCCCCTGCACTACAGACTCTTGTGAATATTAATTTTCTTTCTTCCCATGTATCCTATTTATATTAAACTCTGTGTTATCCGTGAATATTTTCTTTTATTTAGGAGCTTCTCACATTTGAAATATTTTAACCTCCCCTCCTCAATTTTTTGTTTGTGTATACCCAGTGACTTCTAAAAATTCACCAGTAAGATTCACTTTTTCAACTCTGTGGAATGTTGGTGCTCCTATACCTTCATAGTCTACAAATACTGTTTCTTAAAACCTGATTCTAGACTTCCATCAACTCTGGGTCATTCTCTGTGTTCTTGAGGTCCATGCATATAGTAGGATATCTTGGAAGATATTAAAATAGAAAAATGTGGCATGATTTACCTGAACAAGGTGCAGTTTATTTAGTAATTATCCTTGATACTGAAGTAGGAACATTTTTTAAATGTTAGTAATATAGGAAAACATCCTGAGGGTCACAAAATGCCTCTCTCTCAGTTCTTTAATGAGCCTCAGAGCTTGGGTCCTTTAAAATAAAAGTCTAGTTACCATCATTGAGGCCTCCCCACTCTTTTTTCTCATTTTAAACCACAGTCTGGTTTTCACCATATTAAAGCAAATTAACCTAGTAAGGAACAGACTGGCTTTTATTTACTGGCTGTAGTTCTAAGCACCAGAAATGGGCAAAGGAGACCAAACAAAGAAATAGGAAGAACGGGGCATTGAAGGGGAGCCAGCCTGGGGTTTGGAAGGGAAGGGATGAGGTTCCGTGGCGGCAGGATGTGCCTTTCTTGCACTGTTTACGCTGAGCTCAGAAATAGAGGAGGGAAGAAGGTGGATCACGCTACTGCCTGAAATGGATACAGAACATGCCAGCGTGTGCAGTGCATAGTGTGTAATCAGACACTGGATGCCATTATGCAAATGTATGCATAAACGGCTTTCCTATGAATAAATTGTCTGCAGTAACCTTAACACTCAAGGTTAAAGTAAGCATAAGGGCATGGTTTGCCAGCCACATTGTGACTTTGCTCAAGCAGCAGCAGAAAAGCATTGTGCTTCAGTGCCCCTTCCCCTGAGCGCCCCCATCTTTCATCATTCCACCTGACTGGACATTGAGCCCTTGACTAGATGAACTCTAGCTCTTAAAGACTGTTCTGACTTCTGCTCCCTTCCTTGCAAATGATACCACCTTGCTTGGGGGAGGGGAGAGTTGAGAAGAGTTTGAGGATGAATGTGGCATGGAGTTTTTTCATCTGTTCAGCCTAGTGATACTTCAGGCTAGTTGTATGCTTATTTTTAATTATTCACGTAGAATTTTTTTTTCTTTTTAGTAGTAAGCATTTGGAGGCCTACTTAAAAGGAAGGAAATGCCTTAGGAGAAAAATGTGCTTTCTTTCTTTTTTTTTTTGTTTTTTTTTTGTAATAAAGAGCTTCAAACATATTTCTAAAAGTCATGGGCTTGGCTGTCTGATTAGAATGTTGAGATTCATCCAGTATTAGCATGTGGCTTTTCTTTTGCCTGAACATAGATTAATTTAACAAAAAAGAAAAAAAGTGGATTTTAGGAATGAAATACTCCAGAAAACTTCTGATATGAGTATCCCATTCCTCTGAGTAAGGCACGGAGTGGTTAAGGTTTTCTTTTCTTAGCCCTATTAAGAGAACCCACTGGAGGGTTTTCTTTCTTTCTTTCTTTTTTTTTAAAGATTTATTTATTTATTTATTTATTTTGGTGGGGGTGGGGAGGGAGGGGAGCAGGCGGGCCACTTCTATTGGTCTTTCATTTGTCTGTTTGCAGCCATCTTTTTTCTTTGGCCCATGTGGGCCTCCCATCGCGGCGGCCTCTGTTGTTGCAGAGCGCCAGCTCTGGGCGCATGCGCTCCAGAGCTCCAGCTCGGTAGTTGGACACATCGGTCCAGCCGCTCTGTGGCACGTGGGATCTTCCCAGGCCAGGGTTCGAACCGGCGCCCCTTGCACTGCAAGGCGGTATCCTTACCCACTGGACCACCAGGGAAGCCCAGGGTTTTCTTTTTACTTCAAGGAACTTGAAGCATCATATAAGGCTAAGAATGCATTAAAAATGCAGACTCATAAGAAGCTTAAGAATAGCTATAATACACATAGATGAATTCAACTGATGTTCCAAGTGCTTGTCAGACACTCAGTTCAACTCTGCAAGCCTTGGTAGAACTCCCAGATTACCCAAAACACTGCTTTGAGTCCAGATCTGAACAAGATTTCATCAAAGGCATGTGTCCAGTATTTAGGAATGAGTGGACAAGCAGCTCGCCAGCCGGAATATACATGTGTGGGCTTGGGAGCTACCACAAGGCAGGCGAGGCGAGAGAAGAGAGAGGCGGAGGAGGACATTTGTGACCTGCAGGGCTGTATAGACTGGTCCTTGGGTGCTGGGCCATCTGGGAAAGGCCACATAGTTCCCAAGCTAGCGATCCTGTGAGGCCACAGACTCTCTCTCGTGGGTCAGATCGGGCAGTCTGACCAAGTGAGGAAGAAGATCTGAGGAATTGTAATCCTTAACTTGAGCATTGCCCCGTGCCTGAAAACAGCCTTTTCTGTTTGTTGACCAAAGACCTCTTTAGAAATACCATAAGTAATGTGCATTACCTGTCTGAGTAACAGGATTGTCTCTAGTGCCTTTGTGTTCAGGACGGCCTCTCAGTGTAGAGCACTTTGCATCTCTTTGCATCTCTTTTGTTCATCCAGACTAGGAAGTTAACAGTTATTCAGAATGCCCCTTCATTTTCTCTCTCGTCTCTTTCCTCAATGTGCACTGTGTCATTGTTTTCTCTTTAGGGGAAAAGGAACAGTGGCTTCAGACAGTGCTTCTTCGGGAGCCAGAAGCACTGCAAGTTGACGAAGCTGTGTCCAGCCGTGGGGTACACGTTCCGGCTGGCTGCCCGCAATGACATCGGCACCAGGTATGGCACGTCCCAGTCCTTGTGCCTTTAAGCCTCTGGGGGTGTTCCAGAGTCTTCCTCTCACGTTATTGAAAGGCGAGGTCCCCTGCCCCCTCCACACTCTGCCAGTGGGAGATTTTCCAAAAGAGAATCCTAATCAGAGGCTAGAGGGCCCCTTGCAAGGTGACAAATGCTGTCTCTGCAGCCTGGCAGGCTGTAATGCGGAGGCCCACTAGGGGTCTCTGAGAATCAAGAGAAAGGCAACCACAGGTTTTGAAAGGAATCCTCTGAGGACTTTATTTTTCAGATCCTGTGCCTTTTTCTTTCATCACTTTAGCAAGCTACTCATTCCGTTGCCTTTTTCAGTTATGCCTGAGTATTTCCTGATACAAAGAAAGAGTTGCTGGGCCATCCATTGTTGTCAAGCCCAGAAAGATAACTCACTAGACGAAAACCTGGACTGGGTAGGACTCAGGGTTTGCCTCCAAGCTGCTAGCAAAGGGCAAGACCAGGTTTATGGTGCAGGATCAATGGATTCAAGGTGTTTTGAGAAGACCATATTTCAGTTGCACTTCCTGGGTAGCTGTTGATTAAAGGAAAAATACTTCCCTTTCATCACTGCTTGTTGAAAAATCTTCTTAAAGGTTCAGCACATCATTGGTCCCAGCCTTCCTTCCAGCCTAAAGAACTTCTTAAGATCACAGGGCTTCAGTCCCCATCCCCTACCCGTGATAGTCACGGTATTTTTGGAGTCCACTGGTTGAAAGGCTTCTGCAGTTTCAGGATTTGGAAATGAATTATAAGCATCCACATACTTTTGGGAAACAGCGGCATACATATTTGTAGAACATTTATTTCATCAGCAGACACTTGTGTGTCCTCACACTGATTTGATGCTTCCTTGGTAGCTGTGGCTCATGGCTGCCCACCATCACTCTGTGCTGGGTGCTTTCTCCTGGGTGCTTTTGAGGAAAGAGACATTTTTAAATACATTGTTCTGTAACAAGCTTTCCTAGTAGGAGATGACGTGGGGGATGGGTGGATTGGGGCAAACCAAAGTCGCTGTGGGGACTCTCATGCGGAGGATGCTTGCCCGCCTTTGCTCGCTGAACCTGTCAGGCCACAGATGTACGAACTTAAGCAAGTTGCACAGCAAGAAGGCTTGTCCCTGCCCTTTTGAAATGCCAAGATTCCTCCCGTGCTCCAAAATGTGTCTCTCGGGGTCTTTTTCTCTCCAGCGGGTATAGCCAAGAGGTGGTGTGCTACACGTTAGGAAACATCCCTCAGATGCCCTCTGCGCCACGACTTGTTCGTGCCGGGGTCACGTGGGTCACCCTGCAGTGGAGTAAACCGGAAGGCTGCTCACCCGAGGAAGTCGTCACTTACACCTTGGAAATCCAGGAGGACGAAAACGTGAGTCTGGCTCGTGGCACCCTCTTGTGTGTGTTCCGTCAAGTCAACTTTATCATAGCTATAGGGTACACTGTGAAATTAGATTCGCCACCTAAATTTGAAATACAGCTCTTAATTTCTACCACTGTGACCACCATCAGAAACCTGTCCTTCGACAGTCTTCCCCATCTCAGTCAATGGCACCCCTGACCTTTCATTTGAGGCAGCCAGAAACCCACGGCGTCATCCTTGACCTCACAATCAGTCAGTAAATCCTTGTAAATCTCCCTTCAGAAGTTCCCCAGAAATCTGATCATTTCTCAACATCTGCACAGCTACTGCAGTTTCCAACCACCTCGTCTCGCCCCTGAGTTATCAGAGTGGCCTCTTAAGTGTTTTCCCTACATGCATCCTCACCGTTTGTTCTCTACACGAAGCCAGAGTGATCCTGTTACATACGAATACGTCCCGTCAGTGCTCTGCTGAGAACCAACCCTTCCCGTCTCGGTGCCTCCCCTTCTCTTCCAGAGGAAAAGCCAGTGCTCTTATAAGGCCTTCCAGGTCCTCCGCATGCAGGGTCTTGATCACCGGCCCTGTTCCTGCCGCTCTGGTCTCGCCGAGCACACGAGCGGCGCCCTCCTGCTGCGTCTTTGCAGTTCCTGTGCTGTCTGGCTTGCGTGCCTCTTCATGTATCTTTGCATCACTTCCCTCATTTCCGTCAGCTCTCTTGTCATGTGTGTAAATAAAGAGCCCTTCCCTGACCACCCTGTACCACAGCACTGTCTGGGAGAACTTTCTGTGGTGATGGAGATGTTCTGTGATTTGTGCTGCTGTCTAATAAGATAGTGCCTAGCCACACACAACTCTCGCTTGGCCTGTGGCTGTCAGCCCACAGAAGTGAATTTTTCATTGTATTTAATTTAAATCAGAAGAGCCACACGAGGCTGCCTCTCTGACCCTGCAGAACTGTAGAAAACTGTGCTCCCTAGCTCCGTCACTCACTCCATCCTCTTACCCGGCTTTGTTTTCCATCTCCTAGCACGTAACATGTGTTCCGTGTTTGTATGCAATTTTTTTCAAGTTTTCTCCAGCTGTCCTATAGTTTCTGATGGGCAAGACTTCACCTGTTCTTGGGCAGTGCTAAACTTGTGGAGTGTGGAAGAGAGCCTGGTGTATCAGAAGTGCTTTGAGCGGGGGTAGATGAATGGGTGGATTGATGGATGCATGCATGACCGAGAATACTGTTGTATAAATTCCATACAGTCAGCTGTCAGTGAGATATTTATCCCATTGAAGGATTGTATCTTCCGCATCCAAACTCTCCTTTCCACCTTGGCCAGAAGGGGACAGAGTGTCAGAAGCCCCAGCCAATGTTTATTGCATAGCACATTGCAGCTCGACACTGAGGGCCTCCGTACAAGAGCCTTGTTTCATGACAGTGTTGTTAAATAATTTTTTTTAACTACCTGCTGCTTCATTAATTTGGTAGTTAGTTTCTTTGTTTACAATGCTTGTTGAGTAACCAGAGAAAGTTTGCTCTTTGTGAGAAGTATATGGTGGCATCTATTCCAAAGCAAATTTACATTCTCTCAAAGAGAGAGGCATTGGTCTCATTCACATTAGTGTGAGTCTCACTATAAAAGTGCCCAGATCCAGGACAAATTGTGATGTGATTCAGTTAAATTTTTACTGAAAGCACCACGGGATGCTGGCCTTCTTTTTGCTGGAGGTGCCAGACTTCTAGCCCACTGTAATCCTACATACAAGGGAGTTAGTGCCCAAATTTTATGATACTGATGTTTCTTTCTGGCTTTGCCTTTTCAGGATAACCTTTTCCATCCAAAATACACTGGAGAGGATTTAACATGTACTGTGAAAAATCTCAAAAGAAGCACACAGTATAAATTCAGGGTAAGTCAGTCATTTGGGTGCCTGAACTGCTTCAAAGTGAAGCTATTTTATATTTCACCCCTTTATAATTTTAAATCAGCTGTACAGGTTAAAAGCTTTTTAACCTGCAGTTGATACTTTTAAAGTAGCATCTGTAAAAATACGCACCATACTTTAATTTTAAAACCCACTTTGGAGAAAGAAATCTGTCACTGTAATGTGCTGTAATAAATTAGGTAACGAGGCTAGATGCCCTTGCCAGGAAGACCTCGGCAGGCGCCAGCACACCTGTCTCTCTCTGCACTTCACACCTTTCTGTTCAGAGTTTTCTTTTCATCAGCTTTCCCTTTTCTCTATTGTCCTGTGCTCTTCTGCCCATTTTCATTATCTCAACCCTTGCCCTTTTTCTCTTATCTACCTACCCCAGCCACCCCATTAGGCTCTGGTCATTACCAACCACCGCTAATGTCACCGTGGGATGTTATGGTGTAGCGGAAGACAGCTTGGCCATCTCATTAGGAGAGAGGAGACGGCAGGCTGCCTTCGTGCTACCATGCCGCTTACTGATCCTCACACAACACTATGTTCTGGTGTGACTGTGTGTTTTGGAGAGATGTGGTTTCTTCTGACTTTCCCTTCCCTTCTCTTAGCTTGTGAGTCAGATTATATTATTCAACTTGTTGTAGTCACTCAATAAAACGTTGTCAGATTATCAAGTGGAATGGGTGACTGTTAAAGGAAAATAATAGTTTTTGATATTTTAAAAACCCTTATTATAATTCAAACACAGGCTGAGACCATACTATACTGCCAGCATTCTCCACAAGGTGGCGCTGCCCTACTCCTAAATAAGCAAGGTTCTTTTTATCAGCTTTCCCTCCATTATCTTCCTTGCGTAAAACTCTTATGAACTGGCTGGTGACATACGAGTTTTGTTCTGTATTCTTGAAAAGGTAAAAAAGTCTTCGGCCGAACCCTACCTCGTTTTCTTTTTACTTGTTAATAACAACACTATACAGAAAATAAGTACTTCATTAAAGGAACACTTGTAAATTAGTAGTTTGAGATTGTGGGAGAGTGCGAGAGCCTATGTGTGTGTGCATCTGAGTGTCTGGATACCTCGACCATGCCAAATTAAAAGTCACCGCTGGTTTAAGACCTGCTGTCTAAAGCATTTCCCCTTTATAATTTTAATTTTCAGCTGTACAGGTTAAAAGCTTTTTAACCTGCAGTTGATACTTTTAAAGTAGCATCTGTAAAAATACGCACCATACTTTAATTTTAAAACCCACTTTGGAGAAAGAAATCTGTCACTGTAATGTGCTGTAATAAATTAGGTAACGAGGCTAGATGCCCTTGCCAGGAAGACCTCGGCAGGCGCCAGCACACCTGTCTCTCTCTGCACTTCACACCTTTCTGTTCAGAGTTTTCTTTTCATCAGCTTTCCCTTTTCTCTATTGTCCTGTGCTCTTCTGCCCATTTTCATTATCTCAACCCTTGCCCTTTTTCTCTTATCTACCTACCCCAGCCACCCCATTAGGCTCTGGTCATTACCAACCACCGCTAATGTCACCGTGGGATGTTATGGTGTAGCGGAAGACAGCTTGGCCATCTCATTAGGAGAGAGGAGACGGCAGGCTGCCTTCGTGCTACCATGCCGCTTACTGATCCTCACACAACACTATGTTCTAGTGTGACTGTGTGTTTTGGAGAGATGTGGTTTCTTCTGACTTTCCCTTCCCTTCTCTTAGCTTGTGAGTCAGATTATATTATTCAACTTGTTGTAGTCACTCAATAAAACGTTGTCAGATTATCAAGTGGAATGGGTGACTGTTAAAGGAAAATAATAGTTTTTGATATTTTAAAAACCCTTATTATAATTCAAACACAGGCTGAGACCATACTATACTGCCAGCATTCTCCACAAGGTGGCGCTGCCCTACTCCTAAATAAGCAAGGTTCTTTTTATCAGCTTTCCCTCCATTATCTTCCTTGCGTAAAACTCTTATGAACTGGCTGGTGACATACGAGTTTTGTTCTGTATTCTTGAAAAGGTAAAAATGTCTTCGGCCGAACCCTACCTCGTTTTATTTTTAATTGTTAATAACAACACTATACAGAAAATAAGTACTTCATTAAAGGAACACTTGTAAATTAGTAGTTTGAGATTGTGGGAGAGTGCGAGAGCCTATGTGTGTGTGCATCTGAGTGTCTGGATACCTCGACCATGCCAAATTAAAAGTCACCGCTGGTTTAAGACCTGCTGTCTAAAGCATCTTAATATCTCATTGGTTGTGTTACAGCTGACCGCTTCTAACATGGAAGGGAAAAGCTGCCCAAGTGAAGTTTTGGTTTGTACGACGAGTCCTGACAGGCCTGGGCCTCCTACAAGGCCCCTCATTAAAGGACCAGTTACATCTCACGGCTTCAGTGTCAAATGGGGTATGTTTTATTGATGCTGCTGCTGCTGCTTTTTCAAAAAAAAAAAAAACCTTTTATTTATTTATTTTTGGCTGTGCTGCGTCTTTGTTGATGTGTGGGTTTAGCTGCTCTGCAGTATGTGGGATCTTCCCGGATCAGGGCTCGAACCTGTGTCTCCTGCATTGGCAGACGGGTTCTTATCCACTGAGCCACAAGGCAAGCCCTGCTGCTGCTTTTTTGACATGCTTTTTAAAACTTGATTCATTTCAGTATTGACAAACCAATTAACAAACCACATTATTTGAGGGAGTTTTCATATATGTATGACAGACATCCCGAGAATCCACGAATTGGTAAAACTGGCAATTCTAAGAGCATTTTACTTACTTTATGATTTTCCTGTAAGACATGTTTTTCCTTCTGTTTTTTAATGCATTAATGATTTGAATGTAGTCATCTATGAAAATATCATTTTTCAGTAGCTTGCCCTTAAAATGTAGCAATACTTAATGTAAAATTGATTTATAAATTTAGTATTGAAAATAAATTTCAAAATTTAAGTAAGCCATATTAAATTTTACAGAATGTTTAAGTTACAATGAATTAGGAAGACTTTAGTTTTTGTTGTATGTAATCAGAAGTCTTGTGTGTAATCAAGTCTAAAACGTCAGGAAATTTTCATATTGAAGTTCATTATATGCTATTTGTGGAAATCTGATAGAAGAATATTGTGACTCACCTGTTCCATGGACTATTCAAGGAAGTGAATGCCATTGGAATGTTGATAACCATTTGCAATTGCACGTGACTCTGTTATGATGTGTATGATTATCACTAATGCCATATAATCATAGTAACTACCTAATAGGCAAAAAAACGTTTTTAACCTGTCAGTCAAATAATGTAAAGGGAATGTAAAACATAAGTAAATCATTACTGGAGACCAACCACTGAGACATATCACTGCTTCAAGTTAACATGGTAATTTTGAGAGAGAATTATTCCCTGGAAGATGGGTATGATTAAGAGAAACAAAAAATCTAGGTGTGCCTTTTGCCAGATCTAAAGCTTTTTATCTCAAACTCTCGTAGAAATTTCTGTCAACAATGAATATTTACTTTCCTTAGCAATATGCTATAATATTTGATTTTTTAAATTACTGCTATAAATATCTATTACTGAAGTTCGTGTACATAAATGGGAATAACAGGTGAAAGGAGGCAGGAATTAAAGTTTTAAAATCTATAGGAGTAACCCAAGGATATAGCAGAAAACATACAGATGATAGTAGAGGCAATTGATAGTAGAAGCAAGTTCTGTGTAGTTTGCAAAAGGTTAGTTTTCTGTTCAGAAAAGAAAATTCTTGCAGGCCCTGAGGTAGCAACAGTCAAGTACCCAAGGTACACCAGACTCTAGCAACATGCGAGAACCTCTTCCTCAAGCCGTCTCTTTGGTGGACATTCTTGCTGATCCGCAGCTCTGATTTTCCGTTAGGTTCACTTGGAGTGTAAAGTTTGCATAATAGCACACTGTGATGAACTGGTGGTTCAGTGGGTAAAGAGTCGACCTTGTGGTACAGGGGGTGCCAGTTCAAGCCCTGGCCTTGGAAGGTCCCACATGCCGCAGAGCAACTGGACCCATGTGTCCAATTACAAGCCAGAGCTCTGGAGCGCATGCGCCGGGAGCCAGTGCTCTGCAACGAGAACCCACTGCAGTGGGAGGCCCACACAGGCCCAGGAATAAAGATGGATAAAAATAAAAAAATGTAAAAAACAAACAATAAAAGAGGCCAAAATTTAAAAACAACAAAAAAAGAATCTGGTCATAATGATTTAAGTGAAGTAAAAAAGAATAAAATAATTTTTTAAAAGAAATACATGAATATTTTGTCATATAAAAAACCACCAAATATTGAAGAGCAGGCTTTAGAATTCTTAAATAAATGACCATAAAACTCTTAGAAGAATAAAGTCATCCTTTGAGCTTTGTTCGTGCTTCACTAGATGCTGACTTTTGACATTTCTAGCTTTATGAATTTTGCAGTCAAAAGGTTTCGTAGTATTTTTGTTTCTTTTGTTTTTCAAGTAAGTAATCAGGTCAAATAATTATTATTTGTGTCTCTTAGTTGAATCCAGATTTAGACAGTCTAATGTTATATGATTCTGCGTGTTAAAATAATGTTTACTAACAAAAGTCAATATGCTTTTGTAACTTTGCTTACTTTTCAGATCCTCCAAAGGACAATGGTGGTTCAGAAATACTAAAATACTTGTTGGAGATTACTGATGGAAATTCTGAAGGTGAAGTTTGTAGAAATTGTCTTATTCAAATCCCGTTTCTAGTAAGATAAACATCTGTGTAATAATAATGGAGGATCATTAGTCTTATTAGTAGGGATACTACAATATACAAACAGAATATATAGACAGAATATTGCTGTGGGACAGTGACAAGCATCTCGCTTTGTAACAAGTTCAGAAAGTGACTTCCTTGTTCTTGGCAATTCTGAGTCAGGTTATTTAATCGTTACTTGTTAAAGTGGGACAATGTCAGAGATCAGATTCTTTCTTAGTGCTTTAAAAATAATTCTTAGATCTTTCTAATAAAATTGATTAGGCTTTAATAGAAAAAAGTACAGTCATCAGAACTATAAAAATGACACCCCTCTCATCACTCTAGCGAGCCCTTCAACTATTACACTTTTTTTAAGTGATACCTATGGGGGGAAAGGAAAGAGTTAACTTGCACAAACAAGCAGCACAGGTGTGTGGCTTTTTCTTCTGTGCCATGATAACCACCTGGAGTGTTTAGTTTTTCATGTCATTTGGCCCTATTTTAAGCCAAAAGTCATGAGAATGCTCTGAGATGGGTACAGTGGTTCATAACATAAAATCACATTCTGTGCTAAAAAGCTGACCAAAGAGAGAAGTCCTATGTGTTCAGTGTCTCCTCATGAAACACTAAGTATATTTTTTAAGTTGTGTGTCTCTCTTGACCACTGGTGACAGATCAAAAGTAGATGACCTTCTGTACTTAAAGCTAACACTTCGCTAGCATCTGGTACCAGCAATCAATTCAATCTCCTCTGGGTGGGAGGGGAGGGTGTGATATACATATGACTGATCTGAAATTATACATATCTGTAAACAACAAAACTCTGTAAAATCAAAAAAAAAAAAAAGCAAAGTAAGAACTTGTGAGTGTGAAAAATAAAATAAAAATGAACTTAAAAAAATTTAGTCTCCTCTGCAGTCCTTGTTCTCAAGGACCTTTTCAGCTCAGGTCATCTAATCAGTAATGTCAGGATGATTCTCTTTAATATTTCCCTCTGTTCTTCTAAGGCCCTTGTGCATGTGACTCATTGTGTAAATATGACCTAATAAGCAGCTGAGAGTATTTGTGAAAGTTCGTAACTATCGAGTGTCAGTTGCTCACTCATGTCCGACTCTGCGACCCCATGGACTGTAGCCCACCAGGCACCTCTGGCTGTGGGGTTCCCCAGGCAAGAATACTGGAGTGGGTTGCCATCTCCTTCTCTGAGTAACTCTCATGAAACAGGGTAAAAGCATTTTCCCTAAAACAGCTGCGTGGCGTGAAAGGCTTCTTTCAAATAGTCTCCTGGAAACAGTGTTAGTGGAAGCAAAACGCACAAGAACCAACATCCCAGTCGGTCGAAGCAGCCCCAGCGCTCGCCTGGTGGCTCAGCCCCACCCAGCCACTCCGTGTCTCTTCTTGCTTTCTTTAATCCCCAGACGTGGTCAGAAAACCTGGGTCACACTGAGTGTTTCATCTTTAATGTCACTCTCTTGAGTATTTTCGTGTTAAGCAGAGCTCCATGGAGACAGCAGGGCTTTACCCAAAGGACCAGGAACCTCGTGGCCGAGCCTGCTTGCCCCTGCCCAGTGCCCGGCTGGCCCCGGGCTTCTCACACATCACCGCTTCCTCGCTTACTCAACACCATCTCTTGCTCCTGGGGCCAACTACAGATTTCATGTGCTTTCCATCACTCCAACCTCATGGTCAGCAAATGTGATCTTGGTACTGTTAAATACTATAACTAGCAGTATTCAGTATTTAAAATGACTCCATGTAATTGTAGTATTTAATTTTGTAAAGAAAATGGAAAGAAAGCCCTGTGACTGTTTTAAAGAAAAGAATAGGAGATGCTGGTTGTCATGGAAACCACATAGCGCCTTTCCTTATAGAAACGGTTGCTACTATTAGCTTTTTACAAAAGGCATAATCTCACGCATGGTCTTGTTTTGCAGCAGGTCAGTGGGAAGTGGCCTACAGTGGGTCAGCTACAGAGTACACGTTCACCCACTTGAAACCAGGCACTTTGTACAAGCTCCGCGCATGCTGCATAAGTACTGGTGGACACAGTCAGGTGGGTTTTGTTTCTATGTAAAAGTGAACATCTTCCAGCAGATTCAGACAGCCTGTCCGTGACATCAGAATAAATTGCTGTTGAAGAATGTATCTTGGTCATGCAGCCTGCCATGGTATCGCATCATGAATTTTGAGTTTTCTGAGTTGTGCTTTAAAGAATACAATAGAATAAAGCCAGGGTGATTCTCAACCTATCTGGGCTGCTTTCCAAGACGTTGGCATGGTCATGTGACAGCTGAAAGTTGAGGGCGGTCTGCAGTTTGAGTTAACTAATAGATAAAGGAGCTTCAGTCACTGCAGTGATAGAAAAGCGTAGCATTTCAGGCCAAAAAAAATATGACCTCCAGCACAGCTTTGCTGTTGCCACATCTGGCAGTTTTGTGAGAATGTGACCACCTTCCTCGAGATACTTGACTGCCATCTGCTGGGAAATGATTGTAAAGCCATATACCTATGGTGACTGAACGGAGTGGCAGCGCCAGCAATTGCGCAGAGCCCAGCCTGTCCACTGTGGGTAGCAGTGGTTCTCTTGTTGTCTGTTTTTTTCTTTTAATTGAAATATAAGTGGCTTACAATATTGCATAAGTTTCCAGTCACTACATAGTGAGTTGATGTTTTTATACATCACAGAATGATCACCACCAGTATCTACAACGTATATGACCTTAGACCAGCCATTCAACACAAGGAAACTTGGTTTCAACCTCATAGTGTTCTCATTTGCTCTAAAGAACATAACACATACACAGGAAGTGTTCTAGAAATGAGATAGTTAAATGACTTTTAACATTTACAAAGCGAGTGAGAGGCAGTATGGTAAAAGACATTTTCATCATAGAGATATTTAACATTGTAGCTTTGAAGCCATTAGTATTGAGAGAGAACAGTGGTGGCGTGTAACCCTGTAGCGAGTGGACTTTTAAAGAGAACAGCTGCCATTAGATGCCGAATTTTGCCAGTCAACCCCCCTCTGACACCATTATGTGTTTATTTTCTGTTTCCCCCAAGGATAGCAGTGCTCATAAATCTAGGCTCTCTATATAGACAGACTTCCCAGGTAAAAAAGAAAAAGGTCTGGTTAGAGCATTTATGCGGGGCCTCCCATGGTGGGGCAGGTCAACGTCAAAGCTGCAGATGATCAGCAACTCCCCTCCCAGGCGAGATGCTCTCCAAGACGGCAGAGGCAGCATTTCTTCTTGAACATGTAAACACATCTCCTCTGCACCGCATCTCCCCAGGGCGGAGGATGAATTTGGTTGAGCTGCATAGCTCTCCCGTGGTCCTCCTGTCTCACAAAGGGGTCAGCCCGCACACCACCAGCCTTGCCTAGCCAGATCCTGCAAAAAAGAAGGCCCGCTGATTTTAGTGTTAAGGCAACCTGCTGGTTTATGTCAGACTCAGTTGAGTTAACTAATAGATAAAGGAGCTTCAGTCACTGCAGTGATAGAAAAGCGTAGCATTTCAGGCCAAAAAAAATATGACCTCCAGCACAGCTTTGCTGTTGCCACATCTGGCAGTTTTGTGAGAATGTGACCACCTTCCTCGAGATACTTGACTGCCATCTGCTGGGAAATGATTGTAAAGCCATATACCTATGGTGACTGAACGGAGTGGCAGCGCCAGCAATTGCGCAGAGCCCAGCCTGTCCACTGTGGGTAGCAGTGGTTCTCTTGTTGTCTGTTTTTTTCTTTTAATTGAAATATAAGTGGCTTACAATATTGCATAAGTTTCCAGTCACTACATAGTGAGTTGATGTTTTTATACATCACAGAATGATCACCACCAGTATCTACAACGTATATGACCTTAGACCAGCCATTCAACACAAGGAAACTTGGTTTCAACCTCATAGTGTTCTCATGTGCTCTAAAGAACATAACACATACACAGGAAGTGTTCTAGAAATGAGATAGTTAAATGACTTTTAACATTTACAAAGCGAGTGAGAGGCAGTATGGTAAAAGACATTTTCATCATAGAGATATTTAACATTGTAGCTTTGAAGCCATTAGTATTGAGAGAGAACAGTGGTGGCGTGTAACCCTGTAGCGAGTGGACTTTTAAAGAGAACAGCTGCCATTAGATGCCGAATTTTGCCAGTCAACCCCCCTCTGACACCGTTATGTGTTTATTTTCTGTTTCCCCCAAGGATAGCAGTGCTCATAAATCTAGGCTCTCTATATAGACAGACTTCCCAGGTAAAAAAGAAAAAGGTCTGGTTAGAGCATTTATGCGGGGCCTCCCATGGTGGGGCAGGTCAACGTCAAAGCTGCAGATGATCAGCAACTCCCCTCCCAGGCGAGATGCTCTCCAAGACGGCAGAGGCAGCATTTCTTCTTGAACATGTAAACACATCTCCTCTGCACCGCATCTCCCCAGGGCGGAGGATGAATTTGGTTGAGCTGCATAGCTCTCCCGTGGTCCTCCTGTCTCACAAAGGGGTCAGCCCGCACACCACCAGCCTTGCCTAGCCAGATCCTGCAAAAAAGAAGGCCTGCTGATTTTAGTGTTAAGGCAACCTGCTGGTTTATGTCAGACTCAGTTGATTAATCCTGACTCTATTTGCTTTTCTGCTCTGTATGTGGATGGTGGGCCACTAATGGCGCCGTTAGGAAACTTCATCCAGATGTTGTTTTGTGTTCTTTTCTGGCCTCAGGAAGGGCCTAATTTTAGTTTGAAAGGAATAACTGCGTGCTTAGGATACACAGCATTGAAAATGTCAGTCTACAGATCTGACATCAGAAATAATTATTTTTACCATTTATGAAGTGTATGTCCACACTTAAAACATACACAATGGCTGATTCATGATGGTGGTTGGCAGTGAATAACAAAACTCTGTAAAGCTACTATCCTTCAATTACAAAAATAAATTTAAAAGAATCCACAAACACACACAATACACTTCACAGAGAGACAAAGGTCTTATTGCAGAAAAAGTGTTAACATTCAATGTGTAACCCTCCTTGGCAGCAGCTGCAGGTATGAAGTGGAAGTTGCCTCATATGTGGAGCTCTAATAAATGCTAATAAGTAATTTAGAGACAATTCTCTCTGCTGTTTCTCCTGCAGTGTTCTGAAAGTCTCCCAGTTCGCACGCTAAGCATTGCACCAGGTCCGTGTCGCCCACCGAGGGTTCTGGGTAGACCAAAGCACAAAGAAGTCCACTTGGAGTGGGGTGAGTGAACACATCTTCACATCACCAATTTGGACAGTTGGAGATTGAGTTTAAGATTCAATGCTTTGTAATTAAGTTCCGGGTCTTTCTTCTGAAAACCAGATTTGTGCCTATTGAAAATATCTGTGTTATGTTTAATGCATGAGGGCTGGGTTCATGAATATCCAGCACTGTAGCTCCTCATGTTCCTGATGGTGCTGCACACACTGTTCATCCTCTGCCCTCGGGGCACTTTTCCAGAGCAGGAATTTCCCAACGTTATTCATAAAATGCCAGTCTGGATGAAGCACAAGCTGAAATCAAGATTGCCGGGAGAAGTGTCAATAACCTCAGGTATGCAGATGACACCAACCTTAAGTAGCAGAAAGCTAGGTGGAACTAAAGAGCCTCTTGATGAACGTGAAACAGGAGAATGAAAAGGCTAACCTAAAACTCAACATTCAAAAAAATGAAGATCAGGCTTCCCTGGTGGTCCTGTGGGTAAAGAGTCCGCCTTGCAGTGCAAGGGGCAGCGGTTCGATCCCTGGCCCAGAAAGATCCCACAGGCCATGGAGCAGCTAGACTGGTGTGTCCAATCACAAGCCAGCGCTCTGGAGCGCAGGCACCCAGAGCCAGTGCTCTGCAACGAGAGAGCCACTGCGATGGGAGGCCCACACAGGCCAAAGAATGAAGATGGATAAAAATAAATAAATGAAGGACCAATAAAAGAGGCCAAAAATTTTAAAAAAAATTCTTGAAAAAAGAAAAACAAATACCATATATAGCACTTAAATATGGAATCTAAAATATGACACCAATGAAGCTATCTATGGAAAAAAAACAAAATCATGAACATAGAGTGGTGACTGCCAAGGGACAGGTGGGTAGGAGAGGGATGGGTTGGGAGTTTGGGATTAGCAGATCCTGTGTGGGGAGACCCACACAGGCCAAAGAATAAAGATGGATGAAAATAAATAAATAAATAATCAATTAAAAAAAGGCCAGAATTAAAAAAAAAAAGAATTTGGTATATTACTAGTAATAGATTTGGATATAGAACTGACATATGAAGCATTTTCTTCTGAAGAAAAAAGTATTCTGACAAAGCAGTAGTTAGGCTGGTCGTCAAACCGTCTCAATAAACAAACGAGTAAAACAACCCACAGGATTCCACCTCTGAGGCTCTAGAGATAATCTAGTTCCCTAAGTGCAGTGGAAGAGAGGAACTTAAAATGCAAATACATGAACATGTCTAAAGAAATCTGGGGGGCTTCCCCTGGTGGTCCAGTGGGTAAAGACACTGCCTTGCAGTGCAAGGGACGCCGGTTCGATCCCTGGCCTGGGAAGATCCCACGTGCCGCGGAGCGGCTGGACTGATGTGTCCAATTACCGAGCCGGAGCTCTGGCGCACATGCGCCCAGAGCCGGTGCAATGCGACGACAGTTGCCACTGCGATGGGAGGCCCACAGGAGCCAAAGAACAAAGATGAAAATAGAGAAATGAAAGACCAATAGAAGTGGCCCGCCCGCTCCCCCTCCCTCCCCACCCCACCCTCCAAAATAGATAAATAAATTTTAAAAAAAAGAAATCTGGGAAACAGTGAAGAAGTGTCAGTTGGACTAAGGAGGGTCACAGTGTCCTTGCTAAATATGGACTGCCAGTGACCTCATAAAATTAAAAAAAAAAAAAAACCTGAAGATCGTGGCATTCGATCCCATCACTGCATAGCAAATAGATAGGACAACAATGGAAGCAGTGACAGACTTTATTTTCTTGGGCTCCAAAATCACTGCAGATGGTGACTGCAGCAACGAAACTAAAAGACACTTGCTCCTTGGAATAAAAGCTATGACAAACCTAGACGGCATATTCAAAAGCAGAGACATCACTTTACCAACAAAAATCCATATAGTCAAAGCTATGGTTTTCCCAGTAGTCACGGATGAGTGTGAGAGTTAGACCATAAACAAGACTGAGCGCCAAAGAATTGATGCCTCTGAACTGTGGTGCTGGAGAAGACTCTCGAGAGTCCCTTGGACTGCAAGATCAAACCAGTCAGTCCTCAAGGAAATCAACCCTGAATGCTGACTGGAAGAACTGATGCTGAAGCTCCAATAGATGTGAATTTGAGCTGGCTCTGGGAGATGGTGAAGGACAGGGAATCCTGGTGTGCTGCAGTCCATGGGGTTGCAAAAAGTCGGACACAACTGAGTGACTGAACTGAAGTGATTCATAAAATAAAAGTTGTGCTTAATTTAGAGGTTAAACCAACAAATTGTTCATAAGGTAACATCTGATTCCTCCTCATCTTTGCTGCCTTGTCGTGTGTGGGTCCTGGTGTTTTATGGTGCTGACTCAAGCTATAGTAGCATTTCCTGTCTGGTTAACAATTCACAGCATGTAAAACTGCAAATGTTAACCTGCAGAACTCTGTCAGACTATTGTTCTCCATCACTTAATCTAAAATAAGATGGTGTGCCAATTTTGGGTCCTTTAACTTAACGTATCCTTTAGTTTTAAGTTAAAGGTTTTTCTTCCTTCTGTTTCTTGCCTTTACCTTGCATTCAAATGTAAGGAATTGCCTAGACGTTCTACAGTGTTGGAATTGTTTTGTATCATTAAACAAACTTGCTGTGGAAAGCATGGATAACATCATCAAGAAACGTCCTTTCATAACTGTTGTCTTTTTTGGAGTGGGGTTTCTTTTGTAAATGTCGATGACAGGTCACCTACATGATACTTTGCAAGCATTATGTAAAGTAAGTTGTGACGGGGTCATCTAGAAACACAAAAATGTTCTAAGATGAGAAACGTTCTCTGTCCCTAGATGTTCCTGCCTCTGAAAGTGGCTGTGAGGTCTCTGAGTACAGCGTGGAGATGACAGAACCAGAGGAGGTCGCCTCAGAGGTGTACCGTGGGCCCGAGCTCGAGTGCACTGTGGGCAGCCTGCTTCCGGGAACCGTGTATCGCTTCAGGGTGCGTGCCCTGAATGACGGAGGGGTGAGTACACGCTTGCACATCTCAGTGAACACGTAAGGTTCTGATGTTCCTCAGCAGTGTCTGTCCAACCTTGACAACCATCAAACAGGTGTATGTAAAAATCTTATTTCTGAAGATACACTGCTTTGATTTCATGTAGACCCACCATTCGAAATCTTGATTCTTTTGTCCTCATATCATTCTATTAAGGTAGAGCTCAAAGTTGATAAGAACATCACCATTTAGGTGCCTTTTTTTAAACTAATTTCCTGTTTTCTCATCAGTGATATAAATCAGTTACAGCAAATGAGGACTGCATACTGTTCCTTTACCATGTTGTCTAAATAACTCAGCAGTGTCTTAGGTCAATCTGGACTGGTATAGAGGCTAGGGAGACCAGCTTACTTGTTTTCGCTTTATTGCAAGTGAAAACCATAGAACTCTCTGATTCTTTCTGCTACTCCATTTGAAGTTGTCAAGGTGGGCTATTAAAGATTGAAAACTGCAAATGTTAACCTGCAGAACTCTGTCAGACTATTGTTCCATCACTTAATCTAAAATAAGATGGTGTGCCAATTTTGGGTCCTTTAACTTAACGTATCCTTTAGTTTTAAGTTAAAGGTTTTTCTTCCTTCTGTTTCTTGCCTTTACCTTGCATTCAAATGTAAGGAATTGCCTAGACGTTCTACAGTGTTGGAATTGTTTTGTATCATTAAACAAACTTGCTGTGGAAAGCATGGATAACATCATCAAGAAACGTCCTTTCATAACTGTTGTCTTTTTTGGAGTGGGGTTTCTTTTGTAAATGTCGATGACAGGTCACCTACATGATACTTTGCAAGCATTATGTAAAGTAAGTTGTGACGGGTCATCTAGAAACACAAAAATGTTCTAAGATGAGAAACGTTCTCTGTCCCTAGATGTTCCTGCCTCTGAAAGTGGCTGTGAGGTCTCTGAGTACAGCGTGGAGATGACAGAACCAGAGGAGGTCGCCTCAGAGGTGTACCGTGGGCCCGAGCTCGAGTGCACTGTGGGCAGCCTGCTTCCGGGAACCGTGTATCGCTTCAGGGTGCGTGCCCTGAATGACGGAGGGGTGAGTACACGCTTGCACATCTCAGTGAACACGTAAGGTTCTGACGTTCCTCAGCAGTGTCTGTCCAACCTTGACAACCATCAAACAGGTGTATGTAAAAATCTTATTTCTGAAGATACACTGCTTTGATTTCATGTAGACCCACCATTCGAAATCTTGATTCTTTTGTCCTCATATCATTCTATTAAGGTAGAGCTCAAAGTTGATAAGAACATCACCATTTAGGTGCCTTTTTTTAAACTAATTTCCTGTTTTCTCATCAGTGATATAAATCAGTTACAGCAAATGAGGACTGCATACTGTTCCTTTACCATGTTGTCTAAATAACTCAGCAGTGTCTTAGGTCAATCTGGACTGGTATAGAGGCTAGGGAGACCAGCTTACTTGTTTTCGCTTTATTGCAAGTGAAAACCATAGAACTCTCTGATTCTTTCTGCTACTCCATTTGAAGTTGTCAAGGTGGGCTATTAAAGATTGAAAGAATGTGTCTATATGATGTCCACAAAGGTGATTGATTTTTTTAATTACAGAGTGATATGGAATCATAATGAGAATGAAGTGACCCAGAAACCACAGGGCTTTGTGGCGTGTCAGAGATAGGCAGAAACATAGAAGATAGAAGGGTATGTGTAGGGCAGACTGCTGCCAACGCCCCACAGAGAGCCAGCGATGTGTACAGATGCATTCCATGCCAACAAATCGATCTAATTAATTGACGAGATTTTTATAAGAAAGAAAGCTAAACTCACAGTGACAGGAAGTTGGCAATGACTTCTCAGTGGTCCTGGTCATGCATTTCAGAAGTGAAATGTGTTTGTCTTTAGTCCATTTTGAGTTAGCTGTGCCTTACTGTGAAAACGTTTGGTCTGAATTAGGATTGCAAACCTTTAACAGGAGACCACTAGTGCTGCACAAGAAAGCCTAGTTTACTGTTGTTCTGGTGCGTTCCCCCTCAGCTTTCAGAGGGCACCTGCCATGAGAAAGATAAATGTGCAGCTGGATCGATTTTTACTTTCTCCTTTTACCAGTTTATCATTTAAAGAAACTATCTTCAGCCTTGTTTTTAAATCCTGTTATATTGAAAGTTATCCGTATATTTGACCTGTGCCCCCTTCTGTGATCTACTAGAAAGAGCTTCTCCCCCACCTTCCCATATATTTGCAAGTTACAGTAGAAAATGTGAAATTGTTTTTTGATGTTTTTTTCTTCATTTTGAAAGAACATGGTCATATACTTCATTAGCCTGAAAATTACTTTCCCTCGACTCTTTTAAATGTCACATATTTCACTATTAACACGGTGGTTATGGTTCCCTTGACATGTTCTAAATCTGTGGTGATGTTTGGCTCTGAGCAGTGTGGCAATTGATGGTGGTTAAGAAGAGGAGTGCAGTAGAAGCCTTTAGATGAGATGGTGGACGTGCTGAGAACATTAATAGCACCATGGTTTTCAAAGTGGAAAATATCACTAACTAGAAGAAATACAAGTTGATAACCAACAATTCCATGCATATTTTTATGCATTAAAAATTAAACTACAGTGTGCATCTGACTTTAGCTTTCTTTGAAACTGTCTAAGAAATTAAAGCATAATGCTGTGATGTAGCAAAAGTCAACGTTTTTTTGTTTCTTAGGTCACAGCAAAAATGTTTAGTAAACCAACTTTCTAATCCTTTTGAAATAAAACATATATGTACACATACACACACACACACACACACACACACACACATATATATATATAATAGACATACTCAGGTAATATATGTTAGCAGAAAAACTACTCGTGTAATTGAAAGTGAACGCTGTTAGGTAATAGTTTCAGTCAACTGTATGGATGATGGCATTAGCCTAGCCCTTGTTTGGTTATAAGCTTGTGTTGAATGTGCACACTCTCACCCCCTTTACAAGCACGTGTGTTTCTCTCTTTCAGTATGGTCCCTATTCTGATGTCTCAGAAATTACCACTGCTGCAGGGCCTCCTGGACAGTGCAAAGCACCTTGTATCTCTTTTACGCCTGATGGATGTGTCCTAGTGAACTGGGAGGTAATTGAGGCACACATTCTACATTAGTTTGTTTCTTCTACTTTATCTGTCCTCCAGTGCAAGCTATGAGAGACCTACAAAGCTTAAATTTTCATGTAGGGATCTTTACACAGTCATCTGCCTTGGCTCTTGCCAAGAGCTAATGAATTTTTACCACCAGTCAGAATTAAGAGGAAACTGAGTATTTTTTTTCATGCTTTTCTTTTGCACGTATTTCAAATATCCTGAGGCATGTTGCTCTTTTTTTTTTTTTCTTGGTTTGATTAGTTAAACACAAACATCATAGGATTTTCTTCTCACTGAAGTTAAATTTCTAAATTTTGCAGAGTCCGGAAAGCTCTGGTGCTGACATCTCAGAGTACCGGTTGGAATGGGGAGAAGATGAAGAATCCTTAGAACTCGTTTACCATGGGACAGACACCAGCTTTGAAATGAGGGATCTGTTGCCTGCTGCACAGTATTGCTATAGATTACAGGTAGGCTGACACTACACAGGCGTTACTCACAAATACTGGTGCTCCACGAAAGACTTTCTGGGAAACTAAACTCAAAGGCTTGTGATGGAGGCCATCAGGAAGGGATGATAGGGGAAAAAGTCCTTTTAAATGAAAATCAATGCAGTCGTTTTGACATTTTACAGTTAATTTCTGCTTCTCTTGGGTCCTAAAACGTGTGAACAAAATCAGAATCATCTCTACTGCACTCCTCACCGAACTTGCATCCTGCTCATTGGTTCATTCACTGAATATAGGATCAAGACCAAGGCTAAGGGGACACAGCACCATAGGGAAGATGCCTTCTGTCTGAATTTTCTGAGATGCACATTTCGCTGGGGAGCCACTCAGACAAAAGGCAAAACACCTTTAAAACTTCCCATTCTAGATATTAAAGGGAGCCAAAAACAAACAGTAGAGTAGTTTGGACCGTCTGCATTTGATCATAGGACCCACCTCCCACTTGCCAGTGGCCATGAACAGGTCTGGTTATCTGTTAGCTTCTGCTTGGGTGTCCAAACAGAATAACATGAAGGATAATTAGCTCCTAGCCTAACCCGTAAGAGTGACAATAGTCATAGGTTTCCTTTCATTTTTTTGACTTGGTTAAATATTTTCTTTTCCTTTTGTGAAGCCTTATTGTCCTGAGAAAATGGGGTTCTTTGTTCATTTCTTTCCAGTTGTTCAGTGCCTTTTGAGCACCACTTTCTGACAGCATCAAAGACTGATCAAGATGATCTAAAGCAGAAATAGCAAAGAATTCGATCTTCACACATGTTTAGATTTAGGCAGATAAAGAAGCCAAGATGCCAGGTTTAGGTTCTCCACCTGGTTTAAGTCATGGATCATATTGCTTATTACAAGCCCATCTACTCTCAGTGTCTCTGTTCTCTTTGGAGAAAATATCCCCTTAAGTTAACTTTGGGTTTCCCAAGTGGCTCATTGTAAAGCATCTGCCTGCAGTGGAGGAGACATGGATTTGATCCCTGGGTCAGGAAGATCCCCTGGAGAAGGAAATGGCAACCCACTCCGGTATTCTCGCCTGGAGAATCCCATCAACAGAGGAGCCTGGTAGGATACAGTCCATGGGGTCGCAAAGAGTTGTACACAACTTAGCAGCTGAACAAACACACAAGTTAACTTTCTAGATCAATTGAAGCTTTTCTGTTAAATTCTGAAGGCTGTTTTATCATAAACATTTCTGGCTAACCTCTTTGGTTATATATACCTCAAATGGAGGGCCTACAACATACCCCTTCATCAGTGAGTCAGGGTCGCAGTGCATTATCTGAGCTTTATAATAGCAGCGCTGAGTCATTGGGGAAAGGTTGAATTATGTGCTACACTCCTGTTTTGGGAGCAAGGCAGGATATAAATAAAAACTCTCTGCCATTGCAGGAAAGATCTTTAGTCCAATCTGGTTTTGAGTTTTGGTCTCTCTTTAAAATGCTCTCTACTTCCTTTTTTTTTCTTTTGGGGTTTTTTAAATTTTTTGTGGCTTAACCATTAATATCCCAATATTGCATTTTGAAGATACGTTGGTAAGAATAAAGCCTGCATAATAATCTTGCCTCCTTGTTTCAACAACAGCAGTAGAAAATATTTTCAAATATCTATACTTACTTGTCATAAAATGAGTCAGACCCTATAAAGGGGGTGGTGCCCTCAAGATCACACTTGGTATACTAAAGAAGTATTGCTGGGAAAAAGTCTCATCTTACACTGATTTCTCGATACCTGTGAATCTAATCTGAATAATTTTCATTTGATGTTACTACAAAGTCAACACAATACTCTTTTAAATATTTGGTGCCTTAAAAATTAAATCACTGTAATATGTATACAGTGTTGTGTAAAAATCGGGTAGAAACATTGCTTATTTTATTCAGAAATTTTTGTATTTTTATATTCTTTCTCAGGAATGCTTTAATTAAAAACATGTACTCTAGTAATTTTGCTCACATGAGGCATATTGTATATTGTATGCATACTCTTAAATTTTAGTAAAATTCTTTTGAATTGTTTCCTTTGAAATTTGGTAATAAAAAATGGTATAACTCAAGAAAGCATTTTCCATAGAATAAGGCTAGTAAAAGAAATTTGGGTCTTAGGCAGGATCTTGGAATAAAAAGATAACATTTTTAGAAGTTGGTAAGATTTGAATCTGACTACATAAGGTCTGTATGTAGTTAATACCATTATACCTCCTGGTTTTGATCGTCATTTTGTAGTTATATAGGCTTCCCAGGTGGCAAGGAATCTGCGTGCCAATGCAGGAGTCACATGAGATGGGGGTTCAATTTCTGGGTCGGTAAGTCCCCTGCAGTAGGAAATGGTAGCCACTCCACTATTCTTGCCTGTGGACAGAGGAGCTTGGCAAGGCTATAGTCCATGGGGTTGCCAGGAGTCAGACATGACTGATAATTGTATAAAGTTTACTATGAGGGAACACAAAGTGAGAGAGATATGGAAATTTCTCCATACTATGTTTTTCAACTTTTCTGTAAGTCTAAAATCAGTTCAGAGTATTTTATTGTTGTTGTCTTGTTTTAAGCAAAATTTAGGAAGAAAGGAAAATTGCTATTGCTATTTTGTTCTGGATTTTCCCAGTGAGAAGGAGAGAAGTGAAGCACTGACAATTGTTCAACGCAGAAAGAAAATCTTGCCTCCTTGTTTCAACAACAGCAGTAGAAAATATTTTCAAATATCTATACTTACTTGTCATAAAATGAGTCAGACCCTATAAAGGGGGTGGTGCCCTCAAGATCACACTTGGTATACTAAAGAAGTATTGCTGGGAAAAAGTCTCATCTTACACTGATTTCTCGATACCTGTGAATCTAATCTGAATAATTTTCATTTGATGTTACTACAAAGTCAACACAATACTCTTTTAAATATTTGGTGCCTTAAAAATTAAATCACTGTAATATGTATACAGTGTTGTGTAAAAATCGGGTAGAAACATTGCTTATTTTATTCAGAAATTTTTGTATTTTTATATTCTTTCTCAGGAATGCTTTAATTAAAAACATGTACTCTAGTAATTTTGCTCACATGAGGCATATTGTATATTGTATGCATACTCTTAAATTTTAGTAAAATTCTTTTGAATTGTTTCCTTTGAAATTTGGTAATAAAAAATGGTATAACTCAAGAAAGCATTTTCCATAGAATAAGGCTAGTAAAAGAAATTTGGGTCTTAGGCAGGATCTTGGAATAAAAAGATAACATTTTTAGAAGTTGGTAAGATTTGAATCTGACTGCATAAGGTCTGTATGTAGTTAATACCATTATACCTCCTGGTTTTGATCGTCATTTTGTAGTTATATAGGCTTCCCAGGTGGCAAGGAATCTGCGTGCCAATGCAGGAGTCACATGAGATGGGGGTTCAATTTCTGGGTCGGTAAGTCCCCTGCAGTAGGAAATGGTAGCCACTCCACTATTCTTGCCTGTGGACAGAGGAGCTTGGCAAGGCTATAGTCCATGGGGTTGCCAGGAGTCAGACATGACTGATAATTGTATAAAGTTTACTATGAGGGAACACAAAGTGAGAGAGATATGGAAACTTCTCCATACTATGTTTTTCAACTTTTCTGTAAGTCTAAAATCAGTTCAGAGTATTTTATTGTTGTTGTCTTGTTTTAAGCAAAATTTAGGAAGAAAGGAAAATTGCTATTGCTATTTTGTTCTGGATTTTCCCAGTGAGAAGGAGAGAAGTGAAGCACTGACAATTGACTTAGTACTCTGCCAGGATTTTACATGTTAACAAATTTAATCTTTACAATAACTATTACTTGTGCTACTCTCCCCATTTTATATCTGAGTAAACAAGACTCAGAAATGTTAATTTGCCTAAGATCACACAGTTAGTAAATAATGAAATCAAGATATGAACAAAACTCCAACTCTAAAAGCTCTGTTCTTTTCCTTCTATTACATGGTGATTAAAGCCTTAGTTGATATGAAAGTTGGGCTCTGCAGTATCGTATTTTTCTGCCCTCGTGATAAATCTGTATTCAGAAATAATATCTCTAAATATATACTCTTAATTTGTGACATAGAAATTCGACTAAAAAGAAAGTTGGTGTTGTCATGAAAGAGAACTAGGTGTAAAAAACATATTACAAAAGGGTTTCAAAAGTGATTTGATAATCAATGAATGCTCTTAACTCGCTTCTTTAAAATGAACAGTAACACACAGGCACCGTAGTGAACCTTTGATATAAGATCTCAGACTTTTATAAGAGCTCAGGCTACTTTCCATTTGTTTTATTTGTCCTCATAAGCTCTCCTGTGAAGTAAACTAGATTTTAGAGTATTTTCATTTTTGTAAGGAGGTTGCCAAGTGTTTTTGGAAGGAATAAAATATCACTAATGACATTTACTGAGCACACACGTGTTTCAGGTACTGCCGTTAGATGCCAGGGACACACCAGCGAACCAGACAGACCCAGGATCAAAAAAAACTTGGGCTATGCAAGGAATCTGCTGATAGAAGATTTATTTTTATGAGGAAAACCACTCCACTATTCTTGCCTGTGGACAGAGGAGCTTGGCAAGGCTATAGTCCATGGGGTTGCCAGGAGTCAGACATGACTGATAATTGTATAAAGTTTACTATGAGGGAACACAAAGTGAGAGAGATATGGAAATTTCTCCATACTATGTTTTTCAACTTTTCTGTAAGTCTAAAATCAGTTCAGAGTATTTTATTGTTGTTGTCTTGTTTTAAGCAAAATTTAGGAAGAAAGGAAAATTGCTATTGCTATTTTGTTCTGGATTTTCCCAGTGAGAAGGAGAGAAGTGAAGCACTGACAATTGACTTAGTACTCTGCCAGGATTTTACATGTTAACAAATTTAATCTTTACAATAACTATTACTTGTGCTACTCTCCCCATTTTATATCTGAGTAAACAAGACTCAGAAATGTTAATTTGCCTAAGATCACACAGTTAGTAAATAATGAAATCAAGATATGAACAAAACTCCAACTCTAAAAGCTCTGTTCTTTTCCTTCTATTACATGGTGATTAAAGCCTTAGTTGATATGAAAGTTGGGCTCTGCAGTATCGTATTTTTCTGCCCTTGTGATAAATCTGTATTCAGAAATAATATCTCTAAATATATACTCTTAATTTGTGACATAGAAATTCGACTAAAAAGAAAGTTGGTGTTGTCATGAAAGAGAACTAGGTGTAAAAAACATATTACAAAAGGGTTTCAAAAGTGATTTGATAATCAATGAATGCTCTTAACTCGCTTCTTTAAAATGAACAGTAACACACAGGCACCGTAGTGAACCTTTGATATAAGAGCTCAGACTTTTATAAGAGCTCAGGCTACTTTCCATTTGTTTTATTTGTCCTCATAAGCTCTCCTGTGAAGTAAACTAGATTTTAGAGTATTTTCATTTTTGTAAGGAGGTTGCCAAGTGTTTTTGGAAGGAATAAAATATCACTAATGACATTTACTGAGCACACACGTGTTTCAGGTACTGCCGTTAGATGCCAGGGACACACCAGCGAACCAGACAGACAGCCTTGCCCTTAGGGAACTTACATTCTAATCAAGGTAGTAGTTAAATGAAGTATATACTCTGTTGGTGATAAAGGCTGTGATCAAAATAAAAGCGAAGAAGGGAAATAAGCAGTGAGAAAGGTCATGGGGTTTGGGATGGGGGTAACTACACATTGAAATGTGTTCAGAGACGTCTCCCTGAAAAGGCCAGACTTGAGAGAAGCCTGATGCATGCGTTGGGCCAATGTTGGGGGAAGGGCTCTGTGGAAGGAAGGGGCAGCAAAATGCAGAGGCGCTGAGGTGAGCACACGCAATATCCCTGTGAAACGGCAAGGCAGCCGGTGTGGCTGGAGCAGAGGCAGTCGGGGGAGAGGAGGCGCCTCAGAGCAGAGTGGCCCTGGCTCCCTGGGGGAGGGGCCGGTGGGGAGCAGATCAGATAGGGTCAGACGGGCAGTTATGAGGACTTCCACGTTTAGTCTGGACCTGGTGGGAGGCTACTGAAGGGACAGTGGTTACCGACCATGGGGCACGACTGACACAGACACTAGTTAGAAGGTATTACAGTGACCAGATGTGAGAGGGCGTAGTTAAGATGGGGTGGAAAGGGATGTGCCCATGCCGTGGGCAGGGGTATGAAAGAAAGATGCCCAGCCATGACTCGGAGATGTGATGTGAACAACCTGAGGAATGGGGAACATCACAGGAGGTACAGTGAGGGTGGAAGGAAGAATGAGGTGGGCCTTTAGAGCTGTGTGAGCTTCAGGTGCCTGTTTGGCATTTAAGTGGAAATATTCAGTTGGCAGTTGAATACACTGGCCTGGCATCTAGAGCAGAGGTCTGAGCTATACCCATACACTTGGAAGCAGGGTATAAATGGCATTTACCCCAAGATACGATGAGATGTCCAGGAGCTTAGGCCGAGATGGCTCAGAGGTGTGCAAGGCCGGGGCCTGGTGGCCTCCAGGGCTGAGAGACCCTGGAGACAAGCAGCAGGCAGCTGAGGTGACTGAGAAGCAGGACCAGTAAATAGAAATGAGGGGACGCTCCTGGAGACTGAGGGAGAATTGGAGAGTGATGAACGATCAGGCATTAACAGTGACACTCAGGTAAAGTCAGATGAGGGCGGAGCATTGACTTCAGGTGTGAGTTGGTGCATTCACGGGGCAAACAGTAAATGCTTCTCTAAAATTCCTTCTTCCAGAGCAGCCCTTAAGTTAAAGGTCAGATTACTGGATTTCAGTCCCAGTTTGGCGTCTAAATCTTCTACCTGAGTTACTTAATCTGAGTTTGATTTCCCTCCTCTCTGAAGGGCAGATAAGAATAGCTGCCATGACTTATCTACCTCAGCTAGTTATTGTAAAGATTGCACAAGACAGTACATAAATATAGGTGTGGACTGTGCATATGTAAAATGCTATTTTAAAATAATTTTTCATAAGAAACTATGATGTTATCTTTTATTAGCAGGAAAGATGTCAGTGACTTTTTTTTTTTTTAAAGATTTATTTATTTATTTATTTATTTGGGCGGGGGTCGGGTTGGGGAGGGAGGGGAGTGGGCGGGCCACTTCTATTGGTCTTCCATTTCTCTATTTTCATCCATCTTTGTTCCTTGGCTCCTGTGGGCCTCCCATCGCGGTGGCGTCTGTCGTTGCAGAGTACCAGCTCTGGGCGCATGCGCGCCAGAGCTCTGGCTTGGTAATTGAACACATGGGTCCAGCCGCTCCACGGCACGTGGGATCTTCCCTGGCCAGGGATCGAAGTGGCGCCCCTTGCACTGCAAGGCGGTGTCCTTATCCACTGGACCACCAGGGGAAGCCCCCCAGTGATATTTTTGAAGAGTGGCTATTACCATGTACATCGTGGAGATGCGAACCTTGTCTCACTGTTCTGTTTTTCAGGCTGTTAATCAAGCCGGAGCAGGACCCTACAGTGAGCTTGTCCTTTGCCAGACACCAGCGTCTGCCCCTGACCCCGTCTCCACTCTGTGTGCCCTGGAGGAGGAGACTCTCAACGCCTACCCCGACTCACCGTCTGTGTGCCTTGTGCTGAACTGGGAAGAGCCGTGCAATAATGGATCTGAAATCCTCGCTTACAATATCGATCTCGGAGACACTAGCGTCACCGTGGGCAATACCACCACCCACATTCTGAAAGATCTCCTACCAGAAACCACCTACCGGTGAGTGCAGCGAAATTGAAATACAGCTGCATGGGCACATTCATCAGTGCTTGGGGCTGCAGACCCTTTAGGTTCTAAAGGCCAAATGAGTGAATTCTAGTCATGTTTAACACATTTAAGAGTGTGCTCTTAGTCGCTTCAGTCATGTCCAGTTTTGTGCAACCCTGTGGACTGTAGCCTGCCAGGCTTTCTGTCCATGAGGTTCTCCAGGTAAGAATACTGGTTTGCCATGCCCTCCTCAGGGGAGCTTCCCAACCCCAGGATCGAACCCACGTCTCTTGTGTCTCCTGCATTGCCAGGCAAGTTCTTTACCATTAGCAGCATGCAATACATTTAAGAGTTATAAATGCAAAGATAGCTCAAAAGCTTTTACTTCATGAGTTGGTTACAAAGTAATTTCTAGACCTTGAGGAGAATTTTATGTACCATTTTAAATCAGTCTCTCCCTCTTAATTTTTTGATAAATGACTTCTTGGTGTTTCTCCACTGACTGATCATTCTGTGGACACCCCCTGTCTCACCTCTGAAGCAGGGCTCTGCCATGCCTCTGACCCCCACAAAGCAGACACGCTGTTAGAGAGTCGATTTCAGGATTTGCATGCGCAGAGCTCTGGCTAATTGAACACATGGGTCCAGCCGCTCCACGGCACGTGGGATCTTCCCTGGCCAGGGATCGAAGTGGCGCCCCTTGCACTGCAAGGCGGTGTCCTTATCCACTGGACCACCAGGGGAAGCCCCCCAGTGATATTTTTGAAGAGTGGCTATTACCATGTACATCGTGGAGATGCGAACCTTGTCTCACTGTTCTGTTTTTCAGGCTGTTAATCAAGCCGGAGCAGGACCCTACAGTGAGCTTGTCCTTTGCCAGACACCAGCGTCTGCCCCTGACCCCGTCTCCACTCTGTGTGCCCTGGAGGAGGAGACTCTCAACGCCTACCCCGACTCACCGTCTGTGTGCCTTGTGCTGAACTGGGAAGAGCCGTGCAATAATGGATCTGAAATCCTCGCTTACAATATCGATCTCGGAGACACTAGCGTCACCGTGGGCAATACCACCACCCACATTCTGAAAGATCTCCTACCAGAAACCACCTACCGGTGAGTGCAGCGAAATTGAAATACAGCTGCATGGGCACATTCATCAGTGCTTGGGGCTGCAGACCCTTTAGGTTCTAAAGGCCAAATGAGTGAATTCTAGTCATGTTTAACACATTTAAGAGTGTGCTCTTAGTCGCTTCAGTCATGTCCAGTTTTGTGCAACCCTGTGGACTGTAGCCTGCCAGGCTTTCTGTCCATGAGGTTCTCCAGGTAAGAATACTGGTTTGCCATGCCCTCCTCAGGGGAGCTTCCCAACCCCGGGATCGAACCCACGTCTCTTGTGTCTCCTGCATTGCCAGGCAAGTTCTTTACCATTAGCAGCATGCAATACATTTAAGAGTTATAAATGCAAAGATAGCTCAAAAGCTTTTACTTCATGAGTTGCTTACAAAGTAATTTCTAGACCTTGAGGAGAATTTTATGTACCATTTTAAATCAGTCTCTCCCTCTTAATTTTTTGATAAATGACTTCTTGGTGTTTCTCCACTGACTGATCATTCTGTGGACACCCCCTGTCTCACCTCTGAAGCAGGGCTCTGCCATGCCTCTGACCCCCACAAAGCAGACACGCTGTTAGAGAGCATCTATGATGGAGCTTTGGTTCAGGATTTTGAGAGACCAGAGAAAAGACACTACGTCACATTCCACCCAGCAAAACCCAGTTAGCACCTGCATTCTTTCTTTCCCGCAGAGTTCCAAGGAGCCAGAACCTCACCTGCCCCTTTTCACCCTTGTCTTTCCACAGACCAGTTTCTCAACATGGCCTCTTGAGATTTCAAGACATTTAGCTCTGTCTCCAAGGACTTCAAGCATTTAGCTCTTTTCTACTAGGAGGTACTAGTGGTAGAGAGTCCGCCTGCCAATGCAGGAGACATAAGAGACGCGGGTTCCATCCCTGAGTCTGGATCCCCTGGAGAGGAGGGCATGGCAAGCCACTTCAGTATTCTTGCCTACAGCAAGCTATTGTCCACGGACAGCAAAGAGTCAGATACAACTGAAGCAACTGAGCACAGCACGTCGGTGTCGTAGCTAGGGGACAAGAAAAAACGTTTAGGATTAGTGTTAGATGAGTGCAGGAAGCATCTGGTTGTTCCAGGGACCTGTCAGGCTATCTCCCTTTGTCAGCTTCAGTGGCTTATTAAGGACATAAAGTGGAGCCTGATTCAGAAAACAGGCCCTTAGCTGTGTCTTCGTGCAAATTACTTAACCTCGCAGTGTTTCAGCCTCTTCCACAGCACGAGGAGAACATGTTGTAAGGAGTAAGCAAACGAATACTAAATGCTTGTGTAGAGTCCAGCAGTACATAGCAAATGCATGTAAACATGCATTGTAATTGTTACCATCGTCAAGATCTTCATCCTTCCAAAAATGGTTCTTCTTGAGGTGGGCCAGAGGAATGAAAGGCAAGCAGGTAAAGTTATTGCTCAAAAAAGGTTGACCATTTGACTTATTTTTTCGTGCATTGTTTTCTAATGTTATAGTTTGATAAACTACCTTTTTTTTTTTAATCCCCAGAAACTGAAGGGAAAAAATCAGTTTATTGGCTGTAAGATAATAAAGTTCCATCCAGCCTAAGCATATTATCTCTACTTTCCTTCTCTTATCAAGTCTTTTGTGAATAATTCACATAAATGTATTCATTTTGTTTCTCAAAGTGAGGACAGTGTTTTGTTTGTTTACTTTTCTATTCTTTTAAGAAATCTCTTTTGGGTACAATATTGTGCACAGTTTCAGAATAAACTAGTGAAGGGAATCTGAAATAGGGATAAACATCATCCTTGCCCTCAGAGCACTCAAGAATCCGGGACACTTCAACAGCACCTAAGATAGCAGGTGTTTATGACCTCACAGGCTGAAAATGACACTGTACAGAGTCCTGGTGGCATTTCAGAGAGGTCGAGACCCAGAGTTCAGAATGGTCAGGATGGTTTGAAGGGGAAGTCAAGTTAGAAATAACTTGAATAAAAGACGTTACATAGATGTAAGAGACCTATATAGATGAAGAGGCAGGCCAAGGGCATTTTTATTTTTAGTATCTTAGCCAGTCTCAGAAAACCAACTTCCACTTTTGTTGGCTAGCCAAATACTAACCATTGTCTCCAGAGTGTTCTCATCAGGTGCTGAGGAAATCCAGAGGTGATTAAACCCAGACCCTGGCCTCAGGGACCTTCCCCGTGAGGATGCTCTAAGGAGACCTGCTGTGCTTAGTCGCTCACTCGTGTCCTAGTCTCAGGGACCCCATATGTCTCTGGGGAAAAAATGACCAAGCAAATGTCATCCCCTGACTGTTACTAAGAATTCACATGGCCAGAATATTGCCTGACATGCATTCCTCAGGCCAGAAAACTTATGAAGAAGCCACTGACTCAGGGCTCCCTGAAAGCTCTCCTGTCCTCTATGATCCGCAAATGCATGTAACATGCATGTAATTTACTTGATCTTCATCCTTCCAAAAATGGTTCTTCTTGAGGTGGGCCAGAGGAATGAAAGGCAAGCAGGTAAAGTTATTGCTCAAAAAAGGTTGACCATTTGACTTATTTTTTCGTGCATTGTTTTCTAATGTTATAGTTTGATAAACTACCTTTTTTTTTTTAATCCCCAGAAACTGAAGGGAAAAAATCAGTTTATTGGCTGTAAGATAATAAAGTTCCATCCAGCCTAAGCATATTATCTCTACTTTCCTTCTCTTATCAAGTCTTTTGTGAATAATTCACATAAATGTATTCATTTTGTTTCTCAAAGTGAGGACAGTGTTTTGTTTGTTTACTTTTCTATTCTTTTAAGAAATCTCTTTTGGGTACAATATTGTGCACAGTTTCAGAATAAACTAGTGAAGGGAATCTGAAATAGGGATAAACATCATCCTTGCCCTCAGAGCACTCAGGAATCCGGGACACTTCAACAGCACCTAAGATAGCAGGTGTTTATGACCTCACAGGCTGAAAATGACACTGTACAGAGTCCTGGTGGCATTTCAGAGAGGTCGAGACCCAGAGTTCAGAATGGTCAGGATGGTTTGAAGGGGAAGTCAAGTTAGAAATAACTTGAATAAAAGACGTTACATAGATGTAAGAGACCTATATAGATGAAGAGGCAGGCCAAGGGCATTTTTATTTTTAGTATCTTAGCCAGTCTCAGAAAACCAACTTCCACTTTTGTTGGCTAGCCAAATACTAACCATTGTCTCCAGAGTGTTCTCATCAGGTGCTGAGGAAATCCAGAGGTGATTAAACCCAGACCCTGGCCTCAGGGACCTTCCCCGTGAGGATGCTCTAAGGAGACCTGCTGTGCTTAGTCGCTCACTCGTGTCCTAGTCTCAGGGACCCCATATGTCTCTGGGGAAAAAATGACCAAGCAAATGTCATCCCCTGACTGTTACTAAGAATTCACATGGCCAGAATATTGCCTGACATGCATTCCTCAGGCCAGAAAACTTATGAAGAAGCCACTGACTCAGGGCTCCCTGAAAGCTCTCCTGTCCTCTATGATCCACACCCATGACTATGCCAGAGTGGACCCAGATCCTCAGGTCAGTCCTCTGAACATTCAGGTCAGAAATCATAAAAGGGTATTTAGGGCAAGGTGTCAGCTTGAGAATTTTTCTTCTTCTTGCCATTGCTGTTCTCAGTCACTCAGTTGGGTCCGTCTCTTTGTGACCCTGTGGACTGTAGCTCACCAGGCCCCTCTGTCCCTGGGGATTCTCCAGGCGAGAATACTGGAGTGGGTTGCCATGCCCTCCTCCAGGGAATCTTTCCAACCGAAGGATCAAACCCAGGTCTCCCTCATTGCAAGTAGATTCTTTACCAAGCTGAGCCACCAGAGGTGTTCAAGAATACTGGAGTGAATAGCCTATCCCTTCTCCAGGGGATCTTCCCAACCCAGGAATAGAACCGGAGTCTCCTGCACTGCAGGCTGATTCTTTACCAGCTAAGCTACCAGGGAAGCCCCTTTTCCTGTCATTACGCGTACCTTAAAGGTGGCATAAATGATTGTAAAACTTTACAGTTTTTAGAAGATTGATATTGGAGGACTGTTGATTTATTAGTCAACATATAGTCAAATAACTTCAAGAAAGAGATCTAGAAATCAAAAGCTCAAATGAAGAAACTGATGTAGGGAATCTTTGTTTATTGATGAAATGCCAATTACAGTGGAGATTATCAAGAATATATTCCACATAAGTGGTTGGTTAAAGACATGTTTAAAAATCCCTAATTCATTTCAGTATTAATATACAAGGCTAGTATATTGAGCTGAATAGAGAAAGTCATGCCAGGAGGATATCACCCCTTAACCTTACAGGCCAGCTTGGAAGACACCATTTTGGATAGATTGCATGAGAAAATGTACAGCTTTAGAAAAGACAAGTCTTTGACCCTAACTCATAGTGTTCTTGGCCAAAAAAAAAAAAAAAAAAGACTTAGTCAAAATATTTGCTGGCCAATCAATAAATAAATGGGATGTTTCACATTTAAGATATTAAAATTAATATTCACATTTAAGATCATCCTTTGTCCAATATAAGAAATTTCATTTCCGTAGGACCTTTTTGGGTTTTCTGTAGTAGAATTCCAATCAACCCACGGACTTGTTCTTTTATGTTTCAGAAACACAAGATAACAATAATTATGGTGAAATACAAAATGAATATTTCAGGGAACTGACGGTATAATTTTAGTCCAATCAACTTTTACCTCACCTGTTTTTGTCCCATAAATTGGTTAAAATATAAGTGAACAGATCATGATGTTCTAGGTAAAAATGTGGAATGAAACATTTTCAGCAGGCTATGGGGCTTGGATAAAAAAGGACTTGTTTCTTTTGGTCTCTTTTTTGTAAACCTTTAGCACACATTGTTCTCACATGGAGTTAATTCTTCCTCTGTTTTGCTGGGGCAGAAAAACGTGCACCTCTCCAGCCAACCTGTGGACACTAAAATGGACCCATCCTTTCTCTGCTGGTGCTTGCCAGGCCATCCACTGGCTTACTAACATCCTGTATCAAACTTGGCTTGAATTACAAGGATATTTTTAAAGGCACTACTTATAAGTTTAGAATTGAGTTTGTGTTTTGGTTTGAGGAGGAAAACAGTGTTATTCAAAACAAAGGTGTGGCTTTCTTGTGTTTGCTGTCCGCCACATGGAGCTATGGGCTTTCTGAGACCAGATGGGCTAGTGTCATCCTAAGCCAGCACCCCGTTGGAGCATCTCCCGTGATGGAGGAGTATTTTCAGCTTCTCCTCACCAGGCAGTTTAATTCTGTTTGTATAGAGTTTCCCGTGTATTTTGTTTAAATCTCTCTACAGCTAGAACCATCTCAGTTGATCCTGGGCCTTCCTCTAGAGCAGTGATACTCAGAGTATGGTTCCTGGACCAGCAGCAGCCACAGCTAGAAACTTACTAAGTGCAATTTATCAGTCCCTATCAGAGACCCACAGACTTAGAAACTCTCAGGGGTGGGGCCCAGCACTCTGTGCCTTAATTAGCCTTGTAGAGATTTTGTGGCATGTTAGAAGTTTGAGAACTGTGCCCTAGAGCAGTGATTCTTGAATGCTCATGTGGAAAGTTTTTGCAAAATACAGAAGCCTGAGCTCCACCCTCTGGCCTAAACGTCATTATCTTATTACGTCAACTGTCTGCTACTTAACCAACTTCAGTTCATTAAAATCTGTCTTCACTGGCAGGGGTTTCTGTGACCATCCTATTCATGGGTAATTTGTTTCTTGATGGACTCTTTCATGAGCATTGCCCTCACCTCCGGGAATGGTAGCGCTGGCTGAGAGCAGAGCAAGGCTGTCAGCTCTCTCCATGGTGAGCTGTTGGGTAGGTTGCCTACGATTATTTTATTGGCAGCCTCATTATATGTCTGACTCATACTGAGCTGGCAAACAGCTAAAACGTAAGGTAGATTTGCTTGCTCTGTTCTTTTTTGCTAGATAAAATGGGGATGAAGATAACATTTGCAGAATCCTTAGTATATGTCAGGCACTACCTTAGCCTGTCAAGTGGTGAATCATAAGTCATTTCATTCTAACAGGATGAAGTGGGCTTTATAGAGACAAGTCCTGAGTAGTTCAAAAGTAGTGGACTGGAGTCAGACAGTCTTGGCATCAGTTCTGGATCTCTCACTCATTTACCTCTGTGATGTCTGGCAAGCTGTTTAGGCTCTTTGTGCCTCAGTTTTCTGATCTATCAAATGGTGACAATTACTTTAACTACCTCATAGAGTTGTTATTTTTCAGACTTCAGGTACCTTGTGAAGGACCTGATGCATAAGCGCTCAATAACTTTACCTGTTGCTGATGTTTGGTGGGGAAGAAATGAGCTGGCAGGCGGGTTATGACCAGAATGCATGTAGAAATGTGTGTGGAAATCTGGCATTATCCTTCAAGCTATGGGAGACATTTAAGATTTCTTTCCTACAAAGGCAGGGCACGAAAAAGAGCAAGTCTAAGTGCCTGGTGTCCAAGAAGCTATCCAAAGGAACTTGGTTGAAGGGAGGGATAACTGAGCCAGTGAAGTTACCCCTCCCGGGAGCCTTCTCCAGATAACTTTATTCTGAACCAGTCTTCTCCCCTAAAGAGGTTTCTGTATTTAAACTACTATTTAATATTTCCTTAGAGGTTATCTGACTGTACTGCTCTTTAATATTTTTTTCCTCTTCTTAATTAGATGGTGGGGCTGGGTGGGGTTAAAAACCCATCTTTTGGGCTTCCCTGGTGGTCCAGTGGGTAAAGAGTCTGCCTTGCAGTGCAGAGGGCACCGGTTCGATCCCTGGCGCAGGAAGGTCCCACGTGTGGCGGAGCGGCTGGACTGGTGTGTCCAATTACAAGCCAGCACTCTGGTGCGCATGCGCCCAGAGCCAGTGCTCTGCAGTGAGAGAGGCCACTGCAGTAGGAGGCCCCCACAGGCCGAAGAATAGAGATGGATGAAAGTAAACAAAAGATCAATAAAAGGGCAAAATTAAAAAAAGAGAAACACAACATCTTTTGCCTCTTAGGCCTCTCTTACCCCAGCGCCTCTCCTCACTGTCCACTCACCCACATTTGGCACGTCCTGAGCACTGGGTGGCTGGCTGGCTGGGACGTCACCTTTCCCCATTTTCAGTTATTCTTTTTTCGACATACACAGTGTCACTTTGAGAAAAATTGTGAGTGTGTGTGTATAAAGTGCGTCATGGTACACTATGATCTTCTGAAGTAGTAATGTATTGGGGATCTAAAATTAGATATTTTAATAGTGGAATTTGAATCAAAATTTATAAAGGATAGACTTCTTAATTTATTTAATCAGTATTATCAGTGTATAGATTGATATTGCAGACTCCTGAATACTTGACGAAATTCTTCGCATCAGTCTGGATGGCCAAGATAGAGCTTCTCAGAGTTAAATCACTTCCTAAACTGAAAATCAAAATTCCATTTCCTTGTACTTATTTCACAGAGCTTATGATTGCAGAAACTGACATGCATATTTTAAAAGAAGAAACTATAGATACTATCTAAATTTCAAGATTAATATGCTACTTCAGTGAAGAAACATCTGAATTGATTTATTCTATCCAAAGGAACTTGGTTGAAGGGAGGGATAACTGAGCCAGTGAAGTTACCTCCCGAGCCTTCTCCAGATAACTTTATTCTGAACCAGTCTTCTCCCCTAAAGAGGTTTCTGTATTTAAACTACTATTTAATATTTCCTTAGAGGTTATCTGACTGTACTGCTCTTTAATATTTTTTTCCTCTTCTTAATTAGATGGTGGGGCTGGGTGGGGTTAAAAACCCATCTTTTGGGCTTCCCTGGTGGTCCAGTGGGTAAAGAGTCTGCCTTGCAGTGCAGAGGGCACCGGTTCGATCCCTGGCGCAGGAAGGTCCCACGTGTGGCGGAGCGGCTGGACTGGTGTGTCCAATTACAAGCCAGCACTCTGGTGCGCATGCGCCCAGAGCCAGTGCTCTGCAGTGAGAGAGGCCACTGCAGTAGGAGGCCCCCACAGGCCGAAGAATAGAGATGGATGAAAGTAAACAAAAGATCAAACAAAGGACAAAATTAAAAAAAGAGAAACACAACATCTTTTGCCTCTTAGGCCTCTCTTACCCCAGCGCCTCTCCTCACTGTCCACTCACCCACATTTGGCACGTCCTGAGCACTGGGTGGCTGGCTGGCTGGGACGTCACCTTTCCCCATTTTCAGTTATTCTTTTTTCGACATACACAGTGTCACTTTGAGAAAAATTGTGAGTGTGTGTGTATAAAGTGCGTCATGGTACACTATGATCTTCTGAAGTAGTAATGTATTGGGGATCTAAAATTAGATATTTTAATAGTGGAATTTGAATCAAAATTTATAAAGGATAGACTTCTTAATTTATTTAATCAGTATTATCAGTGTATAGATTGATATTGCAGACTCCTGAATACTTGACGAAATTCTTCGCATCAGTCTGGATGGCCAAGATAGAGCTTCTCAGAGTTAAATCACTTCCCTAAACTGAAAATCAAAATTCCATTTCCCTTGTACTTATTTCACAGAGCTTATGATTGCAGAAACTGACATGCATATTTTAAAAAGAAAAAACTATAGATACTATCTAAATTTCAAGATTAATATGCTACTTCAGTGAAAGAGAAAACATCTGAAGTTTGGGTTTTGGATAGACTGATTAATATAATACTTAAAGATCAGTTTTCTCTGAAGCGAATTCTTAGAATTATTCCTCTGGTTAGTGTTTGTTTTATTCATCAGTCCTGGATGAGCTCTCATTGGAATTAGGAAATTATTTTCATACACTGCATTTTTCATCCCAAAGCAAAAGAAATATTAGCTACCTTCGTCCTTGTTCAGTTTCCTCACCCTCCTAGACTCAGTTTTTAATATTTACCAGAATGCAAGAGGGCATGGATTCATTTGATCTATTCCTCAGTTCTATTTCAGTTGTGAGTGTTCCTTTACCATCAAAACTAATTAACATTAGTTCAGTACATCAGCTTCAGGGAAAAATGTTTTCTGTGCATTTTTACTAAAGCATGTTTTGTTGTTTGAATAAATTGAAGCAAGTATTTTAAAATCTAGGTAGTTCATTCTAAGGCGAAAAGTTGTTTTAATAATATGAAAAGAAATAGGACTATTTTAAAGTGTCTGTTTCATTGCCAAAAGGCAGTTGCTCAACTAAAAGTGTGGTTTGAATTAAAATTATCTTTTGGTTGGAAGAAGCTGTGTTTGATCCAAGTTAGGCCTAGAGGGGATGATGTGTTAATACATGAAGACTTGGAGCCTAGAAAGACCAGGTTCACACCCAAGTCTGACTACATCTGCTGTGAAGATTACTGCAAATGACTGAACGCAGCTGGCTGCATTTGTGAAACAGACCAAGGTTTGGGTTAGAAATTAGATAGTACTGTATTATCAAAAAGATTTCCAGTATCAAATCTAGACTTCACCAGCTACCTGCCACTGTATCATTTAGGTTGAGTTCTTTAACCTGAAGTTATTTAACAGAAGTCTCTTCATCTCTAAAAGCAGGAGAAAACAGTCGTCTCCACACATCTGTGTGTCTGGAGGGCCGACTGACCTGTGCTGTTTCATGCATGGGACTTGAGCACCCACGGATGTTAGTATTCGCGGGGGCCCGGGGCCAGTCCTCCATGGGTGCTGAGGGACAACTGACTGGACAGCGCAGACCCTAGAATAGCAAGTTTGCGGTGTTGTTTGTTGACGCCCAGCTTATTTCACAGAGCTACTATCTATTTTAAAAGAAAAACTATAGATACTATCTAAATTTCAAGATTAATATGCTACTTCAGTGAAAGAGAAAACATCTGAAGTTTGGGTTTTGGATAGACTGATTAATATAATACTTAAAGATCAGTTTTCTCTGAAGCAAATTCTTAGAATTATTCCTCTGGTTAGTGTTTGTTTTATTCATCAGTCCTGGATGAGCTCTCATTGGAATTAGGAAATTATTTTCATACACTGCATTTTTCATCCCAAAGCAAAAGAAATATTAGCTACCTTCGTCCTTGTTCAGTTTCCTCACCCTCCTAGACTCAGTTTTTAATATTTACCAGAATGCAAGAGGGCATGGATTCATTTGATCTATTCCTCAGTTCTATTTCAGTTGTGAGTGTTCCTTTACCATCAAAACTAATTAACATTAGTTCAGTACATCAGCTTCAGGGAAAAATGTTTTCTGTGCATTTTTACTAAAGCATGTTTTGTTGTTTGAATAAATTGAAGCAAGTATTTTAAAATCTAGGTAGTTCATTCTAAGGCGAAAAGTTGTTTTAATAATATGAAAAGAAATAGGACTATTTTAAAGTGTCTGTTTCATTGCCAAAAGGCAGTTGCTCAACTAAAAGTGTGGTTTGAATTAAAATTATCTTTTGGTTGGAAGAAGCTGTGTTTGGTCCAAGTTAGGCCTAGAGGGGATGATGTGTTAATACATGAAGACTTGGAGCCTAGAAAGACCAGGTTCACACCCAAGTCTGACTACATCTGCTGTGAAGATTACTGCAAATGACTGAACGCAGCTGGCTGCATTTGTGAAACAGACCAAGGTTTGGGTTAGAAATTAGATAGTACTGTATTATCAAAAAGATTTCCAGTATCAAATCTAGACTTCCGCAGCTACCTGCCACTGTATCATTTAGGTTGAGTTCTTTAACCTGAAGTTATTTAACAGAAGTCTCTTCATCTCTAAAAGCAGGAGAAAACAGTCGTCTCCACACATCTGTGTGTCTGGAGGGCCGACTGACCTGTGCTGTTTCATGCATGGGACTTGAGCACCCACGGATGTTAGTATTCGCGGGGGCCCGAGGCCAGTCCTCCATGGGTGCTGAGGGACAACTGACTGGACAGCGCAGACCCTAGAATAGCAAGTTTGCGGTGTTGTTTGTTGCCGAGGTTATTTTCACCTGTTCCCAAGCTGTTCGCTCAATTTCTGAGGATGGTTTAAAAAGAAGGCAGTCCTTTTAGCTGTTGTTGGGCCCTTGGCCATAACTTAGAGGGAGGAAAACCACAGACGGTATCCTCGCATTCCTCAGTGCAGTGGTGGTGGTAATCCAGCGAAAACGCAGAGGTAACATCGGACGCCCAGTGCAGTGCGTCTCCTGTGGACGCCTAGCACGTTTTCCTAACTGTTGGGGAGGAATATGGTCTGAAAAAAAGTCCGAAAAACAATAACTCCATAAATTTGCACTTTAAAGCTCAACAGAGTGCTTTTGGCCACCTTGATTACTCTCATGATTGTATGGAGAAGTGTAAAATATTGAAAAATAGAAAGTGCTTTCCACATTCCTTATCTTAAGCAATCCTTTTCGTAAATGTAGCAAAGATATTACTACCCCCATTTTATTGAGAAGGAAACTGTTACTTCAGGGTGTTAGATAATTTCCCTAAAGTCATTACAATGATGAGCAGAGTAGCCAGAGAGGCCTCACTGCTAAAGGGAGTTAAAATGCTACCATAACATTCTTGTTATGGGTGTGTGTGGGGTTTTTATAGGTAATATGTATCTTTTATTTTTAATTATTTTTATAGGTAATATTCAATATATCTACCAAATTCTTCTTAGCAAAAAGGTCTGAGAGCCCTAGGTAGGGCTACAAATATAAGAAGCCCACTACCTATCAAAATACTATGGAGGCCTTGCAAAGAACATGAATTTACAAAAGAAGTTAAATATTACATCTGTATTTCTTTCTGCATCTTGATGCTTGTGTATTATAGACTATTTTTTAATTCTTATAAATGATTCAGATCTCTTCTCATTTTTTGTATTGGGCAGAACAGCAATCATAAGCAACGAATAACCTCTCTTTCTCCGTTTACTTATTGATGCAACTAAGGACTGTTGTGACCGCAAAGCAGTAGATCACCTAATACAAGGTGAGCTTGGCTCTGGAGGACTACAGGCAGGCAGATGGAAAGAAGAAGCATCTTGGCCTCTGGGCTCTAGGAGCACTTCTGCCCAAAATAAAGGGAAAGAATAGCAGTCTGGACAGTAGAAGGACATTCATATAAACCCTGTAGGTGAGGAGATATGTTTACCATCAAAAAAATACTGAGAGGGGCTTCCCCTGGTGGTCCAGTAGGTAAGGACACCACCTTTCAGTGCAAGGGGCGCTGGTTCGATCCCTGGCCAGGGAAGATCCCACGTGCCGTGGAGCGGCTGGACCGATGTGTCCAATTGCCAAGCAGGAGATCTGGAGCACATGCTCCCAGAGCCGGTGCTCTGCGACAACAGAGGCCACCGCGATGGGAGGCCCAGAGGAGTCAAAGAACAAAGACGGATGAAAATAGAGAAATGAAAGGCCAATAGAAGTGGCCCTCCTGCTCCCCTCCCTCCCCAACCCGACCCCCGCCCAAAATAAATAAATAGATAAATCTTTAAAAAAAAAAAGACTGAGAATTAAAGTCTGCCTTAATTGCCTTTTCTGAATAGAGAAAAAAGAGTCATTTCTACCATGGTGACCACTTTTTAAAAAAGATTTTCGCCTCCCATTGCAGAAAAATGTCTTACTTTCTAAGTAATAGGGGACAAAACTTCTTATATTAATACCATACAGCTATTTTTAAAGACTCATGTTGGGGAGCAAGGAAGAGTTTTTTAGTCTTTCAGTGCTGTGTTGAGAGACAGACATTGCGTTATCTGGGAGAGACCTGATGAAGCCCTAGTTTAATAGAACCTGAGAAAAGTAGGCTCTTTGTGATGCAGAATTTTGGAGATCAGAGATAAGTGTTTGCTTCATTCCAAACTGTGAGGCAGATAGTCATTCAGTTTGGAGTGAATATGTACAGAGCTGGTATAAATATTTATCTGCAGGTTTGTGTGTGAACATAAACACTTTAATTTCTCTAGAGCAGAGCTTAAGAGAAGTGTGATTGCTTGATCATATGATAAGTATATGCTAAAGTTTATAAGAAACTTTTCAAGCAAACTTTTTCAGTGTAACTATACCATTTTAAAAAAAGATTAAGCCTATATCGCTAAAGATTTATAAGAACTTTTCAGCAGTAGCCAAAGTACTTTGGGGAGCATCTTTTAGGAGCACTTCTGCCCAAAATAAAGGGAAAGAATAGCAGTCTGGACAGTAGAAGGACATTCATATAAACCCTGTAGGTGAGGAGATATGTTTACCATCAAAAAAAGACTGAGAGGGGCTTCCCCTGGTGGTCCAGTAGGTAAGGACACCACCTTTCAGTGCAAGGGGCGCTGGTTCGATCCCTGGCCAGGGAAGATCCCACGTGCCGTGGAGCGGCTGGACCGATGTGTCCAATTGCCGAGCAGGAGATCTGGAGCACATGCTCCCAGAGCCGGTGCTCTGCGACAACAGAGGCCACCGCGATGGGAGGCCCAGAGGAGTCAAAGAACAAAGACGGATGAAAATAGAGAAATGAAAGGCCAATAGAAGTGGCCCTCCTGCTCCCCTCCCTCCCCAACCCGACCCCCGCCCAAAATAAATAAATAGATAAATCTTTAAAAAAAAAAAAGACTGAGAATTAAAGTCTGCCTTAATTGCCTTTTCTGAATAGAGAAAAAAGAGTCATTTCTACCATGGTGACCACTTTTTAAAAAAGATTTTCGCCTCCCATTGCAGAAAAATGTCTTACTTTCTAAGTAATAGGGGACAAAACTTCTTATATTAATACCATACAGCTATTTTTAAAGACTCATGTTGGGGAGCAAGGAAGAGTTTTTTAGTCTTTCAGTGCTGTGTTGAGAGACAGACATTGCGTTATCTGGGAGAGACCTGATGAAGCCCTAGTTTAATAGAACCTGAGAAAAGTAGGCTCTTTGTGATGCAGAATTTTGGAGATCAGAGATAAGTGTTTGCTTCATTCCAAACTGTGAGGCAGATAGTCATTCAGTTTGGAGTGAATATGTACAGAGCTGGTATAAATATTTATCTGCAGGTTTGTGTGTGAACATAAACACTTTAATTTCTCTAGAGCAGAGCTTAAGAGAAGTGTGATTGCTTGATCATATGATAAGTATATGCTAAAGTTTATAAGAAACTTTTCAAGCAAACTTTTTCAGTGTAACTATACCATTTTGTGTCCTTACCAGCAAAATAACAGAGTTTCAGATGTTCCTTATACTTACCAGAACGTTATTAAGCATTTTTCTATTTTATCCACTTTAATAGGGAGATAATAGCACTTCACTGTAGTTCTAATTTGCATTTTCCCAGTGGCTAATGGTGGGAAACATCTTTTTGTATGCGTATTTGCCAGGTGTGTGTCCTCTTTAGTGGAAGGTTTGCTCTAGTCTTTCCCTCATTGTTTAGTTGTTCTGTTGCTGAATTTTGAAAGGTCTTAGGTGCATTCTGGATGCATGGTTTTCATATCATAACAAACTTCTTTAATTCTAGGTAACAAATATTTTCTTCTGTTTTCTCTAAGAGTTTTATATTTTGCATTCTACACTTAGATCTATGATTCATTCTGAGTTAACTTTTCAGTGAGATAAGAGGTTTAGATTGAGACTTATTTTGCCTTTTGATATCTAGTTATTCTAATACCAACTGTTAAGACAGTTCTTCACTGAGTTAATTTTGCACGTTTGTCAAAAATCAATTGACTATATTTGTGTAGGTTTATGTCTGTCTGATACCACACTATCTTAATTACTTTATACTAAGTTTAGGTGTTGTGTTGTTTTTGTTTTTTTAATTTTGGCCTCTTTTATTGGTTTTTTATTTATTTATTTTCATCCATCTTTATTCCTTGGCCTGTGTTGGCCTCCCATTGCAGTGACCTCTCTCATTGCAGATCACCGACTCTGAGCGCATGCACTCCAAAGCGCTGGCGTGTAATTGAACACACCTGTCCAGCCGCTCCGCAGCACGTGGACTCTTCCCCAGTCAGGGATTGAACGGGTGCTCTTTGCACTGCAAGGCAGACTCTTTTCCCACTGGACTACAAGGGAAGCGCTATACTAAGAGTTATAGTTAGTCCTCAAATCAGGTAGTGTGGTTCTTTCAACTTTATTCTTATTTTTCAGATTTGTGTTAGCAATTTTTTTTTGCTTCCTTTGCCTTGTCATGCAATTTTTAGGATCAGCTTTTCTGTATCTACTAAGGAGAATCCTGCTGGAGTTTTATTACAGTTGCATTGTTTCTATAAATCATTGTTTATAAGAAACTTTTCAAGCAAACTTTCAGTGTAACTATACCATTTTGTGCCCTTACCAGCAAAATAACAGAGTTTCAGATGTTCCTTATACTTACCAGAACGTTATTAAGCATTTTTCTATTTTATCCACTTTAATAGGGAGATAATAGCACTTCACTGTAGTTCTAATTTGCATTTTCCCAGTGGCTAATGGTGGGAAACATCTTTTTGTATGCGTATTTGCCAGGTGTGTGTCCTCTTTAGTGGAAGGTTTGCTCTAGTCTTTCCCTCATTGTTTAGTTGTTCTGTTGCTGAATTTTGAAAGGTCTTAGGTGCATTCTGGATGCATGGTTTTCATATCATAACAAACTTCTTTAATTCTAGGTAACAAATATTTTCTTCTGTTTTTCTCTAAGAGTTTTATATTTTGCATTCTACACTTAGATCTATGATTCATTCTGAGTTAACTTTTCAGTGAGATAAGAGGTTTAGATTGAGACTTATTTTGCCTTTTGATATCTAGTTATTCTAATACCAACTGTTAAGACAGTTCTTCACTGAGTTAATTTTGCACGTTTGTCAAAAATCAATTGACTATATTTGTGTAGGTTTATGTCTGTCTGATACCACACTATCTTAATTACTTTATACTAAGTTTAGGTGTTGTGTTGTTTTTTGTTTTTTTTAATTTTGGCCTCTTTTATTGGTTTTTTATTTATTTATTTTCATCCATCTTTATTCCTTGGCCTGTGTTGGCCTCCCATTGCAGTGACCTCTCTCATTGCAGATCACCGACTCTGAGCGCATGCACTCCAAAGCGCTGGCGTGTAATTGAACACACCTGTCCAGCCGCTCCGCAGCACGTGGACTCTTCCCCAGTCAGGGATTGAACGGGTGCTCTTTGCACTGCAAGGCAGACTCTTTTCCCACTGGACTACAAGGGAAGCGCTATACTAAGAGTTATAGTTAGTCCTCAAATCAGGTAGTGTGGTTCTTTCAACTTTATTCTTATTTTTCAGATTTGTGTTAGCAATTTTTTTTTGCTTCCTTTGCCTTGTCATGCAATTTTTAGGATCAGCTTTTCTGTATCTACTAAGGAGAATCCTGCTGGAGTTTTATTACAGTTGCATTGTTTCTATAAATCAGTTTTGAGAGAATTGACATCTTTTTCTATGTAGAGTTTTCCAATTCATGACCATAATATGCCTCTATTTAGGTGATCTTAAATAGTCTCAGTCGTGTCTTGAAGTTCTTTCTTTATTTACCATCTCTGCCTCCCCACCCCAACCCCAACCCCCTTCCCTGGCTGAATCTTGTAGTACCTGACATGAAAAAGGAGTGTTAAGAGTCGACATCCTTACTTTGTTCTGTTCTTACAGTTAGTCTTGACCATTAAATGCAATGTTAGTTGTAGGTATTTCTATATGTGCCCCTTTTGGATCAAGAAAGTTCCCTAGTTTGCTAAGAATTTTTATTATGAATATATGTTGGATTTCTTTAAATATTTTTTCTGTACCAGTAGATGTGATCATGTGGTTTTTCTTCTTTAGGCTGTTAGTTGATGGAATTGGCTAAAACTGGAGAATGAGATAATGTAGAAACAAAAAAGAAAAAGGAATGGGGGGAATTTTCCTGCTGTCTTTTCCTGGATTTCAGGCTTCATTGAGTCCAAGCCAGGGAATAAAGAAGGCTAGGGATGTGGGGGGATTGGTAAATTCACTGCTGCTTTGCTGATAGTTCAGCTTCTTCTTCACCAAGTCCTTCGGGGACTGTGTCCTTTTTGGAATTTTGAGTAGCTGCTCTCTTTATTTTGTCCACATTTAATAGCTACATTCAGTGGGAGAGACAGGATGGACAGGATTAGTTCCATCTCAACTGGAACTAAATCTATTGTTTCTTTTTTTCTTTTTTTTTCTTCTTAACAACTTAGACATAGTATTAGATTGACTTGCTGAATTAACGTAATTTTAAATTTAAAGAATGAAGATTAATTTGAGGTCGTATGATAGATTTAGGTATTATAATATGTAGTGGTATTTCATATTTAAATATAAACAATAGTTGCTGTGAAACAGATGTCCATAAAACTAAATTATAGCAATACTTTAAACTGTTCTGTTTCCTGAGAATTTCTCTGTATTTTCTATTGTTATGTGTTTTGAGGCACTGTTTCAAACTCACATATCAAGTTTATTTGTTGAAACTTTTAGAACTAGTGATACCACACTGCTCATTCTGCTCAGTAAGATGCCTGTGTACCTTGCAAGGGTTCCAGGTGGAAGTTTCCACTGGAAGCCTAGTCATGAGGCCTGAAGAGGAAGGTGGAGGAGAGGCAGACCTGAGAAAGCTCTTCCGAGGATGAGACTGTGGAGATGCTGAGGTCATTGAGCGGACCGTCCATATCATACAGAAGAGGGAGGAGGAAGAGCAGAGGGTGCCATGGGGTGTGTTTGAGACCTTTGCTCTAGAGGAGAGAGGCCTCTGCAATTGTCTGCAAGCCCCCCAGTACCGGGAGGAAAGAAGTTTCAGTAACATACACTTACTGAAGGAAGGGGTGCTGAGGATGTAGATGGGGCAGTTGNANTTCTTTAAATATTTTTTCTGTACCAGTAGATGTGATCATGTGGTTTTTCTTCTTTAGGCTGTTAGTTGATGGAATTGGCTAAAACTGGAGAATGAGATAATGTAGAAACAAAAAAGAAAAAGGAATGGGGGGAATTTTCCTGCTGTCTTTTCCTGGATTTCAGGCTTCATTGAGTCCAAGCCAGGGAATAAAGAAGGCTAGGGATGTGGGGGGATTGGTAAATTCACTGCTGCTTTGCTGATAGTTCAGCTTCTTCTTCACCAAGTCCTTCGGGGACTGTGTCCTTTTTGGAATTTTGAGTAGCTGCTCTCTTTATTTTGTCCACATTTAATAGCTACATTCAGTGGGAGAGACAGGATGGACAGGATTAGTTCCATCTCAACTGGAACTAAATCTATTGTTTCTTTTTTTCTTTTTTTCTTCTTAACAACTTAGACATGGTATTAGATTGACTTGCTGAATTAACGTAATTTTAAATTTAAAGAATGAAGATTAATTTGAGGTCGTATGATAGATTTAGGTATTATAATATGTAGTGGTATTTCATATTTAAATATAAACAATAGTTGCTGTGAAACAGATGTCCATAAAACTAAATTATAGCAATACTTTAAACTGTTCTGTTTCCTGAGAATTTCTCTGTATTTTCTATTGTTATGTGTTTTGAGGCACTGTTTCAAACTCACATATCAAGTTTATTTGTTGAAACTTTTAGAACTAGTGATACCACACTGCTCATTCTGCTCAGTAAGATGCCTGTGTACCTTGCAAGGGTTCCAGGTGGAAGTTTCCACTGGAAGCCTAGTCATGAGGCCTGAAGAGGAAGGTGGAGGAGAGGCAGACCTGAGAAAGCTCTTCCGAGGATGAGACTGTGGAGATGCTGAGGTCATTGAGCGGACCGTCCATATCATACAGAAGAGGGAGGAGGAAGAGCAGAGGGTGCCATGGGGTGTGTTTGAGACCTTTGCTCTAGAGGAGAGAGGCCTCTGCAATTGTCTGCAAGCCCCCCAGTACCGGGAGGAAAGAAGTTTCAGTAACATACACTTACTGAAGGAAGGGGTGCTGAGGATGTAGATGGGGCAGTGCCATCAATGTGTAGTATGGTGACCGTGAAGAAATTCTTCAACCAATAAGGAAGTAGGAAAACAAGAAGAATAGGAGTGATGATGGGATGTGCATGCATGCTCAGTTGTGTCTGACTCTTGCAACCCTGTGGACTGTAGCCCGCCAGGCTGCTCTGTCCATGGGATTTTCCTGGCAAGAATACTAGAGAGTGGGTTACTACTTCCTTCTCCAGGGGATCTTCCTGACCCAGGGATCAAACCCGTGTCTCCTACATCTCCTTGTATGTCAGGCAGATTCTTTACCACTGAACCACCTGGGAAGATATACTTTGATTTTCAGTTCTTTGACACCATGAGGGTAGCACTAGTAAATCTTTATTACCCATAATACTGCACATAATAAGCATCCAGTTAAGATTCCTGCACATCTGGGTGACACTGTTACCAGCCTTGTCTGCACACTTAATGTTGATTAAAGATAAGCAGAGGACTTCCCTGGTGGTCCAGTGGGTAAGGACACTGCCTTACAGTGCAAGGGATGCCAGTTTGATCCCTGGCCTGGGAAGATCCCACATGCCATGGAGCGGCTGGACCAATGTGTCCAACTGTGTCCAACTGCCGAGCGAGAGCTCTGGATCGTATGCTCCCAGAGCCAGTGCTCTGCGGCGAGAGGGGCCGCTGTGATGGGAGGCCCACATAGGCCAAGAAACAAAGATAAAAAAATGAAAGATCGGCTTCCCCTAGTGGTCCAGTGGGTAAGGACACTGCCTTGCAGTGCAAGGGGCGCCGGTTGGATCCCTGGCCTGGGAAGATCCCACGTGCCGCGGAGCAGCTGGACCGATGTGTCCAATTACCGAGCCGGAGCTCTGGTGCGCATGCGCCCAGAGCCGGCGCTCTGCAACGACAGACGCCACCGCGATGGGAGGCCCACAGGAGCCAAAGAACAAAGACGGATGAAAATAGAGAAATGAAAGACCAATAGAAGTGGCCCGCCTGTCCCCCTCCCTCCCCAGCCCGACCCCCGCCCAAAAATAAATAAATAAATCTTTAAAAAAATAAATAAATGAAAGATAATAGGGTGAGGCTGGAGAAAGGGGAGGAAGAACGCACTGTTGAAGCACTTCTTGTCCTTTGTTTCGAACTTTGAAGGAGACGCTCTTGTTCTATTTCACTTATAATTGCCTTTATATTCTTTATAGCTCACTTACTTCCAAAACTAACTCTGAAGCAGCTAAAGAGTGGCCAGCATAAAATATGAAAATCTTTAGTATATGTTTCCTCAAATAAGAATCCTTTTTTTTTTTATCAGAAAATTACAGAATATCTTGCTAATGTGCTGTGTTGAGCTATTTGTTTTGGAATGGAGAAGATAATCTGTCTTCCAGGCTGCCCATTTTTCTGTTTATGTTGAATTATTTTAACTTGTTTTCCTTTATTCCATGACACTGCTTTATAGGGGCAAGTAAGAAATATGACACAACAATGTTACTGCACATAATAAGCATCCAGTTAAGATTCCTGCACATCTGGGTGACACTGTTACCAGCCTTGTCTGCACACTTAATGTTGATTAAAGACAAGCAGAGGACTTCCCTGGTGGTCCAGTGGGTAAGGACACTGCCTTACAGTGCAAGGGATGCCAGTTTGATCCCTGGCCTGGGAAGATCCCACATGCCATGGAGCGGCTGGACCAATGTGTCCAACTGTGTCCAACTGCCGAGCGAGAGCTCTGGATCGTATGCTCCCAGAGCCAGTGCTCTGCGGCGAGAGGGGCCGCTGTGATGGGAGGCCCACATAGGCCAAGAAACAAAGATAAAAAAATGAAAGATCGGCTTCCCCTAGTGGTCCAGTGGGTAAGGACACTGCCTTGCAGTGCAAGGGGCGCCGGTTGGATCCCTGGCCTGGGAAGATCCCACGTGCCGCGGAGCAGCTGGACCGATGTGTCCAATTACCGAGCCGGAGCTCTGGTGCGCATGCGCCCAGAGCCGGCGCTCTGCAACGACAGACGCCACCGCGATGGGAGGCCCACAGGAGCCAAAGAACAAAGACGGATGAAAATAGAGAAATGAAAGACCAATAGAAGTGGCCCGCCTGTCCCCCTCCCTCCCCAGCCCGACCCCCGCCCAAAAATAAATAAATAAATCTTAAAAAAAAAAAAAATGAAAGATAATAGGGTGAGGCTGGAGAAAGGGGAGGAAGAACGCACCGTTGAAGCACTTCTTGTCCTTTGTTTCGAACTTTGAAGGAGACGCTCTTGTTCTATTTCACTTATAATTGCCTTTATATTCTTTATAGCTCACTTACTTCCAAAACTAACTCTGAAGCAGCTAAAGAGTGGCCAGCATAAAATATGAAAATCTTTAGTATATGTTTCCTCAAATAAGAATCCTTTTTTTTTTTATCAGAAAATTACAGAATATCTTGCTAATGTGCTGTGTTGAGCTATTTGTTTTGGAATGGAGAAGATAATCTGTCTTCCAGGCTGCCCATTTTTCTGTTTATGTTGAATTATTTTAACTTGTTTTCCTTTATTCCATGACACTGCTTTATAGGGGCAAGTAAGAAATATGACACACAATGTTGATTTCAAATGAGGAATCAGTGCTTCTTAAATCTATGTTTGTGTTTTTTTCTTTTCCTTTTTTCAGGATCAGAATTCAGGCTGTAAATGAAATCGGGGCTGGACCATTTAGTCAGTTCATTAAAGCAAAAACTCGGCCGTTACCACCCTTGCCTCCTAGGCTCGAATGTGCTGCTGCTGGGCCCCAGAGCCTGAAGCTGAAGTGGGGAGACAGTAGCGCCAAGACACACGCTGCTGCCGACACGGTGTACACACTGCAGCTGGAGGACAGAAACAAGAGGTGAGGGGCCGGAGGGCTGGCGTGGGGTGAGATCTTCCTCATGCTTTTGGCTTCCAAAAAACCCTCCTTGTCGAAAGACTTTGTGGTATTTGGGTCCTGCGTTTTATACTTCAAGTTGTACCCTCCATTCTCCATTTGGAATTTTCTAAATTAACATTCAAACAATCTTGATTTCCCTATATGTGATAAATATATGTGTTTTTTTCTTTTCTTTCATAACGCCAGAAAAATAGAGGGAAATTATCTAAAAAGAAAATGATCAAATTCAGGTCCCTGCTGTGTAATAGTGTTATGTTAGTCACGAGTGCAGAGGGAAATAAGACTCAGGAAGAGATGTTAGTCTCTTTAAATATTCAGTAACCATCAGGACAAACATGTTTACCAGTCTGAAATAGCTGTGGTGATGTACAGATGGGGATTGTGCTCTGTAGTTATGGGCAGTGCAGTATAATATCAAATTAACTGGAGCAAATAGGAGATTCTTTATAAGGCTTCATGCTCAGGAAACACTCACAGTGACAGAAATCAAATCCAGCCTTTCACATAGTATTTATTTAAAATAACTTCATTTCCTCCGAGAATGGCCAATCAGAAGATGGGCAGCTGACCTGTATTTAGGAATAATTCAGTTGTGGAGCAAAAGTTAGTGACAGAAAGTTGTGTTACCAAAAGTTCAAATGACAGAGCCAGCTGAAAGAGGTAGGAGATGACCGTAAAACCCAAGAGAGCCTGATGGAGTAGACATGCTGCCCCTTATTCCACACACCTGCTGAAACGTAGGCCAGGGTATGTGGAGATATTTCTGTCATTTGCCCTTAATTCATTATAGTATCCTGCTCTTTCATATGGGGATCTGGTTCTTTTCAGCACGGTGACCCTGTCCAGCCTCCACCTCTGCTGTGTACTTGAGTACTTTGACTCAGGTGAGCTCATTGGAGTCCTGCTGTGTAGAAGGCACTGTTTTGAGGTGGGCCTTCAGTGGAGACTGAGCACCAGTGCCTTTGGAGACAAGCACTTCGGGAGTCAGAAGGGGGCGGATGTAGGGAATGAAGTGCAGAGACTCTTTGGTTGCAAAGAACAGGAACAGGTCCCATTTGAACTTGACATTGAAGGACCTGGAAAACACAATAGCTTGACTTAGAAGAACAAAAAGTGATCGTCCTTTTGGAAATGAGTCCTAGTACAGAGAGGACAGAAAAAGTAAGGCTTCTTTTGGTTTGGGGAGGATCATTAGAGATCAAATTCATACTTATTCACAGATAAGGCCTTTCATCTTACTGTGCTATGTGCTTTTGAATGCATTTCTCACGGGCTCATTACTTCATTGGCAGAAGACTCCTTGACCTCACTGGCAAGAACAGGAATTACGGACTAACAGAAATCATGATAAATATATTAAGCTAGCATTTGGAGAAATTTGTAAATGAGTCTCTTTTCCCCTGGGTTTTGGCTTACTCTGGTTGGTAGTCAGGAGAACCTTCATTAGAAAAAACCCTCTAGTTGTACTGTTTAGAGAAAAAGCAAATTTCAGAATCGTTGAAGCTGGTGGCAGAATGGGATCAGAGGCAGCACCTCCTGACTTCCCTGTGCAGCTGCCGGGACTGTTCCCTCCAAGAATATGGGGAGTGACAGCTCTGCCCCTTCCCCGGTGGGCTGCAGGCCTGCCCTGTGCAGAGCACTGTACAGACACTTAGAACAAAGGCTCTGTGAGCACAGGTCCAGATGAGACTGCTGTTGTGAGACACGGAAATATGCCAGACAGAAAAGAGTGCAAGCCCTCGTGATCAATCCATGTTCTCCCCTCATACAGAAGGCAGAAGCCTGACTTGTTCATCAAATAAATGACTTGCCTAAATTTAAATGACAGTTTAAGAAAACTTACCATCAGGAATAGTATTTTTCTTAATTTTATGAGCTAGAGTCCAGATTTATCTTTTTCTAAATTAGATTTGTCAGTGCTCTTTCATATGGGGATCTGGTTCTTTTCAGCACGGTGACCCTGTCCAGCCTCCACCTCTGCTGTGTGAGTACTTTGACTCAGGTGAGCTCATTGGAGTCCTGCTGTGTAGAAGGCACTGTTTTGAGGTGGGCCTTCAGTGGAGACTGAGCACCAGTGCCTTTGGAGACAAGCACTTCGGGAGTCAGAAGGGGGCGGATGTAGGGAATGAAGTGCAGAGACTCTTTGGTTGCAAAGAACAGGAACAGGTCCCATTTGAACTTGACATTGAAGGACCTGGAAAACACAATAGCTTGACTTAGAAGAACAAAAAGTGATCGTCCTTTTGGAAATGAGTCCTAGTACAGAGAGGACAGAAAAAGTAAGGCTTCTTTTGGTTTGGGGAGGATCATTAGAGATCAAATTCATACTTATTCACAGATAAGGCCTTTCATCTTACTGTGCTATGTGCTTTTGAATGCATTTCTCACGGGCTCATTACTTCATTGGCAGAAGACTCCTTGACCTCACTGGCAAGAACATGAATTACGGACTAACAGAAATCATGATAAATATATTAAGCTAGCATTTGGAGAAATTTGTAAATGAGTCTCTTTTCCCCTGGGTTTTGGCTTACTCTGGTTGGTAGTCAGGAGAACCTTCATTAGAAAAAACCCTCTAGTTGTACTGTTTAGAGAAAAAGCAAATTTCAGAATCGTTGAAGCTGGTGGCAGAATGGGATCAGAGGCAGCACCTCCTGACTTCCCTGTGCAGCTGCCGGGACTGTTCCCTCCAAGAATATGGGGAGTGACAGCTCTGCCCCTTCCCCGGTGGGCTGCAGGCCTGCCCTGTGCAGAGCACTGTACAGACACTTAGAACAAAGGCTCTGTGAGCACAGGTCCAGATGAGACTGCTGTTGTGAGACACGGAAATATGCCAGACAGAAAAGAGTGCAAGCCCTCGTGATCAATCCATGTTCTCCCCTCATACAGAAGGCAGAAGCCTGACTTGTTCATCAAATAAATGACTTGCCTAAATTTAAATGACAGTTTAAGAAAACTTACCATCAGGAATAGTATTTTTCTTAATTTTATGAGCTAGAGTCCAGATTTATCTTTTTCTAAATTAGATTTGTCAGTGCTCTCAGAAGTTATTAAAACGATGGGAAATATAGAGCACAATAAATTCTCATTCTCTTTGTGGAATTACTTTCCTGGGATTTAAAAGGATGAGACATAGCCTAATTTGAGTTTGAAGATGACCTTCCTTAGTTTCTTGAAACTGAACTGTTGTCGTGAATGACCCCATGAATCCAAGCCTTTGACTTCAGCTCTTGACTAGTCAAGATCAGGGAGAAACACTTGCCATTGGATAGATCATAATACTTGTTCTTAGCCAGGTCTTTGTCAATTCAGGAAGTTCTTTAGAACTTGGATCTGGCCTGTCCCGTGAAAGGAACAGAGTTTTCTTCCAAAGTGACGGCTGTCTTTTTAATTGAACCAGGAGGTTGCTAGAGTGGTTGCTAGTTGTGGCTTCTGGAAAAAATGCTCACATTCTTAAGCATGTGTATTGATTTCATTCACACTAATGGGTTCCTATTGTGAATGTGGCACAAATATTATCTATCTGGCTGTGGCCAAGGTGAGAACCAAAGTTAGGTCTGATTGTGGTTTCAGTGTGCTTTCTTAGATGTCAGCTCTCAAAATATTTCTTTTGCCACGTGTGCTTGGCTCACTGGTCACTGTGGGCATTTGGAAGGAGGGCCGCAGCGTCTGGGTCTTAGTGCTGTCCTTGGCAGCCAGGGCAAGTAATCTGAGTCTTTAAACATGAAGTAGCAGAACAACAATGAAAATAAGTAACTCTGTGCTTAATAATTGTCTGATTAAAGAGTTGAGCTTATTTCAGCTGCTAAACTATTGCTCTTGAGTTTTGCAAACTTCGACCTTTATCACCTTAAAGCAGTGAAGCTCTGTAGGTCAATTGTGAGCTAAATCCTATACAAAAAGATGTCTTTTATAAATGATTATAGAAAATGTCATCTCTTTTTTCCTTCATGTTTTGACTTCTGCTTTTGATAAATAAGAAAAAAGATACTAACATCCTTTAAGGTTTTACGTCTATGACATGCTAATTTATTGTATTTAATTTATATACCTCACTATCAAAACAATCTAAAATGGCCCAGAGATTTCTAAGTATACCGTTTGGCTAAAAATAAATTTTCAAACCCTACAAAGTGCCAAACCTTGAGAGCTTTATCTGCTTTCTTTAGTTCTTGAATAGATCACAGTCTGGTGGGGTAGGTGGAAGAGTCAGAAGATCACGGTGTGGAAGGCTGAAAGACTGACGCATGCATGGAGTGTTGAGGGAAGGTGGAAGAATGGCATGTGCTTTTGGCTGAAAATTGAACAGAGGAAGCTTATTTGAGAAGGTAACAGGTTACGTGAATCTTAAAAGACGATCAGTCTTAGAACCTCACGATGGAGAGCAGCCATAAAGACTCAGGATTGGGTGGAAACCAAGGTAATAATCTCCAGAAAACAGAATGCCCTGGGTCTACATGTAAATAGCCTTCTATTCTGATACTTTTACATATGACTCTGTTTTTGTTTTTGTTTATTTTAATTTTGGGCCTGCTTCAAATGAAATGGCCAGCCTGCCGTAAATGAAAGGAACCAGAAGGGCACCCTTGCTCAAAGCCTTGCTTCAAGATAAATCAGCCTAGAATTCACCTGGCTCACTGGGCATTGCTATGGGGATAATTTTCACTCTTGACCAGGGCATTTATTTCCCACGTATTCAAGATTCGGACCCATAGGGCTCTTAGTCCAAGGTCACAGACTGTGTATTTATGCAACAGCCTCAAAGCAGGACTCAGTTTACCCCTAGTGGTTAGATTATGATCATTCATTCATCAATTTTTTTTTTTTTTTTTTAATTACTGCAATGCGCTAGGTCTTGTGAGGTATGTAGCCTGCCTATAAGGAGCTTATCTTGCTGAGAAACAATGTGAAAAAATTGGCAGACAGCACAAGAGATTTTATTTAGTTTCAACAGAAAAACAAAAATTACATTAGTTTGGCTACTGAGTGATTAATTCCGTTACTCTTAACAGATCTAGCATAGGTCCAAATGTCTTTGTGTCCTTTGTATGCGAGAGAAATATATACCCCAAAGTAAACGTTTTCATAATGCTGCGTTAACCTAATACAGGATTAGAATAACAAGATCAGTGCATGCGTTTTAAGATTATAATGCTGTAATAATGATTTCCAAGATACATTTGTCTGTGTTATGGAAACGAAATGTTTATGCTGATTCTTGTCCTGACCTTCTGGGACCCTGTTCCTGATAATGGTACACAGCACCGAGGCAAGAGAAACTTAGTTCTAGGAATGCATTTATGGTTAATCTGTTGTTCAAGTTACTCAGACAGCCCATGTATTTTAAAGCAAGGCTCCAGCAAAGTGAGGACTGGGGAGAGGGCTCTGATAGAATGGGTAATTGACACTTGCTCTCCATTGAAATCAGCCCTTGTGCCCGTGACACTTTTCCCTTTAGCCAGCAAAAGCGGAGGGGCTTTGTGATGTGTGCATTATGACAGCCTGTTCACTAAGGACTCAGGATTGGGTGGAAACCAAGGTAATAATCTCCAGAAAACAGAATGCCCTGGGTCTACATGTAAATAGCCTTCTATTCTGATACTTTTACATATGACTCTGTTTTTGTTTTTGTTTATTTTAATTTTGGGCCTGCTTCAAATGAAATGGCCAGCCTGCCGTAAATGAAAGGAACCAGAAGGGCACCCTTGCTCAAAGCCTTGCTTCAAGATAAATCAGCCTAGAATTCACCTGGCTCACTGGGCATTGCTATGGGGATAATTTTCACTCTTGACCAGGGCATTTATTTCCCACGTATTCAAGATTCGGACCCATAGGGCTCTTAGTCCAAGGTCACAGACTGTGTATTTATGCAACAGCCTCAAAGCAGGACTCAGTTTACCCCTAGTGGTTAGATTATGATCATTCATTCATCAATTTTTTTTTTTTTTTTTTAATTACTGCAATGCGCTAGGTCTTGTGAGGTATGTAGCCTGCCTATAAGGAGCTTATCTTGCTGAGAAACAATGTGAAAAAATTGGCAGACAGCACAAGAGATTTTATTTAGTTTCAACAGAAAAACAAAAATTACATTAGTTTGACTACTGAGTGATTAATTCCGTTACTCTTAACAGATCTAGCATAGGTCCAAATGTCTTTGTGTCCTTTGTATGCGAGAGAAATATATACCCCAAAGTAAACGTTTTCATAATGCTGCGTTAACCTAATACAGGATTAGAATAACAAGATCAGTGCATGCGTTTTAAGATTATAATGCTGTAATAATGATTTCCAAGATACATTTGTCTGTGTTATGGAAACGAAATGTTTATGCTGATTCTTGTCCTGACCTTCTGGGACCCTGTTCCTGATAATGGTACACAGCACCGAGGCAAGAGAAACTTAGTTCTAGGAATGCATTTATGGTTAATCTGTTGTTCAAGTTACTCAGACAGCCCATGTATTTTAAAGCAAGGCTCCAGCAAAGTGAGGACTGGGGAGAGGGCTCTGATAGAATGGGTAATTGACACTTGCTCTCCATTGAAATCAGCCCTTGTGCCCGTGACACTTTTCCCTTTAGCCAGCAAAAGCGGAGGGGCTTTGTGATGTGTGCAGTATGACAGCCTGTTCACTATTAGAGAAAATAACCTGCAGAGAATAACCCTAAAAAATACACACTAGGCAACAAATAAAAGTGGTCAGGGTGTATGAGCACTCCAGGAGTGAAATGTCCTAATGTATGCCTATTACAGGACAAACTCCTGCATGTATTTCTCAGAGCATATTGCAGAATTAAATGAAATAGATGTAACACAGCTAATGCAGGGCTCGCAAAAGACCCACAGTGTTTATTTCCTTTTGCTTCTCTAAACCGGTCCCCTATTCACATGACCACCCTTGCTGGGTAAGTGACATTTTTATGACGTTCAGTCACCAGCCAGAAGGCAGTTGTGTTTCTCGACAGAGGGGTCAGTTCTCTGTTGTAACCCCAAATCTGTTACTGAGTTTCTAGATGACTAGAGACATGTCCCTTAACTTCTTTTTGCCTTAGTTTTTCCCTTTACAAAGTAAAGCTAGTGATACCTGTCTTCAGTCCCTGATGGATGGGGACAAAAAGAATGTTTATTTCTTTAAAAAGAAGCATAAAAATTCATTGTGCAAAATAAAAAGTGATACTAGCTTATTCTGTTTCAGGCTAAGGTATTCTAAGCACAGCCTGAGATGAGGGTTGGTAAATGAACTATTTGAGGTCTTACTTGAACCAGAAGGAGAATCCAAACTACAATTTTTTCTTCTGCTTAAGAATAGAATTTCTGTTTAAAAATTAGTAACAGACTGGAAGTAGATAGCATTTTCCTTTCCAGTTTTTCCTAAATGAGGTAAGACTGAGGCAAAGTCCCTAAAATAATAGTAGGCTAAATAGATTATGGAAACGAAATGTTTATGCTGATTCTTGTCCTGACCTTCTGGGACCCTGTTCCTGATAATGGTACACAGCACCGAGGCAAGAGAAACTTAGTTCTAGGAATGCATTTATGGTTAATCTGTTGTTCAAGTTACTCAGACAGCCCATGTATTTTAAAGCAAGGCTCCAGCAAAGTGAGGACTGGGGAGAGGGCTCTGATAGAATGGGTAATTGACACTTGCTCTCCATTGAAATCAGCCCTTGTGCCCGTGACACTTTTCCCTTTAGCCAGCAAAAGCGGAGGGGCTTTGTGATGTGTGCAGTATGACAGCCTGTTCACTATTAGAGAAAATAACCTGCAGAGAATAACCCTAAAAAATACACACTAGGCAACAAATAAAAGTGGTCAGGGTGTATGAGCACTCCAGGAGTGAAATGTCCTAATGTATGCCTATTACAGGACAAACTCCTGCATGTATTTCTCAGAGCATATTGCAGAATTAAATGAAATAGATGTAACACAGCTAATGCAGGGCTCGCAAAAGACCCACAGTGTTTATTTCCTTTTGCTTCTCTAAACCGGTCCCCTATTCACATGACCACCCTTGCTGGGTAAGTGACATTTTTATGACGTTCAGTCACCAGCCAGAAGGCAGTTGTGTTTCTCGACAGAGGGGTCAGTTCTCTGTTGTAACCCCAAATCTGTTACTGAGTTTCTAGATGACTAGAGACATGTCCCTTAACTTCTTTTTGCCTTAGTTTTTCCCTTTACAAAGTAAAGCTAGTGATACCTGTCTTCAGTCCCTGATGGATGGGGACAAAAAGAATGTTTATTTCTTTAAAAAGAAGCATAAAAATTCATTGTGCAAAATAAAAAGTGATACTAGCTTATTCTGTTTCAGGCTAAGGTATTCTAAGCACAGCCTGAGATGAGGGTTGGTAAATGAACTATTTGAGGTCTTACTTGAACCAGAAGGAGAATCCAAACTACAATTTTTTCTTCTGCTTAAGAATAGAATTTCTGTTTAAAAATTAGTAACAGACTGGAAGTAGATAGCATTTTCCTTTCCAGTTTTTCCTAAATGAGGTAAGACTGAGGCAAAGTCCCTAAAATAATAGTAGGCTAATAAAAATTTAGAAGGCTCTGAGAAGAAAATGCTTGAAGATAAGATTCCCTGCACATATTTGAAAGCGAAGTAGAAGAATGGAGTTTCAAGGTTCTCAGGTGGTGTAGTCATCCTTGCTTTGAATATAAGTAAATACTGTTTTTGATATCAAGTGCAGTGTGGACAAAAAAAATGAAAATAGGAATTCTACTATTAAAAATTTGATCAGTAGCTATACTGACATTTAATGTCTTAGAAAAGAAGCATAACCAAAATGTATTGCAGTGTGATTAACTCACAAGCCAAAAGGTCTTTATGGGACTGGAGACATGGGGGTTAGAAATGAACTCTTTTTCTCATTAGTCCTTTGGAAATTGCTCTTGGCATGTGAGAGCTCAGTCTCCAGCACTGAGACTCTCTGCAGCATCAGATCCAGTTTAGGAAAAGCACCTTCCTTGCCTCAGGTGTCCCGACAGGATGCCATCTGCCGCCATCTGCTTTTGCATAGACATGGTGGGACTTGATGTTCTTGGGAGAGTGAGGGCACATACAGTTCATTCCTGTTTTGAACATCCTCCATCCCAAAGATAATGTCCGTAATGTAGGAAATTGACACACACACACACACACATGCAATCCATAGAACCCAGAGAAATTAAGAAAAAATGAAGGCAATGACATGGCATTGCGCAGGAATATAGCCGCATTTAGCTTAGTAACAGCTGTTAATTTGTGATGTTTTGAAATGCGCCATTTGCAGCCATTTGTGGACCACGGGCCATTTTAGGTTAGCAGGTTAGCTCATTTTGAGGAGTTCATATTAATGGACTGCTGTTAGCCTGCAGTGTGCCAATAGCAACAAGTAAGCACAAATCTCAGCATTATCTTATTTTCTGCTATAAACTTGTTATACGTCATTCAGGGAATTCTTGGATTTTTTTTTTTTTTTGAAACAAAACTGTTTAAGGAAACAGATTTTAAAATTAAATTCTTTGTATACCATCATTGTCCTCTAAATGATTTAAAATAAGCATTTAAAGATGTCTGAATTTTTTCCATCAGTTGCACTTTAGTGCAGAAAAGTTGTCTTTCGTAGTATTTAAGCTTAAAAGACTGAGGTTAAAAGAATTTCTTAAAAATGTCAAATATTTGCTTTGCCTTCATAATATATATTTAACAACAAATCACGGAATTTTCTAGGTCCTTTTATTTGGATCTCAGAAACATTTCTGCCAGGGGAATAAGATAGTTGTTAGCCCAGGTGTCTAGAAACAGCCTGGAGAGTTTCAACTTGTTCATCATGAAAGTAACAGACTCTGCATTGTGACCAAGATCTTTGCACCACTTTGTATCCACCATGGAATACTCTGACAGGCAAGCAAAATAAGGCATATTCGTTCTGTATTCATAGATATGCAAAATATTATTTCAATCACTGCTAAATTACCAACATTGAAACCCACGTGTGTTTATCATCATCAGACTAGTCAGAATGTCAGAGTAGTCAGAAACATCAGAGAGCTTCAAGAAGACATTGTAGTCAAAGCTGAAGCCAGCTGGGCACAGAGCTATAAAGAATTTATTTAGAATGTTACCTTCCAGTGACCCACCAAACCTTCTGCTTATTTATGCTTCCCCTTCCAAAGCAGGCATTTGTTTCAGTGCATGAGAGCATTTCTCTGTTTTTCCTTTCCTTAAGTAAAAATCAAATTTCCATTAATAGCCAGCATTTCTGTAGGACCCACTACCCCATCTTCATGGGTTTTCATTAGTGGCTCTCAGCCTGGCTTCCCCAGGCATTTGTAATGGGTTCTCTCTGCATTTTCCCATGTAATTCTCACAACAACCCCACTGAGGGGGTCAGCATTACTCATTGTGCCCATTATACACTGGAGGAAACAGTTTACTTGGCTTACAGGGGTGAAGATCACCAGGGTGTTGAACTCACACTCAAGTCCGCTATCTGCAGAGATTGTTACTGCCTGCTATACTTCAGCCCTTACACCAGTGGACAGCCTCAAAGTGTTTGCACATCTGTCCTCTTACTTGACCTTCGCAGAAACTCTAGGTCATGGGACTGATGCCTCCAAAGGTGGCCATGGGCAGCGGGGCTTGAGGACGGAGAGGAATACCTCTCAGAGGTACTGCCAGTGTGAGCCTGGGTCTCCAGGGAGACCTTTAAGGAGCTGTGATACCACCAGGGGTCCCTTGGTGCCTGAACTAATACTAAAATTACCAGTGACTTTACTGAGGATGAACTACATTCTAGGAGCCATGCCCCTGTTTCATATGTCTGTGTGTATGTATGATCTCATTGTGTTTGTGTGGCGTGGAAGCATTCGTGTAATATAAGTTGCAGTGAACGTTTCATGTCCGCTCCCTGGCTGCCAGGTGAGATTATTGGGGGAGGAGCGGCTATATGTCTAGCTCAGGCCGTGAGAGATGCAGCAGAGGATCACAGATCAGATGAACCTCTTCCTGCTGGGACGTGAACCGGTTGTGGCCCCAGCAATTTGGAGAAAGGCCTGCGTGGCGGGAGGTGAGAGCCACGGTGGCCCTCTGGGTACCCTACCCTGGCTGGGATGGTCAGTGGCACTCATGGTTATGGAGTCTGGAGCCATTGAGTACCTTATATTTAACTCTATGTGTTGGGCTCGGTGCTAAGCTTTTTACCCACATTTCCACATTTGTTTCTCAAAACAGTCTTTGAGGTGAATACTGTCCCTGTAGATGGAGAAATAACTAGCAGATTTGGCAGTACGCGGCAGAACTGAGATTTGTGGCTAGTCTTCCTGGATCCAGGTCCCCATGCCCCACCCCTTGACACCCACAGTGTGGGGTGGGGAGGGGAAGAAAGTGTGGCCCAGTGTTTACTGGGCAGCAAGGCCAAGGTGTGCCCCACAGGAACACAGACTCCTCACAGAGGACATCCCTTGTCAAGGGACCGGGTCCCAGAGTTACAGCATCTCCTGCTGATGATGTTGGCACCCCAGCTGCTCTGGGTACCCCCCACCTTCCCAGTTCATTTCTTCTCATTCCAGAGATCTCCTTTCCCAGGGCTTAGGGCAGTGCACTAGGACGTGATATGGGTCAGAGCATTCTAGACAACAGGAGGGCCTCTGTGTGTGGCTCATGCCCCAGGGCTGGTGGTGCGTGCACATGTGTGGGAGTCCAGCACTGGCCCTGGGCCCTCTAAACCTAAGGGGTGGTGGAGGAGCCACCCAGACAGCTGGATGGCTGCTGTCTTCCTCTTCTTCATGGCAGAGCCTCACTCTGAGACTTTGGTTGTTGTAAAATGTGGAGTCTTCAATCACTGTGCCTTGGGACATGCAGCATGTTTAATTCTATCACCTAAGGCCTCTGGCTTACTTATTAATGAATTTTAAAATTAAGTTGGTCTTTATAAAACAAATATTTGATGAATATTTTTAATCTCTCCCTGAGTGGTTCTTGCCACAGGCTGTTAACCTAGGGAGCCTCCCAGAGAGGCCACCATGCCCTGGCTGTAAATCTCTGGTCTGAAGAGGGGTTTTTTGGTTGACTTGTGTGCTTTTGTTTTGGTTGGTCTTTATTGTTCGAAAGAGAAATCAGTGTCAGCACAAACAGAAGGTTTAGGATCAACAGATACTTCCTTGAGGCCTGCTCTGTAGAGATTGGAGCTCACAGGTGAGCTTTCACACGGAGTCCCTCCATCCTGTGAGGGAGGTGCTCTTGCCCGCACTTCACTGACGGGTCTGCTAAGTGAGGGTGAACGGCCATTGTGTGCAGAGCAGCCTCACACCACACAACTGACCCTCCACCCAAGAAGAAGAAGGAAGTAACCTCCATGTTAACCGTCTTCTCAGCCTTACAAAATGACTACAGTGAACACACATCAAGTGGTTATTACCAGACCAGATTATTCTGGGTGCTTTCCTGTGGTAACCCATTCAAACCTCACAGCAGCTCCATGATGACGGTATGTTCTATCATTACCTCTATTGCACTGTCCCTCAATACAGACGCAGCAAGGCCAAGGTGTGCCCACAGACCTTCGGCCCCAAGGGACCGGGTCCCAGAGTTACAGCATCTCCTGCTGATGATGTTGGCACCCCAGCTGCTCTGGGTACCCCCACCTTCCCAGTTCATTTCTTCTCATTCCAGAGATCTCCTTTCCCAGGGCTTAGGGCAGTGCACTAGGCGTGATATGGGTCAGAGCATTCTAGACAACAGGAGGGCCTCTGTGTGTGGCTCATGCCCCAGGGCTGGTGGTGCGTGCACATGTGTGGGAGTCCAGCACTGGCCCTGGGCCCTCTAAACCTAAGGGGTGGTGGAGGAGCCACCCAGACAGCTGGATGGCTGCTGTCTTCCTCTTCTTCATGGCAGAGCCTCACTCTGAGACTTTGGTTGTTGTAAAATGTGGAGTCTTCAATCACTGTGCCTTGGGACATGCAGCATGTTTAATTCTATCACCTAAGGCCTCTGGCTTACTTATTAATGAATTTTAAAATTAAGTTGGTCTTTATAAAACAAATATTTGATGAATATTTTTAATCTCTCCCTGAGTGGTTCTTGCCACAGGCTGTTAACCTAGGGAGCCTCCCAGAGAGGCCACCATGCCCTGGCTGTAAATCTCTGGTCTGAAGAGGGGTTTTTTGGTTGACTTGTGTGCTTTTGTTTTGGTTGGTCTTTATTGTTCGAAAGAGAAATCAGTGTCAGCACAAACAGAAGGTTTAGGATCAACAGATACTTCCTTGAGGCCTGCTCTGTAGAGATTGGAGCTCACAGGTGAGCTTTCACACGGAGTCCCGCCATCCTGTGAGGGAGGTGCTCTTGCCCGCACTTCACTGACGGGTCTGCTAAGTGAGGGTGAACGGCCATTGTGTGCAGAGCAGCCTCACACCACACAACTGACCCTCCACCCAAGAAGAAGAAGGAAGTAACCTCCATGTTAACCGTCTTCTCAGCCTTACAAAATGACTACAGTGAACACACATCAAGTGGTTATTACCAGACCAGATTATTCTGGGTGCTTTCCTGTGGTAACCCATTCAAACCTCACAGCAGCTCCATGATGACGGTATGTTCTATCATTACCTCTATTGCACTGTCCCTCAATACAGACGCACACCCTAATGGCAAAATTGTCAAGGTTTTCATTTCCATTACCTGTTCCACATGCTTTTTCTAGATAGGAATGCAATTTTAAAAGATTAATAGGGTGCTGTGGTACAATAGCAAAAACAAAGGGAACAAACAGCTTTTCTGAAACCAGCAGACTTGGATAAATTTGAAAATTGAAATACTTGAAAATATGCCATTTGCTCAGTTTGGATTCTACTACAGAATCAGAATTGCTGCAGTAAATTTCTTTGTGAATGTGAGTGCTGTTGCCTACGTAGGTATATTGAAGTTATTTCAAAAGGAAATACATTTCTCAGAGCCGGGTGTGAACAGGCAAGCAGAACTGCTGACAGACATCCTCTCTAAACCCTTCAAAAACCGAGTTTTATTGCAAGATTGTAGTGAGGATGTAACACTTCTACCTCTTAAACTATGACTTCCATTTTGTGGTATAATTAACGGCAATTACTCCAGTTAGAGGTTCTATCCTGAGTGAGGCTGAGTTAATAAATAGCTGTTTGCCTCTAGCATTAGCAAGGGGTACCTTCATTAAGGTGATAATGTGGCAGGTGTGCTAAGTAGGTTACCATGGTATTTGTGTGTTTCAACCTGGACTCTGTCTCTTCCTGAAATTAAAAATGTTCATTCTTCAGTAAAAGGTGCTTTCTTACACAGCAAAGCAGAAGGAACATTAAACAGGTGAAATGACTAGGGCTCAGGAACTCAACTGCCAAGACTAATTAATGCACAGGTACTTTTAAGTACTAACTCTGACAGCTTTAAGAAGAAAAAAAAACAAAAAGCTGCTTAACCTCTGTATCTGTCCATCGGTCCATTTGTCCATCTGGAGGGAATGGTCTCTAGCACGTGGAAAAGCTGATGCTCTCCTTCTGAAAACCCTGTACATACATTGAACCAACTAGCCCACAGGGCTTAGGTCTAATTCATCTTTGAATACACAGCCTGGCATACAACAGATGTTCAAGAAACATTTGCTGAATGGATGCCTAAATTCTGCTTCTCCGTAGGCCAAATCAGCATCAGAGGCTTTTGATTCTGTGTGATTGTATCACTGACGTGGGGCAGCATTTGAAGATCATGCACTGTCCTCAGGTGCTGGGACAAAGCTGGGAGAAACAACTGGCTTGTGCAGGAACAAGACAGTGTGGTTGGATTAGCTCAGATAGTAGTTGTCAGAGTGTCCCCAGGCCAGCAGATACAGATTCTGAATCTAGTAAAGATCCTGGGTAACTTTGGGAGGTTATATTATTTCCACACTTTACAGTTAATTATAAAAAGATAATTGGTAACATTATATTGTACTTCTAAGTAATCCAGTTTCATTGTGAAGACTTTAGTTTTCTAAGCCCCAGGGGAAAACACTTAAAATGTAAGGCCTATTTTTTAAAAATCTTTGTTTTTCGGGGGAGGGGGCTACTTCTATTGGTTTTTCATTTCTCTATTTTCATCCATCTTTGTTCTTTGGCCCACGTGGGCCTCCCATCGCGGTGGCCTCTGTTGTCGCAGAGCACCGGCTCTGGGCCCATGCGCTCCAGAGCTCCGGCTCTGTAGCTGGACACATCGGTCCAGCCGCTCTGCGCACGTGGGGTCCTCCCAGGCTAGGGATTGAACCGGCGCCCCTTGCACTGCATGGCGGTGTCCTTACCCACTGGACCACCAGGGAAGCCTTCTTCATGCTTTCTATGCCTGTCATGGAAACATTATTTAGCAGAGAAGTGCAAAACAGCCCTGATTCACATGGGAGTAGGATTTAAACTGCCAATCAAAACTGTCCAGTTCATCTGTGCTATTTTCTGTTATTTTGATTAACCTGATGGATGATTCTGAGAAAAATGTTTTTTTATGGATTTCCTCAAAGATCTGTAGCCCTAAATATCATATTACTATTAGTAGTTTGAGAAAGGGGCTCTGAAAGCTCTTGGGAAGATGGTTAAAATTCAAAGGAATTTTTAAACTGCAATTATTTACTTAATCAAAAATTTCTGATTACGAAGATGTTATATTTTTCAAATGCCCAATTAACATTAACTTCATTGCCTCTAGAAGGTAATTAACATAGATTATATATTATTACCATTACGAACAATCTGAAATTTCTGTTATCAGTAAAAGCATGAAAAACTGGTATTCCTAGAATCTATACCATAATTAAAGGGATCTCATTCTAAGGTTTATATGTTCTTAAATTTGTTTTTCTTTTATGTAGACATATATTAGACATTATTCTTAGCTATAATATAGCAACTGGTCAATTATTCACGTGGTATGAAAAGCATTTATCAAGTTGGTCTTATATCTGTGTCATCGTTTTGTTGTCACTATTAAAAATTCAAGGGGGTAATGAGTTCTCTCCTTTCTCTAGGTTTATTTCAATCTACAGAGGACCCAGCCACACCTATAAGGTCCAGAGGCTGACAGAATTCACATGCTACTCCTTCAGAATCCAGGCAGCCAGCGAGGCCGGGGAAGGGCCCTTCTCGGAAACCTACACCTTCAGCACAACCAAGAGTGTCCCCCCCACCATCAAAGGTTTGTGGACCTTGTATTCAGGCGTGCTCTTTTGTGAGAGTGAGGAAATGTTGGGACTTGGAGGCTTGATTCTGACCTTGAATATTCTCCTAATATTTCTCATATCAGGAAGATAGAATCAAAAGAGCTTTCTAAATGAGCAGATTGGGAACTGGTTTTCCTGGAGGGAATGGAAGAGAGCTTACTGGTAGTGACTTTTCTCGAATGTGTAAATTATCGTCACAGGTAACGGTGAGGTAGTCTCGTCCCCACAGGCGATAGATGGACAGAGGAAAGCAGCAGACTTGAGTGACAGACGTTGGGTTAGGAATGGGGGTGAATTCCTGGTGATGTAGCGTTCATGGAGTTTACCACAAGAGGTTTGAGTACCTCCAGCAGGTGACATGCATCTTTGGATGCCCTTGGTGTGTAGATTAGAGGCTAACAAGGACGGTGTCCCAGCATTCCCACCCCCACCCCAGCCCACAGATTTCACGGAAAAGCTGCAGCCTCATCTCCTGGAGTATTAGTCTTGAGGTTTGTGAATGACTGGTTGACTTATCTGCCCCTTCATGGGATCAGAGGGAACAAAAGCCACGCCACCCATTAAAATTCAAAGGAATTTTTAAACTGCAATTATTTACTTAATCAAAAATTTCTGATTACGAAGATGTTATATTTTTCAAATGCCCAATTAACATTAACTTCATTGCCTCTAGAAGGTAATTAACATAGATTATATATTATTACCATTACGAACAATCTGAAATTTCTGTTATCAGTAAAAGCATGAAAAACTGGTATTCCTAGAATCTATACCATAATTAAAGGGATCTCATTCTAAGGTTTATATGTTCTTAAATTTGTTTTTCTTTTATGTAGACATATATTAGACATTATTCTTAGCTATAATATAGCAACTGGTCAATTATTCACGTGGTATGAAAAGCATTTATCAAGTTGGTCTTATATCTGTGTCATCGTTTTGTTGTCACTATTAAAAATTCAAGGGGGTAATGAGTTCTCTCCTTTCTCTAGGTTTATTTCAATCTACAGAGGACCCAGCCACACCTATAAGGTCCAGAGGCTGACAGAATTCACATGCTACTCCTTCAGAATCCAGGCAGCCAGCGAGGCCGGGGAAGGGCCCTTCTCGAAACCTACACCTTCAGCACAACCAAGAGTGTCCCCCCCACCATCAAAGGTTTGTGGACCTTGTATTCAGGCGTGCTCTTTTGTGAGAGTGAGGAAATGTTGGGACTTGGAGGCTTGATTCTGACCTTGAATATTCTCCTAATATTTCTCATATCAGGAAGATAGAATCAAAAGAGCTTTCTAAATGAGCAGATTGGGAACTGGTTTTCCTGGAGGGAATGGAAGAGAGCTTACTGGTAGTGACTTTTCTCGAATGTGTAAATTATCGTCACAGGTAACGGTGAGGTAGTCTCGTCCCCACAGGCGATAGATGGACAGAGGAAAGCAGCAGACTTGAGTGACAGACGTTGGGTTAGGAATGGGGGTGAATTCCTGGTGATGTAGCGTTCATGGAGTTTACCACAAGAGGTTTGAGTACCTCCAGCAGGTGACATGCATCTTTGGATGCCCTTGGTGTGTAGATTAGAGGCTAACAAGGACGGTGTCCCAGCATTCCCACCCCCACCCCAGCCCACAGATTTCACGGAAAAGCTGCAGCCTCATCTCCTGGAGTATTAGTCTTGAGGTTTGTGAATGACTGGTTGACTTATCTGCCCCCTTCATGGGATCAGGGAGGGAACAAAAGCCACGCCACCCAGGTTCTTCGTCCACTGGGTCTGCTGAGCCCTCGTCTCCCACTGTCAGCCACGGAGTGGTGCCTCCTGCATGGCCCGGCAGACAGCAAGAGGGCAAAGCTGACTCGGCCCTTCTCACCAGCTTGGGCCCAGGTCCAGCCCCACGCAGATGCCTGAGTCTGCTCTCTCCCCTCCTTGGTAGCATGGCTTTTGTGGAAGTCCCTTCTGCCTAAAATGACTCTGAGACTGATAGAGGAGCGGTCACCTGATCCAGGTTTTGCTTGGAATAAAGTGAGGTTTGACTCTATTATTTGAGGTGCTAGGCACTGAGCACAAATTATGTATCTGGCCTCAGGAGCTAGGCCATTTGATGCACTGCTCTCTTACAAAGGAGCTTGTCAGCTACACCAGGGCCTGGAGTGTAGAGGAAGGTGTGGGGCCTCCAGGGCCTAAGTCAGGGTTTGGCTCACCTTTGGTGAGATTTCCCGTGGCTCCTTGTAGGGTGTTTGGTGGTAGACACCTTTCCCATGCTCCCCCTGTCCCTAAGTGTTCTTTGGCATCTCCATGCGACTAAGATCCAGGTGTAAATGGATGTAGACTTGCTGGGTCACGTGGCGGTGGACACCCTGGCCCTCGGGTGTGATTTTGCCTTTCACCTGTAACAGGACATTCCTGACCTTGCTGTGGTTGATAGGTTTGTTGTAACAAGGTTTGCCACGTTTACCCTTTAGCTAAACAAGCTTGGTGGTCTTTGTTGGGGAAATTCCTCTTGTAGAAAAACACCAAGTCAGTAGCCCTTGCAGGCTTACTGGTAGTGACTTTTCTCGAATGTGTAAATTATCGTCACAGGTAACGGTGAGGTAGTCTCGCCACAGGCGATAGATGGACAGAGGAAAGCAGCAGACTTGAGTGACAGACGTTGGGTTAGGAATGGGGGTGAATTCCTGGTGATGTAGCGTTCATGGAGTTTACCACAAGAGGTTTGAGTACCTCCAGCAGGTGACATGCATCTTTGGATGCCCTTGGTGTGTAGATTAGAGGCTAACAAGGACGGTGTCCCAGCATTCCCACCCCCACCCCAGCCCACAGATTTCACGGAAAAGCTGCAGCCTCATCTCCTGGAGTATTAGTCTTGAGGTTTGTGAATGACTGGTTGACTTATCTGCCCCCTTCATGGGATCAGGGAGGGAACAAAAGCCACGCCACCCAGGTTCTTCGTCCACTGGGTCTGCTGAGCCCTCGTCTCCCACTGTCAGCCACGGAGTGGTGCCTCCTGCATGGCCCGGCAGACAGCAAGAGGGCAAAGCTGACTCGGCCCTTCTCACCAGCTTGGGCCCAGGTCCAGCCCCACGCAGATGCCTGAGTCTGCTCTCTCCCCTCCTTGGTAGCATGGCTTTTGTGGAAGTCCCTTCTGCCTAAAATGACTCTGAGACTGATAGAGGAGCGGTCACCTGATCCAGGTTTTGCTTGGAATAAAGTGAGGTTTGACTCTATTATTTGAGGTGCTAGGCACTGAGCACAAATTATGTATCTGGCCTCAGGAGCTAGGCCATTTGATGCACTGCTCTCTTACAAAGGAGCTTGTCAGCTACACCAGGGCCTGGAGTGTAGAGGAAGGTGTGGGGCCTCCAGGGCCTAAGTCAGGGTTTGGCTCACCTTTGGTGAGATTTCCCGTGGCTCCTTGTAGGGTGTTTGGTGGTAGACACCTTTCCCATGCTCCCCCTGTCCCTAAGTGTTCTTTGGCATCTCCATGCGACTAAGATCCAGGTGTAAATGGATGTAGACTTGCTGGGTCACGTGGCGGTGGACACCCTGGCCCTCGGGTGTGATTTTGCCTTTCACCTGTAACAGGACATTCCTGACCTTGCTGTGGTTGATAGGTTTGTTGTAACAAGGTTTGCCACGTTTACCCTTTAGCTAAACAAGCTTGGTGGTCTTTGTTGGGGGAAATTCCTCTTGTAGAAAAAACACCAAGTCAGTAGCCCTTGCAGGCCTTGGTACTTTTACTTCAGGTGGACAGTGTCCTCATGCTGCCTCACTATGAGCTCTTCTGTCTCTCCCTTGTAGATTCAGAAAATTGTTGTCTTAGCTAGAGGACTGTGTAGTCTTAGTTTTTCCATAAATTGTAGTTTTAGCTAACTAATACAAACTTTTTTTTAAAGACAACTTTTATTTTGCTGAAATAGTAATGTACAGAATTGAAAGTAGAAACAAATGCCTCTGAAGAATTTGTGTAATTATAAAATAAGGGCATTCAGTTACACTTGCTAGTTACAAAATTGAAAAATATCAAATATAAGAAAATATTAAAATTCTGTAGCATATAAGTGTTTTGCTGCAAACTAAGTTTACTTTAAAACAGAATGATGAGCCCAGTAGGTAAAAAATAAAAAACACAGATGTAAGATAATTTTTAAAGGCTTACCTTTAAGCCTTTAAATTTGCCACCTGCTCCTCAAATTTTTCTTAAAGACGACTCTCACGTGAATGTGACTTCCCTCCCATGGAACTCCCCTAACACTTCCTTTGTACCTCTCATTCTTATCTGCTTTATGTAATGTCTGCTTGGTTATAATTGTTGCATATCTTTTCTCTCTGCTACCCTCAACTAGATCTTAATTTCCTTCAAAGTAGTGTTTTTTTCATCCATCAAAGTAATGTAATACAGGACTTAATCATAGAAGATGCTGATTAGCCATAAAAAATAATAATAATGCCACCCAGGCCAAGCAATTAAAAGGGTAATGAGCAAAGGGTTTCTAACCCATGGCTTGAATGACTTCTCTGTGTAAATACCACCCTTTCTAGATTTCTAGGAGACTGGGCAAATAAACACCCTTCTTGGGGCAGGCACAAGAGCTCTGAGTTCTCACTAATACTACTAAAATATTGTCTATTCATATGATACTTTGAATTTTGAGCTTGGATGTGTGGATTTGTATTTCAGCACCTCGAGTGACACAGTTAGAAGGAAATTCGTGTGAAATTTTATGGGAGACGGTACCACCCATGAAAGGTGACCCTGTCAACTATATTCTGCAGGTATTGGTGGGAAGAGAATCTGAATACAAACAGGTAAGAACCAGCACGCATGGCATGCGTGTGGCCTCTCAGGGTCAGGGGTGCTGCTTGCCTCTACTGTTGCTGTAAATGCTTCAGTGGTGAGCGAACTACATTTTCCTCAAATCCATCGAGAAACTGATCACATTTACCCATGACCTGATCCATTAGGGTAAAATAGCTCTGTTTTATCAAAATTTTAAAATTTAAAAAGAAGACAGTTAAAGAAACAAATGCCTCTGAAGAATTTGTGTAATTATAAAATAAGGGCATTCAGTTACACTTGCTAGTTACAAAATTGAAAAATATCAAATATAAGAAAATATTAAAATTCTGTAGCATATAAGTGTTTTGCTGCAAACTAAGTTTACTTTAAAACAGAATGATGAGCCCAGTAGGTAAAAAATAAAAAACACAGATGTAAGATAATTTTTAAAGGCTTACCTTTAAGCCTTTAAATTTGCCACCTGCTCCTCAAATTTTTCTTAAAGACGACTCTCACGTGAATGTGACTTCCCTCCCATGGAACTCCCCTAACACTTCCTTTGTACCTCTCATTCTTATCTGCTTTATGTAATGTCTGCTTGGTTATAATTGTTGCATATCTTTTCTCTCTGCTACCCTCAACTAGATCTTAATTTCCTTCAAAGTAGTGTTTTTTTCATCCATCAAAGTAATGTAATACAGGACTTAATCATAGAAGATGCTGATTAGCCATAAAAAATAATAATAATGCCACCCAGGCCAAGCAATTAAAAGGGTAATGAGCAAAGGGTTTCTAACCCATGGCTTGAATGACTTCTCTGTGTAAATACCACCCTTTCTAGATTTCTAGGAGACTGGGCAAATAAACACCCTTCTTGGGGCAGGCACAAGAGCTCTGAGTTCTCACTAATACTACTAAAATATTGTCTATTCATATGATACTTTGAATTTTGAGCTTGGATGTGTGGATTTGTATTTCAGCACCTCGAGTGACACAGTTAGAAGGAAATTCGTGTGAAATTTTATGGGAGACGGTACCACCCATGAAAGGTGACCCTGTCAACTATATTCTGCAGGTATTGGTGGGAAGAGAATCTGAATACAAACAGGTAAGAACCAGCACGCATGGCATGCGTGTGGCCTCTCAGGGTCAGGGGTGCTGCTTGCCTCTACTGTTGCTGTAAATGCTTCAGTGGTGAGCGAACTACATTTTTCCTCAAATCCATCGTAGAAACTGATCACATTTACCCATGACCTGATCCATTAGGGTAAAATAGCTCTAGATTATATTTTTACATTTTCAGTTTCTCAAGCATTATCTTGAAGAGTTTTAAGTTCTATATTTGTATTTGATATTGGCGGTGATGTTCACAGTATCAAAGTACATACTTATTGAAAACTAAAGTGGCAGTGATTTGACTCTAGAGGGAAGGTGTCAACCTAATGACTGAAGCCCATGTTGTCTGCCTCTGTTACGGAAGTTGTAATTGAAAGATGAGGAAGGGAACTGATCAGCCCTCAAGGCTGTGACTGAGAAGCACTGAGTCACTGTTTGTCACCCGTTAATGTGCATGAGGTCATCTGAGAATCTGCTAAAATGCGCATTCTGATTCAGTAGGTCTGGGGTCATGGTTCAAGCCCCCAGGTGCCACTGATGTTGCTCACCCATGAACCATGTTTTGAGCAGCAAGACTATACAGATCACATGACAGAGAATTTGGGTTTATCATTCATCACACCGTTTTTGATCCTAATTCTTCCAAAACCACACATTGTCTTTTCACTGGCTGTGAAAGATTGAGATATTCCGTAGGATTCTGAGACATTCCCAGGAACTTAGTAATTATGTGAACTCAGAATACAACAGGGTTGCTGTGCTAGGAAAGCTGAGACCCATTCCTTGCCAGCACTTATAACTGAGGTGTGCATTTGTATCAAACTCAGAAAGTTGCAGATAAATGCCACCTGCCTTCTGAATAATAATTTGCAAAGACTTCTTTGTTCAGATAAAGGCTCCAGATACATAAAACAAGTGGAAAAAATTTGATTCGGAGCTTGTGTTAATTTGCTGGTTAATATCCCTCATATAATAATAAAGAATACTTGTAAATAAAAATGTGTAGAAAGAATCAAAGAAAATTTTATTAAGTTTCACTAGACCTTGTTAATATGAAATGTCAGATAAGAGTGAATTGCTTTAAGCACATTTTGCAAAAAAATTGTTTTAAATATGACAGCTACCAATATTGATTAACATCAGTTGATGGTTTCACCTTACAATCTCATTTTATACAAATATTTTACTTCACAGTAAATAATTTTACATGTGTAACTCAGCCCAAAAATTTTGCTCTATATTGGCCGGCTGAATGTTCAAAAAAAGTATCAAAGTATCCAAAAAACTTTTTTTTTTGAAAACTTGAAGAGTTTTAAGTTCTATATTTGTATTTGATATTGGCGGTGATGTTCACAGTATCAAAGTACATACTTATTGAAAACTAAAGTGGCAGTGATTTGACTCTAGAGGGAAGGTGTCAACCTAATGACTGAAGCCCATGTTGTCTGCCTCTGTTACGGAAGTTGTAATTGAAAGATGAGGAAGGGAACTGATCAGCCCTCAAGGCTGTGACTGAGAAGCACTGAGTCACTGTTTGTCACCCGTTAATGTGCATGAGGTCATCTGAGAATCTGCTAAAATGCGCATTCTGATTCAGTAGGTCTGGGGTCATGGTTCAAGCCCCCAGGTGCCACTGATGTTGCTCACCCATGAACCATGTTTTGAGCAGCAAGACTATACAGATCACATGACAGAGAATTTGGGTTTATCATTCATCACACCGTTTTTGATCCTAATTCTTCCAAAACCACACATTGTCTTTTCACTGGCTGTGAAAGATTGAGATATTCCGTAGGATTCTGAGACATTCCCAGGAACTTAGTAATTATGTGAACTCAGAATACAACAGGGTTGCTGTGCTAGGAAAGCTGAGACCCATTCCTTGCCAGCACTTATAACTGAGGTGTGCATTTGTATCAAACTCAGAAAGTTGCAGATAAATGCCACCTGCCTTCTGAATAATAATTTGCAAAGACTTCTTTGTTCAGATAAAGGCTCCAGATACATAAAACAAGTGGAAAAAATTTGATTCGGAGCTTGTGTTAATTTGCTGGTTAATATCCCTCATATAATAATAAAGAATACTTGTAAATAAAAATGTGTAGAAAGAATCAAAGAAAATTTTATTAAGTTTCACTAGACCTTGTTAATATGAAATGTCAGATAAGAGTGAATTGCTTTAAGCACATTTTGCAAAAAAATTGTTTTAAATATGACAGCTACCAATATTGATTAACATCAGTTGATGGTTTCACCTTACAATCTCATTTTATACAAATATTTTACTTCACAGTAAATAATTTTACATGTGTAACTCAGCTTACCTCAAAGATAAAATTGGTTTCAGTCTTAGTCATCTTAATACCAGTAGAATTGTCCCATAGCAATGTGAAAAAATGATTAAAGGATGAAATGTTAAAAATTTTACAACATATCATTTGACACTTAACAATATTTACTTCCCAACAGTACATTCATCACTATTATATAAACCTTTTATTCCAGCTTGCGTGCTCTTCCAACTGTTCTCGAATAAAGATTATGCTTCTCAGAGCACACTGATTTGCTGTTTTACATTGAAAAAGCATGATTACTCAGTATCTATGCATCAGGCATTGCCAGGATATAGGTTAGTTCAAATTAGATTTCATTGGCAGATTGACCGTTTTGAATCTTGCTGTATAATGATAAAATACTGACTCATGAACATACAAATACTAATATACAATTAATTACATATGTTTCAAAATATATTTCTTATTGTAATCAGCTATAAACAAGAGTTTCTTGGTGAAAACATGGTAAGCCAGGGCGGCCTCTATAGATAAGAATTAGCATTCTTCTCGTAACCATGTGTTTCCTGCATTTACCAAGAACTGATTGAGGCAGGTAGTGGTACATGAAAAGCCGCAATTTGTACTGAGTCAGGGACAATTTGTACTGAGTTTTTTTGCTTCTTCCTATTTAGTAAGCATTAACTTAAGCATGATGTTTTGAGTACTTCATTCACTTGCTCTGGACACGAGATAGGTAATGAAACCTATTTATATTATGTGTACAGAGTAATGGTTAAAGTAATTATGGTCCAGCGATAACTGGCTTTGAATTCATGAAGGCAAAAGAAAACGAGAGGTCATCATTGTAGAGCATACCCCACAGCTGAACTGTGGGTTCATAGGAAGCACTGTGTATATTTCAATTACAGCACTAATAGACGGGATCCACTATTGTGTAGGCTTGTGTTATTCATTTTTATTTTCCCAGGACTGGAACATAACTAGGCACTCAGTAAATGTTTTTTCCGTGCATGAAAGAGGCAGTTTCAAGGGAACAGGGTGATTTATACTTGCAGTGGTGATGAGAATTAAACTTCACCATAGGGGAGGGTTTAGAAGTAATGTTTGTAACTAAGGTGAAGAAAACCACCCATAATAAGACAGTGCACTTCTGTTCCCCAAGCTCATTTTTATAGGCAACATATGGCAAGGACCAAGGCTTTTGCTGATACTTCGCCGGAAACATTGAGTTCAACTCTGTAATTAGCTTTCTTTTATTTAGCTATCGTGATGTAGAGTGAGCAGCTGGTTCTAATTATGCAGCAGTCTGTTAACTTAAAGTCCTCACCGAAAGTTTTATTCTGCATTATGCATGCATATATTGATTTTGCTTTTCTGCCTTTTAAAAAATATTTCAAACATAAGCATGTTTCAAGAAGCTTAAAGCTTCTTTTCAAACATATTAATTGCAAATCATCCAAGAAAAAAGAATGAAAATTGTATGTACATGTGGGTGACTTTTTTTCCCCTCACAAGATAGAATGTAAACAGTTTCATAATTAAGAATGTAAAGTGAAATGATGCACATTCATTTCCCTGCTTAGATAGCAATGATTATTATATAAAGTATGTTAATAGAAACTCTGAAGGTAAGAAAAGGGTAACACACTGTAAGAAAGTATTACCTGCGTGCTCAGTTGCATCTGACTCTTTGCCACCCTATGAGCCGTAGTCTGCCAGGCTCCGCTATTCATGGGATTCTCCAGGCAGGAATACTGGAGTGGGTTGCCATGTCCTCTTCCAGGGGATCTTCCCAACCCAAGGATCGAACCCAGGTCTCTTACATCTCCTGCACGGCAGGCAGATTCTTTACCACTGAGCCACCAGGGAAGACCCAAAGCATTACCTATATTAGGAGGCAAATTTTGTGACAACTTATTAATATTGTTTGGTGCTCAGATTTTTTGCATTAAGAAAACCTTTGAAGCATCTGAAAATTCATAGAACCCTACACTGGACTTGATAGCATCTCTGAACTTTTTTATTTTGTATCATTTTTAGAATTTAGTTTTGGGACTTATTGATTTTCTGTAGAATTAAACAATGGGGGGTAACTTCAGTAATTTTCCAAAATTGGAACAGGGTGATTTATACTTGCAGTGGTGATGAGAATTAAACTTCACCATAGGGGAGGGTTTAGAAGTAATGTTTGTAACTAAGGTGAAGAAAACCACCCATAATAAGACAGTGCACTTCTGTTCCCCAAGCTCATTTTTATAGGCAACATATGGCAAGGACCAAGGCTTTTGCTGATACTTCGCCGGAAACATTGAGTTCAACTCTGTAATTAGCTTTCTTTTATTTAGCTATCGTGATGTAGAGTGAGCAGCTGGTTCTAATTATGCAGCAGTCTGTTAACTTAAAGTCCTCACCGAAAGTTTTATTCTGCATTATGCATGCATATATTGATTTTGCTTTTCTGCCTTTTAAAAAATATTTCAAACATAAGCATGTTTCAAGAAGCTTAAAGCTTCTTTTCAAACATATTAATTGCAAATCATCCAAGAAAAAAGAATGAAAATTGTATGTACATGTGGGTGACTTTTTTTCCCCTCACAAGATAGAATGTAAACAGTTTCATAATTAAGAATGTAAAGTGAAATGATGCACATTCATTTCCCTGCTTAGATAGCAATGATTATTATATAAAGTATGTTAATAGAAACTCTGAAGGTAAGAAAAGGGTAACACACTGTAAGAAAGTATTACCTGCGTGCTCAGTTGCATCTGACTCTTTGCCACCCTATGAGCCGTAGTCTGCCAGGCTCCGCTATTCATGGGATTCTCCAGGCAGGAATACTGGAGTGGGTTGCCATGCCCTCCTCCAGGGGATCCTCCCTACCCAGGGATCGAACCCAGGTCTCTTACATCTCCTGCACGGCAGGCAGATTCTTTACCACTGAGCCACCAGGGAAGACCCAAAGCATTACCTATATTAGGAGGCAAATTTTGTGACAACTTATTAATATTGTTTGGTGCTCAGATTTTTTGCATTAAGAAAACCTTTGAAGCATCTGAAAATTCATAGAACCCTACACTGGACTTGATAGCATCTCTGAACTTTTTTATTTTGTATCATTTTTAGAATTTAGTTTTGGGACATGTATTGATTCTGTTGTATCACATAAGGTACTGTGAAGAAAGATCTTCTCCTGACCTTGATGGAATTATATTAAAGACTTGAAGCCTACATATTTTTTAATGGTTTGCAGTTTAGCTCCCTAACATATTAAATGGGCTATGCTTGTCTATTGCATACATAAAGGTTCAAATCCAAAGCAAGGCAAGATTCGATCAAGATGAGAATATTTAAAAGCTATCGTTTGTTTTACTGACTCTTAAATTTTTTAGGTATAGGTCCATTTAAGTATCTGATGAAGGAGTTCACCCCTTCTACCAGAAAAAAATAAATGTATATTCAGTTTCCTGGAATTCTGGTATAGGGCCCTGGTTCATTGAGAGACTGTCAGGTGCTGTGTAGAGTGAGGGCTGCCTGGCATATGATAGAACATGACCTGTGCTCTCAGAGCTTCCAGCCCCACTGGAACGGAAACACCATGCTCCCAAGAAGCAGTTCAGTAACAGTGGCCCTTCCCTATCCTTTTTGGCTCAGCAGCTGCTAAGCATTACACCCTCTACAGAGGAAGCCTGCAAGTTAGTAGATGCCCACTTTAGCTAGGGGTCAAGGAAGGTCAAATCTGCCTTCTGTAGTCATGTACTATTGGAGGACTTACGTCGCTGAGAATCACTGTCTTGTAAAAGTCAAGGTAAAATAATTCTCCAGTTCAGGGTTACTGTGAGCAACAGCTCTGTTCAGTCATGAGAGGGCATTGGGTAGATGGTGAGGCTGGGCGGTGGTGTCGCTCCTTTTTGTAGAAGGACAGCTTAGATTTTAGTGTGAATACTGGAGTGGGTTGCCATTTCCTCCTCCAGGGGATCCTCCCTACCCAGGGATCGAACCCAGGTCTCTTACATCTCCTGCATCAGCAGGCAGGTTCTTTACCATCTGAGCCACCAGGGAAGACCCAAAGCATTACCTATATTAGGAGGCAAATTTTGTGACAACTTATTAATATTGTTTGGTGCTCAGATTTTTTGCATTAAGAAAACCTTTGAAGCATCTGAAAATTCATAGAACCCTACACTGGACTTGATAGCATCTCTGAACTTTTTTATTTTGTATCATTTTTAGAATTTAGTTTTGGGACATGTATTGATTCTGTTGTATCACATAAGGTACTGTGAAGAAAGATCTTCTCCTGACCTTGATGGAATTATATTAAAGACTTGAAGCCTACATATTTTTTAATGGTTTGCAGTTTAGCTCCCTAACATATTAAATGGGCTATGCTTGTCTATTGCATACATAAAGGTTCAAATCCAAAGCAAGGCAAGATTCGATCAAGATGAGAATATTTAAAAGCTATCGTTTGTTTTACTGACTCTTAAATTTTTTAGGTATAGGTCCATTTAAGTATCTGATGAAGGAGTTCACCCCTTCTACCAGAAAAAAATAAATGTATATTCAGTTTCCTGGAATTCTGGTATAGGGCCCTGGTTCATTGAGAGACTGTCAGGTGCTGTGTAGAGTGAGGGCTGCCTGGCATATGATAGAACATGACCTGTGCTCTCAGAGCTTCCAGCCCCACTGGAACGGAAACACCATGCTCCCAAGAAGCAGTTCAGTAACAGTGGCCCTTCCCTATCCTTTTTGGCTCAGCAGCTGCTAAGCATTACACCCTCTACAGAGGAAGCCTGCAAGTTAGTAGATGCCCACTTTAGCTAGGGGTCAAGGAAGGTCAAATCTGCCTTCTGTAGTCATGTACTATTGGAGGACTTACGTCGCTGAGAATCACTGTCTTGTAAAAGTCAAGGTAAAATAATTCTCCAGTTCAGGGTTACTGTGAGCAACAGCTCTGTTCAGTCATGAGAGGGCATTGGGTAGATGGTGATGCTGGGCAGTGATGTCGCTCCTTTTTTTAGTAGAAGGACAGCATTAGTAGAAGATTTTAAGGATTCCAACTACGCAGCACGTTACTCTGAATTGAGGGTCACAGATTCTTCATTTCAATTATCTGGGCATTACTTTAAATCCTCTCACTTGGAATAAACATGTCAAAATTACTTTAAAATATATTGCACACCAAATCAAGGACAGAAACTGTCTTTGTAAAAACAATACTGCATGTATACTTACTGTGATATTAATGATTGGTGACTTCAATACAGATAATCTTAGATGGAGCTATGACTTTTAAATTGGGTTGAGGTGGGAGGAAGAGCCCATAATGGTACTCCTGTCAAAATGAATGAAAACAAAGGAATAAGAGGCACAGCCCCATGAAAAGTCACCTCGGCTGCGCTGCAGCTTGATGACCTTATTGATTTTGTGACCCCATGGCTGTGATTATTTACACAGAAACAAAGTGGTTATCTCCAAACTCTGGAACCAGAATCCTCAGGAAATGGGAGTATTGCGATTGTTTTCATTTTTCCTTAGCTAAGAATTAATCCAAAAGGCTTGAATAATAAGCATTGTTGACTACTCTCAGTGCACTGAAAACAACTCAATCATTGTTAATGATTCCATTGTATAATCATGACTGTACCTATACTGTAATATCCTGTGGTTTGCCGGTGGGGATTAATACTTAATGTTCACATGCGCTTGTTTCTGGTAATTTTCCTCTTCGCAGACAGAGTGGTACATAAGCATATCTAATCTCAAGTATTTAAGGGTCTTCAGTGACTCCAAAACCCCAGCCAGCCATTAAAGCAGTTCAGTAACAGTGGCCCTTCCCTATCCTTTTGGCTCAGCAGCTGCTAGCATTACACCCTCTACAGAGGAAGCCTGCAAGTTAGTAGATGCCCACTTTAGCTAGGGGTCAAGGAAGGTCAAATCTGCCTTCTGTAGTCATGTACTATTGGAGGACTTACGTCGCTGAGAATCACTGTCTTGTAAAAGTCAAGGTAAAATAATTCTCCAGTTCAGGGTTACTGTGAGCAACAGCTCTGTTCAGTCATGAGAGGGCATTGGGTAGATGGTGATGCTGGGCAGTGATGTCGCTCCTTTTTTTAGTAGAAGGACAGCATTAGTAGAAGATTTTAAGGATTCCAACTACGCAGCACGTTACTCTGAATTGAGGGTCACAGATTCTTCATTTCAATTATCTGGGCATTACTTTAAATCCTCTCACTTGGAATAAACATGTCAAAATTACTTTAAAATATATTGCACACCAAATCAAGGACAGAAACTGTCTTTGTAAAAACAATACTGCATGTATACTTACTGTGATATTAATGATTGGTGACTTCAATACAGATAATCTTAGATGGAGCTATGACTTTTAAATTGGGTTGAGGTGGGAGGAAGAGCCCATAATGGTACTCCTGTCAAAATGAATGAAAACAAAGGAATAAGAGGCACACCCCCATGAAAAGTCACCTCGGCTGCGCTGCAGCTTGATGACCTTATTGATTTTGTGACCCCATGGCTGTGATTATTTACACAGAAACAAAGTGGTTATCTCCAAACTCTGGAACCAGAATCCTCAGGAAATGGGAGTATTGCGATTGTTTTCATTTTTCCTTAGCTAAGAATTAATCCAAAAGGCTTGAATAATAAGCATTGTTGACTACTCTCAGTGCACTGAAAACAACTCAATCATTGTTAATGATTCCATTGTATAATCATGACTGTACCTATACTGTAATATCCTGTGGTTTGCCGGTGGGGGGATTAATACTTAATGTTCACATGCGCTTGTTTCTGGTAATTTTCCTCTTCGCAGACAGAGTGGTACATAAGCATATCTAATCTCAAGTATTTAAGGGTCTAATTAGAGAATATTCAGTGAGCATCTGCTTTGTTATAGCCACTGTGCAGGTTGCTATGGAAATAATAGAACATCATCCCATACTCGGTGTAGTTTGTCATATATATATTTTGTAAATATTAGCATCCTGTTGAGAATGTTTGTGAAAGAGGGTTGCTCTTACAATTAGAATAAGAATAGCTAAAAGAAAAACATTTACAAATTGAAGTCCAACTTTTGATTGTACTTGTCACTAAGGAAGTTCTCTTCAATTAGATATTCATTTTTTCTTCACTAAGCTTTTTGTCAAATGGTATGAGAAAAGTAGAATTCCTTTGCTTTTAAAATACACTTTCAGAGATCTTTAAGGAGTTAGAGAAGTGCCATCAAGATTTTTAAAATACAGTCTCTATTTAAGATTCCATGAATTGGGTTTCTGGGAAATTAAATATACGTCTGAGCCATCTTTCTTAGAAGGAGCTAGCCACGCAAATTCTGGAAACCATAGAAATAATTTAACACTTAGATATGAACGAACCTTTATATCAGCTTTCCAGAAGTCTCTCACACATCTGTGGGGAATAGGTTGCTAAGTGGTTTTCAGCCATGAGGTCAGTTTGGCATAAATTAAGAGGGCATATCACAGAAATGCTGCCCAAGTCTCTCCTTGGCACAGTCTGGGTGACAAGGAAGCACCAGGAAAGCTATGGGACTCCTTGAGAAGACAGGCCGAATGTCAAGAGTAGCACACCTGGTAGCACCTGATGCCATCAGCTGAGGACTAGTGTGGGGAGTGGCTTTTGTGACCCCATCGGTTATCTCCAAACTCTGGAACCAGAATCCTCAGGAAATGGGAGTATTGCGATTGTTTTCATTTTTCCTTAGCTAAGAATTAATCCAAAAGGCTTGAATAATAAGCATTGTTGACTACTCTCAGTGCACTGAAAACAACTCAATCATTGTTAATGATTCCATTGTATAATCATGACTGTACCTATACTGTAATATCCTGTGGTTTGCCGGTGGGGGGATTAATACTTAATGTTCACATGCGCTTGTTTCTGGTAATTTTCCTCTTCGCAGACAGAGTGGTACATAAGCATATCTAATCTCAAGTATTTAAGGGTCTAATTAGAGAATATTCAGTGAGCATCTGCTTTGTTATAGCCACTGTGCAGGTTGCTATGGAAATAATAGAACATCATCCCATACTCGGTGTAGTTTGTCATATATATATTTTGTAAATATTAGCATCCTGTTGAGAATGTTTGTGAAAGAGGGTTGCTCTTACAATTAGAATAAGAATAGCTAAAAGAAAAACATTTACAAATTGAAGTCCAACTTTTGATTGTACTTGTCACTAAGGAAGTTCTCTTCAATTAGATATTCATTTTTTCTTCACTAAGCTTTTTGTCAAATGGTATGAGAAAAGTAGAATTCCTTTGCTTTTAAAATACACTTTCAGAGATCTTTAAGGAGTTAGAGAAGTGCCATCAAGATTTTTAAAATACAGTCTCTATTTAAGATTCCATGAATTGGGTTTCTGGGAAATTAAATATACGTCTGAGCCATCTTTCTTAGAAGGAGCTAGCCACGCAAATTCTGGAAACCATAGAAATAATTTAACACTTAGATATGAACGAACCTTTATATCAGCTTTCCAGAAGTCTCTCACACATCTGTGGGGAATAGGTTGCTAAGTGGTTTTCAGCCATGAGGTCAGTTTGGCATAAATTAAGAGGGCATATCACAGAAATGCTGCCCAAGTCTCTCCTTGGCACAGTCTGGGTGACAAGGAAGCACCAGGAAAGCTATGGGACTCCTTGAGAAGACAGGCCGAATGTCAAGAGTAGCACACCTGGTAGCACCTGATGCCATCAGCTGAGGACTAGTGTGGGGAGTGGCTTAGAGCCAGTGGAGCTGGAGCAGTTTGTGTGGTGAGCAGGGGTGTTGGAGTCACGTGTGGACTCTCCTTTGGGGTCGACCGCCTTATTCACCTGAGACCTTAAGAAATTAATAGCTCTCTCATCCTCAGCTTTCTCATCTCAAAAGTGGGAGTAATACTCATCTGCCAGAGTAATCAGATTAAATTTGATAAAGATGACTTATCTCCAGAATATTCCTTTTATAAAGCATTTTGCAGTTTCTTATTTAATGCTGAATAACCCTTAGGAGAGATGAGGTACAGATACTGTCCCAGGCTAAAGATAAGAAAACCAAGGCTCAGTGCTGTAACTTGCCTGAGATCATGAGCCTAGACCATGTCAGATCTAGGACTGAGGCCTGGAATCCTATGCCAGTTCCCTGAGGTTGCACAGGAGAGCTCCAGCAGCTACTGAATTTGCCTCTTCGTAAACATTCCAAGATATGAGGCCTCCAAAAGGACTGATGACAGAAGTGTATCAAGAAACCCTGCAGGTAAGGCTTAAATGGCAGCTTTTCTCCAGCTCCATAAACACCCCAACCGTAAGTTATTGCAGCTATACAGACAGAATGAATCGTAGACCTGGGCTGCTGCAGATAAGAAACCAAAGGTCAGGTGGCAAAGGCACTGGTAGTATACTGGTCCCATAGGTTGCCGATCACTCCCTCTATGAATGGTACCAACAGTTTCGAAAAATACCAATTGGAACGTCTAAATGTGGGAAATTAAGTAAAGAAGGTTCACAATGGAAGTCTCTGTAAAGAAAAAAAAAAGGGGGTACACCATTGTTTTCCTGAGACAAACCATATGTTGGGAAATATTCAGCGACAGTGTAATCATGATGTAGTCTGAACTCCTGAATAGCTAGCTGAGTGTGGGTTGGGGCAATCACCATGACAACAAGCTCATCTTAAAATAGCCCTTTAAGTAACTTCTCATTGGCACAGAGAGCTGTGAGAAGGGCTAGCTGAACTTTGTGTGGTCGGGTGAAAAGGGAAGGTTTCCTTGAGAAGACAGGCCGAATGTCAAGAGTAGCACACCTGGTAGCACCTGATGCCATCAGCTGAGGACTAGTGTGGGGAGTGGCTTAGAGCCAGTGGAGCTGGAGCAGTTTGTGTGGTGAGCAGGGGTGTTGGAGTCACGTGTGGACTCTCCTTTGGGGTCGACCGCCTTATTCACCTGAGACCTTAAGAAATTAATAGCTCTCTCATCCTCAGCTTTCTCATCTCAAAAGTGGGAGTAATACTCATCTGCCAGAGTAATCAGATTAAATTTGATAAAGATGACTTATCTCCAGAATATTCCTTTTATAAAGCATTTTGCAGTTTCTTATTTAATGCTGAATAACCCTTAGGAGAGATGAGGTACAGATACTGTCCCAGGCTAAAGATAAGAAAACCAAGGCTCAGTGCTGTAACTTGCCTGAGATCATGAGCCTAGACCATGTCAGATCTAGGACTGAGGCCTGGAATCCTATGCCAGTTCCCTGAGGTTGCACAGGAGAGCTCCAGCAGCTACTGAATTTGCCTCTTCGTAAACATTCCAAGATATGAGGCCTCCAAAAGGACTGATGACAGAAGTGTATCAAGAAACCCTGCAGGTAAGGCTTAAATGGCAGCTTTTCTCCAGCTCCATAAACACCCCAACCGTAAGTTATTGCAGCTATACAGACAGAATGAATCGTAGACCTGGGCTGCTGCAGATAAGAAACCAAAGGTCAGGTGGCAAAGGCACTGGTAGTATACTGGTCCCATAGGTTGCCGATCACTCCCTCTATGAATGGTACCAACAGTTTCGAAAAATACCAATTGGAACGTCTAAATGTGGGAAATTAAGTAAAGAAGGTTCACAATGGAAGTCTCTGTAAAGAAAAAAAAAAGGGGGTACACCATTGTTTTCCTGAGACAAACCATATGTTGGGAAATATTCAGCGACAGTGTAATCATGATGTAGTCTGAACTCCTGAATAGCTAGCTGAGTGTGGGTTGGGGCAATCACCATGACAACAAGCTCATCTTAAAATAGCCCTTTAAGTAACTTCTCATTGGCACAGAGAGCTGTGAGAAAGGGGTGGTTTCTCAGGATCACTGGCATTTTCTTACAGCTCTTTTGTTTTTGGCTGCTCCAGCTCAATTCTGTCTGTAAATCTACTTCCTAAGACACATGCCACAGTCTTTAAAGAAGCAAAATAACTCACCTGGAGGAACGTGCTTCAAGTCTTATAAAAGAGAATAGCAAAAGCAAGAGTGAATTGGGAAAATAAGAGAAACAGGATTGGTTTTTCAGGGCTTAATCACTAAATAATAAAGTACAGTAAGACTCATATAGGCTACTTCTAAAGTTTTAAAATGGAGGAAAAGATCTTTAAAAGGCAGAATATCAGGTGAACGTTGGAAGTCCGATCCTTTTTCTAGAGTCTTCTGTCTTTCAGTTTGCTCAACATTAAGTAAGTGGCCAGTGTACTTGGGTCCTCTAGAACAATGTCCTGCTTCTTGTGGAAGTTTATGTGCTTGGCTTTAGAAACTCTGGATGTTTGTATATTCCCACTGATTCTCTCTGACAAATGTTTTAGACAAAGTGATGATTGTTGGAAATACTTTTTCTAGTGTATTTGTATTAATGGGCAAAATTTGCAGCTTTACTAAGGTGGCCTGTCAATAGGTTGAATATGCCTGTATTACTTTTAATCACTGTATTTTAGAAATATATTTGCAGTAGTTTTTAGATTCTAAATAGTAGTAGTAGTAAAATAGTAATAGCTAACTTTTGCTGTGCAGTTACCTATGTATCAGGCATGATTTTAATCTCTTTACAGGAGGCTAACTCATTTCCACTCAGCTAGAAAGTTTTCATTTAATTTTACTTTACTATTTAATCAATGAAATCTCTTTAGTGATTTGAGTTCCGGCTAGTTTCTAACATAATCTTAAAATTACATAAAAACCTATGTCTTATCATTTCCTCTAAGTGTTTTGAGGATCAGTACCACTTTGATAGAAGAACTGTGTGCAAATATCCTCTTCCAACAACACAAGAGACAACTCTACATCACTAGATGGTCAGTACTGAAATCAGATTGATTACATTCTTTGCAACCAAAGATGGAGAAGCTCTATCTACAGTCAGCAAAAATAAGACTGGAGCTGACTATGGCTCAGATCATGTACCTCCTTATTGAAAAATTCAGGCTGAAATTAAGAAAGTAGGGAAAACCAATAGGCGATTCAGGTATGACCTAAATCAAATCCCTTACGATTATACAATGGAAGTGAACACATAGATTCAAGGGATTAGATCTGACAGACTGCCTGAATAACTATGAATGGAGGTTCATAACACTGTACAGTGATCAAAGCCATCCTCAAGAAAAAGAAATGCAAGGTAAAATGGCTGTCTGAGAAGGCCTTACAAATAGCTGAGAAAAGAAGAGAACCAAAAGGAAAGATATACCCATCTGAATGCAGAGTTCCAGAGAACAACAAAGAGAGATAAGAAAGCCTTCTTAAGTGAACAGTGGAAAGAGATAGAGGGAAATAATAAAGTAGGAAAGACTAGCAATCCCTACAAGAAAATTAGAGATACCAAGGGAACATTTCATGCAAAGATGCGCACAGTGAAGGACAGAAATGGTATGGAACTAAGAGAAGCAGAAGATACTAAGAAGAGGTGGCAAGAATACACAGAAGAGCTATACAAAAAGATCTTAATCACCCAGATAACTATGATGGTATGATCACTCACCTAAAGCCAGACATCCTAGAGTGTGAAGTCAAGTGGGCCTCTAAAGCATCGCTATAAGCAAAGCTAGTGCAGGCAATGAAATTCCAGCTGGGCTATTTCAAATCCTCAAAGATGATGCTGTTAAAGTGCTTCACTCAATACACCAGCAAATTTGGAAAATTCGGCAGTAGCCACAGGACTGGAAAAGGTCAGATTTCATTCCAATACCAAAGAAAGGCAATGCCAAAGAATGCTCAAAGTATCAGACAATTGTACTCATTTCACATGAAGGTCATGTGTAAAATCTTCCAAGCTAGCTTCAACAGTACATGAACCAAGAACTTCCAGATATACAAGCTAGATTTAGAAAAGGCAAAGGAACCAGAGATCAAATTGCCAACATTCACTGGATCATAGAAAAAGCAAGAGAATTCCAGAAAAACATCTACTTCTGCTTCATTGACAACACAAAGGCCTTTGAATTTGTGGATCACAACAAATTGTGGAAGAGATGAGAATACCAGACCACCATTACCTGCCTCCTGGAAAACGTGTATGCAAGTTTCTGGTTCGAAATTGGGAAAGCAGTACGTCAAGGCTCAATATTGTCACCCTGCTTATTTAACTTATGTGTAGAGTACATCATGTGAAATGCCAGGCTGGATAAAGCACAGACTTCAAGCACGGTAACAGATACGTGGATGATGCCAAGTTTATGGCAGAAAGGGAAGAGGAACTGAAGAGCCTCTTGATGAAGGTGAAACAGGAGAGTGAAAAAATTGGCTTAAAACTCAACATTCAAGGGCTTCCCTGGTGGTCCAGTGGGTAAGGACACCGCCTTGCAGTGCAAGGGGCACCGGTTCAATCTCTGGCCTGGGAAGATCCCATGTGCCATGGAGCGGCTGGACCGATGTGTCCAATTACCGATCTGGAGCTCTAGAGCACATGCGCCCAGAGCTGGTGCTCTGCAGCAAGAGAGGCCACCACAATGGGAGGCCCACACAGGCCAGAGAACAAAGATGGATGAAACTGAATAAATGAAAGACCAATAGAAGTGGCCCGCCCCCCCCCCTCCCCCCCCCACTCCCCACCCCCCCCCCCAAAAAAAAAAAAAAAAAAAATTCAAAAACCGAAAATCATGGCATCCAGTCCAATTACTTCATGGTAAATAGTTGGGCAAACAATGGAAACAGTGACAGACTTTATTTTATTAGGCTCTAGAATCACTGTGGATGCTGACTGCAGCCATGAAACTAAAAGACGCTTGCTCCTTAGGAGAAAAGCTATGACAAACCTAGACAGTGTATTAAAAAGCAAAGACTTACTTTGCCAACAGAGGTTCATATAGTCAAGGCTATGGCTTTTCCAGTAGTCATATATGTGTTGAGAGTTGGACCATAAAGGTGGCTGAGTGCCAAAGAAATGATGCTTTTGAATTGTCGTGGTGATAAGACTCTTGAGACTCACTTGGACTGCAAGGAGATCAGTCAACCCTGAATATTCATTGGAAGGACTGATGCTGAAGCTCCAATACTTTGGCCACCTGATGCAAAGAGACGACTCATTGGAAAAGCCCCCAATGTTGGGAAAAATAGAAGGCAGAGGAGAAGGCAACAATAGAGGATAAGATGGTTGGATGGCATTATTGAGTCAATGGACATGAGTTTCAGCAGGCTCTGGGAGATGGTGAAGGACAGGGAGTCCTGGCGTGTTGCAGTCCACGGGGTTGCAAAGAGTCAGCCTTGACTGAGCCACTGAACAACAAAAATGAAATCTCCCTCAAAGATACCTATTATCTTCAGTCAACTCAAAGGGTAATAATCTCTAAGTAAACTGATAATTTCAAATCCTCTTAGTAGTAAGGCTCATGATGATTATATCAGTGTTAACAAAGGGGAAGAAAAATGGAAAAGGACAGGATGGCCAAACAAGTAACACTTAAGACAGATCATTAAATTAAATATTACTTTGTGATAAATATGACCACATCAAAAAATTTCTTAAGAAATGATGAATTAAGCCCCAAAACTGGGAGAGCATATTTCAACACTAGCTGACAGAGAACTTACATCCAGATTATGTAAAGAACCACTGCCAATTAAAAATGGGCAAAACAATTGAACATACTCTTCACAAAAGAAGTTATATAAATGATCAAATAAGCACACCAAAAGGTGGGAAACACTTTTTAGGCATCAAGGAAATGCAAAGTCTCACCCATTAGAATGACTAAAATATAAATGACTAACAATAACCCATGTTGATGAGGGTGTGGAGCAACTGAAGCTCTCATGCTTAGCTGGCAGGAGTGCAAAGGAATGGGCTTGGTAAAACTTTCCCAATGCAGTTGGATATTCTAAATTCTAGGTATTCACCCAAGAAAAACATAAGTCCAACATTTTTGTTTGTAGTACTCTTACTGTATAAAAACTCCAAACTGGAAACAACACAAATGTTTGTCAGAAAACAAGTGGATACATCAGCATATAGGCATATGATAGAATACTTACTCTGTAGTAAAATTAAACAACTATTGAATCAATAACATGGATGAATCTCCTAGGAATATGAAAGGGCACAGGGTTTGATTGCATTAGTGTGAACTTTTAGAGCATTCAGAACAAATTACAGAATTAAAAATTAGACTAGTGTTTACCTTTTAGGGGTGGAGGTGAGCTATCTCGATGGAGTAATGTTACATGGTGTAGCCACTAGCAGGTCATTCAGCTGAGACTTGGAGGTTTTATTTCTGTAATTTGTTTTTAGTTGTTTGTAAGAATTAAGTCATCTTGCTCGTTTATAGCCTAATGTATTAAAAATTCAGCTAGATGCATCACGATTACTTGTAAGGAGTACCTTACCTCCTGGCAGTATCAGAGTCACCAAATTTATTCTGTTTTATTCAGAGTAGGTCAGAATACTTTACGGATGAAATATAGACTTGGACAAATGCCTTTCCATGTACCTTTTGTTGGTATGGAGTTCATTTAAACCAAGCCAGGTCTATAAGGACCCAATGTTATATGATTATTATTTCAGAGACCACAATGTTCTTATGAATTAATTGACCAGGCCTTTTCTTTTTCTTGAAGGTGTACAAGGGAGAAGAAGCCACATTCCAAATCTCAGGCCTCCAGACCAACACAGACTATAGGTTCCGCGTGTGTGCATGTCGTCGCTGCTTAGACACCTCTCAGGAGCTAAGCGGAGCTTTCAGTCCCTCTGCGGCTTTTGTACTACAACGAAGTGAGGTCATGCTTACAGGGGACATGGGGAGCTTAGATGATCCCAAAATGAAGAGCATGATGCCTACTGATGAAGAGCCCTGATTTTTTCAATGGATGAGGGTGTGGAGCAACTGAAGCTCTCATGCTTAGCTGGCAGGAGTGCAAAGGAATGGGCTTGGTAAAACTTTCCCAATGCAGTTGGATATTCTAAATTCTAGGTATTCACCCAAGAAAAACATAAGTCCAACATTTTTGTTTGTAGTACTCTTACTGTATAAAAACTCCAAACTGGAAACAACACAAATGTTTGTCAGAAAACAAGTGGATACATCAGCATATAGGCATATGATAGAATACTTACTCTGTAGTAAAATTAAACAACTATTGAATCAATAACATGGATGAATCTCCTAGGAATATGAAAGGGCACAGGGTTTGATTGCATTAGTGTGAACTTTTAGAGCATTCAGAACAAATTACAGAATTAAAAATTAGACTAGTGTTTACCTTTTAGGGGTGGAGGTGAGCTATCTCGATGGAGTAATGTTACATGGTGTAGCCACTAGCAGGTCATTCAGCTGAGACTTGGAGGTTTTATTTCTGTAATTTGTTTTTAGTTGTTTGTAAGAATTAAGTCATCTTGCTCGTTTATAGCCTAATGTATTAAAAATTCAGCTAGATGCATCACGATTACTTGTAAGGAGTACCTTACCTCCTGGCAGTATCAGAGTCACCAAATTTATTCTGTTTTATTCAGAGTAGGTCAGAATACTTTACGGATGAAATATAGACTTGGACAAATGCCTTTCCATGTACCTTTTGTTGGTATGGAGTTCATTTAAACCAAGCCAGGTCTATAAGGACCCAATGTTATATGATTATTATTTCAGAGACCACAATGTTCTTATGAATTAATTGACCAGGCCTTTTCTTTTTCTTGAAGGTGTACAAGGGAGAAGAAGCCACATTCCAAATCTCAGGCCTCCAGACCAACACAGACTATAGGTTCCGCGTGTGTGCATGTCGTCGCTGCTTAGACACCTCTCAGGAGCTAAGCGGAGCTTTCAGTCCCTCTGCGGCTTTTGTACTACAACGAAGTGAGGTCATGCTTACAGGGGACATGGGGAGCTTAGATGATCCCAAAATGAAGAGCATGATGCCTACTGATGAACAGTTTGCAGCCCTCATCGTGGTTGGCTTTGCAACTTTATCCATTTTATTTGCCTTTATATTACAGTACTTCTTAATGAAGTAAACAAACCCAAGAGAACTAGAGGTATGAATTTAATTAATGCTACACATTTTAATACACACATTTATTCAGATACTCCCTTTTTTAAGCCCTTTTGTTCTTTGATTTATATACTTGTTTTACAGATTTAGCTAGGAAAAAAATATCAGTGTTTTGGTGCACCTTTTTGAAATGCAAAACTAGGAAGAGGTTAAACTGGATTTAAAAAACAAAAGCAGCAGCAAACCAGATACCAAAAGCTAGCTTACGTTTTCTTTTAAAATGTTCAGAGTTGCCTTTATTCTGTTTCACTGATGTCTCTTGCAAGCCTCTGATTTCTTTCCATGCTACAGTTTAGTAATTTATATTCACCAGTCACTTCTTACGTCTTGATCACGTGTACCTGTGAACTGAGTCACAGTGCGTGTCCTGACCAGGGCTAGGATATCGGCGCTGTCAGAGTATTACCACCCAGCAACCACCACAGACAGAAGATGTGTTCGCTCAGCTACAGCTGCCCTAAACAGCCATTTTGTCACTCAGTTATTTAACTGTTTAGCTCATTGAAATCAAAATGTGTACTTTAAAATGTTTTAATAATCTGTATTTCTTATGATTTTAACACTATGAGCTGCCTGTCTAAGAAATCGAGTAACCAAAATGCACCTATAAATTACAAAGCATTGTAGATTTTACCACATCAATCCATAGCAGTAACTTTTCGAGGGCATTGTGCAATAGTTAGTTGTTTCCTTGTTCAGCTATTTTAAAAGCTGCTTTAACTTGTTTTGTTTATCTTTGTATATAACTACTTCTAATCTAATCACTAGAGTTATTATATTCTGTTATGTTTGACCAGAATGATATGACAAGAACTGGTGACGTTTAGTGCCTCTGCCCATTGTCCATGATTTACACTAATTGTGAGCAATCTTCTTACCTGTCAGCTCATTATTTTTGAAAGATTTGCCTTTAGGCTGTTCTTTGAGGTATCAATGAAGTGATGGAATTTCAACTCCTTAATTCAGTGCACATAATACTAATCTCACAGCAAATGAAAATTAAAACCCAAAAGAGTCATCTAAATTTGTAGTTCCTGTTTTTGGGGGATGGACCTGCCTATGTGTGGAGAGGGAATGGTATTTGCTGGTAATAAGCACAGGGTGTTTTGGGGTCAAGGAACCTAGATTCTCTCCCTGGATCTTTCATTAACTTGCTGCGTGACCTGAACACGTCACTTTACCTCTCTGTGCCTCAGTTTTCCCATGCATTACAAATAAAAAATAAAATGGGGATTCTAATGTTTGTAAGTGCTTTGAGATCCTTAATCAACAGGTGCTATTGGAGTGCAAAGTGTTACTCTTGCATGTTTATTTTGATTCATGAGATTGTCAATTCTAACCCAAAGTCATTGGTTTATGTATATGAAGTCCAAGGTGGCATTTAAAGTGGGGTATTCGCGCTCTGTCAGCATTTATTACCATCCCAGCTGAACCACTGAGTCACAGTGCGTGTCCTGACCAGGGCTAGGATATCGGCGCTGTCAGAGTATTACCACCCAGCAACCACCACAGACAGAAGATGTGTTCGCTCAGCTACAGCTGCCCTAAACAGCCATTTTGTCACTCAGTTATTTAACTGTTTAGCTCATTGAAATCAAAATGTGTACTTTAAAATGTTTTAATAATCTGTATTTCTTATGATTTTAACACTATGAGCTGCCTGTCTAAGAAATCGAGTAACCAAAATGCACCTATAAATTACAAAGCATTGTAGATTTTACCACATCAATCCATAGCAGTAACTTTTCGAGGGCATTGTGCAATAGTTAGTTGTTTCCTTGTTCAGCTATTTTAAAAGCTGCTTTAACTTGTTTTGTTTATCTTTGTATATAACTACTTCTAATCTAATCACTAGAGTTATTATATTCTGTTATGTTTGACCAGAATGATATGACAAGAACTGGTGACGTTTAGTGCCTCTGCCCATTGTCCATGATTTACACTAATTGTGAGCAATCTTCTTACCTGTCAGCTCATTATTTTTGAAAGATTTGCCTTTAGGCTGTTCTTTGAGGTATCAATGAAGTGATGGAATTTCAACTCCTTAATTCAGTGCACATAATACTAATCTCACAGCAAATGAAAATTAAAACCCAAAAGAGTCATCTAAATTTGTAGTTCCTGTTTTTGGGGGATGGACCTGCCTATGTGTGGAGAGGGAATGGTATTTGCTGGTAATAAGCACAGGGTGTTTTGGGGTCAAGGAACCTAGATTCTCTCCCTGGATCTTTCATTAACTTGCTGCGTGACCTGAACACGTCACTTTACCTCTCTGTGCCTCAGTTTTCCCATGCATTACAAATAAAAAATAAAATGGGGATTCTAATGTTTGTAAGTGCTTTGAGATCCTTAATCAACAGGTGCTATTGGAGTGCAAAGTGTTACTCTTGCATGTTTATTTTGATTCATGAGATTGTCAATTCTAACCCAAAGTCATTGGATTATGTATATGAAGTCCATAATGTTCGCGTACCTCAGGGACATTTAAGAGTTGGAGGTGCAAATATATTCCAAAAGGGTGCAACAGACACAGTGTATCCCCTTGCTTCTGTTTTTGTATATTTTTGCTACTTGGTTTTTCTTGAACATAGCTATTTTGTGCTTGGTCTATGTTGTCTTAAAATGCAGTATCCTGTACTAGCTTATAATATTCCCATACCAAAGTCATGGGGAAACCAACATTATTTTGTTTTTGGTTTATTTATACTATATTCTGCATACAGTACTTTAAATGCCAATTACAGTGCAATCTTTATTTATTGTAAAAATTTTTAAATGTACTTATGTACTAATTTTCCCTTGTAGCATGTTATTTTTTGGTGTTTTATACTTTTGTAATTTTAGGTCAGTCTTGTTCCTTGGCAACATCTGTAGTATTATTCTTCTGACATTTTCTTTTGTTTTTAAAGATAAAGAGCATCTAGTGCATTAAATGCCAAAAAAAAAAAAAAATCCATTATCAGTGATTGAAACGTTTACATGTACCCAAGAAAAATGGTAATCATCTCTTTAAAGAAAGTGCTAAGATCAATGAATTATTCTGTGTGCCTACATTGTGATGTAGTACGTAATAGAAAGTTCTGTATTTTGTTATCGATTAGAATAATTAGTTTAATTAGCTTTCTAACTGATGGCATCAAGGTAAATATATTTTTGCCAAAGTTCCTGGCCTTCCAAAACTCATTCTTCCATTAAATATGCATTATGATCCACTATAACAACTGCAACTGCATTTTCTGAAACAATCTCATGCCTTTGGGGAGAAGACATTTTTATTTTTTTTTAAGCAGTGAAGATACAACTGAGTACAAGAACCTTGTCTGCAGGAGAAAAATAAAATCTCTTTTTGGAAACACTTCGGAACTGCTGCTATAAAGAAATTCTCTGAATTGGTTGGAATTTTTTTAAATGAAATAATAGTTAAGCCAAAATTACTATGAATATTTGACCTTTGAGATTTTCATACTAACCACCAGGAAGCTGAAGTGTGTGAAACACTAGCTGACAGCACTTTATTTTATTGCTCTCCATTATTGGCTATTCCTTATAATCCCTCCGTCAAAAAGTTATCACACTATCTGGCACTGTTTTTTATTACCAGTATGTATGTGTGACATTGATATATAACTATATATTGCCATTACACATGAACAATAAAATAAAGTGTCATGTTAACCTTCTCTCTTTGCCCTCTTGCAGTATGTAGGAACGAGTGAGTGACTTTCTGATGCTCTATATGTCAAATTCCTCCCTGGCACAAGAAATTCCAGTCATGGGAAGCAGAGTTCCCTTTGTCCTCAAAGAAACTGTTTAAAAAGAAAACTTTTTTAAAAGAGTTTTTGCATATTACCTGCCTTGTTCTTATCAACTTGAAATGTTGGCATTTTCTAACCACGTTTTGTTGGCTACAGTAATTCAGTATTCCTGTCAAATTTGAAAAGTGCCCTAATTGAATGTGTTTGAATGTTATCCTTGCACAATTCTTTAAATTGAAAGACAAAATGTTTTACCTCACTGTTGGACATACATTCCAAGCTTTTCAACTATAGAAGAAAAAAAAAATAATCATGTTTTCCTGTATTGTAAATTTTAGACTATTTCATATACGTTGTATTAAAACTGCCATATCAATTTTAATGTATAGATTTTGCAAATACTATGCTATATGTAATACCTAACTGTATCTGTAGTGTATATGTAATATATTTATGCCCAATAAATGTTTTAATTCTTTACTTAAGTAGGGTTCTTCTGCCATGAATAGGATTGCTTTTGTTGTTGTTACTTTTAAAATACTTAAACCACCTCCCAGAAGCTGTAAATTCAGGTGGCACAGTGTGGGGTGCTTGCTGTGTGCCTCAAGGATGGCTGCTGCCCTGCTCCTCCTGGTTGGGGTCCCACAGAACTGCCACCCACAATCATGGAGGCTGGACAGGAAGCTTCAATTCCAGATCTCCCAAAGTGGGCCAGCGAGCATGGGATTGTGGACTGTAAAGGCCCGTGGGCAGCCAGGTGTTTTCCAGAGTCTGTGTGGATAGAGTACCTCTCAGTCTAACATTTTATCTCTATGCCCAGCTCAGGAGGCCCAGGCCTACCTCTTCAGTTAGCATCTGGAATGCTCCTTCTCCATGACAGACTCACACGGTTTTGACCTCTTTCCCTCCTCTGTATCTCATTCAACAACAGCAGCAGCAGCAGTAATGTATAGTGTTCCTACTATCTTTTTCCACTCCTGAGGGAAAATGAATGGGAAAACTGTTTATAAAGGATTTTTTTTTTTAAAGTCACAATTGATCTCAACATAGAAGAGTGGGAGAGAATTATTAGCAACAGAATTTCAGAAGCCTGACCAAAGAAAGCTGAATGCTTATTTACCAGAGGAGAAATGAGCACCAGCTCAATTTACATGCAGAATACACTAAAGGCTCAAAAATCGATAGACGTAGATCCCTTTAAAGTGATGGTGGAGAGACAGGAGCCTAAAATAATATTAGTAGGATAGCTGTTAAAAACACTATTATATCCATAAAAGCCCTCATTTTCTTTCAGCTGGACCACTTCTCCTCCCTCCTTGCAGAAACCAAATTTTATCCCCAAGAGAAAGTGAAATAGGCCATGGACTTAGAGAATGTGAGTCTTACTTGAAGATGAAGTGGTTCAGCCAGAGCACCCTTCAGTAGCCTTAGCTACACGGTAATAAGACCACATCGGCAGTTTTTCAAAGTCCCTGTGTTCAGAACCTACACCCATAAAATGAGTATTTCTGGAGTATCAATGTTTTTTAAAGCTCCCCAGGTGGTCACATTGTATAGCAAAGATCAAGAACCACTATCCTAAGGTCAGCTCTTGGTCAACAGTGTTCCCAGCTTTTTAGTCCTCCAGCTTAACCAACGGTAACCTGACATTTGATGAAAGCTGCTAACGTGAAAAGTCCAAAGCCAATAACTTGGAAGATTCTGAGGCTAAGGGAGAAGAAGCTTCAGAAAACCATCATAGCTGCAAAGAAATGAGAAGAAACAAATCATCTTTAAACTAAGGATAGGGTGCTAGAAAAGTAGAACACGTGAGAAACATTGATACATTCTTGGAAATTAGAACCTCAGTAGAAGGATTAGAAACTGGAATTGAGAATAACCCAAAAATGGTGCAAAAAAAGTGAAAAGATAAGTAGATCAGTATCAGACCAGCACATTCAATATACAAATAATAGGAACTTCAGAAAGAAGAGAAGATGTAGAGGAGGAAATCAAACACAGAGTTTCCAGAGTGAAAGGGCACAGGGTGCTCAGAACAAAACAGAACCTCAGGGGCTTCCCTGGTGGTCCAGTGGGTAAAGAGTCCACTGTGCAGTGCAAGCGGCACCAGTTCAATCCCTGGCCCAGAAAGATCCCACGTGTGGCAGAGTGGCTGGACCGGTGTGTCCAATTACAAGCCCGTGCTCTGGAGCGCATGTGCCCAGAGCCGGCACTCTGTAACAAGAGAGGCCATTGCGATGGGAGGCCCACACAGGCCAAAGAATAAAGACAGATGAAAATAAATTTAAAAAATTAAAAGAGAGGCCAAAATTAAAAAAAGTAATAAACAGAGCCTCTGTCAAATCACACCATCTTGAAATTGCAAAACAGTAGGGCCCAAAGAAGCTCTCCAACACATGGAAAAACTGTTCACATGGGAGGATTAGAAGTCAGAGTAGTTTTATGCTTCCTAATGGCAACCTCTGCAGCAAGGAATTGGTGAAGCAAGTATGTCAAGATTTCAAATGAAAAAAGATTTCCCACCTACTTATGCTCAGTCAAGGGTAAAGCATCATGAAGACATTTTTTGAAATTGGAGCTCTCACACCTTTGCCTCCCAAGTACCCCTCCTTAGGAAGCCTCCAGAGTACATGCTCTCCTATACATGCCTAGTTGCTCAGTCGGGTCCGACTATGATCCCATGGACTATAGCTCACCAGGCTCCTCTGTCTACAGGATTCTCCAGGCAAGAATGCTGGCGTGGATAGCTATTCCCTTTTCAGGGGACCTTCCTGACCTAGGGATTAAACCCTGTCTCCTGCATTGCAGGTGGATTCTTCACCATATGAGCTGCCAAAGAAGCCCCATGCTGTCCTATATAAGTGGATGAACCAAGAAAAATGCATCCATGGGATTCCAGCTTCAATGCTATTCACACAAGTCAGCAGTTGACTCTCTGGTCTGTGCCTCAGAGGGATTTATGTAACTCTCACTTTATTCCTTCCCTACTCCCAGTCATGATGGGCTTATAAACACACACTTCCCTCAACAGAAGAACTGCAAAATGATCCTTCTAAATACTGGGCCTTGGGCAAAATTAGTAGATCAGTATCAGACCAGCACATTCAATATACAAATAATAGGAACTTAAAAGAAGAGAAGATGTAGAGGAGGAAATCAAACACAGAGTTTCCAGAGTGAAAGGGCACAGGGTGCTCAGAACAAAACAGAACCTCAGGGGCTTCCCTGGTGGTCCAGTGGGTAAAGAGTCCACTGTGCAGTGCAAGCGGCACCAGTTCAATCCCTGGCCCAGAAAGATCCCACGTGTGGCAGAGTGGCTGGACCGGTGTGTCCAATTACAAGCCCGTGCTCTGGAGCGCATGTGCCCAGAGCCGGCACTCTGTAACAAGAGAGGCCATTGCGATGGGAGGCCCACACAGGCCAAAGAATAAAGACAGATGAAAATAAATTTAAAAAATTAAAAGAGAGGCCAAAATTAAAAAAAGTAATAAACAGAGCCTCTGTCAAATCACACCATCTTGAAATTGCAAAACAGTAGGGCCCAAAGAAGCTCTCCAACACATGGAAAAACTGTTCACATGGGAGGATTAGAAGTCAGAGTAGTTTTATGCTTCCTAATGGCAACCTCTGCAGCAAGGAATTGGTGAAGCAAGTATGTCAAGATTTCAAATGAAAAAAGATTTCCCACCTACTTATGCTCAGTCAAGGGTAAAGCATCATGAAGACATTTTTAGAAATTGGAGCTCTCACACCTTTGCCTCCCAAGTACCCCTCCTTAGGAAGCCTCCAGAGTACATGCTCTCCTATACATGCCTAGTTGCTCAGTCGGGTCCGACTATGATCCCATGGACTATAGCTCACCAGGCTCCTCTGTCTACAGGATTCTCCAGGCAAGAATGCTGGCGTGGATAGCTATTCCCTTTTCAGGGGACCTTCCTGACCTAGGGATTAAACCCTGTCTCCTGCATTGCAGGTGGATTCTTCACCATATGAGCTGCCAAAGAAGCCCCATGCTGTCCTATATAAGTGGATGAACCAAGAAAAATGCATCCATGGGATTCCAGCTTCAATGCTATTCACACAAGTCAGCAATTGACTCTCTGGTCTGTGCCTCAGAGGGATTTATGTAACTCTCACTTTATTCCTTCCCTACTCCCAGTCATGATGGGCTTATAAACACACACTTCCCTCAACAGAAGAACTGCAAAATGATCCTTCTAAATACTGGGCCTTGGGGTAATTAAAACTAACAATTAGGGAATTCCCTGGTGATCCAGTGGTTAAGACTCCATGCTTCCACTGCAGGGGGCATGGGTTCAGTCCCTAGTGGAGAAAATTAAGATCCTGCATGCTGTGTGGCATGGCTGAAAACAACCAACCTAAAAGTTAAATCTGTACTAGCACTAGTACCCTTTATTTAGAGTGGTAACTAAGAAGAAGTTCCCACCTTCATACTAGACTCTTAAGTGCCTCAAAACCATGGGGGAGTAAACATGTACCCAGAGCGATAAGTTTCACTCAACTCTGCAGCACACAGCACACCCTCTGGCACATAATAGAAGCCTTAAAAAGGTTTGTTGAACTCAGTCGACTAATTTAATCAGAGAAGTCCACATAGTGATGAGAGATGAAAGACACTCACTGTTCCAAACTGTACTCTTTTTGGGAACAGTATCTTATAACTTTAAAAATTACAAGTCAATAAAGTAAAATGTAGAAATTCTGCACAAAACTGGGATTCCAGACTCCACTGAAGTTTGAGAGATTGGCAACTCAAAGTCTTGTTCTGGAATGGTGGTTATCCACAAGAGTTGACAGCAGCTGCACTTGTTGGCTGGCATTTGTTCTGCACTTGACCAACTTTCCCGCTAAGTCCTCAGCATGGATCTGGATGATGACCTCTCCTCTAATAAAAGAAGGATACTTGGCCTCGTTTCCATCAACAGTGAGAAAATGGGGGGCAGGACTCCCAAGAATTATGGTGTGAGGGTGTCTCTAAATCTGCTTTTCCAAAGAAGCAACAAAACATTGGCCAAAAAATAAATGCCCCAAATTTGCTGAAAACATTATCAGAGCTCCAAAAATTAACCAAATGCTTATAACAATCTGAACCTTACTAAGGACAGCAAGTTTCATGGTATTTAACTCAATCTATACCTCCTACCCAACCCACTCAGTTGTGTCCAACTCTTTGTAACCTTATGGACTACAATCCATGGGATTCTTCCAGCAAGAATACTGGAGTGAGTTGCCATTTCCTTCTCCAGGGGATTACACTCACATCTCCTGCATTGGCAAGCGGACTCTACCACTGTGCCACCTGGGAAGCCCAACCAAATGTTTATACAACAATCTGAATGTTGGTAAAAACAGCAGGTTTTGTGGTATTTAACTCAAGCCATACTTCCTGCCTCACCCCAGCTCAACGCCAGCCTTGAAAATGGCAGCCCTGCAATCACCCGAGAGAGCACAGTAGGTTTGGAGCACCTCAGAATGGCTCTTCCCCAGCACGTTGTCACTATTTAACCTGTCTCACCACTCTCTAGAAAAGCCCCATTGGCAGGGTGGTGGTATTTAACCTGCCTTAGAGCTCAGTCGACTAATTTAATCAGAGAAGTCCTTAAAAGGTTTGTTGAACTCAGTCGACTAATTTAATCAGAGAAGTCCACATAGTGATGAGAGATGAAAGACACTCACTGTTCCAAACTGTACTCTTTTTGGGAACAGTATCTTATAACTTTAAAAATTACAAGTCAATAAAGTAAAATGTAGAAATTCTGCACAAAACTGGGATTCCAGACTCCACTGAAGTTTGAGAGATTGGCAACTCAAAGTCTTGTTCTGGAATGGTGGTTATCCACAAGAGTTGACAGCAGCTGCACTTGTTGGCTGGCATTTGTTCTGCACTTGACCAACTTTCCCGCTAAGTCCTCAGCATGGATCTGGATGATGACCTCTCCTCTAATAAAAGAAGGATACTTGGCCTCGTTTCCATCAACAGTGAGAAAATGGGGGGCAGGACTCCCAAGAATTATGGTGTGAGGGTGTCTCTAAATCTGCTTTTCCAAAGAAGCAACAAAACATTGGCCAAAACATAAATGCCCCAAATTTGCTGAAAACATTATCAGAGCTCCAAAAATTAACCAAATGCTTATAACAATCTGAACCTTACTAAGGACAGCAAGTTTCATGGTATTTAACTCAATCTATACCTCCTACCCAACCCACTCAGTTGTGTCCAACTCTTTGTAACCTTATGGACTACAATCCATGGGATTCTTCCAGCAAGAATACTGGAGTGAGTTGCCATTTCCTTCTCCAGGGGATTACACTCACATCTCCTGCATTGGCAAGCGGACTCTACCACTGTGCCACCTGGGAAGCCCAACCAAATGTTTATACAACAATCTGAATGTTGGTAAAAACAGCAGGTTTTGTGGTATTTAACTCAAGCCATACTTCCTGCCTCACCCCAGCTCAACGCCAGCCTTGAAAATGGCAGCCCTGCAATCACCCGAGAGAGCACAGTAGGTTTGGAGCACCTCAGAATGGCTCTTCCCCAGCACGTTGTCACTATTTAACCTGTCTCACCACTCTCTAGAAAAGCCCCATTGGCAGGGTGGTGGTATTTAACCTGCCTTAGAGCTCAGTCTACTGGAAAACTGTATACCCAGGGCATTTGTTGAAAACTATTAAGTGCAATTGTCTAAGACCACAGCACCAATGGAAGCAAACAAGAACTGGCCCAAAACTTCAAGATCAGGAGCATGAGATATCCTTGGGGTTTTTTTTTAAAGCTTGTAACATAGTTCTAGGAGGCTATGTGCATGAGCAGGGCTGTATGGATGCTCAGCAAAGACCCAAGAAGGCCCTGATCTCACTTCTGACTGATCTTCAGGCCTTGTGCAAGCAAGGAGTGAAGGTTAAGGCAGAGCTAAGTTCCCTGTGTATTGAAGGTGTGCTCCATCACAGAGGCCCTTGACAAACAGTGGGAAACTTGTTGCCTCAAGGCATTTAAGGAACTCTGTACCCATTGATTGACTCACTATTAAAACACAAGAGATACTATAGTGGCCAGATGCAAAGGAAGAAGTCTGGAAAGACCATCTGAATTTATAACTGGGATTTACCCTAATGAGGAGTAGAGATTCTGTGTGTGAGAGCTTAAGTGTCTTCAGTTGTGTCAGACTCTGCAACCCCATGGACTAGCACCTGCCTGGCTCCTCTGTCCATGGGAGGAGCAGGGAGGTGATAATCAAAGAGGACTTTGGTCTTAACGGAAGTATGTTTGCTGTTTAGATGAAAGATGCCTTGATGCATCGTATAATGAAAATTAGTTTCATGGTAAGCAAAGCCATACAGAAGAAAATTCTTCCCCCTTTTCTGAGCCAAAGGGTAAAGAAAGACGCTTCTTAATTTTTTCTCCAAGGATCAAAGGTACAGATTTTGTTTTCTATCTGAGCAAGTTACAAGAGAAATGTGTTCAGTTTGGACAAAACAATTTCTTGCAGACATGAGCCACTGAATGCTGATAAATCTTCCACTAGAGCATTGTTTCCCAAAGTGAAGAGGTATACAAGAAAACTAAGTGGTTATTGCTGAGAAATGGAGTATTTCCCACCATATCAGTGAACAAGGATGTAATAAGTCATCAGTGATCGCAGCCCTCCAGTGTGACCCCTGAGAGCACTCAGGAAGGAGAATACCTGTGATCTGACACCCATAAGGCTGCAGCCACTCCTTACTAAGCCCCAAAGAAGCTCAGGATGGAGGGGGTGGAGGAGACAGGGTACTGGCTCCAGATAGCTAAGATGCATAGGAATGATTTCATTGAGCCCAGACTCGTGCATCTTTACATGCACAGAGAAGTGCTAAATTTCTTAACTTGGGATATCTAGTGTTCTTTATTTAACAATAATCTTTTGATGTTCTGACTACCTGCCCTTTGTTGTAAAACTCCTATATAACCTAGCTCCTCCCCTTGCCTCCTCAGAGTAGTTTTCTCAGGATTACTTGAGATGCTGTCTCCCAGGCTTGAAGGCCAACACTTTTTATATAGTCTTTGTTATCTGTTCTAGGGAAATTTTTTAACAAGGGTAATAAAGAAAAGCATAGGATTAAAGTGCATATTTAAGTTTACAGAAGAAATAGAGCAAGGAAATAGTGCAGGTGCTACTCAGCTATGACAGATATCATAGGATTGATAAGCAAATGACTAAAGTTTGAGAACACTGCACCGTGGAACATCGCCTCCTAAAAATACTAATGAATCTTCAGTTGTGTCAGACTCTGCAACCCCATGGACTAGCACCTGCCTGGCTCCTCTGTCCATGGGAGGAGCAGGAGGTGATAATCAAAGAGGACTTTGGTCTTAACGGAAGTATGTTTGCTGTTTAGATGAAAGATGCCTTGATGCATCGTATAATGAAAATTAGTTTCATGGTAAGCAAAGCCATACAGAAGAAAATTCTTCCCCCTTTTCTGAGCCAAAGGGTAAAGAAAGACGCTTCTTAATTTTTTCTCCAAGGATCAAAGGTACAGATTTTGTTTTCTATCTGAGCAAGTTACAAGAGAAATGTGTTCAGTTTGGACAAAACAATTTCTTGCAGACATGAGCCACTGAATGCTGATAAATCTTCCACTAGAGCATTGTTTCCCAAAGTGAAGAGGTATACAAGAAAACTAAGTGGTTATTGCTGAGAAATGGAGTATTTCCCACCATATCAGTGAACAAGGATGTAATAAGTCATCAGTGATCGCAGCCCTCCAGTGTGACCCCTGAGAGCACTCAGGAAGGAGAATACCTGTGATCTGACACCCATAAGGCTGCAGCCACTCCTTACTAAGCCCCAAAGAAGCTCAGGATGGAGGGGGTGGAGGAGACAGGGTACTGGCTCCAGATAGCTAAGATGCATAGGAATGATTTCATTGAGCCCAGACTCGTGCATCTTTACATGCACAGAGAAGTGCTAAATTTCTTAACTTGGGATATCTAGTGTTCTTTATTTAACAATAATCTTTTGATGTTCTGACTACCTGCCCTTTGTTGTAAAACTCCTATATAACCTAGCTCCTCCCCTTGCCTCCTCAGAGTAGTTTTCTCAGGATTACTTGAGATGCTGTCTCCCAGGCTTGAAGGCCAACACTTTTTATATAGTCTTTGTTATCTGTTCTAGGGAAATTTTTTAACAAGGGTAATAAAGAAAAGCATAGGATTAAAGTGCATATTTAAGTTTACAGAAGAAATAGAGCAAGGAAATAGTGCAGGTGCTACTCAGCTATGACAGATATCATAGGATTGATAAGCAAATGACTAAAGTTTGAGAACACTGCACCGTGGAACATCGCCTCCTAAAAATACTAATGAATCTATGCAACACATATTTTACAATAGCATATGCAAACACATTCTTTTTTCCTTCAGATAAAAAGAGTTATTTTAGGGGAAAAGGAGTGGGAATAAAAATCACAATCCACCCAGGGTTGGAAAATGAACTGAACTGAACTAGAAAATTCACGCGGCTGATCCTACCAGCCTCAATAACCTGCTTATACCTTCTTGTCTTACTGTGCATACGTTCACATCACAGAACTAAGAATTATCTTATCTAAAGTCACAGTGCTTTTTTGTAAACCCTGAAGATTCAGTTATGTTATTTTCTAGAGCCTGAGACAAGATACAGTAGATTTTGTTTTTGCAATAGACATGTGGGAAAGAAAGAAAATATAAAAGGCCTCTACTGATTCGTCTGCCACTCCCTCCTCTGGGCAGTGAGCTAGAAGCATCTTCTCCCACCTCCAACTCCATCCATTTAGTTCTCCACAAGTGGCTTGTGCTATCCCAAAATCTCTTGCTCAGATGACTTAAATTATTCTAGAGATAGGCCCCTACCTATTTGGGATTAAGATGCAAGTTATACCTAGAACTACAAGATGAAAACCTTGAAATTTTTGAACAACTGGTTTTCTTGGTAAAAAGTAAGCCAGTGGTATGTCAGAGAACACACACTGGCAGGAAAAGAGAAGCAAAAAAGAGGGACTTTTTCAGGCCCTATTTATTCTGTCCTTAGGTTTGCTGAGAACCCCTTCCCTGCTTTCTTTATGCCTCTTTGTGTTTAAGCTACTTGGACTTGGGTATCTGACACTAATGACTGCAAGGTTCTCAACAAGGATATAAAGCACATGAGACATATTTCATATTGCAAGATGGGCTTAAACTATTATGTACAGGAGAGTGATCAAGATAGTGGAGTAGTAGGATGTGAAGTTTTGCTCTCTCACAAACACAAGAAATCTCACAAATCCATTGTATGTGGAACAACTCTCACAATATCTATCAGATGCTAGAAGAACACTTTAGACTGTGGAAAGGGCAAGAAAATCTAGGTAGGAAAAAAAAAACAGAAAAAAAGCAAGAAAGGAATTGGGATAAACTGTGTGCCACAGGATGCCACTGGATAATAAAAAGTGTGCCAAGCTACACATAATAGGCACAACAAGGACTTCTCTGGTGGTCTAGTGGTTAAGACGCTGCACTCCCAATGCAGAGGACCCAGGTTCAATCCCTGGTCAGGGAATTAGATCCCACATGCCACAATGAAGAGTCTGTACCTTGCAGCTAAGGCCTGGTGCAGCCAGATAAATATTACAAAGAAAAACACAGTCATTAGGTCTTAAGTGCCATTAAACTGAATAAAGCAAGGTAAATAACCTTTAAAAAAAAAATAAGGATACCAGCAGAGGAAGAAAAGATGGATTTGAAGAAATTATAGTTTAAAAGTTACCAAACCTGAAAAACAGAGACAAATATCCAGGTATAGGAAGCACAGATGGTCTCAAACAAGACAAATGCAAGCAGATCTACACCAAGCCACATTATAATAAAAATGGCAAAAGCTAAAGAGGATTCTAAAGGCAGCAAGAGAAAAACAAAGTTAATTGCAAAGAAACCCCCATAAAGCTATCAGCTGATTTTTCCACAGAAACTTTGCAGGACAGAAGGAAGTGGCAAGATATTAATATATTCTAAATCCTGAAAGGGAAAAATCTGCAAACTAAAGTACTTTACTCAGCAAGATTATCATTTAGAAGAGAAGGAGAAATTTAAAGAAAACTTCTCAGACAAGCAAATTCTAAAATACAGCTATACTAAACCTATCCTAAAGGAAACATTGAAAAGTCTTCTCCAAATAGAAGAATCTACAGGCAAGAGAAAATCACAATTAGAAAATAACTTAAGCCAGTACACAGATTTGAAAAAAATCAAAATTTTCCTATGAAAGTGATGATAGCCACAATATTAAAAGGATTACATTAAGATGTAAAAGAAGACATCTGAGGCTTCCAAGGTGGTCCAGAGGGTAGCAAGTCTGCCTTGCAGTGTGAGAAGCATGGGTTCGATCCCTGGCCCAGAAAGATCCCACCTGCAGTGGAGCAGCTGGACCAGTGTGTCCAGTTACAGAGCTGGCGCCCTAGGGCTGGTGCTCTGCAGTGAAAGGGGCTGCTGCGGTGGCAGGCTCACACGGGCTGAAGAGTAAAGGTGGACGAAAAGTGAATGAGTGAAAAATCAATAAAAAGAGGCCAAAATTAAAAAAAAAAAAAAAAAGTGAGAAAAGGCTAGAAATTGAAAGTAAGGGTTTAAACACTTTGGGAAAAAAAAGATGTGAAAGAAGACATCAAAAAAATAAACCTGTGGGACCTAATGAAACTTAAAAGCTTCTGCACAGCAAAAGAAACTACAAACAAGGTGAACAGACAACCCACAGAATGCAAGAAAATCCGCAAATGAAACAACCGACAAAGAATTAATTTCCAAAACCTACAAAAACAACTAAGACAGCTCAACACCGAAGAAACAAACCACCCAATCAAAAAATGGGAGAAGACCTAAAGAGACATCTCTCCAAAGAAGACATACAGATGGCCAAAAAACACATGAAAAGAGGCTCAATGTTGCTCATTATCAGAGAGATGCAAATCAAAACTACAATGAGATAACACCTCACACCAGACAGAATGGCCATCATTAAAAAATCTACAGATAATAAATGCTGGAGAGGGTGTGGAGAAAAGGGAACACTCCTGCATTGTTCCTGGGAATGTAAATTGATACAACCACTATGGAAGACAGTATGGAGATTCCTCAAAAAACTAAGAATAGAAGCACCATATGCCCCAGCAATCCCACTATTATACCCTGGCTTATACCCTGATGAACTCAGAATTAAAAGAGACACCTGTACCTCAATGTTCATTGCAGCACTCTATACAATAGCTAGAACATGGAAGCAACATAGATGTCCACTGATGAATGAAAGAATAAAGAAGCTCTGGTACATATATACAATGGAATATTTGTCAGCTGTGAAAAAGGAATGCAGAAGAATCAATCCTAATAAGGTGAATGAACCTAGAACCTATAATACAAAGTGAAGTAAGTCAAAAAGAAGAGGACAAATACAGTATACTAACACATATATATGGAATCCAGTAAGATGGTACCAATAAATACACATGCAGAGCAGTTATGGAGAAACAGACATAGAGAAGAGACTTATGGACATTGGTGGGAGGGAAGATCAGGCGAGAGGTATGGAAAGAGTAACATGGAAACCTACACTGTCTTATGTAATAGAGATAACCATTGTGATTAAGCTGTAAGAATAAGGGAACTTACATGGGGCTATGCATCAAACTGGGGAGTATGATGGGGGGAAAAGGGAGCAGGGCTCAAGTGGAAGGGGTTGAGGGTATACTTATGACTGTTTTGGGATTATGAATAGCTGTAAACAACAAGACCCTCTAAAAGATGTATAACAATAACTTTGCTGTACAGCTGAAACTAATGCAACAGTGTAAAACAACCAAACCCCAATTGAAAAAAAAAAAAAAAAAAAAAGAAGACATCAAGCCAAAACAATATTACAAAAGAAGAATGGAACTGGAGCAATCAACCTTCATAACTTCAGACTATACTATAAAGCTACTGTCAGGAAGACAGTATGGTACTGGCACAAAGACAGAAATTTAGATCAATGGAGCAAAATGGAGAGTCAGAGATAAATCTATGCATCTATGGACACCTTATCTTTGACCAAGGGGACAAAAATATACAATGGAGAAAACACAGTCTCTTCAACAAGTGGTGCTGGGAAAACTGGTCACCTAAAAGAATGAAACTAGAACACTAACACCATATACAAAAGTATACTTAAAATGGATTAAAGACCTAAATGTGAGACCAGAAACTGTAAAATTCTTAGAGCAAAATGTAGGCAGAGCACTCCAACATAAATCACAGAGAGATCCTCTATGACCCACTTCCCAGAATGAAAACAAAACCAAAAACAAATAGGACTCAATTAAACTGAAAAGTTTTTGCACAATAAAGGAAACAATAAGCAAGGTGAAAAGAGCCCTCAGAATGGGAGAAAATACTAGCAAATACAGCTGACAAAAAATTAATAGTCAAAATATACAAGCAAATCATGCAACTCAAGCAACTTTTAATATCAGAAAAATGAACAATCCAATCAAAAGGGGGGCAAAAGACCTAAATAGTCATTTCTCCAAAGAAGACATAACAGATGGCTAATGGACACATGAAAAGATGCTCAACATCACTCATTATTAGAAAAATACAAATTAAAACCATAGTGAGGTATCTCACACCAGTCAGAATGGTCATCATCAAAATGTCTGGATAAATACTGGAGAAGGTATGGAGAAAAGGGAACCCTCTTATACTGTTGGTGGGAATGCAAAATGATACAGCCACTATGGAGAACAGTATGGATATCCCTTAAAAAAAAAAAAAAAAAGCACCTGCGGGCTTCCCTGATGGTCCAGTGGGTAAGGACACCACCTTGCAGTGCAAGGGGCGCCAGTTCAATCCCTGGCCTGGGAGAATCCTGCGTGCTGCAGAATGGCTGGACTGATGTGTCCAACTACTGAGCCAGAGCTCTGGAGTGCATGTGCCTAGAGCTGGTGCTCATTGGCGAGAGAGACCACTGCAATGGGAGGCCCACACAAGCCAAAGAACAAAGATGGAAATAAATGAAAGACCAATAGAAGTGACCAAGGAAGGGAAAAAAGAGAAAACACCTGGGACTAGAACTGCCATATACCCTGGTATATGCCACTGCTGTGCATATACCCTAAGGAAACCAAAATTGAGAGGGAGAGAGATGTACCCCTGCAATGTTCATTGCAGCACTATTTACAATAGCTAGGACATGGAAGAAACTTAGCTGTCCATTGGCAGAAGAATGGATAAGGAAGTTATAGCACACACACACAATGGAATATTACTCAGCTATAAAAAGGAATGCATCTGAGTCAGTCCTAATGAGGTGGATGAACCTAGAGCCTATACAGAGTGAAGTAAGTCAGAAAGAGGAAGATAAATACTATATATTAATGAACACATTTATATGGAATTTAGAAAGATGGTACCAGTGATCCTACATGCAGGACAGCAAAGGAGACACAAACATAAAGAACAGACTTTTGGATTCAGAGGAAGAAGGAAAGGGTGGGATGATTGAGCAGCTTGAGCTCTTTCTATAACATAACCTAACTGTTATTTCCATGCTGCCTAATAAAGCAGAGATTCAAAACTCTTAAAAAAAAAAAAACAAACTCTTGGTATACCATTTTATGGATGAGGCAGCTTTAACCATACATGAAATAAATGACCAGTGCTAGTTTGATGCAGGAAGCAGGTACCCTGGTGCTCTGGGACAAAAATACAATTTAAAACATGGTCAAATGGTCATCATCAAAATGTCTGGATAAATACTGGAGAAGGTATGGAGAAAAGGGAACCCTCTTATACTGTTGGTGGGAATGCAAAATGATACAGCCACTATGGAGAACAGTATGGATATCCCTTAAAAAAAAAAAAAAAAAGCACCTGCGGGCTTCCCTGATGGTCCAGTGGGTAAGGACACCACCTTGCAGTGCAAGGGGCGCCAGTTCAATCCCTGGCCTGGGAGAATCCTGCGTGCTGCAGAATGGCTGGACTGATGTGTCCAACTACTGAGCCAGAGCTCTGGAGTGCATGTGCCTAGAGCTGGTGCTCATTGGCGAGAGAGACCACTGCAATGGGAGGCCCACACAAGCCAAAGAACAAAGATGGAAATAAATGAAAGACCAATAGAAGTGACCAAGGAAGGGAAAAAAGAGAAAACACCTGGGACTAGAACTGCCATATACCCTGGTATATGCCACTGCTGTGCATATACCCTAAGGAAACCAAAATTGAGAGGGAGAGAGATGTACCCCTGCAATGTTCATTGCAGCACTATTTACAATAGCTAGGACATGGAAGAAACTTAGCTGTCCATTGGCAGAAGAATGGATAAGGAAGTTATAGCACACACACACAATGGAATATTACTCAGCTATAAAAAGGAATGCATCTGAGTCAGTCCTAATGAGGTGGATGAACCTAGAGCCTATACAGAGTGAAGTAAGTCAGAAAGAGGAAGATAAATACTATATATTAATGAACACATTTATATGGAATTTAGAAAGATGGTACCAGTGATCCTACATGCAGGACAGCAAAGGAGACACAAACATAAAGAACAGACTTTTGGATTCAGAGGAAGAAGGAAAGGGTGGGATGATTGAGCAGCTTGAGCTCTTTCTATAACATAACCTAACTGTTATTTCCATGCTGCCTAATAAAGCAGAGATTCAAAACTCTTAAAAAAAAAAAAACAAACTCTTGGTATACCATTTTATGGATGAGGCAGCTTTAACCATACATGAAATAAATGACCAGTGCTAGTTTGATGCAGGAAGCAGGTACCCTGGTGCTCTGGGACAACCTAGAGGGACAGGGTGAGGAAGGAGGTTGGGGATTCAGGATTGGGGGAGACACATGTATACCTATGGCTGATTGCAATATTGTAATTATCCTCCAATTAAAATAATTAAAAATACATTAAAATCATAAAAAGTGCAAGAGCAAGAAAATGTAGATTATTTTTTCCAGAATGTATTTGAGCCTATATAACAACCCATTTAATGCAAGTAGATATAAGAAGGAATTAACATACTTGTAAAAAAAAATAACCACAAATCAAAAGCATAACAATATAGTCACAAAAACTAAAAAGAAGGGGACATAAAAGTACAATACAAAAGAAAATTATCAAGCCACAAAGGAAAAAGCAAAGAAGAAATATAAAATCAATGGAAAAATAAACTTTAAAATGGAAATACACACATACCTATCAATAACAACCTTAAACGTTAATGGACTAAATGCTCCAATCAAAAGATGCCTAGTGGCACATTCAGTAAAAAATAAACAAGAGACTACAATATGTTGCCACAAGAGATTCATCTTAGGACAGAGGACACACACAGATTGAAAGCAAGGGGACTGAAAGAGATATTTCATGAAAACAGAAATGATAAAGTGGTGGTCACAATACTCAGAGCAGACAAAATGGACTTTGAAACAAAGGCAATAAAAACAGTAAGAACTTCCCCTAAGGTCCAGTGGAATCCACACTTCCATTACAAGGGCCAGAGGTTCAATCCCTGGTCAATGAAGTGAGATGCACATGCCGCACAGTACAGCTACCAAAAAACAATACAAAACAAGAACAGCAAAAGTTAAAGAAGTACACTATGTAATAATAAAATGATCAAGAAGAAGATTTTATACTTATCTACACATATACACCTAATATAGGAGCACCCAAATACATAAAACAAATAGCAACAGACATAAATACATAACTGACAGAAATACGATAATAGTAGGAGACTTTAACATTCCATTCACATCAATGGACGGATCATCCAGACAGAGAACCAATAAGGCAACAAAGATACTAAATGATACAATAGAACAGCTAGACTCAATATTTTTTAGGACATTACATCCAAAAAAAAAAAAACCAAAACACCACCACATTCTCTGTTATGAAGCCACCATCATCCTGATACCAAATCCAATAAAAGATATCACCAAAAGGAAAATTATAAACCAATAACTTTGATGAATTTAGATGTAAACATTCTCAACAAAATATTAGAAAACCAAATCCAACAACATATAGAAAAATCATATAACATAATTGAGTGGGATATATCCCAAGTTCATAAGGATGACTCAACTTGCATATGGTAATTAATCAATGTGATATGCCGTATAAAAGACAGAAATCACATGATCATCTCAATAGATACAAAAAAAGCATTTGACAAAATTTAACATGAATTAATTTAATATTAATTTATCATTTCACATGATAAAAACTCTTACCAAAGTGGGTATAGAGGAAACATATCTCAAGATAGTAAAAGCTATTTATGACAAACCTATAGCCAATAATCAAAGGTGTAAAATTAAAAGCCTTACCTCTAAAACATGGAACAAGACAAGGATGTCCACTCTAACTACTACTGTTCAACATAGTATTGGAAGTCCTAACCGTAGTAATCAGACAAGGAAAAGGAAATCTATCTAAATTGGAAGGAAAAAGGTAAAACTGTCATTATGTGTAGGTGATATGACACTACATATAGAGAAGACTCCACACAAAAACTACTAGAACTGATAAATGAATTCAGCAAGGTAGCAGGATACAAGATTAATACAGAGAAACTGGTTGCATTTCTTTACTCTAACAAAGAAACATCAGAAAGAGAATGTAAAAAAAAAAAAAAAAAAAACATTTAAAATCACAACCCCAAAAATAAAATACTTGGGAATAAACCTCACCTCACCAAGGAGGTGAAAGACTTATACATATAAACATTAATAAAGGTAATTGAAGGTGATCCAAAGAAATGAAAAAATACCCAGTGTTGTTGGGGTGGAAGAATATTGTTAAAATGGCCATACTGCCCTAAGCATCTATGAATTTTTAACATAATCCCTAAAAAATTACCCATGTCATTTTCCAACAAACTAGAGTGAAAAATCCTAAAATTCATATGGAAACATAAAAGGTTCAGAATTGCTAAAGAAACCCTGAAGAAAAAGAACAAAGCATGAAGCATCCATCCCAGACTTCAAACAATACTACAAACTTACAGTAATCAAAACAGAGTGGTACTGGCACAAAAACAGACATATAGATCAATGTAAATTAATACAGAATCCATAAATAAACCCACACAGCTCTGGTCAATTACACTTTGACAAAGGAGGCAAGAGGTGCTTCCCTGGTGGTCCAGGGAGTAAAGAGTCCACCTTGCAGTGCAAGAGGCACCAGTTTGATCCCTGGTCCAGGAAAATCCCACATTCCATGGAGTAGTTGGACCAGTGTGACCAATTATGAGCCAGTGCTCTGCAGCACATGTGCCCAGAGCTGGTGCTCTGCAACTAGAGAGGCCACTGCAATAGGAGGCCTACACAGGCCAAAGAATAAAGATGGATGAAAACAAATAAATAAATAAAAGTCAATAAAAGAGGACAAAAAATTAAAAAAAAAAAAAAAAGGATGCAAGAATATACAATGAGGAAAAGTCCTTTTAGCAAGTGGTGTCAGGATAGCTGGACAGCCATAGGTAAACCAATTAAGTTAGAACACACCCTTTCATCATGCACAGAAATAAACTCAAAATGGCTTAAAGACTTCAACATAAGAAATTATGCCATAAAACTCATAGAAAAGAACATAGGTAAAACATTCTGTGACGTATGGCACAAATGTGGTTGTTCTTCAGTCACTAGGTCATATCTGACTCTTTGTGACCCCATGCACGTCAGCATATCAGGCTTCCCTGTCCTTCACTATCTCCCAGATTGCTCAAACTCACGTCCACTGAGTTGGTAATATGATCCAACCATCTCATCCTCTGTCACTCCCTTCTCCTCCTGCCCTCAATCTTTCCCAGCATCAGGGTCTTTTGTAATGATTCAGCACCTGACATTAGGTGGCCAAAGTATGGAAGCTTCAGCATCAGCCAACAAATGAATATTCAGGGTTGATTTCCTTTATGATTGAATGGTTTGATCACCTTAACAAGGGACTCTCAAGTGTGTACTCCAGTACCACAGTTCAAAAGCATCCATTTTTTGGCACTCATCCTTTTTTATGGTCCAACCCTTACATCTGTACCTGACTATTGGAAAAGCCACAGCTTTGGCAATACAGACCTTTGTCAGCAAAATGATGTCTTTAATCTTTAACATGCTGTCTAGGTTTGTCATAGCTCTTCTTCAAGGAGCAAGTGTTTTTTTTCAATCACTGACCCCTTTAAAACAAAAAAGCTCTGGTCAATTACACTTTGGGCAAGAGGTGCTTCCCTGGTGGTCCAGGAGTAAAGAGTCCACCTTGCAGTGCAAGAGGCACCAGTTTGATCCCTGGTCCAGGAAAATCCCACATTCCATGGAGTAGTTGGACCAGTGTGACCAATTATGAGCCAGTGCTCTGCAGCACATGTGCCCAGAGCTGGTGCTCTGCAACTAGAGAGGCCACTGCAATAGGAGGCCTACACAGGCCAAAGAATAAAGATGGATGAAAACAAATAAATAAATAAAAGTCAATAAAAGAGGACAAAAAATTAAAAAAAAAAAAAAAGGATGCAAGAATATACAATGAGGAAAAGTCCTTTTAGCAAGTGGTGTCAGGATAGCTGGACAGCCATAGGTAAACCAATTAAGTTAGAACACACCCTTTCATCATGCACAGAAATAAACTCAAAATGGCTTAAAGACTTCAACATAAGAAATTATGCCATAAAACTCATAGAAAAGAACATAGGTAAAACATTCTGTGACGTATGGCACAAATGTGGTTGTTCTTCAGTCACTAGGTCATATCTGACTCTTTGTGACCCCATGCACGTCAGCATATCAGGCTTCCCTGTCCTTCACTATCTCCCAGATTGCTCAAACTCACGTCCACTGAGTTGGTAATATGATCCAACCATCTCATCCTCTGTCACTCCCTTCTCCTCCTGCCCTCAATCTTTCCCAGCATCAGGGTCTTTTGTAATGATTCAGCACCTGACATTAGGTGGCCAAAGTATGGAAGCTTCAGCATCAGCCAACAAATGAATATTCAGGGTTGATTTCCTTTATGATTGAATGGTTTGATCACCTTAACAAGGGACTCTCAAGTGTGTACTCCAGTACCACAGTTCAAAAGCATCCATTTTTTGGCACTCATCCTTTTTTATGGTCCAACCCTTACATCTGTACCTGACTATTGGAAAAGCCACAGCTTTGGCAATACAGACCTTTGTCAGCAAAATGATGTCTTTAATCTTTAACATGCTGTCTAGGTTTGTCATAGCTCTTCTTCCAAGGAGCAAGTGTCTTTTAATTTTATGACTGCAATCACTGACCCCAGTGATTTTGGAGCCCAAGAAAATAAAATTTGTCACTGCTTCACTTTTTCTTCATCTATCAGCTCTGAAATGATAGGACTGTACTGGATGCCATGATTTTAGGTTTTTGAATGTTGAGCTTTATGTCAGCCTTTTCACTTTCCTCTCACTCTCATCAAGAGGCTCTTTAGTTCCTTCTTTGCTTTCTGGCATTAGAGTGGTATTATCTGCATATCTGAAGTTGTTCATATTTCTCCTGGCAATCTTGATTTCATCTTGTGATTTATCCAGCCTGCCATTTTGCATGATGCACTTTGCATCTAAATTACATAGGCAAGGTGACAATATACAGTCTTGATGCACTCCTTTCCCAAATTTGTACCAGTCTCTTGTTCAATGTCCTGTTCTAACTGTTGCTTCTTGACCCACATAGAAGTTTCCCAGGAGACAGATAAACTGCTCTGGTGCTCCCATCTCTTTTAAGCATTTTTCCACAGTTTGTTGTGATCTACAAAGTCAAAGACTTTAACCTAGTCAGTCAAGCAGAAGTATACTTTTTTTAATTCTTGCTCTTTCTATGATCCAATGAATGTTGGCAATTTGATCTCTGGTTCCTCTGCCTTTTCTAAAACTAGATTGTACATTTGGAAGTTCCCATTTGACATACTGCTAAACTCTAGCTTGAAGCATTTTGAGCACTGCCTTGCTAACATGAAATGAGCACAATTGTGTGGTATTGAACCATGTTGGCCCATTCCATCGAGTTCAATTTCCTGAAGGTGGCCAAAGTATGGAAGCTTCAGCATCAGCCAACAAATGAATATTCAGGGTTGATTTCCTTTATGATTGAATGGTTTGATCACCTTAACAAGGGACTCTCAAGTGTGTACTCCAGTACCACAGTTCAAAAGCATCCATTTTTTGGCACTCATCCTTTTTTATGGTCCAACCCTTACATCTGTACCTGACTATTGGAAAAGCCACAGCTTTGGCAATACAGACCTTTGTCAGCAAAATGATGTCTTTAATCTTTAACATGCTGTCTAGGTTTGTCATAGCTCTTCTTCCAAGGAGCAAGTGTCTTTTAATTTTATGACTGCAATCACTGACCCCAGTGATTTTGGAGCCCAAGAAAATAAAATTTGTCACTGCTTCACTTTTTCTTCATCTATCAGCTCTGAAATGATAGGACTGTACTGGATGCCATGATTTTAGGTTTTTGAATGTTGAGCTTTATGTCAGCCTTTTCACTTTCCTCTCACTCTCATCAAGAGGCTCTTTAGTTCCTTCTTTGCTTTCTGGCATTAGAGTGGTATTATCTGCATATCTGAAGTTGTTCATATTTCTCCTGGCAATCTTGATTTCATCTTGTGATTTATCCAGCCTGCCATTTTGCATGATGCACTTTGCATCTAAATTACATAGGCAAGGTGACAATATACAGTCTTGATGCACTCCTTTCCCAAATTTGTACCAGTCTCTTGTTCAATGTCCTGTTCTAACTGTTGCTTCTTGACCCACATAGAAGTTTCCCAGGAGACAGATAAACTGCTCTGGTGCTCCCATCTCTTTTAAGCATTTTTCCACAGTTTGTTGTGATCTACAAAGTCAAAGACTTTAACCTAGTCAGTCAAGCAGAAGTATACTTTTTTTAATTCTTGCTCTTTCTATGATCCAATGAATGTTGGCAATTTGATCTCTGGTTCCTCTGCCTTTTCTAAAACTAGATTGTACATTTGGAAGTTCCCATTTGACATACTGCTAAACTCTAGCTTGAAGCATTTTGAGCACTGCCTTGCTAACATGAAATGAGCACAATTGTGTGGTAGTTTGAACCTTCTTTGGGATTGCCTTTCTTTGCGATTGGAATGAAAACTGACTTTTCCAATCCTGTGGCCACTGCTGAGTTTTCCAAATTTGCTGACATATTGAGTGCAGCACTTTGACAGCATCATCTTTTAAGATTTGAAATAGCTCAGATGGAATTCCATAGCCTCCACTAACTTTGTTTGTAGTAATGCTTCCTAAGGCCCACTTGACTTCTCCAGGAGGTCTAGCCCAAGGTGAGTGACCACACCATCCCGGTTATCTGAATCATTAAGACCTTTTTTTCTATAGCTTTTCTATATATTTTTGCTACCTCTCCTTAAATTCCTATTAGGTCCTTGTGGTTTCTGTCCCTTACCATGCCCATCCTTGCATGAAATCTAATTTTCTTGAAGAGATTGCTAGTCTTTCCCATTCTATTGTTTTCCTCTATTTCTTTTCATTGTTCACTTAAGAAGGTTTTCTTATCTCTCCTTGCTGTTTTCTGGAATTTTGCATTCTTAGGTCATTGCCCAAGGCATTAGAAATAAAAGCAACAATAAACAAATGGGACCTAATCAAACTTACAATCTTTCTCACAGCAAAGAGATCATAAACTAACAAAAAGACAACCTACAGAATGGGAGAAAATATTTGTAAATGATGTCACCAACAAAGGCTTAATTTCCAAAATATAAAAAGAGCTTATACAACTTGACAACAGCAGAAAAATCCAATCAAAAAATGGCCAGGGGCTTCCCCTGGTGGTCCAGTGGGTAAGGACACCGCCTTGCAGTGCAAGGGGCGCCGGTTCCATCCCTGGCCTGGGAAGATCCCACGTGCCGCAGAGCGGCTGGACCGATGTGTCCAATTACCGAGCCAGAGCTCTGGAGCGCATGCGCCTAGAGTCGGTGCTCTGCGACGACAGACGCCACTGCGATGGGAGGCCCACAGGAGCCAAAGAACAAAGACGGATGAAAATAGAAAAATGAAAGACCAATAGAAGTGGCCCGCCTGCTCCCCTCCCTCCCCAACCCAACCCCCGCCCAAAAATAAATAAATAAATAAATCTTTAAAAAAAAATGAAATATGAATGGCCGATAGGCACATGAAAAGATGTTCACTAATTATTAGAGAAATGCAAATCAGAACGGTAATGAGGTACCACCACACACTGGTCAGGATGATCATTATTAAAAGGTCTACAAATAACAAATACTGTAAAGAGTATGGAGAAATAGGAATCCTCCTACACTATTGGTGGGAATGTAAGTTGGTGCAGCCACTGTGGAAAATACTATGAAGTTTCCTCAGAACACTTAAAAATAGAGTTACCACCCCTGGGCATATATCCAGACAAAACTATACTTCAAAAAGATACATGCACAACTGTGTTCATAATGGCACGATTCTCAATAGCCCAGACATGGAAACAACCTAAATGTCCATTGACAAATGAATGGATAAAGAAGATGTGGTACAATGTTCTAGGATTGGAAGAATCAATATTATCAAAATGATAGATTTTCCCTCCAAAGGAATCTATAGATTTAATGCAATCCCTATTAAATTATCAAGGGGATTTTTTGCAGAATTAGAACAAAATTTTTTACAATTTATATAGAAATATGGAAGATCTTGAGTAACCAAAGCACTCTTGAGAAAGAAAAACAGAGCTAGAGGAATCAGACTTACTGACTTCAGACTATACTACAAGCTAAAATCAGTATGGTACTGACACAAAAAAAACCAAAATATAGATCAATGAAACAGATTAAAAAGTCCAGAAATAAACCCACACATCTTAGGTCAATTAGTCTATGACAAAGGAGACAAGAACACACAATGGAGAAAAGATATATGTTGCCCTGGGAAACTTGGACAGCTATATGTAAAAGAATGAAATGATAATATTCTCTGATATTAAACACACACACACACACACACACAAACTCAACATGGATGAAACCCCTAAATGTAATGTTAGATACTATGAAACTTTTAGAGGAAAACATAGGCAGAACACTCTCTGACATAAATCACAATAATCTTTTTTTTATCCACCTCCTAGTGTAATGAAAATAAAAATAAATGGGATCTAATTAAACTCAAAAGTTTTTACACAGCAAAGAAAACATAAACAACATGAAAGGACAACCCATGGAATGGGAGAAGATATCTGCAAATGATGTGACTGATAAGTGATTAATCTCCAAAATACATAACATAAATAGCTCATATAGCTCAATAACCAAAAACACCCAAACAATCCAATCAAGAAATGGATGAAATCCTTAAAAGACATTTCTTCAAAGAAGAGACACAGACAGCCAAAAAGTACAAGAAAAGATGCATAATTACTAGAGAAATGCAAATCAAAACTACAATGAAGTATCACCTCATACTGGTCAAAAACTCTATGAACGATAAATGTTGAAGAAGTTATGGGGAAAAGGAAATTCTCTTGCACTGTTCCCCTTCATGGATCACAGCCTTATTATGGCGAACGGGTTTGCATAATTCAGTGAAGTTATGAGCCTTGCACCCAAACAAGGCTAAGACAGATGGATCATAGTGGAGAGTTCTGACAAAACGTGGTTCACTGGAGGAAGATATGGCAAACCACTCCAGTATTCTTGCCATGAAAAGACCATGAACAATATGAAAGGCAAAACGCTATAGCACCAGAAGATGAGCTTCCAAGTTCAAAAGGTGTCCAATATGCTACTGGGGAAGAGTCGAGGGTAATTACTAATAGCTCAAGAAAGAATGAAATGGTCCGGTGAAGTAGCAACGACACTCAGTTGTGGATATTGTCTGGTGGTGGAAGTAAAGCCTGATGCTGCAAAGAACAATACTGCATAGAAACCTGGATTGTTAGGTCCACGAATCAAGGTAAATTGGATGTGGTCAAGCAGAATATGCTAGAGTGAACAGCCATATCTTAGGACTCAGTGAACTAAAATGGGCAAATTTAATTCATATGACCATTGATCCACTACCGTGGGCAAGAATCTCTTAGAAAAAATAGAGTAACTCTCATAATCAACAGCAGAGTCCACAATGTAGTACTTGGGTGCAGTCTCAAAAATGACAGAATGATCTCAGTTTGTTTCCCAGGCAAACCATTCAATAACAGTAATCCAAGTATATGCCCCAATCACTAATGTCAAAGAAGCTGAAGACCTAAAAGACCTCCTAGAACTAACACTGAAAAAAGATGTCCTCTTCCTCGTATGGGATTGGAATGTAAAAGTAGAAGTCAAGAGATACCTGGAGTAACAGGCACATTTGGTCTTGGAGTACAAAAGGAAGCAGGGCAAAGGCTAAGAGAGCTTTGCCAAGAGAATACACTGGCCAAACACCCTCTTCTGACAACACAAGAGATGACTCTAAACATGGACATTACCAGATAGTCAGTATCAAAATCAGATTGGTTAAAAAAAATCAGATTGAAAAAAATCAGATTGATCATATTATTTGCAGCTGAAGATGGAGTAGCTCTATACAATCAAACCTGTCTGAGCTGTATACTGTTAAGTGCACAGTTTTAAGGTGCTAAACATATTACTAATTCAACCTACACTGAAACGGCAACACTGAGGATATTATACAAGGGAAGAAAGATTAAATTCTAATACAAAGGCAAAAAAACAACAACAAGGGCCGTAACTGACTGTGGCTTAGATCATGAGCTCCTTATTGCAAAATAACAAGCTTAAAACGAAGAAAGTAGGGAAAACCAATAGACCATTTAGGTATGACTGAAAACAAGCCCCTTATGATTATACAGTGGAGATGATGAAGGGATTAGATCTGGCAGACAAAGTGCCTGAAGAACTGCAGATGGAGGTTCATAACTTGGTGCAAGAGGCAGTGACCAAAACCATCACAATGAAAAAGAAACTCAAGAAGACAAAGTGGTTGTCTGAGGAGGTTTTACAAATAGCTGAGGAAAGAGAAATGAAAGGCAAAGGAGAAAGGGAAATATGTACCTAACTGAATTCAGAGTTTCAGAGAATAGCAAAGAGAGATATGAAGGCTTTCTTCAATGAACAGTGCAAAGAAATAGAGGAAAATAATACAATGGGAAAGACTAGTGATCTCTTTAAGAAAATTAAATATATTAAGGGAACATTTTACACAAGGATGGGCACAATAAAGGACAGAAATCATAAGGATCTAACAGAAGCAGAAGAAATTAAGAGTAGGTGGCAAGAATCTACAAAATACAAGAACACACAGAACTATACAAAAATATCTTAATGACCTGGATATGCATGATGGTGTTATCACTCACCTAAAGCCAGACATCCTGGAATGTGAAGTCAAGTGAGCCTTAGAAAGCCTTATGCTACAGACAGCATTAAGCATATATGCTACGAATAAAACAAGGGGAGGTGAGGGAATTCCAGCTGAGCTATTTCAAATTCTAAAAATCCTAATAGATGATTCTGTTAAAATGCTGTACTCAATATATCAGATAATTTGGAAAACTCAGCAGTGGCTACAAGACTGGAAAAAGTCAGTTTTCATTCCAATCTCAAAGAGGAGAACTGCCAAAGACTGTTCAAACTACTGGAAAATTGCTCTCATTCTGCATGCTAGTAATGCTCAAAATGCTTCAAGCTAGGCTTCAGTAGTATGAGAACCAAGAAATTCCAGGTGTACAAGCTGGATTTAGAAAAGGCAGAGAAACCAGAGATCAAATTGCTAATGATCACTGAATCACAGAGAAAGCAAGGGAATTCCAGGAAGACATCTATTTCTGCTTCATTGACTATGGAAAAGCCTTTGACTCTGTGAATGACAACAAATTGTGGAAATTTCTTAAAGAGATAGGAATAGCAGACTACCTTACCTGTCTCCTGAGAAACCTGTATTTGGGTCAAGAAGCAGCAGTTACAACTAGACATGGAACAACAAACTGGCTCAAAATTGGGAAAGCAGTACAGCACTGTATACTGTCACCCTGCTTGTTTAACTTACATGCCAAGTATACCACGTGATATGCTGGGCTGGATGAACTGCAAGCTGTTATCAAGATTGCTGGGAGAAATATCAATATCCTCAGATATGCAGATGATACCACTCTAATGGCAGAAAGAGAAGAGGAACTAAAGAGCCCTTTAATGAGGGTGAAACAGGAGAGTGAAAAAAGCTGACTTAAATCTCAACATTCAAAAAACTAAGATATTGGCATCCAGTCTCATCACTTCATGGTAATAGATGGGAAAAAACATAGAAGCAGGGACAGATTTTATTTTCCTGACTTCAAAATCATTGCAGATGGTGACTGCAGCTATGAAATTAAGACACTTGGAAGGAAAGCTATGACAAAACAAGACAGTGTATTAAAAAGCAGGAATATCACTTTGCTGAAAAAAGTCAAAGCTATGGTTTTTCAGTTGTCATGTATAAATGTGACGGTTGGACCATGAAGAAGGCTGAGCACTGAAGAACTGATGTTTTTGAATTGTGGTGCTGTAGAAGACTTTTGAGAATCCTCTGGACTTCAAGGAGATCAAATCAAGCCTAAGAGGAAATCAGCACCCAACATTCCTCGGAAAGACTTCAAGGAGATCAAATTCTAAAAATCCTAATAGATGATTCTGTTAAAATGCTGTACTCAATATATCAGATAATTTGGAAAACTCAGCAGTGGCTACAAGACTGGAAAAAGTCAGTTTTCATTCCAATCTCAAAGAGGAGAACTGCCAAAGACTGTTCAAACTACTGGAAAATTGCTCTCATTCTGCATGCTAGTAATGCTCAAAATGCTTCAAGCTAGGCTTCAGTAGTATGAGAACCAAGAAATTCCAGGTGTACAAGCTGGATTTAGAAAAGGCAGAGAAACCAGAGATCAAATTGCTAATGATCACTGAATCACAGAGAAAGCAAGGGAATTCCAGGAAGACATCTATTTCTGCTTCATTGACTATGGAAAAGCCTTTGACTCTGTGAATGACAACAAATTGTGGAAATTTCTTAAAGAGATAGGAATAGCAGACTACCTTACCTGTCTCCTGAGAAACCTGTATTTGGGTCAAGAAGCAGCAGTTACAACTAGACATGGAACAACAAACTGGCTCAAAATTGGGAAAGCAGTACAGCACTGTATACTGTCACCCTGCTTGTTTAACTTACATGCCAAGTATACCACGTGATATGCTGGGCTGGATGAACTGCAAGCTGTTATCAAGATTGCTGGGAGAAATATCAATATCCTCAGATATGCAGATGATACCACTCTAATGGCAGAAAGAGAAGAGGAACTAAAGAGCCCTTTAATGAGGGTGAAACAGGAGAGTGAAAAAAGCTGACTTAAATCTCAACATTCAAAAAACTAAGATATTGGCATCCAGTCTCATCACTTCATGGTAATAGATGGGAAAAAACATAGAAGCAGGGACAGATTTTATTTTCCTGACTTCAAAATCATTGCAGATGGTGACTGCAGCTATGAAATTAAGACACTTGGAAGGAAAGCTATGACAAAACAAGACAGTGTATTAAAAAGCAGGAATATCACTTTGCTGAAAAAAGTCAAAGCTATGGTTTTTCAGTTGTCATGTATAAATGTGACGGTTGGACCATGAAGAAGGCTGAGCACTGAAGAACTGATGTTTTTGAATTGTGGTGCTGAAGAAAAACTCTTGAGAATCCTCTGGACTTCAAGGAGATCAAATCAAGCCTAAGAGGAAATCAGCACCCAACATTCCTCGGAAAGACTGAATGCTGAAGTTCCAATACTATAGCTACCTGATTCAAAGTGCTACCTCTCATAGGTAAAAGTTTTGATGCGGGGAAAGAATGAAGGCAAAAGGAGAAGCTGGCAGCAGAGGATGAGATGGTTAGAGAGCATCACTGACTCAAGGGATATGAATCTGAGAAAACTCTGGGACACAGTGAAGGACAGGGGAGCCTGGAGTGCTGCAGCCCATGGGGTCAAAAAGAATCAGATACTCTTTAGCAAGTGAAAAACAACAACCAGCGATACTGTTGGTGGGAATGTAAATTTGTACAGCCACTGTGGGGAACAGCATGGAGATTCCTTAAAAAAACTAAAAATAGAGCTACTATATAAACCAGCAATCACACTCCTGGGCATATACCCAGAGAAAATCATAATTTGAAAAGATACATGCTCTCCAATGGCCATTACAGCACTATTTACGATGGCCAAGACCTAAGGACGGAAGCAGCCTAAAGATGCATCGACAGAGAAATGGATAAAGAAGATGTGATGCATATATACAATAAAATATTTATTAGCCATGTAAAGAAAATAATGCTATTTGTAGCCTCATGGATGGACCTAAAGATTGTCATATTGAGTAAGGTAAGTCAGACAAAGAAGGATAAATAATGTACGGTATCATTTATACATGGAATCTTGAAAAGTTTTAAAAATGAACTTATTTACAAAACAGAAATAGCTACAGATATAGAAAACCATCTTATGATTACCAGAGGAAAAAGAGGGGAAGGATAAATTGGGAGATTGGGACTGACATATACACACTACTACATATAAAGCAGATGACTAGTAAGAATCTACTGTATAAGGAATTTTACTCAATATTGGGGAAAGAATCCACCCTTTTTAAGAAGGTGTATATATAGATATAGATATAATAGATTGACATTGTTATATAGCAAAAAGTAATAACATTGCAAATCAACTAAACTTCAATAAAAATTATAAATGTATATAATACATATATATATATATACACACACAATGAAATACTACTCTGGCATAAAAAAGAACAAAATAATGCCTTTTGTAACAACATGGCTACAACTAGAGATTATCATACTAAGTGAAGTAAGTCAGAAAGAGAAAAACAAATACCATGTATATCACTTAAATGTGGAATCTAAAATATGACACAAATGAAGCTATCTATGGAAAGAGAAACAAAATCATGAACATAGAGTGGTGATTGCCAAGGGAGAGGTGGGTAGGAGAGGGATGGGTTGGGAGTTTGGGATTAGAAGATCCAAATAGTTATATATAGAATGTATAACAAGGTACAACTGTATAATACAGGGAACTCTATTCAATATCTTGTGATAAATCATAATGGAAAAGAATATTAAATATGTGTGTGTATGTACATGTATATCTGAATCACTTTGCTATACAGCAGAAGTTAACATGAATTGTAAATCAACTATACTTCAAGAAAATTTAATGAAATAAATTAGGCTATATAATGTACAGAACTCACAGCCTCAAAGATTTTTGTGCTGGGAATTCATTCAGATTTGACTTTTGTCTTTGTGTGTTTTTGCTTTGTTTTTACTTTTCAAGTCATACACACTGAACTTAGGAGAGCTATATTCTTTAGTTAACAAAATGAAGCTGACTGGAAGCACTTACCAGTGGGCGCTTGACCTGTATCATCTCATTTATGCCTCGTAATAACCGTCTGGGCTGAGTATAGCTATCCCCCTTGAAGTACAGGGTACTAAAGTAACTTGGGCAAGGCTTGTGAGGATGGAGGACTCAAGACTGGCTCTAATTAATTTGAGGGCCAGTATACAGTAATCCTGTGCTGTGCTGCCTACCAGAACCTTTCAGGTTCATATCATGGTCACATTTAACTGATATGAATGACAAACATAGCAGCATTGAACTTCACATGCATAAATAATGTGGTGTTAAAATAAGGTTTAAACAAGTAGTAAAGGACAGCCAGCTGTAGCTTTGACCTGCAGGCTTGAGTCCATTCTTTCACTGCCAGCCTCTCCCTTCTTGATGAAAGGTACCAGCGGTATTCATCCAAGAGTCAGACATTTGAGTAAGGGGTGATTGTCTCTCTAAAAACCAGACTGAGACCCCTCTGAAACAAGGAGTGAAAACTCTGGGTTGTGAGTTTTGGTTTCTCCCATGTAATGCAATTTTTGAACTACATAATCTAAAGTCCTTAACTTTATGATTCTGTGAAGAGTGGACTCTTCTGAGATAGGTCAGCTTCTTTCCAAACTACAGTTCCTCAACTGATATAATTAGGGGACAAGATTTCCTGGCAACATCTTTCATATATGCACAGCCTTAGACCTAGGCTGAGAAAAATGACACTAAGCCAATTGTATACATTTGCTATTTGGATTGCAAATCTGCCAGTCAGGGAGACTGCCAGTCGGCATCAGGATTTTTACTGCTCGGGGAACATAGTGTATTTCTACAAAACTTATTTCCAGAGGTTACCACAGAGCAGTTAGGAAACTAATAATGGTATAGGGAGAGGGTTCAAGAGGGCAGAAGAGGATGTGGAGCTCATTTCCCCCCACATACACATCAGAAATTCATCCACATGTGGAACAAGTCTTACAGAAAACCAACTAGAAACTGGCAAGAGATCTCCTATAAACCAAAGCTACAAGAAAGATCTCCATGTAACCAGAGTGGGATGGGGAAAAAGTCATCAGGATGGGACTGGTGTCCCTAGGAGGTATCTGTAAGGAAGAGAAGGTCTACATGGGTGGACCCTCACTCAGGGGAGCCTCTTTTACTGCTGAGAAATCTGCTGGGACAGTTAGAAGAGCTGGAGAAGCCTAGAGCAGCATCTGTGCTGGCTTCCTAACAACAGCGTGGAGAGAGACATGTATCAAGGGCTGACGACTCACACTGGGAGGGGTGAACACCCAGGCCCCCTCGTGCTACACTGCAGCTTCACACAAGACCACAGCAGAGATTTGGTCTAACTGAAGAGACACATGGGGTGCCTGGGGTGTGATCCGGGCCAAACTGTGGAACCGAGTCCATGCGTGCAAGGCATAGGCCTGGCTGACATGAACCAGGTGTCCCCACAGAAACATGCCGGCACGGGGCGCTGAGTCTTGGGTGGACAGGCCCTGGGCAGGAGTACATGACTGCTCATTTCCTGGTGAGAGTGCTCCAGTTCTGCCTAGTTTACACCATATCTGGGGCAGACAGGTCCTAGAAAGGTCCATCACAGAGGCAGTCAAGGTCCCAGGCATCAGCACAGCCATTTAGTCACAGCTCCCCCAGCCTCCAGCCCCTACTTATTCAACACCACAGCCTAGCACTAAATCTCTGTAAAACACAACAGAGAAAGGGATGCGATTTTGGGCTGCTTTGGGACAGAACTGCAGATGCTGCTGCAGGTGATGCATAGGTTCACCATGACCACTTAAGCCTCCCATGCTTTCGTGATTACCTACTTCAGGGCAAGGCATGCAATCAAGGGCAATGGAACCTGATCAAGCCCAACCCTCAGGGCTTCTACTCCAACCACTGGGGAGCAGACAGTGTCAGTGCCCCTGACTGGGCAGTGACAGCCATGCAGTAAAGAGGAGGCCCTATCCCAATCCAGCAAGGCTCTGGATACTGCACCACCACTCACAGCCCCCATCAAGGAGATAATGGTCAGCACACTCTAAGCACGAATGTGGCTGGATCCATATCCATATCCTCACACCAAGAACACGGAACTCAGAGTCTACAGAAGGATACTCCCACATTAAAAATAGATAAATAAATAAAACCCTCAATACCACCATAGGTACCAAATCTAGCAAACTAGGGATGGGGAAAAGTCATCAGGATGGGACTGGTGTCCCTAGGAGGTATCTGTAAGGAAGAGAAGGTCTACATGGGTGGACCCTCACTCAGGGGAGCCTCTTTTACTGCTGAGAAATCTGCTGGGACAGTTAGAAGAGCTGGAGAAGCCTAGAGCAGCATCTGTGCTGGCTTCCTAACAACAGCGTGGAGAGAGACATGTATCAAGGGCTGACGACTCACACTGGGAGGGGTGAACACCCAGGCCCCCTCGTGCTACACTGCAGCTTCACACAAGACCACAGCAGAGATTTGGTCTAACTGAAGAGACACATGGGGTGCCTGGGGTGTGATCCGGGCCAAACTGTGGAACCGAGTCCATGCGTGCAAGGCATAGGCCTGGCTGACATGAACCAGGTGTCCCCACAGAAACATGCCGGCACGGGCGCTGAGTCTTGGGTGGACAGGCCCTGGGCAGGAGTACATGACTGCTCATTTCCTGGTGAGAGTGCTCCAGTTCTGCCTAGTTTACACCATATCTGGGGCAGACAGGTCCTAGAAAGGTCCATCACAGAGGCAGTCAAGGTCCCAGGCATCAGCACAGCCATTTAGTCACAGCTCCCCCAGCCTCCAGCCCCTACTTATTCAACACCACAGCCTAGCACTAAATCTCTGTAAAACACAACAGAGAAAGGGATGCGATTTTGGGCTGCTTTGGGACAGAACTGCAGATGCTGCTGCAGGTGATGCATAGGTTCACCATGACCACTTAAGCCTCCCATGCTTTCGTGATTACCTACTTCAGGGCAAGGCATGCAATCAAGGGCAATGGAACCTGATCAAGCCCAACCCTCAGGGCTTCTACTCCAACCACTGGGGAGCAGACAGTGTCAGTGCCCCTGACTGGGCAGTGACAGCCATGCAGTAAAGAGGAGGCCCTATCCCAATCCAGCAAGGCTCTGGATACTGCACCACCACTCACAGCCCCCATCAAGGAGATAATGGTCAGCACACTCTAAGCACGAATGTGGCTGGATCCATATCCATATCCTCACACCAAGAACACGGAACTCAGAGTCTACAGAAGGATACTCCCACATTAAAAATAGATAAATAAATAAAACCCTCAATACCACCATAGGTAACTGTTTCTCTCAAATTCATAGAGACAAAGAAAGCTAGGTAAAATGAACATCAGATTCATTGTACTGGCCATGCACACTTATGCATGTCTTAATCCTTGAGACAAGCATACATTACTAACAGGATCAGCCAGGTAGAGAGAAAAAGATAAATATTCTAAAAGGTGTAATCTACCAAACTATTGCAAGTCATATTTAATTGACAGAGAAGCCGTTCTCTTACACCTGGAGAACAGATTTAAATCAATAATCCTTTTAGATAGAAACTGTAACATTTACAACCATATTTACCAGTTTACTCAGTTCTATGTAACTAATCCTTTTTGTTAACAGCTTTATGAAGTTGTCAGTTTTCTCAATAGAATTCTTCAAGTTTTTACTCAGTTCAGTATCATCCTCTGAAAGTCAGAAACTTTTAAAATCCTTTTTTTTAATCTTCTGAAAGAGAGGGCATTTTTACAAAGGCATCAGAGTGAAACTGTAACTGTCTATATTAATGAAAGACTTAAAGATGGCAAGTTTAAATCTGATTACAATGCAATTGACCTTTAAAGCAACCTGATTACTGCTGTGACATACAACACCTTCAGACAGCTAAAATTATGACTCCTAATATTCTATTAGGCCATATCAGATTCTTAGGAACTCCATATACTTCTTTGCCACCCCATGGACGGTAGCCTGCCAGGCTCCTCTGTCCATGGAATCCTCTAGGCAAGAATACTGGAGTGGGTTGTCATTTCCTTCTCCAGGGGATCTTCCTGACCCAGGGATTGAACCAGTGTCTCCTGAATTGTAGACAGATTCTTTACTGTCTGAGCCACCAGGGAAGCCCAACTATAATGTAAGCACTAAGTAAATAGTTGAAGATAAGTGGTAAATTCAAGTTTAGTTTTTGGAATTTCACAGAATTTTTCTTCAAATATATTCCATCCTTTGGTTGAGTCCATGGATATGCAAAGAGGAGGCCCTATCCCAATCCAGCAAGGCTCTGGATACTGCACCACCACTCACAGCCCCCATCAAGGAGATAATGGTCAGCACACTCTAAGCACGAATGTGGCTGGATCCATATCCATATCCTCACACCAAGAACACGGAACTCAGAGTCTACAGAAGGATACTCCCACATTAAAAATAGATAAATAAATAAAACCCTCAATACCACCATAGGTAACTGTTTCTCTCAAATTCATAGAGACAAAGAAAGCTAGGTAAAATGAACATCAGATTCATTGTACTGGCCATGCACACTTATGCATGTCTTAATCCTTGAGACAAGCATACATTACTAACAGGATCAGCCAGGTAGAGAGAAAAAGATAAATATTCTAAAAGGTGTAATCTACCAAACTATTGCAAGTCATATTTAATTGACAGAGAAGCCGTTCTCTTACACCTGGAGAACAGATTTAAATCAATAATCCTTTTAGATAGAAACTGTAACATTTACAACCATATTTACCAGTTTACTCAGTTCTATGTAACTAATCCTTTTTGTTAACAGCTTTATGAAGTTGTCAGTTTTCTCAATAGAATTCTTCAAGTTTTTACTCAGTTCAGTATCATCCTCTGAAAGTCAGAAACTTTTAAAATCCTTTTTTTTAATCTTCTGAAAGAGAGGGCATTTTTACAAAGGCATCAGAGTGAAACTGTAACTGTCTATATTAATGAAAGACTTAAAGATGGCAAGTTTAAATCTGATTACAATGCAATTGACCTTTAAAGCAACCTGATTACTGCTGTGACATACAACACCTTCAGACAGCTAAAATTATGACTCCTAATATTCTATTAGGCCATATCAGATTCTTAGGAACTCCATATACTTCTTTGCCACCCCATGGACGGTAGCCTGCCAGGCTCCTCTGTCCATGGAATCCTCTAGGCAAGAATACTGGAGTGGGTTGTCATTTCCTTCTCCAGGGGATCTTCCTGACCCAGGGATTGAACCAGTGTCTCCTGAATTGTAGACAGATTCTTTACTGTCTGAGCCACCAGGGAAGCCCAACTATAATGTAAGCACTAAGTAAATAGTTGAAGATAAGTGGTAAATTCAAGTTTAGTTTTTTGGAATTTCACAGAATTTTTCTTCAAATATATTCCATCCTTTGGTTGAGTCCATGGATATGCAGATATGAAGGGCAGACTGTATTTCCTTCTCTCCAAATACCAAATTCCTAGCAAATATATAATACCATATACAGTTGCAAATTAAAGCCACAAGTTTTTTGTTTGTTTGACTTTGCTTTAACCTGTCATGTAACATACTGCTGCATGTCCCTGGATGTGGGATCTAACAAAAAAAAAACTGCATATGGTCACTCTCTGTATGAGAGGTGTGAATACATAAGGTGACAACATTTATTTTGGACTATTTTTAAAACATGATAAATGGCATTATCCACATTCCTCATGATTTGTATTTATCCACATTACTCATGATTTGTATATTATTTGTATATTATATTTGTATATTATTTGTATATATTACATAATATACATATTATGTATGTACGGTCATCTACATATCAATAATTATGTAAGCAGAATGCTAGAAAATAAAAAGTTTATAATGTTCTTATGCAGTGCTTAAGTAATTAAATGTTTTATCTGAAGAGTCTATGATGTAACAATTAGAATCAAATTTTGCTTTTTGAATGCATGGATTGTAACCCACAGAAAATGAGGAGTAAATTATTTGGTTAGTGTGGTGCCCCAAGGACAAAAGAATAAGGCAAACACAGAGGGTCTTGAAATGCAGGAAGAGAAAGGAATGTGGTGTCCAAAGAAAGAGAAAACAAGATAAAGAAGATAAGGCAAACAAGGAGGGTCTTGGAATGCAAGAAAAGATAAACCAGACCCTTACTGTCCTTCTCTCTACCCCACCTAGTACATCATCCAATCAGCAATGATCCTTAAGACCCCATGCCACTCCTTGGATCCTAGCTATAAAATGGATCAAAGACCCACGCTTAACATGAGAAGGGATGCTGGTCTAACAACTTCTCCCACTTTCACCCTTAAGCCAGCTGACTGTACTGGTAGCGACTTTCCCTTACCTCATGCTGATAAACTCTGCTTTCTTCTCTGCCGCGTGTCTGGAAATTCTTTTCCAACCCGCACACGGACCTCGACAGTCAGGATCTTGTTAATTTAAGAAGCAAAAAATGTAAGAACCAAAATATGCACACCATTAAAAATAGTAATTCTAAAACTTGGTAGCTTAAATTTAAATCACACTGTCCAGCAAGTTCCAAAAGAACCACACATTTCAAATATTAAGGCAGCTTTTCCCCAACTAAACAGAGCTTTATAAAAATATGTTATTTCAAAACATTTTATATAGAATGACAATAAAGTTAGCTAATTGTAATCTTTAATACATTAATAAAGTGTCACATGTTACATAGAAATTATACAAGGGTGCTTGCATGTATGTGCAAGTGGAATTAGAGTTTTTAAAGTACAGGTTTTAAAGCTGAGCAAAGTGAATGTCTTTCTATAGTGAGTCTTGTTACACACAAACATGGCAATGGGATCACTTCCTCCCACTTCTCCACAATATTTTAACTGCACTTTTTCAAGTGGTCAGCCACGCCTAGGGTGTAAATGTCCATTCATTGAGAAACAAAATATCTGTAACATTTACCAATATTAAAACTTAAAGTTTATTATTCATTTGGCAACACTTCCGTTATAGTTTAACATGCCAAATGAACCTGATTAGTATAATATTTCCCTTTGGGGTCCCTCATTATATCCAGTTGGTCACTTGGTTATTCCAGCTAGACTACAACTACTTATACTAATCATTGTTTAGATTTGTTCTTTGTTTTCAAATTGTGCTTTGTGTCTCCCTGCTGCACCATGTCATTGTCTGCATTACTTATATCCTGCTTAACTTACAAGATTGCTGTCTCTTGTAGTAACCAACATATAATTAGGCCTCTGAGAAAACTTCTATAGCTACTAAATGTTTTGAGGAAATCACATTTTTAACATAAAATAATTGCAGTATTGTAATTCTAAGCATGGGAAGAAGGACCGAGAGAAAACATCTCCTGGATTGTAGGTTAGAATCCAGAGAATTTTAACTATTGATGGGGCTGTTGCAGGGAGGAGACCAATTCTGACTCCATGTTGGAAACTGTTTCTGTGACTTGCTTTCCATTGCCTTTATTATAATAATCATACTTAATATCTTGCCTCAGAGGACCCCGCTCCCGTACTTGACTGCAAACTAAAATGCCTTTGTTGAGCTCTGTCAGCTACAATTGGCCTTTACCAATTCCATTGCCAATGACTGAGCAAAGGCATTTGCCACCTGCCTCTGTGGAGATCAACCTGTGTTGACGGCTGCTGACCTTCAACACCCACAGAGGCAGTTCAGGGTGGAGTGAGGCACTCAGGGCTCCAGGGAATCTGGTGGGGCAGGTCTTTAGAAGGATGGATGTTGGAACTTCCCTGGTGGTCCAGTCAACCTGTGGTTGCGCTGACTTCAACAAACATGTTACATAGAAATTATACAAGGGTGCTTGCATGTATGTGCAAGTGGAATTAGAGTTTTTAAAGTACAGGTTTTAAAGCTGAGCAAAGTGAATGTCTTTCTATAGTGAGTCTTGTTACACACAAACATGGCAATGGGATCACTTCCTCCCACTTCTCCACAATATTTTAACTGCACTTTTTCAAGTGGTCAGCCACGCCTAGGGTGTAAATGTCCATTCATTGAGAAACAAAATATCTGTAACATTTACCAATATTAAAACTTAAAGTTTATTATTCATTTGGCAACACTTCCGTTATAGTTTAACATGCCAAATGAACCTGATTAGTATAATATTTCCCTTTGGGGTCCCTCATTATATCCAGTTGGTCACTTGGTTATTCCAGCTAGACTACAACTACTTATACTAATCATTGTTTAGATTTGTTCTTTGTTTTCAAATTGTGCTTTGTGTCTCCCTGCTGCACCATGTCATTGTCTGCATTACTTATATCCTGCTTAACTTACAAGATTGCTGTCTCTTGTAGTAACCAACATATAATTAGGCCTCTGAGAAAACTTCTATAGCTACTAAATGTTTTGAGGAAATCACATTTTTAACATAAAATAATTGCAGTATTGTAATTCTAAGCATGGGAAGAAGGACCGAGAGAAAACATCTCCTGGATTGTAGGTTAGAATCCAGAGAATTTTAACTATTGATGGGGCTGTTGCAGGGAGGAGACCAATTCTGACTCCATGTTGGAAACTGTTTCTGTGACTTGCTTTCCATTGCCTTTATTATAATAATCATACTTAATATCTTGCCTCAGAGGACCCCGCTCCCGTACTTGACTGCAAACTAAAATGCCTTTGTTGAGCTCTGTCAGCTACAATTGGCCTTTACCAATTCCATTGCCAATGACTGAGCAAAGGCATTTGCCACCTGCCTCTGTGGAGATCAACCTGTGTTGACGGCTGCTGACCTTCAACACCCACAGAGGCAGTTCAGGGTGGAGTGAGGCACTCAGGGCTCCAGGGAATCTGGTGGGGCAGGTCTTTAGAAGGATGGATGTTGGAACTTCCCTGGTGGTCCAGTGGCTAAGATCCATGTTCCTAGTGCAGGAGGTGTGGGTTTGATCCCTGGTCAGGGAACTAGATCCCATGTGCAACTAAAAAATCCTACATGCTGCAACTAAGACCCACTGCAACGAAGTAAATAAATATTAAAAAAGAAAGGTGGATGTTTTTAGGAACAGATTTATTTATCCCTGTATCTCATATTTAGAAAAGCACTAACTCTCTTCATGGTGACATCAGATCTTGGTGACTAACCAAAAACCTTTTGCTATTGGTATTAAGCTCCCCCGTCCACAAAATCTGATATATTGATCTTCCTCCTGCTGCCTCTTTGAAGCAGTCTCTCAGAGTTATCTGAGGTGCCGTCTTCTGGCCTGGAGTCTTAATTGTGCCCCAAAGAAAACTCAACCCACAACTCTCTACTCGTCCATCTTTTTTTAGTCGACAGCTCATAGAGAGATAATTTGTCCCAACCAACCTGTGAATATAAGAGATGAACATACTTTCAAAGGCTGGTCATTCCTTTGGAGATGCTTTGCAAAACTGAAGACCGTTTCACTTTACTTCTCCACTGCCTTTCACTCTATACCTTTTAACTGTAGTTCCTCATTGCTCTTTCTCTCTAATCTGTAAAAGAATCTGGCATCCAAACCCCAGTAACATGATTATTTTGAGGCTCTAGCCTCCTTTTGGTCAGCTGCTTTCTGAATAAAGCCATTTTCCTTGGCTCAGCACCTCATCTTGGATTCATTGGTCTGCTGTGCAGGAATCATTGCCAATGACTGAACAAGGGCATTTGTCGTCTATCTCTGTAGAGACTGACCCGCTTGCTGTAACAGCTTCTGACCTTCCACACCCCCTGAGGTTGTTCAGGGTGGAATGAGGCACTCTGAGCTCCAGGGTATCTGGTGAGGTCTTTAGATAGGTGGATGCTTTTAGGAACAGATGTTATTATCTCTGTCCTCATATTTAGAAAAGCACTAAATCTCTTCATGGTGACATCAGACCCTTGGACTAACTGAAAACCCTTTGTAAAATGACTGTTCACTGGTATGGAACTCCCTCTTCCTGAAAATGTTATATATTGATTTTTCTCCCAATGCCTCTTTGGAGCAGTCTCTCAGAGCTATCTGGGGTGCTGCCTCCCGGCTGCAGTCCTAATTATGCCCCCCAAAAACTTCACCCACAACTCTCAAGTGGTTTGTCTCTTTTAAGTTAGCACCTGATCTAGGAATTTGTCCATTTGTAACCAGTTTATTTGGGAGCTGGTTATTGTAGGGGTGGGAAGTTTAGTTGGAATTTGTTCATTTTTATAGGGTGAATGTGGAGTCCTGTACTAAGGTCACAGAGCTGTTGAAGATGCATTTGTACAAGTTATCAAACTGTGTTTTGATGGGATAGACACTGATATTTTGTTTGCAAGATTAGCTCTGAAGACTATTTCAGAAAACTTGGATTTAAAAGTGTACTTAAAAATTTAGATACAAGATATATAAGAAGTCTTAACGGTTTCAGGGTAACTGATGAAATTTTACATCTAGTATGAAACACAATGGCAACTTCAAGTTAACTCTGAGAGCTCTCAAACTGTCGACCAGACACCACATCTGTCTCAATATATTGGGTTTCCTCCATGGTGTTCCCTGGGCTGTGCTAGTAGTAAGAACTTGCCAGCTTTATCCAAATGCAATAGCATCAACTCTCGCACATATAATTTTCTTGGTGTTTTCTAAATGGAATGTGTTTAGATTATAATAAACATAAAATTGATTATAGATACACACACATACACCCAACACAAAAATAGGTGGAAGAACTAGACATGTCTCCAAAGAAGAAATACATATGGCCAAAAAGCACATGACAGGATGCCCAACATCACTAATCATTACAGAAAGGCAAATTAAAACAACAATGGAGTTATTACCTTACATCAGTCAAAATGGCTATCACACACACACACACACACAAATCTACAAATAATAAATGCTGAAAAGGGTGTGAAGACAATGGAACTTTCCTGGATTGTTGGTGGGAATGTAAATTGGCAAAGCCACTATGGAGATTCCTTAAAAAACTAAGAGTAGAACTACCATATAACCCACAACTACTCTTCTGGGCATACACCCAGAGAAACAATTGAAAACCCTTTGTAAAATGACTGTTCACTGGTATGGAACTCCCTCTTCCTGAAAATGTTATATATTGATTTTTCTCCCAATGCCTCTTTGGAGCAGTCTCTCAGAGCTATCTGGGGTGCTGCCTCCCGGCTGCAGTCCTAATTATGCCCCCCAAAAACTTCACCCACAACTCTCAAGTGGTTTGTCTCTTTTAAGTTAGCACCTGATCTAGGAATTTGTCCATTTGTAACCAGTTTATTTGGGAGCTGGTTATTGTAGGGGTGGGAAGTTTAGTTGGAATTTGTTCATTTTTATAGGGTGAATGTGGAGTCCTGTACTAAGGTCACAGAGCTGTTGAAGATGCATTTGTACAAGTTATCAAACTGTGTTTTGATGGGATAGACACTGATATTTTGTTTGCAAGATTAGCTCTGAAGACTATTTCAGAAAACTTGGATTTAAAAGTGTACTTAAAAATTTAGATACAAGATATATAAGAAGTCTTAACGGTTTCAGGGTAACTGATGAAATTTTACATCTAGTATGAAACACAATGGCAACTTCAAGTTAACTCTGAGAGCTCTCAAACTGTCGACCAGACACCACATCTGTCTCAATATATTGGGTTTCCTCCATGGTGTTCCCTGGGCTGTGCTAGTAGTAAGAACTTGCCAGCTTTATCCAAATGCAATAGCATCAACTCTCGCACATATAATTTTCTTGGTGTTTTCTAAATGGAATGTGTTTAGATTATAATAAACATAAAATTGATTATATATACACACATACACCCAACACAAAAATAGGTGGAAGAACTAGACATGTCTCCAAAGAAGAAATACATATGGCCAAAAAGCACATGACAGGATGCCCAACATCACTAATCATTACAGAAAGGCAAATTAAAACAACAATGGAGTTATTACCTTACATCAGTCAAAATGGCTATCACACACACACACACACACAAATCTACAAATAATAAATGCTGAAAAGGGTGTGAAGACAATGGAACTTTCCTGGATTGTTGGTGGGAATGTAAATTGGCAAAGCCACTATGGAGATTCCTTAAAAAACTAAGAGTAGAACTACCATATAACCCACAACTACTCTTCTGGGCATACACCCAGAGAAAACCATAATTCAGTAAGATACTTGCAACCCAAAGTTTTCTGCATCACTGTTTACAATAGCCAGGATATGGAAACAATCTAAATGTCTAACAATGGATGAATGGTTAAAGATAATGTGTTACATACATACAATGGAATATTACTCAGCCATAAAAAGAACAAAATAACGCCATTTACAGCAATATGGTTGGACCTAGAGACCGTCATACTGAGTGAAGTCAGTCAGAGAGAAAAAGACAAATACCATGTGACATCACTTACATGCGGAATCTAAAAAAGGGGGTTTAAACAAACTTATTTACAAAATAGAAATAGAGTCATGGATTTAGAAAACAAACTTATGGTTACCAGGGGATAGGGAGGGAGAGGGATAAACTAGGAGATTGAGATTGACATACACAGACTAATGTACATAAAATAGATAACTAATAAGAACCTGATGTATAACACAGAGAACTCTATTTAACTCCCTGTATGGGAAAACCAAAGGGGGATAAAAAAGAGTGAATATATGTGTAACTGATTCACTTTGCTGTACCCCTGAAATTACCACATTTTAAATCAACTACGCTCCAATAAAAGCTTTTTTAAAAAAAACTTCAGTGTCACACCAGTCAGAATGGCCATCATTAAAAAATCTACAAATAAATGCTGGGGAGGATGTGGAAAAAGAAGGAATCCTACATTCTTTGTGAGAATGTAAATTGGTGTGGCCACTACTGAAAACAGTGTGGAAAATACTAGAAAACTAACAATAGAGTTACTGTATGATCCAGCAATCATACTCCTAGAGATATATCCTGAGGAGATTTTAATTTGAAAAGATACATGCTTTACTTACAAAAGTCAAAACATAGAAGCAACCCTATCCATAGACAGATGAAGATAAAGATCCCTATCCACAGACTGATGAAGATAATGATGATGTGGTATAAACACACAGTGGATTACTACTTAGCCATAAAAAAGACTGAAGTAATGTCATTTGCAGCCACATGGATGAATGTAGAGAACATAATACTAACTGAAATCAGAAAAAAACAAGTACCATATGATATCACTGAGTGTGGAATCTAAAATATGATACATATAATACAAGTGAACTTATTTACAAAACAGAAGCTAACTCACAGAAAACAAATTTATGGTTACTAAAGGGCAAAGGGAATAGAGGAGGGATATGTAGGAGTTTGGGATTATCAGATACAAACTACCATACATAAAATAGACAAACAAGATCCTACTACATAGCACAAGGAACTATACTGAATATCTTGTAATAAATCATAATGAAAAAGACTATGAAAATAGATGCATAACTAGATCTCTTTGCTGTATACCAGAAACACTGTAAATCAACTATACTTCAATTTAAAACTTTAATTGAAAAAATACCTACAAATAAACTTAACCAGAGGTGAAAGATTATATGTTGAGAACAACATTGATAAAGAAATGAAAGATGATATAAAGAAATTGAAATAAATCCTGTTATTAGATTAGAAGAGTTAAATTGTTTAAATTGCCCTACTACCCAGAGTGATCTACAGATATACTATAATCTACTAAAATATCCATGATGCTTAAGGAAATTTATATGCAACCACATAAGACCCAGAATGCCAAAGATATCCTGAGGAAAAAGAACAAAGTGGGAAGCATAACCCCCCAAGACTTTAGACAATACTACATCACTGTGGTCATCAAAAGACTATATTATTGTCACAAAACAGACATATGTATCAGTGGAACAAAATAGCCCAGAAAGAACCCCAAACACTTATGGTCAGTTAATCATCAAAGGAGGGAAGAATATACAATGGAGAAGTGATAGTCTCTTTGCCAACTCCCAACACTTAGTGTAAATTGGTGTGGCCACTACTGAAAACAGTGTGGAAAATACTAGAAAACTAACAATAGAGTTACTGTATGATCCAGCAATCATACTCCTAGAGATATATCCTGAGGAGATTTTAATTTGAAAAGATACATGCTTTACTTACAAAAGTCAAAACATAGAAGCAACCCTATCCATAGACAGATGAAGATAAAGATCCCTATCCACAGACTGATGAAGATAATGATGATGTGGTATAAACACACAGTGGATTACTACTTAGCCATAAAAAAGACTGAAGTAATGTCATTTGCAGCCACATGGATGAATGTAGAGAACATAATACTAACTGAAATCAGAAAAAAACAAGTACCATATGATATCACTGAGTGTGGAATCTAAAATATGATACATATAATACAAGTGAACTTATTTACAAAACAGAAGCTAACTCACAGAAAACAAATTTATGGTTACTAAAGGGCAAAGGGAATAGAGGAGGGATATGTAGGAGTTTGGGATTATCAGATACAAACTACCATACATAAAATAGACAAACAAGATCCTACTACATAGCACAAGGAACTATACTGAATATCTTGTAATAAATCATAATGAAAAAGACTATGAAAATAGATGCATAACTAGATCTCTTTGCTGTATACCAGAAACACTGTAAATCAACTATACTTCAATTTAAAACTTTAATGAAAAAAATACCTACAAATAAACTTAACCAGAGGTGAAAGATTATATGTTGAGAACAACATTGATAAAGAAATGAAAGATGATATAAAGAAATTGAAATAAATCCTGTTATTAGATTAGAAGAGTTAAATTGTTTAAATTGCCCTACTACCCAGAGTGATCTACAGATATACTATAATCTACTAAAATATCCATGATGCTTAAGGAAATTTATATGCAACCACATAAGACCCAGAATGCCAAAGATATCCTGAGGAAAAAGAACAAAGTGGGAAGCATAACCCCCCAAGACTTTAGACAATACTACATCACTGTGGTCATCAAAAGACTATATTATTGTCACAAAACAGACATATGTATCAGTGGAACAAAATAGCCCAGAAAGAACCCCAAACACTTATGGTCAGTTAATCATCAAAGGAGGGAAGAATATACAATGGAGAAGTGATAGTCTCTTTGCAATCCCATGGACTGTAAGGCTGCCAAGCTCCTTTGTCTTGATTTCCAGCAAGAATACTGGAGTGGGTTGCCATTTTCTACTCCAGGGGACCTTCTGACTGAAGGGTGGAACCCAGATCTGCACTGCTGGTGGATTCTTTACTGCTGAGCCACCTAGGAAGCTAACTGTCAAAGGAGGGAAGAGTATATATAATGGAAAAGAGACAGTCTCTTCAGCAAATGTTGGCAGCTGCACGTAAATCAATGAGGTGAGAATACTCTCACACCATACACAAAAATAAACTCAAACTGACTTAAAGACTTACGACATAACACCATAGAACTCCTAGGAGAAAACATATGCAAAACATTGTGATTTCAGTTGTGACAATATTTTCTTAGATCAGACTCAAGGCAAAAGCAATAAAAGCAAAAAACAAATGGGGCCTAGTCAAACTTTAAAAGCTGTTACACAGCAAAGGAAACCATAAACAAAATGAAAAGACAATCTATGAAATGGGAAAAAGTATATGCCAACAATGTGACTTGTTAGTGTTGTTCAGTCACTAAGCTGTGTCCAACTTCTTGCAAACCCATGAACTGCAGCATGCCATGCTTCCCTGTCCATCACCATCTCCCCAAGTTTGCTTAAGCTCATGTCCATTGAGTCAGTGATACCTATCCAATCATCTCATCCTCTGTCTCCTATTTCTCTCAACCTTTCTCAGCATCAGGGTCTTTTCCAAAGAGTCATCTCTTCGCATCAGGTGGCCAAAGCATTAGAGCTTCGACTTCAGCATCAGGTCTTCCAATGAATATTTATGATTGACTTCCTTTAGGACTGACTGGTTTGTCCTTCCTGTCCAAGGGACTCTCAAGAGTCTTCTCCAGCACCATACTTTGAATGCATCAATTCTTCAGTGCTCAGCCTTCTTTATACCAAAAGATAAATCCTGAGGAAAAAGAACAAAGTGGGAAGCATAACCCCCCAAGACTTTAGACAATACTACATCACTGTGGTCATCAAAAGACTATATTATTGTCACAAAACAGACATATGTATCAGTGGAACAAAATAGCCCAGAAAGAACCCCAAACACTTATGGTCAGTTAATCATCAAAGGAGGGAAGAATATACAATGGAGAAGTGATAGTCTCTTTGCAATCCCATGGACTGTAAGGCTGCCAAGCTCCTTTGTCTTGATTTCCAGCAAGAATACTGGAGTGGGTTGCCATTTTCTACTCCAGGGGACCTTCTGACTGAAGGGTGGAACCCAGATCTGCACTGCTGGTGGATTCTTTACTGCTGAGCCACCTAGGAAGCTAACTGTCAAAGGAGGGAAGAGTATATATAATGGAAAAGAGACAGTCTCTTCAGCAAATGTTGGCAGCTGCACGTAAATCAATGAAGTGAGAATACTCTCTCACACCATACACAAAAATAAACTCAAACTGACTTAAAGACTTACGACATAACACCATAGAACTCCTAGGAGAAAACATATGCAAAACATTGTGATTTCAGTTGTGACAATATTTTCTTAGATCAGACTCAAGGCAAAAGCAATAAAAGCAAAAAACAAATGGGGCCTAGTCAAACTTTAAAAGCTGTTACACAGCAAAGGAAACCATAAACAAAATGAAAAGACAATCTATGAAATGGGAAAAAGTATATGCCAACAATGTGACTTGTTAGTGTTGTTCAGTCACTAAGCTGTGTCCAACTTCTTGCAAACCCATGAACTGCAGCATGCCATGCTTCCCTGTCCATCACCATCTCCCCAAGTTTGCTTAAGCTCATGTCCATTGAGTCAGTGATACCTATCCAATCATCTCATCCTCTGTCTCCTATTTCTCTCAACCTTTCTCAGCATCAGGGTCTTTTCCAAAGAGTCATCTCTTCGCATCAGGTGGCCAAAGCATTAGAGCTTCGACTTCAGCATCAGGTCTTCCAATGAATATTTATGATTGACTTCCTTTAGGACTGACTGGTTTGTCCTTCCTGTCCAAGGGACTCTCAAGAGTCTTCTCCAGCACCATACTTTGAATGCATCAATTCTTCAGTGCTCAGCCTTCTTTATGGTCCAATTCTCACCTCAATACATGACTACTGAAAAAAATCCATAGTTTTGACTCTATGGACCTTTGTTGTCAATCTCTACTTTTTAATGCACTGTCTGGGTTTGACAGCTTTTCTTCCAAGGAGCAAGCATCTCTTAATTTCATGGCTGCAGTCACTGTCTGCAGTGATTTTGGACTCCAAGACTATGAATCTGACTCTGTTTCCACATTTTTCCCATCTATTTGCCATGAAGTGACTAACAAGTGGTTAACATCCCAACTGTACAAACAGCTCCTACAACTTAGTATTGGAAAAAATCCACTAAAAACTGAGAGAAGACCTGAGTAGATGTTCCTCCAAAGATGACATACAGATGGCCAACAGGCACATGGAAAAATATTCAAGATTGCTAATTACTAGAGAAATGAAGTCTACAAATAAATATTGGAGGGGATATAGAAGAAAGGAACCCTTCTATATTCTTGGTAGCAGTGTACATTGGTGCAACCACTATGGAAAATAATATGGAAGTCCCTTTAAAAACTAAAAACAGTGCTACCATATGATCCAGCATTTCCAGTCCTGGCATATATTCAGAAAAGATGAAAACTAATTTAAAAAGATACATGCACTCCAATGTTCAATAGCAGCACTATTTAAATAGCTAAGACATGAAACAACCCAAGTGCCCATCGATAGATAATTGGCTTCAGATGTTGTATTAATTTGTATACAATGCAATATTACTCAGCCATAAGAAAAAATTAAATACTGTCATTTGCAGCAACATGGATTGACCTAGAGAACATACTTTAGTTAAATCATACAAATTTTATAGTATAACTTATATGTAGATTCTAAAAGATATTAATAGACCTGTATACAGAAACAGATTCACTCAGAAAACAAATTGAGGGTTATCAAAAGGAAAAGGGAGGAGGGATAAGCTTAGATAATGAGATTAACAGGTACAAACTCTTATACATGGAACAGATAAACAACACTATTTACTATACAGCACAGGGAACAATGTATCCTGAAATAACCTATAGTTGAAAATAACCAGAAAATAAATAATTATTCACTCTGCTGTACATGTGAAACAATACTGTAAATCAACCATACTTTAATGAAGAAATGGTAAAGAAAAGAGCAAAAATGTGAAACTTAGTTTATAAAGGGAAAGGGAATGCAAGAATGAGTTCTGAAGATTCTGAGGTCCTCAGTGTTGGAAGACCAAGGGAGTTTGCTGAATCATCCCATGGGTTCTTGCTAGGTTTTCCCAGAGGAGCCCTGATCTTCAGAAAATGAACCTATTCACCCATATGCCTTTTCTTCCTAAGGTCTTCAGCCTTGCAGCAATATCAAGTCCTTCAGAACCAAGCCCTGGAAAGTGACTAACAAGTGGTTAACATCCCAACTGTACAAACAGCTCCTACAACTTAGTATTGGAAAAAATCCACTAAAAACTGAGAGAAGACCTGAGTAGATGTTCCTCCAAAGATGACATACAGATGGCCAACAGGCACATGGAAAAATATTCAAGATTGCTAATTACTAGAGAAATGAAGTCTACAAATAAATATTGGAGGATATAGAAGAAAGGAACCCTTCTATATTCTTGGTAGCAGTGTACATTGGTGAAACCAATATGGAACATAATATGGAAGCCCCTTTTAAAAAACTAAAAACAGTGCTACCCTATGATCCAGCATTTCCCGTCCTGGCATATATTCAGAAAAGATGAAAACTAATTTAAAAAGATACATGCACTCCAATGTTCAATAGCAGCACTATTTAAATAGCTAAGACATGAAACAACCCAAGTGCCCATCGATAGATAATTGGCTTCAGATGTTGTATTAATTTGTATACAATGCAATATTACTCAGCCATAAGAAAAAATTAAATACTGTCATTTGCAGCAACATGGATTGACCTAGAGAACATACTTTAGTTAAATCATACAAATTTTATAGTATAACTTATATGTAGATTCTAAAAGATATTAATAGACCTGTATACAGAAACAGATTCACTCAGAAAACAAATTGAGGGTTATCAAAAGGAAAAGGGAGGAGGGATAAGCTTAGATAATGAGATTAACAGGTACAAACTCTTATACATGGAACAGATAAACAACACTATTTACTATACAGCACAGGGAACAATGTATCCTGAAATAACCTATAGTTGAAAATAACCAGAAAATAAATAATTATTCACTCTGCTGTACATGTGAAACAATACTGTAAATCAACCATACTTTAATGAAGAAATGGTAAAGAAAAGAGCAAAAATGTGAAACTTAGTTTATAAAGGGAAAGGGAATGCAAGAATGAGTTCTGAAGATTCTGAGGTCCTCAGTGTTGGAAGACCAAGGGAGTTTGCTGAATCATCCCATGGGTTCTTGCTAGGTTTTCCCAGAGGAGCCCTGATCTTCAGAAAATGAACCTATTCACCCATATGCCTTTTCTTCCTAAGGTCTTCAGCCTTGCAGCAATATCAAGTCCTTCAGAACCAAGCCCTGGAATTTTCTTTGCCTCTGTCAAAGCAGGCTTACCACAAGCACATTCTAAGCATATATGTATATACAGAGAGACTGAGAGAGGGGTGGTGATCATTTAAAATGTAGTATTTAAAAAAATGATATAAAGAATATTTGTATAACTTTAGGGTGCATGAGATGGTATGGTTAGAAAGAAACCTAAAACTTAGAAAGTAAAAGGTTGGCGCACTAGTTAAAAATATAGAAAACTGCAAAATATCACTCACAAAAGGTTAAAATCTAATATGCAAGATCTCCTATACAATGTATAAGAACAAAAACTCAAAAATAGACAAAAGAAATCAATTGGCAGTTTATGAGACATGTATATTGCAAATATCTTAGGGAACAATATTCAACCTTGGCATATGTTATCGAACTTGGAAAAATGAGAAATATTTGGCCCTTTGGCAAAAATTTAAAATATCAGTATCTTATACTGGACAAAGTATGTAATTGTATCTCTGGGCATACGTAGATTGCTGCATTTTTAGAAATATTTATTAAAATATAAAATGAACACACTTTGCCTAAGCAGACTTATCTTTAGAAGTCTGCAGAAATAAAATGGATTTGTATGCAAGTAGGTGAAACAGCACTTATTTCCTCATTACTTGTTATATAGAAAAAGTAACAAATATTTCTCAATACACAGTTCACAATATGAATGCATCACTTTTAGGTGTATTCAAAATGAGTTATCACAAGATCAATATCCCTTATGACTATAGATTCAAAAACACATAAAATACTGGCAAATGAAATTTAGTAACATAGAAAGGTATATGAATCATTGATAAATAATTTCTCAGGAATACAAAGTAGGATCAGCATATGATAAAGTAATCTAATACATCATATTAATAGAATACACCTCTACTAATAGAATAGAGGACAAATGTGATTTTATCAATATATACACAAAAAGAATTAAATGAAAAAGGAGTGCTCTGGGACAGCCCAGACAGACAGGGTGCAGAGGGACTCAGGATGGGGCAGGACACATGCATACCTGTGGCCAATTCACGTTGGCATGAATGTATGGCAAAAACCCATCACAATATTATAATTATCCTCCAATCAAAATTAACTGAATGTTTTTTCCTAAAGCAGGCTTACCACAAGCACATTCTAAGCATATGTATATACAGAGAGACTGAGAGAGGGGTGGTGATCATTTAAAATGTAGTATTTAAAAAAATGATATAAAGAATATTTGTATAACTTTAGGGTGCATGAGATGGTATGGTTAGAAAGAAACCTAAAACTTAGAAAGTAAAAGGTTGGCGCACTAGTTAAAAATATAGAAAACTGCAAAATATCACTCACAAAAGGTTAAAATCTAATATGCAAGATCTCCTATACAATGTATAAGAACAAAAACTCAAAAATAGACAAAAGAAATCAATTGGCAGTTTATGAGACATGTATATTGCAAATATCTTAGGGAACAATATTCAACCTTGGCATATGTTATCGAACTTGGAAAAATGAGAAATATTTGGCCCTTTGGCAAAAATTTAAAATATCAGTATCTTATACTGGACAAAGTATGTAATTGTATCTCTGGGCATACGTAGATTGCTGCATTTTTAGAAATATTTATTAAAATATAAAATGAACACACTTTGCCTAAGCAGACTTATCTTTAGAAGTCTGCAGAAATAAAATGGATTTGTATGCAAGTAGGTGAAACAGCACTTATTTCCTCATTACTTGTTATATAGAAAAAGTAACAAATATTTCTCAATACACAGTTCACAATATGAATGCATCACTTTTAGGTGTATTCAAAATGAGTTATCACAAGATCAATATCCCTTATGACTATAGATTCAAAAACACATAAAATACTGGCAAATGAAATTTAGTAACATAGAAAGGTATATGAATCATTGATAAATAATTTCTCAGGAATACAAAGTAGGATCAGCATATGATAAAGTAATCTAATACATCATATTAATAGAATACACCTCTACTAATAGAATAGAGGACAAATGTGATTTTATCAATATATACACAAAAAGAATTAAATGAAAAAGGAGTGCTCTGGGACAGCCCAGACAGACAGGGTGCAGAGGGACTCAGGATGGGGCAGGACACATGCATACCTGTGGCCAATTCACGTTGGCATGAATGTATGGCAAAAACCCATCACAATATTATAATTATCCTCCAATCAAAATTAATTAATTTTTAAAAATTCAATCTTTCGTCTTAGAGAGACTCAGTGAAACAATAATAGACAGGGACCTCTTCAACCTGACAGAGAGGATCTATGAAAAACCTACAGTAAACTTTATACTTAATGGTGAAAGACTGAAAGTGTTTCCCCCTAAAGATCAGGAACAAATCAAATGAGGACGTTCAGTCCTGTTAAGTATTTTCAACACTGTACTGAAGGTTCTGACTAGGATTATTAAGAAAAAGTAAAAATATCCAAATGGCAAAGAAATAAAGCTCTATTTGCAATTGTCATGATCCTATATATCAAAATCTGAAACAATCTACACAAAACATTTAAACATGAATAAAGCAGTTCAGCAAGATTGCAAAATATAGGAATCGTCAATTCTATGTCTATATACTAACAATGAACCAAAGAAATCAAAGTAAAAAATAAGATATTCTTTTGATCTATCATTAATAACCAACTGGAAAGCACAAAATGTCTAAACTGGCTTCTGGGAGTACTCTTCTATCCCCCTTCCAGTGCCTATGCTGGAAGCTTTCTCTATCCACTTTTCCTTTAATAAAACTTATACTGCATGAAGAAACAAATAATTCTATTTGACAGTACCAAGAATTCTTAGGAACAAATTTAATGAAAGAGTGCAAGACTTGTACACCAGAAACTAGAAAACATCATTAAAAGACCTAAATAAACGCAACAATATATTATGCTCATGGACTGAAAGTCTCAAAATTGAGATGGCTTAACTTCCCAAACTGATCTACAGATTCAACTCAATCTTCATCAAAACTCCAGCTGCATTACTTGCATAGAAAGGTATATGAATCATTGATAAATAATTTCTCAGGAATACAAAGTAGGATCAGCATATGATAAAGTAATCTAATACATCATATTAATAGAATACACCTCTACTAATAGAATAGAGGACAAATGTGATTTTATCAATATATACACAAAAAGAATTAAATGAAAAAGGAGTGCTCTGGGACAGCCCAGACAGACAGGGTGCAGAGGGACTCAGGATGGGGCAGGACACATGCATACCTGTGGCCAATTCACGTTGGCATGAATGTATGGCAAAAACCCATCACAATATTATAATTATCCTCCAATCAAAATTAATTAATTTTTAAAAATTCAATCTTTCGTCTTAGAGAGACTCAGTGAAACAATAATAGACAGGGACCTCTTCAACCTGACAGAGAGGATCTATGAAAAACCTACAGTAAACTTTATACTTAATGGTGAAAGACTGAAAGTGTTTCCCCCTAAAGATCAGGAACAAATCAAATGAGGACGTTCAGTCCTGTTAAGTATTTTCAACACTGTACTGAAGGTTCTGACTAGGATTATTAAGAAAAAAAGTAAAAATATCCAAATGGCAAAGAAATAAAGCTCTATTTGCAATTGTCATGATCCTATATATCAAAATCTGAAACAATCTACACAAAACATTTAAACATGAATAAAGCAGTTCAGCAAGATTGCAAAATATAGGAATCGTCAATTCTATGTCTATATACTAACAATGAACCAAAGAAATCAAAGTAAAAAATAAGATATTCTTTTGATCTATCATTAATAACCAACTGGAAAGCACAAAATGTCTAAACTGGCTTCTGGGAGTACTCTTCTATCCCCCTTCCAGTGCCTATGCTGGAAGCTTTCTCTATCCACTTTTCCTTTAATAAAACTTATACTGCATGAAGAAACAAATAATTCTATTTGACAGTACCAAGAATTCTTAGGAACAAATTTAATGAAAGAGTGCAAGACTTGTACACCAGAAACTAGAAAACATCATTAAAAGACCTAAATAAACGCAACAATATATTATGCTCATGGACTGAAAGTCTCAAAATTGAGATGGCTTAACTTCCCAAACTGATCTACAGATTCAACTCAATCTTCATCAAAACTCCAGCTGCATTACTGAAACTGACAATGATTTTAAAATCCATGTGGAAATTCAAGAACTCAGATTAGCCACAACAATCTTGAAAAAGAATAAAAGTTGGTGGTCTCACACTTCCCCATTTCAGAACTTACTACAAAGCTACAATAATCAGGATGGTTTGGTAACAGCATAAGGATACACACAGATACGTGTGGTAGAATTGAGAGTCCAGAAATAAGCCCAGGTGACTATAGTCAATTGATTTTCAGCAAGGACACTAAAACTGAGACAGGCTTGGGACATGGGACCTTAGAGGCAGCACTGAGGCACTCACACCTGGACATACCTCTCCTCCAGCAACAAAATACAAAGAAACTGTTGTTCTGTTGCCAAGTCCTGTCCAGCTCTGTGCAACCCCATGGACTGCAGCACGCCAGGCCTCCTTGTCCATCTCCCAGAGTTTGCCCAAGTTCATGTCCATTGAATTGGAGATGCCATCCAACCATCTCATTCTCTCTCACTCCCGCTTCTCCTGCCCTCAATCTTTCTTAGCAACCAGGGTCTTTTCCAATGAGTCAGCTGTTTGTACAAGGTGGCCAAGTATTGGAGCTTCAGCATCAGTCCTTTCAATGAGTATTCAGGGTTGATTTCCTTTAGGGTTGATTATAGGGAACTAAAAGGTACTGCACACATGTTCAGTCAGGGCATATTCTGGACAAATGATACAAAGAGACAGAAAAACTCCAACTGCTGCTTCTTAAGAGCCCAGAGAAAAGGCAAGATACTGTTCGTGCTCTCTTCACACAATACCATGCAAGTCACTTCTCCTGCTTGATCTCTGGACAAACCCTTCCAGTGCCATGCTGGAAGCTTTCTCTATCCACTTTTCCTTTAATAAAACTTATACTGCATGAAGAAACAAATAATTCTATTTGACAGTACCAAGAATTCTTAGGAACAAATTTAATGAAAGAGTGCAAGACTTGTACACCAGAAACTAGAAAACATCATTAAAAGACCTAAATAAACGCAACAATATATTATGCTCATGGACTGAAAGTCTCAAAATTGAGATGGCTTAACTTCCCAAACTGATCTACAGATTCAACTCAATCTTCATCAAAACTCCAGCTGCATTACTGAAACTGACAATGATTTTAAAATCCATGTGGAAATTCAAGAACTCAGATTAGCCACAACAATCTTGAAAAGAATAAAAGTTGGTGGTCTCACACTTCCCCATTTCAGAACTTACTACAAAGCTACAATAATCAGGATGGTTTGGTAACAGCATAAGGATACACACAGATACGTGTGGTAGAATTGAGAGTCCAGAAATAAGCCCAGGTGACTATAGTCAATTGATTTTCAGCAAGGACACTAAAACTGAGACAGGCTTGGGACATGGGACCTTAGAGGCAGCACTGAGGCACTCACACCTGGACATACCTCTCCTCCAGCAACAAAATACAAAGAAACTGTTGTTCTGTTGCCAAGTCCTGTCCAGCTCTGTGCAACCCCATGGACTGCAGCACGCCAGGCCTCCTTGTCCATCTCCCAGAGTTTGCCCAAGTTCATGTCCATTGAATTGGAGATGCCATCCAACCATCTCATTCTCTCTCACTCCCGCTTCTCCTGCCCTCAATCTTTCTTAGCAACCAGGGTCTTTTCCAATGAGTCAGCTGTTTGTACAAGGTGGCCAAGTATTGGAGCTTCAGCATCAGTCCTTTCAATGAGTATTCAGGGTTGATTTCCTTTAGGGTTGATTATAGGGAACTAAAAGGTACTGCACACATGTTCAGTCAGGGCATATTCTGGACAAATGATACAAAGAGACAGAAAAACTCCAACTGCTGCTTCTTAAGAGCCCAGAGAAAAGGCAAGATACTGTTCGTGCTCTCTTCACACAATACCATGCAAGTCACTTCTCCTGCTTGATCTCTGGACAAACCCTTACTCCCACTCCATATAAGGAGCAAGGTCACCCCAGCCTCAGTGAGTGAGTAAACAAGGGAATCTATTGTTTGTTCTTGTTCACTTCTGCTGCAGCAGGGCCCCCAGTAAAGCCTTGCCTAAATTTTTTGTCTGGCCTCTAGTCAATCTCTATTGATTGGGGAAAGCCAATGACCCTGGTCAGTAACATACTATGTAGCCCCCAGCATGGGGGCAGTCGTTCTCTTCTGGGGAGAGGATCTGGGTCTCTATGGGACCACAGCTTTCCTGTGAGTGACACACAGCCCGACTGAACTTGTTTCAGTGTGGTAAGTCTGCCTTTCTGGCTCCTGGGGGCCTCAGAACTCTCATTCAGGCAACTCTTTCTCCTTCCCCTTTGTCCTTTTTTCCTGTTTTCTTTTTTCTTCCGTGCAGTAAAAAGTTTATTAAAGAAAAAAGAGACAAACAAAGCTTCCAGCATAGACACTGGACAGGGGATAGAAGAGTACCCCCAGAAGCTAGTTTAGGCAAGGCATTCTGTACTTTTCCAGTTGGATATTAACAATAGATCAAAAGAATATTTTAAGGTGGTAAAGGTCTTACCAGATGCACGCCCACAATATACATCTTTAGATAACAGAGGTATAAGCTAAGAAGAAGCAATATATCCTCCAGTAAGATCCATTGTTGTTATAAACATTAGCTCTGGGCTTGAAGTCTTAGGCAAAGTAGATTACTGTCATAGGCATGGCAATCAAAGGGGAGGCACCTTGGCTAAAAAAATGTTTGTTCTTCTTCCTCCTCCTCTGAAACTGCTGGCCTCCTTACCAAGTCTGCCTATTCCTCCCATTCATTCCCTCCTTTTTGTTTTAGGAGAATTATGTTGCCAGGGAAGAGGGAAATGACGACTCTGGCTTCTTCACGCTGTACAGGGGTGTTGTGGGGCTCTGGGTTGATGAGGCAACATATCATCCTCACCCTTTTATTTAGGGTCTCTGATCCAGAGTCTCCAGTAATAGCTGGAGGAGGTCATAGAAGCACAATCATTTGTAAGTTAAAAAACTTTTAGACGGTTAGAAACAAATCCCACTACACAACTGCAGATGCAAGGAGTGAACAGCAAAAACAAAATAATCAGAATTATTACAATTAAAATTGTTTCCCACCATGGAGAGCCAGTTAATTCCTTCCCAAGTGAGGTAAATGAGGTAACAAAGTGAGCTGATCTTAAGGGGTGGCTCTGTTCCCAGCCTATGTTTCCTCACCATTTTCCTTCCCCCCTTCCAATCTCCTGAAATCTACTTTTCTGGCCTCTTCTCTCTGTCTTCTCTTACTTCTGTCCTCTCCTTCTGAGAGGCTGGATGTTGGGCAGTTACAGCATCGCTCAGCTTGTGAGACCTGCCCCCTCGAGCCACCAATGGCTCGCCTTGACGATGACAAGCAGAGGTGGGAGAGGCTCACCTCACACCATGCAGACCTTGGTCCAGCAGGCTCTTCCTGACTGGAGACTCACAAGAGTGACAGAGGTTCAAGTCTCATCTCATGTAGTGGTTGGAAGTCCGTTTGTCCCAATAGTCTTACTTTTATTTTCTTGCCACCAAGAGAAATCACACTGGGAACAGGGTAAAGCATCGGATTTCTATATACTAGTGTATGCAGAGGTGGAAAACCCACCTGTGGGTTGCAGTCCTATAGATGACAGACAACTGCCTGGCTTCCAGGCTTGATCACCCCAGTGGGCAGCGGACAAGGTGATTCCTCCTTCACTGGCCCTTTCTGGAAGTGTTCAGGTTGGTCCCTGAATAGACATGGCTATCGCTGCCTCATTTGCAGTCTTTTCTGTCCTTCTCTTTTCTTCTTCCTTTGTCTTCACACCTGCACTGCCATCCCCTTATCCTGAAAACTTCCTGCTTGTGTCTGAGTTTTGTGACTGGTATCTTTTGTGTTGTAGTTTTGTCTGTCCTGCCCCTGCAAGTCTCTGCTGACACTGTGGGTACGGTGGGGCGCTTAAGCCTTGAATGCATAGACCATATTGCCTGGAACTCCAGCTCTCAGTTACTTAGTGGGATTATAAAGAACAAAAAGACCAGAGCTTGCATCTCTCTCTCCTTTCAGCATGCAGTGTAACTTCTCTACCTGGGTTCTCAGAAACAACCTGATTCATTTGTAGTTCCTCAGACTGAGGGGAATAAAAAAGGACCATTTTAAATTCAAGTGGGAAAATAATGAGGTCTCTGGTTCTGTAGAAATTAGCTTGTCTAGCTTAAATTTGTGCATTTAATACAGACCTATCTTTAGTCATCAGCATTAAGTATAATACTTTCATGATACCTAGGGTTTTGGACATAAGTACACAAGATTTGTTATACAAGTCTATCAACAGGGGAAATAACCTGATCTGATTAAATTTTTAAGTAAATCTAACTGGGATAAGCACTTTTTGGTAAACTCTGTGGGAATAATTACGTCTTGGGAAACATCCACCTAAAATAGCCCTTCTAAATTTTGGTATTAACAAATTTGAAACTAAATTAAGTTCAATGATAGGAATTAATTGAATATTCAGGCCATTTCAAAGAAGATAAAACACTGGACCATTAATTGATAAACAGGGCTAAATTTACCTACTTTTGTCTTCTTGTGAGAGAGAAACTAAAGATGTTTGGTGCCACTGTGACATATTTTCTGCCAATTTACAGAATGCTAATGTAAAGGACAGTTCATGGTTGCTTAAGCAAAGTAGGATGTGTGTATTTTAGAAAATAAGGTATGAGGAAAGGAAATGTATTTTTTTGGAAAGGAAGAAGGGTGATTTGTCCTAGAGCTGGCTATTTCTTTTTTTTTTTTTTAATTTTTTTAAAGATTTATTTGTTTATTTATTTTGGGCGGGGGTCGGGTTGGGGAAGGAGGGGAGCAGGCGGGCCACCTCTATTGGTCTTTCATTTCTCCATGTTCATCTGTCTTTGTTCTTTGGCTCCTGTGGGCCTCCCATCGCGGTGGCCTCTGTCGTTGCAGAGCGCCGGCTCTGGGCTCATGCACCTCAGAGCTCAGGCTCGGTAATTGGACACATCAGTCCAGCCGCTCCGCGGCACGTGGGATCTTCCCAGGCCAGGGCTCGAACCGGCGCCCCTTGCACTGCAAGGCGGTGTCCTTACCCACTGGACCACCAGGGGAAGCCCTAGAGCTGGCTATTTCTGAATGATGAAAGAATAAGGACAAAGTACAGCTACAGAAAATTGAAGAAGGTTTGTGGAATAATAATATTGAGAAAAGAACTGTTCATGTGTTCAGGATTTTCTAAGGCTGGATTAAATTTAATTAGAGAAATGGATTTTATTAAGAGTAGGCTGATGCAAGACTGAACTTACTTTCTCTCCCTCATAAGGGAAACAAATTTGTCTTGGAATGCTGCTTTTGATAACAGATTGTATGAGTTCATGAGCCTTTAAGTGATCTATAGTTTTGATTTTCTTTTTTTCACCTTCACTCAAAGAGTAAGCACTGTCTCTGATTTTATCTGATGGAGTGTTTTAAAACTTTAAAAATATTTTTGCTTCAAGGGGCCCCAAGAGAGATTTAGACTGATCTGTAAGGAGATGTTTGCCAGTTTCTCAGAGAACCCAGACAAATTTAGGGATGATTTTATTAGGCTGGGGTTGAATTTCTCTCTCACCTGGCAGGACATCATGGCTATTCTGGACCACTGTTGAACCCCAAATGAACAGGAGTGTATACTGAGAAAGGCCAGGGAACACACAGATGACCTACTGACCACTAATCTACACTAAATTCACCAGGCGGGTCGGGGTGCAATCCTGGAACATGACTCACACTGGGAGCGTAAAGACTGAGTAGGCTGGGCTAGGATAAGGTATTATATTACTTCTCTATCAGAAAGAATGAAAAGGTGTATGGTCAAGCTTATCAATTATGATGAAGTGCAAGAGGTTACACATGAAAAAGATGAAAAGCCACTATCATCCTGAGCAGGAGACAGAGGCCTTCAGTAAGTTCACCAATACAGACCCTGAGTCCACAGAAGGGAGAACCCTGTTGGCCACGCATTTTTATCACCCAGGCTACTCCCAGAGAAAATTACAAAAACTTGTGGCTGGCCTCCAAACCCCATTGTCAACCTTGGGAGAGGAGGCCTTCAAGCTCAGTAATAACAAAGACTTAACAGAGGAGGCCAATAAAGATAAGAGGCTAATAAAGAAAAAGCGGTTCTTTTTTTTTTTAAACCTTTTGTTTGTTTATTTTTGGCTGTGATGGGTCTTTGTTGATGTGTGAGTTTAGCTGCTCTGTGGTATGTGGGATCTTCCCGGGCCAGGGATCGAACCTGTGTCTCCTGCATTGGCAGACGGGTTCTCATCCACTGAGCCACAAGGGAAGCCCGAAAACGCAGATCCTGACTGCTCTGATTCGCCCAGTGCCTCAGGGGAACTTGTAGGGTCAAGACCACCAAGAAGCTGCCTGGGCCGGAATCAATGTGTTTTTGCCAGAAAGGGGAGCACTGGAAGGGGAAATGTCCTAAATGCTCTCCTGTGGGATACCCAAGGGTTAATCTTGACCAGTCCCAGTTACTTTTGAATCTCTTGGAGTAGAGATTCCCAGACATCAACTGATGGGGCCCAAGTACCTGCCTGACTCTAGATCCCATCTGATCCATTCTCATTATTACAGTGGAGTCTTGGGTCACCCTTGATGTAGCAGGTAGAACTGAATTTCTTGCAGATGTTTTGGGTTTGCCAGTTTCTCAGAGAACCCAGACAAATTTAGGGATGATTTTATTAGGCTGGGGTTGAATTTCTCTCTCACCTGGCAGGACATCATGGCTATTCTGGACCACTGTTGAACCCCAAATGAACAGGAGTGTATACTGAGAAAGGCCAGGGAACACACAGATGACCTACTGACCACTAATCTACACTAAATTCACCAGGCGGGTCGGGGTGCAATCCTGGAACATGACTCACACTGGGAGCGTAAAGACTGAGTAGGCTGGGCTAGGATAAGGTATTATATTACTTCTCTATCAGAAAGAATGAAAAGGTGTATGGTCAAGCTTATCAATTATGATGAAGTGCAAGAGGTTACACATGAAAAAGATGAAAAGCCACTATCATCCTGAGCAGGAGACAGAGGCCTTCAGTAAGTTCACCAATACAGACCCTGAGTCCACAGAAGGGAGAACCCTGTTGGCCACGCATTTTTATCACCCAGGCTACTCCCAGAGAAAATTACAAAAACTTGTGGCTGGCCTCCAAACCCCATTGTCAACCTTGGGAGAGGAGGCCTTCAAGCTCAGTAATAACAAAGACTTAACAGAGGAGGCCAATAAAGATAAGAGGCTAATAAAGAAAAAGCGGTTCTTTTTTTTTTTAAACCTTTTGTTTGTTTATTTTTGGCTGTGATGGGTCTTTGTTGATGTGTGAGTTTAGCTGCTCTGTGGTATGTGGGATCTTCCCGGGCCAGGGATCGAACCTGTGTCTCCTGCATTGGCAGACGGGTTCTCATCCACTGAGCCACAAGGGAAGCCCGAAAACGCAGATCCTGACTGCTCTGATTCGCCCAGTGCCTCAGGGGAACTTGTAGGGTCAAGACCACCAAGAAGCTGCCTGGGCCGGAATCAATGTGTTTTTGCCAGAAAGGGGAGCACTGGAAGGGGAAATGTCCTAAATGCTCTCCTGTGGGATACCCAAGGGTTAATCTTGACCAGTCCCAGTTACTTTTGAATCTCTTGGAGTAGAGATTCCCAGACATCAACTGATGGGGCCCAAGTACCTGCCTGACTCTAGATCCCATCTGATCCATTCTCATTATTACAGTGGAGTCTTGGGTCACCCTTGATGTAGCAGGTAGAACTGAATTTCTTGCAGACCCTGGAGCTGCCTGCTCACCTCTGATTTGGGCAGTCAGCGCCCTTTCCATCTGTGGACTATACTACAGTGGAGCTGATAGATAGCCCAAGGGAGGGTGATTTACATCTCCCCTTGCCTGCTGAGTAGGGTCTATTATTACTACTTAATCCTTTTCCTATATGCCAGAATGCCCTGTTTCACTCCTCAGGAGAGGTCTGCTAAATAAGTTCGGAACTAGTATATGCTTAGAACAGGGTGAAGTCCAAGGAGGTAAAGAATTTGAGCAGAGAATGCCTCTATTAGTAGTCCCAGCTGATCCATTTGTTGGGCATCAAAATATTCTCTTAAACACCCTCCAAGAAATTAGAGAACAGGTAGGTCCCGTAGGTTGGGACACCTTGGTGCCAGAAAGGGCAAAATGTATCCCTGCAATAAAAATAAGGTCAAGGCTTGGGGGAAAATACTCCTGGAAGAGACAATATGCCTTAAAGCCTGAGGCCCTGAGGGGATTCCAAGTGCTGCTCAGCCAATTCCTAAATCACGGACTCATTAGGCCCTGCCCATCTTCTTACAACACTCTAATCCTCCCTGTTCAGAAGTCTAATGGGAGTACAGGTTCGAGCAAGACGTAAAAGCAGCGAATGAGGAATCATCCCTATTCACCCACTGATGCCAAACCCACAGCCTCCTCACACAAGTGCAAGGGAGCACCCAGCTTTCTGTATTCCCCTACATCCAGACTTTCAATACCTTTTTGCCTTTGAATGAAGGGACTCTGACACCCTGGAGGATGCCCCGTACACATGGACGGTGCTTCCTCAAGGTTTTGGAGGCGGCGGCTTTTTTTTTTGGAAACACATTAGCAAGGGCACTGAGCCTTGAGAAGAAAACTCTGCTACAATATGTTGATTAATTATTGATGAATAGGGAAACCAAGTAAGACTGAGATCAAAATACTGTTAGGGCTCTAAATTTTCTGGCAAAAAGAGAGACGTAAAATCTCTTCAACAAAGGCTCAGATTTCATAGCAATAGGTTCAATATTTAGGATTTGTTTTGACCCCAGAGACACAAGCCCTGGCCATAGATCGAAAAAGTAGACTTAGTGCATTACTGTCTACAACTACAGAGAGACAACTCTAAGACTTTCTTGGTATAAATGAGTTCTGTCACATCTGGATTCCAAATTATGACCTTATAGCAAAACCCCTATATGAGATTCTACAAGAAGGAGAAAGGGAACCCCTTCAGTGGAGTAAGGACTACTAGCAGGCATTTAAGACTGTAAAAACTGAGTTAAATAGAACACCAGCACTGGGGCTTCCAAATTTGGAAGCCTTTGCAGCGCAACTAGATACATGTTCACAAGAGCTCAAGGATAGCACTAGGTATCCTGACCTAAAAGCTGAGACTAGATCAGAGACCAGTGGCTTACTTTTTAAAATAACTGGACTCAGAGACCCAGGGATGGCCAAGCTGCCTGCAGGCAGTAGCAACCACAGCCCTGTTGGTTAATGAGGCTTCCAAGCACACTCTGGGACAACACTTACACGTGTTAACCCCCAATCAAGTACAATCTGTACTGCAAATCAAAGGGCATTCTTGGTTGACTGGAGGAAGGTTAAAATGATATCAGGCCCTCCCAATCGACACCCCTGACATTAAAGTTGTGCCAAACCCTGAATCCAGCAACTCTGCTTCCAGCAGTCAAGAGTGGAGACTTATTGCATCAGTGTAGAGAGACCACAGAACTCCAGCAGGTCTGATTTTCTAGATGAGCCTTGTGACAGCCCAGCCTGAGGTCGAAAGGCTTACTGATGGGGAGCAGTTCTGTTGAACTGGGAACCCAAAAGGCATGGTTTACCATAGTTCTTTAGATGAAATCATAGAAGCCAAGGCCCTGCCACCTCATCATCAGCCAAGAAGGCTGAGCTAATTGCATTAATGAGAGCTATGCAATTAGGAAAGGATAAGAAATTAAATGTTTTTACTAATTCTAAGTATGGATTACACAGGCTACATATTCATGATGCCATTTAGAAAGAAAGGAATGTTAACTGTTAGCAATTCCCCCAGAAAGAATGTAGATTTGATTCTGGCTCTTTAGAAGCAGTGCAGCGTCTGACCCAGGTAGCAGCAGCCCACTGCAGGGTCCAGCAGAGGAGGGGTCTTCTGGGAGCCAAGGGATTAGCAAAGATGACCAGATGCCAAAAGAGGCAGCTAGACTGCAGCAACTTGAACAAGTTATGGCTCTGGTGACTGGTCCCCCTGAAGTCCCTGGTCTCCCTGATATTCCCCACAGGAACAAGAAAAGCTAAAAATGGAGCTATGAGAAGGAAGGCACAGGCTAGTATGGAAAGAAAGCTAAGATTCGAACACCTGAAACCCAACAGTGGAAACTCATTAAGAGCTTACATGCTACCAGCCATCATAGGAGGGATGCACTATGGGACCTGCTGCAAAAGACTTTTTCAGGGAAGGGGCTTAAAAGAATAGTAAAAAGAAAAAAAAAAAAAGTAATGCTTGCCTATAATTTATGTGCCTGTTTAATAACCCACAGACCCATCCAAAGCCCAGTTTGTAACTCAGGCCAGTTCAAGGCGAAGGAACAAGTCTAGGGGAACACTGACAGATTTCATTCAAATGCCCTTATGATCAGGATATAAATATCTTCTGGTGTTTGTTGGTACTTTCACAGGATGAGTTGAAGTCTTCTCCAGCCCATTTGAAAAGGATGTCATTTTTTTTGTTAAAAAAAAAGAAAAAGGCTACTCTCTGGTTGCAGTGCACAGGCTTCTCATTGTCGTGGCTTCTCTTGTGGAGCACAGGCTCTAGGGTACACGAGCTGCAGTAGATTTGGCACATGGGCTCAGGAGTCATGGTTCCCAGGCACTAGAGTACAGGCTCAATAGCTGTGGCGCATGGGCCTAGTTGCTTGCAGGCATGTGGGATCGTCCCCAATCAGGGATTGAATTTGTCTCTCCTGAATGGGCAGACCAATTCTTTACCAATGGGCCACCAGGAAAGCCCTAGTTTGTCCCTCTTGAAAGGAAGAATTCCTCAGCTTGGACTTCCAAAGTCCCTCCAGAACGATAACAGATCCTCTTTTATAGCCAAAATCACACAGATGCTTACCACAGCTGTAGGGATAGATTACAAGCAACATACTTCTTGGTACCCCTAGCCTTCAAGGAAAGTAGAGAAAATGAACCATACTTTAAAGAAAACCTTAGCAAACCTCTGCCAAAAAACTCATGAACCCAGGACCAACTGACTTCCTATTGCACTTCTCTGGGTCAATGCAGCACCCTAGGAGTAGTCTGAGACTTGGCCCATTTGAAATGACTTGTGGGAGGCCTTTTCTTTCTCCTGACATTTACTGGATGAGGAAGTTAACCAGGCTCTGAGATACATTATTAATCTAGGACAAGTTCAGAAGGCAACTAGGCATTGTCAACTACCACTAAGACACAGAGGAAGAGTAGTTCCTGTACCAGTACACCCCAGGGAATGAATTCTTCTCAAAGCCTAGAAGGAGGGGTCCCACATAGTCCAATTATTGCGAAAATGGAAGAACCTCTATAAAACACTTTCAATCACCCCCTTCGCTGTCAAACTGCAAGGGATATCTAGTTAGGCACATTTGTCCATACTTAAAGCTTTTACGTTCAGAAACCCCACAGATCACAGCAGAAAACCAATATACCTGTGAGCCAGTGAAAGACCCGAGACATCTATTCAAAAGACAGGCACCGTCAACAGATAAATAAAATGATGTAGGGGGTTGGCTCCTATTTAATGTCTTAACGACTCAGGGCCTCTCTTGTTGCCCTGGCTGATGTAGTTCTTGACAACTGTCTGGCCTCTGGCTTCCTTCTGGCACAGCAAGGCATAGTTTGTGCAATAACTCATACTTCCTGCTGCACTTGGATCAGTGTAACAGGGCAGGTAGAAGCTAGTATTAAAGAAATATACACGCAGGCCAAATGGTTTCATAACTTTGGCAGGGGCAATATTGCCTCCCTTTCCTGGTCAAGAGTGAAGAAGGCCCTCCCAAAGTTAACCTGGTCCCTTCCCTTGTTAGACCTTTTAATGGCTATTGCTGTTGTCTCCTTTTTAGCCCTTGTTTATTCAAGTTTTTGGCTGACTTTGTGTCTTTTAGGGTCCAACAGCTTGTAGCTAGGCTTGTGTTGTCTCAAAGGATTCAGCCCATTCAGTGAAAAGTGGCCCAGGTCCCTACATGTCCTTAAAACAGTCAGCAAAGGACTTCTACATCTCTAGTGTCAGCTAGGGCCTGAGGCCCTGGTTCAGTAGGAAGTTTCAGAAGAGATCCTCAATCCCTTACCCAGTAAGTATAAAGATTTGGAGTCTCTCAGTGGGGAATGAGACAGGCTGGGACCTGGGACTCTCTGCTGCAGTGACTGAACCTGGAAACACCTGGAACAACAAAATGCAAAGAAACTGTATAGGACTAAAAATTACTGTATGCATGTGCAACTGATGCAAATTCTGGATAAAAGACCAAAAAAACTCAACTGCCATTTTGAGAAGTGTGAAGCAAAAGCAGGGTACTGCACATGCCCTCTGTAAACAATACCATCTAAAGGGTGGGCAAAACAACTAGGTCACCTCTGTGACCCCTGGGCACACCCCTATCCTGATACATAATAAGGAACAAGCTCGCTCCCACCTCAGGGAGAGAGCAAACAAGGAACCTGTTGTTTGTTCTCACTCACCATTGCTATATGAGGGGCCCAACACACACTTGTCTGAAAAAAAAATCAATATCCCTTATGACTATAGACGTAAAAATGGCCAGTGGAATCCAGTGACATAAAAATGAGTATAAACCATTGACAAATGATCCGAGGAATATAAAGTAGGTTCAACATGTGATAAATACATATACTAATAAAGGACAACTATGATCATCTCAGTAGACACATGAAGTATTAGACAAAAATCCAATCTTTCATAAGATAGGCTCAAAACAGAAACAGGTAGGAAGCTCTTCAACATGATAAAGAGGAGGATCTATGAAAAATCTACTGTACACTGAAAGCTTTCCCCCTAAAGATCAGGAACAGTCACTCTTGTTATATTTCTTCAACATTGTACTGAAGGTTTTAACTAGGATTGTTAAGAAAAAAGCAAAAGATCCAAACTGCAAAGAAATAAAACTATCTGCAGTTGTCATGATCTTATATTGAAATCCCAACCCCCTCCCTAAAAAATGTAATGTTAGTAAACCAATTCAGCAAGACTGCAGGATATGTAACAATCAATTGGCTGACTTTGTGTCTTTTAGGGTCCAACAGCTTGTAGCTAGGCTTGTGTTGTCTCAAAGGATTCAGCCCATTCAGTGAAAAGTGGCCCAGGTCCCTACATGTCCTTAAAACAGTCAGCAAAGGACTTCTACATCTCTAGTGTCAGCTAGGGCCTGAGGCCCTGGTTCAGTAGGAAGTTTCAGAAGAGATCCTCAATCCCTTACCCAGTAAGTATAAAGATTTGGAGTCTCTCAGTGGGGAATGAGACAGGCTGGGACCTGGGACTCTCTGCTGCAGTGACTGAACCTGGAAACACCTGGAACAACAAAATGCAAAGAAACTGTATAGGACTAAAAATTACTGTATGCATGTGCAACTGATGCAAATTCTGGATAAAAGACCAAAAAAACTCAACTGCCATTTTGAGAAGTGTGAAGCAAAAGCAGGGTACTGCACATGCCCTCTGTAAACAATACCATCTAAAGGGTGGGCAAAACAACTAGGTCACCTCTGTGACCCCTGGGCACACCCCTATCCTGATACATAATAAGGAACAAGCTCGCTCCCACCTCAGGGAGAGAGCAAACAAGGAACCTGTTGTTTGTTCTCACTCACCATTGCTATATGAGGGGCCCAACACACACTTGTCTGAAAAAAAAATCAATATCCCTTATGACTATAGACGTAAAAATGGCCAGTGGAATCCAGTGACATAAAAATGAGTATAAACCATTGACAAATGATCCAAGGAATATAAAGTAGGTTCAACATGTGATAAATACATATACTAATAAAGGACAACTATGATCATCTCAGTAGACACATGAAGTATTAGACAAAAATCCAATCTTTCATAAGATAGGCTCAAAACAGAAACAGGTAGGAAGCTCTTCAACATGATAAAGAGGAGGATCTATGAAAAATCTACTGTACACTGAAAGCTTTCCCCCTAAAGATCAGGAACAGTCACTCTTGTTATATTTCTTCAACATTGTACTGAAGGTTTTAACTAGGATTGTTAAGAAAAAAGCAAAAGATCCAAACTGCAAAGAAATAAAACTATCTGCAGTTGTCATGATCTTATATTGAAATCCCAACCCCCTCCCTAAAAAATGTAATGTTAGTAAACCAATTCAGCAAGACTGCAGGATATGTAACAATCAATTGTGTGTCTATATACTAGCAAGAAGCCATGAAAAGAAACAACATTATAAAATAATTCTACTTACAACAGTACCAAGAATTAAGTTTAATGAAAGAGTATAAGACTTGTACACCAGAAACCAGAAATCATTAAAAGAAAAACTTAAATAAGTGGAAGAATATCTCACATTCAAGTATTGAAAGTTTCAAAATCAAGATGCAGAAGTTCTCAAATTGATCTGTAGATCCAATGTAATCTTCATCAAAATTCCAGATGCCTTAAGGAAATTGGCACTCCAATTTTTTTTTAACCTTTATTTTACTTTTAACTTTTACAGAGTTTTGTTGTTTACAGATATGCATGTTCCCAGATTAGTCATATGTATATCCCCCCCCTTCCCACCCCTCCCAACCATCACACAGCACCCCTGAAGGATCCTCTTTTCTCACAGAGCAATGACTAGAGCTATTTTCTTCACTTATGATAGTACAGGTCTTCATGCTTCCATACTTCCTTTACACCTCCCACCCTCTGTTCTTTCCCCACAATGTCCATATGTCCACTGTCCATGTCTGTCTTTCTGTTGCTTCACTGCGTGTGCCATCATCACCATCCTACTAGATTCCATATATATGTGTTAATATACTGTATTTGTCTTTCTCTTTCTGACTGACTTCACTTTTGATGATACGTTCTAGATCCAGCCACCTCATTAGGGCTGAATCTTCTGCATTTCTCTTTACAGCTGTGTAGTATTCCATTGTATATATGTACCAGAGCTTCTGTATCCATTCATTCGTCGATGGACATCTAGGTTGCTTCCACGTTCTGGCTATTGTATAGAGAGCTGCAATGAACATTGGGGTACAAGTGCTTCTTTCAGATTTGATTTCATCAGGGTATAAGCCTAAGAGTGGGATTGCTGGGTCCTATGGTGCTTCTATTTTTAGTTTTTTAAGAAATCTCCAGACTGTCTTCCATAGAGGCTGTACCAATTTACATTCCCACCAGCAATGCATGAGTGTTCCCTTTTCTCTGCACCCTCTCCAGCATTTATTGTCTGTCGATTTGTGGATGACGGCCATTCTGACGGGTGTGAGGTGATATCTCATTGTAGTTTTGATTTGCATTTCTCTAATTATAAGTGAAGTTGAGCATCGTTTCATGTGCTTTGGGGCTATCTGTATGTCCTCTTTGGAGAGGTGTCTGTTTAGGTCCTTTTCCCATTTTTTGATTGAGTTGTTCGTTTTTCCGGTGCTGAGTTGTCTGAGTGGCTTGTAGATTTTGGAGATTAATCCTTTGTCTGTTTCATTTGCTATGATTTTCTCCCATTCTGTGGGCTGTCTGTTCAGATTTTTGGGATTTCTTTTGCTGTACAAAAGCTTTTAAGTTTCATTAGGTCCCACATGTTCATTTGTCTTTTGCGTTCTGCTATTCTAGTAGGTGGGTCAGAGAAGATCTTGATTTATGTCCTTGAGGGTTTTGCCTATATTCTCCTCTTAGAGTTTGATGGTTTCTGGTCTTACATTTAGGTCTTTAATCCATTTTGAGTTGATCTTTGTGCATGGTGTCAGGGAACGTTCCAACTTCATTTTTTTGCAGGTAGCTGTCCAATTTTCCCAGCAGCACTTGTTGAAGAGGCTGTCTTTGTCCCATTTTATGTGTTCGCCTCCTTTGTCAAAAATAAGGTACCCATAGGTGTGTGGGTTTATCTCTGGGTTCTCAATCTTGTTCCATTGGTCGATATTTCTGTTTTTGTGCCAGTACCATACTGTCTTGAGGACTGTTGCTTTGTAGTAGAGTCTGAAGTTGAGGAGTCTGATCCCTCCAGCTCCATTCTTCTTCCTCAGGATTGTTTTGGCTATTCGAGGGCTTTTGTGTTTCCATATGAACTGTGTTATTCTTTGGTCTAGTTCTGTGAAGAATGTCATTGGAAGTTTGATAGGGATCGCATTGAATCTATAGATGACATTTGGTAGTATGATCATTTTCACAATATTGATTCTTCTGACCCAGGAACATGGAACATCTCTTCATCTGTTTAAGTCTTCTTTAATGTCTCTCATGAGTGTCTTGTAATTTTCTGTGTACAGTTCTTTTGTTTCTTTGGGTAGGTTTATTCCTAGATATTTGATTCTTTTGGTTGCAATGGTGAAGGGGATTGCCTCTTTGATTTCGTTTTCTGATTTTTCATTGTTTGTGTATAGGAATGCCAGTGATTTCTGTATATGGATTTTGTATCCTGCAACTTTGCTGAATTCACTGATTAACTCTAGTAGTTTTGTAATAGTGTCTTTGGGATTTTCTATGTATAATATCATGTCATCTGCAAATAGAGAGAGTTTGACTTCTTCCTTTCCAATCTGGATTCCTTTGATTTCTTTCTCTTCTCTTATTGCTGTTGCTAGAATTTCCAGGACTATGTTGAATAAGAGTGGTGAAAGTGGACACCCTTGTCTTGTTCCTGATCTTAGAGGAAATGAAAAAGGAGTGATTACAACAGATAATGCAGAAATCCAAAGGATTCTAAGAGGCTATTATGAACAACTCTATGGCAACAAACTGGACAACCTGGAAGAAATGGACAGTTTCTTAGAGAAGATTAATCTCCCAAGACTCAACCAGGAAGAAAGAGAAACTATGAACAAGCCAATCACAAGCTCAGAAATTGACTTTGTGATCAAAACACTACCCAAAAAGAAAAGCCCAGGGCCAGATGGTTTCACAAGTGAATTCTACCAAACATTTAAAGAAGAGCTAATGCCTGTCCTTCTAAAACTCTTCCAAACAATTGCACAGGAAGGAACACTTCCAAACACATTCTATGAGGCCACCATCACCCTGATACCAAAGCCAGGCAAAGACAACACAAAAAAAGAAAATTATAGGCCAATTTCACTGATGAATCTAGACGCCAAAATCCTCAACAAAATCCTAGCAAACAGAATTCAACAACACATCAAAAAGCTCATACATCATGATCAAGTCGGGTTCATCCCAGGCATGCAAGGATTCTTCAATATCTGCAAATCAATCAATGTGATACACCATATCAACAAATTGAGAGACAAAAATCACATGATCATCTCAACAGATACAGAAAAAGACTTTGACAAAGTACAGCATCCATTTATGATAAAAACTCTTCAAAAAAATGGGCATAGAAGGAACCTATCTCAACATAGTGAAAGCCATCTATGAGAAGCCCACAGCGAACATTATCCTCAATGGTGAAAAACTCAAAGCATTTCCTCTAAAATTAGGAACAAGGCACTCCAATTTTAAAATCCACTCAGATTTTAAAATTCATGTTGAAGTTTGGGGACTCAGATTAGTCAAAACAATCTTGCACAAGAACAAAACTTGGTGGTCTCGCACTTCTCCATTTCAGAACTACAGAAAAGCTACCATAATCAAGACAGTTTAGTAATACTGAAATGGAGCAGGACCCTGTGTCCTTGTCCTGCCACGCCATGTCTTCTGCCTGCATTTTGCCTGTGGAAAATTTTAGGCAAAAATTATGTTTAATCAGAAAAGTGAGAAATGCTGAAACAGAAAAGCAGAAGAGACCAAATAATAATGTAGTCATTAAGCATAGTCAAGGACATTTAGTTTTTTCTCAAGGGCTATAGATAATATTCTGAGCCATATTCTGTGAGCTGTCTTATAGATGCCAAAACACCAGGTGGAGAAATTACCTATATGATGACCATACTGTACCCAGGACATTAGCTGCCACAATTTTGAGAATTGACCGTAAAGAAATGGGACAAGTAGACCCTGGAACTGAAGATTAACTGTACCTAAAATAATTAAGATGATGTTAGTCAGACTATTTGATGACCAGTTTGAAGATAACTGTTAGAGATGACTGTGCTGTTTCTGCATGTAATCTCCCATCTGTCTATAAAAGCTATCACGCCCTGCTTGTTGGGGGTGGGAGATTAGCCGTTGGACAGATGTCCTCCACCTTCCTTCTCTCCCGCAGCTGGGAATCTGAAATAATAATAATAAAAAAAACTTTCCTGTCCACCAAACTAGCCTGTTTATTGGCTTTTTGAGCAGTGAACAGCCGGACACACCACTCCTCCGCCATACTTTTCTGTTAACTGATTTTGGCACCCAACATGGGGCTGGCTGCTGGCTATGGCTGGGTACTTCTGGCTTTCATGCTTTCATGGCACCTGGCTCTCTTACATCTTCCACAGGAGAGCTGTGGCCATGACAGTGTATCAGCCTGCTGCTTGAGGCTAGCGAGCCTTGAGTAGGGAATTTGGGGGATGCTCCTAGCAGCGGCTGAAACCATTTCTTTTGAGAATCCTCCCTGTTTCTCTTCTGCTCGGCACTGGCTGCCAACTTTTGCTTTTTCTTGGTGGAATGGAAACTAGCATTTGGGATAAGCTGACAAGCTCTAAGACTGGGTAAATCCACCTGTGTGCACATGGGCAACCTTCCCATTTGTAAGTGCTAGTGCTATTTGGGCATTCTTGCCCATTGGTTCTGATGTCTGTCTGCCATTGAGGACTGTTTGTGAGCATAAAGTGCTACACTTTGTCATTCTTGCCAATTTGGGCACTTTGTCAATTAGTTCTGATATCTGACTCCCAATGAGGACTGTTTATGTTGTTAGAGCATTTGTTTGGAATAACATACCAGTCACTCTCAGAGAGGGTTTCTGACAGATTTGTTTGGTGTATGTATCCATTTGTATGATTGGTACTCTTGTTGCCTTAGGCAAAATGGGAAATTCAGGTTCAATTCATTAAGAAAAATTTTAGCTGTGAAATTATGACTAAAAAAGATGATATTTTTTGCAAAATGTATGGCAGTAGTATTCTTTAGACTCTGGAAAAAATTGCTTAAAATAAAACTCTTCACAGTAAAAAAAAAAAAACAAAACAAAAAACCATTTCTTTTCTGCATATGCTGTTAGGAAAAGCTAGCCTATTGAAACAGTTTTTTCAGACCCTGAAAAAACAAAGAAAGCTAGGAGAAAATCTGACGTTAACACTTATGTCCTTGACATACAAAGATTGTCCACATTGCCTGGAACTGCATCCTTGAGTTAATTGCAAAACTTCAAGTTAAGGAAAAAATAAGGAGGGAAGCCTTTTAAAACTGTGTAAATTTGGCCATTCTGGCCATATAAGCTCATATATTTAATTGCAATGCCTAATTCATGAAATGTAAAAAGTGAGACAATGAGATCCATTTGTCTGGATGATATGTCTCAATTTGTTTTGTTTTCTTTGAATAGTATTGCTGAGATTAATCTGTAAAGAAGCTCTATGAGCTTCTTTAACTGCCCTTAAATATAAGCACTTACAAGTTGAACAAATCTAAAGTTACCTACCTTTGTCTTCTTGTAAGACCAAGAGGTAAACAAAAAATGTTTGGGTTTATTAAACATACATGTTGTAAACTGAAAAAAATGTATGTTTTTTCAGGTTGTGAAATACTTTCTTAAGTCTGCCAATCAGAAAATGCTCATGTAACATTTCAATCACTTGGTTTTGTTAAGATTTCAAAGGTTAAAAAATGTGATATGTAAAAATGCTAAGGGGAGTACTTCTGTATGTAAAGCAAATAAGCTGCATTGTTGATAAAGAGAAGATATACAGAGATATTTATGTTGAAGAAAAATGATAGTCATTTTGTCCTACAGTTGTTTCTGGATGTGGAAAATACAGGAAAAATTTATTTGGATCTAGAAAATGACAAAAGACTTGTGAAAAAGGAATTTAAAAAATGTGTACATGGTCAGGATTAAGATTAGACTGACTTTAATTAGGTAAATGAATTATTACTAACAGTAAACTGATGTAAGACTGAAGTTTTTTCTATTAAGAAAGCAAATTTCTCTTGGAATATTGATGTGATCTTGGTAACAGAGACTTCTAATGGAAAGTAATTGTTTTGTTTCCAATCATACTTTTGACCCCAATGTTCATGATTGAAAAAATGTCCAGTAAAGTTGTCAGAATGTAACTGCCCATGATGTGTAGCACTGCTGGCTTAAAGTGTACTCTTAAACACATGTACAATGTTTATGTGACAATTAGGTATGAATGATAAAATGCATGGCTTATAAAACATTTCCCTATTAACATACTTCTGAGCTTGCTCATGATATCTGATTAGTTTTCCCCCAATGTGGACACCTTGGCAAATAAATAAAAGGAGGCCTAGAGGTATGGACAGACCCAGAGCAGGCAAATGAGCCACTCTGGCAATGCTGGAAAAATATGTTGATTATCAATGTTCTCTATGGAAAGAGTTGCAACTTAAAAGAGGGTAAAGAGGGCTTCTCTGGTGGTCCAGTGGGTAAAGGACACCACCTTGCAGTGCAAGGGGCACCAGTGCGATCCCTGGCCTGGGAAGATCCCACGTGCTGCAGAGTGGCTGGACCGATGTGTCCAATTACCGAGCCGGAGCTCTGGAGCGCATGCGCCCAGAGCCAGTGCTCTGCAACAACAGAGGCCACCGCGATGGGAGGCCCACACGGGCCAAAGAATAAAGATGGATGAAAATAGACAAATGAAAGACCAATAGAAGTGGCCAAAAAAGGGGGAGGGGGGCAGAAACGATGGAAGAAATATTCATATATTGAGGTACAGGGAAGTCATTCTGGCCTATGCATAATTTAATTTGAACATTAGGCTAATCAAAACACGCTGCTTGTGGCCTATCAAACATACATTGTTCATCTGTTTTAATCATGAAGACAGAATAATACAAAGCTGGATTTTGATTGTTATATTCATTGTAATTAGTCTAGTAATTTTCATATGTTTGTCTAGTACTATGAAACTTTATTGCCTTTCTTGTTCTGTACCTATGCCTCCTCAAGATTGAGGAGTATCAAAGAAAAGGAGGGATAGAAATGGAACAGGACACTATAGTCCTTGCCTGTCCCCTCCCTCAAACACACCATTATCTTCTGCCTGCAGAAAACTTTAGTCTGAAAATAAATTTAATCAGAAAAGTGAGAAATGCTAAAACCAAGGAAAACAGTCAAAGGAGACTAAATAATGTAGTTATTAAGCATAGTCAAGGACCTTTAGTTCTTTCTCAAGGGCTATGGATAACATTCCGAGCCATATCCTACGAGCTGTCTTATAGATACCAAAACACCAGATGGAGAAGTTAACTACATGATGACCAGATTGTACCAAGGACATTAGCTGCCACAATTCTGAGAACTGACCACGAAGAAATGGGAACAAATAGACCCTGGAACTAAAGATTAGTTGTACCTAAAACAATCAAGATGCTGCTGCTCAGACCACTGATGACCAGTTTGATGAAGACTGTTAGAGATGACTGTGCTGTTTCTAAATGTAGGTTTGCCCGCCCCCTCCAATCTGTCTATAAAAGCTCTCATCCCTTGCTTGTCATGGCATGGGAGGGGGGAGTCAGCCTTTGGATAGATGTCTGCCACTCTCCTCACCCTAATCTGCAGTTGCTGGCATCTAAAATAAAGCAAACTTTCCTTTCCACCAGCCTGGCCTCTTGGGTGGTGAACAGCTGGACGCCCATCCCTGCTGCTCCCGCCCTCCTTTCAGTAATAGTAGTGCAAGGATAAACACAGCATCACAAACTGCTGCTCCGAACAAATGGGAGGCCCACAGGAGCCAAAGAACAAAGACGGATGAAAATAGACAAATGAAAGACCAATAGAAGTGGCCAAAAAAGGGGGAGGGGGGCAGAAACGATGGAAGAAATATTCATATATTGAGGTACAGGGAAGTCATTCTGGCCTATGCATAATTTAATTTGAACATTAGGCTAATCAAAACACGCTGCTTGTGGCCTATCAAACATACATTGTTCATCTGTTTTAATCATGAAGACAGAATAATACAAAGCTGGATTTTGATTGTTATATTCATTGTAATTAGTCTAGTAATTTTCATATGTTTGTCTAGTACTATGAAACTTTATTGCCTTTCTTGTTCTGTACCTATGCCTCCTCAAGATTGAGGAGTATCAAAGAAAAGGAGGGATAGAAATGGAACAGGACACTATAGTCCTTGCCTGTCCCCTCCCTCAAACACACCATTATCTTCTGCCTGCAGAAAACTTTAGTCTGAAAATAAATTTAATCAGAAAAGTGAGAAATGCTAAAACCAAGGAAAACAGTCAAAGGAGACTAAATAATGTAGTTATTAAGCATAGTCAAGGACCTTTAGTTCTTTCTCAAGGGCTATGGATAACATTCCGAGCCATATCCTACGAGCTGTCTTATAGATACCAAAACACCAGATGGAGAAGTTAACTACATGATGACCAGATTGTACCAAGGACATTAGCTGCCACAATTCTGAGAACTGACCACGAAGAAATGGGAACAAATAGACCCTGGAACTAAAGATTAGTTGTACCTAAAACAATCAAGATGCTGCTGCTCAGACCACTGATGACCAGTTTGATGAAGACTGTTAGAGATGACTGTGCTGTTTCTAAATGTAGGTTTGCCCGCCCCCTCCAATCTGTCTATAAAAGCTCTCATCCCTTGCTTGTCATGGCATGGGAGGGGGGAGTCAGCCTTTGGATAGATGTCTGCCACTCTCCTCACCCTAATCTGCAGTTGCTGGCATCTAAAATAAAGCAAACTTTCCTTTCCACCAGCCTGGCCTTTTGGGTGGTGAACAGCTGGACGTCCCCCATCCCTGCTGCTCCCCGCCCCTCCTTTCAGTAATAGTAGTGCAAGGATAAACACAGATACATGCGACAGAATTGAAAGTGCAGAAATGAACCCATATAACCATCATCAACTGAGTTTCAGCAAAGGCATTAAGACATTTAATGGAGAAAGGACCATTTTTGACACATTCTGGGATAAAAGCAAATCCATATGCAAAAGAAGAAATTTGTACCTTTACTTCATCCCCATATAGAAAAAACAATCTCAACATGGAATGACCTAAGTGTAACAACTAATGCTAAGAAATATATAGCACATAGAAGTTTCATGACCTTGGATTAGGCAACAGTTTCTTACCTATGACAGTATACATGATAAATTAGAGTTTATTAAAATTTTGAACCTTATATGCATCAAGGACACCATCAAGAATGTAAAAGAATAGGAGAAAATATTTGTAAATTATATATTCAGAGGCTTGTTTCCAGAATATATAAAGAATTACCTACAGTTCAAAAACTCAAAAACAAGTTTGAATAGACATTTATCCAAAGAAAAAATGCAAAAAAAAAAAAAAAAAAAAAAAAAAATGCAACTTGCCAATAAGCACATAAAAAGATGCTAAACATCATTTCTTATTTTGGAAACATAAATCAAAACCACAATGAAATATCACATTACACACTGGAACAACTATAATCAAGATGGTAACAACACAGTCAATGGATACGGAGAAATTGTAACTCTCATACATGATTAGGAATGTAAAATGGTGTAGTTGCTTTGGAACACAGTTTGACAATGTTTCAGAAAGTTAAACATGCAATTACCCAGCAATTCTACTCTTTAGGTATATATCCAAGAGAAATGACACTTAAGACTTGTGTACACAAGACTTGCATATTCAAATATTCATAGCATCATTATTCATGATAGTCAGATGTCCAACTGATGAATGGGTATAGTCTATCCTTACAATGAAATTATTTGACCATAAAGAATGTACTGATACAGGTTACAAAAAAGATGAATCTTGAAAACATTATGCTGAATGAAAGAATTCAGACCTTGATGGCTACATATTGAATAATTCTCTATATATGAAACGTCTAGAATGTGCAAGTTATCAAGACAAAGTAGATTAGTGGTTACCAGGACTGGAGAGACTAAGAAGTGACTGCTAATGGGTCAGTCTCCTTTTGGAATGATGAAAGTGTTTTAAGTGAGAAAATGGTGATGGTTGCATAACTTTAATATATTAAAAAGGACTGAATTGTATACTTTAAAGATGCAAATTTTAGATGTCAGCACAGTTTAAAAATGGGAAAAATAGACCATCTTTTACTTACTTGGAAATGTATCACTGATAAGATAAATTTTAGCATAAAGTATGAAAGGTTTATAAAACTGCTGTAATTACCTCAATAATTAAGTAGAAAAAGAGTTTTTTATAGACCTCTGTATTACTGAACTTGCTATGAACATGTACTCATTTAAAAGTAAAAATATAAACGCATACATATGTAAAAACAGAGTACAAAATCATGGCATTTTAGCAGGTTTGACACCTTAAGCAAGTCATTTGGCCCCTCTAGGCCCCAGTTTCTTTGAGGGTTAAAAATGTTGGTCTGATCAACAAGGGTGTATAAACAGACTCCAAACAACCCCAGTTACCTTTCTGCCAAGAAGCAAATATGAAAGAGCTGTGAGGAAGTAGAAGACAGGCACATATGTTTTGAAAAACTTCTTCCCAAGTGATTCTTTGAAAACTCTTCCTGCCCCACCCCACAGTTTCTTTTACACACAGTATTCCTTACTGTGGAACTTTCAGATTAAAACAAAACAACCAACCAAATTTGAGATATACTGACTCCTTCACTTGAAAGTCTGGAGAAGGAAATGGCACTCCACTGTAGTACTATTGCCTTGAGAATTCCATGGAGAAAGGAGCCCGGTGGGCTACAGTCCATGGGATCACAGAGTCAGACACGAATGAGCCACTCTCACTCACTCACAAGTCAAAGTGTCCACAAGAACGCACCAGTCTTACTCTCCATGATCTGCTGACATGGAAGGAAATAATGTTTTGCAATCATCACATGGGTCAAGACCCTGACTTGATCACTGTGTTAGTTAACTTCTACAGTCTAACAAGCCATCTTCAGACAGAAATTTAAATCAGGAGGCTCCAAGGTTTTTCTGCAAGAACAGTTTCTAGAAAGACTGAGCAAGAGACAGACTATAGGGAATAAAGAATGAATGGTGACAGAGACTTACAGGTAGCGAGGCTGGTGTGAAGGAAAGGTGAGTTCAGACACTTGCCAGGGGAGCAAGACTGCAGAGAGGGTGTAGTTGGTCAATTGTGATATATTAATAGTAAGCTAGGAAAGGCTTTGGCAGTTGATACTCAAAGGAAGGTGCCCATCTAGAGCAGCTAAAGATACAAGAGAACATGTCATCAGTGTAGTGATATTCCAGAGAAGAGAGAAAAGATAGCAACAGAGTGCAAGACTGAGGGACCCAACCTTAGAAACCAGAGGAGATGTGTCTTCATTTTGAGACATAAAGTGAGAAAAAATGATGGGTGCAGGTAGGATTAAGGGTGTAAGTGGAGGAGAGAGAGGAGAGAATTCCTACTTGGAGGGAACCTCTACTCTTAAAGAAGTAATTCTCTTCAGGCAGTGAAAGGTCTGGAGGGATAGTTTGGAGCTTGAGAAGACAGGGCTCAGAACAGAAGAGGCTCAGCAGCTTTTGTGGAGATGCCTACCACTGTTAGTGAATGTCTCTGGCAAAGACAAAACCCAAGGTGCAGTGTCAAGGAAGTGAAGGACCAGGACCTAATGAGTATTTTGATAATGTCACTAGAGGTCAGATCCTATGGGAGAGAGAAGAATTTCTTTATGGATATGTAAGGGAGGAGTCAGAGGCATTTATAATTTGAGGATTACAAAGAGATGTGGCATGACCTTAATCTTGTAAAAGTGGGAGCTAGAGCCAACACCCCAAGTGCCATAACCATTAATAGCAAACACTGAACAGTCACTGGATTGCCAGCACTGGGTTAAGCCTCTTATGCCATTTCTTTCAGTTATGATAATCTTTTATAGGATTCTGTTATTATTATTTAACAGGGAAACTAAACTTTAGAGGTTATTTTTCTCAAGGCCACCGTGGCAGCTTTTATTTTAGAAAGATGGCTACAACCACATCTGCCATCCTCCACAATGTGGCCTTGCCACTCTAGTCAAAGTATGTGTGTCTGCATGTATGCTCAGTCCCGTCCAACTCTCTGTGACCCCATGTACAGTAACCCACCAGGCTCCTCTGTCCATGGAATTTTCCAGGCAAGAATACTGGGTTTTAAGGAAATGGTTGCCATTTCCTTCTCCAGAGGATCTTCCTGGCCCAGATAAAATGGTGGAATAAAGAATGAATGGTGACAGAGACTTACAGGTAGCGAGGCTGGTGTGAAGGAAAGGTGAGTTCAGACACTTGCCAGGGGAGCAAGACTGCAGAGAGGGTGTAGTTGGTCAATTGTGATATATTAATAGTAAGCTAGGAAAGGCTTTGGCAGTTGATACTCAAAGGAAGGTGCCCATCTAGAGCAGCTAAAGATACAAGAGAACATGTCATCAGTGTAGTGATATTCCAGAGAAGAGAGAAAAGATAGCAACAGAGTGCAAGACTGAGGGACCCAACCTTAGAAACCAGAGGAGATGTGTCTTCATTTTGAGACATAAAGTGAGAAAAAATGATGGGTGCAGGTAGGATTAAGGGTGTAAGTGGAGGAGAGAGAGGAGAGAATTCCTACTTGGAGGGAACCTCTACTCTTAAAGAAGTAATTCTCTTCAGGCAGTGAAAGGTCTGGAGGGATAGTTTGGAGCTTGAGAAGACAGGGCTCAGAACAGAAGAGGCTCAGCAGCTTTTGTGGAGATGCCTACCACTGTTAGTGAATGTCTCTGGCAAAGACAAAACCCAAGGTGCAGTGTCAAGGAAGTGAAGGACCAGGACCTAATGAGTATTTTGATAATGTCACTAGAGGTCAGATCCTATGGGAGAGAGAAGAATTTCTTTATGGATATGTAAGGGAGGAGTCAGAGGCATTTATAATTTGAGGATTACAAAGAGATGTGGCATGACCTTAATCTTGTAAAAGTGGGAGCTAGAGCCAACACCCCAAGTGCCATAACCATTAATAGCAAACACTGAACAGTCACTGGATTGCCAGCACTGGGTTAAGCCTCTTATGCCATTTCTTTCAGTTATGATAATCTTTTATAGGATTCTGTTATTATTATTTAACAGGGAAACTAAACTTTAGAGGTTATTTTTCTCAAGGCCACCGTGGCAGCTTTTATTTTAGAAAGATGGCTACAACCACATCTGCCATCCTCCACAATGTGGCCTTGCCACTCTAGTCAAAGTATGTGTGTCTGCATGTATGCTCAGTCCCGTCCAACTCTCTGTGACCCCATGTACAGTAACCCACCAGGCTCCTCTGTCCATGGAATTTTCCAGGCAAGAATACTGGGTTTTAAGGAAATGGTTGCCATTTCCTTCTCCAGAGGATCTTCCTGGCCCAGGGATTGAACCCATGTCTCTTGGGTCTCCTGCACTGACAGGTAGGTTCTTTACCAGCTGAGTCACCAGGGAAGTCCCTTCAACCAAAGGGTAGAGTCTAAATCCCCTACCCCCTGGGGCTGTGACTGTTTCTACCAAGAGAACAATGACTGAAATGATCACCGTCCAAGCCTTCAATATAAATGCCACGCTTGTATCACCAGCCTCCATTGGAACACTTGCTATAGCAAAGGACAACCACCAGCTTAAGAAGTTTGCCATCCCAAAGGTCACCATGCTGGAGCATCACCAGAACATGGCCAAGCTCCCAGCTGACAGCCCCCATCTTACTCTCATATCTGATTCAACCTCAGCCTTTCAGATGGCGGCAGATCTGGCCAACTTCTCAGTGAAACTTCATGAGACCCAAAGTAAAATCTACCCAGTGCAGCCCTTCCTTAAGTTCTGTCCCTCAAGGTCAGTAGCAACGATTGTCTCTTTACAACAATTCTAGGGTAATTTGTTACACGGCAACTACAATCGAAATAGCTTCACAACATCACAGAACAATAGAACTAGGATGTCCCTGCAAGTCTGCCTGCCTGGCTCTGGAGCCCAGTCGTTCTTGGCTTCCTTCTGAATACTCTTTCTTATCCTTGTCTCTAGTACAGGTTCTACCTCAGATCATATACTGGACAAACATTTGACCTCCTTCCTAGACAGATTCCTCTTACCTCCATTCCTCCTCCACTTCCTAGCAAGTGCACATGATACAATGTGAGCTTGTATAATGTGTCATTGTCCACTACGTTTAAAACTTAGCAATGGGGCTTCCCCTGGTGGTTCAGTGGGTAAGGACACCGCCTTGCAGTGCAGGGGGCGCCGGTTCGATCCTGGCCAGGAAGATCCCACGTGCGCGGAGCGGCTGGACCCATGTGTCCAATTACCGAGCCAGAGCTCTGGTGCGCATGCACCCAGAGCCGGTGCTGTCGACGAAAGACGACACGCGATGGGAGGCCCACAGGAACCAAAGAACAAAGACAGATGAAAATAAAAAAGGAGTACCCCTTAATTCACCTTTTTTTTTTAACTTCCTGGCCCAGGGATTGAACCCATGTCTCTTGGGTCTCCTGCACTGACAGGTAGGTTCTTTACCAGCTGAGTCACCAGGGAAGTCCCTTCAACCAAAGGGTAGAGTCTAAATCCCCTACCCCCTGGGGCTGTGACTGTTTCTACCAAGAGAACAATGACTGAAATGATCACCGTCCAAGCCTTCAATATAAATGCCACGCTTGTATCACCAGCCTCCATTGGAACACTTGCTATAGCAAAGGACAACCACCAGCTTAAGAAGTTTGCCATCCCAAAGGTCACCATGCTGGAGCATCACCAGAACATGGCCAAGCTCCCAGCTGACAGCCCCCATCTTACTCTCATATCTGATTCAACCTCAGCCTTTCAGATGGCGGCAGATCTGGCCAACTTCTCAGTGAAACTTCATGAGACCCAAAGTAAAATCTACCCAGTGCAGCCCTTCCTTAAGTTCTGTCCCTCAAGGTCAGTAGCAACGATTGTCTCTTTACAACAATTCTAGGGTAATTTGTTACACGGCAACTACAATCGAAATAGCTTCACAACATCACAGAACAATAGAACTAGGATGTCCCTGCAAGTCTGCCTGCCTGGCTCTGGAGCCCAGTCGTTCTTGGCTTCCTTCTGAATACTCTTTCTTATCCTTGTCTCTAGTACAGGTTCTACCTCAGATCATATACTGGACAAACATTTGACCTCCTTCCTAGACAGATTCCTCTTACCTCCATTCCTCCTCCACTTCCTAGCAAGTGCACATGATACAATGTGAGCTTGTATAATGTGTCATTGTCCACTACGTTTAAAACTTAGCAATGGGGCTTCCCCTGGTGGTTCAGTGGGTAAGGACACCGCCTTGCAGTGCAAGGGGCGCCGGTTCGATCCCTGGCCAGGGAAGATCCCACGTGCCGCGGAGCGGCTGGACCCATGTGTCCAATTACCGAGCCAGAGCTCTGGTGCGCATGCACCCAGAGCCGGTGCTGTGCGACGAAAGACGACACCGCGATGGGAGGCCCACAGGAACCAAAGAACAAAGACAGATGAAAATAGAGAAATGAAAGACCAATAGAAGTGGCCCACCCATCCCCCTCCCTCCCCACCCTACCCCCCAAAAAGATAAATAAAATAAATGTTAAAAAAAAAAATCTTAGCAATGGTTATTGAAACCTCTACCACATTATTGCCAAATAAATCTTCGATTCAATCAATCATATTTATGCTTTGATAAGTCAAATGGTTTCCATTTTTCAGGCTTTCAGATGGCTATGTCTTTCTTTTATATCTATTAATGAGAAATTATTCAGTACCTGAGTCTTCATGGTTCCCTTCTCGATTTCTGTAATGCATATTCAACTTCTGGCCAAAAGCACAGTAGACACTGGGTCCACACGTGACCTATTATGGTTGAAAGAATCATGAAGTAATGAAAGTTTAAATTTGTACAACACTTCAATCTTGCTCTTTTTTTAAATTGACATTTCTTAAAAAAAAAAAAAAAAAGTAAGGCATCATTTTGGGTGATCTGTCCATCCTGAAAATACCTGTCAGACAGAACATGCTAGAAATCATGCATCAAATTAAATGTCAAGCAGAAATGAGTCAATGTGCCCTGTGTTTCATTAGCACCACCCAGTGAAGTCACAAATCCTGCCTGAATTGAAACCTAAGCCATACCAAGATCAGGAGACTGGTGGCTGCATTTGTTTTCCTCTGAATTTTAAAGGACTAAGTTGTTACAACTGAACTTAGAAACAAGACTCTCCTTGAGCCAACAGTGCCATTTTAAATATCACTTGGTCAGCACCTCCCTCTGCTTATGCTGTTACTCCCTCGTCACCAGGGTCTAAATGGGCAACTTGTCTTTGTATCAAAGGGGAACAGAATCTTTTTCTCAAACACTTCACTTCTCTCACTGCTTCATTACTGTTCCCCCACTAGGTTTCTTCTCTAATACTCCAGAGCCATGTCCCTAATATTGACATGAGCCATTGGCATACCCTTTGTAGAAGATGCCCTTCTCATCAGTCAAGGTTGGACAGCCTCAGTGGGAGTCTCACCTGAGGAGTGATGCTGCATTATCCTTCCAACATTAACTATTCCAGAAGAGTTAAGGGCCTGGAACCCATGTGAGCCACCTGAGACCAGAGTGATAGTTTTACAGCGTCAGCAGTAGCATTAAGCTTTTCCTCTTCACATTCTCAAGTCCTAACTTTTTCTTCAATTTGTCCACTGAACCTGCTAAGAAAAGAGCGGACTTATCTCGTGCTGTTACGAGTAGTCAAGATAGTAAGAAATAACAAACATACATCACTCAATAATCATAAACAGAGTCAGTCTTGAAACCGCCACACGTCATTCCAAGTCTCATGTTCCATTAGCTGATACTTAATACTTTGCCAGCTGGAAATTTGGGGGCCAACTATCACAAACAATGTGAATCTGTTCCGTTTTATCTAATCTGAATATGACAAAGTCAGTCTTGTTTTGCTTCCAGTTTTGCAAAGGTGTCTCTGGGTCCTGGATACCAGGCGTGGGGCCACACTTACAGAGGTCTGCAAGCCTTGAAACTGAAGAAAGAGCCCCGATAACAACAACAGGGACATTGAACAGGGGATCTTACATATATAAAGACAAAGATCCTAAAATTACGTCCCACTATGCATGACAGTAGGTAGAACACGGCAGCAGTCTCTACCACTCAGGGGAGGAGGAGGCTACCATTTAGAGGTGGAATTAATGTCAGGTGGGCTCATCAGTTATCAGGGAAACCAGAGCCTGGGGCAGGAGCGAAGCACAAAGGCAGTGACTGATGAAGTCCTATAATTAGGAGGATTGGATAGTCATGTGAATGAAGCAGGGCCTGCTCGAATAAGAAAGACAAAAGAAAAATAGCCTTCCTGGAAGGCCTGACCTTACAATTTACCCCCGCACATCTTGCACAACCCGTACAATCTTGGTCCACCTCTCTTCTGTGATATCCCTGGGCTCAGTGTACACGGGGGCACTGCCATCAGACAGTACAAATGCAATACGGACAACAGCAGCTGAAGAGTAGCCCATTCCAAAAGTCCCTAATATTGACATGAGCCATTGGCATACCCTTTGTAGAAGATGCCCTTCTCATCAGTCAAGGTTGGACAGCCTCAGTGGGAGTCTCACCTGAGGAGTGATGCTGCATTATCCTTCCAACATTAACTATTCCAGAAGAGTTAAGGGCCTGGAACCCATGTGAGCCACCTGAGACCAGAGTGATAGTTTTACAGCGTCAGCAGTAGCATTAAGCTTTTCCTCTTCACATTCTCAAGTCCTAACTTTTTCTTCAATTTGTCCACTGAACCTGCTAAGAAAAGAGCGGACTTATCTCGTGCTGTTACGAGTAGTCAAGATAGTAAGAAATAACAAACATACATCACTCAATAATCATAAACAGAGTCAGTCTTGAAACCGCCACACGTCATTCCAAGTCTCATGTTCCATTAGCTGATACTTAATACTTTGCCAGCTGGAAATTTGGGGGCCAACTATCACAAACAATGTGAATCTGTTCCGTTTTATCTAATCTGAATATGACAAAGTCAGTCTTGTTTTGCTTCCAGTTTTGCAAAGGTGTCTCTGGGTCCTGGATACCAGGCGTGGGCCACACTTACAGAGGTCTGCAAGCCTTGAAACTGAAGAAAGAGCCCCGATAACAACAACAGGGACATTGAACAGGGGATCTTACATATATAAAGACAAAGATCCTAAAATTACGTCCCACTATGCATGACAGTAGGTAGAACACGGCAGCAGTCTCTACCACTCAGGGGAGGAGGAGGCTACCATTTAGAGGTGGAATTAATGTCAGGTGGGCTCATCAGTTATCAGGGAAACCAGAGCCTGGGGCAGGAGCGAAGCACAAAGGCAGTGACTGATGAAGTCCTATAATTAGGAGGATTGGATAGTCATGTGAATGAAGCAGGGCCTGCTCGAATAAGAAAGACAAAAGAAAAATAGCCTTCCTGGAAGGCCTGACCTTACAATTTACCCCCGCACATCTTGCACAACCCGTACAATCTTGGTCCACCTCTCTTCTGTGATATCCCTGGGCTCAGTGTACACGGGGGCACTGCCATCAGACAGTACAAATGCAATACGGACAACAGCAGCTGAAGAGTAGCAAGAGTCCAAGAGGTGGACAAACATTGGAGCCAGCCAGTTACAGGCTCAAGTTTTTTTTTTTTTTTTGCCCCATCCACTTCCACCCACCAGGCTCAAGTTTTCATGAAAGTCCAGAGGAGAAAGACAATGGCATCTTGCTATAGACTGAACAATCAGACTCATTGCACAGTGACACCACCCCTAGGCCCAGCCTGCAAACAGATTCCCTCCGCTAAGACTAGGGACAAAATGTAAGATATTTAACAGGCACAGTACAGGGAAGGTGATGACTATTAAACAAAATACAATAGTAACAGGATACTAAGACAGTACCAGCCCTACCTAAAGTTTCCATCCTGGGGGCAGCAGTATCATCCCATCTGTTTACTGTCCTGGAAAGGCCCACAGGGTTAATATTATGGCACCTTCCTGCAGTCAGGGCCTAGATTCCTTATTGGTCTTAGGTGGAGCAGAAGACAGGTGAGATCTATAAATTGCTCTAATAATCCTATGCCCCACTTGGCCACAAATAGCAGTATTATTTTGCTGTTATCACAGGTCAAAACCAAAGCTTTCCAGATAACTGGCCACGTCCAATTTACAAATTTGTGCCCGAGTTAACATGCCTAAAGCCCATGCCTGTGGCTGTGTAGGGTTGGTGGTTCAGGGGTATGCTGGTATTCTGTAGATAAGCCAGGCCCTTGCATTTTGCCTGTGTTCACCAGCCAACCCCGTGCAGTCAGAGGAGCCATGAGTACGCAGCTGCTACTTTGAAGGTGGAATGAGACCCTGAGGTTAACAAAATATCCATATAATGGGAGAGAAAGCCAGCGCTTATGGTAGACAACAGTCACAGGGCCCCACACACTAGTGGACCACCACCCCAGGCTCACTCCCACAACCTTCTATTTGCCGACCTTATTTCCCAACATTTTTGTACTCACAGGAGTTTCCTAAACTTCTTGATGGGTTCGTCAGTTATTGAGCTGCACCCCACAGGCCTGGAAACCTTGGAGTTGCTCAGCCTCGCGACTTGAGTAGGAGCCCAGATACAGTGACAGACATCAGCAGTTTAGTGGACAGGGGTCCTTACACGTCTGAAGAGAAAGGTCCTGGAAAGACAGTTTCAGTGTGCGTGGTAAACAACAGGCGGGACATAGCGGCAGTCTTCGCTACTAAGAAGAGGAGGCGGCTACCATTTATAGGGGAAGTGACGTCAGGTAGGCTCATCAGTTACTAGGGAAACCAGCAGCTGGGGCAAGGGGCGAGCAGGCAGGCAGTTATTGATGAAGCCCTGTAATTAAGAGAATTGAATAGTCATGTGAGTGAAGCAGGGCCTTATTTAGTAGAGGGTATACAGAAAGCAAGGCAACAGCCATCTTAAAAAAATTCTTTTTTACCTCTTAATTTTATATTGGAGTATAGTTGATTAACAATGCAGTGTTACTTTCACGTCTACAGCAAAGTGATTCAGTTATACATATACATGTATCTATCCTTTTTCAAATTCTTTCCTAATTTACATTGTTACATAATATTTTGAGCAGAGTTCCCTATGCTATAATGTAGGTCCTTATTGGTAATCAATTTTTTAAAAATATTAATATTTATTTATTTGGCTTTGCTGGGTCTTGATTGCAGCATGTGGGATCTTTAGTTGTGACTTGGGCTTCTCTGGTGGCTCAGATGGTAAAGAATCTGCCTGCAGTGCTGGAGACCTGGATTTTGATCCCTGGGTAGCAAGATCACTTGGAAAAGGGAATGGCCACCCTCTCCCGTATTCTTGCCTGGGAAATCCCATGGACGGAGGAGCCCGGCAGGCCACAGTCCATGGAGTTGCAAAATATTGGACTTTTTGGCAAGGAGGAATTTGATGATAGCATAGTGGTCAAGCTTGTTTCTCCTAGGGGCGTTCTTTTGAGGATATTTGGGCTACCTCCTGAGCCGCAGTGTTTTGGGCCACTGGAAAGCTGGGTGATGTCCAGATCTTTTCTTTTGGCTGTGAACACCTTTCAACACTGCTTTCTAGGCCTTCAAAGTCTTTAACTTTGGCTTTAGGAGAGGCAAGGGCTTCCTCCTTCACTTTTGACGCCATCTTCTTGAAAAGGGTTTCCCAGGTCTCCTATTTTATTTCATAAATAAATAGGAGTTTTAGGTAGAGTAGGATGGTGGTGAAGGGTAAGGATCTAGAGTCAGACTGCTGAGGCTTGAATCCCACTCTAACAGGCGCACACTACCATCACTGGCTGTTATTCAGGCAAATTCCTTAAGGCAGATAAATGTTTATCCTGATTGTTCTTCAACAAAATGGAAGTACCACAAGAACATAAACTCTGTCTTTTAACCCCTATATCCCTAACACCTACCACATTTTCTGGAACAGTGGGCACCTAGCAAATATTTATTGAATACGTCTATATATGAATGCATGAATAATGCTTACATAGGATTTTTTTTTGTTCATACAACTATCCCCTATGGCAGAGTGTGCCCCACTCATATTTTGGTTTCCCACAGCACCTAATCCAGGGTTTTGGATTCAAGTATCTATCGACATCAGTGAATTTGAGTGCATTTAAGCTGAAACACATCATTACACAGTTAAAGCATATTTCTATTCTTTCCTGGGGCCACAGAAGATGAGACAGCTGGATAGCACCACCAGCTTTAGAAAATCAGAGAAGCCTGGCACGCTGTAGTCCTTGGGGTCACAAAGAGTCAGACACACTTAGCCACTGAACAACAATTCCTTTCTGTTGGGCAGAAGAAGGGTTCCAGGGAATCAAGAGAAGAGGATGGAATTGCAAAGTGACAACAGCTCTATTTACTTCTGCCTCTTTTCTTCTCAGATTTTGCCCCTGAAGGGTAGAGCCTAGATCTTTTTCTCCTGAGTATCCTGCTTAGCCTTCAAAGCCAATAAAACTGATGATGAGCGTCCTTCATAGCAATCAGGTGCTAATCTCAGGTTCTATTTCTGATTCCTCTGTAACCGACCTACGTCAGCTTCTGCAAGTCACATTACCTTGTAGAACTGTGCTGGGCCTCACACTCATTCTGAGAAGGAATCCTAGTTGGCAGAGTCACTGTGGGACAGATGAGAGAGGGGGGTGAAAGCCCCGTGAAAAGCATGATGTAGGCAGCAATGCTCAGTGTTTTTAATTAGGGGATGAAACTAGAGCCTTGTTTCTCTATGAGATTTGGAGTAAAATAGTCATGACAAGCCAATCCAAGTCAGTCAGTCTTCTATTAGATTGTGTTACACAGATCTCAACAGAGATTACTAACACTACACACCATTTAAATTTTTTTAAGATCTAGAGTCAGACTGCTGAGGCTTGAATCCCACTCTAACAGGCCACTACCATCACTGGCTGTTATTCAGGCAAATTCCTTAAGGCAGATAAATGTTTATCCTGATTGTTCTTCAACAAAATGGAAGTACCACAAGAACATAAACTCTGTCTTTTAACCCCTATATCCCTAACACCTACCACATTTTCTGGAACAGTGGGCACCTAGCAAATATTTATTGAATACGTCTATATATGAATGCATGAATAATGCTTACATAGGATTTTTTTTTGTTCATACAACTATCCCCTATGGCAGAGTGTGCCCCACTCATATTTTGGTTTCCCACAGCACCTAATCCAGGGTTTTGGATTCAAGTATCTATCGACATCAGTGAATTTGAGTGCATTTAAGCTGAAACACATCATTACACAGTTAAAGCATATTTCTATTCTTTCCTGGGGCCACAGAAGATGAGACAGCTGGATAGCACCACCAGCTTTAGAAAATCAGAGAAGCCTGGCACGCTGTAGTCCTTGGGGTCACAAAGAGTCAGACACACTTAGCCACTGAACAACAATTCCTTTCTGTTGGGCAGAAGAAGGGTTCCAGGGAATCAAGAGAAGAGGATGGAATTGCAAAGTGACAACAGCTCTATTTACTTCTGCCTCTTTTCTTCTCAGATTTTGCCCCTGAAGGGTAGAGCCTAGATCTTTTTCTCCTGAGTATCCTGCTTAGCCTTCAAAGCCAATAAAACTGATGATGAGCGTCCTTCATAGCAATCAGGTGCTAATCTCAGGTTCTATTTCTGATTCCTCTGTAACCGACCTACGTCAGCTTCTGCAAGTCACATTACCTTGTAGAACTGTGCTGGGCCTCACACTCATTCTGAGAAGGAATCCTAGTTGGCAGAGTCACTGTGGGACAGATGAGAGAGGGAGGGTGAAAGCCCCGTGAAAAGCATGATGTAGGCAGCAATGCTCAGTGTTTTTAATTAGGGGATGAAACTAGAGCCTTGTTTCTCTATGAGATTTGGAGTAAAATAGTCATGACAAGCCAATCCAAGTCAGTCAGTCTTCTATTAGATTGTGTTACACAGATCTCAACAGAGAGATTACTAACACTACACACCATTTTAAAATTGTGGTTTCTTTAGTATATATTCCGTCATTTGTTCCGCAAATGCAAATGGAGCAGTTTGCTTATATCAAGCCCTGTTTTAAGTACAGTGAAAACATTAGGAAAGAAAACTCCTGATTGTGTAGATGTACACATTCTAGTGGTGGAACCAGACACGTGAACCAATAATTACCTCTGTGTGATAAATACAGTGAGAGAGGAATGATCAAGGATACTTGTAGTCTAGTGGCCTTGAAAACCGCCCCTCCCTGCTGTTGGGGAAGTGGTGTCAAAGATGGAGATTGGGAAGTTATATCTGAGATGTGTCTTTAAGAATAAGTTGACATTCAGCAAACCTTGAATGGTGCTTATCCCATTTGCCTTAGTATTAAAGTCCCTGGAAGGCAGAGCCTAGCAAGGGAATGAGGAAAGAGGGAGCTGTTTCCCAGAGGAATTACCAGCATTCCATTTTGAAGATGCCAAACAGGAGGCTGGAGTGGAGAGAATGAGCACAAGGGTTGAGTCAGGGATCTTCAAGTAATGGGAGACGACACTGGGTCAAGGAGCTCAGACATTATTCGGCTGGAGATGGGGAGTCATTTTTATTTGTATTTTTTCAGTCTGAAATGGCTTTTCATTCATTAATGAATACTCTTGAGGCTTGGACCCTCTGTTCCTGCAGGTCCGTGCTTCAAAGAAAAATAAAACAGACAGAGAAGGAGACGTGCTGTCATACACAGGCTTCCCAGGGAGGCTTTGCTGATATTTGGGCAGATGGCTGAAGCAACAGAGAGTTTAAGTCATGTGAGTATCCATTAATGAATGAAAGAGTGTTTCAGTGCAGAAAAAATAGAGAAGGGAGGAAAATAAGATAACGGCCACTTGAGAAGGTCAGGTAAAGTACAGTCATACAATGAATAGAATACCATACCAATATTAAGAATGACAATTTTGGAACTTCCCGGTGGTTAAGAATACACCTTCCAATGGAGGGGACACAGGCTTGTTTCTCTGGTCGTGGAACTAAGATCTCACATTCTGCAGAGCAACTAAACCTGTATGCTACAACAAAGAGCTCACGTGCCATAACTAAGACTCCAAGCAGACAAGTAAAGATGAAGAAGGGTGGGTGGAGAAAGGGAGGGAAAGAGAGGGAAAAATATTAAGAGATAAAGAAGAAAGGAAGGAAGGAAAAGAAATTGCTCTCTATGAATAAAGAAGACATTCCAACATCTTCTTTTGGGCTCCTAATTGATGGGGAATTTCAAGCCAGCTAAGACTCTAGGGCTTGACAGTCACTTGCTGGTTGACGGCAGCCTTGAAAACAAAGTGAAAGTGTTTTCATTTCCCTATTCCAATCTGCACACCACCATCTGCTGTGCTGATTCCCAGGGTGGCTGCCTCAGTGGGGACAGGATACGGATGACCCAGGAAACCAGAGATTCATCGATGCTAAAGCAAGATGGACCCACAGCCCTGAGGAAGGTTCTTTCTGATAGTTTGTCTTCTGCAAGGTCAAGACCTTCCACGTATTGCGCTAAGGCCTTGTGCAGGCAAGCACAGGTCACTAAATTTGTTCCACTGACCAATGCTTTGATCTCAACATGTGTGGAAAAAACACTGCACACTGTCTCAAAGACTTTTCTCCCTTTGAGTGAAGTTTCTTGATAGTCACTCCTTCTCCTTCAACCCCACTCCACCAGCAGAGAGAGTGGTCTTCTTTAAATGCAAATGTGATCCATCACTCTTCCACTCAAAACCCTTCACCAGCTCTACAGGGCTTTTATGATTACTATCAATTCCCTGGCATAGCCTTTGAGGCCCTATCTCTTGGGCAGTGCCCACTGGATGCCACTCTCCCTTGCCCATTATGTTCCAGCCCTGTGACTTTAACCTCCTCAGATCTGGTATACTCCTTCCCATCTCAGATGTTTTCCATACTACTTTTTCAAAAATTTATTTTTAATTAAAGGATAATTGCTTTATATTACTGTGTTCATTTCTGCCATATCAACCTAGTATTTTCATACTTGGAATCTATCTAGCAATCTGATCAACTCCCACTTACCCTTCATATTATGGTGCAAATGGTATCACCCCAGGATGGCCTCCTTAGTCTCATGCCCCTCACCAGGCTGGGTGAATGAAGGGGCTTGCATGGCACCCTGATCCTGACATTTTCCTACCAAAGCATGCAACTCAATTAGGATTAAGCAATTATCAGGCAGCTATTTGTTCTACATTTGTTTTCCCCATTATACAGGCCAAGTCAGTCCTGGCAAAGTGTTGGCCTGTGTGAGTTTACTTAAACTTTCTCTCTTTTTTTTTTTTTTAAAGATTTACTTATTTATTTATTTTGGGCGGGGGTCGGGTTGGAGAGGGAGGGGAGCGGGCGGGTCACTTCTGTTGGTCTTTCATTTCTCTATTTTCATCCGTCTTTGTTCTTTGGCTCCTGTGGGCCTCCCATCATGGTGGCGTCTGTGGTTGCAGAGCGCCGGCTCTGGGCGCATGCGCTCCAGAGCTCTGGCTTGGTAATTGGACACATCAGTCCAGCCGCTCCGCGGCACGTGGGATCTTCCCTGGCCAGGGATCGAACCGGCACCCCTTGCACTGCAAGGCGGTGTCCTTACCCACTGGACCACCAGGGGAAGCCCAAACTTTCTCTTTTTTAGTACTATTATCACCCTGGGATGTTCATGACTAATACAGGCATGGAATAAGAGAAAGTGTAGGATGCGTATTTCAACAGGTTTGGCTGTAAAAGAGGGGAGAGAGCTAGGGTGAAGGACACTTGGGGGCTGGGCTTGCTTGGGAACAAAATACCGTACACTGAAAACCCCCCCAGAGTTTAAGTCACTCCTTCTCCTTCAACCCCACTCCACCAACAGAGAGAGTGGTCTTCTTTAAATGCAAATGTGATCCATCACTCTTCCACTCAAAACCCTTCACCAGCTCTACAGGGCTTTTATGATTACTATCAATTCCCTGGCATAGCCTTTGAGGCCCTATCTCTTGGGCAGTGCCCACTGGATGCCACTCTCCCTTGCCCATTATGTTCCAGCCCTGTGACTTTAACCTCCTCAGATCTGGTATACTCCTTCCCATCTCAGATGTTTTCCATACTACTTTTTCAAAAATTTATTTTTAATTAAAGGATAATTGCTTTATATTACTGTGTTCATTTCTGCCATATCAACCTAGTATTTTCATACTTGGAATCTATCTAGCAATCTGATCAACTCCCACTTACCCTTCATATTATGGTGCAAATGGTATCACCCCAGGATGGCCTCCTTAGTCTCATGCCCCTCACCAGGCTGGGTGAATGAAGGGGCTTGCATGGCACCCTGATCCTGACATTTTCCTACCAAAGCATGCAACTCAATTAGGATTAAGCAATTATCAGGCAGCTATTTGTTCTACATTTGTTTTCCCCATTATACAGGCCAAGTCAGTCCTGGCAAAGTGTTGGCCTGTGTGAGTTTACTTAAACTTTCTCTCTTTTTTTTTTTTTTTAAAGATTTACTTTTTTTTTTTTTTTGGGGGGGGGTCGGGTTGGGGAGGGGGAGGGGCGGGCGGGTCACTTCTGTTGGTCTTTCATTTCTCTATTTTCATCCGTCTTTGTTCTTTGGCTCCTGTGGGCCTCCCATCATGGTGGCGTCTGTGGTTGCAGAGCGCCGGCTCTGGGCGCATGCGCTCCAGAGCTCTGGCTTGGTAATTGGACACATCAGTCCAGCCGCTCCGCGGCACGTGGGATCTTCCCTGGCCAGGGATCGAACCGGCACCCCTTGCACTGCAAGGCGGTGTCCTTACCCACTGGACCACCAGGGGAAGCCCAAACTTTCTCTTTTTTAGTACTATTATCACCCTGGGATGTTCATGACTAATACAGGCATGGAATAAGAGAAAGTGTAGGATGCGTATTTCAACAGGTTTGGCTGTAAAAGAGGGGAGAGAGCTAGGGTGAAGGACACTGTGGGGTTGCTGTAGTCTGCTTGCCTTGGGTAACAAAATACCGTACACTGGGGTGGGGGGTGAGGATTAAATCACAGAAATTGATTTCTCACAGTTCTGGAAGCTGAAAATCCAAGATAAGGGTGCTAGCATGATTGATTTCTAGTGAGAGCTCTCTTCCTGCAGTGTATATGGCAACCTTCTCTCTGTGTCCTCACTGGTAGGGATAGAAAGAGAGAACGAACTTTCTGGTGTCCCGTCTTATACAGGCACTATGGTCATCATCAGGATTCCATCTCTAAGTCCCATTGTATTACGGGTTAGAGATCCGACATACAAATTTGGGAGGAATAGAATTCAGATTTTAGCAGGAGATAAGCAAGGACTTTATGGCAAGAAGTTCAGAGCTGGGTTAAGTGCTAATGGTAGATGTCAGCAGAGGAGAAGGATGAAGGTTCAAGAGAGAGGGGCAGAGGAGAAAAGGGCTTCTGTTTAGGAGGGTGCCGCAGAGGAGTGGCAAAGAGCATGGGCAGCTCCACAAGATCTTTTTTTTTTTTTTTTTTGGCCACCTCTATTGGTCTTTCGTTTATCTATTTTCATTCATCTTTGTTCTTTGGCCTGTGTGGGCCTCCCACTGCAGTGGCAAAGAGTATCCTCTCTGGTTGCAGAGCACCGGCTCTGGGCACATGTGCTCCAGAGCGCTGACTCGGTAGTTGGACACATCGGTCCAGCCACTCTGCGGCATGTGGTATCTTCCCAGGCCAGGGATCGAACCGGCACCCCTTGCCCTGGAAGGCGGTGTCCTTATCCACTGGACCACCAGGGAAGCCCCACAAGATCTTTTCCATGTGGTGGCAGTGAGCTAAGACAGTTTTCAACTAATGGCTTCTCATTTCCTTTTGGAAGCAACATGCAAGGGTGTCTGCTGGCATGGTCTGCACAGCATTGAGCGGGTTTGAAATAGTTTTTTTTTTTTTTTTTTTAAGAAACTTATATTAGCTTTAGAAGAGTATTTATTTTTATCTACTTATTTGGCTGTGCTGGGTTGTGCTTGGTTGTGGCACGTGACCTCTTAGCTGCAGCATATGGGATCCAGTTCTCTGACCAGGGATCGAACCTGGGTCTCCTGCACTGGGTACTCAGAGTCTTAGCCATTGAATCACCAAATAAGTCCCCTGAAATTGATTCTAGAGAGAATAATGGAGCTGACTCCCCAGACACCACTATATAGTGCTGATAGATCAGGAGTTTGCTTACCTTGAATGTTTGGAAGCACTGAATGCTTACGCTATGAGATGTTTCTTCATGTTGCTCAGCATCTGGAGTATGAAGCAGAGAAGAAGGACATTTCCTGAAAAGTGGTTGCTGTGAGGGCCATGGATTGAATGAGGGTCAAGGCAGTGGGATCCAAAGAGGTTAGTGCTAAGAGCTTACCCAATGTCACACGACTGGTTGGTGGTGAAGCCAGGAGTAAATTCTGTGACTGTTTTGCTACACCATGTCACATGCTTTGTTTCTGAAAGATAAGATTTTGAGAGGAAGAAAAAGTCGTTCAATAAAAATTCTAACATAAACATGCTTAGGTAGTGAACATGTAGCCATGACTAGAGCTATCCTTTCAGGAAACTAGAAGTGCTCACCTTGTCTTATTTGCTTCCTCTTGACTGAGGCTGACGTTACTTTTCCCTTTCACAAACAGAGGTGCAAATGTTCCCGAAGACAGGGTTCAAGGGATGACTCCAAATTATGTCTGGTGCATTTTGAGAAAGCTGACAGAACCTTGTCAGCACCCTGACCAGAGCAATTACCCAGCGTTGCTAAAGTTGCCGCTGTTTTACTAGGCTCTCTAACTCCTGTAAAAGCTCCCTAACTCCTTTTTTCCTTATCCACTGGACCACCAGGGAAGCCCCACAAGATCTTTTCCATGTGGTGGCAGTGAGCTAAGACAGTTTTCAACTAATGGCTTCTCATTTCCTTTTGGAAGCAACATGCAAGGGTGTCTGCTGGCATGGTCTGCACAGCATTGAGCGGGTTTGAAATAGTTTTTTTTTTTTTTTTTTTAAGAAACTTATATTAGCTTTAGAAGAGTATTTATTTTTATCTACTTATTTGGCTGTGCTGGGTTGTGCTTGGTTGTGGCACGTGACCTCTTAGCTGCAGCATATGGGATCCAGTTCTCTGACCAGGGATCGAACCTGGGTCTCCTGCACTGGGTACTCAGAGTCTTAGCCATTGAATCACCAAATAAGTCCCCTGAAATTGATTCTAGAGAGAATAATGGAGCTGACTCCCCAGACACCACTATATAGTGCTGATAGATCAGGAGTTTGCTTACCTTGAATGTTTGGAAGCACTGAATGCTTACGCTATGAGATGTTTCTTCATGTTGCTCAGCATCTGGAGTATGAAGCAGAGAAGAAGGACATTTCCTGAAAAGTGGTTGCTGTGAGGGCCATGGATTGAATGAGGGTCAAGGCAGTGGGATCCAAAGAGGTTAGTGCTAAGAGCTTACCCAATGTCACACGACTGGTTGGTGGTGAAGCCAGGAGTAAATTCTGTGACTGTTTTGCTACACCATGTCACATGCTTTGTTTCTGAAAGATAAGATTTTGAGAGGAAGAAAAAGTCGTTCAATAAAAATTCTAACATAAACATGCTTAGGTAGTGAACATGTAGCCATGACTAGAGCTATCCTTTCAGGAAACTAGAAGTGCTCACCTTGTCTTATTTGCTTCCTCTTGACTGAGGCTGACGTTACTTTTCCCTTTCACAAACAGAGGTGCAAATGTTCCCGAAGACAGGGTTCAAGGGATGACTCCAAATTATGTCTGGTGCATTTTGAGAAAGCTGACAGAACCTTGTCAGCACCCTGACCAGAGCAATTACCCAGCGTTGCTAAAGTTGCCGCTGTTTTACCAGGCTCTCTAACTCCTGTAAAAGCTCCCATGAAGCTGCTGGGAGGCCTCTATATGGTTGGGATCAGGAGAAGGGTTCTATATGGCAGAGTCACTAGGAGGAGGCACAAGATGGGGCTGTCTCATGCTATGCCAAGTGAGCAGTGATAATCATGACCATTTAATGACCATCTACCAGCTTCTGGTAGTTTTCTTGGGAGAGAGGGGAAGAAACTTGCAAACCCATGTGCTAGAGGCAGAGAGGAGACGGCAAGTCCCTGGGGCAGACCTGGGAAGATAGCCAGTCTTTGAACTGCAGTAACTTAGTTTACCAGTTACCATTATTATAAGAATAATACATATTCTTTGGAGAAATATTGGAAACCATAAAAAATATGAAAAAGAAAGTATTTTCATGAATAAGAGACATTCTGTTAGGATTTTAGAAAATGCTGTATCTTTTCAGTTTTCTTGCTCTGTGAACATGTTTTTTTGTTGTTTTTGGTTTTCTTGACAGGATGGGACAATGCACTTTTTCACTTACTAATGTTGGGTAAACATTTTCCCACACTATTAAAATTATCCTACAATAACATGTTTAATGCCTGCAGAGTGTTCTAGGACAGGGGGAATGAGAGCACAACTGCCTAACTAGCCTGGGGTCAAATTCCAGCTCTGCCATCTCCTGACCAAGTGAAAATTCCTCCACTCCATGGAGAGAACAAAAGGCCCTCCTCTTAGGTGTGTTGGGACAAATATATGAGAAAGGATAATTTGAGAGGAAGAAAAGTCTGTGACTGTTTTGCTACACCATGTCACATGCTTTGTTTCTGAAAGATAAGATTTTGAGAGGAAGAAAAAGTCGTTCAATAAAAATTCTAACATAAACATGCTTAGGTAGTGAACATGTAGCCATGACTAGAGCTATCCTTTCAGGAAACTAGAAGTGCTCACCTTGTCTTATTTGCTTCCTCTTGACTGAGGCTGACGTTACTTTTCCCTTTCACAAACAGAGGTGCAAATGTTCCCGAAGACAGGGTTCAAGGGATGACTCCAAATTATGTCTGGTGCATTTTGAGAAAGCTGACAGAACCTTGTCAGCACCCTGACCAGAGCAATTACCCAGCGTTGCTAAAGTTGCCGCTGTTTTACTAGGCTCTCTAACTCCTGTAAAAGCTCCCATGAAGCTGCTGGGAGGCCTCTATATGGTTGGGATCAGGAGAAGGGTTCTATATGGCAGAGTCACTAGGAGGAGGCACAAGATGGGGCTGTCTCATGCTATGCCAAGTGAGCAGTGATAATCATGACCATTTAATGACCATCTACCAGCTTCTGGTAGTTTTCTTGGGAGAGAGGGGAAGAAACTTGCAAACCCATGTGCTAGAGGCAGAGAGGAGACGGCAAGTCCCTGGGGCAGACCTGGGAAGATAGCCAGTCTTTGAACTGCAGTAACTTAGTTTACCAGTTACCATTATTATAAGAATAATACATATTCTTTGGAGAAATATTGGAAACCATAAAAAATATGAAAAAGAAAGTATTTTCATGAATAAGAGACATTCTGTTAGGATTTTAGAAAATGCTGTATCTTTTCAGTTTTCTTGCTCTGTGAACATGTTTTTTTGTTGTTTTTGGTTTTCTTGACAGGATGGGACAATGCACTTTTTCACTTACTAATGTTGGGTAAACATTTTCCCACACTATTAAAATTATCCTACAATAACATGTTTAATGCCTGCAGAGTGTTCTAGGACAGGGGGAATGAGAGCACAACTGCCTAACTAGCCTGGGGTCAAATTCCAGCTCTGCCATCTCCTGACCAAGTGAAAATTCCTCCACTCCATGGAGAGAACAAAAGGCCCTCCTCTTAGGTGTGTTGGGACAAATATATGAGAAAGGGAATTGAAAGCCCTTACCACAGTGCTGCATATATGTCAACTAACTCTCATCATTTCTGGAACTTACCAATTCCCTGTTCTCCAACATTTGGGTTTTTCAGGCTTTCACTATTATAAATAAGATGTAATGAACACTATTACATACACATCTTTGTGGTCCTTCATACTTATACGAGAAATTATGATGAGAAATTATAGGATCAAAAAAGTATATAAAATTTGCATGCATTTGATACACATTGTCAAGGTATTCTTCAGCAGATGTGTATACTTAATTTGATGGCTCCTTGAAAGAGTTGGCTATGCAATCAGGAACTGATGATGTGTACAAGTAGAGAAGCAAGAAGCAACTAGCATTTGTAGTTTGAACCTAGCAGGTGATACCTACTAAGTCCTGGGTAGGCCTGCTGGCCTCTCCTCTTCCACCTTGAGCCAGCTCCAGGGTCTGCCACAGGAAGGAGCCTGAAAGAACGTGATAGGCGGAGGGATGGGATAGGGGGGCATGGGATATACTTATGGCTAACCTGGAGTTATACATATCTGTAAACAACGAAACTCTGCAAAAGCAATAAAGCAAAATAAAGAAAACTTGTGATTGTGAAAAAAAAAAAAAATGTGATAGGCCCTGAATGGCACTGGAGTGAAGTAGACAGAAGAGATTAGGAGATAGTGACAAAAGTCTTAGCAGATTAATAAGAACAAATCCCAGATTTGCTTCTTTGGATTACTTTAGTGTGTTATCACTATTTCCAAGTACTAATTATTCAATTTTAAATATTACTTCCAAATTGCTATTAACTCATATCTACAGCACACATAGAATTTGGGGCAATGTGAAATATACTGAATTTTCATACTGCAATGATCCTTTATTCTGAGATTATGTTCTTTTTACTTTTCTCTTTCAAAAGTTTTTTTAAGGTTTTAAAAATAACATTTAAATTAACATTTATGCTGCATGCAAGATGAACAGAAATCTCTGAGTCACACATTAGCAAAACACTGTGAGACTGCAACACAGTCTCTGGAGGTGACAAGTTGTAAGTGACAGAGAATTGGGGGGTCATGGGTATCACAAGGCATCACAGGATTCCCAAGTCGTCTTAATACTTACAGGAATTGCTTACTTTATTATTAAATGTCGATCCTCTGGGGAAAGAAAATTCACTACAACAAACACCTCCTCAGAGTTGCAAAATACATATTTCAGACATTAAAAACACAAAATCAGAGTCAATCTAGGACAAAAGGAGAAGTAAAATAACCCAGACACCAAGATTTATCCTTGTAAGCAGAAGAAATTTGCTGAAGGCTTTTTTTTATTAAGCAATTATTTGGTTAAAGACACCCAAGAAAGGAAAACCAATGCCTAAATTCATAATACAAGCACATGGAGACCTAAAATAAACTCTTTAACATCCACCAAAAATCTCATATAAAAAGAATCACAAAAAAAAATGTCATTAGTCACATTTAGGGACAATACAAATCAACCAAGTGTCAAATTCTACATAGACATAGAATACAGCAGGTATATGTGAACTGGGTAGAAGCTGTTTGAATATATTTATATGAGCAAGGGTTCTTTTCCTCCAGATTCTAAATCTACAGAGTTAAAATAGAAAAGCATAAATATTTTTGTTGTTTGAACCAGAGAAATCTTTAGATTTGAGATGCTTAAATCACAGAAAATCTTTAAAACTATTCTTCCCAAACACTTTCTCTGGGACTGGGAAACAGAACAGTTCTGCAAAGTAAATCTATAAATATTCTGGTAGAATTTTCTGAGGGTTTACAAAAATGTGATAGGCCCTGAATGGCACTGGAGTGAAGTAGACAGAAGAGATTAGGAGATAGTGACAAAAGTCTTAGCAGATTAATAAAAACAAATCCCAGATTTGCTTCTTTGGATTACTTTAGTGTGTTATCACTATTTCCAAGTACTAATTATTCAATTTTAAATATTACTTCCAAATTGCTATTAACTCATATCTACAGCACACATAGAATTTGGGGCAATGTGAAATATACTGAATTTTCATACTGCAATGATCCTTTATTCTGAGATTATGTTCTTTTTACTTTTTCTCTTTCAAAAGTTTTTTTAAGGTTTTAAAAATAACATTTAAATTAACATTTATGCTGCATGCAAGATGAACAGAAATCTCTGAGTCACACATTAGCAAAACACTGTGAGACTGCAACACAGTCTCTGGAGGTGACAAGTTGTAAGTGACAGAGAATTGGGGGGTCATGGGTATCACAAGGCATCACAGGATTCCCAAGTCGTCTTAATACTTACAGGAATTGCTTACTTTATTATTAAATGTCGATCCTCTGGGGAAAGAAAATTCACTACAACAAACACCTCCTCAGAGTTGCAAAATACATATTTCAGACATTAAAAACACAAAATCAGAGTCAATCTAGGACAAAAGGAGAAGTAAAATAACCCAGACACCAAGATTTATCCTTGTAAGCAGAAGAAATTTGCTGAAGGCTTTTTTTTATTAAGCAATTATTTGGTTAAAGACACCCAAGAAAGGAAAACCAATGCCTAAATTCATAATACAAGCACATGGAGACCTAAAATAAACTCTTTAACATCCACCAAAAATCTCATATAAAAAGAATCACAAAAAAAAATGTCATTAGTCACATTTAGGGACAATACAAATCAACCAAGTGTCAAATTCTACATAGACATAGAATACAGCAGGTATATGTGAACTGGGTAGAAGCTGTTTGAATATATTTATATGAGCAAGGGTTCTTTTCCTCCAGATTCTAAATCTACAGAGTTAAAATAGAAAAGCATAAATATTTTTGTTGTTTGAACCAGAGAAATCTTTAGATTTGAGATGCTTAAATCACAGAAAATCTTTAAAACTATTCTTCCCAAACACTTTCTCTGGGACTGGGAAACAGAACAGTTCTGCAAAGTAAATCTATAAATATTCTGGTAGAATTTTCTGAGTGTTTACATGGGACATACTTTTGGAAGGTCTTAATAGTTTGTCAGTTTTGAGAGTGGCCAGTAGTCTTTTATGGGTATGTGTCACATCATAAATTATTAATTGGATTTTCAGCAAATACCAAAGCAATTGAGAGGGGCACAGACATGACAGTTTTTTTTTTTTTTTTAAAGGACCATGATAATTCTTTCAACCAAAATGCCTAACCTCCAACACACTGTCAGAGCTCGCATTCAAAAGGAAAAACTCAAAACAAGCCTCATCCAAACCTTCCCCATCACTTGTTTCAAAGAAATTGTCAAGAATTTACATGACTAAATTCATTTCATGTGAATAAATGACATGAGCTTAGAGCAGTTCACATTTGTAACCAGCGCTTTGCTTTCTGCTGACTTTAGCATGGAGTTGATTCTCTGAATAAAAAAGGTTTGTGTTATCAATTCAGTGAATTAACATTAATCACTAATCATCTAGTTAAGTTCCAATTATACGTATCTAGGCTTGCATAATTTAAATTGTAACCCAATTAATAGTTTGTAAATTTAAATTATAATTTGTAATTTAATTGCAAAGAATCACAGGACCATGAGAATCATTAGACCAAGAACCATGAATGACAATACCACTATCTTTTAATAGCATTATCAACACTAAAGATACTATTTCTGAAAGCAGAATGCTCTATCCTATTAACTTAGACACTGTGACAAGAAATTTTGATATATGTATATACGTATGTCACATTTTTCAGATATTTACACTTTTTTGAAAGTCGGGGGGGTATTTTTCAGGCACCAATCTTACAAAAAAATCTCACAGTTTTTTAAAAATATTAAATTCAAGTACATCAATAAATGAGAAAACAGCAAAATATTATAGTTAAAATTGTCAATGTTACACCAACAATTGTAAATTATAATGATTTCAGGTTCTTAGTAAAAGCATGTGTGGAAAAGCTGGAATTTCAAGTCAAATCCCATCACAATAACCTTCATTGCAGTAAGTAGTTGACTCTAAAGAAATGGTTTCCAAGGTCTGGCAGACATTAGAAGTGTTTCTCATTCTCATTGCCACAACATTTACAGTTTTAAATAATTTGCCACAATGAGTGTTTTCATAAAAGCAATTATTCAAGAGTTCTTTCTCATACAACAGTCACTTCTTATAATGAAAATAATGCAACGTTTGATTTTGTGACACAGTATTAAGTGACAGAAACCTCAATTCTAGGTAACCAGAAAAATGGAAACACAAGTTATAACTGAAACCAATTTCTTTACTGCTTTTTACATTGAAAAAGAGTGCACTGGCAGACCTTAACTACATCTACAAATTTGACTGATTTGTGCACAAACAGCCCATTTTGAATCTATTTCGAGCCAAATACGCTACAATACAGAGAGGTGCACAGCACAGTGTCAACTGGAGATGTTTACTTCATAATTTAAATATAGCAGCTACCTGCTACAACAATAACACACAAGTGGCCATGAACTCATTAAGGATAAAATACTTGGCTTATGAATCTCTAGAGCTTAGAACATACTAGACACATATTAAATGTGAAATGATGGACTTTTAGGAACATTTTTCCTCATGTAAGTTCTTCTTTTCCCTGAGTCTTATATAGTTTATGGAGCATGAGGAAACAAACAAGTCAAAAAAATAAAGAGGCAATCATATAAGAGCACAATTAAAGATTCCTTTCTCTAAACCTATTCTCTGAGTTCCAGTGAAGGACAGTATAGTCCCCGCCATGGAAACTACTCACTGTGAGGGAGTTGGGCTCAGACTATGGAATGAACCCATAAGAAAATGGGGGGTGGAGTGCACTGAATAATGAAAGCTTAGGTTTATTTTTCTCCAAAGCAATCAACCATATGATGGAAGTCGAGCCTCTTTTTTTGCTTGTTTCCTCTTAAATAGGATATATTTGTAGACAAAAACTCTAAGGTTTCAGGAAATTCAACTACCTTTTTGAGATTTACTGGGACCTATTTAGGCCAGTATTGCTGAATGACCTAATTAGTATTTGATAGGCTTAAATGAATCCATATTTTAAAAAAAAAATATTGCTGCACTCCAAAGAATTAATTCAGTAATCATTTTGCTGAAGTTTTGCATTTAGACTAAATTGATACTATAATTTTAGTGTTAGGAAGGACTTTATAAATATTTCTCTGAAGAAATTTTTCTAATTATGGCTTCATTTAAAAAAAAATCATTCATTATTTCAGCATAATAATCTTTACTTTTGGTGGGGAAAAATCAATCATAGCAATAATGTCTCTAATTAGTTCAGTCAGTTCTGTAATTGAACCAGTAACTTCCTGAAGGACTGGCTCATATGACTTGGTATTTCAGGAGACTACGAAAAAAATCATTTTTGGAATATTCTATTTAATGTAAAAGAATTGACTATAAGAGGATTAACATGAATATAAATGAAAATTTCAGATTTATAGCCAAAATGTACAGTATTTAGTTAGAGATGTCTAATTGTTCATAATTACGATTAAGAGGGATACTGGAAATCCAAGTAAACATATATCAGATAAGCAGTGGGATGTAAGCGTGTTTTTTTTTTTTAGTGCTGAATATCAATAAACAGTAGCATTAAAGGGACTGTGTACTTTCCACCATTTTGAAGTATTACTATGTTGTTTCTGTAAACTTTCCAGAGAAAGTACTTAATTATTCTCTGTTCACAAACCAAAGGCTTATGATTGATTTAAGTATTTTTTTTAAGCCACATAAGGTAATTTGTGATTTTCTACAATTTCTAAACAGTCTCATTTCCTGAATATTAACACATGTAATCTAACTTGATTAAAATGCATGCATATTATAGTTCATATCCATTTTCTCCCAAGCAGAAATTATAGGGCATTCAGGTATGATTTTTAGAATTTATCACTCCATTCTGCTGTGCTTTCCCAAAAAAACCATATGATGGAAGTCGAGCCTCTTTTTTTGCTTGTTTCCTCTTAAATAGGATATATTTGTAGACAAAAACTCTAAGGTTTCAGGAAATTCAACTACCTTTTTGAGATTTACTGGGACCTATTTAGGCCAGTATTGCTGAATGACCTAATTAGTATTTGATAGGCTTAAATGAATCCATATTTTAAAAAAAAAATATTGCTGCACTCCAAAGAATTAATTCAGTAATCATTTTGCTGAAGTTTTGCATTTAGACTAAATTGATACTATAATTTTAGTGTTAGGAAGGACTTTATAAATATTTCTCTGAAGAAATTTTTCTAATTATGGCTTCATTTAAAAAAAAATCATTCATTATTTCAGCATAATAATCTTTACTTTTGGTGGGGAAAAATCAATCATAGCAATAATGTCTCTAATTAGTTCAGTCAGTTCTGTAATTGAACCAGTAACTTCCTGAAGGACTGGCTCATATGACTTGGTATTTCAGGAGACTACGAAAAAAATCATTTTTGGAATATTCTATTTAATGTAAAAGAATTGACTATAAGAGGATTAACATGAATATAAATGAAAATTTCAGATTTATAGCCAAAATGTACAGTATTTAGTTAGAGATGTCTAATTGTTCATAATTACGATTAAGAGGGATACTGGAAATCCAAGTAAACATATATCAGATAAGCAGTGGGATGTAAGCGTGTTTTTTTTTTTTAGTGCTGAATATCAATAAACAGTAGCATTAAAGGGACTGTGTACTTTCCACCATTTTGAAGTATTACTATGTTGTTTCTGTAAACTTTCCAGAGAAAGTACTTAATTATTCTCTGTTCACAAACCAAAGGCTTATGATTGATTTAAGTATTTTTTTTAAGCCACATAAGGTAATTTGTGATTTTCTACAATTTCTAAACAGTCTCATTTCCTGAATATTAACACATGTAATCTAACTTGATTAAAAATGCATGCATATTATAGTTCATATCCATTTTCTCCCAAGCAGAAATTATAGGGCATTCAGGTATGATTTTTAGAATTTATCACTCAAACATTCTGCTGTGCTAATTTCACTATAAAAACATTTCAGGAAATGAGTATTTATTATAAGCATTTGTGGAAGATTAACAATAATTTTTCATATACTCTAGAGCTACATCATCCAATATGGTAACCATTAGCCATATCTGGCTATTGAAACACTTGAAATGTGACCACTGCAACTTGAAGAACTGAATTTTAAATCTAAGTTAAGAATTCAATTGTTTTAGTTACTAGAAAACTTTTAAGTATGTTTGGACAACTTAGTAATGAATCTCCTTTTCTTTTGCAAAGTTTATGAAACTATAATAAGTCAAGTGTTACTGTTGAACACTCCATTTCCAAATTAATGTGAACTGACAATTTAAAATACAAACCAGATTTCAAAGACTTTATAGTAAAAAAAAGTAAAATTCTCATTAATAATTTTATATTGATTATTTAAGTACCTTGTATTATATTTCTCTTGGAGAGCACTGAACTGGAACTCTATGAAAATTGCTAATTTCTGCAAGTCATATCTTAAATTTTTAAATGTCATTCATTTAATCAAAAAAATTATCATTATGAAAAAGAAATCAGAGTTAAAATTTGTCTAGTAAAAACTGGCCTAATTGCCCTCTCTACACTGCCTCCCTTCTCTGAATTGCAGAGCCCTTGCTAGCACCAACTGCAGAATGCAAAAATCATAGGTAGTGAAATATGCAGACAACATGGATGAGAGCACAGATCAGGGTGCAATCAAATCAAACTGCTCACTCACTACAAGTTCTCTTTTCTTGTCCTGCAGTTATTTCCAGACCTATGTGTCCCTAATTTCAAAATTAACCTTCCAACTTCCTCCCACATTCTGCTGTGCTATGGCTTCTGGTAGAGAATAATAAGCAATGACTTGGCCAAGCAATGTGCTTGATCATGTATTAATACTAGACTCTGTCCAGGCCCGAGAACTTTCATCCTTCAGAGTAGAGAGCTTCCTCTGGGAGAAGGGCTCAAATCCCAGAAGTTTGAACACTGCCACCCGGTACTTCTTGGACATGATGTTGTACAGAATGGGGTTGATTGCAGCGCTGAGGTAGAAGAGGACGAAGGAGACAAGGTTGCAGTACTGGCTGATCTGAGCGATCTCCACAGAGCCAGGTTCAAAGGATTTGGAAAATAAATATCGTCCTACATGGAAGGGCAGCCAGCAGAGGATGAAAGCAAAAACCACCACAGCTGAAAGGATAGTGAGAAAGAGAATGTCAGTTCAAGAAATGTTATAGCCTAGTCTGGAATTATACATGCTTGTAAACAACAAAACTCTGTAAAAGCAAAACAACAACAACAACAACAACAAATATATAAATATATATAAATGTCATAACAAATCACAGTGTATTTTGAAAACCTGGTTTTGTTTTGATTATGTGTGGTATAGCCATTGAATTTAGAGAAATAGCATGTTCTGCTCTTCCCCATTCCTGTATTTTAACCAAGACTGAGTTAAAATAACCAAGATTAACTCAACCATTGTTACTGAGCTTCCCAGTCATTTCTATTTAACGACTATTTGAGTGATTTTTGTGCTTGAGTTGGCATACTGACTCAAGTAACCTGACCATCTCTTCACGATAGTCTTCTATATGTGTTAGATCAAACCCACAAGAGACAATGCAGTTGTACTCAACCATAGTTATGGATTGGTGTTTCCTGGGGCACAGATTCCTTGAATATAATACAGACTAATGACAATAAAATCACTAGGGGAGAGACCAGGATACCTGTTTTCTTTTTTCTTTTTAAAATTTCTTTTTAAAGTTTCATAGAAGACTGAACATGCAGTCAGGATGGAGAACCATACAGATGAATGAGACTTTTCCACCTAAAATAGATATAAGTCAGGTATAAAAGGCCATAAAACCAACTAGCATTAATTATCATGTGCCCAAATCTTAATTTGGCCTATGTAAGGTAGCTTTTTCAAGACCTTTGTATCTTAAGGTTAAGTTTTTAAAAGTCAGAGGGAAAATAACAGAAAAAAAAATCTTAGTCCTTGTACACCTTCAGGGAACCATTCAGATGATTGATTCCTTTCTAATTGTCAAGGCAAAACAAAGTTAGCATTGATGTTGAGACACCAGTGAGGATAATTAACAGCTTAAAAAATAAAATGAGAGGCAATTATTAAATGTGTTCTCAAAACTAAGTTGCATAGTAGCAACTGACAGCCCCAGCAGCAACATGAATATTAAGGAGCCTTAGTAGGTTTACCATCTATTAATCATAAAATCACTGGTTTTAAAAAATGGACGTTCTTTGAATAAGCTCTATCACATTAACATACAGGTTTTCAGGAATTGTAAAATTACAATACAAAAATCATTCCAGAATGATTTCTAAGAAGCACTAAATATGCAGATAGGTACAAAATGTTCACGACAGTGTCCAAATAATAAAATGCGAAGATTCTGGTTTTGAATAAAAAGCAAGTAGAATTATAATTTTGCTTGGATATGAACACATTTTGTATTACTTGTACCAAACCCCTAGAGTTACAGAAGCTGTGTTTATCAAACAATGATTCCCTACACACCCCAGTCTGGCACTGCACCCAGATGATCTCTGAAGGCTCACTTGGGGAGGGATAGTAAGTCCTATCAGCTTTCAGGCTTTCTCCTTTTCTCATGCTGGAAGCCTGCCTATCCTAGTTTGTCTAGCCTATCCTACTTGGAGAGACAGGTTAAGTATAGACCCCAACACTGGTTTGTCACTGACTTCCTTACAAAGCCATATATACAGCCTCAGGGTAAACAGACGTGATGAGTTATGGGGGGCTGGGATGCAAGTCTGAAAGCAAGTCACAATGTTGAAAGAAAAATGAATCTTCTCTGACAGAATTGTCCAAAATGATCACACTTTTGGTTATATTTGCCAATGAATACTTTCTATAGTCAATGTCTGATTTGTTTTCACCCCCAACACCTGCTTTTCTTAATGCAAGTTAGATATCGACATATGAAGGCAGGAAGTATAATGTCACCTTTAACGCCTTAAGACCACCATAGATTCTTTAATGAAAAATCGCAGTTTTGAAGCAAAGTTTCTGGGTTAATATAAAACACATTTTAGAGAAATACAAAAGTGAGGCAGTTTCCCCATGAAAGACAGAAAGGAGACCAGGAGAAATATACACCAAGCTCAAACAGAAAGAGACCAAAAGAGCAAGTCAAAGAGGCAGGAGGAAGGAAGGAAAAAGGAAAGGAGAGAGGAAAACACAGATATATAGAAAGACAGAAAAATTATGGAAGAACAAAAACAAACAAACAAAAAACAGACACAGGACAGAGAAACTAGAGAGCAAAGAGACGGCTTAAGACCTGAAACAGAATACTTGAGGATTTACAGGGCAACAGAGAGACCTAGAGAACCAGGAGAGGTAGACTCAGGGAGAAGGGGAAAGGCACAGGGGGAGAACTCGAGGGCTCATGGCGACCCACCCAGCATCTTCACGGTTTGTTTGTGGTTCTGGTCCCTGAGCGAGGTGCCCACCGCCGCTTCGCCGTGCCTTCTCCTTCTCCACAGCTTCCTGCCGATGAGGCTGTAGAGCACAGTGAGGCAGAACACAGGCAGGAAGAAGAAGACGCTGGATACCCACACCATGACCGTGAGCAGCCCGGAGCGCACGGCGAACTCCGTGGCGCGGCACTCGTTGGTGTCCCGCGGGTCGGTGCCGTTCTCATGCTCCACCCCGACCAGCACGAAGAGGGGCCCGGCGCTGCAGAAAGCCACGGCCCAGATGACCAGGATGACCAGCTTCACCCGGCCCTTGGTGACCACCACCTTGGCCCGCAGCGGGAAGCAGATGGCGAAGTAGCGCTCGACGCTCAGCGCGGTGATGGTGAGCACCGTGGCGTAGGTGCAGCTCTCGCTGACGAACTGGAAGAGTTTGCAGAGCAGGTCGCCCAAGTTCCAGGGCCGGTAGTGCCAGAGGCGCACGAGGTCGAGGGGCATGCAGAGGAAGATGAGCAGGTCGGAGAAGGCCATGCTGGACAGGTAGAGGTTGGTGGTGGTGCGCAGCTCGCGGAAACGCGACACCACCAGCATGGTGAGCAGGTTGCCCGCGATGCCCACCACGAAGAGCGCCACGCAGGTGGCTGTGACGCCCGCCAGCAGGGGCGCGGGAAGAGCGGCAGCAGCTCGTCTGCCATCAGCGTGCAGGGAATATAAAACACATTTTAGAGAAATACAAAAGTGAGGCAGTTTCCCCATGAAAGACAGAAAGGAGACCAGGAGAAATATACACCAAGCTCAAACAGAAAGAGACCAAAAGAGCAAGTCAAAGAGGCAGGAGGAAGGAAGGAAAAAGGAAAGGAGAGAGGAAAACACAGATATATAGAAAGACAGAAAAATTATGGAAGAACAAAAACAAACAAACAAAAAACAGACACAGGACAGAGAAACTAGAGAGCAAAGAGACGGCTTAAGACCTGAAACAGAATACTTGAGGATTTACAGGGCAACAGAGAGACCTAGAGAACCAGGAGAGGTAGACTCAGGGAGAAGGGGAAAGGCACAGGGGGAGAACTCGAGGGCTCATGGCGACCCACCCAGCATCTTCACGGTTTGTTTGTGGTTCTGGTCCCTGAGCGAGGTGCCCACCGCCGCTTCGCCGTGCCTTCTCCTTCTCCACAGCTTCCTGCCGATGAGGCTGTAGAGCACAGTGAGGCAGAACACAGGCAGGAAGAAGAAGACGCTGGATACCCACACCATGACCGTGAGCAGCCCGGAGCGCACGGCGAACTCCGTGGCGCGGCACTCGTTGGTGTCCCGCGGGTCGGTGCCGTTCTCATGCTCCACCCCGACCAGCACGAAGAGGGGCCCGGCGCTGCAGAAAGCCACGGCCCAGATGACCAGGATGACCAGCTTCACCCGGCCCTTGGTGACCACCACCTTGGCCCGCAGCGGGAAGCAGATGGCGAAGTAGCGCTCGACGCTCAGCGCGGTGATGGTGAGCACCGTGGCGTAGGTGCAGCTCTCGCTGACGAACTGGAAGAGTTTGCAGAGCAGGTCGCCCAAGTTCCAGGGCCGGTAGTGCCAGAGGCGCACGAGGTCGAGGGGCATGCAGAGGAAGATGAGCAGGTCGGAGAAGGCCATGCTGGACAGGTAGAGGTTGGTGGTGGTGCGCAGCTCGCGGAAACGCGACACCACCAGCATGGTGAGCAGGTTGCCCGCGATGCCCACCACGAAGAGCGCCACGCAGGTGGCTGTGACGCCCGCCAGCAGGGGCGCGGGGAAGAGCGGCAGCAGCTCGTCTGCCATCGAGTCGTTGTCAGGGGGAGCGTCCCAGCCCAGGTCTGGCAGCGTGAAGTTGGGCCCCGGCGTCGCATTCCACATGCTGCCGGTTCTGCTCAACCGGCTCTGGGAGGCGACTGCGCTGAGACGCTGGATCCGGATGGTCCCGGAGAAGGTCTCCTTAGGCGCAAGAGAGCGAGCGAGGAGCGCTCTCAGAGAGGATGCTTGGAAAGGAGAGAGAGAGGAGAGACAGTAGCCGAGAGAGAAGGTGAGATTGAGAGATCGAGTCGGGGAGGATGGGGAGGGAGGGAGCCGGGAAAATGCACACACAGACACACACACACAGACACACACACACACACACACCGGCGGTAAGATGGACACAGTGACCCACAGCTCTTTCTGCCACCTTCCCTCTACCTCCATTCTCTCCCCCAAAGTCCCTCTCTCCCAACCCAGCCTCCAGCCGGACTCCGCACAAGTACCTGTCACTGGGGCAGCTTCGCCAACCCTGCTTTGAGCTGTATCTCGCGTTTCCCAAAGCCTGGCAGAGCGGAGACTCGGCACTGAGAACCTGGAGCGCGGAGAGCTCTCTCCCTAACCTTGGGCACTGCCTGGCTCGCGAGGCCCCAAATGCAGAACACACCCGCGGATGGGGATGGGGGGCGGGGACAGCGGAGAGAACACCTTCAGTTCTCCCGGCTTGAGTTCTCCATCAGCCAGGGGTAGAGGTAGCTACAGAGATGAGTGGCACACCCCCAAGGGATGGCGAAGTAGCGCTCGACGCTCAGCGCGGTGATGGTGAGCACCGTGGCGTAGGTGCAGCTCTCGCTGACGAACTGGAAGAGTTTGCAGAGCAGGTCGCCCAAGTTCCAGGGCCGGTAGTGCCAGAGGCGCACGAGGTCGAGGGGCATGCAGAGGAAGATGAGCAGGTCGGAGAAGGCCATGCTGGACAGGTAGAGGTTGGTGGTGGTGCGCAGCTCGCGGAAACGCGACACCACCAGCATGGTGAGCAGGTTGCCCGCGATGCCCACCACGAAGAGCGCCACGCAGGTGGCTGTGACGCCCGCCAGCAGGGGCGCGGGGAAGAGCGGCAGCAGCTCGTCTGCCATCGAGTCGTTGTCAGGGGGAGCGTCCCAGCCCAGGTCTGGCAGCGTGAAGTTGGGCCCCGGCGTCGCATTCCACATGCTGCCGGTTCTGCTCAACCGGCTCTGGGAGGCGACTGCGCTGAGACGCTGGATCCGGATGGTCCCGGAGAAGGTCTCCTTAGGCGCAAGAGAGCGAGCGAGGAGCGCTCTCAGAGAGGATGCTTGGAAAGGAGAGAGAGAGGAGAGACAGTAGCCGAGAGAGAAGGTGAGATTGAGAGATCGAGTCGGGGAGGATGGGGAGGGAGGGAGCCGGGAAAATGCACACACAGACACACACACACAGACACACACACACACACACACCGGCGGTAAGATGGACACAGTGACCCACAGCTCTTTCTGCCCCCTTCCCCGTCCCTCCATTCGCTCCCCCAAAGGCCCTCTCTCCCAACCCAGCCTCCAGCCGGACTCCGCACAAGTACCTGTCACTGGGGCAGCTTCGCCAACCCTGCTTTGAGCTGTATCTCGCGTTTCCCAAAGCCTGGCAGAGCGGAGACTCGGCACTGAGAACCTGGAGCGCGGAGAGCTCTCTCCCTAACCTTGGGCACTGCCTGGCTCGCGAGGCCCCAAATGCAGAACACACCCGCGGATGGGGATGGGGGGCGGGGACAGCGGAGAGAACACCGTCAGTTCTCCCGGCTTGAGTTCTCCATCAGCCAGGGGTAGAGGTAGCTACAGAGATGAGGGGAGAAGTAAGAGCTCAAAACTGAGCTTTTGGGAAAGGAAGGTAGGGAGTGTTCCGACGGGAGAGGAGACCGTGCGCGCCCGGGAAGAGCCTCACACAGTCCTAGAACCTTACCATCGTGTTAACGAGAAGAAGCAGGCTCAGAGACGTGCGGCCACTTGTCCAAGGTCACACAGCGACGTGGGGAGCTCGGCACTCGACGTGAATTTCCCATCTGGTGAACTTCTGAGAACAAAAAAGCAAGATGTATGAACAAATTCTGTTCTGAATTTTAGCCCTTTGTACTGTCCCAACTCGGCGGTGTACGGGATCTGCTGTGTAGGAGATTACTTTTGCTGCAGCAAACCTCGGAAGAGGAGGAAAGGCTAAGCGGAGTGCTAGCCTGGTGGAGGTGGGGAGCTGGTAAAGGGAGAGTAGCGGAGGCTGTAAGCTTGGCATGTCCGTTGTCGTCATCGTCGGGGTGAAGAGTAAACGTTTTTGGAGACACGGAAGAGAGAGATCAGCCTTTGGGTGACTGTGTTCATAGGGCAAGTCATCCACCTTTTTGTTTCAAATTTCAAGGATGTTGTGAAGACCACTGGGAATGGATGTCAAGAGTGTTGGGGACAGAGTAGGCGCTCAATACATAAATATAGGCAGCGTTGCTGATAGTGCTATTGAGGGACAGTGGGAATGGGTTGGAGGCTGCCCCTATGCTCGCCAGGTGACTCTCTCTCTCGGACCCGGCCACTGCGAACTCTGCCCAGAGCCAGCAATCCACAACCGAAGGAGCGAGGTTGGTGGCTACCCTCTAACTTACCAACCCCCCCGGGCCTCTTCCAGCGGGCCAGCCTAGGGGCACCCCGGGAGCGTGTTCAGCACCGTGGCCAGCGACCGGCCCCTCCTACCTCGCTGCAGAGCTCACCTCACCAAGGTCCGCCGGCCCCCACCGTTTGCAATTTTGGCCTCGGTGCCTCAGCACAGCTCTAGGAGAGAGCCGGGAGATTCCTCCCAACACAGACTCCTATTAAGTGACTGCGCTGACCGCATCTATTCACGCTCCTTTACCTGTAGTGTAAATTCACTGTGTACGAGAGGGGGCTTTCCTGAAGTATTTTAGTGTGTGTTTACTGTACGTGCCTTTGGCATGGTTTATATCACCTCTGCCAGCCAAACTGTTAACACTTTAAAATCCACAGAAACTTGAGGTTGGATGTATGCACACGTGCATGAAAGATTCCACAGAGAGAGACTGCATGAAGTTGAGTACAGGCAACTTACTGGAAAATGCTACATAGGTTACTGGTGCTGTGTTACAGAGGTTGGACAAAAACCTATCTCACCTACTGCTTTAGAGAAAGATTAGGGACTTCCTTGCCCCGGTTGTTAAGATTCTGCCTGCCAATGCAGAGGACTTGGGTTCAATCCCCGGTCCAGGAGCTAGGATCCCATATGTTAGGCGGCAGCTACTGAAGGTCCCCGCCCCTCGAGAGTCCCTGCTCTTCAAGAGAAGCCACCAAAACGAGAGGCCTTTGTACCACAACTAGATTTGACCTTAACACTGCCCACCCTACATTATCGGGTTTCCCAAGTGGTGCTAGCAGTAAAGAACCCACCTGCCAAGGCAAGAGATGTAAGAGATGTGGGTTTGATCCCTGGTTTGGGAAGATCCCCTGGAGGAGGGCATGGCAACCCACTCCAATATTCTTGCCTGGAGAATCCCATGGACAGAGAAGCCTGGAGGGCCACAGTCCATGGGGTTGCAAAGAGCCACACACTAGCGAAGTGACAGCACACACTCTACATTATCAGTAGTTTTAACTGTGCAGACAAACCTCTAGGGGGAGAAAAACAGAGTGGGATAAATAAAAAATACCACAGGAAGCTATTGCCTAAGAACAACAATCAGGAGAAGATTGTGGGTCATATTTCTAATCTACTCAGTATTAAAGCAATAGGTGATAAATGGGAAAAATCATCCTAAAAATTCATTATGACAAAAATTTGGCATATTGGCTAAAATAGCCAGATTTTAACTGCATTCAATTATTTTATAAAATAAAGACAAATCTGTATTGCATGATGAAGAAAAAAATGGGATACTGTTGAAATTGATTCATTCATTTACAACATATAATATTATAAAAATACATAAAACTGTCTAAGAGTAGGTGTTAGGCACTGGGTATAAAAAATAAATAAAAGTCAAAAAGGTCCTGTATTTATAGATTTACAGTATGGAGAGAAAAGTACAGTTACATAAACAGTTTGAGCAGAGTTTGATATGTGGACTTAAAGAGGCAAGTACAATGAACGCTGCTGAAATATGGAGTAACAGTGAACTGCATAGAAGTTTTAGGGAAGGTTTCTCAGGAAGTACCAGTTGAGCTGGATCTTCAAATCTGAGTTCCAGTAGGTGAAGCAGAACATGCTAGGCACAAAATCATAAAAGCCCAGCATGCTTTATCCTTTTAATGGTGTGAGGAGTATTACTATGGATTCACATATTTTTACATATTCAGTGAGTATAGATCAAAATTATGCTATTTTTTCTTTTTGATGCTTAAATTACCCTATCTTTGGCTAATGAGATCCCTTTCAAGCTGGCTTCAAAGCCTTTGACATGACTTGCTTAGATCTTGAGAACTTCTTTGCCAAACTATGTGGCACAGTAAGACAGCATTTGTAAGTAATTCACTTTGTAAGTTCCCTACTCTATACCCGGGAGCAGTTTTTCCCTAAGAATCCCTGGTATGTGAGAGTGGGGAATGGTATTTAGAAACCTAAGTTTGGGCAGTAGGAGTGGTTATTGCTCCTGTAATATTATGGACTAGCCCTTGTCTATGGACAGAGTTAGGATATATGATTTTTGTAAATGTCATGAGATGATGATGATACAGTGGATAAATCAGATACACCCTCAGCAAATGATCAAAATTAACATCACTGGTGTGATGCTCTGTAAAAGACACAAAGTCACTTACATGGTATTCCAGCTGGGAATACACATTCTCAAACTAATTACAAAGAAACAGTAGACAGATCCAAAATGATAAATATTCTATTTTTAAAAATTCTTCCCTCAAATGTCAGTGTTATATATGACAAAGAAAGACTGGGAAAACCTTCCAGATTAAAGGAAACCAAGGAGATGTAACAGTTAGATATAGTTTCTGATCCTAGACTGGATCCTAAACTGGAGGATAAACAGTTCTATAAAGAAGAATATTGGGTTGAGGGACCAGCTTAGAATATGGGTGGTAGATTATACAGAAGTACTGAGTCAATGTTAAGTTTACTGGAGTTGCTAACTATGTGAAAGAAAATACTCTTAAAAATGCACACTTAACCATGATTTATACATCTGTTTCAGAATAAGAATTACATGTGTGTAGATAAACAGAGGGCTTCCCAGGTAAAGAATCTGTCTACCAAACAGAAGACTCGGGTTTGATCTCTGGGTTGAAAAGATCCCGTGAAGGAGGAGACTGGCAGGCTACAGTCCATGATGTTGCAAACAGTCAGACACAGCTTGGTGACTAAACAGAAGCAGCAGATAAACAGAGCTGATGATAAAGCAAATGGGGCAAAATATGAATAATAAATGAATCTAGGAAATGGGCAGAATCATTTCTTTTGATGCTTAAATTACCCTATCTTTGGCTAATGAGATCCCTTTCAAGCTGGCTTCAAAGCCTTTGACATGACTTGCTTAGATCTTGAGAACTTCTTTGCCAAACTATGTGGCACAGTAAGACAGCATTTGTAAGTAATTCACTTTGTAAGTTCCTACTCTATACCCGGGAGCAGTTTTTCCCTAAGAATCCCTGGTATGTGAGAGTGGGGAATGGTATTTAGAAACCTAAGTTTGGGCAGTAGGAGTGGTTATTGCTCCTGTAATATTATGGACTAGCCCTTGTCTATGGACAGAGTTAGGATATATGATTTTTGTAAATGTCATGAGATGATGATGATACAGTGGATAAATCAGATACACCCTCAGCAAATGATCAAAATTAACATCACTGGTGTGATGCTCTGTAAAAGACACAAAGTCACTTACATGGTATTCCAGCTGGGAATACACATTCTCAAACTAATTACAAAGAAACAGTAGACAGATCCAAAATGATAAATATTCTATTTTTAAAAATTCTTCCCTCAAATGTCAGTGTTATATATGACAAAGAAAGACTGGGAAAACCTTCCAGATTAAAGGAAACCAAGGAGATGTAACAGTTAGATATAGTTTCTGATCCTAGACTGGATCCTAAACTGGAGGATAAACAGTTCTATAAAGAAGAATATTGGGTTGAGGGACCAGCTTAGAATATGGGTGGTAGATTATACAGAAGTACTGAGTCAATGTTAAGTTTACTGGAGTTGCTAACTATGTGAAAGAAAATACTCTTAAAAATGCACACTTAACCATGATTTATACATCTGTTTCAGAATAAGAATTACATGTGTGTAGATAAACAGAGGGCTTCCCAGGTAAAGAATCTGTCTACCAAACAGAAGACTCGGGTTTGATCTCTGGCTTGAAAAGATCCCGTGAAGGAGGAGACTGGCAGGCTACAGTCCATGATGTTGCAAACAGTCAGACACAGCTTGGTGACTAAACAGAAGCAGCAGATAAACAGAGCTGATGATAAAGCAAATGGGGCAAAATATGAATAATAAATGAATCTAGGAAATGGGCAGAATCATTTCCTTTGTACTATTCTTGAACTTTTCTTTGCAATTATTCCCATACAAAAAATTAAGAAGACATTAGCTTATAGAGATATTTCAATTCAACTTCAAACTATTTCCTTAATGTATATGGTTTTATATTCCTACTGAACATCCTGGCTTGAAACAACATATACATATATATAATTATTTATGTTGTAATATGCATTAAATGATTTCACACTAATAACATTAGCATGACTGTTAATAGTAAACTTGACAAATAAAGCCTGAGAATTTCTTGCAGTTTTCTTTGTCCTTAGAATATACCCCACTAGGTGCGTACAACTACGTGTTATAAAATTAATGTTTTTTTATGTGTGGTTATGTGACAGATTTGACACATGGTTAGATTTATTTCTTTTAGCTACTTCTAATTTTAGGAATTATTTTGAAATTTAAAATTTATGTTTGAATATATTTATGATATGACAGTTAAAACGAAAACAAAGCATGGCCTTAAATTTAAAATGATAAAGCAAAGAATGTTCAGGAAAATGTTACACTTTTGGCATATTCCTTAATTGACACTATTTAAAAATTTATCTTCGGATATTCTATGTGTGTCTCTATAAATGTGTGTGTGTCTATAGCCTACATAAAGGGTAATATAAAGTATACACTGTCCACTCCCTTCATTTATAATGTGATACAGGGGCTTCCCTGGTGGTCCAGTGGGTAAGGACACTGCCTGGCAGTGCAAGGGGCGCCGGTTCGATCCCTGGCCTGGGAAGAGCCCACGTGAGTTGCTAACTATGTGAAAGAAAATACTCTTAAATGCACACTTAACCATGTTTACATCTGAAAGATTACATGTGTGTAGATAAACAGAGGGCTTCCCAGGTAAAGAATCTGTCTACCAAACAGAAGACTCGGGTTTGATCTCTGGGTTGAAAAGATCCCGTGAAGGAGGAGACTGGCAGGCTACAGTCCATGATGTTGCAAACAGTCAGACACAGCTTGGTGACTAAACAGAAGCAGCAGATAAACAGAGCTGATGATAAAGCAAATGGGGCAAAATATGAATAATAAATGAATCTAGGAAATGGGCAGAATCATTTCCTTTGTACTATTCTTGAACTTTTCTTTGCAATTATTCCCATACAAAAAATTAAGAAGACATTAGCTTATAGAGATATTTCAATTCAACTTCAAACTATTTCCTTAATGTATATGGTTTTATATTCCTACTGAACATCCTGGCTTGAAACAACATATACATATATATAATTATTTATGTTGTAATATGCATTAAATGATTTCACACTAATAACATTAGCATGACTGTTAATAGTAAACTTGACAAATAAAGCCTGAGAATTTCTTGCAGTTTTCTTTGTCCTTAGAATATACCCCACTAGGTGCGTACAACTACGTGTTATAAAATTAATGTTTTTTTATGTGTGGTTATGTGACAGATTTGACACATGGTTAGATTTATTTCTTTTAGCTACTTCTAATTTTAGGAATTATTTTGAAATTTAAAATTTATGTTTGAATATATTTATGATATGACAGTTAAAACGAAAACAAAGCATGGCCTTAAATTTAAAATGATAAAGCAAAGAATGTTCAGGAAAATGTTACACTTTTGGCATATTCCTTAATTGACACTATTTAAAAATTTATCTTCGGATATTCTATGTGTGTCTCTATAAATGTGTGTGTGTCTATAGCCTACATAAAGGGTAATATAAAGTATACACTGTCCACTCCCTTCATTTATAATGTGATACAGGGGCTTCCCTGGTGGTCCAGTGGGTAAGGACACTGCCTGGCAGTGCAAGGGGCGCCGGTTCGATCCCTGGCCTGGGAAGATCCCACGTGCCGCAGAGCGGCTGGACCGATGTGTCCAATTACCGAGCCTGAGCTCTGGAGCGCATGCGCCCAGAGCCGGCACTCTGCAATGACAGAGGCCACTGCGATGGGGAGGCCCACACAGGCCAAAGAACAAAAAGACAAGTAAATGAAAGATCAACAGAAGTGGCCAAAAATAAAATATATATAAAAAAATTAGACTTATAATGTGATAGAGTACCCCGGAATTCTCTAGTTACCAATATTCTTTTCTTAAATGTTTTTGTAGTACTCCATTTCGAGAAAGTTACGTAGTTTCTATTATGGAGATATACCTTAGTTTTATTCAACCAATATTTTACTGTTTTGTTTGTATATTTTAATAATCCTTTACCGTTATAAATAATGTTGCATTTTCTTTGTTGACAGGTATGGTATAAAATAACATAAAAATAAAGTGACAGTTTAATAAAAAAATATCCTCCTCCCAACCCTGGCAACCACCATCTATCTTCTGTCTCCATGAAATTGACTGCTTTAGCGAACCCTTGTCAGTATTCATTCTTTTATGACTTGTTTATTTCATTTAGCATAATGTCCTTACAAGTTTGGCTATGTTGTGGCTTGTGCCAGTCTTCTTCCTTCCCGAGTAATATTTCACTATATATAGATAGATAGATAGATAGATACATATATAGGCCACATTTTGCTAATCAGTCCATCTATCAAGAGACATTTGAATCACGTCCAGCTTTTGGCGTAATCTATGGACAAATTGATCACTGCCACTTCATTTATTAAAATGTTTGAATATATTTATGATATGACAGTTAAAACGAAAACAAAGCATGGCCTTAAATTTAAAATGATAAAGCAAAGAATGTTCAGGAAAATGTTACACTTTTGGCATATTCCTTAATTGACACTATTTAAAAATTTATCTTCGGATATTCTATGTGTGTCTCTATAAATGTGTGTGTGTCTATAGCCTACATAAAGGGTAATATAAAGTATACACTGTCCACTCCCTTCATTTATAATGTGATACAGGGGCTTCCCTGGTGGTCCAGTGGGTAAGGACACTGCCTGGCAGTGCAAGGGGCGCCGGTTCGATCCCTGGCCTGGGAAGATCCCACGTGCCGCAGAGCGGCTGGACCGATGTGTCCAATTACCGAGCCTGAGCTCTGGAGCGCATGCGCCCAGAGCCGGCGCTCTGCAATGACAGAGGCCACTGCGATGGGGAGGCCCACACAGGCCAAAGAACAAAAAGACAAGTAAATGAAAGATCAACAGAAGTGGCCAAAAATAAAATATATATAAAAAAATTAGACTTATAATGTGATAGAGTACCCCGGAATTCTCTAGTTACCAATATTCTTTTCTTAAATGTTTTTGTAGTACTCCATTTCGAGAAAGTTACGTAGTTTCTATTATGGAGATATACCTTAGTTTTATTCAACCAATATTTTACTGTTTTGTTTGTATATTTTAATAATCCTTTACTGTTATAAATAATGTTGCATTTTCTTTGTTGACAGGTATGGTATAAAATAACATAAAAATAAAGTGACAGTTTAATAAAAAAATATCCTCCTCCCAACCCTGGCAACCACCATCTATCTTCTGTCTCCATGAAATTGACTGCTTTAGCGAACCCTTGTCAGTATTCATTCTTTTATGACTTGTTTATTTCATTTAGCATAATGTCCTTACAAGTTTGGCTATGTTGTGGCTTGTGCCAGTCTTCTTCCTTCCCGAGTAATATTTCACTATATATAGATAGATAGATAGATAGATACATATATAGGCCACATTTTGCTAATCAGTCCATCTATCAAGAGACATTTGAATCACGTCCAGCTTTTGGCTCTTGTGAATAACGTGACTGGTATACAAACATCTGTTTACTTCACTGCTTTCAATTCTTTTAGCTATATGCCCAGAATTGGAACTGCTGGGTCATACGGTAATTCTGTATGTATTTTTTTGAGGAGCTGCCATATGGTTTTCCACAGCAGCCGCCTCATTTACATACCCCCCAGCAGTGCACAGGGATTGCAATTTGTTCACATCCTTGCCAACGTCTATCTTCTGTTTCTATTCTGTTGTTTGTTTCTCTGTTTTGTAATAGTCATCCTAATGAGTATGAAATGGTTTAGATTTGCATGTCCCTAATGATTAGTGATGCTGAGCACCTTTTCACATACTCATTGACCATTTGTTTATATTCTTTGGAAAAGTGTCTATTCAAGTACTTTGCCCATTTAAAAATCAGGTTATTATTTTTTTTTCTTTTATTTGCTGTTGTGTTGTCCTTTTGACTCAAGATTGTTTTCTTTTTTCTTGTCAATTCATTATCTAATGATTCTGAAAGCACTGGAAAACAAATGGGAGGAAGAAAAGTTAGTAGAAAGCAGCATTCCCTTCTAATGGATATGACTGTAACATTCCAGGCAGTTTTGAAGCTTCAACAGATGGTGCATAGCAATTGCGCTATACTAATAGAGTTACAACAAATTCCATTCAATTAAAAATTCTCTTAGCAGATGCCTTCAACAGTTGTTGTCCTCTCTGAAGCTAATCTCTAAGCAAAGACTTTTTTCTTTTTGGTGTTTGTTGTCTGTAGTGTGTTTGGATCTTTGAAATCCTAGACTTTCTACAAAATACTCTATTGATATTTGGGTGGTAGTTTATTTTAGGAGCGTTGAGGGGAGGGAGGATAGAGGGATAAAGATGAGATTAATCTCTGGAAAAAAGGTGGACTATTAATAGACTAGACAAGATTCGTGAGACATGAATATATGCGTTTCTTTATAAAAATAAACAGTGGGCTTCCCCTGGTGGTCCAGTGGGTAAGGACACCGCCTGGCAGTGCAAGGGGCACCGGTTCGAGCCCTGGCCTGGGAAGATCCCACGTGCCGCGGAGCGGCTGGACTGATGTGTCCAATTGCCGAGCCGGAGCTCTGGAGCGCAAGCGCCCAGAGCCGGCGCTCTGCAATGACAGACGCCACCGCGATGGGAGGCCCACAGGAGCCAAAGAACGAAGACGGATGAACATAGAGAGGCGAAAGACCAATGGAGGTGGCCCGCCTGCTCCCCTCCCTCCCCAGCCTGACCCCGCCCAAAATAAATAAATAAATAAATCTTTAAAAAAAAAACAAACAGTATAGCTTAAAACTGTTTTGCTTTAGACTGCAATGTACATTAGTTAAATGGAATTTAAATATTACAACTTATCTCATCAAGATCACTATAATAGGAGTATTCCTCTAGTTCTAATTTCCTAAAAATCCATAATTACTTACTAAAACCGGGAAAGAATACAAAAAGCAATCTATGACCTTTTGGGCAATTTAATTTTATTATGTCAAGATATTATTTAATATGTTATTAAAGTAATATATCAATATATTTCATTATATAAAGTTTTACCAGGTGCTTTAGAAAGTAGATTTTTTCCTTTGTACAAATCATGGAGAATTCCTTTTAAGAATGCTAATGAGGAAAGACAACCTTGAGCTGTAAGCAGTGCAGAAGAATACAAATAAAACCACTCGGTCTGTGCTGCCTGCTGGACATTTATTACTGGAGAGCTCATCATTTCAAGCTCATTTTATGTCTAAAGCAAGTTCATCATCTCCAGCCCACTGAATGTTCCTAATATCCATCCTTCATATCTATTTTTTATTTTTATATAATTCGTAAAGGTGACTTTCCATTTACAGTTATTACAAAATATTGGCTACATTCCCTGGGTGGTAAAGTATAGCCTTGAGCTTATCTTACCTCCAGTAGTCTGTACCTCCCACCCCCTCACCCCTACATTGCCCATCACAGGTAACCACTAGTTTGTTTTCTTTTTTTTTTTTTAAGATTTATTTATTTATTTATTTTGGGCAGGGGTCGGGTTGGGGAGGGAGGGGACCGGGCGGGCCACTTCCATTGGTCTTTCATTTCTCCATTTTCATCCGTCTTTGTTCTTTGGCTCCTGCGGGCCTCCCATCCCGGGGTGGCCTCTGTTGCTGCAGATCGCCGGCTCTGGGCGCATGCGCTCCAGAGCTCCGGCTCGGTGATTAGACACATCAGTCCAGCCGCTCCGCGGCACGTGGGATCTTCCCAGGCCAGGGATCGAACCGGCGCCCCTTGCACTGCAAGGCGGTGTCCTTATCCACTGGACCACCAGGGGAAGCCCCTAGTTTGTTTTCTATATCTGTGAGTCTGTGTCTTTTTCTTATATGTGCTGTACATTAGTTTTTGTTTTTGTTTTTGTTTTTGGCCACTTCCATTGGTCTTTCATTTCTCCATTTTCATCCGTCTTTGTTCTTTGGCTCCTGCGGGCCTCCCATCCCGGGGTGGCCTCTGTTGCTGCAGATCGCCGGCTCTGGGCGCATGCGCTCCAGAGCTCCGGCTCGGTGATTAGACACATCAGTCCAGCCGCTCCGCGGCACGTGGGATCTTCCCAGGCCAGGGATCGAACCGGCGCCCCTTGCACTGCAAGGCGGTGTCCTTATCCACTGGACCACCAGGGGAAGCCCCTAGTTTGTTTTCTATATCTGTGAGTCTGTGTCTTTTTCTTATATGTGCTGTACATTAGTTTTTGTTTTTGTTTTTGTTTTTAGATTTTTTTTTTTTGGGGGGGGGGGGGGGGGGGGGGGGGGGAGGGGAGCAGGCAGGCTACTTCTATTGGTCTTTCATTTGTCTATTTTCATCTATCTTTGTTCTTTGGCCCATGTGGGCCTCCCATCGCGGTGGCCTCTGTTGTTGCAGAGCACAGGCTCTGGGCGCATGCGCTCCAGAGCTCGGGCTCAGTAATTGGACACATCAGTCCAGCCGCTCTGGGGCACGTGGGCTCTTCCCAGGCCAGGGATCGAACCAGCGCCCCTTGCACTGCCAGGCGGTGTCCTTACCCACTGGACCACCAGGGAAGCCCTGTACATTAGTTTTAATGGAAGTTAAATACCGTAAATTATTTATCTCACCAAGATAAGTAGAACAGGAATCTACCTCTAGTTCTAGTTTCCTAGTTTGCTGTATTTTTTAGATTCTACATGCTATCTAAGTGCTATCAGTATTTGTCTTTGTCTGATTTTATTTAACTTAGTGTAATGTTCTCCATCCATGCTGCAAATGGGAAAATTTCACTCTTTTTATGGCTGAGTAGTATTTCATTATGTGTGTGTGTGTGTGTGTGTGTGTGTGTATACCATATCTTTAGCCATCATCTGTTGGTACACATTTGTTTCTTCCATATCTTGACAACTGCAAATAATGCTGCTGCAGACATTGGGGTGCCTGTATCTTTTCAAGTTAGTATTTTTTTCCAGATTTATAGCCAGGAGTGGAATGGCTGAGTCGTATGGTAGTTCTATTTATAGTTTTCTTGAGAAACCTCCATAATGTTTTCCACAATGACTTCCACCAATAGTGCACAGGGTTACCTTTTCTTCATGTCCTTGCCAACATTTGTTACTTGTATTCCTTTTCATGACAGAGTTATTCTGATAGGTGTGAGTTGATACCTCATTATGGTTTTGATTCTCATTTCCCTGATGATTACTGATATTGAGCATCTCTTCATGTGCCTATTGCATTTCCTCTTTGGAAAAATGTCTATTCAGATCTTCTATCCATTTTTCAATTGAGGCTATTTTTTTTTGATGTTGAGTTGCATGAGCTGTTTATATATGGTGATGCTTTAGTTGCTAAGTTGTGTCCAATTTTTGTGACCTCATGAACTGTAGTCTACCAGGCTCTTCTGCCCATGGAATTCTCCATGCAAGAATACTTGAGTGGGCTGGCATTGCCTTCTCCAGGGGATCTTCCTGACCCACGAATCAAACCTGGGTCTCCTACACTGCAGGCAGATTCTTTACAAACTGAGCTATGAGGGAAGGCCATTTATATATGTTGGGTATTAATTCCTTATCTGTCTTATCATTTCCACATATTTCTCTCATCCAATAGGTTTGCAAATATTTTCTCTCATCCGATTAGGTTGTCTCTTTTTGTTTGTTTGTTTGCCCTTTTTTTTGTTTGTTTGTTTGGTTGGTTGGTTTTACAGAGTTTTGTTGTGTCTTTTTGTTTTGCTGATGGTTTTCTTTGCTGCACAAAAGCCTTTAAGTCTCATTTGTTTATATTTGCGTTTTTTCTTTTGCTATAGGAGACATATCCAAAAAAATATTGCTGTGATTTATGTCAAAGAGTACTCTGCTTATGTTATTTCCTAGGCCTCACCGCCATTCTTGAAAGTGTGAAAGTGTCAGTCACTCAGTTGTGGCCAACTCCTTACAACCTATCAGGCTCCTCTGTCCATGAAATTTTCAGTCAAGAATACTGGAGTGAGTTGCCATTTCCTTCTCTAGGGGATCTTTCCAATCCAGGGATTGAAACTGGATTGCCTGCATCTTAGACAGCTCCTTTACCATGTAATCTGCGAGGGAAGTCAACATCTAAGTCCAGTTTCCCACTCAACAATTACATAGGTGGCAAGTTCTTCTCAGTCTAAATAACTATAAGAATTTGGTAAAACTAAATTTCTTTAAAGCTTACTTCCATTTGTTATCCTTCCTATGTAAAATATTTTTAGTGACTTGTTTTCATCTCACATCAAGTCTTTCAAATGCTGACCTTCTCGAGTGCTCAGCTTTGGCCTTACCCTACATACCCAGTGTGATTTGTTCTTCATCCCATTGTGCTGGCCCCAATTTCCCCCTCACTGTCCTGCCTTTTGCTACCTCTCACCTGTGACTTCTCTCTCCAAATCCTAAGCAAGGACTCCTGACCTATTTCTTGCTCTCAGTTCTTCTGTCTCTCAGAATTTGAACTTCCCAGTTTATTTCCTAATTATACACTCTTTCTGTGATTTTATACCCATGAGCTGCCTCTTCATTTACATTACAAGCTCCTTGAGGGCAGAAGTATTTCCTAGAAAGCCCCATCCATTCAGATGTGTTTCAATCACTTCTCACGACAGCCTTCATTAACGCCCTGGTCTGGGCCTCCCCAACCTCCCCAGAATTGCTATAATAGCCTAAGGACTGCTCTCCCTCTGTTTATTCTTCCCATGCCAAGACCGTTGTGCATCTGTAGCCAGTGATCTTTGGAAAATATAAATTTAATCCAGACCGTTTTGTGCTTAAAACCCCTTCAAACTATCTGCTATTCTTCCGGAGCCCATCAGGGTTGACAAGTTTTTACAGGATTTCATGGAAAACGGACTTCCCCAGAATACAGATTTTTTTTTTTTTTAAAAGATTTATTTATTTATTTATTCTGGGCGGGGGTCGGGTTGGGGAGGGAGGGTAGCAGGCGGCCACTTCTATTGGTCTTTCACTTCTCTATTTTCATCCGTCTTTGTTCTTTTGGCTCCTGTGGGCCTCCCATCACAGTGGCCTCTGTCGTCGCAGAGCACCGGCTCTAGGTGCATGCGCTCCAGAGCTCCGGCTCTGTAATTGGACACATCGGTCCAGCCGCTCTGTGGCACACGGGATCTTCTCAGGCCAGGGATCGAACCAGCGCCCCTTGCACTGCCAGGTGGTGTCCTTACCCACTGGACCACCAGGGGAAGTCCCAGAATACAGATTTAAACTTGGAACTCTCTCTTACCCTCTGCAACCCAGAAGAACCAGTTCCCCAAGCTCACAGAGATTTTTATTTCTTTCCTCCTATTCTGCTACTAATTTTGGACTTATGTATATGCTTATTTGTTTAACATTTATCTCCCTCACTAGATTGTAAAGCTTATGTGAGTGGTGCCCAGGTCTTTTATAAGTCATTGTTGCCTGAGACTTAATAGATGCTTAATAAATGCTTGTTTAAATGAGTGAGCGTACTTTTTATTAAGGCAACACTCTCCAGAACTAGGGTTTTCCTTCAGATCTCAGCAAATACTACAGACCACTCCAGAACAAAATGAGAATTCAGATCACTAGATCCTTGTACACCAATGACTACATTCTGCTTGATTCACACAGGAGTGGTTTCCATAAATTATAAGATATAAATATGCTCATAGTTTCAGATAGTTTAAGGGGAAGATATTTTGCTTTAATTTACTTTATCTGTAAGTTCTACTAACGGAAATACATACTTAGAAAAAATCTATACAAATCAAGAGTTTAAAACACAGGCTAGGGTTTCCCTGCTGGTCCTGCGGGTAAAGAGTCCACCTTGTATTGCAAGGGGCACCAATTCGATCCCTGGCCTGGGAAGATCCCACGTGCTGAGGAATGGCTGGGCTGGTGTGTCCAATTACGATCCAATACTCTGCAACAAGAGAGGTTACTGCGATGGGAGGTCCACACAGTCCAAGATAAACATGAATGAAAAAAAACAGACGATGACTTAGACGCAAAAAAAAAAAGAAGTAAAAAAAACACAGGCTATATTACCTCATTATAAGTGGGATTTAACTGAGTATTTCAGATCACAAATTCATTTCAAATTGATAATGTATTGGCAATGCTCCTGATCATCATTGGCATTCTCTGTCATGCAGTTATAGAACAGAGGTATGTATGTAAAGTAGTAATTATTGCTTAAGCCCCAGTGTGCTGGTCAATATTTGACAACTCGATCTTCAGGGAAAACAAGAAAGCAACCAGCAACCTCAATTTAAAAGTTTCTCAATTTCTACTTGCTACCATGATCAATTTAAACCACAGTCTGAAAGCCATGCTAGCTCTCTCTTACCCTCTGCAACCCAGAAGAACCAGTTCCCCAAGCTCACAGAGATTTTTATTTCTTTCCTCCTATTCTGCTACTAATTTTGGACTTATGTATATGCTTATTTGTTTAACATTTATCTCCCTCACTAGATTGTAAAGCTTATGTGAGTGGTGCCCAGGTCTTTTATAAGTCATTGTTGCCTGAGACTTAATAGATGCTTAATAAATGCTTGTTTAAATGAGTGAGCGTACTTTTTATTAAGGCAACACTCTCCAGAACTAGGGTTTTCCTTCAGATCTCAGCAAATACTACAGACCACTCCAGAACAAAATGAGAATTCAGATCACTAGATCCTTGTACACCAATGACTACATTCTGCTTGATTCACACAGGAGTGGTTTCCATAAATTATAAGATATAAATATGCTCATAGTTTCAGATAGTTTAAGGGGAAGATATTTTGCTTTAATTTACTTTATCTGTAAGTTCTACTAACGGAAATACATACTTAGAAAAAATCTATACAAATCAAGAGTTTAAAACACAGGCTAGGGTTTCCCTGCTGGTCCTGCGGGTAAAGAGTCCACCTTGTATTGCAAGGGGCACCAATTCGATCCCTGGCCTGGGAAGATCCCACGTGCTGAGGAATGGCTGGGCTGGTGTGTCCAATTACGATCCAATACTCTGCAACAAGAGAGGTTACTGCGATGGGAGGTCCACACAGTCCAAGATAAACATGAATGAAAAAAAACAGACGATGACTTAGACGCAAAAAAAAAAAGAAGTAAAAAAAACACAGGCTATATTACCTCATTATAAGTGGGATTTAACTGAGTATTTCAGATCACAAATTCATTTCAAATTGATAATGTATTGGCAATGCTCCTGATCATCATTGGCATTCTCTGTCATGCAGTTATAGAACAGAGGTATGTATGTAAAGTAGTAATTATTGCTTAAGCCCCAGTGTGCTGGTCAATATTTGACAACTCGATCTTCAGGGAAAACAAGAAAGCAACCAGCAACCTCAATTTAAAAGTTTCTCAATTTCTACTTGCTACCATGATCAATTTCACACCACCAAGGCCACTGCAGGCAGAGTCTGAAAGCCATGCTAGCAAACAGCTCTTACAAGAGAGTATGACACAGCACACCACTGGCTGGACCCTGTATACATAGCTAAATCAGTTCGGAGTGTCAATGATTTGTATGTAGGTATCTAATGTGTGTTAGCTATATTCAATTTGGAAAACTCACAAAAGAGATGGATAAAAAATTCTGAACAGTGAGTGTGGCAGAGTTTTGTTCAGTCTTAAAAAGGGATACAAGGGAGCTTTTCATGTTGTGAAGTACCTGAATCTGCTGCTGTCATCTTGCAAGTCTGGAGTCCATAGTCGATATTATGAACAAAGTGCAACAAGAGAATGAAGAGATTCGGCTCTTCAGTAATGGCAATAAGCCACTGACGTAACCAAGCCCGGAATCACTTTACCTCAAACTTTTTATGTTATTGGTGCCAACTGAGTTGATCTTTTGTTAAAAGCTTCTGAAACCACACCAAGTGAAGTGCTCAGTAATGAATTGCTTTGGGCAGACTTCATTTGGTTTCCTCCACTTGTCTAAACAGCTTAGGAAAGAAGAGCATGAAATTTCTTCTGTATTGATTTCTCTCTGAGAGATGTAGTGGCAAGTGATTTTAGGGAACTATGAAGACTGTATGGTAGAAGATTTATTTTAAGATATTAGGCCAGCCTAATGAATAAGCCAGAAGGTTTTATACTTCTAGGACAAGTCCAAATTTATTTATACTCTAGAGTGCTCATGCTCGTCACTTCATTGTGTTCAACTTTTCCACAACCCTATGGACTGTAGCCCACCAGACTCCTCTGTCCATGGGGTTTTCCAGGCAAGAATACTGGAATGGGTTGCCATTTCCTTCTCCAGAAGATCTTCCTTATAAGTGGATTTAACTGAGTATTTCAGATCACAAATTCATTTCAAATTGATAATGTATTGGCAATGCTCCTGATCATCATTGGCATTCTCTGTCATGCAGTTATAGAACAGAGGTATGTATGTAAAGTAGTAATTATTGCTTAAGCCCCAGTGTGCTGGTCAATATTTGACAACTCGATCTTCAGGGAAAACAAGAAAGCAACCAGCAACCTCAATTTAAAAGTTTCTCAATTTCTACTTGCTACCATGATCAATTTCACACCACCAAGGCCACTGCAGGCAGAGTCTGAAAGCCATGCTAGCAAACAGCTCTTACAAGAGAGTATGACACAGCACACCACTGGCTGGACCCTGTATACATAGCTAAATCAGTTCGGAGTGTCAATGATTTGTATGTAGGTATCTAATGTGTGTTAGCTATATTCAATTTGGAAAACTCACAAAAGAGATGGATAAAAAATTCTGAACAGTGAGTGTGGCAGAGTTTTGTTCAGTCTTAAAAAGGGATACAAGGGAGCTTTTCATGTTGTGAAGTACCTGAATCTGCTGCTGTCATCTTGCAAGTCTGGAGTCCATAGTCGATATTATGAACAAAGTGCAACAAGAGAATGAAGAGATTCGGCTCTTCAGTAATGGCAATAAGCCACTGACGTAACCAAGCCCGGAATCACTTTACCTCAAACTTTTTATGTTATTGGTGCCAACTGAGTTGATCTTTTGTTAAAAGCTTCTGAAACCACACCAAGTGAAGTGCTCAGTAATGAATTGCTTTGGGCAGACTTCATTTGGTTTCCTCCACTTGTCTAAACAGCTTAGGAAAGAAGAGCATGAAATTTCTTCTGTATTGATTTCTCTCTGAGAGATGTAGTGGCAAGTGATTTTAGGGAACTATGAAGACTGTATGGTAGAAGATTTATTTTAAGATATTAGGCCAGCCTAATGAATAAGCCAGAAGGTTTTATACTTCTAGGACAAGTCCAAATTTATTTATACTCTAGAGTGCTCATGCTCGTCACTTCATTGTGTTCAACTTTTCCACAACCCTATGGACTGTAGCCCACCAGACTCCTCTGTCCATGGGGTTTTCCAGGCAAGAATACTGGAATGGGTTGCCATTTCCTTCTCCAGAAGATCTTCCTGACCTGAGGATTGAGCCCATGTCTTCTGCATTGGTAGGTGGACTTTTTTCTTTTTTTTTAACCACTGAACCACCAGGGAAGTCCATACATTAGAGTACAGGCTGTTGATCACTTTAAAATTTGCACCAGAGATTATATTAAAATAAAGAAATCTCTTAATAAATGTAGAAAATTTCTTATGAGATAATTTTTGGGCATTGTTTCACTTACATTTTCAGGTGATTTGTTGTTACTTAATTCAGCATTCCTTAACTGTCAAAGCAAAATATGAGGACCAGATTTTGGTAAAGCAGTTTTGTTCTTATTGCTCCATTTTTTACCAGCAGGAAAGATTTTCAGTTTGTTACAAAGCCTCTTCTCTAATGCTGTGTATGTCAAATGTGCTATGTGCTGTGTGTAGTTACTCAGTCATGTCTGACTCCCATGGACTGTAGCCCACCAGGCTCCTCTGTCCATGGGATTCTCCAGGCAAGAATACTGGAGTGAGTTTCCATGTTCTCCCTCAGGGGATCTTCCCAACCCAGGAATCAAACCCAGGTCTCTCTCACTGAAGGTGGGTTCTTTACCATCTGAGCCATCAGGATAGTGTGTTTGTCACTTGAATGCTCTGTATGTCAAATCTTTGTTTAACTCTTTTTTTGTTTGGATACATTTTTGAGTCCCCAAAATGTGGTGATTATGACTTTATACTGCATTTCCACAAAGAATATTAAAAATAATTATTGTCTCACAAGTATAAACAACATAGAAGAGCAGATCCATCTAATGCCAATGTATATATATGTTAGTACACTGCATGAAACAGCCATTTTCTGAGATAGCACCAAAGGACCCTGTCTTTATTTTGGGGCCAGTGCCACAGAAGCAGGTTAGGCTCATAGTCGAGTTGATGGAGCTTTGCTATGTCTATTCTTTTTGTTTCCAAGAATTACATAGAAAGGCTCATTTTCACCTAACCCCTCACTTCTGTTCTAACCCATTCCAACCCCAAGGCAGTTCAACACTTGAGCTGTGGAATGAGGCCAACCTAAGGTCATAACCAGGCTGTTTGACCGATTAACTCTATGACCCTAGTTTTTTCATATATAAATGGGTGATTATCCCCATCCTTCCATCACAAGGTTTCTACAGGAAATAAGTGAACCTACAAACAAGAGTACCCAGAACAGAGAAAGTGATCAATAAATCATTTCTTCCCCTCATTTTTTATTATCTCCCTAGAGTGAAAGCTGCCCCCAGTGAAAAGGTTGCGCAGGTGCCAACAGCCCCACATCCAGCTCACACTTCATGCCTAGTCCTGGGTATGAAGGGCTTTCTGCTGTGTTTCCTCCCAGTGCCCATCCGCTAACTGCACCCCTCCTCCAGGAGGTCTGGAGACAGAAGCATGGGAAGCTTAGAGGACAGGGGACACCTGCAACAGGGAGTCAGAGGATGCAGAAGCCCAATGAACAACTTCAGGACTTATTGGGAGAACACTTCTGCTCACTTTACAGAGCAGTCTGGAGCAAGTTAAATTGAATAAATGGAATCAAATTCTTAAGGTAGAAAATAAAACTTAGCTTTTAAGGAAGTCTGTGATGAATCCCTTTTTAAAATAAAGACCTTTTGGCCATCTCTTGAGAATTCATCTGTTTCATAAACTTGGGGTTTTGTATATTGATTGATTTTTATTCAAAAGAGGAATTATTTGAACCCTGTCTTCTGTAATACTTACATATCTACTTTAACTAGGTCATTTTAATTTTGACATAGATATGATTTTGTAAAGGATTTGAAGAATAAACAGAAACCTGAGATGGAACTCAGCATAAAAATAATTCACATGAGTTTATAATCCTAGAGGTTTTAAAAATTTTAACTTCTCCGTTCCCTTCTCCAGGGGATCTTTCCAACCAGTCAAACCCAAGTCTCCCACATCACAGGCACGTTCTCTACCATCTGAGTTACCAGGGAAGCCCAATTACATAGAAAGGCTCATTTTCACCTAACCCCTCACTTCTGTTCTAACCCATTCCAACCCCAAGGCAGTTCAACACTTGAGCTGTGGAATGAGGCCAACCTAAGGTCATAACCAGGCTGTTTGACCGATTAACTCTATGACCCTAGTTTTTTCATATATAAATGGGTGATTATCCCCATCCTTCCATCACAAGGTTTCTACAGGAAATAAGTGAACCTACAAACAAGAGTACCCAGAACAGAGAAAGTGATCAATAAATCATTTCTTCCCCTCATTTTTTATTATCTCCCTAGAGTGAAAGCTGCCCCCAGTGAAAAGGTTGCGCAGGTGCCAACAGCCCCACATCCAGCTCACACTTCATGCCTAGTCCTGGGTATGAAGGGCTTTCTGCTGTGTTTCCTCCCAGTGCCCATCCGCTAACTGCACCCCTCCTCCAGGAGGTCTGGAGACAGAAGCATGGGAAGCTTAGAGGACAGGGGACACCTGCAACAGGGAGTCAGAGGATGCAGAAGCCCAATGAACAACTTCAGGACTTATTGGGAGAACACTTCTGCTCACTTTACAGAGCAGTCTGGAGCAAGTTAAATTGAATAAATGGAATCAAATTCTTAAGGTAGAAAATAAAACTTAGCTTTTAAGGAAGTCTGTGATGAATCCCTTTTTAAAATAAAGACCTTTTGGCCATCTCTTGAGAATTCATCTGTTTCATAAACTTGGGGTTTTGTATATTGATTGATTTTTATTCAAAAGAGGAATTATTTGAACCCTGTCTTCTGTAATACTTACATATCTACTTTAACTAGGTCATTTTAATTTTGACATAGATATGATTTTGTAAAGGATTTGAAGAATAAACAGAAACCTGAGATGGAACTCAGCATAAAAATAATTCACATGAGTTTATAATCCTAGAGGTTTTAAAAATTTTAACTTCTCCGTTCCCTTCTCCAGGGGATCTTTCCAACCAGTCAAACCCAAGTCTCCCACATCACAGGCACGTTCTCTACCATCTGAGTTACCAGGGAAGCCCAATTACAGAATCCTCAGAACCAGCAAGGCAGGGCCTCAGCACTTCCCATGTATATTAAGCACTTCGTCACAACTCTCCCTGCAAGGTGGGTGCTCTTACCCGAGACACCGAGTGGCTGCCCTTTGCATCCCTGCCCTCTTCACTTTGGGTTTTATTGAAGTAGAGAATTTAAAGTTATTCTCTGCCCCCTTCAGACATTTCGGTCTTAGAGGAAAATATGAGAATCGCGCCACCTGGTGGCTGCTCCTGGTATGTGACAAGAAGGCAGACCCTTTCTGGTCTCAAGCAGAGAACTGCCCCACCTCATTGCTCAAGAATCTGTTCACACGCCTCAGAGACATCTGAGTTGGCCTCTCTTTCAGGGCGATTGTTTTTAAAAATCCCTCGCCTTGCTCTGCCCAGACACATTCTACTAAAAACTGTAGTTTATTCTCTATTCTTCAAAAGAAGAAGTTTCATGGAACAGAGTCCATCAGTGATGGGCCGGACGCTTGATTTTATTTCATTCTCAACAAAACCAAATATTCAGTATTCACACCTTCTTTAAGAAGAGATTCAAGGAAGAAGTCAAGCTCTCTCTTTTTGCAGACGACATGATATTATACATAGAAAATCCCAAAAGGCATATGCAATATTTATATTTTTAATTTAGTTTACAGAATGGAACCAAAATGTATAAATGTTATGTTTGTTAAAACGTCACAATGTATATTGGGTCTTTGTACATTTTGCCTGACTTACCTTAAATTTAAAATATTTTTTGCTATATAAACTTTAAAAAAAAAAAAAAAAAAAGAAGAGATTCAGAGTTGGCTGGAACATTGTCATTCTAAAATATCTACTTTATAATTGCCTCCTATCTTGGGTTTTATTTCTAAAGGAGAGGAAGGTATATGTAGGTGTCCCTTGTTTTCAACAATTCATGGAATTAAAATGTGATGTGTAAATTGAATTTTGGAATTTTTAACTGTAATCATTTTCTGGGTACTTTGTTTTCTTAAACACTTAATAAATCACAGCTTTTGAAATTCAGGTTTCTCAATTCTAGATAGAGGCTCTATTCATGATTTCCAATTGTCTGTTGATGGATATGTGCTCAACTAGCTGTATCAGAGTCATTCGGGGAAATTAAAACCCAGATACAAAAAGGGGTCCTTCTCCAGAAATCCTGATTCAATAGGTCTGTGGTGAAACCCAGGCATTAGCATGTCTAAATGCTCCCCAGAAGGTACTGATAAGCAATGAGCTCACTTTCGCTGACCATAATGAAAAGTGTTGTTGCTTTATACACAAATTAAATCGTTTTCACTCACCAGGTTGGCAAACTAGAAGAGTAGTCAACATCCCTTTTTAATGATGACATGGAGAACACAGCACTCTTGTTTCTGCTGCCCAGACTGTAAAATGCAGCAAAAGATTTAAAAAGTAATCAGTTATTTTTGGAATCTAAAATGTTAAATCGCTCTAGTAATCCCAATTTAGGACCAAGGACAAAGAAGTTCATTGTATTAGTAGCACTACTTGTAGTGACAAACAACCGGGAACAGACAGATGGTGGACTAAATTAGGATCTAGTCATTCAATGAGGTATTATGCAGTATTTAAGAAGAAACAATGTTTTTACATAGTGTGTGCGTGTGTGTGTGTGCATGTATACTCAGTTGTGTTCGACTCTTTGCGATACTCTGGACTGTAGCCCACACCAGGCTCCTCAGTCCATGGAATTCTCCAGGCAAGAATACTGGAGTGGGTTGCCATTTCCTCCTCCAGGAAATCTTTCCGACCCAGAAATTGAACCCACATCTCCTGTGGCTCTTACATTGGCAGGTGGATTCTTCACCACTGCGCCACCTGGGAAGCCCACAAACACTGTTAAATCAATGAGTCACTAAGTTTTATACATACACATGTATGCACACACACACATATATGTTTCCTTTTATAAAAAAAGAAAAAATTAATATTAGCTGGAATATTGACTACATATACTTGTGTCAGTAGAAAGATGCAAAATGACACAAATTTTATCACTGAACTCTTCATGGTAGGAGGAGTGGGAGGATTTTTAATTTCTTCATACATTTCTACATTTTACTCATCACAACCAACTGGAATTTTCTTTGTGCAATTCAAAAGACCTAAGAGAGTGTTTATGTGCTTGTTTTGGTTTTTATAGGCCATGCCAAGTGACATGTGAGATCTTTTTTTTTTTTTTTTAAAGATTTATTTATTTATTATTTATTTTGGGCGGGGTGGGAAGGGAGCAGGCGGGCCACTTCTACTGGTCTTTCATTTGTCTGTTTTCATCCGTCTTTGTTCTTTGGCCCCTGTGGGCCTCCCATCGCGGTGGCGTCTGTTGTCGCAGAGCGCCAGCTCTGGGTGCATGCGCCCCAGAGCTCCGGCTCGGTAATTGGACACATCAGTCCAGCTGCTCCGCGGCACGTGGGATCTTCCGAGGCCAGGGATCGAACCGGTGCCCCTTGCACTGCCAGGCGGTGTCCTTACCCACTGGACCACCAGGGAAGCCACAGATCTTATTTTTATGTTACTTTTTACTTCTACAGTGTTTTGTTGTTTACAGATATGTATGATCCCAGATTAGTCATATGTGTATCCCTCCCCATCCCACCCCTCCAGGCCGTCACACAGTGCCCCTGCAGGAGACCTGTGAGATCTTACATCCCTGACCCATGCCACCTGCAGTAGAAGCACGGAGCCTCAACCACTGGCCCACCAGGGAAGTCCAATAAAGTGTGCTTTATAAAATCATGTTGGTGGATTGAAGAGTAGTATATTCTTCTCCAAATTTCTGATTTGGCATAATTACTATTACTATTTAGAAAAATTAAAATTATACAATATCACTAATATATATATAAGGTATGAAAAATTATGCTACAGAGAACCAACACTGCGAACTCAGGTCTAAATTAAGAACTAGCACATTACTATTATCTCTGATGCTCCCTCGAGATTCTCCACACTACTATCCTCCCTTCACCCTGGAGCTATGCCTTTTTCCTACATTTTCATACTGGTGATTTTCTTTATGGATTCATACATGTGCACCTGAAACAATATCTATCTGACTGAGCAATATTTCATCGCATATATATATCACATTTTGTTGATTCATTCATCTGAATAAAAATGTACATTTGGATTGTTTCTTTCCTCTACTGTAAATAGTGTTTCCTTGAATACTCATACCCAAATATTCATTTAGGTATCTGTTTTCAATTCTCTTGGAAATAGACTTATGAGTGGAATTGCTGGGTAATATGGTAATTTTATATTTAACTTTCTAAGAAACCAACAATTTTTCCACAGTAGCTGCACCATTTTAAATTCTCAACAGCAAAGTATGATGGTGCTAATAAATCCACATCTTCACTACCACTTGTTATTATTTGCTTTTTTTTTTTAAAGTAGTCATCCTAATGGGTATGCATACATGTCTCTTTGTGGCTTTAATCTTCGTCCAATTTTTAATTTTGTTGTTTGCCTTTTTGTTGTTAAGTTATAAGAGTTCCTTATGCAGTTCACTGTAAGTCCCTTATCAGAGACGTGATTTGCAAATAATTTATGACTTTCTATAGGTCATCTTTTTACTTTCTTGGATAGTGTTTTTTTTTTTTTTGTACAAAAATTTTTAATTTGATGAAGTTCAATTTGTCTTTTTTTTTTCTTCTGTTGCTCATACTTCTGTTGTCATATTTACCATTGTCAAATACAAGAGAAGACTTCCCTCTATGTTTTCTAAGAAATTAATAGTTTTTGATCTTATACTTAGGTACATGATCCTTTTGGGGCTTCTCTGGTGGTGCAGTGGTAAAGAATCTACCTGCCAATGCAGGAGATGCAGATTTGACCCCTGGGTCAGGAAGATCCTTTGGAGAGTGAAATGACAACCCACTCCAGTATTCTTACCTAGGAAATCCCATGGACAGAGAAGCCAGGCAGGCTACAGTCCATGGGGTTGCAAAGAGTAAGACATAACTTAGCCACTAAAAAAGCAAATGGTCCTTCTGAGTTAATTTTTTATATGGGATAAGGTAGAGGTCATAGATATTTTGACAGGCATTTCATTAATTCTATAGGTTACTTTAGGTAATATGGACGTTTTAACAATATTAATTTTTCCAATCCAAAAACATGGGACAACTTTTCATTTCTTTGTATCATCTTCAATTTCCTTCATCACTGTTTTGTCAAACAACAGTTGTTTATTGATTTTCTGTCTAGGTATTCTATCCATTATTCTAACTAGAATATTGAATGAATATAGTGTTTCCTTGAATACTCATACCCAAATATTCATTTAGGTATCTGTTTTCAATTCTCTTGGAAATAGACTTATGAGTGGAATTGCTGGGTAATATGGTAATTTTATATTTAACTTTCTAAGAAACCAACAATTTTTCCACAGTAGCTGCACCATTTTAAATTCTCAACAGCAAAGTATGATGGTGCTAATAAATCCACATCTTCACTACCACTTGTTATTATTTGCTTTTTTTTTTTAAAGTAGTCATCCTAATGGGTATGCATACATGTCTCTTTGTGGCTTTAATCTTCGTCCAATTTTTAATTTTGTTGTTTGCCTTTTTGTTGTTAAGTTATAAGAGTTCCTTATGCAGTTCACTGTAAGTCCCTTATCAGAGACGTGATTTGCAAATAATTTATGACTTTCTATAGGTCATCTTTTTACTTTCTTGGATAGTGTTTTTTTTTTTTTTTGTACAAAAATTTTTAATTTGATGAAGTTCAATTTGTCTTTTTTTTTTCTTCTGTTGCTCATACTTCTGTTGTCATATTTACCATTGTCAAATACAAGAGAAGACTTCCCTCTATGTTTTCTAAGAAATTAATAGTTTTTGATCTTATACTTAGGTACATGATCCTTTTGGGGCTTCTCTGGTGGTGCAGTGGTAAAGAATCTACCTGCCAATGCAGGAGATGCAGATTTGACCCCTGGGTCAGGAAGATCCTTTGGAGAGTGAAATGACAACCCACTCCAGTATTCTTACCTAGGAAATCCCATGGACAGAGAAGCCAGGCAGGCTACAGTCCATGGGGTTGCAAAGAGTAAGACATAACTTAGCCACTAAAAAAGCAAATGGTCCTTCTGAGTTAATTTTTTATATGGGATAAGGTAGAGGTCATAGATATTTTGACAGGCATTTCATTAATTCTATAGGTTACTTTAGGTAATATGGACGTTTTAACAATATTAATTTTTCCAATCCAAAAACATGGGACAACTTTTCATTTCTTTGTATCATCTTCAATTTCCTTCATCACTGTTTTGTCAAACAACAGTTGTTTATTGATTTTCTGTCTAGGTATTCTATCCATTATTCTAACTAGAATATTGAATGAAGTCTCTATGATTATTGTATGGCTGCCAATTTCTTCCTTTAGATCTGATGGTATTTGCTTTATACATTCAGGTGTTCTGATGTTCAATATGTCTATATAATTGCTATATCTTTCTGTTGAATGACTTTTTACCATTATTTAATGACTTCTGTTGTCTCTAGAGATAGTTTTTAATTTAAAGACTATTTTGCCTGATACAGGCATAGCCCCCTTGTTGTTTTCTGGTCACCATTTGCATGGGGTATCTTTCTCCATTCCCACTTTTACCCTAAGTGCAGCTTTAAATCTGAAGTAAGACCCTTGGGCTTCCTTGGTGGTCCAGGGATTAGGACTTTGCTTTGCAATGCCAGGGACACTGGTTCAATCCCTGATCCACGAAGATCCCACCTGTGTCGAGGCAGCTTAGCCCATGCACTGCAACTACTGAAGCCCTCATGCTAGAGCCTGTGCTGTTCAACAAGAGAAGTCACCACAATGAGAAGCCTGCGCACTGCAACTAGAGAGAAGCCTCTGCTCTCCACTCTAGAAAAAGCCCTGAGCACATCAACAAAGACCCAGTGCAGCCAAAAGTAAACAAATAAATAAAAATTTTTTTAAAAAGAAATGGTCACAAAAAATAAAGTGAGTCCCTTGTAGAGCGTATATTGCTGGATTTCATTTTTTAATTCATTCAACCACTTTTTGTGGTTGGAGAATGTCATGCCACAGACTGGGTGGTTTATAAATTAATTTCTCACAGTTCTAGAGGCTAGAAGTAAAGATCAGGGTGTCAGCATGGTCATATAATGACTCACTTGTGGGTCACAAACTTCATTGTATCCCCACATGACTGAAGGGGTAAGAGACCTATCTCAGACCCTTTTATAAGGACGTTCATCTCATTCATGAGGGTGGATCCGTCATGACCTAGCAAATTTCCAAAGGCCACGGCTCTAATGCCATCACATAAGGTATTGAGATTTCAACATAGGAATTTTGAAGGGAAATAAATGTTCAAATCATAGCATTGTTTCTCCGTCGCACCCCCCCCCATGTCCATTTTGCATGTAAAAAATGCTCATTCCATCTCAACAGTCCCTGAAGTCTTAATTTCTTCTAGCATCAACAAAAAAAATCTAAGTTTAACATCTCGTACAAAGATTACCTGAATCAGATGTGCATGAGACTGAAGGCATAATTCATTCTGAGGTAAACTGCTCTCGAGCTGTGAGTCTGTGAAATAAAACAAATTATGGGCTTCCAAAATACAGTGGTGGGACAAGCAATATGGTAAATTGTCCAAGGCCTAAAGGGAGAAATAGGGAAGAAGAGGGTCCCAACCAAGCAAGTCCAAACCCAATGAGGCAAACACCAGATCTGAAGGCTTGAGAATAATTTTTCAAGGCACAGAAAATAATAATAATACTCAACTTGCCATGCCCACTGGGATATAGGAATGACCTTCTGGGCAACCTGATGTCTCCCTGACCCCATGGCTTAGCTGAGGGTAGCCCAGATGGCAATTCTCACTGGCTGGATTTACATCTTGTAATTGGCCCTGTCTGAAACTGCTCTACTGACTTGGGATCATGGGAGAAGCCACAGTCACATGGCTCCACTAGGCATTTTCCTGGCAGGGCTTCTCTGCAGTAACCTCATCCTCTCCATGGTCTTCAGCTTGGGTTGAATGCCCACAGTTCTAGATAGCTCCATTCTTTGACATCTAAGCAGAGCCAATCATGCCCAAGGGCTCTGGCCTCCACAGCTTTAGTAGCATTTCTCCCATGGCTTTGGGTGGCACCACCTCCACAGCCATAAGGGCTTTGAGGTCTGCTGAAATACAAGCAATAGATTTCCACATTTTCATACCAAAGAAGCTTTAATGATCTCTATACTGTCTGTGGGGTCCTTCTTCCCTTGCCTTTAGGAATGTCACATGTCTATAGCTCAAAAGCTCTTATGCATATCTCTTATAAAGTTTAAGAAGTCTGGGCTTCCCTAGTGGTCCAGTGGGTAAAGAATCCACCTTGCAGTGCAAGGGGCACCGATTCGATCCCTGGCCTGGGAAGATCTCATGTTCTATGGAGCGGCTGGATCAGTTGGACCGGTGTGTCCAATTAAGAGCCAGCCCTCTGAAGCACACGTGCCCAGAGCCTGTGCTCTGCAATGAGAAAGGCCACTACAATGGGAGGCCCACACAGGCCAAAGAATGAAGATGGATGAAAATAAATTAAAAATACTTGAAAAGAAAAAAAAAAGAAGAAGTGTAACTACTTTCCTTCATTCCTTCCTATTTCCTTCCACTTCAGTTCTAATGTGCTGTTTCCCTTGTGCGTGACTATGGTCATTATCCACACTGTTAAAAAAGTTTACATATAGTTCTGACATGTATCAGTTGTATTTGGAATGAAATTTGAGACTTTCCAGAATATTTGTTGAAACTACCAAACTGAGTTTTGTACACAAATGTAATTTTTCCTTCTAAACTTTTCCTGCAAATGTTATAATAAAAGGTACTTATGTTGCACAAAGTTTGTCAATTAAAACCCTAAATGCCTGGGTTATTTGGAAACAAAGGGCTGAAGAAGACATTAATATTTATAGAGAAGCAAACAGAAACCATTAAAGTCAGAGAGAATGATCAACGGATTGGTAAAGATTTCCTGCAGGGCTTCTCTGCAGTTGGATCATGGAGAGCCACAGTCACATGGCTCCACTAGGCATTTTCCTGGCAGGGCTTCTCTGCAGTAACCTCATCCTCTCCATGGTCTTCAGCTTGGGTTGAATGCCCACAGTTCTAGATAGCTCCATTCTTTGACATCTAAGCAGAGCCAATCATGCCCAAGGGCTCTGGCCTCCACAGCTTTAGTAGCATTTCTCCCATGGCTTTGGGTGGCACCACCTCCACAGCCATAAGGGCTTTGAGGTCTGCTGAAATACAAGCAATAGATTTCCACATTTTCATACCAAAGAAGCTTTAATGATCTCTATACTGTCTGTGGGGTCCTTCTTCCCTTGCCTTGAGGAATGTCACATGTCTATAGCTCAAAAGCTCTTATGCATATCTCTTATAAAGTTTAAGAAGTCTGGGCTTCCCTAGTGGTCCAGTGGGTAAAGAATCCACCTTGCAGTGCAAGGGGCACCGATTCGATCCCTGGCCTGGGAAGATCTCATGTTCTATGGAGCGGCTGGACCAGTTGGACCGGTGTGTCCAATTAAGAGCCAGCCCTCTGAAGCACACGTGCCCAGAGCCTGTGCTCTGCAATGAGAAAGGCCACTACAATGGGAGGCCCACACAGGCCAAAGAATGAAGATGGATGAAAATAAATTAAAAATACTTGAAAAGAAAAAAAAAAGAAGAAGTGTAACTACTTTCCTTCATTCCTTCCTATTTCCTTCCACTTCAGTTCTAATGTGCTGTTTCCCTTGTGCGTGACTATGGTCATTATCCACACTGTTAAAAAAGTTTACATATAGTTCTGACATGTATCAGTTGTATTTGGAATGAAATTTGAGACTTTCCAGAATATTTGTTGAAACTACCAAACTGAGTTTTGTACACGCAAATGTAATTTTTCCTTCTAAACTTTTCCTGCAAATGTTATAATAAAAGGTACTTATGTTGCACAAAGTTTGTCAATTAAAACCCTAAATGCCTGGGTTATTTGGAAACAAAGGGCTGAAGAAGACATTAATATTTATAGAGAAGCAAACAGAAACCATTAAAGTCAGAGAGTATGATCAACGGATAAATGAGTAAACAAAATGTGGTATATTTTCCAATGTTGCAATATTATTTAATCTTAAAAATAAATGCACAGCAGAAATTAATACAACATAGTAAATCACCTATACTTATACTCACATTTTAAAAAAGAAATGAAATTCTGACACATGCTTCAACATGGATTAAAACTTGAAGACATGCTAAATCAAATAAGTCAGACATAAAAGAACAAATATTGCATGATTCTACTTATATGAGCTACCTAAGACAGTCAAATTCATAAAGAAAGGAGTATGGGGATTATCAGAGGGCTGGAAGGAAGGGAAATGAGAAGTTATTGTTTAATAGTTACAAATTTTTAGTTTGGGATAATAAAATTTTCTAGACATGGATAGTGGTGACGGCTGTGCAACAATGTGAATGTACTTAATGCTACTGAATTGTACACTCAAAGATGGCTAAATGGTCAATTTTATGTTATCTATATTTTACCATGCTTTTAAAAAAGATGGATGGAATGGATTCAAGAACAGACAACCAAGCCAACAAAGGGGTAAGTTAGCACAGAGACAGACCCTTGAGCCTTGTTTATGATCAGACATTAAAAGCAATGGAGAAAGAGTGAACTAGCCTATGTACAGTGTTGGACACCTGTTCATTGATATAGTAAAAGATAAAATTATGTCCCTAGCTCATCACTGATGAATTAAATTATTGTTGAATCTCACTATTGAAGGCCCACACAGGCCAAAGAATGAAGATGGATGAAAATAAATTAAAAATACTTGAAAAGAAAAAAAAAAGAAGAAGTGTAACTACTTTCCTTCATTCCTTCCTATTTCCTTCCACTTCAGTTCTAATGTGCTGTTTCCCTTGTGCGTGACTATGGTCATTATCCACACTGTTAAAAAAGTTTACATATAGTTCTGACATGTATCAGTTGTATTTGGAATGAAATTTGAGACTTTCCAGAATATTTGTTGAAACTACCAAACTGAGTTTTGTACACGCAAATGTAATTTTTTCCCTTCTAAACTTTTCCTGCAAATGTTATAATAAAAGGTACTTATGTTGCACAAAGTTTGTCAATTAAAACCCTAAATGCCTGGGTTATTTGGAAACAAAGGGCTGAAGAAGACATTAATATTTATAGAGAAGCAAACAGAAACCATTAAAGTCAGAGAGTATGATCAACGGATAAATGAGTAAACAAAATGTGGTATATTTTCCAATGTTGCAATATTATTTAATCTTAAAAATAAATGCACAGCAGAAATTAATACAACATAGTAAATCACCTATACTTATACTCACATTTTAAAAAAGAAATGAAATTCTGACACATGCTTCAACATGGATTAAAACTTGAAGACATGCTAAATCAAATAAGTCAGACATAAAAGAACAAATATTGCATGATTCTACTTATATGAGCTACCTAAGACAGTCAAATTCATAAAGAAAGGAGTATGGGGATTATCAGAGGGCGGGAAAGGGAAAGGGGAAATGAGAAGTTATTGTTTAATAGTTACAAATTTTTAGTTTGGGATAATAAAATTTTCTAGACATGGATAGTGGTGACGGCTGTGCAACAATGTGAATGTACTTAATGCTACTGAATTGTACACTCAAAGATGGCTAAATGGTCAATTTTATGTTATCTATATTTTACCATGCTTTTAAAAAAGATGGATGGAATGGATTCAAGAACAGACAACCAAGCCAACAAAGGGGTAAGTTAGCACAGAGACAGACCCTTGAGCCTTGTTTATGATCAGACATTAAAAGCAATGGAGAAAGAGTGAACTAGCCTATGTACAGTGTTGGACACCTGTTCATTGATATAGTAAAAGATAAAATTATGTCCCTAGCTCATCACTGATGAATTAAATTATTGTTGAATCTCACTATTGAACTATGAAAGGCCAAACTTTAAGATTTCAGAAAAAAATATTGATGGTGACATCTGTGTGACATTAGTGAAAATACATTTCTTAAATATGGTATGGAAAGCTGTATTAGCTTCCTAGGGCTGCTGAACCAAAGTGCCACAGACTGGGTGGCTTTCAACAACAAAAATTTATTCACTCACAATTCTGGAGGCCAGGAGTCCAAAACCAAGGTATCAGCAGATTTCTGAGGCTCTGGGTGGAATCGTCTCTTGTCTCCCAAGCTTCTAATGAGGACCATCAATCCTTGGAGTTCCTTGCTTGCCGGTTCATCACTTCAATCTCTACCTGTTGCCCACATGGATTTCTTCCTGTGGGTCTTTGTTTCTATTACTAAATCTCCTTCTTTAACTAATGAGCCAACCAGTCACATTGTTTGAAGGACCCAACCTATTCCACTACAATCTCCTTTGCTAATTATAGCAACAACCTCATTTCCAAATAAGATCTCATTTCTGAGGTACTGTGGAATAGGAGTTTGATATATCTTTTGTGGAGACACAATTCAATCTATAGCAAAAGCATTAACCATAAAGGAAATGACTGATAAATATTGATCACATTATATAAAAATGAGAAATTCCTTTCTGTAAGACATGTTAGATAAAAGATACCATGAAAAAGACATTGGAGATCCTTTTCCCCATTGTTACTAATCTTGTTACTTATAAAATGTAAGTACAAGGGCTTCCCCTGGTGGTCCAGTGGGTAAGGACACCGCCTTGCAGTGCAAGGGGCGCTGGTTCGATCCCTGGCCTGGGAAGATCCCACGTGCGCGAGCAGCTGGACCTAGAAATTTTCTAGACATGAAACTGTGCAACAATGTGAATGTACTTAATGCTACTGAATTGTACACTCAAAGATGGCTAAATGGTCAATTTTATGTTATCTATATTTTACCATGCTTTTAAAAAAGATGGATGGAATGGATTCAAGAACAGACAACCAAGCCAACAAAGGGGTAAGTTAGCACAGAGACAGACCCTTGAGCCTTGTTTATGATCAGACATTAAAAGCAATGGAGAAAGAGTGAACTAGCCTATGTACAGTGTTGGACACCTGTTCATTGATATAGTAAAAGATAAAATTATGTCCCTAGCTCATCACTGATGAATTAAATTATTGTTGAATCTCACTATTGAACTATGAAAGGCCAAACTTTAAGATTTCAGAAAAAAATATTGATGGTGACATCTGTGTGACATTAGTGAAAATACATTTCTTAAATATGGTATGGAAAGCTGTATTAGCTTCCTAGGGCTGCTGAACCAAAGTGCCACAGACTGGGTGGCTTTCAACAACAAAAATTTATTCACTCACAATTCTGGAGGCCAGGAATCCAAAACCAAGGTATCAGCAGATTTCTGAGGCTCTGGGTGGAATCGTCTCTTGTCTCCCAAGCTTCTAATGAGGACCATCAATCCTTGGAGTTCCTTGCTTGCCGGTTCATCACTTCAATCTCTACCTGTTGCCCACATGGATTTCTTCCTGTGGGTCTTTGTTTCTATTACTAAATCTCCTTCTTTAACTAATGAGCCAACCAGTCACATTGTTTGAAGGACCCAACCTATTCCACTACAATCTCCTTTGCTAATTATAGCAACAACCTCATTTCCAAATAAGATCTCATTTCTGAGGTACTGTGGAATAGGAGTTTGATATATCTTTTGTGGAGACACAATTCAATCTATAGCAAAAGCATTAACCATAAAGGAAATGACTGATAAATATTGATCACATTATATAAAAATGAGAAATTCCTTTCTGTAAGACATGTTAGATAAAAGATACCATGAAAAAGACATTGGAGATCCTTTTCCCCATTGTTACTAATCTTGTTACTTATAAAATGTAAGTACAAGGGCTTCCCCTGGTGGTCCAGTGGGTAAGGACACCGCCTTGCAGTGCAAGGGGTGCCGGTTCGATCCCTGGCCTGGGAAGATCCCACGTGCCGCGGAGCAGCTGGACCGATGTGTCCAATGACCGAGCCGGAGCTCTGGGGCGCATGCGCCCAGAGCCGGCGCTCTGCGACGACAGACACAGCCGCGATGGGAGGCCCACAGGAGCCAAAAAACAAAGACGGATGAAAACAGAGAAATGAAAGACCAATAGAAGTGGCCTGCCCGCTCCCCTCCCTCCCCAACCCGACCCCCGCCCTAAATAAATAAATAAATAAACCTTTAAAAAAAAAATGTAAGTACAAGATACACAAAGACTACGTATTTTAAAGTCATTTTTATTAAAAAAACACACTTATTTTTATGACTTCTTTATTAGTTGATAGTTGCTTCACAATGTTGTGTTGGTCTTTGCTGTACAACAGTGTGAATCACTGATAATTATATACGTATCCCTTCCCACATGAGGCTCCCTCACTGCCTCCCAATCCCACCTCTCTAGGTCATCATAGAGCACCAGGCTGGGCTCCCTGTCTTATATAGCAGCTTCCAGCTGGTTAACTATTTCACACAAGATAGTGTACATATGTCAGTGCTGCTTTCTCATTCTGATGCAGCCTCTTCCACTACTGTGTTTACAAGTCCATTCTGTACATCAATGTCTCCATTTCTCCTCTGCAAATAAGTTCATTGGTATATTGGATCAGGTAAAATATATTACTAAAATTAAAAAAAAAAAAAGTTCATTGGTGTTGTTTTTCTAGATTCCATGCTGCTCAGTCACTCAGTCATGCTGACTCTTTGCAACCCTAGTGACTGTGGCCACCAGGCTTCTCTGTCCATGGGACTTTTCAGGCAAGAATGTTGGGATGGGCTGCCATTTCCTTCTCTAGGTTAGAATCCATATATATGTGTTAATACATGATATTTGTTTTTGTCTTTCTGATTTACTTCACTCTATAACAGGCTCTAGGTTCATTCACCTCACTATCACTGATCCAAATTAGTCCCTTTATATGGCTGAGTGATATTCCATTGTATCACATCTTCTCCGACCATTATATCTGTCGATGGACACCTATTTACTTCCATGTTTTGGCTATTGTAAACAGTTCAAAAATTGTGTTACTTTTGAGTTATGGTTTTCTCACGGTATATTGCCTGCGACAGACCCCAGCGGCGATGGGACCGGCCGAGCTCTGGGCGCATGCGCCCAGAGCCGGCGCCTGCGACGACAGACACAGCCGCGATGGGAGGCCCACAGGAGCCAAAAAACAAAGACGGATGAAAACAGAGAAATGAAAGACCAATAGAAGTGGCCTGCCCGCTCCCCTCCCTCCCCAACCCGACCCCCGCCCTAAATAAATAAATAAATAAACCTTTAAAAAAAAAATGTAAGTACAAGATACACAAAGACTACGTATTTTAAAGTCATTTTTATTAAAAAAACACACTTATTTTTATGACTTCTTTATTAGTTGATAGTTGCTTCACAATGTTGTGTTGGTCTTTGCTGTACAACAGTGTGAATCACTGATAATTATATACGTATCCCTTCCCACATGAGGCTCCCTCACTGCCTCCCAATCCCACCTCTCTAGGTCATCATAGAGCACCAGGCTGGGCTCCCTGTCTTATATAGCAGCTTCCAGCTGGTTAACTATTTCACACAAGATAGTGTACATATGTCAGTGCTGCTTTCTCATTCTGATGCAGCCTCTTCCACTACTGTGTTTACAAGTCCATTCTGTACATCAATGTCTCCATTTCTCCTCTGCAAATAAGTTCATTGGTATATTGGATCAGGTAAAATATATTACTAAAATTAAAAAAAAAAAAAAGTTCATTGGTGTTGTTTTTCTAGATTCCATGCTGCTCAGTCACTCAGTCATGCTGACTCTTTGCAACCCTAGTGACTGTGGCCACCAGGCTTCTCTGTCCATGGGACTTTTCAGGCAAGAATGTTGGGATGGGCTGCCATTTCCTTCTCTAGGTTAGAATCCATATATATGTGTTAATACATGATATTTGTTTTTGTCTTTCTGATTTACTTCACTCTATAACAGGCTCTAGGTTCATTCACCTCACTATCACTGATCCAAATTAGTCCCTTTATATGGCTGAGTGATATTCCATTGTATCACATCTTCTCCGACCATTATATCTGTCGATGGACACCTATTTACTTCCATGTTTTGGCTATTGTAAACAGTACTGCAAGGAACATTGTGTTACTTTTGAGTTATGGTTTTCTCACGGTATATTCCCAATAGTGGGATTGTTGGGTCACATGATAGATTTATTCCTAGTTTTTAAAGGAATCCTCATACTGTTCTCTATAATGGCTGTATCAGTTTACATTTCCACCAACAGTATAGGAGGGTTCCCTTTTTTTCCACACCCTCTCCAGCATTTACTCTTTGTAGTTTTTTTTTTTTTTTGGCCACTTCTATTGGTCTTTTCATTTATTTATTTTCATCCATCTTTGTTCTTCGGCTTGTGTGGGCCTCCCACTGCAGTGTCCTCTTTCATTGCAGAGCACCCGCTCTGGGCACAGGTGCTCCAGAGTTCCGGTTTGGTAGTTGGATACATTGGTCTAGCCGCTCTGTGGCACGTGGGATCTTCCCAGGCCAGGGCTTGAACCAGTTCCCCTTGCACTGCAAGGCGGTGTCCTTACCCACTGGACCACCAGGGCCCTGCAGATTTTTGATGGTGGCCATTATGAATGGTGTGACGTGATACCTCATTGCAGTTATGATTTGCATTTCTCTATTAATGAATGATGAGCATCTTTTCTCATGTGTTTATTGTCTATCTGTATGTCTTCTTTGGAAAAATGTCTGTTTAAGTCTTCTGTCCATTTTTATTGAGTTGTTTATTTTTCTGATATTGAGCTGTATAAGCTGCTTATATAAAATAAGATATCAATTGCAGATGAAAATACTGTGAAAAACACAAACACATGGATGCTAAACAGTACACTTCTAAATAACCAAGAGGTTACTGAAGAAATCAGAGGAAATTAAAAATACCTAGAATAAATGACTGTGGCCACCAGGCTTCTCTGTCCATGGGACTTTTCAGGCAAGAATGTTGGGATGGGCTGCCATTTCCTTCTCTAGGTTAGAATCCATATATATGTGTTAATACATGATATTTGTTTTTGTCTTTCTGATTTACTTCACTCTATAACAGGCTCTAGGTTCATTCACCTCACTATCACTGATCCAAATTAGTCCCTTTATATGGCTGAGTGATATTCCATTGTATCACATCTTCTCCGACCATTATATCTGTCGATGGACACCTATTTACTTCCATGTTTTGGCTATTGTAAACAGTACTGCAAGGAACATTGTGTTACTTTTGAGTTATGGTTTTCTCACGGTATATTCCCAATAGTGGGATTGTTGGGTCACATGATAGATTTATTCCTAGTTTTTAAAGGAATCCTCATACTGTTCTCTATAATGGCTGTATCAGTTTACATTTCCACCAACAGTATAGGAGGGTTCCCTTTTTTTCCACACCCTCTCCAGCATTTACTCTTTGTAGTTTTTTTTTTTTTTTTGGCCACTTCTATTGGTCTTTTCATTTATTTATTTTCATCCATCTTTGTTCTTCGGCTTGTGTGGGCCTCCCACTGCAGTGTCCTCTTTCATTGCAGAGCACCCGCTCTGGGCACAGGTGCTCCAGAGTTCCGGTTTGGTAGTTGGATACATTGGTCTAGCCGCTCTGTGGCACGTGGGATCTTCCCAGGCCAGGGCTTGAACCAGTTCCCCTTGCACTGCAAGGCGGTGTCCTTACCCACTGGACCACCAGGGCCCTGCAGATTTTTTGATGGTGGCCATTATGAATGGTGTGACGTGATACCTCATTGCAGTTATGATTTGCATTTCTCTATTAATGAATGATGAGCATCTTTTCTCATGTGTTTATTGTCTATCTGTATGTCTTCTTTGGAAAAATGTCTGTTTAAGTCTTCTGTCCATTTTTATTGAGTTGTTTATTTTTCTGATATTGAGCTGTATAAGCTGCTTATATAAAATAAGATATCAATTGCAGATGAAAAAACTGTGAAAAACACAAACACATGGATGCTAAACAGTACACTTCTAAATAACCAAGAGGTTACTGAAGAAATCAGAGGAAATTAAAAAATACCTAGAAATAAATGACAATGAAAGCATGACAACTCAAAACCTATGTGATGCAGTAAAAGCAGTGCTAAGAAGTGAGTTTATAGCAATACAAGATTACCTCGAAAAAATGAGAAAAACATCAAATAAACAACCTCACCCTATGTCTAAAGAAACTAGAAAAAGAAGAACAAATAAATCTCCAAAGTTAGTAGTAGGAAGAAAGATCAGAGCAGAAATAAAAAATAAATGAAGGAAACAATAGCAAAGATCAATAAAACTAAAATCTGGCTTTTGAGAATTTTGAGAAAATAATCAAAATTGACAAACTACTCCCTAGATTCATCAAGAAAAAAAGGGAGAAGATCCAAATTAACAAAATTAGAAATGAAAAAGGAGAAGCTACGACAGACAAGGCAGAAAAACAATGGAATTTTCTTATCTCCTAGTCGAGAGTCCGCGACAAGGCCCCATACCACAAAAGTACCTTCATACTCTTGCAAACATTGATTATGACCTTTCAGTCTTCTGATATATTTGCAACAGTAGGTGGTAAAGAAGTAGAGAAGATGTTAATTCCTATACTAATGTTTCTAAATTAAGAATCTTCTAGATTTCTTGATATCAGGTGGAATCCCAGAAATATTTTATCAGTTTCACTTTCTTGGAATAAATTGTCCACTTTTCAGGGCTTCCCAGGTGGCCAGGGCTTGAACCAGTTCCCCTTGCACTGCAAGGCGGTGTCCTTACCCACTGGACCACCAGGGCCCTGCAGATTTTTGATGGTGGCCATTATGAATGGTGTGACGTGATACCTCATTGCAGTTATGATTTGCATTTCTCTATTAATGAATGATGAGCATCTTTTCTCATGTGTTTATTGTCTATCTGTATGTCTTCTTTGGAAAAATGTCTGTTTAAGTCTTCTGTCCATTTTTATTGAGTTGTTTATTTTTCTGATATTGAGCTGTATAAGCTGCTTATATAAAATAAGATATCAATTGCAGATGAAAAAACTGTGAAAAACACAAACACATGGATGCTAAACAGTACACTTCTAAATAACCAAGAGGTTACTGAAGAAATCAGAGGAAATTAAAAAATACCTAGAAATAAATGACAATGAAAGCATGACAACTCAAAACCTATGTGATGCAGTAAAAGCAGTGTTAAGAAGTGAGTTTATAGCAATACAAGATTACCTCGAAAAAATGAGAAAAACATCAAATAAACAACCTCACCCTATGTCTAAAGAAACTAGAAAAAGAAGAACAAATAAATCTCCAAAGTTAGTAGTAGGAAGAAAGATCAGAGCAGAAATAAAAAATAAATGAAGGAAACAATAGCAAAGATCAATAAAACTAAAATCTGGCTTTTGAGAATTTTGAGAAAATAATCAAAATTGACAAACTACTCCCTAGATTCATCAAGAAAAAAAGGGAGAAGATCCAAATTAACAAAATTAGAAATGAAAAAGGAGAAGCTACGACAGACAAGGCAGAAAAACAATGGAATTTTCTTATCTCCTAGTCGAGAGTCCGCGACAAGGCCCCATACCACAAAAGTACCTTCATACTCTTGCAAACATTGATTATGACCTTTCAGTCTTCTGATATATTTGCAACAGTAGGTGGTAAAGAAGTAGAGAAGATGTTAATTCCTATACTAATGTTTCTAAATTAAGAATCTTCTAGATTTCTTGATATCAGGTGGAATCCCAGAAATATTTTATCAGTTTCACTTTCTTGGAATAAATTGTCCACTTTTCAGGGCTTCCCAGGTGGCTCAGTGGTAAAGAATCCTGGACACCAAAAAAGCTTGTGCTGTAGATCTTTTGGGGCTTCCCAAGTGGGGCTAGTGGTGAAGAACTCACTTGCTAATGAAGGAGACATAAGAGATGCAGGTTAGAGTCTTGGATCAGGAAGATCCCCTGGAGAAGGAAATGGTAACCCACTCCAGTATTCTTGCATGGAGAACCCCATGGACAGAGGAGCCTTGTGGGCTATAGTTCATAGGGTCACAAAGAGTTGGACAAGATTAAAGTGACAACGTGTACTTAGATCTTTAGGTTGAGGCTGTTCTGCCCAGATTGCCTTACTTTGTCAGCTTTTTTGTCATAGTTTTGGAGTATATCACTCTGTAAAGTTAAAACTTACTCAGGAGGCACTGTATTTTCTTTGTAGATCATTTAGCCAATTAAAAAGGCACCAAAAAAACTGGCTTCTTGGTCCATTTCAATCAATTGCTCATTTGTTACAGAGACAAAAATTCGATCATTTGCCTTAAGCTCAAATACTCCTCCTTGATAGATGGAATAGAGTCCATATTCTGAATCTTTAGACCAACAACTATTTCTAGCACTTTTCATCAGCAGTATAGGGTCAGGATAGCTTGTGTGTTTGTAAATATACTGCACCATTTGTTTGATCTTCTTTCTGTTCTCTTCAGTTGAAATTTCTTCAGGTTCCCGAAATTGAAAGTATGTTTGGGAATAGATATAATAAAACCCTGCTTGAAGGACAACCAGTTCTCCATTCCTTAAGTGCAAATTATTCAAGAATGAATGTCCTTTTCTTGATGACTCCCAGGATCTTAGTTTCTGGCCCATAACTTTTTCATTTTTGGATCCTGGGATGAAGTTTGGAGAAAAATAAAATTAACTTGCAGCAAAGCAATGAATTTCCCAATAGATGTGGCTAGCTGAGGCTTTGGTTGGAACTGTAAAGTGTTTCAATCTAATTTGAAACTTCTTGCTCCCTTAACCTCCCAAGGAGTCTAATTTCAAAGGTGGAATCCCAGAAATATTTTATCAGTTTCACTTTCTTGGAATAAATTGTCCACTTTTCAGGGCTTCCCAGGTGGCTCAGTGGTAAAGAATCCTGGACACCAAAAAAGCTTGTGCTGTAGATCTTTTGGGGCTTCCCAAGTGGGGCTAGTGGTGAAGAACTCACTTGCTAATGAAGGAGACATAAGAGATGCAGGTTAGAGTCTTGGATCAGGAAGATCCCCTGGAGAAGGAAATGGTAACCCACTCCAGTATTCTTGCATGGAGAACCCCATGGACAGAGGAGCCTTGTGGGCTATAGTTCATAGGGTCACAAAGAGTTGGACAAGATTAAAGTGACAACGTGTACTTAGATCTTTAGGTTGAGGCTGTTCTGCCCAGATTGCCTTACTTTGTCAGCTTTTTTGTCATAGTTTTGGAGTATATCACTCTGTAAAGTTAAAACTTACTCAGGAGGCACTGTATTTTCTTTGTAGATCATTTAGCCAATTAAAAAGGCACCAAAAAAACTGGCTTCTTGGTCCATTTCAATCAATTGCTCATTTGTTACAGAGACAAAAATTCGATCATTTGCCTTAAGCTCAAATACTCCTCCTTGATAGATGGAATAGAGTCCATATTCTGAATCTTTAGACCAACAACTATTTCTAGCACTTTTCATCAGCAGTATAGGGTCAGGATAGCTTGTGTGTTTGTAAATATACTGCACCATTTGTTTGATCTTCTTTCTGTTCTCTTCAGTTGAAATTTCTTCAGGTTCCCGAAATTGAAAGTATGTTTGGGAATAGATATAATAAAACCCTGCTTGAAGGACAACCAGTTCTCCATTCCTTAAGTGCAAATTATTCAAGAATGAATGTCCTTTTCTTGATGACTCCCAGGATCTTAGTTTCTGGCCCATAACTTTTTCATTTTTGGATCCTGGGATGAAGTTTGGAGAAAAATAAAATTAACTTGCAGCAAAGCAATGAATTTCCCAATAGATGTGGCTAGCTGAGGCTTTGGTTGGAACTGTAAAGTGTTTCAATCTAATTTGAAACTTCTTGCTCCCTTAACCTCCCAAGGAGTCTAAATTCTAATCATACAGAAATCTGGAGGTTCCTGTCTCATTGTGACCTGTTGGAAGTCCTGTATCTTGTTATACTTGACTGCCACACTCACCTCTGAATGCTACCATGGGAATGACTAAGATGGCAGTCTACTCCTGGGAAGAATTTCTATCCAGAACCCCTGCCTCATTTCCTGTGCTGGCGAGCTCAGATTGACAATGTAGAAAGAAACCAAAAGAAACATATCTACTTCCTCAAGTTCATTAATTCCTGATCTTCTTTTAGGTCTTTCTGGATACCTCCTTGGTCTTTCTCAGTAACCTAAGGTCAAAAGCACCATCCAAGCTGCAGGCATCTTGAATCCAATAAGACAGAGTATAGGGTTTGGCAAAAAGACCCAGATTTAAAGATCTTCAGATCTTTGGATCTTTAAATTCTGAAGACTTTGAATAAAGACGGACCTTACTAAGAGGATATTCCTTTAAATTTTGGGCTCATTTTGATGATTGGTACAGAATCAGTTTTTTAATAGTTTACAACAACCACCACATTAATTAATAAATAGTAAATAGGAATAGTGAAATAACAGTAAATAATAGTGAATAATAGACAGAACATGTCAATCATCTACAAACATACATGTTTAGTAGGAAAACCATGAAGGAAACAGCCCAGATAAAAACCAAATAAAAACCAACAAGCCAACAACAACAAAACCAAACCTAACCACCACCAACAAAAAACTTTTCATTAACTGATGCCTGAAATGTCTTTAACCTGGGACAAAACCTCTCACAATAATAAAAGCACTACTTACTGGGTACTTACAATGCACTAGCATTTTGCATTCATCTTCACTGTTTTGTGAGCTAAAGTTATTTCTACTTTGTATATGAGAAAATAAGTTTGGGACTTTCCCTGGAGGTTTATGAACTTTGCCTTCTAATGGAGGGGGTTTGGGTTCCATCCTTAATTTGATTCACCTCTTGGCAAAAAAAACTAAAGCATGGGCAGGGGCTTTGGTTGGAACTGTAAAGTGTTTCAATCTAATTTGAAACTTCTTGCTCCCTTAACCTCCCAAGGAGTCTAAATTCTAATCATACAGAAATCTGGAGGTTCCTGTCTCATTGTGACCTGTTGGAAGTCCTGTATCTTGTTATACTTGACTGCCACACTCACCTCTGAATGCTACCATGGGAATGACTAAGATGGCAGTCTACTCCTGGGAAGAATTTCTATCCAGAACCCCTGCCTCATTTCCTGTGCTGGCGAGCTCAGATTGACAATGTAGAAAGAAACCAAAAGAAACATATCTACTTCCTCAAGTTCATTAATTCCTGATCTTCTTTTAGGTCTTTCTGGATACCTCCTTGGTCTTTCTCAGTAACCTAAGGTCAAAAGCACCATCCAAGCTGCAGGCATCTTGAATCCAATAAGACAGAGTATAGGGTTTGGCAAAAAGACCCAGATTTAAAGATCTTCAGATCTTTGGATCTTTAAATTCTGAAGACTTTGAATAAAGACGGACCTTACTAAGAGGATATTCCTTTAAATTTTGGGCTCATTTTGATGATTGGTACAGAATCAGTTTTTTAATAGTTTACAACAACCACCACATTAATTAATAAATAGTAAATAGGAATAGTGAAATAACAGTAAATAATAGTGAATAATAGACAGAACATGTCAATCATCTACAAACATACATGTTTAGTAGGAAAACCATGAAGGAAACAGCCCAGATAAAAACCAAATAAAAACCAACAAGCCAACAACAACAAAACCAAACCTAACCACCACCAACAAAAAACTTTTCATTAACTGATGCCTGAAATGTCTTTAACCTGGGACAAAACCTCTCACAATAATAAAAGCACTACTTACTGGGTACTTACAATGCACTAGCATTTTGCATTCATCTTCACTGTTTTGTGAGCTAAAGTTATTTCTACTTTGTATATGAGAAAATAAGTTTGGGACTTTCCCTGGAGGTTTATGAACTTTGCCTTCTAATGGAGGGGGTTTGGGTTCCATCCCTGGTTGGAGCATTATGATCTCACCCTCTTGGCCAAAAAACCAAAACATAAAACAGAAGAGATATTCAGTAAAGATGTTAAGAATGATTCCCATAAAAAAAAAATCTTAAAAAAAAAAAAGAGATAGAAAAAAGAAAGAAAATGAAGCTTGATCGGGTTAAGTAATTTTCTCAAAACAATGACTAGGTAAGAAGGAGCTGGGATTCCAATGTGGGTGTTTAGATTATAAGACTCATACAGTAACTACAGCAGTATATGCATACCTGTTCTTCAGTGAACATTAGGCTTAAACTTATGAAATTGACATTTTTTATAAGTACAGATTGGCCAAATATTGGTCAATTTTTTTGTGACTCAACCTAATATAAATGTCAGTGACTCATGGGGAAAGTAGATGAGTGATTCAGAACCTTTGAAGAGTAGAAATATTTGATGAAAGAGTGAGAAATTACTATAACAAAGGAGAAAAGCAAAAATGGGGTCATGGGGAAGAAAAGTTCTCTCACTTTAGAATTTTCTTGAGGCCAGCTACGCCAAGGCAGTAACCAAGCTACCCCTGAAAAGAGTCAATCTGAGACTTGATTATTACTGAACATTTTGTAGATAGCCATATAAACATTTCAGGCACAAGTTAAAAGAATAATTTTGAACAAATTCTTCCATTCCCTTCCTTTAAACCATATAGTCATCATTTCTCTTACTCTGAAGTGGCAACAGGCTTTCTCTCCGATTGGTTCCAGTTATATGAGCAGCTCCCCTCAGAGGACCCTTTTCTCTCTCTAGGTAAGGAAGATATTGCTTTTCTAAAAGAGAAATGACAAAGAATCATCAGCACTTGTCAAACCACTTCACAAATACACTGATATTCACAGCTCTTGTCAATCAAGCATAGCAAGCACACTGAGCACCCAAAAATGATATATGACCATAAAACCAACCTGTATTTTAGTATTATGGTTAGCCTACTTCAGCCTACGTTTACTTTGAAAAGTACTTTAGATGGGAAGAATAAGCAGTGTATTGGGCTATAATTTATTGGCATCTTGGGGGTAAGGTTCGCCTAGAATATAACAAACTGAAGATTCTGAACCTTTAACTAAAAAACAAAAATAATTAAACTGTGAACCTATAATACTCCTGCCTAGGCATTTACAGTGCACAAATAACCAGGTACTGGCAACTTTCCATTTTGAGCTATATGTAGAAACAAAGTGATACCAACCTTCAACATTGCAATTATCTTTTTCTCTTTGCTAGCTACTCTGAAGGAATAGCAGTAATGACAATTGTCCATAGATGCCACAGACTGGTTTCCAGTAGTCACTTTCTTCACCTCCCAAAAGGTATATAAATCATCGATTTACTAGATCATAATTAACAAATCACAGTTGCTGGTCACCATCTGAAGTACTTTGGAGCACCTTAAAGACTACAAATTCAATAAACTACTTTCTTAAAAATCAGCTCAAACTTCCCAGTAGGCTTATATTGGTTGTTAAGATAAATTATACGCTTTCACCAAGCAAATAAACCCACAGACTAGGCAGTGTTTCCATGAGGGCTTCAAAGATTAATCGCTGATAGTGTAATCTGAGCCTTCAAGGGACTTAGTGTTTAAGGAAGATACAAATCAGAAGATCAAAATTGACCTGCAGGAAATAGACATGAAGGGTAATGGGTGTTCAGGGGAGGGAAAGATTCCTATTTGTTGGAAAACTGAGGTCAGGGGAGGGTTTGTCCTTTCATTCACTTACTCCAGCAAACCAAAGTGCCCATTACATCTGTGCCAGGCACTCTCCTAGGAACACAGAGAAATAACTACAAACAGATGAAAGCAAGAAAGCATTTGAGGTACACGACAATTATGTGAAATGGGTGAGGACGAGGAGGCTTAGAGCCCACAGTCATGGGAGAAGGGTATTCACAGAGATCTAGAACAATGTCCCTGAGACAGGATGCACACGGGCATCTGAGGAGTTCAGTTTCAGGCTTGAATGAAGAGTTAAATTATAGAGGACTTGAATGTTAGTCAAAGAGATTTGGATTTTACAGACATGAGAAGACTCTGGACAATTTTAATCAGGGAAGTCCAAAGATATGTGTTGTGCTTTAGGCTAAATGACCTCATAGCAAGATTTGGATGGGTAAGGTTTCGCCTTTAGGAATATAACAAACTGAAGATTCTGAACCTTTAACTAAAAAACAAAAATAATTAAACTGTGAACCTATAATACTCCTGCCTAGGCATTTACAGTGCACAAATAACCAGGTACTGGCAACTTTCCATTTTGAGCTATATGTAGAAACAAAGTGATACCAACCTTCAACATTGCAATTATCTTTTTCTCTTTGCTAGCTACTCTGAAGGAATAGCAGTAATGACAATTGTCCATAGATGCCACAGACTGGTTTCCAGTAGTCACTTTCTTCACCTCCCAAAAGGTATATAAATCATCGATTTACTAGATCATAATTAACAAATCACAGTTGCTGGTCACCATCTGAAGTACTTTGGAGCACCTTAAAGACTACAAATTCAATAAACTACTTTCTTAAAAATCAGCTCAAACTTCCCAGTAGGCTTATATTGGTTGTTAAGATAAATTATACGCTTTCACCAAGCAAATAAACCCACAGACTAGGCAGTGTTTCCATGAGGGCTTCAAAGATTAATCGCTGATAGTGTAATCTGAGCCTTCAAGGGACTTAGTGTTTAAGGAAGATACAAATCAGAAGATCAAAATTGACCTGCAGGAAATAGACATGAAGGGTAATGGGTGTTCAGGGGAGGGAAAGATTCCTATTTGTTGGAAAACTGAGGTCAGGGGAGGGTTTGTCCTTTCATTCACTTACTCCAGCAAACCAAAGTGCCCATTACATCTGTGCCAGGCACTCTCCTAGGAACACAGAGAAATAACTACAAACAGATGAAAGCAAGAAAGCATTTGAGGTACACGACAATTATGTGAAATGGGTGAGGACGAGGAGGCTTAGAGCCCACAGTCATGGGAGAAGGGTATTCACAGAGATCTAGAACAATGTCCCTGAGACAGGATGCACACGGGCATCTGAGGAGTTCAGTTTCAGGCTTGAATGAAGAGTTAAATTATAGAGGACTTGAATGTTAGTCAAAGAGATTTGGATTTTACAGACATGAGAAGACTCTGGACAATTTTAATCAGGGAAGTCCAAAGATATGTGTTGTGCTTTAGGCTAAATGACCTCATAGCAAGATTTGGTGGTAGAAAGTGAGAGGCTACAGACTGATGAGTTAGCAGACAATTGTGATTGATCAGGTCTGAGAATAGGAAGCTTTAATCTAGATTAGTAGAGGAAATTGAAAGGAGGTAACAAAATTCCATAGGAGAGGAAGGAATGGGAACAACACTCTCTGTGTATTTGGTAATAGTTACTTATTCAGGATGGTGGGCATCTGTACTGTACTGAAGACCCAGCACAGCAGGGGGATGGACAGTCAATTACATGTTACTCTCAGAATGCTTGGCTTTCAAGGTTGATGTGTTTACTTACTTTTAACCTCCATTGATAAATAATTCATAATGCCTTGACTGCTCTGAGACCTTAACTCTTTGTTTTAAAATATTCAGTAATGGAATCCAAATACCTTGCAGTTGAGGTCACTGCAAGGATATTGGAAAGTCTAGATTTAAACTCAAATTCTTTTTTTTTTTTTAAAGATTTATTTATTTACTTTGGGGGGTGGTGAGGGGTGGGTTGGGGAGGGAGGGGAGCAGGCGGGCCACGTCTATTGGCTTTCATTTGTCCATTTTCATCCATCTTTGTTCTTTGGCCCATGTGGGCCTCCCATCGCAGTGACCTCTGTTGTCACAGAGCACCGGCTCTGGGCGCATGCGCTCCAGAGCTCCGGCTCGGTAATTGGACATATCAGTCCAGCCGCTCTGGGGCTCGTGGGATCTTCCCAGGCCAGGGATTGAATCAGCGCCCCTTGCCCTGCAAGGTGGTGTCCTTAACCACTGGACCACCAAGGAAGCCCCGCAAATTCTAAAGAGAGGAAATTTCCTATAGTCTATAGCAAACAACTTCCAGACAAGAAGCTTATGAATATGTATATTGGGGTATCATGGATACATTTGGTATATTGGGAACTATATGATTTCTGTACACCATTGGGATGAATGAAAAAGAATATTTTTCTTCTAGCACTGAAAATAGTCCATACATCTACTGTAAACCATGGATCTGGTGTTCCTCATTAGAAGAGTCTGAGGGACTGTCCTGGAGGTCCAGTGGTTGAGAATATGCCTTGAAATGCAAGGGATTCAGTTTGGTCCCTGGCTGGGGAGCTAAAGAAAACATGTGCCACAACTACTGAGCCCCACGCAAGATTTGGTGGTAGAAAGTGAGAGGCTACAGACTGATGAGTTAGCAGACAATTGTGATTGATCAGGTCTGAGAATAGGAAGCTTTAATCTAGATTAGTAGAGGAAATTGAAAGGAGGTAACAAAATTCCATAGGAGAGGAAGGAATGGGAACAACACTCTCTGTGTATTTGGTAATAGTTACTTATTCAGGATGGTGGGCATCTGTACTGTACTGAAGACCCAGCACAGCAGGGGGATGGACAGTCAATTACATGTTACTCTCAGAATGCTTGGCTTTCAAGGTTGATGTGTTTACTTACTTTTAACCTCCATTGATAAATAATTCATAATGCCTTGACTGCTCTGAGACCTTAACTCTTTGTTTTAAAATATTCAGTAATGGAATCCAAATACCTTGCAGTTGAGGTCACTGCAAGGATATTGGAAAGTCTAGATTTAAACTCAAATTCTTTTTTTTTTTTTAAAGATTTATTTATTTACTTTGGGGGGTGGTGAGGGGTGGGTTGGGGAGGGAGGGGAGCAGGCGGGCCACGTCTATTGGCTTTCATTTGTCCATTTTCATCCATCTTTGTTCTTTGGCCCATGTGGGCCTCCCATCGCAGTGACCTCTGTTGTCACAGAGCACCGGCTCTGGGCGCATGCGCTCCAGAGCTCCGGCTCGGTAATTGGACATATCAGTCCAGCCGCTCTGGGGCTCGTGGGATCTTCCCAGGCCAGGGATTGAATCAGCGCCCCTTGCCCTGCAAGGTGGTGTCCTTAACCACTGGACCACCAAGGAAGCCCCGCAAATTCTAAAGAGAGGAAATTTCCTATAGTCTATAGCAAACAACTTCCAGACAAGAAGCTTATGAATATGTATATTGGGGTATCATGGATACATTTGGTATATTGGGAACTATATGATTTCTGTACACCATTGGGATGAATGAAAAAGAATATTTTTCTTCTAGCACTGAAAATAGTCCATACATCTACTGTAAACCATGGATCTGGTGTTCCTCATTAGAAGAGTCTGAGGGACTGTCCTGGAGGTCCAGTGGTTGAGAATATGCCTTGAAATGCAAGGGATTCAGTTTGGTCCCTGGCTGGGGAGCTAGGATCTACACAGAGCAACAAAGTCCATGTGCCACAACTACTGAGCCTGAGCACCACAACTAGAGAGTCTGTGCTCTGGAACAAAAGATCCCACATGATGCAATGAAGATCCTGTGTGCTGCAAGTAAGATGTGAGGGAGCCAAATAAATATTTTTGAAAAAGGCAGAGATGGAGATTTCACCATTCCTACTAATGCTTTTGGCCTTGGTGAAATGAATAGAAAGAATGCTTATATCCTGGGACCAGGTCTTGCCTTCATATTTAATAAAGTTCATTTAATAAAGGCTGGTAGGGGTTGTCAAGGGATGGGGAAGCTTATCGTAATCAAAAACAATAGCTGAGGGTTTCCCTGGTGATCCAGTGGATGAAGAGTCCACCTTGCAGTACAAGGGGCACTGATTCGATCCCTGGCATGGGAAGATCCCACACCCCGTGGAGCAGCTGGACCAGTCTGTCCAATTACAAGCCGGTGCTCTAGAGCCCATGAGCCCAGAGCCGGTGCTCTGCAGCAGAGAGGCCACTGCAATGGGAGGCCCACACAGGCCAAAGAATTATGATGATGAAAATAAATAAATGAAGGACCAATAAGAGAGTCCAAAATTACAAACAAACAAACAAAAAAGACTCTGTAAAAAAAAAAAGGATAGCTGAAAAGTAGGAAGACATCATTAACAAAAAATCTATTAAAAAACTATTTCTGGGCTTCCCTGGTGGTCCAGTGGGTAAGGACACCGCCTTGCAGTGCAAGGGGCGCTGGTTCGATCCCCGGCCTGGGAAGATCCCACGTGCTGCGGAGCAGCTGGACTGATGTGTCCAATTACCGAGCCGGAGTTCTGGGGCACATGCGCCCAGAGCTGGCACTTTGCAATAACAGATGCCACCACGATGGGAGGCCCACAGGAGCCAAAGAACAAAGACAGATAAAAATAGAGAAATGAAAGACCAATAGAAGTGGCCCGCCTGCTTCCCTCCCTCCCCAACCCGACCCCCACCCAAAAATAAATAAATAAATAAATAAAAAGAAATCTATGTAGATTAAAGACCTAAATGTAAGACCAGAAATCATCAAACTCTTAGAGGAGAATATAGGCAAAACACTCAAGGACATCAATGAAAGCAAGATCTTCTATGACACACCTACTAGAATAGCAGGACTAAAAACAAAAATTAACATGTGGGACCTAATGAAACTTAAAAGCTTTTGTTCAGTAAAAGAAATTACAAAAAAGTTGAACAGACAGCCCACAGAATGGGAGAAAATCATAGCAAATGAAATAACAGACAAAGAATTAATCTCCAAAATCTACAAGCAACTCAGATAACTCAGCACCGGAAAAATGAACAACCTAGTCAAAAAATGGGAAAAAGATCTAAAGAAACGCCTCTCCAAAGAGGACATACAGATGGCCCCAAAGCACATGAAACGATGCTCAACCTCGCTTATTATTAGAGAAATGAAAATCAAAACTACAATGAGATATCACCTCACACTGGTCAGAGTGGCCATCATCAACAAATCGACAGACAAGAAATGCTGGAGAGGGTGCGGAGAAAAGGGAACCCTCTTGCATTGCTGGTGGGAATGTAAATTGATACAACCTCTATGGAAGACAGTATGGAGATTCCTTAAAAAACTAAAAAAAGAAGCACCCTATGACCCAGCAATCCCACTCTTAGGTTTATACCCTGATGAAATCAAAACTGAAAGAAGCATCTGTACCCCAATGTTCATTGCAGCTCTCTATACAATAGCCAGAACATGGAAGCAACCTAGATATCCATCGACGAATAAATGGATACAAAAGCTCTGGTACATATATACAATGGAATACTACACAGCTGTAAAAAGAAATGCAGAAGACTCAGTCCTAATGAGGTGGCTGGAGCTAGAACCAATCATAAAAAGTGAAGGAAGTCAAAAAGAGAAAGACAACTACAGTATACTAACAGATATATATGGAATCTAGTAAAAGGGTACTGATAACACATGCAGTGAACCCATGGAAAAACAGACAGAGAATAGACATATGGACACTGTGGGGAAGGAACAGTGTGTGGGAGGCATGGAGGGAGTAACATGGAAACTTATACTGTCATGTGTGAAAAAGATGGCTATTGTCGTTGCGCTAAGGGAATAGGAGCACTTACAATGGCTTGGTGCGATGGCCTGGAGGGGTGGGATGGGGAGGCCTGGGAGAGAGGAGGAGACCACGGATATGCACATGACTGATCTGGGAACATGCATGTCTGTGAACAACAAAACTCTGTAAAACATTTAAAATAAAGAAACAATTAAAAAAAAGAAAAAGAAAAAGAAATCTATGTAGACAGAGATGGTGGTGACAATACTGTGAATGCACTAATTCCCACCAAATTGTGCACTTCTAGATGGTTAGATGTATGTTATGTGAATTTCATCCCAGTCAGAACATGCACGCACACATCCACATGTGTACATTCACATACATGCCAAAATTGGTTCAGGTAAGGGTCAGGGGATAAAAGAGAATCTAGCAGGCTTGAGATGTAGAAATAAGTGTAGGTATAGAGACACGAGAGCAATTGAAATGTTTTCTGTCTTTGTAGATCTTTAATCTAGTAGGGAATCAGAACACACAAAAAATGTATTTATGCTATTTTTTCCTTTGATTTATATTCATGGATTTATCAAAGGAAATGAACAAGATAAGGGTGACCAAAAAACCCCAGGATGTGGGGGGACTTTCTTAGAAAGTTGGTCAGGAAAGTTCTCTCTGAAGGGGTGATGAGTAGGTGATGAGAATGGAGGATGATGAAAATGTGAAAATCATCAAGAGGAGATGTGAAAATCTAGGAATGGAAGAAGCCAGATGAAGACCAGAGAAGCTGGCCCAGGCTGTAACACTGAGAATGGATGTGGGTCAAGAGCAGATTGCTGATCATCAGTGGAGATGGCCAATGCATGGGGATGGCAGGATGAGGATTTCAGGTGGGGAGAAGGATTGTTGGGAAAGATGATGGAGCAAGAGGCTTTTGCATAAAGTGAGACTTAGAGTCTAGGGGTGGTCAGAAATAGAGAAGATGGGTAACTTTGGAGCCCGTATTTTTTCTCCAACTATGCTCCAGAAAGCTATCCAAATTAGAAGGTAAAAATAAAAGAATTGTAGAAGTTGAGATGAAAGGAAAATCCACATTGGAAGAACAAAATTCCCATGAAATAAAGTTCAGACTTTAGGTCAGCCACAGATTTGATTCCAGTGCCAATGCCAAGAGGAAAATGGAATCAAGCAGCTTGAGCTACTGAGAAGCCAGCCCTCTGAGGCTGGGAGGGAGCAGAGAGCAAAAGAATGGAGAGCTACTCATCCTATTGCAAGGCTGACAGTAGAAAATTAAAACAACAAAAAAATACTACCTGGATTTGTAGGAATGGTTTCCTCAAAGGTTCTCAAAACCATCTGCAAATAGTATTGAATAAAGCTAGTTAATTTCCCTAAACATTTAAACTGATCATTGAATGTCTATGGCCCTTGTTGCTGACGTCTAACAGGAAATTTCTGCATAAGGTATCAACTTAGTCACCTTTAAGCTGTTCAAGGATAGAGGGTGTGGGGTAGGGTGGGAGCTGGGGAGGCAGCTGTCCCTGCTGTTGATGAAAGGATGATCCTCTGTCTGAGAAACTTCTGTTATTGGATGAAGCCTTTGACTAATGTTCCCCAGGCCTCCCTGTGGCTGACAGGTGTGATGGCCATGCCACCTCACTTTCTGGGAGGTGTGTCTGCAGGCAAGCAGGTGTACATGTGTACTGTGTGTGTGTCTGCACACACGTGTGCAGAGGCTCTCAATTATTGGACACACCCAAGACTGAAGGTGTACGGCACATTCCCTTTCTCTCATTACAGCACAGACATGCACAGCCCATCCAGCTGTCACCTGCCAGCACAGTGTCACTCTCTCATTTCTGAGAATGTGGCTGAGACATTCCCGCCATAAAGATATTTAAGACATTTCCATCTTTAACTAGCCACCTCATATCATTTTTTTTCCCCACCTGCTAACCCGTGGGCAAAACCAGTAAGAAAGAATTAAACTGAACCTTTCTGTTCAATGAGCCCACCCTGACATGGCTCATCCATGGCTTTAAACTGCTCTCTGCTCAGTTCCGTGGCCTGCTCCTGCCCACATTTTCAGTCACAGTCGTTAATCGTACAACTACGTGACAGGAAGAAACTCCCTTCCTCTGCACTCACGCTCCACATCAGAAATGCTCTGCAGCTTCCTGGGTCAGAAGGCCTGACTCTGAAAACAGAATGTGGCTGCCTGTGGAGCACTGGGGTGTACTGGTGTGGTAAGGGGGAAGCAAGGGCCTCAGCATCTCAGGGCTCTCACTCACATTCTAGGTCAAAAGGAGGAAGGAACGCATACTGAGAAGCCAGCCCTCTGAGGCTGGGAGGGAGCAGAGAGCAAAAGAATGGAGAGCTACTCATCCTATTGCAAGGCTGACAGTAGAAAATTAAAACAACAAAAAAATACTACCTGGATTTGTAGGAATGGTTTCCTCAAAGGTTCTCAAAACCATCTGCAAATAGTATTGAATAAAGCTAGTTAATTTCCCTAAACATTTAAACTGATCATTGAATGTCTATGGCCCTTGTTGCTGACGTCTAACAGGAAATTTCTGCATAAGGTATCAACTTAGTCACCTTTAAGCTGTTCAAGGATAGAGGGTGTGGGGTAGGGTGGGAGCTGGGGAGGCAGCTGTCCCTGCTGTTGATGAAAGGATGATCCTCTGTCTGAGAAACTTCTGTTATTGGATGAAGCCTTTGACTAATGTTCCCCAGGCCTCCCTGTGGCTGACAGGTGTGATGGCCATGCCACCTCACTTTCTGGGAGGTGTGTCTGCAGGCAAGCAGGTGTACATGTGTACTGTGTGTTTTCTGCACACACGTGTGCAGAGGCTCTCAATTATTGGACACACCCAAGACTGAAGGTGTACGGCACATTCCCTTTCTCTCATTACAGCACAGACATGCACAGCCCATCCAGCTGTCACCTGCCAGCACAGTGTCACTCTCTCATTTCTGAGAATGTGGCTGAGACATTCCCGCCATAAAGATATTTAAGACATTTCCATCTTTAACTAGCCACCTCATATCATTTTTTTTCCCCACCTGCTAACCCGTGGGCAAAACCAGTAAGAAAGAATTAAACTGAACCTTTCTGTTCAATGAGCCCACCCTGACATGGCTCATCCATGGCTTTAAACTGCTCTCTGCTCAGTTCCGTGGCCTGCTCCTGCCCACATTTTCAGTCACAGTCGTTAATCGTACAACTACGTGACAGGAAGAAACTCCCTTCCTCTGCACTCACGCTCCACATCAGAAATGCTCTGCAGCTTCCTGGGTCAGAAGGCCTGACTCTGAAAACAGAATGTGGCTGCCTGTGGAGCACTGGGGTGTACTGGTGTGGTAAGGGGGAAGCAAGGGCCTCAGCATCTCAGGGCTCTCACTCACATTCTAGGTCAAAAGGAGGAAGGAGAAGTAGGAAAAGGCAAATCTTACAGTGTAATTCTTTTTTGGGGTGGGGGGGCGCGTGTTGGGGAGGGAGTGGGGTGGGCGGGCCACTTCTATTGATCTTTCATTATCTATTTTCATCTGTCTTTGTTCTTTGGCCCGTGTGGGCCTCCCATCGTGGTGGCGTCTGTCGCTGCAGAGCGCCGGCTCTGGGCGCATGCGCTCCAGAGCTCCGGCTCAGTAATTGGACACATCGATAGAGCCGCTCCGTGGCACGTGGAATCTTCCCAGGCCAGGGATCGAACCGGCGCCCCCTACACTGCAGGGCAGTGTCCCTACCCAGTGGACCACCAGGGGAAGCCCCAGTGTAATTCTTATGCAGAATACAAGAATGACTATAATGGGATTTCCCTGGTGGCCCACTGCTTAAGATTCTACCCTTTCCCTGCAGGGGGCCCCAGTTCCATCCCTGGACAGGGAACAAAAGATGCCCAAGAAATGCCATGTGGTGCAACCAAAAAAAAAAAAAAAAAAAAAAACCAGAAACCACCAAAGCACACTACAACAACAAAAAAAACTCAGAATGATTATTATATATCCAGACAGACTGAATTAAAATCTGTTCATTATCAGCCCTGGGAAACTTTCCTCAAGTTACTTAACTGATACGGACTATTTTAGTTTCTTCCTCTATTTTTTTTTTTTTTAAAGAAGATAATAACGATTCCTTTCTCACAGCTGTTTCAGGGTAAACATTCATAAGGGACACAGGACATTCACGGGAAATTATCTGTTCACTTATCCGGTACCTGGAAATATGGGGAAGTCTTTCCCTTCTCACACTCTCACCCACCCTGGGAGCCCACTAGTTAGTGGCAGGATGTGAGAATGGGGGAGGGGGAAGAGCAGGAAAGAGACATGTAAAACCCACCTGCACTGCTTCTCTCCTCTCCCCACTTCCTGCCCCAGCATCCAGCCCCTCCTCAGCTTTCAGATTTCTACTCTACTTTAGAGTTTTGTTCCTCTGCCACCAGTTGGTCTGCCACCCCCTTTAATCCCAGGGACCGTGGAGTCCCACTCCTCAGCCTCCTCAAAACCCTCCCCCAATCCTGGATTTTCCTGGTTCCTGTCACTTGGGGCAATGGCATCCTAGCTGCTTCATGATGCCCTATGTGCGGTAGGCACCCACCCATGCTTTCGGGGTCGCCACAGAGCAGGTGTGTTTCTAGGACAACCAGGTGGAAATCTGATTCCATTTGTCATAGAAATAGCACCAGAGGGGATGTCTGGGCTTTACTGTGAGAACCACTTAGGGTTACAAGCAGTAGCACTGTTTCCATAGAAAGACACAGTGAGCACAAGATAATAGACTCATAATCATTTCTTTCAAACACATCTTCCTCTTACCCTGAGAGTGTCCCTTGTAATTTTTTACAGAATGATTGTGCATCATAGTTTACAGGGTATTTTCATATTTGTGTTCTCAGCTGACCTTTCCAGATATGTGAAAGTAAATGTTATTAATGCCATCTTACAAATAAGAAGCAGCCTGAGAGAAGAAACTCCGACTTGTCACATCACTCAAAGTGCAATTATGTAGTCACATCTAGTGAAATGAACCGTTACCATACAGCTTCTGCTAGAGAGCCTATGTAAGCGATTTTCACAAGCAGAAAATAGTATTTTGTAATGTGTTCTTTACTGTGAATTGAGATGCCATCACCTTCCAAATATTTCTTTCTTCCCTTTTCCTTTCATCTTGCATCAGCTCTATATGCATGTAAAAATAAAGACTTAATTCAAGAGAACAACAATGTGGGAGAAATATAAAATACTAATCTTTGGTTTCTTTTGTTTCATTGAATAATAATAATTAAAAAAGCACATCCTTTTATTGTGTGACCTTGAACACATTGTTCCGTCAATGCCTGTTTCCACAAGGTAGACAAAATATTTATACTAGATGAGGAAGCACGCTGGAGGAGAGACGTAAACTCAAGAGCTGGTGTCCATCAGGACTCACTGCGGGGTGGATCCCACCTTTTCCTAGTTCTGTGAATTTGAGGATAATTGCTTAAACACTTTGGGCCCCAGTTTTCTCCTTTACAAAAGGAGGACTCTAGACTTCATAATCTAAAATACTCCTTCTCCTATGACCTCCTGTGCCCACTGGTAAAGGGACCCCATGGTTCACCTACCTTTTTAACAAACAAATGGAGTTTCAGTTTTAGTTCCCAGCAGGGATTGATCACATTCTCATCATTGCTGGAGTCCCAGAAACTGCCATCTTCCTCCAAGAAGCAAGCCAAGCCACTTTTGGAGTATTTGAACTGCATCTGGATCGAGATGGATATAACACAATATTATGCACAAGTATTTTTTCTTGTTGTTCATTTACAAGTTAAAACAACAGAAACGGCTGACATATTCAGAGAAGTTTACTTTTGAATGATCTCTTTTTTTACAGGGTTGTGATCACACTGGGCATGGCAGTTTTGCATATGGTTGCTTTCTCCTAAGACTATATACAAATGTCATGTTCTCTAGATTTGTATGAAAAGAATATGGATAGCACAGATGGCTTTATAACATTTGTTGTAGAAAACTGATAAAATATAGAAAAATAAAAAGGAAAAAAAGGCACCCATAATCCTACCAAATAGAGATCACAACTTGTTTCTCCTCCTAGGTATTCTTATGCTGATGTATTGACTTGCAAACAACAGAAAGCCCCAGCCATCTGGCACCCCATCTTCATATTTCAGACTTGGTAGTTTCCTCTACACATCTGGGCCAACACAAGCGAATGGCACATAGGTGAGGAGGTGCTGTGATCATTCCAAGAATGATTAATGATGCTTAATGTGATGTGTCTCTCCCCTTTTCCTTTCCATGCCTATTCACACTTTGAGGAGTCCCAGCCCTTCTGAGCCTCAGAAGGGCTGGGACTGTTCTCTTGCTAACCATATCTGGCTGCTGGGAGCAAGGAGATGAGTGCTCTTTTTTATTTGGACATTTCCAGAAGGAGAGACAGCTATGGCACTGGGTGCCTGCTCTTCTGTTCTAGGAGCCCTTGGTTCTGAGAAGTGAATGAACCATTTGACTGCAGGTAGTGCCATCAGAAATGGTGTGGTCGTCCAGGTCAGGGCCAACCAGGCCTTGGCAGGGCTTGAGATCAGCAGCATGGACTCTCTGGCTAACTGGCTGGCTCAGAGAGCTCAAGGTGGCAGCCCTAACCCTCTCTGCTGCCCAGACACTAGCTTTTGACAATCAGTTTCTGCAAACCCCAAATAGCATAAAGGATCATTTACGGAGATTGGTGGTAAAGGGGCTCGTCCTCTTTTTCCTTCCCTATCTATGATGCCACAGCAATAGGTAATCTCCTTGTCAAACGTTCTCAAAGACATAGACTTCAGAGGCTAAGCCCATATTTATTATTTGTGCTTACTGGCCTAGATGCTTAATTGTGAGCATTCAATCCAACATCACTCAGCCCTGTTTAACCCCCACTCCCTCTAATCCTTCCCACTGCAAATTTTCACTTACCTAAAGGGAACCTGTGATCTGACTGAGGAAATTAATACTTGTGTTGAATATGCTTTTCCAAACTCTGCACAGTCATTTAAAGAGATTCAGATTCATTTTCCCTTGCAAAAATTTCTGATGAAGAGTGTGACAATTTGAAGAAACTTCTCCATGCTGATTACAGTGACTACAACTACTGAGCACCTGTTTAACGCCTGGGTTCAAAACTAGGCTTCTTTGCTTAATTTCCCGAGCCTTAGTGTGTTCATCTATAACATGGGATAATTATATTTGCTTTATATTGTTACAGGGATGAAAAAACTTTGAGTAGTTCCCCCCTCCCATCTTCATATTTCAGACTTGGTAGTTTCTTCTACACATCTGGGCCAACACAAGCGAATGGAACAAAGGCGAGGATGTGCTGTGATCATTCCAAGAATGATTAATGATGCTTAATGTGATGTGTCTCTCCCCTTTTCCTTTCCATGCCTATTCACACTTTGAGGAGTCCCAGCCCTTCTGAGCCTCAGAAGGGCTGGGACTGTTCTCTTGCTAACCATATCTGGCTGCTGGGAGCAAGGAGATGAGTGCTCTTTTTTATTTGGACATTTCCAGAAGGAGAGACAGCTATGGCACTGGGTGCCTGCTCTTCTGTTCTAGGAGCCCTTGGTTCTGAGAAGTGAATTAACCATTTGACTGCGGGTAGTGCCATCATAAATGGTGTGGTCGTCCAGGTCAGGGCCAACCAGGCCTTGGCAGGGCTTGAGATCAGCAGCATGGACTCTCTGGCTAACTGGCTGGCTCAGAGAGCTCAAGGTGGCAGCCCTAACCCTCTCTGCTGCCCAGACACTAGCTTTTGACAATCAGTTTCTGCAAACCCCAAATAGCATAAAGGATCATTTACGGAGATTGGTGGTAAAGGGGCTCGTCCTCTTTTTCCTTCCCTATCTATGATGCCACAACAATAGGTAATCTCCTTGTCAAACGTTCTCAAAGACATAGACTTCAGAGGCTAAGCCCATATTTATTATTTGTGCTTACTGGCCTAGATGCTTAATTGTGAGCATTCAATCCAACATCACTCAGCCCTGTTTAACCCCCACTCCCTCTAATCCTTCCCACTGCAAATTTTCACTTACCTAAAGGGAACCTGTGATCTGACTGAGGAAATTAATACTTGTGTTGAATATGCTTTTCCAAACTCTGCACAGTCATTTAAAGAGATTCAGATTCATTTTCCCTTGCAAAAATTTCTGATGAAGAGTGTGACAATTTGAAGAAACTTCTCCATGCTGATTACAGTGACTACAACTACTGAGCACCTGTTTAACGCCTGGGTTCAAAACTAGGCTTCTCTTTTTGCTTAATTTCCCCGAGCCTTAGTGTGTTCATCTATAACATGGGATAATTATATTTGCTTTATAGAATTGTTACAGGGATGAAATAAAACAATATTTTGAAAGTTCCTGAAACATAGTATTTGCTTAATATCTCAATTATCCTCTTTCTGATACTCTTAATAAATTCTTCTGCACATCTATACAGAAGTGTACAAACATATAAACATTGCAAGTATATAAACACGCAGTCAGAGAGAATGCGTGCAAGTGGGAAGACGTTAAGCTTTAAAGTTTCCGCCTTTATAAAATTCAAAAGAAAAGTTGATCACACAAATAGATAATTGCATGACTCAGATCAGTAAAGAACCAGTTGGTTCAGTTTTAAAATAAGGCCAACTTGTAATACGAGCAAACTGAGGAAGCCTCTTGTAGATGGAGACACAGGCTCACTATTTACACTGTGAAGTAAACAAAGCTTAGGACACAGTGGCTCCAAACTAGAGAACACAGCAGTATTCTGGTCTCTTGTTCAGACACAGAACTAAAAGACATGATTATAGTTACATTGATTTTTTTTTCTTACAAATACAAGCTCTTTGAAATTGCCCTATAACAAAGCTAACTATTCTGGTCATCTAATGGTAGTGATCATTTTTATAATTACTTGCAGACTCTTTATTTATTCACTTAATTTCCAAATGCAATTCCAAGCTGGTTGAGAGCCAAGTTTATACTCCATAGGACACACAAATTGCATTTATTTCCTTCACAGATATACACTATTTTGGTGCAATTTATATTTGTCCAAGTCCCTTAGCCTTGCATTTCCTGACGGATGTGATGTTGCCTTGCCACCACGCAGCAAGGTTAAGCATAAGGAGGAGATGGGCTAACTCTACTGACACCCTGCTGTGATGTGAGGAGCATTACCTATGAGTCGAGCAGAAGACCTGGTCCAGCTGTGCTTCCAAATTTCTCCCTGAACTCGGATGAGTCATTTCTATGGCCATCTCAAATCTCATCTACAAAACAGAAGTGTCCAAAGTTCCTTCTAGCTCAAAGTTGCTGACTACAATATACAGGTAGCCAAAATATACACAGCAGCCTGGGTTCAAAACTAGGCTTCTCTTTGCTTAATTTCCCCGAGCCTTAGTGTGTTCATCTATAACATGGGATAATTATATTTGCTTTATAGAATTGTTACAGGGATGAAATAAAACAATATTTTGAAAGTTCCTGAAACATAGTATTTGCTTAATATCTCAATTATCCTCTTTCTGATACTCTTAATAAATTCTTCTGCACATCTATACCGACGTGTACAAACATATAAACATTGCACGTCTATAAACACGCAGTAAGAGCGAATGCGTGCAAGTGGGAAGACGTTAAGCTTTAAAGTTTCCGCCTTTATAAAATTCAAAAGAAAAGTTGATCACACAAATAGATAATTGCATGACTCAGATCAGTAAAGAACCAGTTGGTTCAGTTTTAAAATAAGGCCAACTTGTAATACGAGCAAACTGAGGAAGCCTCTTGTAGATGGAGACACAGGCTCACTATTTACACTGTGAAGTAAACAAAGCTTAGGACACAGTGGCTCCAAACTAGAGAACACAGCAGTATTCTGGTCTCTTGTTCAGACACAGAACTAAAAGACATGATTATAGTTACATTGATTTTTTTTTCTTACAAATACAAGCTCTTTGAAATTGCCCTATAACAAAGCTAACTATTCTGGTCATCTAATGGTAGTGATCATTTTTATAATTACTTGCAGACTCTTTATTTATTCACTTAATTTCCAAATGCAATTCCAAGCTGGTTGAGAGCCAAGTTTATACTCCATAGGACACACAAATTGCATTTATTTCCTTCACAGATATACACTATTTTGGTGCAATTTATATTTGTCCAAGTCCCTTAGCCTTGCATTTCCTGACGGATGTGATGTTGCCTTGCCACCACGCAGCAAGGTTAAGCATAAGGAGGAGATGGGCTAACTCTACTGACACCCTGCTGTGATGTGAGGAGCATTACCTATGAGTCGAGCAGAAGACCTGGTCCAGCTGTGCTTCCAAATTTCTCCCTGAACTCGGATGAGTCATTTCTATGGCCATCTCAAATCTCATCTACAAAACAGAAGTGTCCAAAGTTCCTTCTAGCTCAAAGTTGCTGACTACAATATACAGGTAGCCAAAATATACACAGCAGCTCCTACACTGTTAGTGGGAATGCAAATTGGTACAGCCACTATGGCGGAGAGTATGAAGATTCTTTTAAGAACTAAAGCTAGCTCTATGATCTTGCATATGATCTCGCATTCCTATTTCTAGGCACATATCCAGAGAAAACCATAATTCTAAAGGATATATGCATCCTAGTGTTCACTGCAGCACTATAACCAGGACATGGAAGCAATATAATGTCCATCAACAGAGGAATGGATAAAGATGTGGTACATATACACACTGGAATATCACTCAGCTACAAAAAAAGAGCAAAATAATGCCATTTGCACTGATAAAGCTACAGATAATTATACTGAGTGAAGTTAAGTCAGATAGAAAAAGACAAATACCACATGATACCACTTACATGTGGGATGTAAAGAAATGGTAGAAATAAACCTACTTACAAAACAGAAGTTCAGTCACAGATATAGAAAACAAACTTGTGATGACTGCAGGGAGGGATAAATTGGGACATTGGAAATGACATACACACAGTGGGAAGGATGAGGCTGAAGCTGAAGCTACTGTATTTGGGCCACCTGATATTAAGAGCCAACTCATGGAAAAGACCCTGATGATGGGAAAGACTGAGGGCAGGAGGAGAAGGGGATGACAGAGGATGAGATGGTTGGATGGTATAACCGATTCAATGGACATGAGGTTGAGCAAACTCCTGGAGACAGTGAAGGACAGGGAAGCCTGGCATGCTGTTGTCCATGGGATCATAAAGAGTGAGACATGACTGAACAACTGAACAACAACAAAAAATTCATGATACACACACACACACACACACATACATATATACACACTATATATAAAATAGATAATAAGAAACTATTGTATAGCACAAGGAATTCTATTCAATACTCTGTACTGACCCATACAAGAAAAGAATCTAAAAAAAGAGTGGATATGTACATGCATAACTGACTCACTTCACTATTCAGCAGAAACTAACATTGTAAATCAACTATACACCAATAAAAAACATAAATCTCTCTCTCTCTCTCTGTCTCTCTCTCTCTCTATATATATATACAGAAAGTTAAAAGCTGAAGTTTGCTTATTTTCAGTAACTTTGCATTCAAAATCCACTGGCACTAGCAACATCTGAAACACACATGAGTATTGCTGCAGGTAACTTAGAGCTTTGTGTTAAGTCTTGATTTCACCCTACTCTCTGTGTCCTGGTAATACTACAGAATTTGTGAAGGCTGGTTACGCACTCAACAAGTATTAAGTGAACATTTACTATATGGGAGCTCTGTGCTAGCACCTAGGGGTATCACAGAAAGCAAAAGCAGACACAATCCTGCCCTATACAGTTCCCTCACCCCCTCCCAAGAATCAGAGTCAAGAACTCTAAAGCATTAAGCAGAAAGCACTCAAAGAACGGCAGCAGGTAATATACTGTTGAAGACAAAACTACCTCAGGAGTTGCACTGCCTGCATCTGCTAGAAACTGGTGGAGCCAGTTCTGTAACTGTATTTTGTGCACATAAAAATCCCTTCAACTCACTTTTGCCAAGTTCTCAGTAATGACAGGATTAGCAGTTAGGGTCCCCAGGCAGGGCAGAGAAAGAAGATTCTCTTCCTCTGTAAACTCTTTGCAGAGGAGCCAACAGAGGCAGTCAGCCGGAGGGTGCTGAGAGACCCCGTCAGGGAGTGTTTCCATTGTACTGACCTGCTTCAGCTCCCTGTTGAGATACATGTAAAACATGGCCATAGTGAAAGCCTGCAGCAGCACTGTGACGAACAGGATCAGCACGCAAGTCTGCCCAGGTCTGGGCCCCCCTGAAGACTCCATCAGGGCCATGGTCCTGTCAGGATAGGACAACTGTAGAGCAAGTCCAGCAGCAGTTAAGGACTGAGGTAAAGTGGTAAAAGGGAGCGGCCAAACTTCAAGTTTCACTTCCTGAAAAGCATCCAATCAAACTGAAAGAGAAAGTTGTAAAGAGAAAACAAAACATAGCTGCAAGCCTAGAATCTTAAACCACTAGAAGCTAGCAGGAAGCAAGGCATGTCCACTCAGGTTTCAGGGGGTGCATGGTCCTCTGTCTCCTTAGTTTTGGACTTCTAACCTCCAGAACTGCAAGATCACACAGTTCTGTTTGTTCTACTTCATTGTGGCAGCCTTAGGAAATGAGTATAGCTTGCACTGGATTAGAAAAGTGAGAAAAGTTGTTAAGTGTTACAATCATAATAACTACCATCCATCATTAAAACAAGATTTGTGGCTTGTTGTGAAATGATCACTGTCAACAAGGGACCCAGCTCATGTATCTATAAACTATCCCATTCATTCACAATTTAGGCTCCGGGGCTATCTAGAGAATCCAGGTTTTGTCACTGTGTGTCTTTCCATCATTTTCCAATGGTGCAAACGGTCTTCATGTTCTTACTTTACATCTTAGTTATTTTGACTAGGTAGTTACTAGGCCACACCCCACTGGCCTGACAGCTAGAGTTGCCCAGCCTCCAGACCGAAGAAAGGCTGGATATAGTGACAGGAACATCAGTGGTTTAGCAGTCAGGGGAACTATATGTGTCTAAAGCAAAATGTCCAGGAGTGACATTTCACCACGTGCAGCAGATGGCAGGCAGAATAAGGCAGCAGTCTTTGCTCCTTGTGGGAGAAGGGGGCGGGGGGGGAGGGGAGAAGAAACTGATGTCAGGTGGGCTCATCAGTTACCAGGGGAATCAGGAACTGGGGTGCAGGCAAGCACACAGGCAGTTACTCATGAAGCCCTGTAACCAAGAGGATTGGGTAGTCGTGTAAGTGAAGCAGGCCCCAGTCAAGCAGGGGATGGAAAGGAAAAAAAGAGAAATAGCTTTCCTGAATGGTCTGGCCATACAATTCACCCCGGCACACCGTGTACAACCCAACCAAGGATCGAACCATTGCCCCCTGCATTGGGAGTGCAGTCTTACCCTCTGGACCACCAGGGAGGTCCCTAATTTCTTGCACGATCCTTACAATCTTGGTTCACCCCTCTTCTGTGATATTCCTGGGCTTAGTATGTACAGGCCACAGCAGCCAGACACCACAGATGCAATACAGACAACAGCAGCTAAAGAGCACCAAGATTCCAAGAGATGGGTACATGTTGGAGCCAGCCAGTTCCAGGCTCAAGTTTCATGAGACTCCAGAGGAGGACGACGATGGCATCTTGCTATAGATCCAGCAACCAGACTCATTGCACTGCGAGGCCACCACTGTGCCCAGCCTGCAAACAGATTCCCTCTTCTCAGACTAGGGACAAAATGTAAGATGTTTAACAGGCACAGCACAGGGAAGGTTGTGACCATTAAACAGAATATAAGCAGTAACAGCAGCCTGAGACAGCATCAGCCCGGCCTGAGGTTTCTGTTCTGGAATGCAGTGCCATCCCATCCATTCACCTTCAGTTCCCAGAGACCAGGTTGAGTACTGGAGAGGACCACAGGGTTAATACAATGGTACTTTCCTCCAGTTGGCTCAGTTCGGTGCAGTTGTTCAGTCGTGTCTGACTCTTTACAACCCCACGGACTATAGCACTCCAGGCTTCCTTGTCCTTCATTATCTCCTGGAGTTTGCTCAACCTCATGTCCACTGAATCAGTGATGCCTCCCAACCATCTGATCCTCTGTCATCCCCTTTTCCTCCTGCCTTCAATCTCTCTCAGCATCAGGGTCTTTTCCACGAATTGGCTCTTCGCATAAGGTGGCCAAAGTACTGGAGCTTCAGTTTCAGCATCATTCCTTCCAATGAATATTTTTGATTGATTTCCTTTAGGATTGACTGGTTTGATCTCCTTGCTCTCCAAAGAGCTCTCAAGAATCTTCTCTAACACCACAGTTCAAAGGTACCAAGTCTTTGGTGTTCAGCCATTTTTATGGTCAACTCTCATATCCATACATGACTACTGAAAAAAAAAACATTGCTTTGATTATACAGACCTATGTCAGCAAAGTGATCTCTCTACTTTTTCATATGCTGTTTAGGTTTGTTGTAGCTTTTTTTCCAAGAAGCAAGCATCTTTCATGGCTGTAGTCACTATCAGCAGTGATTTTGGAGCCCAAGAAAATATTCAGTCAGAGCCTGGGTTAATTACCTTATCGGTCTTGGGTAGAGCAGGTAGCAGATAGGTGAGATCTAGAAATCCCTTTCTAATCCTATTCCCCACAAGATGGCAAACCCAAACCATCAGGGACTCACTTGCCAGTCCAGGGCTGGTTTATAACATGTAGATCCCATGGCTCAGGCAAAAGCAAGTTTTTTCCTGATGGCTAGTTGGCAATGTCCCTTGAATTTGCTGTGGACTAGTGGTCTCTAGGTTCACAGGGCATGGGCACCGGTACCATTGCTCCTGGGGTGTGTCCACACATTGAGTGGGTTTCCTGTCTTGCTTGTTGCTGATGTAGCTGCACTTGTCCTTCAGATTAGTTTGGCAGCAGTGGGGCTGTGAGGCAGGAGGAAACATCAGTGCAAGTCATTTTCACCAGCCCTTTCCTGAACTTCATGGCCAGTCACATGGGTTCCCTGGTCAGTACTGATGTACACGAGGTTTCCATATGTCATGCACAGCTGTTCTGGACCCTGAATTGAGGGTTTTGTGTTGCTCCATGACTCAGACAGGCCTTTTGTAATGTTCCCCACCTGTTGCAACACACTGTAGACGCACATGGCTGCTGCTCCATCACGCTGTCTCATTTCTCTGTCCCCTTCCACAGCTGGGACCAGATGCCAAGGGCACCCTTGCTGTTGCCACAGGCCCCAACCAAACCTTTCTGGGTAACTGGTCATGTCTAATTCACAAGGCGATCCCTGAGTTAACATCCTGAAAGTCTGTGCCTGTAGTTGTTTAGGATTGGTGGGCTGGGAGCATGCTGGTACTCTGTAGATAATCCAGATTCTTGCATTCTGTTTACACTCAGCAGGCATCCCTGTGCAGTCAGATAAGCCACCAGGGTGGGGCTGCTACTTTTAAAGTGGAAAGAGGCTCTGGGATTTATAGGATGCTGTCATGATGGAAGACAGCTGCCAGAAGACTCCACATGCTAGCCCCATGCCACGATCACTCAGGCAACTTTCTGTTCCTGACCTTATTTCCATACATCTCTGTACTCACGAGAGCTTCTTTGGCCTTCTGGCTAGCTCATCAGTTGTTGGACCACAGGCCTGAAAGCCAATTTAAAGAACCAAGAAGCAAGCATCTTTCATGGCTGTAGTCACTATCAGCAGTGATTTTGGAGCCCAAGAAAATATTCAGTCAGAGCCTGGGTTAATTACCTTATCGGTCTTGGGTAGAGCAGGTAGCAGATAGGTGAGATCTAGAAATCCCTTTCTAATCCTATTCCCCACAAGATGGCAAACCCAAACCATCAGGGACTCACTTGCCAGTCCAGGGCTGGTTTATAACATGTAGATCCCATGGCTCAGGCAAAAGCAAGTTTTTTCCTGATGGCTAGTTGGCAATGTCCCTTGAATTTGCTGTGGACTAGTGGTCTCTAGGTTCACAGGGCATGGGCACCGGTACCATTGCTCCTGGGGTGTGTCCACACATTGAGTGGGTTTCCTGTCTCGCTTGTTGCTGATGTAGCTGCACTTGTCCTTCAGATTAGTTTGGCAGCAGTGGGGCTGTGAGGCAGGAGGAAACATCAGTGCAAGTCATTTTCACCAGCCCTTTCCTGAACTTCATGGCCAGTCACATGGGTTCCCTGGTCAGTACTGATGTACACGAGGTTTCCATATGTCATGCACAGCTGTTCTGGACCCTGAATTGAGGGTTTTGTGTTGCTCCATGACTCAGACAGGCCTTTTGTAATGTTCCCCACCTGTTGCAACACACTGTAGACGCACATGGCTGCTGCTCCATCACGCTGTCTCATTTCTCTGTCCCCTTCCACAGCTGGGACCAGATGCCAAGGGCACCCTTGCTGTTGCCACAGGCCCCAACCAAACCTTTCTGGGTAACTGGTCATGTCTAATTCACAAGGCGATCCCTGAGTTAACATCCTGAAAGTCTGTGCCTGTAGTTGTTTAGGATTGGTGGGCTGGGAGCATGCTGGTACTCTGTAGATAATCCAGATTCTTGCATTCTGTTTACACTCAGCAGGCATCCCTGTGCAGTCAGATAAGCCACCAGGGTGGGGCTGCTACTTTTAAAGTGGAAAGAGGCTCTGGGATTTATAGGATGCTGTCATGATGGAAGACAGCTGCCAGAAGACTCCACATGCTAGCCCCATGCCACGATCACTCAGGCAACTTTCTGTTCCTGACCTTATTTCCATACATCTCTGTACTCACGAGAGCTTCTTTGGCCTTCTGGCTAGCTCATCAGTTGTTGGACCACAGGCCTGAAAGCCTAGAGATTAAAAGAAAGAGCCCAGAGACTGTGACAGTCAGTTTATTGGACAGGGGACCGTATACATCTGAGGCAAAAAGTCTGTGGCCACATCTCCAGCAGCAGGGAGGTTGTCTGCTATTTAGGAAGAGAATGATTTATAGGGGGGTGATATTAGGTGGGCTCATCAGCTCCCAGGGAATAATTAAGCCCTATGTTAAGAGGATGGCATAGTCATGTGAGTGAAGCAGCCTCTGATGTAACAGGGGATGGACAGAGAGCAAGAGAACAACCATACTGAATGATGTGACCATTTAGTAGTCCATATACATAGAAATGGAGTACAAAGTATTTTACCCTTACCTGGCCATGAATCACCATTCTCCATCCCAAAGATAACCATTATTAACAGTTTCTTAATGTATCTTTCCACTGATATTCCATGGGTTTATAAAAATATATGTATGTGTGTGTATATATATATATATATATATATACAGAGAGAGAGAAAGAGTATATGATAGACAAATAGTAGCATACTCTATACAATGTTCCATACCTTATTTTTTATCACTTCATATATCTTGGGAGTTCATCCTGTATTTTTAGGACTTTTTTTTTTTTTTTGCTATATAATACTCTACCATATAGGTCCATTAAAAAATACTTAGCCAGGCTTCCCCGTTGGCTCAATGGTAAACAATCTGCCTGGGAGCCCCTGCTCCACAACAAGAAAAGCCACAGTAAAGAGAAACTGTAAAAATTTATAGGCACCAATAAAGACCCCACAGTAACTGGTCTGTCAACACAGGCGATCCCTGAGTTAACATCCTGAAAGTCTGTGCCTGTAGTTGTTTAGGATTGGTGGGCTGGGAGCATGCTGGTACTCTGTAGATAATCCAGATTCTTGCATTCTGTTTACACTCAGCAGGCATCCCTGTGCAGTCAGATAAGCCACCAGGGTGGGGCTGCTACTTTTAAAGTGGAAAGAGGCTCTGGGATTTATAGGATGCTGTCATGATGGAAGACAGCTGCCAGAAGACTCCACATGCTAGCCCCATGCCACGATCACTCAGGCAACTTTCTGTTCCTGACCTTATTTCCATACATCTCTGTACTCACGAGAGCTTCTTTGGCCTTCTGGCTAGCTCATCAGTTGTTGGACCACAGGCCTGAAAGCCTAGAGATTAAAAGAAAGAGCCCAGAGACTGTGACAGTCAGTTTATTGGACAGGGGACCGTATACATCTGAGGCAAAAAGTCTGTGGCCACATCTCCAGCAGCAGGGAGGTTGTCTGCTATTTAGGAAGAGAATGATTTATAGGGGGGTGATATTAGGTGGGCTCATCAGCTCCCAGGGAATAATTAAGCCCTATGTTAAGAGGATGGCATAGTCATGTGAGTGAAGCAGCCTCTGATGTAACAGGGGATGGACAGAGAGCAAGAGAACAACCATACTGAATGATGTGACCATTTAGTAGTCCATATACATAGAAATGGAGTACAAAGTATTTTACCCTTACCTGGCCATGAATCACCATTCTCCATCCCAAAGATAACCATTATTAACAGTTTCTTAATGTATCTTTCCACTGATATTCCATGGGTTTATAAAAATATATGTATGTGTGTGTATATATATATATATATATATACAGAGAGAGAGAAAGAGTATATGATAGACAAATAGTAGCATACTCTATACAATGTTCCATACCTTATTTTTTATCACTTCATATATCTTGGGAGTTCATCCTGTATTTTTAGGACTTTTTTTTTTTTTTTGCTATATAATACTCTACCATATAGGTCCATTAAAAAATACTTAGCCAGGCTTCCCCGTTGGCTCAATGGTAAACAATCTGCCTGGGAGCCCCTGCTCCACAACAAGAAAAGCCACAGTAAAGAGAAACTCAAGTACCACAACTAGAGAGAAGCCCCCATTCACTGCAATTACAGAAAACTCAGGCACACCAATAAAGATCCAGCACAGTCAAAAATAAGTAAACAAATATTTTTAAAAAATATTTAACCAATCTCCTATATTGGGGAAAGAAATGGCAACCCACTCTAGTATTCTTACCTGGAAAATCCCATGGACAGAGGAGCCTGGCGGGCTGCAGTCCATGGAGTCACAAAGAGTCAGACACGACTGAGCAACTAACAGTCTCCTATAAATAGACATTTAGACTGCTGCCAATGTTGATCTTTATCACAAATGACACTGTGATGGCTATACTTTTATTCTCTTCATCAAGCACTTTCTCTGCCATCCCACATGTAACTGTGGTCTGCTCATCCCTGTCCTGCCATCTTGCTTCCATGCCTTCTTTTTCCTCACAGCACTTTAAGTTTTCTGGCATTCTATTTATTTTACTCATTGATTGCTTGTCTTTGCCAACTAGAATTGAAGCTCTCTGAAGACACATGTTTTTCTCTCTTTAGTTTGCAGCTGAACCCCTCATGTCTGGTGCACAGCTAGTGCTCAGTAAGTACTGAACAACTAAATGCTTTAATTTAATGCCACAAGAGAAAAGCATATATGGTAGCTAAAGGGCACATGTCTTCCTTCAAGGCAAAATAAGTCCTAGTATAACAGAGCAAGACTCTAAGGGGCCTTCCCAGAACAGACCTCCACCATATGTCCTCCACTTGCCTTCTGTCTGTAGAAGAATGTTGGTCAGAGATTAGTGAGAAAATGCAGAAAGAAAACAGTCAAGCAAGACAAAATAATAATACTTAAGTCATTAAATAAAGTCAAGGACCTTCAGTTTCTTTTCAAGGGCTATAGAGAGTATTCTGAGTCATATCCTTTCAGCTGTTTTACAGAAACCAAAACCTTCACCAGGCGGAAGAAACTACCTGTGTGTTGCCCACAACTATGGGTATGCCGTGCAGACCCCAGACTAGCTGGAACTAGAAGGCTGATGATGCTGACTCCTGACTACCTCACCACCTTCCCTGCTTGATGTCCTGCAATGAATGCCACACTTTCCTTCACCCCAATCCAGAGTCAGTAGATTGCTTTTACTGATCGTGGGACAAGTGGACCCAAGTTTGGTTTGGTAACAATAGTTCCCAGACTGATCAGCTCTTTTTTTATTTATTTCAATCAACTTCATGCCATGCGATTTTTCTTAGTTACTTATTATTTTCATCCATTTTTATTCTTTGGCCTGTGTGGGCCTCCCATCACAGTGGCCTCTCCTGTTGCAGAGCACTGGCCCTCGGGCCAGACATAGTCATGAGGGTCACAAAGAGTCAGACACGACTGAGCAACTAACAGTCTCCTATAAATAGACATTTAGACTGCTGCCAATGTTGATCTTTATCACAAATGACACTGTGATGGCTATACTTTTATTCTCTTCATCAAGCACTTTCTCTGCCATCCCACATGTAACTGTGGTCTGCTCATCCCTGTCCTGCCATCTTGCTTCCATGCCTTCTTTTTCCTCACAGCACTTTAAGTTTTCTGGCATTCTATTTATTTTACTCATTGATTGCTTGTCTTTGCCAACTAGAATTGAAGCTCTCTGAAGACACATGTTTTTCTCTCTTTAGTTTGCAGCTGAACCCCTCATGTCTGGTGCACAGCTAGTGCTCAGTAAGTACTGAACAACTAAATGCTTTAATTTAATGCCACAAGAGAAAAGCATATATGGTAGCTAAAGGGCACATGTCTTCCCTTCAAGGCAAAATAAGTCATAGTATAACAGAGCAAGACTCTAAGGGGCCTTCCCAGAACAGACCTCCACCATATGTCCTCCACTTGCCTTCTGTCTGTAGAAGAATGTTGGTCAAAGATTAGTGAGAAAATGCAGAAAGAAAACAGTCAAGCAAGACAAAATAATAATACTTAAGTCATTAAATAAAGTCAAGGACCTTCAGTTTCTTTTCAAGGGCTATAGAGAGTATTCTGAGTCATATCCTTTCAGCTGTTTTACAGAAACCAAAACCTTCACCAGGCGGAAGAAACTACCTGTGTGTTGCCCACAACTATGGGTATGCCGTGCAGACCCCAGACTAGCTGGAACTAGAAGGCTGATGATGCTGACTCCTGACTACCTCACCACCTTCCCTGCTTGATGTCCTGCAATGAATGCCACACTTTCCTTCACCCCAATCCAGAGTCAGTAGATTGCTTTTACTGATCGTGGGACAAGTGGACCCAAGTTTGGTTTGGTAACAATAGTTCCCAGACTGATCAGCTCTTTTTTTATTTATTTCAATCAACTTCATGCCATGCGATTTTTCTTAGTTACTTATTATTTTCATCCATTTTTATTCTTTGGCCTGTGTGGGCCTCCCATCACAGTGGCCTCTCCTGTTGCAGAGCACTGGCCCTGGGCACAGGCGCTCCAGAGTGCTGGCTTGTAATTGGACACACCAGTCCAGCTGCTCTGCGGCACATGGGATATTCCAGGGCCAGGGATTGAGCCGCGTGCCCCCTGCACTGCAAGGCGGACTCTTTACCCACTGGACCACCAGGGAAGCCCCTGTCCTTCTTGTGTTGTAATAATTTTTTATATTACTCCAAATAAGATTGCTTTAGTTAGATCCAGAGTTGATATACTCTCTGAATCCAGGAATGCCTCAATTAAATTCAGCCTATTTGACCAGAGATAATGTTTCCTGATCTTCCTAAATTAGTAAGCCAAATAGTGTGTACTTGAGTTCCCGCATACTTGTATATGATGGCCCTTCTGCTCTGATAATATCATTAACATTCAATTTCTTCTACAGCTGTGCATTTTCCATTACCAGAAGAGTGAATTACTGTGGTATTAAATTTAATACCGCGGCAATAAATTTCTGGTAATTGCAAAGGGTGTAGAAATCTCAAGTTATCTTGAGAAAGTCATTACAGGTTTAATTTGTGCCAGTTACCTCATAAGGAGCTAAACTGTGGTAACTTGTGTTCTTCTGTTGCAGAGGGATCAGTCTGCATTTCAATCAGTTCCTGACACCACAGCATTTAAAAGACAAATTATTCATTGGGAAGGAAGAGAGGGATGCTCTACAGAAAATAAAGAAAAAGAGACAGGAACAACATGCTGGTTTGGCTCCAGGAGTACTAGTGAAATTCCTGAAGGTTCTCTCCACTCTACAGGAATGTGAAGGACCAAGAAGGTAAACAAACTTTGAAAAATACTTCAGTATTGAAAAGGCTAGCTGGCGCTTATGTCAAACAGTCCCTTTCCCAATGCTCAGGGGCTTTGGGGTCCCTGTGGATGGGCCTTTGGCCACTGATGGTGCCAATTTCTAGGCTCCCACATAGTCTATCGCCCCAGCAACCAGAACGGACTGGGGATAACGTTGCAAAAAAAAAAACAGACTACAGTTCTGACCACTTACTCACTCTAGTTAGTCCTAAGTAAGATTTTATTGCATGTGATAAATATGGAATTCCAGATTATGTTACTCAGAAGGACTAAAGAAATGCACTAGAGTGGTTTAGACAGGCTACACTCACACCCAAAGGTTAGTGAGATAAAAAACGTAAAGAATTCTGCATGTCCCTGACATATAGAACCCCCACTAAATGGCAGCAGTTGCTAAGGTCAGGGAAAATAGGAAGTGGGCAAAATTAATTTTAATTATATATGTATAGTAGCTGCTTCTTCTTTGCTTATTTAGGTTATCATTTACATACATAAAACTTATCAGTTCTAAATGAACAGTTTAATTATGAGAATTATGTATAATATGTAACAATCACAATCATGATACAGAATTGCTCCTTTGCCTTAGAAGCTTTTTCATCCTCTTTGTCTGACCTTTTTTTTTTTTTTTTTTTTGATGTTTAGGACCATTCATTTTCTCCTTAAATGTTTATTTAGTGTAAGGCCAGAAACTATAAAGTGCTTAGAGGAAAACACAGGTGGTACACTCTCTGACATACATCCTGCAAAATCCTCTCTGACCGACCTCCTGGAGTAATAGAAATAAAAACAAAAGCAAACAATGGGATTTAACTAAACTTTAAAGCTTTTGCACAGCAAAGGAAACAATAAACAAGAGAAAAAGACAGCAGTCAGAATGGGAAAAAACAATTACAAATAAAACAACTGACAAAGGATCAATTTCAAAAATACACAAGCAGCCCACAGTAGCTCAATACCAGAAAAACCAAACAACCTAATCAAAAAGTGGGCATGAGACAGACGTTTCTCCAAGAAGACATACAGATGGTCAAGAAACACATGAAAAGATGCTCAACATCGCTCACTATTAGAAAAATACAAGTCAAAACTACAATAAATTATCACCCCACACCAGTTAAAATGGCCATCATTAAAAAATCTACAAACAATAAAAGCTGGAGAGGATGTGTAGTAAAGGGAATCCTCTTGCTTTATTGGTCTGAATATAAACTTATGCAGTCACTATGGAGAACAGTATGGATATTCCTTAAAAAAGTAGGAATAGAACAACCATATGACTCAACAATCCTACTACTGGGCACATATCCTGAAGAAATCATCACTGAAAGAGATCCATATACCCCGATATTTGTTGTAGCACTTTATACAACATCTAGAACACGGAAGTAACTGAGATGTCCATCAACAGATGAATGGATACAGAAATCATGGCACATATATACAATGGAATATTACTTAGCTATTAAAAAAGAATGCATTTGAGTCAGTCCTAATGAGGTGGATGAACCTACAGCCTGTTACACAGAGTGAAGTAAGTCAGAAAGAAAAAGATAAATATTGTATATTAATGCATGCATATGGTATCTAGAAAGATGGTACTGATGAACCTATCTGCAGGAGAGCAGTGGAGACACAGGCATAAAGATGAGACTTGTAGACACAGTGGGGGAAGGAGATGGTGAGATGAAGTGAGAGAACAGCATAGAAATATATACATTACCATATGTAAAATAGATAGCAAGTGCCAATCTGCTGTGTGATGCAGGAGGTCAACCCAGTGCTCTGTGACAATCTAGAGAGGTGGGGTGGGGTGGGAAATGGGAAGAGGGGTCAGGAAGGAGAGGTATGTCTGTGTCTGGTTCATGTTGAGGTATGGCATAAACCAACACAATATTGTAAAACAATTATTCTCCAATTTAAGAAAATACCTATTTAGCACCTGTTATAAAGAAGGCATGGTTCAGGTTGCTATGGGAGATATCACTGAATAAAGCAGACAAAAACCCTTGCCCTCCTAGAGCTTCCCTTCTAGGGAGAGAAGGGAGACAACTAAATACAATATCCTCACTCCAATTTGATAGGTGAAGATTCTAGCTTAAAGAGAGGGGAAGGGACTTAGCCAAGGTCACACAGACAATCAATTTAAGTTCAGCAACACAAAAATGGGGGCCATCTAGGGGCTGTGTTGAACTGGGAATGTGTGTGTCTACTAAAAGGGGGTCATTCCCCTTCAACCGTGGACAGTTATCACTAGGATAACCCTGGAGAGGAAACCAAAACACAACCAGGTTCAGGTTGTGGGCCGTCAGCTAGGGACCCAGAAGAATGGTGGGGGTGTAAAACGCCATTGTACCTTTAATGCATTAGACACACTTGGAATATCATATTTACAAATTTCTTTTTAAAGATAAATTTATTTATTTATTTATTTATTTTTGCCTCTAAGTCATCATTTATTTTTCATCCATCTTTTTTATTCTTTGGCATGTGTGGGCCTCCCATCTCAGTGGCCTCTCTCACTGCAGAGAAACGGCTCTGGGCCCGTGTTCTCCAGAGCGCTGGCTTGTAATCGGACACACTGGTCTAGCCGCTCTGCGGCATATGGGATCTTCCCGGGCTAGGGATGGAACCAGTGCCTCTTGCACTGCAAGGTGGACTCTTTACCCACTAGACCACCAGGGAAGCCCCATATTTACATATTTTTTAAAAAAAGAAATTCTCAATCCCCATTTTTGGTTCCAAGGGGAAGTTTTTTTTTATTTATAGGTTTCGCTGTTTACGGTTATACATAATCCAAATCAGTCATATGTATTCCCTTGACCCCTCCCACCTGAACCCCACTTCTGGTTCCTCCCAAAGGGAAAGTTTGATTGCTATGCTCCTTTTTATTTGGCCTCTCTTATTGGTTGTTCACCTATTTATTTTCATCCATCTTAATTTCTTGGCCTACACGGGCCTCCCATTGCAGATACCGGCTCTAGGCACATGCGCTCCAGAGCTCTGGCTCGTGGTGGACACTCTGGTCTAGGCGCTCTGCGGCATATGGGATCTTCCCGGGCTAGGGATGGAACCAGTGCCTCTTGCACTGCAAGGTGGACTCTTTACCCACTAGACCACCAGGGAAGCCCCATATTTACATATTTTTTAAAAAAAGAAATTCTCAATCCCCATTTTTGGTTCCAAGGGGAAGTTTTTTTTTTATTTATAGGTTTCGCTGTTTACGGTTATACATAATCCAAATCAGTCATATGTATTCCCTTGACCCCTCCCACCTGAACCCCACTTCTGGTTCCTCCCAAAGGGAAAGTTTGATTGCTATGCTCCTTTTTATTTGGCCTCTCTTATTGGTTGTTCACCTATTTATTTTCATCCATCTTAATTTCTTGGCCTACACGGGCCTCCCATTGCAGATACCGGCTCTAGGCACATGCGCTCCAGAGAGCTGGCTCGTAATTGGACACACTGGTCCAGCCGCTCTGCGGCATATGGGATCTTCCCATGCTAGGGATTGAGCCCCTTGCACTGTAAGGTGGACTCCTTACCCAGTGAACCACCAGGAAAGCCCCTGGGGAAAACCCTGCAGAAGCCCCTGCTATGTTCTTCTTTCTTTTCACATACCTTGGAAAATTCAGGCTATAAATGGCCCTCTGCCTAAGTTCTGTTTGGAGACTCGGCTGCATTTCATGGGCTTTCTAACATGGACTCTCTGGGTCATTTTAGGAGAGTCATTTTACCTCTCTGGATTGAATACTGGAACAGATTTGTTTTTGGATCAGACTGGGCCTTTTCCAATACTTTCACAAAGTGGGGTCATGTGGTACGAGCAGGAGTATCAGCTTTGAGTCCCTATTCTTTTTGCGGGGAATTAGGGGGAGAGAATAGTGTTTTGTTTTGTTTTCTTTCCAAATGTCTCTTAAGCTTCCTTTTTTTTCTTGATGTGGAGACTCTAGTAGGTAAACCGCCTGTGGTGACATCAGACAGACTTAGGTTCCCAGCTCCTCTCCTGGAAATGTATAACCTTTTCTATGCATCAGTTTCCTCATCTGCAATATCAGGCTCATTCTTTTAATTGAGACATAAATGACATAGAATATAGTATTTGTCTTAGGTATATAACATGACAATTCAATTTTTGTACATACTGTTGTAATGATCACTGCAGTAAGTCTAGTTCACATCCGTACCATACATAGTTATAGAACTTTTAAGATCTACACTCCTGGTAACTTTCAAATATATAATAAAGCATTGTATTTTTGGTCACAAATATTTTCCTCCATTCCATAGGTTGTCTCCTTTTCATTTGTGGATAGATTCCTTTGCTATGTAGGAGGGGTGTGTGCACATTAGCTACTCGTTTAGAAACCTCGTTATCCTATTATAGTGAAAGTAAGACTCAGACCTTACTTTCTCCCACATACAGAGATGCCACTAAACAAACACTGATAAGCAAACAGAAATAACCATATTGCCTATTCTGCAGCTTGAGGAAGCCAGTTCTGTTTCTCTCTTGAGAAAAGTGCTCTCAGGCTCGTCTGTCCACTGAAGTCATCTGGGCGACATACTACCTAAGGAGATTTAAGACTGATTTCTGGGTTCCACCTCAGAGCTGCTGATGTAATTGGTTTGGGCATGGGGTTAAGCTCCTCAGAAGATTCCAATGGACAACCAAAGCTGAGAACAACTGACTTCTTTCACATACCTTGGAAAATTCAGGCTATAAATGGCCCTCTGCCTAAGTTCTGTTTGGAGACTCGGCTGCATTTCATGGGCTTTCTAACATGGACTCTCTGGGTCATTTTAGGAGAGTCATTTACCTCTCTGGATTGAATACTGGAACAGATTTGTTTTTGGATCAGACTGGGCCTTTTCCAATACTTTCACAAAGTGGGGTCATGTGGTACGAGCAGGAGTATCAGCTTTGAGTCCCTATTCTTTTTGCGGGGAATTAGGGGGAGAGAATAGTGTTTTGTTTTGTTTTCTTTCCAAATGTCTCTTAAGCTTCCTTTTTTTTCTTGATGTGGAGACTCTAGTAGGTAAACCGCCTGTGGTGACATCAGACAGACTTAGGTTCCCAGCTCCTCTCCTGGAAATGTATAACCTTTTCTATGCATCAGTTTCCTCATCTGCAATATCAGGCTCATTCTTTTAATTGAGACATAAATGACATAGAATATAGTATTTGTCTTAGGTATATAACATGACAATTCAATTTTTGTACATACTGTTGTAATGATCACTGCAGTAAGTCTAGTTCACATCCGTACCATACATAGTTATAGAACTTTTAAGATCTACACTCCTGGTAACTTTCAAATATATAATAAAGCATTGTATTTTTGGTCACAAATATTTTCCTCCATTCCATAGGTTGTCTCCTTTTCATTTGTGGATAGATTCCTTTGCTATGTAGGAGGGGTGTGTGCACATTAGCTACTCGTTTAGAAACCTCGTTATCCTATTATAGTGAAAGTAAGACTCAGACCTTACTTTCTCCCACATACAGAGATGCCACTAAACAAACACTGATAAGCAAACAGAAATAACCATATTGCCTATTCTGCAGCTTGAGGAAGCCAGTTCTGTTTCTCTCTTGAGAAAAGTGCTCTCAGGCTCGTCTGTCCACTGAAGTCATCTGGGGCGACATACTACCTAAGGAGATTTAAGACTGATTTCTGGGTTCCACCTCAGAGCTGCTGATGTAATTGGTTTGGGCATGGGGTTAAGCTCCTCAGAAGATTCCAATGGACAACCAAAGCTGAGAACAACTGACTTCCAATAGAAGTTTCAGATTCACAGATTGCCATCCTGCACAAAAGGTTTGTTGAAGGCAACAGTGACTATAGTTCATTGGTTGGATTCTGTTATCTTTTTTAGTTGGCACCAGGTAATCATAGTCTTAATTCACAGCTAGACATAGAACATAGAGTTAGGAATTTAGCCTAGAATGTTGTTTTTAAGGTTTTGGACTGGTGCATGAGCTGGCAAACTACTGATTGCAGGTCAAATCTGACCCATTGCTTCTTTTTATACGACCCCCAAGTTTAGAATTTTAGTTTTGTTGTTGTTGTTAACTTTTACATGGGTGGGAGGCAGGGTTCTTTTCCTGATTTTATTTATTTGGCTGCACCATGCTGTATATGGGATCTTAGTTCCTAGCCCACGGATTGAACCTGTGCCCCACTGCAGTGGAAGCCCAGAGTCTTAACCACCAGACTGACAGGGAAGTCCCAGCTTTTACATTTGCTTAATGGTTGAAAATCAATCAAAAGTTGAACATCCTTTTGTGAACCTGACAATCATAAAAACCCAAGTAGCTTTGGTAATTTGTCTGTGCATTGCTTAGGGCTGTTCTGCATTATGGGAGTGAACATTGCACAGAAATGAGGGGATGGAGGAGTTGGAAAGAGACGGTAGGTGGTGCTTTCATGGCTTCGGCCTGCTGCTCAGGGCACAACACATCTCAGTGGTGCAGCTGTACCTTGATTTGCTTGCTGCCCTGCAAAACGATTTAGTATCCAGAACTTGCAGAAAGAGTGTAATCCCTGGCCTAGATGTTTCACTAGGTTCTTATACTTTCTTGGTGGAAGCAAGGTTACCCTAAAATATGTTATCCTGTTTATGTACCTTAACGACAACTCATTCCAACAAAGAGACACCATTCCTAACATTCGCTACTAACGAGTCACTACTTGTCCCAGTGAAAAATCAACCTCTGGCCATCCTTGTGTGGAGAGCAGAGCCTATGCTATGGGTATGGCACAGAGAGGAGACTGGGTGATAGCTCCACGCCTGGTGGGCAAGCTCACTAGTGAGAGTGCCAAAGGCTGTGGGTGAGTGTCAGTTCATAGAGTAATGAGTAATCGGCTGTAGCCTGCCAAGCTCATCTGTCTATGGGATTTTCCGGGCATGAGTACTGCAGTGGGTTGCCATTTCCTCCTCTAGGGGATTTTCCTGACCCAGGTACTAAACCAGCCTGGCAGGGGGATTCTTTACCACTGAGCCACCTGGGAAGCCCCAGAATAACAGGAGCAGTGAATCATTTAAACTAACGAGCACACACTCTATGATTCTCAATCCTGGCTGCATAATGAAGTCATCTGGAAGGTTTTAAAAACCTCAGTGCCTAGGTACCTCCCCACACCCTCTGAATCAGAAGTTCCAGAGGTAAGACCTAGGCATTTTTTTAATTAAGTTCCTCCAAGTGACCCACTATTCTGTGATGAAGTCCTCTGAAGTAAACTATTGACATAATAACAGGTAGTTAAGCTAATATTTGAACATGAAGTAAAATGGAGTAGATGGTATGCCATGCCATATAGAGCTACGTGGCTTCAGTCATGCCTAACTCTTTGCGATCCTATGGACTGCAGCCTGCCAGGCTCCTCTGTCCTTGGAACTCTCCAGGCAAGAATACTGGAGTGGGTTGCTATGCCCTCCTCTAGGGGGTTATCCCAACCCAGGGATCAAACCTGCATCTTGTTAGTCTCCTGCATTGGCAGGCAAGTTTTTTTTAATTTTTATTTTACGTTTTACTTTTACAGAGTTTTGTTGTTTACAGACATGTATGATCCCAGATTAGTCATAAGTATATCCCCCCAGGCAGGTTCTTTACCACTAGCGCCACCTGGAAAGTCCATAGACAGTATAAACAATACTGATCTTTCATATAATTTTGTATTAGAATTTTAGTACCAGATAATCACTACTCACTCTAAAAATATGTAAATTTATGAACAGACCAAGAGCAAGATTTGAAAAATCATTTCAGTCCTAGATACAACAGTCCTACTAAATATTATTCTTCATGAAACCCTGATTCATTTTTTCTAACTCTAGGGACTTTTCAAGGTAAATTTGTCCCCAAGTTACCTGAACTCTTTTACTCTGAAACAGGGCTTGTTAAATATTTTCTGTAAAGGGTCTAGATAGCAAATATTTTAAACTTCATGATCTCTATTGCAATGACTTAACTCTGTTTGTTGTGTTGTAGTTTAGTCTCTGAGTCATGTCTATGGGATTTTCCGGGCATGAGTACTGCAGTGGGTTGCCATTTCCTCCTCTAGGGGATTTTCCTGACCCAGGTACTAAACCAGCCTGGCAGGGGGATTCTTTACCACTGAGCCACCTGGGAAGCCCCAGAATAACAGGAGCAGTGAATCATTTAAACTAACGAGCACACACTCTATGATTCTCAATCCTGGCTGCATAATGAAGTCATCTGGAAGGTTTTAAAAACCTCAGTGCCTAGGTACCTCCCCACACCCTCTGAATCAGAAGTTCCAGAGGTAAGACCTAGGCATTTTTTTAATTAAGTTCCTCCAAGTGACCCACTATTCTGTGATGAAGTCCTCTGAAGTAAACTATTGACATAATAACAGGTAGTTAAGCTAATATTTGAACATGAAGTAAAATGGAGTAGATGGTATGCCATGCCATATAGAGCTACGTGGCTTCAGTCATGCCTAACTCTTTGCGATCCTATGGACTGCAGCCTGCCAGGCTCCTCTGTCCTTGGAACTCTCCAGGCAAGAATACTGGAGTGGGTTGCTATGCCCTCCTCTAGGGGGTTATCCCAACCCAGGGATCAAACCTGCATCTTGTTAGTCTCCTGCATTGGCAGGCAAGTTTTTTTTTTTTTTAATTTTTATTTTACGTTTTACTTTTACAGAGTTTTGTTGTTTACAGACATGTATGATCCCAGATTAGTCATAAGTATATCCCCCCAGGCAGGTTCTTTACTACTAGCGCCACCTGGAAAGTCCATAGACAGTATAAACAATACTGATCTTTCATATAATTTTGTATTAGAATTTTAGTACCAGATAATCACTACTCACTCTAAAAATATGTAAATTTATGAACAGACCAAGAGCAAGATTTGAAAAATCATTTCAGTCCTAGATACAACAGTCCTACTAAATATTATTCTTCATGAAACCCTGATTCATTTTTTCTAACTCTAGGGACTTTTCAAGGTAAATTTGTCCCCCCAAGTTACCTGAACTCTTTTACTCTGAAACAGGGCTTGTTAAATATTTTCTGTAAAGGGTCTAGATAGCAAATATTTTAAACTTCATGATCTCTATTGCAATGACTTAACTCTGTTTGTTGTGTTGTAGTTTAGTCTCTGAGTCATGTCTATCTCTTTGGCAACCCCATGGACTGTAGCTCTCCAGGCTCCTCTGTCCATGGAATTTCCCTGTCATCTCCTTCTCCAAGGGATTTTCCCAATCCAGGAATCAAACTTGTACATCCTGCATTGCCAGGCAGATTCTTCACCACTGAGCCACCAGGGAAGCCCCTCGGCGCTACTGTGGCACAAAGGCAGGCACAGACAAAAGGACAACAAGCAAGTGTGACTGTGTTCCAATGAGACCGCCTTTCCCCAGAAACTGGATCAGACATGTTGAGTGCCTAGTCGGCTGACTTCTCATCAGTCTAGTTAGCTAGCTAAGCTGCCAAAATGTGGTCCCCAGCAGGATCAAAGCCACCTGGGAGTTCGTTAGAAATACATATTCTCAGTGCCCCCACCCCAGCTCTCTGGGTGATTGATGGTGATGCACGCTGAAATCGGAGACCCCTTGCTCCAGAACAATCTTCCTATGTGCCCAGGAACACCCTGTGTGGCTATTAAAAGTATACCTCTGGGCATTCTTATTCAGTAGCTTCAAACCGTGTGGCTGAGGTCTCTCTGCTTTTAAGAATTCCAACAGAATTCTTTGATAAAGAGACTAATAACAGCCCTACCCTAGCCAACCCTCTGAAGGGAGACCATATAATAAGGCCCATGTTAGTCACTGAAACACTGAGGCTTAGAGGAATTAGGTAAAATTTCCAATGTCACACACTAAGGGAAGAGCCAGGATTCTAACCTCAACCTCACTTATTCTGACTAGAGACAAATTAGTGACTTAATAAAGTGCTTTTCACGTGGACTTCTGCTCCATGTTATGTGCTAGCCTGGATGGGAGGGGGGTTGGGAGAAGAATGGATACACGCATACCTATGGCTGAGTCCCTTCACTGTTCAACTAAAACTATTACAACATTGTTAATCGGCTATGCTTCGAAATAAAAAAAAATTGGTGTTGCAAGTGAAAATATTTTTTCTGTAAAGGGTCTAGATAGCAAATATTTTAAACTTCATGATCTCTATTGCAATGACTTAACTCTGTTTGTTGTGTTGTCGTTTAGTCTTTGAGTCATGTCTATCTCTTTGGCAACCCCATGGACTGTCGCTCTCACCGCTCCTCTGTCCATGGAATTTCCCTGTCATCTCCTTCTCCAAGGGATTTTCCCAACCCAGGAATCAAACTTGTACATCCTGCATTGCCAGGCAGATTCTTCACCACTGAGCCACCAGGGAAGCCCCTCGGCGCTACTGTGGCACAAAGGCAGGCACAGACAAAAGGACAACAAGCAAGTGTGACTGTGTTCCAATGAGACCGCCTTTCCCCAGAAACTGGATCAGACATGTTGAGTGCCTAGTCGGCTGACTTCTCATCAGTCTAGTTAGCTAGCTAAGCTGCCAAAATGTGGTCCCCAGCAGGATCAAAGCCACCTGGGAGTTCGTTAGAAATACATATTCTCAGTGCCCCCACCCCAGCTCTCTGGGTGATTGATGGTGATGCACGCTGAAATCGGAGACCCCTTGCTCCAGAACAATCTTCCTATGTGCCCAGGAACACCCTGTGTGGCTATTAAAAGTATACCTCTGGGCATTCTTATTCAGTAGCTTCAAACCGTGTGGCTGAGGTCTCTCTGCTTTTAAGAATTCCAACAGAATTCTTTGATAAAGAGACTAATAACAGCCCTACCCTAGCCAACCCTCTGAAGGGAGACCATATAATAAGGCCCATGTTAGTCACTGAAACACTGAGGCTTAGAGGAATTAGGTAAAATTTCCAATGTCACACACTAAGGGAAGAGCCAGGATTCTAACCTCAACCTCACTTATTCTGACTAGAGACAAATTAGTGACTTAATAAAGTGCTTTTCACGTGGACTTCTGCTCCATGTTATGTGCTAGCCTGGATGGGAGGGGGGTTGGGAGAAGAATGGATACACGCATACCTATGGCTGAGTCCCTTCACTGTTCAACTAAAACTATTACAACATTGTTAATCGGCTATGCTTCGAAATAAAAAAAAAAAAATTGGTGTTAAAAAAATAAAATAAAGAAAACAAAGTGCTTTTTGTTGAATTGGCTCATCTCACTTTGATTTAGGGGGAAAATTCACTTTATTAGAGAGAGAACATACATCTCTTCTCTAGTCATTTTAGCTAAAAGCTTCATCTAGTTTTATTTTGCAGGTTTCTAGAGTCTTAAGTGTTGTTATTGTTAAGTCACTAAGTCATGGCCAACTCTTTGTGACCCCATGGACTGCAGCACACCAGGATCCTCTATCTTCCACTACCTCCTAGGGTTTACTCAAACTCATTGAGTTGGTGATGTTATCTATAGCACCGGAGTCTTCACTAAAGCACTACTCTTTTCTACTCTGGGCTGCAACTTGGCTACAACAACACTAATTTCCAGAGGAGAGTTCTTTACGATTAAGGAGTATTTTCACTTGCATGTTGGTGTGACAAATGAACCTGCACTGTACTCAGGTGTTCTGAGAACTAACTTCTTTATTTTGCCACTATTTAATCTGTTCTCATGAGGGATTCATGTAAAGAAGCAGGGTGGGGGAACATACATGTTAACTCTGTTTAATTTTTAGTCTCGTGGTTCTTAATCGAATGCACATTAAAATCACCAAAAAGTCTATTGAAAAGTGCTGCTACCTGGGCAGTATTGATTAATCAATCAGATCTTCATCAGTTGTCCAAGTTATTAGAAATTGTGGGGAGTGGGTTATTAGATATTGAGGGAGCACCAGATAAGACCTCTCCCTCTGCCTTTAGCATTTATGCAGTCCCTTCTGCTCACTCATCTGAGTTCTTATTCTCCCTCTTTCTTTCTATCATTCTATCATCCCCACAGTCAAGGAAGAGGGGGCTTTAATTTTCCCTACCATATAGCCTCATTCTACCTAGGGCTCCAAACCTCATGGGCCACCTGCTGTAGGCAGAGGGCTAGTTTCTAAATGAAAAGAGAATTTTTTTTTTTTTTTGCCACTTCTGTTGGTCTTTCATTTATTTCTATCTTTGTTCTTTGGCCTGTGTGGGCCTCCCATCACAGTGATCTCTCTCGCTGCATAACACTGGCTCTGGGCACATGTGCTCCAGAGCTCTGGCTTGGTAGCTGGACACATTGGTCCAGCCACTCTGCAGCAAGTGGGATCGTCCCAGACCAGGGATCGAACTGGTGTCCCTTGCGCTGCAAGGTGGCATCCTTACCAACTGGACCACCAGGGAAGCCCCTGATAAGAGAACTTTTGAGGATTGAAACTTCCATTCTTGATTTTCCTCATGCTTCTGTGAGGTGTGGGGAGAGAGTGGGGTTGGGGTGGATAAAGTGAAATACTCTCTCATAGCTATTGTGTTGCCACATAATCTAATTTTGAACGTTACAGTCTGAAAATAAATGCCCTTGTTCTCTTCACTTTCTGGAACAAATAATAATCTCTTCCCCACTCACCTCATTCCCACCCCAATTCCACCTCCACCAAGGAACTTTGATATAAATATAAATATAGATACATTGTAGATATAGATAAACACACTTGGATCAGTCCAGAGAGGTAGGGAGTAACTAACTTAGAAATGCAAAAGAGAAAATCAGATGTTTTCCAAAATATTTACCCCCTCACCTTCCATGTCTCATGGTTACTAGGCTTCTTTCACAGACTAGGAAGAGGGACCAGGGAGGTTCATTTGCCCTGCCAAGGTCACACACTCATTACACTGAGAATCAGGATCTAGCCCATGATACAGGTTATTAGAAGTCATACATTTACTCAGCAATACATAGGGTCCTTATATTTTGCTCAGCTTTTCCTGACTATTCCATATCCACTGAATTCATGTGTCTGGCAATGGGCTTAGGAATCTGCATTTTCAGCAAGCATAGACCCTTGGGCGAGAATTTGGGACACCTGCTCTAGGCTGAACTCCAGCTACTGCTCTGACTTCAGTCACCCCCAAACCATCACTTCCTATCTTGGCCTTTGAGCTGTAGATGAATCAACAATCTACATTTAAGAGAATATTTTTCAAATCTTAATTTTGCCTTTGTCAATATGCCAGATTTTAAAATGTAAGCTCCTTTTGGACACAGGTGAATTGCCAAGGTAACATTATTTTTTTCACCTAAAAGTTTTAGACATTATGAATCTGATACTATTTAAACATACTTACAAATGTGCTCCAGAGCTCTGGCTTGGTAGCTGGACACATTGGTCCAGCCACTCTGCAGCAAGTGGGATCGTCCCAGACCAGGGATTGAACTGGTGTCCCTTGCGCTGCAAGGCGGTGTCCTTATCCACTGGACCACCAGGAAGCCCCTGATAAGAGAACTTTGAGGATTGAAACTTCCATTCTTGATTTTCCTCATGCTTCTGTGAGGTGTGGGGAGAGAGTGGGGTTGGGGTGGATAAAGTGAAATACTCTCTCATAGCTATTGTGTTGCCACATAATCTAATTTTGAACGTTACAGTCTGAAAATAAATGCCCTTGTTCTCTTCACTTTCTGGAACAAATAATAATCTCTTCCCCACTCACCTCATTCCCACCCCAATTCCACCTCCACCAAGGAACTTTGATATAAATATAAATATAGATACATTGTAGATATAGATAAACACACTTGGATCAGTCCAGAGAGGTAGGGAGTAACTAACTTAGAAATGCAAAAGAGAAAATCAGATGTTTTCCAAAATATTTACCCCCTCACCTTCCATGTCTCATGGTTACTAGGCTTCTTTCACAGACTAGGAAGAGGGACCAGGGAGGTTCATTTGCCCTGCCAAGGTCACACACTCATTACACTGAGAATCAGGATCTAGCCCATGATACAGGTTATTAGAAGTCATACATTTACTCAGCAATACATAGGGTCCTTATATTTTGCTCAGCTTTTCCTGACTATTCCATATCCACTGAATTCATGTGTCTGGCAATGGGCTTAGGAATCTGCATTTTCAGCAAGCATAGACCCTTGGAAGCGAGAATTTGGGACACCTGCTCTAGGCTGAACTCCAGCTACTGCTCTGACTTCAGTCACCCCCAAACCATCACTTCCTATCTTGGCCTTTGAGCTGTAGATGAATCAACAATCTACATTTAAGAGAATATTTTTCAAATCTTAATTTTGCCTTTGTCAATATGCCAGATTTTAAAATGTAAGCTCCTTTTGGACACAGGTGAATTGCCAAGGTAACATTATTTTTTTCACCTAAAAGTTTTAGACATTATGAATCTGATACTATTTAAACATACTTACAAACTTTAGGTCTTGAAGTGAATGAGTTTTTCGAACCAGGAGAAAGATGAGTGGGCTAACTAGAGCGAGCAGCATATAGCCAGGCAGAAAAAACAGAAGAGATGGGAGCTAGCAAAGAAAGACGTGATATTTCAAAGAAAAACTGTCTTAACAACTTTGTTATAAACCAGAAATAGAATTATGGCTATGACACATGCTAAAGGCAGGAAATACAAAAAAAGGCAGGAAATACCAAGAGAGTGATATTAAGTGTGCAGGGAGTCGGCATCTAAATCTTGGGGGCAAGAGAGATAAGGATGACCAGTGCGGTCACATCAGGAAAGAAGGTAAGGGGTAAGGTGTTTAGAAAGATTGTAAGAGTCAGGCAAAGATCAGCCACCTCTATCTGTTGAGGCTCTGAATGTATTCAATTATGAAGAAGAGGGTAAAAAGGGTTTGTAGATTTTATTATATATTTTTTAAATGATCATTTTAGTAAATTAATGGTTTTAACAAGGAAGAAAATTGATGAATTATATGCCTAAGTCTATATGAACATCAAAGTGTCTGCTGGTGCTTCTCTGTGACTGGCTTCAAGGCAAAAAGCTCCCCATGCCCTCACAGCCCTCACAAGCCTGGGAAGGAGGAATCTTGTTGCCCTGTGCCAGGGGGAACTAGACAAGCCTTGAAGTGGATGTGAATAAGACTGTAACCCTCCCCAGATTAAACTCAGCAAAATCTTCCCCTTGTCCTCAGACACATTCTTAGTTCTTTACCACAGTCTATACTGCCTATACCTACAAAGATTCATATAGGAAAAGTTATGGTTTCTTCCAGTAGCGACGTACAGATGTCAGAGTTAGACAATGAAAAAGGCTAAGTACCAAAGAATTGATGCTTTCAAACTGTGGTGCTGGAAAAGACTCTTGGGAGTCCCTTGGACAGTAAGGAGATCAAATCAGTCAATCCTAAAGGAAATCAGCCTTGAATGTTCATTAGAAGGACTGATGCTGAAGCTCCAATACTTTGGCCACCTGACATGAAGAACCGACTCATTGGAACAGACCCTGATGGTTGGAAAGATTGAAGGCAGGAGGAGAAGGGAATGGCAGAGGATGAGATGGTTGGATGACATCACAGACTCAATGGATATGAGTTTGAGCAAAAGATGGTGAAGGACAGGCATGATGCAGTCCATGGGACTGCAAAGAGTCGGACATGATTGAGTGACTGAACAACAGTATTGCCTTACCTGCTCATCTGGGGAATTTTTTTAAAAGATCAATTATTTCACACACTAAATTTTGTAAAGGGTTGGCCTGTTCATCTTTAATTAGAAAGAAAAAGCAGAAGTTGTTGCTACTGGGAGTGTCCTGTGAGGATCTGCAAAGAATTTTAAAAATGTCTCTCTCACGTAGGATTTTATTATAAAGGTATCTGTAAATAGGGCACAGACAGCGTGTGCTGCTCCAGAGAACTCACCTGGCAGGATTTTACCACATGAGTCTGGGTGCTCAGCTGTCTCAACACCTAGACAATTTCTTACCTGAATCAGCAGCACTTTGAGTAGTGGAATGCAGGCAGTCGGACAGAGGTGTCCAAAAGCACATACCCAGGCTTCTATCTGGCATGACATGGAGGCAGGAATGAACGACTGGAGAAGTACAGGAAGCTTTCTCTCCTAGTATAATGTTAGTAAAATAGATCAGGATGAGAGGCATCTATCCCCAGAAGTCAATCAGTGTGCATTCTATTATATTGGTATACTGAAATATACCTATAATATATTGATTATATTTATTGTTCTGCCATTCTCAAAATATACGACCTTGACCAAGTCACTCTCACACTTTAGTGCTTTAGTTCCCTTATCAAGCAAGCAGTAGGATTTACTAAGGGGCATTACAAAGGATTCCAAGAGAACTGGGTGAGGCAAACACACACATACAGAGACACAAATTGAAAGTGTTTACTTGGAAACTGTGTCACGGGCACTGTGCTGCAGTTTACTCTGATTCCTCTTATTAGTTCTCACTAAGAGGCACTATCTTAAATAGATCAGAGACCTTTTACAGTCACAGGGTAGTCCCCTCAGAGTCATGAGTCTCAGACTTGGACAATAAAGTGTCATGGTCTCAAGTATCGTCAAACCAATAGTAGCTTTATTAATCATAGAACATATAATAATCAGAATCAAGATTCCATCAATCAGAATTCAAATAAAGGCAAGCACAAATAATCAGAACTCAATCAAATAATCAGAACTCAATCAAATGCAAACAGAAGTTCTTACCCCAGAGCTGGAGAGTCTCAATCTCACATCAGGTGCAGTCGATCTCTGTGAGCGAGCCTCCCACACAATCTTACCTTACCCTTTTATATTTTTTCAACTAGAAATCTCAAGTTAATTAGTAATCATAAAAGTAGTTATTACAGGAGCATTTTGCTCCTCTAGAGACGCAAAAGTGGTTACTACTGGAGCTTTTTGCTCCTCTCCTAGCGCCTAGGTAAACACCTTGTCCTCAGGGTTGGTGGGGGGAGACATGTGTTTGTACAGAAAACATTCTTACAATTCTTAATTTACAAAGGGAACTATGAGTTGTAAAGAGTGCATTACTCTATAACTGAAAAAGCACAAGTGGAAGGGTTTTTGTGCTCTGTACTAGTGCCTAGGTAAACATCTCTATCAAACATCTCACCTTTGTCAAAGGTGATAGTTTAAGCCTACAAACTGATAATTTTATGATGAGTAGGGCTATTTCAGGCCCAGGCTTTTATCAGTAACTAGCTACTTAGTCATCCTCAGAAGAGGTCTCAGCTGCAGGCAGTGCTTATCGCTAGTGTGAAAAGATATTTTTCCGCTCGGCCCGGGTATCTTTTCTTGATCTTTCCTGTGAGAAGTGAATATAAAACTGGCCCCTTGTACTAATGACCACCCCTGTGGGAGCATCCGACATACCCACCAAGTTAGAGTAGAGGGGTCTTCTTCTCCGCATAGTGGCATTCCCTGCAAATAACCTAACTTCTCTTCCTCATCACTTTCCCCATCAGAACTGTTCTCCTCATAATTAGGGTCCCAATATCTGTCAGTGAAGACGCCTTTGCTTGCCCATGACAACTGTTTGGTCTGCAGCCCTGGAGACATGAATATGCTGCAGTTTACTCTGATTCCTCTTATTAGTTCTCACTAAGAGGCACTATCTTAAATAGATCAGAGACCTTTTACAGTCACAGGGTAGTCCCCTCAGAGTCATGAGTCTCAGACTTGGACAATAAAGTGTCATGGTCTCAAGTATCGTCAAACCAATAGTAGCTTTATTAATCATAGAACATATAATAATCAGAATCAAGATTCCATCAATCAGAATTCAAATAAAGGCAAGCACAAATAATCAGAACTCAATCAAATAATCAGAACTCAATCAAATGCAAACAGAAGTTCTTACCCCAGAGCTGGAGAGTCTCAATCTCACATCAGGTGCAGTCGATCTCTGTGAGCGAGCCTCCCACACAATCTTACCTTACCCTTTTATATTTTTTCAACTAGAAATCTCAAGTTAATTAGTAATCATAAAAGTAGTTATTACAGGAGCATTTTGCTCCTCTAGAGACGCAAAAGTGGTTACTACTGGAGCTTTTTGCTCCTCTCCTAGCGCCTAGGTAAACACCTTGTCCTCAGGGTTGGTGGGGGGAGACATGTGTTTGTACAGAAAACATTCTTACAATTCTTAATTTACAAAGGGAACTATGAGTTGTAAAGAGTGCATTACTCTATAACTGAAAAAGCACAAGTGGAAGGGTTTTTGTGCTCTGTACTAGTGCCTAGGTAAACATCTCTATCAAACATCTCACCTTTGTCAAAGGTGATAGTTTAAGCCTACAAACTGATAATTTTATGATGAGTAGGGCTATTTCAGGCCCAGGCTTTTATCAGTAACTAGCTACTTAGTCATCCTCAGAAGAGGTCTCAGCTGCAGGCAGTGCTTATCGCTAGTGTGAAAAGATATTTTTCCGCTCGGCCCGGGTATCTTTTCTTGATCTTTCCTGTGAGAAGTGAATATAAAACTGGCCCCTTGTACTAATGACCACCCCTGTGGGAGCATCCGACATACCCACCAAGTTAGAGTAGAGGGGTCTTCTTCTCTGCATAGTGGCATTCCCTGCAAATAACCTAACTTCTCTTCCTCATCACTTTCCCCATCAGAACTGCTCTCCTCATAATTAGGGTCCCAATATCTGTCAGTGAAGATGCCTTTGCTTGCCCATGACAACTGTTTGGTCTGCAGCCCTGGAGACATGAATCCCAGAAGACACTTGAGTTGTGTCCTGCTGGCCACAACATGGGGAAGGTTTGTTTATAAAGGCAAAACCCCACAAGGTTGCATACATTGTTTGTCTAGAGTAATGATTAAAGTTGGCAACAAGTAAGGTGCTTCTTAGGCAAGGACTGGTTGGCTTTCCAAATGATGACGTAGTTGCAGTGGCAGGGGAAAGGTCCTGTGTGGTAGTGGGCAGATGCTAGCTGATACTGTTTTAAAGATGGCTCATGGTATCCTTGAGTTTAATACTGTTCGGAAAGTTCAAGTTCTTACTGATGTAGCAATGCATTGAAACCACATGCACAATGGACACCCAGCTCGATTTTAGATGCTGGAACAATAGTTATTCAGCTGTGTATTTTCAAATGATCTTAAATATGTCATCAGGGGCCCGTAACATCCATAAGAACCTGAGTTTATGATTCTATCACTGCCTCATCATGAAGACATAATAGAGATTCACTTCTTTTTACCTGAAAACAGTGTGTCTAAGACCTCTTCTAACAGGACTTCAGTCACTATAAACCAGAAGCTATTAAATCATCACTAGCCATCAGCGGAGCCTGGAGGGCAACAGTACACAGGACTGCAAAGGGTTGAACACAACAGAAGCAATTTAGCACACATGCAGTCATTAGCGAACACTTTGATTTGACTGAGTGATAAGAATGGGGTGTAGGTTTATATAGACTAAATTATTGTTCCCAATTCTTTATCCACTCTCATACATACCTTTTGCCAGGTGCTCTGAAGTTCAGTAAAGACTATATTTCCCTGCTTTACTATGTTTATCTTGGTTGTGGACCTTAGCCATTGGGATACTAGTAGACCTAACGTGAGAAGAACTGAATTAGAATGGCACAGTTGGTCTTGCCATTTTGACCACTGTCATTTCCATAAGATGGCAAGCCCTGGGAAGTCCAAGGAGAATGAGAGATGTTTGGAGCTGAGCTAGACTCGATCTATACTTTAGAGTTAAGCTCAGCTGAACATGGCCTAGATCAGCTGACTCTCAGGCAACCCACTGACAACTGAGCGAGTATAAATTATTTTTAAAATTATTTATTTTTTAACACCAAAAACATTTTGCAATGGGGTACAGCCAATTAGCAATGTTGTGACAGTTTCAGGTGAACAGTGAAGGAATTCAGCTGTACATAATTCCCTGAGTTGTTGGCCATAGCACATTGTAGCAATGGATAATTAATAGAACGTACGGCTGAACATCGTTCAGAATACTTTTAGCTTCAATGAATCAAGAATGCCACTTAAGAAAACATGAGCAAAATTTCAGCTATGGTTTTAGTGTCAAGTGACTGAAACCAAATCAGACAAATTGAACCAAAAAAGGTAATTTATTAAAAGGCTATTGGATGTCTAGAATCTTGGTGGCAACGAGGGTTGCCAGAAACTTAGATTTGGGGATGTCAGGCTCAGGATTACCAAAATCTAGCCACACAGTCTTTTGGGTTGTATTACAATTATTGTCACCACAGAAAAAATACATCACAGGTGCTACCCACACTAGTGATACTGCTGTTTCTAAGAATTAAACACAGTGGCCACTGATCAAAACAACAGAACAGAAATGCCCAGCCTCTGCTTTAACAGAATGATTCACCAGTAGATTCTGATTCATGTGTGTGTTTGTGCATCTGTTTGGTTCACACTGTACCCTAACTTCAAGGTAGAATGAGAAGGTGATTACTTATTTGACATGATCAGCTTCTTTAGTGAGAAGCAGGCTATTTATAAAGTGGGAAACTTCTCACACAGGAAAGAGATGGTATGCCAGAAAATCAAAGCAAAGATAAAATTCCCACTTCAAACAAGGGAATTTATCAACTCATCTAACACTAGGTCTAGCCATAGGGCAGGTTTTTCCAGCACTTGACCCTGGAAATCCACAGTGTCATTCAACTCAGGTTTTCTTCTCACATCCTCCACAATCTGGCTTTACGCTAAGGTGGCTCCCCTCAAAATTTTTCTACGGTTTGAATGCTTGTTTCTCGCCTCTTCTACTTTATATGATGAAATCCTAGTCCCCAAGGATGATGGTATTTGAAGACAGGGTCATTGGGAGGTGATTAATCATGAGGGTGGAGCCCTGATGAGTGGGATTAGTGCTCTTCTAAAGAAGGTCTCAGGCTTCCCAGGTTGCTGAGTGGTAAAGAATCCGCCTGCCAGGGCAGGAGAGCAGGCTCTATCCCGCGGTCAGGAAGATCCCCTGGAGGTGGAAATAGCAACCCACTCCAGTACTCTTGCCTGAAGAATCCCATGAACAGAGGATACTGGCGGGCTACCATCCATGGGGTCCCAAAGAGTCAGACATGATTTAGTGACTAAGCAACAACAATAAAGAAGGCCCCACATAGCTCCCTAGGTCCTTTTTACCTATTGAGGACACAAAGAGAAGCTTCCAGCTCTGAGTTAGGAAGAGGATCCTTTCCAAATGTGACCTTACTGGTGCCTTGATTTTAGACTTCCCAGCCTCCACAACCGTGACCAGTAAATTTCTGTTGTGGGTAAGCGATTCAGTGTGCGGCACTTCGTTACAGCCACTCAAACAAATCAAGACAGTTATACAATGGATACCACAGAAATGCAGCCTTGTTTACCAAAACTTTAGACTCAGAGAACTCATTGAAATGAAAAAAGTGTTTCCTTGGGATTTGTTAGGTCTGCAGCCTGGGAGACAAAGATTCAAGAATCACTTGAGTTGTATTCCACTGGACTACAAAATGGGCGAGGTTTATTAAGGCAAAAACTTCAAGCCTGAAGTTAGTTACATGAACTATGTATCAAGAATTATAACTGGAAGACTTCCATGGTGGAACACTGGATAAGAGTCAGTTTGCCAATGCAGGGAACATGGGTTCCATCCTGGTCAGGGAAGATTCCACTTGTCTTGGGCCAACAAAGTCTCTGAGCCGCATCGAGTCTGGGCTCTAAAGCCCGCAAGCTGGAACTACTGAAGCCTGTGAAGCCAGCAAGCGCATCCTAGAGCCAGCAAGTCCCAGCTGCCAAGCCCAAGTCATGTTGAAACTATTGAAGACTGTGGGCTTACAGCCCGTGCTCTGCAACAGGAGAAGTCATCACCATGAGAAGTCTGCACACTGCAACTAGAAAGTAGCATCCACTCACTGCAACTAGAGAAAGCTTACATGTAGCAACAAAGGCCCAGGGCAGTCAAATATAAATAGTGTGAGTGAATGAAAGTTGCTCAGTCATGTCAGACTCTGTAATCACATGGATGAGCCATGGAATTCTCCAGGCAAGAACACTGGAGTGGGTAGCTGTTTCTTTCTCCAGGGGATCTTTGCAACCCAGGGATCAAATCCAGGTCTCCCACATTGCAGGTGGATTCTTTACCATATGAGTCACCAGGGAAGCCCAAAGTAGTGTGTACCTGACTCCATCTAAAAAAGAATTATAATTGGAGCTGAAAAGAAGGGTGCTTTTCAAGTAATGATCGGCTGGGGTTTGAAATGGTTGAATAGTAACAAAGGGAGACTTGAAACCAGAAGGTTGCAGCTGGCAGGTGTTCTAAATATGGCTGGTGGAATGCTTGAGCCTTGTACAGCTCAAAGAATTTCAATTATGCAGAGCTCTGTCTGAGATCAGAGCCTCAATGGCTACCAGACTTCATTTTTGTATACCTGGTCTGTGATGACTTTGTTATAATTTCCATTTGTCATCAGGCAATATGCTATCTTATTTATCTCAAAAAGAGAGAAAGATATGCTTTTCCTGCACACTCTGAATCCTCTCTGATCTTTTTTTCTATTATAGTAAATTTAACATGTAATAAAATGTGCAGATTTTTAGTATAAGAGTTCTATCAGGGTTCTCTGGAGAAACAGAAGCCATAGGATGTACATGTAGAGAGATTTATTTTAAGGAATGGTCTCACATGATTATGGAGGGAGTCTGTAAGTCCAAAGCCTGTAGAGTGGGCTGGAAGGCTGGAGACCCAGGAAAGAGCTGTTGCTGCAGTTTGAATCTGAAGGCCATCAACTGGCAGAATTCCTTCTCGTTTAGGGAGGTCAGACTTTGCTCTATCAACTGGTTCGATAGGCCCACCTACATTCTGGGTGGCAATCTGAGCCAGCAAGCGCATCCTAGAGCCAGCAAGTCCCAGCTGCCAAGCCCAAGTCATGTAAATAGAAATGGGCTTACAGCCCGTGCTCTGCAACAGGAGAAGTCATCACCATGAGAAGTCTGCACACTGCAACTAGAAAGTAGCATCCACTCACTGCAACTAGAGAAAGCTTACATGTAGCAACAAAGGCCCAGGGCAGTCAAATATAAATAGTGTGAGTGAATGAAAGTTGCTCAGTCATGTCAGACTCTGTAATCACATGGATGAGCCATGGAATTCTCCAGGCAAGAACACTGGAGTGGGTAGCTGTTTCTTTCTCCAGGGGATCTTTGCAACCCAGGGATCAAATCCAGGTCTCCCACATTGCAGGTGGATTCTTTACCATATGAGTCACCAGGGAAGCCCAAAGTAGTGTGTACCTGACTCCATCTAAAAAAGAATTATAATTGGAGCTGAAAAGAAGGGTGCTTTTCAAGTAATGATCGGCTGGGGTTTGAAATGGTTGAATAGTAACAAAGGGAGACTTGAAACCAGAAGGTTGCAGCTGGCAGGTGTTCTAAATATGGCTGGTGGAATGCTTGAGCCTTGTACAGCTCAAAGAATTTCAATTATGCAGAGCTCTGTCTGAGATCAGAGCCTCAATGGCTACCAGACTTCATTTTGTATACCTGGTCTGTGATGACTTTGTTATAATTTCCATTTGTCATCAGGCAATATGCTATCTTATTTATCTCAAAAAGAGAGAAAGATATGCTTTTCCTGCACACTCTGAATCCTCTCTGATCTTTTTTTCTATTATAGTAAATTTAACATGTAATAAAATGTGCAGATTTTTAGTATAAGAGTTCTATCAGGGTTCTCTGGAGAAACAGAAGCCATAGGATGTACATGTAGAGAGATTTATTTTAAGGAATGGTCTCACATGATTATGGAGGGAGTCTGTAAGTCCAAAGCCTGTAGAGTGGGCTGGAAGGCTGGAGACCCAGGAAAGAGCTGTTGCTGCAGTTTGAATCTGAAGGCCATCAACTGGCAGAATTCCTTCTCGTTTAGGGAGGTCAGACTTTGCTCTATCAACTGGTTCGATAGGCCCACCTACATTCTGGGTGGCAATCTGCTTTACTAAAAGTCTACCAATTTAAATGTTAATTCCATCCCCAAAACACCTTGACAGAAACATCTAGAATAATGTTTGACTAAGTATCTGGACACCGTAACCCAACCAAGTTGACACACAAAAGACAAGGAGCTTGGCATATGAAACAGTATAATCAGCACTCCAGTCAAGGTCCCCAGAAAGTTATTCTGTATCCTTTTCCAGTCACTCTTTACCCCACCTTCATAGCAGGTATTTCTGAATTCTATCACCACACACTACTATTCAGCTTTGAATTTATGTCAATTGAATCATACAGTATATATTACATCTGGCTTACTTTAGACAACAAAATGAACAGAATGTGCGTTGTATGTTGGGACATTTGTGTGTATGGTGTAATTAGCATTAAAATAAACACAGAGATCCAGATGTTCAGTTAGGTAAGCTTTGGAAGACTTGTATACATCCGTGTAAATACTACTCAAAACAATGGAATATTTTCATTGCTCCAGAAAGCTCCTTTACACACCCTTCCAGTTAAATTCCACTCACTCACCCAAGGCAACTGCTTTCTTTTTTTTTTTTCCTCAATATAGCATTTTAAAGATTTATTCTGTTTTGCCTGTGTTAGTAGTTCCTTTTTGTTTGGACGAGCAGTATTCCACAATTTGCTTCTCCTTTCTCCTGTTGATAGTCATGAGAATTGTTTTCAGTTTTGTGTAATTATGAATAAAGCTGCTTTGCATGTTTTCAGACAAGCCTTTTTGCACAAAAGCTTTTCCTTGGGTAAGTGCCTAAAAATATAATTTTTAGTCACAGCATATGTGTTTCAGTTTTTAAGAAACAGAAAGCAGTTACCCGAAGTGGTTGAGGCATTTCTCACTCTAATAACCAATGTATGAGAGTTTCAGTTGTCACATAGCCCCACCTACATTTGCTATTGACTATTAGTGGAGCACAGAAGGACACCCATATGGATAATGAACAAGAAAGGACATAGGATTATATAGAACAAGGATGGACCACACAGGAATGTCCCCATGAGATGATGAAATGTAATGTATACATAAGGGCCTCTGGAAAGGTGTGTGTTCTTCACAGAACCCACTAAGGCAGAAAAGTCTGGCAGGGCTGAGAGACTGCCACAGAGACACTGAGTATCTAGGACTGAGACACCAGGAAGGGAAAGAAGAGTTAAAGTAAGCCATCAGTGACAATATGGATTCAAAAGTCCCTGTACTTTCTAGAGATAATATTCTAGAGCTTTTGAGACCCCAGGAAGAAGAAATTTTGCTTTATGGATCATTGCATCATTAAGATCTATCACAATTGAGGTATTATGTACTCAATACATAGGGTGACCAAATAATTTATCTCTGAAATGATTGCTTTTGGTAGTAAAAGAAGGTACCATTTATAACTACGCTGGGACTTAAAAGCACAAATAGGACCATTCTGGGCAAACTGGGAAGTATAGTTTTCCTAGCAATAAATCTTGAGTAAGTACATAGGTGGATGAATGAGGACTTTTTTTTTTTTTTTTTGCCACTTCTATTGGTCTTTCATTTATCTATTTTCATCCATCTTTGTTCTTTGGCCCACGTGGGCCTCCCGTCGCAGTGGCCTCTGTTGTCACAGAGCACCGGCTCTGGGCGCATGCGCTCCAGTGCTCCGGCTGGGTAATTGGACACATCGGTCCAGCCGCTCTGCGTCATGTGGGATCTTCCCAGGCCAGGGATCAAACTAGCGCCCCTTGCACTGCAAGTCGGTGTCCTTACCCACGGACCACCAGGGAAGCCCCGAGGACTTCTTTTTAAGTGTAAATAAAACTGATAATATGGGCTTCCCTGGTGGCCCAGTGGGTAAAGAGTCCGCCTTGCAGTGCGAGGGGCACCGGCTCGATTCCTGGCCCGGGAAGATCCCATGTGCTGAGGAACAGCTGGGCCAGTGTGTCCAGTTTCAAGCCAGCACTCTGGAGCGCATGCACCCAGAACCAGTGCTCTGCAATGATAGGCCCCTGCAATGGGAGGCCACACATGGCAAAGAATAAAGATGGATGAAAACCAATGTATGAGAGTTTCAGTTGTCACATAGCCCCACCTACATTTGCTATTGACTATTAGTGGAGCACAGAAGGACACCCATATGGATAATGAACAAGAAAGGACATAGGATTATATAGAACAAGGATGGACCACACAGGAATGTCCCCATGAGATGATGAAATGTAATGTATACATAAGGGCCTCTGGAAAGGTGTGTGTTCTTCACAGAACCCACTAAGGCAGAAAAGTCTGGCAGGGCTGAGAGACTGCCACAGAGACACTGAGTATCTAGGACTGAGACACCAGGAAGGGAAAGAAGAGTTAAAGTAAGCCATCAGTGACAATATGGATTCAAAAGTCCCTGTACTTTCTAGAGATAATATTCTAGAGCTTTTGAGACCCCAGGAAGAAGAAATTTTGCTTTATGGATCATTGCATCATTAAGATCTATCACAATTGAGGTATTATGTACTCAATACATAGGGTGACCAAATAATTTATCTCTGAAATGATTGCTTTTGGTAGTAAAAGAAGGTACCATTTATAACTACGCTGGGACTTAAAAGCACAAATAGGACCATTCTGGGCAAACTGGGAAGTATAGTTTTCCTAGCAATAAATCTTGAGTAAGTACATAGGTGGATGAATGAGGACTTTTTTTTTTTTTTTTTGCCACTTCTATTGGTCTTTCATTTATCTATTTTCATCCATCTTTGTTCTTTGGCCCACGTGGGCCTCCCGTCGCAGTGGCCTCTGTTGTCACAGAGCACCGGCTCTGGGCGCATGCGCTCCAGTGCTCCGGCTGGGTAATTGGACACATCGGTCCAGCCGCTCTGCGTCATGTGGGATCTTCCCAGGCCAGGGATCAAACTAGCGCCCCTTGCACTGCAAGTCGGTGTCCTTACCCACGGACCACCAGGGAAGCCCCGAGGACTTCTTTTTAAGTGTAAATAAAACTGATAATATGGGCTTCCCTGGTGGCCCAGTGGGTAAAGAGTCCGCCTTGCAGTGCGAGGGGCACCGGCTCGATTCCTGGCCCGGGAAGATCCCATGTGCTGAGGAACAGCTGGGCCAGTGTGTCCAGTTTCAAGCCAGCACTCTGGAGCGCATGCACCCAGAACCAGTGCTCTGCAATGATAGGCCCCTGCAATGGGAGGCCCACACATGGCAAAGAATAAAGATGGATGAAAACAAATGATGACTTAGAGGCAAAACAAAAAAAAATGTTTAAACCACAAACAAACTGAAAATATCGCCAACTAGTATATCAGACAGGAGGAAAGAGATTTCTCAAAGATAAAGCTGTAGCTTTGGGTGACTGCAGATTTCCTGTGGCTTGTGTGATTTGGGGTAAGAATAGCATAGTGGGAGATGACTAGAGCTCCTAGCTTGTAGCTGTCATTGCATATCAGACACTGTGCTTTACATAAGATTTGCTTTTTTGTGATGACTGAGAGTAGGGTGTGATAGAGATGAGGGCAGAGGGCTAACACCCCACCCTCTAGACTGGCTCTTGGGGATACTGCACATAGAGGGTTAAGGTCCAGCTCAGTTCTCCAGGCAGCCTCAGCAGCTGTGCTCAGCGATGAGAGTTTCTAGCTCCTCTGCAAAGAGCGGAAGTGGAGATGAACTTCCGCTCCTAGAGATAGGACAGGGCATTAGGGAGCAGGGGGCAGGGTGACTCTCCCTGAGCACAGCCTACAGAAGTGACTCCTGCACACTGATTATTTTTAATGTATATTTTTTCTTTTTATTGAAGTACAGTCGATTTACAATGTTGTGTTATTTTTAGGTGTACAGTGAAGTGATTCAGTCATATATTTAATTTTACATATGTATATATATATATATATATATATATGTACTTATATATATATATAAACAGTGTGGAAGGGAGCCCATCAGGACCTGTGCTTGCCCTTCCGCATCTGCACAGGGGACAGACCCCAGCCAAGACACCATGCTGCTCCTCCTGTCAGAGATGTAGCCTGGCTGTGCCTCTGTTCCCCTGGCTGCAGCTTCTTCTTTCCCCATTTCAGAGCAGAAGAGCCAGACCTGTGTAACAATTAAGAGTCAATTTTGACTCCATGCTGGATCTGTTTCTTTGAACTTAACCCCGCCTTTTTTTGTGTCACTTTTGTTATAATCACACAGAATGGCCTGCCTCAGAGAACCCTGCCCCTCTGCCTGACCTTCAAACTAAAGTGCCTTTGTTTCACTTACAAGGAGATAATCAGATCCTGCCCACCTGTGAATGACTATAAGAGACTCACACATCCCCCTGCCTGAGGCTTGCCATTCTAGGAGGTATCTGCAAGGTTAAACGGCCTTTTTACTTTGTTTCCTCAGCTTCCCCCTTCTCTGATCCAGAGAAGAACCTTGGCATTAAGAGTGAGGGAAGATGGTTATTTTGAGACATTAGTCTGCCATCTTCTCAGTGTGCTGGCTCTCTAAATACAGTCATATTCCTTGCCTCAACCCCTTGTCTCTGATTCATTGGCCTGTTGTGCAGGCAGTGGGGCACGCTTGGACTCGGTAACACTTCAGTCACTCAGTCATGTCCCACTCTTTGTGAGCCCATGGACTGCAGCACTTGGAGACTAGGAAAACATCAGCTCTGTAAGACTGTTTGTGTCATAGACTAAAAAAGTATTTACAACCTGAAAGTTGAGAGTTATGTTTGACTGAGTAGAAATTCTAGGTTTGGGGTCGTCAGTTCTCCAGGCAGCCTCAGCAGCTGTGCTCAGCGATGAGAGTTTCTAGCTCCTCTGCAAAGAGCGGAAGTGGAGATGAACTTCCGCTCCTAGAGATAGGACAGGGCATTAGGGAGCAGGGGGCAGGGTGACTCTCCCTGAGCACAGCCTACAGAAGTGACTCCTGCACACTGATTATTTTTAATGTATATTTTTTCTTTTTATTGAAGTACAGTCGATTTACAATGTTGTGTTATTTTTAGGTGTACAGTGAAGTGATTCAGTCATATATTTAATTTTACATATGTATATATATATATATATATATATGTACTTATATATATATATAAACAGTGTGGAAGGGAGCCCATCAGGACCTGTGCTTGCCCTTCCGCATCTGCACAGGGGACAGACCCCAGCCAAGACACCATGCTGCTCCTCCTGTCAGAGATGTAGCCTGGCTGTGCCTCTGTTCCCCTGGCTGCAGCTTCTTCTTTCCCCATTTCAGAGCAGAAGAGCCAGACCTGTGTAACAATTAAGAGTCAATTTTGACTCCATGCTGGATCTGTTTCTTTGAACTTAACCCCGCCTTTTTTTGTGTCACTTTTGTTATAATCACACAGAATGGCCTGCCTCAGAGAACCCTGCCCCTCTGCCTGACCTTCAAACTAAAGTGCCTTTGTTTCACTTACAAGGAGATAATCAGATCCTGCCCACCTGTGAATGACTATAAGAGACTCACACATCCCCCTGCCTGAGGCTTGCCATTCTAGGAGGTATCTGCAAGGTTAAACGGCCTTTTTACTTTGTTTCCTCAGCTTCCCCCTTCTCTGATCCAGAGAAGAACCTTGGCATTAAGAGTGAGGGAAGATGGTTATTTTGAGACATTAGTCTGCCATCTTCTCAGTGTGCTGGCTCTCTAAATACAGTCATATTCCTTGCCTCAACCCCTTGTCTCTGATTCATTGGCCTGTTGTGCAGGCAGTGGGGCACGCTTGGACTCGGTAACACTTCAGTCACTCAGTCATGTCCCACTCTTTGTGAGCCCATGGACTGCAGCACTTGGAGACTAGGAAAACATCAGCTCTGTAAGACTGTTTGTGTCATAGACTAAAAAAGTATTTACAACCTGAAAGTTGAGAGTTATGTTTGACTGAGTAGAAACTTCTAGGATTTCAAGCCCAGAAGGTAGCATCTCAAGTAACCCTGAGAGAACTGTTCTGAGGAAGCAGGGAGCCAGTTCATATACAAGTTTTGCAACAAAAGGTAAGTAGCCAGAACATCAAAAGATGACTGTTACCCCAAGTTAAAGAATTTAGCACTTTTCTATGTATGGAAGATGCAAGAGTCTGAACTCACTGAAATCATTCCTTCGACATGCACCTCAGCTATAAGAGGCCAGTATCCTGTGTTTTCGCGACGTGAGTTTCTGCAGGGCTCAACAGCTCACCTTTTATGGTGGCTAGCTGCAACTGCTGATGACTGCAACATTCTTTGTCTACTGATATGGCAGGAAAGATTCCATTTTTCAGTGTGTTTGGTCATGCCTTTCAAAAGGATATCCGTGTACTCTGGGCAGGCAGTTAACTTTTCTGATTGAAACTTCTCTTCTGTATAACTGGGATTTTAGCAGTTGTAGGGCATTCACGGCAGGCCCACAGACGCAAATGAGATATGAGTGACTTCCTCCCTTTCTTCCAGGCTTTCTTCCATTAGCCCTGAAGCCCAGAACACTGACAGGTTCAGTGAGTTTAACTCTAAGAGGATGATAAACATAACCAGGAAGTTTACTAGATGGGAGGAAGAAGAAGACAATGCAAGCATAAACTCTTAAGTCAACAGGTTTTTAAATTTTTATTTGGAGAGTAAATCCTGAGTTCTCATCACAAAGAAAACATTTTTCTTTCCTTTTAAAAACCCTTTGCAATGCAATCTTAGTAAAGCTTATTTTGAGACATTAGTCTGCCATCTTCTCAGTGTGCTGGCTCTCTAAATACAGTCATATTCCTTGCCTCAACCCCTTGTCTCTGATTCATTGGCCTGTTGTGCAGGCAGTGGGGCACGCTTGGACTCGGTAACACTTCAGTCACTCAGTCATGTCCCACTCTTTGTGAGCCCATGGACTGCAGCACTTGGAGACTAGGAAAACATCAGCTCTGTAAGACTGTTTGTGTCATAGACTAAAAAAGTATTTACAACCTGAAAGTTGAGAGTTATGTTTGACTGAGTAGAAACTTCTAGGATTTCAAGCCCAGAAGGTAGCATCTCAAGTAACCCTGAGAGAACTGTTCTGAGGAAGCAGGGAGCCAGTTCATATACAAGTTTTGCAACAAAAGGTAAGTAGCCAGAACATCAAAAGATGACTGTTACCCCAAGTTAAAGAATTTAGCACTTTTCTATGTATGGAAGATGCAAGAGTCTGAACTCACTGAAATCATTCCTTCGACATGCACCTCAGCTATAAGAGGCCAGTATCCTGTGTTTTCGCGACGTGAGTTTCTGCAGGGCTCAACAGCTCACCTTTTATGGTGGCTAGCTGCAACTGCTGATGACTGCAACATTCTTTGTCTACTGATATGGCAGGAAAGATTCCATTTTTCAGTGTGTTTGGTCATGCCTTTCAAAAGGATATCCGTGTACTCTGGGCAGGCAGTTAACTTTTCTGATTGAAACTTTTCTTCTGTATAACTGGGATTTTAGCAGTTGTAGGGCATTCACGGCAGGCCCACAGACGCAAATGAGATATGAGTGACTTCCTCCCTTTCTTCCAGGCTTTCTTCCATTAGCCCTGAAGCCCAGAACACTGACAGGTTCAGTGAGTTTAACTCTAAGAGGATGATAAACATAACCAGGAAGTTTACTAGATGGGAGGAAGAAGAAGACAATGCAAGCATAAACTCTTAAGTCAACAGGTTTTTTTTTTAAATTTTTTATTTGGAGAGTAAATCCTGAGTTCTCATCACAAAGAAAACATTTTTTTTTCTTTCCTTTTTAAAAAACCCTTCTTTGTATCTATATGACAAGATCTGTGTCAGCAGAACCTATTACAGTAATCATTTTATAGTATATGTAAATCAATTATCAGGCTGTACGCTTTAAATTTATATGGTGATATATGTCAACTGTTTCTCAAAAAAGCTGGAAAAAATTGGATGTTATAAGATTATGCATTTTGTGAAACAAAACAATCCCTGCTAAACAAGTAATGGGACACATTTGTTTTTGCTGAAAAGTCTATTTATAACTGAGCTAATCATTTATATTTATTTACTTATATTTATTTATTTGTTGAAAAGTGTATTTATAACTGAGCTAATGTTTCTCCATTGATCAAGCCAAAGATTACTGGTGGGATTAAAATCATTTCCAAACTTACTGAGTGTAATCTATATGTTAAGCACGTAAAAACTGGAGGAGGATAAAGCAAAGGAAAGAACAAAGACTGTGTTGGGCTTGGCTTCAGCAATTAGAGATAGCAACATTGCAGAAATGTGTTAAGAAAAAGAGAAACTTGGTGTGAGTAATTTTTCTCATTTGAATTTCTCCCCAGAACACCTTTAGTCTATGCTTCTACTTAATATATTTTAACATCAAAATGATTTCTGTTAAAAAATATTTGTCAATTCAAATTTGATCAGCAGTTTTAAATAATTGGATGGATTCTCAGCCTTAGTTGCTTTCCCAGAAAAGTTTGTCTGTGCTCCCATTGTGCAGATAATTTGGAGGAAGATATGGGAGATTATTCCTCCTGTAAGTAGGTCTCCTGGGAATTAAGCATTTTCTGCAAGGTCTATTACCTTGTCCAGTAACTTGGACACTCCTTACGTGCTCTCACTTTTCCCAAAGGAAAGAGCTATCTTGACTTTCATGATCCTTAGTTTCTTGCTTTAAAAAATATGTAGTTTTACTGCCTGGATTCTATATTCATGGAATCATATAGCAAGTGTTCTTTTGTGAGCTGTTTCTTTTACTCAGTCTTATTATGTTTAAAATTCATTCATGATGATATAGGAAGCTGCAGTTTGCTAAAATTCTCACCAGTTTTAAATATTTACATTATGTAAATATTCCACAATTTATCCACTTAATTGTTGAAAGGCTTTGGGGTGGTTTTGCATTTTTTTGATAGTTAGTGTTGCCATAAGCATTCTTCTACATCTGCTCTGATGCACCTGCTCATTTATCTGGATTATATTGTAGGCTATATTCATGTCTCTTTAATAGTGCAAGTTTCCAAATGCTAATACCGATTGATAATTCCATCTGCAATAAGAGTTCCTACATGTTCACCAATACTTAGTATTGTAGGAGGTTTTAAACAGTCTGTTTGGCATATAATGGGAAGCTATTGTGGCATGATAGGTATTTTCTTACAATGATGCTTCATATCTCTTGATACGTTATTATTCATTCAGATCCATCTTCTGTCCAGTGACTATTCAAATTTTTTTAACATTCTCTTTCTATGGGATTATTTTACTCTTAATAGCTCATGAAAAATCTTCATGTAGTTGGGATCTATACAGTTTGCTGTTTGCATACATTGCAGATATCTTCCAGTATTTTTGTGGATTTTCTTTGCAATCTCTAAATGATGTATTTCGATAAGCAAATAGTCTTAATTTTCATATAGTCAAATGTATTAACCTATTCCATTATGGCTTGTGCTTTATGTCTTCCTTAAGAAATCCTCTCCTACTCCAAGTCATGAATATGGTATAAAACTTGATTTATTTAGGTCTTGATATTTATGCTTTCAATCACTTGGAATTGCTTTTTTTTGGTATGGAATATGGTAGGATGTCTTAGTCCCTTCTATATGAATAACCAACTATCTCAGAATCTTTTATTGGTAAATCTACCCTTTTCTTGTCCATCTCAAATACTAACTCTGTCACATATTGAGCATCTATATATGTACAGGTTTCTTGAGTTTCCAGTTTTGTTCATTGATCTATTTTCTTATTGTCATTGGAATGACCCATGGTCTTCTATAAAAAGCCCTGTCACCTTCTTCAAGAGAGTCTTGGGTTTTCTTGTCTTTTCTTTGGTTTTCTCAACTACTTAGTAGATAGTACTAGATTATCCCAATGGTTCTCTCTAGATCTAAAAGATTTATATTTATTATATTCTATACCACAGTATTCTATATAATAATATGGTTGCTTTTCTTCATGATATCACTAGATATAGCAATTATTTTGCCAAACTATATAAATCTTTTAAAATAATCTTACATGACTCTGTGGTTATTAAATTAATACTTGTCCTTTTTGAGGATTTCAATGCTGTTAGCCTCCACCACCATTTTAGAATAATGACATTACTGATATACAAGTATTTATAGAGTGCTACATGTGCTCAGCAGTTGCTTGGGGGTTAAAGAAAATATGAAGAAGTATGCATCACTATCTCTGATGGGGCATGACACATACTTTAGCTGGGGATACATGGCAATGACCCAGTGCTACCTTTGACTATTTCTGGATTTGGTCAACAAAATTTTCAGGATCTAAGGTTTTTGTGGGGGGGGTTTCCCTAATATTTGATGAACTGCCATACAAAAGCCCTCTTTATACCATGCCCATAAGAAGGCTGTCAAAACACAGATAACCTCCTGAAACTTATATAATATTGTGCATCAACAATGACTCCATTTTTTAAAAAGCATACCAATCTGCATATAATAGGGATTCCAGAAGGAGACCACAAGAGTATGAAACTTGAAATCCACCATAGAAAGAAAAATGACAAAAAAACAGACTACATGGGTATCTCAAAACTAACAAATGCAATATTTTTAAGAATCCTCTCCTACTCCAAGTCATGAATATGGTATAAAACTTGATTTATTTAGGTCTTGATATTTATGCTTTCAATCACTTGGAATTGCTTTTTTTTGGTATGGAATATGGTAGGATGTCTTAGTCCCTTCTATATGAATAACCAACTATCTCAGAATCTTTTATTGGTAAATCTACCCTTTTCTTGTCCATCTCAAATACTAACTCTGTCACATATTGAGCATCTATATATGTACAGGTTTCTTGAGTTTCCAGTTTTGTTCATTGATCTATTTTCTTATTGTCATTGGAATGACCCATGGTCTTCTATAAAAAGCCCTGTCACCTTCTTCAAGAGAGTCTTGGGTTTTCTTGTCTTTTCTTTGGTTTTCTCAACTACTTAGTAGATAGTACTAGATTATCCCAATGGTTCTCTCTAGATCTAAAAGATTTATATTTATTATATTCTATACCACAGTATTCTATATAATAATATGGTTGCTTTTCTTCATGATATCACTAGATATAGCAATTATTTTGCCAAACTATATAAATCTTTTAAAATAATCTTACATGACTCTGTGGTTATTAAATTAATACTTGTCCTTTTTGAGGATTTCAATGCTGTTAGCCTCCACCACCATTTTAGAATAATGACATTACTGATATACAAGTATTTATAGAGTGCTACATGTGCTCAGCAGTTGCTTGGGGGTTAAAGAAAATATGAAGAAGTATGCATCACTATCTCTGATGGGGCATGACACATACTTTAGCTGGGGATACATGGCAATGACCCAGTGCTACCTTTGACTATTTCTGGATTTGGTCAACAAAATTTTCAGGATCTAAGGTTTTTGTGGGGGGGGTTTCCCTAATATTTGATGAACTGCCATACAAAAGCCCTCTTTATACCATGCCCATAAGAAGGCTGTCAAAACACAGATAACCTCCTGAAACTTATATAATATTGTGCATCAACAATGACTCCATTTTTTAAAAAGCATACCAATCTGCATATAATAGGGATTCCAGAAGGAGACCACAAGAGTATGAAACTTGAAATCCACCATAGAAAGAAAAATGACAAAAAAACAGACTACATGGGTACTAAACAACATGCTACAAAAGAACTAACAGATTGGTTATATGTGAAATCTAAACTATCTTACAAATTAATATACAAAATAGACTTGCATACATGAAAAACAAACTTGTGGTTACCAAAAGGGAAAAAGGGAGGGAGGGATAGATTAGAAGTATGGAATTAACAGATACATAACTCTGTACACAAAATAGATAAAAAATGAGGTTTTACTGCATAGTACAGGGAACTATACTCATATCTTATAATAACATGCAGTGAAAAGGATCAGAAAAAATACATGTGTAATTGAATCACTTCGCTGTACACCTGAAGCACAATACTGAGAAAGACAACCTTTCCTTGTAGTATACGAGGACACAGCAAGATGTGTGTGTGTGCAAAGGCGCATCAGTCATATTCAACTCTCTGTGACCCTATGGACTATTGTCCTGCAGGCTCCTCTGTCCATGGAATCCTCCAGGAAAGGATACTGGAGTGGGTTTCCATGCCCTCCTCAAGGGGATCTTCCCTACCCAGGAATCAAACTTGCATCTCTTATGTCTCCTGCATTGGCAGGTGGATTCTTCACCACTAGCGCCACCTGGGCAGATGTTTGCCTGCAAACCAAACAACCAATTGAACAATAACAAAAACCTCATATACACACAAATGGATAATCTGCAAAATGATTCATCTGGGGGAAGAAAAGAAAAACTTGTAAGAGATAGCCTCTTCTTTAAAGAAACAGTAAACAGCAAAATAACCCACAACACTTGTGGCAATATTTTTTTTAAAATTTGGCCTCTTTTATTGGGTTTTTATTTATTTATTTTCATACATCTTTATTCTTTGGTTTGTGTGGGCCTCCCATTGCAGTGACCTCTCTTGTAGAGCACCAGCTCTGGGCACATGCACTCCAGAGTGCTGGTTTGTAATTGGACACACTGGTCCAGCCACTCTGTAGCACCTGGGATCTTCCTCGGTCAGGGATCGAACTGGCGCCCCTTGCACTGCAAGGCAGACTCTTTATCAATGGACCACCAGGGAAGCCCACATTTGTGCCAATTAAAAAAAAAACACCTTTGTGTTCTCTTTTGAAATCAGAGTCTCTATTAAGTTACTTGTTTAGGAAGGAGCCTGCCTCTTGCCATAATAATCCACTTTGCTGCTTTGTATGCCATCCAAATATTAGCTATGATGACAAAGGAACTGCATGAAGACAGTAATGCATCAATGTTCTTTGAAATATTTTGAACCTAAGTACGTAATGCTCGAAGGGAGCCTCCTTTCCTAGTGAATGCTGCCACATGAATGTGCTTTGCTCTAAAGAGGCAGGATAATTTTCCTTAGATCATCCAACAAGACAGAGTCTAAACCATGATTAGAATCCTGATTGCAGTGAAAAGGATCAGAAAAATACATGTGTAATTGAATCACTTCGCTGTACACCTGAAGCACAATTGTTCAGTATACGAGGACACAGCAAGATGTGTGTGTGTGCAAAGGCGCATCAGTCATATTCAACTCTCTGTGACCCTATGGACTATTGTCCTGCAGGCTCCTCTGTCCATGGAATCCTCCAGGAAAGGATACTGGAGTGGGTTTCCATGCCCTCCTCAAGGGGATCTTCCCTACCCAGGAATCAAACTTGCATCTCTTATGTCTCCTGCATTGGCAGGTGGATTCTTCACCACTAGCGCCACCTGGGCAGATGTTTGCCTGCAAACCAAACAACCAATTGAACAATAACAAAAACCTCATATACACACAAATGGATAATCTGCAAAATGATTCATCTGGGGGAAGAAAAGAAAAACTTGTAAGAGATAGCCTCTTCTTTAAAGAAACAGTAAACAGCAAAATAACCCACAACACTTGTGGCAATATTTTTTTTTAAATTTGGCCTCTTTTATTGGGTTTTTATTTATTTATTTTCATACATCTTTATTCTTTGGTCTGTGTGGGCCTCCCATTGCAGTGACCTCTCTCGTTGTAGAGCACCAGCTCTGGGCACATGCACTCCAGAGTGCTGGTTTGTAATTGGACACACTGGTCCAGCCACTCTGTAGCACCTGGGATCTTCCTCGGTCAGGGATCGAACTGGCGCCCCTTGCACTGCAAGGCAGACTCTTTATCAATGGACCACCAGGGAAGCCCACATTTGTGCCAATTAAAAAAAAAAACACCTTTGTGTTCTCTTTTGAAATCAGAGTCTCTATTAAGTTACTTGTTTAGGAAGGAGCCTGCCTCTTGCCATAATAATCCACTTTGCTGCTTTGTATGCCATCCAAATATTAGCTATGATGACAAAGGAACTGCATGAAGACAGTAATGCATCAATGTTCTTTGAAATATTTTGAACCTAAGTACGTAATGCTCAAAGGGAGCCTCCTTTCCTAGTGAATGCTGCCACATGAATGTGCTTTGCTCTAAAGAGGCAGGATAATTTTCCTTAGATCATCCAACAAGACAGAGTCTAAACCATGATTAGAATCCTGATTGCAGGCTCCAGATTGGCTCTTCCTACACATTGTTGTTGTTGTTGCTTAGTCTCTAAGTACAGTTCAACTCTTTATGACTCCATGGACTGTAACCCTCCAGGCTTCTCTGGCCACAGGATTCCTCAGGCAGGAACATTGGAATGGGTTGCTATTTACTTCTCCAGGGGATCTTCCCAACCTAGGGACTGAGCCTGCATCTCTTGCATTGGCAGGTGGGTTCTTTACCACTGAGCCATAAGGGAAGCCATCTTCCTCTACATATAAATGTATAAATCTGATCCATACAGTCTTCAGGGGAAGGTTTTGAGAGAGAGGAGATGTACTCTCTCTCCTAAATGATTTTAAAATGATTATTTCAAATGCAGATAGTATTTTCCTAGGAGTGCAGAGAGGAAGGTCATGCACTGAATATACCACAAAAGTAAATATTTATAGTTTGAGTTCAAGATTAATAAATATATTTTAAGAGATGGAATTTTGGGCAGTACGTCAAAAAATATGTTTGATCTACATTAATACCTGCTATGGGCTGAACTGTGTTCCCTCCGAAGTCATATATTGAAACCAATCTCCAGTACCCTAGAAATGGAAATGGAAGATTTACAGATGTAATTAATGAAGACTGTTAAGAATGGAGCCCTAATTCAGTATGCCTGGTGTCCTCATAAGAAAAGGAAGAAACCCCATGGATGGGCACACACAGAGAAAGGCCACGTGAAGACGCAGTGAGGAAGTGTCCATCTGCAAGCCAAGGAGAGCGGCCTCAGGAGAAACTAAGTCTGCTCATATCTTAGATGTCTGGCCTCCAGAACTATGAGAATACACATTTACATTTAATATAAATTTCTGCTACTTAAGCCACTGAGTCTTGGATATTTTGTTATGGCAGCTCTAAGAAATGAATATAGTATCTATTGAATCTCCTTTTCTAAAACTTACTCATTATTCTTCTAAATGATTTATTGTCTTAATTTTATCAAAAAAATATTCTGTCAAAAATATCCATTCTCTTCTAAACAAAGCACAGGAGCCTTAACCTGGCCGTTTTTGACTCTGGTTTAACAATTTCTCTGAGGGTGAATCTTGGGCCAAACCTTTCCATCTGGGAGTGGAGCCTCTTACGCTGGTCTCTGTATCCCCTGGGATTCCTCTCAGGAGTTCCTGGGATGCTGGAAAACTAGGATCACCCAGAGCTGAGATGCAGGAGGACTGCAGTTTTTCAACTCAACACATAACATGTTACTAAGTAAACAAATGTCAGGAGTATTTTTGCTAGAGTATCATGTGGCCAAGGCAGAAAATGAAGCTGATTTGGAAAATACTAGCAAGGCAGATGCTAATTTTCCTAGAATTAAAACAATAACTCTCTTTTTAAATGCAGAGATCTCTGGATTGTTAATAGGGGCATCTGTCCGAAGTTACCTTACTTAATTGTTCACCCAGTTTGAATTCTTTAGATAAGACTCTTCACTTTGTGATGAGCAAGCATGGTTCAATTTTACTGAATCAGTATTTTGTAATATGTAACTCATGGATTTTCTCTGGGTTGTATTTTAAAAAGAAAGGTTTCTATTGGCCAAGAATAGTAAACAGTCCTCTCTTGCCCCTGAAATCCAAGTCACTTATTTACTTGTCATGATTGATTGAAGACTGTTTTGTGACTGGCAGGGTGCCAAGTGCCTTTTAAGCATTTTATCATTTAATTCTTCAGTGCAATTATGCCATGTGCGAATCAGTTTTATATGTAAGAAATTTGGAATCAGACAAGTTAATTGATGATCTTAAGTGATGATTAATGACTGAGTTAGGATTTGTGCAGAAATCTTGCATTTAACACAAAATCTTTTACCAATTTCTTTTTTGAGTGGCAAGTCATCTTGAGAAACTTGTTTTCCACAAAGCATACAATAGATAAACTTTAAAACTGGAGAAAAATGATGTAAATATACTAGTTTTAATTGGTGACAAGCATCTTTTTATAGAAGTACAGTTAAAATGTCACTAATTAAAATGTAATTAATAAGAAAATCCTTTAAAGTAATGTGAACAGTTACTGTTTGGAGTCACCTTAGATGTGTAACTTGAGATGGGGGTTCTTATGCAAGGGATATACTGAGAGTGTGCTCTCAGGAGAGGGGGGAGGGTGACATGCATGACCGAACAAGGGAGGAAGCCAAGCAAGGATGAAGCCTCAGTAGGGGCCCAGCTTCGAGCTGATCCCGAGAGATGCTCTGGAGCATGAATTTCACCATGTCATTTATTGCACACTAGGCAAGGGGACTTTTTGTACTGTGTGTCAGCCAGCCATTGGTTTCACACTGCTCCTATGGGGAGGAGGGTTGGGAGGGCATAGCTTATTGAGGTGGCTCCTATTGGCTAAAGACAATTCTCTGGAAACTGAGCAGCCAGTATAGCAGTTCAGTGGTGGCTGGTCAAGATTGGAGTGAGACATCAAGAGTAAGACAAATTCACTTGCTCCTTATATCAATTTCACTCTGTCTAAGCATAGATTCTTCAAGATTCTCACTGATCACAATTCCTGGGGAAATTACAAAAAGACTTGATAGGATGAACTACAGTGCCCACTGTTGCAACTGGTCATGGGGCAGCAACTGATACTCAAAATCTTCCTCCCACACTGAGTTTCGATTATTGTTGTTGTTCAGTTGCTCAGTCATGTCCAACTCTTTGTGACCCCATGGACTGCAACATGCCAGGCTTCCCTGTTCTTCACTATCTCTTGGAGTTTGCTCAAACTCATGTCCATTGACTTAGTTATACCATTCAACCACCTCATCCTGTCAGCCCCTTCTTCTCCTGCCCTCAATCTTTCCAGTATCAGGGTCTTTTCCAGTGAGTTGGCTCTTCACATCAGGCAGCCAAAGTACTGTTATTGGGTTTTTGTTTGTTTGTTTGTTTATTTTCATCCATCTTTATTCTTTGGCCTGTGTGGGTCTCCCATTGCAGTGGCCTCTCTCATTGCAGAGCATTGGCTCTGGACGCACATGCTCCAGAGTGCTGGCTTGTAATTGGACACACCGGTCCAGCTGCTCTGTTGCACATGGGATCTTCCTGGGCCAGGGATTGCCCCTTGCATTGCAAGGCGGACTCTTTACCCACTGCAGTACCAGGGAAGCCCCAAGGTGGCCAAAGTATTGGAACTTCAGAATCCATTCTTCCAATGAATATTCAGGGTTGATTTCCTTTAGGATTGACTGATTTGATTTCCTTGCTGTCCAAGGGACTCTCAAGAGTCTTCTCCAGCACCATAGTTCAAAAACATCAATTCTTTGGTGGTCCAGCCTTCTTTATGGTGCAACACTCCCTGTCTATTATTACTTAGACTGGTCTGATTAAGTGTCCCAGACCACCATCTCTGGAGTGATCTGAGTCACTGGTGACTATGATCAAAACAGACTGTGGTTGCTGCCTTTGTCCACAGACAACTAAAACTGGGCACAGGGTGCTAATATACGCCCCAGAAGAATACCTGAGAGCCAAATATATTCCCATTATGTAGTATAAGCTCTGCCTACTAGGGAGCAGCAGTCAATTACTGCTGCCAGTGGGCTAATTCTTTTTGTGCCTACCACTCCATTGGTACAAACAACCTAAAATGTTCAAGGTGCAGCTGTAGCTTCAATTTTAGTGGTACTCTTACTTTGTGAATGGTATAACTGACTTTCTTTGGGGAACCAGGACGTTTTGACTCAGAGACTAAAGTTGCATGAATAGGAAGTATACATTTCCCAAGTCAGTTTGGAAGTGATAAAAAGTGAGGCCCTTTCTACCTCTACTTCTTGTTCCCCAGACTCGTGTATTCTATTTATTGAGTTCAGCATCACATCCTGGCCACTGGTTTAGTGTCTATATTTTATCTCATCATTGTGGGGGGTGTTACCTCCAAGATGGTGGTTATGCTTCAGGAAGCCATTCTAGCACTCTTAGTGGTCAGCATCTTCCAGATGGAGCATTATGTGCCAGGGTCAGTGGGTCTCATTGCCATTTTCCTACCAACTCGCTCCCTATCCTATAAAGACAATCCTCTGGTCTGAGGTGATATGTTATGGGATCTCATATTGGCAGACTAGCCCTTGAGTGGTGGTGCTGACTGAAATAGCAAAAGCAAAACTAATGTAATCTGCTTGCCACCAGGCAGCTAGTGGGTCCCTTTCCAGCATGGTACCAGCCCCAGGACTCAGCATTCATCTCTGTGCCAACAGAGTGGATACTCAGCAGTGGTCTGTTGGATGAAAGAGTCTGTGCAGTTGGACACATGTATAACTCCCTCTCTGCTATCATGTCTACTTCCTTCATGAGTCCATTGCACAACTAGGTGGGCTGAGACAGTTGCTAGCTAACATTCTCTTGTTGAATTATCCTGTCCACTTGTTTGTTTAGTGCTGATGGATGGTCTCTGGTGGACAGTCACGGAGACTATCAACAATAGTGAGAAGTCTGCCTTCAACTCCTACTAGAGAAGCTAGGGGAAATAGACATGACACTTCCCCTAGCCCCAGCAGCTAGGGTGGCCAAACAGATACCCCTACCAGTTCTTGACACTCCGGGTAGATTCAGACAGTTATCCATTACTGCAGCTGTAGCTACAATGTCTAGATTTCAGCACCCTGGGGGATGGAAGAGGCCTGAGGTGCAGGAACACTGAGATCACAGTCAGCCAGCAGTGTGTATTCACAGCAACAACAATAGAGATGATGTCCTAAGAGGCAGTTACTGTGAACAGGTCTCGACTGTGCTTTCCTCCCTTGACTTTGCTGAGAACTGGCTGTTTGGCTTTCCCTCCAATGATGTCAGAAACCCAAGACTCTTTCAATGATTCCCTTTTCTTACTAAGTTATCTAGAATCAGTTTCTGGTTTTTCAAGAATCAGGACTAATACATCATTTATTAGCATCAATGAAACAGCTGGAAAGGTAGGTAATACTAGGTAACAGACACAGAAAGACATTTACAAAGAGAAATACCGAGCCAAAATAGTGTAAGCAAATGAATCCATGTGACAGGCATTCATATAACCTGGCCAAAGGGAAAAGCCATTCTAGCACTCTTAGTGGTCAGCATCTTCCAGATGGAGCATTATGTGCCAGGGTCAGTGGGTCTCATTGCCATTTTCCTACCAACTCGCTCCCTATCCTATAAAGACAATCCTCTGGTCTGAGGTGATATGTTATGGGATCTCATATTGGCAGACTAGCCCTTGAGTGGTGGTGCTGACTGAAATAGCAAAAGCAAAACTAATGTAATCTGCTTGCCACCAGGCAGCTAGTGGGTCCCTTTCCAGCATGGTACCAGCCCCAGGACTCAGCATTCATCTCTGTGCCAACAGAGTGGATACTCAGCAGTGGTCTGTTGGATGAAAGAGTCTGTGCAGTTGGACACATGTATAACTCCCTCTCTGCTATCATGTCTACTTCCTTCATGAGTCCATTGCACAACTAGGTGGGCTGAGACAGTTGCTAGCTAACATTCTCTTGTTGAATTATCCTGTCCACTTGTTTGTTTAGTGCTGATGGATGGTCTCTGGTGGACAGTCACGGAGACTATCAACAATAGTGAGAAGTCTGCCTTCAACTCCTACTAGAGAAGCTAGGGGAAATAGACATGACACTTCCCCTAGCCCCAGCAGCTAGGGTGGCCAAACAGATACCCCTACCAGTTCTTGACACCCCGGGGTAGATTCAGACAGTTATCCATTACTGCAGCTGTAGCTACAATGTCTAGATTTCAGCACCCTGGGGGATGGAAGAGGCCTGAGGTGCAGGAACACTGAGATCACAGTCAGCCAGCAGTGTGTATTCACAGCAACAACAATAGAGATGATGTCCTAAGAGGCAGTTACTGTGAACAGGTCTCGACTGTGCTTTCCTCCCTTGACTTTGCTGAGAACTGGCTGTTTGGCTTTCCCTCCAATGATGTCAGAAACCCAAGACTCTTTCAATGATTCCCTTTTCTTACTAAGTTATCTAGAATCAGTTTCTGGTTTTTCAAGAATCAGGACTAATACATCATTTATTAGCATCAATGAAACAGCTGGAAAGGTAGGTAATACTAGGTAACAGACACAGAAAGACATTTACAAAGAGAAATACCGAGCCAAAATAGTGTAAGCAAATGAATCCATGTGACAGGCATTCATATAACCTGGCCAGGTAGGGAAGAGCCTTATTAAAGGGAAGAGACTTGACTATTTCAAGATAGGTAATACCGTGCTATTGAAGTTACAAACACTGGCGCCATCTCTGCCCCATCATTTTTTGTTTGTAAACTCCAGGGACCAAAGCACATCTAGCAGCTCTCATTTCTCATTTAAACTCACCTGTCTTTCCTCTTCATACCATAGAACTGTTTGAAAAGGAGAATAATCTTATCTATATTGCCACATTTAGCAGTTTAACCAAAATGTTCATGTTTCCTTCTTTTCCAGAATATAACTTTCTTTAAAAAGATATTGGGCTTCCTTGGTGGCTCAGTGGTAAAGAATAGGCCTGCCAATGCAGGAGACATGGGTTCAATCCCTGGTCTGGGAAGATCCCACATGATTTGGAGCAACCAAGTGCATGTTCCACAACTACTGAGCCTGCGTTCTAGAGCCCAGAAACCATAACTGCTGAAGCCCACTTGCCCTAGAGGCCATGTTCCACAACAGGAGGAGCTACTGTAATGAAAAGCTTGTGTATAATAATTAGGGAGTAGTCCCCACATGCCACAACAAGAGAAAATCCCTTGCACCAAAGAAGACCCCATTCAGCCCCAAATCAATAAATAAAACAAAAAATTATTTCCAAACCACTCTGAAATCAGTATTTCTGTCCCTCCATCCATCTCTTCCTTTCTTTCATTCTTTGTTTTCCTTTTACAACTGTCATTTTATAAAAAAAATATATATACATATATATATCCAAAGGGATTAGAATGGACAAAAAATGTAACAAGCAATAATCAATAATTGTACTTGTCATAGGTCTTTTGTTTTTGTTTCTTTGGTATATTTACTTCAAGATTTTTTCCGGTTAATTTAGTTCTATAGTAACAATTGTGATAAGTAATTAACAATGAATGAAAATATTTATGCATATACATACATGCAAAATAATACATCATTTATTAGCATCAATGAAACAGCTGGAAAGGTAGGTAATACTAGGTAACAGACACAGAAAGACATTTACAAAGAGAAATACCGAGCCAAAATAGTGTAAGCAAATGAATCCATGTGACAGGCATTCATATAACCTGGCCAGGTAGGGAAGAGCCTTATTAAAGGGAAGAGACTTGACTATTTCAAGATAGGTAATACCGTGCTATTGAAGTTACAAACACTGGCGCCATCTCTGCCCCATCATTTTTTGTTTGTAAACTCCAGGGACCAAAGCACATCTAGCAGCTCTCATTTCTCATTTAAACTCACCTGTCTTTCCTCTTCATACCATAGAACTGTTTGAAAAGGAGAATAATCTTATCTATATTGCCACATTTAGCAGTTTAACCAAAATGTTCATGTTTCCTTCTTTTCCAGAATATAACTTTCTTTAAAAAGATATTGGGCTTCCTTGGTGGCTCAGTGGTAAAGAATAGGCCTGCCAATGCAGGAGACATGGGTTCAATCCCTGGTCTGGGAAGATCCCACATGATTTGGAGCAACCAAGTGCATGTTCCACAACTACTGAGCCTGCGTTCTAGAGCCCAGAAACCATAACTGCTGAAGCCCACTTGCCCTAGAGGCCATGTTCCACAACAGGAGGAGCTACTGTAATGAAAAGCTTGTGTATAATAATTAGGGAGTAGTCCCCACATGCCACAACAAGAGAAAATCCCTTGCACCAAAGAAGACCCCATTCAGCCCCAAATCAATAAATAAAACAAAAAATTATTTCCAAACCACTCTGAAATCAGTATTTCTGTCCCTCCATCCATCTCTTCCTTTCTTTCATTCTTTGTTTTCCTTTTACAACTGTCATTTTATAAAAAAAATATATATACATATATATATCCAAAGGGATTAGAATGGACAAAAAATGTAACAAGCAATAATCAATAATTGTACTTGTCATAGGTCTTTTGTTTTTGTTTCTTTGGTATATTTACTTCAAGATTTTTTCCGGTTAATTTAGTTCTATAGTAACAATTGTGATAAGTAATTAACAATGAATGAAAATATTTATGCATATACATACATGCAAAATAATATATATTATATATTTTGCTTTATTCAGTATTTTTATTTTCCATTTTATAAAGCTATTTGAAGATATCAATTTTATTACATAATATTCTATCATATGATTTAACTTTTTATCCATCTCTCTAATGATATTTGTTTTGCTTCCAAGTATTACTAAAATAATATTGTGAACATTTCATTTATTCATGAATCTTTCCCCACATACCAAACTGCCTCGTAGCAGAATTACTAGGCTAAGAGATATAAAAATTTTAAGTTTTTGAATCATATTGTCAAGTTATTTTCAGAATGGTTATACTAATTCACACTCTCATCAGCACTGCCTAAGAGTACTAAGCTCAATATTGTAGTTTTTAAAAACCTTTACTGACTTGATAATTACCATCTCAATGATAGTTTAACCAACGCTGAGATATAAACTCTGCTTCTGCTTTGATAATCAGAGCCATCATTCATCTTTCATTTCAGATTTACAAATGCACAGCTTCTTAGAAAAAAGGCATAGATTTTAAAAACATATTCTTTATCAGAAAAATATCTAGTGTTAGTTAGCCTACTCTAGGAGACTGTTGACTAATTCCTTCGTGTGAGTGGGCAACTCCATGTGAATACCGTCTATTTTCTGAATGTGTAAATTATATAGATAAATATTGTATCAGGTTGTGAAGTGTCTATTGCACTAAAGTGTCTCTTTCAAACTTCTGTAATTTAACCTGAGCCCAAGAATCCTAACAGTCTTTTCTTGCCTCCAAAGAGAAATTTCCAACAAAGCAATTGAAAGTTATAAAACTTGCAATTACTAGATAAGGTCCAGGGGCAAAATAAGACCTTTGGGGCTGATAAGTTGTGTTACTGGTGTAGAAAAGGATTTTAGAAAGTTCCACAAGTGGCAACTAAAACAATACTAACCCAGACAACATGTAGGAAAGAAATTGCTTTTGATTTCCTTTCTTTACAAGGATGCTGATTCTAAATTGTGTGGATGTCCATACAGTAAGAATGTTTTTTATAACAATTTTCAAGTCAAGTGCAACCATGTCCCTGGCCTTTTCAAAATGCCATGAAATTACAAAGCAAAAACCTTTTAGACAGGCTTTCTCTCAAGCTTTTGACCTGTCATGGCTGGTTCACACTTCAAAAAAAATGTTCTTTTAAATTTGGTACTTTGAAGATATCAATTTTATTACATAATATTCTATCATATGATTTAACTTTTTATCCATCTCTCTAATGATATTTGTTTTGCTTCCAAGTATTACTAAAATAATATTGTGAACATTTCATTTATTCATGAATCTTTCCCCACATACCAAACTGCCTCGTAGCAGAATTACTAGGCTAAGAGATATAAAAATTTTAAGTTTTTGAATCATATTGTCAAGTTATTTTCAGAATGGTTATACTAATTCACACTCTCATCAGCACTGCCTAAGAGTACTAAGCTCAATATTGTAGTTTTTAAAAACCTTTACTGACTTGATAATTACCATCTCAATGATAGTTTAACCAACGCTGAGATATAAACTCTGCTTCTGCTTTGATAATCAGAGCCATCATTCATCTTTCATTTCAGATTTACAAATGCACAGCTTCTTAGAAAAAAGGCATAGATTTTAAAAACATATTCTTTATCAGAAAAATATCTAGTGTTAGTTAGCCTACTCTAGGAGACTGTTGACTAATTCCTTCGTGTGAGTGGGCAACTCCATGTGAATACCGTCTATTTTCTGAATGTGTAAATTATATAGATAAATATTGTATCAGGTTGTGAAGTGTCTATTGCACTAAAGTGTCTCTTTCAAACTTCTGTAATTTAACCTGAGCCCAAGAATCCTAACAGTCTTTTCTTGCCTCCAAAGAGAAATTTCCAACAAAGCAATTGAAAGTTATAAAACTTGCAATTACTAGATAAGGTCCAGGGGCAAAATAAGACCTTTGGGGCTGATAAGTTGTGTTACTGGTGTAGAAAAGGATTTTAGAAAGTTCCACAAGTGGCAACTAAAACAATACTAACCCAGACAACATGTAGGAAAGAAATTGCTTTTGATTTCCTTTCTTTACAAGGATGCTGATTCTAAATTGTGTGGATGTCCATACAGTAAGAATGTTTTTTATAACAATTTTCAAGTCAAGTGCAACCATGTCCCTGGCCTTTTCAAAATGCCATGAAATTACAAAGCAAAAACCTTTTAGACAGGCTTTCTCTCAAGCTTTTGACCTGTCATGGCTGGTTCACACTTCAAAAAAAATGTTCTTTTAAATTTGGTACTTTAAAGAGAATAACAACTTTCCTTTAAACCCAGTCAATCGTTACCTGTAGAAGAATGAGCCTCAGGATCCCCTAATATACACTCATACACATAAGTACATGCACACATGAACCCACACCATGTCCCCCTAGCCTTCTTTCACCACTCTCCATCTAAGACATCCAAGAAGCAAGCCAAAAGTGTGGCGTCAGCATCTTCAAGTGCAGATGAACCTGATAACCATAAATTTAGCATTGGGCACTATGCTTAGAATCATACCTGGTCTAGAGGGTATGTCTATAGGAAGTGATCTGAAGATAGGTAAGGCAAATTTTTCAGTTCTTTAACTAGGCTCTCATGAACTAAATAGCTGCATGACTGTATTTGAGCAAACTTTATCCTCAGACCTGCATTTGCTAAGTATTTAGAAAGATTCTGGACACCCAAAAACATTGTTTCCTAAAATTTAAACTAGAAGGCTATGCTTGGAAGGTGACTAATAGTCACATGATTTAGTAGTACTAATATGAGGACTAGCTGAACACGATAACATAATAGCTTTTTGAAATGTAGTGAGAATGCCAAAGAAATTATAAATCAGCATTATCTAGAGGAAAAGTTGGAAACGACTATCAAAGGCCATAAAAACATCCATGCTTTTTGACCTAGCAATTTCACTTAGGAATTTATCCTAAGAAAACAATCAGAGTTTTTCAAAGAGATTCACCTACAAAATATTCACAGGGTCAGTATTCATAAAATAAAAATTGGAAATAACCTAGGAATTCAGGAAGAGGAAACTATTAGGTTGAAACACATAAAGTTGATGATATACAACTATTTTGACCTGCAAAATGGCAATTTTATGTAGTTCAGTTTGAATATATATTAAAGATATTATGTCAGATCTGATTTTAGACCAGATACATCAATAAAAAATCCTGTAGTAAAAAGACATTTAAAAATGTGGAAAACATTACAACATATTGATTAGAGAAAAAAATTATAACAAAACAGTGAATAGGACATGTCCTTTTAGTGATGGGATAGATTATACATCTATGAATTAACATATATTATCTACACCTGTGGAACTATGGATTATTTTATATTCATCGTTGTGACTTTGTCTTTTTGGTAATTATGTGTTATTTTTGCAATCATTGGCCTTCCCTGTTGGCTCAGCGGTAAAGAATCCACCTGCCAAAGCAGAAGATGCGGGTTTTATCCCTGGATGGGGAATATCCTCTGGAGAAGGAAATGGCAACTCACTCCCGTATTCTTGCCTGGGAAATCCCATGGACCTGAGAGAAGTCTGGCAGGCTTCAGTCCACAGGGTAACAAAACAGCTGGACACGGCTTAGTAACTAAAAACAACGATAACAACATGCAAACACAACTCAATAAAAAGATGTATCAGAATATTAGCACTTTGTTTTCCCTCACAGCTCTCCATAGCTCTTGTCATGTGTCCATTTTCATTTGCAACTAGGCAGATTATCACGGACATAAAATAATTTATTGTCCACCCCAAGTCAAAGCTGGCTTTCAGTTTAGACAGTTAATTCGGTGAGGGGAGATGTGCCTTCAGAAAAAGTATTCTCTGGACTTTCCAGATGGCTGAAATATCTTTAACAGAGGAAAATCTTTCAACAGGAGTCTTCTTCCCTGAGAGGTAAAATTCTCACTAGATTGTTGGGGGAGGCCACGGAGTTAGGGCAGAAAGGCTGATCACTAGCCTGTGAAGGTCAGTACAAGAGCGGCATGTGGGGCAGGGCAGGAAAGGCTGAGAAAGAGCAGGTTTGTGCCACTGCAGACCTACTCTAGGTCACAGTAGAGCAACAGAAAAATAAGAAAATAAAATGAACAATAGTAATGAGTTTTTGATACCTCTTCAAGTTGGGATATGGGGTGTTTTTTAATAAGAGAAAGATCTTGAGAAAAAATTTCCCTAATACTTATTGATATGATTATAAGATATTATGTCAGATCTGATTTTAGACCAGATACATCAATAAAAATCCTGTAGTAAAAAGACATTTAAAAATGTGGAAAACATTACAACATATTGATTAGAGAAAAATTATAACAAAACAGTGAATAGGACATGTCCTTTTAGTGATGGGATAGATTATACATCTATGAATTAACATATATTATCTACACCTGTGGAACTATGGATTATTTTATATTCATCGTTGTGACTTTGTCTTTTTGGTAATTATGTGTTATTTTTGCAATCATTGGCCTTCCCTGTTGGCTCAGCGGTAAAGAATCCACCTGCCAAAGCAGAAGATGCGGGTTTTATCCCTGGATGGGGAATATCCTCTGGAGAAGGAAATGGCAACTCACTCCCGTATTCTTGCCTGGGAAATCCCATGGACCTGAGAGAAGTCTGGCAGGCTTCAGTCCACAGGGTAACAAAACAGCTGGACACGGCTTAGTAACTAAAAACAACGATAACAACATGCAAACACAACTCAATAAAAAGATGTATCAGAATATTAGCACTTTGTTTTCCCTCACAGCTCTCCATAGCTCTTGTCATGTGTCCATTTTCATTTGCAACTAGGCAGATTATCACGGACATAAAATAATTTATTGTCCACCCCAAGTCAAAGCTGGCTTTCAGTTTAGACAGTTAATTCGGTGAGGGGAGATGTGCCTTCAGAAAAAGTATTCTCTGGACTTTCCAGATGGCTGAAATATCTTTAACAGAGGAAAATCTTTCAACAGGAGTCTTCTTCCCTGAGAGGTAAAATTCTCACTAGATTGTTGGGGGAGGCCACGGAGTTAGGGCAGAAAGGCTGATCACTAGCCTGTGAAGGTCAGTACAAGAGCGGCATGTGGGGCAGGGCAGGAAAGGCTGAGAAAGAGCAGGTTTGTGCCACTGCAGACCTACTCTAGGTCACAGTAGAGCAACAGAAAAATAAGAAAATAAAATGAACAATAGTAATGAGTTTTTGATACCTCTTCAAGTTGGGATATGAGTGTGAATAGAGAAAGATCTTGGAATTCCCCTGAATACTTATGTTTAGATCCAAACTGTTGAGAAATCTATTTGGACTAAATTCCATAATTCACTGGAGATATTAAAAACATGTCAAAACATTAGTGCAAATAATTACAAATGTGAATAATTCTGTTATTGTTTCCGTATGCAAGACATCTCAAAGCATAAATTTAATTGCTTCAACATCTGGCAAGACTGTAACAAGTAAGTGTTCTGTTAGGGCTTTCTAGATAAACTGCTGGATCCACCCAGAATTTCAGAATTCCTGTTTCAATGGTAATAAAAAGAGGTTTTTTCCCCTATGGTTTAATAAAACAAAGAGTTGAGAAAAACACAAGTGATTTACTAAGTAGTTCATATGGACAGCTATTTTAACATAAATGAGTATCATTTTAACCACTGATTTCTGCAATCAAGGATTAGTAAAAGCACCAACTCCAGAGTCAACTGACTAGGTTTGCATACCAGCATGGGCATTCGTTGACTGTGTGACCATAGTCAAGTTATCTAACCTCTCTGTTTCTCTCTCTGTAAAATGGCTGTGGTTATAATATACAATCCCCTTGTTGGACTATTGTGAAAATTAAATGAGTTGAAATACGTAAAGCACTGTAGTAACTGGACACAGTAAACAAAAGGGAAGTGTTAGCGCTCAGCATCTCAGTATTCCTTTGTCTCCTCTATCAGCAGTCATTCTCTTTGCTTTTTCCTCCTCACAGTGAGAAAAACAATATGCTCTTGTCAGTAATGGTGGCTTATTATGGCAGTGATTTTTAAAGTGAGGGTAAAAGATTTCTCTTGCAGATGGGGGGACTGGATATTAAACTCCAATGGGGTCCTCTTGATTTTTAGAAGCTCTCCAGATGATTCTGATATGCATTCATTTGCAGGAGAGTGATAGAATAGCTCATCCAGTGACACTGTTCATCGTATTCCTCTGATAAGCACTAAATTAACTTGGATGGCCTGCTAGTCCTAGACAGAATAGTTTTCAGATGCCATCACTACCCCTACAACTCACACACCATTTCAAAATATTTAATGTGCTAAGTTTGATTCTCTTTGCACAAAAGCTTGATGATGGTGCTTATACTACACCAGTCATGGGCATTCTTTCTGCCTCTGCACACTTCATGCATTAGCCAATCCACTCTTCCTCCCTCACCAAGTCATGCCACCTCCCTAAGCAGAAAACATCTCTGCATACTCCTTACTATGGCAACATGTTATGGATTAACCCTGTGATTGGGGGCAGAAAGAGCTAATACATGGGGATGTTTTTAAAGCACTACCTTTCCTTTTGCTTTGCTGTAGGAAAAACCCTCAGAGGCCAATTCTCTGCAGGACTCTCTGTCTTCTACTAGAAAAGTTAGCAGGTCTAAGAACTACCTTCCCCTCAGGCCACAGCCAGGACTACACAGTGACTCTTGTGGACTTGAGGCACTTTGGCTTAATGGGCCCTTCCTTAAGAAAAATATTAAGTCATATTTTATGACTTTGGGCATCAATATTATATATTAAACTACTTTATTTAAGCTAAAAGTTTAGGGTTTTTTTATCCCTGATTTTGAAAGAAGTTAAATTATTTCCACAGGCCCCTAGAAGCACAGTGGGCCTGAGTTATGGTGCTCATTGTGCCTACTGATAAGCTGGTTCTGGCCACACACTCACCTGGGGCTCGGCACAGAAGAGCCTTGCCATTCTTCCCAGCTTTCTATTAGTGGCTGCACTAACTCTACGGCAAAACCTAGAAGGAGCAAGTCAGTAAGCCGAGATTGGGTATGCTAGTATCCTACACCCGGGGAGCAGATACCACTGTCTTTTATTCTAAAGCTCCTGAAAGAGCTGTTCAAAACAACCTAGATAGAGATCAACAACTAATCTGGGATTGTTGTAGAGGTTTAAAAGATAGTAAAAGGACACTATGAAATATTATATGCCAACAGATGTGAAAATTTAGATGAAGTAGATGAACTGTTGAAAACAAATGATATACCAAACGGACTCAATATGACTGACAATCATCCACTTGAGCTGGCGATTAGGCAGTTGGTGACCCTAACAAGACTGGTTTCAGTGCAACAGTGGATGGGGTGAGGGAGGAATAAATAGACAGTAAGAAGAGAGAATTCTATTGAGGAATGTGTCGTAAAGATGAAAAGATTTAAATCTGCTGCACATCTGATCTTATTTCGCACACACACACAGAGGCATACACAGCTTGCTTCACCAGTCTTCACCTTATTGAATTCATCTAATCTGTTAACTTCTCAATTCTGTACTGAATTTCATGTTATTCCTGTTTGGATGGATCACAGCACTTACAAACACTCAGATAACATTGTATGGCAGTTTGTATATCTCTAAAGGCTTAGGCTGTCTCTACAGTCATGGTTATGCTAATGTGCCAAGTTATTTCATTTCTCTCTTTTAAGTTTCTAATTGGAGTTTTAAGATGTCTCACTTTCCCAACCTTAGTTAGGCTGTTATGCTATAGCTGTTATGGCACCATATCCAGTCTGCCAGTTTTTTAGTTTTTTTCTCTTGATATCTATTTACATAATTCAGCTAGACTGGCATTTTCAAAAATGGTATCTAAGGAACACTAATTCCACAAGCCACACTATCACAAAGGTTTCTGCGGTCAACTAAGTTTAGGAAACACCACATACTGGATCTACCACCACCCTTCCCATCATCATTTCCAGAAATTTACAGTGCACATAACATATTAAAAGTTTTAAGAGGCTCTCAACCTCTTACACTCAAGCCTGTTGAGCTTTTTACAATAGAAGTAATAGTAATTGAGTCTGAAAATACCATATCTGCACTCTAACATAACATGGACATAATCTGTGGCCCTAGAAGAAAGGGCCACAGCCAGCATGCTGATCAACCAACATTCTCAACTCCAGAAGGGATTATTTCAATTGCTTCTCTTGGGACTTCCATGGGTGTTCAGTGATTAAGACTCTGAACTTGCACTGCAGCAGGTATGGGAAAACAACCTAGATGGGTTTGGTTTAGAGGTTTAAAAGATAGTAAAAGGACACTATGAAATATTATATGCCAACAGATGTGAAAATTTAGATGAAGTAGATGAACTGTTGAAAACAAATGATATACCAAACGGACTCAATATGACTGACAATCATCCACTTGAGCTGGCGATTAGGCAGTTGGTGACCCTAACAAGACTGGTTTCAGTGCAACAGTGGATGGGGTGAGGGAGGAATAAATAGACAGTAAGAAGAGAGAATTCTATTGAGGAATGTGTCGTAAAGATGAAAAGATTTAAATCTGCTGCACATCTGATCTTATTTCGCACACACACACAGAGGCATACACAGCTTGCTTCACCAGTCTTCACCTTATTGAATTCATCTAATCTGTTAACTTCTCAATTCTGTACTGAATTTCATGTTATTCCTGTTTGGATGGATCACAGCACTTACAAACACTCAGATAACATTGTATGGCAGTTTGTATATCTCTAAAGGCTTAGGCTGTCTCTACAGTCATGGTTATGCTAATGTGCCAAGTTATTTCATTTCTCTTTTTTAAGTTTCTAATTGGAGTTTTAAGATGTCTCACTTTCCCAACCTTAGTTAGGCTGTTATGCTATAGCTGTTATGGCACCATATCCAGTCTGCCAGTTTTTTAGTTTTTTTCTCTTGATATCTATTTACATAATTCAGCTAGACTGGCATTTTCAAAAATCGTATCTAAGGAACACTAATTCCACAAGCCACACTATCACAAAGGTTTCTGCGGTCAACTAAGTTTAGGAAACACCACATACTGGATCTACCACCACCCTTCCCATCATCATTTCCAGAAATTTACAGTGCACATAACATATTAAAAGTTTTAAGAGGCTCTCAACCTCTTACACTCAAGCCTGTTGAGCTTTTTACAATAGAAGTAATAGTAATTGAGTCTGAAAATACCATATCTGCACTCTAACATAACATGGACATAATCTGTGGCCCTAGAAGAAAGGGCCACAGCCAGCATGCTGATCAACCAACATTCTCAACTCCAGAAGGGATTATTTCAATTGCTTCTCTTGGGACTTCCATGGGTGTTCAGTGATTAAGACTCTGAACTTGCACTGCAGCAGGTATGGGAAGATCCCACCTGCCTCATGGAGAGGGCAAAAAAGAAAGGAGAAAAGCTTCTCTTACCCATACTTTAGAAATACCCTCTAGTTTACTCATTGGTATAGTACATATTTTTGGTGAAAATAATGACTGATTAACTAGTCTGATAAATGATACAAATGAGTTCTCACTGGTGAGATGAAGGTTTCTTTGATATGTGAATTGGCTATAATCTGATATCAATTTCATTAGAACCTGGTAGCAAGGTTGCACCAAGTGACCTTCACTCTTTCCAATCTTTTTCAGTGACTACTATTATCTACTGAAAAAAAAAAAAAGTCAGGCATTCTCAAAGTTTGTTTTCAAAACAGTATTATTAAAAAACAAAAACAGGTGTTATGAACTGGAGAGTTGTTGTTCAGTTGCCAAGATGCGTCTGATTTTCTGCAACCCCATGAACTGCAGCATGGCAGGTTTCCCTGTCCTTCACTATTCCCTGAGTTTGCTTAAATTAATGTTCATTGAGTCATAGATGCCATCCAATCATCTCATTCTCTGTTGCCCTCTTCTCCTCTTGCCCTCAATCTTTCCCAGCATCAAGGTCTTTTCCAGTGAATTGGCTCTTTGCATCAGGTGGCCAAAGTATTAGAGCTTCAGCTTTAGCATCCTTCCAATGAATATTCAGAGTTGATATCCCCTAGGATTGACTGATTTGATCTCCTTGCTGTCAAAGGGTCTCTCAAGAGTTTTCTCTAGCACCACAGTTTAAAAGTATCAGGTTTTCAGTGGTCAGTCTTCTTTATGGTCCAATCCTCACCTCCACACATGACTACTGGAAAAACCATAGCTTTGACTATCCAGACCTTTTTCATTAAAGTGATGTCTCTGCTTTTTAATACACTGTCTAGGTTTGTCATAGCTTTCCTTCCAAGGAGTGAATGTCTTAGTACAAGATGCATAAGTAAAGGGTAACATCTGAGGCAAGAATTCCAAACAAAATAAAGATAAAAGTGTAACTTCCTGTGAGTCTACAGAAGATCATGTATTAGTTCTTACGGTTGTATTACATCAGGAGAAAGACAATGGCTAGAGACAATGAATCTGTGGAGGACTTGTCCAGGGCACCTACCTGAAAATTAGTCAGTGATTTCCCTACATATCCTCTCAGCTGCATCTGTGACTGAATTTTAAGAAGAAAATAGTGCTATCGCCATGTTGATGCATCTATGATTCACAGAGTCCTGGAGATCTATGCAAAAGTGAAAACTTCCAACTGTTCTATGCTCTAATGAGTGTTGTAAACTAATAAGCATATTTGGCTGTTTATAGAAATCAGATTATTTGGGCAAACATCCAATATTTAGAAGAAGTTCAGGGTTAGAACTCTCTTCCTCTCACAACCTGGCTTCCACATAATGATGAAATCAAAGGTTAGTTAGCATTCTGCTACACAAACACACGCTTATCCGCAGTAGTCTTCTCAGCTGCTCTTGTTAACTTAATGAAGTCCAAACTCCAGTCTATCAACAATATTCTCAACTTAACCTTTCATAAACAGGTCACTTTAGGTAAAAGCAATCAATTCTAGCAGGAGTATTCAGCCTCACTTCCTAGTGAGAGTCAGTGAACAATAATCATCAGGGAAATCTACCGAACAAGGAGTACATTGGGATCCTAAACCTAAGGGGCTATTAAAAGGGTGCATGGAAAATTTACTTGGTCTCCAATCTGCAACCCCGGGTTTTGGCCAAAGTATTAGAGCTTCAGCTTTAGCATCCTTCCAATGAATATTCAGAGTTGATATCCCCTAGGATTGACTGATTTGATCTCCTTGCTGTCAAAGGGTCTCTCAAGAGTTTTCTCTAGCACCACAGTTTAAAAGTATCAGGTTTTCAGTGGTCAGTCTTCTTTATGGTCCAATCCTCACCTCCACACATGACTACGGGAAAAAACCATAGCTTTGACTATCCAGCCCTTTTTTCATTAAAGTGATGTCTCTGCTTTTTAATACACTGTCTAGGTTTGTCATAGCTTTCCTTCCAAGGAGTGAATGTCTTAGTACAAGATGCATAAGTAAAGGGTAACATCTGAGGCAAGAATTCCAAACAAAATAAAGATAAAAGTGTAACTTCCTGTGAGTCTACAGAAGATCATGTATTAGTTCTTACGGTTGTATTACATCAGGAGAAAGACAATGGCTAGAGACAATGAATCTGTGGAGGACTTGTCCAGGGCACCTACCTGAAAATTAGTCAGTGATTTCCCTACATATCCTCTCAGCTGCATCTGTGACTGAATTTTAAGAAGAAAATAGTGCTATCGCCATGTTGATGCATCTATGATTCACAGAGTCCTGGAGATCTATGCAAAAGTGAAAACTTCCAACTGTTCTATGCTCTAATGAGTGTTGTAAACTAATAAGCATATTTGGCTGTTTATAGAAATCAGATTATTTGGGCAAACATCCAATATTTAGAAGAAGTTCAGGGTTAGAACTCTCTTCCTCTCACAACCTGGCTTCCACATAATGATGAAATCAAAGGTTAGTTAGCATTCTGCTACACAAACACACGCTTATCCGCAGTAGTCTTCTCAGCTGCTCTTGTTAACTTAATGAAGTCCAAACTCCAGTCTATCAACAATATTCTCAACTTAACCTTTCATAAACAGGTCACTTTAGGTAAAAGCAATCAATTCTAGCAGGAGTATTCAGCCTCACTTCCTAGTGAGAGTCAGTGAACAATAATCATCAGGGAAATCTACCGAACAAGGAGTACATTGGGATCCTAAACCTAAGGGGCTATTAAAAGGGTGTGGACTACTGGTCTCATTAAATACTTTGACCTTGTTCAGGCTGGCACAGAAATGCAAGTAAAAAATCCCCAGAAAGCCTGAACATCTTGACTACCACTTGTTTCATCAAAGAAAAATTTATTTCTACAAGTTGATTAGGTTACTTAACCAGGCCTCTTTTAGTGATCTGAGAGACAGCAGAAACACTTTCAAAGTTTTTAAAGGTTACTACAAATCTGAGTATATTCTCAATTCAGATTGAAAGCAAATTTAAATTAATAAAATTTTCTATTCCAACCACAAGAGGGTAACTGGTCCTGGACCCATCTTTCTACCATGAAACAACTGGATGTACGCATGGATGAACTATTTTCAGACGATGAACAATAGGCAGTTGTACTGATCCATGAAAGAAGAGAAACAAACAATGAGCTCAGAGATCATCCAGCTCTGCACCTGGAGGCACTTTTGAGACTACAGCCCAAGGATGCTAAACCCAAGCAGAGCCTCTGTGCTGAGTACCAGGGAGAAGGGAGCTGCATGGAAAAACCTACACAGCAGTTCTTTGGTCTCTGCAGTCCTAGTCTGCTCATTCCCTGGATGCACTTTCATGAGACTATATAAAGAACTACTACTGAGGAAAGAACAAGTACCAGGGAGCTGGGAGCTGAATAGCTATTAGAGTTTCCAGAGGGCTGGAAGATGTTGCCAGCTACTCTGAATGGATATCTGTAGCCTCTGGGCCTGCAGTGGAGACCCTAGGAAGGTGATGCCTTAGGCGCCTACTAGTCCTAGGCTCTTGGAAGGCTTACCAGGGGCTAGGGAGTAAATAACACAAGCTCTTTCTTTCCTATTTGTAACAGAGGACTTTACCCAGTCTCATGACGGTTTGGATTGTGCAACTTTGGGTGCAGCAGTGAATACAGAACTGAGTTCTTCAGCAAAACATTAATAGAAGGGAGGAAGGATGATGGTAAGGAGGGGTTTGGGAGAAACAGAAAGACTGGCCAGTAAACCTGGGCCAGGGAGCAGAAAGTCCTCGGGACAAATTTTGGGCAGCCAAAACAGCTGAACAAGGAACATTAGAGAAAGAAATACTAAGAGATTTTTTAAAAAATTGAGATGAGGAGTGAGAGGAGTTGTATAATTCAAACTTGTCTTTTTCATTTCCCCTCTGACATTGTCAGAAAGTCTACATACTTTTGTGCGAGGGAATTTTCCTTAGCAACTTCAAAGAGTTGACAGGCATTAAACTGAGACCAGCTTGAGCCAGAAACAGAGACAACATATAACAGATGCAAGGGTCAGGGGACAAGGAAACAGCTGATGACCTCATGAGTCTGCAACAACCCACACAGGGAGGTGATGTTTTCTCCAACACCTCAGGCTGAACTCCAGGACTCTGGCTGCTCCCTCACTGACATTCCATACAGTGCAGCACCCCACCCTTTAGCACATTTGCAGTTCTCCTTGAAATGAGAACCTTTGTGGGGAATCATAGTCTAGGATAGAGAGTTCTATCTTCCATTATATTCTCCTTTGTAGAAAAAGAAAAACATCCCTATGCTAGTGTTTAGGACATACAAACTGTACATGTCTCTAATACTTTTTTTTTCTCTAGGTAGCTTCAAAAAAAATATTCTTACTCTGGCAACCTCAATGCTGGCTCTGGAAAATGCCATTTCTAATTGCACTTTGGTATACTAAAGATCAAGGAACATTTCTGTACAGATAAGTTTTCTTTTAAGGAATCTTTTCTTAAGCCTATGTTACCGAATCTCTCTCCTTTAGTGCGCAAACACCCTAAAGTGACAAATGAAAATTGTGCTTTCCCAATGTAGTGAATGAATTCTTAAATCAGAGCCTCCAAAAGGTTGAGAGAATGTCAATTGGTCTTCTTGCCTGGTCCTAGGTGATATTTCTTCTTGTTTATGAAATAAAGAGACTGCTGTTGACCTGCAAAACTCCACACATCAAGGCTCTGAGAGCATGAAAAGCAGCCTGCTAAATGTAGAGAAAAGACCTGTGGGCACGGCGGAGGAAGGGGAGGGGGGATGACTTGAGAGAGCAGCAGTGACATCTAAACATTTCCATGTGCAAAACAGACACCGACTAGGAAGCTGCTCTGTAACACAGGGGACTGAGCTGAGTGCTCTGTGATAACCTAAAGGGGTAGAGTGAGGGTGGGGTGGGAGGAAGGCTCAAGGGAGAGGGAAGAGTGGGTGAGAGATATGGAAAAGAGTAACATGGAGCCCTTTACCAGCATATGTGAAAGAGATAACTATTGTCAATGTGCTGTGGGTTAAGACATCTTACATGGGGGCTATGCGATGGCCTGGAGGGGTGGGATTGGGTGGAAAGGGATGTACATATGACTAATCTTGGATTATACATATCTGTAAACAACCAAACTCTGTAAAAGCAAGAAAGCAAAATCAAAAAACAAAAAAGAGGGATGGGATATATGCACAGTTAGAGCTGATTCATGGTGATGTACAGAAGAAACCAACACCACATTGTAAAGCGACTATCCCCCAATTAAAAATAAACAAACAAACAAAGCAGCTGGCTAGGAAGGAGACCCCCTTCATGGATCACAACCTTGTTGTGGCAAAGGGGGTTACATAACTCAGGAAAGCTATGAGCCACGCTGTGCAGGGCCACCCAAGATGGACAAGTCACCGTGGAGAGTTCTGACAAAACGTGGACACTGGAGGACAGAATGGCAAACCACTCCAGCATTACTGTCGTGAGAATCCCATGAACAGTATAATAAGGCAAAAAGATATGCCACCAGAAGATGAGCCACCCAGGTCAGAAGGTGTCTCAAATGCTACTGGGAAAGAGGGAAGGGCAATTATGAAGAGCTCCCAACAGAATGGACCAGCTGGGCCAAAGGGGAAACGATGCTCAGCTGTGGATGTGTCTGGTGGTGAAAGTAAAGTTCCATTCTGTAAAGAACAATATCACATGGGAACCTGGGATGTTAGGTCCTTGAACCAGACGTGTCAGATGTGCTGGGATGGTGGGATCCAGGATTTTGACTCAGGTGGGAATTTTTTGCCTGCATGGGTTTTTGAAAACGGGCAGGTCCATGGGCTTAAGAATATAGGGAGGTTAGGAAAATACATACCTGCACTGTTTTGACCTCCAATGGAAGGTGAAGATGATTATTAAACAGATTCTCTAGCTGATGCTAACTCTGGAGCTTCTAGAGACAGAGAGAATCAGGTAATAGACACAAAGTGGCAGGCAAGAGAATTCAGGGTGGACACGTGGGTATGAGATGAACATGGCAGGATGCTGACCTGGATGGTTCTCTGCCATCATTTCTTTGGTAGGTGGGAGGTGAACCATTAGGTGTTATTTGTGGGTTGAATTGTGTCCCTGCAAATTCTTATAGGGGAATCCTAATACCTAATACCTCAGGTTGTGACCTTATTTGGAGACAGGATCTCTACAGAGGTAATTAAGTTAATAGAAGGTCATCAGAGTGGGCCCTAATCCAATGATCAATGCTGAGAGCATTTGGGCACAGACATACAAACAGAAGAATGACGTATGAAGATGAAAGCAGAGAGATGGGGATGATGTGTCTGTACACCAAGGAATACCAAAGACTGCCAGCAAAACTCCAGATGCTAGGGGAGAGACAGCAACAGACTGTTTCTCACAGCCCTCAGTCGGAGCGAATGCTGCTGACACCTCAGATGTCCTGCTTCCAGAACTGTGAAACAAACTTCTGCTGTGAAAGTTACCTACTTTTGTGATGCTCTGTTATAGCAGCCCTGACAAACTAGTACAGATGCTGAGAGATTTTAGACGTGTGCACCTAATTATTACCTCCCTGCTTTTAGAGATGAGAACGGTAAGCCAAGTTAGAAACCAAAAGCAGAACTATTCTAGTGATTATCCTCTCACAAGAATATGTCAGATCAAAATTGACCCTAAAAGAAAGTGCAAGTGTTAGTCATTCAGTCATGTCCAACACATGCCCCCATGGACTCTACAAGAGAATTCACTCTGCCCATGGAATTTCCCAGGCAAGAATACTGGCATCTTCCTGATCCAGGGATCAGATCCAGGTTTCTAACATTGCAGGCAGATTCTTTACCATCTGAGCCACCAAGGGAGGTGATAGCTTCATAGATCATTGAATCCAAACTGTCATTTTCAGATATGGAAACCAGAACCTGCTAAGGTCACATGGGGAGAGAGAGGTCAACAGTGGACTCCAGTATTAGTCCACCAGGGCTACCATGACAAAACACCATGGACTGGGTGGCTTTACAACAGAAATTTATTGTCCTACAGTTCTGGAGGCTCAACTCGAGATCGAGATTCTGGCAGGTTTGATTTTGTCTGAGGCTTCTCTCCCAGGCTTTTTTGCTGTGTCCTCACACAATCTTCCCTCTGTGCAAACACATCCCTGGTGCCTCTGTGTATCTACATTTTCTCTTCTTATAGATTGGACTAGGGCACAGCCTAATGGCCTCATTTTAACTTAATTTTAAAAGCCCTATCTCCACATACACTACGTTCTAAGGCACTAGGGGTTAAAGCTTCAACATACTATATTTGGGGGGCACACAATCCAGCCCATAATATCTTGCCTCTCCCAATTCATGTCCTTTTACATGCAAGATATGCTCACCTTCCAATTCCAACAGCCCGAAAGTCTTGACTCAGCAGCAACTCTAAACCTCAAGTGTCATTTAAATAACTAAATCAAGTATGGGTGAGACTTGAGGTATGATTCACCATGAATCAAAATTCCTTTCCACCTAGGAACCTGTGGAATCAGATAAGTTGTCTGCTTGTTTTGTGATTAATATGTGATCTATCCTTGAGAATGTTCTTTAACTGTGAAACAAACTTCTGCTGTGAAAGTTACCTACTTTTGTGAGCAGATAAAACTGAACGAGAGTTTTAGACGTGCACCTAATTATTACCTCCTGCTTTTAGAGATGAGAACGATAAGACAAGTTAGAAACAAACAGCAGAACAATTCTAGTGATTAACCTCTCACAAGAATATGTCAGATCAAAATTGACCCTAAAAGAAAGTGCAAGTGTTAGTCATTCAGTCATGTCCAACACATGCCCCCATGGACTCTACAAGAGAATTCACTCTGCCCATGGAATTTCCCAGGCAAGAATACTGGCATCTTCCTGATCCAGGGATCAGATCCAGGTTTCTAACATTGCAGGCAGATTCTTTACCATCTGAGCCACCAAGGGAGGTGATAGCTTCATAGATCATTGAATCCAAACTGTCATTTTCAGATATGGAAACCAGAACCTGCTAAGGTCACATGGGGAGAGAGAGGTCAACAGTGGACTCCAGTATTAGTCCACCAGGGCTACCATGACAAAACACCATGGACTGGGTGGCTTTACAACAGAAATTTATTGTCCTACAGTTCTGGAGGCTCAACTCGAGATCGAGATTCTGGCAGGTTTGATTTTGTCTGAGGCTTCTCTCCCAGGCTTTTTTGCTGTGTCCTCACACAATCTTCCCTCTGTGCAAACACATCCCTGGTGCCTCTGTGTATCTACATTTCTCTTCTTATAGATTGGACTAGGGCACAGCCTAATGGCCTCATTTTAACTTAATTTTAAAAGCCCTATCTCCACATACACTACGTTCTAAGGCACTAGGGGTTAAAGCTTCAACATACTATATTTGGGGGGCACACAATCCAGCCCATAATATCTTGCCTCTCCCAATTCATGTCCTTTTACATGCAAGATATGCTCACCTTCCAATTCCAACAGCCCGAAAGTCTTGACTCAGCAGCAACTCTAAACCTCAAGTGTCATTTAAATAACTAAATCAAGTATGGGTGAGACTTGAGGTATGATTCACCATGAATCAAAATTCCTTTCCACCTAGGAACCTGTGGAATCAGATAAGTTGTCTGCTTGTTTTGTGATTAATATGTGATCTATCCTTGAGAATGTTCTGTGAACAGTTGAGAAGAATACATATGCTACTGCTAAGGGTGGAATATTCTATATCCATCCATCTCTTTGGTCTGCTTGGTCTATATTGCTCTTCAAGGCCACTGTTTATTATTATTTTTTTTTCCTCCCACACCCTCTGCACTGCACTGAGCCAGCGCACACCTGAGTGCGCCCCTAAGGCCACTGTGTATTGATTTTGTTTGGCTGTCCTAGCCATTATTAAAAGTGAAGGATTGAGTTTCTATATACTTTAATAATAGAGGACCACTGTTATCTCTTCTCTAGTTCTGTCAGTGTTTGCATTATATATTTAGGTGCTCTGATGTTGAAAGGAAAGATATATGTATACATAATGGCTGTACCTTCCCGTTGCATTGATCTTTTATCACGATATAACATCTGTCTTTATTTCTTGTGATAGTTTATGACTTAATGCCAATCTTATCTGACATAGGCACTCGTGGTTATACTCACGGTTCTCTGGTTACAATTTGCATGGAATATCTTTCCCAGATCTTCACTTTGGTTCTATGTGTATCTTTAGCTTCGAAAGGAGTTTCTTGTTGATAGGATAACAACAGCTTTGCTATACCTTGTTTTTAAATCCATTGAGGTATTCTGTGTCTTTGGACTAGGGAGTTTAACTCATATACATTTAATGTAGCTATTGTTAGTGAAGAATTTATTATTGCCATTTTGTTGCTTTCTGTTTGTTCTGTATTTTTTTCATTTTTTTCTCTTGCTTTGTTTCATTTATTTTCTATATTGATATGCTTTCATTTCTTTCTCTTTTTATTTTGTGTATCTTCTATAGGTATTTTCTTTGTAGTTACCATAGAGCTTACATAAATTATCATATAGTTATAAGTCTATTTTAAGCTGATGGGAACTTATTTTCCATCACATTTAAAAACTATGCTTTTACTTCTCCCCTTACCACACGCACTAGGTTACTAATGTCACAGCTTATACGTATTTGTACTATGTGCCTATTAATATCTTTAAAATTATAGTTTTTTCTTTTTTGCCCACTTCTATTGGTCTTTCATTTATCTGTTTTCATCCGTCTTTGTTCTTTGGCCTTGCTTCCATTGCAACAGTTGAGAAGAATACATATGCTACTGCTAAGGGTGGAATATTCTATATCCATCCATCTCTTTGGTCTGCTTGGTCTATATTGCTCTTCAAGGCCACTGTTTATTATTATTTTTTTTTCCTCCCACACCCTCTGCACTGCACTGAGCCAGCGCACACCTGAGTGCGCCCCTAAGGCCACTGTGTATTGATTTTGTTTGGCTGTCCTAGCCATTATTAAAAGTGAAGGATTGAGTTTCTATATACTTTAATAATAGAGGACCACTGTTATCTCTTCTCTAGTTCTGTCAGTGTTTGCATTATATATTTAGGTGCTCTGATGTTGAAAGGAAAGATATATGTATACATAATGGCTGTACCTTCCCGTTGCATTGATCTTTTATCACGATATAACATCTGTCTTTATTTCTTGTGATAGTTTATGACTTAATGCCAATCTTATCTGACATAGGCACTCGTGGTTATACTCACGGTTCTCTGGTTACAATTTGCATGGAATATCTTTCCCAGATCTTCACTTTGGTTCTATGTGTATCTTTAGCTTCGAAAGGAGTTTCTTGTTGATAGGATAACAACAGCTTTGCTATACCTTGTTTTTAAATCCATTGAGGTATTCTGTGTCTTTGGACTAGGGAGTTTAACTCATATACATTTAATGTAGCTATTGTTAGTGAAGAATTTATTATTGCCATTTTGTTGCTTTCTGTTTGTTCTGTATTTTTTTCATTTTTTTCTCTTGCTTTGTTTCATTTATTTTCTATATTGATATGCTTTCATTTCTTTCTCTTTTTATTTTGTGTATCTTCTATAGGTATTTTCTTTGTAGTTACCATAGAGCTTACATAAATTATCATATAGTTATAAGTCTATTTTAAGCTGATGGGAACTTATTTTCCATCACATTTAAAAACTATGCTTTTACTTCTCCCCTTACCACACGCACTAGGTTACTAATGTCACAGCTTATACGTATTTGTACTATGTGCCTATTAATATCTTTAAAATTATAGTTTTTTCTTTTTTGCCCACTTCTATTGGTCTTTCATTTATCTGTTTTCATCCGTCTTTGTTCTTTGGCCTGTGTGGGCTTCCCATTGCAGTGGCCTCTCTCCTTGCAGAGCACTGGCTCTGGGCGCATGAGTTCCAGAGCTCCAGCTCGGTAGTTGGACATACCGGTCCAGCTGTTGCCTGGCACGTGGGATCTTCCCAGGCCAGGGATCGAACCGGCATCCCTAGCACTGCAAGTCGGTATCCTTACGCACTGGACCACTAGGGTAGCCCAAAATTATAGCTATTTTTTTTTTTTTAATTTTGGCTTCTTTTATTTGTTCTTCATTTATTTATTTTCATCCATCTTTTCTCTTTGGCACATGTGGGCCTCCCACTGCAGTGGCCTCTCTGGTTGCAGAGCACTGGCCCTGGGTGCATGTGCTCCAGAGCACTGGCTTGCAATTGGACACATCAGTTCAGCCACTCGCGGCACATGGGATCTTCCCGGGCCAAGGATCAAACCGGTGCCCCCTGCACTGCAAGGTGGACTCTTTACCCACTGGAACACAGGGAAGCCCCTATAGTTATTTTTAATATCTACCATCATTATAATAATATTCTGTATTTACCCATATACTTATCTTAAACAAAAGCTTTTATACGCTTTCTTATGCTATCATGTTGTTACTGTTTAACATCTTTTCCTTTCAATTGAAGAATTCCTTTTAGTATTTCTTGTAAGATGGGTTTAATGATGATGAACTTTCTCAGTTTTTGTTTATCTGTGGAAGTCTATTTCCTCTTCACTTTTGAAAAACAGTTTAGCTGAATGTGGTATTTTTTGTTAGTAGTTTATTTTCTATCAACTCCCTCTGGCCTGCAAATTTTCTGCTAAAAAATCTGCTGATAATTACATGGAGATTCCCTTATACATACAGATTGCCCTTCTCCAGATGCTTTTAAGGTTATCTACTTGTTTTAACTTTTGACAATTTAATTATAATGTGTATCAGTATAGTCCCTTTGGATTCATTTGTATTTGCCTTATTTAGAACTCTCTAGGCTTCCTGAACCTGGAAGGGGGTGGGGGCACAGTTCCAGGAATAGACACTGACTTGAGAGCCTCCTATGAGAATTCTTTCCTACCCACTGGGCCCTTTTCAAATTGCTAAGCAATTGAAGTTTAACTATTTATCAATGTTGTAATTCTGTTTCATTTCTGGATTATGTAAGACCAAACGAAAGAAAATGGCCAACCAAAGAAAACTAATAAATTTTTCCTCACATTTTGGCAACTGTATTTATAAGTTAATGATCTAGATCTGAGACACAGTTTGATAAAAGTGAAGTTGCAATTAGAAAATGGAATACTACAGAAATAGAAGTATTGGTCTCTCCTGGGTGAGATTCCAAGTTAATATATATTCAGGAGAATAAATCACATGTTTTCATGGTTACCAGTCAACTGGAGATTGCTCTGGGAAAAAGAAATGTTACTGTGCTTTCTGCCAGCATGATTGGTGAGAATGCCCCTGAATTCAGATTAAAGAAATATTTACTGCTGTTGCCTCCAATACAGATATACGACTTTGTTTTGCAGTCACACTCAGATCACCTTTTGTGGTATGGAGAACTTTCTTTTCAGTGCAAAAGATAAGTGAACAAAATGGTTTAATTGTTATTAAGCAGAGAAGTAAAGGCTATGATTATTTTTGGCAAGATCACTTCTTTTTTCTTTGGTCACAGCTCACGGCTTGCAGAAGAAGTCCCTACCCAGGAACTGAAACTGGACCATGGCACAAAATTCCTTAAGCACAAAAGATCATGGCGATAATGTAGAAGAAAACAATAAAACAGTAACCCAGAAGCAGGCACCAGCCCCACATCTAGTTGGATTTAGGTCATCTTGGAGATTTAGTTACCACATCTAAAATAATAGAGATAAAACAAATGCTTATCCTACCTATCTTACCAGGACTCACAAAGGATGGGAACCACTTTCACAATTATTTCTTTTTCACAGTGACTCGTTAAGCATTATGCATTACACTAAGTGCCTTATCTTTTTTATCTGTTCTTCCCAACTATTCTGGAAGCTGAGGGCCTTTCTCTTTGTCCCTCCCTCCATCCCTTTCTCTCTCTTCCAATCCCTTTAATAGAAAAAGATATTAAAATTCATAGTCTCGGGATTTCCTTGGTGTTCCAGTGGCTAAGACTCTGTTCTCCCAATGCTGGGGACCTGGGTTCAATCCCGGTTGACCTTTGACTTGGGAGGGGGCCTCCAAAAATGAGAATTTTCTTTCCTACCCACTGGGCCCTTTTCAAATTGCTAAGCAATTGAAGTTTAACTATTTATCAATGTTGTAATTCTGTTTCATTTCTGGATTATGTAAGACCAAACGAAAGAAAATGGCCAACCAAAGAAAACTAATAAATTTTTCCTCACATTTTGGCAACTGTATTTATAAGTTAATGATCTAGATCTGAGACACAGTTTGATAAAAGTGAAGTTGCAATTAGAAAATGGAATACTACAGAAATAGAAGTATTGGTCTCTCCTGGGTGAGATTCCAAGTTAATATATATTCAGGAGAATAAATCACATGTTTTCATGGTTACCAGTCAACTGGAGATTGCTCTGGGAAAAAGAAATGTTACTGTGCTTTCTGCCAGCATGATTGGTGAGAATGCCCCTGAATTCAGATTAAAGAAATATTTACTGCTGTTGCCTCCAATACAGATATACGACTTTGTTTTGCAGTCACACTCAGATCACCTTTTGTGGTATGGAGAACTTTCTTTTCAGTGCAAAAGATAAGTGAACAAAATGGTTTAATTGTTATTAAGCAGAGAAGTAAAGGCTATGATTATTTTTGGCAAGATCACTTCTTTTTTCTTTGGTCACAGCTCACGGCTTGCAGAAGAAGTCCCTACCCAGGAACTGAAACTGGACCATGGCACAAAATTCCTTAAGCACAAAAGATCATGGCGATAATGTAGAAGAAAACAATAAAACAGTAACCCAGAAGCAGGCACCAGCCCCACATCTAGTTGGATTTAGGTCATCTTGGAGATTTAGTTACCACATCTAAAATAATAGAGATAAAACAAATGCTTATCCTACCTATCTTACCAGGACTCACAAAGGATGGGAACCACTTTCACAATTATTTCTTTTTCACAGTGACTCGTTAAGCATTATGCATTACACTAAGTGCCTTATCTTTTTTATCTGTTCTTCCCAACTATTCTGGAAGCTGAGGGCCTTTCTCTTTGTCCCTCCCTCCATCCCTTTCTCTCTCTCCCAATCCCTTTAATAGAAAAAGAAATTAAAATTCATAGACTCGGGATTTCCCTGGTGGTCCAGTGGCTAAGACTCTGTGCTCCCAATGCTGGGGACCTGGGTTCAATCCCTGGTCAGGGAACTAGATCCCACATACCATAACTAAGACCCAGTGCAACCAAATAAATACATTAAAAAAAAAAAAAAGAAAAATTCATAGACTCTAGGTAAGTTGTCCAAGGTGCAGGTGAATGAGTCAAGATCATAAGACTGTGAGAAAAACAGAAGTTATTCTTCATCAGTTCTATCTAGAACATTTGACTTTGGATTGATACTACTTTCATGTGATTGTTTTGCTGACAATATCCAAATGAAAAACCTGAGTGGTGTGGTGTCCAAAGGATGAAAGAGCAAGGCAAACAAGGAGGGTTTTGGAATGTGCGAACAGATAAACCAGATCCTTATTGTACTTCCCTCTCCCAAGGTGTAGCCATTGCTCTTTCTCCACCCAGTACACTGTACCTCAACCAATCAACAAGTGGCTCACAAGATCCCTATCCTACTGCTTATAGCTCTGGCTATAGAAATGCATCAAAGACCTCTGTTCAACGTTGGTTCTCCCTGACTATTAGGGAGCCAGACCACTGTTCTAACAGTGTCTCCAACTCTAATAAACTTTATTCTCCTTTCATTCTGCCTTATGTCTGGAAATTCTTTTCCAGCCCACACATGGACTACGGCAAGTGGTTTATCTTTTTACACATTAAATAACTTTTTCATGGGAAATGTTAAAAGTAGAATAATTATTAAACATAACCACAATCCTTTATATTCAAATGCTTTTCCAGTTTATATAATAGTTTCTCAAATATAATCTCTGCTAGAATACTTTCTGATGCTTTACTTTCAGTGACTAAAAAATATGACTTAGTCGTCTCCTTTATAACCCTAATAAAGCAAACTGAAATATAAGGAAGAAACATACAGGGAAGAACCTTTACCACATCACTTTAAACAACTGGTCAAAGTCCAATCATCAGCAAAGCAGCAAATCAACATCACGTACCTCCTGGAATGAGGCACAGAGAAAAACATAGCAACACTTGAGTGATATTCCTCACAAAGACAAATCATCCAGAGTAGACAATGTCAGACAAACCCACGCTGAAGGACATTCCACAAAATAACTGGCCTGCATGCTTCAAAATTGTTTGTGTCATGAAACGTAGGAGACCAGAGGAATCCTTTCAAATTAATGAAGACATAAAAGACATAATCATTGAATAATATGCATGATCCAAGATTTGTTACAAAAGACATCATTGGAATAACTTGCCATATTACAGTAAGATCTGCATATTAGATAACAGAATTATGTCAGTGTTATACTTTCATGTGATTGTTTTGCTGACAATATCCAAATGAAAAACCTGAGTGGTGTGGTGTCCAAAGGATGAAAGAGCAAGGCAAACAAGGAGGGTTTTGGAATGTGCGAACAGATAAACCAGATCCTTATTGTACTTCCCTCTCCCAAGGTGTAGCCATTGCTCTTTCTCCACCCAGTACACTGTACCTCAACCAATCAACAAGTGGCTCACAAGATCCCTATCCTACTGCTTATAGCTCTGGCTATAGAAATGCATCAAAGACCTCTGTTCAACGTTGGTTCTCCCTGACTATTAGGGAGCCAGACCACTGTTCTAACAGTGTCTCCAACTCTAATAAACTTTATTCTCCTTTCATTCTGCCTTATGTCTGGAAATTCTTTTCCAGCCCACACATGGACTACGGCAAGTGGTTTATCTTTTTACACATTAAATAACTTTTTCATGGGAAATGTTAAAAGTAGAATAATTATTAAACATAACCACAATCCTTTATATTCAAATGCTTTTCCAGTTTATATAATAGTTTCTCAAATATAATCTCTGCTAGAATACTTTCTGATGCTTTACTTTCAGTGACTAAAAAATATGACTTAGTCGTCTCCTTTATAACCCTAATAAAGCAAACTGAAATATAAGGAAGAAACATACAGGGAAGAACCTTTACCACATCACTTTAAACAACTGGTCAAAGTCCAATCATCAGCAAAGCAGCAAATCAACATCACGTACCTCCTGGAATGAGGCACAGAGAAAAACATAGCAACACTTGAGTGATATTCCTCACAAAGACAAATCATCCATAGTAGACAATGTCAGACAAACCCACGCTGAAGGACATTCCACAAAATAACTGGCCTGCATGCTTCAAAATTGTTTGTGTCATGAAACGTAGGAGACCAGAGGAATCCTTTCAAATTAATGAAGACATAAAAGACATAATCATTGAATAATATGCATGATCCAAGATTTGTTACAAAAGACATCATTGGAATAACTTGCCATATTACAGTAAGATCTGCATATTAGATAACAGAATTATGTCAGTGTTATAATTTCTTGGTTTTCACTATCCTTGTGTGATTATACAATAGAACGTTCAAAGGTATTTAGTAGTAATGGATATCAAACTGCAATCTAGGGGTTTCCGTGGTGGTCCAGTGGGTCAAGAGTCTGCCTCGCAGTGCAAGGGGCTCCGGTTCGGTCCCTGGCCAGGGAAGATCCCACGTGCCGTGGAGTGGCTGGACCGGTGTGTCCAATTATGAGCCAATGCTCTGGAGCACATGTGCCCAGAACCAGTGCTCTGCAACCAGAGAGCCCGCTGCAATGGGAGGCCCACATGTGCCAAAGAATAAAGATGGATGAAAATAAATAAATAAAAAAACTAATAAAAGAGGCCAAAATTAAAAAAGAAAAACTGCAATTTATTTTCAGATATTTCAGAATAGATATTGACAGAGAGAAAAATGAAGCAAACGTTCTAAAATGTTAACATTTGAGAAATTTGGATGAAGAGCATTCTGAAATTCTTTGTAATGATCTTGTAACTTCTCTGTAAGACTGAAATTCTACCAAAAAGAAAAAAAAAAAAAAACAACAAACTTTTGAAAACACCTATGCAGATTGATCTTGGAAAGCTTCCCTGTCTTCTGCCTCTTACACCTTGTTCGGCCCGGCCATGGAATTGGTTACTTTCCCAACATGTCCTAGTTTGTTTTGGTGGACAGATGTTATTATAAACTATACAAGGTATACTAAACATACATAGTAGTTATAGGCCACCTGGGATCAAAGTCCAATCATCAGCAAAGCAGCAAATCAACATCACGAACTCCTGGAATGAGGCACAGAGAAAAACATAGCAACACTTGAGTGATATTCCTCACAAAGACAAATCATCCAGAGTAGACAATGTCAGACAAACCCACGCTGAAGGACATTCCACAAAATAACTGGCCTGCATGCTTCAAAATTGTTTGTGTCATGAAACGTAGGAGACCAGAGGAATCCTTTCAAATTAATGAAGACATAAAAGACATAATCATTGAATAATATGCATGATCCAAGATTTGTTACAAAAGACATCATTGGAATAACTTGCCATATTACAGTAAGATCTGCATATTAGATAACAGAATTATGTCAGTGTTATAATTTCTTGGTTTTCACTATCCTTGTGTGATTATACAATAGAACGTTCAAAGGTATTTAGTAGTAATGGATATCAAACTGCAATCTAGGGGTTTCCGTGGTGGTCCAGTGGGTCAAGAGTCTGCCTCGCAGTGCAAGGGGCTCCGGTTCGGTCCCTGGCCAGGGAAGATCCCACGTGCCGTGGAGTGGCTGGACCGGTGTGTCCAATTATGAGCCAATGCTCTGGAGCACATGTGCCCAGAACCAGTGCTCTGCAACCAGAGAGCCCGCTGCAATGGGAGGCCCACATGTGCCAAAGAATAAAGATGGATGAAAATAAATAAATAAAAAAACTAATAAAAGAGGCCAAAATTAAAAAAGAAAAACTGCAATTTATTTTCAGATATTTCAGAATAGATATTGACAGAGAGAAAAATGAAGCAAACGTTCTAAAATGTTAACATTTGAGAAATTTGGATGAAGAGCATTCTGAAATTCTTTGTAATGATCTTGTAACTTCTCTGTAAGACTGAAATTCTACCAAAAAGAAAAAAAAAAAAAAACAACAAACTTTTGAAAACACCTATGCAGATTGATCTTGGAAAGCTTCCCTGTCTTCTGCCTCTTACAACTTTTTAGGCCCAGACATGGAATTGGTTACTTTCCCAACATGTCCTAGTTTGTTTTGGTGGACAGATGTTATTATAAACTATAAAAGGTATACTAAACATACATAGTAGTTATAGGCCACCTGGGATGCTATTTTTAGAAAATAATTTTAGTAGACTGTCCTAAGAAACATATATTTTGTTTTCGCTTAAGCATGAGTTTATATTGATTCTTTTGTGTCTAACACTGTAGTGTTACTAGATTATTTTCTATAATTGTACTTCCGTTTCTTTTATGCTGAAAAAAATCCTGATTTTTAACAAAATACATATTATTGCTAATAGTTTTTACCTAGCAAGAAAAAGAAAATGATTCCAAAACAGTAACACCATTAATACCAACAGTAAAATGACAGGGACTTTTCTAGTGGTTTGGGGGTAAAGAATCTTGCCCATGCAGGGGACACAGGTCCAACCCCTGATCTGGAAAGATTTCAAATGTCCCACATGCCACTGGGCAACTAGCCCATGTGCCACAACTACTAAAGAGATGATAGGGTGAAGTTCGAGATTTTCTTTTAGTTGTTTTTGTCCTTAGAATATATTTCACTATGGATATATTGCAACTTATTTTGGCCCACAGTCAGTCAAACACTTACCTCATGTGTGATTGTCTGTTCCTTTTCAATTTGAGGTTTTTCATGTTTCCTATGGTGACCATTCTCACGTTTTGGAAGATTTTAGCTTTACTTCATAGGAGAGCAAAATCCCTTCAGAGACAGAGGGGGAAAATCAGCTATTGAATCTGCAAAGTTCTGTGCATAAATTTCATTCAAGCCACATTTAGCCCATTACTAGTAACTAAATGAATGGTCCATATAAGATTCAAATGCATGAGTCCCAGCTGAGCAAACAAATTCTGACTTTAGAAGTCAATGCAGTATTAATATGTTAATATTATATCTAAGTCCCTATGGATTTTTTTTGAATCTGTAAAAACAAAAATTTCTTCACATGTAGAGGTCAGCTGCTTCCAATTATACTTACTCAAATCTCAGAATCAATGCTACTTGCTAGATGCAGACTCTTTGATAGAAGCTGTGGCTCTATTCTCTGCCTTTTGCAATCTAGGCTCACCCTGAGAATAGAGGTTTGTGTTGACTATTTCCAGCTTCCAACTAGTAACTAAACTAGTTTGTTTTGGTGGACAGATGTTATTATAAACTATAAAAGGTATACTAAACATACATAGTAGTTATAGGCCACCTGGGATGCTATTTTTAGAAAATAATTTTAGTAGACTGTCCTAAGAAACATATATTTTGTTTTCGCTTAAGCATGAGTTTATATTGATTCTTTTGTGTCTAACACTGTAGTGTTACTAGATTATTTTCTATAATTGTACTTCCGTTTCTTTTATGCTGAAAAAAATCCTGATTTTTAACAAAATACATATTATTGCTAATAGTTTTTACCTAGCAAGAAAAAGAAAATGATTCCAAAACAGTAACACCATTAATACCAACAGTAAAATGACAGGGACTTTTCTAGTGGTTTGGGGGTAAAGAATCTTGCCCATGCAGGGGACACAGGTCCAACCCCTGATCTGGAAAGATTTCAAATGTCCCACATGCCACTGGGCAACTAGCCCATGTGCCACAACTACTAAAGAGATGATAGGGTGAAGTTCGAGATTTTCTTTTAGTTGTTTTTGTCCTTAGAATATATTTCACTATGGATATATTGCAACTTATTTTGGCCCACAGTCAGTCAAACACTTACCTCATGTGTGATTGTCTGTTCCTTTTCAATTTGAGGTTTTTCATGTTTCCTATGGTGACCATTCTCACGTTTTGGAAGATTTTAGCTTTACTTCATAGGAGAGCAAAATCCCTTCAGAGACAGAGGGGGAAAATCAGCTATTGAATCTGCAAAGTTCTGTGCATAAATTTCATTCAAGCCACATTTAGCCCATTACTAGTAACTAAATGAATGGTCCATATAAGATTCAAATGCATGAGTCCCAGCTGAGCAAACAAATTCTGACTTTAGAAGTCAATGCAGTATTAATATGTTAATATTATATCTAAGTCCCTATGGATTTTTTTTGAATCTGTAAAAACAAAAATTTCTTCACATGTAGAGGTCAGCTGCTTCCAATTATACTTACTCAAATCTCAGAATCAATGCTACTTGCTAGATGCAGACTCTTTGATAGAAGCTGTGGCTCTATTCTCTGCCTTTTGCAATCTAGGCTCACCCTGAGAATAGAGCTTTGTGTTGACTATTTCCAGCTTCCAACTAGTAAGAACAAATGTTCCAGATATAGACGCCATTATTTCCAAAGCATATCTTCCAAAATGTTTTGGGATTTTAGAGATAATGTCCTGAAGGCTCAACCTTAATGTGTGGCAACCTGATGTATGGGATTCTGGAGTCTGGGGCTAGTTAACTCAGAGGCTCCTTAGGAGAGGATCTAGGAGACTTGAGGAGCAGAGGAGAGAAGCCTAATGTGCAGACTTGGACTCCAGTCAAGTGTAGGGTGAGATGGAGACCAGAGGACAGTCTTGGGGGTCATTTTCCAGAAGAATTTTATAGGTACTTGAGGAAGCATCCACCGAGATTTTTCCCCTGAGGTCCTCAATAAGGTCTTGGGTAGCAAGCTTCAACTCCCCCAACTACACGCATACCACACACACACCATCAGTTCATCAAGGCAAGAAAAGTATTTTCCATGATTTTCCTCAGATGTTTTAAGATCTACTGAAGGAAAACAAGTTTGAGATTTCTATTTATTCCAAATTTTAAAACATTTATTGGTGATCATAGTCATCCAGCAAGGTTCCCTTAAGAAAGTGGTTTATTTTTCCTCATATAATTTACAATGTTGCATTAGTTTCAAGTGTACAACAAGGTGACAAATTGTTTCAGCTCCTTCTCCATTACAAGTTATTACAAGATATTGAGTACAGCCCCCTGTGTAATTTGTGCACTGAGTATGGCCATGTGTGCTAAGTTCAGTCACATCTGACTCTGCAACCCCATGGACTGTAGCCTGCGAGGCTCATCTGTCCATGGAATTTTTCAGGCAAGAATATTAGAGTGGTTGCTATTTCCTCCTTCAAGGGATCTTCTAAACCCAGGCATTGAATCCAAATCTCTTGCATCTCCTGCACTGGCAGGTGGGTTCTTTACTAGGCTATGTTCATAATTAATAGTTTTACTCAAGGGGTAAAAGCCAGAAACCATTCTTTTCACAGATCTCACAGAACATACATGAGGTGGAGTAACCCAGAGCTTTCTCAAGGTGCTGGCTCTATTCTCTGCCTTTGCAATCTAGGCTCACCCTGAGAATAGAGCTTTGTGTTGACTATTTCCAGCTTCCAACTAGTAAGAACAAATGTTCCAGATATAGACGCCATTATTTCCAAAGCATATCTTCCAAAATGTTTTGGGATTTTAGAGATAATGTCCTGAAGGCTCAACCTTAATGTGTGGCAACCTGATGTATGGGATTCTGGAGTCTGGGGGCTAGTTAACTCAGAGGCTCCTTAGGAGAGGATCTAGGAGACTTGAGGAGCAGAGGAGAGAAGCCTAATGTGCAGACTTGGACTCCAGTCAAGTGTAGGGTGAGATGGAGACCAGAGGACAGTCTTGGGGGTCATTTTCCAGAAGAATTTTATAGGTACTTGAGGAAGCATCCACCGAGATTTTTCCCCTGAGGTCCTCAATGAGGTCTTGGGTAGCAAGCTTCAACTCCCCCAACTACACGCATACCACACACACACCATCAGTTCATCAAGGCAAGAAAAGTATTTTCCATGATTTTCCTCAGATGTTTTAAGATCTACTGAAGGAAAACAAGTTTGAGATTTCTATTTATTCCAAATTTTAAAACATTTATTGGTGATCATAGTCATCCAGCAAGGTTCCCTTAAGAAAGTGGTTTATTTTTCCTCATATAATTTACAATGTTGCATTAGTTTCAAGTGTACAACAAGGTGACAAATTGTTTCAGCTCCTTCTCCATTACAAGTTATTACAAGATATTGAGTACAGCCCCCTGTGTAATTTGTGCACTGAGTATGGCCATGTGTGCTAAGTTCAGTCACATCTGACTCTGCAACCCCATGGACTGTAGCCTGCGAGGCTCATCTGTCCATGGAATTTTTCAGGCAAGAATATTAGAGTGGTTGCTATTTCCTCCTTCAAGGGATCTTCTAAACCCAGGCATTGAATCCAAATCTCTTGCATCTCCTGCACTGGCAGGTGGGTTCTTTACTAGGCTATGTTCATAATTAATAGTTTTACTCAAGGGGTAAAAGCCAGAAACCATTCTTTTCACAGATCTCACAGAACATACATGAGGTGGAGTAACCCAGAGCTTTCTCAAGGTGCTGGTGGGAGCAGTCATTTTCTTCCCTCTTTAGAGGACAGAGTTTTTTGACCTGAATGTGGTGTAGGATTGTTGTTTAGTCTCTAAATCAACTCTTTTTGACCCCTGTAACCCTCCAGGTACCTCTGTTCATGGGATTTCCGAGGCAGAATAGTGGAGTGGGTTGCCATTTCCTCCTCCAGGGGATCTTCCCGTCCCAAAGATTGAACCTAAGTCCCCTGCATTTTGATAGGATTTTGATAGGGACTTTGATTTTTTTAAAAAAAAAAAAGTTGTCTTTTTTTTTTTTTTTTTTTTTAAATATTGGCCTATTTTATTGGTTTTCTATTTATTTTTATTCTTTGGCCTGTGTGGGCCTCCCATTGCAGTGGCCACTCTTGTTGTAAAGCACCAACTCTGAGTGCATGCACTCCAGAGTGCTAGGTAGTAATTGGACACATCAGGCCAGCCAGCTCCACAGCACATGGGATCTTTCCTGACCAGGGATTGAACTGGCGCCCCTTGCACTGCAAGACAGACTCTTTACCCACTGGACCACCAGGGAAGCCTGGGACTTTGACTTTGATAGGGACTGTTCCAAGTCTCCCAAGAATGAAACAAATTTTAAAATGTTGTGAAGCTTAAACCATCAAGCCAAAAATTCAGAATAAAGGAGAGACTTAATTTGCTACTTTACTTGGTATCTTCAAGTGATACCTGTTACACCCTTAAGCCGAGCTCCCTGAGCTGCTGATTAAGGAATTCTATGAGACTTAAATTTCTGTGCGATAAGGCTTTTCCCTTCCCTCCACCACCAGAGTTGCTTTTCTTCCTTCTCAGGGCAGAGCAGGGTCAGTGCTTGCCAGAACCATACCATTGTGCGGATTGATACAAGAAATCTTTTCTCAAGACACTTCTACCTGTTGGAGAATTCATGTAATAAATATATCTAAAATATGTGTATATGACTGGCACTCTGCAGGTAGGCAAGACCCCCAGGTGGGTCCTGGGGCTGTTGTCCGCCTATGAGGCTGATCTGGGGCTTGTGTTGGCCTGGTTGTGGGCAAGGCGGGGTCCCAGTATAGCTAGGGAGCTGACAGAGGCCTAGGGCAACTGACAGCCTGCTGGCTGTTTGCCTTGGGTGTTCCCAGAACTGGTTCCGACAAGCTGGTGGGTGAGTTAGGTCCCAGCTGCTGAAAAAACACTAGAGGAAGGATTCCAAAATGGTGCCAGTCAGAACCTCTGCCCTCACCACAGAATAAACTCCACAAAGGGCTGCTGCCAGAATCTATCTCAACAGGAGTTTTAGTTACCTCCTGCCTCTCCAGGAGACTCTGAGATCAGTGGGTGGGTCTAACCCTGGCTCCTTTTACAGGACTGCCTCTGCCCTGGGTCCTGGAGCGTGCGAGCTCCCTTTAAGAGTGGAGTCTCAGTTTTGTACGGCCCTCTGGCCCTCTGGCAAGTAAGCCCTGCTGACCTTCAAAGCCTGGTATTCTGAGGGGTTCATCTTCCCAGTGAAGGACCCCCCATGCTGGGAAACCCAATGTAGGGCTTGAACCCCACACTCCTTCGAGAGAAACTTGCAGTTGTGATTCTCTTCCTGTTTGTGGGTTGCCTACCTGGAGATGTGGGACTTGACTGTGCCATCCCTTTGCTGCTCCTACCATCTTACTGTGGCTCCTTCTTTATCTCTTCAGTTGTAGATCTTTTCTGTTAGGCTTCAGGTTGTTCTCATCCATAGTTGCTCTGTACACAGTTGTAATTTTGGGAGGAGCTGAGCTCAGTCTTCCTACTCCACCATCTTGGCCCTCCCCTCTTCCTATCCTTCCTGTTGCAGGTCCTAAACCAGCTCCAGGTGAAAGGAATCGAAGAAGTGGGAAGGATCATGTGCTCTTTCAGCCATGGGAGGATGGGCTTTCCCAAAAGATAAGAAGCCCACACACCTGTGCTGGGTTAACACCTGGTGTGGAAATAGAGTTCCCTGTTTCAGACACTCCTATGTTTTGCTTAAGTGCCTGAGTCAGTGCCCTCAGCACACTCCCAGCTTTCTGTGAGAGCCCACCTGTGTGGTTGGAGTGGGTCCTTTACTGCTGCATAAAATCAGCAGTTTTTTAACAGTGGGGCTTGTGTTGGCCTGGTTGTGGGCAAGGCGGGGTCCCAGTATAGCTAGGGAGCTGACAGAGGCCTAGGGCAACTGACAGCCTGCTGGCTGTTTGCCTTGGGTGTTCCCAGAACTGGTTCCGACAAGCTGGTGGGTGAGTTAGGTCCCAGCTGCTGAAAAAACACTAGAGGAAGGATTCCAAAATGGTGCCAGTCAGAACCTCTGCCCTCACCACAGAATAAACTCCACAAAGGGCTGCTGCCAGAATCTATCTCAACAGGAGTTTTAGTTACCTCCTGCCTCTCCAGGAGACTCTGAGATCAGTGGGTGGGTCTAACCCTGGCTCCTTTTACAGGACTGCCTCTGCCCTGGGTCCTGGAGCGTGCGAGCTCCCTTTAAGAGTGGAGTCTCAGTTTTGTACGGCCCTCTGGCCCTCTGGCAAGTAAGCCCTGCTGACCTTCAAAGCCTGGTATTCTGAGGGGTTCATCTTCCCAGTGAAGGACCCCCCATGCTGGGAAACCCAATGTAGGGCTTGAACCCCACACTCCTTCGAGAGAAACTTGCAGTTGTGATTCTCTTCCTGTTTGTGGGTTGCCTACCTGGAGATGTGGGACTTGACTGTGCCATCCCTTTGCTGCTCCTACCATCTTACTGTGGCTCCTTCTTTATCTCTTCAGTTGTAGATCTTTTCTGTTAGGCTTCAGGTTGTTCTCATCCATAGTTGCTCTGTACACAGTTGTAATTTTGGGAGGAGCTGAGCTCAGTCTTCCTACTCCACCATCTTGGCCCTCCCCTCTTCCTATCCTTCCTGTTGCAGGTCCTAAACCAGCTCCAGGTGAAAGGAATCGAAGAAGTGGGAAGGATCATGTGCTCTTTCAGCCATGGGAGGATGGGCTTTCCCAAAAGATAAGAAGCCCACACACCTGTGCTGGGTTAACACCTGGTGTGGAAATAGAGTTCCCTGTTTCAGACACTCCTATGTTTTGCTTAAGTGCCTGAGTCAGTGCCCTCAGCACACTCCCAGCTTTCTGTGAGAGCCCACCTGTGTGGGGTTGGACTGTGGGTCCTTTTACTGCTGCATAAAATAGCAGTAACAGTAATATTAATAATACTTTATCAGATGTGCTTTAGCTGTACTGTTTCTTATTCTCAAAATAATACTGCAAGGTTAGTATCGGCATTTTGGCCATGAGGTACAACGAAGTTCAGAAATGCAAACCTACCCAGTGAGGCTGGAGCTGGACCCCTCTCAGGTCCTGGGCTACTAGTACTGGCTGCTAAGTGGACCAGCTGGCCCTGGGGCCTGACACGTTGCAAGAAGCTGGATCTTATGCACACTTTCCCTCCTCTTGCTATAAATAAATGCTGTGTCACTTAAGCTTGGTGTGTGTACTGTCTGTTCCCAGTGACCCGGAATCACACACTGGTTCCTTCCCTGGGTGCCATGACTGCCCTTTAGCCTTGGCCCCCAACTCATATTTGCCCCCACTCTATCCTTCAGCACAGCCTGACCACCCACTTCTCACCCAGGTGGTGTGATAGCCTGAATGACAGCCCCTCAAAGACGTGCACACCCTATTCCTCAGAAACTTATAAGAGAGACTTTGAAATAGGATTAAATTAAGGATCTTGAGTTAAAGGGACTTCCGTGGATTATCCAGGTGGGCCAGTGCAATCACAGTGTTTAACAGGAGAGGCAAAAGAGAGTGAAAGTTCTGAAGATGTGAGAGAGGGAGGAAAAAACCTGTGATGAGAGATCACAAGTCAAGGAAGGCAGGCCGCCTCTGGCTGCTGGAAAAAGCAACATATTCCTTTCTACAGCCTCAAGAAAGAACTGATCCTGCCCCCATCTTGATTTTAGGCCAGTGAGATTGATTTTTAACTTCTGACCTCCAGGAATGCAAGATAATAAACCTGTGTTGTTTAAAGACACTGAATTTGTGGCAGCAACAGGATGCTAGTTAAGACAGCTGGCGATCAGACGCAAGAAGTTTCTTTCCAGCAAGCAAGTCAAAGGCAGGAAGAAGGGAGCTAAAAGATACTGAGTGCCCTAGCATGTGCTAAGTGAAAGGGTACACATAACACAGTTGTAGGGGAAGTGCCTGATAGCATGGCGTCAGTCAGGCTCTCCTGCCTGCTTTCTCAAGGCCTTGCTCTGCTGTGTTTTGTGAACAAGGTTATTGCTGACCTTGGTTATGTAAGGCTGTCCTCACGCATGCGTGTCGCATTGCTCCCACTGGCCTTACAGTCAACCTTTGTTCTGCAACCATTTGTAAGTTCTCCCCAGAGACCTGTGGGGAGAGGCTCCTGGGGGCTAGCCTCTGAGGGGAGGCTGACGTGGTGGCTACTGTGGGAGGGCTACTGCTGGTGGGGTGGCCCAGCGCAAAGAGAATAAATGTCTGCAGTTTCTGTGGCTCCTGGAGTGATCTTCCAGCGTCCCCGATCAAGCCTTGTCTACCCTGGGTACTCTGCACAATATGAGAAGCACGAAACACGTGTTCTCGTTGCTACGACTATGTAACAAGCAGGGACTTGGAGAAATCAAGTAGCCCAGGACCTGAGAGGGGTCAAGTTTCAGCCTTGCTGGGTGGGTTTGCATTCTGAACTTAACTGTACCTCACAGCCAAAATGCTAATACTAACCCTGCAGTGTTATTCTGAGAATAAGAAATAATACACCTAAAGCACACCTGATAAAGTTTTATTAATATTACTGTTACTGCAAAGTGTGATGGGTCCACATGACTCCTATGACTGGCAATAAGACCACATCTAGGTTTTAAATAGTCCCCCTTTTCTTCCTGGTTCACTGGCTACTTCTGTTTCTAAGGTCTGTCCCTGCAGCCCTGGCTCCACTATGGTACTTCACCCGGTTGTTGCTTTTTATTCTTCACTTAAAGACAGAGGCCAAGACTTCTCACCCCACTAGAAACATAGAAATTCATTACTTGTTGCTTAGAGGGTGCTTGGGCAAGAGCAAATTATACATGGATACGGTATTTCCAAGACCTTTACAGTTTTCTGAGTTGCTTCCCCATTTTTTTTAAATGGAATATTCTTTTTTCTTAATTAAAAATATTTATTTTCATTTATTTTTATTTATTTGGATGCACCATGTCTTAGTTGTAGTACGTGGGCTCTTTAGTTGAGACATGTGATATCCAGCTCCCTGACCAGGATCTAATTTGAGCCATCTGCATTGGGAGCATGGAGTCTTAACCACAGGACCACCAGGGAAGTCCCTCCCCCATTCTTTGAGTGACCCTTAAGGGTTCTTAAATATCGGCCTTTCCTACTATTGAGCACGACCTTTCACTCTTGCTGTGCTCAAGAACAGGTTAGCCAAATAGTGGTTTTTCTGCCACCCCCAATCTACTAGAGAAATCACCTTCTAATATGCAAGAAAATATTAGAATGCACAAAAGATATTCCAAAGAGTATTTTTTATAATGTACATCACTGTATTCTTTTTTTAAGTCATTGTATTTTCATCCATCTTGGGCTACTGCTGGTGGGGTGGCCCAGCGCAAAGAGAATAAATGTCTGCAGTTTCTGTGGCTCCTGGAGTGATCTTCCAGCGTCCCCGATCAAGCCTTGTCTACCCTGGGTACTCTGCACAATATGAGAAGCACGAAACAGTGTTCTCGTTGCTACGACTATGTAACAAGCAGGGACTTGGAGAAATCAAGTAGCCCAGGACCTGAGAGGGGTCAAGTTTCAGCCTTGCTGGGTGGGTTTGCATTCTGAACTTAACTGTACCTCACAGCCAAAATGCTAATACTAACCCTGCAGTGTTATTCTGAGAATAAGAAATAATACACCTAAAGCACACCTGATAAAGTTTTATTAATATTACTGTTACTGCAAAGTGTGATGGGTCCACATGACTCCTATGACTGGCAATAAGACCACATCTAGGTTTTAAATAGTCCCCCTTTTCTTCCTGGTTCACTGGCTACTTCTGTTTCTAAGGTCTGTCCCTGCAGCCCTGGCTCCACTATGGTACTTCACCCGGTTGTTGCTTTTTATTCTTCACTTAAAGACAGAGGCCAAGACTTCTCACCCCACTAGAAACATAGAAATTCATTACTTGTTGCTTAGAGGGTGCTTGGGCAAGAGCAAATTATACATGGATACGGTATTTCCAAGACCTTTACAGTTTTCTGAGTTGCTTCCCCATTTTTTTTAAATGGAATATTCTTTTTTCTTAATTAAAAATATTTATTTTCATTTATTTTTATTTATTTGGATGCACCATGTCTTAGTTGTAGTACGTGGGCTCTTTAGTTGAGACATGTGATATCCAGCTCCTGACCAGGATCTAATTTGAGCCATCTGCACTGGGAGCATGGAGTCTTAACCACAGGACCACCAGGGAAGTCCCTCCCCCATTCTTTGAGTGACCCTTAAGGGTTCTTAAATATCGGCCTTTCCTACTATTGAGCACGACCTTTCACTCTTGCTGTGCTCAAGAACAGGTTAGCCAAATAGTGGTTTTTCTGCCACCCCCAATCTACTAGAGAAATCACCTTCTAATATGCAAGAAAATATTAGAATGCACAAAAGATATTCCAAAGAGTATTTTTTATAATGTACATCACTGTATTCTTTTTTTAAGTCATTGTATTTTTCATCCATCTTTATTCTTTTGGCATGTGTGGGCTGTAAAAGTGGACACATAATATGAAATAATTTACTTAGATTTACCTGTAAGTGATTGTAAGATCATTATCTAAAAGTCATATACTTGTTAAACTGAATTACTCTCTGTCAGTATTGATTATTCCCTGTTAGTCTTTACTGAATGGAACCTGTACTGGTGAAGGAAGAAAGAAGCTGACTGCCCTGACTGAACTGACTCCATCTTGAGGAAGAGGACTCCATCTTACACTTTCAGTGAACTCTGGACAGTGTTAGGACTGGGTAGCCATGGAGATGAAAAATTAACTGTCAACTAGGCCTCCGGGGCTGGTGAGAACCTGACCAGGAAGACCTCGTACCCAAGCCTCCCCTTGGCCATGAAAATGAAATATCCGTCACAAGATAAATTGCCATTTGTGATTTTAGTTAATCAATTTATGTTATAGACAGGCTAAGTGATATGCTTAGATGATTTTCAATTGTACTATTGTGATTGTTACCAAATCATACTTTTTTTCTTAACATCTCCTAGGCAACCTTAGAAGTTGGGGAGATGGGTTTGTGCACATAGGCTTTAGGTATAAATGTGAGCCACAAGTTTTGCTCGGGGTCCTTGGCTAAATGAAGGCCTTGGACCCACTGGTGTAAAGCCAGCCTAATAAATCTCTTTTTCATCCACCACGAGCAGAGTTGGGTGCTTCACTGAGCATGCCTCATAACATGGGCCTCCCATCACTGCGGCCTCTCTCTTGTTGCAGAGTACTGCGCTCCTGGACACAACGGCCCAGCCATTCCTCAGCATGTGGGATCTTCCCGGGCCAGGGATCAAACTGGTGCCCCTTGCACTGCAAGGCAAAGTCCTTACCCACTGGACCACCAGGGAAACCCCTCCAAAGAGTTTTAACTAAGTTAGATTCATTTTTAATGTGAGATATTCCACCTGAGACTGAGTGATGAAGAGAGGTTTTTTGGAATAAATCAAAATACCACTTACAAGCTGGATGAACTGGGGGAAATTGTGTAACCTCTTAAAAATAAGTAAATGTGCGTATATATCTGCGTATGTGTATACAGAAGTAATATTCCACATGTGGGTCCTGTATAAATAACATGTGAAACAGTGCTCAGGAAATACCTGTTTTCCTTCTTTGTTAGTATTGGCCATCTGGGCATCTGGTGATGTCCATGTATAGTCATCTCTTGTGCTGTTGGAAGAGGCTGGGAATGACTAGTGTGTCCTCTTGGCAAAAACTCTTTTTTTTTTTTTTAACTGCAGACATGTTTATTCTCTCTAGGCTGAGCTACCCCACACCAGCAGTAGCCCTCACATAGTCTCTCCTCAGCATCAGCAGCAATCCCCCCGGGGTCTTTGGGGAGAATTTATAAATGGCTACAGAACAAAGGTGGCCCAGGGCGTAGGACCAGCAGGTGCAATGCAACACATATGCATTAGCACAGGCTTACATAACCAAGGTCAGCAATAGCCTTGTTTACAAAACATAGCAGAGCAGGGCCATGAGAATGCAGGCAGGAGAGTCTGCCTAGCATGAGATACTGGGGCAGGAGAGCCTGACTGATGCCATGTTATTAGGCACTTTTCCTACACCAAGATCCTGAGTGAGTGATAATGGTCCAGCATTCATATCTCACATGGCAAAAGGGATAAATGTCCTGGGCATAAACGGACCTTACGCTCAGCCTGGAGACCCCAATCATTGATGAAAATAGATCCAATCAAACCTTAGAATGAACTTTAGTCAAGCTATTCCAGAAGACTCGAGAAAACTGGATTACTCCCAATTGCCCTGATATGCATCCGGCCCACAAGTTTTGCTCGGGGTCCTTGGCTAAATGACCACCACTGGTGTAAAGCCAGCCTAATAAATCTCTTTTCATCCACCACGAGCAGAGTTGGGTGCTTCACTGAGCATGCCTCATAACATGGGCCTCCCATCACTGCGGCCTCTCTCTTGTTGCAGAGTACTGCGCTCCTGGACACAACGGCCCAGCCATTCCTCAGCATGTGGGATCTTCCCGGGCCAGGGATCAAACTGGTGCCCCTTGCACTGCAAGGCAAAGTCCTTACCCACTGGACCACCAGGGAAACCCCTCCAAAGAGTTTTAACTAAGTTAGATTCATTTTTAATGTGAGATATTCCACCTGAGACTGAGTGATGAAGAGAGGTTTTTTGGAATAAATCAAAATACCACTTACAAGCTGGATGAACTGGGGGAAATTGTGTAACCTCTTAAAAATAAGTAAATGTGCGTATATATCTGCGTATGTGTATACAGAAGTAATATTCCACATGTGGGTCCTGTATAAATAACATGTGAAACAGTGCTCAGGAAATACCTGTTTTCCTTCTTTGTTAGTATTGGCCATCTGGGCATCTGGTGATGTCCATGTATAGTCATCTCTTGTGCTGTTGGAAGAGGCTGGGAATGACTAGTGTGTCCTCTTGGCAAAAACTCTTTTTTTTTTTTTTAACTGCAGACATGTTTATTCTCTCTAGGCTGAGCTACCCCACACCAGCAGTAGCCCTCACATAGTCTCTCCTCAGCATCAGCAGCAATCCCCCCGGGGTCTTTGGGGAGAATTTATAAATGGCTACAGAACAAAGGTGGCCCAGGGCGTAGGACCAGCAGGTGCAATGCAACACATATGCATTAGCACAGGCTTACATAACCAAGGTCAGCAATAGCCTTGTTTACAAAACATAGCAGAGCAGGGCCATGAGAATGCAGGCAGGAGAGTCTGCCTAGCATGAGATACTGGGGCAGGAGAGCCTGACTGATGCCATGTTATTAGGCACTTTTCCTACACCAAGATCCTGAGTGAGTGATAATGGTCCAGCATTCATATCTCACATGGCAAAAGGGATAAATGTCCTGGGCAAAAAACGGACCTTACGCTCAGCCTGGAGACCCCAATCATTGATGAAAATAGATCCAATCAAACCTTAGAATGAACTTTAGTCAAGCTATTCCAGAAGACTCGAGAAAACTGGATTACTCCCAATTGCCCTGATATGCATGCCATTAACACCTAGATATAAGTTAAATTTAAACATGTTTGAATTTATCTATGGTAGACCCACTCCTGAAGTCCCGAGAAAGGGCAACTTAGCTTCCATAAAATGAAACCACTCCAGTATGCCCTTCAGGTAGGAAAAACCACGAAAGCCCTCAAGGAATATAGTAACCAGGTGCTGCCCACCCCCACTGACCTAGCCTTCCAGTGCTTCAGGCCAGGAGACTGAGTGCATCTAAAAACCACCAGCCACAAGACCACTTCATCCCTGAGTGGAATGTACCCCACTTGGTGATCCTAACCACCATGAAGTCACAGGGATCTCTTCATGGGTACATTACACTCAAGCAAAGAGGGCTTCCCCTCCCAGGGCCCGAACTCAGAGAGATAACCTGGGGTCATGCACCCCCTTAACTACTCACTCTTGAGAATCTCTCTCAGATCTGAAGCTTCTTTTCTGAAAAACAACAATGTGCCCTCCCCAACTCCCGGGGTCAAAACAGATTACTAATTGCTGGAGTCATTGCTCTCACAGGAATTCTAGTGACCTTGGCTGGGGGAATCATATATAACTCTGTCACCAAAAAAGTTAACAGCCAGGGGGACTTCCCTGATGGTCCAGTGGTTAAGACTCTAAGCCCCCAGTGTAGGGGGCCCAGGTTCAATCCCTGGTCAGAGAACTAGATCCCACGTACTGCAACTAAGACCCAATGCAGCCAAATAAATAAAGTTAAAAAAAAAAGTTAACAGCCAGCATGGTGTTGGTGGCTAACGATTCGGGCCTCAACTTCGGGTTATGACAAAAGTCCATTGGCTCCTGGCTGGTACGGTCTGGTAACTGGATAGCCCTAGATTATCTCTTAGCTACCTGGGGAGGGGTCTCTACACTGGTTAGTACCTTGTGCTGTTTTTGCATTGATGCCAGTGGTCTGAATGGAAAAAGAGCAGACAGACTGCAGGAGAAACCAGCTGGCTGGAAGAAACCTCTTGGATACTGGAAACCTGGTGACCAATTCTGGCTGAAAACATGGAGGCCTGTGGGTAAGACAGACCTCCGGAGCTTCACTTGGTTTGTACCTTTCCTGGGTCCTCTCATGAATGTTACTCTCTTGCCAATATTTGGGTCTGCATCCTAAGCTGTCTGGTGTCCTGACTGGAAAAGGTCAGCATCTATAAAACTACAAAATAGTGGTTTCTGGGGGTTACAGAGAATTAGGCCTGAGGCCTGGTGATGACCACTCAACTTGTGCTCCTTTACCCAGCGTTATAACAACCACAAAGCCCATACATAGCAGAAAACCGTTCCAGAAGACAGACCACCACCCCTCAGAAAGAGGAGCAGGACAGAAAAGGAGGGATTTGTTACCAGAAAAGCCCATTAACAATTCCCAGGGAATAAAAACAGAATCCGGGTAATAAGTCAAACCTTTTTTTCCTTTGCACTTCGTCTGGTTTCACTGGCTCCAAGGGTGCAGGGGTCAGAGGCCTTCCATGGAGTACTTCAGAGTTACTTGTGTGAAATAGCAGCTCAGGTGCCGCAGCACAGAAGGCCGTAAGGAGAAGCTCTGAGTATCACATTCAGTTCAAGATGGCGGCAGCGGCAGCGGGCGCTGTGCAGAGACGCCCTGCTAGTCTCGCGAGAATTCCACCTCATCACCGCTGAGGATATCCCTGCGGAAAGAGTGCTGTTCTAGAGCTGGAACTTCTGCATCTTAATTATTTTATGAAAGAATAAAACTTTCAAACTTCCCTGGATGTCCTGTGGTTAAAACTCTGCATTTCACTGCAGCAAACCCGGGTTCCATTCCTGGTTGGAAAATTAAAATTCTGCGTATCTCATGATGCCGCCAAAAAAAGGACTGAAAGTAAAAGCTTTGTTCTCAGCTTCTGAACAGAACTAGGCCTTTTCTGTCGGCTAGAAGAACAGCAGTCAGGAGGATCATGTTTTGGAAACCGGCTTGGGAACTTAGGTAAGTTTTCCTTATCAGTTGCAAAATTTATTTAAACTTTGCCCTACTTCATTTTGTATTCCAAGGCCAAACCTGTTACTCCAGGTATCTCTTGGTTTGTTACTTTTACATTCCAGTCCCTTATGATGAAAAGGACATCTTTTTTTGGTGTTCTAGAACATCTTGTAGGTCTTCAAAGAACCATTCAACTTCAGCTTTTTCAGCATTAGTGGTTGGGGCATAGGCTTGTATTACTGTGATGTTGAAAGGTTTGCCTTGGAAATGAACGGAGATCATTCTGTCTTTTTTGAGATTGCACCCAAGTGCTGCATTTCAGATTCTTTTGTTGACTCTGAGGTCTACTCTAAAAAGTGGTTTCTGGGGGTTACAGAGAATTAGGCCTGAGGCCTGGTGATGACCACTCAACTTGTGCTCCTTTACCCAGCGTTATAACAACCACAAAGCCCATACATAGCAGAAAACCGTTCCAGAAGACAGACCACCACCCCTCAGAAAGAGGAGCAGGACAGAAAAGGAGGGATTTGTTACCAGAAAAGCCCATTAACAATTCCCAGGGAATAAAAACAGAATCCGGGTAATAAGTCAAACCTTTTTTTCCTTTGCACTTCGTCTGGTTTCACTGGCTCCAAGGGTGCAGGGGTCAGAGGCCTTCCATGGAGTACTTCAGAGTTACTTGTGTGAAATAGCAGCTCAGGTGCCGCAGCACAGAAGGCCGTAAGGAGAAGCTCTGAGTATCACATTCAGTTCAAGATGGCGGCAGCGGCAGCGGGCGCTGTGCAGAGACGCCCTGCTAGTCTCGCGAGAATTCCACCTCATCACCGCTGAGGATATCCCTGCGGAAAGAGTGCTGTTCTAGAGCTGGAACTTCTGCATCTTAATTATTTTATGAAAGAATAAAACTTTCAAACTTCCCTGGATGTCCTGTGGTTAAAACTCTGCATTTCACTGCAGCAAACCCGGGTTCCATTCCTGGTTGGAAAATTAAAATTCTGCGTATCTCATGATGCCGCCAAAAAAAGGACTGAAAGTAAAAGCTTTGTTCTCAGCTTCTGAACAGAACTAGGCCTTTTCTGTCGGCTAGAAGAACAGCAGTCAGGAGGATCATGTTTTGGAAACCGGCTTGGGAACTTAGGTAAGTTTTCCTTATCAGTTGCAAAATTTATTTAAACTTTGCCCTACTTCATTTTGTATTCCAAGGCCAAACCTGTTACTCCAGGTATCTCTTGGTTTGTTACTTTTACATTCCAGTCCCTTATGATGAAAAGGACATCTTTTTTTGGTGTTCTAGAACATCTTGTAGGTCTTCAAAGAACCATTCAACTTCAGCTTTTTCAGCATTAGTGGTTGGGGCATAGGCTTGTATTACTGTGATGTTGAAAGGTTTGCCTTGGAAATGAACGGAGATCATTCTGTCTTTTTTGAGATTGCACCCAAGTGCTGCATTTCAGATTCTTTTGTTGACTCTGAGGTCTACTCGATTTCTTCTAAGGGATTCTTGCCCATAGTAGTAGATATAATGGTCATCTGAATTAAATTCAGCCATTCCTGTCCAGTTTAGTTCACTGATTCCTAAAATGTCAATGTTCACTCTTTCCATTTCCTATTTGACAACTTCCAGCTTACCTTGATTCAAGGACCTAACACTCAGTTTTGCTTTCCTTTAATTGTGGGTACATGTTCAATGAGGTCTCTACTGACAAAATGAATAAAAAGGAACAATGATCATAAGAAGGAAACAGACAATTTAGGTTTGGTATATTGGTCATCATGTAGAATAATCATTCATACAGAGCAATGAAAGCTTAATCAAACTGTTTATGAATAAATCAGAAAAACCCCAAGAGTCAGTTATGTAATGGTGGTTTATAAGGAACTTAGCTGTCATGTAATTAATTTTACTTTACACTAAAATGAAACTATTTTATCAAATGGGTCAAAAAATTTTTAATGTTACTCTTAGGGGTCTACATACCTCATTAATTCAAATCCCCCTAGGTCATACAAGATGGATATTATGATTGGGCTTCATATTCCACAAAATAGTTGAAATAGATGATTCTTGATTGGTGATAGCAAAGCATCTAGCTAAACTGTCACGTTTTTTAAAACTTTATTTTTTAAAGCATTTATAGATTCACAAGAAATCTAAATGGCCTTTTCTGTCGGCTAGAAGAACAGCAGTCAGGAGGATCATGTTTTGGAAACCGGCTTGGGAACTTAGGTAAGTTTTCCTTATCAGTTGCAAAATTTATTTAAACTTTGCCCTACTTCATTTTGTATTCCAAGGCCAAACCTGTTACTCCAGGTATCTCTTGGTTTGTTACTTTTACATTCCAGTCCCTTATGATGAAAAGGACATCTTTTTTTGGTGTTCTAGAACATCTTGTAGGTCTTCAAAGAACCATTCAACTTCAGCTTTTTCAGCATTAGTGGTTGGGGCATAGGCTTGTATTACTGTGATGTTGAAAGGTTTGCCTTGGAAATGAACGGAGATCATTCTGTCTTTTTTGAGATTGCACCCAAGTGCTGCATTTCAGATTCTTTTGTTGACTCTGAGGTCTACTCGATTTCTTCTAAGGGATTCTTGCCCATAGTAGTAGATATAATGGTCATCTGAATTAAATTCAGCCATTCCTGTCCAGTTTAGTTCACTGATTCCTAAAATGTCAATGTTCACTCTTTCCATTTCCTATTTGACAACTTCCAGCTTACCTTGATTCAAGGACCTAACACTCAGTTTTGCTTTCCTTTAATTGTGGGTACATGTTCAATGAGGTCTCTACTGACAAAATGAATAAAAAGGAACAATGATCATAAGAAGGAAACAGACAATTTAGGTTTGGTATATTGGTCATCATGTAGAATAATCATTCATACAGAGCAATGAAAGCTTAATCAAACTGTTTATGAATAAATCAGAAAAAAACCCCAAAAGTCAGTTATGTAATGTTGGTTTATAAGGAACTTAGCTGTCATGTAATTAATTTTACTTTACACTAAAATGAAACTATTTTATCAAATGGGTCAAAAATTTTCAATGTTACTCTTAGGGGTCTACATACCTCATTAATTCAAATCCCCCTAGGTCATACAAGATGGATATTATGATTGGGCTTCATATTCCACAAAATAGTTGAAAGAGATGATTCTTGATTGGTGATAGCAAAGCATCTAGCTAAACTGTCACGTTTTTTAAAACTTTATTTTTTAAAGCATTTATAGATTCACAAGAAATCTAGCAGAAAGTGGAATGAGGGACTTCCCTGGTGGTCCAGTGGCTAAGACTCTGCACTCCCAATATAGGAGGCACAGGTTTGATATCCAGAGAACTGAGATCCACATGCCACATGGCAAGACCAAAACCAAAATAAAAAAAGAAAGTGGAGAGACTTCCCATATACCCCCTACTTCATACATGCACAAATTCTACCATTATCAACATCCCACACTGTACTGGAACATTTGCTACAATGGATAAACCTACTTTAACATATCCTTATGACCCAAAGCCAAAATTTACATTAGGGTATACGTAACTCTTGGTGTTGGGCATTGTGTGGGTTTTGACAAATGTATAATGATGTGTGCCCATCTTTACAGCACCAAAGTACCTTCACTGCCCTAAAAATCCTCTGTGCTCTTTCTGTTCATCCCTCCCTCCTCTCTAACCCCTGGCAACTGCTGAACTAACTTTTTACAATCTCTACAGCTTTCTCTCTTCCAGAATGTCATAATATTCAGAATCATACAGTATGTAGCCTTTTCAATTGGCTTCTTTCACTTAGTAATATGCATTTAAGGTTCATCTATGTCTTTTCATGACTTGAGAACTCATTCCTTTTAGTGCTGAATAATATTCCACTGTCTGAATGTACCAACTTATCCATTCACCTACTGAAGAACATCTTGGTGGTTTTTGACTTTTACCAGTTATGAATAAAGCAGCAATGAACTTTCATGCGCAGGATTTCTGTGAGCATCTATCTTCAGTTCATTTGGGTAAATAACAAGAAGTGAGATTGCTGTATCATGTGGTAAGAGCATGTTTAGTTTTGTAAGGAATTGCCAAGCTGATTTCCAAAGTGGCTGTCCCATTTTACACTCCACCAGCAATGAACCAGAGTTCCTGTTGTTTCACATACTCCTCCACACATGTTTCTTTCAGTATTTTGGATTTTGGTCTTTCTAATACATGTGTGGTGTTATCTTATTAATTTAATTTTCAGTTTCCTAATGACATGTGATGTTAAACATCATTTCATATGCTTATTTGAAATCTATGTATCTTCTTTGGAGATTTGTTTGTTCCAGTCTTTTGCCCATTTTCCAGACAGGTTGTTTGTTTTCTTATGTTGAGTTTTAAGAGTTCCTTGTAAAACTTAGATAAGTGTTTTACCAGATAAACTTTTTGAAAATATTTTCTCCCTACCTGTTTTTTTTTTTTTTTTTTAATAAAATCATGGCACAACCTCATACCAAGCCTTGACAGATAGACCTGAGCTTTGCAGAGTTAAAAAACTGGATTCTTTGTGCTAAACTAAAGTCAGAGGAAGCAAATAAAGGGAATGTGGTTGGATATAAGTTTCAGACCTGGAGGAGTCTGATTCATAACACATCCTTTTTGGGTTCTTTTTGTTGAAAAAGATGACAATTACCCCCCTCTGTAGACACCATTCCCTGATGCAGAATGTGGTGTTAGGAGATGGTGAATTGTTCTTCTCCAACCCAGGCTATAGTTTTCCACTACCAAGTTGAATGCTGAAAACTTACGGAATGGATGGAGCTCTAGAACTAGTTGCTACATGACAGAACCCCTCAGATTTCTCAGAACTATAACTTATTCAAGACAGGGGAATTGAACGGATGTGAATCAATAGCAGAAGAGAAACTGCAAGCTTATTTCCCAAGAAACCAAAAGTTTCTACAGGTCATCTGAGGTAAAAGAAAGTAAAAGTAAAATGCTAAATAGAAACCTACTTATAAATGGATTGTTTATAGGAAATCAGCTCAAAAACTGAGTAAAAAAGTACATATTCAAACACATACCTACAATCACTCTTTCACCCAAACACCCAGACTCATGCTAGAAAAAGCATCTCATGATAGCACCTTATTTTATTTAAACTCAAAGAAATTTTTGAGTGAATTCACAATATAGTGTTACAAGCATTTATTTACTTCTGGAATATGGATCTGTAGTTCACCAATTCTTCTCAGAAGAAGTTGAGAATATTTAAGACAAATTTTGCCAGCTAATCTAGATACACTTAGGTTCATTTCCTTCCTTGTTTGTTTGTTTTAGTATGAATACTTCTGTGAGTCTTACAATGTGGCTGATGCACACTTAGCTTTTTTTCTTCTTTTCTATTCCTGATTGTATCTTTAAAACCAAAGAAAATAAGAGAAACTAGCCACCAGAAAAGGAGAGCAGAGAAAGGAAGAGAGAAAAGAGAAAACACAGGAAAAGGACTTAGGTCTGAGCATAAGAAATAGATCTCTGTGGGCTTCCCTGGTGGTCCAGTGGGTAAGGACACCACCTTGCAGTGCAGGGGGCGCCAGTTTGATCCCTGGCCTGGGAAGATCCCACGTGCTTTGGAGTGGCTGGACTGATGTGTCCAATTACCGTGCTGGGGCTCTGGAGTGCATGTGCCCAGAGCCGGTGCTCTGAGACAACAGAGGCCACTGCGATGGAAGGCCCACACGGGCCAAAAAACAAAGATGGATGAAAAAGGACAAATGAAAGACCAATAGAAGTGGCCTGCCTGCTCCCCTCCCTCCCCAAACCCCCTCCCCAAAAAAGAGAAATAGGTCTCTTTAATGTGGTTACTATAATGAAAACATTATAAAGAATCAGTAGGGCCATTTTCTAAAGAAAAGAGGGGGAAAACATTCCTCATTTCTTCTTTACAAATTAAATATACAAGTATGTATGTTTATTTTCTCCAATTCATTTTTCTTAGAAATAATGAAAATTCTTTGGAAAGACCCTTGGGATTTAACAACATCAGCTTCTACACAGAGCCAAATCCTTATTATTGTGACATTTTTCTTTCATGAAGCAGGATAAAATCTTTTCCTCTTTTCTTTATTTTTAAAATAATTGTATTTGTTTATTTACTGTGCAGGGTCTTTGATGCTGCTTTCCTCTAGTTGCAGAGGGTGGAGGCTACTCTCTAGCTGTGGTGTGAGGGCTTCTCATTGCAGTGGCTTCTCTTGTTGCAGAGCATGGGCTCTAGGTATGCAGGCTTCTGTAGTTGCAGCACTCCGGATCAGTAGTTGTGGTGCATGGACTTAGTTGCTCCACAGCATGTGGGATCTTCCCAGACCAGAGATGGAACCCATGTCCCCTAGATTAAAAGGCGGATTCTTAACCACTAGACCTCCATGGAAGCCCCAGGATAAGCTAAATCTTGACAGGCAAAGCATTCAATTAAACAGATTTTGTTTTGTTTGTTTTTGTTTTGCACTTTCTAGGATAGGATATGGGAAGAGTTAGTCAATCAATTTCTTTCCTAGGTTTTGCTGCCTCTCTCTCAGTCACCTTTGGTAAGGCTTCTCTGTTACTTATGAACTTCTTGTCGCAAAATAATATGAAAGGAATGGAAACTTCAGTCCAAAATATCCCAGTAGAATATTCTTTAACAGTGGGATCTCCACTGATGAACTTCCCTTAAAGCTTTTCCTCCGGTGCCTGGTAGAAAGATGGGTAGGGGTTCAGAGGCCAAAGATAGGCTATTTGACTCCCTTTTCTGCTCAGCAAATTTAGGTCTCTTGGGGACAGAGTTCTGAGCCATGATGTGTGTATGCTGGTGTGCCCTATGGTAGAAGCAGAATTTCAGAGTCCCGAGAAAGCTTTCTGCACACATCGCCAAGGATGTAATTATCATGCTGATTTTTGTTATGAACACAGCAAAGACCAAGAAATAATTTATTGTTTCTCCTTAGAGTTCTGGAGACTCCAGAACTCAACCCAGACAAATCCACACTAAGTCACTTAAGGCAATCAAGACCAGTGAGTTGTTGCTTTGAAAGTTTTCCCACAAGTGCCAGTCTAACAAGCAGGTGACCCTGTCTGTTCAAACTCAGTCAAATTCCCTGAGTGACCTCTAAGGCATCTCAGTTTTGGTTTCTCCTTGCTCGTGCCTGCATTCCCTCCCTCCCAAAGACAATACAGATAGGATGATAAGAGTTGTATTACACTTTGAGTTCTCCAGAGGGAAAGAATTATTATTACTTCAACAACTAGCTACCAAGATATAGACAGGTATCTATTGCAGAGGGTATCTATTCATATATGAATATCAAATAACTATATATAGGTTGCATGCATGTAACCTGAAAGCTGTAGAAATAGCTTATCTATCTTGTGGTTCTCTTAGATGAGAACAGTTTTCTCCCTTTGCAGTTTATTCCTCAAGCAAAGGGAATATGTGGGTTAGAGGACAGGAAGGCATGTTAATTCAGCTAAGCAGGTATAGTCGTCTAGAAACTGCTTCCTTCAGTGGTTAACTTACTGCTTAACTGATTAACTGCTTCCCTGGTAACTCAGATAGTAAAGAATCCATCTGCAATGCGGGAGGTCCGGGTTCTAGCCCTAGGTCAGAAAGATGTCCTGGAAAGTGAATGCCTACCCACTCCAGTGTTCTTGCCTTGCCAGAGGAGCCTGATGGGCTACTGATGGAAAGTTAATTTGGAATTTGTCAAGGACAGGTTTTGAATTGAGTCCAAGATTTTATGAGACTGCATGCTTCTTTTCAACTAAAAAACAAAAACAAAAACTGAACAAAAGCTTTAGTAAAAGAAAAACCTTTCCCTGGAGAGGAAATTTTGAAAAACATGATAATGAAGGGAACAATAACTTTTTAAAACTAGCTCTAGAAGTAGATGAGCTGAGAATGTGTATTTAGAGTTTCCTGGTAGTTTGTTCTTATTTCAAGTTGCTGCTTCCTCTCATAGGTTGCATTTGTGTCAAACCATTGGTTTTGTGCTTCTGTCCTACCCTGAAATTTGGCGGCACCAAATCTAACCCTGTTGGTTTTTGTGTTATTATGAGGTACATCCAGAAGGCGGTAAAGTATGCACTGATCTGGGTTTATTAGAATAAACGTCATAGGTCTGAAGAGCCTAGAGTTCTATGAGAAATAAGGGCTAAACAGGGTTTAAAAATCCTAGTGTGGTGTTGTTTCTGTGGTCTTCAGCTTTCCTCTGACAGGAATGGAAACTGAGAAGTTAATTCAAGAAATATAAAGTAAAACTGACAAAGCTGTTGGAAGGAAAAAAAACAACTCGGGGGTTGACTTTCACCACATCGCTGCCCTCTGTCGTTTCCCGGGGATATTGCACTGGGCGGGACCCAGATCCTGAGGAGTCCTTTTGCTGGTTTTATTACTTATACACAATTTAAATGCTAGAGCCTTCTTGAACCTCCAAGGTGAGGAGAATTGTGACCCAATGCCTGCCTCTCGCTGGGGTGGTGGCCCTTCCAAGTCACTTGGTGCTCTATGTTTCTACTCTGTTATTGACCAAATGAGGACAGTATAGGTTCAATAAGTAAATTACATCTCTAAATTTTTTTACAGAGACTAGCTACAAGAAACACTCTTCATCCAAGGATAAAGGGTAGCAACAAAGAATCAAAGTAAATTAATCCTCTTATAATAAACAGTGAATTTAAAAATATATAATAAAAATAATTATCTTAAGGTCAGCAGAATATATAATTATTTGCAACAATGTCCTAATTCTTAGTCCAGAGAATGTTAGGGGGCTGATGTGGTTTGGAGAGAGAGGACATGTTTTCTTAGACAAAACTGTAGAATGGCACAATGCAATATCCTTTAGTTCATGTTACCCTGTGTAACAGAATCAAAGGGGACCAAACTAATTTAAAAATCAAGAATTTTTTAAAATCAAGGGTTTTAATCAATCTTTCAAAGAGGTTTTTAAAATTTTTGGTATTTAAGTCAGTACCTTTTGAATCATTTATTGTGTCATCATCCTTATCCATTTTCTATTCTTTTTTTTTTTTTTAAGATTTATTTATTTATTTATTTTGGGGGTGGGGTGGGGAGGGAGGGGAGCAGGCAGGCCACTTCTATTGGTCTTTCATTTCTCTATTTTCATCCGTCTTTGTTCTTTGGCTCCTGTGGGCCTCCCATCGCGATGGCGTCTGTCGTTGCAGAGTGCCGGCTCTGGGCGCATGCGCTCCAGAGCTCCGGCTCGGTAATTGGACACATCGGTCCAGCTGCTCCCTGGCACGTGGGATCTTCCCAGGCCAGGGCTTGAACCAGCGCCCTTTGCACTGAAAGGCGGTGTCCTTACCCAGTGGACCACCAGGGAAGCCCCCATTTTCTATTCTTTTATTCTTCAGTTTTTACCTAGTCTTGTTTTTTAAAACATGTTCACTTATGTCTGGCTGTGCTGGGTCTTTGCTGCTGCGAGGGCTTTTCTCCAGCTGCAGTACGCAGGCTTCTCGTTGCTGTGGCTTTTCTTGTTGTGGGGCAAGGCTTTAAGCACACGGGCTTCAGTAGTTGGGGCTCCTGGGCTCTAGAGCACAGGCTCAATAGTTGTGGCTCATGACCTTAGTTACTGCTCTAAGGCTTGTGGGATCTTCCCAGACCAGGGATTAAACCCATGTCTCCTGCATTGGCAGGCAGATTCTTTACCACTGAACTACCAGGGAAGTCCTACCTTGTCCTTTTAATTTATTTATTTATTATTTTTCTCTCATCATGCCTCTTTTTTTCTTGCCATTTTTTTTTTATTTTGCTCTTTTTCTTTTACAGATTTTTGTTGTTTACAGATATGTATAATCCCAGATTAATCATATGTATATCCCATCCCCTATTCCACACCTCTTTTTTTTTTAATATTTATACTTATTTTCATCCACATTTATTCTTTGGCCTGTGTGGGCTTCCCATTGCAGTGGCCTTTCTCATTGCAGAGCACAGTCTCTGGACGCATGCGCTCCAGAGCGCAGGCTCGCAACTGGACACACTGATCCAGCCGCTCTGCAGAACGTGGGGTCTTCCGGGGCCAGGGGTCGAACTGGTGCCCCTTGCACTGCAAGGCGGACTCTTAAACCACTGGACCACCAGGGAAGCCCCTACCTAGTCTTTCGATACATGAGTATATTTGAGATTAGAACAGTTCTCCAACATCACTTTTGTCAATGTCATGAAATTCTGCACCTTTTGCAAGAACTGTAATTTCATTTTGCCATTTAGTTGCTTTGCACTGTCAACTGTTAAAAATATCCTACATTCGGTAATAGACAGACTATAGAAATTTTGATTGGTTGACCAAGGATAGCCATTCAAACCAAACTGTCCAGGTTGTTTGAGAGATGAGAACAATAGTTATCCTGGGTGGGGGAAGTATTGACAGGGAGGTGGCACAGCAAGCCTTCTAGAAATATTGGAAATGTGTTCTGATTTGACATGGCATGGTGGTTACTTGGGTGTACATAAAAATTAACTGAGCTGTACTCTCAAGGTGTGTACACTTTTTGTCTAAATTATATATACATGTAATATATGTTATTATACATGTTGTATTTTGCATATATATATATATATATATATATATATATAAAACTATACATAATAAAGGAAAAAGGTAGCAGTGAGTGAAAATTTCTGAGTAACCTATACCTTCAAATGCAAATATTTTTAATTAGCAAAGTAGCTATATTTCACTAGGGACAGAAAACCTAAAACTATTATCCTTGAGTAAAACAACTGAAATGATATTTAACAAAGTGTTAGGACCCCGTATTTTCACCGCCAAGGGTGTGAATTTAAGCCCTGGTCAGGGAAGTAAACCTCACAAACTATGTCACAAAGCTCCCCCACAAAAAAAGAGTTAATGGGATTGCATGTTATTTTTATATTTTTCTTTATACTTTTCAATATTTTCCTAATTTTCTATGATGAGCCTCTCAATTTATAATTAGAAAAATACATGCAAATACTTTTTAGGAACTTCTCTGATGGTCCAGTGGTTAAAACTCTGTGTTCCCAATGCGGTGGACCTGGGTTCAATCCTGGGGAGCAGGGAACTAGATCCTATATGCTGCAACTAAGAAAGACCTAGCACAGACAAATATATAAATAATTTTTTAAAATAATAACTTTTAAAAGGATCTGCTAAAATGTAAACTAAATAGTGTCTCATTTAATTTCAAGTCCTTGAGCTATAATATTAACATTAAATATGGTTCTTTTGTGTACTTTTTTTAATAAAGGCGAGAACTGACTTTTAGGTCACTCTTTTGGACAACAGATACTGAAAGTATCTTTTATTAAAACCATATGCAGGCTTATGTCTTTCTTGCTTTTACATGAAAGCAGTGTAGCTTAGTGTGGGTTCATGACTGATGGGTTAAGTTTATAGACTTGGCTATGCCTTTTTCTAGTCCATTTGCTGATTTACTAGTCCATTTCTAGTAGGCAAGTGATTTACTCCCTTTAATTTTCAGATCCCTCTGGATAGGGGTGATAACAGTGTCCATATCAAGAGGGTTATAAAAACAAAAGTAAATTTTACCATTGCTATGATATATGATTAGATTGTTTTTGTTCTGCATTAAGTAGTCACATTGTTTAAGGAGGAATGTTTTTTCATTAAAAATGAATTAGTGGGCTTTCCTGGTAGCTCAGTGGTGGAGAGTTCACCTGCCAATGCAGAAGACACGAATTCGATCCCTGATCCTGGAAGATCCCATATGCTGTGGGGTGACTAAGCCTGTGAGCCAACACTATTGAGCCTGTGCTGTAGAGCCTCAGAACCACAACTATTGAGCCCATGTGCCACAACTACTAAAGTCCATGTGCCCTAGAGCCAAAGCTTCACAACAAGAGAAGTCACCACAACAAGGAACCTGCTCACTTCAACTAGAGAATAGCCCCCACTCCCTGCAACTAGAGAAGAGACTGCAGCAGCAGTGGAAACCCAAAATAGACAAAAACAAATAAATAAATTAATTTAAAAAAATGAATTAGTGTTCTGAACTCTCAAAAAATGAATAGCATAATGCTAACCGACTAATCTTCTGATCTATTTTGGACATAAGTAACCATCTGCATTGTCTAGTCCTCTAAAGGCCTCTAGCACTCCCATTCCAGACAAATTGACACTGAGACCCAAATTGGTGAAACGAGCCCCCAGGAGACAAAGAAGAGCCCAGAGCAGAGCTCAGGGTTTCTGACTCACATACCTGGCAGTACCTGCTGTACCGTGTCACACCGTCCATGGTGTGCACAGGGCAGTATCTTCCTGGTTCAAAAGTCCTTGAGCTATAATATTAACATTAAATATGGTTCTTTTGTGTACTTTTTTTAATAAAGGCGAGAACTGACTTTTAGGTCACTCTTTTGGACAACAGATACTGAAAGTATCTTTTATTAAAACCATATGCAGGCTTATGTCTTTCTTGCTTTTACATGAAAGCAGTGTAGCTTAGTGTGGGTTCATGACTGATGGGTTAAGTTTATAGACTTGGCTATGCCTTTTTCTAGTCCATTTGCTGATTTACTAGTCCATTTCTAGTAGGCAAGTGATTTACTCCCTTTAATTTTCAGATCCCTCTGGATAGGGGTGATAACAGTGTCCATATCAAGAGGGTTATAAAAACAAAAGTAAATTTTACCATTGCTATGATATATGATTAGATTGTTTTTGTTCTGCATTAAGTAGTCACATTGTTTAAGGAGGAATGTTTTTACATTAAAAATGAATTAGTGGGCTTTCCTGGTAGCTCAGTGGTGGAGAGTTCACCTGCCAATGCAGAAGACACGAATTCGATCCCTGATCCTGGAAGATCCCATATGCTGTGGGGTGACTAAGCCTGTGAGCCAACACTATTGAGCCTGTGCTGTAGAGCCTCAGAACCACAACTATTGAGCCCATGTGCCACAACTACTAAAGTCCATGTGCCCTAGAGCCAAAGCTTCACAACAAGAGAAGTCACCACAACAAGGAACCTGCTCACTTCAACTAGAGAATAGCCCCCACTCCCTGCAACTAGAGAAGAGACTGCAGCAGCAGTGGAAACCCAAAATAGACAAAAACAAATAAATAAATTAATTTAAAAAAATGAATTAGTGTTCTGAACTCTCAAAAAATGAATAGCATAATGCTAACCGACTAATCTTCTGATCTATTTTGGACATAAGTAACCATCTGCATTGTCTAGTCCTCTAAAGGCCTCTAGCACTCCCATTCCAGACAAATTGACACTGAGACCCAAATTGGTGAAACGAGCCCCCAGGAGACAAAGAAGAGCCCAGAGCAGAGCTCAGGGTTTCTGACTCACATACCTGGCAGTACCTGCTGTACCGTGTCACACCGTCCATGGTGTGCACAGGGCAGTATCTTCCTGGTTCAGTTTAATCTGTAATTCCTGTATGCTGCTCTGGTTTCTCCATTGATCTGAGTTGGGTCCATAACCCTACCAAACACCCATGCTCTTTCCATCAACCAAACTGTGCTGGTCAGTGAACTTTCCCACTTACACACATGTGCTCATAGGGCCCTTTTCTTGCCAGCCTTCAATGCTAAAATCATATTCTTCATCCTTCATAAAGTATTTTCTAATTTACTTCATGTAGTACTTTGTTTAAATTCTAACCTGTCTGAATCCCAGTAACTATTTGTTCTCCCTCTTACTTGTACTTATAAAGCTGTTTTGCATTTCAATTATTTGGGCAATTGTCTTCCCCCTACACTTCTATTATTTATCTTAAAATCTCTTATAGTACCCAGCATTATGGTCCAAGAATGGAAGGTGCCTAATGGATGGGTACCAAATAAACGAACAAGCTAATGATTTAACACAATGACAGGTACATGTTTTTAATATATTTTATGAAACAAGCTTGGAGGCATACATCATAATGCACAGGAATACCTCCCCTTGTTGGGATACTTGAATATAGCCCGTGACTTGCAGTTTCTACTTGCATTTCACTTATGAACAATTTTCTGAGGTTTTACAAATAGCATTCTTGCTCAACTGTCCTCAGGCCTGATCTCATTAATATACTAGAAATTAATTTGCTGTCCTTTGTGGGCCCTTGATCTCATTAATGACTCCTGCAACTAGAGAAGAGACTGCAGCAGCAGTGGAAACCCAAAATAGACAAAAACAAATAAATAAATTAATTTAAAAAAATGAATTAGTGTTCTGAACTCTCAAAAAATGAATAGCATAATGCTAACCGACTAATCTTCTGATCTATTTTGGACATAAGTAACCATCTGCATTGTCTAGTCCTCTAAAGGCCTCTAGCACTCCCATTCCAGACAAATTGACACTGAGACCCAAATTGGTGAAACGAGCCCCCAGGAGACAAAGAAGAGCCCAGAGCAGAGCTCAGGGTTTCTGACTCACATACCTGGCAGTACCTGCTGTACCGTGTCACACCGTCCATGGTGTGCACAGGGCAGTATCTTCCTGGTTCAGTTTAATCTGTAATTCCTGTATGCTGCTCTGGTTTCTCCATTGATCTGAGTTGGGTCCATAACCCTACCAAACACCCATGCTCTTTCCATCAACCAAACTGTGCTGGTCAGTGAACTTTCCCACTTACACACATGTGCTCATAGGGCCCTTTTCTTGCCAGCCTTCAATGCTAAAATCATATTCTTCATCCTTCATAAAGTATTTTCTAATTTACTTCATGTAGTACTTTGTTTAAATTCTAACCTGTCTGAATCCCAGTAACTATTTGTTCTCCCTCTTACTTGTACTTATAAAGCTGTTTTGCATTTCAATTATTTGGGCAATTGTCTTCCCCCTACACTTCTATTATTTATCTTAAAATCTCTTATAGTACCCAGCATTATGGTCCAAGAATGGAAGGTGCCTAATGGATGGGTACCAAATAAACGAACAAGCTAATGATTTAACACAATGACAGGTACATGTTTTTAATATATTTTATGAAACAAGCTTGGAGGCATACATCATAATGCACAGGAATACCTCCCCTTGTTGGGATACTTGAATATAGCCCGTGACTTGCAGTTTCTACTTGCATTTCACTTATGAACAATTTTCTGAGGTTTTACAAATAGCATTCTTGCTCAACTGTCCTCAGGCCTGATCTCATTAATATACTAGAAATTAATTTGCTGTCCTTTGTGGGCACATTTACTCCTATGGGTCACAGAGATAGGGCAGTCACAGAAAATTCCCTCAATGTCAAAAGAGGTCAGAGAGCAGAGGGCAGAGCTCATTGGTGGCAGACAGGGCACTAACCTTTCCCCAGGTAGGTCCTGATGCTCCTGCCCACAACAACATCCTACTTAACAAGCTTGTTCCTCAAACTTCTCCATACAATTGAGGAGACTCGTCGGAAAACCCTCCTAGGGGTGGTACAGTTGATTACACTATCTAATTCAAAATGCGGTCTTAGAAATTGGGTGGATTATCCAATTTGATTTTTATACAATTCAATTGTTTAATGTACCCTTTTCTAACCTAAAGATGAGTTTCATATGACTTGAGATACACTTGAGGTAATTTGTGCAATATATTTTATCTATTAAGAGTGTTGAACTAAGTCTGAGAATTAAAATATAAATTTCTACTTTGAACCAAAGAATTTGAGCTTTTAAAAAATAAATTTTATGTTTAAAGTCTAATTTAAAAGATAAGAGGCTTTAGTTCTTTTTGGATGATAAGTCACTTTTATCTCCTGAAATTTTCAGTAACATCAAGGGTAAGTGGAATTCTGCCATCAGGGCAAATATTACCAGAGATGAATGTGTCAGAGGCTTGGAGATAGACCAGATGAAACATAAATAACAGCTGGTCAATTGGCTGATATCAGAACACTTGATAAGAAGAGTTGTATATTAGTCTGAGTCCTCCAAAGAAACAAAACCAATAGTAAATAGGATATATATATATGTGTGTATATATATTCATATATACATACATACACAAACACATATATGCAGTGGACCCCTGAACAAGTGAGAGAGTAAGGAGTGCCAACTCCCACCCTCTGAGCCCTTATGGGCAAAAATCTGTGTACCGCAATATCTCCCTCAAAATAAAGAATTGATAGGGGCTTCCCTGGTGGTCCAGTGGGTAAAGTGTCCACCTTTCAGTGCAAAGGGTGCCAGTTTAATTCCTGGCCCTGGAAGATCCCATGTGCCACAGAGCAGCTGGACCAGTGTGTCCAATTATGAGCCAGCATTTTGGAAGGCATGAGCCCAGAGTGGGTACTGTACAACAGGAGAGGCCACTGCCACGGGAGGCCCACACAGGCCAAAGAATAAAGATAGATGAAAATAAATAAATAAAAAACCAATAAAAGAGGCCAAAATTAAAAAAAAAAAAAAAAAAAGAATTGGTAAATGACTCACCCACGGACAGAAGGCTAAAACAGTTTGAGAAAAAAATCAGGACTCAAACCCTGGTTCTGCTGATTCCACATACTGTGAAATTGAACACAAACTTTTCCTCACACTTCGTTGATGTAAAGATCTGTAAAATGAAAATTCAGGCACTAAATTTACTGAAAACAATTCATGTATCTTACAAGTGGGCCTGACTAAGTCAAATTTATGTTGTTCAAAGGTAAACTGAATATATATATGTATATACACGTATATATTCAGATATTTGTAATATTTGAGGGTAACATATGTATGCACACACACACATATATATATTCAGATATTTGCAATAAGTAATGGGCTCATGTGGCTACAAATACTAAGCTTCCTGAAATCTGCAGTCTGTGAGCTGAGACCCAGGAGATCTGATGGTATAGTTCTAGTCTAGTCCCAAAGGCCCGATAACCAGAAAAGTGAATGGAGTAAGTTGCAGTCTAAGTTCAGAAGCAGAGAAGACCAACGTTCCAGCTCAAAGACAGGCAGAGGGAAAGTCCTTTTTTATTCACAGGCAGTCAACCTTTCTGCTCTAGTCAGGCCTTCAATTATTTGGATGAGGTCCACCCACATTAGGGAGGGCAAGCTACTTCAGTCTACCAATTCATATGTTAATCTCACCCAAAAATGCACTGAAGTTGATGTTGGACCAATTATCTGGGCACCCCTGTGGCCCAGTCAGATTGACATATAAAATCAATCATCACAAGTTGTTTTAATAGGATCTCTTCCCACTCCCCAAAACAATCAATGCAGCTCTTTTTTTTCAAAAGATTTATTTATTTATTTATTTTTGGTGGGGTGGGGTAGGGAGGGAGGGGAGCAGGCGGGCCACTTCTATTGGTCTTTCATTTGTCCATTTTCATCCATCTTTGTTCTTTGGCCAGTGTGGGCCTCCCATTGCGGTGGCCTCTGTTGTCACAGAGCACTGGCTCTGGGCGCATGCGCTCCAGAGCTCCAGCTCGGTAATTGGACACATCAGTCCAGCTGCCCCGCGGCACCTGGGATCTTCCCAGGCCAGGGCTCTAACCGGCGCCCCTTGCACTGCAAGGCAGTGTCCTTACCCAGTGGACCACCAGGGAAGCCCCCTCAATGCAGCTCTTAAGACTTAAGTCAGAGCTTAGAAACTCACCTCTTTTGGGCTAGAGTGATGTGATGAAAGAGCACAGACTTCTGAGTTAAATTGATTTGGATTCAAATCCCTCATCTCAACAACTTTCCAGCTATGTGATCTTGGATAAGCTAACTGATCTCTCAATTTCCTCATCTCCAAAGCACAAGATACTTCACACTGTTAGGGAAAAATATTGCAATATGTTTATCACATAGGTAAGCATTAAATACATCATCTCTATTATTATTAGTTTCCCTCAGGATTTATATAGCACTGTTCCAAAAAATAATTACTCTGCATATGGTACTTGAGGTAAAACAGAAAATAGTGGAAGCTAAATTAGAGTAGCTTGAATGTAGTATTTTAAAGGTATGTTCAATGTTCTTATAAAATCACCAAAATGTATCCGTAACTTTTGGTAGTCTTGAAAATCAAACTATACCATGATGTTAATACTTAGTATGCTCCATGTTGCTCTGTCTTGTGCTTTTACTTTGATGCATCCTGAATCTTCACTGGGTGATTTACCAAACTTGGCAAGGTAAGCCAAGGAGAAAATAGGGCATGTCTCCAATGATGGACAACAAAGTGTTCCCACTTGTTTACAGAACTCTTCCCCTTTTAGGTCATGCCAATTCGGAACTGAAGAAATAAATCATGGTGGGTTGGTACTACTAACAGAGCATTTTAATTTGGCTACATAGAACTTTACGTTCTGTTTGGGGTACAAATTAATTTTGATTCTAGGGAAAAGCACAAATACTGACCATGAGGACAGACAGAACACTGTTGATCACATCACCTGGTATCTTACTCCCTTTCAACAAAGCTAGGCAACTAACTCAGCTTAATTATAATTGATCCAACTATACGCTCAATCCTGGAAATGAATCTTGGGGGCAGCAGTCATGGAGCCAATGTAGGCAACAGGACCAGGACCAGGGCCAAGTAAATTTATAAAGCAGTGATTGTTTCTTGCTGGTGGCCTTCAACCTCTATTTTTATACCATTTCCCTCTTTTCCAGGCCAACTTTCATTACATACTTCCTTCCTTTTCTCTGTCCTCTCAAGCTGTTCTATTCCTGTCACACTTAAGATGATATATTTTGGAATTAGTAACTTGATACTTCATCCTTCTTGTGTATTTGGCTTTTAAACAAAGATGGCAATTACAGAGGTGCATGTCCTATAACTTGGGTTTCAGTTCCATTTCCCCCATTCATTAATCAGTACCTGTCTTTTCAGAGTCTGTTATTTACCTGCAAAATCAGGACAATTAAAATTATTTCCCAAGTTGAATGAGGATTAAATAAGACGTTGTTTAGTCACTCAGTTGTGTCTGGCCCTTTGCAGCACCACGGACTACAGACCACCAGGCTTCTCTGTCTCTGGAACTTCCCAGGTGAAAACACTGCAGCGGGTTGCCATTTCTTTCTCCAGGGAATCTTCTTGACCCAGAGATGGAACCTGCATCTCCTGCATTGCAGGTCTTTTACTGCTTACTCACTGGGGGAACATAAGATAACACCCGTTAAGAAATGTTTTGGTAAACCATGGATTCCTATGAACATACTTACTTTCATAATTAGATCTACATCATAAACTGCGGCATGACTGCAAGTTTGAGGGCCTGGAGGGCGCTTGGTTAACCAGTGATCCCTAGAGACTGGAAACTAGGCCAGGCACTTAGGAGGCATGCAACAGCAGTTATTAAAGGAATCAATGAATGACCATGGGAGCAGAGAGTATTTTGAGAACCGATATTTTACTGAATGTGACCCTTGTGACCCTTCTGTGCCTGGATGGTCCTCATTGGCCGTATGAAGTCAAAAAACAAAAAATACTGACCATGAGGACAGACAGAACACTGTTGATCACATCACCTGGTATCTTACTCCCTTTCAACAAAGCTAGGCAACTAACTCAGCTTAATTATAATTGATCCAACTATACGCTCAATCCTGGAAATGAATCTTGGGGGCAGCAGTCATGGAGCCAATGTAGGCAACAGGACCAGGACCAGGGCCAAGTAAATTTATAAAGCAGTGATTGTTTCTTGCTGGTGGCCTTCAACCTCTATTTTTATACCATTTCCCTCTTTTCCAGGCCAACTTTCATTACATACTTCCTTCCTTTTCTCTGTCCTCTCAAGCTGTTCTATTCCTGTCACACTTAAGATGATATATTTTGGAATTAGTAACTTGATACTTCATCCTTCTTGTGTATTTGGCTTTTAAACAAAGATGGCAATTACAGAGGTGCATGTCCTATAACTTGGGTTTCAGTTCCATTTCCCCCATTCATTAATCAGTACCTGTCTTTTCAGAGTCTGTTATTTACCTGCAAAATCAGGACAATTAAAATTATTTCCCAAGTTGAATGAGGATTAAATAAGACGTTGTTTAGTCACTCAGTTGTGTCTGGCCCTTTTGCAGCACTACGGACTACAGACCACCAGGCTTCTCTGTCTCTGGAACTTCCCAGGTGAAAACACTGCAGCGGGTTGCCATTTCTTTCTCCAGGGAATCTTCTTGACCCAGAGATGGAACCTGCATCTCCTGCATTGCAGGTCTTTTACTGCTTACTCACTGGGGGAACATAAGATAACACCCGTTAAGAAATGTTTTGGTAAACCATGGATTCCTATGAACATACTTACTTTCATAATTAGATCTACATCATAAACTGCGGCATGACTGCAAGTTTGAGGGCCTGGAGGGCGCTTGGTTAACCAGTGATCCCTAGAGACTGGAAACTAGGCCAGGCACTTAGGAGGCATGCAACAGCAGTTATTAAAGGAATCAATGAATGACCATGGGAGCAGAGAGTATTTTGAGAACCGATATTTTACTGAATGTGACCCTTGTGACCCTTCTGTGCCTGGATGGTCCTCATTGGCCGTAGAAGAGAAGCACAATTCTCTTTCTTGATTGGTCAGTAAACTGACAGTTTAAGAGAAGTCTTCATCCCTATAAATGTTGGAATTACAGTTTTATGAAGTCCTTTTGTTGCCTACAGTAAGCCAAACCTATTTCTCTGAAGTAGGCAGGGAAAAGCATTTGAGTAAAGGAAGGGTTAGGAGCACATTTTTTGTTAGTTATTGTACTTTAGATTTTGAGCCAGGGGTAACCACTAGGCCTAGATGTCATAATACAGTTACGCCTATGACTTCTGCCAAGTGCCATACTAGATTAAATACCACTCTTACTGTTCTTTAAGTATAATTATTTCAGAGAACATAAAGAGCTAAAATTTGCATGTGTGAAATGGACATGGAAAATATCTACCTCTCCTCTTTATCTATGTTGCTGAACCCCAGGCTACAAAAGCCTACATGTGTGTTAAGCCTATAGACCCTGTGTAATGGGTGTCTTCTATCTGAAGATTCATTCTCTACCTTTCTCCATCCTGCTGGGGGCCCACAGAGTCTGATGTGCACTACATGAATGAGCTCCTTCACTTCCAGTTTAATAACATAGAGGGCACAGGAAGGAGAATGGAAGGCAGAAGGAGAATGATGTTTTGGGGATTTATTCCCCTGGTCCCCTCTCTGATGGTCCATCCAAGGACACAGTGGATGCCAAGCTTTCTTCACACAGCCGCCCTTTCTCAGAACAGGGGATTACTTCTTTCCTTTGTGTTACTAGGTCTAGATAACAGTTTCCTGTTGCCCAGAGTACTGCCTTATCTCTTGTTGGTTTCTTTAGACCCTGCCCACATCTGTGCAGAAAGTTCCTTTGTTAAATGCTTTTCAAATGAACAAATTTAAGTATGCCATCTCTTCCTACCAAGATCCTGCCTGGTACACTGTGTGGGCAGGGAGAAAATAGTGCATCTGTGAGTTTGGACTTCCTATCTTAGATCCTTAAAAATTAGCCACTATCTGAATGGAAATCATCTTTTTCCTGTTTCTCTATAATTCTGTGACAACTAGGGGGCATTTTTATCCTTCTGGTAGAGGTGCTGCTGGCTGCTCAATCATGTCTAACTCTTTGAGACCCTATGGATTGTAGCCCACCAGCCTCCTCTGTCCGTGGGATTTTCCAGGAAAAAATACTGGAGTTGGGTTGCCATTTCCTTCTTCAAAAGATTGTCCCAACCTGGGGATCAAACTCACGTTTCTTATGTCTCCTGCTTGGCAGGCTGACTATTTACCACTGCAACACTGGAGAAGCCCTTTTTATCGTTCTAAGTTATTCCATATTTTTTTACACACAGCTTTCCCACCAATCCCGTTTGTGAGGTAGGTGTCATATAATATAGGGATCTTCACAATATGTGCAGCATCAGAAGCAACAGCATCACCTGGGACCTTGTAAAGATAGAATTACTGGGATTAGTCTCAGATCTACTCAGTCAAAGATTTGGGAGCCAGCAATATGTGCAGCAGTCTGTGTTTCAACATACCTTCCAAACGATTCTAATACTCGCTCAAGTTTGAAAACTACTGACAGAACATATTGCAACCTATGCATTTTAATGTTAGGAACACTATTTTCCACTTTCCACCCTTTAATCTGCTAAAAATGACTTTTTTTTCCCTTCAGTTCAGTGGCCTCAGACTGCAGTTTAGTGAAGCATCAGAGTGACCCAGGAAGCTTGTTCAAAACCCCTGTGCCCAGCCCCCACACTTGACTCACTAAATCAGAATCTCAAGTTTGGGAAACACTGATCATACCATCGGGGCTTCCCAGGGGGCGACCTGCCAATGCAGGAGACTTAAGAGCCATGGACTCTCTCCGTGGGTAAGGAAGATCTCTTGGAGGAAGTCATGACAACCCATTCTAGTATTCTCGCCTGGAGAATCCCATGGACAAAGAACCTGGCAGGCTACAGTCCATAGGGTCACATAGAACCAAATACGACTAAAGAGACTTAGCACGTACATATGCATGATCACACCATCAGTGGTAAGAAACCACAGCTAGCATTGAGAGCAACAAACCTGAAGGGAAAATGTTCATCATCTGGAGGCTATGACCTCTGAGGAAACCAGAGCTACTTTTGGATCTGACTTTATTTATTTAGGTCGTTACTCACTGGAAACAAAGAGAGAGGGTTTTCCCTATTGTATATAGCTGGGTCACATCTCTGGCAACTTTAGATATAGATAAGAGTAAAATGTCTATGTTGTGAGGTGTCTGCACAGTTTGCAGAGATCCTGCTTCCATCCTGTAGCTCATGCGGATACCCCAGGCCAGAGGATTACATTCAATCCAAAGTACTGGCTGGCTAGCCACCCATAAGATTCCTTCTCATAGAAATGCGCACTTGCTACTTTTAGTAGGCCTTGCTACCCAAAGTGTGATCTACCCATCAGCAGCACCTGGGGATTACCTAGGGTTCTCAGGACCCACCCAGACCTACAGAATTAGGATTTGCATTATAACAACAGCATCACCTGGGACCTTGTAAAGATAGAATTACTGGGATTAGTCTCAGATCTACTCAGTCAAAGATTTGGGAGCCAGCAATATGTGCAGCAGTCTGTGTTTCAACATACCTTCCAAACGATTCTAATACTCGCTCAAGTTTGAAAACTACTGACAGAACATATTGCAACCTATGCATTTTAATGTTAGGAACACTATTTTCCACTTTCCACCCTTTAATCTGCTAAAAATGACTTTTTTTTCCCTTCAGTTCAGTGGCCTCAGACTGCAGTTTAGTGAAGCATCAGAGTGACCCAGGAAGCTTGTTCAAAACCCCTGTGCCCAGCCCCCACACTTGACTCACTAAATCAGAATCTCAAGTTTGGGAAACACTGATCATACCATCGGGGCTTCCCAGGGGGCGACCTGCCAATGCAGGAGACTTAAGAGCCATGGACTCTCTCCGTGGGTAAGGAAGATCTCTTGGAGGAAGTCATGACAACCCATTCTAGTATTCTCGCCTGGAGAATCCCATGGACAAAGAACCTGGCAGGCTACAGTCCATAGGGTCACATAGAACCAAATACGACTAAAGAGACTTAGCACGTACATATGCATGATCACACCATCAGTGGTAAGAAACCACAGCTAGCATTGAGAGCAACAAACCTGAAGGGAAAATGTTCATCATCTGGAGGCTATGACCTCTGAGGAAACCAGAGCTACTTTTGGATCTGACTTTATTTATTTAGGTCGTTACTCACTGGAAACAAAGAGAGAGGGTTTTCCCTATTGTATATAGCTGGGTCACATCTCTGGCAACTTTAGATATAGATAAGAGTAAAATGTCTATGTTGTGAGGTGTCTGCACAGTTTGCAGAGATCCTGCTTCCATCCTGTAGCTCATGCGGATACCCCAGGCCAGAGGATTACATTCAATCCAAAGTACTGGCTGGCTAGCCACCCATAAGATTCCTTCTCATAGAAATGCGCACTTGCTACTTTTAGTAGGCCTTGCTACCCAAAGTGTGATCTACCCATCAGCAGCACCTGGGGATTACCTAGGGTTCTCAGGACCCACCCAGACCTACAGAATTAGGATTTGCATTATAACAAGATCCCTAGGTGATTCACATGCAGATTAATGCTTAACAAGTGCTAGCCTAAGAGGTATAAACATTTTAGTAGTGGGTCAGTCGTGGGTACTTTAACCCTACCCGGAAATGATGGTCACTTTTGATCATACAAAGTCATGAAGCATTTGTAAAGCAAGCCAAGAAAACCTATCTGCTGAAAGAAGTTGGGTATTTGGAAAGATAAGAAAAAGGAAGCATTAGTTAGATACACTAGGAGAGAGAGAATAAAGACTGGTTTTCTTGAATTCTCAGTACCAAGCTCCCTGAGAACAGACTTCGTTTCATTATTTTGTTTTGGACGTACAGAAGATTTCTGGTTGTTTCCTTACAATAAACCTCTCTTCTTACTTAAGCAAGCTTAAATGAGCATCTGTTTCTTGCAAGAGATGACTTGCAAAGAGATGAACTAAATCACCACTAATGGGAAATACAAATAGATATATGGAGTCATTTTACATACCCTATACAGTATAGATATTATTTATGAGTAGACTGCTTTTTATTTTTGCTTTTTAAATGTTAAATAATGCACAGTCATTATCAAAAATTCAAAAATTTCACAGGGAATCAAAGTAGGTTACCACTCATCAGAGACAATTAAGTGTATAATCTTTAATCATTTTACCATTCCTCTACCAGGGAAGGCCTCAGAACAAATTATGTCTGTTTTAAAAAATATGGCAATACTGAAAATGTCACTGCTGCATGTTGTTTGAATTGAAAAATGTGCTTTAGCGTTCAAAGGCCACCTAGCTCTGCCTTACCTATTGTTTTCAAAGGCAGTTTCTTCACACCTAGGGATTCATCTGGTCCTGGGTGCTGGATTTGGCCAGCAGGCACAACAAAAGATGAAGTCCTATATTTCCTACTGTACTAAATGGTCCTTCAAAAATACAGAACAATTTTTCTGTCAGCCTTTTCCCAAATGAATGGCAAATATCTACCTTGAATAAAAATATGTTTTTAAAAAATGACAAAACACTTTGGTGGGCACAGAGAGTCATACTTTAACAAAGAATCAGCGTGAGTGCTTTTTAGTTTTGTTTTGCTTTGTTTTGAAAATGGAGCCATTTACTCTAGGTGCCTGTGGGCTGCTCAGTTGTATCTGACTGCGACCCTAAGGGTGGTTGCCTGCCAGGTTCCTCTGTCCATGGGATTTCCCAAGTGGGGTAGCTATTTCCTCCTCCAAGGGATCTTTCTGACCCAAGGGTTGACCACCCCCAATCCTGAATTGCAGGCAGATTCTTCAAACTGTGTCACCTGGGAAGCCCCTCTAGGTACTAATGAAGATTTTAAAGTCTATTTTAAAAATTCTCAATTTAACTTATTCTGTGATTACATACAGCAGGCCCTGTTATTTACCTTTTATATGTGCTTAGCCTCTCGGTCATGCCTGACTCTTTTGTGACCCTTGGGACTGTAGCCTACCAGGCTCCTCTGCCCATGGGATTTTTCAGGCAAGAATACTGGAGTGGGTAGCTATTTCCTTCTCCAAGGGAATCTTCCAGACCCAGGGATCAAACCTGAGTCTCCTGTGTCTCCTGCATTCCAGGTGATCCTTTACCCTCTGAGCCATGGGGGAAGCACCTTACTTTCATAGTGAAAAAAGTGAAAGTGTTAGTTCCTCAGTCTTGTCCGAGTCTTTGTGACCCCTTGGACTGTAGGCCACCAGTCTCCTCTGTCCATAGGATTCTCCAGGCAAGAATGCTGGAGTGGGTAGCCATTACCTTTTATCAGCTGTTGGGAAATCCTCTCTTCAAATTTCAGGTGAAACAAGCAGCTGTGGGGAGGATGGCTAATGCCATCCACTTTCAAGAGCACCCTCTGCTGGCAGTTGCCTTGAATTTTAAAAATATTCTTCTGTAGGCTCCAGGATTTCATTTGTTGATCAAATAAGTCTTTAATGCATTAGTAGAGAGAAAATATCTGTGCAGCGGGTGGGGGAGTGGTGGAGTCAAAACAAACAGATTTTTGTCTTAAGAATAAAAACAAGCAAATATATATAATAGCACAAGGCATAATTTTACATGTCATAGAAAAGAATACTATGTTTTCATGGTGATGGCATAAAAACACCTGTTCAGTAGAGATTTATTGAGTGATTATTCTATGAGGGGCACTGTGTCAGGAGCTGGAGTCACAAAGGTGTTGCTGATATGACCCCACATGCAAGGACCCCACCGTCTTGTGAGGGAGTCAGACCCACTAACAGACAATCACCTGCCGTGTGTTGAGTACAGTGTGAAGCCAGAGAAGGGACACCTAAACGTCCCAAGGAGAGAGGCATTAGGAAAGGCTTCCTGAAGTCGGTTGGCAAAGGAAGACAAGGATGGGAAAGGGCATCCAAGTGGAGGGAAGAGTATTAGGTAAGAGAAACGTGGTCAATGTGCAGAACCACAGGTCAGCGTCCATGGGCTGCAGCCTAGCACCATACACAGGTCTTGCCAAGAGATGATGCTGTAGGACAGCATTTCGCAGTCTTTTGGTGTCAGGAACTTATATTCATAAGAATTACTGAAGACCCCAAATAGCTATTCATGTGAATTTTACTGATGTTTACTGTATTAGAAATGAAAACTGAGAAATTTTAAACATATTGGGTTAGCTAAGAAGTTCATTTGGGTTTTTCCATAATAAGCAAATTTTTTGGCTAACTCAATAGTTATTAATGTAGTTAATTATTGCACGTTACCTTAAGCTATATTCTATGGGGAAAAAAAGATCACTAAATTTTCCAAACACAAATGAGTGATAAGTGTGGCACTCTTCTATGTGTTTGCAAACCTCTTTAATGTCTGGCTTAACAGGAGCTATCTGGATTTTCACATTTGCCTCTACAGTCCATCATTAAATCACCACATGTCAAGTAGCAGCTGGAAAACTACTCTTATGAAAGAAAAACAGTAACAAATAGCTAGTCTGGGTAGACAGTCTATCTGACAAGATGGAGCTCTAAATCTGAAACATCAGTGGTCAAAGCCAGTAGTGAGAAAATCTGGAAGGAACATTTCAAACAAGACACAAAATGTCTCCAGCCTTTTTAGTGACAGAAAATGCTGGTGCTGAGTAACAGGGCTGAGCAATACATGTATGCCTACTGTAGATCATATTTACATTTCCAGTCTCTGAAATATGGGGAAAGTGATGCTGATATCAGTATCTTCTAGGTGTTTAAATAGGGCATCCATTGGAAAATATGAGATGCTTTTTGTATTATTCTATGAGGGGGCACTGTGTCAGGAGCTGGAGTCACAAAGGTGTTGCTGATATGACCCCACATGCAAGGACCCCACCGTCTTGTGAGGGAGTCAGACCCACTAACAGACAATCACCTGCCGTGTGTTGAGTACAGTGTGAAGCCAGAGAAGGGACACCTAAACGTCCCAAGGAGAGAGGCATTAGGAAAGGCTTCCTGAAGTCGGTTGGCAAAGGAAGACAAGGATGGGAAAGGGCATCCAAGTGGAGGGAAGAGTATTAGGTAAGAGAAACGTGGTCAATGTGCAGAACCACAGGTCAGCGTCCATGGGCTGCAGCCTAGCACCATACACAGGTCTTGCCAAGAGATGATGCTGTAGGACAGCATTTCGCAGTCTTTTGGTGTCAGGAACTTATATTCATAAGAATTACTGAAGACCCCAAATAGCTATTCATGTGAATTTTACTGATGTTTACTGTATTAGAAATGAAAACTGAGAAATTTTAAACATATTGGGTTAGCTAAGAAGTTCATTTGGGTTTTTCCATAATAAGCAAATTTTTTGGCTAACTCAATAGTTATTAATGTAGTTAATTATTGCACGTTACCTTAAGCTATATTCTATGGGGAAAAAAAGATCACTAAATTTTCCAAACACAAATGAGTGATAAGTGTGGCACTCTTCTATGTGTTTGCAAACCTCTTTAATGTCTGGCTTAACAGGAGCTATCTGGATTTTCACATTTGCCTCTACAGTCCATCATTAAATCACCACATGTCAAGTAGCAGCTGGAAAACTACTCTTATGAAAGAAAAACAGTAACAAATAGCTAGTCTGGGTAGACAGTCTATCTGACAAGATGGAGCTCTAAATCTGAAACATCAGTGGTCAAAGCCAGTAGTGAGAAAATCTGGAAGGAACATTTCAAACAAGACACAAAATGTCTCCAGCCTTTTTAGTGACAGAAAATGCTGGTGCTGAGTAACAGGGCTGAGCAATACATGTATGCCTACTGTAGATCATATTTACATTTCCAGTCTCTGAAATATGGGGAAAGTGATGCTGATATCAGTATCTTCTAGGTGTTTAAATAGGGCATCCATTGGAAAATATGAGATGCTGTATTTTTTTAATGGGGGATTAAAAAAAGAATGATCACAAGAAAGAAGGCAATATTAAAACATATACAGTGCATTTTAAATACCCCAAAGGAGAACTGTTGGAACCATCAGTAGATCCCTCCAACAAAATACAGTCACCACCAAAGGTTTTGTTGGAGAAGATGAAAATAATTCTAATTGAATAGGAAAATCAAATTTACACACACATATGTAAACATTTAGAACCAAATCAATTTACTTTGAACATTTTGTACATCCCTGTGATACTGAAGTAAACTGAGAATAATAAACTCAAGCATGAAGTTATTAGCTTTGCTTACAATGGCAGAGTCAGTGTGAGAACTTGTCTTCAGTGTTAATACTCCTCTGGCTGAACGAGTTCAAATCCAAATTCATCTGAACTGTCATCATCCCTTCCTAATATGTGTATTGAAAGTCCCCAGATTATCTCAGGGTCTGTCTAGTTTTTCTGAAAATTCTAGCCAGTTCAAGGCAGATTTCCAATATAAACAGCACACTGTATCCAGACATGAAATGAATGTCATCAAGGAGGCCACTGAGCACCTCTCAGTAATTGAGAGACAGCTGGAGAACTCCCCCAGGTGACGGTTTGGGCAGCCTTGTGGTTAGGGATCTGGGGATATGGCGAGAAAGGGGGAAGGGAACCAGAAAATAAATGAGGGGAAGTGAAAGAGGCACATTCCCAGACAGATAAAGTTTATTTACAAACATGAATCAAAACAGATTTATACTTTCCTACCTCCACAGTGGATTTTCTTAAAATAGATGGGCTACCTGTCTGCGCAGCCTAGTATCTAGTTTTGACAAGATGGAGCTCTAAATCTGAAACATCAGTGGTCAAAGCCAGTAGTGAGAAAATCTGGAAGGAACATTTCAAACAAGACACAAAATGTCTCCAGCCTTTTTAGTGACAGAAAATGCTGGTGCTGAGTAACAGGGCTGAGCAATACATGTATGCCTACTGTAGATCATATTTACATTTCCAGTCTCTGAAATATGGGGAAAGTGATGCTGATATCAGTATCTTCTAGGTGTTTAAATAGGGCATCCATTGGAAAATATGAGATGCTGTATTTTTTTAATGGGGGATTAAAAAAAGAATGATCACAAGAAAGAAGGCAATATTAAAACATATACAGTGCATTTTAAATACCCCAAAGGAGAACTGTTGGAACCATCAGTAGATCCCTCCAACAAAATACAGTCACCACCAAAGGTTTTGTTGGAGAAGATGAAAATAATTCTAATTGAATAGGAAAATCAAATTTACACACACATATGTAAACATTTAGAACCAAATCAATTTACTTTGAACATTTTGTACATCCCTGTGATACTGAAGTAAACTGAGAATAATAAACTCAAGCATGAAGTTATTAGCTTTGCTTACAATGGCAGAGTCAGTGTGAGAACTTGTCTTCAGTGTTAATACTCCTCTGGCTGAACGAGTTCAAATCCAAATTCATCTGAACTGTCATCATCCCTTCCTAATATGTGTATTGAAAGTCCCCAGATTATCTCAGGGTCTGTCTAGTTTTTCTGAAAATTCTAGCCAGTTCAAGGCAGATTTCCAATATAAACAGCACACTGTATCCAGACATGAAATGAATGTCATCAAGGAGGCCACTGAGCACCTCTCAGTAATTGAGAGACAGCTGGAGAACTCCCCCAGGTGACGGTTTGGGCAGCCTTGTGGTTAGGGATCTGGGGATATGGCGAGAAAGGGGGAAGGGAACCAGAAAATAAATGAGGGGAAGTGAAAGAGGCACATTCCCAGACAGATAAAGTTTATTTACAAACATGAATCAAAACAGATTTATACTTTCCTACCTCCACAGTGGATTTTCATCTTACAAAATAGATGGGCTACCAAAATCCTTCATAAAATCTGCCTCCCCCTTTGTAGTGAGAAATAAGTAAAAAGTCAAAAGTTAAAAGATCATGCATAAAATATTATATCCACAAAGATAATTATACAATAGTTTTAACTTCTTCACAAATCAATGATAAAACAGGAACTAATTTACACTTCACTATGTTTTGTAGCAATTCAAGATGTTTTCGTCATATATTTATGTTCACACTTCACAAACAACAATATTATAAAGAAAAACTATCCCTTTTTTCTTAAAATAGGAAAACAAATCCAAAATACTTAAAAAATCGATTTGTAGAGCATAAACATTTTTTATAAGAACATAAATTAAAAGAAAATAAACTCATTCCAAACCAAAGTATCTTCAACATAAACTGTGTATATTTCCCAAAGGAGTCCTTAACACTCAGATTTTGGTTGATTTAGCCTGTCTTGTGCTCTTCCCTGGTAGTCAGTGGTAAAGAATCCACCTGTCACAGGAGACACAGGTTCAATCTCTGGGTCAGAAAGAACCCCTGGAGAAGGAAATGGCGGAAACCACTCCAGTATTCTTGCCTGGGAAATCCCATGGACACAAAAGCCTGGCAGGCTACATACAGTCCATGGGATCACAAAAATAGCTGGACACAACTTAGCGACTAAACAACAATAAACCCCTCTTGTATGGAGTGATTTTTGTGTATTGTGAGTCCCAAGTTAAAAATCCCTTAGCGGGGACAACCCCAGATTATCTCAGGGTCTGTCTAGTTTTTCTGAAAATTCTAGCCAGTTCAAGGCAGATTTCCAATATAAACAGCACACTGTATCCAGACATGAAATGAATGTCATCAAGGAGGCCACTGAGCACCTCTCAGTAATTGAGAGACAGCTGGAGAACTCCCCCAGGTGACGGTTTGGGCAGCCTTGTGGTTAGGGATCTGGGGATATGGCGAGAAAGGGGGAAGGGAACCAGAAAATAAATGAGGGGAAGTGAAAGAGGCACATTCCCAGACAGATAAAGTTTATTTACAAACATGAATCAAAACAGATTTATACTTTCCTACCTCCACAGTGGATTTTCATCTTACAAAATAGATGGGCTACCAAAATCCTTCATAAAATCTGCCTCCCCCTTTGTAGTGAGAAATAAGTAAAAAGTCAAAAGTTAAAAGATCATGCATAAAATATTATATCCACAAAGATAATTATACAATAGTTTTAACTTCTTCACAAATCAATGATAAAACAGGAACTAATTTACACTTCACTATGTTTTGTAGCAATTCAAGATGTTTTCGTCATATATTTATGTTCACACTTCACAAACAACAATATTATAAAGAAAAACTATCCCTTTTTTCTTAAAATAGGAAAACAAATCCAAAATACTTAAAAAATCGATTTGTAGAGCATAAACATTTTTTATAAGAACATAAATTAAAAGAAAATAAACTCATTCCAAACCAAAGTATCTTCAACATAAACTGTGTATATTTCCCAAAGGAGTCCTTAACACTCAGATTTTGGTTGATTTAGCCTGTCTTGTGCTCTTCCCTGGTAGTCAGTGGTAAAGAATCCACCTGTCACAGGAGACACAGGTTCAATCTCTGGGTCAGAAAGAACCCCTGGAGAAGGAAATGGCGGAAACCACTCCAGTATTCTTGCCTGGGAAATCCCATGGACACAAAAGCCTGGCAGGCTACATACAGTCCATGGGATCACAAAAATAGCTGGACACAACTTAGCGACTAAACAACAATAAACCCCTCTTGTATGGAGTGATTTTTGTGTATTGTGAGTCCCAATTACTGTTTCAAGGAAAATGTCAAGGAAGACCTTCGAGCAAGCTCTGAGGTGGGATAAGTGCAATCGTTATCACATGGGTAAAAGAAAGCTTTATTTTTGAGTGTGCCACACAACTTGCAGGATCTTAGTTCCCCAGTCAGAGATTAAACCCAGTCAAGGCAGTGAAAGTGCTAACCACTGACCTCCAGGGAACCCCAATAAAAGCTTTAATGAAACTTGAGGTGCTTCATCAGACATAGTACTAGACCCCCTTTTACTTTCACTCCCTCTTTTCATCTGTGGAGCCCTTTGGAGATCTAGAATCAATTATTGTCTATAGTTACTGCAAGATTTGGTTCACAATTCTGGGGGGCAGGGGTTGCAGAAATGCCATTTTAAGAAATTTTATATATGCATTATATATTCTTTGCTTCCACAGAGATGGACAACCTCAAAATAAGGCCCGTCAAATGGTGTCAAAAAGGACAGCATTAAATGAGGAGGATAGCTATCATAGAATAAGAACTAAAATCCCAGTTTTTTAGAAAAAAATTATTCATGCACATGTTTGTGTGTATGGAATGATGATGTACAAATAAGCCAGTACAATTTGCCAGTCTGACAAAATGTTGGAATGTATAGTTGGAAGACACCTCATAAATTAAGTAATTCAATTCTCTGATTTTAGCGGACAGGGGGAAAAGGCCCAGGGGATGGTAAATGACTTGTCTGAGTCCATTAACAGGTTAATTTGTATGATTATTTTTATACACACAAAGGCACATATGCATATATACTCACTGTTGTACTTACTTCTGTATTGTACATAAAATGCTCCTGACAAATAAATGAAAAATAAATATACAGCTTTCCATTTGTTATTTCATCTTCATAAGTACGAAATATCTATTTTCAAATGAATAAAAAGGGTTCTACTTTCTTTCTAGTGGTGAATTTACTGTATCATGGCTCGGCTGTACGGCTGCTCTCTCCAGTGCCTGAAAGAAGCACAGATTGGAACAGTAGGAAGAGTGGTAGGAAGGAGGGCGAAGATACTTCAGTCGAATCAGAATTGACGCTTCTTTCTGTACCAAAGATGTCCCACTGGCAGTGAAAGCTTCACGTGAAATGAAGCCTAGTCTACTGTAACTTCACACCTTGCCGGAAGGTGAAAATGAAGGGCATCACCCAGAAGAGTACGAAGTCACTTCTCTAACCACAGAGAGCAGAAATAACCAGTGTGTCTTGTCTAAGTTACTAAACTTTACAAAAACTGAGATGACTTTATAGGTATAATCACCGTTTCTAATTATTTTAATTTATATATGCATATAAACATCAAAATACTTAGACTTTATATTCAGTATATAGTAATATCAATAGTTATTTTACCTCTTTCCATAAAATTATATGTGGATACAATTCTAAAGTTGCTTTTTTAAACTTTAAGGTAGCTTTTTAAAAAACATCATTATTTTTAATATTCATTACTGACTTTATCCTTAAAAATCTTATCTATCTATGTACATTAACATTAAATAACTTAAAAAAATAAATGATACATTATATATACCAAAATAGCCCCGTTTTAAAGCCACATTAAGTGAAAAAGTTGAGTTTTCAAGAATAAACTAGACCCTCTAAAGGTATTTTTCATAATTTTAATATTAAATGTATCTCCTTTTCTGACTATGCCAACTATATACAGATTACTCTTGGTAATTTATGTCAGATGTAGCCATTGTGAAAGCAACAGGTTGGTTTGTTTGGCTATTTTTACTTGTTCTGTAAAGGAAATTTTATTCTAAATCTAAATAAATTTGCTCCCCCAAGAGATCTCCCCAGGGAGATGGCATAACCAAAAATTTGCAGATATCCAGTGCATGCAACCTCATATTTTCTAATAATAGTGGTAGAAAATAACTTTCAAGTATTATCATAATCCAACTGGACTTATAGATAGCTATCATATAAATTAACACTCTAGAGGAAGAAAATCATTTGAGAAACCTGTCCTTTCTAGAACAGCTTTGCCAAAATTCCCATAGGAAACAATGCCACCCATCCATAAAGAACTGAGTGCATTTGGTACCCAGCCAGCACTGACCTTGAAGTACATACATTTAACACTGCTCTGAACTCAAAGTAAACTCCAGCAAGTTGAAGAAGAGCCCACATTTTCTTTGCTCACTAAAGGTCATCTGCAGTGTGTAGAATGTCTTCTAGAAATAACCTGGCGGAGGCAAGACCCAAGCCTAATTCCAGCTCCTAGCCCTGTTGTCTATAGCTGTGGGCCTTAGTGGTAATTTGGTTAAAACATGAATAGAGAGACTGGCCCACTTAGAGAACCAGATTCCAGTGTTTGTTCACTTAGCTTACTCAAAAGCATTTTTAAAATTAACATGAAGTCTGCAGGAAACAGACATTCCATAACTTATAAGTGACGCGGGGAAATTAGTCGACTAAAGAGTGAATGTCTTTCCAAAGGCGGTGCAGGAGGTCAAGAGGGCCTCGAGCCATTTAGAAATCTCACTCTCTCAGAGGTTTTGATCCAGCCATTTGATGTAGCTATTCCTAGTCCGAATTCCCACTGAGAAGTTGGTTGGCCAGCTGGTGAAAACTGCACCCGTGAGTAAGTGATCCAGTGTCACCTTAAATAACTTAAAAATAAATGATACATTATATATACCAAAATAGCCCCGTTTTAAAGCCACATTAAGTGAAAAAGTTGAGTTTTCAAGAATAAACTAGACCCTCTAAAGGTATTTTTCATAATTTTAATATTAAATGTATCTCCTTTTCTGACTATGCCAACTATATACAGATTACTCTTGGTAATTTATGTCAGATGTAGCCATTGTGAAAGCAACAGGTTGGTTTGTTTGGCTATTTTTACTTGTTCTGTAAAGGAAATTTTATTCTAAATCTAAATAAATTTGCTCCCAGAAGATCTCCCCAGGGAGATGGCATAACCAAAAATTTGCAGATATCCAGTGCATGCAACCTCATATTTTCTAATAATAGTGGTAGAAAATAACTTTCAAGTATTATCATAATCCAACTGGACTTATAGATAGCTATCATATAAATTAACACTCTAGAGGAAGAAAATCATTTGAGAAACCTGTCCTTTCTAGAACAGCTTTGCCAAAATTCCCATAGGAAACAATGCCACCCATCCATAAAGAACTGAGTGCATTTGGTACCCAGCCAGCACTGACCTTGAAGTACATACATTTAACACTGCTCTGAACTCAAAGTAAACTCCAGCAAGTTGAAGAAGAGCCCACATTTTCTTTGCTCACTAAAGGTCATCTGCAGTGTGTAGAATGTCTTCTAGAAATAACCTGGCGGAGGCAAGACCCAAGCCTAATTCCAGCTCCTAGCCCTGTTGTCTATAGCTGTGGGCCTTAGTGGTAATTTGGTTAAAACATGAATAGAGAGACTGGCCCACTTAGAGAACCAGATTCCAGTGTTTGTTCACTTAGATTACTCAAAAAGCATTTTTTAAAATTAACATGAAGTCTGCAGGAAACAGACATTCCATAACTTATAAGTGACGCGGGGAAATTAGTCGACTAAAGAGTGAATGTCTTTCCAAAGGCGGTGCAGGAGGTCAAGAGGGCCTCGAGCCATTTAGAAATCTCACTCTCTCAGAGGTTTTGATCCAGCCATTTGATGTAGCTATTCCTAGTCCGAATTCCCACTGAGAAGTTGGTTGGCCAGCTGGTGAAAATCATGCACCCGTGGAAGCCATCCTCAAAGTGATCCAGTGTCACCTCCACACCTGCATGCTCCAAACGCTTTGCATACATGATCCCATCATCTCTTAGGACGTCGTGCTCACAGGTCAGAATATAGGTCTTTGGGAGGTGTTGTAGGACTTCCTGGTCTGCAATGAGTGGGGCCGAGCGGGCGTCCAGCAACTGAGGGATCTCTTGAATGATCCTGGAGTTGCCAGTGGTCTGTATAACGGGCTTGTAGTTCTTTGTGATGGAAGCGGGCAAGAGGGATGTCCAGTTTAGACGGGCCCTGAGAGCAGAAGCCTCATCCACATCCAGGGAAGTGTGATTGTTAACTATCATTGCCTGGACAAAGTCATAGTTGCCATTGAAGTAGTCCACCCAGTACTTCACCATGACGTAACGGGGTAGGATGGGGGTATTCATATTTTGCTGATAAGAGGGTGTGTTAAAATCTAAAGCTTGAAGAACTGGATAGATTAAAGCTTGCACTTTGAGCTTGTTTTTGAGGCTGGCATCTTGATTAAACTGAAGAAGAAAAAGCAAACACATTATTTCATTTTGAATGGCACCACCACTACTACCATCCTTCAAGCTGTTGGATATTTACTCAGAAAGGTATGTTGTTTTCTACTCATAGTTTTGAGTGAACACTTCAAAAGTACATGATCTCTTAGGTCTTTAAATCCTCATCAACACTATTTATTTCTATACTTTGGCATTAATATTCATCATGCTGGGTATTGTTGACAGATGATGTGTGGATATTATTTAGTTTTGTATTCCCAAGAAAGGCCCCAAAAGGCAGTGCCTTACTAGGGAGAAAAAACTAGTCTGTCTCTTCCAGAGCAGATGGGTATGAAAAGCTAAATGGACAGATGATGGGACTCTACAGCGTTTTAATAGGACCTCAGGGTCTCTACTCACGGTTGGTGAGAGGGAAGGAATTTTAAATCATGCTGGCAGTGCACCTCCCATTCTGCTTCACGAGCATGTGTTACAAGTGCAGCTGAGATGGGAATGGGAATGAACCCCCACTGCAGCAGAACTCTGAAATGCAAATTATTGCCTCATTTTCGAATTCTAGTGTCTAAAATGATTTTTTTTTTCACATAACATCTAAAAAACAGCTTAACTAGGTCACGGTGTTTCTTAGGCAACTAAACAATCTTCAAGATAACTTTAGCCCAACAATTTTGTTTCACACCAGACTTTAGAATCGCCTCCCCAGGGAAGACATAAAAGCTCTGTAAAAGCAGGAGGAAATGATCAGTTAATAGTACTATTAACGTATGCCAAGAATTGTATATATATCATCTCATTAAGTCCTGGCAAAATCCTGCTTTCAGATGGCACAATCCTCATTTTTCCTGGAACTCTGAGAGGTTAGAGGACTTGCCCCAAACCCCACAGCTCTCCAAGAGGGAGCCTGGATTCCACTGAGTTATGTCTGGTTTTAGAGCCCATGATTTCCTCCCCAGTGCACCCAGACTTTATTCTTACCACATTGGACATGTGGATGAGAAACCCACCAACACCAAGAAAAGAACTAATTGTTTAATTTACAGCTTTTAAAAGAGAAGAAATCAAGACACACCACAGATTAAAAGGCAGATGCTATTTAAGAATGGCAAAAGAAATTTGGAGGTAAGAAGACAGAGATACTATTCTTAAATTATTTAACCCATGAGAGGAAAAAAGAATGTCCTAATCTTTGAGTTTACACAGTCACCCAAAATTTGGGATGCCATGAGAGCTAAGCAAAATTTAACCAGGGAAAACTCAAATTAACATGTATCTTTTTTTTTCATTTTATATATATAAAAAAAAAAAAAAAATTGAAAAATTTCTAATTTGGCTCCAAGTGTAAGGAGACAATCTTAGCAACTGGAACATAAGCAAAAATAGCCTGTTTTTCAAGTTCAGCATGCAAAAGGAGCAGGATATAATTTCCATGCACATCCCTAAGTGGCACAGGTAGGACACTAAAATGTTAGCCCTCCTCTTCCATTCATTGTAATCAGGACCTTTCCAAGGACTCGGAGATGAAACTGCTTTCAATGACCCCTCTTCCTACTTCGAAAAGATTTCTGAGCTCTTTCCAAGTACAGTCATCTGAATAGCTTGGCCCCCAAGAGACCAGCCCACCCAGCTAGACCTTTGCCGTGCCTCGTGGACATATGCTGGTCTGGAGAACAGTGACGTGCACCCTGCTTCCCCCAGCACCTCAGGGATCTCTGTTACCTGTTGGCCCAGGGCAGCTGCCAAATTCCCACCAGCACTGTCCCCAGATATGCCGATTCTGCCTGGGTCGACTGAATACTTGTGTAAGACTTCTGGCTGCAGGAAGTACTTCGTGGCACGAACGACATCGTGAATTTGCTCAGGAAAATGAACCTTTGGAACTAGTCTGTATCTGTGAAGAAAAAAGTTGTACTCATTTAAGGATTTCACCACGTCTTCACAGACCTTTTAAACTTTAAGTGGAAACTGATTCTTTTGAAGCCAGAAACAAACAGGTAAGGAATTGTAATAAAAATAAACCATTTTCATGCAATTCATATGTTTAGTTTAAAAAAGTAATGATTTTGTCATATATGTATGGCTGAATCCCTTCACTGGTCCCCTGACACTATCACAACATTGTTAACTGGCTATACTCCAATACAAAATAAAACATTTACCAAAAATATAATGATTTTGTAATAGTAATTTTTACTATCAGTCACCAAACCAACCAAACAAAAACCTACAACCACCACCAAGGATAAAAACAAACCTTTGAAGTAAAAGGCAAACGTTGATTATTAAAATAAACAGAACCACAATAGATTCTGGAATACTATTTCTGGAAGTCAGTGTTCCGCTCGCAACACTTCTGGGTCAGGGCTCGGCAGCACTAACCACTGCACTGGTCTCATGTTTAATGAGTCCATATGGTATTCTTCACGACTCACTTGATAAATAAAACAAAAACTGTACTCCACTAAAGAGGTCATAACCACCTGACATTAAGCCCAAACAATGTATTTTCTCCCTGGAAGGTTGGAACTAAAATGTCGGCTATCAACCAGTAAAAGGTAAATCAGGCTTCCAGAGGACCCATGGCAGACCCTCTGGGACACTTCTGGGGCTTCTTCTATCATCCTACTTTGCAAGATTAGGGTCTCTTTGGGATCCTACTCCATACACGTAGTAAGATTCATGTTGCTAAGAGCCCTGAGAACCCTGGGTTTTCTCAGATGATGCACCTATAATGTCATCTTAAGAATCTACTGGTAGTCTCAGCTTGCAGTGCCCTATGAGCTCCACCCACCTTCGTTGTGTATTATTTCTCACCCATCCTTTAAGTTTTACATGAGAGTTTGCCTCCTCCAGGAAGCCTTCCTTGACTCTAACTCCACCTGCTTCTGAGGCTGAGCTGGCCACCATCCCTGGATACTTCTATGTGCTGCGGTATACTGCTGTTCACATTGCCTCATATGAACATGACTTCTTTCTGTATTTCCTCTTAAGAGTGTGTTCTCTGATATCAGAGACTGTGTATTTCCAGTGTACATCTAACAGTGCAACAAGCAATAATCATCCATCTAGCAAACCTTTTTTGAGTAATAACATACCTCCATTTTGCAAAGGAAGAAACTGAGGCATAGACAAGCTACTTGATTTGTAAAATAAATCAAATACAAATCAAAATAAGGTAGGACAGAAACCAATTACTTATATGAAAATCTAATAATAGTCAGCTAATACTCAAATCTTTTGATTTCCAACTTGTACTTAGCATACTTATTCTCAGAAGCTAGGCTTTTTTTTTTTTTTTCTCCATACTACTCTACCTAAGCCATTCATTTCCCCCATCTAAATTCCAGATAGATAGTTAATTGGTATCTTGACATTCTGGGAATTCCCTGGTAGTCCACTGGTTAGGATGCCATGCTTCTATTTCAGGGGCACAGGTTTAATCCTTGGTCAGAAAACTAAGATCCCAAAAGCTGCACTGCAAAAGCTGCAGCCACTCCCCCCCTCCTCCCACACACACCTTGACATTCTGTGCAGACACAATCAAATCGATGAGTATTTGTGAAATATTTTGATAAACAGTGAATATAGATCTGGTTTTTCAGGAACTACTACATTTTAAAACATAAAATGCAGTAAGAAATTCCCTTAGTGGTTGTCCTGTAACAGAAGTTTTCCAATTTCTTTTTTACTTTTCTATCTGTGATGATCAAGTAATCATTTAAGGTACTTTCCTCCAGTTAATTTTCACATACCTTAGGGAAGCTGCTGACCTTTGTTTCATTTCTCAGTAATGGGTGAAAGGAGTAGGAGTGCACCACTTTGTCCAATAGGTGGCGTCATCTCATATGATTCCATGTGTCCTCAGTTCTGGGATAAGGCTTCAATTTTTTAATTTCAATATTACCAACCTGAATTCTTAATTCTTTCAATGAAATAAAACAAGTGCACTTCGTGACTCAAGGTGTGAAAATAAAGGCAGTTTTGTCTCAGAAAGATTCCAGATAGCATGAGAGACTGTCTTCCTAGTGGCCCAGGAGATCAGAACATATTTTGCTAGATTCTAAGCACATGCGTGCTTAATCACTTTAGTCCTGTCCAAATCTTTGTAACCCTATGGGCTGTAGCCTGCCAGGCACTTCTGTCCATGGGACTCTCCAGGCAAGAACACTGGAGTAGGTTGCCATGCCCTCCTCTCTGAACATATACGTGAATCAAATTTTCAGATGTTGTTCCACAAAAGGTATTAATGATTTTGAACCAAGAGGAACTGATAATCTTAAAAACATTCTTATGGGTTGATTAATGGTGCTAAGTTGCTTCAGTTGTGTCTGAGCCTGACAGGCTCCTGTGTCCATGGAATTCTCCAAGCAAGAATAGTGGAGTGGGTTGCTATTTCCTCCTCCAGAGTTGATTAATAACTGGCTCAGATAACATAGTAAACAACCTAGTCCTCTTGGTTCCCTTTAAGATCTGTCTCCTAAGCGCTCCTCCGCTTATCTTTGTTCATTCTGGAAACATTCTCTGGTTTTAGTTAATAAGAAATGATACTATTTTCACAGACTGAAAAATGCAGTGAAACTAGATATTTCTGAGGTCACCTAGTGTAAGCTGAGCCTTCAAAGTAGCTCAGAATTGACCTGAGAAGTATCCCAATACTTCTGTAGTAGCATTACAAACACAGAAAACCGAGAGCCAGGAGGAAATTTTGAGTGGTATAGTGAAAGAAAGCACACATAGATACATGTATCTGCTGCTTTTGTTCAAGGCTGTGTCCCTGCAAAGTACTCAAAGAGGATTCTGCCTTTTTTTTCTCCCAGCTGTGCTGAATTAAAGCACCTGATGAACTGGTGGCAAAGACAGCCTCAATTTGCCCACCTCAGTGCAGGATAGACGACTCTGCGGTGTCAGCTTCTGCCTACCTCTTACACGTGCCTCCTACCAGAAGAACAAAATATGGTGTAAACTCAGGAATGAGGTTTACTCAAATTAATAAATATACACACTATAAAAGTCACCTTTTTCCTGCTAGGTGAGGCACCTCATCAAGTACTCTGCAGAGGTTTCACACAAACTTCAGAGCAAACCTGTGGATTTAAGGGTGAGAACAGGCAGCTCAAGGGGGATACATAACTAGTCTACTACAGCTCGTAAGTGGCAAAGCTGTGATCTGAATTCACAGCCTTTACCCTTTTAAAATATTCTTATTCTTCCAAACCCACAGTCTTTAAATGTACAGGTGTGTTCTTAGTACCTCACCAAAGCAGAAAATTCTCAAAACTGTAGATGTTTCGCACCCCAGAACTTCTCTCATGATTTCAGTGGTTTCTCAACATTCTCAAATCACCTGGGACAGTATCTGGCACATAGTATATCTTCATGGTACATCTTTACATAAATTTAGTAACTTAATAATGATATTTTTATTCATCCCAAACAAAAATTTAAAGATCTAGTTTATACCTTTTATATATAATATTTGTCATCTAGCCATACTATTATGGTAGTGAAAGTAATAAGCCATATGCATTTAAAGACATTAAGAAAAAAAAGAAATTGTTCCTTAATCACCTACTCTTCGGGCACATCTCCAAGGGCTGTCTGTAGGCCCTGCACGGCTCAGAGCTTCTCAACTCAGTATGCACCTTAGGATCATCTTGGGATCATCTTCCACTGAGGTTTGTCCCATTCATTTGACCTGAGGTAGGGCCCAGCATATTTATATTTGAAGAAAATGTCCCCCAAGTGCAGCCAGGGTTCAGAAAGATCACTGCATCCAGCCTATCATCACTCTCCTCTGAACACAGCTCCCTGTTCCTGTTCCCAATGCACTGGCCCCTCTCTCCATCCCCTGGGCTCTCCCCCCAGCAATTCCTCATCAGATGTAACCATTCTTTAAGTCTCATCTCAAATGCAGCTTCCTCCATGAAACCTTCTAAGAGCCCAGCCAAACACAGTTTTCCTTTCTTGGAGCCCTCAACGTCTCTTTTACAATTAGTCACTGCAGATATGTCAACTATGTCTAGGAGTAGACAGAAAGTAGTAATTATGTACTAAAGTGGTCAAGGTATACCCACCTGAAATAAGCAGTGCCATTCCCACAATCTATTAATTCACTGCCCCCTTTATTAGTGAGCAGGGAGGCGGGGGCAATGCTCAAAAAGACTGGCAAACTCCTCCTTAAGACAAGGGCAGATACATGAGTCCAGAATTGAGGGGAATGACTATGGAAGTGGAAGCCGTGAGTGACACTAGTGTTCTGAGAGTGTTATAGACACGTGCTCCCCCAGAATAACCTGGCCTGGAAACCCTGGGACCGTCTTCTGCAGTAGGCAAGGACACCAAGTTCTGGTCATGCAGTGCCAGCTGGGTGAAAGGTACACATGATATTCTGGAACGAAATTCTACTCCTACTTGATTCAAGAGTGAGTCAGAATCACACTCCTTTTTTTGCCTCCTTCCCTTTTTTCATTTTCCCTTTGCACTGTCCCTCAAGAAGAGCTCAGTAGACTCATCTTGAGAACATAAAAATGTTAATATTCTTCTCAGTCTTAAAGAACCCATATGTTCAGCAGGGGTTATCTAAAAGAAACCAACCATTACACTCTTACTGTGCTGTTTGAGGGAGACAACTCCAGAGGAAGAATCTGTTTATTCTTCTAAGAGATAGAAGCTCCCTTTCCATTAGAAGAATATATTAAAAATTCCATAAAAGGAGAAAGATTAGGAATAGATAGTTGCTTATCTTTCCATTTGTACAGTAAGATCTTTGCATAACAGTTGAGGAAGGGTCTTTTTTTCTGTTTCTACTTTCAAAATTTCTTCCAGAGATAGCTTTGATGACCAGTGTTTCAGTAAAGGACAGCTGAACTTAACAAAAATTCGGCTGGGGCTTCCCTGGTGGTCCAGTGGGTGGGGAGTTCACCTTGCAGTGCAAGGGGCACTGGTTCGATCCCTGGCCCGGGAAGATCTCTTGTGCCGCGGAGCGGCTGGACTGGTGTGTGCAATTACGAGCCAGCGCTCTGGAATGCATGTGCGCAGAGTCGGTGCTCTGCAGCAAGAGAGGCCACTACGATGGGAGGCTCACACAGGCCAAAGAATAAACATGGATGAAAACAGATAAATAAAAAACCAATAAAAAAGGCCAAATTAAAAAAAAAAAAAACTTGGCTGACTGGCTAATAAGCCAATCTGTCAAAAGAATTGACAGATGCCAGGATATGTCACCCAAACCCTAGGAGTGACTGAGCCTAGAATTACGATCTTTTCAAATGATGGATTCTCTGATTCTGTTTACAAGGCTTCCCAAGACGTTTCTATGGACACAGTTGGGAGCTCCCCAGGCCTCCACTTTCCCATTCAGATATAAACCTCACCTTTAACCTCAAGGGAGACTACAGAGCCAAGCAGTTCCCAAGGGGGCCACTAGAGCCCAAGCTGGCTTGGTGCCAAGTCCCTCTGACTTCCTTTCTCTGTGTGATTTCAGCTCTGGGCTCAGGTGGTGGTGGAATTAGGCTTTCCTACCTCACTGCAGCTTACAGCACAGGCTTTCTATACAGCTTCAATCTCCTCTCCCCACAAGTTCTAAAAGCCCTAAACCACAAGAGAGAAACCAGTGGATTTTTTGTTGTTGCTGTTAGTAGAAAGCAGAGTCAAGAAGACATTAGCATGATACGTCTAAAAAGAAGAGATTCACTAGTTAATGACTGTTAAGTATCTAAAACAACCTTCTTTTTAAAAAAGAAGCCACACACACACACAAAAGAAGCCACAATATTATTGTCTGTAGCATTAAATGGTTTGTAACACTGGCCTTTAGGTGTGCTAATACAGTGGCCTGGACTGAGTGAAAGGAAAGTTTGGGAAAATCTTCCCTTTCTTGAAGGGAACCCTTCGGAGGAAATCAGTCTGCCCACCTCCCGGGCTGACTATGTAGGGGTGATGTGTGAGGATTTCTCCACTCAGGACTGGGAGGAAGAGCAGGAAATGGAGCAGAGGGCATGTCACAGCGAGGTAACTGTCATGTCATGTCTTTAGAAGTATCTTGTTTAAACAACTATCAACATGTATATCTCATTGTACTTCCTAGAAGCTCTGTGATTTTGTCAGCTTGCAGTCATCAAATTTTATGGATGAACAAGACAGAGACATAAAAGTCCCATTGCTTATACCTCTGTTAGCAGCAAACTAAGATACACACTTCCCCTCTTCTCGGCCTACTGAGCAATGTTCTTTACAGTTCTGTCAAGTTTTAAGTTCTCTGTGCATAGGACTACCTGATATTCAGTGGATGGGAATAAGCCAATCTGTCAAAAGAATTGACAGATGCTTGAAAATCTGAGCCTAGAATTACGATCTTTTCAAATGATGGATTCTCTGATTCTGTTTACAAGGCTTCCCAAGACGTTTCTATGGACACAGTTGGGAGCTCCCCAGGCCTCCACTTTCCCATTCAGATATAAACCTCACCTTTAACCTCAAGGGAGACTACAGAGCCAAGCAGTTCCCAAGGGGGCCACTAGAGCCCAAGCTGGCTTGGTGCCAAGTCCCTCTGACTTCCTTTCTCTGTGTGATTTCAGCTCTGGGCTCAGGTGGTGGTGGAATTAGGCTTTCCTACCTCACTGCAGCTTACAGCACAGGCTTTCTATACAGCTTCAATCTCCTCTCCCCACAAGTTCTAAAAGCCCTAAACCACAAGAGAGAAACCAGTGGATTTTTTGTTGTTGCTGTTAGTAGAAAGCAGAGTCAAGAAGACATTAGCATGATACGTCTAAAAAGAAGAGATTCACTAGTTAATGACTGTTAAGTATCTAAAACAACCTTCTTTTTAAAAAAGAAGCCACACACACACACAAAAGAAGCCACAATATTATTGTCTGTAGCATTAAATGGTTTGTAACACTGGCCTTTAGGTGTGCTAATACAGTGGCCTGGACTGAGTGAAAGGAAAGTTTGGGAAAATCTTCCCTTTCTTGAAGGGAACCCTTCGGAGGAAATCAGTCTGCCCACCTCCCGGGCTGACTATGTAGGGGTGATGTGTGAGGATTTCTCCACTCAGGACTGGGAGGAAGAGCAGGAAATGGAGCAGAGGGCATGTCACAGCGAGGTAACTGTCATGTCATGTCTTTAGAAGTATCTTGTTTAAACAACTATCAACATGTATATCTCATTGTACTTCCTAGAAGCTCTGTGATTTTGTCAGCTTGCAGTCATCAAATTTTATGGATGAACAAGACAGAGACATAAAAGTCCCATTGCTTATACCTCTGTTAGCAGCAAACTAAGATACACACTTCCCCTCTTCTCGGCCTACTGAGCAATGTTCTTTACAGTTCTGTCAAGTTTTAAGTTCTCTGTGCATAGGACTACCTGATATTCAGTGGATGGGAATAGGTCTCCATAGACACAAAATAAGCGAGTTTGAATGTAGCAAAGACGTAATTAAAAACAAAGCAAAAGGGCTTCCCCTGGTGGTCCAGTGGGTAAGGACACCGCCTTGCAGTGCCAGGGGCGCCGGTTCGAGCCCTGGCCTGGGAAGATCCCACGTGCTGCGGAGCAGCTGGACCGATGTGTCCAATTACCGAGCCGGAGCTCTGGTGCGCATGCGCCCAGAGCCGGCGCTCTGCGACAACAGACGCCACCGCGATGGGAGGCCCACAGGAGCCAAAGAACAAAGACGGATGAAAATAGAGAAATGAAAGACCAATAGAAGTAGCCCGCCCGCTCCCCTCCCTCCCCAACCAGACCCCCGCCCAAAATAAATAAATAAATAAATCTTTAAAAAACAAAAACAAAAACAAAAACAAAGCACTTGAAACCATTTTCCACAACCAAAATAGCACTGTAAATGCCCTGTAGAATTTAATAATACCCAGCATGCCTACTTTGTTATCTTGCATTTTGTCTTTCTGTAACTGAAGTATAATGGCCATATGATATTATATTAGTTTCAGGGTTCCCAATGGATATTGATTCAACATTTATATACATTATGATATGATTGCTACAGTAAGCCTAGTCTACCATTTGTCACCATATACAGTTATATTACTGACTATATTATCCATGCTATACATTAGCATCTCATCTTTCAAAAAATTAAATATTCCTTTTCCCTATTGCTTTATGGTTCTAGTATTATGTCTCATTATATAAACTAAGGTAAAAAGGTACCACATTATAGCTAAACTGCACTGCAGTTTATGAAAATAAGCTTATAAACATAAACTTCCCTCCCATGTTATGTAAATAAGGATACATCGATGTTATCTTAGGTATTATAAGATGAATGCTTTCATTTACTTTGCAAATATTTATTGTGTAATTATCTGTAAAAATAGCCTAGTGTTGTAGAAGCTACTGAACAGATGTCATGGCCTATTTTCATACCTTGAGATCTTTATCTACCCTACTTGTTGGATCTGTCCTCAGACTCGTGAACCAATAGCGGTGATGTAAACTCAGGAGTTCCAGCTCCTGCTGCTGCTTCATGTGAAGGGATTTCAGCTCCCAGCCCTTGCCTGCTAGCTTCCTCAGATTATACATAACCTTCCCCAAGGCCACTCTCACATGAAACAAGGTCATGACAGCAGTACTCACTCCTGTTGGCCTCAAGGATAAGGAGTTACATCCAGATAGCCTCCCTGCTAGAAGGAACTCCAAGAGAACCAAGGGTCCACCATCCTCCTGAAGGATTAGCCACTCATGTCGCTCATTTTCCTTAGTTATCAACAGAAGTATGAGTCCCTCCACCAACCATCTCTCATATTTCATTCCCTTACTGATCTCAGTCTCTTTCTTTCCTCCCAAGCCCTCTCATTTCCCCACTTGAGACTTGCACAACCAACTCACTCTGTCTAACGAGGTTCTGCTCATCCTTAGAAGCACAATTCAAACCCTTTGAACTAGGTGACATCTTACCTATAGATGTTTCCAATACTACTTCCCTTTCTACTTCACATCACTTATCACACATAACATTACTTGTTCAAGATGTGCTTTCTCATCTAGACTGTAAACTCTATGAGGTCAGAAATTAGGTCTGTCTTGGTCACACTGTTATGCCATCAGAATTTAACACTGTAGCTGGCATATAACAGGAATTCAATAGGTGTTGGTGGAATAAAAGAAAGAGGAAAGAGGTGAAGAGTGAGAAGAAATGTGTCCATGTCAGACCTCTGAACATGCCTTCCAAGAGAAACACCACAATCATATGATGTTGGCCATACCTCAACTAGAGCATAGGTTATGTGGCTTTGTGGCTTGGCTGGCCTTGAGGGATCCTAATCACCTTAGCTCACTATTTCTGCAAAGAAAAGTGCTGTGTTCCAAACATGTTGATAAACGAAGTTGGACCTTTCTGTGCTATGGGCTACAGCACTGACCCTCCAGACTTGTCTAATGCTTTAGAGCATCTGAGGCTCTTTTATCTCAGATGTCCAAACTGATTCTTGTAACAACTCCCTGAAACCATTAACCCAACTTAAAGTGAATTTATTTATTCATTGTTCTCTTTTTTCTTCTCTTGTGCTAAGTTACTTCACACATGTTTAAGCCATGGACTGGATACTGGGGCCCAAAGGAAAGAGAACATGATTCCTGTTTCCAGCGGCTCATCTTCTACATACACAGGAAAGGTTCTTAACCCCATCGTGCATGAGGTTAAATGAGCTGCCTGAGATCAGACACCCTTGAGTAATAATACTTGCCCACTGCTGTGATGCCTAGCTGCCAATAAATTGGACATTACATTAGATAGATTTGGCACAGTGGAAAGTAAAGGTGAAAACAGGTCCCTTCTATATTTTACTTCTTTAAAAAAAAAACTTCTTAAAAACATCCTTTGCATCCTTCTTTGTTTTATAATAAGCTTAGACTTATAAGAACACCTGTTTTACTGGAGACAGATGCTGACAGGTGGAGAAGGGCATGCAGGAAGAGCTTAGGCATGTTGCCAAGAGCTTATATTAGCCCTGAGGGATAAGGCTCATGTGCTGAATCCTCATGGTGCCAAGTGAAATAAGTTCACCTTTCGTCCTTTCCTCAGGCTTTTGAGGAGCTGGAGTCACACAGGAAGCCACTGAAGAGGCCCTGAGACCATCTTGATAGCACTAAGCTTTAGGCCCTTGCTGTATAATGGGGGTCCATCTGCTTAAACAGATTCTGTCACACGGAATTGCCACTGAAGAGGCCCTGAGACCATCTTCCAGGATCAGGTATCACTAAGCTGGTTCTAAGGTCATCTAAGCTGAAGAGTGAGAAGAAATGTGTCCATGTCAGACCTCTGAACATGCCTTCCAAGAGAAACACCACAATCATATGATGTTGGCCATACCTCAACTAGAGCATAGGTTATGTGGCTTTGTGGCTTGGCTGGCCTTGAGGGATCCTAATCACCTTAGCTCACTATTTCTGCAAAGAAAAGTGCTGTGTTCCAAACATGTTGATAAACGAAGTTGGACCTTTCTGTGCTATGGGCTACAGCACTGACCCTCCAGACTTGTCTAATGCTTTAGAGCATCTGAGGCTTTTTTATCTCAGATGTCCAAACTGATTCTTGTAACAACTCCCTGAAACCATTAACCCAACTTAAAGTGAATTTATTTATTCATTGTTCTCTTTTTTCTTCTCTTGTGCTAAGTTACTTCACACATGTTTAAGCCATGGACTGGATACTGGGGCCCAAAGGAAAGAGAACATGATTCCTGTTTCCAGCGGCTCATCTTCTACATACACAGGAAAGGTTCTTAACCCCATCGTGCATGAGGTTAAATGAGCTGCCTGAGATCAGACACCCTTGAGTAATAATACTTGCCCACTGCTGTGATGCCTAGCTGCCAATAAATTGGACATTACATTAGATAGATTTGGCACAGTGGAAAGTAAAGGTGAAAACAGGTCCCTTCTATATTTTACTTCTTTAAAAAAAAAACTTCTTAAAAACATCCTTTGCATCCTTCTTTGTTTTATAATAAGCTTAGACTTATAAGAACACCTGTTTTACTGGAGACAGATGCTGACAGGTGGAGAAGGGCATGCAGGAAGAGCTTAGGCATGTTGCCAAGAGCTTATATTAGCCCTGAGGGATAAGGCTCATGTGCTGAATCCTCATGGTGCCAAGTGAAATAAGTTCACCTTTCGTCCTTTCCTCAGGCTTTTGAGGAGCTGGAGTCACACAGGAAGCCACTGAAGAGGCCCTGAGACCATCTTGATAGCACTAAGCTTTAGGCCCTTGCTGTATAATGGGGGTCCATCTGCTTAAACAGATTCTGTCTTCCTCTGGCTAGCTCTCCAGGTCGGATGATATAATAGTTTACTCTAACGTTCTTACAATATAAAATTGCACCAGGGCCCTTTGAGTGATCTGGGAGGCCCCACTGAAGATCCAGGGTGACCTGGAAGCTGTCCAGGACTGTCAGGTATCAAATTTGCTGAGAAGGCAGCCACAGCACCAATCTGGTTCTAAGGGTCAGAGCTTCTTAAATGACTTAGGAGATGATCCCTTCCAAGGGACTGGAGATTCTCTGATCCAGGTCCCTGATCTGCAGTGAGGGCAAAAAGAAAAGCTGTGAATGGGAGCTCAGCTGGAAGAGAGAGGCAGAGGCAAGGGGAAAGCCACGAGCGACTGATTCAGCCTCCAGCCCTTCTCTCCTCCTCAGAGGCCAGGAGGTAGGAAAATTCTATCCTCTAATCACATGGTTGGCTCTCCTGGCAACCAGCATCCCCATCCTTAGGTGCTTCCAAAGGTCACTTCATTCACATAATGAGACATTTTTAACACTCTGAACACTTAGGAAATTTCAAGGATTTGTGGAGCTCTGAACCAGGAACTTTGGACAAAGACCAGGAACATATGAAAAAATACATATTTGGTTATTTGAATGACTAAATACATATTTCTTACAAATCACAGTATCACAAATATCCACTATCTTTCAGTAATCATTAAACAAAACAGACCAACATCCCTAAAATCTCTGCCTTCATAAAACTTAACATTGTCTATTTCTACCTGATACAATTAATATGTAAGTTATATATAAGGCCTTTCAGACAGATGCTGACAGGTGGAGAAGGGCATGCAGGAAGAGCTTAGGCATGTTGCCAAGAGCTTATATTAGCCCTGAGGGATAAGGCTCATGTGCTGAATCCTCATGGTGCCAAGTGAAATAAGTTCACCTTTCGTCCTTTCCTCAGGCTTTTGAGGAGCTGGAGTCACACAGGAAGCCACTGAAGAGGCCCTGAGACCATCTTGATAGCACTAAGCTTTAGGCCCTTGCTGTATAATGGGGGTCCATCTGCTTAAACAGATTCTGTCTTCCTCTGGCTAGCTCTCCAGGTCGGATGATATAATAGTTTACTCTAACGTTCTTACAATATAAAATTGCACCAGGGCCCTTTGAGTGATCTGGGAGGCCCCACTGAAGATCCAGGGTGACCTGGAAGCTGTCCAGGACTGTCAGGTATCAAATTTGCTGAGAAGGCAGCCACAGCACCAATCTGGTTCTAAGGGTCAGAGCTTCTTAAATGACTTAGGAGATGATCCCTTCCAAGGGACTGGAGATTCTCTGATCCAGGTCCCTGATCTGCAGTGAGGGCAAAAAGAAAAGCTGTGAATGGGAGCTCAGCTGGAAGAGAGAGGCAGAGGCAAGGGGAAAGCCACGAGCGACTGATTCAGCCTCCAGCCCTTCTCTCCTCCTCAGAGGCCAGGAGGTAGGAAAATTCTATCCTCTAATCACATGGTTGGCTCTCCTGGCAACCAGCATCCCCATCCTTAGGTGCTTCCAAAGGTCACTTCATTCACATAATGAGACATTTTTAACACTCTGAACACTTAGGAAATTTCAAGGATTTGTGGAGCTCTGAACCAGGAACTTTGGACAAAGACCAGGAACATATGAAAAAATACATATTTGGTTATTTGAATGACTAAATACATATTTCTTACAAATCACAGTATCACAAATATCCACTATCTTTCAGTAATCATTAAACAAAACAGACCAACATCCCTAAAATCTCTGCCTTCATAAAACTTAACATTGTCTATTTCTACCTGATACAATTAATATGTAAGTTATATATATGGTCTGTCAGTCCACTGATAATAGGAGATAGCTTTGAAATTTTGGAGAATTATAATTGATAATTATCAAATTATAACTATAATTTGAGAAAAAGCAGAAGAAAAGTGGATTGCAACTTTAGGGGTGTCAAGGAAAATCTTACTGAAAGATAAAATTTGAACAAAGACATGAAGGAGGAGAAGCAGTGTATACACAGCACCTGCACAACGCCTGCCAAGGAACAGGTACCATGATTTTTGTGTTATTACCATCACTGCAGTTGTTGTAACTATTATTCACATTCCTAGTTTCCCAGAAAAATAGCTAATACAGAACTGGTAGAAGCAACTTAAAACACTGACATTAATACTAATACTAATAAGGCTAATAATAGCTACATTGATTAAGATTGGTTGAACACATTACTATTTACGAGGTCTGAGTTACAGAACCTGACTCCAGGAGAATACCTTTTCCAGCTCTTGGTTGTAGAAGAGATTTGCTTAAAATGCTGATTGATTTTTAGATTTAAAAGGCAGTATATCAAACTATGTACTATAGATAACTGTATATTTCTCTCAAAATTTCAGCTAATTCCTTTTCCAGAAGTTTCCAAAGCTAAAATAAAAAGAAACTTTGAGGTGTTATAAAGCTAGTTCAAGAAATTTTAAATTACATCATAAATTATTTTCTGTGACCTTGGGAAAATCACTTCACCTCTCTGGACTTTTTATTTTATACTTTATCACTCATAAAATAAAGTAATTAGATGGTTATTTAGGATTCCTTCTGAAATTTTTTTCTATGACAGTTATTAATTACTTACTCAATGGAGACAATGACAGCATTCAGTTCATCAGCCATGACTGTGCACAGTTCATCATAATACCTGATTTCTGAAAGAGACAAAAGAGCACTCACTCACTCTACAGCAGTTTATGTAATACTGCCCATTCATAAAACTTAACATTGTCTATTTCTACCTGATACAATTAATATGTAAGTTATATATATGGTCTGTCAGTCCACTGATAATAGGAGATAGCTTTGAAATTTTGGAGAATTATAATTGATAATTATCAAATTATAACTATAATTTGAGAAAAAGCAGAAGAAAAGTGGATTGCAACTTTAGGGGTGTCAAGGAAAATCTTACTGAAAGATAAAATTTGAACAAAGACATGAAGGAGGAGAAGCAGTGTATACACAGCACCTGCACAACGCCTGCCAAGGAACAGGTACCATGATTTTTGTGTTATTACCATCACTGCAGTTGTTGTAACTATTATTCACATTCCTAGTTTCCCAGAAAAATAGCTAATACAGAACTGGTAGAAGCAACTTAAAACACTGACATTAATACTAATACTAATAAGGCTAATAATAGCTACATTGATTAAGATTGGTTGAACACATTACTATTTACGAGGTCTGAGTTACAGAACCTGACTCCAGGAGAATACCTTTTCCAGCTCTTGGTTGTAGAAGAGATTTGCTTAAAATGCTGATTGATTTTTAGATTTAAAAGGCAGTATATCAAACTATGTACTATAGATAACTGTATATTTCTCTCAAAATTTCAGCTAATTCCTTTTCCAGAAGTTTCCAAAGCTAAAATAAAAAGAAACTTTGAGGTGTTATAAAGCTAGTTCAAGAAATTTTAAATTACATCATAAATTATTTTCTGTGACCTTAGGAAAATCACTTCACCTCTCTGGACTTTTTATTTTATACTTTATCACTCATAAAATAAAGTAATTAGATGGTTATTTAGGATTCCTTCTGAAATTTTTTTCTATGACAGTTATTAATTACTTACTCAATGGAGACAATGACAGCATTCAGTTCATCAGCCATGACTGTGCACAGTTCATCATAATACCTGATTTCTGAAAGAGACAAAAGAGCACTCACTCACTCTACAGCAGTTTATTTAATACTGCCCATTCTTAAATTCTGCTAACTGTGGATTGTTTTAGACTTGAACCTAAGTTATTAATAATAAATATAAAAAGTAAATATGAATATACATCTCATTAACAGAGTAACATGTACAAATATACAAGAATTAGTCTGGTTTCTGATAAAATGCAATTACTAAAAAATAATATGCAATACACATTACTACCTTTGAATGTGTTTTAACTAAAAATTTCTTCCATAATCGACTACATAAAGTACATCAGATTCATTCTGATTTTGTAGTTCTTCAAATGTATGTCTTTCCAGAAATCATAGTGAATAAGCAGTTCCTCCCTCAAACCAAAAATTGTTTTCTCTGAATACCGTCGTTTGCTGTGATTCAGAAAAGTCACCAATTTGAAGAATATGGTATTCTTTTTAAACCAGCACATAACAAATAGAATTTTAGGCAGTCTTAGCATTTCTTAGAAACAGAATCCAAAGGTTTTTACATATTTTAATATGTAAAATTTTGACTCCTTAGCTGTTCTTTGGATATATTAATGTTCTTATATTAAGTGTTGGATTGTGTCAACAGAAAGCCAAATACTAGCTTATTTATAAGCTTTTTAAGGCAATCTTAGAACTAGAAGTTCAGTAACTACATAAACACCTCATACCTCCTCCAGACTGAGCTCTTGCTCTGTGGCAGGAATGATTAGTCAAAACTGTCCGGAAGAGGCCAGGCTGACTCATCATCTACACCATTCCTGGCACTTCTGCATCCTAGCCTCTGGTTTTCTGTCTCACCTGGCAAGTGTCAAAGGCTACAGATGCAATCCTTCCTAGGGCAGAGGCTCTGTTTTTACTCATTTTTGTATCCCCAGTACCTGGCACACATTAGACTGATCCAGGTTTGCATACCACTATTTGAGGTTTTGTAACAAAAGTCTTGTACCCCAGGAAATCACTCAGTCCTGGGCAGACTGACATATTCAGTAATCATCAACTGGAAATGTGAACACATCAGTGAACACAAGAATAAATGATGAATATTGATTAAATGAAATGAGGTTACTAGAAAAAGTTATACTTCTTGCTTCATTTTAAAAAAAGTCATTAAAAAAAAAGACAAAGTAGAACAAGTTGCCTTTGCTGTTAATTTTTATGTTTTACTTTACTGTTATTTATTTATTTATTTGGCTGCATCGGGTCTTAGTTGTGGCATGTTGTGGCATGTGGGATCTAGTGCCCTGAACCCAGGTCCCCGGAATTGGGAGTGTGGAGTCTTACCTACTAGACCATCAAGGAAGTCCTGCCAACTCCTTTAAACTTAAGGGATGAAAAAAACTCTGGGCTGAAGATGAGAAAGTAGCTCCATAATAATTATGAGCTGCAATAAGGCCCTCGTGTCTCCTCCTTGGTATGCTTTTCACTGGGCTGCTCCGCTCAGCTGCCTTCCATTTTAAATGTGTGCTCTGCTCATGAAAGTTATCCAGTGCTAAAAAGAATGTTCTTGAAGTTTGCAAGAATGTTCTTGAAGTTTTCAACTGTGGCATACATTTTATATTTTCATTTTTGATTTCATAAGCAGATGAAATGTTTATGAGTTAATGTATACACAGAAATCTTTGTTCTATTTCATAGAAAAATGTCTTCAGAACACAAGTTGGCATAGAGTTACAGATAATTGCCTCATATTCTGGCCCAGTTTTACCTTGTTTGGGTGCCGAAAGCAACTTCAGTACTTCATAATAAGTTAAGTCTATGATTTAGGTTGTAAGAAACATTTTCAAAAGAGTCTGCCTGAATTAACACACAGGCAAAACTCTTGGTAGGGTAATTACATAATTAATCATCTAAATTAGGACACTCTCAAGAATGGAAAGTTGGGAGGTGCGGGGCTCTAGGAATAATTGTGCTGGGATGGTAGGGATAATTGGGACTGCCAGGGGGACAAGTCCAATGGCCCCCTTCTCCTTACCCTGTATGAAAGTCAGCTCAGGGCTTTCCTGGTGGTCCAGTGGGTAAGGAGTCTGCTCTGCAGTGCAAGGGGCACCGGTTTGATCCCTGGCCCAGGAAGATCCCACATACCACAGAGCGGCTGGATAGATGTGTCCAATAACGAGCCAGCACTCTGGAGTGCATGTGCCCAGAGCCGGCGCTCTATAACGCGAGAGGTCACTGCAATGGGAGGTCCACACAGAGGCCCAAAGAATAAAGATGGATGAAAATAAATAAATAATAACCAAAAAAAAGAAAATCAGTTCAGTCACACATCTCGGGCAGGGTCAGTCACAACCTCAAACCACCTAAAGGTGACCAGGACATACTTGCGCTTGCCAAGGCCCAGCCTCCTCCGTGGATATAAACAACGCTGCGTTTCAGTGGCTCTTCTGGCTTTGGAGGGCCTTCAAACACTCTGACTTCCACACCGTCAAAGTCAGTGTCAGTCACCTTCACCCGAGCCGACGACCATGCACTCTTCTTGCCAAAAGAAACGATAATGAAGTTCAGCGCCAGCAGATGATGGCTGAGGCCCAGGGAGTGGATCAGATTGCTCTGCAGGAGGAGGGGGACAGGAGGGAGAATGTGCGTCAGCTTTGCTGGCACTCAATCCACACGCACCAAGCCTCAGCATCTGAATTCTTACAGGCAGTTGCTGCTGACCTTGCGGACTCACTGGCCACTTTCAATTAATAACACATTTGTATCTACCTTTCATTTTTAGAGCTTCCAGTGTATTTTCACACATGAGATTTCCTTTGGTCGTTAGATAATCTCTGAGAGGGAAATGTGTCATCAGTCTCATTTTATCAAGAAGGCTTAGAAATGAGCTGAACTTGCCCATCTTGCTGGGTAACTGGCAGTTAGTTCTGTGACTCAAATCTAGGAACTGTGAATTCCAGTTTTCAGTTCCTTTCCTCACCCTAAATTAGTGCATTGCACTTCCAATAACATACTAGGAGTGAAGGAAAAACACTTTATTTGAATACACATAAAAGAGAGTTGAGTTTTATACTAACCGTAAGTATTTTAAAAGTGTTTTACGCTTATATATTTGTGTCGGGTTATTTTCAGAGTAGGAGAAAGGAATGAGTATGAGAAGGGAAAGGAGCAGAATCAGCTTCCACCCTGGCATTTGGAAGCAGAGTCACTCAGACATAACCAAGAGCTTTGCAGAAATGTACAAAGAGCATGCAGTCTGTTGTCTCTTCCCCCTTTGAACTGTGAGGCCATCGAGTTCTGCATTAAGAGTTCTCTGGAAGCTATTTGGTTGGAAAGGAGACCCAGGTTATCCACCCAGCAAAGACCATGTGGAGTGTATTCCCTTTCTGCTTCTTATACAAGCTCTTCCTACAGGGTACACTTATAAAACTGACCCCCCTGCAAGACCTTCAGGTCATATTTCAAAGTCAGAGAATTGGAAGTCATCTGGAAGTCAGTGACTAGTCAAGCTAGAGAGGCCCAGAAGTGTCACAGAGGGATTAGAAACCTTTCTCGCATAGGTGCATGAACTCAGATACTGTATCTCCTAGTGGCTATCAAACCTTGAAGTGGAGCAGCTGAAGAGTAACAGTGCCGTTTTGTAGAATATGAAATAGAACACTGATGATTAGTGAAGTAGTTAATGCCATCATAAGGTCAAGAAAACAATGTTACTTACTGGCAGAAATGAGCACTATATGTCGTCTGCAGTACACTGTAACACAGCATCCCAGCACACGCACGAGGCACATGGTATGCCTTGAGGAGGCCACAGGTGTGCTGTGACGCTGATCCCCTCAGTCCCTGGTCAGCCAAGTTCCCGAGCTGTCTACCCCAGTGTCCCATATACAATATTATTATTGTATACATATGCCCATATTGTATTATTGTATACACATGCTGTGAAAAGAGCTGGAAAGACTGCATTATAGAACTATTAGTCAGTGTTCATGAAAAACAAGAACAAGAGGCAATTTATTTAACCATGAGCAGTTTTTTTGCCCCCAGCAATTTTATTAACATGTATTTGCCATCAAAATATGCTACAGCAAATAAAAATTAGTAAAAATAATCCAATTTCAATATGTATCAATTGACTAATTTATTGAAAAAGCTTTAACAACTGTTGATGTTCTTGATATGAAACAAACAAATATGCATGTGCACACACACATATAGAGGACTCTAACCATAAGTTACAGGTTTCAAGTCTTTGGCAAATAAGGAAGAGGCAATCAGCATTTGAGTTTTGTGGTAACACATCTGTCTAACTTGGGGAATATGGAGATCTACCAGGGCCTCTCTGAGAATCTCTGAATTCACTAAGATTTCTAGAGTTCACACAATAAATTAATGTCAATTAACAGAGAACACACAAGATCAGTTTTGTTTCTCATAGGCTAAGTAACTCAAAAGTCATGAAATAATAAAATACAAACAAAAAAATGGCAGGCTTTGCTCAGTTACTTTCTGGGCTACATTTTTTGGTTTTAGTTAAATTAAGGCTTTATTGAATATTTAAGACAAATTATATGAGTTTCTTCAACTAAAGGAAAGCTGTAAAACAAGTGAGTGGTCTTCACAAAAAACATAAGATTATTCCTTTTACATATAATCCAGCCCTGGTTTCTTATGTACTGCATGCTGTGATTGCATGCAGACTCACCTCAATCTGCCCATACCTCTCCTGAAGCACCCTTACCGTATTAGCTTATGATCACTCACATTAATGAGATTTCTGAACAACTACCTGCAATGTTTATAATATTGACAAGGTGGTAGAGGGGTAGAAATGCTGATTAGAGAAAAGAGAGTTTATTTATGAAGGAGAAAAAGATAAGTAGATGCATGTAGGAAAGGCTGGATGGGTGTTAAAATTGTGCTAATGTTTGGAATTATATTGGTAAGTCTGAGAATAAAAAAATCATTATCCTACAAATAATAGTATGTTTGTTTCAAGATTTGAAAATGGAGAGAATCAAACAATAATCTGTCATTAACCAATTTATTATTACTACTATTAATGATAGTTACTACTGCCTGAGTGCCTACAGTGTGAGGAGAGATTGGTGAATTCTGGCTACAGTTCTGTTATTTTCCTCCTTGTAAAGAAGAGACAAAAGAAGCTTAAAGACTAAATAACTAGTACATAAGCTATATTCCTGAAACTATGAGAGGGCTGTGGGATTCAATATGTATCAATTGACTAATTTATTGAAAAAGCTTTAACAACTGTTGATGTTCTTGATATGAAACAAACAAATATGCATGTGCACACACACATATAGAGGACTCTAACCATAAGTTACAGGTTTCAAGTCTTTGGCAAATAAGGAAGAGGCAATCAGCATTTGAGTTTTGTGGTAACACATCTGTCTAACTTGGGGAATATGGAGATCTACCAGGGCCTCTCTGAGAATCTCTGAATTCACTAAGATTTCTAGAGTTCACACAATAAATTAATGTCAATTAACAGAGAACACACAAGATCAGTTTTGTTTCTCATAGGCTAAGTAACTCAAAAGTCATGAAATAATAAAATACAAACAAAAAAATGGCAGGCTTTGCTCAGTTACTTTCTGGGCTACATTTTTTGGTTTTAGTTAAATTAAGGCTTTATTGAATATTTAAGACAAATTATATGAGTTTCTTCAACTAAAGGAAAGCTGTAAAACAAGTGAGTGGTCTTCACAAAAAACATTAGATTATTCCTTTTACATAGAATCCAGCCCCGGTTTCCCTTATGTACTGCATGCTGTGATTGCATGCAGACTCACCTCAATCTGCCCATACCTCTCCTGAAGCACCCTTACCGTATTAGCTTATGATCACTCACATTAATGAGATTTCTGAACAACTACCTGCAATGTTTATAATATTGACAAGGTGGTAGAGGGGTAGAAATGCTGATTAGAGAAAAGAGAGTTTATTTATGAAGGAGAAAAAGATAAGTAGATGCATGTAGGAAAGGCTGGATGGGTGTTAAAATTGTGCTAATGTTTGGAATTATATTGGTAAGTCTGAGAATAAAAAAATCATTATCCTACAAATAATAGTATGTTTGTTTCAAGATTTGAAAATGGAGAGAATCAAACAATAATCTGTCATTAACCAATTTATTATTACTACTATTAATGATAGTTACTACTGCCTGAGTGCCTACAGTGTGAGGAGAGATTGGTGAATTCTGGCTACAGTTCTGTTATTTTCCTCCTTGTAAAGAAGAGACAAAAGAAGCTTAAAGACTAAATAACTAGTACATAAGCTATATTCCTGAAACTATGAGAGGGCTGTGGGACGTACAAAATTACCCAGGAGATGCTTGTTGAGAATAGTGTGGGCCCAGGAGCTGCTCTGAATCCTACCTAGGATAGGACGACATGCACATGTGTATTCAATGTCTGGTGGCATGTAAAACTGTGAATGGTGTCTAACTTCTTTCCCTAATGTCTACTGCTTCCCTTAGCTCTTCTCACTACTCCCCTCCCAGCCCTACTGTCCATCAGATAAAATCAGTAGCCAAGCCTTTCTACAGCTGCTACCTCAGGGAAGGGATATGAGAACAAAGAGCAAAGAAACAGGAGTATTTTCCTGATTTTAATTTTCTAAAACCTATATCCTTTGAAGAATTAAAAAAAAAAAAAAAAGATACCAATTTAGAAGATTACATGATGAATAAGAAGTCTCCTGAATAGAATCTCCAAACCAGGTGGTGGGGGATAAAAGGAGATATACTGGAGGTAAAATGAGGAATGTAGGGATTGGTATCTAAGATCCAGTCAAAAAATAACCTTGGGACACAACAACCCTCAGATATGTCTATGGAGTTAGCAACACACATGTGCCCCAGGCCTAGACAGAATTTGGGAAAAAGGCAAGACTCTAGGGAAGAGTGACTTCAGGATATGTCTAGAAACGTCGTGCCTCAAATGAGCTTAGAGAGCTCCTCAGTCTCCAGCTGGTGCAGGAGCAGCAGAATGATTCAGTGCCACTAAATGCAAAAGTTAAGCTAGATGCATTAGAAAAGAGAGTTTATTTATGAAGGAGAAAAAGATAAGTAGATGCATGTAGGAAAGGCTGGATGGGTGTTAAAATTGTGCTAATGTTTGGAATTATATTGGTAAGTCTGAGAATAAAAAAATCATTATCCTACAAATAATAGTATGTTTGTTTCAAGATTTGAAAATGGAGAGAATCAAACAATAATCTGTCATTAACCAATTTATTATTACTACTATTAATGATAGTTACTACTGCCTGAGTGCCTACAGTGTGAGGAGAGATTGGTGAATTCTGGCTACAGTTCTGTTATTTTCCTCCTTGTAAAGAAGAGACAAAAGAAGCTTAAAGACTAAATAACTAGTACATAAGCTATATTCCTGAAACTATGAGAGGGCTGTGGGACGTACAAAATTACCCAGGAGATGCTTGTTGAGAATAGTGTGGGCCCAGGGAGCTGCTCTGAATCCTACCTAGGATAGGACGACATGCACATGTGTATTCAATGTCTGGTGGCATGTAAAACTGTGAATGGTGTCTAACTTCTTTCCCTAATGTCTACTGCTTCCCTTAGCTCTTCTCACTACTCCCCTCCCAGCCCTACTGTCCATCAGATAAAATCAGTAGCCAAGCCTTTCTACAGCTGCTACCTCAGGGAAGGGATATGAGAACAAAGAGCAAAGAAACAGGAGTATTTTCCTGATTTTAATTTTCTAAAACCTATATCCTTTGAAGAATTAAAAAAAAAAAAAAAAGATACCAATTTAGAAGATTACATGATGAATAAGAAGTCTCCTGAATAGAATCTCCAAACCAGGTGGTGGGGGATAAAAGGAGATATACTGGAGGTAAAATGAGGAATGTAGGGATTGGTATCTAAGATCCAGTCAAAAAATAACCTTGGGACACAACAACCCTCAGATATGTCTATGGAGTTAGCAACACACATGTGCCCCAGGCCTAGACAGAATTTGGGAAAAAGGCAAGACTCTAGGGAAGAGTGACTTCAGGATATGTCTAGAAACGTCGTGCCTCAAATGAGCTTAGAGAGCTCCTCAGTCTCCAGCTGGTGCAGGAGCAGCAGAATGATTCCAAGTGCCACTAAATGCATAAAAATAGCCCAGCTGCATGAGTGTCTTGCAGATGGGTCTGAAACAACTTCTCCATTACCATGGCCCATGGCCTGTTCTCAAGGGTCCAACAGGAACAGAAGAGAGCACTAATGAACCGGAAGAGCTCTTATAAATAAGAACAAAAGATATCCCAGGCCAACTTGTAGGAACCAAACACCTAGGACCATGTAGGATAGGAATGCGGGCTGAGGATGAGTACCCAGATGCCTCCTCCTATGCCCAATGCAGAGATACCCAAAATCTGAAAGAAAAAAATGAAGGGGGAATACCTAAATTCCAAGTTCTACCTAAAGAATGAAAGCTTGAAGAGTGTGGTAGGTAACGGTCATCAGCGCAAGGGTCATTTCGTTGCTGGTAAGGGACGACCCTTGCCCAGGGTGATGGTAGCTAGCAAGATGAACAAAGATGCACAGATGAGAACAGCGATTAACCAAAAATTGATAGAAACTGGAGAAAGCGAACGCCTCAAAGAGCTGTTGAGAGCTAAATTAATTGAATGCGGCTGGAAGGATCAGTTAAAGGCATACTCTAAAGAGGTAATTAAAGAAAAAGGACTAGAACACGTTACTGTTGATGACTTGGTGGCTGAAATCACACCAAAAGGCAGAGCCCTGGTACCTGACAGTGTAAAGAAGGAACTCCTACAAAGAATAAGAATATTCCTTGCTCAGCATGCCAGTCTTTAAGATTGAATTAGATTGTGTTGTTTTGTGGTTTTATTTCTGAAGATAAAACTTGTCATAAAATAGGAATCAATTTCCCAAAATAAAATCCTTAAAAAAAAAAAAAGAACGAAGGCTTGAAATATAGATCAAGTTATATTTCTTACATTCTTGAGTTCATTAAATGAGATTCAGATCTACCCAACAAACATTCTCAAGTTAACCAAGTTTCCTGAAACCCTTCTACAAGTAGCGGGAAAACTCCACAAAGAAACAATCTAAGTGTTAAGAGTTTCAAGTGTTCTGAATTGACCCAGTCTTGGCTAGCTGAAGTACCCTAGGGCAGTGCTAGAGGTCTTAAAACTTGCCCTATAACTATTCCGGGATCTAGAAGGGAATTCTGCCTGAGGGTAGAACGGATAAAGTATACCCAATACCCCTTAGTAGAATCAGATATGCAAAATAGTGGGCCACTGGCTTCCTACCCAGGTCTGATGACCAAAGGTCAGAGGACAAGAAAAAATCAAAGGAAGTCAAGCAAAAGCTATTCCCTGCTTAAATTTTACTTTGTTCATTTTTGTATTTATGAATGGGGTTGTTCTTTTCTAATTCATTCATCATACAAATCAGGAAATATATTCAATGGGCAGAAAACTTAAGGGGGATAAAAAAAATTTCTGGAGTTTAGGGAAACAGAAGAGAACCAAGCTTTCCTGGTGGCTTAGATGACAAAAAATCTGCCTGCAGTGCAGGAGACCTAGGTTCGATCCCTGGGTCAGGAAGATCTCCTAGAGAAGGAAATGGCTACCCGCTCCAGTATTCTTGCACAGAGAATCCCATGGTCAGAGAAGCCTGGCGTGCTACAGTCCATGAGGTCACAAAGAGTTGGACACAACTGAGCAACTGAGCATGCATGCATGTACAATGTGTAAAGATTCTGCTATATGTTATAAGAATACAAAGATGCGTGAAAGATGAACTGAAAACTTAAGTAGTTAAGAATGAAATATTTACTGAGTCCTACAGATTTCCATCTGTCCTTAAACTTTCACAGCTCTGTGAACTTTTAAGACTTTAACTTTTAAGGGAAATTCTCTAATTTTAAAGCACTGATTTAGAATTTTTTTTTTTTTTTTTGTAAGTTGTAGACCAAACAAAACTTGCCTGCAGGCCAAATCTGGACTATGGGCCACCAGCTGCAACTTCTGATGTAGACGACAATGCAGTCTGACTGAAGGTGCAGCTGGAAAGAGACAAAATACAGTGACAAGGAAAATAGACCATGGAAGAAAACATGCTTTCTCCTACCCGGGAGAGGTTTTAGACACATTGTGGAGGCACAATTCAATTATTTCAGTATCCTCATCAGTGGCAACTCTGTCCTCTGATCACTGCTCCCTTAAGAGATTTAATGATTGTGCCAACCTCCTAGCTATGTCAAGATCTTCTCATGCCTCCTGTTCCAACCATTTCAGTGTTCATGGTTGTTCACGCCAAGCAGCATAAGTCAGTCCAGGCTAAGTGATACTCAGGAATTACAGCACTGTATCAGTCTTCCTCTATCAATGTGCATAATTGTTCTAATTTCCAAGTTGTGACTAGGAAGCCTTCCTGCCTGTGGTGTCCAAGGACAAAGAACAAGGCAAACGAGGTGGGTCTTGGAATGCAAGAAGAGATAAAACAGACCCTTCCCTCCTCTGGGCTACAGTACACAGCCCAATCCTTAAAACCCTTTTGCCACTCCTTGGACCCTACTGTCTTTCCCTCATGCCGTAGTCATAACTCTCTCCCACCCAGTAGACTGCCCAATCAGCAATTATCCTTAAGACCCCTATGCCACTCCTTAGACCCTAGCTATAAAATGGATCAAAGACCCTTGCTTGGGGTCGGCTCTCCCTTGAGCCAGCCCGCTGTACTGGCAGCGACTCTCCCTTCCTCACTCATAAAAAAAGAAAAAAAACCTTAAAAAAATGGTGCTAGTGGAACAGCCAGCCTTCAGAGAAAGAGACCCAGAGGCAAGACTGACTGCCCAGTTTGGGGAGGAGGGGCCAGCACAATTGTCCTACAGATGTGAAAGACAGGATAGTTGTGAAACAGACATGTTCTTACTTAGGTTAATTCGAATCCAGTCTTACTCTTGGAAGTCAAATAGAGCAAATCCCACATTTCTTCAAATGTTACAAAATTCAGCCAGTGGACCAGTGCTCCACCTCTGAGAGAATGCATAAGAGACTGAATGAATTTCTTACCACTGGAAGAAAATTGCCTGTGAAGCTGGAAAGGTAATCCAGTGTAGAGTCAGGTTCTAGCCCTGCCTCTTACCAGCTCTGTGATTTGACAAAAGTTCTTAGGTCATTCTGAGCCTGTTTTTATCCCGTGTGGTAACAAAATCAAATCTCATCTCTTTTCATTGGGTTCTTATGAGAATATAATTAAAACATCTGGCACATAGCCAGAGCTGGTATACATTGTTTTATATTTTTAATCCAGTGGTTCTCAAAGCTGGCAACATATTAGAATCACCTGGAAGTTTTTAAAAATTATCAGTGCCTGAGTTCCATTCCACACCTATTAATCACCTCTGGGAATGTCACCTAGGACATGGGTATTTTTTTCAGCTCTCTAGGTGATTTCCTAGAGAAATTCTTTGTATATATTAGCAAAGTTGAGAATCACTAAGTGAATCAACTAATTCATTCAGCCAACATGTATTAAGTACCTATTTGGTCCTGACTGTTCTACACACTGGGAATACAAGGTTGAACAAAGCCCCAGGGCCTATTTTCAAAGAACATACAATGTGGAAACATCCTAAACACAAAAGATGATTATGACATGATGTAGAAACTTAAGTCAAGATATGTATCTTAAGTACAAAGGTATGTATAACCAGCCTGAGAGAAAAGAGTCTAACTCATCTGACCGCCTGGAGGCAGTATCAGCTGACTGAACTGAATTGAATGAGTGCTCAGTAGGCTGGACAAGGAGATAAGGGTGGGGAAAAGCAGACAGATGTCTGTGGTTGTAGGGCATGTGTTTCATACTTCTGTCTTCTGTCCACCACCTTTACTTTGCTTTACACGTGTTCAGCATTCTCCACTGCCAGTAAGGAGAAGAAAGCATTGAAATCCTCTTTCCTACCACCAACCAGCTTATAAGGAAAAAAACATCCTTTTATTTGCTGGGGGTAGGGGATTTCTAACCCAATCTAACTCTGACCATAGGATGGGGTCTCTGCTGGGAGGTTCTAGGCCATGCGGTGTGAGCTTACTTAGGTTAATTCGAATCCAGTCTTACTCTTGGAAGTCAAATAGAGCAAATCCCACATTTCTTCAAATCTTACAAAATTCAGCCAGTGGACCAGTGCTCCACCTCTGAGAGAATGCATAAGAGACTGAATGAATTTCTTACCACTGGAAGAAAATTGCCTGTGAAGCTGGAAAGGTAATCCAGTGTAGAGTCAGGTTCTAGCCCTGCCTCTTACCAGCTCTGTGATTTGACAAAAGTTCTTAGGTCATTCTGAGCCTGTTTTTATCCCGTGTGGTAACAAAATCAAATCTCATCTCTTTTCATTGGGTTCTTATGAGAATATAATTAAAACATCTGGCACATAGCCAGAGCTGGTATACATTGTTTTATATTTTTAATCCAGTGGTTCTCAAAGCTGGCAACATATTAGAATCACCTGGAAGTTTTTAAAAATTATCAGTGCCTGAGTTCCATTCCACACCTATTAATCACCTCTGGGAATGTCACCTAGGACATGGGTATTTTTTTCAGCTCTCTAGGTGATTTCCTAGAGAAATTCTTTGTATATATTAGCAAAGTTGAGAATCACTAAGTGAATCAACTAATTCATTCAGCCAACATGTATTAAGTACCTATTTGGTCCTGACTGTTCTACACACTGGGAATACAAGGTTGAACAAAGCCCCAGGGCCTATTTTCAAAGAACATACAATGTGGAAACATCCTAAACACAAAAGATGATTATGACATGATGTAGAAACTTAAGTCAAGATATGTATCTTAAGTACAAAGGTATGTATAACCAGCCTGAGAGAAAAGAGTCTAACTCATCTGACCGCCTGGAGGCAGTATCAGCTGACTGAACTGAATTGAATGAGTGCTCAGTAGGCTGGACAAGGAGATAAGGGTGGGGAAAAGCAGACAGATGTCTGTGGTTGTAGGGCATGTGTTTCATACTTCTGTCTTCTGTCCACCACCTTTACTTTGCTTTACACGTGTTCAGCATTCTCCACTGCCAGTAAGGAGAAGAAAGCATTGAAATCCTCTTTCCTACCACCAACCAGCTTATAAGGAAAAAAACATCCTTTTATTTGCTGGGGGTAGGGGATTTCTAACCCAATCTAACTCTGACCATAGGATGGGGTCTCTGCTGGGAGGTTCTAGGCCATACGGTGTGAGCATGCTCAGTCGCTCAGTTGCGTCCTACTCTTCATGACGCTATGGACTGTGCCCCACCAGGCTCCTTTGTCCATGGAATTCTTCAGGCAAGAGTACTAGAGTGGGTTGCCATGCCCTCCTCCAGGGGATCTTCCTAACTCAGGGGTCAAACCCCCCACATCTTCTGCGTCTTCTGCATTTGGGTAGGTGGATTCTTTACCACTGAGTCACCTTAAGGCCCTGGGTCATATGATAAATTCCACCAAAGAGAGAAAGTTTGCTAAGGGAAAGCAGGAATTGTAAAGTTGAATAAAACAAAAATGAAACTTGGGGAATACCATTCTTTAAAGGGACAGCAGGCAGGAGGGAAGAATCAATCATTCAAAGGTCTGTCCTCTACCCCCAAAGAGGAGGAAGTTATTATTAGCATGGCAAGAGAAGTAAGAGACTGGAGAAGTTCAGGAGGCAGAGAGTTTCAAGAAAGAGCAAGTTGTTAAATGCCAGCACAGAGGAAAAGTAGGTCACTGATGTTGGCAATGCAGTCATGGGATCTTGGTGAACCCAACAAAGTACAGTTTAGTCTAAGATGTGGGGCTGGAAGCCAGATTGTTATAGCTGTGAAACACATTGTTATAGTTGTGAATAAATAGATATAGTGCATGCAGGCAGTACTTTTGATGTAGAGATAAGGAAAGCAATAAGACAACAGCCTAAGGAAAAGAGATCACTGTATAATCATAAGGGATTTGACTTAGGTCATAACTGAATAGACTAATGGTTTTCCCCAGGAAAATTCCCTGTGGAAAATTCTTAAAGATATGTGAATACCAGACCACCTTACCTGTCTCCTAAGAAACCTATAGGCAGGTCAAGAAGCAACAGCATGACCAATCAAGAGAGCTCATTAAAAGGCAGAGACATTACTTTGCTGACAGAAGTCCATAGGGTCAAAGCTGTTTTTTCCAGTAGTCATGTACATACATACATGAGAGCTGGACCATAAAGAAAGCTGAGGGCCAAAGAATTGATGTTTCGAAACTGTGGTGCTGGAGGGGACTCCTGAGAATCCCCTGGACTGCAAGGAGATCAGACCAGTCAACCCTAAAGGAAATCAACCCTGAATATTCATTGGAAGGTCTGGTGCTGAAGCTGAAGCTCCAGTACTTTGGTCACCTGATGCAAAGAGCCAACTCTTTGGAAAAGACCCTGATGCTGGGAAAGATGGAGGGCAGGAGGAGAAAGGGGCGACAGAGGATGAGATGGTTGGGTGGTATGGTTGGTTTTCCCCAAGGTGCCATTTTCAATTGTATTCTATAACATAATTTCTGCTTTCCCTGAGGCCAATGTACTACCATGCCATAATGTCCAGAAAATAGGAAGTGCTTACAAGCAGTCTAATAAATCAAATGGCTCTGATCTCTGTCCATATGCTATTGATTTCTACCTCTCCCATCCATGATCTGTCCTTCTTAAGTTCTGGGTCCACATTTCCAACCATCTCTAGGAATTCAGCCTATAAGCTCTTCAAAATGAACATGTCATATACTCCTTTCTCCACTCCTAACTCAACAACTCACTCCACTAATTTCTCAGTGAATGATTTAGCTATAAATCTAGCTTTCAAGCTAAAAATCTTAATATTTTCTTCAGCTCCTTCCTTCTCTCATATGATATCCAAACAATCATCAGTTCATGTCAATTCCACAAGTCATCATTTTCTAAATCTAGTTCTACCCCCAGCCTCCATCCCAATTCCCACTCCTGCTTTCATTAGATGCTCATTGTCTCCATTATTTGAATTCTAGAGAGCATTTCTTTCTCTATAACCTGCTCCATATTGCTGTCAGAGTTCTTACCCCAAGAGGCTGATCACAATATTTGGCTACCTAAAAACTTTCATTGATTTCTAATTTCTTACAGGAAAAAAACCAAAAACCAAAAACAAAACCACCTTGACATTTCAGTCTTATCCCTCTCTGCATCACAGCTCCATTTCTTACTATCCTACCCCTGTAATTTAGAGGCATAACTTGCATAACTTAATTTTTTTCTATACCTGCTATTCTCTATGAAAAGAGCTGGACCATAAAGAAAGCTGAGGGCCAAAGAATTGATGTTTCGAAACTGTGGTGCTGGAGGGGACTCCTGAGAATCCCCTGGACTGCAAGGAGATCAGACCAGTCAACCCTAAAGGAAATCAACCCTGAATATTCATTGGAAGGTCTGGTGCTGAAGCTGAAGCTCCAGTACTTTGGTCACCTGATGCAAAGAGCCAACTCTTTGGAAAAGACCCTGATGCTGGGAAAGATGGAGGGCAGGAGGAGAAAGGGGCGACAGAGGATGAGATGGTTGGGTGGTATGGTTGGTTTTCCCCAAGGTGCCATTTTCAATTGTATTCTATAACATAATTTCTGCTTTCCCTGAGGCCAATGTACTACCATGCCATAATGTCCAGAAAATAGGAAGTGCTTACAAGCAGTCTAATAAATCAAATGGCTCTGATCTCTGTCCATATGCTATTGATTTCTACCTCTCCCATCCATGATCTGTCCTTCTTAAGTTCTGGGTCCACATTTCCAACCATCTCTAGGAATTCAGCCTATAAGCTCTTCAAAATGAACATGTCATATACTCCTTTCTCCACTCCTAACTCAACAACTCACTCCACTAATTTCTCAGTGAATGATTTAGCTATAAATCTAGCTTTCAAGCTAAAAATCTTAATATTTTCTTCAGCTCCTTCCTTCTCTCATATGATATCCAAACAATCATCAGTTCATGTCAATTCCACAAGTCATCATTTTCTAAATCTAGTTCTACCCCCAGCCTCCATCCCAATTCCCACTCCTGCTTTCATTAGATGCTCATTGTCTCCATTATTTGAATTCTAGAGAGCATTTCTTTCTCTATAACCTGCTCCATATTGCTGTCAGAGTTCTTACCCCAAGAGGCTGATCACAATATTTGGCTACCTAAAAACTTTCATTGATTTCTAATTTCTTACAGGAAAAAAACCAAAAACCAAAAAACAAAAAAAAACCACCTTGACATTTCAGTCTTATCCCTCTCTGCATCACAGCTCCATTTCTTACTATCCTACCCCTGTAATTTAGAGGCATAACTTGCATAACTTAATTTTTTTCTATACCTGCTATTCTCTCTGGCAATACTCTTCAGTTTCATGCTGGAGCCAGCTAGTGCCATGTCACAAAAACCAGTGTAAATGTACAAGTCACTTGCTATCAACTCAGTAGCTAGAAAGTGGCTGTGGCAGGAGTATTTAAATTATGGAAATCAGCAATAGCTCCGTATCAGCGTTTCCACTCCACCCCCATACTCCAGAGAGCACTCTGTCGCCTCAACTTGACCCTTCTTCATCCCCCACTCATCCAGAGCACAGTGCACCATTTTCAGGTGTGGATGATAACATCAGTCAGCCAAGCTTCCATCCTAGCTCTGATATTCGGTAGTTGGGTGATTTGGGGCAAGACACAACATCTCTTTGCCTCAGTCTCTTTATCCATAAAGTTGGGGTGATAATAATACTGAGTTTTACTGCTTTTTAAAGGATATTTGGCACAGAACTTAGTACATATGTGTTCATAATATTAGCACTTTTTATTCGCTTATGTCAGGCCTTCACTGCACTTCAGTCTATCCTATAATGAAATCTCGCTATCTTAGCACAGTAATTCACAAAGTGAATCTGACATTAGCCTTGGAGCCAGGCTGAATCACCAGCTGGATGCCCGCTAAGTCACCTCAGTCATGTCTGACTCTTTGCAACCCACCAGACTCACTAGAGTGGGTTGCTGTGACCTCCTCCAAGGGATCTTCCAGATTCAAAGATCCAACCCACACCTTTTATGTCTCCTGTATTGGCAGGAGGGTTCTTTACCACTAGTGCCACCTGGGAACCCAGCATCACCAGCTACACATTCCTTAACTGAGAGCTATGTGAGGACTTCAGAGTAGCAGACCCCATCTTCAAGGCTTCCTCAGAAGCAAAGGTTGTGAAGAATCATTTCTCATTATTCTGGCTTGAGATTCTTTGAGCAATAGCAGCAAGACTTAAGGAAATATGATAGACAGACAAGAGCACAGAACTTGGACTGAACCCAAGGCCGTGTTCTGACTCTATCATTTATTAGTTACATGACCTAGGCAAACTTCCAAAGTTGTCTGGGCCCAAGTTTCCTAGAGAAAGGAGTATTAAAAGAGTGCACACGTGGAGTAAATCCACAGTATCTCTTGTTCTCTCCTCTCTTTGGAAGCCCATCATTGGCAAGATTCTTGCTAAGGCTTTTGGTAGATCCCCATCTAATTAAGGACCCTTCCTATACTTGTCCTTTCTCCATTATTTCCTTTAGTTAGCATTATTTTTATAAAACAAACCTTCTTGCCCACACTCTGAAAACAAGCATGGACCAAAAGTGTTCTGTCACAGCACTGGAGGGAATTATTAAGTCAACCTGTGAAGCACAAATATAATCATATATTAATAACAGTAGGAAGAACTCTTCTGTTCTCTATCTACAAGATTAGTCTATTACAATTTCATATTTGTTTATTTCTCTATCTAAGATTTTATTATAAGCTACAAAGCAAACCTGCGGACAACCTTACCACCACTCACTGATAAGGTAACCAAGAAGAAAGAAAGACAAGAACTCTCAGAGGGATCTGACACTCTAACCTCTTCGCCCTAAAGCCTGCAGTTTGTTCTCTCACTGTAGCTCAAGCTAGGGGAGCACAAAAAGGAAAAGTTTGTCTTTTTCCAGCCCCTCAGCTTTTTAATTTATTTTTCACTATCACACAGAAGACAGCTTCTGTATTGCCAATGTACTGACACAGCTCCAAAAGTCTCCTAAATTTGAGGGAGACAATAATGATATTTGCACATATTGACACACATATTGACATCTGCACTCTGCCAAACGGGGTCACAAAGAGTCAGACATGACTTAGCAACTAAACAACAGCAAATCACTGCTCTTAGTGGGAGGTCTCAGACCAAGAGTGGTCCAGTGAATCATGTCACACAGGCAGGAATCACGTCACACAGGCAGGAAGTGGTGGGTTGGACTGGAACCCACTCTGACTCAGGAACCCTCAGCCGTCGTCCTGTACTGTCACTCATTAGTCAACTGATTTTCAAACCTGCTTCATGAAAATGGAAGGTTTTTACATTTGGAATCACCCTTTAGTGTCCCATATCATACAAAGGGAAACTGAGGCAGGGAATGGCTATGTGACACTCCCGAGATCAGCAGCTCCAGCTTTGGCCCCTCTGGGCTGAGGAGGCTTCTCCAGCTGCCATTTTTACTCCGCTCTTCCTCATCAGCACATTTCTCTCTCAAGCCTTTTAGCAACTTGAGACAAGATCTGAGACTTGGAGATCAAACTTTTTTCCAGTGTTGTGTGTACATGGTCATAAACAAATGTCCTTCATGAAGCTACTCAAGCTGCAAAAAGCTTCCTTTATTGTCAGGACAAGCAGCATTTGTTTTCATCTGAGTGTTCCAAACAGCAGCTGACTCAAGGCAGCACAAAAGAATTAAACTTCTAAACAAAACCTCCTAAACTCCTTTTTTGCTGTACTACAGTTCAGAGCTTGCCCACGCATGCCCCCTGCCTGACTTCACAAGTGTGTTACACAGGATACCGCAGGAGTTGTTAATCTTCTGCTTTAAAGCGCAGAATGGTAAATTTGATACCTCTTTGAAAAGAGTTAATCTGTTTTTTGTAAAGTACAGAAAAGTAAATTTGGTATTTCTTTGAAAAACTGTTTATTAAATGCCATATAAACCCAAAAGATATAGGCAAGTTATTTTTATAGATATTTACTACATATGTTGGAAAAGCCAGATTCAGATGCTGATTACAATAAGCTAAGATCCCTTTGTGTATATTCAGAATGTGATTATAATAATTTATCAGATACTATATGAAATACACAATACATAATCAGTTTAGTTCAGTTTAGTCACTCAGGTGTGTCCAACTCTTTGTGACCCATAGACTGCACGCAACATTCCAGGCTTCCCTGTCCTTCACCATCTGCCTACATAATAAATTATAATATTTATAACAATTACTCTTGTATACAATGCCTTGTAGTTTATGACTGTTTGAACTTTCAGTTTGAATTTCACAAGAATCTGTGAAACACGAAGAGCGCATATTACATTCTTTTTTTTTTTTTTTTTGCTCATTTCAGGCTTAGAGGATAATAAAGCTCCAAGTGACAAAGTGAGTACTAGAACTCCAAAGTCCAACTGACTACTCTATCTCTGAATGCTATTACTCAGAGCTCAGGAGACTGAGTTTTTCCCGTCACATAGGTTTTGAACACTTAGGAGTAAAAAAGGCTGGAGAGGGGAAGCAGGTTATGAAATTGTATCCCAAACTCTACCCTACTGGCTACATGTTCTCTCTGCCAGCAGATCTGCTGGGCAGGGCGACAAGACCAGTTTGCCTAGGTAAACAGCAGCTAAGAAAGTTGGCATCAGTGCAAAAGTCAGTGGCTTCACAGCAGTTAGGATTTCTGCAGCCAGCAGTTTCAAGTTAATTCAGCTCAGTCACTCCTTGGCCTGAGGCATTAGGAGACAGGCTGGAGAAGGCTCAAGAATGAAAGCAGAAGGCAGGGCTGTTGTGATAGAATCTAGAGTCCCCAGTGATGGAGGCTTCTCAGTTCAGCAGATTCAGGAAACCGAAACAATTTATTCCACACAAACCTTTAATCATGATCCATAACTACAACAATATAAGGTAGTTAATGTATTACCTATGAAGTCTAAGTCAAAGTATCTGTACAAGAGATACGCATATCTGATAATGCAGTGGCCCTTAGTATCCACCGGGGATGGATTCTAGCACCACCCTCCAAAGCACATACCAAAATCCGTGGGTGTTCAAGCCCCTTATGTGAAGTGGCATAGTGCAGTAGGCCCTCCACATCCAGGGACTCCAGCACAGAACACTGATCCAGGAGAGCAACAGCAGAAGCCACAGACTGTACAGTTCAGATTATAGTAACCCTTTGTGTATATTCAGAATGTGATTATAATAATTTATCAGATACTATATGAAATACACAATACATAATCAGTTTAGTTCAGTTTAGTCACTCAGGTGTGTCCAACTCTTTGTGACCCATAGACTGCACGCAACATTCCAGGCTTCCCTGTCCTTCACCATCTGCCTACATAATAAATTATAATATTTATAACAATTACTCTTGTATACAATGCCTTGTAGTTTATGACTGTTTGAACTTTCAGTTTGAATTTCACAAGAATCTGTGAAACACGAAGAGCGCATATTACATTCTTTTTTTTTTTTTTTTTGCTCATTTCAGGCTTAGAGGATAATAAAGCTCCAAGTGACAAAGTGAGTACTAGAACTCCAAAGTCCAACTGACTACTCTATCTCTGAATGCTATTACTCAGAGCTCAGGAGACTGAGTTTTTCCCGTCACATAGGTTTTGAACACTTAGGAGTAAAAAAGGCTGGAGAGGGGAAGCAGGTTATGAAATTGTATCCCAAACTCTACCCTACTGGCTACATGTTCTCTCTGCCAGCAGATCTGCTGGGCAGGGCGACAAGACCAGTTTGCCTAGGTAAACAGCAGCTAAGAAAGTTGGCATCAGTGCAAAAGTCAGTGGCTTCACAGCAGTTAGGATTTCTGCAGCCAGCAGTTTCAAGTTAATTCAGCTCAGTCACTCCTTGGCCTGAGGCATTAGGAGACAGGCTGGAGAAGGCTCAAGAATGAAAGCAGAAGGCAGGGCTGTTGTGATAGAATCTAGAGTCCCCAGTGATGGAGGCTTCTCAGTTCAGCAGATTCAGGAAACCGAAACAATTTATTCCACACAAACCTTTAATCATGATCCATAACTACAACAATATAAGGTAGTTAATGTATTACCTATGAAGTCTAAGTCAAAGTATCTGTACAAGAGATACGCATATCTGATAATGCAGTGGCCCTTAGTATCCACCGGGGATGGATTCTAGCACCACCCTCCAAAGCACATACCAAAATCCGTGGGTGTTCAAGCCCCTTATGTGAAGTGGCATAGTGCAGTAGGCCCTCCACATCCAGGGACTCCAGCACAGAACACTGATCCAGGAGAGCAACAGCAGAAGCCACAGACTGTACTTCCATCCTAACGCGAATTTATAGGGGAGACATCCTACCATAAGGAAGACGGTCCATTTCTATGATATGACTTTGAATCTCTTTACAGAACATCTATTCCTCCTCTCCTGCCCTCCCACCCTACCCCCTTTCAATCCCAGTGACAAAATCCAGGGAAGTGAAAGTCTATTCCCATCAAAAGATGTAAATCCCAAATGAAGAGAGAAAGGACTTTGGCACACCAACAGGTTAGTAAGTTATTTAGGTTAAAAATACACTTGATTTTAAGTGAAGTTCATTGAGAACTAGTGCTTTTGTCCCTTACCTCTAATATCCTCATTACAGTCAGGCAAGCTGTCTAGTCTGAGATTACACAAAAGGTGCTCCCCAGACTGGCTGCATCTGAGCACAAGTTCTTGTGCCCTACCCCTGGGAGTGGGACCTGGGAATCTCTCCAGCTGGTTCTTTGCATATTAGAGCTGAGAAACACTGGCCTATACTATTCAAAGTGTGAAACAGTCTCACATTAGGCAATTTTCATTGAGACTGATTTTTTTGCAATGGGTGAAAGTCCTGGGACAGTCTGCCTATGGCAAGGCTTGCAGATGACAAGTCATAGTAGGACACATGAATGACCCACACCTCTCTCAGCCTTGAATGATCCCTTCCCCTGAACTTTTCCTTATCCTTTAAGACACCTCCTCTGTAAAGCCTCCCGTCCGCAGCACAGAACTGATTTCCTGTGCTTTGTGTGTCACACTTTGCATGTCAAGATGTGGCTTGAATGCATCTCCATTTCTGCACCTCTCCTTCCTCACTGTGGGGTTTAGTTTGTGTCCTGTTCCCCCCTCAACGCTTTGAGAGTAGGAACCCATCTGAAGACATCTGCGTATCTGAGCAGCTGGTGTGCAGAGAAGAATGGATGTGGAGAGGGCGAGGCCTGCCTCAGAGTTGCTGGACTGGGGAGGCTTCTACTTCCTCGCCTCCTTCTGTTCAGGAGCTAGGGGTCACAAGCTTGCCCTCTTCCCTCCTCTCACCCTCCCAGGCTCCGCCCAGCTTCTTTCATGGCAGCTGGGCCCCTGCAGGAGCCACGACTCCTCTTGGCCATTTCTCTAACACTGAAAATTCAGGCAACAAGGGACCCTCGGAGTTGAGCTAGATGATGGAAGAGGTGGTGGTGTGCCACCCAGCGCATGGTGGAGAATGAGGGTAAACCGGTCACTTGATGGAGGAGCTCCAGGAAGAGAACACACCAAAGCCGGAAAATGTCTTTACTGAAAAGCCTAGTCGTTGACATCAAAAACATGAAGAAACAAGATCGGATAGAAGTTAAATGCAAAGGAATTTCAATCTCTGGGAAACAAGTATAATGACATTTTACTTGTTGACAAGAACACAGAAGAAATGGCGGGATAGGCATGGACCTTAGAAGCTGAGGACTCAGGGACAAAGAGGCGGGAGGAGGAAGAGGAACAAGAACATGATGAGGTGCACTTAATGGCCAGGATCTCCACTCTGCAGGGTCTGATGACTGGAAGTAAGAATGGAAAAAGGTTGAAGAGGAGAAAGAAAACCAAAGAGAAAATACAATAAAGCATTTGAAAAGGAACTTGGTTCTTTGCATATTAGAGCTGAGAAACACTGGCCTATACTATTCAAAGTGTGAAACAGTCTCACATTAGGCAATTTTCATTGAGACTGATTTTTTTGCAATGGGTGAAAGTCCTGGGACAGTCTGCCTATGGCAAGGCTTGCAGATGACAAGTCATAGTAGGACACATGAATGACCCACACCTCTCTCAGCCTTGAATGATCCCTTCCCCTGAACTTTTCCTTATCCTTTAAGACACCTCCTCTGTAAAGCCTCCCGTCCGCAGCACAGAACTGATTTCCTGTGCTTTGTGTGTCACACTTTGCATGTCAAGATGTGGCTTGAATGCATCTCCATTTCTGCACCTCTCCTTCCTCACTGTGGGGTTTAGTTTGTGTCCTGTTCCCCCCTCAACGCTTTGAGAGTAGGAACCCATCTGAAGACATCTGCGTATCTGAGCAGCTGGTGTGCAGAGAAGAATGGATGTGGAGAGGGCGAGGCCTGCCTCAGAGTTGCTGGACTGGGGAGGCTTCTACTTCCTCGCCTCCTCCTGTTCAGGAGCTCGGGGTCACAAGCTTGCCCTCTCCCCTCCTCTCACCCTCCCAGGCTCCGCCCAGCTTCTTTCATGGCAGCTGGGCCCCTGCAGGAGCCACGACTCCTCTTGGCCATTTCTCTAACACTGAAAATTCAGGCAACAAGGGACCCTCGGAGTTGAGCTAGATGATGGAAGAGGTGGTGGTGTGCCACCCAGCGCATGGTGGAGAATGAGGGTAAACCGGTCACTTGATGGAGGAGCTCCAGGAAGAGAACACACCAAAGCCGGAAAATGTCTTTACTGAAAAGCCTAGTCGTTGACATCAAAAACATGAAGAAACAAGATCGGATAGAAGTTAAATGCAAAGGAATTTCAATCTCTGGGAAACAAGTATAATGACATTTTACTTGTTGACAAGAACACAGAAGAAATGGCGGGATAGGCATGGACCTTAGAAGCTGAGGACTCAGGGACAAAGAGGCGGGAGGAGGAAGAGGAACAAGAACATGATGAGGTGCACTTAATGGCCAGGATCTCCACTCTGCAGGGTCTGATGACTGGAAGTAAGAATGGAAAAAGGTTGAAGAGGAGAAAGAAAACCAAAGAGAAAATACAATAAAGCATTTGAAAACTTTGGTGAACTTAAGAAAGGCTTGGGTTTTCATTAAAATACAGTGTGAACTTGTTAATGACATTTCTATGCTGTGCTGTGTGCTGTGTTCAGTCATGTCCAGCTCTTTGCAACCCCATGGACTGTAGCCAGCCAGGATCCTCTGTCCATGGAATTCCAGGCAAGAATACCAGACTGGGATGCCATTTCTTACTCCAAGGGATCTTCCCAACCTAGGGATCAAACCCATCTCTTGCATCTCCTGCATTGGCAGGCGGATTCTTTACCACTAGCGTCACCATCTTTTCTTATCTATTAAATTTTTTAAAAAACTGATTTGCAAAGGCCTTGCCTAGTCCAGTCCGCGTGTTTTACTATCAGAACTGAATAGGCATTTGAATGAATTTACTAGGATCCAACTCTACTTTGGGGCCAGAGTCAGAGGCTCCAGTTCAGCTTTGAGTCTCGGGCCAGGGCATACTCTTTTTTTTTTTTTTTGTAAGATTTATTTATTGATTTATTTTGGGCAGGGGTCGGGTTGGGGAGGGAGGGGGGGGCACTTCTATTGGTCTTTCATTTCTCTATTTTTATCCGTCTTTGTTCTTTGGCTCCTCTGGGCCTCCCATCGCGGTGGCCTCTGTTGTTGCAGAGCACTGGCTCTGGACACATGCGCTCCAGAGCTCCAGCTCGGTAATTGGACACATTGGTCCAGCCGCTCCACGGCACGTGGGATCTTCCCAGGCCAGGGATCGAACCGGCGCCCCCTGCACTGCAAGGCGGTGTCCTTACCCATTGGACCACCAGGGGAAGCCCCAGGGCATACTCTTAAAGAACTATTTCCCTTTTGCTGGATCAAATTTTTTTTTTTTTTTAAGATTTATTTATTTATTTTGGGCGGGGGTCAGGTTGGGGAGGGAGGGGAGCGGGCGGGCCACTTCTGTTGGTCTTTCATTTCTCTATTTTCATCCGTCTTTATTCTTTGGCTCCTCTGGGCCTCCCATCACGGTGGCGTCTGTCGTCGCAGAGCACCGGCTCTGGGCGCACGCGCTCCAGAGTTCCGGCTCGGTAATTGGACACATCAGTCCAGCTGCTCCGCGGCACGTGGGATCTTCCCAGGCCAGGAATCTAACTGGCGCCCCTTGCACTGCAACGCAGTGTCCTTATCCACTGGACCACCAGGGGAAGCCCTGGATCCAATTCTTTATGGTTTTAACCACATTCAAGATCCAACCCTTTGTCCTGGGGTCGACTACAAGTGTTCATATAGTGTTCCTGGGGGTGGAAGGGTGAGAAGGGTGGATGCTTGATCATATTATTTCATCTTGGTTTTTTTTTTTTTTTTTTTTTTAGCTTCATTGGGTCTTAGTTGCAGCACATAGGATCTTTGCTGTGGCACACAGGATCTTATTTTTAGTTTGAACATAGGAAATCTTAGTTGTGGCAAGCAAATTCTTAGATGCAGTGTGTGAGCTCTAGTTTCCTGACCAGGTATTGAACCCAGGCCCTCTGTGTTGGGAGTATGGAGTCTAAACCACTGGACCAACAGGAAAGTCCCATATTGTTTCATCTTTATCTTACATCCATTCAACATAGGACCGTGCTGGGTTTCCTCAGCTATACAACTTTATGCAACACTGAACACTGGCAGAAAGGCCTGCAAAGCCATCCTGAGGAGCTTTCCTAGGTGTTACAGGTAATTAGACAAACAAGTTCAGAGCAAAGTGTCCTGGAGGGGATTTGAGGGTGACTCTCCAGATGAGGGCCTGAGTCTCTAGATGAAAGCGTTAGGTAAACCTGGTCCCTCCTAAAATTTGCTGGTGTATGCCAAAGTGCCCTCCCTTTCTCTCACGGTATCCTTTTCATTTTCTCCAAGTTTTCCTTGTTGATTCTAGAGATCTTAGTAGACCAAAAATCAAGAAGGAGGGAAAGCTAAGAAGCAATAACACAAAGGAGTTTTTTAAAAGTAGAAAACATGCTTTGGATAAAGAGAGATGGCACAAGTATCTGCACAAGCTGCTTGCTACTTTTGGTGTGGGCATTCCCAGAATAACTGTAAAGTAACTAGACAATGAATGGAAGAAGTAAAGAATGGATGTCAGATAGTGTTCACCAATGAGGGGCAGCCAGAAGTCTGTTAAACAGTTCCTTTATCCAACCAAACTCACAGGCCTACTTTCCGTTCCCCTTATGTTCATTCTTACCAGCTTGCTTTTGTTCATATTTTATATTCTTTTCTTCCCTCTCCTCTTCCTCAAGCCTCCCTGCAAAGTTATTCTACCCATTCTTCAAGATACAACTTTGACCTTAATCCTTTCAAGATGGCTGACTGGATGGCTTCCAGTCCTCTGAGCTTACAGCCCTTATTGACTCCACTGCTCCTTTGAAAATTACCCCTTACTGCCTTCTGACATCTCTAGGTTTATAAACCTGTATGATTTTATTGTCTGTGTAATTATGTCTCTCTTTTTTTTTTAAGATTTATTTATTTTTTTTTTTGGGGGGGGGGTCGGGTTGGGGAGGGAGGGGAGCGGGCGGGCCACTTCTGTTGGTCTTTCATTTCTCTATTTTCATCCGTCTTTGTTCTTTGGCTCCTCTGGGCCTCCCATCGCGGTGGCCTCTGTTGTCGCAGAGCACCGGCTCTGGGCGCATGCGCTCCAGAGCTCTGGCTCAGCAATTGGACACATCGGTCCAGCCGCTCCACGGCACGTGGGATCTTCCCAGGCCAGGGATCAAACCAGTGCCCCTTGCACTGCAAGGCGGTGTCCTTACCCACTGGACCACCAGGGGAAGCCCCGTAATTATATCTTATTTCCCCAAATAGATTATGAACTACTCAAGCATAGGAACTTCTGGAACACATGTGCAAAATGCATATTTGTAATTACATGAAACATTACATGAGTGTTAACTGTGGAACACAGGTCATGAACTCACGTCTTCAGGGCCAAGGTAGCACATGCAAATAAGTAAAACAGGTGTAATACATCAGGGACTGGGGATGCTTGTGGTAAACTGGAAAAACAATGCCCTGGCTAAGGAAGAAACTGTGGGGCTCCCCAGGTCACTCTGTGATGTGGAAAATCTGGCCCTGTGTTATCAGATGATCTGATCTACCAAGAAAAGTAGGAAGCCCAGATCATTGTGTGAGATATTTTAAGTTTTAGATGTTGGCAATGAAGTTTAAAATGTTTAGTAAGCAGCATGGGCCAAAATAAGTATATCTGCATTGTCCATCTGTTAAGTAACTAGACAATGAATGGAAGAAGTAAAGAATGGATGTCAGATAGTGTTCACCAATGAGGGCAGCCAGAAGTCTGTTAAACAGTTCCTTTATCCAACCAAACTCACAGGCCTACTTTCCGTTCCCCTTATGTTCATTCTTACCAGCTTGCTTTTGTTCATATTTTATATTCTTTTCTTCCCTCTCCTCTTCCTCAAGCCTCCCTGCAAAGTTATTCTACCCATTCTTCAAGATACAACTTTGACCTTAATCCTTTCAAGATGGCTGACTGGATGGCTTCCAGTCCTCTGAGCTTACAGCCCTTATTGACTCCACTGCTCCTTTGAAAATTACCCCTTACTGCCTTCTGACATCTCTAGGTTTATAAACCTGTATGATTTTATTGTCTGTGTAATTATGTCTCTCTTTTTTTTTTAAGATTTATTTATTTATTTTTTGGGGGGAGGGGGTCGGGTTGGGGAGGGAGGGGAGCGGGCGGGCCACTTCTGTTGGTCTTTCATTTCTCTATTTTCATCCGTCTTTGTTCTTTGGCTCCTCTGGGCCTCCCATCGCGGTGGCCTCTGTTGTCGCAGAGCACCGGCTCTGGGCGCATGCGCTCCAGAGCTCTGGCTCAGCAATTGGACACATCGGTCCAGCCGCTCCACGGCACGTGGGATCTTCCCAGGCCAGGGATCAAACCAGTGCCCCTTGCACTGCAAGGCGGTGTCCTTACCCACTGGACCACCAGGGGAAGCCCCGTAATTATATCTTATTTCCCCAAATAGATTATGAACTACTCAAGCATAGGAACTTCTGGAACACATGTGCAAAATGCATATTTGTAATTACATGAAACATTACATGAGTGTTAACTGTGGAACACAGGTCATGAACTCACGTCTTCAGGGCCAAGGTAGCACATGCAAATAAGTAAAACAGGTGTAATACATCAGGGACTGGGGATGCTTGTGGTAAACTGGAAAAACAATGCCCTGGCTAAGGAAGAAACTGTGGGGCTCCCCAGGTCACTCTGTGATGTGGAAAATCTGGCCCTGTGTTATCAGATGATCTGATCTACCAAGAAAAGTAGGAAGCCCAGATCATTGTGTGAGATATTTTAAGTTTTAGATGTTGGCAATGAAGTTTAAAATGTTTAGTAAGCAGCATGGGCCAAAATAAGTATATCTGCATGTCCATCTGTAGCTCTCTAGTCTGCTGTTTCAAAGTCAGATCACTATTTTTTTGATACAGACAATATGCATAATTGACAATGTTCTATTCCAAAACCTGGGCAATAATAAGACTAAGGCATAAAACTGGAAATCTTTGACTTTTTTTCATTTTACATTTTAAAATGCAGTGATGCATATAAGTAGTTTAACCAGAAAGTAATGACAGTGGACATGGGGATTATGGAGAATCTGGATAAGAGTTATGGACCCTCCCAAGGACTGTACTGGCTGATGCACTTGCCTATTTTTAAAAATTATTCTCCCTTAAAGAAGATGTGCTACATGGATACAATGGAATATTACTCCGGCATAAAAAGAATGAAGTACCTGCAATATGGATGGACCTAAAGAATATCATACTAAGTAAGTTAGAGAAGGACAAATATATGATATCACTTATATATGGAATCTAAAAAATAAAACAAATAAATGTATATACAAAACAGAAACAGACTCATAGACACAGCAAATAAATTTATGGTTACCAAAGGGGAAAGGGAGGGCTTCCCTGGTGGTCCAGTGGGTAAGGACACCGCCTTGCAGTGCAAGGGGCGCCGGTTTGATCCCTGGCCTGGGAAGATCCCACGTGCCGTGGAGCGGCTGGTCTGATGTGTCCGGTTACGTCTTATTTCCCCAAATAGATTATGAACTACTCAAGCATAGGAACTTCTGGAACACATGTGCAAAATGCATATTTGTAATTACATGAAACATTACATGAGTGTTAACTGTGGAACACAGGTCATGAACTCACGTCTTCAGGGCCAAGGTAGCACATGCAAATAAGTAAAACAGGTGTAATACATCAGGGACTGGGGATGCTTGTGGTAAACTGGAAAAACAATGCCCTGGCTAAGGAAGAAACTGTGGGGCTCCCCAGGTCACTCTGTGATGTGGAAAATCTGGCCCTGTGTTATCAGATGATCTGATCTACCAAGAAAAGTAGGAAGCCCAGATCATTGTGTGAGATATTTTAAGTTTTAGATGTTGGCAATGAAGTTTAAAATGTTTAGTAAGCAGCATGGGCCAAAATAAGTATATCTGCATGTCCATCTGTAGCTCTCTAGTCTGCTGTTTCAAAGTCAGATCACTATTTTTTTGATACAGACAATATGCATAATTGACAATGTTCTATTCCAAAACCTGGGCAATAATAAGACTAAGGCATAAAACTGGAAATCTTTGACTTTTTTTCATTTTACATTTTAAAATGCAGTGATGCATATAAGTAGTTTAACCAGAAAGTAATGACAGTGGACATGGGGATTATGGAGAATCTGGATAAGAGTTATGGACCCTCCCAAGGACTGTACTGGCTGATGCACTTGCCTATTTTTAAAAATTATTCTCCCTTAAAGAAGATGTGCTACATGGATACAATGGAATATTACTCCGGCATAAAAAGAATGAAGTACCTGCAATATGGATGGACCTAAAGAATATCATACTAAGTAAGTTAGAGAAGGACAAATATATGATATCACTTATATATGGAATCTAAAAAATAAAACAAATAAATGTATATACAAAACAGAAACAGACTCATAGACACAGCAAATAAATTTATGGTTACCAAAGGGGAAAGGGAGGGCTTCCCTGGTGGTCCAGTGGGTAAGGACACCGCCTTGCAGTGCAAGGGGCGCCGGTTTGATCCCTGGCCTGGGAAGATCCCACGTGCCGTGGAGCGGCTGGACTGATGTGTCCGGTTACCGAGCCAGAGCTCTGGAGCATGTGTGCCCAGAGCCGGTGCTCTGCAACAACAGAGGCCACCGCGATGGGAGGCCCAGAGGAGCCAAAGAACAAAGACGGATGAAAATAGAGAAATGAAAGACCAATAGAAGTGACTACCCATCCCCCTCCCTCCCCACCCCACCCACCAAAAAGATAAATAAATAAAATTAAAAAAAAAAAAAAAAGGGGAAAGGGAGGTGGGGAGGGATAAAATAGGAATATGGGATTAACAAACTGCTATACATAAAATAGGTAAGAAACAAGTATTTATTGCATAACACAGGGAACCATATTTTCCTGTAATAACGTAAAATGGAAAATAATCTGAAAATAAAGTATAACTCAATCACTTTACTATACACCTGACACTAACACAATGCTGTAAATCAACTATACTTCAATGCTCTTCCCCTTAAAACCATACAGATTTCCTTTTCCTTGACTACAGCCCTGTTAGCAGTAATTACAGTCATTCTTGAGAGATCACAAAATAAATAGAGATAAAGACTAATTTTTCTGAGAGGACTAACTGGGTTAGAGTAGGAAGCTTAAAGGAAACTGTTAAAAAGGCTCTAATATGATATATGATACGAATATGAAAGGATATATGATATGAATATATTAATGCTATCTCCTTCCTGGCCCTCCCACCCTAAGAATGCCAGGAAGTGGCACTCAACTATTTATAACTGGGTGTTACAGTGACGGGTGTCCAGTGTGCTAAGACTGGCCTTTCTCCTTGAAACAAATGTGTTAAACAGTTGGTGACAATCCATAGGTCCTCTGGACATGCAGGCCCCATAATTCCAAGCTAACGCCCCTCACACAAACTGAAATCCAAAGCAGCTTTCATAGCATGTAAATAAATGTTAACCCTTGCAAAGGAGTAGGGAGTTCACACATGTGATACAACTGACCAAAAATACTGCCTAAAGTATTTTTATAACTGCTTTCAGAGATTCTGGTTCACTCCTTTATACCTTTAATGAAAGCAAATCTCCTTTCCCTGAAGTTGGATTTGACTTCTGGAAAAGCCAAAGTTTCTCTAGATAGCAAGGTGTGTGATGAAGCTGAGGACCACATTTCGCTCATAAATGAGACTATAAAGGCTTCCCAGGTGGCACTCGGAGTAAAGAACCTTCCTGTCAATGCAAGCAGATGCAAGAGATGTGGGTTCAATCCCTGGGTTTGGAATACACCATGGAGGAGGGCATGGCAACCTACTCCAGTAGTCTTTCCTGGAGAAACCCAAAAAGATAAATAAATAAAAAAAAAAAAAAAAAGGGGAAAGGGAGGTGGGGAGGGATAAAATAGGAATATGGGATTAACAAACTGCTATACATAAAATAGGTAAGAAACAAGTATTTATTGCATAACACAGGGAACCATATTTTCCTGTAATAACGTAAAATGGAAAATAATCTGAAAATAAAGTATAACTCAATCACTTTACTATACACCTGACACTAACACAATGCTGTAAATCAACTATACTTCAATGCTCTTCCCCTTAAAACCATACAGATTTCCTTTTCCTTGACTACAGCCCTGTTAGCAGTAATTACAGTCATTCTTGAGAGATCACAAAATAAATAGAGATAAAGACTAATTTTTCTGAGAGGACTAACTGGGTTAGAGTAGGAAGCTTAAAGGAAACTGTTAAAAAGGCTCTAATATGATATATGATACGAATATGAAAGGATATATGATATGAATATATTAATGCTATCTCCTTCCTGGCCCTCCCACCCTAAGAATGCCAGGAAGTGGCACTCAACTATTTATAACTGGGTGTTACAGTGACGGGTGTCCAGTGTGCTAAGACTGGCCTTTCTCCTTGAAACAAATGTGTTAAACAGTTGGTGACAATCCATAGGTCCTCTGGACATGCAGGCCCCATAATTCCAAGCTAACGCCCCTCACACAAACTGAAATCCAAAGCAGCTTTCATAGCATGTAAATAAATGTTAACCCTTGCAAAGGAGTAGGGAGTTCACACATGTGATACAACTGACCAAAAATACTGCCTAAAGTATTTTTATAACTGCTTTCAGAGATTCTGGTTCACTCCTTTATACCTTTAATGAAAGCAAATCTCCTTTCCCTGAAGTTGGATTTGACTTCTGGAAAAGCCAAAGTTTCTCTAGATAGCAAGGTGTGTGATGAAGCTGAGGACCACATTTCGCTCATAAATGAGACTATAAAGGCTTCCCAGGTGGCACTCGGAGTAAAGAACCTTCCTGTCAATGCAAGCAGATGCAAGAGATGTGGGTTCAATCCCTGGGTTTGGAATACACCATGGAGGAGGGCATGGCAACCTACTCCAGTAGTCTTTCCTGGAGAAACCCAAGGACAGAGTAGCCTGGCAGGCTGCAGTCCATAGGGTTGCACAGAGTCAGACACGACTGAAGCAACTGAACACACACATAAAGTAATGAGACTGACATTTACATGACCCTCATAAAATGGCTTGAAATGAAACTTCTTAAAAAATATTTTAGATAAAATATTTTCTGAGTACTAGCAATGGCATCATTATTTTTAGAGGAAGATACCTGGAGAAAAAGGCACTTTGCCAACAAGCCCCTACATTTCCCTTTGAGGGTAATGTAGCAGATTGGAAAGACCAAGGGACTGAAATAAAAAACCAAGTCGAGGGGTTTCCTGGTGGTCCAGGGGGCAAAGGGTCGTCCGGGGGTAAAGGGTCTGCCTTGCAGTGCAAGGCGTGCCGGTTCGAACCCTGGCCTGGGAAGATCCCACATGCCATGGAGTGGCTGGGCCAGTGTGTCCAATTAGGAGCCAGCGCTCTGGAGCACATGCTCCCAGAGTCGGTGCTCTGTGATGAGAGAGGCCACTGCAATGGGAGGCCCACACATGCCAAAGAATAAAGATGAATGAAAAAGAACACAATGACTTAGTGGAAAAAAAAGAAAAAAAAGAATATATATATATATATATATATAAAACCAAGTTGAAATTCCTTCTTAGCCGCGTATCAACTGTATGGGTTTGCAAAAATAACTTACTTCTCAAGTATCTTTTAAACGGAAGTTTAAGTGTAAGAGTACACAGTATGAAAGTAGGAATTACACTTGTTTACTATTTTTCCCAGAATAGAGTTGATATAAAGTACATATGCAATAAATAGTCATTGAAGGAATGAACAAAAATTCTAATATCAACTGCTTGCAAAGAAATTACAATTAAACATACTATCTATGCAAACTATTAAATTAACAAGTTTTTAAAAATCAGCTACGACAGTTCATGCTGCAAAGAGTACAGCATACCTGGCACTCTCTCACAGTACTATTAATCCTGTAGGTAGGAAAATACCTTGGAAATAAGGAGGACCTGCAAAAATATTTATACTTTTTGATATAATAATTCTGATTTGGGGTAATCTCTTGAGAAAAAGTCCCAAAAGAAAAAAAGATTATGGACACAAATATGGTCACTGTAACACTACTTAGAACTGCAAGAAACAAAACAGTCAAAGTTTCTGGTAATAGGTAAATAGTTAGGTCACAAATAGCACCTGCTTTTTGATATCAATATCTCCATTACAAAGAGAAAGGAATACTATGCAGTAGTAATGTGGTATATTCTTCTGATATAATGACAAGTAAAGTAAATCGTACATAAAATTGTATAATATGACAGCTTCTAACAAAAGATAACATACACTAACATAACAAAAAGCAAATGGTGGCTGTGTTACAGTGATACTGTAGATGAATTTTTCTATTTTCCACATTTTCTATAGCATAATTATGTACCTCTTATGGTATAACAACATAATTTTCTCTTCTAATTTACTAATGGAAATATGCTTCTGGGAGAAAAAAAAATTAAGTGGCTGTGAGAGTCAGAGATTAAAGAACTTAAAGAACATTCTCCGTCCTCTGACATCCACCTATTACTCAAACAACTTTTACTTACTCATATTCTTGCACGCCACTACCCAGTACACACCTCTGCCTGTAAAACCTGTCCGTCTCACCCACGCAATGTTTACTTTCCTCAAAAATACAGAAGGCTGAACTTCAGGGTTCCACTCTCTAAGGGAATTTCTCCTGCTTTTCCAAATTCCAGTTACTCCTTCAGTGTATCTCAAATGTTCCCTCCTCTGTGACACCTTGTTCAACTCGTTCCTCTGACAGCTATTCCTGCCTCAATGCTCAATAGGACCTGGTTTAAGTTTGCATTTTTGACACTTGCTGTATTGTCATTATGAGTTTCTAGATCTCCTTCATCTTTGCTCCCCTTGGTCTATCTATCATCACGCCTGATACATAATTAGTGCTCAATATAATTGCGGATGATACCACTCTAATGGCACAAAGTGAAGAGGAACTAAAGAGCCTCTTGATGAAGATGAAAGAGGAGACTGAAAAAGCTGGCTTAAAACTCAACATTCAAAAAACTAAGAGTATGGCATCCTTTCCCATCACTTCACAGCAAATAGAAGGGAGAAAAAGTAGAAGCTGTGACAGAGTTTATATTCTTGGGCTCCAAAATCACTGCAGATGGTGACTACATAAAATTAAAGAAAATCTATGACAAACCTAGGCAGCATATTAAAAAGTAGAGACATCACTTTTTCCAACAAAGGTCTATATAGTTAAAGCTATGATTTTTCCAGTAGTAGTGTACGAATGTGAGAGTGGACCATAAATAAGGCTGAGCACCTAAGAACTGATGCTTCTGAACTGTGGTGCTGGAGAAGACTTCCGAGAGTCCCTTGGACTGCAAGGAGATCAAACCTAAAGGAAATCAGCTCTAAATATTCACTGTGTTGATGAATATTTAGGACTGCCACTGAAGCTCCAATACTTCAGCCACTTGATGCAAAGAGGTGACTCACTGGAAAAGACCCAGATGCTGGGGAAGATCAAAGGCAAAAGGAGAAGAGGGCAGCAGAGGATGAGATAGTTGGAGAGCATCACCAACTCAATGGACATGAATTTGAACAAATTTCAGGAGATAGTGAAGGACAGCGAAGCCTGGGGTGCTGCAATCCATGGAGTCACAAAGAGTCAGATATGGCTGAATGCGTGAACAATAACAACAACATAATTGCTGAAGGAATGTATAAATACTGCTGACTATACTTTCTTTCACTGTTGCTTCAAGCTCCCGCTTTCTGAAAAAGCAGGCAGTTTACTCCTTATCATTTCCTATCTGGGCTCTTCATGGAAAGGAAATAGGAATCTAGGGCAAAAGCAAGCACATTTTGCTGTTTGCTCCTACTGATGATGATACCTTATTTGAGAAGTAGGATGTACAGGGAAAACTTTCTGTCTGGTCGTTATTACCACTCCTCTTTATTGTGGCAACTGTCCAGAGGCTTTGGATCACTCACTGTGGATTCACTCAGCAACTATGGCAGTGTTTACTTTCAGCCTGGTACTTTTAGGAGGTGGGTACACAGCATGGAAGCCATAGACGTCCTCCCTCCCTTCACAGAGCTTCCAACCTAGCCAGGAGACAAGGGAAATTATTTAGGTTTAGACAGCTGACTTCAACATTCAAAAACTAAGAGTATGGCATCCTTTCCCATCACTTCACAGCAAATAGAAGGGAGAAAAAGTAGAAGCTGTGACAGAGTTTATATTCTTGGGCTCCAAAATCACTGCAGATGGTGACTACATAAAATTAAAGAAAATCTATGACAAACCTAGGCAGCATATTAAAAAGTAGAGACATCACTTTTTCCAACAAAGGTCTATATAGTTAAAGCTATGATTTTTCCAGTAGTAGTGTACGAATGTGAGAGTGGACCATAAATAAGGCTGAGCACCTAAGAACTGATGCTTCTGAACTGTGGTGCTGGAGAAGACTTCCGAGAGTCCCTTGGACTGCAAGGAGATCAAACCTAAAGGAAATCAGCTCTAAATATTCACTGTGTTGATGAATATTTAGGACTGCCACTGAAGCTCCAATACTTCAGCCACTTGATGCAAAGAGGTGACTCACTGGAAAAGACCCAGATGCTGGGGAAGATCAAAGGCAAAAGGAGAAGAGGGCAGCAGAGGATGAGATAGTTGGAGAGCATCACCAACTCAATGGACATGAATTTGAACAAATTTCAGGAGATAGTGAAGGACAGCGAAGCCTGGGGTGCTGCAATCCATGGAGTCACAAAGAGTCAGATATGGCTGAATGCGTGAACAATAACAACAACATAATTGCTGAAGGAATGTATAAATACTGCTGACTATACTTTCTTTCACTGTTGCTTCAAGCCCCCGCTTTCTGAAAAAGCAGGCAGTTTACTCCTTATCATTTCCTATCTGGGCTCTTCATGGAAAGGAAATAGGAATCTAGGGCAAAAGCAAGCACATTTTGCTGTTTGCTCCTACTGATGATGATACCTTATTTGAGAAGTAGGATGTACAGGGAAAACTTTCTGTCTGGTCGTTATTACCACTCCTCTTTATTGTGGCAACTGTCCAGAGGCTTTGGATCACTCACTGTGGATTCACTCAGCAACTATGGCAGTGTTTACTTTCAGCCTGGTACTTTTAGGAGGTGGGTACACAGCATGGAAGCCATAGACGTCCTCCCTCCCTTCACAGAGCTTCCAACCTAGCCAGGGAGACAAGGGAAATTATTTAGGAGTGAAAAAGAAAACAATCACCGACAGCAGTATGTCCTACGAAGGGGAAAATCCAGGTACAGTAAGGGTAAGACAGAAACTGGACTGGGTGGTTAAAACAAAAGGTCTCTAATCAGATACCTAACCCCTTTGATGACCATGTAAGAAGCTTTTTCATCTCATAAGGCACCATAGCTGCCAACAACTACAGTGTTTCTTTTTAAATTTAAACAAAGAAAGACTTTCTGAAGCAGCTTATTAAGAACACAACAAAAAGGGAAACATTTCTTTAAGTCAGTCTAAGGCAAAAAGCTACTAAACCAAACAACAGTAGAAAGACAAATTGTTTTCAGTCAAATTATGCATTTGGTCACCAGAATTAAAATTCTACTCTACCGGTTTGTAACAGAATATTTTTAATATGCAGTTTTAAGGCTTATTTCACCAAGTGGCACTTATTCTTGAAAAAATCATATATTGGTTATATGTCTTCATAATCATATTAGCTAAAGTTATCATAATTAAAACAGTAATAAAATATATCAACAACATGAGACTGAGACTAGTTCCACCTATGTCCCACTTATGCAAAGATCTCCTTCAAACATTCTACACTGTTCAGAAAGGCAATAGAAATAACTCCTGGTAAGTGTCAAGCTGCCCCACCTCAGGGATTTGCACCTGCTCTTTTCTCTCCCTGGAATGCCCTTCCTTCCACGTCTGTGAGATATGCTTCTTTTCATCCTTCCAGACTCAGCTGAGCCAGCACTCCCTCTGGGATCCTCTGTCTGAATTTCCGCCTCACACAGGCTTCTCTGCTGGGTGAACCACAGCACTTAGTAGACCTTGTTGGAAGTGTCTCCTTAGGTTTTTCCAAACTAGAAATGTGAGCATCTCAAGGCCTCTGCAATGTCTGACACCTTCTGGTGATCAATAAATTGCTGCAACTACACTGCTTTCAGTGGATTACTAATTCATTTTGCCTGGTACTTTTAGGAGGTGGGTACACAGCATGGAAGCCATAGACGTCCTCCCTCCCTTCACAGAGCTTCCAACCTAGCCAGGGAGACAAGGGAAATTATTTAGGAGTGAAAAAGAAAACAATCACCGACAGCAGTATGTCCTACGAAGGGGAAAATCCAGGTACAGTAAGGGTAAGACAGAAACTGGACTGGGTGGTTAAAACAAAAGGTCTCTAATCAGATACCTAACCCCTTTGATGACCATGTAAGAAGCTTTTTCATCTCATAAGGCACCATAGCTGCCAACAACTACAGTGTTTCTTTTTAAATTTAAACAAAGAAAGACTTTCTGAAGCAGCTTATTAAGAACACAACAAAAAGGGAAACATTTCTTTAAGTCAGTCTAAGGCAAAAAGCTACTAAACCAAACAACAGTAGAAAGACAAATTGTTTTCAGTCAAATTATGCATTTGGTCACCAGAATTAAAATTCTACTCTACCGGTTTGTAACAGAATATTTTTAATATGCAGTTTTAAGGCTTATTTCACCAAGTGGCACTTATTCTTGAAAAAAATCATATATTGGTTATATGTCTTCATAATCATATTAGCTAAAGTTATCATAATTAAAACAGTAATAAAATATATCAACAACATGAGACTGAGACTAGTTCCACCTATGTCCCACTTATGCAAAGATCTCCTTCAAACATTCTACACTGTTCAGAAAGGCAATAGAAATAACTCCTGGTAAGTGTCAAGCTGCCCCACCTCAGGGATTTGCACCTGCTCTTTTCTCTCCCTGGAATGCCCTTCCTTCCACGTCTGTGAGATATGCTTCTTTTCATCCTTCCAGACTCAGCTGAGCCAGCACTCCCTCTGGGATCCTCTGTCTGAATTTCCGCCTCACACAGGCTTCTCTGCTGGGTGAACCACAGCACTTAGTAGACCTTGTTGGAAGTGTCTCCTTAGGTTTTTCCAAACTAGAAATGTGAGCATCTCAAGGCCTCTGCAATGTCTGACACCTTCTGGTGATCAATAAATTGCTGCAACTACACTGCTTTCAGTATGTACTTTAGGGAATGAGCAGTGTATCATTTTCCTCCATGAACAGAAAGAAGAAGAGGTATAACAGAGTATAATACCATACATTACGCATAATGGTTACAAAAATACTCTAAGAAAATCTAGCTCTCCACATGCACCAAGAACCACAGGAACCAATCTTTAGGGCAACAACTCTAAGGATCATAGGGGTATAGAACTTAAAACCTGCTACCAGGGTTGTTTCAGGTTCTCTGAAATCTGAAAATGGAAGCAAAATAAAACAAAAACAAAAAAGGGGGACAAGGGAGATAATGGCAGAAGACATTTAACCACTGACAATCAGCAAATGAAAATCCAACTTTTTAAGCAAATTTTATGATTTTACCCAAAATATGCTTTTAGGCAATCAAGAAACCATGCTACTGTTTTAGAGTAATTGCAAATCATTTCCAAACAGGTTCTTTCTGCAGACATAATCAATAATAATGGTCCTCTTTTCATGTAAGATATATTCTCATTTGAGTTACAGGATGAAGCCATCTTGATTGGCTGGCTATATGAGACAATAAGACTGAGAAGGTACTGGCTCTGGCCAGTAAGGGCTTCTGTGGCTACTAAGCCCTGAATCTGACATACTGGTAAAATACTGGTCCACTCTCCTTGACAAAAGTGTAGCATGTGCATTTAAATGGTATACTGCTAACCATAGGATAAACAGACATCAATCTGCAGGGACCAAAGTTTAATATTCATCTGATGGGAACCTCATTGGGAAGAGATAGGAAAAGCTACTTAGCCTGTAAGAGTCCAGATTTTAAAATATATCTCCATGTAGATGAACCAACCAACACAAATTTAAAGGTAGTTATTTGGGGAAAAAGAGATTTTTGACTGTTTATTTCCTCTTGTTTTTTAGTTTTTTAAATATATATTTTCATTTTCAAGTATACATTTACTTCTTTAATGTACTGTAGTAGTTATATATTTATACATAAACCTATCTAGTACCTCAGTAATAGCCACTGGTAACCTCCATGTCAGACTCTTTTAATTTTAAGCTATAAGGACATTTTGGCTATTTCCCATCATACGTGACAGCTCAGTAATAACATTGCCAAAGTCAAAACATTCTTTTGGCCAATATCCTTGAAATCATTCCAACAAAGAGGCTTCAGGTTAAGAAGTAAAAGCCACTGCTGTCTGGAAGTATGTTTTGTGGCTGATCCAGTATAATGAGCAGTGTATCATTTTCCTCCATGAACAGAAAGAAGAAGAGGTATAACAGAGTATAATACCATACATTACGATAATGGTTACAAAAATACTCTAAGAAAATCTAGCTCCACATGCACCAAGAACCACAGGAACCAATCTTTAGGGCAACAACTCTAAGGATCATAGGGGTATAGAACTTAAAACCTGCTACCAGGGTTGTTTCAGGTTCTCTGAAATCTGAAAATGGAAGCAAAATAAAACAAAAACAAAAAAGGGGGACAAGGGAGATAATGGCAGAAGACATTTAACCACTGACAATCAGCAAATGAAAATCCAACTTTTTAAGCAAATTTTATGATTTTACCCAAAATATGCTTTTAGGCAATCAAGAAACCATGCTACTGTTTTAGAGTAATTGCAAATCATTTCCAAACAGGTTCTTTCTGCAGACATAATCAATAATAATGGTCCTCTTTTCATGTAAGATATATTCTCATTTGAGTTACAGGATGAAGCCATCTTGATTGGCTGGCTATATGAGACAATAAGACTGAGAAGGTACTGGCTCTGGCCAGTAAGGGCTTCTGTGGCTACTAAGCCCTGAATCTGACATACTGGTAAAATACTGGTCCACTCTCCTTGACAAAAGTGTAGCATGTGCATTTAAATGGTATACTGCTAACCATAGGATAAACAGACATCAATCTGCAGGGACCAAAGTTTAATATTCATCTGATGGGAACCTCATTGGGAAGAGATAGGAAAAGCTACTTAGCCTGTAAGAGTCCAGATTTTAAAATATATCTCCATGTAGATGAACCAACCAACACAAATTTAAAGGTAGTTATTTGGGGAAAAAGAGATTTTTGACTGTTTATTTCCTCTTGTTTTTTAGTTTTTTAAATATATATTTTCATTTTCAAGTATACATTTACTTCTTTAATGTACTGTAGTAGTTATATATTTATACATAAACCTATCTAGTACCTCAGTAATAGCCACTGGTAACCTCCATGTCAGACTCTTTTAATTTTAAGCTATAAGGACATTTTGGCTATTTCCCATCATACGTGACAGCTCAGTAATAACATTGCCAAAGTCAAAACATTCTTTTTGGCCAATATCCTTGAAATCATTCCAACAAAGAGGCTTCAGGTTGAGACACAGAAATGTAAAAGCCACTGCTGTCTGGAAGTATGTTTTGTGGCTGATCCACGGAGAGGTCCACCAGGATGCAGAACTAATAGAATGGATACCATCCTCAAATTTTTCTCTGGAGAATTTGCCACAGTTGACCATTCCCTCCTGGTGAAGCCCTTTGTGGTTTTTGGTTGCTTTGACATTCTGTTTCCCCAGTTTTCCTTTGTTTCATGAATACTCTGTCTCCTCTGCTGGCTCCACCTCTTCTTGTAAACTGTAAAATCAACAGTTTCCTTAGGGGATTTCATGTCTTTAGGGGATTTCAATTATATTGACCTGTCAACAATTTCTCTGTATTTCCTATATTTTTCTTTATATAATTACTTGCCTCATATTTTCAGCTCAGTGTTGTAGCTCCAGGAAGGTCAAGTGCTGTTTATTTTTTAAATTGCTATAACCCCAATGCTTGAAGACTTAATGATCACTCAATTAAACAGACAATAGAAGTCATGAATTTCTTTTATTACAGTGGTCAGCTGAAGACACCTGCCTTTAGTAACTTTGAAGTCAGTCGCATTTTCCAGTTTTATAGGCCAGATCTCTAACCCCAACAGATGACAATCATTTGAACAAGTTCAAAGTCCTTGGTTAAGGAAAGTATCAACCCTGCTCGCAAGTACTTCTTTACTATTTTCACAGGAGGCAGACGGCTCACCATCAGGGCTGGATTCAGATAAAGCACTTTCATTTATATACTCTAAGGAACTCTTTACAGGTGACACATATTATTCTAAAATGAATTGATATCTTGGCAGAGTGATAAAGATCTTTGACATAGACAGTAAAAGTCTAAAAGATATACAAATTTTTCAGCTTTTAGAGTACTAACTTCAAAGCCAGAATTCTTGACCATTCTAACTCTATTAGTGTGATCTGAGCAAGTTATTTAATCCTCTGTGCCTCAATATCTTTAATTTTAAGCTATAAGGACATTTTGGCTATTTCCCATCATACGTGACAGCTCAGTAATAACATTGCCAAAGTCAAAACATTCTTTTGGCCAATATCCTTGAAATCATTCCAACAAAGAGGCTTCAGGTTGAGACACAGAAATGTAAAAGCCACTGCTGTCTGGAAGTATGTTTTGTGGCTGATCCACGGAGAGGTCCACCAGGATGCAGAACTAATAGAATGGATACCATCCTCAAATTTTTCTCTGGAGAATTTGCCACAGTTGACCATTCCCTCCTGGTGAAGCCCTTTGTGGTTTTTGGTTGCTTTGACATTCTGTTTCCCCAGTTTTCCTTTGTTTCATGAATACTCTGTCTCCTCTGCTGGCTCCACCTCTTCTTGTAAACTGTAAAATCAACAGTTTCCTTAGGGGATTTCATGTCTTTAGGGGATTTCAATTATATTGACCTGTCAACAATTTCTCTGTATTTCCTATATTTTTCTTTATATAATTACTTGCCTCATATTTTCAGCTCAGTGTTGTAGCTCCAGGAAGGTCAAGTGCTATTTATTTTTTAAATTGCTATAACCCCAATGCTTGAAGACTTAATGATCACTCAATTAAACAGACAATAGAAGTCATGAATTTCTTTTATTACAGTGGTCAGCTGAAGACACCTGCCTTTAGTAACTTTGAAGTCAGTCGCATTTTCCAGTTTTATAGGCCAGATCTCTAACCCCAACAGATGACAATCATTTGAACAAGTTCAAAGTCCTTGGTTAAGGAAAGTATCAACCCTGCTCGCAAGTACTTCTTTACTATTTTCACAGGAGGCAGACGGCTCACCATCAGGGCTGGATTCAGATAAAGCACTTTCATTTATATACTCTAAGGAACTCTTTACAGGTGACACATATTATTCTAAAATGAATTGATATCTTGGCAGAGTGATAAAGATCTTTGACATAGACAGTAAAAGTCTAAAAGATATACAAATTTTTCAGCTTTTAGAGTACTAACTTCAAAGCCAGAATTCTTGACCATTCTAACTCTATTAGTGTGATCTGAGCAAGTTATTTAATCCCTCTGTGCCTCAATATCTTCATTTTTAATACAGAAATAATAGTACTTACTTATAGGGTTATTATAAAGATCAAGTTGATATACACATATGAAATGGTTAGATGACATGAGTTAGATATGATGATGATGACTCATACATCTAGTTCGAACATCAGCAAACTAAGCCCGTTGATTCCAAAATTTTTAACTACAGAAAGAGATTTTTAGTTCTTACTATATGCCAACTGCTGTGCTAAGAATTTTACATACACAATCACATTTATCATAAAAAAAGGAACAGAATTCCCCCAAAAATCTAGTTTTGCTTCACTGACCACTAAAGCCTTTGACTGCATGGATCACAACAAACTGTGGAAAAATCTTCAAGAGATGGGAATACCAGACCACCTTCTCTGCCTTGTGTGAAACCTGAATGCAGGACAAGAAGCAACAGTTAGAACCAGACATGGAATAATGGACTGGTTCCAAATTGGGAAAGGAGTATGTCAAGGATGTATATTGTCACTGTTTATTTAACTTCTTTGCAGAGTACATCATACAAAATGCTGGGCTGGATGAATCACAAGCTGGAATCAAGACTGTCAGGAGAAATATCAACAACCTCACATAAGCAGATGATACCATTCTAATGGTAGAAAGATAAAAGGAACTAAAGAGCCTCCTGATGGGTGAAAGAGGAGAGTGAAAAAGCTGGCTTACAACTTATCATTCAAAAAACTAAGAGCATGGCATCCAGTCCCATCCCTTCATAGAAAACAGATGGGGAAAAAGTAGAAACACTGCAGATTTTACTTTCTTGGGCTCCAAAATCACTGCAGATGATGACTGTAGCCACAAAATTAAAAGATGCTTGCTCCTTGGAAGAAAAGCTATGACAAACCTAGACAGCATATTAAAAAGCAGAAATATTGTTTTGCTAACAAAAGTCCATATAGTCAAAGCTATGGATGGTTTTTCCAGTAGTCATATATGGATGTGAGAATTTGACCATAAAGAAGGCAGAACACCAAAAACCCTAAAACATTTAGAGGAGAATATATGCAAAACACTCAAGGACATAAATCAAAACGAGATCTTCTCTGACCCACCTACTAAATAGTGGAATTAAAAACAAAAATTAGCATGTGAGACCTAATGAAACTTAAAAGCTTTTGTACAGCAAAAGAAACTACAAAAAAAGCTGAACAGACAATCCACAGAATGGGAGAAAATCATAGCAAATGAAACAACAGGCAAAGAATTAATCTCCAAAATCCACAAGCAACTCAGACAATTCAGCACCGGAAAAATGAACAACCCAATCAAAAAATGGGAAAAGGACCTAAACAGACACCTCTTCAAAGAGGACATACAGATGGCCAAAAATACACATGAAATGGGCTTCCCTGGTGGTCCAGTGGGTAAGGTCACCGCCTTGCAGTGCAAGGGGTGCCGATTCGATCCCTGGCCTGGGAAGATCCCACATGCCACGGAGCGGCTGGACCGATGTGTCCAATTACCGAGCCGGAGCTCTGGAGCGCATGTACCCAGAGCCAGTGCTCTGTGACAACAGAGGCCACCATGATGGGAGGACCACGTGAGCCAAAGAACAAAGATGGATGAAAATGGACAAATGAAAGACCAATATAAAGTGGTCCGCTTGCTCCTCTCCCTCCCCACCCCCCCCCCACCCCACCCCCACCAAAATAAATAAATAATAAATCTTTAAAAAAAAAAAAACAACACATGAAACGATGCTCAATCTCACTTATAATTAGAGAAATGCAAATCAAAACTACAATGAGATATCACCTCACACCCGTCAGAATGGCCATCATCCACAAATCAACAGACAATAAATGCTGGAGAGGGTGCGGAGAAAAGGGAATCCTCTTGCATTGCTGGTGGGAATGGCAACTGATACAGCCTCTATGGAAGACAGTATGGAGATTCCTTAAAAAACTGAAAATAGAAGCACCATACGACCCAGCAATCCCACTCTTAGGCTTATACCCTGATGACATCAAATCTGAAAGAAGCAACTGTACCCCAATGTTCATTGCAGCTCTCTATACAATAGCTAGAACGTGGAAGCAACCTAGATGCCCATCAACGAACGAATAGATCCAAAAGCTCTGGTACATATATACAATGGAATACTACACAGCTGTAAAGAGAAATGCAGAAGCATCAGCGCTAATGAGGTGGCTAGATCTAGAACGTATCATCAAAAGTGAAGTCAGTCAGAAAGAGAAGGACAAATATAATATATTAACACACACACACATATATATATATATATATGAAATCTAGTAGGATGGTGATGATGGCACATGCAGTGAAGTGACGGAAAGACAGACATGGACAATGGACATATGCACATTGTGGGGTAGGAACAGAGGGTGGGAAGCATAAAGGAAGTAGCATGAAGGCCTGTACTATCATAAGTGAATAAAATAGCTATAGTCATTGCTCTGTGAGAAAAGGAGATCCTTCAGGGGTGCTGTGTGATGGTCAGGAGGGGTGGGAAGTGGGGGATATACATGTGACTAATCTGGGAACATACATATCTATAAACAACAAAACTCTGTTAAAGTTAAAAGTAAAATAAAATTTAAAAAAATAAATAAAATAACAACAAAAAAGAGAAGGACAAGTACAATATACTAACATGCATATATGGAATCTAGTAGGATGATAATGATAACACACACAGTGAAACAATGAAAAAACAGACATGGAGAGTAGACATATGGACATTGTGAGGAGTGAACAGTGGGTGGGAGGCATAAAGGAAGCAGCATGAAAACCATACTATCACAAGTGAAAAAAATAGCTGTTTTCATTGCGCTATGCGAAAGGGGGATCCTTCAGGGGTGCTGTGTCATGGTCGGGAGGGGTGAAAAGGGAGGGATATACATGTGACTAATCTGGGAACATACATATCTATAAACAACAAAACTCTGTTAAAGTTAAAAGTAAAATAAAATTTAAAAAAATAAATAAAATAACAACAAAAAAGAGAAGGACAAGTACAATATACTAACATGCATATATGGAATCTAGTAGGATGATAATGATAACACACACAGTGAAACAATGAAAAAACAGACATGGAGAGTAGACATATGGACATTGTGAGGAGTGAACAGTGGGTGGGAGGCATAAAGGAAGCAGCATGAAAACCATACTATCACAAGTGAAAAAAATAGCTGTTTTCATTGCGCTATGCGAAAGGGGGATCCTTCAGGGGTGCTGTGTCATGGTCGGGAGGGGTGGGAAGGGGGGATATACATATGACTAATCTGGGATCATACATATATGTAAACAACAAAACTCTGTAAAGGTAGCAAGTAAAATAAAAATTAAAAATAATAAAAATAAGAAGGCTGAGCACCAAAGAATTGATGCTTTTGAACTGAGGCGCTAGAGAAGGCTCTTGAGAGTCCCTTGGACTGTAAAGAGATGAAATCAATCAATCCAAAAGGAAATCAACCCTGAATATTCACTGGTAGGACTGATGCTGAAGTTGAAGCTCTAATACTTTGACCACCTGATGTAACGACAAGGGAACTAAAACTCAAGAGAGTTTAAGTAACTTGCCAAATTAGTCTCATGACTAGTAACCACTAAAGTCATGATTTAAGCCTAGTAGCAGGAGCCAACAGCAGGCCAGTTGAAAAAAGATCTACAGCTGTATACAAATCTACAAACCTGAGAGCAGAAGCAGAGTGACAAGAATAAAGGTGAAAATCAAAAAATAAGAGGACGGGGCTTCCCTGGTGGTCCAGTGGGTAAGGACACCGCCTTACAGTGCAAGGGGCGCCGGTTCCATCCCTGGCTTAGGAGGATCCCACGTGCTGCAGAGCAGCTGGACCGATGTGTCTAATTACCGAGCCGGAGCTCTGGAGCGCATGCGCCCAGAGCCGGTGCTCTGCGACAACAGAGGCCACTGTGATGGGAGGTCCACACGGGCCAAAGAACAAAGATGGATGAAAATAGATAAATGAAAGACCAATAGAAGTGGCCTGCCCGCCCCCTCCCCCCCCAACCCGCTCCCCAAAAAATTAAAAAAAAAAAAAGGGACGGCATATTACTATTGGAGTATACTACAGACAAGCCAAAAGTTAAAGACCAAGAATATTTATTTTGTGACAGGTTGTTATTCCAAGTGTTTCACATATTAAATACTGTGTGATGATGATGACAGACAATAATGTTCTGAACACATTATCATATGCAGCCTTCAAAATAACCTCATGGGCTAAGTAAGTACCATGACTACTTACTAGATCACGACACACTCATAGGTTAATACAAGGTCAAGGTCACACAGCTAATATAGTTCAAGCTGAGATGTGAGCACAAGTCTCCCTGGCCCTCAAAACTACCCTCTTGAACACTAGGAAAATGGATCCCCAAATTTAGTAAATATATCATCAGTACCATGAGTTTCAAATAAGGACTGACAGTCAAACACGGAGCTCACTAAATATTCTTTAAGATTCAAAATACATTTTAGTATGGTAGGGATTCTGAAATGTTTCACAGTTAACACAGAAATCCTGATAACTCTGTTTAACTCAGCATTTCCTACTTTTACTTACCATGCAACACTTCTCAAAGTGTAACATATATTAAAACCCTCCAGGACTAAAAGTTGTAAATACTACATAACATACTCCTTGCCAGTGTAACGACAAAGGAACTAAAACTCAAGAGAGTTTAAGTAACTTGCCAAATTAGTCTCATGACTAGTAACCACTAAAGTCATGATTTAAGCCTAGTAGCAGGAGCCAACAGCAGGCCAGTTGAAAAAAGATCTACAGCTGTATACAAATCTACAAACCTGAGAGCAGAAGCAGAGTGACAAGAATAAAGGTGAAAATCAAAAAATAAGAGGACGGGGCTTCCCTGGTGGTCCAGTGGGTAAGGACACCGCCTTACAGTGCAAGGGGCGCCGGTTCCATCCCTGGCTTAGGAGGATCCCACGTGCTGCAGAGCAGCTGGACCGATGTGTCTAATTACCGAGCCGGAGCTCTGGAGCGCATGCGCCCAGAGCCGGTGCTCTGCGACAACAGAGGCCACTGTGATGGGAGGTCCACACGGGCCAAAGAACAAAGATGGATGAAAATAGATAAATGAAAGACCAATAGAAGTGGCCTGCCCGCCCCCCTCCCGCCCCACCCCCCTCCCCCCAAAAAAAATTAAAAAAAAAAAAAAAAAGGGACGGCATATTACTATTGGAGTATACTACAGACAAGCCAAAAGTTAAAGACCAAGAATATTTATTTTGTGACAGGTTGTTATTCCAAGTGTTTCACATATTAAATACTGTGTGATGATGATGACAGACAATAATGTTCTGAACACATTATCATATGCAGCCTTCAAAATAACCTCATGGGCTAAGTAAGTACCATGACTACTTACTAGATCACGACACACTCATAGGTTAATACAAGGTCAAGGTCACACAGCTAATATAGTTCAAGCTGAGATGTGAGCACAAGTCTCCCTGGCCCTCAAAACTACCCTCTTGAACACTAGGAAAATGGATCCCCAAATTTAGTAAATATATCATCAGTACCATGAGTTTCAAATAAGGACTGACAGTCAAACACGGAGCTCACTAAATATTCTTTAAGATTCAAAATACATTTTAGTATGGTAGGGATTCTGAAATGTTTCACAGTTAACACAGAAATCCTGATAACTCTGTTTAACTCAGCATTTCCTACTTTTACTTACCATGCAACACTTCTCAAAGTGTAACATATATTAAAACCCTCCAGGACTAAAAGTTGTAAATACTACATAACATACTCCTTGCCAGTGTGACACTTTTTCAATGTGGATTTACACAAAAGAGTTCAGAGTGGAGTAGGTGAAGTGAGAAGGGGAGGAAGGGAGACTGAACAATCACTAATAGGAAGCTGTGGAAGACAGCTGAAAGGTCTTTGGAATCTAGCAGACCTGGCTCACACTCAGCTTCCCAGTCAGTCACATGTCTGTGAACCAGTTACTCAACCTTGTTGAGTTTCTATTTCCCTCATGGTGGTTAAGTGAGGACATTAACTACTATTTCCCAAGATGACTGTGTTTATTATTCAACAAATGAATCCATCATTATGCAGATACCTACCAGTAATCTTATCTACTAAAAGCTGATCATTTTTTTTTCTTTTTTTTTTATTCTTTATTTTAAAGGTTTTACAGAGTTTTGTTGTTCACAGACATGTATATTCCCAAATCAGTCATATGCATATCCCTGGTCCCTACCCACCCAGTTCCCCCCATCCCACCCCTCCGGACCATCACCCCATGCCATTGTAAGCACTCCTATACCCTTAGCACAATGACAATAGCTATCTTTTCCACACATGACAGTATAGGTTTCCATGTTACTCCCTCCATGCCTCCCCTTCCCTATTTCTACCCCACAATGTCCCTATGTCTATGCTCTGTCTGTTTTTCCATGAGTTCCCTGCATGTGTTATCAAGACCGTCCTACTGGATTCCATATATATGTGTTACTATACAGTACTTGTCTTTCTCTTTTTGACTTCCTTCACTTTTTATGATAGGTTCTAGATCCAACCACCTCATTAGGACTGAGTCTTCTGCATTTCTTTTAACAGCTGAGTAGTATTCCATTGTGTATATGTACCAGGGCTTCTGTATCCATTCATTCATCGATGGACACCTAGGTTGCTTCCATGTTCTGGCTATTGTATAGAGAGCTGCAATGAACATTGGGGTACAGGTGCTTCTTTCAGTTTTGATTTCACCAGGATATAAGCCTAATAGTGGGATTGCTGGGTCATAGGGTGCTTCTATTTTTAGTTTTTTAAGAAATCTCCATACTGTCTTCCACAGAGGCTGTATCAATTGCTATTCCCACCAGCAATGCAAGAGAGTTCCCTTTTCTCCGCACCCTCTCCAGCATTCCAGCATTTATTGTCTGTAGATTTGTTGATGATGGCCATTCTAAAAGCTGATCATCTTTTAAAAGGAAAATGGATCTGTCTTACTCAGGAAGTCGAGGAAGCAGGGATTATGGCTATTCTGGACTGACTTCTCTCCAACAAGGGAAGAACTATGACACAAAATGGAAACAACTGAAACCTTGGGAGACAGTGACCCTAGATTAGATATGATGCATAAAGTAGGAACAGTGAAATAAACATCTTGTGTTTTAGGAAAACAGACTTTAGAATGTTCAAGGAAAAGGTAATGTGTGTCCCAGGGCAGGGACAATATTATAAGACAGGCAGCACTGAATGGTGTTGGTCAAATTAATTTTTCATGGGACATTCATCAGTTACCTACTCCAGAGGAAAAGAGAAAATATGACACCAAATGAACGTGGGAATTTGTTAGTGATCTTTAAGAAGATGGCCTGTAATTATAACTAATGGTTGGCTAGGAACACATGATTTATTACAAATTTAAAAACAAGCATAAATCTACAAAAAATATTCTGAGGAAGTCAGAAACTCAGAAAACAGCAAGGCTTGCAAAAAAAAAAAAAAAAAAAGTTGCAAAGGACAGCAAAAAGCTATTTGGGGATAAGTTCAGAACCAGAAGCACAAGAAAGCACCCGGTCTGATGTATGCGACAAATGGAGTAACAGAGAGGCCTGAAGGAAAGCAGAACTAGGAACTCTTATTTCCCCTATCATGAATGATCCTCAAGCCTTCTCCTTAAAAATCCCCAAAACAAAAATTCTAAAATAGTAAGAGAAAAATTATGCCTATGATAGGTAAGAAAGCTTATGATCTGGTGGGAAGTTTGTACAGAAATACCAAGGTGAGGAAACATGCAAGAGCCATAAAAGAAAAACCAAATGCTAGCAGAGTATGAAGGAAAGAAAAATGAAGGTTGACTGGGAGGGAGGGCAAGTTTCCAGAAGAAATGATCTTTGAGTGGGTGTTGAAAGATGTAGGATGTTGGCTAAAGTATGAGGGCAGGAGAGCATGTGATACAGAGGTGACAACAGGAGGCAAGGTGTCAGGCTGATCCTGGGGACACTGTGAGCCTGGATTCAGAGGCTGACGCATACTTGATCCTTTGTCAGATTTGTTGATGATGGCCATTCTAAAAGCTGATCATCTTTTAAAAGGAAAATGGATCTGTCTTACTCAGGAAGTCGAGGAAGCAGGGATTATGGCTATTCTGGACTGACTTCTCTCCAACAAGGGAAGAACTATGACACAAAATGGAAACAACTGAAACCTTGGGAGACAGTGACCCTAGATTAGATATGATGCATAAAGTAGGAACAGTGAAATAAACATCTTGTGTTTTAGGAAAACAGACTTTAGAATGTTCAAGGAAAAGGTAATGTGTGTCCCAGGGCAGGGACAATATTATAAGACAGGCAGCACTGAATGGTGTTGGTCAAATTAATTTTTCATGGGACATTCATCAGTTACCTACTCCAGAGGAAAAGAGAAAATATGACACCAAATGAACGTGGGAATTTGTTAGTGATCTTTTAAGAAGATGGCCTGTAATTATAACTAATGGTTGGCTAGGAACACATGATTTATTACAAATTTAAAAACAAGCATAAATCTACAAAAAATATTCTGAGGAAGTCAGAAACTCAGAAAACAGCAAGGCTTGCAAAAAAAAAAAAAAAAAAAGTTGCAAAGGACAGCAAAAAGCTATTTGGGGATAAGTTCAGAACCAGAAGCACAAGAAAGCACCCGGTCTGATGTATGCGACAAATGGAGTAACAGAGAGGCCTGAAGGAAAGCAGAACTAGGAACTCTTATTTCCCCTATCATGAATGATCCTCAAGCCTTCTCCTTAAAAATCCCCAAAACAAAAATTCTAAAATAGTAAGAGAAAAATTATGCCTATGATAGGTAAGAAAGCTTATGATCTGGTGGGAAGTTTGTACAGAAATACCAAGGTGAGGAAACATGCAAGAGCCATAAAAGAAAAACCAAATGCTAGCAGAGTATGAAGGAAAGAAAAATGAAGGTTGACTGGGAGGGAGGGCAAGTTTCCAGAAGAAATGATCTTTGAGTGGGTGTTGAAAGATGTGTAGGATGTTGGCTAAAGTATGAGGGCAGGAGAGCATGTGAGACAGAGGTGACAACAGGAGGCAAGGTGTCAGGCTGATCCTGGGGACACTGTGAGCCTGGATTCAGCAGAGTGGTATCAGGTTGGTGCAGGCCCAGGACTTCATTCTGCCACTATCCCAGGGAACAGGAATTCCTCCAAGTGGGCGAGGGGCGGGAGTTTGTTCCCTGGAGGGTTCCAGTCAAATTTTAGCAAAACGGGGAACACAGTGATTGATCAGTAACTTTGAGTTGATTATGTTGATGAATGCATGTCATATAAATGCAGGATGAGCATATGTCCTCTAATTTGTCTGAGAATAGTTATAGTTTAAAATGGTTGTCCTGGCATGATTACTAATAGCAGTCCTTATCACTCAAAAATAGCACAGTCTGGACACTAAATTATGTGGCTACCCTAGGTGTATGTAACTATAGGATAATTTGTGTTTAATATATACATGTATTTAAATAGTTATAAACTATTGGCCTTCCCAGGTGGTGCAGTGGTAAAGAATCTGCCTGCCAATACAGGAGACACAAAAGATACAGGTTCGATCCCTGGGATGGGAAGATCCCCTGGAGTAGAAAATGGCAACCCGTTCCAGTATTCTTGCCTGGAGAATCCCACGGACAGAGGAGCCTGGCAGGCAACAGTCCATTGGGTTGCAAAGAGTCAGACACAACTGAGTGACTGAGCATGAATTATAGGGAACAAAGCTTCCCAACAGGTAGGCTGCTAGTAGGTTACAGATGAGCTATAAGATACTGATAATTAGGTGTTTTATGGAGTAAAAACCTAAAAACATTTTTTGTGCCTTTTTTTTTTTTTCCCATCCATCATTATTCTTTTTTTTTTTTTTTTTCATCTTTATTCTTTTTGGCATGTGTGGGCCTCTCATAGCAGTGGCCTCTCTTGTTGTAGAGCACTGGTTATGGGCTCATGAACTCCAGAACGTTGGCTGGTAATTGGACACACCATCCCAACCGTTCCTTGGCACATGGGATCTTCCCAGGCCAGGGACCGAACTGGTGCCTTGCACTGGCCCCCCATTGGACACCCGGAAGTTCCCAAGCATTTAACTATTCAAAATTTATCAGAGTTGGCATTCTCTTTGAGAAGCCTTTACCCTTTCTTTACGAATTCTATGAATTGCATTCGTCCTTACAAATTCAAAATTTATCACATTGCCAGCATACTTTACAAAGGTTTAAGGACTTTCTTAGAATCTGAATCTCATTAGTTAAATGCTAAATCTACAGTGGGCGAGGTCAGTTTGTCCCCTTGGGGGGGTTTCCGGGGTCAAATTTTAGCAAAACGGGGAACACAGTGATTGATCAGTAACTTTGAGTTGATTATGTTGATGAATGCATGTCATATAAATGCAGGATGAGCATATGTCCTCTAATTTGTCTGAGAATAGTTATAGTTTAAAATGGTTGTCCTGGCATGATTACTAATAGCAGTCCTTATCACTCAAAAATAGCACAGTCTGGACACTAAATTATGTGGCTACCCTAGGTGTATGTAACTATAGGATAATTTGTGTTTAATATATACATGTATTTAAATAGTTATAAACTATTGGCCTTCCCAGGTGGTGCAGTGGTAAAGAATCTGCCTGCCAATACAGGAGACACAAAAGATACAGGTTCGATCCCTGGGATGGGAAGATCCCCTGGAGTAGAAAATGGCAACCCGTTCCAGTATTCTTGCCTGGAGAATCCCACGGACAGAGGAGCCTGGCAGGCAACAGTCCATTGGGTTGCAAAGAGTCAGACACAACTGAGTGACTGAGCATGAATTATAGGGAACAAAGCTTCCCAACAGGTAGGCTGCTAGTAGGTTACAGATGAGCTATAAGATACTGATAATTAGGTGTTTTATGGAGTAAAAACCTAAAAACATTTTTTGTGCCTTTTTTTTTTTTTCCCATCCATCATTATTCTTTTTTTTTTTTTTTTCATCTTTATTCTTTTTGGCATGTGTGGGCCTCTCATAGCAGTGGCCTCTCTTGTTGTAGAGCACTGGTTATGGGCTCATGAACTCCAGAACGTTGGCTGGTAATTGGACACACCATCCCAACCGTTCCTTGGCACATGGGATCTTCCCAGGCCAGGGACCGAACTGGTGCCCCTTGCACTGCAAGACAGACCCTCTACCCATTGGACCACCAGGGAAGTTCCCTTAAAAGCATTTTTTATAACTATTCAAAATTTATCAGAGTTGGCATTCTCTTTGAGAAGCCTTTGTAAGACTTTCTTTACGAATTCTATGAATTCTGTCATTCAAGTCCTTACAAATTCCCCTAAAATTTCATGCACATTCCCCTAGCATACTTTACAAAGGTCATCAGGTCTCTGACATGAAAGAATACTGGGAAACATCAGTGTAGATTAATAGAGCATGAGCTTAAAAAAAAAAAATCTGGATACAGTGTACCTGTAATAAAGTTATCATGAGCATCTCCAAGTGCATGCCCCCAGCTATGAAGGACCTCTCAAAGAGACAGCACTGGGGACAAAAATGGGGAATCTGTCATGGAGGACTTTGATTTTAGGCCACCCTGGCACAGCAGTGAGAACACAAAATTATGAGCCCAGAAATTCTTATTATAGTCTTGTTTTGCCACTATAATAAATCATGTGAACTTGCGGGTGTCATTGACTCTTTCTAAACCTATTTCCTCACTTGACAAATGGAAATAATTAATGCCAGCCCATTATTTATTGTAAAAATAAAATGAGATTATATAAGTGAAACCCTCTGTAAAACCTGGGAGTACTGTAAGACATAATCAAAAATTTCTGTTCTTCAGGGTCTCATTCTCTTGGGCTAGCCTCCTCCTCTTTCTCACTGGTGAGCCCCCAGGGTTTTCTTGGTAGGACCCCTCAATCCTCTCACTCCAGACACATTCGTTCCCTCTCCTCCCACCACCCCCCATTCGCTGACATCTGCCAAGCCTGTTATCTCAAGCTCAGCTGTCTCTCTCCCCATCGAGCTCTAGTCCTGTACATGCAAACTATTTGTGAACAGCTATCCTTAAACAGATCCCATGAACACTTCAAAGTACCAAACTCAATGACCTTCCCCTTCAGCTCTGCTCCTTTTCCTAACCAGGCTCATCATCACCATTCACTCAGATACACTGTTCCAGAAGTCATCTTTGACCTTCGTAGAGCACTGGTTATGGGCTCATGAACTCCAGAACGTTGGCTGGTAATTGGACACACCATCCCAACCGTTCCTTGGCACATGGGATCTTCCCAGGCCAGGGACCGAACCGGTGCCCCTTGCACTGCAAGACAGACCCTCTACCCATTGGACCACCAGGGAAGTTCCCTTAAAAGCATTTTTTATAACTATTCAAAATTTATCAGAGTTGGCATTCTCTTTGAGAAGCCTTTGTAAGACTTTCTTTACGAATTCTATGAATTCTGTCATTCAAGTCCTTACAAATTCCCCTAAAATTTCATGCACATTCCCCTAGCATACTTTACAAAGGTCATCAGGTCTCTGACATGAAAGAATACTGGGAAACATCAGTGTAGATTAATAGAGCATGAGCTTAAAAAAAAAAAATCTGGATACAGTGTACCTGTAATAAAGTTATCATGAGCATCTCCAAGTGCATGCCCCCAGCTATGAAGGACCTCTCAAAGAGACAGCACTGGGGACAAAAATGGGGAATCTGTCATGGAGGACTTTGATTTTAGGCCACCCTGGCACAGCAGTGAGAACACAAAATTATGAGCCCAGAAATTCTTATTATAGTCTTGTTTTGCCACTATAATAAATCATGTGAACTTGCGGGTGTCATTGACTCTTTCTAAACCTATTTCCTCACTTGACAAATGGAAATAATTAATGCCAGCCCATTATTTATTGTAAAAATAAAATGAGATTATATAAGTGAAACCCTCTGTAAAACCTGGGAGTACTGTAAGACATAATCAAAAATTTCTGTTCTTCAGGGTCTCATTCTCTTGGGCTAGCCTCCTCCTCTTTCTCACTGGTGAGCCCCCAGGGTTTTCTTGGTAGGACCCCTCAATCCTCTCACTCCAGACACATTCGTTCCCTCTCCTCCCACCACCCCCCATTCGCTGACATCTGCCAAGCCTGTTATCTCAAGCTCAGCTGTCTCTCTCCCCATCAAACTCTAGTCCTGTACATGCAAACTATTTGTGAACAGCTATCCTTAAACAGATCCCATGAACACTTCAAAGTACCAAACTCAATGACCTTCCCCTTCAGCTCTGCTCCTTTTCCTAACCAGGCTCATCATCACCATTCACTCAGATACTGCACAGTCTGTTCCAGAAGTCATCTTTGACTCCTCTCTCTCCTTCACTCTCCCAATCAGCAACTCAGGTCAGCCTCACTCCAAATCAGTCACATTTTATTAGTTCAAGCAGTTCCTTCTCACCTGGATAGTTGCTTCTCAAGTGGTTTTTAGACCCTAGTCTCTATGTTGCCACTGAGAAAACCATTCTCAAACCCACAGAACCCTTCATTACCTGGTTTGTGCTTCCTCTCCACCTCACCTCTCTGACTTCTAAACCTTACACTCCAGCCATGTTGAACCATTTTCAGAGCCTTAGCTTGTACTGTCCTCTCCCATTGGAACATCGCCTTTGGCTGGAATGCTCTCCTCCCTCTCCTTTTCTCCTCTTCTTCCCCTCTTTCATTCAGCTGGCTCTTACGGAATGTCAGCCTAGCACAACGGTCTAGCTCTTAAACTCACAGTAAGACAGGCTGGATATAAATTGTGACTTCAACTCTTACAAGCTTTGTTATCATAAGCAAGTTACTTTTCTTTATAGTTCAGTTTCTTCCTTCAGAAAATAAGAACACCCATCTCATAGAATTATAGCACATACTAAACGAATTATTTGTAAAGCATATAGCAGAGTATCTGGAACAAAGTAAATGCTTGGTATATACTTAATAGATGTTATTTTTACTGTAAATGCTCAGACTTGATAATTCAAAGTAGATATCAATGTGAAAGGGAAACATCTGTTCCTGATGCCCAGGTCAACATTAGACGTCCTTTTAAGACAGCAACCCATAAATGCCTCTGTCTTAATTCTTCTTCTATAATTTACGTGCACATTCTGTAACTGTCAGTAGATTTACCTCCCTTCACTGAACTGTAAACTCAAGATTAGATATGTGTTTTATTGTTTCACCAACTCCTACCATCAGTGTTTATCAAATTAATGATGACCAATTAATCACCCTGTCTCTCCCCATCAAACTCTAGTCCTGTACATGCAAACTATTTGTGAACAGCTATCCTTAAACAGATCCCATGAACACTTCAAAGTACCAAACTCAATGACCTTCCCCTTCAGCTCTGCTCCTTTTCCTAACCAGGCTCATCATCACCATTCACTCAGATACTGCACAGTCTGTTCCAGAAGTCATCTTTGACTCCTCTCTCTCCTTCACTCTCCCAATCAGCAACTCAGGTCAGCCTCACTCCAAATCAGTCACATTTTATTAGTTCAAGCAGTTCCTTCTCACCTGGATAGTTGCTTCTCAAGTGGTTTTTAGACCCTAGTCTCTATGTTGCCACTGAGAAAACCATTCTCAAACCCACAGAACCCTTCATTACCTGGTTTGTGCTTCCTCTCCACCTCACCTCTCTGACTTCTAAACCTTACACTCCAGCCATGTTGAACCATTTTCAGAGCCTTAGCTTGTACTGTCCTCTCCCATTGGAACATCGCCTTTGGCTGGAATGCTCTCCTCCCTCTCCTTTTCTCCTCTTCTTCCCCTCTTTCATTCAGCTGGCTCTTACGGAATGTCAGCCTAGCACAACGGTCTAGCTCTTAAACTCACAGTAAGACAGGCTGGATATAAATTGTGACTTCAACTCTTACAAGCTTTGTTATCATAAGCAAGTTACTTTTCTTTATAGTTCAGTTTCTTCCTTCAGAAAATAAGAACACCCATCTCATAGAATTATAGCACATACTAAACGAATTATTTGTAAAGCATATAGCAGAGTATCTGGAACAAAGTAAATGCTTGGTATATACTTAATAGATGTTATTTTTACTGTAAATGCTCAGACTTGATAATTCAAAGTAGATATCAATGTGAAAGGGAAACATCTGTTCCTGATGCCCAGGTCAACATTAGACGTCCTTTTAAGACAGCAACCCATAAATGCCTCTGTCTTAATTCTTCTTCTATAATTTACGTGCACATTCTGTAACTGTCAGTAGATTTACCTCCCTTCACTGAACTGTAAACTCAAGATTAGATATGTGTTTTATTGTTTCACCAACTCCTACCATCAGTGTTTATCAAATTAATGATGACCTCTGAATAAGGATAGGACATTAAGGTAGGATATTAATTTTATCTTGGAAACACCGGGAAATTGTTAAATTTTCATACTATGATTAGGTAGGGAAGATAGGCTTGCCGCCTCAAAGTTTAATTATGCATTTTAATTCTTTATAAACATAAATGAAGGAGAAAATAAATGATAGACAGGTACCATATAGTTTTATTTGGCAGCAAAAATAAACAATGTTCGCTAATTTAAAAGAAGTAATTGTGAATTTTTTTTTTTTTGAAAGATTTATTTATTTATTTATTTTGGGCAGGGGTCGGGTTGGGGAGGGAGGGGAGCAGGAGGGCCACTTCTATTGGCCTTTCATTTCTCTATTTTCATCCGTCTTTGTTCTTTGGCTCCTGTGGGCCTCCCATCCCGGTGGCGTCTGTCGTCGCAGAGCGCCGGCTCTGGGCGCATGCGCGCCAGAGCTCCGGCTCGGTAATTGGACACATTTATCCAGCCACTCCGCGGCAAGTGGGATCTTCCCAGGCCAGGGCTCGAACCAGCGCCCCTTGCACTGCAAGGCGGTGTCCTTATCCACTGAACCACCAGCGGAAGCCTCAGTAATTGTGAATTAATGGATTGTTTAAGAATGATTATTACACTTTCTTACCTCAAAGAAATGTTTTCATATGCACTCAAGCCACATGTTAGAAATAGGCTATCCCATTAAAAGAAAGTAACAATGATGGCATTTCTGTGCTCAGAGCCATACTGTGGAGAATTAGGAATAATGAAAAGGAAATTGGCTATACCTCAATACAAAATAAAAAGTTTGGAATTAAAAGGAGAACTATAAATTAGGCATATTGTCTTACACACTTGTAGCTGAATCAGTCTGACTTTAATGTTTGATTGAGTCCACCAGCAAGTACTGTCTACAGAGGCCAACTCACAATGCTCACCTGTAGGAACTAATGCTGATTAAATACTGTGCCCTCAAGCTATTCTTAAAGCCATTCTGCTGCCAGGTGTTTTAAAGAAAATTCCATTAGATCAGCTAAAAATTATTGTGCCTAATGAAATCTCTCATTTACTTGAAGGAATACGTATCAAGTCAAGTTTAGAAGGCAATAGGCAAAACTTATTGTTTGCTAATGTTTTAAGTTACATTTACCTGACAGTAGTAAACACTGCAGTTCATGCACGGTTACAAAGAAGGTTACCAAGCTGGAGTTCTGCAAGATGTCCAGCTGAGCTGCCATTTAAATCATACCCACACAGGCCAAAGGAACCTCTTGCACAGAGAATTCATGTGAGATCACATTAGATTTCAACAAGTTTGGACATTTACAGGATGACAAACCTTGCTCAACTAGTCCAAAAGCACAATCATTTATCAAGAAAAAACAAAAACAGGGCAAACAAATTCTGGTTTTGAATTCCTTTGACATACCATTATTACCTTTAGTCACCACTTCCATCATGCCTTCTAAACTGCACATAACCACTCCCTCCCATGAGCTTCTGCCACTGCACCTCTTCTGTGATACTTGACAGCTCTTGCCTTTTTAATAGTTATACAGGAACACAGCTTCTTCATCACACTAAGCTGCAATTTCTTGTAGGTCAGACTTACACAGTAAGTGACTCATACAGTAAGCTTTCAGTCTTGCTACATCTAAATGACTGAACATGAAACCTGCTATCATAATATCGGTCAAAGGATCTAGGATGCCTTTTTTAAAGAAATCTATTTTTGGAAATTCCCTCGGGGTCCATTAGTTAGGACTCAGTGCTTTCACTGCCGTGGCTGGGGTTCCACCCCTGGTCAAGGATCTAAGATCCCACAAGTCACACGGTGTAGTTGAAAAAGAAAAAAAATCTATTTTCTTCATAGAACAATTACTAAAATATTAATCACACTGATATACATGGGCATATAAATTTCACTTTAGAAGTAGAAAAACTACTACAAAAAAGGTCTTAATTTCTTACTTCATGTTCATTTTAGAAAAAATTAGATTATACAGATGGGAAAACTGAAGAAAATTTTATTTTATTTTGGCCACTTCTATTGGTCTTTCATTTATCTATTTTCATCCATCTTTGTTCTTTGGCCTGTGTGGGCTTCCCATCGCAGTGGCCTCTGTTGTCGCGGAGCACCGGCTCTGGGCGCGTGCACTCTAGTGCTTCAGCTCAGTAGTTGGACACATGGGTCCAGCCGCTCCGCAGCACATGGGATCCACCCAGGCCAGGGATTGAACTGGCGCCCTTGCAGTGCAAGGCGGTGTCCTTACCCACTGGACCACCAGGGAAGCCCTGAAGATATAGTTTAAATTATGTCCTGCATTTTCTATACATCTACATATAGAGATACAGAACTATATAGATATTTTAAATGGGATAGTGGCATATATGCTATTTTGTCTCATTTTCCCACTTAACCCACAGAATAAATCATTTGTAGACTATTAAACTTCATTTTTACAACTTAATTGTTTGAGTGCATAGTTTCCAAAATATGGGTTTACCATATTTACATAACCTCTCATTTTATCCAATTCTTGTAATACTGCAAAAAAAAAAGAAAGATTGCTGAATGTTCCCTCATATTTTTCATAAACAGCAGTACTTTTGCACTAGTTTTAAAAGATTTTTGTACCTATGAAATGTTTCTATCTTTATAGCTATAGCTTTGACTATGTGCATAATTACTTGACATTAATTCATCCAGAGGGACTGTTGGGTCAAAGAATAAATCCTTCTACAGCAATGGCCATTGCCAAACTGCCATCAAAAAAGCTAACATTTACATTTTCTCCAGAAGAGTATAATTCTCAGTATCTCTACTTGTATTAGGATTACCATTTTAAAAAGATCTTTGCTTGCACAGCGTTTTGAAATGTCTTCGTAACCTCCCTCAGACTCCCTCCTCTTGTCCCCTAGTCTGCTGTCTTTCCTCATCTACACATCTCTCCACTGTCCTTCCCAGATGATTTCTGTTTGCGCTTTTCCACTGCTCAAGTCTTAAGCTGACTTTGTTGTAACACTGAAAGATGCCTAGCCAGTATTTTATCCCCTTAGATTCTTAGAGCCAAAGTATCAGTTGACTAATCTAACTAATCCATGCTAATGTAAAGGGCTCATTTCCAGCAATAAGCGTGTAATATACCTAGAGCAGTTTAGAAAAATATATTATCTACATCACAGTGTATTCACTTACAGAGCAGTGGCTCTCAGTTTTGTTGCACACTGAAATCACCTTGGAAACTGTTAAAAATACTGCTGCCTGGGACTCATCTCCCAGAGATTCTGCATAAATTTGGTATACAGCGTGACTGGGGCATTAGGATTTTTGAAGGCTCCCTAGGTGACTCTAACGTAGCGTCTGTGTTTGAGATGACTTGAGAAGGACCCCAAGTTCCTTCTTCTTAGGTAATATTGGAAGACTCCCAAGGAACAAAAGTACAATGAACATAATCTCAATAAGCTGACTCACCTGCAGAAGATAAAGGAGATGAGAAAGGGCCGGGAGGGGTGTTTGCCAATGACAACAGAATAAAAACAGCATTCACTTTTTTTTTTTTTTTTTTTTTAGCCACATCACAAGGCATCTTACTTCTCCAACCAGGGATCTGACCCACTCCTTCTGCAGCGTGAACCACTACTGCCAGGGAAGCCCTGAACCTTCATATTTCTTGATGTTAGGCAGGTACCTGCTATGATAGGAATCACACCAAGCCTTAATTCGAAGTAGCTTTTGTAATTGGCCAATCAATTCAAACTAAAATGATGTGGGCAACAAACTTTATGTTATTCCAGCTTTCAACGAGGTAAACTACTTCCAGTTTACATTTGCTTTATTGTTTCAACAAAGTTAGATTTTTCCCCACAACCCACAGTGGTCCTTTGGGACAGCTCTTAGAAGAATAATTATAACCCGTTCCAACCATTTAAATACATTACAGCACTCTTACAAAGTATTAATAGCTAACAGCCCTATTTTACAAGGAAAGCTGAGGATCAGAGGAGGTTAGTAAATGGGTAGGCCTCATAGCCAGTAAGTTGCCTGGCTGACATGGGATGCAGGGTAGTATGACTCTTAACAGTTATGCTCTGGTTACAACCAAGTGTCAAGCCATGTTGCCTTATCCGCAGGACAATTTGAAGTGACACTGGTAAACTGCTTTCCTGAGTAGAATATGCTTCCTGGAGAGCCAGATGATCTTTCTATTTTATAGTTCAGAAGACAAGGGATGAGACCCACTTGTGTGCTAATCAACTCCCAGCCACAGTGTCCAGTGAAGAAACACTGTTACCTTATCTGTCTCTCTGACCTGGCACGACAAACATTATCATTCCCGAACACTAGTTGAGGGCACACGCTGCAGACGACCAGAAGGTCCAAAGACGTTCCCAAGCTAGCTGCTTCGTTGGGGGAAGACTCTTTTTCCAAACCTAATTTTTTTTCAAATTACTTATAATAGGGAAGATTTCCTTGGTGATCAGAAAAGAATAATCTCCATAGCCAACACAGTAGTTTGACCCTTTTTTTCTTCTGTTTTTTGTATTATTAGGCATTATTCTTTTTATTTCAGAAGGCCATTTAAGCTACCCAGGTAAATATCACTGTATTCCAGAATCTGTAAAGGGTGTTACTCCCCAGCTACATAATTTCTGGAGGAAGAAAGGGATGGCAGGGCTTCCTGCACAAGATGGTCTTTCTCAGAGCCACAGCTAGAAAAGGGGATGGTCACTCTTTCATCTCGTCTAGCTTGCAGTGAGCAGGAGGGAAGGAAGAGGCTCTACAGTCTCACAGACCCTTCCTAAGAGACAATAGAGGACTTGCGGGTGGAAATGTGGCTGGATTCAAGAAGAGCCAAAGTCCTTCTAGCCAAATGCTACAGTCTAAGGTAATACTACCCTGAACATACCCATCTCGTGTGATCTCAGAAGCTAAGCAGGATCTAGGCCTGGTTAGTACTTGGATGGGAGAAAAGTGCTACAATACCCTAGTTAAGGGTTTTTCTTTGATAGGACAAAGCCTCAGAGACTAGGTAATCCTATAACACAGAATGCACAGGGAAAATATCAGCCCTCGAGGAAAATCATGGGTTTTTTTCCCTCTTTCTCTAGCAGTCCTTCTTGAAAGGAGTTTAGAAAAATAATTTGAGATTAAAGGCCAAGGTTGGGAGAGGGGAGGAGTCTCCGTTTCGAGGGAGGAGGGTTAGGAGTTCGGATAGAGCAGGATGCTCAGAAACCCTGTTCAATCATAGGGCTCAGACTTGACTGCAGATTGTAGCTTAGATTTTAGGTTGTCTGGCACTAGAAATAATGCCGCTTACAGAGAATAAACCAGAAAATTACATTTTCCTGTCTACGAGGTTAAAAAAAACACACACCTAGATACAGTACAGAGAATTGTCACCCTGCCAGGGTAAGCCTGGGTATCCTGGCTCGGACAAAGGTTAGTTCTATGGTTAAAGACATGGACTTAAACGCGGAAGGGCAGGCAGAAAACAAGAGCATCCTGCGAACACTGGCTGTCACCGCCTCCACAGCCTCTCCAGCAGCCAGCCAGGCCTCTTTGTTGAGCTGAGCCGGGGAGTGCCAGAGACACGCAGAACATCTGTGCCGTTCCCCAAGTACTGGGGGGACCCCAGCCTGCTGCCCCTGGCGACGGAGGGCTCCACTGTCGGGCCCACTGCGCGATCACCCGGCCGACTCTGCTCTTAGGGTGGCTGCATTCCCAGGAACCAGAGCTTTCCTAAAACACTTAACTCACTCTCTGCCGCCCCCTATAGGAGAACAAAAATGGGGGAGGGGTGGATTATAAAATGCTGGAAGCTTGAGTTTTGACGTTGCAAGCCAAAACAGAGGGTGACATTTATAGGAAAGACGAAGGATTAAACAGTCGTCACGTTCTGCTCAAGAACTTCCCCTTCTCCGATATAAACACAGACGGAGATACACACAAGACCTAACCCGTTGCTAGCCAAGAAGAGAATGCCACATCCTGAAAATGTCAGCCCGAACCACCTTAAAAGCAATCGCCTGATTGCGCTACAAAAATATGCATCTCCTGGGATAAGGTCGGAAATTCTGTTTCCCCCTAGAATACTGCTTAAGAGAAGGGAGAGAAAATCAGCCCTGGGCTGCGTCTCACCACTTGCTGTGCGCTCCGGAAAGTGGCGTCCAGCAGCATCAGCTTCCAGGGATCGGACACGGAGCTGGGTAGAGGGATGTAGATGTAATAGGCGGCCAGCGCCACTAGGGCTGTAATCAGGACACACGACGACCTCATCCTCCCCCGGCTCGGCTGGCCCGCCGGACTGATGAGGAGGAAAGGGCAATACCACCTAAAGATCTCAAGCAAGTTTCTGCGAGGGCCAGCCGCTCATTCACTCGTTTCTTGTCTGCCCAAGAGCCAATCAGAGGCGGCGTCAGGAGGAAGTCGGAGCGCTGACGTGCTCCCTCCACTGTATCCTTGCAAAGTGCTGCAGACTCTCCAGGTTTGAAAAAGCTTTGGGGCTGTGCTGGGAGAACAGCGGACTCCGGAGGACACAGGTGTGTACTGCACGCCAGTGACCATGGGCTCCCTCCTGCAGGTTCCCAAAAGGAAACAGTCCCGGGATAGTTCCCGTGTGTTGAGTTACTGTCTGTGCAAAGCACGTGGGCCAATCTGACTTAAAATAGAGTCACATGTGAGAAAGATAATAAAATGACAATAATAAAAACCCACTGACTTCTACAGCCAAATTTGCAATGGAATGTGAATGCTGTCTGATATATGGTGAGAGAAGATAACAAATTGTTAGAGCTCAAGCAGGCAATAATCCAGTAGTATAACAATACATCAACCACCCAAATCTTGGGTTTCCAGATTACATTCTCCAAGAAAAGAAACCGTGACTCTTGCCATGGCTGCTTGGAGAAAAGGCTGATTACAGGGCTGAAGCAGGTAAAGAACAGGATGAATCTGCTGTTCTGGAAGATACAGAAGTGCTAAAAATGGTGGGAACTTCCCTTCTCCGATATAAACACAGACGGAGATACACACAAGACCTAACCCGTTGCTAGCCAAGAAGAGAATGCCACATCCTGAAAATGTCAGCCCGAACCACCTTAAAAGCAATCGCCTGATTGCGCTACAAAAATATGCATCTCCTGGGATAAGGTCGGAAATTCTGTTTCCCCCTAGAATACTGCTTAAGAGAAGGGAGAGAAAATCAGCCCTGGGCTGCGTCTCACCACTTGCTGTGCGCTCCGGAAAGTGGCGTCCAGCAGCATCAGCTTCCAGGGATCGGACACGGAGCTGGGTAGAGGGATGTAGATGTAATAGGCGGCCAGCGCCACTAGGGCTGTAATCAGGACACACGACGACCTCATCCTCCCCCGGCTCGGCTGGCCCGCCGGACTGATGAGGAGGAAAGGGCAATACCACCTAAAGATCTCAAGCAAGTTTCTGCGAGGGCCAGCCGCTCATTCACTCGTTTCTTGTCTGCCCAAGAGCCAATCAGAGGCGGCGTCAGGAGGAAGTCGGAGCGCTGACGTGCTCCCTCCACTGTATCCTTGCAAAGTGCTGCAGACTCTCCAGGTTTGAAAAAGCTTTGGGGCTGTGCTGGGAGAACAGCGGACTCCGGAGGACACAGGTGTGTACTGCACGCCAGTGACCATGGGCTCCCTCCTGCAGGTTCCCAAAAGGAACCAGTCCCGGCGTAGTTCCCGTGTGTTGAGTTACTGTCTGTGCAAAGCACGTGGGCCAATCTGACTTAAAATAGAGTCACATGTGAGAAAGATAATAAAATGACAATAATAAAAACCCACTGACTTCTACAGCCAAATTTGCAATGGAATGTGAATGCTGTCTGATATATGGTGAGAGAAGATAACAAATTGTTAGAGCTCAAGCAGGCAATAATCCAGTAGTATAACAATACATCAACCACCCAAATCTTGGGTTTCCAGATTACATTCTCCAAGAAAAGAAACCGTGACTCTTTGCCATGGCTGCTTGGAGAAAAGGCTGATTACAGGGCTGAAGCAGGTAAAGAACAGGATGAATCTGCTGTTCTGGAAGATACAGAAGTGCTAAAAAAAAATGGTGGGAAATTGTTCAAAAGGAAACTGGTGGCAGCTTTAAGGGTCTCCCAATGGCTAAAGCTGGGATAATTTTAGCATCAAAGTAAATAATAATAATAATCATTTACAAAACATTAAATAAATATCTAGGAGTCTCTACTAATATAAATAAATGGGGAAACACAATGTGAAAAAAATTCTTTCAGTGGGTCAGTGGTAGCAGAAAAAGTATTTGAATCCAGATTTCCTATTAAAGATAGGGGGAGGGGAGTGGATATAGAAAGAGAGAGACAGAGAGAACTTCACCAGCAGAATTACAGTCAGAAATTTAGAAGGAAAATTTTGGAAGAACTGTTTTAAGGAGGTGGTTAGAGAGTAACTCCAAACTTATTCATCAAGGCCTTAAAACATCTGGCACAATAAATTTGCAACTTAATATAGTAATTCAAATTAACTTAATTCAAAGTAATGAAATAATCATGAATTTGGGCCTGAAAAAGATTATTGGGAGAAAGCTGGCTTCCTATTCAAAGTTTGAAAGAAAATATTTATCTAAAGTGTACACTTCAATGATGTTTCAAGCATTCACATTTGAGATCATCATTTTGTATTTTTTTGTAGTTACTGGTTAAACATATAACTCTGAGCAGAAAGAGATAGCTCTTAGTTCATGGGTGAATGTACGTGCATAAAGCTAGAAGCTAGTCTCTATGGACAATTACAAATAATCCCAGAGCTATCAATCAAGTTGACAACTCCATTGATTAACATTTTAGTTAATGTTAACATTAATGATAACATTAATTTGCTTTCAGGTAATCTGTGAAATAATTCAAAGTTTAACTACCTTATAGACCTCAATATTTTTCTCCCAAATTTTGATTGTATTCATAAAACCATACATCTTAGAGCTGATGACTAAACAGAAAACAACAAACTGCCCACACGTGACCCATCCTTTTATCTTCAGCCAGTAGTAACAAGCTCACTATATAGATGAGCCTTTTGAAACCCAGAGAAGCCTCAAAAAAGCCTCTTCTAGTTGGGATAGGGCCAATATTTATTTTTTCTGGACTTCCCTGGTGGTTCAGTGGTTAAAACTCCTCCTGCCAGAGTTTTCGTGCAGGGGACATGTGTTTGACCCTTGGTCCAGGAAGATTCCACATGGTGAGGGGCATCTAGAGCCCTAGAGCCAATGCTCTGCAACAAGAGCATTGCAGGCAAATTCTTTACTGTCTGAGCTACCAGGGAAGCTCTTCTGCATCAAGAGAAGCCACCACAATGAGAAACCTGCACACCACAACTAGAGAAAGTGCATGCATGCAAAGATAAAGGCATGTGCATGTAGCGCAGCCAAAAATGAATGAATAAATAAATTTTTAAAATACTGTTGGAATTGAGAATATAAAAATGGGAACATTAAAAAAAATATTTTCTTTCTCCTGTGCTTCTGTAGATCTTGATTTAAAAATTGAAACCAATCTGAGATAAATTTAAACACCTTCATCATTTGTTCCTAATACTTCATTCATTGAACAAATATACCTGGTCCACACTGGGAAATAAAGGAGTGGTGGCAAGGCTCTAAGATCACTTTTCTTTCTGATTTCACATGTTTGGTGGTGATGGTGGTTGTGGGGTGAGAGTAAGGAAGGTACAGAAAGGAGAGACAAATAATAGATAAATGATAATAACTACAAACCAATTTCTGTGGTTTACATTTTTAATGTATTAATTTTGTCTTCACAACAATTCCTATGCCGTATGTACTTTCAGAGGCGAAGAAAGATAAAGTGCTTGCACCCAAGTAGTGGAGGTGTAGTTGGGAGTTAGCACATGGAGTCTGACCCTTGTGCTCATGTGCTTTATCACTCAACTCTGCTGCCAAGTGGTTAGGACTGGGAAGAAAATAGAATAGTGTGGTGTGACACCTTGTGGCTGGTTGCTGCTTCAAACAGGGTGATGAAGGGAATTTCTTTAAGGAGTGCGGTGTGTGCTAAGTCGCTTCAGTGTCCGATTCATTGCAACCCTTTGGACTGCGACCCACCAGGTTCCTCAGTCTATGAGATTCTCCAGGCAAGAATACTGGAGGGGGTTACCATGTCCTTGATCTTCCAGACCCAGGGATCCAACCCGCATCTCCTGGGGCTTCTGCACTGCAGGTGAATTCTTTACTGCTGAGTCACCGGAGAAGTCCTCTTTAAGGAAATGCCATTTGAACCAAGACCTGAGAGACTAAGGAGATAGCCATGCAGGAATCTAGAGGGTGGGGACCAAGTACAGAGGCCTTGAAATGTCACGGGGTCAAGGAACAGAGAGTGTGTTGTTGGGACAGCTTTTTCTGTAAGGGGTAGTGCAGCGGGCCCAGTCGAGAGGCAGCACAGGCACGGGAGGGTGGGGATCTGGGAAGAAAGCAGGTGCATGTAGCGCAGCCAAAAATGAATGAATAAATAAATTTTTAAAATACTGTTGGAATTGAGAATATAAAAATGGGAACATTAAAAAAAATATTTTCTTTCTCCTGTGCTTCTGTAGATCTTGATTTAAAAATTGAAACCAATCTGAGATAAATTTAAACACCTTCATCATTTGTTCCTAATACTTCATTCATTGAACAAATATACCTGGTCCACACTGGGAAATAAAGGAGTGGTGGCAAGGCTCTAAGATCACTTTTCTTTCTGATTTCACATGTTTGGTGGTGATGGTGGTTGTGGGGTGAGAGTAAGGAAGGTACAGAAAGGAGAGACAAATAATAGATAAATGATAATAACTACAAACCAATTTCTGTGGTTTACATTTTTAATGTATTAATTTTGTCTTCACAACAATTCCTATGCCGTATGTACTTTCAGAGGCGAAGAAAGATAAAGTGCTTGCACCCAAGTAGTGGAGGTGTAGTTGGGAGTTAGCACATGGAGTCTGACCCTTGTGCTCATGTGCTTTATCACTCAACTCTGCTGCCAAGTGGTTAGGACTGGGAAGAAAATAGAATAGTGTGGTGTGACACCTTGTGGCTGGTTGCTGCTTCAAACGGGGTGATAAAGGGGAATTTCTTTAAGGAGTGCGGTGTGTGCTAAGTCGCTTCAGTGTCCGATTCATTGCAACCCTTTGGACTGCGACCCACCAGGTTCCTCAGTCTATGAGATTCTCCAGGCAAGAATACTGGAGGGGGTTACCATGTCCTTGATCTTCCAGACCCAGGGATCCAACCCGCATCTCCTGGGGCTTCTGCACTGCAGGTGAATTCTTTACTGCTGAGTCACCGGAGAAGTCCTCTTTAAGGAAATGCCATTTGAACCAAGACCTGAGAGACTAAGGAGATAGCCATGCAGGAATCTAGAGGGTGGGGACCAAGTACAGAGGCCTTGAAATGTCACGGGGTCAAGGAACAGAGAGTGTGTTGTTGGGACAGCTTTTTCTGTAAGGGGTAGTGCAGCGGGCCCAGTCGAGAGGCAGCACAGGCACGGGAGGCTGGGTTGTCCAGGACTGTGTGGGACATGATAAGGAGGTGGCATGGGAAGCCCCTGGAGACCCTGCGGCATGGGAGCAACAGAATCTGATCTGTACTGGAAAAGAACCAGCCCAGCTGCCGTGGAAATAACAGTCATCCAGATCAGAGAGGATGGTGGCCTGGAGCAGCAGTTTTAATAGTAGGACAGAGAGAAGCGCCAGATTTAGAAGACATTTTAGAGATGGGGTAGAGATGACATTCTCATAGACTGTGAAGGGTGATAAACGTTTTCTATCTCAAAACTGTACTATACAGATTTCAGGCTAATAGGAGAAGAATATATGTGGGGAGGATCATGGCTGGTATTAGTGGGTATTTGCTTCAAAGAAAAATGACCTGTTCAAAAAATCTGTGGTTTGCATGGACATGCGCACAGAAACACACACACACACACACACACACACACTCTCTGTTCCAAAATAATACAGAAATTCTAAAATCTGAAGATCAGGAGAAAACAGGTGAGACCATTTTTTAAAACCAGCATTTGGTCAGCATTAGCTCAGGTACTCCCAAAGGAGAAAGGTGCTCTGCAATAAAGACACAAGCTGAGATCTTTGACCAAAGGTGAGTGTGCATGCTCAGTCATATCCAACTCTTTGCGACATCACAGATAGTAGTCCACCAGGCTCTTCTGTCCATGGGATTTTCCAAGTAAGAATACTAGTGCCATTTCCTCCTTTGTGGGGTCTCCCCAACCCAGAGATTTATCTCTGAATCTCTTAAGTCTCCTGCATTGGCAGGAGGATTCTTTATCACTAGTGCCACCTGGGAAGCCCAGAGTAATTTCTCCTTTAAAGTCGGGTACCTCCCATTAAAAAAAAAAAAAAAACAAACGTCCGTGCCCTCTAAGGAACAGATTATATTTAGGTGTCCCTGGTGGATCTATGCACCGGAAAAGGTGTGGCATGGGTAGATGACTGGGCACAGTTGTTGGTCCTGGGGCGTGTCTCATGGAAAGTGGTGAGCTGGCACTCAGGGTTCAAATCAATCACTTGTGAACTCGAGTATAATCTTCAAATAAATTGTACAGTTCCTACCAAGCCTACCAACCGTGGCTGATCTGCTTCTGCCTACTTTGTAACTCACCCGGTGGCCTCATCCACTGTCTTCTATGCGGCAGTCACACTGGCTTCCTCTCAGTAAACCAGTTCTACTAAGACTTTTCTGCCTCTTGGTCTTTTCAGACGTCATTCTCTGCTGTTTCCTCTGTCTGGCAGTCTCTGCCTCACTACTGTTCATCCTAGCTGGCCTATTCTTATTGTTGAGGTACCTGCTCAACAATAAGTAAACTCACTAAAAGTAAAGTGACTTTTAGTCACTTTCTCAGAGTGGCAGTACCCTATCATGCTAAGCAGGTGATACATTTGGGCCTTGAAGCCTGGCATAGAAGCATCTGTAGCTGCTGCCTGATAAGTCAGCAGTTATGAGACTTACCTTTCTCACAAAATCAACTTAAATGATCTACCGCTGGGTACAGATAGGAATAAGGTAGGCAGAAAGTTATGTAATTTGATATTTGTACACTGAAGAAACCTACTAAAAGTAATTTTTTTCAATATTTCTGAAATACTAAAATGATTTCCTCATTTCGGAATCTTGTTGCAGAAAGATTATTGAATATCTGCCTGCTTAAAAGCTAGCCTTTTAGTAAGGTTCTGGTTAAGTATCTTTTCTCCATTTTCTCCATTTTTTTTTTTTTCAGACTTTCAGGCTGCTGCAAAAACTGTGGGTAACATATTTAAGGCTTATATTTCTTTAATCCCTTAGAAAATGATTTCATAGTTCTCATTATAAAGTAACTCCTTTCATTTTCTGTGTCCATTCACGAACCAGATAGCTTTTCATGGTCTATGTATGAAACTATGTAGAAAGGAGTTGATACTATTAAAACTTATCTTTGGACACTGATGTCATTTATCTTCTAAAATCTGTAAACACTTATTGATGACCTACTAAGTGTTGAACACTGTACTGTGCATGGGAATGAGACAATATCCCGGGCAGGGAAAGAGCTCTCCATCTAGTAGAAAAGTAAATAAAGAATAAACAGGAAATGGAACTTCTGTGGTGGCCCAGTGGTTAAGAATCCACCTGTCAATGCAGGGGATACAAGTTAGATCCCTGGTCCCAGGGGATCCCACATGTCATGGGACAGCTGAGCCCACACCACAACTACTGAGCTCACCTCCCCTAGAGCCTGTGCTCTACAACAAGAAAAGCCACCACAGTGAGAAGCCTGAGCACTGCAACTAGAGAAAGCCTGTGCGCAGCAATGAAGACCCATCGGAGCCAAAAGTTAAAATAATAATAAACAGGAAAATAGAAGAAAACTTGCTAAGTGCTATAGTAGAGGTGCAGAAAGAACGTCTGAGTAGAAGTCCTCAGACAAGGGCAGAAAGGCATATGCAAGCATATCGTGCAGTCAAAGGTTTGGTGCAAGAGGCTGACACTTTCTAGGACCAACTACTGTTGATTTTATGAATGATGTAAACAAATATGTTCTTAACTGAACCACTGGTAGAACCAGAGTCAGTGATTTAATTTAATTCACTGATTTAACTGCATTTATGTAAATCAGTAATAGGATAATCAGAGTATACTTCTCAAGAAGTTTAAAGTAAAATAAAAGTTAAAAAAAAAAAGAATGAATGATTTAGGGACTTCCTGGTGGTCCAATGGTTAAGAATCCACCTGTCAATGCAGGGATACAAGTTAGATCCCTGGTCCCAGGGGATCCCACATGTCATGGGACAGCTGAGCCCACACCACAACTACTGAGCTCACCTCCCCTAGAGCCTGTGCTCTACAACAAGAAAAGCCACCACAGTGAGAAGCCTGAGCACTGCAACTAGAGAAAGCCTGTGCGCAGCAATGAAGACCCATCGGAGCCAAAAGTTAAAATAATAATAAACAGGAAAATAGAAGAAAACTTGCTAAGTGCTATAGTAGAGGTGCAGAAAGAACGTCTGAGTAGAAGTCCTCAGACAAGGGCAGAAAGGCATATGCAAGCATATCGTGCAGTCAAAGGTTTGGTGCAAGAGGCTGACACTTTCTAGGACCAACTACTGTTGATTTTATGAATGATGTAAACAAATATGTTCTTAACTGAACCACTGGTAGAACCAGAGTCAGTGATTTAATTTAATTCACTGATTTAACTGCATTTATGTAAATCAGTAATAGGATAATCAGAGTATACTTCTCAAGAAGTTTAAAGTAAAATAAAAGTTAAAAAAAAAAAGAATGAATGATTTAGGGACTTCCTGGTGGTCCAATGGTTAAAAATCCACCTGCCAATACAGGATACGTGGTTTCAATCTCTGGTCCAGGATTTTAGATTCTACATGCTGCAGGACAGCCAAGTCGATGTGCCACATATACTGAACTAGCTTGCCCAGAGCCTGTGTTTCACAGCAAGAGAAACCACCACAAGGAGAAGCCAGCTAATCACAACTAGAGAAAGCCCATGCGACACAAGAAAGACCCAGTGAAGTCATAAATAAATTTAAACAATAAAGAATATGGAGAAGGAAATAGCAACCCATTCCATTATTCTTGCCTGGAAAACCCCATGGACAGAGGAGCCTGGCAGCCTACAGTCCAAGGGGTCACAAAGAGTTGGACACAACTGAGCGACTAATACCTTCGCTTTCAAAAATGTCCACTGAGCTAAGTTCTTAGACAAAATAGTCAAGATGACATGTTAATTTTAGCAACTAAATATGTTAAAAATAAATCAAGTAGGTTATGTATTCAGTTGGGTTTCTCTACTTGGTTTTTAAATACTTGTCTTAGAAAAATAAACCACTGGTTAGTTCTATTGAGATTTACTTTTGTTAGGTCACTAGCATATTTCAAGAAAATCATTCTCTTTAAAAACCTGAACCGCAAATTAAAGTTAGCGCTAACTACTCTAGTGCCCACTCTAAACCCTGTATCCAGGTTCCTTCACAATTCTACACATATAGCTGAAGTTCAATAAATGTTTATAGCTAGTGAAGTCTAATATTTAGATCTGAGGGACTTCCCTGGCAGTCCGGCACGGGTTTGATCCCTAGTCATGGAACTAAGATCCCACATATCGCACAGTGAAGCCAAAAAATAAAATAATAATAATAATAATAATACTATTTAGATCCAAAAGATTGACAGTGTGAAAAGAGATCATTAATAGGGAAATACTTATACATTCCATCTTATTAATTGTTTCCTGGATGTTTTGTAGTTGCTTAGTTCCTTTCTTCTGCTCTTGCTGCCTTCCTTTGTGAATTAATGGTTTTCTGTGATGGTATGCTTTGATTCTCTTATCTGCTATGAATCCACCTTAGGTTTTTGCTACATGGTTACCATGAGGCTTACATAAACTATGAATGTAACAGTCTATCTTATGCTGGTAACAGCTTAACTTCTATTACACACAAAACTCTATCCTTTACTCCTCCCCTTTTATGTTTTTGATGCTGAAATGTATCACTTTTAATACTGTGTATTTATTCAAAAATTGTCTTTTGGTCGGTTCTCCCTTGAGCTGGCCATCTGTTCTAGCAGCGTCTCCTACTTTCTCCTAAGCCAGTCCGCTGTACTAGCAGTACCTCTCCCTTCCCCCACTCTAATAAACTCTTTCTCTCAAAACACAAAAAAGAATTGTCTTTTGAACTTCATACTAGAGTTAAGTATTTAACACTCTACCATATTACAGTATTAGAGTATTCTGAATTTGACTACGTACTTACTTTAGCAGTGTGTTAAAAATATATCTTCATATGTTTTCATGTTACTAATTATCATCACTTTCTTTTCATGCTTCCTTGAATGGAGGTTAACAGTGATAAAGTCCCTCAGCTTTTGTTTGTCTAGGAAAGCATTCATATCTCTTTCATTTCTGAAGGACAGCTTTTCCAGGTAAAGTACTCTTGGTTGCACTTTTCTTTCTACACTTTAGATATATTATTTCACTCTCTTCTGGCTGGTAAGGTTTCTGCTGAAAAAGTCTTCTAATAGACTTTTGAGAGTTCTGCTTTTTCCTCTCTGCTTTTAAGATTTTCTTTGTCTTTAATTTTTAACACATTTATTCTAATGTGTCTTGGAGAAGGTTTCTTTTTTTAATTTTTTTTTCTTTTAAAGTTTTACTGATTTACTTATTTTTTAGCTGTGCTGGGTCACTGTTGCTGTGCACAAGCTTTCTCTAGCTGCAGTGCACAGGAGCTGCTCTTGGTTGCGAGTTCTGTAGCTGTGGCTCTCTGGCCCTAGAGTGAGCAGGCTCCAGTAGTTGTGGAGTGTGGGCTCAGTAGGTGCGATGCCTGGGCTTTACTTGCTCTGTGGCATGTGGAAACATCCTGGACCAGGGATTGAACCCATGTCCTTATATTAGCAGGAGGATTCCTATCCACGGTACCACCAGGAAGTTCCATCAAATGTTGAATTGAGATCTTTCCCCAGGTGGTTTCTTTTTTTTTAAAAAAAAAAAACTTTTTAATTTTATACTGGGGAATAGCTGGTTAACAATGTTGTGATAGTTTCAGGTGGACAGTGAAGAAATTCAGCCATACATGTGTATGTATCCATTCTCGTCTCCAATCCAGGCTGCCACATCGAGCAGAGTTCAGTGCTACACAAAGGGTCCTTGCTGCTTATCCATTTTAAATATAGCAGCGTGTACATATCCATCTCAGACTCCCTCCCCATTCCTCCCCGTCCCTCCCCCTACCCTTCCCCCTGGCAGACGTAAGTTCCTTCTTTAAGTCTGTGAGTTTCTGTTTTGTAAGTAAGTTCATTTGTATCATTTCCTTTTAGATTGCACATCTAAGGATGTCATATGATAATTGGAGAGGGTTTCTTCGACTTTGTGTAGTCATCTATGAGTTTCATGAACTTGCATATCCAAGAAAAAAAGGTGAAAGTGCTAGTCACTCAGCTGTGTCTCACTTTTTGTGACCCCAAAGGGTGTAGCCTGCTGGGCTCCTCTGTCTTTGGAGTTAGTTCTTCAGGCAAGAATACTGGAATGAGTAGGCATTCTCTTCTCCAGGGGATCCTCCAGACCCTGAGATGGAACTCAGGTTTCCTGCACTCCAGGCAGATTTTTTTTTTTTTTAAGTGTCTGAGCCACCAGGGAAACTCCATAACATTGTCTCCATGCATGCATACTCAATTATGCCTGACTCTTGGTGACCCCATGGACTGTAGCCTACCAGGCTCACTGTTGAACTACCAGGGAAGCAGTTGGATATCCAGTTCTCTCCTCAAATTTGGGAAGTTCTCAGCCATTATTTCTCTAAGTTTTTTTTTACCTCTTTCTTCTTTTCTCCTTTTGATCACAAATTGATAATTTTGATAGTATACCATGAAACACATAGGTTTTCTTTCTTCTTTTCCTTTTTCTGTCTTCTGACTGGAAAATTTCAAAGTTCCTGTCTGCAATATCACTGTTCTGTCTGGTCAAGTCTGCTTTGATGTTCTCTATTGCATTTTATTTTTTAGGAGCTTTTTTTATTTTTTAGAAATGCATTTTATTCGTTTATTTCTTTATTTTTGGCTAGTCTGGCTTTTCACTGCTGCTGCAGGCTCTTCTCTAGTTGCAGGGACTGGGGGCTACTCTCTAGTTGAGGTGAGCAGGCTTCCTGTGGCAGTGACTTTTCTTGTTGTGGAGCTCGAGCTCGAGGGCACAAGGGCTTCAATAGTTGCGGCACGTGGGCTCAATAATTGCAGCTCAGAGGCTCCAGAGCACAGGCTCAACAGTTGTGGCTCATGGGTTTAGTTGCTCTGCAGCATGTGGGATTTTCCCAGATCAGGGATTGAACCTGTGCCTCCTGCATTGGCAAGTAAAGCCCCTATATGGCATTTTTTATTTCATCCATTGTATTCTTCAGCTCCAGAATTTCTATTGATTCTTTCTTAGAATTTCTCTTTGTCAAATTCATTTTGTTCATATATAGTTTTCCTGATTTTGCTGAATTGTTTCTTTTTCTTCTTATAGCTCATTGAGTTTGCTTAAGAATGCAAATTTCTGTAACCAGTAAGTCAGAAATCTCTATATCTTTGTGTTTAGTACCAGAAGATTATTGGTGGTGTCATGTGCCCTTGATTTTTCACGTTCCTTGGAGTTTTTGTGTTGCTGTCTTCAGCTTTGAAGCAGCAGTGATTTCCTTCTGTCTTTAGTAACTGCTCATTTCAATGCATCTCAACTCTTTTTTTGTTTGTTTTTGCTCCAGCGGAATATGGGTATTTCTTCTGTACAAACATGGACTTCCACAAAAGCTCTTTGTTTTGTGAGTGACTGTCTAAGTCAGTGTTCTCTATAGATTACCAGATCTTGATTGACAAAGGTTGAAAATGGTTTATGGATCACTGCATTGGAGTCAAGGTTTGTCTGCCCACCAATTGACAGAGGACAAGATGTCTGGCTCCCTCGACATGTGGCACAGAACCCACAACTTCCTCAAAGGCACCTCTGTCCATGGATGGATTCTGATTTTTGGTGGTTGTGGTGGGAGGGAAGACAAAAATGAGAGATATGTCATTATCATATTAACATCACTGCTTCTACCCTTAAGCAAACAAATAAACAGCTCTGGAAACCAAGAATTAAAAGTCAAGGGAAAGGGGGTTCCGTGGTAGTCCAGTGGGTAAAGACATTGCCTTGCAGTGCAAAGGGCGCTGGTTCGATCCCTGGCCTGGGAAGATCCCACGTGCTGTGGAACCACTGGACCAATGTGTCCAATTGGAGCCATTATTCTGGAGGCATTCCCCCGGACGAGAGAGTCAACTGCAATGGGAGGCCTACACAGGCCAAAAGACAAAGAAATGAAAGACCAACAGAAGTGGCCAAAAAAAAAAAGAAAGAAAAGGCGGAGAACCTAATAAGTAATTCACAAACAAGGAAATACAAATGTGATTTAAGGAAAAAATTAAAAAGAAAATTAAAAAAAAAAGGTAAGGGAAAAGTTATTAAAATGTATCACATTTTATTTTTTGCCTGTGAATATGTGTCATTAATAGGGAAAATTTACAATTAATTAATTAATTCAGCAAGTTATAATTTTAAGACTCCTAAAAAGTGATTCAACTATTACAAGATTATATCATGTCAATTCTGTTTTAGGACTTTTACCCCCTAGAATTTGTAGCTCAGTAATATGTTACACATATGGAAAAATATGGTAGGTGTCTTATGTATTTGTTTAAACATTTAAAATTTCTGTTATTTAAAAATTTTTATGAATATAAAACTTCATTATGTTTCAAATAATATATAGTTATTAAATTATAATTAAAACCATTGCTTTATTGATTAATTAAAATTTATTAAAAACAATTAATTAAAATACATTGATTAAATTGATTAAAAATAATATGAACATTGATTAAAAATAATATGAATGTTTGAACAATGCTTATATTCATACAGTAGAAAACACAGCTAGTGAAGAAACATGTGATATATAAGAAAATGTTTAACTTTCTAAGAGTCAAGGAATGCAAAATAATTATCAGGGTCCTGTTTTCCCTCCAAAAAATTATTAAGTTAGAATAGATTATACAGATGTTAGGCAAGGTAGATAAATAAAGAGTATCATATATGAAAAAAATAGCTATTGTCATTGCACTATGAGAAAAGGGGATCCTGCAGGGGTGCTGTGTCACGGCCTGCAGGGGTGGGATGGGGGGGGATATACATATGACTAATCTGGGATCACACATATCTGTAAACAACAAAGTAAATAAATGATGTTACAATATGAATCTTTACATAGAAAAGATTATTTAGTAAAGATCAGTCTTTTAAATTTTGTAAACACCTTGAAACTTATGTAAATGGTTTCTCATAGAAAATATTTACGTATAAATAAGTTTCTCCTACATATTAAAATAAATAAATATTATATTTAAATGTAAGAGGCCGACACAGGCCAAAAGACAAAGAAATGAAAGACCAACAGAAGTGGCCAAAAAAAAAAAAGAAAGAAAAGGCGGAGAACCTAATAAGTAATTCACAAACAAGGAAATACAAATGTGATTTAAGGAAAAAATTAAAAAGAAAATTAAAAAAAAAAGGTAAGGGAAAAGTTATTAAAATGTATCACATTTTATTTTTTGCCTGTGAATATGTGTCATTAATAGGGAAAATTTACAATTAATTAATTAATTCAGCAAGTTATAATTTTAAGACTCCTAAAAAGTGATTCAACTATTACAAGATTATATCATGTCAATTCTGTTTTAGGACTTTTACCCCCTAGAATTTGTAGCTCAGTAATATGTTACACATATGGAAAAATATGGTAGGTGTCTTATGTATTTGTTTAAACATTTAAAATTTCTGTTATTTAAAAATTTTTATGAATATAAAACTTCATTATGTTTCAAATAATATATAGTTATTAAATTATAATTAAAACCATTGCTTTATTGATTAATTAAAATTTATTAAAAACAATTAATTAAAATACATTGATTAAATTGATTAAAAATAATATGAACATTGATTAAAAATAATATGAATGTTTGAACAATGCTTATATTCATACAGTAGAAAACACAGCTAGTGAAGAAACATGTGATATATAAGAAAATGTTTAACTTTCTAAGAGTCAAGGAATGCAAAATAATTATCAGGGTCCTGTTTTCCCTCCAAAAAATTATTAAGTTAGAATAGATTATACAGATGTTAGGCAAGGTAGATAAATAAACAGTATCATATATGAAAAAAATAGCTATTGTCATTGCACTATGAGAAAAGGGGATCCTGCAGGGGTGCTGTGTCACGGCCTGCAGGGGTGGGATGGGGGGGGATATACATATGACTAATCTGGGATCACACATATCTGTAAACAACAAAGTAAATAAATGATGTTACAATATGAATCTTTACATAGAAAAGATTATTTAGTAAAGATCAGTCTTTTAAATTTTGTAAACACCTTGAAACTTATGTAAATGGTTTCTCATAGAAAATATTTACGTATAAATAAGTTTCTCCTACATATTAAAATAAGTAAATATTATATTTAAATGTAAATAAAACACCTTGCCCTTAAAATAATTTTAAAAACAGGGTGCCAGGACTTCCCTGGTGGTTCAGTGTTTAAGAATCTACCCGCCAATGCAGGGGACATGGGTTTGATCCCTGGTCCAGGACGATCCCACGTTACGAGCAACTAACACAATGTGCCACAACTACCAAGCCTATGCTCTAGAGCCTACAAACTAACAAGAGAAGTTAATACAATGAAAATCCTGCCTACCGCAACTAGACAGTAACCACCACTCATGATAACTAGAGAAAGCTTACTAGTAACAACAAAGACCCAGTGCAGTCAAAAATAAATAAATAACAAAAACAGGGTACCACCACTAACAACTGCTTAGTTAAAAGTCAATGAATATATATTAATATTATGGCAACAATTATGTTTCAAATAACAAACTGATTATAGCAACTGGAGGGAAATACACTCAAACCTTAAACACATTTGTGCTTGTATAATACAGCTTTGAATAATTTTATTTTATTTGTATTACTTTGAAATTTCCTATTTTCTTCATTATCTATAATACTTAAAAAAATAACTTAGAAACAAAAAGTTACTAAAAAGATGCTAAAGAAAATTGATGCCATCCTATGCCACATAAACCTGGACTTTCACTCAAAGTTACATCTATTTATGTCTGCTTATCCAATCTTAAAATTCTATTTTTAAAACAATCGTTCATAATTTATTTGCCTCAGAAAGCCTACCCTAATAGAACGCTGGCTGGGGGTTAGTGACTTGGCTCTATCACAGGCATTCTATATGACCTAGGGAAAATCACTTATCGTTCTTGAGTCTTAGTTTCTTCATCCATAAAACAACACTCTGGATCTAGTATCTCTAAGATTTCTTCTAACTCCAAGAGCTACCAGTTACATAAGAATGCAAGAACAGACTAATTATATTCCAAAAGGTACTTTAAGGTCCTAAAAATGAACTTTTTTAAGAAAACAAGATCAATCAATCAATCAATCAATAAACAACCAAGGACTTCCCTGATGGTTGAATGATAAGACTCTGGGCTCCCAATTTAGGGGACCTGGGTTCTGTCCCTGGTCAGGGAACTAGGTTCCATAAGTTGTAACTAAGACCCACCGCAGCCAGATAAATAAATGAAAAAAAAGGTAATCCATGTGGGGAAAAAAATCAAGAATCATTAAAATATAGTATTTAGTTCAATAGGTGATCATAAAGTACATAAATGTTTATTTGGCAAGAAATTCTACCATTGGGAAAAAACATGAACCATAATTAAGCTCTTCCAGACTCATTGGCCTAAAGGTATTTTTCCTTTCCTTAGGTAAAATGAATCAGCTTTTACAATACTCATAACTATAACTCATTACATGTTACTTTATAGAACGATCTCAGCATTCAACAAAGGAAGTTGTGTTCTTTCTACTCCTAGTAAAGAAGTAAGAAGAGACTTACTTAACTGACTAGTCTGAAAAACATACAGATAATGAGGTTTTTTTAATTGTGTATTGGCCTATTTCTATTAAATGAAGGTATTGCTAATTTTAGAAATCTCTGATAACCTACTTAATAACTGCATCTCTCTAGTTATTTAATTATCTTTTATCCTAGCTCTTTTACTTTTGTTGTTTTAAAATGTTATCCTTTCCACTCTTTCCAAATCCATGTAGACCTTCTAAGTCCACCCAGCCCAGGCCTGTCCCAGGGCTGACAAGTCAGGGGGCAGCAAATCTTAAACCAGATGCATTGATCATTAGTAGTGATAGGAAAGAGTTTAAGCTCAGTCTATACCTAGGCCTCAGAAAGCCTACCCTAATAGAACGCTGGCTGGGGGTTAGTGACTTGGCTCTATCACAGGCATTCTATATGACCTAGGGAAAATCACTTATCGTTCTTGAGTCTTAGTTTCTTCATCCATAAAACAACACTCTGGATCTAGTATCTCTAAGATTTCTTCTAACTCCAAGAGCTACCAGTTACATAAGAATGCAAGAACAGACTAATTATATTCCAAAAGGTACTTTAAGGTCCTAAAAATGAACTTTTTTAAGAAAACAAGATCAATCAATCAATCAATCAATAAACAACCAAGGACTTCCCTGATGGTTGAATGATAAGACTCTGGGCTCCCAATTTAGGGGACCTGGGTTCTGTCCCTGGTCAGGGAACTAGGTTCCATAAGTTGTAACTAAGACCCACCGCAGCCAGATAAATAAATGAAAAAAAAGGTAATCCATGTGGGGAAAAAAATCAAGAATCATTAAAATATAGTATTTAGTTCAATAGGTGATCATAAAGTACATAAATGTTTATTTGGCAAGAAATTCTACCATTGGGAAAAAACATGAACCATAATTAAGCTCTTCCAGACTCATTGGCCTAAAGGTATTTTTCCTTTCCTTAGGTAAAATGAATCAGCTTTTACAATACTCATAACTATAACTCATTACATGTTACTTTATAGAACGATCTCAGCATTCAACAAAGGAAGTTGTGTTCTTTCTACTCCTAGTAAAGAAGTAAGAAGAGACTTACTTAACTGACTAGTCTGAAAAACATACAGATAATGAGGTTTTTTTAATTGTGTATTGGCCTATTTCTATTAAATGAAGGTATTGCTAATTTTAGAAATCTCTGATAACCTACTTAATAACTGCATCTCTCTAGTTATTTAATTATCTTTTATCCTAGCTCTTTTACTTTTGTTGTTTTAAAATGTTATCCTTTCCACTCTTTCCAAATCCATGTAGACCTTCTAAGTCCACCCAGCCCAGGCCTGTCCCAGGGCTGACAAGTCAGGGGGCAGCAAATCTTAAACCAGATGCATTGATCATTAGTAGTGATAGGAAAGAGTTTAAGCTCAGTCTCTTTGAAGGTAAAGACCAAATGTGCACCTCTCTCCTCTGGAGATGCTGGGCCCCTAAACGTGTCTTGGCTGGGCCTCAGGGAGGCAAGGAAGGTGGGCATCACCAGCATCTACCTCCATGATCACCCTTTTGACTGACACTGCAGAGGTGGACCATGGGAAATGGAAGGAGACTCTGCACAAACTGGGCAACTTCCCCTTCTGAAGTACGTGGGGCTTGTCTCCTGTGGGAGTCCAGTAAAATGTGAATGACTCTGGTCTCTTCAGCCAGAGACCAGAGAAGGCACACAAGCTCTGTTAAGTTGTTCAAAGACAGAAACTCTGGGGTCATTTATTCAGAGAGAAGCCAAGGCACTGGACATTGGTTTAGAGTCAGAAGACAGGAAGCTCCCTGCTGGCTTGTGACCTTGACTGAATATGAAAAGTAAAAGTGAAGTCACTCAGTCATGTCTGACTCTTTACCACCCATGGACGAGCCATGGAATTCTCCAGGGAAGAATACTGAACTGGGTAGTCTTTCCTTTGTCTCAGGGAACTTCCCAACCCAGGGATCAAACCTAGGCCTCTCAAGTAGATTCTTAACCATCTGAGATACAAAGGGAAGCCTGAGAATACTGGAGTGTGTAGCCTACTTCTTCTCCAGGGGAATTTCCCAACCCAGGAAACGAACTGGGGTCTCCTGCATTGCAGGTGGATTCTTCACCAACTGAGCTATAAGGGAATCCCATGACTGAAAGAAGTAAGAAGAGACTTACTTAACTGACTAGTCTGAAAAACATACAGATAATGAGGTTTTTTTAATTGTGTATTGGCCTATTTCTATTAAATGAAGGTATTGCTAATTTTAGAAATCTCTGATAACCTACTTAATAACTGCATCTCTCTAGTTATTTAATTATCTTTTATCCTAGCTCTTTTACTTTTGTTGTTTTAAAATGTTATCCTTTCCACTCTTTCCAAATCCATGTAGACCTTCTAAGTCCACCCAGCCCAGGCCTGTCCCAGGGCTGACAAGTCAGGGGGCAGCAAATCTTAAACCAGATGCATTGATCATTAGTAGTGATAGGAAAGAGTTTAAGCTCAGTCTCTTTGAAGGTAAAGACCAAATGTGCACCTCTCTCCTCTGGAGATGCTGGGCCCCTAAACGTGTCTTGGCTGGGCCTCAGGGAGGCAAGGAAGGTGGGCATCACCAGCATCTACCTCCATGATCACCCTTTTGACTGACACTGCAGAGGTGGACCATGGGAAATGGAAGGAGACTCTGCACAAACTGGGCAACTTCCCCTTCTGAAGTACGTGGGGCTTGTCTCCTGTGGGAGTCCAGTAAAATGTGAATGACTCTGGTCTCTTCAGCCAGAGACCAGAGAAGGCACACAAGCTCTGTTAAGTTGTTCAAAGACAGAAACTCTGGGGTCATTTATTCAGAGAGAAGCCAAGGCACTGGACATTGGTTTAGAGTCAGAAGACAGGAAGCTCCCTGCTGGCTTGTGACCTTGACTGAATATGAAAAGTAAAAGTGAAGTCACTCAGTCATGTCTGACTCTTTACCACCCATGGACGAGCCATGGAATTCTCCAGGGAAGAATACTGAACTGGGTAGTCTTTCCTTTGTCTCAGGGAACTTCCCAACCCAGGGATCAAACCTAGGCCTCTCAAGTAGATTCTTAACCATCTGAGATACAAAGGGAAGCCTGAGAATACTGGAGTGTGTAGCCTACTTCTTCTCCAGGGGAATTTCCCAACCCAGGAAACGAACTGGGGTCTCCTGCATTGCAGGTGGATTCTTCACCAACTGAGCTATAAGGGAATCCCTATTGACTGAATATAGTCTGCTTCAGTTTCCCCAGTTACAAAGGTGTGAACTGCTAAGTCCCTTCTTAGTCCAGCATTACTGTAGAGATCAAACTAGATAACATGTATGAGATTCCTTTCCAACCAGATAGTCTGTGCAGATGTGAGGGCACCCAGCCAGGGACCTTATCTCTCTCAAAGCCTTACTTACATACTCTCTTTCATGTGAAGCCTTCCTTGGTAGAATTAATTCCTATTCTGAATTCTCTCATTTCCTCCTTTACATATGGCCCTCCACTCTTCAGAATCAGGGACCAGATCATATCTATGACACTCAACTTACAACATAGCCACAGACACAATAAAGGCAGAAGAAGTATCAAATTCTGCCCTCCTGCCCTGGCCACCCTTCCATACATCACCCATGACAATTACCTGAGGCATGCTTTCAATAGCCTCTTTTCACAACAGGAAGCTGGGGTTGAGAATGAAATGGTCACTTGCCCAGGGCCACATCCACGACCGAGCTCAAGCTCGAACCTGGCTCTGACTGTAAAGCCATGCTCATTTCATTCCACTGCATTGACTGCTGAGTCATTAAACCAGACTATTTCAACCAACAGAGCCTGGTTGGCACTGGCTTCGGGAAAGGAGAGGGTCTGATTGAGGTGGTTGCAGTGGAGCAGTTAAGAACCTAGACTCTTCTGTTGCTTAGGACTTAGCACCTTCATTGCAGAAAGATCAGGTTCAATCCCTGGTTGGGGAACTAAGATCTCACACACTGTATGGCGAAGTCAAAAAAAAAAAAAAGAACATGGATTCTCAATTCAATGCCAGTGCCAACGACTTGGCTTAGTGAGATAATCTCTCTAAATGTCTGTCTTCTCATTTGACACGTGAGTATAATAATGCCCACATCATAGGATGGTTAGAACAATCTGAGAGAATGAAAGTCAAAGTATGCTGTAGGGACCTTCCATGGTGGTCCAGTGGTTAAGTCTCTGTGCTGCCAATGCAGGGAGCACAGGTTCAATCCCTGGGTGGGGATCTAGGATCCCACATGCCATGTGGTGCAACCAAAAATTTAAATAATAATAATAATAATAAACTGAGTTGGGATGCCAGAAGGGGGAGCTCTCATACCCTGTAATGTTAGAAGACATGCCAGAAGGACTAGTTTTTCTGCAAGGACTTAGTCCATGAAAAGCCATGGAATCTTTGTTTACTATAGCTCTCCCAACTTTCTTCACCCCCTTGTCAAAGAGGTCTGCTTCCCTTGCCATGCAAGGACCTGTCTGTGGCTGACTGTGATTGTAGAACCCAAGTTACAATTCTTCGCTGATCCTAAATAGACTTACTTCTTTTCTGCCAGAGAAATAACTGGTAGTCTATTTGTTTTGGGTAAATAAGAATGACTGTTTGATTGGCACTGTGGACAGAGCCGTTTTTTAATAGTGACCTCAGTGTTGAGGTGATATAACCCTTCCCTGGGAAAAATGAATGCCCTATAGACATCCATATTTGGTACTGACACAAACTCTAAGTAAGCGTCTGCTGGAGCTCAGCTCTAAAATCTGCGTTTCTTTTGCCTCATCCTGGCCCTTTTGGGAGACCTCAGGGCAGGGCTCGAACCTGGCTCTGACTGTAAAGCCATGCTCATTTCATTCCACTGCATTGACTGCTGAGTCATTAAACCAGACTATTTCAACCAACAGAGCCTGGTTGGCACTGGCTTCGGGAAAGGAGAGGGTCTGATTGAGGTGGTTGCAGTGGAGCAGTTAAGAACCTAGACTCTTCTGTTGCTTAGGACTTAGCACCTTCATTGCAGAAAGATCAGGTTCAATCCCTGGTTGGGGAACTAAGATCTCACACACTGTATGGCGAAGTCAAAAAAAAAAAAAAGAACATGGATTCTCAATTCAATGCCAGTGCCAACGACTTGGCTTAGTGAGATAATCTCTCTAAATGTCTGTCTTCTCATTTGACACGTGAGTATAATAATGCCCACATCATAGGATGGTTAGAACAATCTGAGAGAATGAAAGTCAAAGTATGCTGTAGGGACCTTCCATGGTGGTCCAGTGGTTAAGTCTCTGTGCTGCCAATGCAGGGAGCACAGGTTCAATCCCTGGGTGGGGATCTAGGATCCCACATGCCATGTGGTGCAACCAAAAATTTAAATAATAATAATAATAATAAACTGAGTTGGGATGCCAGAAGGGGGAGCTCTCATACCCTGTAATGTTAGAAGACATGCCAGAAGGACTAGTTTTTCTGCAAGGACTTAGTCCATGAAAAGCCATGGAATCTTTGTTTACTATAGCTCTCCCAACTTTCTTCACCCCCTTGTCAAAGAGGTCTGCTTCCCTTGCCATGCAAGGACCTGTCTGTGGCTGACTGTGATTGTAGAACCCAAGTTACAATTCTTCGCTGATCCTAAATAGACTTACTTCTTTTCTGCCAGAGAAATAACTGGTAGTCTATTTGTTTTGGGTAAATAAGAATGACTGTTTGATTGGCACTGTGGACAGAGCCGTTTTTTAATAGTGACCTCAGTGTTGAGGTGATATAACCCTTCCCTGGGAAAAATGAATGCCCTATAGACATCCATATTTGGTACTGACACAAACTCTAAGTAAGCGTCTGCTGGAGCTCAGCTCTAAAATCTGCGTTTCTTTTGCCTCATCCTGGCCCTTTTTGCAGCCCAACGCTCAGGGCAGAGGGGGGACCATCACATATCATTTTGCCTGGGTCTTCTGCAGCAAGTTAAAACCCCTCCAAAGAGGATGTGGGAACCTGCCCTTGAATACGTGAACAGCTGAGAGTCAGAAGACGCTCCAGAAGGAGAGCCCTGCCTGAAACTGTGCAGCTCTTTATTTATTTTAGCACTGTTAATTTGTACTGACTATTTTAACAAAGAGTATGTTTTTAAATAAAATTCATAACCAGAGACTGGAGGGAAGGTTTGCTGCAAAGAGCCATTTGGCCTTGAACTCATAGCCACAAACAGCCTCAAAAATGAACTTTGAAAATAAAAATGAACTTTGAATTATTTCCAAATGAAGTTAATGCATCAATACAGAGATGCTCTAGCAGGACTGGGACAGGGGAGATGATATTCTCCATAAAACATTAGCTTGTGTGTCTATCCCTTTAGTATACAGAGTGGACCACGGTTTCTTGTGATACGATACAGTATTGTATTTTTGTATATATTAAATCCATTACTTCATTAACATTTTAAGAAAAATTCTTTCCTACAACTGCATGCCTCCTGGTATTAGACTGATGTCTAATTACTCAAAATAAGATTATTTTTTAAATACTTCTAGAGATTTGACAACTTGCTTTCAGGATTAATCATCTAATAAGAAAACTCATCTCTCTCTTGAGACTAATCAGTATCTCTGATGATTAATCTCATAAGTACAAGGAGAAGGAAATGACAAGATGCTCCAATATTCCTGCCTGGAAGATCCCATGAAAGGACAAATTTGGCAGGCTACAGTCCATGTGGTCACAAATACACACACACACACACACACACACACACACACACACACACACAGGGGCTCCCCTGGTGGCTCAGTGGTGAATCCCATGAAAGGACAAATCTGGCAGGCTACAGTCCATGTGGTCACAAATACACACACACACACACACACACACACACACACACAGAGAGGCTCCCCTGGTGGCTCAGTGGTGAAGAATCAGCCTGCAATGCAGGAGACCTCACACACACACACACACACACACACACACACACACACACAGAGGCTCCCCTGGTGGCTCAGTGGTGAAGAATCAGCCTGCAATGCAGGAGACCTGGGTTCAATCCCTGGGTTGAGAAGATCCGCTGGAAGAGGGCACAGCAATTACTCCAGGGTTCAATCCCTGGGTTGAGAAGATCCGCTGGAAGAGGGCACAGCAATTACTCCAGTATTCTTGCCTGCAGTATTCCAGGGATAGAGGAGGCTGACAGTCCATGGGGTCGCACAGAGCCTGACACAACTGAAGTGACGCAGCAGAAGCAGCAGCATAAGTACAAATGTTCAGTCTTGTATGGTTTCAGATACTAAACAAATATTTATTGCTCACTTTCTAAATGCAATAAATTCCAAGGACAGCATCCCATGGTGGGCTACAGTCTATAGGGTCTCAAAGAGTCAAACACAACTGAGCAGCTAACACTTTCTAAATGCAGTCCTTCATAATCTTGAGGAAGGTAACCCGGTGTACTACAAACGTATCGTTGGTACAAAATCTGCATATATGCCTTTCTCATGGTAGAGTATCCTGCCCCCTGCGGGTCCCTAGACTCCAATATACAGGTCAAGTAAAGTCCTACCCCTTGGCAAAGAGAAAGGAATAGTAAATACATCATGAAGGGCTTTGTCGAGGCATAGCTTATGCTTTATACTGACCTGAAGGCTGCGGAAGTCGTTTGAAATAGTCTAATGGAAGGAAAATAACATAACCAGATCAACATTTTAAAAACGAAAAAGGGGCCTCCCTGGTGGTCCAGTGGGTAAAGAGTCCGTCTTGCAGTCAAGGGGCACCGGTTAGATCCCTGACCCGGAAAGATCCCACATGCTGAGGAGCAGCTGGGCCGGCGTGTCCAATTGCGAGCCAGCACTCTGGGGCGCATGCGCCCAGAGTCGGTACTCGGCAGCGAGAGGGGCCGCTGCGATGGTAGGCCCACGCACGCAGGGAAATAAAGACGGATGGGAAAAAAAACAAAAAAACAAAAAAAACGATGACTTACAGGCACAAAGAAATTTTTTTTTTTTAAGAAAATAGATCATTCTGATAACATACGCCTTTCGTGGGTAGGATCGGATGAAAGTCAGGGTGTTAGCCTGTAAGTATTACTTCCAAGGTCTGTGTGCTGAAGAGCTGTTGCTGCTGTTCAATACCTCAGTCATGTACGACTCTTTGCGACCCCATAGACTGGAGCATGCTAGGTTTCCCTGTGCTTCACTATTTCCAGAGTTTGCTCAAACTTATGCCCATTGAGTCGATGATGCCATCCAGCCATTTCATCCTTTGTCTGAGACCCTGAATAAGATAGCAGCAGAAGGGAATAAATGGATGGATTTTAAAGGAGCGTAATACACAGGACTGCTGGGCTATTACAACTTGGAAAAAGAGAGGAGTGAAAGGTGAAAGTTTCTATAGTCATGGGCAATTGGGTAGGTGGCACCATTCACTTAGAAAATAAGAGTGGGTTTGGGTAGGATGATGTTGAGTTCTGTTTGGGGCTACCAAAGATTGAGTAACTGCAAGACTTCCAGAGGGAGATTCTGGTAGGCAGTTCAATGTATAGGTGTGGATCTCAATAGAGAGCTTAGTGCAATGTAGAATTCAATACCAAGAACATTAACAGTATGAAAAAAAAACTTGGTAAATTCACTCAATTCTTTCTTAAAATTTAATGACAATTGTCAATTATACAGATTATTCGTAAGTATTCTGAGAAATCATGTATGTGTGCACATGCTCAGTCTCTCAGTCATGTCCAACTCTTTGCAGTCCCATAGACTATAACCAATCAGACTCCTCTGTCCATGGAATTTTCCAGGCAAGAATACTGGAGTGAGTTGCCACTTCCTTCTCCAGGGGATCTACCTGGCAGAGGGATCAAACCCATGGTTTTTTAATGCTTAAGGGGCACCGGTTAGATCCCTGACCCGGAAAGATCCCACATGCTGAGGAGCAGCTGGGCCGGCGTGTCCAATTGCGAGCCAGCACTCTGGGGCGCATGCGCCCAGAGTCGGTACTCGGCAGCGAGAGGGGCCGCTGCGATGGTAGGCCCACGCACGCAGGGAAATAAAGACGGATGGGAAAAAAAACAAAAAAACAAAAAAAACGATGACTTACAGGCACAAAGAAATTTTTTTTTTTTAAGAAAATAGATCATTCTGATAACATACGCCTTTCGTGGGTAGGATCGGATGAAAGTCAGGGTGTTAGCCTGTAAGTATTACTTCCAAGGTCTGTGTGCTGAAGAGCTGTTGCTGCTGTTCAATACCTCAGTCATGTACGACTCTTTGCGACCCCATAGACTGGAGCATGCTAGGTTTCCCTGTGCTTCACTATTTCCAGAGTTTGCTCAAACTTATGCCCATTGAGTCGATGATGCCATCCAGCCATTTCATCCTTTGTCTGAGACCCTGAATAAGATAGCAGCAGAAGGGAATAAATGGATGGATTTTAAAGGAGCGTAATACACAGGACTGCTGGGCTATTACAACTTGGAAAAAGAGAGGAGTGAAAGGTGAAAGTTTCTATAGTCATGGGCAATTGGGTAGGTGGCACCATTCACTTAGAAAATAAGAGTGGGTTTGGGTAGGATGATGTTGAGTTCTGTTTGGGGCTACCAAAGATTGAGTAACTGCAAGACTTCCAGAGGGAGATTCTGGTAGGCAGTTCAATGTATAGGTGTGGATCTCAAAAGAGAGAGCTTAGTGCAATGTAGAATTCAATACCAAGAACATTAACAGTATGAAAAAAAAACTTGGTAAATTCACTCAATTCTTTCTTAAAATTTAATGACAATTGTCAATTATACAGATTATTCGTAAGTATTCTGAGAAATCATGTATGTGTGCACATGCTCAGTCTCTCAGTCATGTCCAACTCTTTGCAGTCCCATAGACTATAACCAATCAGACTCCTCTGTCCATGGAATTTTCCAGGCAAGAATACTGGAGTGAGTTGCCACTTCCTTCTCCAGGGGATCTACCTGGCAGAGGGATCAAACCCATGTCTCTTGTGTCTCTCCCAAATTGGCAAGAAGATTCTTTACCACTGAGCCACCTGGGAAGCCCCAGCAGAGAAATCACAGATATGGGAGGAAAAAAATGAGGGAAAATAGGAAGGAAGGTAAGGGATAAATAGAAAGTGTTAGAGGGAAAGAGAACAAAGAGAAACTTTTAACTACTTAACTCCTTGGAAATACTCATTTTATTCCATGTTAATGGGTGAATGATCTGTCTCTTCATACACCTTATAGTGAATATGTTTGGGGGCATCTGAATGGGACATTATTCCAAAGAAAACTTGCACGAACACCACAGTGAGCATCTTGTAAAGCTGTAGCCTCTCAGAATCTTTTGAACATTCTAAATGTCCACAACATGTCCACATCTGAGTCAACAACACTAAATGTCCAAAAAAAACATTCTAAAGTCCCATTCTGTGAATCCTGGATCTGCAAGCTAGAAGCTCTAAGTATTACCTCTCCAGTCTCTCTCTCATCTCAGACAGCCAGTATGTGTCCTAGGTTCTGCCATCAGTGGCACTCACGGAATGCCATCATGAGAAAGAGTATATATGAAGAGTCTGGCTGAGAGGCACAGAACATTCAGTAGTGTCAGGGGTGAAGGCTGCTGGCAGTGTCTATGCTCACTGTTCAGGGAGGCACTGTGGACAGTCTCATGGCTTTGGGTACTGCTCTAAGAAGCTTTGGGCTTCCCTGGTGGCTCAGCAGTAGAAAATCTGCCTGCAGTGCAGGAGGTGCAGGAGCTGCAGGTTTGATCTCTAGGTCAGGAAGATGCCCTGGAAGAGGAAATGGCAACCCACTCCAGTATTCTTGGCTGGGAAATCCCACGGACATAGGAGCCCGGTGGGCTACTGTCCATGGGGTAACAGAAACAGACACAACTAAAGCAAGTTAGTATGCATGCACCAAGAAGTTTTAGCCTCTGAGAATGATCGGCCCTTCTCTGTTAAAACTAGCAGGACTGGACTTCCCTGGTGGTCCAGTGGGTAGAGAGTCCGCCTTGCAGTGCAGGGGGCACTGGTTTGATCCCTGGCCTGGGAAGATCCCACATACCGTGGAGCAGCTGGACCGGTGGGCCCAATTGTGAGCCAGCGTTCTGGAGCAGGGGTGCCCAGACCCAGAGTTCTGCAGTTAGAGAGGCCAGTGCAATGGGAGGCCCACACAGGCTGAAGAATTAAGATGGATGAAAATAAATAAATGAATGACCAATAAAAGAGGCCAAAAATTTAAAAAAAACAAACAAACAAAAAAACTAGCTGGACTGAGTTAGTTCTGTTGTTTAGAACAGGAATGCAAGATATAATCACTTACAGAATAAATTCACAATGATGATGGCTTTTAATATTTTCTAAACCTAGCTCATTAATATGTAAGAATTCCTGAAGGCAGACAGTAGCCAGTGCTGGCATATACATAGCGTATAGAAGAAATACAACCTAGTTACATTTATTCTTTTTTCCTCCTCTCTGTCCAGCTACAGGTCTATACCATCACATTTCCAGAATTAAATTAATGAATACACAAAATAAAATAGATGCTGAACCAGCATATATACACACACATATGTATTTGCCCATGTTTTCTAAGACACAAACAATGCCGAGGCATTGCTGAGAATTTACAGAATTTCAGTACAGAGTTATAAAAGGCAGCAAGGGATATGAGGAACAGTGCTGACATCTCTTCCTAGTTCAATTATTAACCAATTGTGATCTTGAGCTTCTTTGATCGAGTTTCCTTGCTGTCAATGTAGGTCTGTCTTAATAATAATAGCTATTATTTATTGAGCACATACTTTTTTAGTCACTGCTGAAGAAGTGATAAGTAAAATTACTATCTCAGGCTAAGAGAGAAGATAAGAGGTTAAGTAACTTGCTCAAAGTTACACAGTTAGGCAATGACAGAATTTGATGTGGACTTTGATACATGGTTACCAATGCTTTACTTCTTAACCTTCATTAGGTGATCTCATGTGTTCTTTCAGCTATACCCATCTAAATAAATGTGTGTTATTTTGTAAATCAAGAACTCCAAGGAAGATGTAAGCTGACTTTCACAAGTGACACTATGCATTTTGATTTCTAAGCAGCCTAGGGTATTGTTAGGTATCTTGTTAGGCTTAACTTCCTGTTGAATCCTGGTGAAACTAAGAAATAGAAAGAGCCATGACACTCAGCCGCCAAGGGAAGAATCCAAAAAATTTTTTAATGGCATATGAGACCTTGATGGGAGGCCCAAAAACCCAAAGGCTGAAGAATTAAGATGGATGAAAATAAATAAATGAATGACCAATAAAAGAGGCCAAAAATTTAAAAAAAACAAACAAACAAAAAAACTAGCTGGACTGAGTTAGTTCTGTTGTTTAGAACAGGAATGCAAGATATAATCACTTACAGAATAAATTCACAATGATGATGGCTTTTAATATTTTCTAAACCTAGCTCATTAATATGTAAGAATTCCTGAAGGCAGACAGTAGCCAGTGCTGGCATATACATAGCGTATAGAAGAAATACAACCTAGTTACATTTATTCTTTTTTCCTCCTCTCTGTCCAGCTACAGGTCTATACCATCACATTTCCAGAATTAAATTAATGAATACACAAAATAAAATAGATGCTGAACCAGCATATATACACACACATATGTATTTGCCCATGTTTTCTAAGACACAAACAATGCCGAGGCATTGCTGAGAATTTACAGAATTTCAGTACAGAGTTATAAAAGGCAGCAAGGGATATGAGGAACAGTGCTGACATCTCTTCCTAGTTCAATTATTAACCAATTGTGATCTTGAGCTTCTTTGATCGAGTTTCCCTTGCTGTCAATGTAGGTCTGTCTTAATAATAATAGCTATTATTTATTGAGCACATACTTTTTTAGTCACTGCTGAAGAAGTGATAAGTAAAATTACTATCTCAGGCTAAGAGAGAAGATAAGAGGTTAAGTAACTTGCTCAAAGTTACACAGTTAGGCAATGACAGAATTTGATGTGGACTTTGATACATGGTTACCAATGCTTTACTTCTTAACCTTCATTAGGTGATCTCATGTGTTCTTTCAGCTATACCCATCTAAATAAATGTGTGTTATTTTGTAAATCAAGAACTCCAAGGAAGATGTAAGCTGACTTTCACAAGTGACACTATGCATTTTGATTTCTAAGCAGCCTAGGGTATTGTTAGGTATCTTGTTAGGCTTAACTTCCTGTTGAATCCTGGTGAAACTAAGAAATAGAAAGAGCCATGACACTCAGCCGCCAAGGGAAGAATCCATGATTAATAATGAATGTGTTTGGAATGGCATAGTGATAAGGCAGAGACCCTGGCATAGGGTTTGCACCAACAGTGAGGGACCAGCAAGCACAAGGTGGCAGTAGCAGAGCTATGGAGTAGAATTAAAATCCCTGATGGTTACAAAACAGCAAGAACAGGACTGGCAACTGCAGAGGTCCCAGCATCGTCGTCATCAGCATCAGCATTCTAACTATTTTATGCACATTATTTTCTTTAATCTTTTTGGTTAATATATCTCACTTTTATTATAGACAAATTTATATATTTATAAAAATAGTCTTATACAATATTAAGTTTTTGTCACCTGCTTCTATAATTTCATATATTGTGAAGACCTTCCCATGTCTTTAAACACAGAGTTTCTCAAGTTATCTGTGAAGGACCAGGGTCTTTTCCAATCCTTTCAGACCAATATTTTGTTAAGTGACTCTGCTCGTGCTCTTGAATGTCACAGCAGTGTTAAACTGGTATTAAAGTTTCTAAATGCTTACTTACAATTTCTGTATTTATCTCACTGTGAATTGATAACAGTTTATAGGCCAGTTCTGATCTACAGATCACACTTTAGGTACACTGTTTTAAACGACCTAAAATTATTGCACAGTATGAAGAAAAACCAATTTGATAGCTAATCCTGTTGGGGATATGAGACTGCACTGCTCCACAGCAATCACTTGATTCAGCAGCTCTACTAATTTTATTGCTTTGAGAAACAAGGCAAGCTCTGCCATGAATATACTACACTTTTGTTATCAAATCACTCCCCATAGCATGCTACCAATTACAAAAACTTGCATTTCAACTTAATCAGTTAGCAGTTTTGTTTACCCTGCCTCTGACATTTATCTTCTTTTTACTGCCATCATCCTGTTTGAGACCATAGAATCACAATTCCAGGACTATTTAAAAGGCCACCTTAATTGTCTCCTTGCCACCAGCATCTTTTTTCTTTCTCTTCATTTGAAAAAATGAAGTGAGCAGAGACTGATTTTAAGGTGTTCTCTAGCTCTAATGAGGTTTTCCTGGTGGGTTAAATAGTAAAGAATCTACCTGCAAGACAGGAGACCCAGGTTTGATCCCACTGTCTCAAGATCCCTAGAGAAGGGAATAGCAACCCACTCCAGTATTCTTGCCTGGAGAATCCCATGGATGGGGGAGCCTGGTGGGCTATGGGATCACAAAGAGTTGGACACAACTGAGTAACTAACACTTCTACACTTCCTAGCTCTAATAGTCCATGATCTATCCCCTGAAGTTCTTATTGACTCTGGCTTTGTTTCTGCCCAAACTAGCAGAAACAAAACAAAACTATCTTAAAGGCTATATCGTAAAGATTATAAGACTACACATTATAGTCTTTGCTACAAAAATAATTTGGAAAAGTAAGTACAGCCTGGAGATCAACAGCTGAGATTGGAAAGAAACAACCAAGCCAAATATATGGATAACCCAGAAACCGTAACCTTTGCTACCCTGCACTGACATTTTCTGCTTTTTAATTAGGCACTATAATCCTCGAAAAAACTCTGAAAAAAAAAATATATTTTTCCTGCTCGTGCTCTGAATTTGTCACCAAGCAATATTTTGTTAAGTGACTCTGCTCGTGCTCTTGAATGTCACAGCAGTGTTAAACTGGTATTAAAGTTTCTAAATGCTTACTTACAATTTCTGTATTTATCTCACTGTGAATTGATAACAGTTTATAGGCCAGTTCTGATCTACAGATCACACTTTAGGTACACTGTTTTAAACGACCTAAAATTATTGCACAGTATGAAGAAAAACCAATTTGATAGCTAATCCTGTTGGGGATATGAGACTGCACTGCTCCACAGCAATCACTTGATTCAGCAGCTCTACTAATTTTATTGCTTTGAGAAACAAGGCAAGCTCTGCCATGAATATACTACACTTTTGTTATCAAATCACTCCCCATAGCATGCTACCAATTACAAAAACTTGCATTTCAACTTAATCAGTTAGCAGTTTTGTTTACCCTGCCTCTGACATTTATCTTCTTTTTACTGCCATCATCCTGTTTGAGACCATAGAATCACAATTCCAGGACTATTTAAAAGGCCACCTTAATTGTCTCCTTGCCACCAGCATCTTTTTTCTTTCTCTTCATTTGAAAAAATGAAGTGAGCAGAGACTGATTTTAAGGTGTTCTCTAGCTCTAATGAGGTTTTCCTGGTGGGTTAAATAGTAAAGAATCTACCTGCAAGACAGGAGACCCAGGTTTGATCCCACTGTCTCGAAGATCCCCTAGAGAAGGGAATAGCAACCCACTCCAGTATTCTTGCCTGGAGAATCCCATGGATGGGGGAGCCTGGTGGGCTATGGGATCACAAAGAGTTGGACACAACTGAGTAACTAACACTTCTACACTTCCTAGCTCTAATAGTCCATGATCTATCCCCTGAAGTTCTTATTGACTCTGGCTTTGTTTCTGCCCAAACTAGCAGAAACAAAACAAAACTATCTTAAAGGCTATATCGTAAAGATTATAAGACTACACATTATAGTCTTTGCTACAAAAATAATTTGGAAAAGTAAGTACAGCCTGGAGATCAACAGCTGAGATTGGAAAGAAACAACCAAGCCAAATATATGGATAACCCAGAAACCGTAACCTTTGCTACCCTGCACTGACATTTTCTGCTTTTTAATTAGGCACTATAATCCTCAAGGTAATTACTATTTTTGTAATCCTAGGAAGGCAATCCCTAGGCATACTGATAAATAATACTTAAAAATCATACAGAGGGTGCTTCTCTGGTGGTCCAGTGGCTAAGACTCTGTGCTCCCAGTGCAGAGGTCTGGGGTTCAAACCCTGGTCAGGGAACTAGATCCCATGTGCTGCAACTAAGACCTGGTGCAATCAAATAAATAAATAAAAATATATTTAAAAAAATCATACAGAAATAATGAAAAACATAAATCTAAATCATAGTATTATTACTCATAATTGCTTGAAATGTAAAAGTAGTAATAAGTTTTATAATCAATGTAATCTGTCTTTTAGTTTGATAAACATGTATATATGATTTAAGAAGATCTGAGGGCTTCCCTTGTAGCTCAGTGGTAAAGAATCTGCCTGCCAATGCAGGAGACACAGGTTTGATCCCTGATTTGGGAAGATCCCACATGCTGCGGAGCAACTAAGCCCAGGAGCCACTATTGAGCCCACATGTCTCAACTACTGAAGTTCGTGTGCCCTAGAGCCCGTGCTCTGCAACAAGAGAAGCCACTGCAATGAGAAGCCTGCTCACTGCAACTAGAGAAAAGCCCTTGTGCAGCAAAGAACACCCAGAACAGCCAAAAATAAATAAAAAAATAATTAAAAAAAAAAAAGATGTGATCTATCAGACATGATTTTTAACTAGTAAGTACAAAGCTTCAATTATATGCTTCAATGTTTCATTAAGTAAATAATAAATGTTTAAATTTAATTTGTTTTGGCTTATTATTGAAATAATAACTCATGTTTAAATAATTAGTCCATATATCGTAAAAGCAGAAACAAAACAAAACTATCTTAAAGGCTATATCAAAGATTATAAGACTACACATTATAGTCTTTGCTACAAAAATAATTTGGAAAAGTAAGTACAGCCTGGAGATCAACAGCTGAGATTGGAAAGAAACAACCAAGCCAAATATATGGATAACCCAGAAACCGTAACCTTTGCTACCCTGCACTGACATTTTCTGCTTTTTAATTAGGCACTATAATCCTCAAGGTAATTACTATTTTTGTAATCCTAGGAAGGCAATCCCTAGGCATACTGATAAATAATACTTAAAAATCATACAGAGGGTGCTTCTCTGGTGGTCCAGTGGCTAAGACTCTGTGCTCCCAGTGCAGAGGTCTGGGGTTCAAACCCTGGTCAGGGAACTAGATCCCATGTGCTGCAACTAAGACCTGGTGCAATCAAATAAATAAATAAAAATATATTTAAAAAAATCATACAGAAATAATGAAAAACATAAATCTAAATCATAGTATTATTACTCATAATTGCTTGAAATGTAAAAGTAGTAATAAGTTTTATAATCAATGTAATCTGTCTTTTAGTTTGATAAACATGTATATATGATTTAAGAAGATCTGAGGGCTTCCCTTGTAGCTCAGTGGTAAAGAATCTGCCTGTCAATGCAGGAGACACAGGTTTGATGTCGGATTTGGAAAGATCACACATGCAGAGCAACTAAGCCCAGGAGCCACTATTGAGCCCACATGCCTCAACTACTGAAGTTCGTGTGCCCTAGAGCCCGTGCTCTGCAACAAGAGAAGCCACTGCAATGAGAAGCCTGCTCACTGCAACTAGAGAAAAGCCCTTGTGCAGCAAAGAACACCCAGAACAGCCAAAAATAAATAAAAAAATAATTAAAAAAAAAAAAGATGTGATCTATCAGACATGATTTTTAACTAGTAAGTACAAAGCTTCAATTATATGCTTCAATGTTTCATTAAGTAAATAATAAATGTTTAAATTTAATTTGTTTTGGCTTATTATTGAAATAATAACTCATGTTTAAATAATTAGTGCAGTAAGTTAGCACTGAACAAAGTACACATAGGAGTGAGAGTTCCTTTCAGTAAAAAGCTCTGTGACATTGAAGATCCCATCCTCTGCCCTCCCATTTTGCTCTCAAAAAAGTAGGCCATTTTGTGTTTCAGAAGATTGGAAGGAAGAAGATGACAGATAAACTTATATTTAGTTTCTCTTTAGAAAACTAGAATAGTAAGATAGTAAATCCACTCATAACAATTCCAGCAAGATAATGTAATGAACTAATAGACTGCAAACTCAAGCCTATTTTTGCTTTGAGATTTATACCATTATTTGTAGAGTTTATGAACAGATGGTTTAATATATAATTAGATATTATTAACATTTCAGCTAAATGTATGAATTGTGGTTTCTACCTTAAAGTAGTTCAAGAGTCCATGAAATGGGTCTTTTGACTTATGTTCCTTATTTTTAAAGTATGAGAATATATTTGTACTTGTTGCTTGGGGAGAGTAGGTAAAAGACCTTGGAGTTTCATGGAAAGTGCCTGGATGTACGCAATTAGTAGCAGCAAGTCAAAGGTTTGATAAGGAAAATGGCAGAACTAGGGTTGTTTCATTTTCCCCAAGCTTTAAATTATAAAAGTAATTTGGCTTAAAATTTTTTTTTAAATCCAGCAATACAGAAGTGCTGTCTAAAGGTATCCACTATATGATATTAGTTTTTAATTTCACATTGGTATTCTCAAGAGCAGTGATTTAGTACATACCAATTCCACAGTCAGTCACATTCACGCAAAAAAAAAGAAAACAAAGAAAGGATTCTAATTAGGAAAATGAAACATGTAATTTGAAAATTTAAATTAAGTTTAGAAGCCACTGCAATGAGAAACCTGCTCACTGTAAGTAGAGAAAAGCCCTTGTGCAGTAGCGAACACCCAGAACAGCAAAAAATAAATAAAAAAATAATTAAAAAAAAAAAAGATGTGATCTATCAGACATGATTTTTAACTAGTAAGTACAAAGCTTCAATTATATGCTTCAATGTTTCATTAAGTAAATAATAAATGTTTAAATTTAATTTGTTTTGGCTTATTATTGAAATAATAACTCATGTTTAAATAATTAGTGCAGTAAGTTAGCACTGAACAAAGTACACATAGGAGTGAGAGTTCCTTTCAGTAAAAAGCTCTGTGACATTGAAGATCCCATCCTCTGCCCTCCCATTTTGCTCTCAAAAAAGTAGGCCATTTTGTGTTTCAGAAGATTGGAAGGAAGAAGATGACAGATAAACTTATATTTAGTTTCTCTTTAGAAAACTAGAATAGTAAGATAGTAAATCCACTCATAACAATTCCAGCAAGATAATGTAATGAACTAATAGACTGCAAACTCAAGCCTATTTTTGCTTTGAGATTTATACCATTATTTGTAGAGTTTATGAACAGATGGTTTAATATATAATTAGATATTATTAACATTTCAGCTAAATGTATGAATTGTGGTTTCTACCTTAAAGTAGTTCAAGAGTCCATGAAATGGGTCTTTTGACTTATGTTCCTTATTTTTAAAGTATGAGAATATATTTGTACTTGTTGCTTGGGGAGAGTAGGTAAAAGACCTTGGAGTTTCATGGAAAGTGCCTGGATGTACGCAATTAGTAGCAGCAAGTCAAAGGTTTGATAAGGAAAATGGCAGAACTAGGGTTGTTTCATTTTCCCCAAGCTTTAAATTATAAAAGTAATTTGGCTTAAAATTTTTTTTTAAATCCAGCAATACAGAAGTGCTGTCTAAAGGTATCCACTATATGATATTAGTTTTTAATTTCACATTGGTATTCTCAAGAGCAGTGATTTAGTACATACCAATTCCACAGTCAGTCACATTCACGCAAAAAAAAAGAAAACAAAGAAAGGATTCTAATTAGGAAAATGAAACATGTAATTTGAAAATATTGATAAACATCTTAAGTTTATGATATTATACATAATAGCTCTATTTAATCTTCAAAAAGAGAACCAAGCAAAATGTTAATAAAAAAATTAAAGGAAATTATGCTTAACGAAGGAGAAAATAGCCTAATATTTTAACAGCCTCTGTAAAATAAGTTTAACTGTGTGTGAAAGAGTAGGTAAAAATAATGAGAGAGCAATAGGTTTTTTTTTTTTTTCCACATTATGACTAAATCAAGCATCACAACTTTCATGTGAGTATGCATTAGGGAAATATTTTTTATTTTATACATATTGATACAAAATTACCTCTTGTGGATGGTTAACATGCTATATGGCCTTGTGAACTCCAGTTGTAACAAAAAGAAAGCACTATGATGGAATGGGGGTTGTCAAAACCAAGCTCACTAAACTCTGAGCTCTATGGTGGCAAAGGCCACACCACCAATTTGTTTCACAGTTTTATTCTCAGTGCCTAGTGTATAATAAGTACCTTAAAAACTGTCAAGTGCATAATAATAGAAATATCTAGCATTGATTGAATGCTTTCTATGTGTTATTACTGTAAGTACTGATATTGTTTTATACAATTCTTGAAAAAATTCACAGACTATTTCATGGGGTACGCATTAGTCTATTCACTATTGGGCATAAGTTAAGAACTTCTGGCATCACCTATTTGCCTGCATTTTAGGTTTCCTGTGCTTCATCTTTGTTGTCCAAAACATGGAATATTTTTCCCCTGTGAGTTTCTCTCTGATCCTTAGCATCTTATACACTACTTAATCCCTAATGCTTGCTAGAATTTCAGTAGTTCAGTCACCATGGGTTTAAAGCTTCTCAAGTCCCAGTGCCTTTGTGTTCATGTCCCATAAATTGGAAATTCCTGCACTAAGAGTCATTCTTTCATTCTATTTCTGCCCAGAACTTGTATGTCACAACCACAGGAAAAAAGAGAACTGAAACCCATCTGGTCAATTTACATGGATAAAAAAGTATAAATTTGGGGAACAAAGAAAGAAGAACTTGCAAGGATCTCAAGAATCTGATTTTCTTGTTTTGGAATGCTTAAATTTTTAAAGACTATAACCATAACACACATTATCACACACACACAAATAATTTGCTAATATTATCATATATCCAGTCTGCATTCATATTTCATTGCTATCCCCTTATTTTATTTATTTATTTATTTATTTATTTTTTGACCATTTCTATTGGTATTTCATTTATTTCCATCTTTTGTTTTTTTGGCCTGTGTGGGCCTCCCATCGCGGTGGCCTCTGTTGTCGCAGAGCACCGGCTCTGGGCGCATGCGCTCCAGAGCTCTGGCTCGGTAATTGGACACATTGGTCCAGCCGCTCCGCGGCACATGGGATCTTCCCAGGCCAGGGATCGAACAGGCGCCCCTTGCACTGCAAGGCGGTGTCCTTATCCACTGGACCACCAGGGAAGCCCTATCCTCTTATTTTAAATAAATTTTTACTGAATCTTTTCCTCAACATTTTATCATGAAAACTTTCATACAGCAAAGTTGAAATAATTTTACAGTGAACACCTATTCTCACACCACCTAGATGATGTTTTATAATTTCTGATTTTATCATCTATCTATCTATCTATCTATCTATCTATCTATCTATATCTGTGTATACCCATTAGTTCATCTATGTTTTTATTTACACATTTTAAAGTAAATTATTGGACTACCTTGGTGGTACAGTGGTTAAGAATCCACCTTCCAATGCAGGGGACATGGGTTTGATCCCTGGTCAGAGAATGAGGATCCCACATGCCTCAGTGCAATTGGGCCCTCACATAGCCACTCGAGAATTCATGCCAGAAGAAAAATCCTATGTGCCACAATTAAACCCCCCAATTGCTGCCAAAAGATTTTTTAAAAAGTAAAATTACAGTATACATATTTTTCCCCTGTGAGTTTCTCTCTGATCCTTAGCATCTTATACACTACTTAATCCCTAATGCTTGCTAGAATTTCAGTAGTTCAGTCACCATGGGTTTAAAGCTTCTCAAGTCCCAGTGCCTTTGTGTTCATGTCCCATAAATTGGAAATTCCTGCACTAAGAGTCATTCTTTCATTCTATTTCTGCCCAGAACTTGTATGTCACAACCACAGGAAAAAAGAGAACTGAAACCCATCTGGTCAATTTACATGGATAAAAAAGTATAAATTTGGGGAACAAAGAAAGAAGAACTTGCAAGGATCTCAAGAATCTGATTTTCTTGTTTTGGAATGCTTAAATTTTTAAAGACTATAACCATAACACACATTATCACACACACACAAATAATTTGCTAATATTATCATATATCCAGTCTGCATTCATATTTCATTGCTATCCCCTTATTTTATTTATTTATTTATTTATTTATTTTTTGACCATTTCTATTGGTATTTCATTTATTTCCATCTTTTGTTTTTTTGGCCTGTGTGGGCCTCCCATCGCGGTGGCCTCTGTTGTCGCAGAGCACCGGCTCTGGGCGCATGCGCTCCAGAGCTCTGGCTCGGTAATTGGACACATTGGTCCAGCCGCTCCGCGGCACATGGGATCTTCCCAGGCCAGGGATCGAACAGGCGCCCCTTGCACTGCAAGGCGGTGTCCTTATCCACTGGACCACCAGGGAAGCCCTATCCTCTTATTTTAAATAAATTTTTACTGAATCTTTTCCTCAACATTTTATCATGAAAACTTTCATACAGCAAAGTTGAAATAATTTTACAGTGAACACCTATTCTCACACCACCTAGATGATGTTTTATAATTTCTGATTTTATCATCTATCTATCTATCTATCTATCTATCTATCTATATCTGTGTATACCCATTAGTTCATCTATGTTTTTATTTACACATTTTAAAGTAAATTATTGGACTACCTTGGTGGTACAGTGGTTAAGAATCCACCTTCCAATGCAGGGGACATGGGTTTGATCCCTGGTCAGAGAATGAGGATCCCACATGCCTCAGTGCAATTGGGCCCTCACATAGCCACTCGAGAATTCATGCCAGAAGAAAAATCCTATGTGCCACAATTAAAACCCATTGCTGCCAAAGATTTTTTTAAAAAGTAAAATTACAGACATCAGTACAAATGCACAAATCTTAAGTATATATTGAGTTTTTATAAATATATCTGTAACTCAAAATGCTATCAAGATATAGAATATTATTACTGCCATAATGCCCATCCCCATTTATTCCCTATCTCCATTCCTTAAGAGATAACCACTGTTCTCATTTTTGTTCTCATAATAGATAAGACTATTCTTAGACATTATATAAGGAGCCTTCCTCCTTTGTGTTAGCCTTTTTTACACCCAGCATGTTTTTGAGAGTCAGCCATTCATATTGTTGTGGGAATCAGCAATTCATTCCCCTTTTTCCCTACAGAATAGTATTCCCTTGTATGAATATACCACAGTTAATTTATGCAGTCCCTGATGGATATCTGGCTGTTTCCAGTTTCAGGATGTTATGAATAAAGCTGCTATGAAAAATCTTTTTTCATCTTTTTTTTCTTTTCTTCTTTGGTCTGTAAGTCATCTTTTTTTTTTTTTTTCTTTTCATCCATCTTTACTCTTTGGCATATGTGGGCCTCCCATCGCAGCGACCTGTCCCACTATAGAGCACCAGCTCTGGGTGTGTGCATTCCAGAGCACTGGCTGGCAATTGTGACACACCAGCCCAGCAGCTCCTCGGCATGTGGGATCTTCCTGGGACAGGGATCGAACTGGTGCCCCCTGCACTGCAAGGCAGACTGTTTACCCACTGGACCACCAGGGAAGCCCTATGAAAAATCTTTTACAAACTTTTTTTTTGTGGTCAAATGGACTGATTTTTCTTGAGTAAGTATTACTGTCATAGGATAGGCACATACTCGATTTGATAGAAAACTGTCAAACCTTTTTCCAAAGAGGTTAGAGCTTTTACATCCACCAGTAATGACTGGTGCTGGTTTTCTCACATCCTTTTATTTTTATTTACACATTTTAAAGTAAATTATTGGACTACCTTGGTGGTACAGTGGTTAAGAATCCACCTTCCAATGCAGGGGACATGGGTTTGATCCCTGGTCAGAGAATGAGGATCCCACATGCCTCAGTGCAATTGGGCCCTCACATAGCCACTCGAGAATTCATGCCAGAAGAAAAATCCTATGTGCCACAATTAAAACCCATTGCTGCCAAAGATTTTTTTAAAAAGTAAAATTACAGACATCAGTACAAATGCACAAATCTTAAGTATATATTGAGTTTTTATAAATATATCTGTAACTCAAAATGCTATCAAGATATAGAATATTATTACTGCCATAATGCCCATCCCCATTTATTCCCTATCTCCATTCCTTAAGAGATAACCACTGTTCTCATTTTTGTTCTCATAATAGATAAGACTATTCTTAGACATTATATAAGGAGCCTTCCTCCTTTGTGTTAGCCTTTCTTACACCCAGCATGTTTTTGAGAGTCAGCCATTCATATTGTTGTGGGAATCAGCAATTCATTCCCCTTTTTCCCTACAGAATAGTATTCCCTTGTATGAATATACCACAGTTAATTTATGCAGTCCCTGATGGATATCTGGCTGTTTCCAGTTTCAGGATGTTATGAATAAAGCTGCTATGAAAAATCTTTTTTCATCTTTTTTTTCTTTTCTTCTTTGGTCTGTAAGTCATCTTTTTTTTTTTTTTTCTTTTCATCCATCTTTACTCTTTGGCATATGTGGGTCTCCCATCGCAGCGACCTGTCCCACTATAGAGCACCAGCTCTGGGTGTGTGCATTCCAGAGCACTGGCTGGCAATTGTGACACACCAGCCCAGCAGCTCCTCAGCATGTGGGATCTTCCTGGGACAGGGATCGAACTGGTGCCCCCTGCACTGCAAGGCAGACTGTTTACCCACTGGACCACCAGGGAAGCCCTATGAAAAATCTTTTACAAACTTTTTTTTTGTGGTCAAATGGACTGATTTTTCTTGAGTAAGTATTACTGTCATAGGATAGGCACATACTCGATTTGATAGAAAACTGTCAAACCTTTTTCCAAAGAGGTTAGAGCTTTTTACATCCACCAGTAATGACTGGTGCTGGTTTTCTCACATCCTTTTATTTTTTTTTTGGCCACTTCTATAGGTCTTTTATTTATTTATCTTTGTTCTTTGGCCTGTGTGGCCCTCCTATCACAGTGGCCTCTCTTGCTGCAGAGCACCAGCTCTGGGCGCATGCGCTCCACAGCTCCTGGTCAGTAGTTGGACACATCGGTCCAGCCGCTCCTCGGCACATGGGATCTTCCCAGGCCAGGGATTGAACTGGCGCCCCTGGCACTGCAAGGCGGTGTCCTTACCCACTGGACCACCAGGGAAGCCCATTTTCTCACATCCTAATCAACATTTGGTATTATCAATATTTTTACATTCTAACGAGTGTATAATGTTATCTCATTTTGTAGTTTATTTGCATATCTCTGATGACCAATAACATGGAACACTTATTTTTTTTTTTTATGTGCTTCTTGGTCATTACCATTAGTTTAAATGCTTCTATGAAGTGTTTGTTTAAATATTCTGTATTTAGATCTATCATTTATTACTTTTTTTTTTTGGATTGTCAGTTTTCTGTTCTTTCTTTTCCTTACCTTTTTATGGTTTAGTTAAATGTTTTTGAATTTTATTAGTACTTAAATTTTTCTTTGCCTATTTGTATTTTTTATGCCTCTGACTTATTAATTTAGTGTTTTCTCTAGAGATTACAGTATATAGTCAACTTTCATACTCCACATAACTTATTAATTTAGTGTTTTCTCTAGAAATTACAGTATATAGTCAACTTTCATACTCCACATAACGTGTGCTATCATCTCAGTATTTGCATCCTTGAAAAATTCACATGTAGAGATCTCAATGCCCAACGTAATAGTGTTAGAATGTGGGGTCTCTGGACGGTGCTTATGTCATGAGGGTGAAGTCCTCAAGAATGGGATTGTTTTTCTTATAAAAAAGACTGTACAGAGATCCCTCACCCCTTCTACCTGGTGAGAGAAAAGTGAGAAATCGGAGGTCTACAACCTGGAAGAATGTCTTCACCAAAATCTCACCATGCTGTTACTCTGATTTTGGACTTTCAGTCTACAGAACTGTGAGCGATAAATCACTGCAATTTATAAACCACCCAGTCTATGTTACTTTTGTTAAAGCAGCCTAAACAGACTAAGACAACATATGGAAACTTTGCAACCATATGGTTCATTTACCATCTACTGCCTTTGAGCAGTGCCATTCATGATTCTCTCTGCCTATGTAACTCCATTTTAGAATTTTTTTGGTCTTACTACTTTCACTGTATCTATAGAGAAGAGGCCTTTGATGAGTATTCATCTCCATTTTAAAAGAATTGCTGCAGAGCACCAGCTCTGGGCGCATGCGCCCACAGCTCCTGGTCAGTAGTTGGACACGTCGGTCCAGCCGCCTCGGCACATGGGATCTTCCCAGGCCAGGGATTGAACTGGCGCCCCTGGCACTGCAAGGCGGTGTCCTTACCCACTGGACCACCAGGGAAGCCCATTTTCTCACATCCTAATCAACATTTGGTATTATCAATATTTTTACATTCTAACGAGTGTATAATGTTATCTCATTTTGTAGTTTATTTGCATATCTCTGATGACCAATAACATGGAACACTTATTTTTTTTTTTTATGTGCTTCTTGGTCATTACCATTAGTTTAAATGCTTCTATGAAGTGTTTGTTTAAATATTCTGTATTTAGATCTATCATTTATTACTTTTTTTTTTTGGATTGTCAGTTTTCTGTTCTTTCTTTTCCTTACCTTTTTATGGTTTAGTTAAATGTTTTTGAATTTTATTAGTACTTAAATTTTTCTTTGCCTATTTGTATTTTTTATGCCTCTGACTTATTAATTTAGTGTTTTCTCTAGAGATTACAGTATATAGTCAACTTTCATACTCCACATAACTTATTAATTTAGTGTTTTCTCTAGAAATTACAGTATATAGTCAACTTTCATACTCCACATAACGTGTGCTATCATCTCAGTATTTGCATCCTTGAAAAATTCACATGTAGAGATCTCAATGCCCAACGTAATAGTGTTAGAATGTGGGGTCTCTGGACGGTGCTTATGTCATGAGGGTGAAGTCCTCAAGAATGGGATTGTTTTTCTTATAAAAAAGACTGTACAGAGATCCCTCACCCCTTCTACCTGGTGAGAGAAAAGTGAGAAATCGGAGGTCTACAACCTGGAAGAATGTCTTCACCAAAATCTCACCATGCTGTTACTCTGATTTTGGACTTTCAGTCTACAGAACTGTGAGCGATAAATCACTGCAATTTATAAACCACCCAGTCTATGTTACTTTTGTTAAAGCAGCCTAAACAGACTAAGACAACATATGGAAACTTTGCAACCATATGGTTCATTTACCATCTACTGCCTTTGAGCAGTGCCATTCATGATTCTCTCTGCCTATGTAACTCCATTTTAGAATTTTTTTTTGGTCTTACTACTTTCACTGTATCTATAGAGAAGAGGCCTTTGATGAGTATTCATCTTTTTTTAAAGAATATTTTTAAAAATTATTAATATTTGGCAGGGCTGAGTCTTAGTTGTGGCATACGAGATCTTTAGTTTCAACATTTAGGCTCTTAGCTGCATTGGCATGCAGGATCTAGTTCCCTGGGCCCCTTGCATTGGAAGTATAGAATCTTAAATGCTGGACCACCAGGAAAGTCTCCAATGCTAATCGTAAATACAGTTTTATCTTTCTTTGTCCAGAAGTAAATTATTGTCTGCTCTTAAACATATACTCACACTTTCTTGGGGGAAAAAATCAAATGCCAGTACGAGCAGACATTGCATGTAAATTGTTAGCAAATAGTGACTACAACTCAGATTATGAAGAATTTTGTAACAGAAAACTCTGTTATGTTTTAATTTTTATACATAATTATGATTGTTAGCAAATAGTGACTACAACTCAGATGATGAATTTTGTAACAGAAAACTCTGTTATGTTTTAATTTTTATATATAATTATGATGATGAATTTTGTAACAGAAAACTCTGTTATGTTTTAATTTTTATATATAATTATGATAATGAGTACACTGTAAGACTATAAGCCTTTACTTTTTAAAGTTTATTTTTACAATTTCTTTATTACCACTTATCATATCTCCATTGGCTTCATAATGTAAGTGCTAAATATTGAATAAATTAAATGTCAATTTTTTTATTACCATCATTTATGTTACTACTGGGACTTCTCAATGCAAAAGTCCTAGATGATGTATAACTCTAGAACTGAATTTTAAGGGATTCCCAAATATGCATACTATCTTTTTATCTGAAGTAATAAACTATGATCTTGAAAGTGAAAAAAAAAATTCTTATACAATAGGAATGGCATTATTCCATCTTTCATCAATTGAGTTTAACTTTGCAACAAACATCTACAGCAGTAATGTATGAGAGGTCATGCTATTCCACATCCTCACTAGAACTTGGTACCGATTCTTTTTTATACATATAATTGTTTTTATTTTACTTTTACAGAGTTTTGTTGTTTACAGCTACACATAAACCCAAATCAGTCATAAGTAAACCCTCGACCCCTCCCACCTGAACCCCTCTCCCAGTCCCTCCCCATCCCACCCCTCCAGGTTGTTGCATAGCCCCCACGTAAGTTCCCTTAAGTCTTAGAATATTTTTAAAAATTATTAATATTTGGCAGGGCTGAGTCTTAGTTGTGGCATACGAGATCTTTAGTTTCAACATTTAGGCTCTTAGCTGCATTGGCATGCAGGATCTAGTTCCCTGGGCCCCTTGCATTGGAAGTATAGAATCTTAAATGCTGGACCACCAGGAAAGTCTCCAATGCTAATCGTAAATACAGTTTTATCTTTCTTTGTCCAGAAGTAAATTATTGTCTGCTCTTAAACATATACTCACACTTTCTTGGGGGAAAAAATCAAATGCCAGTACGAGCAGACATTGCATGTAAATTGTTAGCAAATAGTGACTACAACTCAGATTATGAAGAATTTTGTAACAGAAAACTCTGTTATGTTTTAATTTTTATACATAATTATGATTGTTAGCAAATAGTGACTACAACTCAGATGATGAATTTTGTAACAGAAAACTCTGTTATGTTTTAATTTTTATATATAATTATGATGATGAATTTTGTAACAGAAAACTCTGTTATGTTTTAATTTTTATATATAATTATGATAATGAGTACACTGTAAGACTATAAGCCTTTACTTTTTAAAGTTTATTTTTACAATTTCTTTATTACCACTTATCATATCTCCATTGGCTTCATAATGTAAGTGCTAAATATTGAATAAATTAAATGTCAATTTTTTTATTACCATCATTTATGTTACTACTGGGACTTCTCAATGCAAAAGTCCTAGATGATGTATAACTCTAGAACTGAATTTTAAGGGATTCCCAAATATGCATACTATCTTTTTATCTGAAGTAATAAACTATGATCTTGAAAGTGAAAAAAAAAATTCTTATACAATAGGAATGGCATTATTCCATCTTTCATCAATTGAGTTTAACTTTGCAACAAACATCTACAGCAGTAATGTATGAGAGGTCATGCTATTCCACATCCTCACTAGAACTTGGTACCGATTCTTTTTTATACATATAATTGTTTTTATTTTACTTTTACAGAGTTTTGTTGTTTACAGCTACACATAAACCCAAATCAGTCATAAGTAAACCCTCGACCCCTCCCACCTGAACCCCTCTCCCAGTCCCTCCCCATCCCACCCCTCCAGGTTGTTGCATAGCCCCCACGTAAGTTCCCTTAGTCTTACGGCATATTCACAATGATTGTCTCTTTTACATAGGGTAGTGTAGGTTTCCATGTCACTTTCTCCATACTTTTCAACCACTCCTCCCTCCCCCACCAATTCTATCTTGAAGGAAAAAAGGATTTAATTTACTTTGCAAATTCACAGAATCAGTATGAGGGTCAGCCTTGAGAAATGGGCAGAAGCCAGAGAGCTTCAGAGATGTAGGTAGTGGAAACATCAGCAAAGATGACTGGATCCACAGAATCTGCTCTGCACACTGTTGATGCTGTAAGAATGTATCTGATCCTTAACCCTTTCCATATCTTTGTATATGTGCATTAGTTGCTCAGTCATGTCTGACTCTTTGAGACCCCATGGATTATAGCCTGCCAGGCTCCTCTGTCCACAGAATTTTTCAGGCAAGAGTACAAGAATAGGTAGCAACTCCCCTCTCCAGCAGATCTTTCTGACCCTGGGATTGAACGCAGGTCTCCTGCACTATAGACAGATTCTTTACCATCTCAGCCAGAAGGGAAGCCCTTCCATATCTTTTGTACGTGCTAAAAATTCAAAGTCCTCCGAGAGAGCGTATGATTGACTGTACTCTAATCATGGGAAGAGGACAGGCTCCAATCAGATCTATGGTAACAGACAAACATTACCTCCCAGTAAAACCATATTCAATGAGGAATTCCTCAAAAGGGAAATCAGACCATTATTAGTCCTAGATGATGTATAACTCTAGAACTGAATTTTAAGGGATTCCCAAATATGCATACTATCTTTTTATCTGAAGTAATAAACTATGATCTTGAAAGTGAAAAAAAAAATTCTTATACAATAGGAATGGCATTATTCCATCTTTCATCAATTGAGTTTAACTTTGCAACAAACATCTACAGCAGTAATGTATGAGAGGTCATGCTATTCCACATCCTCACTAGAACTTGGTACCGATTCTTTTTTATACATATAATTGTTTTTATTTTACTTTTACAGAGTTTTGTTGTTTACAGCTACACATAAACCCAAATCAGTCATAAGTAAACCCTCGACCCCTCCCACCTGAACCCCTCTCCCAGTCCCTCCCCATCCCACCCCTCCAGGTTGTTGCATAGCCCCCACGTAAGTTCCCTTAGTCTTACGGCATATTCACAATGATTGTCTCTTTTACATAGGGTAGTGTAGGTTTCCATGTCACTTTCTCCATACTTTTCAACCACTCCTCCCTCCCCCACCAATTCTATCTTGAAGGAAAAAAGGATTTAATTTACTTTGCAAATTCACAGAATCAGTATGAGGGTCAGCCTTGAGAAATGGGCAGAAGCCAGAGAGCTTCAGAGATGTAGGTAGTGGAAACATCAGCAAAGATGACTGGATCCACAGAATCTGCTCTGCACACTGTTGATGCTGTAAGAATGTATCTGATCCTTAACCCTTTCCATATCTTTGTATATGTGCATTAGTTGCTCAGTCATGTCTGACTCTTTGAGACCCCATGGATTATAGCCTGCCAGGCTCCTCTGTCCACAGAATTTTTCAGGCAAGAGTACAAGAATAGGTAGCAACTCCCCTCTCCAGCAGATCTTTCTGACCCTGGGATTGAACGCAGGTCTCCTGCACTATAGACAGATTCTTTACCATCTCAGCCAGAAGGGAAGCCCTTCCATATCTTTTGTACGTGCTAAAAATTCAAAGTCCTCCGAGAGAGCGTATGATTGACTGTACTCTAATCATGGGAAGAGGACAGGCTCCAATCAGATCTATGGTAACAGACAAACATTACCTCCCAGTAAAACCATATTCAATGAGGAATTCCTCAAAAGGGAAATCAGACCATTATTAGGAGGGACGAGTTCAACAGCCAGGAATATAACTGTCTACTAAAATGTTCATGACAGAAAAGTACAAAAAAATAAAAAGGAAAGGAGAGAAAGAAATAATCTCTCCAAATGCAACAGTCATGGTACAAACACTAAGAACATTTTGTGTATTTCATTAATGTTACTTTTTTCTAGGCATGTTATTTATATTTAGCTGCATTATTAACTTGAATATCACAACACTGTACCTCACCAATAAAATATCTTCCCAAAGCATTTCTATATTTATTACATGTAATTTTCTCTCTATTATTAAGTCAACAGTTAATCTGCTTATGCTAAATGTTTATGCCAATTGAGGGCAAATATATACAATTTTGTGATGGCCTAGATTCCATTTTTATTTCAACTGAACTGCAGTTCCATTTTTCCATTCATTTAAATAGCAACAACAAAATATCACTAAGTAATTTCAAAGTATTCAAATTGTTGTCATAGTTAATACTGTTCTACAGAGATGGGTTTACTGTCAAAACTAAAAGATTGAATCATATCCAAGGTATCATTGGGATACCTTGGATATTTACAAGTCCATTGATAGTATGGAAGAGGCAATTTATAGGTATCAATGTACAATGTATGAAGTGTAGGTTGTAGAAAAACTGAATTTTTGATATAGATAATTGCTTGTGTTCATAAACAATGTCATGTTTTATCTGATCTGTTTAGTACCATTAGTATTAACACCATACCATGTAGTACCATTAGTACCATTAACTCCATTTAGTACCATCAGTCCACTCATAGCTGGGCTAGGTGTGGTATAAAAAGTATTCAATTTTTTAGTAATTTACTCAATTGTCAATTAAAGATATAAATCATTTTATCCCTTTTATAAATTTACTAATTTTTGAACTATGCTTCTTAATTTTTCCTAAAAATTATCATAAATATGAAGTAGGTAAAAGTAAAAATAAGAGAAACCTTTTTTAGGGGAGTTGTTTAGTGGTCAGGATTCTGGGCTTTCACTGCTGTGGTTCTCGTGTGATTCCCGGTCAGGGAACTGAGGTCCTTCAGCTGCATGTCAAAACAAGAGAAAAGAAATCTTTTAAAATGTCTTTAGAAAAGGTATCACTGATCTTATAATAGAAATTTATTCAATCATTAATTCATTTACTTGTTATTTCAACAAATATTTAATTGAGTGTTCTCTGTGTGCTAAGCAGTACAGATAAAATGGTGACCAAAAAGACATTTTCTCTTTCAAGTAGCTTACACAGTGGAGGAGACAGATTAATCCAATAATCACATGTTTGATAAACATCACAAAAGGGATACTCATGGTGCTGGGTGTCATATAACGGGGGTTCTGATGGTATGGGTAGTGGGAACAGACCTTCTGAGTAGTAGTAAGGGAGCAAATGCTAAAAAGATGAGTAGAAGTTGCTTACTGTAAATTAAAAGAATGGGGATTAAAGAGAGAAGTGTAGATGCAAAAATTCTTAAAAAGGCAGGCAGGAATAGAACTCAAGAGAAAGAAAGTGAACATGGTGTAAGATGAAGCCAAAAATGAGTAGAGGTCAGGCCATGTAGGCTTAGTAGGGTTGAAGGGTTTTATTTTTATTCTTTGACTATACCACATAGCATGTGGGATCTTTATTCCCTGACCAGGGATTGAACCCACACCTCCTGAATTAGGATTGTGGAGTCTTAACCACTGGACCATTAGGGAGGTCCTAGGGTTGAAGGGTTTTAAGGTGGTGATATGATGAGTTTGGATTGGCATAATGTCACTCTGAATGCCAAATGCAGAATTAATTAGAGGAAGGCAATATGGATTCTTGGAGACCAATTACAATGCCATTCATGCAACAACTTTTGAGAACCTCCTATGTGCCAGGAAATGTTGCTAGGCACTAGAGACAGATACATTGGTGAACAAGACTAACAAGGCTCTTATGGGACTGAAAGCACCTAAATATCTTCAAAAATAAAATATACAAGCAGTATGACTAAAGATACTGGTACTTTTAGGTCTGAGCTTCCCTGATGGCTCATCAGTAAAGAATCGCCTGCCAATGCGTAAAACACAGGTTTGATCCCTGGGTTACGAAGATCTCCTGGAGTAGGAAATGGCAACTCACTCCAGTACTTTTGCCTGGGAAATCCCATGGAGAGAGGAGCCTGGTGGGCTATAGTCCACAGGATTGCAAAAGAGTCAGACATGACTTAGCGATTAACCAAAACCACAACTTTTAAGTTTAATATGATATAAATTAGCATTATTAGTATCTTTAATTTATCAAAATAAAATAGATTAACAGAAATAAAGTTTTTTACCTTGCTTTTGCCATTAACTAGTTACCTGAACTTGGTAAAGGAACATAAGCTTTATGTTGTGAGCATTGGTAATGTTCATTTGTAAAATAAAGAATGAGACTAGTGAACTTCTTTTTCCACATCTAAAATTTTACTAATCCAATTACATAATTGAAAAAAAATAGCCTCATCATATTTGGAAACCTCTTGCTTCATCAAGGAAAGCTAATTGTATTTGTCCAAGTGAAACTTATAAGTGGCAAATTTGCATAGTCTTGCAAATCTATGTCAAGTGATTTATTGCCTAATGATTCATAAAAATGAAGCAATGATTCAAACCCTAATTACTAACTATTGAGGTGTATAAAACAACTTCATCTGGTTCACAGTGATTATAATTTCTAAACCTTGTTTCACAGGAAGAGATAACAGGTTAGAAGATGGTGTATTAAAACCAACTTGGAAATATGACATTTTAATTGGAAAATGTTATCGATTGTACTTCTATAATGGACATAATTCCATAGCTACTCATTAAAGATATTGAAACAAAATCTTAAATCATAAATTGTTAGAGAAATTGAATCCTTGTATCTGTCCCTTGTGTGGCTTTATGTATAGCTGTATATTTCATAAATGCTTGGAGAGAGAAAGCACGGTGATAGAAGAGAAAAACAATTATATGAGTTCTGTGTGCCATTACAATAGCAATATTTAGTTGTGGTAAAACATTTAATCCTATAATGAAATATTTAAATTTACTACTAAATAGTATTATTGGTTGATGACATTTCATACTTAAAACCTAGAAAGTGTAATATACTTTTATCATACCTTTAGGTAATAAAAACAAACTCTATTACAATGAATACTGCCACTTATTGCAACAAACTTAATAATTCTCTCAGGTACACTCGTTCTTATTAGCAGATCAGAACAAATTGGAAAGCTATGAGCAATCTTGTTCATGCTGAGGTGAAGAGTAATGGCATGGGCAGTGGGCATACTTGTAAAGGTGGCGGGGTACAGGGTAGAGGAAGATACTCCGTAATCCCAAACTAACTTTTCTGACTTCCCATTTTCTGCTGCCCTGAAGGAGTACAGATGAACAAAAAGAAAGATGGAGATGGAAAGGGGACAGAGTAAGGGAAAAATGTACCTTGCTTTTGCCATTAACTAGTTACCTGAACTTGGTAAAGGAACATAAGCTTTATGTTGTGAGCATTGGTAATGTTCATTTGTAAAATAAAGAATGAGACTAGTGAACTTCTTTTCCACATCTAAAATTTTACTAATCCAATTACATAATTGAAAAAAAATAGCCTCATCATATTTGGAAACCTCTTGCTTCATCAAGGAAAGCTAATTGTATTTGTCCAAGTGAAACTTATAAGTGGCAAATTTGCATAGTCTTGCAAATCTATGTCAAGTGATTTATTGCCTAATGATTCATAAAAATGAAGCAATGATTCAAACCCTAATTACTAACTATTGAGGTGTATAAAACAACTTCATCTGGTTCACAGTGATTATAATTTCTAAACCTTGTTTCACAGGAAGAGATAACAGGTTAGAAGATGGTGTATTAAAACCAACTTGGAAATATGACATTTTAATTGGAAAATGTTATCGATTGTACTTCTATAATGGACATAATTCCATAGCTACTCATTAAAGATATTGAAACAAAATCTTAAATCATAAATTGTTAGAGAAATTGAATCCTTGTATCTGTCCCTTGTGTGGCTTTATGTATAGCTGTATATTTCATAAATGCTTGGAGAGAGAAAGCACGGTGATAGAAGAGAAAAACAATTATATGAGTTCTGTGTGCCATTACAATAGCAATATTTAGTTGTGGTAAAACATTTAATCCTATAATGAAATATTTAAATTTACTACTAAATAGTATTATTGGTTGATGACATTTCATACTTAAAACCTAGAAAGTGTAATATACTTTTATCATACCTTTAGGTAATAAAAACAAACTCTATTACAATGAATACTGCCACTTATTGCAACAAACTTAATAATTCTCTCAGGTACACTCGTTCTTATTAGCAGATCAGAACAAATTGGAAAGCTATGAGCAATCTTGTTCATGCTGAGGTGAAGAGTAATGGCATGGGCAGTGGGCATACTTGTAAAGGTGGCGGGGTACAGGGTAGAGGAAGATACTCCGTAATCCCAAACTAACTTTTCTGACTTCCCATTTTCTGCTGCCCTGAAGGAGTACAGATGAACAAAAAAAAGAAAGATGGAGATGGAAAGGGGACAGAGTAAGGGAAAAAGGAACTATAAAGAGGAGGGGCTAAACTGAAAGGAAAACAAGTACGAGAGTCAGGAAAGATGGTCCAGCCTGTCTCAGTTCACAGACAGGTGGGGAAGTTGATCCCCTGATGGAGGAATTTCAGTAGTGCTTTTGTTTTCCCCACCTCAGACATTATCTCATTGCTTGATGAAAATGTCACACACTTTAATATACTAAGTACTTAAATTCAGTTCAGTTCCTTTAGTGCTTTTTGTTTGAAACCTGTTCATTTAGCATCTTAGGAGCTGTGAATGATGAAAGAATTTTTCAAATGGTCTGTTCTTTCAAGGAACTTCTCATTTTGATTTCATCTATCTACCCTGTACTGTAAACAGTTTTGTCCCCTTGATATATGCATTTAATAATGACATTTCCAGCAAAGACACATGATGGAAGAGACTCACATTTCACATAAAGAATCTTGGCTGGGACTGGCCTTGGAAGGGGACAGGAGCTGGGCCAAGATCAGCAGCATAAAGGCCATGTCTTCTAGACAAGAGGAGACATCGTGAGCATTTCAGGCTTTCTCTTAAAAGAGAAAGGAGATTAGGTTTGGTATGGAGAAAGGACGGTCTTATTTTCTGGTAGGAAAAGAACATATTGGAGGTCTTTGCTGCATCAAGTTCGGTCTGGTGGGTGGTGGAATTGTGGCTGGAAATAAGTTGTAAAACATTTAATCCTATAATGAAATATTTAAATTTACTACTAAATAGTATTATTGGTTGATGACATTTCATACTTAAAACCTAGAAAGTGTAATATACTTTTATCATACCTTTAGGTAATAAAAACAAACTCTATTACAATGAATACTGCCACTTATTGCAACAAACTTAATAATTCTCTCAGGTACACTCGTTCTTATTAGCAGATCAGAACAAATTGGAAAGCTATGAGCAATCTTGTTCATGCTGAGGTGAAGAGTAATGGCATGGGCAGTGGGCATACTTGTAAAGGTGGCGGGGTACAGGGTAGAGGAAGATACTCCGTAATCCCAAACTAACTTTTCTGACTTCCCATTTTCTGCTGCCCTGAAGGAGTACAGATGAACAAAAAAAAGAAAGATGGAGATGGAAAGGGGACAGAGTAAGGGAAAAAGGAACTATAAAGAGGAGGGGCTAAACTGAAAGGAAAACAAGTACGAGAGTCAGGAAAGATGGTCCAGCCTGTCTCAGTTCACAGACAGGTGGGGAAGTTGATCCCCTGATGGAGGAATTTCAGTAGTGCTTTTGTTTTCCCACCTCAGACATTATCTCATTGCTTGATGAAAATGTCACACACTTTAATATACTAAGTACTTAAATTCAGTTCAGTTCCTTTAGTGCTTTTTGTTTGAAACCTGTTCATTTAGCATCTTAGGAGCTGTGAATGATGAAAGAATTTTTCAAATGGTCTGTTCTTTCAAGGAACTTCTCATTTTGATTTCATCTATCTACCCTGTACTGTAAACAGTTTTGTCCCCTTGATATATGCATTTAATAATGACATTTCCAGCAAAGACACATGATGGATGCGACTCACATTTCACATAAAGAATCTTGGCTGGGACGGGCCCTTTGGGAAGGGACAGGAGCTGGGCCAAGATCAGCAGCATAAAGGCCATGTCTTCTAGACAAGAGGAGACATCGTGAGCATTTCAGGCTTTCTCTTAAAAGAGAAAGGAGATTAGGTTTGGTATGGAGAAAGGACGGTCTTCTTTTCTGGTAGGAAAAGAACATATTGGAGGTCTTTGCTGCATCAAGTTCGGTCTGGTGGGTGGTGGAATTTGTGGCTGGGTAAAGGGCGGGGCAAAGGGAACAGAAACATAGGAGCCATTGCTCCTCTGATCAGATGTGAGAAGGCAGTGTAGAGAACATCAGTGCCATCAGTTAATTACAGGGCCTCAGTTGAGGTACCAGTAGTGGCAATAGTAGCAGCAGCCACAGTAGTGGTAAAAATAGTAGTAATAACAGTTAACGTCTACTGAATATTTATTATATGCTTTGTTGTTGTTGTTTACCATGTCTGTTTTAATTATACATATTAATTTTTAATACTCACATTAATGATATAAGTACTATCATGCCCTTTTATGAAAACTGAGGCATACAGAGGTTAAATTATTTACCTAGGAAATGAAAAGGATGTCACATGATTAGGAGATGTTGGAAAACCATATGGCCTGTTTATTTGCTAGTCAAATTACCACATAGCTCTTAAGAGAATTCAAGTATAGGAACTTCTCTGACAGTTTAGTGGTTAAGATTGTACTTCCAAAGTAAGGGTCAGGGTTCAGTCCTTGGCTGGGGAACTAAGATCCCACATGCTATGTGGTAAAAAAAAAAAATAAAAGAATTCGAGCTGTGTGTACAAGCTACATCGCTTTAGTTGTGTCCAACTCTGTGCAACTCTTATGAACTGTAGCACTCCAGGCTTCTCTTTTCATGGGATTCTCCAGGCAAGAAAACTGGAGTGGATTGCCATGCCCTTCTGCAGGGAATATTTCTGAACCAGGCATAGAACCTGAGCGCTTCTCTTTTTACCACTAGGCAATGATGAAAGAATTTTTCAAATGGTCTGTTCTTTCAAGGAACTTCTCATTTTGATTTCATCTATCCACCCTGTACTGTAAACAGTTTTGTCCCCTTGATATATGCATTTAATAATGACATTTCCAGCAAAGACACATGATGGAAGAGACTCACATTTCACATAAAGAATCTTGGCTGGGACTGGCCTTGGAAGGGGACAGGAGCTGGGCCAAGATCAGCAGCATAAAGGCCATGTCTTCTAGACAAGAGGAGACATCGTGAGCATTTCAGGCTTTCTCTTAAAAGAGAAAGGAGATTAGGTTTGGTATGGAGAAAGGACGGTCTTATTTTCTGGTAGGAAAAGAACATATTGGAGGTCTTTGCTGCATCAAGTTCGGTCTGGTGGGTGGTGGAATTTGTGGCTGGGTAAAGGGCGGGGCAAAGGGAACAGAAACATAGGAGCCATTGCTCCTCTGATCAGATGTGAGAAGGCAGTGTAGAGAACATCAGTGCCATCAGTTAATTACAGGGCCTCAGTTGAGGTACCAGTAGTGGCAATAGTAGCAGCAGCCACAGTAGTGGTAAAAATAGTAGTAATAACAGTTAACGTCTACTGAATATTTATTATATGCTTTGTTGTTGTTGTTTACCATGTCTGTTTTAATTATACATATTAATTTTTAATACTCACATTAATGATATAAGTACTATCATGCCCTTTTATGAAAACTGAGGCATACAGAGGTTAAATTATTTACCTAGGAAATGAAAAGGATGTCACATGATTAGGAGATGTTGGAAAACCATATGGCCTGTTTATTTGCTAGTCAAATTACCACATAGCTCTTAAGAGAATTCAAGTATAGGAACTTCTCTGACAGTTTAGTGGTTAAGATTGTACTTCCAAAGTAAGGGTCAGGGTTCAGTCCTTGGCTGGGGAACTAAGATCCCACATGCTATGTGGTAAAAAAAAAAAATAAAAGAATTCGAGCTGTGTGTACAAGCTACATCGCTTTAGTTGTGTCCAACTCTGTGCAACTCTTATGAACTGTAGCACTCCAGGCTTCTCTTTTCATGGGATTCTCCAGGCAAGAAAACTGGAGTGGATTGCCATGCCCTTCTGCAGGGAATATTTCTGAACCAGGCATAGAACCTGAGTCTCTTATGTCTCCTGCATTGGCAGGTGGGTTCTTTACCACTAACAACCTATCTTTGGTTAGGCCAGCATACAATTTGTGTGGTGATACATTGTAGGCAGGGCTTCCCTGGTATCTCAGCTGGTAGAGAATCCGCAGGCAATGTGGCAGATATGGGTTTGCCACCTGGGTTGAGAAGATCCCCTGGAGTAGGGCATGGCAACCCACTCCAGTATTCTTGCCAGGATAATCCCTAGAGACAGAGGAGACTGGTGGGCTGGTAGTCCATGGGGTCGAAGAGTCTGACACAACTCAGCGACTTAGCACAGCACTGGGTGCAAAGCCTATCAGTAAGCAAAACACAGAGGTGATAGGTTGAATTTTTCACTATGTGTGTATGCTCAGTTATGTCTGACTCTAACTTAATATATTTTCAGTCTGGAGACTTTCTGAAATGCTGGGCACACCCTAGTTTAAGTACAAGAGCACATTCCACAGTGAATTTTTTTGTTGTTGTTTTTGTGAAATTTCAGTGACTTTTTCTTTGCTTTTGCCCTCAAGGTTGCCTGCATGCTGAGTCGTGTCCGACTCTTTGCGACCCTATGGACTATAGCCCAGCAAGCTTCTCTTTTCATGGGATTCTCCAGGCAAGAAAACTGGAGTGGATTGCCATGCCCTTCTGCAGGGAATATTTCTGAACCAGGCATAGAACCTGAGTCTCTTATGTCTCCTGCATTGGCAGGTGGGTTCTTTACCACTAACAACCTATCTTTGGTTAGGCCAGCATACAATTTGTGTGGTGATACATTGTAGGCAGGGCTTCCCTGGTATCTCAGCTGGTAGAGAATCCGCAGGCAATGTGGCAGATATGGGTTTGCCACCTGGGTTGAGAAGATCCCCTGGAGTAGGGCATGGCAACCCACTCCAGTATTCTTGCCAGGATAATCCCTAGAGACAGAGGAGACTGGTGGGCTGGTAGTCCATGGGGTCGAAGAGTCTGACACAACTCAGCGACTTAGCACAGCACTGGGTGCAAAGCCTATCAGTAAGCAAAACACAGAGGTGATAGGTTGAATTTTTCACTATGTGTGTATGCTCAGTTATGTCTGACTCTAACTTAATATATTTTCAGTCTGGAGACTTTCTGAAATGCTGGGCACACCCTAGTTTAAGTACAAGAGCACATTCCACAGTGAATTTTTTTGTTGTTGTTTTTGTGAAATTTCAGTGACTTTTTCTTTGCTTTTGCCCTCAAGGTTGCCTGCATGCTGAGTCGTGTCCGACTCTTTGCGACCCTATGGACTATAGCCCAGCAAGCTCCTCTGTACATGGGCTTCGCTAGGCAAGAATACTGGATTGCCATTTCCTTCTCCAAGGAATCTTCTCGACACAGGGACTGAACCTGAGTCTCACCTGTCTCCTGCACTGGCAGGTGGATGCTTTATCACTGAGCTGCCAAGGAATCCTTGCCCTAACGGTTATCATGGCATTAAATGGAGGGCAGATGGTAAACATTCTTCAATTTTAGAGGGTAACCAGTAATTACCAGACTGCTTCACTCATTTTGTGGAATGCATTACACACTTTTCAGGCATTCTAAGGTGGCTCAACAAAATTAGGAAAAATTCGAAATCCTGAGGACCTGTTTGAGATGTTCGGAAGCATGCCATTCCAAAGTACACGTTTTCCTCCTCTTGTTTAAGATTCTAGCAACGATTTCCTTTCTACCTTTATTTAACCAAAGACTAGGTGGGCACTATGCAAAACGCATCTTTGGGAGGTGTATTTCTAAGAGATTGTGGTACGGAACATTATAGAAAACAAAGAAAATAAAAGATTTTCATTATAGCCATAGTAATTACAGGAAAAATGGTAATTTTTTGACTAGACTTCAGAGGAAAATAGCAAAAACCTTGGGGGAGGAAGGAGTGCAGCAGGAAACAATTTCCTTTGGCTCCAGAAGATTCTAGAATCTCGTGACATACTTTTACATTTGTTCAAATGCAAGTTTTTTTTTTTTTTTTTAATCCTAGAAACACTTATGAATTTATTCTAATCATCCGTGAAATTCCCTAGACCAGAACACGGCGCTTTACATACGTCAGGATATAAATAAGCGGCTGCTGAAAGTCCAGTTGGAGAGGCCTCGAGGTTCCAGTGTCCTGGGACACCAACATGACTGCCAAACCCCAAAACCCTTAGTCCACGTTTAAATTCCCGAAGCAGGAAGCTTAGGTCAGAAAAATCTTATAGCTCACAGAAACCACTGAGGGGAAATTCATCCGTCAAGACACAGATTACATTTAAAGGATTTGGTGGAGCGTTAAAAAAACAAAGGTGAGGGGACCGAGAATCCACTCAACCTTTCCCTAGGAAACGGGATGTTTACTGAGTAAACAAACGGTAGCCACAGACACACCTGCTAATTACTCCCGCAGAAACCCAGGAGCCTCTACAGCCACCTGCTGATCGCATCCGGGCACTTCTCTACAAGTTCGTGACGTTCTGACGTCAGAGCCGTTGGGCTTATTTGAAACGCACGCACAACCAATCCGTCAGCGCCTGCGGGGAGGTGGGCAGCGGCCAATCACCGCCCTCTGGAGTCTCTAGCCAATAGGAAGGAGGTTGACATCACGCGCCAATCCGCCTGGCTTTTAGAGGGCTGACTTTTGAATTGCCCGTGGCCGCCACCGGCGAGGAATGGCGGTAACGGTGAGCAGGATCGGTGCTGGGGTCAAAAATTCAGGCATTAAAATTCAAATCCTGAGGACCTGTTTGAGATGTTCGGAAGCATGCCATTCCAAAGTACACGTTTTCCTCCTCTTGTTTAAGATTCTAGCAACGATTTCCTTTCTACCTTTATTTAACCAAAGACTAGGTGGGCACTATGCAAAACGCATCTTTGGGAGGTGTATTTCTAAGAGATTGTGGTACGGAACATTATAGAAAACAAAGAAAATAAAAGATTTTCATTATAGCCATAGTAATTACAGGAAAAATGGTAATTTTTTGACTAGACTTCAGAGGAAAATAGCAAAAACCTTGGGGGAGGAAGGAGTGCAGCAGGAAACAATTTCCTTTGGCTCCAGAAGATTCTAGAATCTCGTGACATACTTTTACATTTGTTCAAATGCAAGTTTTTTTTTTTTTTTTTTAATCCTAGAAACACTTATGAATTTATTCTAATCATCCGTGAAATTCCCTAGACCAGAACACGGCGCTTTACATACGTCAGGATATAAATAAGCGGCTGCTGAAAGTCCAGTTGGAGAGGCCTCGAGGTTCCAGTGTCCTGGGACACCAACATGACTGCCAAACCCCAAAACCCTTAGTCCACGTTTAAATTCCCGAAGCAGGAAGCTTAGGTCAGAAAAATCTTATAGCTCACAGAAACCACTGAGGGGAAATTCATCCGTCAAGACACAGATTACATTTAAAGGATTTGGTGGAGCGTTAAAAAAACAAAGGTGAGGGGACCGAGAATCCACTCAACCTTTCCCTAGGAAACGGGATGTTTACTGAGTAAACAAACGGTAGCCACAGACACACCTGCTAATTACTCCCGCAGAAACCCAGGAGCCTCTACAGCCACCTGCTGATCGCATCCGGGCACTTCTCTACAAGTTCGTGACGTTCTGACGTCAGAGCCGTTGGGCTTATTTGAAACGCACGCACAACCAATCCGTCAGCGCCTGCGGGGAGGTGGGCAGCGGCCAATCACCGCCCCTCTGGAGTCTCTAGCCAATAGGAAGGAGGTTGACATCACGCGCCAATCCGCCTGGCTTTTAGAGAGAGCGACTGACTTTTTGAATTGCCCGTGGCCGCCACCGGCGAGGAATGGCGGTAACGGTGAGCAGGATCGGTGCTTGAAAAGGTGCAACTTCCAGGGCCTCCTCTGAGAGTGGTGAGGGCGCAGGGGGCGCGGGTGGCGGAGGTGGGAGTGGGCCGGCTTCCCCGGAGCAGTGGCCCGCTCTGCTTGTGTCCCGCGGCCCCGCCCCGGTGACCGCGAATTCCGGAGCACCCAGCCGCGGCTTCCCGGCTCTGGAAAGCGCCTCGCAGCCTTCCCAGCAGCGGGGCCGGGATGCGGAGTGGGAACCGGAGGCCCTCCTGGCTGCTGTGGTTTGTCATCGCTTTCCCGGTTGGATAGTTTTTCCGACAAGAGTTCCTGGGCAAAGGGGGTGGGGGGGTGGGAGTTGTCGGGGAAGGGGTCTTGGCTAGCCGCACTGGGCTCTGCGGCTCTGGGGGCCGGCAGCTGCGGCCATTGGGGGCTTATCTCAGATGACTTAGTGGTTTCCCTCCTTTTTGGATTTTTCCTGGCATCTTCTTTTTAGTTTTTAGTATTTAATGTAAAACTCCAGGCCGTTCCGGCCACCCACTTCGCGTACAGATGGGTATGGTTTAACGTTAAAAGCGCAGCCTCAGCAATCAGCCCGGAGTTGACTGTTTTGCCTCCAACAGAATGCCCTGGGGGAAGTTTATCTCTGCGCCGTAGGTTTTTTTATCTGTAAAATGAATATAATAATAGTACCTGCCCTTTAGGATTGTTGCAAAGATTAAATGAATGCAAGTGAAAAAGGTTTAGGACAATGCCTCAAATTTGTTAAATAAAAGTAATGTTAACAATGTCATTGTCTGTAACTCCACCAGCAAGTCCAGTATGGCTTCTAGCTGCTCCACCCTGAAAGACGATTGCCTAAGAAACTTGAAGGAAACTTGTTTAAGTGACAGATTTTACTTTTGTTATGAAAACAGACATGTGTTGTATTTAGTTAGAAGCTCCTTGAGTATGTTCTCAGATGAGAAGCAGCCTATGGGTTTATGAACACTGATTTTTTTGTGTTTGTTTTAAAAGCTTACAGCATACATGAATGTGAAAAAAGTGATTAGTGCTTTTCAGTTTGTGATCAGATTGCTGGTACGTGATAAGTTTAGCATGCGGTTTTTTTTTCCTAAAATTTAAAGCTGTTTTGGCAATAAACTGATCATATACAGCCTCATCAGAAACCACTTTACTTTTAAATCAACTGTTTAGGTGAAAAATGTAAGCTCATGATAGTTTTGATTTATTGAAGACTCCCTCTTACATTCCTTAAAGCAGCAATCATCTCTTGATTTTTCTTTCTTTTTTAAAAAACTCGTTTATTGTTGGTTGCGCTGGATCTTCCTTGTTGCACATGGGCTTTCTCTAGTTGCGGTGATGGAGCTGGGGCTACCCTGTCTTCAATCGTTGCGGTACATGGGCTTCTCATTGCAGTGGCTTCTGTTGCAGAGCACAGAGCTTCAGTAGTTGTGCCCTGGCTTCAGTAGTCGCTGCATATAGGTTAGTAGTTGATTTTTCTTTTTAACATCCTTTTAAGGGGACTTGAAATAAAAGTCTGTTTAGAACCTTTTTCACCAGAAACATTGAAGTGTGAGCTAAAAAAAAATAATGGCTGGCTAGAATTTGTCATTGATTCTAAACAAAAACTCTTATTAACAACTGTTGGAACGCTCCTTTGGAGAGCCTTAGAATAATGATTATGTGGATGTATGATAAGACAATGAGGAATGTCCACATTGTGAATATTACGTGAGAATAATTGTCACTCGTGTAAAGCTATCATCTGTTCCATTTTATCACAATTGGATTTGAGTTGTGGTATTGTCTGTTTTCCTGATGTGGAAAACCTACTAAGTGCAGAGCTGAGATAGGAAGCTTGAGTTGCTTGACTTTGAAGCACTAATTAGTGCAACTAATAATCAGGCTTAGTTCTATTTAGTGTCTGTATCTTTACACTATTTGATATCATGCAGAAATGATGCTAATGACACCTTAAACTTTTTTTTTTTTAAGTAATCAAGGGCCTTAGTTTTCCCCATTTGATGATAAGTCTATTCAATTATTTACTGATGAAAACAGACATGTGTTGTATTTAGAACCCAGCCAAAAATGGGTTTATGAACACTGATTTTTTTGTGTTTGTTTTAAAAGCTTACAGCATACATGAATGTGAAAAAAGTGATTAGTGCTTTTCAGTTTGTGATCAGATTGCTGGTACGTGATAAGTTTAGCATGCGGTTTTTTCCAAAAATTTAAAGCTGTTTTGGCAATAAACTGATCATATACAGCCTCATCAGAAACCACTTTACTTTTAAATCAACTGTTTAGGTGAAAAATGTAAGCTCATGATAGTTTTGATTTATTGAAGACTCCCTCTTACATTCCTTAAAGCAGCAATCATCTCTTGATTTTTCTTTCTTTTTTAAAAAACTCGTTTATTGTTGGTTGCGCTGGATCTTCCTTGTTGCACATGGGCTTTCTCTAGTTGCGGTGATGGAGCTGGGGCTACCCTGTCTTCAATCGTTGCGGTACATGGGCTTCTCATTGCAGTGGCTTCTGTTGCAGAGCACAGAGCTTCAGTAGTTGTGCCCTGGCTTCAGTAGTCGCTGCATATAGGTTAGTAGTTGATTTTCTTTTAACATCCTTTTAAGGGGACTTGAAATAAAAGTCTGTTTAGAACCTTTTTCACCAGAAACATTGAAGTGTGAGCTAAAAAAAAATAATGGCTGGCTAGAATTTGTCATTGATTCTAAACAAAAACTCTTATTAACAACTGTTGGAACGCTCCTTTGGAGAGCCTTAGAATAATGATTATGTGGATGTATGATAAGACAATGAGGAATGTCCACATTGTGAATATTACGTGAGAATAATTGTCACTCGTGTAAAGCTATCATCTGTTCCATTTTATCACAATTGGATTTGAGTTGTGGTATTGTCTGTTTTCCTGATGTGGAAAACCTACTAAGTGCAGAGCTGAGATAGGAAGCTTGAGTTGCTTGACTTTGAAGCACTAATTAGTGCAACTAATAATCAGGCTTAGTTCTATTTAGTGTCTGTATCTTTACACTATTTGATATCATGCAGAAATGATGCTAATGACACCTTAAACTATTTGTTAAAAAGTTATTTGTATATTGTTTTGAAAAAGTAGGAAAGAGTAACCTTCAGAGAAGATGGGGCCTCTTCTTTGTATTTTCCCAATATTCAAGATAATAAATTTACACAAAAACTCCAATTTGAATTGATGAAAGTCTATTCAACTTATTCTTTATACTCTGCTTGCTTAACTAAGTCCTAGAAATTTAAAAAACAAAAATTTTCTCTCATAGTCCAAAATGATAATGACACTTGTTAATTGTCTTGTGAAATCTTTTAGAGGAGAAACATTTGTAAAATAATATGAAAATACAGATAAGGGATCAGTCCAGTTATATATGAGATGTTTGGAGAAATCTACAGAGGCTAAGTCAAGAGTGGTGCATCAGAGGTTGAAAGACTTGCTAGATGGAGAGATGAGCACAATTAAATGCAAGTGAGAGTAGAGTAAATTATTTGAAAAATGCTAGGAAATGCAGTGTGGCTGGAGCATACAGTCTGTGTGGACTGGGGGAAATACAGAAGGTGATGAGGCTAAATAGGTAGGCTAGAACTAACATGTAAACTGGATGGTGAATTTGAACTTAATTGTCTGGGAAGCAGTGTTCATGCAAGTTCTAAGCAGGGAAGTGGTGTGGTCACGTTTCTTTTTGGAACCATACCCTGAAACCATGTAGAGCATGACGTCTGAAGAAACTGGTGACAGATAACGTTGTTTGGAACTGTTGTATTTGATCAAGTGGCCATTTGTGGCATTGACCATAAAAAGACTGACTGGATCCCGGAGATACAGAGATGCTTGGGGAGCTGATAGCAATTTAGGGGACGGCGAATGAGGTAAATGAAAGGGTAAGGATGGATCAGGTTTTGACTGGGATTATTTAGGGGGTGATAAAGGCATGGCAAATGAATATAGGAAGAGAAATAGTTTGGTTGAAGGCAAAAGTATGGAGGGGGAAGTAGCATAGTATTTATGAGTACATTTTGAGTACTTTTTGATTCTCAGGTAATATTTTGAGTACTTTTGGTACAGGTTATTTTTACTATATCTGTGAATCAGGTAATGATGAATATCTTTATTTTACAGAAGAGCAAACTGCAGAAAAGTTGAGTGACTTTCTTTGGTTCAGTGTTTTTAAACAATGGGTAATGATATTTTTGTAAGTTCTACATACGATGATGCTTGTTTTTGCTCAATAATTATGTTTGTTTTGTGTAATTTTATTCAGGTTTTGTTTGTTTGGCCATCATAGAAGAAAACAAACAATGGCTGACAATAACGCGTTAACATCCACTACAGGGAGTACAAGTCTGGCAGATTCTTCCATTTTTGATTCAAAAGTTACTGAAACTTCTAAGGAAAACTTTTGTATTGGACCTACTTTGTGTGTTGAAGGTAAACATGTTATATGCTTGAAGATACCAAATCACTCTATTAATCTTAAACTTACTGACTAGCAACTTTTTTATGATTTGACTGTAATATTGCTAAGCTAGGGTACAGGCGCTCACTAAGAGAAACCTTTTTTACTAGATTTTTTATTATTTGGATAAACACCTCCCAACTTCAGAGGGGAAGACATCTTGTTGGATATTGCTTCTGTTGTATGTGAGGGCAGTCTTGCTGCAGCAGTGTTAGCTAGAAGGTATTCAGTTATGACTGGTCAGGTGAAGAGCCCCTTCTTCCCTTTCCACTATGGGAACGGATCTTTCACAAAGTAGCATGCACTGTTGAAGAGGATGACTGTGCAGGTTGGTGAATGCTTTTTTTAGTTAGGAAGAGTGCTGATGTTTGAGTACTTTGTCTATAATGCAATATGTTTCTCTTTGAAAATGATACCTGGTCAAATACTAAGTCATTTAGTTTCAGGGAATGTTATGGTCTCAAAGATGGAAAACACTACAGATATATGCAGAAAAGGGTAAGGTTAGAGACTACTGATTTTGATGTTAGTGAATAATAAAAAGTGTTTTACTTAGACATTTTTAATTTTAATAGAAGAAATGCCTCAGATTGAAACAAGAGTCATACTGGTTCAAGAAACTGGAAAACAAGAAGAACTTATAAAAGCCTTGCAGGTATGGAAATTTAGTTTTTGGGTTTTGTTTTATTTTTTAAAAGAGACTATTTTTCTTCCATCCGTATATAAATAAATTTATAGTTTTCTTAATCTCATAATTAAGTCTCTTTTCTGCAGAGTGTTAAAATAATGGAAGTCCCTGTTATAAAGATAAAAATTTTGCAGAAAAGTTGAGTGACTTTCTTTGGTTCAGTGTTTTTAAACAATGGGTAATGATATTTTTGTAAGTTCTACATACGATGATGCTTGTTTTTGCTCAATAATTATGTTTGTTTTGTGTAATTTTATTCAGGTTTTGTTTGTTTGGCCATCATAGAAGAAAACAAACAATGGCTGACAATAACGCGTTAACATCCACTACAGGGAGTACAAGTCTGGCAGATTCTTCCATTTTTGATTCAAAAGTTACTGAAACTTCTAAGGAAAACTTTTGTATTGGACCTACTTTGTGTGTTGAAGGTAAACATGTTATATGCTTGAAGATACCAAATCACTCTATTAATCTTAAACTTACTGACTAGCAACTTTTTTATGATTTGACTGTAATATTGCTAAGCTAGGGTACAGGCGCTCACTAAGAGAAACCTTTTTTACTAGATTTTTTATTATTTGGATAAACACCTCCCAACTTCAGAGGGGAAGACATCTTGTTGGATATTGCTTCTGTTGTATGTGAGGGCAGTCTTGCTGCAGCAGTGTTAGCTAGAAGGTATTCAGTTATGACTGGTCAGGTGAAGAGCCCCTTCTTCCCTTTCCACTATGGGAACGGATCTTTCACAAAGTAGCATGCACTGTTGAAGAGGATGACTGTGCAGGTTGGTGAATGCTTTTTTTAGTTAGGAAGAGTGCTGATGTTTGAGTACTTTGTCTATAATGCAATATGTTTCTCTTTGAAAATGATACCTGGTCAAATACTAAGTCATTTAGTTTCAGGGAATGTTATGGTCTCAAAGATGGAAAACACTACAGATATATGCAGAAAAGGGTAAGGTTAGAGACTACTGATTTTGATGTTAGTGAATAATAAAAAGTGTTTTACTTAGACATTTTTAATTTTAATAGAAGAAATGCCTCAGATTGAAACAAGAGTCATACTGGTTCAAGAAACTGGAAAACAAGAAGAACTTATAAAAGCCTTGCAGGTATGGAAATTTAGTTTTTGGGTTTTGTTTTATTTTTTAAAAGAGACTATTTTTCTTCCATCCGTATATAAATAAATTTATAGTTTTCTTAATCTCATAATTAAGTCTCTTTTCTGCAGAGTGTTAAAATAATGGAAGTCCCTGTTATAAAGATAAAAGAAAGTTGTCCTGGAAAATCGGATGAAAAATTAATAAAAAGTATTGTTAATATGGTAGGTCAAGCGTTTCGTTGCATGTGGCATGCTGCACTTCCTTTGGTTGTTTCTGTAGTCCACTTAATGGTGATGGGGCCTAAATTAGGCACGAGGTATACTTTAAGCACTCTGAAGCTAGATTAATATTTATTTTAAAATTTGAATGTTTCTGAAACCACAAACTATAATGTATTTTAAATAATGGAATCCTTATAAAGTAACTGGGCATTGTGAATTTTAAATGACATTTCATTTATGTATTTGTGAAGATCTGATATTTTGAACTTCATCTTTTTTTCTCAGTAATTCTATATTTATTCTAAATTCTTGCTTTATTTCCAAAATTACAAGTTGATATTTGACAGTCATCAGCAAGTTTACCTCAGCATATGAAGTATATCTAATTCCCTATCCCAGCTATACTATATTGTGAGGGCTTCCATGACAAACAACATAGGCTGAGTGGCTTAAACAATATAAATAGGTTTTCTCACTTTCCTGGAGGCTAAAAGTCAAGGATCAAGGTGGCAGCTGGTTTGATTTCTGTTGAGGCCTTTCTCCTTGACTTTTGGATGACTGCCTTCTTGCTGTGTCTTCACATGGCCTTTCTTTGTGAATGCTCATCTCTTGTGTGTCCAGGTTTCCTCTTTTGATACCTGGTCAAATACTAAGTCATTTAGTTTCAGGGAATGTTATGGTCTCAAAGATGGAAAACACTACAGATATATGCAGAAAAGGGTAAGGTTAGAGACTACTGATTTTGATGTTAGTGAATAATAAAAAGTGTTTTACTTAGACATTTTTAATTTTAATAGAAGAAATGCCTCAGATTGAAACAAGAGTCATACTGGTTCAAGAAACTGGAAAACAAGAAGAACTTATAAAAGCCTTGCAGGTATGGAAATTTAGTTTTTGGGTTTTGTTTTATTTTTTAAAAGAGACTATTTTTCTTCCATCCGTATATAAATAAATTTATAGTTTTCTTAATCTCATAATTAAGTCTCTTTTCTGCAGAGTGTTAAAATAATGGAAGTCCCTGTTATAAAGATAAAAGAAAGTTGTCCTGGAAAATCGGATGAAAAATTAATAAAAAGTATTGTTAATATGGTAGGTCAAGCGTTTCGTTGCATGTGGCATGCTGCACTTCCTTTGGTTGTTTCTGTAGTCCACTTAATGGTGATGGGGCCTAAATTAGGCACGAGGTATACTTTAAGCACTCTGAAGCTAGATTAATATTTATTTTAAAATTTGAATGTTTCTGAAACCACAAACTATAATGTATTTTAAATAATGGAATCCTTATAAAGTAACTGGGCATTGTGAATTTTAAATGACATTTCATTTATGTATTTGTGAAGATCTGATATTTTGAACTTCATCTTTTTTTCTCAGTAATTCTATATTTATTCTAAATTCTTGCTTTATTTCCAAAATTACAAGTTGATATTTGACAGTCATCAGCAAGTTTACCTCAGCATATGAAGTATATCTAATTCCCTATCCCAGCTATACTATATTGTGAGGGCTTCCATGACAAACAACATAGGCTGAGTGGCTTAAACAATATAAATAGGTTTTCTCACTTTCCTGGAGGCTAAAAGTCAAGGATCAAGGTGGCAGCTGGTTTGATTTCTGTTGAGGCCTTTCTCCTTGACTTTTGGATGACTGCCTTCTTGCTGTGTCTTCACATGGCCTTTCTTTTGTGAATGCTCATCTCTTGTGTGTCCAGGTTTCCTCCTCTTATAAGGACATCTATCCACCATTAATCCAGTCTCACTAGGATCCACCCATGTGACTTCATTTAACCTTAATTATGTCTCGAAAGGCCACATCTCGAAGTAGTTCTGAGGCACATTCTGAGGTACAGGGCCTTAGGACTTCAACATGAATTTTGAGGATATATAATTCAGCCCTTCACATCAGCCTCTCAAATAAAGTTAAAGTAATTTACTTACCCATTTGATTTTTCTTTTAAATGATTCTGTTCTTTTTTATGTAAGTCATGTTAGTGGTTTAGCCGTCAAGTCATGTCTAAGTCTTGTGACCCCATATACTGCCCATGGGATTCTCCATGCAAGAACACTGAAGTAGGTAACCCCTCCAGGGGATTTTTCCAACTCAGGAGTTGAACCCAGGTCTCCTGCATTGCAAGCAGATTCTTTACTGACTGAGCTATAAGGGAGGTGTACACAAGTCATATAGATACTTAAATTCCTTCCTTCTTTTTCATAGATGTGCATTATAAAGTGTTAAGAAGCAACGCGCTTTTTTCTTTTTTCAACTTGTCTTTTTTATATCCTATGTTTGCCATGTTGCAGTCACCTACATATTTTCATATCTTTCTCTTCCTTCCCTCATATATTCTGAAATGATTAACTATCCTTTTTGTAGATATTACATGTTGTAGTGTTTTTTCCATTTTTCTGAAAATAATTTGTGGAAGAAGAACTATGTGTATGGTATCATTTTATTGGTGAGAATAAACAACAACTGGGTATCTTTATAATGCATCTTGACGTGTGCTTAAAAAATTCATCATCCTTATTTTTAAGTCCATACTAGATGCTTTACAATTACTGCCAAGTCATGTCAGAAATTATACCTTTATAATAATTTTCAAAATTTAAGAACTTAACGTAGAGATGTGTGTATATAAAGAAGTTAAGAAATATGACTGTTCACTGTTAAGTATAATGCTCATTGTATGGCTTAAAACTTAAGTGTCTACGTTTCTACAAATACACGAATAAGAATGTTGACCTTGAATTGATTTGGGGATCTTATTATAATTGGATTTATAATATATAAATTTTATTTCTTAATAATGCCATAAAAAATTAAGGAAATTAAAGTGCCATTTGTAAAGATGGAATCAATTGAAGAATTTAAAAGTTTGGATTCTCCAGAATTTGAAAATCAATGGTACTAGGGCCTTTTAAGGACTTCCACAAACAGTCTCACTAGGATCCACCCATGTGACTTCATTTAACCTTAATTATGTCTCGAAAGGCCACATCTCGAAGTAGTTCTGAGGCACATTCTGAGGTACAGGGCCTTAGGACTTCAACATGAATTTTGAGGATATATAATTCAGCCCTTCACATCAGCCTCTCAAATAAAGTTAAAGTAATTTACTTACCCATTTGATTTTTCTTTTAAATGATTCTGTTCTTTTTTATGTAAGTCATGTTAGTGGTTTAGCCGTCAAGTCATGTCTAAGTCTTGTGACCCCATATACTGCCCATGGGATTCTCCATGCAAGAACACTGAAGTAGGTAACCCCTCCAGGGGATTTTTCCAACTCAGGAGTTGAACCCAGGTCTCCTGCATTGCAAGCAGATTCTTTACTGACTGAGCTATAAGGGAGGTGTACACAAGTCATATAGATACTTAAATTCCTTCCTTCTTTTTCATAGATGTGCATTATAAAGTGTTAAGAAGCAACGCGCTTTTTTCTTTTTTCAACTTGTCTTTTTTATATCCTATGTTTGCCATGTTGCAGTCACCTACATATTTTCATATCTTTCTCTTCCTTCCCTCATATATTCTGAAATGATTAACTATCCTTTTTGTAGATATTACATGTTGTAGTGTTTTTTCCATTTTTCTGAAAATAATTTGTGGAAGAAGAACTATGTGTATGGTATCATTTTATTGGTGAGAATAAACAACAACTGGGTATCTTTATAATGCATCTTGACGTGTGCTTAAAAAATTCATCATCCTTATTTTTAAGTCCATACTAGATGCTTTACAATTACTGCCAAGTCATGTCAGAAATTATACCTTTATAATAATTTTCAAAATTTAAGAACTTAACGTAGAGATGTGTGTATATAAAGAAGTTAAGAAATATGACTGTTCACTGTTAAGTATAATGCTCATTGTATGGCTTAAAACTTAAGTGTCTACGTTTCTACAAATACACGAATAAGAATGTTGACCTTGAATTGATTTGGGGATCTTATTATAATTGGATTTATAATATATAAATTTTATTTCTTAATAATGCCATAAAAAATTAAGGAAATTAAAGTGCCATTTGTAAAGATGGAATCAATTGAAGAATTTAAAAGTTTGGATTCTCCAGAATTTGAAAATGTATTCGTAGTCATGGACTTCCAGGATTCTGTCTTTAATGAGTTATACAAGACTGATTCTAGAGTTGTTGGACCACCAGTTGTATTAACCTGTGCACAAAAAGGAGAGGTAAGAAAGAATATATGCTTTTATAAGTTCTCAAGGTTAAAGTTTTATTAATGAATTTTTATGTAGGAAAAAATCTCATTAATTGTTGGGAATATGAAATACTTAGAAGTAGTAGTGGCTACTCTATAGTGCTCCCTACTATAGGACTCTAGTGCTTTAATCCTGTATGATATCATATGTGTGCGTGCATGCAAAGTCACTTTAGTCTTGTCCAACTCTGTGAGACCCTATGGACTGTAGCCCACCAGGCTCCTCTGTCCATGGGATTCTCCAGGCAAGAATAATGGAATAGGTTGCCACACGCTCCTCTAGGGGATCTTCCGGATCTAGGGATCAAACCCTCTTCTCTTAGGTCTCCTGCATTGGCAGGCAAGTTCTTTACCATTAGCGCCACCTAGGATGCCCAAATAATATCATGCATATATATAAAATCTTAATACCTGCAGTATCCTAGGAAGAAATAATTTGCTTAAACCTGAGTACCAAAGATGTGTATGTATAAACACATAAAATTTCATTTTCCTCCACACAGAACAGGTACCACAGTTTCATTTTTATCAGTTTCTACTTGATTTAAAATTAGGGAAATTGCTTTAGCTTTTTGTTTTTGAATAGCATTTCAGTGTACGTTGTAGTAGAGCTAATACCTGTTGTATTCTGTTTTGGCTGGCATTCTTAAGCTTGGCTTATTAACTTTAAATTGCTTGGGTTTTCGTGCTTTGATTATAGTTATTAGTAATGAGCACATGATAATCTTTAATTCTCTGTTTTGATTCAGAAATGTTGTTTTGAAAAACAACATAAACATTTCAAAAGCCAAAATTATGAAAAAGATAATTTACTTTTATGAAAATTTCAGTATTATGAAATTTTCACTTTTACGAGAGTAGTTTCACTATTATGAAAATTCTGCAGAATAGTGGAAATTAAATACATATCTATTTTTTAAGCATTTTTTTTTCATATATAGATAGGTAAAACCATTTGTTAAATTATTTACTATCTCCATTTTTTTAGCTGAAAAATTGGAATTATATTTGGTTCAAGTATATGTATTATCAGTATTTATTAGAAAAATATTTTTGACCTCTTTTAAGTTAAATCTGAAGCATTTACAGTAGTGTATGGAAATCTTCCATTATAGATAATACCTCATGTGTTAAAAGTACATTTTGGAAATAAAGGTTTGGATATGAATATTTATATTTTATTTGCCAGTAGTAAAGTGTGTTTAGATTCTGTATATCAAATATGATATGGGAAATCATGGGAAATTTTTATTGTGAAACTGGTTCTTGCTATTTGTTGCATATTGAAAGATGCAAGCAAAAAAAATATTGGCAAGAATCGTGTCCAACTCTGTGAGACCCTATGGACTGCAGATCACCAGGCTCCTCTGTCCATTGGATTCTCCAGGCAAGAATAATGGAATAGGTTGCCACACGCTCCTCTAGGGGATCTTCCGGATCTAGGGATCAAACCCTCTTCTCTTAGGTCTCCTGCATTGGCAGGCAAGTTCTTTACCATTAGCGCCACCTAGGATGCCCAAATAATATCATGCATATATATAAAATCTTAATACCTGCAGTATCCTAGGAAGAAATAATTTGCTTAAACCTGAGTACCAAAGATGTGTATGTATAAACACATAAAATTTCATTTTCCTCCACACAGAACAGGTACCACAGTTTCATTTTTATCAGTTTCTACTTGATTTAAAATTAGGGAAATTGCTTTAGCTTTTTGTTTTTGAATAGCATTTCAGTGTACGTTGTAGTAGAGCTAATACCTGTTGTATTCTGTTTTGGCTGGCATTCTTAAGCTTGGCTTATTAACTTTAAATTGCTTGGGTTTTCGTGCTTTGATTATAGTTATTAGTAATGAGCACATGATAATCTTTAATTCTCTGTTTTGATTCAGAAATGTTGTTTTGAAAAACAACATAAACATTTCAAAAGCCAAAATTATGAAAAAGATAATTTACTTTTATGAAAATTTCAGTATTATGAAATTTTCACTTTTACGAGAGTAGTTTCACTATTATGAAAATTCTGCAGAATAGTGGAAATTAAATACATATCTATTTTTAAGCATTTTTTCATATATAGATAGGTAAAACCATTTGTTAAATTATTTACTATCTCCATTTTTTTAGCTGAAAAATTGGAATTATATTTGGTTCAAGTATATGTATTATCAGTATTTATTAGAAAAATATTTTTGACCTCTTTTAAGTTAAATCTGAAGCATTTACAGTAGTGTATGGAAATCTTCCATTATAGATAATACCTCATGTGTTAAAAGTACATTTTGGAAATAAAGGTTTGGATATGAATATTTATATTTTATTTGCCAGTAGTAAAGTGTGTTTAGATTCTGTATATCAAATATGATATGGGAAATCATGGGAAATTTTTATTGTGAAACTGGTTCTTGCTATTTGTTGCATATTGAAAGATGCAAGCATATTTTTAGGTTGGGAAAGTTAATTGGTAAGAGAGGGAAATATGTTTAGTTTGGAAAGATATGTTCTATTATTGCTATAGAGAAGCTCACAGATTTAAAATTGTGTCCTTCAGCCTTTGCCATTTTCATGTCGCCCACTCTATTGTACAAGCATGATGAATCTAGTACTATGTTTTACTGGATTCAGGAGGAAAGAAGAACTAGTAAGTATTTTAAAACATTCTAGTCAAAGAATATTTTTTCTAGTAAAATTAAAATTGCTTTTTTTACGTAGTTGTATTATGGTTTTATTTTTAAAATATTGAAGGAGGAATCGCTATGAGTATACTAGGTCTTAAACTTAGTGAAAAACACTCTGAAGAGCCTTATGAACAAACAGATGTTTTGTCTAGGGTGGCTGGTATGTGAACTAGAAAAATTTCTTAACTGTCTGTTTAAAACTGTCTTTTTAAGTATCAAATCAGAAGCATTATTTTTGAAGTTTTTATGTACTGTGATTTTTTTGTTATGTATATCCAGCCTCCAGCCTTAAAGTATTCTAAGTGTTCTTGAGAATTCGTAGAAACTTCTTTCTTTGATCCATAAAATTATTTATGTTTGAGCTAATGGGGTATTACTCTGATTTTGTGGGAAGAATCTTGTGTGATGGCAACCTGGTTTTTAAAAAGTAATAATTTGAGGTCATACAGTTTTTAGGGGCACAAGCCTGCTGTGTCCCCCTTTGCCTGGCAAAGCAACAAGCTTTTCTACTTTACCACCCCATTCTGAAAAGTAATATATTTACTTTTTTGTGTGAAAACCATTTGTTAAATTATTTACTATCTCCATTTTTTAGCTGAAAAATTGGAATTATATTTGGTTCAAGTATATGTATTATCAGTATTTATTAGAAAAATATTTTGACCTCTTTTAAGTTAAATCTGAAGCATTTACAGTAGTGTATGGAAATCTTCCATTATAGATAATACCTCATGTGTTAAAAGTACATTTTGGAAATAAAGGTTTGGATATGAATATTTATATTTTATTTGCCAGTAGTAAAGTGTGTTTAGATTCTGTATATCAAATATGATATGGGAAATCATGGGAAATTTTTATTGTGAAACTGGTTCTTGCTATTTGTTGCATATTGAAAGATGCAAGCATATTTTTAGGTTGGGAAAGTTAATTGGTAAGAGAGGGAAATATGTTTAGTTTGGAAAGATATGTTCTATTATTGCTATAGAGAAGCTCACAGATTTAAAATTGTGTCCTTCAGCCTTTGCCATTTTCATGTCGCCCACTCTATTGTACAAGCATGATGAATCTAGTACTATGTTTTACTGGATTCAGGAGGAAAGAAGAACTAGTAAGTATTTTAAAACATTCTAGTCAAAGAATATTTTTTCTAGTAAAATTAAAATTGCTTTTTTTACGTAGTTGTATTATGGTTTTATTTTTAAAATATTGAAGGAGGAATCGCTATGAGTATACTAGGTCTTAAACTTAGTGAAAAACACTCTGAAGAGCCTTATGAACAAACAGATGTTTTGTCTAGGGTGGCTGGTATGTGAACTAGAAAAATTTCTTAACTGTCTGTTTAAAACTGTCTTTTTAAGTATCAAATCAGAAGCATTATTTTTGAAGTTTTTATGTACTGTGATTTTTTTGTTATGTATATCCAGCCTCCAGCCTTAAAGTATTCTAAGTGTTCTTGAGAATTCGTAGAAACTTCTTTCTTTGATCCATAAAATTATTTATGTTTGAGCTAATGGGGTATTACTCTGATTTTGTGGGAAGAATCTTGTGTGATGGCAACCTGGTTTTTAAAAAGTAATAATTTGAGGTCATACAGTTTTTAGGGGCACAAGCCTGCTGTGTCCCCCTTTGCCTGGCAAAGCAACAAGCTTTTCTACTTTACCACCCCATTCTGAAAAGTAATATATTTACTTTTTTGTGTGAAAACCAGTCGTTAATTAACTTAGTTTTGTGTGTTCATCTTAGTTAACATATCTGTGTATAATTTTGCCTGTGCCAATCAGAGAATCTTTAACTTTTTGACATAAAATTTATCTTTATAAAAATTCTTGTATGTACCTTATAAGTAGAAAGCAATAAATTCTAAGTGAATTGTAAATAGTTTAAAATTTTGTTCCTATTAATCATAAAATCAATGTTTGCTTTTTCTTTTGAGGTCAGATTGGTAACATTGGTTCATCACATGGGTGGAGTTATTCGAAAAGACTTTAATTCAAAGGTTACACATTTGGTGGCAAATTGTACACAAGGAGAAAAATTCAGGGTATGTAAACTTCAGTATTTTTGTCTATTTCAATATAGCACTATTTTTTGATGAATTTAATAATAACATTCTTGTATTTTCTGTTTTTCTCACAATTTATTGAAGATAAAAATTTCAATTTTTGCTGTATGTGTGTTTAGTAAAAATTTTAAATCGTAGGAGTATGTCCCCTGAAGTTTTAAGGAGGCAGTGGAACTTGAGTTAGGTCTTAAAAGATGATTAGGATAGTGAAAGTTGGTAAGTGGATAACATTTTAGGCAGATGAATATTGTTAAGAAAGAATTACTGAGTGTTGATGAGTAAGGGACTCAGAAGATGATGAGGACAGGTATTTCTCTTTTAGATCTAAGAGCAGAACTTTGTTCTTATAAAATGGCTCCTAGATTTAACTTTTGAAAGTTATAGAACAAGAGAAAATACTTCCATTGAATTGAAGTCTTAGTTTAAGATTGCACTTGAAGATTTTACCGCTTGTTACCACCCTCCATGAGTGTATGTATGTAGCAAGTGGTAATTTGAATTCCTGGGAGATATAATTTCAGTTCATATCTAAGATTTTGTGACTTAGAAATTTTCTTTTAGTGCTATCATGGAGATTAGTATTTACTTCTAAGGAAGTAAACTTGGCCTGCAAGGATGCTGTGCGACAGCCTGGAGGGGTGGGATGCGGGGGATATATGTATGACTAATCTGGGATCATACATATCTGGAAACAACAAAACTCTGTAAAAGTAAAAAGTAAAATAAAAATTAAAAGTTAAAAAAGAAATGAGAAAAGATTGTTCTCCAATCCTACAGTCAATATAGTTTAAAAAAGGGATACTTTTTGACAAAATTTTCTTAATATTAATTTTTTAGTGCCAACAATGAGCCACATATTGTAGGTGCTAAAGATTGGTCAGTGACCACCACAGCAAAATTCTGCCCTCAAGGAGCTTATAATCTATTGAAAACAATAAAAAATGCCAAATATAAAAAAAAAAACAAAAAAGAATAAAGATAAACTGAATCAACTTCTAAAATGAAAGAAAGTTTGACATCATGGAACTTCTTTCAAAGGTTACACATTTGGTGGCAAATTGTACACAAGGAGAAAAATTCTTGCTCAGTATTTTGTCTATTTCAATATAGCACTATTTTTTGATGAATTTAATAATAACATTCTTGTATTTTCTGTTTTTCTCACAATTTATTGAAGATAAAAATTTCAATTTTTGCTGTATGTGTGTTTAGTAAAAATTTTAAATCGTAGGAGTATGTCCCCTGAAGTTTTAAGGAGGCAGTGGAACTTGAGTTAGGTCTTAAAAGATGATTAGGATAGTGAAAGTTGGTAAGTGGATAACATTTTAGGCAGATGAATATTGTTAAGAAAGAATTACTGAGTGTTGATGAGTAAGGGACTCAGAAGATGATGAGGACAGGTATTTCTCTTTTAGATCTAAGAGCAGAACTTTGTTCTTATAAAATGGCTCCTAGATTTAACTTTTGAAAGTTATAGAACAAGAGAAAATACTTCCATTGAATTGAAGTCTTAGTTTAAGATTGCACTTGAAGATTTTACCGCTTGTTACCACCCTCCATGAGTGTATGTATGTAGCAAGTGGTAATTTGAATTCCTGGGAGATATAATTTCAGTTCATATCTAAGATTTTGTGACTTAGAAATTTTCTTTTAGTGCTATCATGGAGATTAGTATTTACTTCTAAGGAAGTAAACTTGGCCTGCAAGGATGCTGTGCGACAGCCTGGAGGGGTGGGATGCGGGGGATATATGTATGACTAATCTGGGATCATACATATCTGGAAACAACAAAACTCTGTAAAAGTAAAAAGTAAAATAAAAATTAAAAAAAAAAAAAGAAATGAGAAAAGATTGTTCTCCAATCCTACAGTCAATATAGTTTAAAAAAGGGATACTTTTTGACAAAATTTTCTTAATATTAATTTTTTAGTGCCAACAATGAGCCACATATTGTAGGTGCTAAAGATTGGTCAGTGACCACCACAGCAAAATTCTGCCCTCAAGGAGCTTATAATCTATTGAAAACAATAAAAAATGCCAAATATAAAAAAAAAAACAAAAAAGAATAAAGATAAACTGAATCAACTTCTAAGATGTATTTGTTTTAAATGAAATGAAACAGTTTGGACATCATGGAACTTCTTTCAAGTTATTTTAACCTAGATGGAAAGATACTTTTTTCTTTAATTCTTTTTATATTTTATTACAAAGCACATGAGCAATGATCTAAGACTGCAAAAAAAAAGTAGATATATAATTGCTTATATCTTGTTAGAATACAGTTATTTAAGGTAAATTCATCATAATTAATTTTTATGTTTTTAGATAGCTGTGAGCCTGGGTACTCCAATTATGAAACCAGAATGGATTTATAAAGCTTGGGAAAGGCGGGATGAACAGTAAGTGTTTGGAAATTCAGTAGTTGATTATGTGAATTAATCACATGTCATATGGAAACCCTTGTGCCCCAAATTCATAGATTAATATATGAAAAGTTAATTTGGTGTTTGTGAAGATTAGGAATAAAGTCTAGGAGAAACAGAGTTTTTTAATATAAAAAAACTGAAAATGGAAAGATACCTATGGTATCTTTAAGCGTTAATTTGTAAAATAATAACCAAAAAACATTGAAAAATTATCAAATAATAGCTTAATGCATCTGGATGTTTGGGCTGTGCTTAGTTTTTTCTTATTTTGTGTTTGTCTGGTTACATTTTAAGTGATTACATTTCATAGCCTTGTTAAGCTTTCCAATCTCGTAATTCCTTGATGTTGTTCTTGATTGTTCTTGAGATTTTATGAAACTAGAACTTCTGGAATACATGTAAAGTTTCATGTACAGAGCAGATATTTGCATCTTGTACCTGTGATTAAATTGTGTAAGAAGTTATTCTGGGATGACTGATGACCCATCAATATTTTTTATGAACATTTCAGAGCCAAATGTAAAATATTTTCAATAAATAGATTATGGTAAAACCTTGAGAATTAATGTAGATTTATAAATTGATCTGCCTCACTTACTGAGTTTCAGTTAAGTTGGTTTTATTTATTTATTTATTTTTAAAATTATTTTTATTTTTTACATGTATGTTCCCAGATCATTCATATGCATATCCCTGGACCCTCCCCCCACCCAGTTCCCCCCTTCCCATCCCTCCAGACCATCGCCCCAAAGTTGGTTTTAAAAGAATGTATTTTGTTTTTAGGGACTTCTGTGCATCAATTGATGACTTTAGAAATGAATTTAAAGTTCCTCCTTTTCAAGATTGCATTTTAAGTTTCCTGGGATTTTCAGATGAAGAGAAAGCCAATATGGAAGAAATGACTAAAATGCAAGGTAGAATTTATCATAATTTAAAAGCTCGTATGCATTTTATTCCCTGCTCCTGTTAATCACTTCCTCGAGAATATATCTGTTTAAAAATTTTGGGCCTGGTCTTATGTATGCTTGTATGCTTTCTTTAGGAGGAAACTGTTTACCCATTGGAGATGAAAGATGCACTCACCTTATAGTTGAAGAGAATATAGTAAAAGAACTTCCATTTGAACCTTCAAAGAAACTTTATGTTGTCAAGCAAGAGGTAAGTAATTGTAAAATAAGGTTGGTTTTTAAAAAACATTAGTAATAGCTTTTCTGGTGAGGTAAATTCTTAATTAAAATGTTCTTTCCACTAGTGGTTCTGGGAAGCATTCAAATGGATGCCCGAGCTGGAGAAACTATGTATTTATATGAAAAGGTATGCTGTTTGTCTTTTTTTTTTTTCTTCCATTTCTGTGAATTCGACTGTATAAATATGACACTTTTTATTCCAAAAGAGTGTAGCACAATTAGCACATAGATCATCTTTTTTGTCATGTTCAGGAGTTTTAGAATAATTGAATAGTTGGATATTGAGGAATAGTCTATGTAGATCTAATGTATTGTGTCTTATTTTATGTTATTATTTGCTAATTCTTGGTGGTACCATTATAAACAATAACATCCCTGTCTTTAAAAACTTAGGACCGTAAAGGAGAGAGATGTGCGTGTAATTACAGTGCAGAATGAAATGTGCTATAATTGAGTGCTGTATATGTTCTAACTAGCTTCACTCAGAGACTCAGGCAGGATTGAAAAGAGCAAATAAATGCTGGGCCAGCTTCCTAGGCTGACTTGGCAAGGACATTGACAAGGAAATTGTCCTTGGCAAGGACATTAGACTGCAAGTGGTATGAAAGCTTAGAAGCACATTAAACATGTGGCTTCAGAAAGGAGTGTGGGAAAGAAGGCCAACAAGTAAAGCTGACTAGATAGGTAGAGTCAAGTTTTAATATGTTAAAGCATTTTGATTTGTCCTTTAAGTTTCCTGGGATTTTCAGATGAAGAGAAAGCCAATATGGAAGAAATGACTAAAATGCAAGGTAGAATTTATCATAATTTAAAAGCTCGTATGCATTTTATTCCCTGCTCCTGTTAATCACTTCCTCGAGAATATATCTGTTTAAAAATTTTGGGCCTGGTCTTATGTATGCTTGTATGCTTTCTTTAGGAGGAAACTGTTTACCCATTGGAGATGAAAGATGCACTCACCTTATAGTTGAAGAGAATATAGTAAAAGAACTTCCATTTGAACCTTCAAAGAAACTTTATGTTGTCAAGCAAGAGGTAAGTAATTGTAAAATAAGGTTGGTTTTTAAAAAACATTAGTAATAGCTTTTCTGGTGAGGTAAATTCTTAATTAAAATGTTCTTTCCACTAGTGGTTCTGGGGAAGCATTCAAATGGATGCCCGAGCTGGAGAAACTATGTATTTATATGAAAAGGTATGCTGTTTGTCTTTTTTTTTTTTCTTCCATTTCTGTGAATTCGACTGTATAAATATGACACTTTTTATTCCAAAAGAGTGTAGCACAATTAGCACATAGATCATCTTTTTTGTCATGTTCAGGAGTTTTAGAATAATTGAATAGTTGGATATTGAGGAATAGTCTATGTAGATCTAATGTATTGTGTCTTATTTTATGTTATTATTTGCTAATTCTTGGTGGTACCATTATAAACAATAACATCCCTGTCTTTAAAAACTTAGGACCGTAAAGGAGAGAGAGATGTGCGTGTAATTACAGTGCAGAATGAAATGTGCTATAATTGAGTGCTGTATATGTTCTAACTAGCTTCACTCAGAGACTCAGGCAGGATTGAAAAGAGCAAATAAATGCTGGGCCAGCTTCCTAGGCTGACTTGGCAAGGACATTGACAAGGAAATTGTCCTTGGCAAGGACATTAGACTGCAAGTGGTATGAAAGCTTAGAAGCACATTAAACATGTGGCTTCAGAAAGGAGTGTGGGAAAGAAGGCCAACAAGTAAAGCTGACTAGATAGGTAGAGTCAAGTTTTTAATATGTTAAAGCATTTTGATTTGTCCTTTAAGTATTGGAATCACTGAAGAATATTAAGGGGAGAGGTGTCGTTTAAAAGAATAACTGTAGTAGAAGGAACATAGGCAAGGAAAATCCAGCCTGTGGTGAAAAGTTCACCAAAATGTGATGTACAGGTATAGAAGCAGGCTTTAAGATAAATTGACTTCAATTTGGGATTTAATAATTTTGAGCAGAATGTTGAAGGTGAGGTGTGCATTTAATTGTGTTTCTATAAAATATAAATACGTACTCTGTTGTGTTCTCTTTGGACCCTTATTCTCAGTATAACGTTCTAAAAACATAAAGTTGAAAAATTATGCCTTAAATATCAGGAGAGAACTATTAAAATCTAATGGTGGCACTTCCCTGGTGGTCCAGGAAAGAATCCACCTGCCAATACAGAGAACATGGGCATGATCCTTGGTCTGGGAAGATTCCACGTGCAGTGGGGCAGCTAAGCTCGTGTGCCACAGCTAGTGAAGCACACAAGCCTGGAGCCCCTGCTACGCAACAAGACAAGTGACCAGAGTGAGAAGCCCCTGCTCACCTCGACTAGTGAAAGCCCTTGTGCAGCGTTGAGAGGCATGCAACACAGCTAAAAATATAAAAATGTTAAGGACAGTACAGTGAAAAAAAAACAAGTGGTATTTGACAAATATTGAAGAACACAGTGTCCAGGCATTGTGCTAAATGCCAGAAATACAGTGAAGAAAATAGAATGGTCCCTGTCTTCCTGGCATGTATGGTCTAATGAAGAGTAGACAGTAAACAAGCTTATAGACAAATAAGTAATGGTAATAGTGCTGTGGAGAAAAAGAATTAGGTGTTAGGGGTTAGACAATAGTCCTTTGATACTTCGTTTTATGAGGCATCCGAATTATATGGAAGAATGTATAGTTGTAAAATTACTGTGCAAAATCCTGGTTTTGTCAGATTTGTATGTTTCTCTTTTGTTCTTGTCTCAGTGAAGAATCACAGAAGTCAAATCAGGCTTTTTTGGTTTTGATTATAGGCTAATACACCTGAGCTCAAGAAATCAGTGTCGCTGCTTTCACTCAGTACCCCAAACAGCAATCGCAAAAGACGTCGTTTAAAAGAGACACTTGCTCAGCTTTCAAGAGAGGCAGACTTGTCACCTTTCCCTCCCGTAAGCGCCGTCAGCGAACATTCCCTTTCTATTGGGTCTCTGCTTACGAGTCTAGCATTCCAAAATGTGATGTACAGGTATAGAAGCAGGCTTTAAGATAAATTGACTTCAATTTGGGATTTAATAATTTTGAGCAGAATGTTGAAGGTGAGGTGTGCATTTAATTGTGTTTCTATAAAATATAAATACGTACTCTGTTGTGTTCTCTTTGGACCCTTATTCTCAGTATAACGTTCTAAAAACATAAAGTTGAAAAATTATGCCTTAAATATCAGGAGAGAACTATTAAAATCTAATGGTGGCACTTCCCTGGTGGTCCAGGAAAGAATCCACCTGCCAATACAGAGAACATGGGCATGATCCTTGGTCTGGGAAGATTCCACGTGCAGTGGGGCAGCTAAGCTCGTGTGCCACAGCTAGTGAAGCACACAAGCCTGGAGCCCATGCTCCGCAACAAGAGAAGTGACCAGAGTGAGAAGCCCCTGCTCACCTCGACTAGTGAAAGCCCTTGTGCAGCGTTGGAGAGGCATGCAACACAGCTAAAAATATAAAAATGTTAAGGACAGTACAGTGAAAAAAAAACAAGTGGTATTTGACAAATATTGAAGAACACAGTGTCCAGGCATTGTGCTAAATGCCAGAAATACAGTGAAGAAAATAGAATGGTCCCTGTCTTCCTGGCATGTATGGTCTAATGAAGAGTAGACAGTAAACAAGCTTATAGACAAATAAGTAATGGTAATAGTGCTGTGGAGAAAAAGAATTAGGTGTTAGGGGTTAGACAATAGTCCTTTGATACTTCGTTTTATGAGGCATCCGAATTATATGGAAGAATGTATAGTTGTAAAATTACTGTGCAAAATCCTGGTTTTGTCAGATTTGTATGTTTCTCTTTTGTTCTTGTCTCAGTGAAGAATCACAGAAGTCAAATCAGGCTTTTTTGGTTTTGATTATAGGCTAATACACCTGAGCTCAAGAAATCAGTGTCGCTGCTTTCACTCAGTACCCCAAACAGCAATCGCAAAAGACGTCGTTTAAAAGAGACACTTGCTCAGCTTTCAAGAGAGGCAGACTTGTCACCTTTCCCTCCCCGTAAGCGCCCGTCAGCCGAACATTCCCTTTCTATTGGGTCTCTGCTAGATATCTCCAACACACCAGAGTCTAGCATTAACTGTGGAGGTAATTCACATTTTTAAAAACTTACCTTCAAATTTAGTGGAATAGAATAATTATTAGAGTATAGATAATTCCTGCTACAGTGAATATGAAAGGCTGTTTTTACTGACCTTTGTTCTAGCTAGGAGAAAAGGCACATGAAAATGCTTAGATTTAATAATTGCTTGCTATGTATTAAGTGTTTATATACTTTATGTATTTACAAGATAGGTTTTATTGCCCCTGTTTTACAGATGACTATGCTGAAATTAGAGAAGTAAAACCTGCCTAGAGTCACACAGCTAGAAAGTGATAGAGCTGTTCTAAGAGCAGATTCTTAACATACAAGCATCACAGGGATGTCACATGGATTATGGAGAGAAAATAGGTACCATGAAGTCAGAAGAAGCTGAACTTACTTTCTTCTCAGCTGATATAGGAAGCCACCCAGAATTAGTTCTTTCCCTTTAATCTTCTTTTTTTTCTGCTTTCTTGTTTTTTTTTTTTCAGTCTTCACACAAATATGTTGTTTTCTAATTGATGGAATAATTAAAACCTTCCTTTTGACTCTGTAATATTCTCCACTTACTATCCCATTTCTCTTTTCCCTTTCGTATAAGTACTCTTGAAGGAATTATCTTGATCCATTGTTTCATTTCCTTTCTTTTTACTGTCTTTTTGATTCCTTGCAGTTGAATTTCAGTTCTCCTGTGGGGGCTGACAGTTTTTGTGCAGTCAACAGCATTAAACACGTGAGCAGCTGTTCCTTCCTGGACACATTCTTAAATTTTGGCTTCTGTATATCACTGATTTCTGTTTTCTCCTTGACCTAACTTATCTCTAGCTCTAAATGTGGAATGTTATTCCTGAGTCATTTCTTTTCCATTGAATTCTTCCTAAATGATCTCATTTAATTTTATGGCTTTTCATAGCTGATGACACCCAAATTTGAGGGTTTTCCTGTTCAAATGTATACTTAATACCTCCTTGTTGATATCTAAGACATATCCTAATCTTGACATAATCACATTAGAATTCTTGATTCAACTTCTATTCCTTTGCTTATCAACCTTTTATATATAAATGGTCTCTCAGACAATTGCAATGAAATGGTAGATGGTCTCCCTGTGTTTGCCTTTCTACATTCAGCACTTAGAGAAGTCTCTAAAAAACATAAAGATTAATTCATGCCCTTCTTCTGCAGGAAGGCAGTAGCTTTGTATTACCATAGCTTTCAGGTTACTGTATAATCTGCCCTAAGCTACTAATAGTATTATGTGCTGTTGTCCTCCGTTAATCTTCCTGGGTGTCACAATATCTATTATTCCTCCAGTTTTTCTGCTGTTAAACTATGTACCTAAGGATCTTTATACTTGCTCTCCCTGTCTTAAAGGAATCTTTTAGGGTTCTCTGTAAAGTTAAGGCCCTGTCCCACAACTCCTTCCTGTCAACCTGTTACCTGGTTGTTTTCAGCAGTAGTTATCCCTGTTAGAAATCATTTGTTTAGTTCTTTATAATTTTATTTGCTTCACCAGAATGTAAGCTTGAAGAGAACAAGACCTTGTCTGTCTACTCTGCTTTATTCCCACTGCCTCGTTTAGAATTGTTGTTGTTTAATCCCAACATTGTGTCCAACTCTTTTGTGACCCCATGGACTGTAGCCCACCAGGACTTCCTTGGCAAGAACACTGGAGTGGGTTGCCATTTCCTTTTCCAAGGGATCTTCTCAACCCAGGGATCGAACCCACGTCTCCTGCACTGGCAGGCAGGTTCTTTACCACTGAGCCACTAGGGAAGCCCTAGTACAGAGGAGGTAATCACTAAATACTCATTGGAAGTAATTGAAAGTTAATTTAAGATAGGTGTATAAAACTGAGTTGAATTTGAGATGTGTTGTAAGAGGAGCAAGAAAATGGGTAACAGTGTACAGAATGAGTTTTTAGGGAATAGTAAATAAATGCATAGTAAATAAGTCAGTTTTCTTAGAGTATGGAGGAGTGAGTCAAATTGGAAAAGTTAACTGTAATTAGAAAAGGAACATTTAATACTATGATCTACTCTACGGACCTTCAGATTTTACTAGTTTTGCATTGATGTCCAAATATGTTATTTAGCAAAATCAGAAAGTTTTTTCTGGGTTAGGATTCAGTTTATGATCATAGATTGTTGTGTCCTGTTTCACTGGTCTCTTACTATCTGAAACAGTTCTTTTCAGTCTTTGTTTGCCTTTCTACATTCAGCACTTAGAGAAGTCTCTAAAAAACATAAAGATTAATTCATGCCCTTCTTCTGCAGGAAGGCAGTAGCTTTGTATTACCATAGCTTTCAGGTTACTGTATAATCTGCCCTAAGCTACTAATAGTATTATGTGCTGTTGTCCTCCGTTAATCTTCCTGGGTGTCACAATATCTATTATTCCTCCAGTTTTTCTGCTGTTAAACTATGTACCTAAGGATCTTTATACTTGCTCTCCCTGTCTTAAAGGAATCTTTTAGGGTTCTCTGTAAAGTTAAGGCCCTGTCCCACAACTCCTTCCTGTCAACCTGTTACCTGGTTGTTTTCAGCAGTAGTTATCCCTGTTAGAAATCATTTGTTTAGTTCTTTATAATTTTATTTGCTTCACCAGAATGTAAGCTTGAAGAGAACAAGACCTTGTCTGTCTACTCTGCTTTATTCCCACTGCCTCGTTTAGAATTGTTGTTGTTTAATCCCAACATTGTGTCCAACTCTTTTGTGACCCCATGGACTGTAGCCCACCAGGACTTCCTTGGCAAGAACACTGGAGTGGGTTGCCATTTCCTTTCCAAGGGATCTTCTCAACCCAGGGATCGAACCCACGTCTCCTGCACTGGCAGGCAGGTTCTTTACCACTGAGCCACTAGGGAAGCCCTAGTACAGAGGAGGTAATCACTAAATACTCATTGGAAGTAATTGAAAGTTAATTTAAGATAGGTGTATAAAACTGAGTTGAATTTGAGATGTGTTGTAAGAGGAGCAAGAAAATGGGTAACAGTGTACAGAATGAGTTTTTAGGGAATAGTAAATAAATGCATAGTAAATAAGTCAGTTTTCTTAGAGTATGGAGGAGTGAGTCAAATTGGAAAAGTTAACTGTAATTAGAAAAGGAACATTTAATACTATGATCTACTCTACGGACCTTCAGATTTTACTAGTTTTGCATTGATGTCCAAATATGTTATTTAGCAAAATCAGAAAGTTTTTTCTGGGTTAGGATTCAGTTTATGATCATAGATTGTTGTGTCCTGTTTCACTGGTCTCTTACTATCTGAAACAGTTCTTTTCAGTCTTTTCTTTGTTTTTAATTATCTTGACATTTTTGAAGAGTACACGACCATTATTTTGTTCTGGCCTTATTCTGAGATGAAATTTTACTTTAATGAAAATGTATATGGTGGTATATTTATAAGAGATGTCCTTCTCCCTTTTTTTTTCTTTGCTATATGTGTATAGTGGTTGGTCCTTAAATCTGGCTTCTATTTTAAATTTTTCCTCCTTTTTTACCTTTTAGAAACACCAAAGTCTTGTACGAAGCCTTCTAAAAATTCCACTCCAGTTCCTACGAAGCAGTCAGCCAGGTGGCAAGTGGCAAAAGAGCTCTATCAGACTGAAAGCAATTATGTAAATATATTGGCCACAATTATTCAGGTAGGAATTTGGAAAAATGATCACTGTTCCAGTGTTAATAAGTAAAAACAAAACAAAAATTCTAAATGGTGTTATCTTTTATAAGAAAACTAAATAAGCATAGAATTTAAAAATAGATATTAAAAATGTATGACATAAACTGCTGTTAGGGAAATGCTATAAGAGTCACTTTTTATTCATGCAGAAATAGCATTTTTTTAAAATAATGTCTTTACAGAGAGAAGGATCTTCAACAGACAGTCTTAGAGGGGACTGAATATAACTGAGAATTTTGTAGGTTCCTGGTCAAGATACTGTATTATATTTGGGAGTGGTAGCTTTTTCTTCTTTTTTTTTTTCAGCTTTTTCTGATAATGTGTATTTGAGAGTCATTGCTTTATTTAGCACTGTTTATATCTGGGAAATCAATTAGCAATGAAGTATGTCAGCAATTTTTAATTTTTTAAATTTATTTGTTTTTAATCAAAGGATAATTGCTTTACAATATTATTTTGGTTTTTGCCTTAGTAATTTTTTAATATGAGGTATTAAACACAGTAAAAGTATTTAAAAATATTGTGTCTTTAATGTCTCATTTTCTAAAATTATGCAGTAGTCGAATGTTGACTCATTGCCTACTACTATTCAAATGTCCTACAAAGTTATTTCTGTAGAAAAACAATTCTAATGAATCCTTGTAGGATGATATCAAGGAAGATACTAAGGAATAAATCAAAATTCAAGATTCTGGAAAACACAAGAAATTATATTGCATTATTTTGGAATCTGTAGAAAGAAGGAATAAATTTGTAGTAATGAAGGAGATGCTTTATCAGGAAAATAAAATTGATACCACCAACCTTGACTTTGAATAGAAAATGATAGGCAGTTTCTGATTTGGGTTTAATATTTAATTCTGTTTGCATTCTTAATATAATTCATTAAGGTCCAATATAATGGCCTTTAGTTGTTTGTACCATTGATAAAATGCATGAATAAGAATTGAAAACCCTTTTTCTTGGTTTCATCGAGAGGTTATTCTTCACAGTTAATTTGTTTAGCAGTAGTCAGGATTTTATGAGGCCCTCTGCTATATTAAACTTCACTTGTTTTAAGTCACTTTCGTTTTCCAGTGTTAATAAGTAAAACAAAACAAAAATTCTAAATGGTGTTATCTTTTATAAGAAAACTAAATAAGCATAGAATTTAAAATAGATATTAAAAATGTATGACATAAACTGCTGTTAGGGAAATGCTATAAGAGTCACTTTTTATTCATGCAGAAATAGCATTTTTTTAAAATAATGTCTTTACAGAGAGAAGGATCTTCAACAGACAGTCTTAGAGGGGACTGAATATAACTGAGAATTTTGTAGGTTCCTGGTCAAGATACTGTATTATATTTGGGAGTGGTAGCTTTTCTTCTTTTTTTTTCCTTTTTCTGATAATGTGTATTTGAGAGTCATTGCTTTATTTAGCACTGTTTATATCTGGGAAATCAATTAGCAATGAAGTATGTCAGCAATTTTTAATTTTTTAAATTTATTTGTTTTTAATCAAAGGATAATTGCTTTACAATATTTTTTTGGGTTTTTTGCCTTAGTAATTTTTTAATATGAGGTATTAAACACAGTAAAAGTATTTAAAAATATTGTGTCTTTAATGTCTCATTTTCTAAAATTATGCAGTAGTCGAATGTTGACTCATTGCCTACTACTATTCAAATGTCCTACAAAGTTATTTCTGTAGAAAAACAATTCTAATGAATCCTTGTAGGATGATATCAAGGAAGATACTAAGGAATAAATCAAAATTCAAGATTCTGGAAAACACAAGAAATTATATTGCATTATTTTGGAATCTGTAGAAAGAAGGAATAAATTTGTAGTAATGAAGGAGATGCTTTATCAGGAAAATAAAATTGATACCACCAACCTTGACTTTGAATAGAAAATGATAGGCAGTTTCTGATTTGGGTTTAATATTTAATTCTGTTTGCATTCTTAATATAATTCATTAAGGTCCAATATAATGGCCTTTAGTTGTTTGTACCATTGATAAAATGCATGAATAAGAATTGAAAACCCTTTTTCTTGGTTTCATCGAGAGGTTATTCTTCACAGTTAATTTGTTTAGCAGTAGTCAGGATTTTATGAGGCCCTCTGCTATATTAAACTTCACTTGTTTTAAGTCAGCTCGACTCTTCTTCCTCAAGGGAAGTCATCCTAGGTGAGTTTCTTGTTGAATTTTTTATAGTCAGCCAAAATGTGGTTGAGTAGCAGAAAATCCCTTTGGCCTGTACTGTTCATATACTTTGGTAGTATTTATTACCTAGAAATGTAAATCCTTTCAGGCCATGGTAAATGCCCTGGAGTTCCAGAATTTTAATTTGCATATCAATTAAACTTGCTAAAGCTTCTTTTTAAAAAGCACTTGTAATTATTACATTGTAGACAGACTTTCATACCACTGTGCTTAGTGTAAGTTCACCTATGTTTACGTAAAAGATTGTGGTCTACATTCATTATACTGTTCTCTTAAAGCCTTGTTGTAGGACTAATGTGTTATTTTTTTTTAATTTGAATTTAGAATATTTAATTTGTGCTCAGCCCCCAAATTACGTGAATATCTGGAAGCTTCGTGATTTTTTTCCATATAATACTTAGGCGCCTATTAATATGAAGGGTTGTGATAGGTGTTAAAAAGGATTCTTGTTTTAAAGGAGCTTAGACTGGAAGAGGAGTTAAAACATACATACCTAAATTATAACCAAATGGAGGGTTCTGAACCTCATGAGGGATATTTAGTTAAGATGTTTGGAGATACGCATGGTGAGAATTTTGCTCCTCTTCCAGTTTAGGGAAGATGTTGGGCTGGAATTTTCAATGGTTGAACACTGGAAAAAAGTATCATAAAGAAGATCCAAATTGAAGTGAGTTTTAAAGCATGATTATGATTGGTGCATGCAAAGAATATGGGTGGGAAGTGTATTTGAGGTTGTTCCCAACAATTCAGAAGATTGAAGATGTGTGTCCTTCAAGGTATTACAGGGTAGTCCAGGGGAATTAGAGTTAAGGGTAGGTTAAGAGTAGGATTTGGGGTGCAAATACAGCAAAATTGCTTACTCCAGACTGGGGAAGACCTTTATACAGTGTGCTAGGTTGTCTGTAATTAAGGAAGAATTTTTGATGGGGAAGGGAAGATGATAACATTTGACTTGTATTTTAAAAAGTCACTTGGTTTGCTTTGAGGGAGGTATTGAAGAAGGGGGAAAAGTTGTGGAGGCAAGGAGATCAATTTGGAGGTTATTTTGGCACTCTTGGTTAGAGATTTTTGAGAAACTGAACTTCTTAAGATAGTATCAGTAAGAATGAAAAGAGGATAGATTTGAGATATAATGGAAAGCTAGAATCAGTAGTTTTGGCTAACTAATTTTATATGAGGTATTAAAACAAACAGTAAAAGTATTTTAAGATACTGTGTCTTAAGAGTACTGGTAAGTTTTAATGAATCTTGATGTATTTTGGTTGTCTGAATACTTTTGTTTAGGATTTTTAATTGAGTGTTGGCTACATAAAGGAATGCTTATAAATGGTTATAGATGTCTTTGTATCTTCTATTATATTTTTTCCCAATTCCATTTCTTTTCCCTCTCTCATAGATAACCATTATCTGGAATTTTGTGCTTATCATTTTCCTTATAGATCTGTCACATATATATAGAAAATCAAGCTATCTAAACTTTTAAAAAAATATTTTATTTATATTTATTTGACTGCAATTGTTGTGCTTTCCTATTAATATGAAGGGTTTAAAGTTTTGTTTTAAAGGAGCTTAGACTGGAAGAGGAGTTAAAACATACATACCTAAATTATAACCAAATGGAGGGTTCTGAACCTCATGAGGGATATTTAGTTAAGATGTTTGGAGATACGCATGGTGAGAATTTTGCTCCTCTTCCAGTTTAGGGAAGATGTTGGGCTGGAATTTTCAATGGTTGAACACTGGAAAAAAGTATCATAAAGAAGATCCAAATTGAAGTGAGTTTTAAAGCATGATTATGATTGGTGCATGCAAAGAATATGGGTGGGAAGTGTATTTGAGGTTGTTCCCAACAATTCAGAAGATTGAAGATGTGTGTCCTTCAAGGTATTACAGGGTAGTCCAGGGGAATTAGAGTTAAGGGTAGGTTAAGAGTAGGATTTGGGGTGCAAATACAGCAAAATTGCTTACTCCAGACTGGGGAAGACCTTTATACAGTGTGCTAGGTTGTCTGTAATTAAGGAAGAATTTTTGATGGGGAAGGGAAGATGATAACATTTGACTTGTATTTTAAAAAGTCACTTGGTTTGCTTTGAGGGAGGTATTGAAGAAGGGGGAAAAGTTGTGGAGGCAAGGAGATCAATTTGGAGGTTATTTTGGCACTCTTGGTTAGAGATTTTTGAGAAACTGAACTTCTTAAGATAGTATCAGTAAGAATGAAAAGAGGATAGATTTGAGATATAATGGAAAGCTAGAATCAGTAGTTTTGGCTAACTAATTTTATATGAGGTATTAAAACAAACAGTAAAAGTATTTTAAGATACTGTGTCTTAAGAGTACTGGTAAGTTTTAATGAATCTTGATGTATTTTGGTTGTCTGAATACTTTTGTTTAGGATTTTTAATTGAGTGTTGGCTACATAAAGGAATGCTTATAAATGGTTATAGATGTCTTTGTATCTTCTATTATATTTTTTCCCAATTCCATTTCTTTTCCCTCTCTCATAGATAACCATTATCTGGAATTTTGTGCTTATCATTTTCCTTATAGATCTGTCACATATATATAGAAAATCAAGCTATCTAAACTTTTAAAAAAATATTTTATTTATATTTATTTGACTGCATTGGGTCTCAGTTGTAGCATGCTGGCTCTAGTTCCCTGACCAGGGATCGAACCTGGGTCCCCTGCATTGGGAGCACAGAGTCCCAGCCACTGGACCACCAGGGAATTCCCCTATCTAGGTTTTTATAGTGAATTGCTATATATTTTTCAGTGAATCGCTTTTTTGCTTGATAAAAATGTTCTTAAGACACATCTGTGCCCTTGCATGTGGTATTAATTCATTTTCCTGTATGATTATGTTCACTTATTTAACTTTTTTTTAATAGACATTGAGATTTCTTTTTGATGTTTTTGTTGCTGTTTGTTTTTGCTATTACTACTTGTGCTACTGTGAATATTCTTACTTATGGTTGCTTGAGAACATATTCTCGGCAGAAACCTTGAATTTCTGGCTCATTGGTTAATAAGTACACTTTTAATTTTACTGGAAGTTGTTAATATGTTGTAATCTAAGTTTTATATCGGTCTTCTGATCTCACTGAGGCTTTTATAGGTAAAACTTAACTATCATCAATTTAGGCAAAAGTCTTTGGGGCAAAAGTCAGTTTAGTACTCGGCTTTCTACCTTTAGTTAGATATTGGCCTCTGAAGTTACTTCGCTTTCTTGTCAGCTGATTGATGTGTTTAGACAGAGTTTTTCTTCAGTATTTTGTTTCAGCAAGTAAGGTTTACCCTGCTTGCAGAAATGGAAGGCTTGAATATATATGTATTGGGGGAAGCTGGTGGTAAACTATTGCAGAATTGTAGTAGTTCTTAAAAATAGGAACAATTCGTAATCTTTATCAAGTTTCTTACTATTTACAATGTTCTTTCTTTTCTTGTTCTCTCCCTCCCTATCTCCCTCTTTCCATTAATCCCATTCCTTTGGGTATTGTCATTTGTTTTGCTTCTACCTAATGTTAACCTAATAATACATTAATTTTTTGAATAGTCAATTCCATTTCTTTTCCCTCTCTCATAGATAACCATTATCTGGAATTTTGTGCTTATCATTTTCCTTATAGATCTGTCACATATATATAGAAAATCAAGCTATCTAAACTTTTAAAAAAATATTTTATTTATATTTATTTGACTGCATTGGGTCTCAGTTGTAGCATGCTGGCTCTAGTTCCCTGACCAGGATCGAACCTGGGTCCCCTGCATTGGGAGCACAGAGTCCCAGCCACTGGACCACCAGGGAATTCCCCTATCTAGGTTTTTATAGTGAATTGCTATATATTTTTCAGTGAATCGCTTTTTTGCTTGATAAAAATGTTCTTAAGACACATCTGTGCCCTTGCATGTGGTATTAATTCATTTTCCTGTATGATTATGTTCACTTATTTAACTTTTTTTTAATAGACATTGAGATTTCTTTTTGATGTTTTTGTTGCTGTTTGATTTGCTATTACTACTTGTGCTACTGTGAATATTCTTACTTATGGTTGCTTGAGAACATATTCTCGGCAGAAACCTTGAATTTCTGGCTCATTGGTTAATAAGTACACTTTTAATTTTACTGGAAGTTGTTAATATGTTGTAATCTAAGTTTTATATCGGTCTTCTGATCTCACTGAGGCTTTTATAGGTAAAACTTAACTATCATCAATTTAGGCAAAAGTCTTTGGGGCAAAAGTCAGTTTAGTACTCGGCTTTCTACCTTTAGTTAGATATTGGCCTCTGAAGTTACTTCGCTTTCTTGTCAGCTGATTGATGTGTTTAGACAGAGTTTTTCTTCAGTATTTTGTTTCAGCAAGTAAGGTTTACCCTGCTTGCAGAAATGGAAGGCTTGAATATATATGTATTGGGGGAAGCTGGTGGTAAACTATTGCAGAATTGTAGTAGTTCTTAAAAATAGGAACAATTCGTAATCTTTATCAAGTTTCTTACTATTTACAATGTTCTTTCTTTTCTTGTTCTCTCCCTCCCTATCTCCCTCTTTCCATTAATCCCATCTGGCCTTTGTGCTATTGTCATTTGTTTTGCTTCTACCTAATGTTAACCTAATAATACATTATAATTTTTGCTTTGAATAGTCAATTAACATTTTAGAACTTCAGTTTTGCAGTAAAGTTGACTCTTTCTTTGATGGGCATTTAACATTTCTGTCTCCTCTAAAAACTCCTGTTACTATTCCTTTATGTCACACCTTTTCTCATTCCAACTCCTGGTAGCCACTAATCTCTTTCTCTAATTTTATCATAAAACAGTACTATAGTATCCAACCTGTTCCTTTTGAGTTTCGTCTAACTTGTGTGTTTATGAACACTTTGGTCCTTTTGCTGAGTACTATGCCATTGTATAGATGTACCACAACTTATCGGTTGACTTATTAAAAGGACTTTTGGGTTATTTCCAGTTTTGAGTAGTTATCAATATAACTGTTATAAACATTTCTGTACAAGTTTTACATGAACGTAAATTTTCATTGCTCTTGGGTAAACACCTAGGAGTGATATTGCTGGATCATATGATAAGTAATGCTTGACTTTAAAAGAAACTGTCAAGCCTTTTTCCAGAAGGACTATACACCCAACAACATGTTTCCAGTTGCTTGTGTCCTCACCATTGCTTAACGTTATTGTAATTTTTGGTGTGGGGGAGGGTGAGAGGTGGGCGGGCCACTTCTATTGGTCTTTCTTTTCTCCATTTTCATTCATCTTTGTTCTTTTGGCCTGTCTGGGCCTCCCATCAGGGTGGCCTCTGTTGTCGCAGAGCACCAGCTCTAGGCGCATGCGCTCCAGAGCTCCGGCTCCGTAATTGGACACATCGGTCCAGCCACTCCGAGGCACATGGGATATTCCCAGGCCAGGGATCGAACTGGCGCCCCTTGCCCTGCAAGGCGGTGTCCTTACCCACTGGACCACCAGGGAAGCCCATGTTATTGTAATTTTTATTTGACCTATTGAAATAGGTAGGAATATCTTATCGTGGCTTTAATTTACATTTCTGAACATCTGTTCTTTTCCTTATTTGACATCTGTATATCTTTGTTCTTTGGCCTGTATGCCCTCTCTTGCTACAGAGCACCAGCTCTGGGCGCACGTGCTCCAGAGCTCCGGCTCGGTAGTTGGACACATCGGTCCAGCTGCTCCGCAGAACGTGGGATCTTCCCAGGCCAGGGATCAGACCGGCGGCCCTTGCACTGCAAGGCTGTATCCTTACCCACTGGACACCTGGGAAGTCCCTGTATATATACATTTTTTAATTGAAACAACTGAAGATTTTACTTGTTATAAATTCAATTGTTTTCCTTCCATAGTTTTGAGAATTCTTTATATATTTTCTATATAAGTCTTTTGTCAGATAATCTGATTGGCAAATATTTTTTCCTGTTGTATAACATGTTTTCTTATTGTAAGTTTCTTGGTGAGAAGTTTTTAATTTTGATGAAGTCCAGTTTATCCGTTTTTTCTCTTATGCATCATGCTTTTGATTTTGTATTTAAATGTATTTAAACACTGCCTAAGCCTAAGTCACAAGATTTTCTCCTAGGTTTTCTTCTGTTTTCCTTTAGGTCTGTAATTCATTTTGAGTTAATTTTTGTGTGAAGATTATATTTAGGCTGAGGTTAAGTTTTTTTTGCCTATGGCTAATGGTGTTTAGTACCATATGTGGGACAGCTAGCCTTCCTGCACTGAATTACTTTTGTGTTTAGTACCATATGTGGGACAGCTAGCCTTCCTGCACTGAATTACTTTTGTACCTCTGTTACAAATTTACACGGGTTTGTTTCTAGACTCTCTTTTTGTCTGTGGATCGTGAACATTTCTCCCTTCACCAGTGACACCCACAGTCTTAAGTACTGAAGCTTTATACTAAGAAGCTCTTTGCCTTTCCATATAAATTTTAGAATCAGGTTTGTTTTATCTATTAAAAGTCCTGGCATTTTTGATAGGCATTAGGGTAAACCTATATATCAATTTGAGGGAAGAGTTGACATTTTGCTTTGTTGAGTCACTCCATGACCATATGTCTTCATTTATTTAGGTTTTCTTTGATTTCTTTCATAAGCATTCTGTAGTTTTCAGCCCATGTTATTGTAATTTTTATTTGACCTATTGAAATAGGTAGGAATATCTTATCGTGGCTTTAATTTACATTTCTGAACATCTGTTCTTTTCCTTATTTGACATCTGTATATCTTTGTTCTTTGGCCTGTATGCCCTCTCTTGCTACAGAGCACCAGCTCTGGGCGCACGTGCTCCAGAGCTCCGGCTCGGTAGTTGGACACATCGGTCCAGCTGCTCCGCAGAACGTGGGATCTTCCCAGGCCAGGGATCAGACCGGCGGCCCTTGCACTGCAAGGCTGTATCCTTACCCACTGGACACCTGGGAAGTCCCTGTATATATACATTTTTTAATTGAAACAACTGAAGATTTTACTTGTTATAAATTCAATTGTTTTCCTTCCATAGTTTTGAGAATTCTTTATATATTTTCTATATAAGTCTTTTGTCAGATAATCTGATTGGCAAATATTTTTTCCTGTTGTATAACATGTTTTCTTATTGTAAGTTTCTTGGTGAGAAGTTTTTAATTTTGATGAAGTCCAGTTTATCCGTTTTTTCTCTTATGCATCATGCTTTTGATTTTGTATTTAAATGTATTTAAACACTGCCTAAGCCTAAGTCACAAGATTTTCTCCTAGGTTTTCTTCTGTTTTCCTTTAGGTCTGTAATTCATTTTGAGTTAATTTTTGTGTGAAGATTATATTTAGGCTGAGGTTAAGTTTTTTTTGCCTATGGCTAATGGTGTTTAGTACCATATGTGGGACAGCTAGCCTTCCTGCACTGAATTACTTTTGTGTTTAGTACCATATGTGGGACAGCTAGCCTTCCTGCACTGAATTACTTTTGTACCTCTGTTACAAATTTACACGGGTTTGTTTCTAGACTCTCTTTTTGTCTGTGGATCGTGAACATTTCTCCCTTCACCAGTGACACCCACAGTCTTAAGTACTGAAGCTTTATACTAAGAAGCTCTTTGCCTTTCCATATAAATTTTTAGAATCAGGTTTGTTTTATCTATTAAAAGTCCTGGCATTTTTGATAGGCATTAGGGTAAACCTATATATCAATTTGAGGGGAAGAGTTGACATTTTTGCTTTGTTGAGTCACTCCATGACCATATGTCTTCATTTATTTAGGTTTTCTTTGATTTCTTTCATAAGCATTCTGTAGTTTTCAGCATCATGTATGTGATTTATTATATTTGTACTTAAGTATTTAATTTTTTATTGTGAATGATACTACTTTTTGAACTTTTGGTTTCATTTTGTACTATACTGGCACATAGAAATATGATTGTTTTGCAGTATGCATGCATGTGTGTGTGCATGCGTGCATGGGCGTGCTGAACTTGTATCCTAAGACCTTGCTAAATTCACTTACTGGTTGTAGGAGTTTTTATTTTTTTAGGATGGAAGCAGCAGCGTGGATACAAATAGGTGTTGTAACATCAAATCCAGTCTTTTTTCCTCTAAACCAAGTTTTTTTGCTATCATTTCAAAATATACAGTACTTATATTAAGTATACGATTGCTTACTGCTTTCTTCCTTAGTAACTTGAATAAAAAAAAGTAGAAACTACTGTGTACCATACTAACAATTTCAATGATTGTTGAACTGTGATAAACTTTTGTATTAGATCCTAATGTAATAGTTTATTAACAGATTATTTATATATATATATACATATACACACACACACACACAACTGTGTAAATAAATAGGATAAAGAGACTAGAAAATGTTATGAGAAAGGTCTCAAATTTAGGTTAGGAAGTATTTTTCTTTTCCATTAATATCTCTTTATCAATGTCTATATATTAGGTTTTTTTTTTTTTTTTTCATTTTTCCACAATCTACTTCAACTAGTCTCTTTTTACCCTTTAGTTATTTCAGGTACCATTGGAAGAGGAAGGACAACGAGGTGGCCCTATCCTTGCACCAGAAGAAATTAAGACTATTTTTGGTAGCATTCCAGATATCTTTGATGTGCACACTAAGATAAAGGTAAATTTGTATATATTAGTGGGGTAGTAATTCTTTTAAGTTACGTATTTTTTACCAGTGACACCCACAGTCTTAAGTACTGAAGCTTTATACTAAGAAGCTCTTTGCCTTTCCATATAAATTTTAGAATCAGCTTTGTTTTATCTATTAAAAGTCCTGGCATTTTTGATAGGCATTAGGGTAAACCTATATATCAATTTGACGGGAAGAGCTGACACTCTCGCTCTGTTGAGTCACTCCATGACCATATGTCTTCATTTATTTAGGTTTTCTTTGATTTCTTTCATAAGCATTCTGTAGTTTTCAGCATCATGTATGTGATTTATTATATTTGTACTTAAGTATTTAATTTTTTATTGTGAATGATACTACTTTTTGAACTTTTGGTTTCATTTTGTACTATACTGGCACATAGAAATATGATTGTTTTGCAGTATGCATGCATGTGTGTGTGCATGCGTGCATGGGCGTGCTGAACTTGTATCCTAAGACCTTGCTAAATTCACTTACTGGTTGTAGGAGTTTTTATTTTTTTAGGATGGAAGCAGCAGCGTGGATACAAATAGGTGTTGTAACATCAAATCCAGTCTTTTTTCCTCTAAACCAAGTTTTTTTGCTATCATTTCAAAATATACAGTACTTATATTAAGTATACGATTGCTTACTGCTTTCTTCCTTAGTAACTTGAATAAAAAAAAGTAGAAACTACTGTGTACCATACTAACAATTTCAATGATTGTTGAACTGTGATAAACTTTTGTATTAGATCCTAATGTAATAGTTTATTAACAGATTATTTATATATATATATACATATACACACACACACACACAACTGTGTAAATAAATAGGATAAAGAGACTAGAAAATGTTATGAGAAAGGTCTCAAATTTAGGTTAGGAAGTATTTTTCTTTTCCATTAATATCTCTTTATCAATGTCTATATATTAGGTTTTTTTTTTTTTTTTTTCATTTTTCCACAATCTACTTCAACTAGTCTCTTTTTACCCTTTAGTTATTTCAGGTACCATTGGAAGAGGAAGGACAACGAGGTGGCCCTATCCTTGCACCAGAAGAAATTAAGACTATTTTTGGTAGCATTCCAGATATCTTTGATGTGCACACTAAGATAAAGGTAAATTTGTATATATTAGTGGGGTAGTAATTCTTTTTAAGTTACGTATGTTTATTATAATTTTTCATGTGCTTCTGAATAAATAAATTTTATATTTAAAATTTATTAATTCCTCATTTATTCCTTTGAATCATTTGTCCCTTTGGTCTAGTGTCTTATTAATGTTTGGTGCTAGCCTGTTCTTTTATTTTAAGTAAGGAATTTAGACTTATAAAGTCTTTTTTGTTAAGTTGCCTGTTTGCTACTACTATTTTTCTTGCTTTTCTACTGTTAATCTTGGGTTGTGTGTTTTGTTTTTCTTTGGCTAACAAACTTTGGTTGGTTTAAAAAACTGAAGTTGGAAGGGATTAGAAATCTTTTCATTCTTTCCTGTCTCTCTATAGTAAGAAAAATGCCAAAACTGTATAAGACAGTGTGCTATCCACTTTTTATTATGATTTTTCTTTGATGAAGGGTCCACGGAGTCCAGGTATCAGTCTCTCATAGAAAAGTAATTTGGGGGCAGGCTTAAATGAACTCTTAACAGTAATTTAGCTTTATTTCCTCTTCCTGTGTGATGCCCGAGCAAAACTAATCAGTTTTTTTCTGAAGACAACCCATCTTTATGTTTATTCCTGCCTTGCACAGTGGTAGTATCATGGCCAATGAGATTTATCTGAGGTATTACTGCTAATTTAAACTTTTCCCTGATATTTACTTTCAATAAAGTGGTTAATCTGAGTTACAGAATGTTTTCAAACAAATACATTAACTTACTTTTGATTTTAGTGCATGTTATAAACAAAAATGTCAGATCTGTAGGCTAATAAAAATGTAATTTATCCAATGCTTTTATTTTGTATTTTATCAAAATCTTTGACCATATTTCACCCATTTCTAGATTTACAAGTAAGTTTGAAGGAGTCTTTCTTTTCTTAAAAGCTTAAAAAGCTATGGAATCTCAGGCTAGTTTATCCTTATTTCTAGTTAAGATTCTGAATAAAGGTAGAGTGGAACAGCAAGCAGGTTTTCATTTTGATGTTTTACTGCTACTTTGTAGATCACTTGGTATGAGTCATTCAATTATTCTGGGCATATAAGTTCCTATCCAGAATAAAATGTTATAAACTTTTTATGTGTACGGGATCATAATCTCAGTTCAGAAAATTTTGTTCCCTAATTCACTGAAGCTTTTTGTTGTTGTTAATAATTTTTTACTGAATGAAAGGTTATTTAAATTCTATTGTGCTTGTAATTTTGAAGTTTCATATACATGATTTTGTATGATGCCATAATAACCCCCCTTTTCCCCACTATCTCTGTATTGCCCTTTGCTTCTTTTTCCCCACTGGAAGACATTAATTTGTTCTCTAAATCTGTGAGTCTGCTCTTTTGTTTCCTTCATTAGTGAGTCACTAGAGCTGTGAAAATGATTGTCACCTATTAGTTTTCTAATGTGTAACAACTTTTTAAGCTTCTATAAATTGGGATTAGCAGTATTTCAACTAGTAGTTGTTTTAGCTAATTTCAGATTTGTCATACATATAACATTTTAAAGCCTATGGGTTTTTTTTCCTACCATGAAACCAATATGCACTGTCAGACATTTAATTGTAAAGTATCAGAGAAAAAGAAAAACGAATAGAAAATACCTTATAATCCTGTAGCCCCAATACTCCCCAAATTATGTAGTATTTTCTCTCTTATTTTTTTATGTGTAGGATTTTTCTCTTTTCTTCTTTTAAATGTAGCCTTCCATTTATCAAGTACTGCCACATCCATTGAACATTACCAGGAAGTTGGTATTATAATTGTCTTCATTTTACAGATGTGAAAATGGTGTATACAGAGATAAAATAATTTTTCTAAAGTGGATCATCTAGTAAATGCTGCACACAATTTGAACCCTGTATTGTCTAACTTCAAAGTCTGTTCTCCTAAACCATAATGTTGTCTTGCTGCCTACCCATCCCACTTTTTAGGAGATAAAATTGACATATAACATTGTATTAGTTTTAGGTATACAATAATAATGGATTCATATGGGTATGTATTATAAAATGATTACCATAATAAGATTAGTTAACAGGTACCAGTGCACATAGATTTTTTTTTTTTCCTTTGTGGTGTGAACTTTAAGATCTACTCTTTCAGCAACTTTCAAAATAGTATTGTTAACTATAGCTACTATGTTCTACATTACATTTTCAGGTCTTATTTTTCTTATAAGTGGAAGTTTGCCTTTTGACCACCTTTACCCATTTTACCCACCTTCCATACCCTGCCTCTGGCAACTACTAGTCTGTTCACTTTGTGAGATTTTTGTGTTTGTTTTTTGTGTATGGGGTGGGGGAGGGTTGTTTAGATTCCACATGTAAGTGAGATGATATAGTGCTTGTCTTTCTCTGACTTACTTCACATAGTATAATGCCCTCAAGGACTATCCACGCTTTTCATGGCTGAATAATATTTCATTGTATGTACCACATTTCTTTTATCCATTCATTCATTCTTAGATGGTTAGGTTCTTTCCATGTCCTAACTATTACTAATACTATACTGTATTGCTTCTTGATTGTCATGCTATAGGATTATAATCTTTTAATATCTAAATGAGCAAATCATGTAAATGTGGCTTAAATTTGTACAGTTTTTCATGCGTCATATTGGTATGGTATTCCCGAGAAGCACTAGTATTTGTCTTTTACAGCATTGCATAGTGGTTACAGATTTGGACTGTGGAGTACTTGGGTTTGAAGTAAGGTAACTTTAAGTGCTTTGGTTTTCCTATCTGTAAAATGGGAATAGTATCTGAATCATGGATGGTTCTTTTGTGAATGATTAAAATAGTTTTTTACCCATGGTGTTTATAGTCACTGTTTGGCACTTAGATTTCTGACAGTAAATAGTTGCTGAATATTGGTCATGCTACTTTTAAATGTCCAAATCAGGACTGAAACTTAGGGTATTTTGTCATCCTAGATACCACGTGGCCATCTTTAGCCTCATTCTTAATCTTCCTCCAATTTATAGCATAATATTTAGCTTATGATTAGGATTTTAGATTATTATCAACATCTCGTTTTCTGTGTGTGAATTTTCCTTTTCAGAACTAATCAACATTGTTTCTTGATGTGCAAATACCTGCTTTTATATGGAACTATGATGAAACAAAACAGACAGGGAGGACTTGAGGGAGAACATTTTCTTTCTGTGTTTATGCTTTGTTATTTGTTAATTTAGTGTAAATCTCAGGGTACCTTTTAATTGTTTTAGGAACAGGTGTGTATTGGGGAATCTACTAATTTGGTGTATTGTGCGGTGAGCTAAGTAAAAGAGAAACCCATTTTGTATAAAAATAGATGGTAACAGTATAGAAGAAACCTTAGTGAGGAAGCGAAGAAGGAAGGAGCTTAGCTTTCTAAGTCTATGTGTTTACAGCTTCCTTTACTTTTAAAATAGGCTTTGAAAGCCATGCTCTATGTCTTAGAACTATGGAATTTTCCTTTCTGTGGCCAGGAGGGTAATGTTGGGAACATCCTAATGGAGAATTGTGTATGGACAAGGAGACATGTTCTAGGGTCTGAATGAGCAAGCATTTCCACAGAAACCTATATGTTCTATCATTATAATACTATATTTTTTTGATGGTTAGGTTCTTTCCATGTCCTAACTATTACTAATACTATACTGATTGTCATGCTATAGGATTATAATCTTTTAATATCTAAATGAGCAAATCAGGTAAATGTGGCTTAAATTTGTACAGTTTTTCATGCGTCATATTGGTATGGTATTCCCGAGAAGCACTAGTATTTGTCTTTTACAGCATTGCATAGTGGTTACAGATTTGGACTGTGGAGTACTTGGGTTTGAAGTAAGGTAACTTTAAGTGCTTTGGTTTTCCTATCTGTAAAATGGGAATAGTATCTGAATCATGGATGGTTCTTTTGTGAATGATTAAAATAGTTTTTTACCCATGGTGTTTATAGTCACTGTTTGGCACTTAGATTTCTGACAGTAAATAGTTGCTGAATATTGGTCATGCTACTTTTAAATGTCCAAATCAGGACTGAAACTTAGGGTATTTTGTCATCCTAGATACCACGTGGCCATCTTTAGCCTCATTCTTAATCTTCCTCCAATTTATAGCATAATATTTAGCTTATGATTAGGATTTTAGATTATTATCAACATCTCGTTTTCTGTGTGTGAATTTTCCTTTTCAGAACTAATCAACATTGTTTCTTGATGTGCAAATACCTGCTTTTATATGGAACTATGATGAAACAAAACAGACAGGGAGGACTTGAGGGAGAACATTTTCTTTCTGTGTTTATGCTTTGTTATTTGTTAATTTAGTGTAAATCTCAGGGTACCTTTTAATTGTTTTAGGAACAGGTGTGTATTGGGGAATCTACTAATTTGGTGTATTGTGCGGTGAGCTAAGTAAAAGAGAAACCCATTTTGTATAAAAATAGATGGTAACAGTATAGAAGAAACCTTAGTGAGGAAGCGAAGAAGGAAGGAGCTTAGCTTTCTAAGTCTATGTGTTTACAGCTTCCTTTACTTTTAAAATAGGCTTTGAAAGCCATGCTCTATGTCTTAGAACTATGGAATTTTCCTTTCTGTGGCCAGGAGGGTAATGTTGGGAACATCCTAATGGAGAATTGTGTATGGACAAGGAGACATGTTCTAGGGTCTGTCCTAAACTGAGTCAAGCATATTCCCACAGAAACTGTAAGAAATGGTGGCACTATGAATAATGTTCTTGGAGGCTTGCCTGTACACCAGACTCCGTATTTCTTATGGCGAGAGCTATGCTATAGATCAGGTAGAATGACATGGAATCTGGAGTCAGACAAGCGTGAGTGTGAATGCAGGTTCGCAACTGTGGAACTTGGGGCAAATTAATCTCTTTAAGCTTTAGTTGATTAGTCTCTGAGCTAACAAGTTGATCAGGACAGATATCTTTATTTAATCAATAGGATTTAAAGGTTAACCAGAAATAGAGAAGATATTTTCAGACCAGAAATACATTTTCATTGCTTTCTGATAGCAGTGGTCTCATATATGTATATATGGCCATCCTTTAATTGTTTACACTGTAAAAATCTACCACTAGTTTATATTTGCAGAGCTATAGGTTTTTTCTCTTTCACATCACAATTTTCCAAATATTTCCCCTATTTATATTAAATACATAGGAAAAGATAGGTAATAGCAGCTTACTGAGCACTACTATCTGTTCGGGTTTCTTCTAAGTGCCATACAAATACTAACAATTTTAATCCTTTATGAGATGGGAGTCATTACAATTCTCATTTTTCAGAATAGAAAATATCTTACAGGCTAAGTAATTTGCCCAAGGGCACAAAGCTAACAGGCTCTAGAGCCAGTATTTCAAGCTAACTAGTCTGCCAGAATTTACTGCATTATATTGTTCCAAGATTATTCTCGTATATAATCCTTTTGTTTATTTCAAGTGTAATATTAAATAGTGGAATCATAATTCTTGACTCTGTGGGCTGTTTATTCTTGCTTGAATTTACCTTTATTGCTACTGAAAGTAAATTTTTTCCTTTTTGACTTTTTAAAATCTGTCGAGTGTAAGGAAATGGTTCTTAAATTATTTGTTTTCAGGGTCCCTTTTCATTCTTTAAAATTAGTCTTTATGTGGGTTTTGTCTATTGGTATTAACTTTTTGACATTGAAACAAAATACAAGAATACTTTAAAGATGCCTCAATTTAACAGTTTCACTGAAATACATTTTACATTTTTAAACTCATTCTTATTTAAAATATATGATTCAGTGATTTTAATAATTCACCAAGTCATGCAGCTGTCACCATGAGACCGTTTTAGAATGGCTGTTATCTTCTGCGCCCATTCCTAGCCCCTGGTCCAGGCAACCACTCATCTACTTTCTGTCTTACAAATGTGCCTTTTCTAGGCATTTCATATAAATGTAAATATATGGTATGTGATGTTTTACGTCCGGCTTCTCTCACTTGGTATATTTTTAAATTTCCTCTAAGCTTTAGCAGTTAGTAGTTTGTTCCATTGTGTGGCCAGATAATAGTCCATTATATGGCTATGCTACATTTCTTTATGCACTCACCAGTCAGTGGAAATCTAGGTTATTTTGAGTTTTGGGCTGTTAATGAATGTTGTCAAAAATCTTTGTTTGGGTGTTCTTTCATCTTCTTCCATAGATTCGTAGGAGTAGAATTGCTAGATCATATTGGTAGTCTTCATTTAAAATTTTTGAGAAATTTCCAGGTTTTTACATTATTTTATATTCTTACTACTAATGTATAACAGTTCAAATGTCTACACATTCTTTCCTGTACTTCTCTAATAACCATTCTAAGATATGAAGTGATTTGATTGATATTGAGCATCTTTTCATCTCCTTATTAGCCATTTGTATATTATCTTTGTGAAATGTGTGCTTCGATCTAGTGCCCATTTTTTTATTTAGATTGTGTGTTGTCTCTTACTGAGTTGTAAGGGTTTTCTGTAGATACTTGGTACAAGTCCTTTATCAGCTACGTGTTTTGCGGATATTTCCTCTCAGCCTGGTGGCTTGTCATTTCATTTTTTAAATAGTGTCGTTTGGTCCTTTCCTGGTGGCTGAGATGGTAAAGAATCTGCCTGCAATGCAGAAGACTTGAGTGATCTCAAAAAAGTGTAATATTAAATAGTGGAATCATAATTTTGACTCTGTGGGCTGTTTATTCTTGCTTAAACCTTTATTGCTACTGAAAGTAAATTTTTCCTTTGACTTTTTAAAATCTGTCGAGTGTAAGGAAATGGTTCTTAAATTATTTGTTTTCAGGGTCCCTTTTCATTCTTTAAAATTAGTCTTTATGTGGGTTTTGTCTATTGGTATTAACTTTTTGACATTGAAACAAAATACAAGAATACTTTAAAGATGCCTCAATTTAACAGTTTCACTGAAATACATTTTACATTTTTAAACTCATTCTTATTTAAAATATATGATTCAGTGATTTTAATAATTCACCAAGTCATGCAGCTGTCACCATGAGACCGTTTTAGAATGGCTGTTATCTTCTGCGCCCATTCCTAGCCCCTGGTCCAGGCAACCACTCATCTACTTTCTGTCTTACAAATGTGCCTTTTCTAGGCATTTCATATAAATGTAAATATATGGTATGTGATGTTTTACGTCCGGCTTCTCTCACTTGGTATATTTTTAAATTTCCTCTAAGCTTTAGCAGTTAGTAGTTTGTTCCATTGTGTGGCCAGATAATAGTCCATTATATGGCTATGCTACATTTCTTTATGCACTCACCAGTCAGTGGAAATCTAGGTTATTTTGAGTTTTGGGCTGTTAATGAATGTTGTCAAAAATCTTTGTTTGGGTGTTCTTTCATCTTCTTCCATAGATTCGTAGGAGTAGAATTGCTAGATCATATTGGTAGTCTTCATTTAAAATTTTTGAGAAATTTCCAGGTTTTTACATTATTTTATATTCTTACTACTAATGTATAACAGTTCAAATGTCTACACATTCTTTCCTGTACTTCTCTAATAACCATTCTAAGATATGAAGTGATTTGATTGATATTGAGCATCTTTTCATCTCCTTATTAGCCATTTGTATATTATCTTTGTGAAATGTGTGCTTCGATCTAGTGCCCATTTTTTTATTTAGATTGTGTGTTGTCTCTTACTGAGTTGTAAGGGTTTTCTGTAGATACTTGGTACAAGTCCTTTATCAGCTACGTGTTTTGCGGATATTTCCTCTCAGCCTGGTGGCTTGTCATTTCATTTTTTAAATAGTGTCGTTTGGTCCTTTCCTGGTGGCTGAGATGGTAAAGAATCTGCCTGCAATGCAGAAGACTTGAGTTTGATCTCTGGATTGGAGAAAGAAATGGCAACCCATTCCAGTACTGCCTGAAAAATTCCATGAAGAGTAGAGCCTGGCAGGCTTGGTGGGCTACGGTCCATGGTGTCACAGAGTCAGACACGACTGAGTAACTAACAATTTCTTTTCACTTAAAGTACCAAAATTTTTGTTTTGATGAAGGCTGTTTATCCATTTATAAAAATGTAAAGTGCTTTTGGTGTCATATCTAAGAAATTTTTGCCTAACCCAAGATTTTGAAGAATTTTCTCCTGTATCTCCTAGAGGTTGTATTGTTTTAGCTCTTAGAGTTAGATCTGTAACTGATCTTGAGTTCATTTTTGGCTGAGATGAGAGTTTCAAGTTCATCTTTTTCTATGTGGATATCCAATTTTAAAAACATACGTTAATAAATTTAGAATAATAATGACTCCTTTACGATAACATAAATAACATGTTCTTTTTTTATTATTTTTATTTTTCAGTTTTTTTTGGCGGGGGAGGGTATTGGGTTGGGGAAGGAGGGGGGCGGTGGGCCACTTCTGTTGGTTTTTCATTTATTCATTTGCATCCATCTTTGTTCTTTGGCCCACGTGGGCCTCCCATCGCAGTGGTCTCTGTTGTTGCAGAGCACCGACTCTGTGCGCATGCGCTCCAGAACTCCGGCTCGGTGATTGGACACATGGGTCCAGCCGCTCCGCGGCACGTGGAATCCTCCCAGGCCAGGGATCAAACCCGTGCCCCTTGCACTGCAAGGCGGTGTCCTTATCCACTGGACCACCAGGGAAGCCCTAACATATTCTTTTTGGAAAATAATTTCCAAAACAGAAAGAGTGAAGAGTGATGTTGATTTGTGTTTTTTTTTTCCTTTGGTCTGGCTTAATAGACTATTTCTCTTGTCTACTTCTTAGTTCATTTTATTGTAATAACACACATCATGTAGCCTCTATAAAACTCTAGTGTATCCTTATAAGAGAATCAGAATAAAAGAGTTGATAATGAAATTAGTTTAATCTCATGGATCCCACTAAAGTGTGTTGGGAGAGGGTCTGCATGTAACACTTTGAGAGCTGCTTATATAAATTTATTAATATCCACTTTAAAGTCACTTTTAGAATTTCATTTAGGGCATATCATTTCTTGGCATCTCATTTTATCGTTTGGCTTGTCTTTTATTACTTAGAAAGCTTTCAAATGTCTTCTAAATTTTTACAAATAAGTAGTATTTTAGGATGATGACTGAGACATTTTATAGGCTAGGGATTAGTAAATTATGGTCAGTAGACCAAATTCAGCCAGTTTAGGATTTTGGTAACATTTTGCTTGTTTTGGTAAAGAAAGTTTAATTGATACACAGCCACACACAATCATTTATATATTTTATGGTCCCACTCTACAAGGACAGAGTTGAGAACTTGTGACAGAAACCATGTGGCCTGCAAGCCCTTACCACCTGGCCCTTTAAGTAAAGTTTGCTAATCCCTATTGTAGATTACAGCTTCTAATGACTGATGCTTCAGCAACCAAGATCAAAAGTACATTTCTATAATTAATTAGTTCTATAATTACACCAATCAGCTGTATACTTAATTATACTTTCATGTCATTCTGGGAAGTTAGTCTTATTGACTTGACATTCTTTATGTTTTCTTAGTATTTTTCAAAGGGTATTTTTCTCATGGTCGAAAAGTTAATTTCTTGTTGAGAAAGAATATTGTTCTTATACATGTCAAATTAAATACTTTGTTAAGAATGTCTTTCAAATGAATATTTAAATTTTAAAAGATGTTAAAGAGATTATAAAAATCAATATTATTGTCTCATTTTATTTTTTGGCTTTTTTTCAGGATGATCTTGAAGACTTGATTGTTAATTGGGATGAGAGCAAAAGCATTGGTGATATCTTTCTTAAATATGTAAGTATTTTATTCTTTTAAGTGTTCAGGTTAAACTATCTCATCAAGAACTGACAGGGAACAAAAGTTACTTGTTTAAATGTGAAAACCTTTAAAAAAACTTAAACACAGTTGTGTTTGTAAAATATTTTGGAAGTGTTCTTGTCTTCTGAAACATGCCTACTATATATACAACCTAATACTTTCTTGATAGCATGATGTCATCTGTAAGAATACTGGTTGTTATACAGTCATTCATTTCATGTCAGGCTATGCACCTATCATAAAGAGCCACAGATTTTTTTTTTTTTTAATTTCTATAACTCAGGTTTTTTTCCTTAGTTGACAGCAAACTTTACTGTTTCTTGTGTCTGCATAAAGGCTTCCAGTGAACTGTTTCTTCTCTAAAATAAGAACATAGGTTAAGTATAAAACATACTAGTTTTGAATAAAGTGACACAAATAGGATTTATAAATTTCCATCTCTTTGGATATGATTCAGTCCAACTGGATATGTTTCAGTGCCTTGGATTCTTGCCCATTTACTTTTGATTTCTGAGGTCTTCTAACTTTCATCTTTATCATGTCCCCCTTACATGTTCTTTCTGATTGGCTGAGAATTTCAAATATGGAAATTATTGTCCCAGATCTTTTTGATACCTGTTAATCTCAATTTTACCCAGTATAGTTGATCTTTTAATGGTTGTTTGGATCCTTCAATAGAAAATGGCATGTTTGGGGCTTCCCTGGTGGTCCAGTGGGTAAGGACACCACCTTGCAGTGCAGGGGATTGTGGCTATAATTAATTAGTTCTATAATTACACCAATCAGCTGTATACTTAATTATACTTTCATGTCATTCTGGGAAGTTAGTCTTATTGACTTGACATTCTTTATGTTTTCTTAGTATTTTTCAAAGGGTATTTTTCTCATGGTCGAAAAGTTAATTTCTTGTTGAGAAAGAATATTGTTCTTATACATGTCAAATTAAATACTTTGTTAAGAATGTCTTTCAAATGAATATTTAAATTTTAAAAGATGTTAAAGAGATTATAAAAATCAATATTATTGTCTCATTTTATTTTTTGGCTTTTTTTCAGGATGATCTTGAAGACTTGATTGTTAATTGGGATGAGAGCAAAAGCATTGGTGATATCTTTCTTAAATATGTAAGTATTTTATTCTTTTAAGTGTTCAGGTTAAACTATCTCATCAAGAACTGACAGGGAACAAAAGTTACTTGTTTAAATGTGAAAACCTTTAAAAAAACTTAAACACAGTTGTGTTTGTAAAATATTTTGGAAGTGTTCTTGTCTTCTGAAACATGCCTACTATATATACAACCTAATACTTTCTTGATAGCATGATGTCATCTGTAAGAATACTGGTTGTTATACAGTCATTCATTTCATGTCAGGCTATGCACCTATCATAAAGAGCCACAGATTTTTTTTTTTTTTTAATTTCTATAACTCAGGTTTTTTTCCTTAGTTGACAGCAAACTTTACTGTTTCTTGTGTCTGCATAAAGGCTTCCAGTGAACTGTTTCTTCTCTAAAATAAGAACATAAGTTAAGTATAAAACATACTAGTTTTGAATAAAGTGACACAAATAGGATTTATAAATTTCCATCTCTTTGGATATGATTCAGTCCAACTGGATATGTTTCAGTGCCTTGGATTCTTGCCCATTTACTTTTGATTTCTGAGGTCTTCTAACTTTCATCTTTATCATGTCCCCCTTACATGTTCTTTCTGATTGGCTGAGAATTTCAAATATGGAAATTATTGTCCCAGATCTTTTTGATACCTGTTAATCTCAATTTTACCCAGTATAGTTGATCTTTTAATGGTTGTTTGGATCCTTCAATAGAAAATGGCATGTTTGGGGCTTCCCTGGTGGTCCAGTGGGTAAGGACACCACCTTGCAGTGCAGGGGATTGTGGTTCGATCCCTGGCCTGGGAAGATCCTACATGCCGCGGAGCGGCTGGACCAATGTGTCCAGTTACCGAGCCGGAGCTCTGGAGCGCATGCGCCCAGAGCCGGTACTCTGCGACAACAGAGGCCACTGCGATGGGAGGCCCACGCGGGCCAAAGAACAAAGATGGATGAAAATAGACAAATGAAAGACCAATAGAAGTAGCCCGCCGGCTCCCCTCCCTCCCCACCCTACCCCGCAAAAATAAATAAATAAAGAAATCTTTAAAAAAAAAAGAAAAGAAAATGGCATGTTTTGGGGTTCTTCATAGCAAAGCTCTTAATTTCTATATTCTGAATTCATAGTAGTTTAAAACTTTGTCATGTTTATCAATACAATAAGCTTATATTGAATTCAACAAAAGTATATCAACTGTTGTTTCTTTCTGAGTCTGTTTGCTTTTCAGATTTTAGACTCTGTGTACTAATTGATGTGTTTTCTTTAGCAGGTAACTCACTAGTTAGTAAGAAGTTTATAAAATAAATTTCTGTATTTGACTTGGGAAGAAACTTACTTTAAACTTTTCTTTTGCCTCCCGTATGTCAGATTTTGACTATTGGTTATTTAACTTGAAGTTTCTTTGACTAAGGGTGACATCCATTACAAATTAACATTTTTTTGGTTTTTTTGTTACTAGTCAAAAGATTTGGTAAAAACGTATCCTCCATTTGTGAACTTTTTTGAAATGAGCAAGGAAACAATTATTAAATGTGAAAAACAGAAACCAAGATTTCATGCTTTTCTGAAGGTAATGTACATTTCTTTCAAATAAAAATCTGAGAATGATTTTCTGAAGGGTTTATTAAAATCAAACTTTTAGTGAAAATGTATCCATGTAATGACACTTTAATGTTAACTGTTTTTAGTTTTTTTAAAAAAGTTTTTCTCTTTTATTAATTTTTTTTCTTTGTCCATTTATTTTTTTTCCATCCTTATTCTTAGGCCTGTGCCAGCCTCCCATTTCAGTGACCTCTCAGTTGCAGAGCACTGGCTCTAGGTGCCAAGATGGGTTATGGGGGTTTTTCCCAAGGGGAAAACTGGAAACACCACCTTGCAGTGCAGGGGATTGTGGTTCGATCCTGGCCTGGGAAGATCCCACGTGCCGCGGAGCGGCTGGACCGATGTGTCCAATTACCGAGCCGGAGCTCTGGAGCGCATGCGCCCAGAGCCGGTACTCTGCGACAACAGAGGCCACTGCGATGGGAGGCCCACGCGGGCCAAAGAACAAAGATGGATGAAAATAGACAAATGAAAGACCAATAGAAGTAGCCCGCCGGCTCCCCTCCCTCCCCACCCCACCCCTCAAAAGATAAATAAATAAAGAAATCTTTAAAAAAAAAAGAAAAGAAAATGGCATGTTTTGGGGTTCTTCATAGCAAAGCTCTTAATTTCTATATTCTGAATTCATAGTAGTTTAAAACTTTGTCATGTTTATCAATACAATAAGCTTATATTGAATTCAACAAAAGTATATCAACTGTTGTTTCTTTCTGAGTCTGTTTGCTTTTCAGATTTTAGACTCTGTGTACTAATTGATGTGTTTTCTTTAGCAGGTAACTCACTAGTTAGTAAGAAGTTTATAAAATAAATTTCTGTATTTGACTTGGGAAGAAACTTACTTTAAACTTTTCTTTTGCCTCCCGTATGTCAGATTTTGACTATTGGTTATTTAACTTGAAGTTTCTTTGACTAAGGGTGACATCCATTACAAATTAACATTTTTTTGGTTTTTTTGTTACTAGTCAAAAGATTTGGTAAAAACGTATCCTCCATTTGTGAACTTTTTTGAAATGAGCAAGGAAACAATTATTAAATGTGAAAAACAGAAACCAAGATTTCATGCTTTTCTGAAGGTAATGTACATTTCTTTCAAATAAAAATCTGAGAATGATTTTCTGAAGGGTTTATTAAAATCAAACTTTTAGTGAAAATGTATCCATGTAATGACACTTTAATGTTAACTGTTTTTAGTTTTTTTTAAAAAGTTTTTCTCTTTTATTAATTTTTTTTCTTTTTTTGTCCATTTATTTTTTTATCCATCCTTATTCTTAGGCCTGTGCCAGCCTCCCATTTCAGTGACCTCTCAGTTGCAGAGCACTGGCTCTAGGTGCATGTGTTCCAGAGCGCTGGCTCATGATTGGACACACCAGTCCAACTGCTCTGGGGCAGGTGGGATCCTCCCAGGCCAGGGATCGAACTGGTGCCCCTTGCACTGCAAGGCAGACTCTTTACCCACTGGATCACCAGAGAACCCCCTTAAGTTTAGCTGTACCTGAGAGTGGCAGTGATGTTTAGCTTCACAATGTTTGATACGCTACAAGCAGGATCCAAGAGGCAACTGAGTGAACATGTATATTACCTCCTTTTTTTTTTTTTTTTGGCCTATTTTATTGATTTATTGATTTTCATCCATCTTTATTCTTTGGCTTGTGTGGGCCTCCCATTGCAGTGGCCTCTCTCCTTGCAGAGCACCAGCTTGGGGTGCATGCGCTCCAGGGCACTGGCTTGTAATTGGACACACCAGTCCAACTGCTCTGGGGCAGGTGGGATCCTCCCAGGCCAGGGATCGAACTGGTGCCCCTTGCACTGCAAGGCAGACTCTTTACCCACTGGATCACCAGAGAACCCCCTTAAGTTTAGCTGTACCTGAGAGTGGCAGTGATGTTTAGCTTCACAATGTTTGATACGCTACAAGCAGGATCCAAGAGGCAACTGAGTGAACATGTATATTACCTCCTTTTTTTTTTTTTTTTGGCCTATTTTATTGATTTATTGATTTTCATCCATCTTTATTCTTTGGCTTGTGTGGGCCTCCCATTGCAGTGGCCTCTCTCCTTGCAGAGCACCAGCTTGGGGTGCATGCGCTCCAGGGCACTGGCTTGTAATTGGACACACCAGTCCAGCTGCTCCGAGGCATGTGGCATCTTCTCGGGCCATGGATCGAACCAGTGTCCCTTGCACGCAAGGCAGACTCTTTACCCGCTAGACCACCAGGGAAGCCCTATCTCCTTTTTTTTTTAACTGTTTATGTTTTGGGTCTCAAACACTTTGAAACATTTTCCAATGGAATTTTGCTTGGCTATTAATGATTTTCTTACCGGTGCATTGCTTTGTTTACCTAAATGGTATCAACATAATTATTATTTAATTTTTTTTTTTCTTGTGAATAATGTAGACTTAAGAGAAACTATAAGAGTTCTTAGAGAAACTCACTGTGTGTTTAAGGTGTTAATCCTTGGCTTACCAGGAAGCTATTTCAGGCCTTGGGGGATAATTGAACCAGAGTAGTCTGCCAGAGAACCACTGCCACCCTACTTCTCCTATTCCTATCAGGGCATGAAGAATAAAATGTAATAAATGTATGTAATAATAATGTTTGGAAAAAACTTCAGAAATGATTTCTGATTAAATTAATTACTTTCAGATAAATCAAGCTAAGCCCGAATGTGGACGGCAGACCCTTGTTGAACTTCTCATCCGACCAGTACAGAGGTTACCCAGTGTTGCCTTACTTTTAAATGGTACTTGTCTGATCTATTTCCAGACAATTTTGGATGTTTTTATGGAATGGTTTTGTTCTAAAAATTTGGCAAAATTCCTCATTTTCAGAGCTCTCAGATTTCAGTTTTAAAGTTTGTATCTTTTACATAGAAAATATCTTTATGGATAATTTGAGTAATAACTGGTGCTACAGAAAATTAACTCTGGCCTAAAACTGCTTTATTTGTTATGATGTCAATTTTATTAACTGGTATTGTACTTATTTCTCTGGTATTGTACTTGTTTCTCTACTGAAAGTCTTACACGTCATAGTATGTCAGTAATTCACAATCAAGTTTATATTGGTATGAAGTTCACCCATAGAAACACAAGATGAGAGATGATGACAGTGTCTCAAGTTATTTAGTCTTTTTCTGAATCTTAGAAAAGTTTTTACACTTGATCTTTCTTTCACTCTTGAAACGTACATCCGTTTATTCTAAAACGTAAATTATAGACATCAGTGAAAGGGTCTTTTATAGCAGAGTTAATGTTTGTGAATAAATTGTGCCAGCATGAAAAGAAAGTCATATGTGTATGCTTTTATATTTATTTGACTCAAGTAGTGAATAGGTTTAGAACAGTGTCAGGTTTTTAAATATTTTTAAAATTTAAGTATGAAAATGAAATTGCATAAAACAGGAATAAATTTACACTTATTTCGGTCTGCAGATGTTAACTACAATAGTGTCTGTAGCAGATGTTGTGATTCTTCTAATCTATTATTGTCTTTAAAATATATTGGTTAAACTATGAATTGTGGTAGTAACTACAAAAACTTTCTCTTTGAGATTATATAATGTAGTTTAGAATTACTAGCATGTAAAATAATTTCCCTAGTCTTTAGAAGTTATCCTGTTTTACAGATGATAAGAAGAATATATGAACAAGCAACCTTTTTAACTTTATACAACAGGATTTCTTTTCTTATTATTTATCTTCATTATCGTTTTGTTAAGTACTGATAGAAATTCATCAAATGTTATCATGACTAAAATAAACTTGATTTCTAAGCCTTTCTTCTGTCATTCCACTTAAAAGATTCGGTGGGAGAAGAAAAGATAAAGTGGACATGACATAGGGAGCTATTAGTTGGAACATTATAAGGTGGGCCTCTTACCTGAGTAAGAAGAGTCAAAGTGTAATCAGCTCATGAGCCTATAAACTAAAAAAGTCCTCTCTTCACACCCATGGTTCTCTCTGATGGAGCCATGGGCCCCACTGTAAAGTATAGCATATACAATGATTTCTTCATTAATTGAGGATCATGCCTTCAGGGAGAGTTTGAAGAATCTAGAAGTTCTCAAACTTTGCTAGAAGGGAATTGAAATAGTGAAAGAAAATCTGGTACATATTCTGAAAATTTACTCAATGAAAAAATGTGGGAACTTAGTTAATATGCTTAAGAAGAGAACTCTTACGGGTGCTCAGTTGCGTCCAACACTTTTGCAACTCTGTGAACTGTAACCCACCAGGCTTCTCTGTCCATGGGATTCTCCCAGCAAGAGCACTGCAGTGGGTGCTATTCCCACTTCCAAAGATCTTCCTGACCCAGGAATTAAACCCACATCTCTAATGTCTCTTGCATTGGCAGGTAGATTCTTTACTACTAACACCATCTGGGAAACCCATTCTTAAGGGAACTTTTCATAAAAGGCTTTTTTTTTTTTAAGTAAAAGTTAGATTTTTTTTTTTTGTTTAATTAACCTATATCTGTCACCGTGGACAGCATTTTTAAGTAATAGTTGGAAAAATCACTGAATTTTTCTTATTCATAGAGAAAATATTTTATCATTACAGATCTTAAGAAGCACACAGCTGAAGAAAATCCTGACAAAAGCACTCTAGAAAAAGCTATTGGATCACTAAAAGAAGTAATGACGTAAGTACATTATGGCAATTTTTTGTTGTTCCTTAGATTTGTGGTGGAATTGGTAGAACAGTTCGAATCATAAATGGAAAAAGCAAAATTCTGTAAAATTTTCTGAATTATTTTAGTATAGTCACATTAAAACGTTATAAATATTGTTAAAAATACAACTAATCAAAAACATATTTCTGAACATATTGAACTATTCTGTAGAGGGTAACAATAGTTTAGAAATTTGAATATGTTATACACATACTAATAGACATTTTCTTCATATAGTTCCAGTCCTAGCTTGTTTTTGTCTTCATGTTCTTAAAAACTAACCAAATGGAACTTGGGAATTTGACCATGATGAAAAGGTGTATAATGCATTTTTCACATTAGCTTTAACTTTTTTTTCTTACTTTGAATTCTATGGACTTAAATTGGTAGGTTTTTTGGAGATGTCTTCAGGGTATAAACTCAATGAAATTTGGTAGGAGAACTTGATTATTAAACTGTTTATTGTAAGTTTGACATAGAAACATTTTTAATGGGTCATGCCTTCAGGAGAGTTTCAAGAATCTACAAGTACACAAACTTTGATAGAAGGGAATTGAAATAGTGAAAGAAAATCTGGTACATATTCTGAAAATTTACTCAATGAAAAAATGTGGGAACTTAGTTAATATGCTTAAGAAGAGAACTCTTACGGGTGCTCAGTTGCGCCAACACTTTTGCAACTCTGTGAACTGTAACCCACCAGGCTTCTCTGTCCATGGGATTCTCCCAGCAAGAGCACTGCAGTGGGTGCTATTCCCACTTCCAAAGATCTTCCTGACCCAGGAATTAAACCCACATCTCTAATGTCTCTTGCATTGGCAGGTAGATTCTTTACTACTAACACCATCTGGGAAACCCATTCTTAAGGGAACTTTTCATAAAAGGCTTTTTTTTAAGTAAAAGTTAGATTTTTTTTTTTGTTTAATTAACCTATATCTGTCACCGTGGACAGCATTTTTAAGTAATAGTTGGAAAAATCACTGAATTTTTCTTATTCATAGAGAAAATATTTTATCATTACAGATCTTAAGAAGCACACAGCTGAAGAAAATCCTGACAAAAGCACTCTAGAAAAAGCTATTGGATCACTAAAAGAAGTAATGACGTAAGTACATTATGGCAATTTTTTGTTGTTCCTTAGATTTGTGGTGGAATTGGTAGAACAGTTCGAATCATAAATGGAAAAAGCAAAATTCTGTAAAATTTTCTGAATTATTTTAGTATAGTCACATTAAAACGTTATAAATATTGTTAAAAATACAACTAATCAAAAACATATTTCTGAACATATTGAACTATTCTGTAGAGGGTAACAATAGTTTAGAAATTTGAATATGTTATACACATACTAATAGACATTTTCTTCATATAGTTCCAGTCCTAGCTTGTTTTTGTCTTCATGTTCTTAAAAACTAACCAAATGGAACTTGGGAATTTGACCATGATGAAAAGGTGTATAATGCATTTTTCACATTAGCTTTAACTTTTTTTTCTTACTTTGAATTCTATGGACTTAAATTGGTAGGTTTTTTGGAGATGTCTTCAGGGTATAAACTCAATGAAATTTGGTAGGAGAACTTGATTATTAAACTGTTTATTGTAAGTTTGACATAGAAACAGCATTGATCGAAGTGAATTTTTCTAATGATCACAATTGAAAACTGTTGTTAATTGTTTCACTTCCTGAAGGATGAGGATATAGTGCCTCTTTGAACCTTACATATAAGCATATTCAATACATTAAATAGTTTCTGAGATTCCATGAGGACCTTCTGTATGATATAGTTTCTTTTTTTTAATCTTCTAAAACCTCTCACCTAGATTCTTTGGGGTGCACTAGGTCTTAGTTGCTGCATACAAGCTTTTATCTAGTTGCAGCGAGCAGGGGCCACTCCTCATTGCAACGCACAGACTCATCACAGTGGCATCTCCTGTTGTGAAGCATAGGCTCGAGGTGTGCAAGCTTTATTAGTTGCAGTGTGTAGGCTCAGTAGCTGTGGCACACAGGCTTTTAGTTGCTCCTCAGCATGTGGAATCTTCCTAAAAGAGGGATCAAACCTGTGGTCCCTGCATTGCAGGCAAATTCTCAACCACTGGGCCACCAGGGAAGTCCTGAATAGTTTCTTAAAATAGTTGTCAGGGAGCTCCTAGATAGAAGGTGCTAGCTCTAGTGAAAAGGTCCAGCAGTAGAATAATGCTCAAGTTAAGGCAGACCAGCTTCTGTTGCTACTGAAAGCATTATGCATATTTTGATTGTAGCTTATGTTTGTATTTTGTATGATAATCAGCTAACCTTCATGCTTTTGATTTGTGGTTTTGGGGATCAGGATAATAGTGTTTTTCCAACGCTTTGTGGTTTAGCATACTCAAATATTCTTATATTCTTTACCTTGATCTTTTCTACAAAGTATGAATTATGCAATCAGTGCTCAATATATTTTCATAAAAGGAAAAAGGCTTTTAGTTTTGTTTTTTTTCTATTATTTTTATAGTCTCTCATTCATTTTCACTCTTATCTTTTTTTTTTTTTTTTGCTTAATTTTTGGCCTCTCTTTATTTATTTTTCATCCATCTTTATTCTTCGGCCTGTGTGGGCCTCCGACTGCAGTGGCAGAGCACCATCCCTGGGCGCATGCTTTGTAGAGCGCTGACTTGGCACCGGCCTTAGGCGCATGTGCTCCAGAGCGCTGACTAAGTGGACACACCGGTCCAGCCACTCTGGGGCTTGTGGGATCTTCCCAGGCCAGGGATTGAACCAGTGCCTTTTGCACTGCACGGTGGACTCTCTACCCACTGGACCACCAGGGAAGCCCCATTTTCACTCTAATCTTTGATTTCCTTTTTCTGCATGCTTTAGATTTAGCTTGCTCTCACCCCTCAACCCCGCTGTCTTAAAGTAGAAGATTAAGATATTATTTGAGCTATTTTTTAAATTGTGTACTTTTATAGCCATAAATTAACCTTTAAACACTACTTTAGTCATATTCTTATGTTTTAATTTTTATCTGAAACTTTCTTCTAACTTCCCTTGTGATTACTTCTTGACTTGTTTGTTGGTTGTTCAGGAGTATGCTTTTAATTCCCCCCAAATTGGGAATTTTTAGTTTCCTTTTGATATTAATTTCAGTTCTTTACTGTTTATTGAAAATATATTTTGTATTATTTCAATCCTTTTAAACTTTCTGAGGGGCTTCCCCTGGTGGTCCAGTGGGTAAGGACACCGCCTTGCAGTGCAAGGGGCGCCGGTTCGATCCCTGGCCTGGGAACATCCCACGTGCCGCGGAGCGGCTGGACCGATGTGTCCAATTACCGAGCCGGAGCTCTGGAGCGCATGCGTCCAGAGCCAGCGCTCTGCAGCGACAGACCCCACCATGATAGGAGGCCCACAGGAGCCAAAGAACAAAGACGGATGAAAACAGAGAAATGAAAGACCAATAGAAGTGGCCCGCCCGCTCCCCTCCCTCCCCAACCCGACCCCGCCCAAAATAAATAAATAAATAAATCTAAAAACAAAAACAAAAACTTTCTGAGGCTTATGACTTAACCTAGTGAAGGGAAATACTTGAGAAGAATATATTGTGCTCTTATTAGATATTTTCATCATCTTACTTTCAGTCTATTTATGTCTTTGTACTTAAAGTGTATCTTTTGTAGATAGGATATAATTGGCCTTGCATTGTTTGTTTGCTGTCTCATAGAAATTGGTTTCCGGTGACTTGAAAAATCTGTTTCTTTATACTTTGCTGGGTTTTTTTAGTTGTTTCGGGCAGAGTATATTTATTTCCTCCTTATTCCATCTTGTCTGGAAGCAGTAGTCTAAATTTTTATTTCAGTGAAATGATTAGGATATGATTTGCATAAAACCTTACCTGAACTTACTTAGAACTTATGTTAACCTGCAGTTTATACTTGTGTAATATATTTTAGGAAGTGTATAATGAATATAATTTAAAGTGAAAAATATGCTAAGGAGTAAAAGCAAAACATACTTTTCTGAAGGATTCTATGAAAAGTTTTTTAATGTACTGGGATACTTTTAGGGAATATTTTAACTGATAAGAGTTGTCAAAGTTGAGATATATTTACATGGAGGGATTTTTTGTGTATGTGTATGTGTATATGTGTATATACAGGTTTTTATAGTCTGTTGTTTTAATAGTAACTTTATTAATTTTCAGCCATATTAATGAGGATAAGAGAAAAACAGAAGCTCAAAAACAAATTTTCGATGTTGTTTATGAGGTAGATGGATGTCCAGTAAGTATTCATTTTTGATGAGTGTCAGCTTATTTTGTTTTTATTGTTCCAGTTGACCCTTGAACAACTGGGAGTTAGGAGCACCAACCCCCTGCCCAGAGCAATAGAAAATCTGCATGTGACTTCATAATTGACCCTCTGTTTCTATGCTTTTGTATTCCTGAATTCAACCAATTGTGGATCATGTAATACTGTAGTACTTAATTACTGAAAGAAAAAAAAAAAAAAGAATTATCTAAGTGAACTAGCACAGTTCAAACCTTTGTGATGTTCAAGGGACAGCTGTATTTAGATTCTGCTGTTATAAACAGAATCTTTGCACAACTTTCTTTTAAATTGAAGCTTTTAAAATTTATTTACCATAAAATCTTAATCTTTTTTATTAATATTTTCAATCTGTTCAGGCTAATCTTTTATCTTCTCACCGAAGCTTAGTTCAGCGAGTTGAAACAGTTTCTCTAGGTGAGCACCCCTGTGACAGAGGAGAACAAGTAACACTCTTCCTCTTCAATGACTGCCTGGAGGTAAAGTTGTCCTCAATACAGTATGATAGCACTGGCGTTCTGTGTGACTTCACCAAATCTTTAAAACCAAGCTTTGTTTGAAATGATAAGTCTTAATTAAATTAATTGATTAAATAAGTTTAAAGTAAAGTTAACTTTATTTATTTATTTTTTTTTGATGAGACCAGTGGTTGATTTACTACTACTAAGTGAATGCTTTTAGGAGAAGGCCTAATACTAAGATGTATGATAATTTTTCATGACTTCAAATCCATGTCAAAATGAAAATTTAGTTTATTTCCATGCAAATAAATGCCTAGGTCAAGAATTTTAGGAACTTCTTGTATCACTGTATATTTCTTCAAGATTTACAAAATAATTATGAGTTCCTTTTTAAAATTTAAGTACATTTTTCCAGCAAAGAAATCTGTTTCTTGCTGAAGAAGGAAGTAACCTGATTATTTAGTATAATGAATTATAATCCCCTTCTGATGGGACTGTAGTCCACCAGGCTCTCTGTCCATGGAGTTCTCCAGGCTAGAACACTGGAGTGGGTATCCATTCCCTTCTCCAGGAGATCTTCCTGACCCAGCAATAGGACTCAGGTCTTCTGCATTTCAGGCAGATTCTTTGCCGTCTGAGCCACCAGGGAAGCTCTATAGGGTTAATAGTTGATTTATCAGATGCAGTGCAATGATTCTAATTTAAAATTCTTAGCTAAGTTAATTTTTTTCTCATGTTATGCCTACAGGAAGATTGAATTATGTTTGTGCTTTTTCAACCCCTTTCTTCCATTCTTTTAGTTGCGTATTTTTCTGTTATTGGGTAGCTCTTTGTGGCATTCACTGAAGTGATTTGATGAGTTCCCCTTTCACTTAAAATTTACACTTCTAATATTCTTTTCCACTTCACTTTTCTAGTGCTACTTTTTGATATTATGTACATTAGTATTTAAACTATAAAATACAAGGGAATCTTAGAGAATAAGTACAGTTTCAAATGTAATAAAATCTCACCAAAAATTTACTTTTGTTAAATGCAGTTTTCTTATTGTGAGATTAATGGAAAATGGTGTTTATCTTTGGTCAATAGTGCCACAAAACACAAACATAAAGACACTGAAAATACCGTATATATGGGCTTCCCCTGGTGGTCCAGTGGGTAAGGACACCGCCTTGCAGTGCAAGGGGTGCCGGTTCGATCCCTGGCCTCGGAAGATCCCACGTGCCGTGGAGCGGCTGGATCGATGTGTCCAATTACCGAGCCGGAGCTCTGGAGCGCATGCACCCAGAGCCGGCGCTCTGCGCTGACAGAGGCCACTGTGATGGGAGGCCCATAGGAGCCAAAGAACAAAGACGGATGAAAATAGAGAAATGAAAGACCAACAGAAGTGGCCCGCTCGTCCCCCTCCATCCCCACTCCACTCCCCAAAAAGATAAATAAATAAAATAAATGTCTAAGCTACAAAAAATTATAAAAAAAAAAATACTGTATACAGTTGACCATACCATGAATTGAGAAAGTTATTTTTTAAAAAATCATGAGGCAGATGATACTGAACTACTTGTCTTCACAATGATGAGAACAGCGGCCAGCTCTGCTTTTGAGAATGAACTAGATGGTGTCAGTTTTGATCATATTTTATTTGAATCTGCAGTATCAGGTTACATTGAATACCACAAGTTGCTTAATACTTTTATTTGCTTTCATTAAAGCTTTTGTAGGTTTTTCTTAGTGAAGTTCATAAGGTCATCTGGCTCCATTCATCTAATAGATTGGTTATCTGTGCTTCCTTTGCTAATCCATTCTGGTCTTTATCCTCTTTAATCCTTAGAGAGTTGTGGCCTAATTTAAAATTCTTAGCTAAGTTAATTTTTTTCTCATGTTATGCCTACAGGAAGATTGAATTATGTTTGTGCTTTTTCAACCCCTTTCTTCCATTCTTTTAGTTGCGTATTTTTCTGTTATTGGGTAGCTCTTTGTGGCATTCACTGAAGTGATTTGATGAGTTCCCCTTTCACTTAAAATTTACACTTCTAATATTCTTTTCCACTTCACTTTTCTAGTGCTACTTTTTGATATTATGTACATTAGTATTTAAACTATAAAATACAAGGGAATCTTAGAGAATAAGTACAGTTTCAAATGTAATAAAATCTCACCAAAAATTTACTTTTGTTAAATGCAGTTTTCTTATTGTGAGATTAATGGAAAATGGTGTTTATCTTTGGTCAATAGTGCCACAAAACACAAACATAAAGACACTGAAAATACCGTATATATGGGCTTCCCCTGGTGGTCCAGTGGGTAAGGACACCGCCTTGCAGTGCAAGGGGTGCCGGTTCGATCCCTGGCCTCGGAAGATCCCACGTGCCGTGGAGCGGCTGGATCGATGTGTCCAATTACCGAGCCGGAGCTCTGGAGCGCATGCACCCAGAGCCGGCGCTCTGCGCTGACAGAGGCCACTGTGATGGGAGGCCCATAGGAGCCAAAGAACAAAGACGGATGAAAATAGAGAAATGAAAGACCAACAGAAGTGGCCCGCTCGTCCCCCTCCATCCCCACTCCACTCCCCAAAAAGATAAATAAATAAAATAAATGTCTAAGCTACAAAAAATTATAAAAAAAAAAATACTGTATACAGTTGACCATACCATGAATTGAGAAAGTTATTTTTTAAAAAATCATGAGGCAGATGATACTGAACTACTTGTCTTCACAATGATGAGAACAGCGGCCAGCTCTGCTTTTGAGAATGAACTAGATGGTGTCAGTTTTTGATCATATTTTATTTGAATCTGCAGTATCAGGTTACATTGAATACCACAAGTTGCTTAATACTTTTATTTGCTTTCATTAAAGCTTTTGTAGGTTTTTCTTAGTGAAGTTCATAAGGTCATCTGGCTCCATTCATCTAATAGATTGGTTATCTGTGCTTCCTTTGCTAATCCATTCTGGTCTTTATCCTCTTTAATCCTTAGAGAGTTGTGGCCTACTTTAAATTTCTTTTATTTTCCATCCCCTTCAGTTTTTGTGAAGTCTCCTACAACTGGCTCATTGACTTCTCTTCCACTTTAATTCCTGCCATTTGTCCTTCCTTTGTAGCCTTAAAGTCCATTATCTCAAACTCTGACTTCTCACTTCATTCATCTTTCCTGATTTCAGTGACTTTTGGTTCCATGTCAGAATCACATTAACTGTAACAGTTCTATTTCTAACATTAAATTTGGGCTTTTAGATTTATAAGCTCTTTAGCTTTTTTTTTTAAAAAAAAGCAAGTTTGGAATGAAGAGAATGGTAAATATTGGAAACATTTAAAATGGATAAGATCTAAACTGTCTTCATCTAGATGTGACAGGAGATATATCTGTCTTTTGAGTTCTTTCCTTGATGGATTATCATTTGTATCATCAGTATTAACACTTGTCATTGTTTTTCCTTTTTAAAACTGAACCTTAAAATTATTTATTTTGCTTAGCTAACTAAAAGTATATACAAGGGCTTCCCCGGTGGTCCAGTGGATAAAGACACCGCCTTGCAGTGCAAGGGGGCACGGGTTTGTTCCCTGGCCTGAGAAGATCCCATGTGCTGCGAAGCGGCTGGACTGATGTGTCGAACTACCAAGCCAGCGCTCTGGAGCGCATGCATCCAGAGCTGGTCCTCTGCAACGAGAGAGGCCAATGCGATGGGAGGCCCACGCAGGCCAAAGAACAAAGATCAATGAAAATAAATAAGTGAAAGACCGATAGAAGTGACCAAAAAAAAAAAAAAAAAAGAATATACAAATATTAGAGTGGAAATAATTAATTGATTTTTTCACTATATTAATGTAAATGGACTTTTAATACTTGACATGTATCATAGATCTGTGCCATCTTCTGCATCAATATGAATGTGATACTGACTGCCTTTTCATCTTTTCTCATTAACCAGCACAAGGTAGTACATATTTCAGCCTTACTTTGTCGTATTCATCATAATGATCAATGAATCTCAATTTATTAAGTAACTTAATCTAAATCATTTTGTGTTAATGTCTTTCAGTTAATGATCATAAGCCCAAAAGAGGTTTTTTTTTTTTTTTAATTTTGTCCTTTATTTATTGATATTTTTTTTTCTTAGTTATTTTTCATCTATCTTTATTCTTCAGCTTGTGTGGGCCTCCCATTGCAGTGGCCTCTCTCGTTGCAGAGCACTGACTCTGGGCGCATGCGCTCCAGTTGACTGGGTCATAAGTGGACACACTAGTCCAGCCGCTCTGTGGCATGTGGAATCTTCCCAGGTCAGGGATCGAACCAGTGCCCCCTGCACTGCAAGGCAGACTCTTCACCCACTGAACCACCAGGAAAGCCCAAGGTGTTCTTTTAAAAAGACAAAGTAATATACTAGGGTTTCATGGAAATTAAAACAGTAAAATTAAAGATGTTGTAAAATTCTCAGGACTCAAATACATTATGAGTTCCCAGATCCCTTCTGATTTTGCTCCTGTCTTCTTCAGCAGTACCTGTCTCTTCCTTTACATGAGTTCCCAGTTTAAGTAAAAGTGTATCTTAACACAGCGCCTTGACTTTATAATTTGCGTTCGTTTTTAATGGGTTATTTAGTTAATTTTAAATTGTATATAAGTGTCATGAGAACCAGGACTTTTCTGTATTATTTACTCCTTTACCCTCAGTACTTTGCACAGGATCTGAGTTCCTAAACTGAAATCAATTATTTTTTGAATTCAAGGCAGTGATCCCATGGCCACTATTTTCCTTTCCAAATTTAAGACCTTTATTGAAGATTCTTTCATCCTTTGATCCCATTACTTCTCACAGTGCTTCTAAGTTCTTCTCACAGCTCTGGGATCTTTTCCATGGGTCTTGTTTTCCTGACTTTTGAGCTCTTCTCATATAAACATGAGCAGTTCTGTTACATAGTTACATTTGTCACATAATACCTCTGCTACTTACAGATAATTATGGATGTCTGATACTTAAATAAGCTGCGTATAGATTTATGTAATTAGTGCCATTTTATTTTTCAGCATTTGGTCTTTGTTTTTATGTTATTGATGTTGACTTTTCTCCCCCAATAACAGATAGCAAGGAAACGACACAAGGTTATTGGTACTTTTAGGAGTCCTCATGGCCAGACCCGACCCCCAGCTTCTCTTAAGCATATTCATCTAATGCCTCTTTCTCAGATTAAGAAGGTGCTGGACATACGAGAGACAGAAGGTATGGTCATTAGATAAACCGTTGGCTAAATGAAAATAGTTTGATGGTTTGATTTCCTTATATAAATATATATATATATATATTTAAACTGGTAAATTATCTTTAAATATTGTTGATTAGTTCTTTCAGAGTAATTGTTCTTATACTTCTATCCTACTACATCTCTAGGAACTGACTTGATTTTAATTTTTTTTGAATGAAAGAACTATCTCATTCTGTACAGTATCTTCCCCTCTTAAGGTACAAAGAGTTTTTAAATGGTTACTTATCAAAATTGTGCCTATCCTCACCCATTCCCACACCAAAGCTTATTCCTTCAGAATCCAAAAGCAATTGTAGTCTATTAACTGAGTTCCACACCTTTCCTATTGCCTGTGGCTGCATTGCGAGTAATATATTTAGGATAGCACCAAGAATAGATGTGCATGAGTAAATATACCCAAAGTAACTATGGTATATTTAGCGTGGGCTCAAATGTGTATTAAAGAAAGCTTTTACTCTAGACGTCTGGGAGTGTTAGAGAGGGTTCCTCACATAGTATATGCTATTATAATTCTTTCTAGTATTTCAGTGTAGTCAGATACTGCTCTTTGTCCAGTTAAAAACTAAAGAGACAGGAAAAGTAGAGAAGAGATAATTTATTGAGGGAACTAAACTTGTGTTAAATCTGTAATTTTCCAAGGAGTAACATTTAATGTTTGTGATTATTCTGGAACCCTAGATTGTCATAATGCTTTTGCATTGCTTGTGAGGCCACCAACAGAGCAAGCAAACGTGCTGCTCAGTTTCCAGATGACATCAGAGGAACTTCCAAAAGAAAAGTGGCTAAAGATGCTGTGTCGACATGTAGCCAACACCATTTGTAAAGCAGATGGTAAGTTTTAAACCACTATTTATAATGAAAGTTTAATTAGTGCCATTTTATTTTTCAGCATTTGGTCTTTGTTTTATGTTATTGATGTTGACTTTTCTCCCCCAATAACAGATAGCAAGGAAACGACACAAGGTTATTGGTACTTTTAGGAGTCCTCATGGCCAGACCCGACCCCCAGCTTCTCTTAAGCATATTCATCTAATGCCTCTTTCTCAGATTAAGAAGGTGCTGGACATACGAGAGACAGAAGGTATGGTCATTAGATAAACCGTTGGCTAAATGAAAATAGTTTGATGGTTTGATTTCCTTATATAAATATATATATATATATATTTAAACTGGTAAATTATCTTTAAATATTGTTGATTAGTTCTTTCAGAGTAATTGTTCTTATACTTCTATCCTACTACATCTCTAGGAACTGACTTGATTTTAATTTTTTTTGAATGAAAGAACTATCTCATTCTGTACAGTATCTTCCCCTCTTAAGGTACAAAGAGTTTTTAAATGGTTACTTATCAAAATTGTGCCTATCCTCACCCATTCCCACACCAAAGCTTATTCCTTCAGAATCCAAAAGCAATTGTAGTCTATTAACTGAGTTCCACACCTTTCCTATTGCCTGTGGCTGCATTGCGAGTAATATATTTAGGATAGCACCAAGAATAGATGTGCATGAGTAAATATACCCAAAGTAACTATGGTATATTTAGCGTGGGCTCAAATGTGTATTAAAGAAAGCTTTTACTCTAGACGTCTGGGAGTGTTAGAGAGGGTTCCTCACATAGTATATGCTATTATAATTCTTTCTAGTATTTCAGTGTAGTCAGATACTGCTCTTTGTCCAGTTAAAAACTAAAGAGACAGGAAAAGTAGAGAAGAGATAATTTATTGAGGGAACTAAACTTGTGTTAAATCTGTAATTTTCCAAGGAGTAACATTTAATGTTTGTGATTATTCTGGAACCCTAGATTGTCATAATGCTTTTGCATTGCTTGTGAGGCCACCAACAGAGCAAGCAAACGTGCTGCTCAGTTTCCAGATGACATCAGAGGAACTTCCAAAAGAAAAGTGGCTAAAGATGCTGTGTCGACATGTAGCCAACACCATTTGTAAAGCAGATGCGGTAAGTTTTTAAACCACTATTTATAATGAAAGTTTAACCTCCATGGTAGTGTACAGATGACCTGTACATTTCTAATGACTTGTTAATTATGAATACAGGAGAGTTTTAGATTTGTATTTATTTAGGGAAACTGATTTAAAAGTTGTTTTGGAAAAGATTTTTTAAAAGTATAGTCCCTAGCTTACAGACAGGCCCTCCTGGCCCCAGCACTCCTGTGGCTCTGCTTTAGTGACACTTTCGGGACTTGTACTGTGTTTTCATTTGTCCTCTTTGACTTGACTGTTTATGAGAGAGTGTTTTGTTCTGTTGTTCTTTTGTCTTATTAAAAGCAATATGGTGAGTTGTAGCAAGTTGCATTTCCTGTCAGGCAAGTTACCAATCTGGTTTTATCCATGATTCTCTTAAAATCAAATGCCATTATGAATATGTAATCATTTTTATCTTGTAAAGTGAAGATGTATAAGAAAATCAAGTGATCAAAGTTAAATGACTCACCAGAAATCAGGTAGCTTGTGGTAGGTCTTCAGCGAAATCTAGGTCTATTAGAAGATAATTTGATTTCTTCATCCTATAAAGGAGGGATACATGATAGTTATTAATCCCTTCATATTTGCACAAATGATACAAATGGAGGAGAATGTATAGATAGATGACTCTTTTCAGTACAATAGATTCCCTTGGACTTTTCCTGTGGGAATAAAATGTTTGGTTTATCATAGTTAAATCTTATCTTCAAAAATATTGAGGTATAATTATTATTCTTTTTCATAATGCTTTATTATAGGATACTGAGTATAGTTCCCTGTGCTGTACAGTAGGACCTTGTTGTTTATCCATTTTATATTATAGTAGTTTGTATCTGCCAGTCCTAATTTATTCCTCCTCCCCACCTTTTCCCCTCTGGTAACTATAAATTCTTATGATTTCTGTCTGTGAGCCTGTTTTTGTTTTGTGAATAAGTTCACTTGTGTCATATTTTAGATTCCACATATAAATGAAATCTTATGGAATTTGTTTTCTCTTTGTGATTTACTGCACTTAGTATGATACAGTCTCTGTGTGCACGTGTGCCTATGTGCATGGATTCAGTCCTGTGTGTGGCCACATAGACTGTATCCTGCCAGACTCTTGCCCATGGGATTTCCCAAGCACAAATATTTGAGTGGGGTGTCATTTCCTTCTCCAGGGGATCTTCCTGACCCAGGGATCGAATTTGCATCTCTTGCATTGGCAAGTTGATTCTTTACCTCTTGCACCACCTGGGAAGCCTGTGATTATCTCTAGGTCCATCCATGTTATTTCATGGCATTCTTAAACTTTTTCATGGCTGAGTAGTATTGCATCATGTATCTAATCCACATCTTTATCTGTTCATTTATTGAGTTGCTTCCATGTTTTGGAAATTGTAAAACATGCTATTGTAAAATTTCTTGTACTTTGTAAATTGTGCTACTATAAACATTGGGATGCGTGTATTTTTTTTTTTTTTTTAAACCATTTATTTGTTTTGGCGGGGGTGGGGAGGAAAGAGGGTGGGCGGGCCACTTCCACTGGTCTTTCATTTGTCTAGTTCCATCCATCTTTGTTCTTTGGCCCATGTGGGCCTCTCATTGCGGTGGCATCTGTGTCGCAGAGCTCCAGCTTGGTAATTGGACACATTGGTCCAGCCGCTCCGCGGCACGTGGGATCTTCCCAGGCCAGGGATCGAACCGGCGCCCCTTGCACTGCAAGGCAGTGTCTTTACTCACTGGACCACCAGGGGAAGCCCGCGTGTATCTTTTTGAATTATAGTTTTCTTCGGATATGTGCCCAAGAGTGGGATTGCTGGGTCATATAGCAACTCTGTTTTCAGGTTTTTAAGTAAACTCCATACTGTTTTTTGAGGTGGTTGCACCAATTTACATTCCAACCCACAGTGTAGAAAGATTGCCTTTTCTCCACACTCTCTCCGCCTTTTATATTATAAACTTTTTTATATATATTTGTAAACTTTTTAATGATAGCCATTCCTTCTGGTATGAGGTGGTACCTCTTCATAGTTTTGATTTTCATTTCTCTAATAATTAGTGATGGTGAGCATGTTTTCACTTTTGTTTCCTGTAGAAATGTTTAGTCTTTTTGGGTTTGGGATTTACTGCACTTAGTATGATACAGTCTCTGTGTGCACGTGTGCCTATGTGCATGGATTCAGTCCTGTGTGTGGCCACATAGACTGTATCCTGCCAGACTCTTGCCCATGGGATTTCCCAAGCACAAATATTTGAGTGGGGTGTCATTTCCTTCTCCAGGGGATCTTCCTGACCCAGGGATCGAATTTGCATCTCTTGCATTGGCAAGTTGATTCTTTACCTCTTGCACCACCTGGGAAGCCTGTGATTATCTCTAGGTCCATCCATGTTATTTCATGGCATTCTTAAACTTTTCATGGCTGAGTAGTATTGCATCATGTATCTAATCCACATCTTTATCTGTTCATTTATTGAGTTGCTTCCATGTTTTGGAAATTGTAAAACATGCTATTGTAAAATTTCTTGTACTTTGTAAATTGTGCTACTATAAACATTGGGATGCGTGTATTTTTTTTTTTTTTTTAAACCATTTATTTGTTTTGGCGGGGGTGGGGAGGAAAGAGGGTGGGCGGGCCACTTCCACTGGTCTTTCATTTGTCTAGTTCCATCCATCTTTGTTCTTTGGCCCATGTGGGCCTCTCATTGCGGTGGCATCTGTGTCGCAGAGCTCCAGCTTGGTAATTGGACACATTGGTCCAGCCGCTCCGCGGCACGTGGGATCTTCCCAGGCCAGGGATCGAACCGGCGCCCCTTGCACTGCAAGGCAGTGTCTTTACTCACTGGACCACCAGGGGAAGCCCGCGTGTATCTTTTTGAATTATAGTTTTCTTCGGATATGTGCCCAAGAGTGGGATTGCTGGGTCATATAGCAACTCTGTTTTCAGGTTTTTAAGTAAACTCCATACTGTTTTTTGAGGTGGTTGCACCAATTTACATTCCAACCCACAGTGTAGAAAGATTGCCTTTTCTCCACACTCTCTCCGCCTTTTATATTATAAACTTTTTTATATATATTTGTAAACTTTTTAATGATAGCCATTCCTTCTGGTATGAGGTGGTACCTCTTCATAGTTTTGATTTTCATTTCTCTAATAATTAGTGATGGTGAGCATGTTTTCATGTTCCTGTTGTCAATCTGTATGTCTTCTCTGTAGAAATGTTTATTTAGGACTTCTGTCTAGTTGTTGATTGAGTTGTTTTCTTGTTATTAAATTGTGTGAGCTGTTAGTATATTTGGAAATTAATCCCTTGTCTGCTGCATTGTTTGCAAATATTTTCTCCCATTTTATAGATTATCTTTTCTTTTTATGGTTTCCTTTGCTATGGAAAAGCTTATAAGTTTGATTAGGTCCCATTTGCCTATTTTTGTCTTAATTCTAGAGCCTTGGGAGACTGGTCTAAGAAAACACTGGGACAATTTATGTCAGAGAATGTTTTGCCTATATTATAGCCAGTGTAGGAGTTTTATGGTGTCATTTCTTATATTTGAGGCTTCTCTGGTGGCTCAGATGGTAAAGAATCTGCCTATAATGCAGGAGACCCTAGGTTGGGAGGATCTCCTGAAGAAGGGAATGACCATTTTGAGTTTATTTTTCTGTGTGGTGTGAGAGACTGTTCTAAATTCTTTGATTTATATGCCACTTTCCAGCTTCTTGAAGACCACACTGAAGAGGCTTTTTTTGTTTTATTGTTTTTTTTTCAGGTTGTATACTTTTGCTTCCTTTGTCAAAGATTAATTGACTGTAGCTATGTTGATTTATTTCTGGGCTCTTTATTCTGTTCCACTGATCTGTATGTGTGTTTTGGGGCCAATACAATGTATGTTTTGATTACTGTATCTTTACTGTATTACTGTATCATCTGAAATCCAAAAGGATTATATCTCCAACTTTGTTATTTTTTCTCAGGATTGCTTTGGAAATTCTGGATCTTTTATGATTCTATATAAATTTTAGAATTTTTGTTTAATTTTGGAATTTTAAATGGAATTTTTTTAGTTAACTTTGCTTTCTAATATTTCATTGTTCATGTAAAAGAATACAACAGATTTCTATATGTGAATCTTGTATATTTACCTTGCTAAATTTATTAGTTCTAGTAGTTTTTCTATGGAGTCCATAGGGTTTTGTATATATGGTATCATGTCATCTGCATATTGTGACAGTTTCATATCTTTTCCAGTTTTGATACCTTTTATTTCTTTTTCTTATCTGATTGCGGTGGCTACGACTTCCAGTACTACAGTAAGTAGAAGTGGCTATCTTTGTCTTGTTTCAGATCTTATTAACAAGAAAGCTTTCAGCTTTTGACTGTTAAGTATCATGTTGCCTGTGGGTTTGTCATAAAGAGCTTTTATTATGTTGGGATATGTTGCCTTTAAACTTACAGTTTCTATCATGAATGGAAGTGAATTTTATCAAATGTTTTTCCTGCATCTATTGAGATGATTATGTGCTTTCTGTCTTTTCTTTTGTCGATATATCACATTGATGCATATGTTAAATCATCCTTATGACTAGGATGGATTAAACTTGATTGTGTTGTATGATCTTTTTTTAATGTGTTGTTAGATTTGGCTTGCTAATATTTTGTTGAAAAATTTTGCATCTATATTCATCAAAGATATTGGCCTATAATCCTCTTTTTTGGTAGTGTCTTTGATTTTGGTATCAAGGTGATGGTGAACTCTCTCGAATGCCTTTGGGAGTACTCCTTCCTCTTTGATCTTTTGTTGGAAGACTTTGAGAACAGTTGGTATAAGTTCTTTATATCATTGGTAGAATTCCCCACTTTGATCTATGTGGTCCTGAACTTTGTTTTGCAGGGAGTTTTTTCATTACAGAGTCCATGTCACTTCTAGTGATTGGTTCATTCAAATTATGTTTCTTCTTCATTCAGTTTTTTTTAAAGATTTATTTATTTATTTATTTTGGGCGGGGGTCAGGTTGGGGAGGGAGGGGAGCGGGCGGACCACTTCTGTTGGTCTTTCATTTCTCTGTTTTCATCCGTCTTTGTTCTTTGGCTCCTGTGGTCCTCCCATTGCGGTGGCGTCTGTTGTCGCAGAGCGCCGGCTCTGGGCGCATGCGCTCCAGAGCTCCGGCTCAGTGATTGGACACATCAGTCCAGCCGCTCTGCGGCACGTGGGATCTTCCCAGGCCAGGGCTCGAACCGGCGCCCCTTGCACTGCAAGGCGGTGTCCTTACCTACTGGACCACCAGGGGAAGCCCTTCTTTCAGTTTTGATGGGTTGTGTATTTCTGGAAATGTGTACATTTCTTCTAGCTTGTCAATTTGTTAGCATATCATTATTCACAGTATTCTCTTATGGCTTTTTGTATTTCTGTGGTTTTGGTTCTTATTCTCATCTTATGTTTCTTATTTTGTCAATTTGCATCCTCTCTTGGTGAACTGGGAGAGATTTGTTGATTTTGATTACCATTTCTAAGAACCAGCCTTTTTCTGTTATTTTATTAATCTCTTATTTCCTCTGTAATCATTATTTCCTTCATTATAAGAACTTCTTTTGCTGCTTCTATTGTATGGTAATGGTTTTAATGTCATATTTCAAGACACCTTCTGATTTCCTCTTTAGTTTCATCATTGATCCTTTGATATTTTTTTGTTTGTTTGTTTCTTTGTTTAGTGGAATGCTTTTTAGTTTCCATACTCTTTTTTTTCTCACTTCTGTTTCTGTGGTTGACTTCTAGGTTCACACCATTGTGATCAGAGATGCTTGAAATAATTCCTGTCCTATTAAATTTGTTCAGTCTTGTTTTGTATCCTAGTATGTGCTCGGTCCTAGGGCTTGTTCCATGTATACCTATAAAGAATGTATTCTGATCTTTTTGGGATGTAATGTCCTGAAAGTATCAACCAAGCCTTACTGTTTTATTGCATCATGTAAGATTTCTGTTGGCTTTTTGATTTTTCTGGAAGAGCTATCCATTGATTTGAGTAAGACGTTAAAGTTTCTTACTATTGTATTCCTGTCAATTTCTTCCTTTATGTCTGTTAATATTTGCTTTTCTATATTTGGGTGCTCCTATATTGTATATGTTAACAAATATATATTAATGAGTGTAATACCTTGTATTCACCCTTTAATCATTATAGAGTGTCCTTTTTTATCTTTATCACTTTTGTTTTAGAGACTGTTTTGTCTTACTGTTTGTCTGTTTGTTCAAGTGTTGCTAGACCCACTTTCTTGTCATTTCCATTTGCATGAAATACCTTTTTCTGTCTTACTACTTCCAACCTGTGTGTCAGTTGCCCTAAAGTGAGTTTCTTTTAGGCAGCAAATTATAGGCTTCTATTTTGTTTTTATTTATCTAGTCTGCCATGCTGCCTTTTTCTTAGTCTTCAGTCTATTGATGTTTAAGGTAATTATTGATAGATATGTATTTATCCATTTTAAATCTTATTTTCCATTTGAGTTTATATTTGTTGCTTTCTGTTTTCCATTTTGTGATTTGATGGTTTTCTTTCGTATTATGCTTTTTTTCTTTTATTTTAGTTTTTGTGAATCTGTTATATGGTTTTAATTTGTGGTTACCTTGCTTTTCAAGTATGTTAACCCATAACTGTATTTACTTGCTTTAGACTAATGGTCATACAGGCTGAAACACATTCTTTAAAAAAAAAAAAAATTACATTTTTATACACTTTCCTCACATTATATGATTTTGATGTCCTTTTTTATATCTGTGTATTTATTCTTGTGGTGTTAGTTATAGTTATCATTAATCTTACAGAAATTTATTTTTTAAATTTGTGTCCTGGCTTATTTAAGTGATTTTCTTTCCAACTGTGGTTTTCTCTTTTCTATAATTTCTTGCTTCTTTTCTATTTAGACCTTTCATTACTTTTCTTTTCTGAGAAAGTCTTTATCTTTTGTTCTATTTTAAGTGATAATCTTGATGGATAGCATATACTGGGTTGCAGGTTTTTCTCTTTCAAGACTTTGAGTGAATATATCTTGCCATTCGCTTCTGGCTTTCCGGGTTTCTGTAGAGAAATCAGCTGATAGCCTTATGGGGAGGTCCTTTGTAATTAACTCTTTGTTTTTCTTGCTGCCTTTGGAATCTTCTTTATGTCTTACCTTTTGCCATTATAATTAGAGTTATGTCTTAGTGTAGGTCTATTTGGGCTTGTTTGGGGACCCTCTGTGCTTTTTATACATAGGTTTCTGTTTTCTTCCTTAGATTTGGGAAATTTTCAGGCATAGTTTTTTCAAATACATCTTTCCTCTTTGTTTTCCTTCTGGGATTCCTATTATGCACAGATCTGGATACTTTATAGTATTGCATGAGTGCATGTGTGCTCAGTCGCTTTAGTCAGGTCCAACTCTTTGCAAGTCTATAAACTGTAGCCTTCCAGGCTCCTCTGTCCATGGGATTCTTCAGGCATGAATACTGAAGTGGGTTGTCATGCCCTCCTCCAGGGGATCTTCCTGTCCCAGGAATCGAACCCAGGTCTCCTTCATTGCAGGTAGATTCTTTACCGCTGAGCAACCAGTGAAGCCCCATATTATCCCATAGGTATTTTATATTGTTTTTTCCCCCCTTATTTGTATTTCTGTCTGCTGTTCTGATAGGGTAATTTCCATTTTTCTGTCTTCCAGATCCCTTGTTAGTTCTTCACTATCCAGTTTGCTTTTGATTGCCTTTAGCTCAGTTTTTTGTCTCAGCAAATGAGTTTTCTAATTTTAATTGGCTCCTTTTTATATTTTTAGTTTCTTTTTACAGTAATCTTCATTCTGTCGTTACCATTTCTTAATTCCTTCAGTATTTTCATTATCTTCCTTTGGACTCAGAATCTGGTAGACTGGAGATGGCTGTTTCATTGTTTGTTCTTTCAGGGGAATTCTCTTGGTCTTTTATTTGGGAAGTGGTTTCTCTTCTTCATTTTAGTACTCTTTTCTCTGACTCTGAATTAAGGAGAAGGTTATCTACTGCGGTCCTGAAGGGCTGTTTTTATGCGGGAGTGTCCCTGTGCAGCCTTTGTGAGTGTAGTATTTTTGTGTAAGGATTATACTTAGTATGGATTCCTGCCACATTGTTTTCCTCAGTGTGTGTTAGACATTATCCCCTTGATAAGGGGATAATGGTGACCAGAGCCTGCCCTGCCTGTTGAGCATGGCCTCCTCTTTGCCCTATGGTTATCACAGCTCTGTCAGGGGCAGGATCTGCTCCCCACTTGGAGTAGATGCCCCGAGGTCTGTTCCTGTTTCTGAACTCCAGCGTGAGGTAGACGGGACTGGAATGCTTCTGCTGGAACAGAAGCTATCCACTGAGTATTCCTCTACAGAACCTGCCCCCTGGGAAGTGTGATCTCTGGCTTTGCCTGTCAAACCATTGTGCTGGCTCACCAGGTACAGTTCTTGGTGCTGCCCTTGATCCCACATCAGTTTTGGAGGTTCAGACACTCAGGTCTGGTAACCCTCAGGTGTTCTAAACACAACACCACTAGCACAGATCTGTTGACACAGAACTACTGAGATCAGGCACTGGGACCACCACAGTCATGTTCCTGGACTGAACTGACATCTGGACCTGTTGTAGCTGCGGGAGCTACAGAGTCAACCCAGACCCTGGGCCTCCCTCTGTGTGTGAGCTCCTGCAGAGCCCACTGTCTCTCGACCCGCCCCCGCCACAGGAGCACCAGGATCTACGCCGGTGTCCTGCAGGCGCTGAGTTTACCAAGCCCTCTCAGGCACATAAATCCACGGATAGCAGAGCCACTGGGACACTCAGTTTTCAGCCATGCTTCCAAAGTTGTAAGGACACTGGCGATTAGCTAGGATTGCTGCCCTGCCTGTGATATGAGCAACTGGGATTGTTGTGAGCACACTGGGAATGAGGCTGCTACTGGGCCCAGCCCTTCCTTTGAGCTTGCAAGGTAACAGTGGAGCTTCAGTGATGGATCCAGGTTCCTTCTTGCACATGCACAAGGTTGCAGCTTAACCCACAGTCCAGCCGCCTGAGGCAGTCTCCATGCAGCCAACCCCAGTCTGTCTTCTGAAGCCTAAGTTGTAGCACCCAGCCTTTCTGGATGGCTCAACAGGTGAAGAATCCACCTGCAATGCAGGAAACACAGTAGACACAGGTTTGATCCCTGGGTCTGGAAGATCCCCTAGAGAGGGAGACGGCAACCCACTCCAGTATTCCAACCTGAAAAATCCCATGGATAAAGGCACTTACAGGCTATAGTCCAAAGGGTCACAAAGACTCAGACGTGACTGAATACCTGTGTGCACCAGCAGACACATGTCTTAGACTGGGGGTTGCATTGCAATGGCCAGGGCCTTCTGTGCACATCTTGCTCTATTTTACTTGTCTCAGACCAGCCGCTGCACTCTCCCCGAGCCTCTGCAGCTCCCCTTCTCTCGACACTGATCTTCCCTTCTGGTGAAGTGGCTTCCCAGGGTCAGGAAACCTTTCCTCTGTCAGAACTCCGTTCCAGGGTTACAGATCCTGTCCCAATTCCCTTTTTTCCGACCCTGTTACATGGTAATCTTTCTTGCCTTTTGGTTTTATGAGCGCTTCTGCCAGTATTCAGCAGGTATTCTGTGATTCCACATTTAGATATGTTTGTGGGAGGAGGTGAGTTCCATGTCCTTCTCTTCCGCCATCTTGTTCTGGTACTTGATTTGATTTTTTAAAAATTTTTGTGAGTCAAGAATATATTGTTATAAATAAGGGATTGCTCCACAAAAAGGTTCATAGAAGGAAATACATTAGTGCATACACCAGAGTGCTGACTAGGAAAATAATGGAGACAGCTTTTGTAAAGCCGAAAGACTACTATATAATTATAAGGAAGAATTTTTTTCTCGTAATTCTAAATATCTATATATAAAATGGATCTCTGCAATAGAGTAATTTCCTAATAGAGAAGTTACTCCTACATTTATCATGATATCCAACTAGATGGCTTGTACAGTCTTTTCTAAATTTGTAACCGTGATTCTGAAGTGTACAGAATAATGGAAAATCCTTAATGTATTTGAAAATTTTTTAACTTGCAAGGTAACAGTGGAGCTTCAGTGATGGATCCAGGTTCCTTCTTGCACATGCACAAGGTTGCAGCTTAACCCACAGTCCAGCCGCCTGAGGCAGTCTCCATGCAGCCAACCCCAGTCTGTCTTCTGAAGCCTAAGTTGTAGCACCCAGCCTTTCTGGATGGCTCAACAGGTGAAGAATCCACCTGCAATGCAGGAAACACAGTAGACACAGGTTTGATCCCTGGGTCTGGAAGATCCCCTAGAGAGGGAGACGGCAACCCACTCCAGTATTCCAACCTGAAAAATCCCATGGATAAAGGCACTTACAGGCTATAGTCCAAAGGGTCACAAAGACTCAGACGTGACTGAATACCTGTGTGCACCAGCAGACACATGTCTTAGACTGGGGGTTGCATTGCAATGGCCAGGGCCTTCTGTGCACATCTTGCTCTATTTTACTTGTCTCAGACCAGCCGCTGCACTCTCCCCGAGCCTCTGCAGCTCCCCTTCTCTCGACACTGATCTTCCCTTCTGGTGAAGTGGCTTCCCAGGGTCAGGAAACCTTTCCTCTGTCAGAACTCCGTTCCAGGGTTACAGATCCTGTCCCAATTCCCTTTTTTCCGACCCTGTTACATGGTAATCTTTCTTGCCTTTTGGTTTTATGAGCGCTTCTGCCAGTATTCAGCAGGTATTCTGTGATTCCACATTTAGATATGTTTGTGGGAGGAGGTGAGTTCCATGTCCTTCTCTTCCGCCATCTTGTTCTGGTACTTGATTTGATTTTTAAAATTTCTGTGAGTCAAGAATATATTGTTATAAATAAGGGATTGCTCCACAAAAAGGTTCATAGAAGGAAATACATTAGTGCATACACCAGAGTGCTGACTAGGAAAATAATGGAGACAGCTTTTTGTAAAGCCGAAAGACTACTCTATAATTATAAGGAAGAATTTTTTTCTCGTAATTCTAAATATCTATATATAAAATGGATCTCTGCAATAGAGTAATTTCCTAATAGAGAAGTTACTCCTACATTTATCATGATATCCAACTAGATGGCTTGTACAGTCTTTTCTAAATTTGTAACCGTGATTCTGAAGTGTACAGAATAATGGAAAATCCTTAAAATGTATTTGAATTACTAACCATAGGGTGGCTAGTAATTCTAGAACTTAAATATAAAGTTTAAAAAGTGAAATCAACCACAAGGTGGCAGCAAACATTTAACTATATCCTGATTTATACTGTTTAAACCACAAAATTCTTCCCGGTAATGAAATTTTGTTACTAAGAAATGTTTATAAATTCAGATATTCAGCGACTTCAGTTGAACTCTTTCTTGCATTTTAATGGTAAATTTTTGAATGCCCTAAATTTGTGTGTTTTCCTTTGAGAACTTTTGCCATGTTGAAGGAAGTTATTTCTGTATTCAAACATACACATTGTAAAAATATAAAAATCTCTGATTCTTTTCATCAGTTTTTGATCTTCTGTTATATACTTTTTGAGGCTATAAATAAATTTCAGAGTAGAAATTGCATCAAACACATCAACAATCTTGAGTAGCTTCATTTATGTATGCTCCCTATATCTGCATATAAGTTCTTAAAAATTTGACTTTAAGAACAGTTGTGTGTTTTTATTTTATTATTTTAAAAATAAAAACATTAATTTTGAACAGGAGAATCTTATGTACACCACTGATCCAGAATCCTGTGAAGTAAATACAAAAGATATGGATAGCACATTGAGTAGAGCGTCTAGAGCAATAAGAAAGACTTCAAAAAAGGTAAGTTTTTGTGAAATGATCATTCAGCATATCTCCAAAATGTGTTTTTAGAGTGTATTAAAATACGATAGCCACAGATAACAGTGTAAAGGTAGTTTACATAAAACATAAAGCAAAGCAATTTTTTGGTTTTAGGAAATGGTCTACAGAGAAAATAGTTCAGCTCAGTGAATCTTTGGCACAATATTATAACAACTTGTTATCCTTCCCATTCTAGTTACTGTGGTACTTCTGACGGTGTTTTATGTACAATTCCAATGGCTTGAAACAGCTACTTTTTTTTTCTAAAATATCTATATATAAAATGGATCTCTGCAATAGAGTAATTTCCTAATAGAGAAGTTACTCCTACATTTATCATGATATCCAACTAGATGGCTTGTACAGTCTTTTCTAAATTTGTAACCGTGATTCTGAAGTGTACAGAATAATGGAAAATCCTTAAAATGTATTTGAATTACTAACCATAGGGTGGCTAGTAATTCTAGAACTTAAATATAAAGTTTAAAAAGTGAAATCAACCACAAGGTGGCAGCAAACATTTAACTATATCCTGATTTATACTGTTTAAACCACAAAATTCTTCCCGGTAATGAAATTTTGTTACTAAGAAATGTTTATAAATTCAGATATTCAGCGACTTCAGTTGAACTCTTTCTTGCATTTTAATGGTAAATTTTTGAATGCCCTAAATTTGTGTGTTTTCCTTTGAGAACTTTTGCCATGTTGAAGGAAGTTATTTCTGTATTCAAACATACACATTGTAAAAATATAAAAATCTCTGATTCTTTTCATCAGTTTTTGATCTTCTGTTATATACTTTTTGAGGCTATAAATAAATTTCAGAGTAGAAATTGCATCAAACACATCAACAATCTTGAGTAGCTTCATTTATGTATGCTCCCTATATCTGCATATAAGTTCTTAAAAATTTGACTTTAAGAACAGTTGTGTGTTTTATTTTATTATTTTAAAAATAAAAACATTAATTTTGAACAGGAGAATCTTATGTACACCACTGATCCAGAATCCTGTGAAGTAAATACAAAAGATATGGATAGCACATTGAGTAGAGCGTCTAGAGCAATAAGAAAGACTTCAAAAAAGGTAAGTTTTTGTGAAATGATCATTCAGCATATCTCCAAAATGTGTTTTTAGAGTGTATTAAAATACGATAGCCACAGATAACAGTGTAAAGGTAGTTTACATAAAACATAAAGCAAAGCAATTTTTTGGTTTTAGGAAATGGTCTACAGAGAAAATAGTTCAGCTCAGTGAATCTTTGGCACAATATTATAACAACTTGTTATCCTTCCCATTCTAGTTACTGTGGTACTTCTGACGGTGTTTTATGTATATGTGCATTCATGTCAGAAATTGCCTCAGATATATTTCAGCAAAGGATACAAGATAGAGTCAGCAAACCTAGGATCTGTTCCTTACTATAGTATTTTTCAAACTTCTAATGATGAAGATAATTTTCCTATACTGTATCAAAGTTGTTGAGGACTACACAAGAATGTGGTAATAGGGCTATTTAAAATAGAGCTAGAGTTTTAATTTTATAGGTAAGCTTTTACCCTGAGTGTACTGTTATGTGTGTAAGTTTTTGGTGGCTGTTTTCTTTGCCTTTGAGGAGAAGCTGTATACCTTAAACATCATTCTATCTTTCTGCATTTAAAAATGTATGCTATATAGTAGATAAATGTTAACAATGGTTATTCAGATAAAGTCCTACACTTTTTCAGTTAAAGAAGTTGAGGTTTAAGTGACTTTGGATGAACAGTCTCACAACTAAATTGTAGCAGAATCAGACAGCATCCAGGTTTCTTCTCTCTTGCCAAACTTCCCCTCCTACTTTCTCCTGGTGGACTAGCGCTCTGTGAATGCAAGCTGGAATAATCCACATTCCATCTATCTTTTCTCACTGCTTTGTCCAGAGGTTTTAATTCTGCCATATACTTCTTACTAACTCTTGATGTGAATTTGACTTTGTTTATGTGTAATTGTTCTAATCAGTTATATTAGATTTATGTAGGTTTTTAAATTAATTGCATCTTATTTTAACTCTAGGTTACAAGAGCATTCTCTTTCTCCAAAACTCCCAAAGAGCTCTCCGAAGGGCTCTTATGGCGTCACAGAGTTCAGCAGAGGGAAGAAGTCCTTCTAGCAGTGACAAGCATGTAATGAGTCGTCTGGCTAGCACATCTTCATTAGCGGTAAGTGATTTTGATTTAACGGGTTAAATGACTTCAAATTTATGGAGTTGGTGTGGAATTTGTTGACATTTAAAGATGGAAATCTTAATATCTCCATCAATTTTTTGGATATAACTAACCTTGTTATTGGGTTAAGATAACAGACCTCAGTTTATGAACTGGACACTTAATGTATAGTTTTTTTATATGAAATTTTATTGAGATCTATAAAGAAACATGTTTCAATCTGTCCCATCTCTTTACTGATGTAAATAAGGATGGTTATATTTATAGTCTGACTGCAATAATATAGCAGAGGCTGAGTTTTATTTCCTTTATTATTTCTGTGAATGAATATATGATTGCTAAAGGTGTATGAAAGGATAATGTAGGTTCTAAATTCATGTGTTTATTTTTAAATGTTTCCTGAGAAATCCAGATTTTCAATGGTATCAGATTTTTTAGACATTTAATTAATATTAAGGGCATTTCTAACATATATTACTATCACCAAATAGTGATGTATCTGTCCTTTGTTTTTTAAAAGAAGGCATTTCTGTGCTGTTTTCTTTGCCTTTGAGGAGAAGCTGTATACCTTAAACATCATTCTATCTTTCTGCATTTAAATGTATGCTATATAGTAGATAAATGTTAACAATGGTTATTCAGATAAAGTCCTACACTTTTTCAGTTAAAGAAGTTGAGGTTTAAGTGACTTTGGATGAACAGTCTCACAACTAAATTGTAGCAGAATCAGACAGCATCCAGGTTTCTTCTCTCTTGCCAAACTTCCCCTCCTACTTTCTCCTGGTGGACTAGCGCTCTGTGAATGCAAGCTGGAATAATCCACATTCCATCTATCTTTTCTCACTGCTTTGTCCAGAGGTTTTAATTCTGCCATATACTTCTTACTAACTCTTGATGTGAATTTGACTTTGTTTATGTGTAATTGTTCTAATCAGTTATATTAGATTTATGTAGGTTTTTAAATTAATTGCATCTTATTTTAACTCTAGGTTACAAGAGCATTCTCTTTCTCCAAAACTCCCAAAAGAGCTCTCCGAAGGGCTCTTATGGCGTCACAGAGTTCAGCAGAGGGAAGAAGTCCTTCTAGCAGTGACAAGCATGTAATGAGTCGTCTGGCTAGCACATCTTCATTAGCGGTAAGTGATTTTGATTTAACGGGTTAAATGACTTCAAATTTATGGAGTTGGTGTGGAATTTGTTGACATTTAAAGATGGAAATCTTAATATCTCCATCAATTTTTTGGATATAACTAACCTTGTTATTGGGTTAAGATAACAGACCTCAGTTTATGAACTGGACACTTAATGTATAGTTTTTTTATATGAAATTTTATTGAGATCTATAAAGAAACATGTTTCAATCTGTCCCATCTCTTTACTGATGTAAATAAGGATGGTTATATTTATAGTCTGACTGCAATAATATAGCAGAGGCTGAGTTTTATTTCCTTTATTATTTCTGTGAATGAATATATGATTGCTAAAGGTGTATGAAAGGATAATGTAGGTTCTAAATTCATGTGTTTATTTTTAAATGTTTCCTGAGAAATCCAGATTTTCAATGGTATCAGATTTTTTAGACATTTAATTAATATTAAGGGCATTTCTAACATATATTACTATCACCAAATAGTGATGTATCTGTCCTTTGTAAAAATTATTATTAACCTTACCTTCTAAGGTTAAGAAAGGCAAGTGGCTGTCATTTCTTACCTGTGTGTCCTTCCTGTTTCTCTTATCCCCATTTTTGCAGATGAGAAAAGGAGCTATTATAAAGAGTGAATACATACACTCTGTCTCAGTGTATGATGTGATTATGTACTCAGAGGCAGTTTGAGTAGAGTTAAAGAGCAGAAACTTGAACCTCATAAGTTTAGATCCCAGTTCTACTGTTCACTAGCTGTATGACTTTTGTCAACTTATTAAAGATCTTCCTGATTCAGTTTTTCTGTTTGTGAAATGAATCTAAAGTAGTATTTATAAGGATTAAATAAGTTAATATACACAAAGTGCACAAGGGTAGCACATTGGTGTTTTATAAATCATTACCTTTAATTATATAAAATGTATACAAAATAGTCACATAATTCTAATAACTTATTTTCTATAAAACTGGTTAAGTCTTTAGTTAATATACATCAGAGGTATGGTTAACTATGACTATATTTATACAGCTTTTTAATCAAGATTAACTTTCCAATGGAAGAGAAATCATATTTGGTCGATAATCTTAATTTTTAGAAAGACGTTAATAAAAAAAAGTGTTAAAATTGACAGTATATAGTAAGCATTCATTTACTAAAATCAGATTGTAAGCTTTCTGAAGGCCAAAGTACTATCCCTTGTTTATCCCTTGTTTAGTGACTATTTTAAATATTACTGTTTTTCAGCTGAGGATAATTGAATTTTATAGAGAACTTCTGGAAAATTAGTATGTATTTATGGTTTTATCAATTTTACATAGACAATATAAATAAGAAGTACCTAAAATATCTTCAGGACATTCCTGTCCTCTTCTCAATTACCTGTTTCTGTTCTAACAGATTATCCATCTGTTTCCAAAAGCGATGTAATTGGATTTACTAAGCATGGTTATATTCAGTGCTCAAACTCTACTGGTGGGCGCTTTCAAAACTCCTGGTTTTGATCTATACGTCATTCAGCCTCACAAGCTAGTTTATCAGAGATGCTAGAAGGAAATACTGAGTTTTCAAAATTAGAAAAAAAGTTCTATCCGTATCATCTTTGATGTTTGTGAAGAATTACGAGATATGTGAACCAGTAATGAAAACAAGCCTCGTGAAGTTTAATGTGAGCTTATTAGCTTTTTAAAATTTAAAATAAAGTATTTTTTTCTCCAGACACTTATTAGGTGAATGGGAACTTTTGAATTCACAACTGTATAACTGCTTTGAATTGACAACAACATAGGGTTAGTGAAGTTTCTTTGCTTATTAACACATAAAAGTATTTTTACAAGATAATTTGCTCATAAGTCTTAAAAAATCAGTCCCATTAGAGATTTTCTTATTTATAAAAATAATTATTTAAAAAGCAGTCGTTGGGGCTTCCCTTGTGGTCCAGTGGTAAAGAGTCCGCCTTGCAGTGCAGGGGGCACCAGTTCAATCCCTGGCTCAGGAAGATCCTACATGCAGGGGAGCCACTGGGGCAGTGTGTCCAATTATGAGCCAGGGCTCTGGAGCACATGTTCCCAGAGCTGGTGCTCTGCAATGAGAGAGGCCACTGCAGTGGGAGGCACACACAGGGCAAAGAATAAAGACAGATGAAAATAAATATATAAAAAACCAATAAAAGAGGCCAAAATAAAACAACAACAACAACAACAAAACAGTAGTAGTTGTCCTGTGAAGTAGATTTATATGCCAAATATGATTCTTAATCTTAGATTTATCACATTTATGTAAAACTTATCCTTTTAATATGGCAAATCATAAGGGTTTTACCTGAGGAAAATGTAAACTTTTATACTATCTACTTGAATCATTGCTTTGCTGTCACCTGAAATGGTAATCAGCCTGGCTCTTTAAACACTTCATGTACTACCTTGTTGATAACAGCTTACATCTAGCTACCTTGCTGGCTCTAAGTGTAGTTATAGTTAGCCATTCATGTCTGTTAAAACAGTACCTTTTATAATAATTTGTTTTGATTATACCCCCTTTTAACTTTTTATATTGTTTCTTTGCTATTAAAAATTCTGATATTTAAATTTGGCACTGAAACAATAAGCTTTACACAGGTTAGTGTATTAATAATCTCTATTATCAGAAGCACTGCTGTTTTACTCAGTTTTTATATGAAGCAAAATCATACATACACACATATAAATATGGGTTGCACATGTAATATTAAAACTCTTTCAGAGTGTATGGCTTTATTTTCCATGCAGTTACTTTACTCTCCTTAATTCTGCTTTATGATTAAGAAGAAACCCCTACGGTTTGTCTTTTACCTCAAAAAACTTTGTTTCTAATTTATAATTTTAAAAAGAAACCTGAGACACCAAATCATTGATAGCTCACAGAAGTGCCACTTCAAGCCGTAAGCATATATCTATTTCACTTGAGTTAGTATGTGGTAAACTAGTCTTTGTTTCTTGTTTTCAGGATGCTAAAATAGTTTTAATGATGTGTTCTCCCCACCTTTCTCCTAATTTTAAGCTTCTGTTTCTTTAAAGAGTTTAGATTTTTCAGGTATCTTACTTGTTAAGATAATTTGTAAAATGTAAAAGTGGTATGTATCATACTAAAGTATATATTACCTGAAAAAAAATTTTTAACTATAAAGTATTTGTCTTTACAGGGCATCCCATCTCCCTCCCTCGTCAGCCTTCCTGCCTTCTTTGAAAGGAGAAGCCATACTTTAAGTAGATCTACAACTCATTTGATATGAAGCTTAAAAAAACTTTGTACAAACTTACGAACACCTCATGCTTAAATAAGAGACTGACTTAAATGGTACTTAAGGTTAGCACTTGGTGAAAGCTGGAAAGAAGGTAACACTAAACTATTTTAAACCATTTTATTTTCTTCTTGAAAGAGATTAACCTATGACATTTTTTGAGTTAATTCATGTAAAAAGTTAAATTGATTTTGATGTAATTTTTCTCTTTGTTGAATCCAATTGAAGACCAGTAATTTAAGTTATTCATGATATTAGTAACTTTGTCACATGGTAACAGTAAATAAATTTTATTGGTTGATGCCACATACTGCTGTGAATCTCTTTGTATAGTGTCCATGAATGAGTTTTTGGAAATAATTATTTGTGTATCTCAATTTGTTCAGAAATTAAGTGATAAAACAATACTTACAGATAATAAGCTGCATGCCCTGAATATGGGTTCTTGCTCCACATGTTCTGTTTAGTAGTTAGCTACTCCTTATGCAGTTTATTTTATAAATAAAGATATAGCATGCTGATTTTTTAAAGATTTGCCCCTGTTAACAAGAATAACAGTTAAAGGAGGTGGTCTCAAAATATACTTGCAAATTGGGATAAGGACAAAAAAGATCAAAAAGTAATGTGTATTTTGCACAAACATATTGGTGTATGCTCACTATAAGGTACAGTACACTTATAGTGATTTTAACTGCTGGTCACTTAATCTAGTTTGATAATGTGTGGAGTTTTAGTTTGAAAGATAAGACCATGGGGAGATTTTGGTACAGCTTGTTTATATTCTTTACAAAATAATTCTTAAGTTGTCTAATCTTCTGTAAAAACATAGATACATGTATGGTCAAATTTATATTGTGGCCTCATAATCAAATGTAAAATTGAAATACATTTATTTGCAATTGTAAAATATTTCACAAACCCTGATGTTAGTTTTCATGATAGGTTCTTTTTTTATAGTCAGTAATTCAAAATAATCAAGTTCCTATTAATACATTGTTATTTCATACCTGTGTAGGAAGTACTGCAAATGTTTGTCTTTTAACAATTTTCAGTTATCTGTTATAATGCTTTAACTGATCACATGAATTTTTTTCTATGCCACATTATGTACCACTCTTAAATAGTGAATGGTCGTTTATTGCTATATTTTAAAAGCAGTTGTATTAGGAAGAACTTTGTGAATAAATACCTAAAACTCAAGACTATTTTATCTTGCATGTTTTAAATAGTTCTTTTAGACAGATTTTCATAGGCCAATATGAGTGCTTTTATCAACCTTTGCTCTGCTGTGCATTTGCTTTCATATTCATTTGCTTATTTCTCCCTCTGTTAATACATTTAAACATTATGTATACTGGACTGTGTATAGGTTAGGAGTCATTAATCTGGACTCTACTTTGCAGGGTGAAATTAATGAATGCTGTCATAGTTTATATACAATTTTGTGTTTATTATCATGTCTGCAATTTTTGGGCTTCCTGGGTGATTCAGTACTAAAGAATATGCCTGCCAATGCAGGAGACATGGATTCGATCCTTGTGTCAGGAAGATACCCTGGAGGAGGAAAAGGCAGCCGACTCCAGTATTCTTGCCTGAGGAATCCCATGGACAGAAGAGCTTGGTGGGCAACAGTCTGTGAGCTCTCATTAGAGTGAGATACAACCGAGTGACTAAACAACAGCAAGAACATGATTATGGCCAAATATGTAGATATTCCAGGGAAAGGAAATGACATGAGATAAGGCATGAAGTTGGAAATGTATTGGATGTTCACTGTCAAAATATAGTGGATAGTTAATTTAAATTTAAATGGAGCTTCAAAGTAGGTGTGAGAAGGTACTATTATCCAGGTGCATACTGGTGTGGATGCAGGAAGATGTGAGCAAACTAGAACTCATTACTACAGCAGAATACCATAATTCGCATATATGTATTTCTAGAAGAATATAACATTGATACTGATATAGGAAGAAATAGAACACATGTAAATGTACCTATAAACACTGAAGAAATGGAATCCACATCTTAAAAAGAAACTACCAGGTCCAGGAGGCTTCACTGGGTAATGCTATCTAATATTTAATGGACAATTAATAGCAATCACACAAATTCTTAAAGAGAATAGAGGAAGGAAATTTCCTAACTCACGAGTTTGGGATAAACTTGGATATTTTAAGAAATGTGAATCTTATTGGTGAAAATTCATGCAATATTTCAAAATTTTAACAAATTAAATATAAAATATTGAAAAAATAATATAAACAAGCTGGGTTTATGTAAGGCACACGAGGTTACTTTAACTTTAGATAATTTATCAGTATATTTTCCTAATAGGATCAGGGAGAAAAATTATATAACTTCTGTAGTTGCAGGAAAAAATCTAAGTTTGTTAGGATCAAACATTTTACAGATTAGGAGTAGAATGGAACATCCTTAAACTGATAAAGGTTATTTACTAAAGAACTATAACAAACATCATACTTATGATGAAGCTTTGGCGACATCTTTGTGTTCAGAGAGAAGGGTGCCTACTTCACCTCTAATCCGATTTCATGCTAATGTGCTCCCTCGCAGTCAGTGCAGTGTTGTAAGCAAAAAAAGGTATAAAAATTAGAAAGAAAAAGTCAATACTGTTGTTACTCACAGATGATATTATTGTGCATATAGGAAATCCTGAAGAATCTACAGATACATTATTATGTTAAATTCTGATAAATCAATAAAGAAATTAGTTATATTTCTTAACACCAGCCACAAACAGGTTGAAAATGTATTTTCATAAAAGATACCTGTTACAATAGCATAAAAACTACTGAAATGCGTAAGGTTAAATCTAATAAAAGATGTACAAGATCGGGCATCCCTGGTGGTCCAATGGATAAAGAGTCCGCCTTGCAGCGCAAGTGGCACCGATCCCTGGCCCGGGAGGATCCCTCATGCCACAGAGCGGTTGGACTGGTATGTCCAATTACGAGCCAGCGCTCTGGAGCACATGCGCCCAGAGCCAGTGCTCTGCAATGACTGGCGCCACTGCAGTGGGAGGCCCACACAGGCCAGAGAATAAAGATGGATGATAATAAATAAATAAATAACCAATAAGAGAGGCCAGAAATTTAAAAAAAAAAAAAAAAAGATGTACAAGAGCTTACAGGGACGATTATGGGACTTTATTTACGTTAATTAAATACCTTGATGGATATATTATACTATAGTCACTGCTTACTTTAAAAAATAAGTTTTCCCCAAATTGAATTGTAGATTGATAAAGCTAGTCAAAATACAAAGTATGTATGTGTGTAACATGACAGATTGCTTTCCAAATTTACATGTAAATACAAGAGTTATGAATAACCACTCAGTTGAGGAAAAGAGAGGACTGACTTTATTAGAAACAAGGTAATTTTAAAGTTGTAGTAATCGACATTGAGGTGTTGGAAGTCTTGGTGTATTGAACACAAATTAATGTATTGTAACTGAAAATCTATAACAGACAAAGTGACACTTTAAAATTTTAGAGAAAAGAAAGTTGAGTTTATTGAATAGACTTGTTCAATAAATAGTGCAGAAGAAAATGTTTATCTTTATTTTAAAACAAGAAGGGAAGAAAATTAGTTTCACATGCTATACGGAAATGAATTTCAAGGGAATTATAGACTTAAATATGAAATGTAAAACTAGGAAGATTTTACCAGACAATATAGGACACTATCTTTAATCTGTTGGGTTGGAAAAGATTGCTTAAACATGTTACCTTGTTTAAGCTAATTATAGTGGGAAAGATTGATAAATATACATTAAAATTAAGAACTTGTAGTCATGAAAAGATCATTAAGAGAGTGAAAGGCACAGAGTAGATGTTTGCAATTTATACAACTGACAAATGACTCATTATCCAAAATATATATATATAACTAAAAGTCAATAATCAGACACCTCTTTAGAAAAAAAAAGACATTTTACAAGTGAGGAAGTCCAAATGGCTAATAACCTTATTAAGAAATGTTCTTCATCAGTAATGCAGATAATGCAAATAAGATACTATTATACATGTACCATATTAGCACAAATAGGAAGCAGAGAAGTCTTTGCTAGTCATTGGAGTATAATTATATAATCATTTTACAAAATGGGCATTAAGCAATAGGTTTAAGATATACATACTTCAGAAAGAAACTTTCAATCCTAGATATTTATTTCAGAAAATATAGACATATGAATACCAGAATCCATGTACAAAGGAATGTTCATAGCTGCATTATACATAATAGCCTGAAAATGAAAAGTTAGAAATTTATATCATTTTAATGAACGAATATGGGACTTCCTGGTGGCTCAGACAGTAAAGAATCTGCCTGTAATGAAAGAGAACTGGGTTCAATTCCTGGTTTGGGAAGGTCCCCTGGAGAAGGGAATGGCAACCCACTCCAGTGTTCTTGCCTGGAGAATTCCATGGACAGAGGAGCCTGGCAGGCTATAGTCTGTGGGGTCCCAAAGAGTTGGACACGACTGAGCAACTAACACATAACGAATTAATATGCTATATTATAGTCATGGATTGAATGAACTGAACATGCAGTGACCTGGATAAATCTTGAAAGTATTGAGTGAAAGAAAATAGATATAAAAATAACTTTATTATATAGATAGATATAATTTAAAAATTGACAAGAGTATTGTGTAAGGTTGCAGAGTTGTCTGGTAAGAGTTTAGATAAACAAAATTATTAACATAAAAGCCAATACAGTATAACCTCCATAGGGGAAACTAAGGAAGAGGCACATAAGAGCTTATGTACTGCTGGCATCTTTCTACTGATATTTCTTAGCCTGTATGCTGTATGGTTTTTCACTTCATAGTAATTTATTGTTTTATTTTGATTTTTTTGAGAAGCCGGTAACATTGACAGACATCTGACAAACACTTTGACAGTGCTCACAGCAGCACTGCTTATCGTATTCCCAAATTGGAAAAAACTGAAATGTTTACCAATTGTAAAGTGGATAAGTAAATTATAGAATATCCATACAATTTTAATGGCATATAATGGTGAAATGAATGCATTTCATCTACATCCAGTGACATTTATTTCAGAAACATACTGAGTAAAAAAGCAAGTCCAAAAAATAAATACAGCATTATTTGATCTGTATAAAGTTTAAAAACAAGAAGGACAGTTATTTAGGGATAGGTAGCTGGTAACATTTTAAGGAAAAGCCAGGGCATAACTAGCAAAAAATTCTGAATAACAGTTATTGCTTGAAAGTGTGTGTTTACGAAGGGAGATGTGATCGGAGAGGAGCACAGGGCAAGAATCTAATGGTATTCTTGACTTAATTGGACAATGCAGGTTGGTGTATGCGTGGGTATTTATTTTGTTATTCTCGTAACATTCATTTTAACTTTTAAATTGTATTATATATTTCACAATAAAGTTTTTTAAAGAGAAAAAAAAGGCTTTAAATAATAGAAATTACCTAAACATAATACTTTGTAACAAGTGATGGCAAATATGTTACATGCAGTGTGAACACAATTGCATTAAATTAGAAAAGATAGATTTACCCTCGATCACCAGAGCTATTTATTCTGTTTTTAAAGCCTTTAGTTAATTAACTAATGTGAGAAACTTGAGTAATTGGTATATATTTTTAAAAATGGACAAATTATCAATAATGTGGCTATTCCAAAGCTTCCTTAAAAATCTTACAATTAATATTTGACTGGTTACATGATCGGTAAAACACAAATCAAAAGCTTTTCTTCAAGTTGGCAGTAGCCAGTTAGCATCTGAAGCACTAAATGAAAAAATTTCCTTCAAATAGTGACAGTTTATAAAATAAATAAGGAATAAATTTAATAAGAGAGAAACAGGCACTGATAAATACAAGGCCTTATTAAAGGGCATAAAGCAATCTTGAATAATCATAAAGTCTTCTTTTTCCTAGATGGGAATAACTAATATTTAAAATAACTAAATTAATATCCAAAGTCACTACATTTCCATTTAAATCTTGTTTTCTTACTTGTAAATTTTATAAGCTATAACTGGCATATAACATAATACTTTCAGTTATAAATATGATAACTCAATAACTGTGTATATTGCAAGATGATCATTCTACCTAGTTAACATTCATTACTAGACATTGTTACAGTTTTTATGTGTGTGGTAAGAGCTTTTAGTCTCTTAGCAACTTTCAAATATATAATACAGTATTACTAATTATAGTCACTGTGCTGTACATTACATCCCCGTGACACTATTTTAATACTGGAAGTCTGTACCTCTTGACCCATTTTGCCCACCCCATACTCTTCATCTCTGGCAGTCTCTGGTCTGTTCTCTGTGTCCGTGTCCGTGAACTTGTGTTTTGAGGTTTGGGTTTTTTTTTTTTTTTTGGTGTTATATGTGTTGTGTGTGTGGTTTTTTTTTTTTTTTTTTTTTAAGATTCCACATATAAGTGAGACTGTAAAGTATTTATCCTTCTCTCTCTGACTTAAATCATCAAGTAGGTCCCTCCATGTTGTCTGAAATGGTAAGATTTCCTTTTTTAAATAAAATGGCTGAATAATATTCAGTTTTCTTTAGCCATTCAGTCAGTGGACACTTTGTCTACATGTCTTCACTGTTGTAAATAATGTTACAATGAACATAAGGGTCAAATATCCTTCTCTGTTTTTGATAAATACCCCAAAAGGATCACCAGAGCTATTTATTCTGTTTTAAAAGCCTTTAGTTAATTAACTAATGTGAGAAACTTGAGTAATTGGTATATATTTTTAAAAATGGACAAATTATCAATAATGTGGCTATTCCAAAGCTTCCTTAAAAATCTTACAATTAATATTTGACTGGTTACATGATCGGTAAAACACAAATCAAAAGCTTTTCTTCAAGTTGGCAGTAGCCAGTTAGCATCTGAAGCACTAAATGAAAAAATTTCCTTCAAATAGTGACAGTTTATAAAATAAATAAGGAATAAATTTAATAAGAGAGAAACAGGCACTGATAAATACAAGGCCTTATTAAAGGGCATAAAGCAATCTTGAATAATCATAAAGTCTTCTTTTTCCTAGATGGGAATAACTAATATTTAAAATAACTAAATTAATATCCAAAGTCACTACATTTCCATTTAAATCTTGTTTTCTTACTTGTAAATTTTATAAGCTATAACTGGCATATAACATAATACTTTCAGTTATAAATATGATAACTCAATAACTGTGTATATTGCAAGATGATCATTCTACCTAGTTAACATTCATTACTAGACATTGTTACAGTTTTTGTGTGTGTGGTAAGAGCTTTTAGTCTCTTAGCAACTTTCAAATATATAATACAGTATTACTAATTATAGTCACTGTGCTGTACATTACATCCCCGTGACACTATTTTAATACTGGAAGTCTGTACCTCTTGACCCATTTTGCCCACCCCATACTCTTCATCTCTGGCAGTCTCTGGTCTGTTCTCTGTGTCCGTGTCCGTGAACTTGTGTTTTGAGGTTTGGGTTTTTTTTTTTTTTTTGGTGTTATATGTGTTGTGTGTGTGGTTTTTTTTTTTTTTTTTTTTTTAAGATTCCACATATAAGTGAGACTGTAAAGTATTTATCCTTCTCTCTCTGACTTAAATCATCAAGTAGGTCCCTCCATGTTGTCTGAAATGGTAAGATTTCCTTTTTTAAATAAAATGGCTGAATAATATTCAGTTTTCTTTAGCCATTCAGTCAGTGGACACTTTGTCTACATGTCTTCACTGTTGTAAATAATGTTACAATGAACATAAGGGTCAAATATCCTTCTCTGTTTTTGATAAATACCCCAAATGGATCATGCAGTAGTTCTATGTTTAATTTTTTTAGGAAACTTCATACCGTTTTCCACCATGACTGCCCCAGTTTATGTTCCCAACAAGTATAGAAGTGTTCCCTTTTCCCACAGCCTTATTGACTCTTCTTCTATCTTTCTCATGACAGCCATTCCAACAGGTAGGTGGTCGTATTTCATTGTGATTTTGATTTATTTCTCTGATGATTAGTGATATCTAGCGCCTTTTCATGTGCCTTTTGGACATCTCTTTTGCTCATTTTTAAATTGTATTTTTCAAGGGGAGGGGGCTCTTGAGTTGAATGAGTTCTTTAGGTTTTGGATATTAGCCCCTTTATATATATGATTTGCAAATATTTTCTCCCATTAGCTGCCTTTTCATTTTGTTGATAGTTCCTTTTGTTGTGCAGAAGATTCTGAATTTGATGTAATCCCACTTTTTTTTAAAAGTAGTTTTTTATTTTTGCTTGCATTTTTTTTTTTAAGAATAGTACAAAATGATTCTAATAATAATGTCTGGGGGAGAATAGACAGATATCTGAGACTAGCCAAAATTCTTTTGCAAGTTAGTGAAGGAGAATTTACCTTGATACTTAGCCCCAGAATTTCTATAATTAAACCCACTTATTACTGGAATGGTACTAGATCAGTAAACAATGTAGAAGACCCAGAATAAAAAGAATATATATGAGAAACTAATAAATGATAAGTGTCATTTCCATTTAGATGGAGAGGATGGTTTATTTATGAAGATATGCTGGCATAATACACTATCTATCTGGAAGAAAACAAACTTAGATATACGGCTTATAGCATTTTGTAAATTAAGTTCAGTTTTAAAATGTAAAAGCAATAAAGTGTAGAATAAAATTTAGGAAAATAGTCTCATAACCTGTGTGTGGGGGGAAAAGAAACAAACCAAAATGTCAAGATAGACATGTTTTACTTCATAAAAATAAGTTATTTGTATATGTTGAAAAATTTTATAAACAAGTATACCTTGAAGATATTTCAAGTTCAGTTCCAGAACACTGCAATAAAATGAGTATTGAAATAAGTCACAAATTTTTTGGTTTCCTGGTGTATATAAAAGTTGTGTTTACACTAAAGTATGTTTAAGTGAAATAACATTATGTCTAAAAAAAAGCCAGTATGCATACCTTAACTAAATAATACTTAATTGCTAAAAAATGCTGCCACCATCTGTTGTTCAGTTGCAGAGCCGTATCAGATTCTGCAACCATCATTTCAGTCTTAAAAGGATTATAATCCTTGTGCTGATGGAGAGTCGACGCCTCTAACTGATCAAGGTCGTGTTTACTGAAGGCTAGGCTAACTGGTTATTTCTTAAAATAAAACAACAATGAAGTTTGCCACGTTGATTGACGTCCTTTTTGGAACAATTTCTCAGCAGCATGTAGTGTTGTTTGATGGCATTTTACTTATAGAACTTACAAAACTGAACTCAGTCCTCACAAACCCTGTGCTGCCTTATCAACTAAGTTTACGTAAATCTTCTGTTGTCATTTTAAGCATCTTCACAGCATCGTTACTAGGAGTAGTGTATGCATGCATGCTCAGTCATGTCTGACTCTTTGTGACACTGTGGACCATCCCAGTAGCCCACCAGGCTCCTCTGTCCATGGGATTTTCCAGGCAAGCATACTTGAGTTGGGTTGCCTTCCATTTCCTCATCCAGGGGATCTTCCCAAACCAGAGACTGAACCTGTGTCTCCTGCATCTCCTGCATTGGCAGGTGGATTCTTTACCACTGAACCACCTAGGAAGCCCTTACTAGGAGTAAATTCCTTCACAAAAAAATACTCCTTTCATCCTTAAGAAGCAACTCTTATACTGTTAAAGCTTTATCATGAGATTTGCAGTAATCCAGTCATATCGTAAGGCTCTCTTTCTAATTCTACTTCTCTTGAGGTAAAAAAAAAAGAAAAAGGAAAATAGTCTCATAACCTGTGTGGGGGGAAAAGAAACAAACCAAAATGTCAAGATAGACATGTTTTACTTCATAAAAATAAGTTATTTGTATATGTTGAAAAATTTTATAAACAAGTATACCTTGAAGATATTTCAAGTTCAGTTCCAGAACACTGCAATAAAATGAGTATTGAAATAAGTCACAAATTTTTTGGTTTCCTGGTGTATATAAAAGTTGTGTTTACACTAAAGTATGTTTAAGTGAAATAACATTATGTCTAAAAAAAAGCCAGTATGCATACCTTAACTAAATAATACTTAATTGCTAAAAAATGCTGCCACCATCTGTTGTTCAGTTGCAGAGCCGTATCAGATTCTGCAACCATCATTTCAGTCTTAAAAGGATTATAATCCTTGTGCTGATGGAGAGTCGACGCCTCTAACTGATCAAGGTCGTGTTTACTGAAGGCTAGGCTAACTGGTTATTTCTTAAAATAAAACAACAATGAAGTTTGCCACGTTGATTGACGTCCTTTTTGGAACAATTTCTCAGCAGCATGTAGTGTTGTTTGATGGCATTTTACTTATAGAACTTACAAAACTGAACTCAGTCCTCACAAACCCTGTGCTGCCTTATCAACTAAGTTTACGTAAATCTTCTGTTGTCATTTTAAGCATCTTCACAGCATCGTTACTAGGAGTAGTGTATGCATGCATGCTCAGTCATGTCTGACTCTTTGTGACACTGTGGACCATCCCAGTAGCCCACCAGGCTCCTCTGTCCATGGGATTTTCCAGGCAAGCATACTTGAGTTGGGTTGCCTTCCATTTCCTCATCCAGGGGATCTTCCCAAACCAGAGACTGAACCTGTGTCTCCTGCATCTCCTGCATTGGCAGGTGGATTCTTTACCACTGAACCACCTAGGAAGCCCTTACTAGGAGTAAATTCCTTCACAAAAAAATACTCCTTTCATCCTTAAGAAGCAACTCTTATACTGTTAAAGCTTTATCATGAGATTTGCAGTAATCCAGTCATATCGTAAGGCTCTCTTTCTAATTCTACTTCTCTTGCTATTTCTACTACATCTGATATTAATTCCTCCACTGAAGTCTTGAACCCCTTAAGGTCATCCATGAGGGCTGGAGTCCGCTTTTTCGAAATTTCTGTGAATATTGATATTTTGTCCTCTTCTCATGAATCCTGCATGTTCTTAATGGCATCTAGAATGGTGAATCCTTTCCAGGAGGTTTTCAACTGACTTTGCCCAGATCCATCAGAGGAATCACTATCTTTGGCAACTATAGCCTTAGAAAATGTACTTTCTAAATAATAAGACTTAAAAGTCAAAATGACTCCTTGATCCATGAGCTGCAGATTGGATGTTGTGTTGGGCAAGAAAACAACATTCACCTCATTGTACATCATCAGAGCCTTTGGGTGACCAGATCCATTGTCGATGAGTAGTCATATTTTGAAAATTTTTTTTTTTCCCTGATGAGTAGGTCTCAACGATGGGCTTAAAATGTTCAGTAAACAGATGTGCTGACATCCAAGCTTTCTTGTTCCATTTATAGAGCACAGAGTCAACTTAGCATAATTCTTAAGAGCCGTAGGATTCTTGAAATGGTAAATAAGCAATGAGTTAAACCTAAAGTCATCAGCTGTTTTAGTCCTTTGAAAGAGAGTCAGCCTGTTCTTTGACACTTGAAAGCCAGGAATTGACTTCTGTCTAGCTACGAAAGTCCTTGATGACATCTTCTTCCAATATAAGACTATACTAACTACATTGAAAATCTATTGTCTGATGGAGTCACCGTCATTCATTGTCTAGATCTTTTGGACAACTCGCTGCAGCTCCTACATCAGAACTTGCTGCTTCACCTTGCACGTCTGTGTTACAGAGATGACTTCTTTACACAAACTAAATTAACTAACCTCTGCCAGTCTCAGATTTCTTCTGCTGCTTTTCTTCTCTCAGTCTTCACAGAGCTAAAGAGATTTAGGGCCTTGCTCTGAGTTAGGCTTTGACTTAAGATAATGTTGGTTTCATCTTTCATCCAGACCATTAAAAGTTTCTCTATATCAGCAATGAGGCTGTTTCACTTTCTTTTTGTTTTCACCAGAGTGGCACTTTTAACTTCTATCAAGAACTTCTTTGTATTTACAACTTTGCCAACTGTTTGACTCAAGGGGCATAACTTTTGGTCTGTCTCTGATTTTGACGTGCTTTCCCTCAGTTAGCTTAATCATGTCTAGCTTTCGATTTAAGTGGAAGACGTGCAACTGTTCCTTTCAGTTGTGTACTTAGAGGTCACTATAGGGTTATTAACTGGCCAAATGTCAGTGTTATCGTGTCTCAGAGAACAGAGGGCTGAGGAGAGGGGCAGAAGTGGGGGTACAGCTGGTCAGTGAAGCAGTCTGAACTCATACAACATTTATAGAAAGTTCACCATCTCATATGAGTGCGGATTGTGGTGCCCCCCAAAACAACTGCAAGAGTACCATCCAAGATCACTGATCACCCAAACAAATAGAAGAAGAAGAAGGTTTGAAATGCTGTACGAATTACCAGAATGTGACACAAAGTGAACAAATGCTAGTGGAAAATGGTGACAGACCTGCTGAGCGCAGAGTTGTCACAACCACTCAATTTGTAAAACATGCGGTGTTTGTGAAGTACAATAAAGCCCTACGTCATAAAACAAGAGGCCTGTATCAAAAAGAATGACGCACTATTGTCAAGGGCACGTGGGAACAGGGCATTTGTGGAGCACAGCTATAGCTTTCAGTGGACGGCATCACCATCCACCACACCACCCGAATCAGACACTGGGCATCCTCCTGGGCCTAGGCTTGTCTCTTCCTCATTCCTCATAACCAAACTGCTTTCTCCACATCCTTTAGATCTTACAAATGAGTCCATTTCCTTGTCTCCGTTTCCACTGCCAGGCATTATTTCAGACACACGTGGCCTTCTCCAGGATGTATGTGGTGGTCTTTAGTCTTCTGGGTTCTACAAAAGCAGAATCTGAAACAAGGGCTTGTGTGAAGGCTTATTTGCGTCATTCATCCTGGGGAGTAGGAAAGAAGAAACAGAAGGAGGAAAAGCTACCAGTCTACTTTACCAAGCTGGCCACCACCATAAGCACTCTTGCTCAGATCTGTTGTGTGAAAGAAGGAAGCAGTGATTTCTCAGCTCCCATTCCAGCTGTTCAAGAGGGGCACATGGACACAGAGTGGTTGAGCGGTCATCAGGTCCCCAGGAATTCCAGGCTGCACTTGGCATGAATGCCCGGCAGTACTTTTTCACCCCCCAAAGCCTCAGAAATCTCTATGGCAGGAAGTGAGAGATAGGTAGCACATGGTCCAGCAATGGCTTCGGTAAGAAGAGGTGGGGCTAAGGGTTTGAAGTGGACCAGAGGAAGAATCCGATTTACCTTCTAACTAATGTTCTTGCCTTCCTTCTGAAATTCGTCCTTTAGAGCCAGAGTGACCTCCCTAAAACAGATGAGTATGTTACTGTCTTCCTTAAAATGTTTCAATGTCTTTCCTAGGGAATTGTAGAAAAATATATGCTCCTTAGTGTATCATAAAGTGTGAAAGGCCCTCCCTTTATGATCTGGGTCCTTCTCACTTCCTCAGAGCTGTCACTTGAGAATGCCTTTCCTCTCTTTTTTGCTTGACTCAAGAAGATCGGACCAGTCAGTCCTAAAGGAAATCAACCCTGAATGGAAGGGCTGATGCTGAAGCTGAAACTCCAATACTTTGGTAACGTGATGTGAAGAACCAACTCATTGGAAAAGCCCTGATGCTGGGAAGGAGTGAAGGCAGGAGGGGAAAGGTGATAGAATATAAGATAGCATCACCAACTCAGTGCACATGGATTTGACTAAACTCCAGAAGACAGTGGAGGTCAGAGGAGCCTGATGTGCCATAGTACACGAGGTCACAAAGAGTCGGACGTGACTTAGTGACTGAACAAGAACAAAAATTTTCTGCCTCAAGAAACCCTACTCAACACTTCCCTTCTTCCCAGGCTGGGTTAGTGCCCATCCTAACTGTTCCAGCAGCACCTTTGTTTACCTTCACCATAAAATTTACTATGTTATTTGGGGAGGTCTAATTTATCTGTTAAACTAGATTTTCAGTTCCTAGCACATAATAAGTGCTCAATAACTGCTAGCATTGTTCCAAAATCTATGGGAAAGCTCCCTATCAGGGAAGGTGAGCCAACTGTATTAATGAAATGAAGAATAACCATATCCAATGTATGCCTTAATGCCTTTGATGTTTTAGTTCCTCTCAGAGGTGTTAATCTAACACACATCTGTTAGATGTGCCTTCGGAGAATGCAGAGTTTCAGTACTGAGTGAAGTTGTGGCAGGTGAAGAGATAAGAAGGGTGGCACCTCTGACATGCTAGAATGGTCCAGAGAGCAGTCTTGTTATTACTGATGGAAATACCACTTCTCGGGTCACCTGCCTGCAAGAGCTGTGAACACTGGTAACCGGTATAACAATTTGCTCTAGGAAGTGTTTCAGACCTGCAGATATGTTGCACCCACACACTGGAGCTGGCAAATCTGTCATGAGTCTGGATGAAATCAGACTGTGGGCCGGGATAATTTCTATCAAGTTTGAAAATCTGACATCAGGCACTAATATTGTACCACCCCAAGAATGGAGTCTTGCCGCCATGAAGTGTGGTACCGCTATAACCCTGGAGAATGGGGCAAAGACTCAGGGAAATATTGTAGTCTGAGAGGTTATTTTTCACTTCCAAATAAAATACGCCTGGCTGAGTCCATTTGTAAAAGAATAGATTCGGCCTGATTTGTTTGGCTTTTTGTGGTTCAGCTTTCATAGAATCGATTTGTGTTCCATTTTTTAGATGAATAATTGTATCATTCTTTACTTGATTAGAAAAATAATTAATGCTTATAAAAGGGAAGGTAAAAAAGGCATCACCAACTCAGTGCACATGGATTTGACTAAACTCCAGAAGACAGTGGAGGTCAGAGGAGCCTGATGTGCCATAGTACACGAGGTCACAAAGAGTCGGACGTGACTTAGTGACTGAACAAGAACAAAAATTTTCTGCCTCAAGAAACCCTACTCAACACTTCCCTTCTTCCCAGGCTGGGTTAGTGCCCATCCTAACTGTTCCAGCAGCACCTTTGTTTACCTTCACCATAAAATTTACTATGTTATTTGGGGAGGTCTAATTTATCTGTTAAACTAGATTTTCAGTTCCTAGCACATAATAAGTGCTCAATAACTGCTAGCATTGTTCCAAAATCTATGGGAAAGCTCCCTATCAGGGAAGGTGAGCCAACTGTATTAATGAAATGAAGAATAACCATATCCAATGTATGCCTTAATGCCTTTGATGTTTTAGTTCCTCTCAGAGGTGTTAATCTAACACACATCTGTTAGATGTGCCTTCGGGAGAATGCAGAGTTTCAGTACTGAGTGAAGTTGTGGCAGGTGAAGAGATAAGAAGGGTGGCACCTCTGACATGCTAGAATGGTCCAGAGAGCAGTCTTGTTATTACTGATGGAAATACCACTTCTCGGGTCACCTGCCTGCAAGAGCTGTGAACACTGGTAACCGGTATAACAATTTGCTCTAGGAAGTGTTTCAGACCTGCAGATATGTTGCACCCACACACTGGAGCTGGCAAATCTGTCATGAGTCTGGATGAAATCAGACTGTGGGCCGGGATAATTTCTATCAAGTTTGAAAATCTGACATCAGGCACTAATATTGTACCACCCCAAGAATGGAGTCTTGCCGCCATGAAGTGTGGTACCGCTATAACCCTGGAGAATGGGGCAAAGACTCAGGGAAATATTGTAGTCTGAGAGGTTATTTTTCACTTCCAAATAAAATACGCCTGGCTGAGTCCATTTGTAAAAGAATAGATTCGGCCTGATTTGTTTGGCTTTTTGTGGTTCAGCTTTCATAGAATCGATTTGTGTTCCATTTTTTAGATGAATAATTGTATCATTCTTTACTTGATTAGAAAAATAATTAATGCTTATATAATGCTTATTTCCAGCTTTAGTGTTTCTAATGGTTGCCTTTCTGTCTAAATAATACCTAATAGTGCTGTTTCTTCAACTGTCAACTTCAGGCATTCTTTTTTTTTTTTTTTTAATTTTTTTTTTCTTTTCCCCATCATGCCTCTTTTATTTATATTTATTTTCATCCATCTTTTTATTCTTCGGCCTGTGTGGGCCTCCCATTACAGTGGCCTCTCACTGCAGAGCTCTGGCTCTGGGCGCATGCGCTCCAGAGTGCTGGCTGGTAATTGGACACACTGGTCCAGCCGCTCTGCAGCACGTGGGATCTTCCCAGGCCAGAGGTCAAGCCAGTGCCCCTTGCACTGCAAGGCGGACTCGTTACCCACTGGACCACCAGGGAAGCCCCAGGCATTCTTTCTTAGCTAATTTCTGAGAAGCTGGAAGGTGTTGCCTCTATTTAAGCTGTACTTTCTCTCTACTCCATCCACTTAACAACTTAAAACAACTGTTGTTTTTCTTTCATTTTAATTTTGCTGAGACAGGATCTTATGACTCCCTAGGCTGTTTAGATAATGTTAAAATTTATTTGGTTGATCTATTCTCAACACTTTAGATATATGAACTCATTTTTTCCTAGACTGGATCTATGAAATAAAGATAATTATCCCCATTTTTCAAACATGCAAACTGAGGCACAGAGCAATTTTACAACTTGTGCAAGTGGTAGAACTGGGATGGCTATATTATCTGTGCTATTAATTATTCTGCTCTAACAGTTTCCCATGGACAGAGGAGCCTGGGGAGCTATAGTCTGTGTGGTCATGAGTCAGACTCGACTTAGCGAGTGAACAACAGCAGTCTTCTTTGGAGAAAACTATTAGAAACCAGGGCTCTCCAGGTGGCTCAGTGGTAAAGAACCTGCCTGTCAGTGCAGGAGACACAGATTCGATCCCTGGGCTGGGAACATCCTCTGGAGGAGGCAATGGCAACCCACTCCAGTATTCTTGCTTGGAAATACTGAGAAGACTGGTGGCCACAGTCCATGCGGTCGCAAAGAGGCAGATATCACTAAGCACATGTGCCCGTTCCAGAAACCATGTGTCCACCGCTCCCCTGCATCTAACAGCTCTGTTTCCCTTTTCACTCTCCACAGACATCCTGTTCACCTTCTACAGGGCTCGGAGTATCATTCTTCCTTTCACTCTCTGGCTCTTCTCCCTCAGAGCACACCGTCTCTTTTGTTTGCCTGTAGATCTGGAAGCGAAGCAAAAGGCAGCCCCTCCAAGTCTTGGGCAGTGTGGGAGGGAGAGGTGGCGGGGATGGTGGGTGAGCTCTTGTGCACTGTCTGGGCTCCAAGAGGAGGAGTGTCCTGCGGAAGCGGGCCTCAGGGAGGCCATGGGGTCAGACAGCATTAAACTGTCTGCTCTGAAAGAAAGTCTTTTAATTTATTATGTAACATTTTTTAAAGTGTTCCATGTTCAATTTATAGATTAATTCAAAGATTTAACTTCATGAATTCTAAATGCATTTATATTGTACAGATACGAATGAAAACTTGCAAAATTCCTATCTAGAGGGTGTGCCCATTTTGTGATTATTTGTTATCAAAAGATAACTTCCATTTTCAAACCTCTTCAGCCAGGGGACAGTGTCTTAACTGGTCAGCTACAGGTCCTCCTCTTCTCTTTTCCTGAGATGGGGTAGGGGATGGGGGTGAGAAGCAATAATAATAGCTTTCAATAAGCAACATATACACTATTATGACCAAATGACTACCATCCAGTGTGGAGACAAGTTAAGTCACATATTAGAATTAAAAATTCAATGTTTCAACTTTGGTACTCATCAAAACCAAATGATCCTTGCATGCAGTTCAAATGAATTTCTATTTCTTATCAGTGAGTTTTATTCTGGATGCTCAAAATCTTGTCACATTGTAGTTTACATGGCTTCCAGGTCTTTCTTGCCTCCCTCTCTCCCTTCTCCCTCTCCCACTCCCTTCCTCGTTCTGTCTTACAAACAAACAAACCACCAAACACTTTGAATGTTCCTTTAAAAAGGCGTCATGTATCGACATCCTCTGGAGGAGGCAATGGCAACCCACTCCAGTATTCTTGCTTGGAAATACTGAGAAGACTGGTGGCCACAGTCCATGCGGTCGCAAAGAGGCAGATATCACTAAGCACATGTGCCCGTTCCAGAAACCATGTGTCCACCGCTCCCCTGCATCTAACAGCTCTGTTTCCCTTTTCACTCTCCACAGACATCCTGTTCACCTTCTACAGGGCTCGGAGTATCATTCTTCCTTTCACTCTCTGGCTCTTCTCCCTCAGAGCACACCGTCTCTTTTGTTTGCCTGTAGATCTGGAAGCGAAGCAAAAGGCAGCCCCTCCAAGTCTTGGGCAGTGTGGGAGGGAGAGGTGGCGGGGATGGTGGGTGAGCTCTTGTGCACTGTCTGGGCTCCAAGAGGAGGAGTGTCCTGCGGAAGCGGGCCTCAGGGAGGCCATGGGGTCAGACAGCATTAAACTGTCTGCTCTGAAAGAAAGTCTTTTAATTTATTATGTAACATTTTTTAAAGTGTTCCATGTTCAATTTATAGATTAATTCAAAGATTTAACTTCATGAATTCTAAATGCATTTATATTGTACAGATACGAATGAAAACTTGCAAAATTCCTATCTAGAGGGTGTGCCCATTTTGTGATTATTTGTTATCAAAAGATAACTTCCATTTTCAAACCTCTTCAGCCAGGGGACAGTGTCTTAACTGGTCAGCTACAGGTCCTCCTCTTCTCTTTTCCTGAGATGGGGTAGGGGATGGGGGTGAGAAGCAATAATAATAGCTTTCAATAAGCAACATATACACTATTATGACCAAATGACTACCATCCAGTGTGGAGACAAGTTAAGTCACATATTAGAATTAAAAATTCAATGTTTCAACTTTGGTACTCATCAAAACCAAATGATCCTTGCATGCAGTTCAAATGAATTTCTATTTCTTATCAGTGAGTTTTATTCTGGATGCTCAAAATCTTGTCACATTGTAGTTTACATGGCTTCCAGGTCTTTCTTGCCTCCCTCTCTCCCTTCTCCCTCTCCCACTCCCTTCCTCGTTCTGTCTTACAAAAACAAACAAAAAAAACCACCAAACACTTTGAATGTTCCTTTAAAAAAGGCGTCATGTATCGACAGAGTTATTTCTTGCCCTGCTTCTCGTTCCCATTCCCTACCTCATCTCAGGAGAAGAGGGTGACCCGCAACTGACCACATCAAAACACTGTCCCCTGGCTGAATAGGGATTGCAGATGAAAGTTATCTTCTGATACAAAACGGGCACACCTTCTAGATAGGAATTTTGCCATTTTCATTGTCTGTATAATATAAACAAATTTAGAGTTTATGAAGTTATAAAACCACAAATCAATCCATCACAACTTAATTACCCATAACCAAACAGTTCCCCACTCGTCTGGACTCCACCCACTTTCTTCACTCTGTGTCTTCGCCTCTCTGTGTCCTAGTTTCCTATTTCTCTCTCTTTCAGTATTTCTGCCCCCTCTACTCTCTGGCTCTTTGCTCCCCTTCTCTTTCTCTGCCTCACACCTGTCCTGCTTCACTCAGCAAGCTTGTACCCCTCTTGTTGTCCTTTCTCCTCAGCATTTCTGAAGGGACACGACTTTCTTGTAAGGTTCCTTTTTCTCAGCTGTTTTTTTTTCTCACAACCCCCACACCTTGCCACCTCCCAGAATGTCGTTCACAGAGGAACTTTAATCTCTTTTCAGCCTGCTAAACTTTTTTGTCCTTCTTACCTCTGACCTTGAATTCATTCTCTCTCTGGGGTTCTGCATCAAGATTAACAGGGTTTTTTTTGCTGCTTTTTTTCCTTCTGTGAATTCTAGGTCTCTGCTTCCTCGGTTGATTTTTTTCTTCAATGGGCTTCTATCTCTTCCCATCTTTTAGAAATGTGTTCAAACCTTTCCTCTATTGATGTTTTCTCTTCTGCCTGTTCGCTTTTATTACATTATTTCTTCACTCTTTCTTATTGAAGTCTTTATTGGGTAATCATTTGTGATCAAGCTGCATTTTGAACAAGAAATCCTACTTGGTCCACATAATAAATGTAGTAGTCAAAGATATATCTGAATACCTATATATAGACATATATACATGCATATGTGTATATATAGATGAAATCTTGCATGCGTACAAATAGCATTGTTAGACAAAAACAGCATTGTTTCTTTAAAACGAAATGCCTTCAATATAAATGAACCTTCACTTAGAAATATCTCAAAATTAAAAAAGATGATTTCAGAATGTTATTCTTCATCTCCCACCTACCCCAGGCTAGTAATACAGAGAAAACTTCGTTATTGGATCTACCATTAATTAGACTCCTATTAGCTTAATCACACATATAGCACAATAATATTTGATGTTCATATTGATGTCCTTAAGGCAGTGCAAGATGCCAAAGTATCTTCATAATTCTCAGAATAAAGTTAAATTATGTTCAAGATTAATTTTAGTGCAAGTTATTTTTATGATTTGTGATAAATGCATTTATTGCTGTACCATATTATAGAAAGGATTTGAAGTGCTTTGCATAAAAGCGTGCTACACAAAAAAGGCAAAAGAAAGCCATGGCAAAAAGAGTAGGAATGATAAGTAGAAGCTAGGAGTGAGGCTGGTATGCCAAGCGCTTGCAGTGTCTGGCGTATTGTTAGAAGTGCACCACGCGTTTTATTCTGGATGCTGAACAGCTGAGGAAAAACCAGTTCTACTGCCAGCAGGCCAGTTTCTTGATTTCTAGTGAATATAATACAAAAACACTTTGCTGTGGAGGAGAGCTACGTTGGAACAGAGCTGGGGCAAATTACTTCCTGTGGGCTCTGGTGGAGGAGATTTGCTTAGTGTAGGGTGTGTTGTACCCCGTAACTTCTTCCTAGTCATGGTATCAGTATGACACATACGGGAGCTTTAGGAAATAGGAACAAACACAACTCGATAGGGCACAGTCATAAGCAACGTTCTTCTCCGGCTCCCACGCTACCATCATTTAATGCCTGTTGATTTTTGTGCAATCTAGGACAGGTCCCTCTGGTTTTCTTATCATTCTCAGAAGATGAAATGTTTTCACTCACTAGTAGTCACCAGAATAATCTCCTTTTAGGTTTTTTTTTTTGATTATGTTCAGTCCATGAGAATAAAACTGAATTTCATTTGAAAGTTAAACTTCTTCTCTTTCCAGGCTGAAAGTCTGTGGTGATAGTTCAGGGTAAGGCCTTGCATCTTACTTTTTTTCTAGGTTTTGAAATTTTCTTTCCTTGCTTATTGTGATCCCCCACCTTCTTCCTACTACCATAATTAAGTTGTCCTGGATTCCTTCACTGTGGGTAAGAGTGGAGGAGTCAGTACCAGGAAGCTCTTACTTGGCAGGCAGCGCTGGGGTACTCACTAGCTAGCCACCATTGCTGCCTGGGTTCTTTCTTCCTCAGGTGGTGGATCATTATGGTGACGCGGGGGCAGGGAGATGCCAGACGCAAATCCTCTGTGCCCTCAGTGTTCCAGAAAACACTTATTAAGTTCTTGAAATGGTCTCCTTAAAGCCCCTTTCTCCAAGTTGAAGTAAAGCTGAAGGAAACATTCTTCTTCTCCACAAGGGAAGGGGCAAGGGTAAATGTACCAGTACCGCAAGTTTGAAAAACAGGTTGAAAAAACAGTTTTCTCACACCTTTGTGAGTTTCCTTTCTCATCTATTGTTTCAGCTTCTCTGTGGCCTCTGCTGAAATTGACCCAAAACAGAATCCTTTCTTCTTGGGTGTTTCTCTAGTTGTGGCATGTGTGCTGTGCAGGCTTCTCATTGAGGTGGCTTCTCTTGTTGCAGAGCATGGGCTCTAGGCACGTAGTTGTGGCACGTGGGCTCTGTCTTGGTAGTACCAGGGCTCTAGATTACAGGTTTTGGCTTCTCTTGTGCAGAGCATGGGCTCTAGGCACGTAGTTGTGGCACGTGGGCTCAGTCTTGGTAGTACCAGGGCTCTAGATTACAGGTTTATTAGTTGTGGTGCACAGGCTTAATTGCTCCACCACATGTGGAATCTTCCTGGACCAGGGATTGAAACCATGTCCCCTGCACTGGCAGGTGGATTCTCATGTACTGTGCCACCGGAGAAGTCTGATATCTTGCTACAGTTTTAATAAAGTTTTGCAGTGTAAGTAGATGGGAAGTACTGTTAAAGTGCCTTTCTGCTTGGAGGACCAAAACAGTGTGCTTCAGGTATGAAATACAGTACAGGTAGATGGCATTATATTCTATTATCTATTTTCTTATAAAACTGATACATATTCATCTTCAATAGATGAGAAGCTTTGATAAACAAAAAGAAAATTTGTTAAAATTATTCTGTTCCATTGTTCAAGGATAGCTACTATTAACCTTGGTTAATATCCTTTTATGTTCTTTTTATAGTGGATAATTCTTGCCATCTGAATCTCACTATCCAAATCTTTGTCTTATCATTTTTAAATTCACCATCTAAAAGGAAGACCTGTTACAACAAATCCACACTGTTACAGCAGCAAAACTGTTTGATTTCAGGAGAGGTCCTCAGTGTATCGGGGGCAGGGAGATGCCAGACGAAATCCTCTGTGCCCTCAGTGTTCCAGAAAACACTTATTAAGTTCTTGAAATGGTCTCCTTAAAGCCCCTTTCTCCAAGTTGAAGTAAAGCTGAAGGAAACATTCTTCTTCTCCACAAGGGAAGGGGCAAGGGTAAATGTACCAGTACCGCAAGTTTGAAAAACAGGTTGAAAAAACAGTTTTCTCACACCTTTGTGAGTTTCCTTTCTCATCTATTGTTTCAGCTTCTCTGTGGCCTCTGCTGAAATTGACCCAAAACAGAATCCTTTCTTCTTGGGTGTTTCTCTAGTTGTGGCATGTGTGCTGTGCAGGCTTCTCATTGAGGTGGCTTCTCTTGTTGCAGAGCATGGGCTCTAGGCACGTAGTTGTGGCACGTGGGCTCTGTCTTGGTAGTACCAGGGCTCTAGATTACAGGTTTTGGCTTCTCTTGTGCAGAGCATGGGCTCTAGGCACGTAGTTGTGGCACGTGGGCTCAGTCTTGGTAATACCAGGGCTCTAGATTACAGGTTTATTAGTTGTGGTGCACAGGCTTAATTGCTCCACCACATGTGGAATCTTCCTGGACCAGGGATTGAAACCATGTCCCCTGCACTGGCAGGTGGATTCTCATGTACTGTGCCACCGGAGAAGTCTGATATCTTGCTACAGTTTTAATAAAGTTTTGCAGTGTAAGTAGATGGGAAGTACTGTTAAAGTGCCTTTCTGCTTGGAGGACCAAAACAGTGTGCTTCAGGTATGAAATACAGTACAGGTAGATGGCATTATATTCTATTATCTATTTTCTTATAAAACTGATACATATTCATCTTCAATAGATGAGAAGCTTTGATAAACAAAAAGAAAATTTGTTAAAATTATTCTGTTCCATTGTTCAAGGATAGCTACTATTAACCTTGGTTAATATCCTTTTATGTTCTTTTTATAGTGGATAATTCTTGCCATCTGAATCTCACTATCCAAATCTTTGTCTTATCATTTTTTTTCCCCAAATTCACCATCTAAAAGGAAGACCTGTTACAACAAATCCACACTGTTACAGCAGCAAAACTGTTTGATTTCAGGAGAGAAAACTGTGTGCTGCCATAGAGTCTCAGCTCTCCTTTTGGCAGTACTGAATCTTGTGTCTACGCCATTTAAACATTATCTCATCAGCTTCTCCACATCATGACATGAAAATGTCTTCTAAGAATGCCAAAGAGCCTCTGAAGAAAGTAGATGAACCCATAAATTGCAGAAAACTATTGACAAAGGTGATTGAACTGCAAAGCAAATTTTTTAATGTTGATGAAACTGGGTTATTTTGAAAACAAATACTATCTTGTTTGTTATTTCAGAAAAAAGGAGATAAAAGTGCCAGGACATAAACCATCCCCAAACAGGTTAAGACTACTTTAAAGTGAATGTAATTCTTAGCTAAAACGTCCGCTGGGGTATCACTTCAAAACCCCCAGTGCCTTCTAGGGGCTATTGAAGAGTGTATTGTCTGCTATGTGAAATTCAGCTCACAAAGATTGGGTGACCAAGCCAGTGCTCAGTGATTACATGTGGAACTAACTGTCTCTATTCATCGAAGGGTACAAAAAGATGAAAAACTTGCAAACAATGCTTTTTTGATGACAGACAGTGCTCCCAGTTGTCCTTCTAGTGCTGACAATTACGGAGGTAATGTCACCGTTGTCTTTATGTCTCCCAGCATTATGTCTTACTGTAGCCTCCGAGAGTCCTGCAGCCTTCAAGGCATGTTGTTTACAGATGGTGATGTACTGCGTGGCGCTTATATGCTGATATATGGTCTGGTGATGTAGGCAACGCTGTTTGAATTAAGGATTTATGGAAGAGTTTTGACATTCAGAAGGTCTTCAGATTTATCAACTGGATTTGGCATGTATCATAACAAACAGTGAGTGGAGTATAGGGGAAAAAAAAAAAAAAATCAGTCCTGCAATTGTTGCTGACTTCCAAGGTTTCAAGAAGTGACTAACACAAAGCAAAAATCCTAAATCTTGTGCAGGAGGTTAGATTTAGTGAAGTGGATGGTACAAAGAACTTACAACCAAGAAACTTTTTTAACCTGATGTTCATTTTAGGTCAAAGGAAGAGAAAGGAGGGGAACCAAAAATACCCGTTGCTGGGTCTTTAGAAAACTTGGAATTATGCAGATAACATGCTTGTTTTCACAAGTCCTTTGTTTCTTTGCTTTCTTTGGTTCTTGGTTATCTGCCATTTCAGATAATGGTTCATAACCATTCACTCTTAGAAGCTCAGGTGCCAAAAAGAGACGGCTGTCTATGAGATCCTTGGACTTGAACATAGATGCACTGCGGGCGTGTGCTGTTTCACTTGCTCACTGTGAGCTCACTCCCACCCGTGAGAGGCATAACCATTTACCTAACTGAGGCTTCATCTTCCCCTCCATAAACTACTCCTTATTTGGTAAGTAATCATTTAAAATTTTTTTCATGTTTGCTTATTTCACTAAGTTCTATCTGTATTTACTTCATAACTTTTTTTTGGTGGGGGAGCAGGTGGGCCACTTCTATTGGTCTTTCATTTCTCTATTTTCATCTGTCTTTGTTCTTTGGCTCCTGTGGGCCTTCGCAGTGGCCCTCTAACGTTCTCTTCGGGCTATTGAAGAGTGTATTGTCTGCTATGTGAAATTCAGCTCACAAAGATTGGGTGACCAAGCCAGTGCTCAGTGATTACATGTGGAACTAACTGTCTCTATTCATCGAAGGGTACAAAAAGATGAAAAACTTGCAAACAATGCTTTTTTGATGACAGACAGTGCTCCCAGTTGTCCTTCTAGTGCTGACAATTACGGAGGTAATGTCACCGTTGTCTTTATGTCTCCCAGCATTATGTCTTACTGTAGCCTCCGAGAGTCCTGCAGCCTTCAAGGCATGTTGTTTACAGATGGTGATGTACTGCGTGGCGCTTATATGCTGATATATGGTCTGGTGATGTAGGCAACGCTGTTTGAATTAAGGATTTATGGAAGAGTTTTGACATTCAGAAGGTCTTCAGATTTATCAACTGGATTTGGCATGTATCATAACAAACAGTGAGTGGAGTATAGGGGAAAAAAAAAAAAAAAATCAGTCCTGCAATTGTTGCTGACTTCCAAGGTTTCAAGAAGTGACTAACACAAAGCAAAAATCCTAAATCTTGTGCAGGAGGTTAGATTTAGTGAAGTGGATGGTACAAAGAACTTACAACCAAGAAACTTTTTTAACCTGATGTTCATTTTAGGTCAAAGGAAGAGAAAGGAGGGGAACCAAAAATACCCGTTGCTGGGTCTTTAGAAAACTTGGAATTATGCAGATAACATGCTTGTTTTCACAAGTCCTTTGTTTCTTTGCTTTCTTTGGTTCTTGGTTATCTGCCATTTCAGATAATGGTTCATAACCATTCACTCTTAGAAGCTCAGGTGCCAAAAAGAGACGGCTGTCTATGAGATCCTTGGACTTGAACATAGATGCACTGCGGGCGTGTGCTGTTTCACTTGCTCACTGTGAGCTCACTCCCACCCGTGAGAGGCATAACCATTTACCTAACTGAGGCTTCATCTTCCCCTCCATAAACTACTCCTTATTTGGTAAGTAATCATTTAAAATTTTTTTCATGTTTGCTTATTTCACTAAGTTCTATCTGTATTTACTTCATAACTTTTTTTTGGTGGGGGAGGGGGTGTCACTTCTATTGGTCTTTCATTTATTTATTTTCATCCATCTTTGTTCTTTGGCCCATGTGGGCCTCCCATCGCAGTGGCCCCTCTCGCCACCAGAGCACCGGTTCTGGGCGCATGCGCTCCAGAGCTCTGGCTCCGTAGTTGGACACATCGGTCCAGTTGCTCTGCAGCATGTGGGATCTTCCCAGACCGGGAATCGAACCGATACCCCTTGCCCTGCAAGGTGGTGTCCTTACCCACTGGACCACCAGGGAAGCCCCTATTTTATAACTTTTTTAAGATGCATAGTAGTGTTTAGTTTGCATTATGTTGTTGTTGTACAGAAACATATGTAGCACATATAGTTGTACAGAAACAACTAATTTCTACTGTATTGTTGCATCTTATTATACATGAAAATACATCCACTAAAAAGCCCATTGAATAATTACGTGGTTGACATTTTACCTAATAGATTTATGCAGAAATCCTTGGGGGTTATATACATGTTTATATCATGAGTGGGCCCCTCCTAAAGCTTCTTTATGTCTTTGGATGTAAAATATCGTTTTTGGTAGGTTCCAGTCTTTTTTTTGTTTTTAATCGATGGTTGTTCATGATTAGTTGTGATTTTGGTGTTTTTGTAAAAGGAAGTGAACCCAAGGTCTTTATACTCAGTCATCTTCTCTCCCTATGTAGGTGTATAAGAGTATTTAGTCAAATTTTGGAAAATTGGTTGAAGTTTTTGGTTGGACTTGAAACAAATATAAGACTCATTCTTCACTACTTCCAAATTTGATATGCAGCATAGCAAATCAAGAAATGATTAGATTCAAATAACAAGCATTAGCTATGTATAAATTCATTAATTTATTGTGAAAATGGGATACTATCTTAGTGAGTTTAACTTGCTTTTTCATAATATTTTGTGACTATATCTCCATGTAATTGAATGGTATATGTTGAAACTTATAAAAATAGATGATTTGCCCTGTTTGTGTAATGAATGAGGGAAGCCAACAATGTCTGCTGTTCCCATAGCTCCCTTCTGGGGGTGTTCTATATCCATGGCTCTCTGCTGAGGGATCAGGAACATATCATTTCTTACAAATAGAGAGGAGGTTGGCAGGCTACTACCTATGGGGCTGCAAAGATTTGGATGTGACTGAGTGACTAACACACCTGGCAGTAATCATCTTAGCCTTGAACATCCTTCTTTTGTCAGATATTTTTAAAAACACCTGCAAAACCTCCTTCTCCAGACCTACCAGGTCATAGAGCAATCCCGGAGCACCCTTTAGATCCACATGTGTTGCCAATTCCCCAGGGATGCCTCTTTCTGCAGAGGATGCCATGTATTCGTCTTCCACTCATGACAGTGGAGATGCTCCCATTTTGTCCCAAAGCCCAGTGCTTTCAAAGTAACCAGTACAGGTACCTGTCTCTTTTGTGAATTATTTAATTCAAATAATTGGACTAATTCCAGTTAAGATGAAACATGTCATTGATGGTGAGTGTTCCATGTATTGGAAAGAACGTGTATTAATATTTAAAAATCAAAGACTCAAATGCAAATCTCAGTGATACCACCTACTGGCTATCATATCCCAAGTAAGTTTCTTTTGTAATTTTATCTGTATCCCTATTTAATTTGTAAAATGAGGATAATAATGCTTTCTTCTTGTGACTGTTGTCAGGAATAAATAAAATCATGCAGGCAAATACCATACCACCAAAATGTTAATTCCATTTCCTCATATGTGTAATAAACATATCAATATCTTAAAATTGTGACTGGCCTATGAAAGCCTCATTGATTAAGATTGTAACCATGATCCATTAGAAATAAACAGTGGGAGACACAGAACAGTAACAGATACTTAGATAATTTTTTCTTTTTTTTAACTTGGCCACACCACACACCATGTGGCATCTTAGTTCCCTGACCAGGGATTAAACCTGAACCCCCTACATCAGAAGCACAGAATATTTTTTCATTTTTATTAATATTCTCATTCAGGTCATAGTGTTATAAAGTCTGTATATTTGCCTTAAAGGGCATTTGACCTATAATAATTTGCCTGACTAGCCATGTGGAATTTTTTTTTTCCTAAGGGGTAAGGAACTTTTCAGATCTTTCATTCTCACTAAGTACCTGGGGCACAAGGCATGGGGCTAGGCCAGAGGCCTCATTTTACAGATGAGGAAACTCAGTGATTTCCTAACTAAGATAGATCTCATAAATCTTCATAGTGTGGGCAAGGGAACAGGACCTGACCAGAAGAGACTCTGATCAATTTGTGTATTATGTGAAAAAACTGACCAACATTATTGCTATGGTGCTGTAAAGCTTTTTTCCCATTAAGCTGTGAATTGACACTAGTGATTCACCCCTTATTCTCAGTCAACATTGTAGGGATTAAAAAAATAAAATTTACATGATTATGCCACAGATTTCTTAGGATAGCATTTACAAAAAATTGAAAGATTCGAATTACTAAATTATTTGTTCTCTCTGAAACTCAATAGTCCCTCCTGGGAGTAAAAGAGCTCATAATAATCCATGTTTCCCCACTTTGCTTTCTGTAAGGGAATAGGTGAGTGATTAAAGAAATAACGAATGTGAGGAGAACTCTGGGTTACATGTAAAAATCAAAGACTCAAATGCTAAATCTCAGTGATACCAAACCAAAAACTGGCTAATAAATATCCCAAAAGTAAGTTTCTTTTGTAATTTTATCTGTATCCCTATTTAATTTGTAAAATGAGGATAATAATGCTTTCTTCTTGTGACTGTTGTCAGGAATAAATAAAATCATGCAGGCAAATACCATACCACCAAAATGTTAATTCCATTTCCTCATATGTGTAATAAACATATCAATATCTTAAAATTGTGACTGGCCTATGAAAGCCTCATTGATTAAGATTGTAACCATGATCCATTAGAAATAAACAGTGGGAGACACAGAACAGTAACAGATACTTAGATAATTTTTTCTTTTTTTTAACTTGGCCACACCACACACCATGTGGCATCTTAGTTCCCTGACCAGGGATTAAACCTGAACCCCCTACATCAGAAGCACAGAATATTTTTTCATTTTTATTAATATTCTCATTCAGGTCATAGTGTTATAAAGTCTGTATATTTGCCTTAAAGGGCATTTGACCTATAATAATTTGCCTGACTAGCCATGTGGAATTTTTTTTTTCCTAAGGGGTAAGGAACTTTTCAGATCTTTCATTCTCACTAAGTACCTGGGGCACAAGGCATGGGGCTAGGCCAGAGGCCTCATTTTACAGATGAGGAAACTCAGTGATTTCCTAACTAAGATAGATCTCATAAATCTTCATAGTGTGGGCAAGGGAACAGGACCTGACCAGAAGAGACTCTGATCAATTTGTGTATTATGTGTGAAAAATCTGACCAACATTATTGCTATGGTGCTGTAAAGCTTTTTTCCCATTAAGCTGTGAATTGACACTAGTGATTCACCCCTTATTCTCAGTCAACATTGTAGGGATTAAAAAAATAAAATTTACATGATTATGCCACAGATTTCTTAGGATAGCATTTACAAAAAATTGAAAGATTCGAATTACTAAATTATTTGTTCTCTCTGAAACTCAATAGTCCCTCCTGGGAGTAAAAGAGCTCATAATAATCCATGTTTCCCCACTTTGCTTTCTGTAAGGGAATAGGTGAGTGATTAAAGAAATAACGAATGTGAGGAGAACTCCCTGGAGGAAAGACATTTCACAAACATGAAGTAAAGACTTTGGCTGACGACACATTCTAATTGCTCAGAGCTGAGGATAAATGTTTTGGTCTAATGCATCCAAGCTGCTTAGTCTACCCACCTCATGGACACCTTAAAAATGGATTCTGGAGAGTTTCCAAATGTCAGACTGATCCTACTTACAACAAAATTTATCATCCAATTTGTAATTAACACCAAGTATTTATGAAATTAAGTGATTTTTCTCTCAGTGCTTTTGCAGAGTGGGAAACGGATCGGAACTCAGATCTAGCATGGAGTTGAAAGGCCATGTAACATAGCCAAAGTTGCTCTGCTTAGCTATTCATGGTCTTTTAGAATAAAAAGTGCTACCCCAGAACCACTCCCTTTTTTTAAAAAAAAAAAAATGGATGTTTTTATTATCTGAAGCTTTTCTAGGAGAATAGAAATGAATTGGTAAAAATTTAAAAAGCCAAAAGCAAAAGATAAAAGCTCACAGCTGGAAGAACTGAATGATTATGTATCCAGCTGCTTTCCAATGACCACCAGTATGTCGGGAATGTCAAGATGTTATTGTAGATGTGGCTGGAAGCTCCTCATTATGTCTCTGGCTCTGTGGGGTGAAATGGAAAACAATTTCAGGAGAACAAATAAAGAAATGATTTTCCAACCCAACTTCTGAGTTAAATGAGAGTCATAGCATTTTGTTAGATTAGAAAATCAGTTAGGAGACACAGTATAGTTGTGCACATTTTAAGATTGTTATCTATTTTTGATGAATTGGCTCAACCTTGACCAGAAGAGACTCTGCTTTATAGGTGAATCTGACCAACATTATTGCTATGGTGCTGTAAAGCTTTTTTCCCATTAAGCTGTGAATTGACACTAGTGATTCACCCCTTATTCTCAGTCAACATTGTAGGGATTAAAAAAATAAAATTTACATGATTATGCCACAGATTTCTTAGGATAGCATTTACAAAAAATTGAAAGATTCGAATTACTAAATTATTTGTTCTCTCTGAAACTCAATAGTCCCTCCTGGGAGTAAAAGAGCTCATAATAATCCATGTTTCCCCACTTTGCTTTCTGTAAGGGAATAGGTGAGTGATTAAAGAAATAACGAATGTGAGGAGAACTCCCTGGAGGAAAGACATTTCACAAACATGAAGTAAAGACTTTGGCTGACGCACACATTCTAATTGCTCAGAGCTGAGGATAAATGTTTTGGTCTAATGCATCCAAGCTGCTTAGTCTACCCACCTCATGGACACCTTAAAAATGGATTCTGGAGAGTTTCCAAATGTCAGACTGATCCTACTTACAACAAAATTTATCATCCAATTTGTAATTAACACCAAGTATTTATGAAATTAAGTGATTTTTCTCTCAGTGCTTTTGCAGAGTGGGAAACGGATCGGAACTCAGATCTAGCATGGAGTTGAAAGGCCATGTAACATAGCCAAAGTTGCTCTGCTTAGCTATTCATGGTCTTTTAGAATAAAAAGTGCTACCCCAGAACCACTCCCTTTTTTTAAAAAAAAAAAAACATGGATGTTTTTATTATCTGAAGCTTTTCTAGGAGAATAGAAATGAATTGGTAAAAATTTAAAAAGCCAAAAGCAAAAGATAAAAGCTCACAGCTGGAAGAACTGAATGATTATGTATCCAGCTGCTTTCCAATGACCACCAGTATGTCGGGAATGTCAAGATGTTATTGTAGATGTGGCTGGAAGCTCCTCATTATGTCTCTGGCTCTGTGGGGTGAAATGGAAAACAATTTCAGGAGAACAAATAAAGAAATGATTTTCCAACCCAACTTCTGAGTTAAATGAGAGTCATAGCATTTTGTTAGATTAGAAAATCAGTTAGGAGACACAGTATAGTTGTGCACATTTTAAGATTGTTATCTATTTTTGATGAATTGGCTTTTTAAAAATCCTTATAAAATGTCCTTCCCCTGTATGAACTTCCTTAGCTTGACTGCATCTGCCAGCGCTCTTCTGTCTGCTTTTTTGAAACAGTTTTTTGAAATGTCTATTGCTGGTTTTCCTCTCTTACTGTTGCAGATTTAGCAATTATTAGACAGTGTCTCCAATCACTGGGGTAAAACTGGACTTTTTAATGGTGCTAGAGCACTAGGTAACTGTTTAGAAGAAGATAAAATTAGACCCACATCTCACATTATACAGAAGGAAAAACTCCAGAGGAATTAGGGATCTAAATATAAAAAATACAAACATACAAGTATGTGAAGAAAACATGACTAAATTCCTCTCTAACATTATTAAAGGTGCAGGAACAGACTCTCTGTGACTCAAAACACAGGGTCAATACAAGTAAAGATTAAGAAATCTGACTATGTAAAAATTTAATTAAGAAAAGCTTTTATAAAAAATAAATAAAGAAAGCTTTTATGGTTAAAAAAATAATAAACCAACATATTATGGGTGGTTTAGTTGCTAAGTCATGTCCGATTCTTTGACTGCCTATGAATTATAGCTTACCAGGCTCCTCTGTCCATGGGATTTTTTAGGCAAGAATCCTGGAGTGGATTACCATTTCCTTCTCCAGGGGATCTTCTTGACCCAGGGATGAAACTCACATGTCCTGCTTGGAGGGTAGGTTCTTTACCACTGAGCCACCAGGGAGAAGCCACATATCATAAACAAAACTAAAGGGAAAAGTAGGAGGAAACATCTGTAACATATACCACAGACAATACTATGTATATGTGTGCGTGTGTGTGCTCAGTTGTATCCAGCTCTTTTGCCACCCCATGGATTGTAGCCCACTAGTTTCCTCTGTCCATGAAAATTTCCAGGCAAGAATACTGGAGTGAATTGCCACTTCCTACTCCACAGAATCTTCCCAATCCAAGGATAGAACCTGGGTTTCTTGTGTGTCTCACATTGGCAGGTAGATTCTTTGCCACTGATACACCTGGGAAACCTATTTATATATATATATATATGAGACAGAGAGAAGGAGAGCATAGAAATGGAGAGGTAAAGGGCCAAAACCTATTAGAGAAAGAAATAATGACTAGGCACAAAAATAGATCGGAACATTCAAACATGAAAAGATGTTCTTTCACTTATAATTAAGAGAAATGCACATTAAGACAATACTGAAATATAATTTCTCACTATTAAACTGGCAAAAATAAAAAAGCCTGTGCACATATTTTGCTGGTGAGTCTGTGAGGACACAGACACTCCCTAATAAGTACCTGATGAGAATGTGCATCCTGGGCAGTTTTTCTGGAGGGAAAGTTGGGAATGCCTAACAGAACTACATACGCACTTGGTTTTTGACAAGAAATCTCACTTCTAGAAATGTACCCTAAAGATATACTTCCAATATATATAAAATACATATGCCAAGGTTATTTAAGACAACACTTATGGTAATTACAAAATATTGATAACAAAACAAAATTCCAACACGTGGATAAGTGATTGGATAAATTATAGTACACCTAGACAATGGAGTACTCTACCTCTGTGAAAAAGAGAGTGAGAAAGATCTCTTTGAACTGATATGGAGTGATTTACAGGGCATATTTCCTGGTTAATGAAAAGGAAAAATACCTAATCAATTATGTGGGAAAAGAATCTAAAGAGAAAGAGTGGGTATATGTATATATTTAATTGATTGACTTTGCTGTATACCAGAAATGGACACAATATTGTAAATCAACTGAAGTTTTTTTAAAGGAAAAGTACAAAAGAACATAATATAGTATGCTACCCTTTATCTGAGAAGGAAGGGATATAAGGAAATACAGATGTATCTGCACATGTATACAAAAGAAATACAGGAAAGATAAATGAGAAGCTAAAGAGACTGGTTTACTTATGGAGTTTGGTAGGAGAGCTGCAGGGAAAAGGAGTGACTGAGGACAGGTTAGGAGGGATGAAAAGGGAGAAATAATTTTCTGAGTATTTTTTTATAGCATTGACTTTTAGAACCATTGTAATGTTTCACATACATACCTTCTCCCCAGTTAGTAATTAAAATCAACCAGGAAGTGGAGAAAATCCAAAATGGAATATAATCAGTAACAAATGAACCTAACTGTATTACAAATGAATAGCATTACTGCACTGAAGCTGAATGCATAGAAAAGCACTAACCTGAATAGCTTTAGTAAATAACATTTGGCTGGATACTGTGAGGGTAAAAGTAAAGGCAATGTATGAAAATATTGTTATCTAGTTAGTAAATCTGTTTCTCATAGGGGTATAGATGAGCAGTTGTGTAATTATGTTTGGTGTATACTAGTACTGAGCAAATAAAGTGAATATACTGTAGAAAGCAAGATCTCAGTGTTGAGTAAAGAGTCAAGAGATAAATAAAGGGAGAAGGCTGACATGAACCTCATGGTATTGCATTGGAATCCTGAGTATGATTCGTGAGTATGAACTTAAAGATTTATATACATATTCATAGAGACAGACATATGTGGAAATAAATGTATATGTCTATATGTGTGGATTGGTATTCATACAATATGTATAAATATGTATTTCCCACTTTTGCTCACTGAGAGAGCCTAGGAGTAATACTGTCTAGTAGCCATGAGCACTCCTAGTGACAAAATCTTGGTTTATAATTTTGCCTCTTCTGAGAAAGAGACCAGACATCTTTGGAAATGTTAAGATTGAAAAAAAAGTAAAACATGAGACTGGAACTCCTTGCAATGTCAAAAAGAATAAATGTACTCAAGCAAGGATGACAGAGACTTCCCTGGTGGTCCACGGGTTAAGACTTTGTGCTCCCAATGCAGGGGTTCTGGTTTCAATCTGTGGCCAGGAAACTTGATCCTACATGCCACAACCAAAGGTCTTCTGTGCCAAAACTAAATGAATTAAAATTAATAAATAAATAAATTCAAAAAAATTTTTTTGAAGGTTGACAGTGTATCATAAGGATGCAGGAGCCAAGAAGGAACTCCTAAAGGCCAAAATGGAATGAGTTAAACAATAAAATAAATGACAGTAATATTGGATTATGACCAGTAGAATAAAATAAGTATCCTTGAGTCAGTATTTTTTATAGCATTGACTTTTAGAACCATTGTAATGTTTCACATACATACCTTCTCCCCAGTTAGTAATTAAAATCAACCAGGAAGTGGAGAAAATCCAAAATGGAATATAATCAGTAACAAATGAACCTAACTGTATTACAAATGAATAGCATTACTGCACTGAAGCTGAATGCATAGAAAAGCACTAACCTGAATAGCTTTAGTAAATAACATTTGGCTGGATACTGTGAGGGTAAAAGTAAAGGCAATGTATGAAAATATTGTTATCTAGTTAGTAAATCTGTTTCTCATAGGGGTATAGATGAGCAGTTGTGTAATTATGTTTGGTGTATACTAGTACTGAGCAAATAAAGTGAATATACTGTAGAAAGCAAGATCTCAGTGTTGAGTAAAGAGTCAAGAGATAAATAAAGGGAGAAGGCTGACATGAACCTCATGGTATTGCATTGGAATCCTGAGTATGATTCGTGAGTATGAACTTAAAGATTTATATACATATTCATAGAGACAGACATATGTGGAAATAAATGTATATGTCTATATGTGTGGATTGGTATTCATACAATATGTATAAATATGTATTTCCCACTTTTGCTCACTGAGAGAGCCTAGGAGTAATACTGTCTAGTAGCCATGAGCACTCCTAGTGACAAAATCTTGGTTTATAATTTTGCCTCTTCTGAGAAAGAGACCAGACATCTTTGGAAATGTTAAGATTGAAAAAAAAGTAAAACATGAGACTGGAACTCCTTGCAATGTCAAAAAGAATAAATGTACTCAAGCAAGGATGACAGAGACTTCCCTGGTGGTCCACGGGTTAAGACTTTGTGCTCCCAATGCAGGGGTTCTGGTTTCAATCTGTGGCCAGGAAACTTGATCCTACATGCCACAACCAAAGGTCTTCTGTGCCAAAACTAAATGAATTAAAATTAATAAATAAATAAATTCAAAAAAATTTTTTTGAAGGTTGACAGTGTATCATAAGGATGCAGGAGCCAAGAAGGAACTCCTAAAGGCCAAAATGGAATGAGTTAAACAATAAAATAAATGACAGTAATATTGGATTATGACCAGTAGAATAAAATAAGTATCCTTGAGTCAGTACAAATATAAATATGTGATGAAATAAATGAGGACAAGGGACAGCTCTTCCCTATAGAAAAATTCCAATTAAAAAATTTTTGGGAACTTCTCTGGTGGCCCAGTGGGTAAGACTCCTGGCTTCCAATGCAGGAGGCCTGGGTTCGAACCCTGGTCAGGGAGCTAGACCCCACATACTGCAACTAAGACTCAGCACAGTCAAATAAATAAATATTAAAAAAAAAAATTACAAAAATTTTTTGAAGGAAATAGAAAATCATTACTGTGAAAATCCAGTAAAAAGAGCCACTAAGTCAGATAGATTCTAAAATCACTGGACAAAAGTTTGAGGGAATTCCCTGGTTGCCTAGTGGTTAGGGCTTCAGGCTTCTACTGCAGGGGGCAATTGGTCCTCAAATGACCCAGACTCCCCGATAGATTCCTGGAAAGGGTTTTTAAAAGCAATATTTGGGGTGAGGGTTGCAACTCATGGACTTTCTTCTGATTTATTGGTGGTCAGGTAACAGTGATGTTTTCAGAGTGTTAAACATCAATCTTCTGGTTCCAATTCATCTGGGGTCTACCGGCTTGTGGTTAGCATGTAGTCAACATCCTCCACCTGGGTATGGAGGAGGAGGGTGTCTTAAGTTCCACCCGAACAACTCAAAGATATGCATCAGATTGTTACGTATATCCATTGAGGATGAACTAGGACTCTGTTTTATTCCTGAGCTATTGTTGAGGCTATCATTACTTTTCTTGCTTGACTGCTTTTCCTTTGTTTCTCTGTTCCTTCACTTCCTTAATTAGTAACTGCTTGGATCCACTCTTTGGGACTCAGGGTAAGCCTAGAAGATTAAAGCCTTTTTCTGCAAACAAAAAATGGGGGACAGAGAAGGGCTTTTATACCTGGGAGGTCCCCGCTTGGTTTCAGCCCCTCTTTTCTTTGATACTCAATCCTAAGGGAGGAGGACAAGAGAGAATAAAGCTTCTAGGACTAAGCATAAACTCAGGGGAACTTGGTTTTAGTGAGACTTGGTTTGGGGGCATACTCAGTTTCACTTCTTGTGTGAGTGTGGGACCCTCACATGGCTTCTTTGAGGCAGTAAAAATATAAATATGTGATGAAATAAATGAGGACAAGGGACAGCTCTTCCCTATAGAAAAATTCCAATTAAAAAATTTTTGGGAACTTCTCTGGTGGCCCAGTGGGTAAGACTCCTGGCTTCCAATGCAGGAGGCCTGGGTTCGAACCCTGGTCAGGGAGCTAGACCCCACATACTGCAACTAAGACTCAGCACAGTCAAATAAATAAATATTAAAAAAAAAAATTACAAAAATTTTTTGAAGGAAATAGAAAATCATTACTGTGAAAATCCAGTAAAAAGAGCCACTAAGTCAGATAGATTCTAAAATCACTGGACAAAAGTTTGAGGGAATTCCCTGGTTGCCTAGTGGTTAGGGCTTCAGGCTTCTACTGCAGGGGGCAATTGGTCCTCAAATGACCCAGACTCCCCGATAGATTCCTGGAAAGGGTTTTTAAAAGCAATATTTGGGGTGAGGGTTGCAACTCATGGACTTTCTTCTGATTTATTGGTGGTCAGGTAACAGTGATGTTTTCAGAGTGTTAAACATCAATCTTCTGGTTCCAATTCATCTGGGGTCTACCGGCTTGTGGTTAGCATGTAGTCAACATCCTCCACCTGGGTATGGAGGAGGAGGGTGTCTTAAGTTCCACCCGAACAACTCAAAGATATGCATCAGATTGTTACGTATATCCATTGAGGATGAACTAGGACTCTGTTTTATTCCTGAGCTATTGTTGAGGCTATCATTACTTTTCTTGCTTGACTGCTTTTCCTTTGTTTCTCTGTTCCTTCACTTCCTTAATTAGTAACTGCTTGGATCCACTCTTTGGGACTCAGGGTAAGCCTAGAAGATTAAAGCCTTTTTCTGCAAACAAAAAATGGGGGACAGAGAAGGGCTTTTATACCTGGGAGGTCCCCGCTTGGTTTCAGCCCCTCTTTTCTTTGATACTCTCCAATCCTAAGGGGAGGAGGACAAGAGAGGGAATAAAGCTTCAGGTAGCGAGACTAAGCATAAACTCAGCAGGGGAACTTGGTTTTAGTGAGACTTGGTTTGGGGGGCATACTCAGTTTCACTTCTTGTGTGAGTGTGGGACCCTCACATGGCTTCTTTGAGATAGACATTCCCCTTCTGCTAATCACTATCCAATGAAAAGGCTAGACTTTAAAACATTTTCTGCTGACACCTGACCTGTAAAAGTTGACTCGGTTTTTCTTGAACATGTACTTGTTCCTATGTTCTTTAAAAATAGTAAAAAATTTCCACAACTGCTGACCATAGGAAAGGCATTTCACTTCATCAGTCTCATAAATATTCAGCTATTGTACCTTTCCATAAACAGCCAGAGATTTATTCATTATATTGAATTGCAGTCTCAACCTTCCTTTCTGTTCCTTTCTGAAGAGAGAGATAATATTAAGGCAGTTTTACAACGCCTCAGCCTTGAGGGAATATAAATATAAGCATAATTGATTTTCTGAACTTGCTTTCCCCCCTCTGTGTTCCAGAGCTTTATGCGTTATAGGTAGAATGACTGACAAATCAACTCTGATTGCTAATTGGAAAGCAGAATATATTAAAAGCATAGGTCCAGTGTGCTCTCAGAGCAAACCCTGGAAAAGGGATGCTCCTCAGTGTTTCAATGCATGCTGTCTAATTACCTCCTTCATTCAGGAATTGCACTGGCCATGTCTGGCAGGTCAGGGGTGATTGCTAATTAAATGGTAGAATTCACTTTGCCTCACCTTGACTCATCTCTCTTCCCCCTCCCCACTTTGCAGTGACACTCTTGTTCAAAAAGCATTTCTTCCCTTCCCTTGCAGGTCAGAAAATGAAGGCTGGTGCTCTTATCCCTGTTTGAAGCCCAAATTCTCAAGGTAATTTTACTTCAAGGGTTGGTGAAATAGGAATTCTGCCCTCTCCTCTTTCTTAGCTCTGGCTCTAAAGAGGTCTTTTTGTGTCAGTACCCTTAATGGCAAGGCAAGACCCCTGGGGCTTCTATTCTTCTCAGCATCACCTCTGCAATCAACTAGTGGCCCTGAAAGGAGAGGCCATCTTTGCCTTTGTGTCTGAAATGAGAGTTCACGATGCGCACCAGGAAATCATGGGCACCGAATAAAGCTTCAGGTAGCGAGACTAAGCATAAACTCAGCAGGGGAACTTGGTTTTAGTGAGACTTGGTTTGGGGGCATACTCAGTTTCACTTCTGTGTGAGTGTGGGACCCTCACATGGCTTCTTTGAGATAGACATTCCCCTTCTGCTAATCACTATCCAATGAAAAGGCTAGACTTTAAAACATTTTCTGCTGACACCTGACCTGTAAAAGTTGACTCGGTTTTTCTTGAACATGTACTTGTTCCTATGTTCTTTAAAAATAGTAAAAAATTTCCACAACTGCTGACCATAGGAAAGGCATTTCACTTCATCAGTCTCATAAATATTCAGCTATTGTACCTTTCCATAAACAGCCAGAGATTTATTCATTATATTGAATTGCAGTCTCAACCTTCCTTTCTGTTCCTTTGTGAAGAGAGAGATAATATTAAGGCAGTTTTTACAACGCCTCAGCCTTGAGGGAATATAAATATAAGCATAATTGATTTTCTGAACTTGCTTTCCCCCCTCTGTGTTCCAGAGCTTTATGCGTTATAGGTAGAATGACTGACAAATCAACTCTGATTGCTAATTGGAAAGCAGAATATATTAAAAGCATAGGTCCAGTGTGCTCTCAGAGCAAACCCTGGAAAAGGGATGCTCCTCAGTGTTTCAATGCATGCTGTCTAATTACCTCCTTCATTCAGGAATTGCACTGGCCATGTCTGGCAGGTCAGGGGTGATTGCTAATTAAATGGTAGAATTCACTTTGCCTCACCTTGACTCATCTCTCTTCCCCCTCCCCACTTTGCAGTGACACTCTTGTTCAAAAAGCATTTCTTCCCTTCCCTTGCAGGTCAGAAAATGAAGGCTGGTGCTCTTATCCCTGTTTGAAGCCCAAATTCTCAAGGTAATTTTACTTCAAGGGTTGGTGAAATAGGAATTCTGCCCTCTCCTCTTTCTTAGCTCTGGCTCTAAAGAGGTCTTTTTGTGTCAGTACCCTTAATGGCAAGGCAAGACCCCTGGGGCTTCTATTCTTCTCAGCATCACCTCTGCAATCAACTAGTGGCCCTGAAAGGAGAGGCCATCTTTGCCTTTGTGTCTGAAATGAGAGTTCACGATGCGCACCAGGAAATCAGTGGGCACCTGCAGGCTGCAAAGGAAGAATTGATTTCCTTTTATCCTCCCACTAATCTGAATGTCACCTCAGAAGCGCCCAGGATTTAATTGATCGGTGACAACTTTGTGGCAACCACAGCCCCAGAGAGAATGATTAAGAATATTAAGGAGGCTGGAGACACTGCTACACCTAGAGGCAAGGATCTGCTTCTCCTCCTGGGACCGGACCTTGCCACTAAGCCTTTGAATAGAACTTAATTCTTGTAAGTGCTTTAAACTAGTTTCTCTCTGTCTATCTGAAGGTGGCTCAGAAGCATCATGGGAAACTGAAGCTCATAAAAGTGCCAATATTTGGGTGTTTTTCAACTTTGAAGTTGGCATTTTCATATGGGTTGCTTTAATATTAGCTATTGTCAGAGAGAATGGAAGGTTGAAGCCCAGGTAGACACAATGAATTCTGAGTTCCCATCTAGAACTCATGCCCTTATAAGTAATGGATTCATAGAGTCATTCATTTGTTCATTAACAAGACATCTGTTGCCTATCTTTTCTTGTCTTGAGCATCGCCAAGGGTTGGATACGAATTGACTCTGCTTAATTACTCAGTAGGGAAATTAGGAATGCATGTAAGACCTCACAAAACAGGGTATTATATTGTCTGTATTTTAGTTTAAAATTATTTAACATAAAAAGTGTAATACATATGTGTGCATTTAGTTAGTATAACCAACCTCTAGGGGCAGATTGCTAATACTGAAAGTGCCTTAATCAGAAATACACACTCCAAGGGAGGTTAGTTAGCATTTGAAAGACTCTTGCTCAGGTAGCTACTGTAAATGTTTAAGTCTCTACCATTTCAACTGGCACTAGAGGGTTTCTTGGCTAGTCTGAGGGATGCTAGCAATAATTGTAAAGGAGTGCAACAAGTACTCTACAAGATACATACATTGGCTAGGACTGTAGCGCAAGCATCATTGCTCTTGCATGAACAAAGCCTAAGAATCTAGGGTGCTCCTGACCCAGGGCTCTGCTTCTATTCTTTCAGCATCACCTCCAATCACTAGTGGCCCTGAAAGGAGAGGCCATCTTTGCCTTTGTGTCTGAAATGAGAGTTCACGATGCGCACCAGGAAATCAGTGGGCACCTGCAGGCTGCAAAGGAAGAATTGATTTCCTTTTATCCTCCCACTAATCTGAATGTCACCTCAGAAGCGCCCAGGATTTAATTGATCGGTGACAACTTTGTGGCAACCACAGCCCCAGAGAGAATGATTAAGAATATTAAGGAGGCTGGAGACACTGCTACACCTAGAGGCAAGGATCTGCTTCTCCTCCTGGGACCGGACCTTGCCACTAAGCCTTTGAATAGAACTTAATTCTTGTAAGTGCTTTAAACTAGTTTCTCTCTGTCTATCTGAAGGTGGCTCAGAAGCATCATGGGAAACTGAAGCTCATAAAAGTGCCAATATTTGGGTGTTTTTCAACTTTGAAGTTGGCATTTTCATATGGGTTGCTTTAATATTAGCTATTGTCAGAGAGAATGGAAGGTTGAAGCCCAGGTAGACACAATGAATTCTGAGTTCCCATCTAGAACTCATGCCCTTATAAGTAATGGATTCATAGAGTCATTCATTTGTTCATTAACAAGACATCTGTTGCCTATCTTTTCTTGTCTTGAGCATCGCCAAGGGTTGGATACGAATTGACTCTGCTTAATTACTCAGTAGGGAAATTAGGAATGCATGTAAGACCTCACAAAACAGGGTATTATATTGTCTGTATTTTAGTTTAAAATTATTTAACATAAAAAGTGTAATACATATGTGTGCATTTAGTTAGTATAACCAACCTCTAGGGGCAGATTGCTAATACTGAAAGTGCCTTAATCAGAAATACACACTCCAAGGGAGGTTAGTTAGCATTTGAAAGACTCTTGCTCAGGTAGCTACTGTAAATGTTTAAGTCTCTACCATTTCAACTGGCACTAGAGGGTTTCTTGGCTAGTCTGAGGGATGCTAGCAATAATTGTAAAGGAGTGCAACAAGTACTCTACAAGATACATACATTGGCTAGGACTGTAGCGCAAGCATCATTGCTCTTGCATGAACAAAGCCTAAGAATCTAGGGTGCTCCTGACCCAGGGCTCTGACTCCCATTAGAGAAGGTTGGCTGAATCCTGTTCTGGGGTATGGTTATGTTCGCCTTGAGTGAATCTTTCATAAAAGGCATCTGTTCCAGTGCTTTTAAAAACAAAAAGGAAATTCATAGACTGTTGCAGTGCTTTTAAAAACAGGAAAAGAGGAAATCCACTGATATTGGATATATAACTTTATGTGACTAGGTTTGTTTTCAGACTAAAACGTTCTGACAGTGGTATATAGAGGCTGCAATTGGTGATCAGGAGCTGGCGAGAGAGTGAAAGAGGGAGGCCATGGTAGTCATACAGGATGAAGGCCTGAACAAAGGCTGTGGCTGTGTGAGTGGATGGAATAAAGAAGACATATCTGAAAGGTTCTAAGAGAAAGACAAAGGCATTCAAACAAATGATTGGATGAGAGGAGGGGGCTTGTGGGTAAAGAGGGAGTCAGAAAGACACTTCTAGTGTGTCTGATTTGTGTGGTGTCATTTTCTAAAATAGAGTCAAAGGTAAGCAAGAGGTTGAGGGCTAGTAGAGAATAGGCTGTTTTTGAACAAGATAAGTATGAGATGCCTCTAGGACACTCAGATGGAGTCGTTCAATTGGTAGATATATAATATGTTTACCCACATATACATATATACATATTTATTGTCTGGGGCTCAGGTGGGACCCCTGGGCTGGGGATGGTTATTTAATGCATTCAAGAAACATCTATTAATTAGTTTCTATACTTCAGGCAAGATTGTTGGGCTTCTTGCTTTCATTATGAGAGTATTTGGCAGACACAGTATAATGGATCTATTTGAAATCTTGAGGATGAGGTCACCTAGGAAGAGTGTAGCTAAAAGTACAGGAGCAGAATCCCAGTGATTAATATTTAAGATGGAGAAAGGATGCATGAATGATTTTATATGAGTAAAAATGGGCAGGATGGGCCAAACAGGAGGAACACCAGAAGAGAAGAAAATTATACCAAGGAAGTCAAGGGAGATAAAAGTTTCAAGGAAGGAATGGTGAATGGTATCCCCTAGTGCAGAGAGTAAATAAATAAGGAGTGGAAACATCCATGCAACATGACTTTTTGGAGGTGCATGAGTGAAACCATTTTCCTGTAATGAAAGGGAGTAGTGGGCTGAAGACAGAGTACTGAAGAGAGAAGTGATACAGTGGAAAACAATCTTTAAAAAGCTGGGCCAGGGCTTCCCTGGTGGTCCAGTGGGTAAAGAGTCCACTTTGCAGGGTTCAATCCCTGGCCTGGGAAGATCCCACATGCTGTGGAGCGGCTGGACCAGTGTGTCCAATTAAGAGCCAGCACTCTGGAGAGCATGAGCCCAGGGCTGGTGCTCTACAACAAGAGAGGCCACTGTGATGGGAGGCCCACACAGGCCAAAGAGTAAAGATGGATGAAAATAAATAAGCAAAAAATCAATAAAAGGCCAAAATTACAAAAGAAAAAAAAAAAAAGCTGGACCAGAGATGGATATTAGAAATGACTGGGCAGGAGGGTTTGGGCAGAGAAAGGCCAGAGCTCTGCTTCCTGCTCTGTCTATTATAGCACAGAACTCTATAGAAATGACTTGTGAGTGTGGGAATTCCCTGGTGGTCCAGTGGTTAAGACTCGAAAATTTCACTGCTGAAATCCAGGGTTCGACGCCTGATGGGGGGTCTAAGAGTCCCCACGCAATCTAGTGTGGCCAAACCCCCAAAGACTTGCATAAAAATGAAGCGGGGTAAAAGAACCCCCAAAACGAAATGCTAAAAACAGTAAAGAAAAGAAGTGATTCATTTCAAACTTTGTCCAATTTGAAGAAAGCCAAGGCCTTGGTAGCTGGTAGTTTAGCCTACAACCTGAGAAGCACTGAGCTGTCTAGCACAAACCTGTCTTGTGAACATTGGGCAGACAGAAGGGATCTTGTGCTGACTGGATTGAAGGGGAAGAGGCGGCATGATCACAGAGGCCTTTTTGTGACAACTAGCACTCTGACAGGCTACTTTATATGGGACATGGTTCCAGGAATGATGTTCCATTACAAGTGAGTCAGCGTTTCTGGGACTGTCCCAATTTTACTGGAAGTAAGTACCATCTTATCTTTCTGAGTTATTACTTTCAAGAAATATGATGGGAAAAAATTTTGAAACTCTGACCTCTCCAAATTTCCTCTTCATTTTTTCAACTTCTCTGTCAAGTTGTTCATAGTTGAGAGTTGTTTTCTTTAGAAAGCATGTGGAGTCTATTGGCAATTAAAAGCAGCCAAGACCAGAGATGAGACACCACCCACTGATCTGGAGCCAAAAACAGGGCTTTGAGGTCAGAGGGGCTTGGGCATAAGTTCCAACTCTAAAATCCATTAGCTGTGTGACCTAGGGCAAGTTACTTAGCCTCTCTGAGATTCAGTTTCCTCAGTTGCGTTATCAGGGATGATAAAAACAACTTTATAGGAATGTTGTAAGATAATCCATGTAAAGTATTTTGGAATAAGTAGTTTGTTCAATAGCCATTATATGTATATACATTTTTTGAGGGGATGTATAAATACACTTGACTTTGTTATATTTGAATATTTGTTCAGTATGAAAAGCAATGTACTCTTGTCTACATGCACTACAAAAAGGTAAGGCAAGACCAGTATAAAAGATGGTAAATAACTTTTTTTTTCTATTTACACCAATAGGTCAAGAAAGAATGGACTGAAATTGATGCAGGAGGGTTTTAGATTAAAGTGCAGCAGAATACAATTTCAAACCACAGTGAAATGCCATCATGCCATTACAAAGAGTCAATAAGAAACCTTTAGTGCAGACTTAAAAGAAAAGCGTAGTTACTTTCTGATGATTTAAGTGCTAGAAAACGAAATGCTAAAAACAGTAAAGAAAAGAAGTGATTCATTTCAAACTTTGTCCAATTTGAAGAAAGCCAAGGCCTTGGTAGCTGGTAGTTTAGCCTACAACCTGAGAAGCACTGAGCTGTCTAGCACAAACCTGTCTTGTGAACATTGGGCAGACAGAAGGGATCTTGTGCTGACTGGATTGAAGGGGAAGAGGCGGCATGATCACAGAGGCCTTTTTGTGACAACTAGCACTCTGACAGGCTACTTTATATGGGACATGGTTCCAGGAATGATGTTCCATTACAAGTGAGTCAGCGTTTCTGGGACTGTCCCAATTTTACTGGAAGTAAGTACCATCTTATCTTTCTGAGTTATTACTTTCAAGAAATATGATGGGAAAAAATTTTGAAACTCTGACCTCTCCAAATTTCCTCTTCATTTTTTCAACTTCTCTGTCAAGTTGTTCATAGTTGAGAGTTGTTTTCTTTAGAAAGCATGTGGAGTCTATTGGCAATTAAAAGCAGCCAAGACCAGAGATGAGACACCACCCACTGATCTGGAGCCAAAAACAGGGCTTTGAGGTCAGAGGGGCTTGGGCATAAGTTCCAACTCTAAAATCCATTAGCTGTGTGACCTAGGGCAAGTTACTTAGCCTCTCTGAGATTCAGTTTCCTCAGTTGCGTTATCAGGGATGATAAAAACAACTTTATAGGAATGTTGTAAGATAATCCATGTAAAGTATTTTGGAATAAGTAGTTTGTTCAATAGCCATTATATGTATATACATTTTTTGAGGGGATGTATAAATACACTTGATTAGTTATATTTGAATATTTGTTCAGTATGAAAAGCAATGTACTCTTGTCTACATGCACTACAAAAAGGTAAGGCAAGACCAGTATAAAAGATGGTAAATAACTTTTTTTTTCTATTTACACCAATAGGTCAAGAAAGAATGGACTGAAATTGATGCAGGAGGGTTTTAGATTAAAGTGCAGCAGAATACAATTTCAAACCACAGTGAAATGCCATCATGCCATTACAAAGAGTCAATAAGAAACCTTTAGTGCAGACTTAAAAGAAAAGCGTAGTTACTTTCTGATGATTTAAGTGCTAGAAAACGATGCTGTCATTTCCATGGTTTCTTGATTATTTTATACTCTCAGTGATGCCTGGGGTCACTTCCGCATTTTGAGGCACCCAGTATATTTACAAATGGAGAAATACTAGAATAGTGCTAAAAACGGTAGAGCATTAAAAATATGTGTGCATCTATCTCTATGACCAATGAATTGTTGTAAAACCAAAATACAGTGCAATATAAACTGGCTTTTCACAAGACAGTAACAAGATTTATAAAAAATTATTTCAAAGTTTATTACAAGGCTCTATGAAAACACCTTCTTTCAGTCTTGCCAGTATATCCTTGGGAAGATACCACAGCCTACATTTGTCTGGACTATACTGGCCTTAGAGCATGTGAGTTTTGGGGTTTTGCCATAAACTCTTGGTAATGGGCTCTGTCCAGCACGTCTGAAACCTTAATCTCTGGTGTAACATAGATACTCAAGAAAAGTTTATTGAATTAATCAGTGAATTCTTTTGCACTGGTGCTTCCCAGGTGGCACCAGTGGTAAAGAATCCACCTACCAATACAGGAGACGTAAGAGTTGCAGGTTTGATCCCTGGGTCAGGAAGATCCCCTGGAGGAGAAAATGGCAACCCACTGCAGTATTCTTCCTGGAAAATCTCATGGACTGAGGAGTGTGGCAGACTATAGTCCACGGGGTCAGAAAGAGTTGGACATGACATATCACCAAGGAAGCTTGCTGAAGATCTTTAAAACTGGTTTTACTGCAAGATTGGGTAATAGCTTGAGATTCTGTTCATTTTGCAACGGGAAAGGAGACACTTCCTGTGTTGGACTTCGGCACTCTTTTTGTGGATAATGGCTTTTCAATCAGGAAGTGCCCAGTGCTGAGCAGAAGAAGGAAGCAAAAACAAAGTGGACAAAGGGTCTCCTTCAGTTCCAGAAAATAAAAGATGGTAAATAACTTTTTCTATTTACACCAATAGGTCAAGAAAGAATGGACTGAAATTGATGCAGGTGGGTTTTAGATTAAAGTGCAGCAGAATACAATTTCAAACCACAGTGAAATGCCATCATGCCATTACAAAGAGTCAATAAGAAACCTTTAGTGCAGACTTAAAAGAAAAGCGTAGTTACTTTCTGATGATTTAAGTGCTAGAAAACGATGCTGTCATTTCCATGGTTTCTTGATTATTTTATACTCTCAGTGATGCCTGGGGTCACTTCCGCATTTTGAGGCACCCAGTATATTTACAAATGGAGAAATACTAGAATAGTGCTAAAAACGGTAGAGCATTAAAAATATGTGTGCATCTATCTCTATGACCAATGAATTGTTGTAAAACCAAAATACAGTGCAATATAAACTGGCTTTTCACAAGACAGTAACAAGATTTATAAAAAATTATTTCAAAGTTTATTACAAGGCTCTATGAAAACACCTTCTTTCAGTCTTGCCAGTATATCCTTGGGAAGATACCACAGCCTACATTTGTCTGGACTATACTGGCCTTAGAGCATGTGAGTTTTGGGGTTTTGCCATAAACTCTTGGTAATGGGCTCTGTCCAGCACGTCTGAAACCTTAATCTCTGGTGTAACATAGATACTCAAGAAAAGTTTATTGAATTAATCAGTGAATTCTTTTGCACTGGTGCTTCCCAGGTGGCACCAGTGGTAAAGAATCCACCTACCAATACAGGAGACGTAAGAGTTGCAGGTTTGATCCCTGGGTCAGGAAGATCCCCTGGAGGAGAAAATGGCAACCCACTGCAGTATTCTTCCTGGAAAATCTCATGGACTGAGGAGTGTGGCAGACTATAGTCCACGGGGTCAGAAAGAGTTGGACATGACATATCACCAAGGAAGCTTGCTGAAGATCTTTAAAACTGGTTTTACTGCAAGATTGGGTAATAGCTTGAGATTCTGTTCATTTTGCAACGGGAAAGGAGACACTTCCTGTGTTGGACTTCGGCACTCTTTTTGTGGATAATGGCTTTTCAATCAGGAAGTGCCCAGTGCTGAGCAGAAGAAGGGAAGCAGACATGAAGAAGAGGCGAAATGTGGACAAAGGGTCTCCTTCAGTTCCAGTTTACTGGGGCTGCTATGGATTAGAGCACTTAAGGATTTTGGATTCTTATGAAGCATAAACCACACAGCCTCAACCTTGAGGTATGCTAATAGAAGTCAATTCTATTAAGCAGCAGCAGCTGGACATTCCTAATTTCCCTAGACATGAAGAGAAATCCACCTATTTTTATACACAGGACTTCTTTCTTGTTTTATTTTCAAAACTTTTTATTTTGTATTGGGGTCTAGCTGATTTAACAATGTTGTAATGGCTTCAGGTGAACTGTGAAGGGAACTCAGTCATGCATATACGTGTATTGCAAGTCTTCTTTCTACTCTTGAATCCCTGTTCTTAATAACTCAAAGGTGTGCTGACTCCAGAGACCCAGTTGCCATCTTCACCTTCATGTATCTAGGACAGATGATGCCAAATGACCTCAGGCCAGAGGCTTGCTGTCATTGCTAGACTTCCTTCTCACTGCAATGTGATTCATCTCTGACACAGAGAGAGATGGGTAGAGCATTTAAATCTTCCTTAAATTGATGCAGCTTAGCAGGCTCAGCTTTGAAGCCCTCTGAGTCCCGAGGGCTTGGTTTTCCCATTCTAGACGGGATAATGCTTCTGTTCATTTCTCCCAGGTAAGTAATTAATTCTTGATGGTATGCTAGAGAGGGTGAAGGCTGGCTGCTTTCGTTTTGAGTCTTTAAAGAACTCCAGTCTCCTTTACCCTTGGGAATTTTTAAGCACTTCTGGGCTCAAGAGATAGAAATAGAAGCAAGAGTTGTAGTAATAGTAATGCTGCTGTTACTACTACCAAACCCATTATAATTTTGAATTTAGAAGTTACCTATCTCCAAAAATCTGGGGATCTTTAAAAGTAGGATTACATATCACATCAGCCTACACATCAGCCTCCCTAAAAGTAAAAGAAGAAAGTAATCTCACTTCACTGGAAAAATTCCGTTGAGTAGATCTTAATTGTATTTGATTCTTTGTTTGTTTCTTTTTTCAATTTATTTTTATGCTTGCAGCATGTGGGATCTTATTGCCCTTTCCCGGGACTGGACCCCTGCTCCCTGCAATGGAGGCATGGAGTCTTAACCACTCGATTGTCAGGTAAATCCAGGCCAATGGTAGGAATAAAGATGGTGGTCAAATGATTGCACTTAAGGATTTTGGATTCTTATGAAGCATAAACCACACAGCCTCAACCTTGAGGTATGCTAATAGAAGTCAATTCTATTAAGCAGCAGCTGGACATTCCTAATTTCCCTAGACATGAAGAGAAATCCACCTATTTTTATACACAGGACTTCTTTCTTGTTTTCTTTTCAAAACCTTTTATTTTGTATTGGGGTCTAGCTGATTTAACAATGTTGTAATGGCTTCAGGTGAACTGTGAAGGGAACTCAGTCATGCATATACGTGTATTGCAAGTCTTCTTTCTACTCTTGAATCCCTGTTCTTAATAACTCAAAGGTGTGCTGACTCCAGAGACCCAGTTGCCATCTTCACCTTCATGTATCTAGGACAGATGATGCCAAATGACCTCAGGCCAGAGGCTTGCTGTCATTGCTAGACTTCCTTCTCACTGCAATGTGATTCATCTCTGACACAGAGAGAGATGGGTAGAGCATTTAAATCTTCCTTAAATTGATGCAGCTTAGCAGGCTCAGCTTTGAAGCCCTCTGAGTCCCGAGGGCTTGGTTTTCCCATTCTAGACGGGATAATGCTTCTGTTCATTTCTCCCAGGTAAGTAATTAATTCTTGATGGTATGCTAGAGAGAGGGTGAAGGCTGGCTGCTTTCGTTTTGAGTCTTTAAAGAACTCCAGTCTCCTTTACCCTTGGGAATTTTTAAGCACTTCTGGGCTCAAGAGATAGAAATAGAAGCAAGAGTTGTAGTAATAGTAATGCTGCTGTTACTACTACCAAACCCATTATAATTTTGAATTTAGAAGTTACCTATCTCCAAAAATCTGGGGATTTTTAAAAGTATGATTACATATCACATCAGCCTACACATCAGCCTCCCTAAAAGTAAAAGAAGAAAGTAAACTCACTTCACTGGAAAAATTCCGTTGAGTAGATCTTAATTGTATTTGATTCTTTGTTTGTTTCTTTTTTCAATTTATTTTTATGCTTGCAGCATGTGGGATCTTATTTCCCTTTCCCGGGACTGAACCCCTGCTCCCTGCAATGGAAGCATGGATTCTTAACCACTCGATTGTCAGGGAAATCCAGGCCAATGGTAGGAATAAAGATGGTGGTCAAATGATTGCACTAGTGGAAAAATAAAATATGCCCATCTGGCCCTGAGGAGAGGGAGGCTGGAAATTTTTCTTACCATGGAGTGAATTCTCCCATGCCCAGGGAATACCTAGGGTACAGCAGTCTAACCACTCAGGTGGAAGCCACAGCTAAAGATTTGTGCCACACACACACTGGGCCCCTTTTGGGGCTACCCAGGAAATACCCGAGCAGCATGACCAGTCAGTGCCAAACCAGTCATCAGGTGCCCACCCCATGAACCACACCACAGGAGCAGCAGAAGTCTAAGGTCAGAAAGACAGATGTTTAGTAGGAACTTGGATGGGAGCCTCTTTCTTTTCTATAAGAATTACACCATGACCTGATCCTTGGATGTAGATGCAGTGCAGTTTTAGGAATTTGACCTGCCTGTGCACATCATACCTGTTGGCTAGGGCAGGCAGCACTCTCAGGCTTGAGGAGATGACTATGGCAGACCAGGACGCCCAATGATATGTGTTCCATTCTAGGTATAGTGCATTTCAATGGGCTTGGTCAGCAGCAGGACAACAGGATACCAGTGGAGACTGAGTAGATCTCCCTCACCAGGAGTGTGAAATAACTCCCCCATCCCATTTCAAATTCTGGTAGGTAATGCTTTTCCCAGTTGTGATGGGGCTTGGTGTTCTCAGGAGCATAGCACATTCACGGTGAGGATCAGAGCAGTGGCTGTTTCCAGCAACTTCCATACCTTTACAGTGTTGCGTGCCTTGGCAGGGTCGCCAGTCTGTAGCAGTGGGGCTTGGTGTTCCGTCATCCAAACCCATTATAATTTTGAATTTAGAAGTTACCTATCTCCAAAAATCTGGGGATTTTAAAAGTATGATTACATATCACATCAGCCTACACATCAGCCTCCCTAAAAGTAAAAGAAGAAAGTAAACTCACTTCACTGGAAAAATTCCGTTGAGTAGATCTTAATTGTATTTGATTCTTTGTTTGTTTCTTTTTTCAATTTATTTTTATGCTTGCAGCATGTGGGATCTTATTTCCCTTTCCCGGGACTGAACCCCTGCTCCCTGCAATGGAAGCATGGATTCTTAACCACTCGATTGTCAGGGAAATCCAGGCCAATGGTAGGAATAAAGATGGTGGTCAAATGATTGCACTAGTGGAAAAATAAAATATGCCCATCTGGCCCTGAGGAGAGGGAGGCTGGAAATTTTTCTTACCATGGAGTGAATTCTCCCATGCCCAGGGAATACCTAGGGTACAGCAGTCTAACCACTCAGGTGGAAGCCACAGCTAAAGATTTGTGCCACACACCCACTGGGCCCCTTTTGGGGCTACCCAGGAAATACCCGAGCAGCATGACCAGTCAGTGCCAAACCAGTCATCAGGTGCCCACCCCATGAACCACACCACAGGAGCAGCAGAAGTCTAAGGTCAGAAAGACAGATGTTTAGTAGGAACTTGGATGGGAGCCTCTTTCTTTTCTATAAGAATTACACCATGACCTGATCCTTGGATGTAGATGCAGTGCAGTTTTAGGAATTTGACCTGCCTGTGCACATCATACCTGTTGGCTAGGGCAGGCAGCACTCTCAGGCTTGAGGAGATGACTATGGCAGACCAGGACGCCCAATGATATGTGTTCCATTCTAGGTATAGTGCATTTCAATGGGCTTGGTCAGCAGCAGGACAACAGGATACCAGTGGAGACTGAGTAGATCTCCCTCACCAGGAGTGTGAAATAACTCCCCCATCCCATTTCAAATTCTGGTAGGTAATGCTTTTCCCAGTTGTGATGGGGCTTGGTGTTCTCAGGAGCATAGCACATTCACGGTGAGGATCAGAGCAGTGGCTGTTTCCAGCAACTTCCATACCTTTACAGTGTTGCGTGCCTTGGCAGGGGTCGCCAGTCTGGCATACGGGGCAGCAGGTCCTCCTGGTTGGTCATTCACCTGTATTAAAATCTGAGATAGTGTTTAGTCCTCCAGGGTGGTTTTACCTGTAACTTAATCTGGTTTACTATTCCATTCTTCCTTTCTACTGACCCTGCTGCTTCATGGAGGGGATAAGCCTCCAATATACTGTCATGTTCTTTTGCCCTTTGCACATTATGACCTTTGACTTGCGACCCTCAATCATTCAGTTTGATAATATCCATAAGTGGTCCTCCGTTTCTCTAAACTGCTAGTCGTGGCATCCTGGTTTGCACAGCGGCAGGGGAAAGCTTGGGTCAGGCCAGACAAGTGTCCACATGGATCCAGGCATATTTAGAACCCTCAGACAGAGGGAGGGGCCAAGATAATCAATCTGTCAATCCCTCCCCAGTTGGGAGCTCCAGTGGATGGCCCCAGTTTCCTTTGTCAGTTGCTTCGGGCCTTGTTTAGAACACACAGGATGTGCTATTCATGCATTAATGAAATTGTTGTATTTCAAGGGTAATGCAGCATCCTTGGCCATGTGCCATTCTGCTGTATCTACTGAAGAGTCAGCTGCTAGGGCTTGTACCTGAGTTAGGACATCAGCTTCCTGAATGCCATGGGGTGTCAACACCTTATGGGTGGTGAAGTGGAAGACAGTGAGGACAGCTTATGCCCTTGGAGGCAAACCGAAATCTTCCCACATGTCTCAGCCTCAAAGGGCTAATTCATGGTTATTATCCCTTGGTTTCCCATTGTGCAAACCGTAGGGTTAATCGCTTTCAAACAGCCCAGCCATCAGTGCAAAGGGTTGGGAGTCAGGGCTCTTGCTGAGATCAGCTCACTGCAGTTTATTCCTGTTTTCATCCAGGTGGTGTCAGTGCTGGGCTGAAGAGAGGCTGCAGTCCATGTGCTTGTGCTGCTAGACTCTTCTGTGTACCAGGCTTCAGTGGGGACATCCAGCATTCCCTCCCTACAGGCTGCAGGGACCATGGGAATAGGGGTGGAGGCGTTTTGAGGATTAACATACCCTGCAGGGCCAAGTAGCACCTGCATTTCTAGAGAAAGGGGGATGGAAGACAGGATGTTCCACTGTTGCAAACAGTGCTGGGGTGTGCGCAGTCCTATCTGACTCTGCGGCCCCATGGACTGAAGCCTGCCAGGCTCTTCTGTCCATGGGGTTTTCCAGGCAAGAATACCAGAGTGGGTAGCCATTTCCTCTTGCAAGGACTGAACTAGGGATTGAACCCGTGTCTCCTGCTTCTCCGGCATTGTAGGTGGATTACAGGCACGCTGGAGGTTTGAGCCATGGCAGAGGTGGGTCACTGAAACATATTCTCAACCCTTTGCTAGGAAGGCATGTCCTTACATATGATATGCTGTTCCTTTCTAAGAAGCTCTAGTTGGAGGAGCTTTGTGTCCGCTGTCAGAAGCTGTTGCTCTCTGGGGATTGACTAGGTTCCTGCCTCCTTCCAGAGCTGGGGCCCTCTCCTTTTGTTGTCTCCTCTCTAGTGCCCAACCCATACCTGCCAGAGTCACAGACACATCTAACTGAAATGGTGGGCCCTGATTGGGAGATAATGCCCAGATCTGTTTCAGGAGCATTTTTCTTCCTTTCACACGCAGTTTGCTGCTCTGATCCTCAGTCTGGCACATGCCCTTTCCTTACCAGGCAGTAGAAGGAATGGAAGCACTGTCCCAGTGGGAAATGAAAGTCTTCCCAACACCCTCAACTCCAACAAAAGCTTGCAGTTCTCATGTTCTTTAGGACTAAATAGGGTTGCATCTTATCAATCACCGCTTCTGGGACAAGACACATCTTAACTGACACAAATGACTCCCCCTAACTTGGCAGTGGTGTCTTTTCCTTGAGTTTTATGTGGTTTCCTGCCCATCTTCTCCCTTGCAGACGTTCCTGAAGTCTGCCGGGTGTTTTGCAGCAGAGGCAAGCCTTCATGTTGACATTATACCATTTGTGTTATGGGCTCATTGATGTGGGGAGAACAGGGACAGATCTCACGCTACCATTTCATGCCATTTGGTGGGGCCCTGCTGGTAATCTTGGGGAAACTCCTTTAAGGCCCCTTGTTGCCCCTCCCATGTGAAGGCAAATTGATCTTGTAACTCAGCAGACTGGGTTACACTGAGAAAAGCATTTGCTAAGTCCAGCACAGCATGATCCACTCCTAAGGCAGTGTGAGCAGGTATCTAAGTGCAGTGTTGGGCACTGTCACAAGGATGACTCGATCAATTCTTGGGGAACTTGCTCATTTGGTAGTTCATGGTCATCCTCCATGAACCATCTGGCTTTTTCCCCGCAACTAACCAATTACTCTTCCAATTGGCTAACCTGAGCTTCAGCCTCTAGTTGGGCATGGGGTTCATGCCCTAAAATTGCTTTAGAGGGTGGGTCACTGAAACATATTCTCAACCCTTTGCTAGGAAGGCATGTCCTTACATATGATATGCTGTTCCTTTCTAAGAAGCTCTAGTTGGAGGAGCTTTGTGTCCGCTGTCAGAAGCTGTTGCTCTCTGGGGATTGACTAGGTTCCTGCCTCCTTCCAGAGCTGGGGCCCTCTCCTTTTGTTGTCTCCTCTCTAGTGCCCAACCCATACCTGCCAGAGTCACAGACACATCTAACTGAAATGGTGGGCCCTGATTGGGAGATAATGCCCAGATCTGTTTCAGGAGCATTTTTCTTCCTTTCACACGCAGTTTGCTGCTCTGATCCTCAGTCTGGCACATGCCCTTTCCTTACCAGGCAGTAGAAGGAATGGAAGCACTGTCCCAGTGGGAAATGAAAGTCTTCCCAACACCCTCAACTCCAACAAAAGCTTGCAGTTCTCATGTTCTTTAGGACTAAATAGGGTTGCATCTTATCAATCACCGCTTCTGGGACAAGACACATCTTAACTGACACAAATGACTCCCCCTAACTTGGCAGTGGTGTCTTTTCCTTGAGTTTTATGTGGTTTCCTGCCCATCTTCTCCCTTGCAGACGTTCCTGAAGTCTGCCGGGTGTTTTGCAGCAGAGGCAAGCCTTCATGTTGACATTATACCATTTGTGTTATGGGCTCATTGATGTGGGGAGAACAGGGACAGATCTCACGCTACCATTTCATGCCATTTGGTGGGGCCCTGCTGGTAATCTTGGGGAAACTCCTTTAAGGCCCCTTGTTGCCCCTCCCATGTGAAGGCAAATTGATCTTGTAACTCAGCAGACTGGGTTACACTGAGAAAAGCATTTGCTAAGTCCAGCACAGCATGATCCACTCCTAAGGCAGTGTGAGCAGGTATCTAAGTGCAGTGTTGGGCACTGTCACAAGGATGACTCGATCAATTCTTGGGGAACTTGCTCATTTGGTAGTTCATGGTCATCCTCCATGAACCATCTGGCTTTTTCCCCCCAACTAACCAATTACTCTTCCAATTGGCTAACCTGAGCTTCAGCCTCTAGTTGGGCATGGGGTTCAGCCCCTCTGCCCAGAGTAGAAAACAGTGCACTGTGGCAGCTCTTTCTTTCTCTCTTGGCTGCAGTGCACCCTGCTGCAGTTCCTCAAGCAAACACATTAAAGGAGCCAGCAGTCCTTTGCGTTCTCAGACTCACTCGGTGGCCCACAAACATCTAACAAACGGGCAACCCTTCCTTACATAGAAATCAGTGGCCAACTCAGCTCCTTTGCCCCCACCCCAGGCAGAGGATGCCGCTTTCCCAAGGTTTGTTTCTCCGGTGCCCTGGAAGTTAGAATTGTTGCTGTTCCCCGGGTGAAATTTGAAACTGGCCCCTGCATACAGAGGGTGGGGACACACTGAAGATCAAAGAGGAGACACTTCAGATTGGTACATGGCCTAAAGGTTTAAGGAGCAAGGAAACTTACATAAGACTCTTTTGTTTCCAGCGCTGCTAGGGTTTGCTCCACCCTCCCACCAGAGTTTAAAAGTTTATGTAGAGGTCTTAACTGGGTTCTGTTGTATACCTTCCAGATGATCTTTATACCACAGTGCTCTCTCAAGCCTAAATCCGCCAAAGTGGCTCCAGCTGTGGGAAGTAGTCAAACGTAGATTCCAAGGACTGGGAGGGGCTGCCGAGTCTCGGATAGCTCAGGATCAGCTCACGGGTCACATTCTCCCCGTGACCTCCGCCCCCACAGAGTACAGACCTAAGCAAGGAACCGGGCGTGCTCTGCAGAGATGCACAGGCTCAAATGGAAGCCGGAGGCAGGGGTGCACATGCTGGTGAGGGAGGCAGTAGTTGTGTACATGTTTGTGGTCTGTGTGTCTGCTTAATCATGTCCAACTCTTTGCGACCCTCTGGACTGACTGCAGCCCACCAGGTTCCTCTGTCCGTGGAATTTTCCCAGCAAGGTTACTGGAGTGGGTTGCCATTTTCCTCTCTAGGCAATCTTCCTGACCCAGGGGTCAAACCTCCATCTTTTGCCTCCCCTGTATTAGCAGGCGACTGCGGAGCCACCGGGAAAGCCCTGTTTGTGGTCTGGAGCCTCAGGAACGTCAGCTTCCACACTCTTTCTCTGACTCCTCTTCTCAGAGACCTTCTAAAGGTTTTTGGTGAGTCACCTGGATGTTTTAGCTTCTCTTTCGCTTAGTAACTGTTAAGGAACTGTATATAGAGTACTTTTATAGACTACAGTGCACACAAGAGTACCTGCAGAAATGAGAACTGCAGGCTTTCCTACTTAATCTTGTTGAGGAAATTCTGAGATTGAAAGTTAAGGTTGTTAAAGGCAGGAGATAGTTTAGCTTTCCAGCGAACAGAAAGAGTTCTGGGATTTTGGACGGCCTGCTTGCTGAAGGAGTTGTGAGAGGGTTCATGCCAGGACTTAGGTACTTTAAAGAGTCAGCCCAGCTGATAGAAGTTTTCTTGGAAACTTGGAGAGTGAAAGGGTCTGAGTAAATTAGTTGTGGATGAGCTGAAGGATGCTTGTATTTGAAGGACGTGATAGTGAGTCACCATTTCTTGCTAAGTTAAGTTTATGTTCTTTTGTGCAGGGCCACTTTTTACTTAAAATTTTTCCCCAGCTTTTAGAGATGTAATTGAGAATTAAAATTTGTATACATTTAAGGTGTACAATTTGATGTGATATACATATACACTGTGAAAGAATCACCACAATCAGGTTAGTTAACATATCCATCACCTCGCATAGTCCTTCTTTTTTTTTTTCTGGTGAGAGTGCTCAAGATCTACTCTCTTAGCAAATTTCAAGTATTCAATACAGAATTATTAAGTACAGTCGCTCCGTTGTACATTAGATGTCCGAAACTTTGTACCCCCAACATTTCCCCATCCCCCACTCTGCCTAGCCCCTCATAACCGCCATTTACACTCTCTGCTCCTGTGAGTTTGAGTATTCTATACTTCACATATAAGCAAGATTATACTGTATTTGTCTTTCTGTGTCTGGCCTATTTCACTTAACATCATGTGCCCCAGGTTTGTCTATGTTGTTGCAGGTGGCAGGATTTCCTTCTTTTATGTGACTGAATGATACTCTATTGAGTGAGTATAGGCTACATTTTCTTTATCTGCTAATCTGTAAGGAACCCTTTTTGGTCTGGAGCCTCAGGAACGTCAGCTTCCACACTCTTTCTCTGACTCCTCTTCTCAGAGACCTTCTAAAGGTTTTGGTGAGTCACCTGGATGTTTTAGCTTCTCTTCGCTTAGTAACTGTTAAGGAACTGTATATAGAGTACTTTTATAGACTACAGTGCACACAAGAGTACCTGCAGAAATGAGAACTGCAGGCTTTCCTACTTAATCTTGTTGAGGAAATTCTGAGATTGAAAGTTAAGGTTGTTAAAGGCAGGAGATAGTTTAGCTTTCCAGCGAACAGAAAGAGTTCTGGGATTTTGGACGGCCTGCTTGCTGAAGGAGTTGTGAGAGGGTTCATGCCAGGACTTAGGTACTTTAAAGAGTCAGCCCAGCTGATAGAAGTTTTCTTGGAAACTTGGAGAGTGAAAGGGTCTGAGTAAATTAGTTGTGGATGAGCTGAAGGATGCTTGTATTTGAAGGACGTGATAGTGAGTCACCATTTCTTGCTAAGTTAAGTTTATGTTCTTTTGTGCAGGGCCACTTTTTACTTAAAATTTTTCCCCAGCTTTTAGAGATGTAATTGAGAATTAAAATTTGTATACATTTAAGGTGTACAATTTGATGTGATATACATATACACTGTGAAAGAATCACCACAATCAGGTTAGTTAACATATCCATCACCTCGCATAGTCCTTCTTTTTTTTTTTCTGGTGAGAGTGCTCAAGATCTACTCTCTTAGCAAATTTCAAGTATTCAATACAGAATTATTAAGTACAGTCGCTCCGTTGTACATTAGATGTCCGAAACTTTGTACCCCCAACATTTCCCCATCCCCCACTCTGCCTAGCCCCTCATAACCGCCATTTACACTCTCTGCTCCTGTGAGTTTGAGTATTCTATACTTCACATATAAGCAAGATTATACTGTATTTGTCTTTCTGTGTCTGGCCTATTTCACTTAACATCATGTGCCCCAGGTTTGTCTATGTTGTTGCAGGTGGCAGGATTTCCTTCTTTTATGTGACTGAATGATACTCTATTGAGTGAGTATAGGCTACATTTTCTTTATCTGCTAATCTGTTAATGAATACTTCTGCTTTTTTTGCACCGGTTATTGTGATAATGTAATGAACATGAAAGTACAGATATTTTCTCAAGATACTGATTTCATTTATTTGGCTATATCCCAGTAGTGGGCTTGCTGGATCATAAGGTAGTTCTATTATTTTTTAAAGAAACCTCCACATTGTTTTCTATAAGGGATGTTATCAATTCACATTTCTGCTAATGGCACAAGTGTTTCTATTTTTCCATATAATTACCAGCTCTTGGTATAGTGTATCTTTCTGATAATAAACATTTTAACAAGTTTGAGGTCATTTCTCATTGTGGTTTTGATTTACATTTCTTTGGTATTTAGTGAAGTTGAGCGCCTTTTTATATGGTCATCTCTATGTCCTGTGTCTATTCTAGTCCTTTGTCCATTTTTTAAAAAATTGATATGTACTTGCTGTACAATCTCATATAAATTACAAGTATATAGTATAGTGATTCATAATTTTTAAAGGTTATGCTCTCTTTAAAGTTATAAAATATTAGTATTCCCCATGTTGTATAATATATTCTTGTAGTTTATTATACATTCAGTGGTTTTTCCATCTTAAAAATTGGGTTATTTGTTTTTTTTTTTTACTTTGGGTTGTATGAATTCCTTATTATGTTATAGATATTAACCATTTACCAGATATGTGGTTTTCAAATATTTCCTTCCATTCTGTGTGCTGGCTCTTCACTCTGTTGAAAAGTTCCTTTGCTGTGCAGAAGACTTTTTTGATGAAATTCTATATATCTATTTTCATTTTTGTTACTTGTGCTGTTGGTGTTATATCCAAGGAATTATTGCCCCAACCAGCATCAACCCTTTTTCCCCTGCTTTCTTTTATGAGTTTTATGGTTTCATGTCTTAGTTTTTAAATCTTTAATCCATTTTAAGTTGATTTTTTAATTTGTTGTAAGATGAGTCTAATTTCATTCTTTTGCAAGTGGGCATACAGTTTTTGCAGCACTGTTTATTGAAGAGACTATCCTTTCCCCAGTGTATGTTCTGCCACTTTTGTCGACAATCAGTTAACTGTAAGGTTTATTTCTGAGCTCTATATTCTGTTCCATTGGACTGTACGTGTGTTTTTTTGCCTGAACCATACTGTTTCAATTACTGTAGCTTTGCAGTATATTGTGACTTGACTCCAGTTTGGCTTTCTTGCCCAAGATGCTTTATTGGTTTCATACATATTTTAGGATTTTTTTTCTATTTCTATAGGCAATGAGATGGGGGTGTTAATGGAGCTGGCACTGGCTCTGTGAATCACTTTGGATAACAGACAAAGTTTTTTTACAATATTAGTCTTCTAGTCCAGTAAGAGAGGATGTCTTTACACTTATCTGTGTCTTTTTAAATTTCCTTCATCAGTGTTTTAACAAGTTCAAATCTTTAACCTAGATTTTCAGATCCTCTGTGGGTTGGTCTTTGACGACCTCTCTAGCTTGTTTCCCTACTAATTGGCTGTCTATGCTTCAGCTGGACTGACCTGCCCCCTGAATACATTTTATCAATCAATGCTTTTTTTTTTTTTTTTTTTTATGCTAAAGCCTCTATGAGGAAGCCTTTCTCTACCCTCATCCACATCTTCCTGTTTATCTGTCTTTCATGCTTTATCATTCTGCCTCCTAACCTATTCCTAGGAAAATGTTATCACCTTTTTAAAACAATTATTGCACCTAATTTGAATCTTTCAAGCTTGAGTGACAATTTTTTTTCTATGTCCTTTTCCATAATGGACCATAGGCATATAAAAACAGGGGCCACATCCTGATCATCTTTGTATTCCTTAGAGTGTCTTGCAAGTAAAAACTCAAGAACTATTTGGTTAATAAATGTGTACTCTCAGAATTTGAAATTTGGGCTTTTGAATATTTTTAGCCATTATCTTAAATTCTCAGTTGTTTTAATTTCATCTGCTAAAACTGATTCTCATCTTCTGGTGTCTTTTCCCCACCAATTCCTTCTCACCTAAACTCCTTGGAATTAACTGTGACCATTTTTTCTTATCATCTCCATATCTAGTTGGTTTCTGTATCTTGTTAATTTTTCATTTAAGGCAATCAATCTTTGTTTTCCAACAGTCTGCTTAATGATCCTCTTAACTGTAGGTTTTCAGTCTCTCATCTCCTTTTCCACCACCCAAAGCCAGACTTACTCTTCTAACGAGAAATGGTAATAATAATTAATATTTTTGATCACTTGAGAAGTACTAGACATCACATCAGCATACTGTTCATTCTATTTTTCTGTGTTATGGATGGTGTTATGGATGGATACAGTGTTATGGATGGAATGTTTGTCCATTCAAAACTCATATGTCCTATCCCCAATGTGACTGTATTTGGATATAGAGCCTCTTAGGAGATAATTAAGGTTAAATGAAATGTTAACAGTGAGGCCTCTATCTGGTAGCCTTAGTGTCTTAAGAGACATTAGAGAGCCTGCTTGCTTTGTCTCCATGCACAGACTGAGGAAAGGTGATGTGGAGATGCAGTGAGAGCATGACCATCTGCAAACTAGCAACTTGATCTTGGACTTCTAGCCTTTAGAACTGTGAGAAAACTGTTGCTGAAGCCACCCAGTCTATGCTTATTATGGGCAGACTAACATATATAGATTACAATATGAGTCCATTTTGCTCATTTGTGAATAAGGGCAATGAGGCTTAGAGTAGCTCAATGACTTAAAGCTTGTAGATTGTAAAGTTAGGGTTTTGATCGATCTCTTCCCCAATTCAAGATCCTTTTCCTAACCACTACACCATATCTTCATATTTTTTAAAGGCGTGGTAGAAAGCTGGCCTTCTGGGGTGGGGTGGGGAGAAAGGCTTATTTATAGTGTTTGGCAATGGTGGTGTAAATACTTGCATATTTCAAGCTCCCAATGGTTTAACAACCAGTTTACATTTCAAAACTGGCTTCCTTGGTGGCACAGTGGTAAAGAATCTGCCTGCCAATGCAAAGGATGTGGGTTTGATCCCTGGGTCAGGCAGATTCCCTGGCATGGGAAATGGCAACCTGGTTCTGTATTCTTTCCTGGAAAATTCCATGGACAGAGGAGCCTAATAGGCTACAGCCCCTGGGATCTCAAAGAATTGAATTCTGTGACCATTTTTTCTTATCATCTCCATATCTAGTTGGTTTCTGTATCTTGTTAATTTTTCATTTAAGGCAATCAATCTTTGTTTTCCAACAGTCTGCTTAATGATCCTCTTAACTGTAGGTTTTCAGTCTCTCATCTCCTTTTCCACCACCCAAAGCCAGACTTACTCTTCTAACGAGAAATGGTAATAATAATTAATATTTTTGATCACTTGAGAAGTACTAGACATCACATCAGCATACTGTTCATTCTATTTTTCTGTGTTATGGATGGTGTTATGGATGGATACAGTGTTATGGATGGAATGTTTGTCCATTCAAAACTCATATGTCCTATCCCCAATGTGACTGTATTTGGATATAGAGCCTCTTAGGAGATAATTAAGGTTAAATGAAATGTTAACAGTGAGGCCTCTATCTGGTAGCCTTAGTGTCTTAAGAGACATTAGAGAGCCTGCTTGCTTTGTCTCCATGCACAGACTGAGGAAAGGTGATGTGGAGATGCAGTGAGAGCATGACCATCTGCAAACTAGCAACTTGATCTTGGACTTCTAGCCTTTAGAACTGTGAGAAAACTGTTGCTGAAGCCACCCAGTCTATGCTTATTATGGGCAGACTAACATATATAGATTACAATATGAGTCCATTTTGCTCATTTGTGAATAAGGGCAATGAGGCTTAGAGTAGCTCAATGACTTAAAGCTTGTAGATTGTAAAGTTAGGGTTTTGATCGATCTCTTCCCCAATTCAAGATCCTTTTCCTAACCACTACACCATATCTTCATATTTTTTAAAGGCGTGGTAGAAAGCTGGCCTTCTGGGGTGGGGTGGGGAGAAAGGCTTATTTATAGTGTTTGGCAATGGTGGTGTAAATACTTGCATATTTCAAGCTCCCAATGGTTTAACAACCAGTTTACATTTCAAAACTGGCTTCCTTGGTGGCACAGTGGTAAAGAATCTGCCTGCCAATGCAAAGGATGTGGGTTTGATCCCTGGGTCAGGCAGATTCCCTGGCATGGGAAATGGCAACCTGGTTCTGTATTCTTTCCTGGAAAATTCCATGGACAGAGGAGCCTAATAGGCTACAGCCCCTGGGATCTCAAAGAATTGAATGTGACTGAGCACACATACACTTAGAAATGACCTGTGGGGTAGGTATTATTATTGTTATTTTAAAGATTAGAAAAATAAGGTTTAGTAAAGTAATTTAACACCTTTCCTTTCTCATCCTGGGGCAAGGATTTTTGTCTCCCCTCTGGTTTCAACAAAAGCAGATTTTTAGGTAAGAATTCTTTAAATACTTGATGGATGATTGCTTGCATCATTCCTGAAAATGGACTCCCAAATTTGTGAAATGACAACCATTCCTCTTAAAAAGGTCAAATCTTGTTTTATATTGATGATCTGAATATGTGTGTGAACACACATACATGTACTTGGAGCAAGATAATAGTGGTTTTCTTAAATCTACCAGGAAATATTAAATATAGACACAGAGCAAGAGATGTTTTTCTTGGCTCTACTCCGAGGGTTAAAAACATACACTTCCGTGCCCTGAAGGAACCAAATCCTGGGGGTGAACTCACTTGAGGAGAAAATAAAAGATACTGTTAATTGCTGCTCCAGGGATTTTCCTGGTATCTTCACACTCAACCTGAGACATTTCTTTTTTTTTTTTTTTTATTTTTTTATTTTTATTTTTTATTCTTTATTTTAAAGGTTTTACAGAGTTTTGTTGTTCATATACATGTATGTTCCCAGATCAGTCATATGCATATCCCTGGTCCCCACCCACCCAGATCCCCCCATCCCACCCCTCCAGACCTTTGCCCCAAGCCATTGTAAGCACTCCTATTCCCTTAGCACTGTGAGACTAGCTATCTTTTCCACACATAACACTATAGGTTTCCTTGTTACTTCCTCCATGCTCCCCCCTCCCTATTTATTCGCCACGATGTCCCTATGTCTATGCTCTGTCTTTTTTTTCATGAGTTCCCTGTGTGTGATATCAAGACCGTCCTACTAGATTCCATATATGTGTGTTAGTATACTGTATTTGAACCTGAGACATTTCTTTGCCAGACGTGGGGCTTCTGGAGTGAAGACATTTAAGCCTGATTGATTTGTAGACCTGCATTGTAGCATGCTTATGGACTCAAAAGAGGAAGCGCTGGAAACCAGCTGCAGGAGTAATGCTGTGTGAACAAGAAGTCTGATGCAGGAAGTAACTACTACGTGTATATTACATTTGAAATACCATTGAGCTCACTTGAGTCTATCTAGTAAATAGAAGTTTATTAAAAGGCTCAAGGGTAAAGTTGGGAGAGACAGTGATATCTCAGATCCAGTCATAATGTCTTCTGAATATCTTTGAGTGAAGCAGAAAAAGTGGTCCTTTCCTGAGACACTACTGATGTTTTGTCTGGAAATTTTCAAAACAAATGGACATGTATATGATTAATAGGGTATGAACCTCACTCCCTAGAGTAGTATAGAGCATCATCATATATACTTATACATTGTGGTAATACAGGGATTATCTAAAGTGTTTAAAAAGTATGGTGTGGACGATGAAGGATGGGTCAGGGAGGGATACACATGTAGTCAAATGAAAAGGTTCTCAGCTGGAATCTGTAATAAAGCAGAGCATTTATATAAGTCCTTCATATTCTGAGTGGCATGAGAAAGTTAAAAAGCTAATTAACCTTTCATGCACAAATCGGAAGATTATTCTATCAATTTTAAGTGGATCAGGGTGAGACAAGAAGGGCAAATGCCTGGCCTGGGCTGTCTGGGTGGCACAGGTATGGTTTAAATGGAACTTTCTCCAAGTTCTCTTTTGGAAGGATGAGTTTTTCAGTTTTTCCCTAGCCATCTAGGTGAGACTTAAAGCAAAGCTTTAATACAAGTAGATTTAAAGACATACAAATTTAAGCATACGGATAGACTTAAAGTCAACTTAGATAAATTCATAGATGACAGCCCCATAATGGTAACCAGGGGTGATGACGCCTGAGGAGGATCCCTAACTATTGCACAAAGTATCACCAAGAGTGGCTCTGAAGGGGGCCACTGACAGAGTTGGTCATCTAGGTCAAGGGTGGGGATATCCATTTCCTACCATATGGGTCACCCTAAATTTCTTATTAATGTTTGCACACTGCATTCCTTCCTCCCTTTTCATTATCCATTTTAAAATCTCCTGCAGACACCAGCTATTATAGCAGAAAAACGGAACTGAAGCTGTATTTCCAACTGCCTCAGAACCATGGAATGTTCCAGGAAAGCTCTTTTCTGTTTCATGGAACATCTCTGATAATCCTTGCTCCTACAGTTGGGGGTCTCCTTATTGGATGGTAAAAGTGGAAAAGGCAGGCCTACTGAAATCCAAGTTTCAATTTCAGCTTCCAGATTTTTCTTCCTTTATTGATTGAGTCCTTCATTCCTCAGAAGTAGCAAATAGTTTGTTGTAAAATATTTGACAAGGGTCCATAAAGATGAAGAAATCATGGTTTTCAGTCTAAAAGCATTAATACTGATAATGATGATGATGACAGGCTAATAAAAATAACAACCACAACGTGTCAGGCACTAAACTAACTTCATTATCTATGGATATTAATCCTACTCACAATGATTATGTGAAATGGTTATTATTATCTCCTTTTTATAGAGCCAGACTTCCCTGGTGGCTCAGATAGTAAAGAATCTGCACTATTGGAAACCTAGGTTCAGTCCCTGGGTTGGGAATATCCTCTGGAGAAAGGAATGGCTACCCACTCCAGTATTCTTGCCTGGCTAATTCCGTGGACAGAGAAGCCTATAGTCCATGGGGTCACAAAGACTCAGACACAACTGAGTGACTTCATACTTTCACTTCTCACTTTTTATAGACCCAGAAACTGGAGCATAGAGAGGCATGTGACGTTTTTCATCACAGAGCTAGTGAGGAAGGGAATACGACATAGAAACTATGAAAGAAGGGAGAAAGTAAGGACTGAAAGAGAGGAGCACATTCTGAACTGGAAATTCACAACAGGAGAGATGTGTTCTTCTAGAACACAGCTTATTCTTCTAGACAGAAGCCAAGATGAGAGAAGGGTGCTTTGAAACCGAGCCAACGGGCAGCACACCCCTTAGGCATCTAGAGCTGATGAATTCTGCTGCACTGCACCTTAAGTACCACAGAGAAGGAGGTTGGGCTCGTAAAGAGGGATGCAGAAACTCAGTCTGGAGAGCAAGTCAGTTGGATTTGGACCAAATTAATATCTTGAATTGTTGATGTTGAAGCTTTGACCACTCCCTTGACAAATAATTTTTGATTGGGGCAGCAGGCAAGGAAAGTTCCCATTTGGAAGATTTTGGTATTTCTGCGGCTTTTTCTCTTAAAAAATATTAAAATACAAGCCCCATTTTTTTAGTGTTTCATAAAAAGTTCCAAGAGGGAAAACATTATTGAGCAATAAAAGGTGTGTTTATGTGTATTCATAAGACATGGGCTAGAGGCCAACTCCCATAAATGTGTTCACTTGAACCTCAGCCCTGAACAATTATAAGAACCCTGGAGGTTCCTATTTCACTCAAGAGGATGGAATAGAGGCAGTCTTTGCAACCCTCCCAGGCTAATGAACTTGATAAAGACTCAATTGGGGAGCATGCTCCTTTAAGTGTTGAAAGTAAGCAAAATTGTGGTATTAACAGGATCATCTTGGAGCCCAATTCTCTCTGTTTTCCTCCCTGGTTGGAAAATTCCTGTGTCTTCATGCATACCCTTGTGTTTCCAGCCAGTACTGTTGGCTCTGAGCCTATCTAATTGACAATACCCGCTGCTTGTCAGGTTTGGAGACTCCACTTTTCAAGTGACATTGTTGTTGTGCAGGCACTACAGCAAGTGGTTTTCCACTGAGAACTAGACCCTTGATATCCATAGATGTAAGATTTCCTTACAGAAAGCAAAGAATGGGTGTTCTTTGCCATTCATCTAGTTATGATATTTTCTATTCTCCTGGGAAAGTGGGAGGGACCTTTCTGGGGAAGTAGGGTGGGAAACCTCATTCTTGCTCATGAAATGACCCTACGGAGGCAAGTGCTCACTTCATATAAGAGCAGGGCTAGCTGTGCCTTCCCCAGTAGGCATTACCGGAACCACTCGAGGGCCTTGGAGGCCCAAGATTTTGCCTGACAGTCACTTGACTCCTTCTTAGTCCCCATCACTTAGAAACATTCTGATCAACCTGGACTGAAGGTCTTATTCAAGGAGAAACTTTGAAACCGAGCCAACGGGCAGCACACCCCTTAGGCATCTAGAGCTGATGAATTCTGCTGCACTGCACCTTAAGTACCACAGAGAAGGAGGTTGGGCTCGTAAAGAGGGATGCAGAAACTCAGTCTGGAGAGCAAGTCAGTTGGATTTGGACCAAATTAATATCTTGAATTGTTGATGTTGAAGCTTTGACCACTCCCTTGACAAATAATTTTTGATTGGGGCAGCAGGCAAGGAAAGTTCCCATTTGGAAGATTTTGGTATTTCTGCGGCTTTTTCTCTTAAAAAATATTAAAATACAAGCCCCATTTTTTTAGTGTTTCATAAAAAGTTCCAAGAGGGAAAACATTATTGAGCAATAAAAGGTGTGTTTATGTGTATTCATAAGACATGGGCTAGAGGCCAACTCCCATAAATGTGTTCACTTGAACCTCAGCCCTGAACAATTATAAGAACCCTGGAGGTTCCTATTTCACTCAAGAGGATGGAATAGAGGCAGTCTTTGCAACCCTCCCAGGCTAATGAACTTGATAAAGACTCAATTGGGGAGCATGCTCCTTTAAGTGTTGAAAGTAAGCAAAATTGTGGTATTAACAGGATCATCTTGGAGCCCAATTCTCTCTGTTTTCCTCCCTGGTTGGAAAATTCCTGTGTCTTCATGCATACCCTTGTGTTTCCAGCCAGTACTGTTGGCTCTGAGCCTATCTAATTGACAATACCCGCTGCTTGTCAGGTTTGGAGACTCCACTTTTCAAGTGACATTGTTGTTGTGCAGGCACTACAGCAAGTGGTTTTCCACTGAGAACTAGACCCTTGATATCCATAGATGTAAGATTTCCTTACAGAAAGCAAAGAATGGGTGTTCTTTGCCATTCATCTAGTTATGATATTTTCTATTCTCCTGGGAAAGTGGGAGGGACCTTTCTGGGGAAGTAGGGTGGGAAACCTCATTCTTGCTCATGAAATGACCCTACGGAGGCAAGTGCTCACTTCATATAAGAGCAGGGCTAGCTGTGCCTTCCCCAGTAGGCATTACCGGAACCACTCGAGGGCCTTGGAGGCCCAAGATTTTGCCTGACAGTCACTTGACTCCTTCTTAGTCCCCATCACTTAGAAACATTCTGATCAACCTGGACTGAAGGTCTTATTCAAGGGAGAAACTCCTAGGAAGAAAATGTCTCAATAGTAAATTTCCCCTCCTTTTGTATAAGCCAAAGATAGTTGAATATGTTCGTTTTTTTATGGTTTCTTTAACAAATTTTCATAAATTTGGTGGCTTAAAACAACACAAACTTACTATAGTTCAGAACTGAGCTAAAATCAAGGAATGTGCAGGGGTGCATTTCTTTCCAGAGGCCCTGGAGAATATCTCTTTTCTCACCTTTTCCACATTCTACAGGCCAGTTAGATTGTTTGGGTTGTGTTTCCTTCCATCTCCTAGGACAGCAATGACTAACTGAGTCTTTCTCACATAGCATTACTCCACAGTAACTCTTCTGCTTCCTGCTTCCACTTTCAACTGTGATTATCTTGGGACCACCTAGATACTCCAGGGAAATCTCCCTCTTTTAACGTCAACAGATTAGCAACTTTACCTCCATCTGCAACTTTAACCCCCCCTTGCCATGTAACAAAACATACTTGCTTGGTTATCATTGGGAGTAACATTATTCTGCTTGTCCCAGTAAGGAAGGATTTAAAAATCTGCCTCCTTCTCTTTTGTGTTCTGGTTACTTGTAAAGTTTTTGAAGTTCTTAAAATGCATTCCAAACTAGTTTACAGGCTTTAAAAGTAACACAACAATGTATTTTTTCCCAATGACTTCAGGGTATAAGACCCTGTGCTAGGAACTGTTGGAGGTCCAAAGGAGAGCAGGATTAGACCGCCTTTAAGGAGTTTTACACCCTCTTTGAGTGGATGACACAGACACACACAGAGAACAGAGTGAAACAGGATTTGATAAATGACAATGACTGGTTCAGCCAGTTGGTGCCATGGGAGTTCAGACGAGGAAGCATCACTCTGGAAACCACTGAACAAATGTTTCCTTCTGACCTACACTTACTCCTTTCATTGGAGCATTTCAATAAGGCTTCATGGGAGCACATTTTCTCTATTATTTTTATTACAGCAGGTATCCTAGGCAAGTGCTCACTTCATATAAGAGCAGGGCTAGCTGTGCCTTCCCAGTAGGCATTACGAACCACTCGAGGGCCTTGGAGGCCCAAGATTTTGCCTGACAGTCACTTGACTCCTTCTTAGTCCCCATCACTTAGAAACATTCTGATCAACCTGGACTGAAGGTCTTATTCAAGGGAGAAACTCCTAGGAAGAAAATGTCTCAATAGTAAATTTCCCCTCCTTTTGTATAAGCCAAAGATAGTTGAATATGTTCGTTTTTTTATGGTTTCTTTAACAAATTTTCATAAATTTGGTGGCTTAAAACAACACAAACTTACTATAGTTCAGAACTGAGCTAAAATCAAGGAATGTGCAGGGGTGCATTTCTTTCCAGAGGCCCTGGAGAATATCTCTTTTCTCACCTTTTCCACATTCTACAGGCCAGTTAGATTGTTTGGGTTGTGTTTCCTTCCATCTCCTAGGACAGCAATGACTAACTGAGTCTTTCTCACATAGCATTACTCCACAGTAACTCTTCTGCTTCCTGCTTCCACTTTCAACTGTGATTATCTTGGGACCACCTAGATACTCCAGGGAAATCTCCCTCTTTTAACGTCAACAGATTAGCAACTTTACCTCCATCTGCAACTTTAACCCCTTGCCATGTAACAAAACATACTTGCTTGGTTATCATTGGGAGTAACATTATTCTGCTTGTCCCAGTAAGGAAGGATTTAAAAATCTGCCTCCTTCTCTTTTGTGTTCTGGTTACTTGTAAAGTTTTTGAAGTTCTTAAAATGCATTCCAAACTAGTTTACAGGCTTTAAAAGTAACACAACAATGTATTTTTTCCCAATGACTTCAGGGTATAAGACCCTGTGCTAGGAACTGTTGGAGGTCCAAAGGAGAGCAGGATTAGACCGCCTTTAAGGAGTTTTACACCCTCTTTGAGTGGATGACACAGACACACACAGAGAACAGAGTGAAACAGGATTTGATAAATGACAATGACTGGTTCAGCCAGTTGGTGCCATGGGAGTTCAGACGAGGAAGCATCACTCTGGAAACCACTGAACAAATGTTTCCCCTTCTGACCTACACTTACTCCTTTCATTGGAGCATTTCAATAAGGCTTCATGGGAGCACATTTTCTCTATTATTTTTTATTACAGCAGGTATCCTCCAGCAGAAAGGAGAGAGGCAGGGAGGAGGAAGGGAAGAATAAACGCCAAGTGTCTGTACAAGCTGGCCCCAGACAGCTATAACTTACATGACCCTCCCCTTATACTATTGCTGGAGATCCGTAGTGCTGGAGAGATGTCTTCCCTTTTCTCCTATAGCAACCAGTTCCTTCAGAGTGATAATATGAATCGGCAGAAATCTGAGAGCAAGAGTGCAGCTCACTGGCGCAGCAACCATGGTAAACAAGAAGAAAGATTCATTTCTTGGAGAAGCAGGAGGGGAAAGATGGAGAATTTACTAGAAACCTATATATGTGACCACTAGAAAGTAAACAGCAGCTATAAATAACTTCCACCACAGATGTGTTGGGGTTTTTCAGCTGCCTTTCTCTTTGAGCATCTTTGAGGACAGCCTGTGGAACCACTTCAAAATGAGGGGCTTTTAGGACTTGCTCCTGTCCTTCCTTTACTTGTGGAACATTTACCTGGTAATGCAGGAAATGTGCTGAGATGACAGCTGAGCTTAACTGGTTTGCTGGTGGGAATATTTTGCCCCCAGACCTGCCTTCCTTGGCCAGTTTCCTGCATTATCACCTTCTCCAGAATAATGGGATGCAGGAAGGCCTTTTTTCCTCCTAATGCAGAAGTTCCTTCCTTAATCTACCCAAAGGTCCATCCTCTAGAATTGAAAGTATGGAAGCATGCAGACATTGCAACCCCCCTAATAAACAGCAAGTGCATATCCACATGTACATTTATTCCAAAATTAAAAACATTTCATGTTGTGCCATTTTAATATGTGAACATGGAATGATTTCTTGAAAAGGAATTCTTTTTCACCCAGAGTGCTTCAGTTTGAGACTTTTTCATTCCTAGTAAAGAAACCTGCTCAAGGATGAAAAAGCAGTCTTGAAAACTTGACCTCCAGTGATGTTGAGGGGAGTCAATAAGCACAAAGCAAGCAGAAGTAATCTCATAGGTGCCTCCCTCCCCACTGTGACCACAAAGCCTGGTAAAGATCCACAAAGGCTGAAGGGCTGCCCCTGATTAATACCTGGGGTCTAGAGGGAGAGCTTCATTGTACATCTGTGGGAAATTCAGAGTTAGCCACAGGTTAGGATACTGTCCCCTTGATTTCCTTTGAATCTTTCCTGGTTTCTTTCTAGGATAGTGTCCTGGTGATGCTTGGGGCCAAAATGTATTTTCTATTAAACTGAATTTCTTTTGTGGGACAGCCTTGGGTGTTAAAATTCTACCTCATAGCAACCAGTTCCTTCAGAGTGATAATATGAATCGGCAGAAATCTGAGAGCAAGAGTGCAGCTCACTGGCGCAGCAACCATGGTAAACAAGAAGAAAGATTCATTTCTTGGAGAAGCAGGAGGGGAAAGATGGAGAATTTACTAGAAACCTATATATGTGACCACTAGAAAGTAAACAGCAGCTATAAATAACTTCCACCACAGATGTGTTGGGGTTTTTCAGCTGCCTTTCTCTTTGAGCATCTTTGAGGACAGCCTGTGGAACCACTTCAAAATGAGGGGCTTTTAGGACTTGCTCCTGTCCTTCCTTTACTTGTGGAACATTTACCTGGTAATGCAGGAAATGTGCTGAGATGACAGCTGAGCTTAACTGGTTTGCTGGTGGGAATATTTTGCCCCCAGACCTGCCTTCCTTGGCCAGTTTCCTGCATTATCACCTTCTCCAGAATAATGGGATGCAGGAAGGCCTTTTTTCCTCCTAATGCAGAAGTTCCTTCCTTAATCTACCCAAAGGTCCATCCTCTAGAATTGAAAGTATGGAAGCATGCAGACATTGCAACCCCCCTAATAAACAGCAAGTGCATATCCACATGTACATTTATTCCAAAATTAAAAACATTTCATGTTGTGCCATTTTAATATGTGAACATGGAATGATTTCTTGAAAAGGAATTCTTTTTCACCCAGAGTGCTTCAGTTTGAGACTTTTTCATTCCTAGTAAAGAAACCTGCTCAAGGATGAAAAAGCAGTCTTGAAAACTTGACCTCCAGTGATGTTGAGGGGAGTCAATAAGCACAAAGCAAGCAGAAGTAATCTCATAGGTGCCTCCCTCCCCACTGTGACCACAAAGCCTGGTAAAGATCCACAAAGGCTGAAGGGCTGCCCCTGATTAATACCTGGGGTCTAGAGGGAGAGCTTCATTGTACATCTGTGGGAAATTCAGAGTTAGCCACAGGTTAGGATACTGTCCCCTTGATTTCCTTTGAATCTTTCCTGGTTTCTTTCTAGGATAGTGTCCTGGTGATGCTTGGGGCCAAAAATGTATTTTCTTCAGAGTGTAAACTGAATTTCTTTTGTGGGACAGCCTTGGGTGTTAGCAAGTTCTACCTCAAGACAAAATCTGCCTCCCTTTAAAGTAGTCACAACCCCTTCTACCCTTTACCATGCATTACTCTGCTTAAAAAATATTTGGTTGATTAGCCATAACTCTGCTTTCTGAATTTAAAAGATTTATAACATATAACATTCCCAACCTGAGTTATTTTGTTCTAAAGGTACTATGGTTTATTGATGCATTCATTCATTCGTCAGTCACTTATTGAGCATTTGAGTAGGTGTGGAGGATATAGAAATTAAAAAAAAGAAAAACATCCTTGCCCACTAGGAATTAATAGTCTTGTGGGAAAAGATAACAAGTAATTAGCACACAAAACAATGGTAGACATATTCCCTGGGATCTGTGGAACACATAAGTATGGAACACCCACACAGATGGAGAGAGAGGTTGATGAGGAGGCTTATTCAGGGAAGTTGCGTTTGAGCTGAGTTTGAAGCAGTTGGTCAGGTAGAAATGAGTGCATTCTGGGAATCATAGGTGCAAAGGTGTACAACTGAGAGGGACTGCAGCTCTGTGCTTTGGAGACCAGTCATTTCCTTTGACTGGAGTGCAGCGAATTGAGTGTGAGCATTGGAGTGGGGATGAAGGTGACAGTGCAGGCAAGAGAGAAACCTTGACTGACATCTTTTTCTTTTTTTGTCCACTTCTATCTGTCTTTCATTTCTGTCTTTGTTCTTTGGCCTGTGTGGGCCTCCCATAGCAGTGGCCTCTGTCGCTGCAGTGCACCGGCTCTGGGTACATGCGCCCAGAGCTCCGACTCGGTAGTTGGACACATCGGTCCAGCTGCTCCACAGCATGTGGGATCTGGGGTCGAACCGCGCCTTGCACTGCAAGGCGGTATCCTTACTCACTGCACCACCAGGAATGCCTGCCTTGAAAGGAGCCCAGCTTCATTGTACATCTGGGGTTAGAGGCCACAGGTTAGATCTGTGTCACCTTGATTTCCTTTGAATCTTTCCTGGTTTCTTTCTAGGATAGTGTCCTGGTGATGCTTGGGGCCAAAAATGTATTTTCTTCAGAGTGTAAACTGAATTTCTTTTGTGGGACAGCCTTGGGTGTTAGCAAGTTCTACCTCAAGACAAAATCTGCCTCCCTTTAAAGTAGTCACAACCCCTTCTACCCTTTACCATGCATTACTCTGCTTAAAAAATATTTGGTTGATTAGCCATAACTCTGCTTTCTGAATTTAAAAGATTTATAACATATAACATTCCCAACCTGAGTTATTTTGTTCTAAAGGTACTATGGTTTATTGATGCATTCATTCATTCGTCAGTCACTTATTGAGCATTTGAGTAGGTGTGGAGGATATAGAAATTAAAAAAAAGAAAAACATCCTTGCCCACTAGGAATTAATAGTCTTGTGGGAAAAGATAACAAGTAATTAGCACACAAAACAATGGTAGACATATTCCCTGGGATCTGTGGAACACATAAGTATGGAACACCCACACAGATGGAGAGAGAGGTTGATGAGGAGGCTTATTCAGGGAAGTTGCGTTTGAGCTGAGTTTGAAGCAGTTGGTCAGGTAGAAATGAGTGCATTCTGGGAATCATAGGTGCAAAGGTGTACAACTGAGAGGGACTGCAGCTCTGTGCTTTGGAGACCAGTCATTTCCTTTGACTGGAGTGCAGCGAATTGAGTGTGAGCATTGGAGTGGGGATGAAGGTGACAGTGCAGGCAAGAGAGAAACCTTGACTGACATCTTTTTCTTTTTTTGTCCACTTCTATCTGTCTTTCATTTCTGTCTTTGTTCTTTGGCCTGTGTGGGCCTCCCATAGCAGTGGCCTCTGTCGCTGCAGTGCACCGGCTCTGGGTACATGCGCTCCAGAGCTCCGACTCGGTAGTTGGACACATCGGTCCAGCTGCTCCACAGCATGTGGGATCTTCCCAGGCCAGGGATCGAACCGGCGCCCCTTGCACTGCAAGGCGGTATCCTTACTCACTGCACCACCAGGGAAGCCCCTTGCCTGACATCTTGAAAGGAGCCCACCCAGGCAAATGTAATCCTACTCCTGTTGACAAAAAACCTGTAGCAAAGTTTTTATAAGTAGGTTTTCTGACCTTCAGCCACTTACCCTTTGCTTTGAAAATGCTGTTAAGTTTGAATAACTGTGGTAGAGCCTTACATTAATATCCAGCATGCACATTTGCAGCATAATTGGTTGGACTTTTAGTTCAGTTTTGGAATGTTGATAACAGACATCTACTGACCCTATCTAAGAATCAGTTGCGGGCAGTTCCCTGGAATTTAGAAGACTCTTAAGTGTTGAATGCTTGCATGTTCTCTGGGTCCATGCCATGCCAGCGGTGTAGATTCGACACAGACACACAAGGTTTTCTAACATCTACTCTGACATTCCTGGAACCTCCTTATTACAAATTTTACGGTTGATTTCTGTGGAATGGTGTCTTAGATTTTTGTACCTTTTCCCTTTCTCTTCCAGGGAATATTTTTCCTCTACTTTACCACTCCGCCTAAATTTGCACTATTCCTGCGGTGCTCTGAATGGTTCCTAAGCTCTCCTCTCTTGCTTTCTCATTGCCTGACTTGCCTCTGGACTCCCCAGGCTTCCTGTGTACACACTGACAAAGAATTCAAGGCATTGCACCATTACCGTTTTCCTTGTTTCTTCTCATCTAGACTCTGAAAGCAGAGACTTGGTCTCAGTTCATTTTGTGTTTCCACATGAAGCTCTTAACTGATATAGTAATAGCTGTTGAATGAATGAATGAAAGAATGAAGGAACTAAAAATGATTACCATATGTCCTTAGCCAGAGTCTTGAATAACCCTGGCTAATGCTTTGGTTACTTGGGTCTTACTATCGAAACAGAATGTACAGGAAGGGGAGGACCACAGACAGCTCCCTTGGTGTAGAGCTACGTTGACTGATACCATTGCCAAATTGAGATGAGCTACCAGTGGAAAATACATACTGGTTGTCAAAGACTTATGCACAAAAAGTATGAACATAAAAAGTAAAATATCTTAATACTTCCCGGGCGCCCTTGCACTGCAAGGCGGTATCCTTACTCACTGCACCACCAGGGAAGCCCCTTGCCTGACATCTTGAAAGGAGCCCACCCAGGCAAATGTAATCCTACTCCTGTTGACAAAAAACCTGTAGCAAAGTTTTTATAAGTAGGTTTTCTGACCTTCAGCCACTTACCCTTTGCTTTGAAAATGCTGTTAAGTTTGAATAACTGTGGTAGAGCCTTACATTAATATCCAGCATGCACATTTGCAGCATAATTGGTTGGACTTTTAGTTCAGTTTTGGAATGTTGATAACAGACATCTACTGACCCTATCTAAGAATCAGTTGCGGGCAGTTCCCTGGAATTTAGAAGACTCTTAAGTGTTGAATGCTTGCATGTTCTCTGGGTCCATGCCATGCCAGCGGTGTAGATTCGACACAGACACACAAGGTTTTCTAACATCTACTCTGACATTCCTGGAACCTCCTTATTACAAATTTTACGGTTGATTTCTGTGGAATGGTGTCTTAGATTTTTGTACCTTTTCCCTTTCTCTTCCAGGGAATATTTTTCCTCTACTTTACCACTCCGCCTAAATTTGCACTATTCCTGCGGTGCTCTGAATGGTTCCTAAGCTCTCCTCTCTTGCTTTCTCATTGCCTGACTTGCCTCTGGACTCCCCAGGCTTCCTGTGTACACACTGACAAAGAATTCAAGGCATTGCACCATTACCGTTTTACTTGTTTCTTCTCATCTAGACTCTGAAAGCAGAGACTTGGTCTCAGTTCATTTTGTGTTTCCACATGAAGCTCTTAACTGATATAGTAATAGCTGTTGAATGAATGAATGAAAGAATGAAGGAACTAAAAATGATTACCATATGTCCTTAGCCAGAGTCTTGAATAACCCTGGCTAATGCTTTGGTTACTTGGGTCTTACTATCGAAACAGAATGTACAGGAAGGGGAGGACCACAGACAGCTCCCTTGGTGTAGAGCTACGTTGACTGATACCATTGCCAAATTGAGATGAGCTACCAGTGGAAAATACATACTGGTTGTCAAAGACTTATGCACAAAAAAAGTATGAACATAAAAAGTAAAATATCTTAATACTTCAAAAAGAGTAGTATTTACATTGTAAAATTATATTTTGGACAGATTAGGCTAAATAAAAAATTACTTAAATGAATTGTACCTTTTTATAGTTCTTTAATGCTATTAGAAAGTTTAAAATTACATATTTGGTTCATATTTATGATTGATATATTTTTTAAAATTTTTATTTATTTATTTATTTATGGCTATTCGCGGCTTTTACTGCTGCTGCAGGCTCTTCTCTAGTTGCAGGGAGTGGGGGCTACTCTCTCATTGAGGTGAGCAAGCTTCTTGTTGCAGTGACTTCTCTTGTTGTAGAGCCCGGGCTCTAGAGCACACGGGCTTCAGTAGTTGTGGCACATGGGCTCCATAGTTGTGGCTCCGAGGCTCTAGAGCACAGGCTCAATAGCTGTGGCTCATGGGCTTAGTTGCTCTGCAGCAGATGGGATCTTCCCGGATCAGGGATCGAACCTGTGTCTCCTGCCTTGGGAGGCGGACTCTTCACCACTGAGCTACCAGGAAATCCCTATGACTCATATTTTTATAGGACAACAGTAGTATAAGAAAGCAGCTCCTCCTCAAGGAAATGGTTGCATCACCCTTTCATCTTGGCAGTTTTTCAAGATGGTCTTGCCTTCAGATACTTGGTCCTGTTACCAGCGCATGTGTTTTCATTTTGTCTTTAGAAAATATGATCCCTGTACCACTCCGTTGATGGGGTAGTAGACACACTGACAAAGAATTCAAGGCATTGCACCATTACCGCTTTTACTTGTTTCTTCTCATCTAGACTCTGAAAGCAGAGACTTGGTCTCAGTTCATTTTGTGTTTCCACATGAAGCTCTTAACTGATATAGTAATAGCTGTTGAATGAATGAATGAAAGAATGAAGGAACTAAATGATACCATATGTCCTTAGCCAGAGTCTTGAATAACCCTGGCTAATGCTTTGGTTACTTGGGTCTTACTATCGAAACAGAATGTACAGGAAGGGGAGGACCACAGACAGCTCCCTTGGTGTAGAGCTACGTTGACTGATACCATTGCCAAATTGAGATGAGCTACCAGTGGAAAATACATACTGGTTGTCAAAGACTTATGCACAAAAAAAGTATGAACATAAAAAGTAAAATATCTTAATACTTCAAAAAGAGTAGTATTTACATTGTAAAATTATATTTTGGACAGATTAGGCTAAATAAAAAATTACTTAAATGAATTGTACCTTTTTATAGTTCTTTAATGCTATTAGAAAGTTTAAAATTACATATTTGGTTCATATTTATGATTGATATATTTTTTAAAATTTTTATTTATTTATTTATTTATGGCTATTCGCGGCTTTTACTGCTGCTGCAGGCTCTTCTCTAGCTGCAGGGAGTGGGGGCTACTCTCTCATTGAGGTGAGCAAGCTTCTTGTTGCAGTGACTTCTCTTGTTGTAGAGCCCGGGCTCTAGAGCACATGGGCTTCAGTTGTTGTGGCACATAGGCTCCATAGTTGTGGCTCCGAGGCTCTAGAGCACAGGCTCAATAGCTGTGGCTCATGGGCTTAGTTGCTCTGCAGCAGATGGGATCTTCCCGGATCAGGGATCGAACCTGTGTCTCCTGCCTTGGGAGGCGGACTCTTCACCACTGAGCTACCAGGAAATCCCTATGACTCATATTTTTATAGGACAACAGTAGTATAAGAAAGCAGCTCCTCCTCAAGGAAATGGTTGCATCACCCTTTCATCTTGGCAGTTTTTCAAGATGGTCTTGCCTTCAGATACTTGGTCCTGTTACCAGCGCATGTGTTTTCATTTTGTCTTTAGAAAATATGATCCCTGTACCACTCCGTTGATGGGGTAGTAGACAGCTCCTTGAGAAGTAGTCTGGTCTATCACCTCATGGTACAACCCTGCTGGAGATGACTAGTAAGACCTGAGCAGGCAGGAGCCATGTGCTGAGCCAGTCCCTGTCACACAGCTGCACAGCTGGAGGCACTGTGGTCAGAAATCTTGACTTGTTCAATTGCTAAGTTGTGAGTGATTCTTTGCAGCCCTGTGGACTGCAGCACACCAGACTTCCCTGTCCATCCCTGTCTCCTGGAATTTGCTCAAAACTCATGTCCATTGAGTCAGTGATATTATTTAACCATCTCATCCTCTGGCACAGCTGGAGACATTGTAGTTCGAAATGTTGACTGACCCCTTGAAACTCTCTCATGCCATGGCACAAAACATTGAATTCTTGATTCCAAGTAGGCCTTATAGAGCTGCAAATTCTCAACAAGCCTGGTGTCATTATTGCCCAAGACCCATGAGATCAAGAGAGGTAATGATGTGAAAGAGCAGGGGACCCAAGGTAGTTGCTGTCTTTATGGCTGTTAGTAAGAGTCTTATCTTTGTTCACAAGGATGGAGACTAACAGAAGCAAAGTCCCTAATTATTTGTATTGGAATTTGCCTGTATTATGAAGGGGATGGGGTAGTAGAGAAAAGTGGGTTGCCTTTACTTAATTGTATTTTGCTGAGGCCAGAACTAAAACTGCATTCTCTTGACACACCTTTCCCCTTGGCCTTTATTCTTTCTTCTGCTCTTTTGAGCTGTCTCTGTTTGGAAATGTTCTCATTCCCCCACATCCAACTCAAATAACATCTCTGTTAAACCTGCCTACTTGGGTCTCTTGATAAGGAATTTTATTTGTACCCAGATTCCACCACTTCGCAAATAGTCCTTGTAATTTATCTACTTCTCTCTTCACTAGACACATGCTCCTTGATGGAAAGGATAATCTCTTTGTCATTTTGCACATATCTTTGTCATTTTGCTAACCTCTCATACTGTTGAGTGCATGAAAGAGGAAATGTTTGTGGAATAAATGAGTGGACGAATGAATGAGTTAATCTGTTGTCTGAGAAGAGAGTGATTGGTAAAAGAAGTGGGTGTCAAGAGTTTTATTCAAACACTGCTTGCCAACTTTACATGCAAATGAAGAGCAGAGTATACATTTCATTTACATTTGTATAATGACCATAATTAGAATAACAAACAAGAGACTGTTTATATATCCAACTGGAATTCCTGAGGCTGCCATATCTATCAGAAGGCACTGTATGGAAATGTTTTAATGAGCTCTTAGATAAACCACATGTGTATAATTTACCCCAGTTACTTAGGGAACAGCCCTGTGGACTGCAGCACACCAGACTTCCCTGTCCATCCCTGTCTCCTGAATTTGCTCAAAACTCATGTCCGTTGAGTCAGTGATATTATTTAACCATCTCATCCTCTGGCACAGCTGGAGACATTGTAGTTCGAAATGTTGACTGACCCCTTGAAACTCTCTCATGCCATGGCACAAAACATTGAATTCTTGATTCCAAGTAGGCCTTATAGAGCTGCAAATTCTCAACAAGCCTGGTGTCATTATTGCCCAAGACCCATGAGATCAAGAGAGGTAATGATGTGAAAGAGCAGGGGACCCAAGGTAGTTGCTGTCTTTATGGCTGTTAGTAAGAGTCTTATCTTTGTTCACAAGGATGGAGACTAACAGAAGCAAAGTCCCTAATTATTTGTATTGGAATTTGCCTGTATTATGAAGGGGATGGGGTAGTAGAGAAAAGTGGGTTGCCTTTACTTAATTGTATTTTGCTGAGGCCAGAACTAAAACTGCATTCTCTTGACACACCTTTCCCCTTGGCCTTTATTCTTTCTTCTGCGTCTTTTGAGCTGTCTCTGTTTGGAAATGTTCTCATTCCCCCACATCCAACTCAAATAACATCTCTGTTAAACCTGCCTACTTGGGTCTCTTGATAAGGAATTTTATTTGTACCCAGATTCCACCACTTCGCAAATAGTCCTTGTAATTTATCTACTTCTCTCTTCACTAGACACATGCTCCTTGATGGAAAGGATAATCTCTTTGTCATTTTGCACATATCTTTGTCATTTTGCTAACCTCTCATACTGTTGAGTGCATGAAAGAGGAAATGTTTGTGGAATAAATGAGTGGACGAATGAATGAGTTAATCTGTTGTCTGAGAAGAGAGTGATTGGTAAAAGAAGTGGGTGTCAAGAGTTTTATTCAAACACTGCTTGCCAACTTTACATGCAAATGAAGAGCAGAGTATACATTTCATTTACATTTGTATAATGACCATAATTAGAATAACAAACAAGAGACTGTTTATATATCCAACTGGAATTCCTGAGGCTGCCATATCTATCAGAAGGCACTGTATGGAAATGTTTTAATGAGCTCTTAGATAAACCACATGTGGTATAATTTACCCCAAGCTTTCCAGCTTTCTAGGGGAACATCCCCACAGATCCCAACTGTCACCTGGGTATAAAGCCACCCCCAGAGAGGTTGGAGTATAATATATGTGATAGGGATAGGAGTACAATTTCATAGTTAGGTCAGCTGCAGGCATACTTTCAATTTCTTATGCTCCATAGATTTTCTTTGCTATAAAAGGCTAGGCAATCTAGCTGGATCAGGAATTAAAAAAATAAAAAAAGGAACACAGAGAAGAAAAATGAATGTTTCCTTTTTAATTTAGGAATTACTGGACTTTTATGTCCTCCTTGCATTAACTGACTGCGGGATTTGAGTGCCATCTGAAAAAATTGTACGGTAATCCATGTTGTTCTTGTTCATTTTTCTTGCACTGGTGCAGCTATAGTTTTCCAGATGGCTGCACATAGAGCACACTAATACAGGTAGGTGAGCACTGTGATGGCTCTACTATAGGCCATAATAGTTAATAGCCAGGCTAGGGCCCAGAGGCACTGGTTCTAAACTTTTGTATTTGTTTCTTGGCATATGAGCTTCAATATCTTCACACCAGATTTCATGAATTTCTAGAAAAATAGAGAATTTGGTTCCTATAGAGGTTCTTACCAATTATGTAGAAGTTTTTATAATCCAAAGGAAAACAGACAGCTGGAAAGAAGTCCCTTCTAAGGAGTAAAGAACATTCTGTTGTGGGCAGGTGTTGTGGGGAAGAGAGTGTAGACATATCCCCTGGGCTTATTGGCATAGAAATTATATAGGGCCGGAAAGCATTAGAACAAGAATATCATTTTCAAACAATTCAGGAAGAGCCTCACTTTGTGCCATTTCTTATGATGACAGCCTGGGACCGTGGATCAAGATATTAGCATTTAATATCCTAGCAAGTTTATGAAAAGGACTGAGTAGGGGGCTTTTTGCTTTAACCTTTAAAAGTTTCCAGAAGTGCGTGGTCCAGACGCTCTCACCCTTCTAGGCTTAATTTGCTTATAACCTCTTAAAAGTCTTCAAGTGCCATATCTATCAGAAGGCACTGTATGGAAATGTTTTAATGAGCTCTTAGATAAACCACATGTGGTATAATTTACCCCAAGCTTTCCAGCTTTCTAGGGGAACATCCCCACAGATCCCAACTGTCACCTGGGTATAAAGCCACCCCCAGAGAGGTTGGAGTATAATATATGTGATAGGGATAGGAGTACAATTTCATAGTTAGGTCAGCTGCAGGCATACTTTCAATTTCTTATGCTCCATAGATTTTCTTTGCTATAAAAGGCTAGGCAATCTAGCTGGATCAGGAATTAAAAAAATAAAAAAAGGAACACAGAGAAGAAAAATGAATGTTTCCTTTTTAATTTAGGAATTACTGGACTTTTATGTCCTCCTTGCATTAACTGACTGCGGGATTTGAGTGCCATCTGAAAAAATTGTACGGTAATCCATGTTGTTCTTGTTCATTTTTCTTGCACTGGTGCAGCTATAGTTTTCCAGATGGCTGCACATAGAGCACACTAATACAGGTAGGTGAGCACTGTGATGGCTCTACTATAGGCCATAATAGTTAATAGCCAGGCTAGGGCCCAGAGGCACTGGTTCTAAACTTTTGTATTTGTTTCTTGGCATATGAGCTTCAATATCTTCACACCAGATTTCATGAATTTCTAGAAAATAGAGAATTTGGTTCCTATAGAGGTTCTTACCAATTATGTAGAAGTTTTTATAATCCAAAGGAAAACAGACAGCTGGAAAGAAGTCCCTTCTAAGGAGTAAAGAACATTCTGTTGTGGGCAGGTGTTGTGGGGAAGAGAGTGTAGACATATCCCCTGGGCTTATTGGCATAGAAATTATATAGGGCCGGAAAGCATTAGAACAAGAATATCATTTTCAAACAATTCAGGAAGAGCCTCACTTTGTGCCATTTCTTATGATGACAGCCTGGGACCGTGGATCAAGATATTAGCATTTAATATCCTAGCAAGTTTATGAAAAGGACTGAGTAGGGGGCTTTTTGCTTTAACCTTTAAAAGTTTCCAGAAGTGCGTGGTCCAGACGCTCTCACCCTTCTAGGCTAATGAGGTGACATACAGGCCACAGTAGAAAACAACTGCACAAATTATGACAACTCCCCCCACCACCGCCCCCAAAAGAGAGGTCTAAAGCTACACAGGCCTTTATTGTCTTTCAAAGAATGTACAGTGGCATCACCGTTCTTGTCTCCCTGTGATGGATTGCAGGACGAATCAGAAAAGGCACAACATGAATCTGCTCTCAGGACAATGATCGTAATCAAAATAGGAAATGGTACAAATGTAAGCCATTCTCCTTGCAGTTTAAAGATTATAAATCCCTTATTCATCTGTTATGATCCAGGGCCTACTTGTGATTTTTATAGTTCTTTACATGCTCAGAATTTTAAAACTGTAATGTAAAGGGCTACAGCTGTTCTCATTCCGATTTGGATGTTTAATCCTAGCTTGGAGCGTTGCACCCTGGTCTCCCCTCCCGCTGCCCATCTGCAGCTGAGCCTGCTGCTGAAGCCTCGCACGCAAGTTTAGCCCACCACAGTCTCTTCCCCTCCCAGGCATTAAAACACAGCTATGCCTCCTCCAAGGGGCTCTGAAAAATTTTAGGAGCACTCACCAAAGGTTTTGCTCTTTCTCAGAAAATTGAACTATTCTTATGATCCTTATGCAATTTAAGATGGAAGTGGGAGGTGCAGTAAGTTTGGACCCAGAAGGCTTGAATTTTTATCTTTGGTGTGCCCTGTTCTAGGAGTTTGACCTTCCTTCTCTGAGACTTTGTTTTCTCATTTGGAAGATAAGTGCAGTGCCTGTTACACAAGGGCTCTGTGGAAGATCAAGGAGCTAGTGTGTATGACAGTGCTTTGGGAGCTATGGCCAGTATTTTTTTTTTTTTTTGAAAATCTAATTCTTGTTAAAATGGTGTTTTGAGAGCAATTTCGACATGTGTGTGTATGTGGATTCCCTACATCAGCAAACAGTGCTCCAGACATCAGCTGGGTATCCTCTGATTTAAATTCTGACACTATCTACCTGGAGATGGAATCAGATTCCACAGATTAAGTGTTCAGTCCTAGAAGACTCCTTCGCCCGACCCCTGCCACATCTTCAGATGCCAGTGGTAAGGCCAAGTTGTTACCTATATTCTGACCAGCTGGTTATAAATCCATTTCCCAGGATTGCCTCGAGTTTGATTGATGTGCTAGAGCAGCTAACAGAATTGACTGTGTTATGGGTTCATTATAAAAGGTTATAACATGGGAAGAGCAGATGGAAGAGATGCTTACATCAAGGTATTGAGGAAAGGGTTCAGAGCTTCCCTCACATTGGTATTGAGATAAATTTGGTACAAAATAGGAAATGGTACAAATGTAAGCCATTCTCCTTGCAGTTTAAAGATTATAAATCCCTTATTCATCTGTTATGATCCAGGGCCTACTTGTGATTTTTATAGTTCTTTACATGCTCAGAATTTTAAAACTGTAATGTAAAGGGCTACAGCTGTTCTCATTCCGATTTGGATGTTTAATCCTAGCTTGGAGCGTTGCACCCTGGTCTCCCCTCCCGCTGCCCATCTGCAGCTGAGCCTGCTGCTGAAGCCTCGCACGCAAGTTTAGCCCACCACAGTCTCTTCCCCTCCCAGGCATTAAAACACAGCTATGCCTCCTCCAAGGGGCTCTGAAAAATTTTAGGAGCACTCACCAAAGGTTTTGCTCTTTCTCAGAAAATTGAACTATTCTTATGATCCTTATGCAATTTAAGATGGAAGTGGGAGGTGCAGTAAGTTTGGACCCAGAAGGCTTGAATTTTTATCTTTGGTGTGCCCTGTTCTAGGAGTTTGACCTTCCTTCTCTGAGACTTTGTTTTCTCATTTGGAAGATAAGTGCAGTGCCTGTTACACAAGGGCTCTGTGGAAGATCAAGGAGCTAGTGTGTATGACAGTGCTTTGGGAGCTATGGCCAGTATTTTTTTTTTTTTTTGAAAATCTAATTCTTGTTAAAATGGTGTTTTGAGAGCAATTTCGACATGTGTGTGTATGTGGATTCCCTACATCAGCAAACAGTGCTCCAGACATCAGCTGGGTATCCTCTGATTTAAATTCTGACACTATCTACCTGGAGATGGAATCAGATTCCACAGATTAAGTGTTCAGTCCTAGAAGACTCCCCTTCGCCCGACCCCCTGCCACATCTTCAGATGCCAGTGGTAAGGCCAAGTTGTTACCTATATTCTGACCAGCTGGTTATAAATCCATTTCCCAGGATTGCCTCGAGTTTGATTGATGTGCTAGAGCAGCTAACAGAATTGACTGTGTTATGGGTTCATTATAAAAGGTTATAACATGGGAAGAGCAGATGGAAGAGATGCTTACATCAAGGTATTGAGGAAAGGGTTCAGAGCTTCTCCATGCTCAACACTTCTGACTTCCACATGTACATCAACCCCAAACCACATCCATTTGGGGTTTCTGTGGAGGCTTCATTACACAAGTACGATTGATCGAAACACTAGCTATTGAGTCTACCTCCAGGCCCTTCCTCCTCTCAGAAAGTCCCGGGATGGGACTGAAATTCTGTGAAATTCTCATCACATAGTTGGTTCCATTGGCAGCCAGCCCCATCCTTTGGAGAATTTCATAAGTCACCTCATTAATATACCAAAAAACACCTTTATCATTCTCCCCACTTAGGAAATGTCAAGGGTTTTGGATTCTGTGAGCCAGGAACTGTGGATGCAGACCAAATGTAAGATTTCTTATGAAACATGGTTTCAGAAATGTAAAATGGTGACATTGGTAGTGAGGTGAAAAAATCAAAAGGAAGATAATAGGGACAGTGATTTTTAACCCTGTAAATTTCTTAAGTACATGGAATGCTTTGAACTAGATTCTTCCTGTTTATAAAAACTCTTACCAGTGAATGAAGTCCGTTGGAAGACTCAATTTGTCTAGTGTATTAGGGTGATATTAGATATAAGAAAAGGTATTTCCTTAGTTGCGTCCTAGGAGATGACAGAGGTGATATACTCTCTAAGGTGTTCAACTTATACCTTGGAAGAAACTTCTTTGTTGAATCTTTTGTTCTCATGTACATTTTTTATTTTTTCAAATTGAAGTTCTTCAGGGATGACCAAGGTAAATATTTACATCCCTCCAGTATTTATAGATACAATGTATGAAGTTTATTATTATTATTATTTTAAAAGACTTATTTATTTATTTATTTTGGGCGAGGGTCGGGTTGGGGAGGGAGGGGAGCGGGCGGGCCACTTCTATTGGTCTTTCATTTCTCTATTTTCATCCGTCTTTGTTCTTTGGCTCCTGTGGGCCTCCCATCATGGTGGCGTCTGTCGTTGCAGAGCGCTGGCTCTGGGCGCATGCGCTCCAGAGCTCCGCCTCGGTAATTGGACACATTGGTCCAGCCGCTTCGCGGCACGTGGGATCTTCCCAGGCCAAGGATCGAACCGGCGCCCCTTGCACTGCCAGGCGGTGTCCTTACCCACTGGACCACCAGGGGAAGCCCGAAGTTTATTATTAAGCTTATTATTGCAGTACTTCTCAATTTGAAATGCTTTCTATTCATCACATAGTCATGTCTTGAAAAAAATATCAAGGCTTGCCTATTAACAGAGATTTATCAGAATCACCCTTTTCCTATTAGGGAACCCTTTTCCTTCTAAAAACACTATCCTTTTGATTTCATTGTCTGCTGTAACTCTTTCTTGTGGCATATGCCTTTTTGGCAAATAATTCAGATTTTTGACACAATTTCTGTTTTCTAGCCACTTTGTTTCGTCTCTTGCAGTTGTGCCTTCCTACATAACCGATAAGGTCTGTCCATGTCTCTATGAGAACTTCTTGTTTCTCTTAGTCACTGCTGACTAACAGTCTAGTACTCTTAACTGTGGGCGTCTTTAAGTTGAATATCCTGACACTTCAATATTTAGAGAACACATTTCATTTTGTGGCAATTTGGGTTTTGCACCTTCTAATTTAATTCTGTTTATAAAAACTCTTACCAGTGAATGAAGTCCGTTGGAAGACTCAATTTGTCTAGTGTATTAGGGTGATATTAGATATAAGAAAAGGTATTTCCTTAGTTGCGTCCTAGGAGATGACAGAGGTGATATACTCTAAGGTGTTCAACTTATACCTTGGAAGAAACTTCTTTGTTGAATCTTTTGTTCTCATGTACATTTTTTATTTTTTCAAATTGAAGTTCTTCAGGGATGACCAAGGTAAATATTTACATCCCTCCAGTATTTATAGATACAATGTATGAAGTTTATTATTATTATTATTTTAAAAGACTTATTTATTTATTTATTTTGGGCGAGGGTCGGGTTGGGGAGGGAGGGGAGCGGGCGGGCCACTTCTATTGGTCTTTCATTTCTCTATTTTCATCCGTCTTTGTTCTTTGGCTCCTGTGGGCCTCCCATCATGGTGGCGTCTGTCGTTGCAGAGCGCTGGCTCTGGGCGCATGCGCTCCAGAGCTCCGCCTCGGTAATTGGACACATTGGTCCAGCCGCTTCGCGGCACGTGGGATCTTCCCAGGCCAAGGATCGAACCGGCGCCCCTTGCACTGCCAGGCGGTGTCCTTACCCACTGGACCACCAGGGGAAGCCCGAAGTTTATTATTAAGCTTATTATTGCAGTACTTCTCAATTTGAAATGCTTTCTATTCATCACATAGTCATGTCTTGAAAAAAATATCAAGGCTTGCCTATTAACAGAGATTTATCAGAATCACCCTTTTCCTATTAGGGAACCCTTTTCCTTCTAAAAACACTATCCTTTTGATTTCATTGTCTGCTGTAACTCTTTCTTGTGGCATATGCCTTTTTGGCAAATAATTCAGATTTTTGACACAATTTCTGTTTTCTAGCCACTTTGTTTCGTCTCTTGCAGTTGTGCCTTCCTACATAACCGATAAGGTCTGTCCATGTCTCTATGAGAACTTCTTGTTTCTCTTAGTCACTGCTGACTAACAGTCTAGTACTCTTAACTGTGGGCGTCTTTAAGTTGAATATCCTGACACTTCAATATTTAGAGAACACATTTCATTTTGTGGCAATTTGGGTTTTGCACCTTCTAATTTAATTCATTTCTGATTTCTATGGAGGGGAAAAATAGTTTTAAACCTCTGTTTTACCAGGTGGTCTCATGATTTTAAAGAATCTTCACACATTAAAATCCCATTTTTATGTAATATCATTTTAATAGAAATGCTCATTTTATGGAGAGAAAATGACTGATAAAAATTTGAATGATTCTTAGGAGCCTCTTATACCCTTTTTATTGCATTTTGATGTGGCTTAATTCATTAATAAAAGGGGATGAGTTGGAACTCTGGCATGTTTTATGCCTATCATTATTCAACAAAAGAGAACATTTTTTCAATAAAAATTTTAGAGCAAATTTCCAATTTTCCTTTTCTGAAAAACACATTTTAAAAAACAGAGTGACCTTGGACTCAATTCAAAATTGGAATTTTAGAGCCACTCTTTCAGCTCATTTGTTCCTAGAGCAGTACCAGGGAGGTAAGATGTACTGTCAACATTTCTGTTTCCGTTTTACAGATTAGGTGGATGACATTCAGAGAAACAAGGTGGGTTGTCCTTGGTCACAGCATGGTAACTTCTCTAGGAACTAGGCTAAAAACCAGTTGTGTTGAATTCTAAGTTCAGTGGCAAAACTCCCCCTTCTCTTTCATCATACCTGTTTTTCTTCTTTTACAGTCTTATTGGAGAATTCACTCTTTTCTAGACACTCTAGAGGGCTGTTGACCAGCTGCCCTGGTTTTATAAAGTGGTACCTATCAATCTTATCAATAAATTAGTGATAAAAAGGATCTCCCTTTAAAAGTGCATGATGTAATTGAGAAAGATAATATGTATGCACTTACAATGATGTGACTAGAGTTGTGCTCATGTTGTGAATAATGTATTAGGTGAATTTTGAGACAAGAGAGGGGTTGGAGATGAGAGAAGTGAATTGGTGAAATTTTTAAAAATAATGGACATTTTCAGCTGAGGTTTTGAAAACCAGCTAGATAAGAAGGGAAGGGGCACAGGGAAGAGTGAGAGCAAGCAAGGTAACAAAGGCAGGAGACTTTCAGGGTGTGGTGCCCAGTGTCAACTGAAAAGGGATGAACAACTTTGGAGTTGCGGGTTAAGTTTTATTTGGGGCACAATTAGAACTGCCAGGAAGGAGCACCTCAGATAGCTGTGAGAGACTGCTTCAAAGAGGCAGCAGGAGGAAAATCAATATATAAGGTTGTTTTTCTTTTACATTTTTTATTTTGCCTTTAAGTCATCGTTTATATTCATCCGTCTTCTTTTTTTTTTCTTTTTTAAATTTTGACCTCTTTTATTGGTCATTCATTTATTTATTTTCATCCATCTTAATTCTTTGGCCTGTGTGGGCCTCCCATTGCAGTGGCCTCTCTTGTTGCAGAGCACTGACTCTGGATTTATGCGCTCCAAAGCACTGGCTTGTAATTGGACACACAGGTCCAGTGGTTCCGCGGCATATGGGATTTTCCCGTGCCAGGGATCAAACTGGTAGCGCTTGCACACTGCAAAGAGGACTTTGTACCCATTGGACCACCGGGGAAGCCCCCAGTATATAAGCTTTTGATGAAAGGGGTTTCTATATAATTAAACACTTATTTTACAAAGGGTGTTTTTGGTTAGTCATGAGGACCTAATGTCACTATGAAGGGATTTAATGTTTTTCTAGGTATGAGGAGATGCAAGGATTGAGATCATAAAATCTGTTCCTCAAAACATCTGCCTGTCCAAAGACCTGTCCTACCAGATCTTCTGGAACACAGGGTGCCTCATTCTACCCTGGACTCCCTCAGGAGGTGTTGAGAACCAGCAGTTGTCATAGCACAGGGGTCAATCTCCCCGGTGGCAGATGGCAAATGCCCTTGTTGTTCAGTCATTGCCAATGTAATTGGTAAGTGCAAATTTGTAGTTGACACCCACATCTCTGAAATATGCTGTGGTACATGGAAGTACCACTCCGGAGATGGGGCAGGGAATGAGGCAGGACTGGGTCTTGAAGTCCCTGTGCAATCTAAGTGGTCTGGCTTCTTTTATAGAAACGGGGAACTGGGATGGTGGGTGCGTCTGTACAGGGACTGATACTGAGGGGTCCTGAAACATTGCTCTGGGGTCATTGTGGAGGAGGTATTGAAGTGGGGGCAACTGGGAGGATGGGGTCTATCAGGAACAATAACCCATGAAAAATAAGAAAAAGCCTATCACCAAGGGAGTGAGGTGGAGAAATTTGAGCTAAGAAAAAAAAAAAAAAAAGGCTAGTTGCAAGGTAAGGGGAAGACATGTTTCTGTTTCACAAAAATCAAGAACTCTGGTAAAACACATAGTTAATTTAAAATTGTGATTATATACAATGGAATATTACTTAGCCATAAAAGGAAATGCATTTGAATCAGTTCTAATGAGGTGGATGAACCTATTATACAGAGTGAAGTATCTCAGAGAGAGAAAGATAACTATTGTATACTGACACATATATATGGAGTCTAGAAAAATAGAGCTGATAAATGAATATGCAGAACAGCACTGGAGAGGTAGACATGGAGAACAGTCTTATGGACACTGGGGTGAGGGAGGGGAATATTCTGTGGGACTAGTGGATCTCAAACAGGGCTCAGTGGCAACCTGGAGGGGTGCGATGGAGAGGGAGACAGGGAGAGGTTCGGGAGAGGGGGGACATATGTAAACCTATGGTTGATGCATGGTAGTAAGCAACAAAACTCTGTAAAAATAAATAAAATAATAAGAAAAATGAAATTGTGATTATTTGGAACACAGGTCATTAAATACCTCAAATACTTGGTTTTTCTGTGCTAAACATTTTTGAGAAAAACAAAGGAGATGCAAACACATGGCCAGTTGTCTGGGAAAGTTACTTGGTCTGCTTCTGGGAACCGCAGTGGTAACTTACAGCCTGGGTAGGAAGTCAAGATCATCTTTATCGTCTCATGCTGGGAAGAAGGGAGAACTCTGCATTCCAGCTGACTGATTATTGTTTAGGCCAGTGCTGGTCCATAGAAATACGATGTGAGTCATATATGCAAATTTGAGTGCTTTAGTAGCTTCAGGAAAAAAGAAATGTTTAATAATATTATTTTTAATAATACTTAAAAATAAATGAATTTTTAATAATATTATTTTCTCTGAGTCACTTTATCCAAAATATCAGGCCAGCATGTAGTTAATAGAAAATTTGTTTTTGAGACATTTTACATTCCTTAATACCAACTCTTTGAAATCAGGTGTGTGCTTCACACTTACAGAATCTCTGAATTCAGATGCTAAATTGTCTTAGGACATGATCTGTGTTTAGTGTTTATAAAATTTATAGTTAAAAAGTAGATTTGCTCACCTCCATTGTTCCAAATATATTTCCAAGTTTTCCAAAATTCAAATTCTGTCCATTTTTAAACCTAACTTTAAAAAGTTTAAATTAAAATTAGTTATTTCACTGCATTAAGCATTAGGCACATTTCAGGGCTTGATAGTCTGGCATTACTAGCACTACCGTATTAGACACAAAGGAGCTCCTTGGGTCATTTTGGGCAATCTCAGCTGTTCTTAATATGAATGTTACAGGGACTACCAAGTCTTAAAAACAGAAATATAAGAAATAAGACACAGAGAAGTTGTATGAACACATCTCATAGATACCTTGGGGTCAATTCCAGACCACTGCAGTAAAATGAATATTGAAATAAGATGAGTCAGACAAATTTTGTTTTTTCAGTGCATATAAAAGTTATGTTTATACTGTCATCTGTAATAACATTATGTAAACAAAAAGTACAGACCTTAATTGAAAAGATACTTCGTTGCCAAAAAATGCTGACCATCCTCTGAGCCTTCAGTGAGTCATAATCTTTTTTACAAGAGTGACATCAAAGATCACTCAACCAATTTCTTAAAAAACTAAAAATAGAAGCACCATATGACCCAGCAATCCCACTCTTAGGCTTATACCCTGACGAAATCAAAATTGAAAGAAGCACCTGTACCCCAATGTTCATTGCAGCTCTCTATACAATAGCTAGAACATGGAAGGAACCTAGATGTCCATCAACGAACGAATGGATCCAAAAGCTCTGGTACATATATACAATGGAATACTACACAGCTGTAAAGAGAAATGCAGAAGAATCAACCCTAATGAGGTGGCTGGATCTAGAACGTATCATAAAAAGTGAAGTCAGTCAAAAAGAGAAGGACAAATACAGTATATTAACACATATATATGGAATCTAGTAGGATGGTGATGATGGCACATGCAGTGAAGCGACAGAAAGACAGACATGGACAGTGGACATATGGACATTGTGGGGAAGGAACAGTGGGTGAGAGGCGTAAAGGAAGTAGCGTGAAGGCCTGTGCTATCATAAGTGAAGAAAATAGCTCTAGTCATTGCTCTGTGAGAAAAGGGGATCCTTCAGGGGTGCTGTATGATGGTCGGGAGGGGAGGGAAGGGGGGGATATACATATGACTAATCTGAGAACATACATATCTGTAAACAACAAAACTCTGTAAAAGTTAAAAGTAAAATAAAGGTTTAAAAAAAAAAAATCACTCAACCAATCACAGACCCCCATAAAAATATCACAATAATGAGAATGTTTGAAATATTCTGAATTACTGAAATGTGACACAGAGATGCGAAGTGAGCAAATGTCTTGGGAAAATAATGCTTACAGATTCGCTCGATGGATGGTTGTCATAAACCTTCAATCTGTAAAAGCACAGTATCTATAAAGTGCAAGAAAGTGAGTACAGTAAAATGAGGTGGCCTCATTTATATCAAGTCCGATGTCTGGAATAAAGCTGTCTGGGTTTGACTTTGAGCGTTCCCACTTTCTAGCTCTAAGCAAATACTTCACCTCCTAGTCCTCAGGTTACTTATCTGCAAAAGGGGATGATAACATTTCCTCCATCAGCATTGTAGTGAGGACTAAAAACAGAAATGCTTACCTTACCCTGAGTTGTCAATAAAGGCATTATTGTTTCAGTGTTGTAAAAAATCATTTCATATTACATTGTCTTCTTTGCTCATTCTTGAAAGCTCGTTAGGTAGGGAAAAATTATTATCCCTTGCGGCAACACAGCTAGGCCTTAAACCCAAGTCTTCACAGTCCGAACCCATTGTAGTTTCCATATCGTGATTACCACTGTCGTCACCTAGCTTTGGCTGAGCAGTACCTGTGGGTGGTGCTCTTCTTAAGGCTTTACATTTAGCAGCTGTACTGTACCAGTTGCCTCTTCTGGTTTTGTTGTAGGGAGGAAGCCAGTTCTGACTTTTGTGCAGAAAACTGTTTCTTTGACTTGCTGTTCATTGCTTTTATTATTATAATAATAGCTTCCCTCAGAGGACGCTGCCCCTCTGCCTGACTTAAACTAAAGTGCCTTTGTTCAGAACCCTGCAGACTGAAGGAAGGGGGAAATTAACACTTCAGCTGCCTGAGGCTTGCCATTCTAGGAGATATTAGCAAGATTAATGCCCTTTTTACTTTGCTTCCTCACCTCCCATCATCTCCGATCTATAAAAGAACCTGGCATCCAGCCTCCAATAAAGTGGTTATTTTGAGGCACTTACCTGCCATTTTCTTGGTCAGCTGTTTTCCAAATAAAGTCGTTTTTCTTGCCTCAACACCTCGTCTCTAGGATTCACTGGCCTGTCATGAGGCGAGCAGAGCAAGCTCGAACTCAGTTAACAATTTTAAGGAATAATCTGACACAGCTATTCATATCTGTAAAGCTCTTGAACAGGGCTTAGAGAAAGAGTGGCTTGTTATCATTGTCAGGGGTTAGTCTTCCCATTTCTTAATGAATATTTGCCTTTCTACTTATTGAAGGAGAAAGTTAAAGTCTTGAATTTTAATGTGTATTTGTTCTGCACATTGCCTTGGATCGATAGAAGATCACAACAAAAGTGCATATCCAATATTTAATTTTCAGGTTTCCATAACCATTTATTAAATAACATACATGGAGAGTAATTTTAATCTCTAATTATTTCATGCAGTCTGAGAGTCCCTGGATTTTTTTCATTGAGGCCCACGCAAGTTATGCTTCCATTGGTAACTCTCGGGATGCCCTTTGGGTCTGGTTTCTGATTTTTCCCTCCCCTTGGTGATTTGTCAAAAATAGGTGCTGGCCCCAGGTGTGTTATTACCTGTTATTACGTCTTGACAATCTACTGCTTGTCAAGGTTGCACAATAGTTCTTTGTATTCGTGTCCCGAGAGCCCAGGTTGCTGCTGAGTAGATCAGACAACTTTGTGAAATGTCTGATTGAACTTGGACTCCATCACCCCATCTTAGTGGATCAAGCCACTGTAAATCAAAGCTTTGCTCTGCCAGTGGTCTCTCAGCTTTCAATACATTTTGATTTAAAGAACTTTGGTATGTGATCATCTCATATTTTATAGGATGATATCCTGTGAGTCTAGGGAAAGAATGAAAGAAAACTATCAGAGGAGAAAGTTATGAGGGAGGGACAAACCAGGGAGATAGGGACAAGTCCCATGTGGTGTCAGTTTATTTTTAAAGGAGGTAGCACCGTAATTGGTACTCTGGTACATTAGTTACTTCAATGACCTTCTGAACTGTGCATCCCAGGGATATTAGGAGGTAGTCATAAAAATGTTTATGCCACAAAGAATTCTGCAAATAAAGTGTTTCTACTGACCTCTGTCTCTGCAACAGCAATTATCTGTGATGCAAGTTTCAGAATATATAATTTTTTCCCTTGTAAACAGGCAAAGAAAAGCTGATATGAACTGGTCTTTCTCTGCAGAGTGATACTAAATAATAGTAATTTTAAGAGTTTTCCTCTTATCATCAAGGAACATATACTTACTATATACTATTAAGGAAAAGGTAATAAAATCACTCAAAACTGTCTTCACTAAAGATAACTGTTGCTAATATCTTATTGTGTTTCCTTCCAGTCTTTTATATGCATATATTTTATAACCTAGTTATAATTATGCTTGTATAGTTTTATATTTTTTCTTTTAACATTATAAAATTTTTATTTGTTACTACATTAAGCATTGGATAGACTGTCATCAGTCATTTGGTCTGTGATCTGTGTTGGAAAATCTTAGTTGAGTTCATTTTATTTTTCTGCTAAAAAAACCTATGATGATACCTTTCAACTTTATCGTATAATGTGTATTTGATTATTCCTCTGTTATAGGTTCCTGCAAGTAGAATTATTAGCACAAAGGGTATGAACATCTTTAGGGCTCATGATGCACACAGCCAAATTGCTTTCTAGAGAGGGTGTAAAATTTATCCAATTTTCTGTTTCATCAGAACCATATAGAAAAAAAGATACTAGTATGTAGATACCGAGATATACATGGTCCTCTTCAGAGGAGTCATGTGCAAGCCTCTCCTTATTTCAATATGGTTGCTTTTGTGCTTGCCGTTACTTCAGAGATGCACAGGGACACAGAGTTACATTACTTAGTTGAAGGTCTATTGCAGTCACTAATTTGGGTTCTGAGTCACATTTGGTTGTTTTCAAAAACTTCAACATCTGTTTTCAACCAGTAAAGACTGAAAGACTGAAAGGCCACGCTTAAAGATATAAAAAAGTATGAATTGCCAGATCTGAGGCTGTACCTTGGGCTTTCTTGGTGGGTCAGATGGTAAAGGTTCTGTCTGGTTTGATCCCTGGGTCAGAAAGTTCCCCTGGAGAAGGAAATGGCAACTCACTCCAATATTCTCGCCCAGAGAATTCTATGGATAGAGGAGCCTGGTGGGCTACAGTTTATGGGGTCACAAAGAGTCAAATAGACACAACTGAATGATTAGTGTCTTGTTGGCAAGTAACAGACAGCATTAACTTTTTCCTTCTCCAAGAACCTTTCCCCCGCTGAATGCTACTGTGGTCCTCAAAGCAATGCTCCTGAAAGCCCAGCAGTGAGGAAGAGAACGGGGACCCAGTGGTGTGTGCTGTCTATAACCCTTCCCCTAGCATGTTGTAAGTAGCTGTGCTCACTTGCCTAATTTGATGCAGAGAAGTGTAGATCTGCACTTGGAGGAACTAGCATAGTGTATTCATGGTAAGGTAATTCTATTAAAAGAAACAACTTGATTTTGCTATGGAATGCATTTTACTTGACAGGAGGGAGAGGAGAGGAGCACAGAGAATGCACACTGAGGCAAAAGGTTAGTAACTAGGGAAATCTATGTGAAAGGTGTATGTTAAATTGTGCTATTTTTTTCCATTAATTTTGTTGGTTGGTGTATATTTGCTTTACAATGCTGTGTTGGTTTCTGCTTGCAGCAAAGTGAATCAGTTATATGTATACACATATCCACTTGTTTTTAGATTTCTTCCCATTTAGGTCAGCACAGAGCACTGAGTAGAGTTCCTTGTGCTGTATGGTAGGTTCTCATTGAAGCTATTTTATAGGTAGTATAAAGCTCAATCTGCCCATTCATTCTCCCCCCCCCCACCTCCTTGGTAGCTATAAGTTTGTTCTCTACACCTGTGATTCTGTTTCTGCTTTGCAAGTAAGTTCATCTGAACCATTTTTCTAGGTGCCACATATAAATGATATTATATGATATTTGCTTTCCTTTCTGACTTCTTTCATTCTGTCTGACAATCTTTAGGTCCATCCATGTTTCTGTGAATTACACAGTTTTGTTGCTTTTTATACCTGAGTAGGTAGTGTACTATTCTTGCCACTTTCCGATAGGTTTGAAAAGTTTGAATGAAAAAGCTGAGAAAAGCATCTATAGGGAAGGGAAAATACCTTCCTTCTACTCTTCTAAGTTATTGACTCAAGTCCCTCTGTAATAAAAATACAGATTAGCAGGAAAAAAACAAATTCAAGGCTTCCCCTGGTGGTCCAGTGGATAAGGACACCTCCTTGCAGTGCAAGGGCTGCCGGTTCGATCCCTGGCGTGGGAAGATCCCACGTGCTGTGGAGCAGCTGGACCGATGTGTCCAATTACCGAGCCGGAGCTCTGGCGCGCATGCGCCCAGAGCCAGTGCTCTGCAACAACAGTGGCCACCGCGATGGGAGGCTCACAGGAGCCAAAGAACAAAGACGAATGAAAATAGAGAAATGAAAGACCAATAGAAGTGGCCTGTCCATCCCCCTCCCTCCCCACCCCACCCCCGAAAAGATAAATAAATAAAATTAAAAAAAAAAAAATAAAACAAAAACAAATTCGACTTATGTGTGTGCATGTGGGAGCCTGACAAAGATGTGAGACTAAGGAAGTGAACAAAGCTGGAAAATTTTGCGCCTTTTAGACAAAGAAACAATAAATTTGTTTAGAATTGACAAGGCAGAAGAGTTTAAGCTGGAGTTAGTAAATAGTGAAGAAGTAACAAGGTTTGTTTAATACAGCTTCTTGGACCAGACCTCCCTGTCTCTGGCGATAAGGATCCCATTTGCCTCCTGGTACAGGGAGGGTATGTTTCATGTGGGAGATTTATTTCTCTGTTTTGGGGAAGCAAAGGAAGTTCAGAATGTTCCTCTTTGTACTTGGCAATTTCTCGAGTACCTTTAATTCAAAATAATAAATATGCCATTGTAACATACTTTAGGGTGACACATTCTGAATCCCTACACATAAAAAACAATAGCAAAATGCCCTGAAGGATGATCAAGGAATGATTGAAAACGATCCACTTGACATGAAGGAAGATGAGCATTAGAATACACAGGATTTTCATGTGATCATAGGTAACTTTCTTTGGGGCTTTTTCTTTTCAGGGTGAGGCTTCTGAACTTAAACTATTTCTTATAGAAAGCTACCCAGGGACAGTCTCCCCCAGTGTATCTTGTGGACAGAATTGATCACCCTAATGTAAACAAGTTGAGAAGGATCTGCTGAGGTATTTTGAGAGATAAGTTATTCCTAGCTGTAGTAATCAGCAGAGCTCTGCGTCCCATCTGGACACATGTCAGCTAATGATGGAGGGACATAGTAGAAATGATAGGAGAAGACACAGGAAACCATTGATGCATTTAGGGCATAGACCAGCTGTACAATCAGTATCTGGGTTGGTCTGATCATCAAGTGTATACCACTTATTTTCAGCCAATATGTCTTTCTTCTGTTTCACTTTGCATTTTTGAAATATTACAGAATAAAAATCCTATATATCTTAGAGTGGCAGAGGGAAAACACATATCCTATTATCACTGAACTTTAACGTTTTGGTTCTTCTGGTACATAAACTTTTGCAGAAAGGATCATATTAGGAAATATTTGGGGACCAAAGTCTAAGAGTAGCTACATCATCAAGTTCTATGTCATGTTAACTTTGAGATGACAGGGAAATATTTTCCAATATGGTAGAAGAACAACTCTCAAACTTTAATGGACATATCTACATTGCTGAGAGAGCTTGTTAAAATGCAGATTTTGATATAGTAGATTTGGGGATGAATTTAAATTCTGCATTCCTCATGAATTCCCTGGTGCTGCTGGTCCATGGACTACATTTCAAATAGCAAGTGTGGAATAGAACAGGTCTTTGGAGTCAAGCAAGGCATACACTTCTTTGGGTGTTGGTTCTTTGGGGAAGCAAAGGAAGTTCAGAATGTTCCTCTTTGTACTTGGCAATTTCTCGAGTACCTTTAATTCAAAATAATAAATATGCCATTGTAACATACTTTAGGGTGACACATTCTGAATCCCTACACATAAAAAACAATAGCAAAATGCCCTGAAGGATGATCAAGGAATGATTGAAAACGATCCACTTGACATGAAGGAAGATGAGCATTAGAATACACAGGATTTTCATGTGATCATAGGTAACTTTCTTTGGGGCTTTTTCTTTTCAGGGTGAGGCTTCTGAACTTAAACTATTTCTTATAGAAAGCTACCCAGGGACAGTCTCCCCCAGTGTATCTTGTGGACAGAATTGATCACCCTAATGTAAACAAGTTGAGAAGGATCTGCTGAGGTATTTTGAGAGATAAGTTATTCCTAGCTGTAGTAATCAGCAGAGCTCTGCGTCCCATCTGGACACATGTCAGCTAATGATGGAGGGACATAGTAGAAATGATAGGAGAAGACACAGGAAACCATTGATGCATTTAGGGCATAGACCAGCTGTACAATCAGTATCTGGGTTGGTCTGATCATCAAGTGTATACCACTTATTTTCAGCCAATATGTCTTTCTTCTGTTTCACTTTGCATTTTTGAAATATTACAGAATAAAAATCCTATATATCTTAGAGTGGCAGAGGGAAAACACATATCCTATTATCACTGAACTTTAACGTTTTGGTTCTTCTGGTACATAAACTTTTGCAGAAAGGATCATATTAGGAAATATTTGGGGACCAAAGTCTAAGAGTAGCTACATCATCAAGTTCTATGTCATGTTAACTTTGAGATGACAGGGAAATATTTTCCAATATGGTAGAAGAACAACTCTCAAACTTTAATGGACATATCTACATTGCTGAGAGAGCTTGTTAAAATGCAGATTTTGATATAGTAGATTTGGGGATGAATTTAAATTCTGCATTCCTCATGAATTCCCTGGTGCTGCTGGTCCATGGACTACATTTCAAATAGCAAGTGTGGAATAGAACAGGTCTTTGGAGTCAAGCAAGGCATACACTTCTTTGGGTGTTGGTTCTTTGGTTGTAAAAGGAGAAAATACATACATGTTAAAGTTCTTATGAAGTTGATACAAGCATTCTGAAAGTATGTTGTAAACTTTGCTTTCTCTGGTATTAATTTTTTAAAAAACTAATACCATATTGCTTTATGAATCTATCTGCAGACAAAAATAAGGAATGGGAGGCCAGGTGCAGTAAGTTATACCACAATATTGCCATTCAAGGCTCTTGACATTAATATTGAAACTACGAGCAATATTCATTCCTGTGGACCTTGCTATTATATCTATTATGAATTCTATTGATTTGATATCTTGTTGAAGAGCTTTGTGTTGATTAATTTTTTTCCTCAAAAAATGTTTCTTTTGAATTTTTGGAACTTCCGTTTTAAAATCAGCCTTTTGAAGACCAACTAGAACTGCCTTTCTTTCTCTACTCAAGCCCGAACCAAATTTACTATTGGGTTTGGGGGAAATGGTCACAGAGTGAAGCCACCTTCTATTAATTGTAACTGTATTATTTTCAAATAGAACCTTTCAGCCCCATGGAATTAGAGAACACTAATTTTTGAAGAACAAGGATAAAGCAATTGAACAGCTACTGAATATCATCAGGCCTTTCAGAATAGGTAGTGCTAAGATTTCATGACAATAAAAATGAACAAAATAAAAAACTGTTAGAGAATATTCTAACATTGAAGTTAAAATTCAAAACTCAGCAAGCTTTATATCCTAGAGATGTTGTAAGGGTATGTATGTATGTATGTATGTATGTATGTATGTATGTATGTATGTATGTGTATATATTTATATATATTATATGTATAGATTTTTTTAAGAATAGGAAATTCCTGAACAGTGGTCAAGAGAGAGAACAGCAGAAGTGGCTGAATGGGGAGGCTGAGGCATTTGTCTTAGACGCCCACATTTGCCTACAGACTCAAGTGCCCATAGAAAGAAAGTATTTTCCAGTACTTACAAGAATAGAATGGAGATGCTGTGCTAGTCTGAGTCTAGAAACAAAAAGGAGTTTCTTAAATGCTTCTATCTTTAATTGACCACCATTATATTAAAAACTTGAGGGAACATGTTGGCAGTGGAGTGGAGTAGAAAAGAAAAACTTTGATAAAGGTAAAAATAAAGCAAATGGTCTACAGGGAAATCAAGGTCATAATTTGTTTCAAAATATTTATATCTCACATAATTATGAATATATATATATCTAACATTTAAGGCTATATTATTGATTCCTTTACAATCTTAATGCTATGAACAGGGGGGGCAGTAAGTTATACCACAATATTGCCATTCAAGGCTCTTGACATTAATATTGAAACTACGAGCAATATTCATTCCTGTGGACCTTGCTATTATATCTATTATGAATTCTATTGATTTGATATCTTGTTGAAGAGCTTTGTGTTGATTAATTTTTTTCCTCAAAAAATGTTTCTTTTGAATTTTTGGAACTTCCGTTTTAAAATCAGCCTTTTGAAGACCAACTAGAACTGCCTTTCTTTCTCTACTCAAGCCCGAACCAAATTTACTATTGGGTTTGGGGGAAATGGTCACAGAGTGAAGCCACCTTCTATTAATTGTAACTGTATTATTTTCAAATAGAACCTTTCAGCCCCATGGAATTAGAGAACACTAATTTTTGAAGAACAAGGATAAAGCAATTGAACAGCTACTGAATATCATCAGGCCTTTCAGAATAGGTAGTGCTAAGATTTCATGACAATAAAAATGAACAAAATAAAAAACTGTTAGAGAATATTCTAACATTGAAGTTAAAATTCAAAACTCAGCAAGCTTTATATCCTAGAGATGTTGTAAGGGTATGTATGTATGTATGTATGTATGTATGTATGTATGTATGTGTATATATTTATATATATTATATGTATAGATTTTTTTAAGAATAGGAAATTCCTGAACAGTGGTCAAGAGAGAGAACAGCAGAAGTGGCTGAATGGGGAGGCTGAGGCATTTGTCTTAGACGCCCACATTTGCCTACAGACTCAAGTGCCCATAGAAAGAAAGTATTTTCCAGTACTTACAAGAATAGAATGGAGATGCTGTGCTAGTCTGAGTCTAGAAACAAAAAGGAGTTTCTTAAATGCTTCTATCTTTAATTGACCACCATTATATTAAAAACTTGAGGGAACATGTTGGCAGTGGAGTGGAGTAGAAAAGAAAAACTTTGATAAAGGTAAAAATAAAGCAAATGGTCTACAGGGAAATCAAGGTCATAATTTGTTTCAAAATATTTATATCTCACATAATTATGAATATATATATATCTAACATTTAAGGCTATATTATTGATTCCTTTACAATCTTACTGTATAATGAAAAATTCAGCACTATATGTTATACTTTTCATGTTATTATCAATGTACTCTGAGATCTTATTCATTTTCTTCATTATTTTAAAAATTTACATTTTCTTACTTAGTTTACCTGTATATGGGTTCCACCTTCTTACTCTATCCTCACACTGGTGTTAACTGAGGTCTCGAGTAATTATTCTTGATTCATTACCTTGTCAAATACATGCATTTGTGTTGAGTCCCTTTAAGGGAGTGAGGGAATATGAAGGATCTAGAGGAAAAAAACTTCAGATTTTAATGAGATAACTAATATCAGCCATACCACATTCATGTTCTCTATAAAAATCAAAAAAACACATGATCAGTTTTGAAGTTCTTAAAATATACATTTGTATTGTCTATTTATATCTGTATGTGACTGGTAATGAATACACATGAATATGTACATATACTAAAATGTGCTTGGGTAGACCTGGTGTATGTTAGTCAATGCTGAAAGGACAAGACAGGTAAGAGACGTGGGAATAGATATTTTGTAAGCTATTTAACCAAGAATTTGAACAAGAGTCACGTGAAGCTAGCGGAGAACATTTATTTCTTCCAGTTGAGATTAATAAAGTGTAGAATGTCTTTGCCAAGAGGAGCGCCACCTCATCCTTTTGGCATTAGGTCTGTGTCACTGGCTGTCACAGTCAGGCTGGTGGGATGCCACTGCCCCCTTCTCTGGGATGTCTCAGTGATGGTAGTGGCTAGCAGTGACTAGCTCTGCTGTTCAGTTTGAAGCCGCTTCAGTGCCCATAGAAAGAAAGTATTTTCCAGTACTTACAAGAATAGAATGGAGATGCTGTGCTAGTCTGAGTCTAGAAACAAAAAGGAGTTTCTTAAATGCTTCTATCTTTAATTGACCACCATTATATTAAAAACTTGAGGGAACATGTTGGCAGTGGAGTGGAGTAGAAAAGAAAAACTTTGATAAAGGTAAAAATAAAGCAAATGGTCTACAGGGAAATCAAGGTCATAATTTGTTTCAAAATATTTATATCTCACATAATTATGAATATATATATATCTAACATTTAAGGCTATATTATTGATTCCTTTACAATCTTACTGTATAATGAAAAATTCAGCACTATATGTTATACTTTTCATGTTATTATCAATGTACTCTGAGATCTTATTCATTTTCTTCATTATTTTAAAAATTTACATTTTCTTACTTAGTTTACCTGTATATGGGTTCCACCTTCTTACTCTATCCTCACACTGGTGTTAACTGAGGTCTCGAGTAATTATTCTTGATTCATTACCTTGTCAAATACATGCATTTGTGTTGAGTCCCTTTAAGGGAGTGAGGGAATATGAAGGATCTAGAGGAAAAAAACTTCAGATTTTAATGAGATAACTAATATCAGCCATACCACATTCATGTTCTCTAAAAAAATCAAAAAAACACATGATCAGTTTTGAAGTTCTTAAAATATACATTTGTATTGTCTATTTATATCTGTATGTGACTGGTAATGAATACACATGAATATGTACATATACTAAAATGTGCTTGGGTAGACCTGGTGTATGTTAGTCAATGCTGAAAGGACAAGACAGGTAAGAGACGTGGGAATAGATATTTTGTAAGCTATTTAACCAAGAATTTGAACAAGAGTCACGTGAAGCTAGCGGAGAACATTTATTTCTTCCAGTTGAGATTAATAAAGTGTAGAATGTCTTTGCCAAGAGGAGCGCCACCTCATCCTTTTGGCATTAGGTCTGTGTCACTGGCTGTCACAGTCAGGCTGGTGGGATGCCACTGCCCCCTTCTCTGGGATGTCTCAGTGATGGTAGTGGCTAGCAGTGACTAGCTCTGCTGTTCAGTTTGAAGCCGCTTCATTTTTGTTTTTTGCCTTCGAGCAGTTCTCAGTTTTTTAGTTTTTAAGAAACTATCCTCTAACTGGTATAGAAAATCTTCAATTTGTCCAACCTGGAAAAAATAAACAAAGACAGCAAGATTTGTTCTTTCCCAAGGTTTTGTGTTCTTAGAAAAATGGTTAGGAATTTAAAAGTAAATGGCATATATAGGCCCAAGGTTGAGACAGAACTGGCAGAGACAGGTATGATTAAACATAAAACCCCCTTTTGGTTTTCATTTCAGTGTCCTTTCACAGGAAGAAGACATGCAGGAATTTACCCCAAGGCCTATATGTTGGGGGATGGAACTTGGGAGTGTCATTACCTGCTGTCTTTAATGGTTGGTGAAACCAGGGATTTCAAAGAGAAACAAATGGTGAAAAATTATTCCATTCTCTAAAAGAAGAATGAAACAAAATATACCCCTCTCAAAACCAGTGACTCTATGGTGGTATGTCTCTGGGTCACTTGAGAGAAAAATGAATTTTGATATTGTCTTAGCAGGAGCCATTTCTCTTTTAAGTCAAAAGGAAAAGTTGAAAAAAATAAGATAAAATAGTATACAAAACAGTAGCGCTTAAAAATAAATTATTAGCCTTTCTTCCAAGCAAACTTAAAATTATTCATTGACAGTTGAATGTATTATGCTATTTGTCAGAGTAACACAGTTTACATAGATGCTGAGTTGGCCTTTCATGATGAATAACAATTCATACTTAACCCTGATTCCCAGGCCCCACATATTCTATTAGTCTAAAGTCACTCACTGAAGAGCCTATGGTCATAAAGTTAGCTCAAAGCTAGAGAGCATTTACTCTTCAAGGTGCGTGAACATATCATCTACTTAAGATAAAAGCACCTACAGGTTCAGTTTTCCAAATTCGGCTCCACTTTTAAATCACTTGATTTATAATTCAGAGTAATACCCTGAAGATAATTCAGATTGTCCAAAAGAAAATCATAGATGGTAGCACTCATCTATACCGTATAGTTAGGTGCTATGTCACACAAGGTGATGCAAACAGTCCACTGGTTTCCCTAAGAAAATAAGATAACTTATTTATGTGCAAACAGTTCTTTTTGAAAACATAGATTACTTCAGGTAAATTTTTCCAAAAGTAGGTGTCATTTATGATATCTGATTATTGCGGCAATCCTCAAAATGATTTGACAGAATATTTTTGAATCCTGTCGTGAACTCAATGCATGATTTTATGTATTCCATCCATTTATACTATCGAATACTACCAAAACATAACTAAAAAAATTAGCATAGAGCACAATCAAAACAAACATGGTAGAACTTTACTGTGACTTTGATAGTTGAGTTGATGACTCACTCAAGTTATTTGCACTGTAAATTGAAGCTCTTTGCAATGATAATGCTTAAAATTATCCCCGATACAATTAAAATTACAACCTAATGCAACAACAAAAACATTGTTACAGAAAAATAGTTTTAAAATATCTGTTAGGTGGCTGCTATCTTCTTTGAAAATGTTGTGTTTATTAAGAGCAATGTTGACTAACAGGGTTGCCTTTCATTAGAAAAGACAAAGAAGAAACACAAGATATGTCACTCTCTAGTTCTGCTGAATTACCCTGGGAGGTCTAGAATGCAGACTCTATGCATGTTTCCCTGGCCTAGGTGTTTGCCTTCTACGTGGTGTGTCTACATGCTAGCCTTTCAATCCATTCTCCCAATAATATTGGAATGATCTTTTAAAAATGCTATCTGGTCACAGTTCACCCTACTTAAAGCCTAAATGGATTCGCAAGTCCTTAATATGATCTACACATATATGGGTGATCTGGTTACACTTGTGTGTCTAATTTTGTCCCCTGTGACTCCATTTGCCTTAGCCCCATGGTACACCTCTCAGTTTTCTAAGCACAACCATGCAGCATTCTCTGCACCCTTGATCTTCCTAATGCTATGCCCTCTGATGGAATACTTCTATTGGAACCTTTACATGTCCTCTGGATTTCTGTTCAGGTTCAACATCAGTGCCTCAGGGACATATTCCTTGATCACTCAGATCAGGTTGGGGCTCTCAGGAACATATTATCACAGCACTCATCTATACCGTATAGTTAGGTGCTATGTCAAGGTGATGCAAACAGTCCACTGGTTTCCCTAAGAAAATAAGATAACTTATTTATGTGCAAACAGTTCTTTTTGAAAACATAGATTACTTCAGGTAAATTTTTCCAAAAGTAGGTGTCATTTATGATATCTGATTATTGCGGCAATCCTCAAAATGATTTGACAGAATATTTTTGAATCCTGTCGTGAACTCAATGCATGATTTTATGTATTCCATCCATTTATACTATCGAATACTACCAAAACATAACTAAAAAAATTAGCATAGAGCACAATCAAAACAAACATGGTAGAACTTTACTGTGACTTTGATAGTTGAGTTGATGACTCACTCAAGTTATTTGCACTGTAAATTGAAGCTCTTTGCAATGATAATGCTTAAAATTATCCCCGATACAATTAAAATTACAACCTAATGCAACAACAAAAACATTGTTACAGAAAAATAGTTTTAAAATATCTGTTAGGTGGCTGCTATCTTCTTTGAAAATGTTGTGTTTATTAAGAGCAATGTTGACTAACAGGGTTGCCTTTCATTAGAAAAGACAAAGAAGAAACACAAGATATGTCACTCTCTAGTTCTGCTGAATTACCCTGGGAGGTCTAGAATGCAGACTCTATGCATGTTTCCCCTGGCCTAGGTGTTTGCCTTCTACGTGGTGTGTCTACATGCTAGCCTTTCAATCCATTCTCCCAATAATATTGGAATGATCTTTTAAAAATGCTATCTGGTCACAGTTCACCCTACTTAAAGCCTAAATGGATTCGCAAGTCCTTAATATGATCTACACATATATGGGTGATCTGGTTACACTTGTGTGTCTAATTTTGTCCCCTGTGACTCCATTTGCCTTAGCCCCATGGTACACCTCTCAGTTTTCTAAGCACAACCATGCAGCATTCTCTGCACCCTTGATCTTCCTAATGCTATGCCCTCTGATGGAATACTTCTATTGGAACCTTTACATGTCCTCTGGATTTCTGTTCAGGTTCAACATCAGTGCCTCAGGGACATATTCCTTGATCACTCAGATCAGGTTGGGGCTCTCAGGAACATATTATCACAGCACTCCATTCATCTCTTTGTATACTGTAGTTTTTTACTTAATTTGTTTATGATGATTTATATAGTGTCCATCTTCCCTTCTGGGCTTGCTCCATAAGGCAGGCAACTAGGTCCATGGTATTCCTTATTCCCAATGCCAAGGATATGGTGGACCCTCAGTAATCCTACTCTTTGATAATAGAGTTGAAGACATCAGCGTGTATAGGAACCAATGTATTGTTTTCATACTCAAAGTGATGACTGGTATGAAGCATATCAGAAGGCTTTCTTTTCTCTTACAAATTAATCACTTCCATCTACTAGCATTTGAGTTTAAGCAATTTAATAACAAGATGTGATCTCCATACTTGAAATAGCCAGAAGTAGAAAGAATCATAAAAGAGTCAAGAGTGTTGATTTCTGCTCTTGTGCTGGCTTATCTGTGACTCCAGAGAAGTCATTTGACCTTCTTGAGCTTCGGTCTTCACAATAGTGAAGAAAGGGATTAGCCTGGATAATTTCCAAGGACACATCAAGCCAAAAAATTCCATGACGTGTACTCATACCAGACTTAAGTGTGTCCGGTCTTAAGGTGTGCCCTTACACTTTTCAAAGCAGAGGTTATTCTCTTAGATTATACCATTAGATGAATGACACAATATGCAGTAAAGATAGTTTTGGCTTTTGTACTTACTGAAGTGTAGGAGAGTGGCAACATGTTTTTAGTAAAGCTGGTTCTTTATTTTCTTTTTAAGTCAAGGAAAGAAAAATGCTGGTTGAAGAGAAAATAGATTCATATAACTAAGAAGAACAGATTGCAAATGATAGAAATTTCTATAAAGTCCTTAGGGGAATAAGACACAAAGAAATATGTAGGCATGAAAGGAAGGAAATGAGCCAGTTTTTGGAGCAGAGACCTTTTGGGTCCAGAATCCACTTGCTTCACTATATCACATAGTGTCCTTGGTCATTCTGAGTCTCATTTTCCCATTTGAAAAATGGGCAGGTAACATGTTCTTGTGTATCTAATGAACTAGTAGAGAATTTGGGGATGCCAGATGATGGAGGGGAACTGCAGGTCTCAGTCCAAGGGGAGATTGTCATCCATCATATGATTATCAATCAATAGGCCACATCAAAGAGTAGGAAATTGTTATCAATTCATTCCTGAGGACTTTTAAAATTCTTATACACAGAAGTCTGCCTGTCATGACTTAGTGTGGAGTCAAAAAGTTCAGAACAGAGATGACTTTCAAGCTTTAAAAGAGAAGACAGCCTGAGAAGTACAGGAGATACCAAAGCTGAAGTTCTAACAGTACAAAACCAAGTAACACCAGTTAGGAAGAAACATGGAGGTAACGATGACAGGAATATTTCTGGTCAGTTCAGATCTCAAAAGAAATACCCTTGTTCTTCCATGCAAATATTTATTGAACATCTACTATGATATTCCTAAGGGGAACAAAAACAGTTAGGAAGAACATGTGTAACGATGACAAATTCTGTTAAGAGTGTTGATTTCTGCTCTTGTGCTGGCTTATCTGTGACTCCAGAGAAGTCATTTGACCTTCTTGAGCTTCGGTCTTCACAATAGTGAAGAAAGGGATTAGCCTGGATAATTTCCAAGGACACATCAAGCCAAAAAATTCCATGACGTGTACTCATACCAGACTTAAGTGTGTCCGGTCTTAAGGTGTGCCCTTACACTTTTCAAAGCAGAGGTTATTCTCTTAGATTATACCATTAGATGAATGACACAATATGCAGTAAAGATAGTTTTGGCTTTTGTACTTACTGAAGTGTAGGAGAGTGGCAACATGTTTTTAGTAAAGCTGGTTCTTTATTTTCTTTTTTTAAGTCAAGGAAAGAAAAATGCTGGTTGAAGAGAAAATAGATTCATATAACTAAGAAGAACAGATTGCAAATGATAGAAATTTCTATAAAGTCCTTAGGGGAATAAGACACAAAGAAATATGTAGGCATGAAAGGAAGGAAATGAGCCAGTTTTTGGAGCAGAGACCTTTTGGGTCCAGAATCCACTTGCTTCACTATATCACATAGTGTCCTTGGTCATTCTGAGTCTCATTTTCCCATTTGAAAAATGGGCAGGTAACATGTTCTTGTGTATCTAATGAACTAGTAGAGAATTTGGGGATGCCAGATGATGGAGGGGAACTGCAGGTCTCAGTCCAAGGGGAGATTGTCATCCATCATATGATTATCAATCAATAGGCCACATCAAAGAGTAGGAAATTGTTATCAATTCATTCCTGAGGACTTTTAAAATTCTTATACACAGAAGTCTGCCTGTCATGACTTAGTGTGGAGTCAAAAAGTTCAGAACAGAGATGACTTTCAAGCTTTAAAAGAGAAGACAGCCTGAGAAGTACAGGAGATACCAAAGCTGAAGTTCTAACAGTACAAAACCAAGTAACACCAGTTAGGAAGAAACATGGAGGTAACGTATGACAGGAATATTTCTGGTCAGTTCAGATCTCAAAAGAAATACCCTTGTTCTTCCATGCAAATATTTATTGAACATCTACTATGTACTTGGGACTGTCCTAAGGTGGTAAGCAAAAATACTGAGATGCTTTTTTATGTGGAACTCATATTCACATAGGAGAGAGTGTTAATGAAAAAATGCTTGCAACAAAGCATGCTTGTTTATACAAGAATTATGTACAAAAACATTCTGTTAAAAATGTCAGAATGGTGAATTCTATCTGAAGGAAATGTGGAGGAGTATGGGAGGTGATAGAAGATGGGTCATTGTCAGGATAAGAAACTCATTCCAGATAGAGGAAATGGCATTCATAAACACAAGGTTGTGAAAGAACCTGGGCTATTTGACAGAGATGAGTCACATACCCTAGATATGGATATGAGGAGACTGGGAATAGAGATACATACAGCAAGAAACATAGATTGGGGTCAGCTTATACAAAGTCGAAAAATATTTAGACATGTGGTTAGGAAGATAAATCTGGTGCCATTGTGTGGGGTAGAATGCAGCCAGGGAGACTAGCAGGTGGATCGATTAGGGGCCAGTGCAATAGGATATGAAAAATACTGTGGGAGCCTGCATCCAGAATTTAAGAGACATTTGGGAAATAAGACCTGTTGTCTTAATGAAAAATTCAGTGTTGGGGCTGGAAGGCAGGCAGAATTAGTAATAACAGTGAAGTTTCTCATTTGAGACAATAATGGTATCTTAATGAGGTAAGGAATAAAATTCAATGGACAGTTTTAGGGGAAAAGAATGAGTTTGATTAGTGACAAATATAAGAGGTAGAAAAAGGTCACATAATCAGAAATGTGTTTAAAAAATGGACCTGGAATAATAACCTAGTCCTAGGCTAAAAGCCAGAATGATGCAGAACTCTTAATTGAAAGGAAAAAAAAACAATCTACTCTTTTGTAGTCTACCATGTGAAATGCATTCTAGCCATTAAAAAAATCCTAAGAAAAAGAAACAAAATGGAATGCTTTCAGTTATTCATAACAAAAAGGTGGTCATGGCAGAGAGACAGCCTGCTGGGTCAAAGTCAGATATATCTATGTTGGAGTCCCAGCTCCAGCATGTTCCTGGTATATGGCTTTTGGGCAAATTTATTTAATTTCCCGTGTTTCTTCATCTGTCAGTTGCTTCACAGTGTCCTCATGAAATTAAACGATTTATGTAAAGTATTGCAGAGTTGTGAATGGTTATTATTTAGTAGTAGTTTTAATATTTTAATCTGAAAATGTGTGTCCAGTAAATAGAAACAAAGTAAATAAAAAATGTATAAAAGTGGGGGAAAAAAGCTAAAGAACTTGATCTAACAGCCCCTATTCTATCTGAAGGAAATGTGGAGGAGTATGGGAGGTGATAGAAGATGGGTCATTGTCAGGATAAGAAACTCATTCCAGATAGAGGAAATGGCATTCATAAACACAAGGTTGTGAAAGAACCTGGGCTATTTGACAGAGATGAGTCACATACCCTAGATATGGATATGAGGAGACTGGGAATAGAGATACATACAGCAAGAAACATAGATTGGGGTCAGCTTATACAAAGTCGAAAAATATTTAGACATGTGGTTAGGAAGATAAATCTGGTGCCATTGTGTGGGGTAGAATGCAGCCAGGGAGACTAGCAGGTGGATCGATTAGGGGCCAGTGCAATAGGATATGAAAAATACTGTGGGAGCCTGCATCCAGAATTTAAGAGACATTTGGGAAATAAGACCTGTTGTCTTAATGAAAAATTCAGTGTTGGGGCTGGAAGGCAGGCAGAATTAGTAATAACAGTGAAGTTTCTCATTTGAGACAATAATGGTATCTTAATGAGGTAAGGAATAAAATTCAATGGACAGTTTTAGGGGAAAAGAATGAGTTTGATTAGTGACAAATATAAGAGGTAGAAAAAGGTCACATAATCAGAAATGTGTTTAAAAAATGGACCTGGAATAATAACCTAGTCCTAGGCTAAAAGCCAGAATGATGCAGAACTCTTAATTGAAAGGAAAAAAAAACAATCTACTCTTTTGTAGTCTACCATGTGAAATGCATTCTAGCCATTAAAAAAATCCTAAGAAAAAGAAACAAAATGGAATGCTTTCAGTTATTCATAACAAAAAGGTGGTCATGGCAGAGAGACAGCCTGCTGGGTCAAAGTCAGATATATCTATGTTGGAGTCCCAGCTCCAGCATGTTCCTGGTATATGGCTTTTGGGCAAATTTATTTAATTTCCCGTGTTTCTTCATCTGTCAGTTGCTTCACAGTGTCCTCATGAAATTAAACGATTTATGTAAAGTATTGCAGAGTTGTGAATGGTTATTATTTAGTAGTAGTTTTAATATTTTAATCTGAAAATGTGTGTCCAGTAAATAGAAACAAAGTAAATAAAAAATGTATAAAAGTGGGGGAAAAAAAAAAAAGCTAAAGAACTTGATCTAACAGCCCCTGTGTTTTTGACCTCCACTCTGTGAAGGATGCTATCCCAGTAACTGTGCCAAGTGTAGGTGTGGATAGGCTTTCAAGTCTTGTGATCAAGTCTCATAATTCCACTATATAAAGGGTAGAATTAGGAGGGGGCAGAGAAAGGAGTGGGAAGATACAAGTTTCTGATAGTGCATATTGGCTGAAAGTTCAGTAAAATTCAGTTGAATTCCCTGGTTATCTCAAACTGATCTGATTAGAAACTACAATATTTTAAAAAATGTCTCATAGAGGGCAATAGTTTTGTTCCTTTTCAGGCCCTATTTTATCTGGACTATCATGCTCAGTTCTGGATATTCCAGGCTGTATCTCCAAAATGCATAAAGAAAAATCGGAAGGCCTGGAGATGTTTACTGGGAAAAAAGAAAACATAACAGGAGTCTGTGGTATCTTTAAGTATATCAGCATTGGTATGTGAAGGGGATATGAATTTGTTTTGTGTTAGCTTACACATTTGAAAGACTACCATTGAGAATTACAAGAAGAGTGCATCTCATTCTTTTAGCTGGTGATATAACTTAACTACTGAACTTTAATGTTCACATCTCCAGTGTAAATAATGAATTAATAATAATTTTCATTTACAGGGTTTTTGTGAAAATTTAATGGCTTGATGTTTGTGGAAAGCTCTTCATAAATGTCTAAGTCCACCACAAAGATTATAATGGCACATTGTGTACCATAGTTTCATAATAGGGTCTCAATAATATTTATTGAACTGAAAAACAGCTGAATGAATACTTTAAATGAGGAAACAAGTAGATATTATATTAATATTTTCACAACTGTACAAAAATAGAAGGTATTTGGGGGTATGGTATGGTGACCCTCATCATCAGAGACTGGAAATGAAACATGAGATAACATTTTGTCAGGTGTGAATTATTTGGGTCATGTGTGATCTGGGGTTGGAAAAAAAATTTAAAGTATTGCAGAGTTGTGAATGGTTATTATTTAGTAGTAGTTTTAATATTTTAATCTGAAAATGTGTGTCCAGTAAATAGAAACAAAGTAAATAAAAAATGTATAAAAGTGGGGGAAAAAAAAAAAAGCTAAAGAACTTGATCTAACAGCCCCTGTGTTTTTGACCTCCACTCTGTGAAGGATGCTATCCCAGTAACTGTGCCAAGTGTAGGTGTGGATAGGCTTTCAAGTCTTGTGATCAAGTCTCATAATTCCACTATATAAAGGGTAGAATTAGGAGGGGGCAGAGAAAGGAGTGGGAAGATACAAGTTTCTGATAGTGCATATTGGCTGAAAGTTCAGTAAAATTCAGTTGAATTCCCTGGTTATCTCAAACTGATCTGATTAGAAACTACAATATTTTAAAAAATGTCTCATAGAGGGCAATAGTTTTGTTCCTTTTCAGGCCCTATTTTATCTGGACTATCATGCTCAGTTCTGGATATTCCAGGCTGTATCTCCAAAATGCATAAAGAAAAATCGGAAGGCCTGGAGATGTTTACTGGGAAAAAAGAAAACATAACAGGAGTCTGTGGTATCTTTAAGTATATCAGCATTGGTATGTGAAGGGGATATGAATTTGTTTTGTGTTAGCTTACACATTTGAAAGACTACCATTGAGAATTACAAGAAGAGTGCATCTCATTCTTTTAGCTGGTGATATAACTTAACTACTGAACTTTAATGTTCACATCTCCAGTGTAAATAATGAATTAATAATAATTTTCATTTACAGGGTTTTTGTGAAAATTTAATGGCTTGATGTTTGTGGAAAGCTCTTCATAAATGTCTAAGTCCACCACAAAGATTATAATGGCACATTGTGTACCATAGTTTCATAATAGGGTCTCAATAATATTTATTGAACTGAAAAACAGCTGAATGAATACTTTAAATGAGGAAACAAGTAGATATTATATTAATATTTTCACAACTGTACAAAAATAGAAGGTATTTGGGGGTATGGTATGGTGACCCTCATCATCAGAGACTGGAAATGAAACATGAGATAACATTTTTGTCAGGTGTGAATTATTTGGGTCATGTGTGATCTGGGGGTTGGATTAAATAAACTTTTAACATCCATTCCAACTTTAAAGTACTAATTAATGATGTTATTTTGGCCTGGATTCACTGTACAGACATGTGGTCAGCAGAGGGAGGATGCATTTCAGTTTGTCTTCTACCACTTTGGAGGAGCTCTGTGGAAATGAGAGGGAGCCCACCATTTCTGCTGTAGTAGTATTTAATGTATGTAATGAAAGGTATTGAACTGGTTGATAGAAGCATCCACAGATAGTAGGGTTCTCAGTACTTCATTATATTTCACTTACAAAATCATCCATAAGACCTATTGCTTCTCCAGATGTATCAACATTTTATCTTGCTTCCAAAGGACTCCTGTTATGGATTAGCTCGTGTGGTTTATAGCATACTTTTTTTCTTTCTCATCCCATAACTACATCAGATTATTCAGTCATCAGGTTATTCGTCTTCTCAGTTAATGATTTTTTATCATAGCAACTTTTAAGATTTCTCTACTAGATTCTAGGAAAAAATGTAACATTTTTACAGATTAAAATCTTTTCCCTTACAAAACCACTTGATAGTACCTTTCAGTATAGGCATAGTAAAAAATACTTGGATATTTTCTCCAATAGTCTTTTACTGTAAAACTGATTTGAATCTTATGTGTAGGTGAAAAGTATGGGGACACCCTGAAGTCATGAGACTTTCTATTCACTTGAGAGTTTTCTAGTGAAGGAGGGTTGCTACTGACTCACTGTGATTTTGTGGGGCTGGTGATGGTTTCGTTTGCACAGAGAGCCAACATGCTTTTATTTGCTAATTGAAGGTCTGTGAGCCAGAGGTGAAAGCAGTAGTACCACTTTCCACTTCTTTTGTAAGGGCTGGCAATGAGACCAGAGGCATTGCTGGGGGAGAAACTGAGAGTTAGGGCATAGAGAGTTAGGACTGGGGACAGGCTAAGGAAAGAATGACAAGAAGCTCAAAGTGAGTGAAGGAAACAAGTAGATATTATATTAATATTTTCACAACTGTACAAAAATAGAAGGTATTTGGGGGTATGGTATGGTGACCCTCATCATCAGAGACTGGAAATGAAACATGAGATAACATTTTTGTCAGGTGTGAATTATTTGGGTCATGTGTGATCTGGGGGTTGGATTAAATAAACTTTTAACATCCATTCCAACTTTAAAGTACTAATTAATGATGTTATTTTGGCCTGGATTCACTGTACAGACATGTGGTCAGCAGAGGGAGGATGCATTTCAGTTTGTCTTCTACCACTTTGGAGGAGCTCTGTGGAAATGAGAGGGAGCCCACCATTTCTGCTGTAGTAGTATTTAATGTATGTAATGAAAGGTATTGAACTGGTTGATAGAAGCATCCACAGATAGTAGGGTTCTCAGTACTTCATTATATTTCACTTACAAAATCATCCATAAGACCTATTGCTTCTCCAGATGTATCAACATTTTATCTTGCTTCCAAAGGACTCCTGTTATGGATTAGCTCGTGTGGTTTATAGCATACTTTTTTTCTTTCTCATCCCATAACTACATCAGATTATTCAGTCATCAGGTTATTCGTCTTCTCAGTTAATGATTTTTTATCATAGCAACTTTTAAGATTTCTCTACTAGATTCTAGGAAAAAATGTAACATTTTTACAGATTAAAATCTTTTCCCTTACAAAACCACTTGATAGTACCTTTCAGTATAGGCATAGTAAAAAATACTTGGATATTTTCTCCAATAGTCTTTTACTGTAAAACTGATTTGAATCTTATGTGTAGGTGAAAAGTATGGGGACACCCTGAAGTCATGAGACTTTCTATTCACTTGAGAGTTTTCTAGTGAAGGAGGGTTGCTACTGACTCACTGTGATTTTGTGGGGCTGGTGATGGTTTCGTTTGCACAGAGAGCCAACATGCTTTTATTTGCTAATTGAAGGTCTGTGAGCCAGAGGTGAAAGCAGTAGTACCACTTTCCACTTCTTTTGTAAGGGCTGGCAATGAGACCAGAGGCATTGCTGGGGGAGAAACTGAGAGTTAGGGCATAGAGAGTTAGGACTGGGGACAGGCTAAGGAAAGAATGACAAGAAGCTCAAAGTGAGTGAAGCCGATGAGAGACGGTGACAGAAAGGGGCACACAGTGGTGACCCAATAGAGCTTTGACAGGGGAGTTGTTCAGATATGATAGAGGGGAAGGAGCATTGCTGTGAGGGTTTGGATGTCCTTTTCCTCCCAGGGTCATTTAAAATTGAACCCTATAGTGATGAGCTGAATTTCGTTCTCTCAAAACACCTGTGTTAAGGTATTAACCTCCAGTACTTCAGGATGTACCCTTATTTGGTGACAGGGTTTTAGAGAGATCTTCAAGTTAAAATGAGGTCTTTGGGGTGGGATTTAACTCAGAATGACTAATGTCTTTATAAAACAGGATATTTGGAGACAGTCCCTCACGCAGGGAGAGTAACTTGTGAAGACGACAGTGGTTGGGGTGATGCTCCTACAGTCAAGGTATGCTGTAGGTAATTACAGTGTCGCTGCTGTAGGTGGTTACAAGGTAAGCACCAAAGTAAACAAACCACCAGAAATGAGTGAACTAGTGGCATGGAATGGGTTCTTCCTCCCAGCCCTCAGGAGATACCAGTCCTGATGGCATTTTGAATATGGACTACCAGCCTCCAGAATGGTGATGATAATCTTCTATTGTTCAAGCCACTCAGTGTGTGCTACTTCATTTTAGCAGTCTTAGCAAATTCATACAACTACTGACAGTCCCTGACTTATGATAGGTCAACGTATACTTTTTCAGCTTCTTAATGGTGTAAACATGATGTGCATTGGAAGCCATACTTTGACCTGTTGACTTTTGATCCTTTCCTGGCCTAGCAAGATTGAGTCTGATATTCTCGAGTGCTGGGTAGCAGCAGTGAGTCACAGCTGCCCATCACTCACAGGATCCCTAGGGTAAACAACCCATATGGTTACTTTTTTTAGGCTGTACCCTGCAGTATGTGGGATCTTAGTTCTCTGACCTGGGATGGAACCTGCGACTCCTGTTTTGGGAACATGGAGGCTTAGCCACTGAACCACCAGCCCCTAGCCCATACACTTATAATCATCCTGTTCCTATACAGCCATTTTAATAGTCAGTTTCAGTACGGCATTTAATAAATTACATGAGCTACTCCACAGTTATCAAAAATAGGTGTTGTATTAGATGATCCTGTTTAATTATAGGCTAAAGTGTTGTTTGAGCACAAATTAAGGGAGTTGTTCAGATATGATAGAGGGGAAGGAGCATTGCTGTGAGGGTTTGGATGTCCTTTTCCTCCCAGGGTCATTTAAAATTGAACCCTATAGTGATGAGCTGAATTTCGTTCTCTCAAAACACCTGTGTTAAGGTATTAACCTCCAGTACTTCAGGATGTACCCTTATTTGGTGACAGGGTTTTAGAGAGATCTTCAAGTTAAAATGAGGTCTTTGGGGTGGGATTTAACTCAGAATGACTAATGTCTTTATAAAACAGGATATTTGGAGACAGTCCCTCACGCAGGGAGAGTAACTTGTGAAGACGACAGTGGTTGGGGTGATGCTCCTACAGTCAAGGTATGCTGTAGGTAATTACAGTGTCGCTGCTGTAGGTGGTTACAAGGTAAGCACCAAAGTAAACAAACCACCAGAAATGAGTGAACTAGTGGCATGGAATGGGTTCTTCCTCCCAGCCCTCAGGAGATACCAGTCCTGATGGCATTTTGAATATGGACTACCAGCCTCCAGAATGGTGATGATAATCTTCTATTGTTCAAGCCACTCAGTGTGTGCTACTTCATTTTAGCAGTCTTAGCAAATTCATACAACTACTGACAGTCCCTGACTTATGATAGGTCAACGTATACTTTTTCAGCTTCTTAATGGTGTAAACATGATGTGCATTGGAAGCCATACTTTGACCTGTTGACTTTTGATCCTTTCCTGGCCTAGCAAGATTGAGTCTGATATTCTCGAGTGCTGGGTAGCAGCAGTGAGTCACAGCTGCCCATCACTCACAGGATCCCTAGGGTAAACAACCCATATGGTTACTTTTTTTAGGCTGTACCCTGCAGTATGTGGGATCTTAGTTCTCTGACCTGGGATGGAACCTGCGACTCCTGTTTTGGGAACATGGAGGCTTAGCCACTGAACCACCAGCCCCTAGCCCATACACTTATAATCATCCTGTTCCTATACAGCCATTTTAATAGTCAGTTTCAGTACGGCATTTAATAAATTACATGAGCTACTCCACAGTTATCAAAAAATAGGTGTTGTATTAGATGATCCTGTTTAATTATAGGCTAATGTTAGTGTTGTGAGCACATTTAAGGTAGGCTAGGCTAAGCTATGATGACCAGAGGGTTAGGTGTATCAAATACTTTCCAACTTATGGTCTTTTCCATTTATGATGGGTTTCTTTTTTCTTTTTTAAGTTTTTTGGTGGGGGGAGTTGGGGAAGGAAGGAGACAGGCGGGCCACTTCTATTGGTCTTTCGTTTATCTATTTTCATCCATCTTTGTTCTTTGGCCTGTGTGGGCCTCCCATTGCAGTGGCCTCTGTTGTCGTAGAGCACCGGCTCTGGGTACACGCGCTCCAGAGCACTGGCTCGGTAATTGGACACATCAGTCCAGCCGCTTCGCAGCACGTGGGATCTTCCCAGGCCAGGGATCGAACTTGTGCTCCTTGCACTGCAAGGCGGTGTCCTTACCCACTGGACCACCAGGGAAGCCCTATGATGGATTTATTGAGATGTAACCCCACTGTAAGCAGAGGACAGCTGCACTGAGCCATAAAGCTCAGTTAAGTTCTGATTTTCCCCTTAGTCATGACTTGACTGATTTCTGCCTTTTTTTTCCTGCTGGTTGATGTTGCCTACTTTGTTGGTGTCCTCTGGACAGGTTTAGCATGTACCTTGGGAAGCAGTGTGCTTTCTCTCCAGTAATAGCAGTGAGAGGAGGCTGATCTCAAATGTAAATACATGGATAAATTACGGCAAGAAGGAAGACACCTGGCTTTAAATGGAACTTCCTGTAGGATTCATGTAGTCTGGATTAGGAGAGAAAAATTAGATACATTTATAGGGGTTGTGCTGTCCATGCTTCCGGGATTAGGTGCTCAAAGGATTTTTTTTTTTTAAATAAAGCTTTTAAAGATGTAAGAAGACAAAAGACAGATAAAATAAGAATTGGATCCTCAGAAATAAATATCATGTTTCTACGACTGTAGTGATGGTTACAGGAGGATGTGTTTCCAGCAATTAGCAGTGTGGACCAAAATCCTCTTAGCAAATCAGCCTTTTCACGGCACCACAGTGGATTTCATAACATCAGTTTCCTTACTGGCTTCCAGTTTAGTTTCCAGACCAAATGCTTTTAAATATTTATCGTCCAAAATGGTTTGAATTTTAATTCTTATTAGAATGACAATTGGTTGCAAATAGGCTTGAAATTAATTTCTAAAATAAACTTAGTTTCTGAAGCAGTTGTGTCTCCTGTTCATAATATAGCAGTTTCCTTTAGCTTTTGGCTAGCATTCAGACTGACATTAGCTTCATGTTTCTCATTTTTAATTTAGTGAATTTGGGGTTAGTCAGTATGTTAGTCATAAAAGTACATTGTGGAGATCTAAGACATCTACCCATGATATGTTGCAAAATGCAAAAAAAACCCTTCTATTCAACTGCATTAGCAACTACTAGTTGAAAATTCCCATAATGATAGCACTTTAAAAAAAAACATTATGTTTAGTGTAGAGTCAAAGCATAATCATGAAACCTTGCTATCACTTTGTTCTTGAAATAATGTATCATGGATTTTTGAAAATTAATTTTTCAACATTTAATGGCATAATTTGTCTAAAGAGCTGAGAACATATATTTTAAACTTATTTTGAGATAATTGCAGATTCACATGTATCAGTGAGAAGTAATACAGGAAGAATCTGTGTGTTCATGTATGTGCCCAAATCAGTCATATGCCTATCCCTGGCACCCTACCCCCTCCCATTCCCCCCTATCCCACCCCTCCAGGCCATCACACCGCGCCTGTGCAGGATCTCCTGTTCCCTCCGGGCAATGACAGTATGATAGTAAAGGTTTCCATGTTACTCCCTGTATGCCTCCCACCCACTCCTCATACCCCACAATGTCCCCACAATGTTCTCTATGTCTGTTTTTCCATCGCTTCACTGTGTGTGTTACCATTACCCTCTTACTAGATTCCATATATATGTGTTAGCACACAGTACTTGTCTTTCTTTTCGTCTTACTTAATTTTTATGATAGGTTCTAGATCCATCCACCTCATTAGGGCTGATTCTTCTGCATTTCTTATTACAACTGAGAAGTAATCCATTTAATATATGTACCAGAGCTTGTTTATGCATTCATTCATCGATGGACATCTAGGTTGCTTCCATGTTCTAGCTATTGTAGAGAGAGCTGCAATGAACATTGGGATGCAGGCACTTCTTTCAGTTTTGACTTCATCAGGGTATAAGCCTAAGAGTGGGATTGCTGGGTCGTATGGTGCTTCTATTTTCAGTTTTTTAAGGAATCTCCATACTGTCTTCCATAGAGATTTTATCAATTTACACTCCTACCAGCAATGTAAGATTGTTCCCTTTTCTCCTCACTTTCTCCAATATTTATTGTCTGTTGATTTGTGCATGATGGCCATTCTGACGGGTGTGAGGTGATATCTCATTGTAGTTTTGATTTGCATTTCTCTAATTATAAGCAAGGTTGAACATTGTTTTTCATGTGTTTTTTGGCCATCTGTATGTCCTCTTTGGTGAAATGTCTCTTTAGATCTTTTTCCCATTATTTGATTGCGTTGAGAGTCAAAGCATAATCATGAAACCTTGCTATCACTTTGTTCTTGAAATAATGTATCATGGATTTTTGAAAATTAATTTTTCAACATTTAATGGCATAATTTGTCTAAAGAGCTGAGAACATATATTTTAAACTTATTTTGAGATAATTGCAGATTCACATGTATCAGTGAGAAGTAATACAGGAAGAATCTGTGTGTTCATGTATGTGCCCAAATCAGTCATATGCCTATCCCTGGCACCCTACCCCCTCTCATTCCCCCCTATCCCACCCCTCCAGGCCATCACACCGCGCCTGTGCAGGATCTCCTGTTCCCTCCGGGCAATGACAGTATGATAGTAAAGGTTTCCATGTTACTCCCTGTATGCCTCCCACCCACTCCTCATACCCCACAATGTCCCCACAATGTTCTCTATGTCTGTTTTTCCATCGCTTCACTGTGTGTGTTACCATTACCCTCTTACTAGATTCCATATATATGTGTTAGCACACAGTACTTGTCTTTCTCTTTTTGACTTACTTAATTTTTATGATAGGTTCTAGATCCATCCACCTCATTAGGGCTGATTCTTCTGCATTTCTTATTACAACTGAGAAGTAATCCATTTAATATATGTACCAGAGCTTGTTTATGCATTCATTCATCGATGGACATCTAGGTTGCTTCCATGTTCTAGCTATTGTAGAGAGAGCTGCAATGAACATTGGGATGCAGGCACTTCTTTCAGTTTTGACTTCATCAGGGTATAAGCCTAAGAGTGGGATTGCTGGGTCGTATGGTGCTTCTATTTTCAGTTTTTTAAGGAATCTCCATACTGTCTTCCATAGAGATTTTATCAATTTACACTCCTACCAGCAATGTAAGATTGTTCCCTTTTCTCCTCACTTTCTCCAATATTTATTGTCTGTTGATTTGTGCATGATGGCCATTCTGACGGGTGTGAGGTGATATCTCATTGTAGTTTTGATTTGCATTTCTCTAATTATAAGCAAGGTTGAACATTGTTTTTCATGTGTTTTTTGGCCATCTGTATGTCCTCTTTGGTGAAATGTCTCTTTAGATCTTTTTCCCATTATTTGATTGCGTTGTTCATTTTTCTGATGTTGAGCTGTCTGAGTTGCTTGTAGATTTTGGAGATCAATTCTTTGTTATTTCATTTGCTATGATTTTTCTCCAGTTCTGTGGGTTGTCTGTTCAGCTTGTTTGTTGTTTCTTTTGCTGTACAAAAGCTTTTAAGTTTCATTAGGTCCCACATGTTCATTTTGTTTTTAGTTCTGCTATTCTAGTAGGTGGGTCAGAGAAGATCTTGCTTTGATATATGTCCTTGAGTATTTTGCCTATATTCTCCTCTAAGAGTTTGATGGTTTCTGGTCTTACATTTAGGTCTTGAATGCATTTCGAGTTGCTGTTTGTGTATGGTGTCAGGCAATCTTCCAATATCATTTTTTTGCATGTAGCTTTCCAATTTTCCCAATTTTTCTGGGAAAATTGTCATTGTCCCATTTTATATTTTCACCTCCTTTGTCAAAAATAAGGTATCCATAGGTGCGTGGGTTTATCTCTGGGTTCTTGATCTTGTTCTGTTGGTCTGTAGTTCTGTTTTTGTGCCAGTACCATACTGTCTTGATGCTTTGTAATATAGTCTGAAAGTAGGGAGACGGATCCCTCCAGCTCCATTTTTCTTTCTCAAGATTGCTTTGGCTATTGAGGGTCTTTTGTGTTTCCATGTGAACTGTGTTATTTGTTGGTCTAGCTCTGTGAAGAATGTCATTGGTAGTTTGATAGGGATCACATTGAATCTGTAGGTGATATTTGGTAGTAGGGTCATTTTCACAATATTGATTCTCCTGACCTAGGAACATGGACTATCTCTCCATATGCTTAAGTCTTCCTTAGTGTCTCTCATGAGTGTCTTGTAATTTTCTGTGTACAGTTCTTTTGTTTCTTTGGGTAGGTTTATTCCTAGATATTTGATTCTTTTGGTTGCAATGGTGAAGGGGATTGCCTCTTTGATTTTGTTTTGTGAATTTTCATTGTTTGTATATAGGAATGCCAGTGATTACTGTGTATTGATTTTGTATCCCGTGACTCTGCTGAATTCGTTGATTGGCTCTAGTAGTTTTGTAATAGTGCCTTCAGGGTTTTCTATGTATAGTATCATGTCATCTGTGAACAGAGAGAGTTTTACTTCTTCTTTTTCAATCTGGATTCTTTTTATTTCTTTCTCTTCTCTTATTGCTGTTGCTAGAACTTCCAGGACTATGTTGAATAAGAGTGGTGAAAGTGGACAGCCCTGTCTTGTTCCTGATCTTGGAGGGAATGCGTTCAGTTTTTCACCATTGAGGATAATGTTCGCTGTGGGCTTCTCATATATGGCTTTTACTATGTTGAGGTAGGTTCCTTCTATGCCCATTCTTTTGAAGAGTTTTTATCATAAATGGGTATTGGATTTTGTCGAAGGCCTTTTCTGCATCTATTGAGATAATCATGTGATTTTTGTCTTTCAATTTGTTGATATGGTGTATCACATTAATTGATTTGAGGATATTGAAGAATCCTTGCATGCTTGGGATGAACCCGACTTGGCCATGATGTATGAGTTTTTTGATGTAATGTTGAATTCGGTTTGCTAGAATTTTGTTGATAATTTTGGTATCCAAATTCATCAGTTAAATTGGTCTATAATTTTCTTTTTTTGCGTTGTCTTTGCCTGGCTTTGGTATCAGGGTGATGGTGGCCTCATAGAATGTGTTTGGAAGTGTTCCTTCCTGTGCAATTTTTTGAAAGAGTTTTAGTAGGACAGGCATTAGCTCTTCTTTAAATGTTTAGTAGAATTCAACTGTGAAGCCATCAGGCTCTGGGCTTTTATTTTTGGGTAGGTTTTTTTTTAAAGATTTATTTATTTATTTATTTTGGGTGGGGGTCGGGTTGGGGAGGGAGGGGAGCGGGCGGGCCACTTCTATTGGTCTTTCGTTTCTCTATGTTCGTCTGTCTTTGTTCTTTGGCTCCTGTGGGCCTCCCATCGCGGTGGTGTCTGTCGTTGCAGAGCGCCGGCTCTGGGTGCATGCGCTCCAGAGCTCCGGCTCGGTAATTGGACACATCAGTCCAGCCACTCAGCGGGACGTGGCATCTTCCCAGGCCAGGGCTCGAACCGGCGACCCCTGCACTGCAAGGCGGTGTCCTTACCCACTGGACCACCAGGGGAAGCCCTTTGGGTAGGTTTTTGATCACAAATTTGATTTCTGAGCTTGTGATTGGGTTGTTCATAGTTTCTATTTCTTCCTGGTTCAGTCTTGGAAGATTAATCTTTTCTAAGAAACTGTTGATTTCCTCCTGGTTGTCTAGTTTATTGCCATATAGTTGTTTATAATAGTCTTTTATAATCCTTTGGATTTCTGCATTATCTATTGTAATCTCTCCTTTTTAATTTTTCATTTCGTTGATCTGGTTCTTCTGTCTTTGTTTATTGATGAGTCTGGCTAGCGATTTGTTGATTTTGTTTATCTTTTCAGAGAACCAGCTTTTAGTTTTATTTGTCTTTACTATTGTTTCTTTCATTTCTTTTTCATTTATTTTTGCTCTGATCTTTGTGTTTTCTCTTCTTCTGCTAACTTTGGGGTGTTTTTGTTCTTCTTTCTCTAGTTGTTTTAAGCATAAGGTAGGTCGTCTGATATTTTTTTTGTTTCTTGAGGTAGGATTGTATTGCTATAAACTTCCTACTTAGAATTGCTTTTGCATTATCCCATCAGTTAAATTGGTCTATAATTTTCTTTTTGCGTTGTCTTTGCCTGGCTTTGGTATCAGGGTGATGGTGGCCTCATAGAATGTGTTTGGAAGTGTTCCTTCCTGTGCAATTTTTTGAAAGAGTTTTAGTAGGACAGGCATTAGCTCTTCTTTAAATGTTTAGTAGAATTCAACTGTGAAGCCATCAGGCTCTGGGCTTTTATTTTTGGGTAGGTTTTTTTTTAAAGATTTATTTATTTATTTATTTTGGGTGGGGGTCGGGTTGGGGAGGGAGGGGAGCGGGCGGGCCACTTCTATTGGTCTTTCGTTTCTCTATGTTCGTCTGTCTTTGTTCTTTGGCTCCTGTGGGCCTCCCATCGCGGTGGTGTCTGTCGTTGCAGAGCGCCGGCTCTGGGTGCATGCGCTCCAGAGCTCCGGCTCGGTAATTGGACACATCAGTCCAGCCACTCAGCGGGACGTGGCATCTTCCCAGGCCAGGGCTCGAACCGGCGACCCCTGCACTGCAAGGCGGTGTCCTTACCCACTGGACCACCAGGGGAAGCCCTTTGGGTAGGTTTTTGATCACAAATTTGATTTCTGAGCTTGTGATTGGGTTGTTCATAGTTTCTATTTCTTCCTGGTTCAGTCTTGGAAGATTAATCTTTTCTAAGAAACTGTTGATTTCCTCCTGGTTGTCTAGTTTATTGCCATATAGTTGTTTATAATAGTCTTTTATAATCCTTTGGATTTCTGCATTATCTATTGTAATCTCTCCTTTTTAATTTTTCATTTCGTTGATCTGGTTCTTCTGTCTTTGTTTATTGATGAGTCTGGCTAGCGATTTGTTGATTTTGTTTATCTTTTCAGAGAACCAGCTTTTAGTTTTATTTGTCTTTACTATTGTTTCTTTCATTTCTTTTTCATTTATTTTTGCTCTGATCTTTGTGTTTTCTCTTCTTCTGCTAACTTTGGGGTGTTTTTGTTCTTCTTTCTCTAGTTGTTTTAAGCATAAGGTAGGTCGTCTGATATTTTTTTTGTTTCTTGAGGTAGGATTGTATTGCTATAAACTTCCCTCTTAGAACTTCTTTTGCATTATCCCATAAGTTTTGCACTGTCGTGTGTTCATTGTCATTTTCTTTTAGGATTTTTTAAATTTCTCCTTTGATTTGGTCAGTCATCAGTTTGTTTTTTAGGTATGTGTTGTTTAATCTCCATGTGTTTGTGTTTTCAGCAGTTTTTTTTTCCTGTAGTGGACCTCTACTCTCATTGCATTGTGGTCAGAGAAGATTGTTGATATAATTTCAGTTTTCTTGAATTGACTGTGGTTTGATTTGTGGCCCAAGACGTGGTCTATTCTGGAGAATGTTCCATGTGCCCTGGAGAAGAAAGTGTATTCTTCTGGTTTTGGATGGAAGGTCCTAAAGATATCCATGAGGTCCATTTCTTCTAGCATGTCATTTAAGGCCAGTGTTTATTTATTAATTTTCTGTTTTGATGACCTGTCCATTGGTGTAAGAGAAGTGTTAAAGTCTCCTACTGTTGTTGTGTTATTGTCAATGTCTTCTTTTATGTCTGAAAGTGTTTGTCTTATGTATTGGGATGCTCCTGAGTTGGGTGCATAGATATTTATGATTGTTGTGTCTTCCTCTTGGATAGATCCCTTGATCAGTATGTAGTTTCCTTCCTTGTCTCTTATATTCTTCTTTATTTTAAAGTCTATTTTGTCTGATATGAAGATTGCTACTCCTGCTTTCTTTTGATTTCCATTTGCGTGGAATATCTTTTTCTATCCTCTCACTTTCAGTCTGTATGTGTCTCTAGGTCTGAGGTGGGTTTCTTGTAAGCAGTATATATATGGGTCTTGTTTTTGAATCCATTCAGCCAGTCTGTGTCTTTTGGTTGGAACATTTAGTCCATTTACATTCAAAGTAATTATTGATACGAATATTCCTATTGTCATCTTCTTAGATTTTTTGGGTTTTATTTTTAGGATTTCTCCTCCTCTTGTATTTATTGGCTATATCAGGCCCTGTAACAGTTATAAGGCTGTTTTTGTGGTAAAAAATTCTTTTAGCTTTTGCTTGTCTGTGAAGCTTTTCACTTCTCCATCAATTTTGAATGAGATCCTTGACTGGTAGCATATTCTTGGTTGTAGGTTATTCTCTTTTAGCTGTTTAAAAGTGTCTCACCATTCTCTTCTGGCCTGTAGCGTTTCTGTTGATAGATCAGTAGTTAAACGTATGGGATTTCCTTTGTAAGTTATTTTTTGTTTGTTCCTTGCTGTTTTAAGTATCCTGTCCTTATATTTAGTCTGCATTAGCTTGATTAGAATGTGCCTTGGTGTGTTTCTTCTGGGGTTTATCCTGTATGGAACTCTTTGCGCTTCTTGGAATTGGTTGACTATTTCCTTTCCCATGCTGGGGAAGTTTTCAACTATAACCTCTTCAAGAATTTTTTCATAGCCTTTTTTTCCCTATTCTTTTGGGACTCCTATAATTCTAATGTTGGTGCATTTGATATTATCCCATAGGTATCTGATGCTATCCTCAGTTCTTTTGATTCTTTGTGCTTTGTTCTGTTCTTCAGTAGTTATTTCCACCATTCTGTCTACCAGTTCACTTATCTGTTCTTCTGCCTCTGATACTCTACTGTTGAGTCCTTCTATAGTTTTTTTGAGTTCAGCAGTTGAGTTGTTTGTATCTATTTGCTTATTTTTCATTTCTTGCATGTCTCTTCTCAGTGCACTAATTTCCTCTAATATTCTGTTTTCAGAGTTTTGGATCCTCGCTAGTGTCATTCTTCTGAATTCTCTTTCAGATAATTGGTCTGTCTTATCTTACGTCATCTGTAATTGTGTCTCTCTGATTTGTTCCTTCATTGTTTCTCTGCCTTTTCATTTTTATGTTAATTTTTCTTTCTTTCTGTGTGTCTGTGTGGTTTGTGTCCTAGGTGGTGCTGGGTCTTGTTTGCAGTTGAATAGTCTCTAGTGTTGTATGTTCTTTGATAGTGTAGTGTCTTGGAGTCAGGGCTTCCACTCCAAGGATCCTTGGTTTGAGCTCTGGCCGGGGAGTGTAGGCTTTGTCTGGTTTGCTATGGCTTTCAGTGGAATTAGTTCACATATAGGCATATGAGGGACAAAAGGTACATCCCTGGTAGTTGACAGTCATAAAATCATGCAAATATTTTCTAACATAATGGAAAAATATACATACATACACATCAATAAACCCATCTGAACAGTCATAATGGGATAAAGTACAGGAAATTTTTCTGGCAGACGGCACAGTCTTGGTACCTGACCGTTAAGCTCTAAATTAATTAAAACACTGGCTGAAAAAACAGATCCAGAGCAAGGTCTCAGCTGGGAATATTGAAATGAAAGCAGTTTTTAACTAAGACATGTGTTGGGAGAAGGAGGAGAGTGTATAGGTAATGAGAAGGAATCGATTGGTTTTGCAAGGATTTTGTAGGGTTAGGTAACAGAGATTAGTATGTAGTACAGTTTAGTACAGCTGGAAGAGAACATTAGAGACAGCAAGTTAGTAAATAATTATAAAGAGGATAGTACTAGATACAAAAAGATTTTACAGTTAAGTATAGAGAGAGGAAGCTGTGGTATGAGAAAAAGAAAAAAGAAAAAAGAAATGCTTAAAAAATTTTTAAACAATTTTTAAAAAAGTTACTGTCCCTGATTTTTATTTTCTCATCTGCGTGTGAACCTTCTTCAGTTTGCTCTTGATGCTGTCCCAGATTTCCCTAGTCTTTCCTGGTTGGGGTCGGGTGTGGGGACTGGACGGCTGCTTATGTCTTAGGTTTCAGTGAGGGTCAGGTTTTTTTTGTAGTCAGGACCATTGCAGAACCGGTTGCTCTGGTTTCTGTTTTTTTTTTTTTTTAAAGATTTATTTATTTATTTATTTATTTAGGGCAGGGGTCGGGTTGGGGAGGGAGGGGAGCGGGCGGGCCACTTCTATTGGTCTTTCATTTCTCTGTTTTCATCCGTCTTTGTTCTTTGGCTCCTGCGGGCCTCCCATCGTGGTGGCGTCTGTTGTTGCAGAGCGCCGGTTCTGGGCGCATGCGCTCCAGAGCTCTGGCTCGGTGATTGGACACATCAGTCCAGCCGCTCCGCGGCACGTGGGATCTTCCCAGGCCGGGGATCGAACCGACGCCCCTTGCAGTGCAAGGCGGTGTCCTTACCCACTGGACCACCAGGGGAAGCCCTGGTTTCTGTTTTGCTTTCAGCAAAACAAAGGCTCTGCAGCCAACGTACCTGACCTCTGTTTATCCGCCGCTGATACTGGCCTGGGGAGGACACGGCGGGCGGTCCCCCAGGGGTTGATCTGGCGGACCAGAGGTTGCGCAGTCCTGGACTCTGTGTCGGAGTTTCCGTGCCCCTTTAGTACAGGAAATTTTTCTGGCAGATGGCACAATCAAAGTCGGTACCTGACCATTAAGCTCTAAATTAATTAAGACACCAGCCAGAAAAACAGATCCAGTACAAGGTCTCAGCTGGGAATATTGTAATGAAAGCAGTTTTTAACTAAGACATGTGTTGGAAGAAGGAGGAGAGTATATAGGTAATGAGAAGGAATCGATTGGTTTTGCAAGGATTTTGTAGGGTTAGGTAACAGAGATTAGTATGTAGTACAGTTTAGTACAGCTGGAAGAGAACATTAGAGACAGCAAGTTAGTAAATAATTATAAAGAGGATAGTACTAGATACAAAAAGATTTTACAGTTAAGTATAGAGAGAGGAAGCTGTGGTATGAGAAAAAGAAAAAAGAAAAAAGAAATGCTTAAAAAATTTTTAAACAATTTTTAAAAAAGTTACTGTCCCTGATTTTTATTTTCTCATCTGCGTGTGAACCTTCTTCAGTTTGCTCTTGATGCTGTCCCAGATTTCCCTAGTCTTTCCTGGTTGGGGTCGGGTGTGGGGACTGGACGGCTGCTTATGTCTTAGGTTTCAGTGAGGGTCAGGTTTTTTTTGTAGTCAGGACCATTGCAGAACCGGTTGCTCTGGTTTCTGTTTTTTTTTTTTTTTAAAGATTTATTTATTTATTTATTTATTTAGGGCAGGGGTCGGGTTGGGGAGGGAGGGGAGCGGGCGGGCCACTTCTATTGGTCTTTCATTTCTCTGTTTTCATCCGTCTTTGTTCTTTGGCTCCTGCGGGCCTCCCATCGTGGTGGCGTCTGTTGTTGCAGAGCGCCGGTTCTGGGCGCATGCGCTCCAGAGCTCTGGCTCGGTGATTGGACACATCAGTCCAGCCGCTCCGCGGCACGTGGGATCTTCCCAGGCCGGGGATCGAACCGACGCCCCTTGCAGTGCAAGGCGGTGTCCTTACCCACTGGACCACCAGGGGAAGCCCTGGTTTCTGTTTTGCTTTCAGCAAAACAAAGGCTCTGCAGCCAACGTACCTGACCTCTGTTTATCCGCCGCTGATACTGGCCTGGGGAGGACACGGCGGGCGGTCCCCAGTTGATCTGGCGGACAGAGGTTGCGATCCTGGACTCTGTGTCGGAGGGGGTTTCCCGGTTCTATTGCATACCCCCTGGTAGCCGTCAGTCTCTGCTCCATTCCTGGTGCCTCTGATGCAGCCCTCCTGCTGGTGGGACGGAGTGATTCCTGTCTCAGATCTCGTCCCAGATGCCCCACTTCTTTGCCACAGCTCTGGGGCTGTGCAGGCTAGTTTGAGCAGCCAGCACACTCTTGTCCCATGGGACTAAGGCTCACTGCTTGTCCCAAATGCTGGCGGCAGCTTTCCCATCCCCGTCCCAGATCCCGTTCTGGATGCCGGGCTTCCTTGCAACTGCTCTGGGGCTGCACGGGCTAGTTCCAGCAGCTGGCGCACTCCTGTCCGGCAAAACTAAGGCTGACCATTTGCCCCAAACGCGGGCGGCAGCTTTCCCTCAGGCTCGAGCCGGCCTTCTGGACTGCGACCAGAGGGAGATTTCCCACTCTGTTTCCCACGCCCTGCTAGCGTTCAGTCTCATGCTCACCTGGCACGTCCCTGTCACAGCACTGACCCCGGCGGGATTCTCACACTGAGCGTTGCTTTCTGTCGTCCCGGTGCACCTCCCAGCGCTCTCTCTGCCCAGTCCGGTGTGGGAGCTGGGGTCCGGGAGCTCCAGGATCCGTGGGAGCTCTGGGAAAGTTCGGTCAGCTCGCTTTCCATCCCTTGTAGAACTGATAACTTCTTTTGTCTTCTAGAGGCTGGTTTCTTGGTGGTGTTTCATTTCTTAATTAGTTCTGGTGATTCCGTTGGGGAGCTGGTGAAATCCTCCTCTCATTCCTCCACCATCTTGCCCCCCTTCTTCCTCACTGAGATTTTAATTTGCATTTCCTTAATAACCAGTGATGTTGGGCATCTTTTAAAAATCAATTTATGTGAGTTTATGTGAATTTATGTGGGTTCTCAACTATGTTTCATTGATCTTTGTGCCTATCGTTCCATAGTTTTCTGTTGTTTGATTTCTTGGTACTCGTTTTGTCTGTTTATCAGCTAATACTTGGCCTTCCCTGGTGGCTCAGTGATAAAGCATCGTCCTGCCAGTGCAGGAAACACAGTTTTGATCCCTGGGTTGGGAAGATCCCCTGGAGGAGGAAATGGCAACCCACTTCAATATTCTTGCCTGGGAAACCCCATGGACAGAAAAGCCCTGGAAGACTACAGTCCAGAGGGGTGTCAAAGAGGTGTACATAAACTAACAAGTAGACACAACACTACTAACTTTACATGAATTAGAGAGTGCTTTGTCCTTTTATCCTTTTTGGAAGGGATTGTGTAGAACTGATGCCAAACCAGCTGGGCTTGAAGATTTCTTTTTTGGGACTTTAAAATTATATATTGGATTTTCTTTATAAGTTAGCAAGTGATTCATATTGGTTGAATTATTGTACTTTGTGTTTCCTGAGAAATTGGTACATTTCATCTACATTATTAAATTTTTATGTGTAGAGTTATTTATAATAGTCGCTTTTAATTTTGATGTCTGCAGGGTCTATAGTGATATCCTTTTTAATTCTTGGTGTAAATGATTTATGTCTTCTCTTTTTCTCTTTAGTCTTGCTACAGGTTTGTAAATTTTATTGATTTGTTCAAAGAAAGATTTCTTTGTTCCATTGTTTTTCTCTTTTCTATTTCATTGGTTTCTAGCCTTATTATTTCCTTCTGTATTCCAGTTTTGGGTTTGTTTTCTTCCTTTTCTAGATTTTTTGAACCAGGGCTTAAATGACTGGTTTTAGATTTTTCCTCTTGTATAATGTGTCCATTTATGTGTTATAAATTTCCCTTTCAATGCTGCTTTAGCTGTATCCCATAAATTTATATATGGTGTATTTTAATTTTCATTCAATTCAATGTATTTTTTCACTTTCCTTGATATGCTTTTTTAAACCATACTTGACTATTCAAGTATTTAGAATGGTTCTTATTATTTTTCTGCTATTGATTTCTAGTTTGATTCTGTTGCAGCTGAAGAAAACACTCTTGGACACTTGAAGAGAATGTGCATGCTGCTGTTAGTGGATGGATTATTTTATAAATGTTGCTTAGATTCCACTGGTTGCTGGTGTTACTGAGTTCTATATGCTCATTGATTTTTGTATTTAGTTGTTCTATCAACTGTTGATAGAGGCGTTGAGATCCCCAACTGTAATTGTGGCCATGTCTCTTTTTCCTTTGGATCTGATCAGGTTTGTTTCATATGTTTTGCAGCCCTGTTGTTTGCTGCATGCATACTTAGGGTTGCTATGTCTTCTTGGTGGGCTGATCCTTTTATTATTATATAATGTTTCACTCTGTAGTGTTCTCTCTATTTCTTGTCATTTTCTTTTCTTTTTTCTTTGAAGTATGCCTTATTTGATATTGGTATAGCTACTCCAAACTCTATTGTACTTTGTGTTCCCGGGGAGGACTTTAAAATTATATATTGGATTTTCTTTATAAGTTAGCAAGTGATTCATATTGGTTGAATTATTGTACTTTGTGTTTCCTGAGAAATTGGTACATTTCATCTACATTATTAAATTTTTATGTGTAGAGTTATTTATAATAGTCGCTTTTAATTTTGATGTCTGCAGGGTCTATAGTGATATCCTTTTAATTCTTGGTGTAAATGATTTATGTCTTCTCTTTTTCTCTTTAGTCTTGCTACAGGTTTGTAAATTTTATTGATTTGTTCAAAGAAAGATTTCTTTGTTCCATTGTTTTTCTCTTTTCTATTTCATTGGTTTCTAGCCTTATTATTTCCTTCTGTATTCCAGTTTTGGGTTTGTTTTCTTCCTTTTCTAGTTTTTTTGAACCAGGGCTTAAATGACTGGTTTTAGATTTTTCCTCTTGTATAATGTGTCCATTTATGTGTTATAAATTTCCCTTTCAATGCTGCTTTAGCTGTATCCCATAAATTTATATATGGTGTATTTTAATTTTCATTCAATTCAATGTATTTTTTCACTTTCCTTGATATGCTTTTTTAAACCATACTTGACTATTCAAGTATTTAGAATGGTTCTTATTATTTTTCTGCTATTGATTTCTAGTTTGATTCTGTTGCAGCTGAAGAAAACACTCTTGGACACTTGAAGAGAATGTGCATGCTGCTGTTAGTGGATGGATTATTTTATAAATGTTGCTTAGATTCCACTGGTTGCTGGTGTTACTGAGTTCTATATGCTCATTGATTTTTGTATTTAGTTGTTCTATCAACTGTTGATAGAGGCGTTGAGATCCCCAACTGTAATTGTGGCCATGTCTCTTTTTCCTTTGGATCTGATCAGGTTTGTTTCATATGTTTTGCAGCCCTGTTGTTTGCTGCATGCATACTTAGGGTTGCTATGTCTTCTTGGTGGGCTGATCCTTTTATTATTATATAATGTTTCACTCTGTAGTGTTCTCTCTATTTCTTGTCATTTTCTTTTCTTTTTTCTTTGAAGTATGCCTTATTTGATATTGGTATAGCTACTCCTGCTTTCCTTATATTAATGTTTGTATGGTTTATCTTTTTATAGCCTTTGACTTTTATCCAGGATATATCATTATATTTGAAGCGAATTTGTAGACAGTAAATAGTTGGGTCATAATTTTAAATCCATTTTGCCAGTTTCTGTCTTTCAGTTCTTATATTTTGATGATTTACATTTAATATAATTATCGGTATGTTAGGAGTTAGCCTGTCATTTTTTTGTTTGTTTGTTTCCTTTTTGTTCTCTTTGGTTTTTGCTTATCTTTTCTCCCTTACCTTCTTAGGGGTACTTGAATGTTTTTTTATAATTTCAATGTAATATTTGTACAGTGTTCTCAGGATATATTTTTATATAGCTTATTTAGTAGTTCTAGGATATATCAGTATCTTCAGTTTACTGGTGTCTTTATTTTTAAGTTGTGTTGAAGAAACGTTGTCTTTTTAAATATGTTAACCTTCATTTATTTTCTCTCCTTTCTTAGCATATTATTCTCTTTTCTTAAAGCTTTTTTTTTAGTGATTTACCTAGTTTGAAGTAGCATTTACAATTAATTCAAGTCTGTTCTCAAACAACACTATAGCACTACATAGGCAGTGTATGTTATAACAAAATAATCTTAATTCCTTTTTATAGTCTCTTGTATTATTGCTGTAATTCATTTTATTTATATATAGAAAAACATTTGTGTTATATATGTATATATGTATTATATACATACACTTAAGATACATACATAGTTGAATATGTTGTTGCTATTATTATTGCACAGCTTTTCTTATATGTTGTCTACTTGAGCCATTAGATTCCCCTGGTTGCTGGTGTTACTGAGTTCTATATGCTGATTGATTTTTGTATTTAGTTGTTCTATCAACTGTTGAGATTCCCCAACTGTAATTGTGGCCATGTCTCTTTTTCCTTTGGATCTGATCAGGTTTGTTTCATATGTTTTGCAGCCCTGTTGTTTGCTGCATGCATACTTAGGGTTGCTATGTCTTCTTGGTGGGCTGATCCTTTTATTATTATATAATGTTTCACTCTGTAGTGTTCTCTCTATTTCTTGTCATTTTCTTTTCTTTTTTCTTTGAAGTATGCCTTATTTGATATTGGTATAGCTACTCCTGCTTTCCTTATATTAATGTTTGTATGGTTTATCTTTTTATAGCCTTTGACTTTTATCCAGGATATATCATTATATTTGAAGCGAATTTGTAGACAGTAAATAGTTGGGTCATAATTTTAAATCCATTTTGCCAGTTTCTGTCTTTCAGTTCTTATATTTTGATGATTTACATTTAATATAATTATCGGTATGTTAGGAGTTAGCCTGTCATTTTTTTGTTTGTTTGTTTCCTTTTTGTTCTCTTTGGTTTTTGCTTATCTTTTCTCCCTTACCTTCTTAGGGGTACTTGAATGTTTTTTTATAATTTCAATGTAATATTTGTACAGTGTTCTCAGGATATATTTTTATATAGCTTATTTAGTAGTTCTAGGATATATCAGTATCTTCAGTTTACTGGTGTCTTTATTTTTAAGTTGTGTTGAAGAAACGTTGTCTTTTTAAATATGTTAACCTTCATTTATTTTCTCTCCTTTCTTAGCATATTATTCTCTTTTCTTAAAGCTTTTTTTTTAGTGATTTACCTAGTTTGAAGTAGCATTTACAATTAATTCAAGTCTGTTCTCAAACAACACTATAGCACTACATAGGCAGTGTATGTTATAACAAAATAATCTTAATTCCTTTTTATAGTCTCTTGTATTATTGCTGTAATTCATTTTATTTATATATAGAAAAACATTTGTGTTATATATGTATATATGTATTATATACATACACTTAAGATACATACATAGTTGAATATGTTGTTGCTATTATTATTGCACAGCTTTTCTTATATGTTGTCTACTTGAGCCATTAGATCCCTTAGCGTATTAATTAATTATTGTTATGTTAAATTTCTAGTCTGATGATTACAACACCTCTGTCATATCTACTTCTTACTTTGTCTCTTCAAATTGCATTTTTTGCCTTTTGATTGGCCTTGTAATTTTTTCATGATGATTGGACATGATGTACTGAGTAAAAGGAAAAGCTATAAATAGACCTTTAGTGATATGAGGGGAGGGCAAGCATTCTACACTCCTATGATTAGGTTTCAGTCTTTTATGAACCCATGCCTATGAATTTTTGAACTTCACAAATGTTCCTCAGTTCCCCACCTCCTCCCCATTACTTGGGACAGGATGGCTAGTGTGGGCTGGAGCTGGGTATTTTCCTTCCTTAACTCATTTAGGCCCTAATAATACTCCAGAAGGTATGCTGTTTAACTGGTTTCTTCTGAGGGCAAGACTTGCTATGAAGGAAAGAGTGTTTTGGCATATCTCAGAGTGGGTCCTTTTCCTCACCTCTTCCCAGAGGCCCAAGGGGGGACTTTTCTGTGATATTTAAACAATGAACTCCTGGATGTAAATTGCATTATATTGTGTAACTTCTATTACTGGGTCCCCTTTGAGTGTCTGGCAATTTTTCAACTATCATTTCAGCTTTCTAAACTCAGTACTTGTTCCCATGGCAGCTTCTGCTCATGAATCCATATCTCCCTGTATTCATCTGTGATCTCTCCCATCTTGGTAGCAGTGTTTTTCGTCCACTGTCTTATGGATCCAAGAAGAGTTACTGGCTTCTAGGATGGAATGGTGACTTCCCAGCTCCTCATATGTGGAACCAAACACTGAACTCCACATATATTTAGAATCACATTACATGCTGATACTATTTTTGCTTGAACCATCAAACATGATAAGGACAGTATATTGTTTTTATTCATTTTTTCTTGTTTTCTTCCAGCTTTCTTGATATTTTAAATTTCTTTATTTTATTGTTTCCTTTTTATTTGGGAAATTTTCTTCAGAATTTTTTTAGGGTGAGTTGGCTGATGGCAAATTCTCTTAGTTTTCCTTCATCTAAGAATGTCTTCATTCCTGAAAGATATTTTCACTGGGTGTAGCATTCTGTGTTGACAATTATTTTCTTTCAGTATTTGAAAAATGTACCACTTATTTCTGGCCCCAGGTTTTTTAACTGAAAAATCCACTGTCATTCAAATTGTTCTTCCCTGAATACTTAGTGAGTCATTTCTTTTTTGGTGCTTTCAAGATCTGTGTTTGTTGTTTGTTATATGCTATATTCTGGCGAGTTTATTTTGTTTGGGTTTCACTCAAATTCTTCAATCTGTAGTTTTCTGTCTTTTGCCAGATTATGGAAGTTTTCACCTATTATTTCTTTGGGTACTTTTTCATTCCTGTTCATTTATTCCTATCTTTCTGGGATTCTGATAACATGAATGTTAGATAGGTTATAGACTCATAGCTCCTTGAGGTTCTTTTCGTTTTATTTTCTAGTATATTTTCTTTGTTGTTCCAGTGGGTAATCTGTATTGTTTTACCTTCATTTCAGGCTTCCCTGTTGGCTCAGTGGTAAAGAATCCTCCTGCCAATGCAGGAGGGGTGGGTTTGATCCCTAGACTGGGAAGATCCCCTGGAGAAGAAAATGGCAACCCAGTCCATTGCAAAATGCCATGGACAGAGGAGCCAGGTGGGCCACAGTTTATGGGACTGCAGAGAGTTGACACAACTTAGTGACTAAACAACCACTTTCATTTCATTGATTATTTCCTCTTTCCCCTTTATTATGCTATTGAGTCACTCCACTGATGTTTTCACTTTGGTTATTTTATTTTGCAGTTCTAAGATTTCTATTTGCTTCTTAGATCTTCTGCTTCTTTGCTGAGATTTTGTCTCTTTTTAAAAGATATTTATTTATTTTTGGCTGTGGTTATGATGTGCCAGCTCCTCAAACCAAACACTGAACTCCACATATATTTAGAATCACATTACATGCTGATACTATTTTTGCTTGAACCATCAAACATGATAAGGACAGTATATTGTTTTTATTCATTTTTTCTTGTTTTCTTCCAGCTTTCTTGATATTTTAAATTTCTTTATTTTATTGTTTCCTTTTTATTTGGGAAATTTTCTTCAGAATTTTTTTAGGGTGAGTTGGCTGATGGCAAATTCTCTTAGTTTTCCTTCATCTAAGAATGTCTTCATTCCTGAAAGATATTTTCACTGGGTGTAGCATTCTGTGTTGACAATTATTTTCTTTCAGTATTTGAAAAATGTACCACTTATTTCTGGCCCCAGGTTTTTTAACTGAAAAATCCACTGTCATTCAAATTGTTCTTCCCTGAATACTTAGTGAGTCATTTCTTTTTTGGTGCTTTCAAGATCTGTGTTTGTTGTTTGTTATATGCTATATTCTGGCGAGTTTATTTTGTTTGGGTTTCACTCAAATTCTTCAATCTGTAGTTTTCTGTCTTTTGCCAGATTATGGAAGTTTTCACCTATTATTTCTTTGGGTACTTTTTCATTCCTGTTCATTTATTCCTATCTTTCTGGGATTCTGATAACATGAATGTTAGATAGGTTATAGACTCATAGCTCCTTGAGGTTCTTTTCGTTTTATTTTCTAGTATATTTTCTTTGTTGTTCCAGTGGGTAATCTGTATTGTTTTACCTTCATTTCAGGTTTCCCCTGTTGGCTCAGTGGTAAGAATCCTCCTGCCAATGCAGGAGGGGTGGGTTTGATCCCTAGACTGGGAAGATCCCCTGGAGAAGAAAATGGCAACCCAGTCCATTGCAAAATGCCATGGACAGAGGAGCCAGGTGGGCCACAGTTTATGGGACTGCAGAGAGTTGACACAACTTAGTGACTAAACAACCACTTTCATTTCATTGATTATTTCCTCTTTCCCCTTTATTATGCTATTGAGTCACTCCACTGATGTTTTCACTTTGGTTATTTTATTTTGCAGTTCTAAGATTTCTATTTGCTTCTTAGATCTTCTGCTTCTTTGCTGAGATTTTGTCTCTTTTTAAAAGATATTTATTTATTTTTGGCTGTGTTGGGCCTTAGTTGTAGTATGCGGGCTCTCAGTTGTGGCACTTAGGCTTAGTAGCTGGAATGTGTGGGCTTAGTTTTCCCATGGCATGTGGAGTTTTGGTTCTTAGACCAGAAATTGAACCTGTGTCCCCTGCAGTGGAAGGCAGATTCTTAACCACTGTGCAACCAGGGAAGTCCCCTATGTTTTCTTTTAATTGAGGTATAGTTGATGTACAATATTAGTCTCAGGTGTGCAACATAGTGATTCAAAATTTTTATAGATTATACTTGATTTATACTATAAAATATTAGCTATATTCCCTGTTCTGTGCAATATATCCCTGCAGTTTATTTTATAAATAGTAGTTTGTACCTCTTAATCCTCTACTTCTATCTTGCTGCTCCTCTTTCCTCTAGTTTCTTTTCTATATCTGTGAATTGCTTTCTTTTTTGTTATATTCATTTGTTTTATTTTTTAGATTTCATGTGTAAATGATATAATAAGTCCTCTGACTATTTCACTAGGCTTTACTTTTTAGGTCCATCCACACTGTTGCAAGTGGCAACATTTATTTCTTTTTTATGACTGAATATGTATGTTTTTCAGAGAAGGAAATGGCAACAACTCCAGTGTTCTTGCCTGGAAAATGCTATGGATGGAGGAGGCTCGTATTATAGTCTATGGGCCTGCAATGAGTCAGACATGAGGTTCTTTTCTTCTAGTATATTTTCTTTGTTGTTCCAGTGGGTAATCTGTATTGTTTTACCTTCATTTCAGGCTTCCTGTTGGCTCAGTGGTAAAGAATCCTCCTGCCAATGCAGGAGGGGTGGGTTTGATCCCTAGACTGGGAAGATCCCCTGGAGAAGAAAATGGCAACCCAGTCCATTGCAAAATGCCATGGACAGAGGAGCCAGGTGGGCCACAGTTTATGGGACTGCAGAGAGTTGACACAACTTAGTGACTAAACAACCACTTTCATTTCATTGATTATTTCCTCTTTCCCCTTTATTATGCTATTGAGTCACTCCACTGATGTTTTCACTTTGGTTATTTTATTTTGCAGTTCTAAGATTTCTATTTGCTTCTTAGATCTTCTGCTTCTTTGCTGAGATTTTGTCTCTTTTTAAAAGATATTTATTTATTTTTGGCTGTGTTGGGCCTTAGTTGTAGTATGCGGGCTCTCAGTTGTGGCACTTAGGCTTAGTAGCTGGAATGTGTGGGCTTAGTTTTCCCATGGCATGTGGAGTTTTGGTTCTTAGACCAGAAATTGAACCTGTGTCCCCTGCAGTGGAAGGCAGATTCTTAACCACTGTGCAACCAGGGAAGTCCCCTATTTTTTTTTTTTTTAATTGAGGTATAGTTGATGTACAATATTAGTCTCAGGTGTGCAACATAGTGATTCAAAATTTTTATAGATTATACTTGATTTATACTATAAAATATTAGCTATATTCCCTGTTCTGTGCAATATATCCCTGCAGTTTATTTTATAAATAGTAGTTTGTACCTCTTAATCCTCTACTTCTATCTTGCTGCTCCTCTTTCCTCTAGTTTCTTTTCTATATCTGTGAATTGCTTTCTTTTTTGTTATATTCATTTGTTTTATTTTTTAGATTTCATGTGTAAATGATATAATAAGTCCTCTGACTATTTCACTAGGCTTTACTTTTTAGGTCCATCCACACTGTTGCAAGTGGCAACATTTATTTCTTTTTTATGACTGAATATGTATGTTTTTCAGAGAAGGAAATGGCAACAACTCCAGTGTTCTTGCCTGGAAAATGCTATGGATGGAGGAGGCTCGTATTATAGTCTATGGGCCTGCAATGAGTCAGACATGACTGAGCAACTGATACGCACATGCATGTATATACATATATACACACAATGGAATATATATGAATATATACCACATCTTATTTGTTCATCTGTTGATGGGTACCTAGGTTGCTTCCACATCTTGACTATTGTAAATAATTCTGTTAATGAATATTGAGATGCGTGTGTCTTTTCAAATGAATTTTTTTTATAGATATATACCCCAAAGTGGAATTTTTGGAGCATTTGGTAGCTCTATTTTTAGTTTTTTTGAGGAACCTCCATACTGCTTTCCATAGTGGTTGCAGCAATTTACATTTCCACCATTAGTGTACAAGGGTTTCTGTTCTCCACACCCATACCAACATTTGTTATTTGTGTTCTTTTTGATGATAGCCATTCAGACAGGTGATCTCATTGTGGTTTTGATTTGCATTTCCCTGATGATTAATAATGATGAGCATTTTTTCCTGTGCCAATTAGCTATCTGTCTGTCTTCCTTGGAAAATGTCTATTCAGGTCTTCTGCCCATATTTAAATTGGGTTGTTTCTTTTCCTTTTTTTTTTTTTTGATACTGAGTTGTATGAGCTGTTTACATATTTTGGATATAAACTGATTATCAGTCATTTTTTTAAAATATTTTTCTCAAAAAAAATATATTTTTTTCTCATATTAAGTGGGTGGTCTTTTTCGTTTTGTTGTTGGTTTTCTTTGCTTGCAAAAGCTTATAAGTTTGTGTCATTTATTTATTTTTGCATTTGTTTCCTTTGTCTTAGCAGACAGATCCAAAAAACTGTTGCTACAATTTATGTTAAAGAATGTTCAACCTATGTTTTCTTCTAGGAGTTTTATGCTTTCCAGTCATAAATCTAGGTCTTTAATACATTTTGAGTTTATTTTTGTGTATGGTGTGAGAAAATGTTCTAAGTCCATTTTTTTACATGTAGCTGTCTGGTTTTCCCAGAACTACTTAGTGAAAATCTGTATTTTGCATGTGTAAATGATATAATAAGTCATCTGTCTATTTCACTAGGCTTTACTTTTTAGGTCCATCCACACTGTTGCAAGTGGCAACATTTATTTCTTTTTTATGACTGAATATGTATGTTTTTCAGAGAAGGAAATGGCAACAACTCCAGTGTTCTTGCCTGGAAAATGCTATGGATGGAGGAGGCTCGTATTATAGTCTATGGGCCTGCAATGAGTCAGACATGACTGAGCAACTGATACGCACATGCATGTATATACATATATACACACAATGGAATATATATGAATATATACCACATCTTATTTGTTCATCTGTTGATGGGTACCTAGGTTGCTTCCACATCTTGACTATTGTAAATAATTCTGTTAATGAATATTGAGATGCGTGTGTCTTTTCAAATGAATTTTTTTTATAGATATATACCCCAAAGGGGAATTTTTGGAGCATTTGGTAGCTCTATTTTTAGTTTTTTTGAGGAACCTCCATACTGCTTTCCATAGTGGTTGCAGCAATTTACATTTCCACCATTAGTGTACAAGGGTTTCTGTTCTCCACACCCATACCAACATTTGTTATTTGTGTTCTTTTTGATGATAGCCATTCAGACAGGTGATCTCATTGTGGTTTTGATTTGCATTTCCCTGATGATTAATAATGATGAGCATTTTTTCCTGTGCCAATTAGCTATCTGTCTGTCTTCCTTGGAAAATGTCTATTCAGGTCTTCTGCCCATATTTAAATTGGGTTGTTTCTTTTCCTTTTTTTTTTTTTTGATACTGAGTTGTATGAGCTGTTTACATATTTTGGATATAAACTGATTATCAGTCATTTTTTTAAAATATTTTTCTCAAAAAAAATATATTTTTTTCTCATATTAAGTGGGTGGTCTTTTTCGTTTTGTTGTTGGTTTTCTTTGCTTGCAAAAGCTTATAAGTTTGTGTCATTTATTTATTTTTGCATTTGTTTCCTTTGTCTTAGCAGACAGATCCAAAAAACTGTTGCTACAATTTATGTTAAAGAATGTTCAACCTATGTTTTCTTCTAGGAGTTTTATGCTTTCCAGTCATAAATCTAGGTCTTTAATACATTTTGAGTTTATTTTTGTGTATGGTGTGAGAAAATGTTCTAAGTCCATTTTTTTACATGTAGCTGTCTGGTTTTCCCAGAACTACTTAGTGAAAAAACCATTTTTCCCCATGTATATTCTTGCCTTCTTTGTTGTAGATTAATTGACCATAAATATATGTTTATTTCTGAGTTTTCTATTCTGTTCCATTAATCTACATGTCTGTTTTGTGCCAGTAACATACTGTTTTGATTACCATAACTTTGTAGTTTAGTCTGATGTTACATTTTACAATTTAAGATGTTTGTAATGGCTCATTTTTATGATGACTTTTTAAAAATCTTTGTAAGATAATTATAAAGCTCTATCATCTTTATGTTAGCATCAGTTGATTGTCTTTTATCATTCAGTTTGAGGTCTTCCTGTTTCTTGATATGATGCATGACCTTCAGTTGAAATCTGGACACTTAGAGTATTAATGGTATGATAGTCTGGATCCTATTTAAACCTTCTACTTAAGCTGAATTTTTCTGACCATGCAATGGCAAAAGATGGGAGGAGCACTTCCTCATTACTGCCAGGTGGAGATAGAAGTTCAGGTTCTACACTCAGGTTCTACATTCAGCCTCCATTGACTTGAGGAAGGGCTTCTTCATTACTTCTGGATAGAGATGAGCATTCAAGCTCCTCAGTAGGTTTACACTACTACCTCTCTAGAAGTAACTCATCATTGCTCCTCATGGCCTCCACGGGCATCACATCAAGGAGGGAAGTCCGTGATTGCTGGTGGGTGGTGAAAATCCTGACCACCTTCTAGGCCTCCTTTGACAAGATGCCTAGTGGGGACGAACATCCAGCCTCCCTATTTGGTTTATTTGACACCAGCCTTTTAGGGTGGGAAGGTTGAGGCACCTTATTATAGCCCAATGAGGGCAGAATTCCTCACTTGGGGTTTGCTGGCATGGATGGGGGTTGGATCACCTTTTTTTTCTTGTTCTGTGGTGTTTGGCTGGAGTAGAATCATTATTGCCTAAAAGCATTCTATCTTCCATGATTCAGCCGTAAAGAATCTGCCTGGAATGCAGGACACCTGAGTTTGACCCCTCTGGGTTGGGAAGATTCCCTGAGGGAGGAAATGGTAACTCACTCCAGTATTCTTGTCAGGACAATCCCATAGACAGAGGAACCTGGCAGGCTTCCGTCCGTGTGGTCGCAGAGAGCTGGACAGGGCTGTGTACTGAGCACAGGCTGCCTTTTTCCTTGGCCTTTGGCAGGAGGGAGTGGGGTTTTGTTGGGGCTTTTGTTTGCACATGTTAGTGTTTCTGAGTTACGAGGTTTCATCATCAACAAGTGTGGAATGTCTGAATCAGAAAAAAAAAGCGAGTAAAAGAAAATCCAATGAACTCATCACTATGTTATTGGTCAGGTCTCTAGATCATTTCTCTTTTCATTCCACCTTTCAGTATCTTAGATTTGTTTTACCTACAAAGTCCAAAGTTGCACTTAATGTGAGGAAAACCATGTCTCCTCCATTCCTGGAAGTGAAAGCCTTCTATTGATCTGATGCATGACCTTCAGTTGAAATCTGGACACTTAGAGTATTAATGGTATGATAGTCTGGATCCTATTTAAACCTTCTACTTAAGCTGAATTTTTCTGACCATGCAATGGCAAAAGATGGGAGGAGCACTTCCTCATTACTGCCAGGTGGAGATAGAAGTTCAGGTTCTACACTCAGGTTCTACATTCAGCCTCCATTGACTTGAGGAAGGGCTTCTTCATTACTTCTGGATAGAGATGAGCATTCAAGCTCCTCAGTAGGTTTACACTACTACCTCTCTAGAAGTAACTCATCATTGCTCCTCATGGCCTCCACGGGCATCACATCAAGGAGGGAAGTCCGTGATTGCTGGTGGGTGGTGAAAATCCTGACCACCTTCTAGGCCTCCTTTGACAAGATGCCTAGTGGGGACGAACATCCAGCCTCCCTATTTGGTTTATTTGACACCAGCCTTTTAGGGTGGGAAGGTTGAGGCACCTTATTATAGCCCAATGAGGGCAGAATTCCTCACTTGGGGTTTGCTGGCATGGATGGGGGTTGGATCACCTTTTTTTTTTTCTTGTTCTGTGGTGTTTGGCTGGAGTAGAATCATTATTGCCTAAAAGCATTCTATCTTCCATGATTCAGCCGTAAAGAATCTGCCTGGAATGCAGGACACCTGAGTTTGACCCCTCTGGGTTGGGAAGATTCCCTGAGGGAGGAAATGGTAACTCACTCCAGTATTCTTGTCAGGACAATCCCATAGACAGAGGAACCTGGCAGGCTTCCGTCCGTGTGGTCGCAGAGAGCTGGACAGGGCTGTGTACTGAGCACAGGCTGCCTTTTTCCTTGGCCTTTGGCAGGAGGGAGTGGGGTTTTGTTGGGGCTTTTGTTTGCACATGTTAGTGTTTCTGAGTTACGAGGTTTCATCATCAACAAGTGTGGAATGTCTGAATCAAAAAAAAAAAAAAAAGCGAGTAAAAGAAAATCCAATGAACTCATCACTATGTTATTGGTCAGGTCTCTAGATCATTTCTCTTTTCATTCCACCTTTCAGTATCTTAGATTTGTTTTACCTACAAAGTCCAAAGTTGCACTTAATGTGAGGAAAACCATGTCTCCTCCATTCCTGGAAGTGAAAGCCTTCTATCATGGCTTTAAAAAATGATTTATGACCCTTGTTCCTCAGGAAGATGTATTTTTATTTCTTGAATCTGTTTTCCCAGTTGCTTCTAAAAATTGTCACCACTTTGATGAAGTGAATCCCTGTAGCTGAAGGGGGTTTCCCCTCCAGAAGAGGTTAAAAGATTCTCGATTTCCTTTCAATTCAGTAAGAAGGAAGACTGACTTTATCCTGTCTCTGGGTTAGGCTCTCTAACGTAGGTCCAAATGCATCTTTTCACCAGCAACCTCATGTTCTTCTCCAGGATCTCCTCTTCAGCAGAAAGTCATTTTAGCAGAGTATACAGGTGTTTTACACACACAATTTTGATGATGCTAAAAGATATGCATGTGTTGGTGCCTATGGCATTTGTGTGTGTTTTAGATTATGGTGTTGTTCCCTCCTCCACATACACCCAGGTGGCGCTAGTGATGGGCACAGCCCACGGTGTCGCAGAATCAGACACAACCAAGCATCTAACACAGCACATACACCACTTTCTAAGAAAGTAGTAATCAGAGTGATAAATGACCCATACCTTCCTTTAAGGCTGTGTGTAAAGGCACTTTTATTTTGCCCTTCTCCATAAGATGAAAGGCACAATGAGCCTACTATAAATGACTGAATGAACCACAACTCAGTTGCTCTGAACTTGTATTAATCCCACTTTCAATACAGAATGGAAGATGTCCTATGGTTCATTTAGCTACCAAGTGGTATAAGCTGATATTTTGTTATTCTCTAGAATTACAAAGGACTGCAAAACTTAACCTATGAATACATACAGTAAGATGCTGGGCTGCCAAGCAAAGGAGATACTTAAGGTAGTTTAGAGAAAGTAAGTTAAGTCTTCGAATGAAAAGCCAACTCACTCTTCAGTTCAAAATGAAATTGAGATATATGCTCCCTTCTCTTGCCTCAGAATATTTCACTGAACTTCTGAAAGATGCATTTGAAAAGCTTTCACAGAGATAAAAGCACTAATATTGGCTTCCTTCTCTTAGATTTGTTTTACCTACAAAGTCCAAAGTTGCACTTAATGTGAGGAAAACCATGTCTCCTCCATTCCTGGAAGTGAAAGCCTTCTATCATGGCTTTAAAAAATGATTTATGACCCTTGTTCCTCAGGAAGATGTATTTTTATTTCTTGAATCTGTTTTCCCAGTTGCTTCTAAAAATTGTCACCACTTTGATGAAGTGAATCCCTGTAGCTGAAGGGGGTTTCCCCTCCAGAAGAGGTTAAAAGATTCTCGATTTCCTTTCAATTCAGTAAGAAGGAAGACTGACTTTATCCTGTCTCTGGGTTAGGCTCTCTAACGTAGGTCCAAATGCATCTTTTCACCAGCAACCTCATGTTCTTCTCCAGGATCTCCTCTTCAGCAGAAAGTCATTTTAGCAGAGTATACAGGTGTTTTACACACACAATTTTGATGATGCTAAAAGATATGCATGTGTTGGTGCCTATGGCATTTGTGTGTGTTTTAGATTATGGTGTTGTTCCCTCCTCCACATACACCCAGGTGGCGCTAGTGATGGGCACAGCCCACGGTGTCGCAGAATCAGACACAACCAAGCATCTAACACAGCACATACACCACTTTCTAAGAAAGTAGTAATCAGAGTGATAAATGACCCATACCTTCCTTTAAGGCTGTGTGTAAAGGCACTTTTATTTTGCCCTTCTCCATAAGATGAAAGGCACAATGAGCCTACTATAAATGACTGAATGAACCACAACTCAGTTGCTCTGAACTTGTATTAATCCCACTTTCAATACAGAATGGAAGATGTCCTATGGTTCATTTAGCTACCAAGTGGTATAAGCTGATATTTTGTTATTCTCTAGAATTACAAAGGACTGCAAAACTTAACCTATGAATACATACAGTAAGATGCTGGGCTGCCAAGCAAAGGAGATACTTAAGGTAGTTTAGAGAAAGTAAGTTAAGTCTTCGAATGAAAAGCCAACTCACTCTTCAGTTCAAAATGAAATTGAGATATATGCTCCCTTCTCTTGCCTCAGAATATTTCACTGAACTTCTGAAAGATGCATTTAGAAAAGCTTTCACAGAGATAAAAGCACTAATAGGTTTGGAGCAATATGAGCATTTTCAATTTTTGTTTTAGTTGAAAGTGAAAGTCAAGTCGTTCAGTCGTATCTGACTCTTTGTGACCCCATAGACGAGCCGTGGGGTTCTCCATGGAATTCTCCAGGCAAGAGTACTGGAGTGGGTAGCTTATCCTTTTTCCAGTGGATCTTCCCAACCCAGGGATCAAATTGGATCAATCCTGCATTGCAGGTGGATTCTTTACCAGCTGAGGTACCCCTTGTATTATTTGCTTACTAGTAGAACAGGTAGGGAGGGGCTTCTTGAAGTAGAGGAGTAAACAGAGTGCTGTCCACTCCTGGCCACATGCCTCCATGCTGTGAGGTAAGGTGTGGAGAGTTACGATAATATGTGCTTCTTATGTTTTCATGGAGATCCTGGTGCATTTAAAAGTGCTTATTTAGATAATGCATGAGAAAGTGGCCTTTAGAGCAACAGTAAATATACTATAGGAGTGGCCAGGCTTGCAAGCTGTTCTCTTGGGGTTCTGATGTTGGCAGGAAGAAGAAAAATGGTGAACTGTCAGAGCAACTTAAACATGTATGTCTATAAAGGGAGGAATGGTGAAGGAAGACAGTAAGAATAGTGTGTTCTAAAACTAGGGGGTAGCATGGTTCAGATTTGGTCATGTATCTGTTGCTAAGCAGTCTAGGTAAGTCATCATCTGGGCCTATGAACTGTGATCTAGAGTAGGATGGCTGAAGAGCAGATTCAAAGGTTGTCTCATTGGTTATCTTACAGGATCTGAACTTGGGTCAGGTAGTGTTCTTGGTGCCACTGACTTCTTTTTTAATGATTTTTAATTAGAGGATAATTGTTTTACAATATTGTGCTGGTTTCTGGCATATATCAGCATGAATCAACTATAGGTGTACACATATCCGCTCCTTCCTTTCAACCTCCCTTTCCCCTGCCAGCCCACGGACTTTTAGTAGCTCCATTTGGTTTACCAGAAGTCTAGCAAATGACTAGAAACAGAGCCTTGGACCCAAACAAACCTGATTTGAAACCAAACACTGTCCCTTCAATGCAGTCTTCCTTGTTAATGACATTTCTCTCATAGGATGGTTGCCGTCATTAAATGAGATAGCTTCTTGAAGTACTTCGCATATGCTAAGGGGTCAGTAGTCATCACTGATGGCATTTGTCATCACCATATTAATTTACCACGTTGTTTATTTATTTACCTGAAATATTTTTTTCTATAGCCTGTTTTCATTGTAATAGTTACTCAAACGCAAACTTCAAACAGATGAACAGTTGGAGAATTTGTTGGCTCTCACAGTATTTTATTAAGCATGTGAGCACCTACTAAATGGCTGATTAGTTTTGTCTACCCATTGGTAAACTCCTGGCTAAAAAGTCACAGTTCCTAGATCCATGCCCCCTAGATAAGAGCCATACTAGATCCGACTCCTACACAGAAATGTTTTTGCTGCAGAAATTTCCTGCCAAAGTATCAAAGTTTCAGAATACTTTTCAGCCTTTCTTGTGCATAAGAGGGGAATTTCCTTTGGAGGAAAGGCCAAATACAGGTGGAAAGTGAATGATTAGCAAATGCAGCTGTTGGTAATGTTTAACAAATTAACCACATAATCTTCCCTTTAAGTCAGAGGAGAAAGATTTTGTTTGATTTAAGCCGTGATTGAAATTCACCATCTATCAATATTTGGAATGTTGCACCGTGGCCAGGGAAAATGGCCAGAATCGGCTTTCTCCACTTGCCAGACTAGACGTGGCTTTGCTGTCCATCTGGGGAAGAGCCTCCCTTCAGATCTCACAGCCCTGGGACTCAGCCTCTGTCCACGCTCAGGAGGGCCTTCCAGGGCTTTGGCAGAAACTCCTCCACTACCGTTGGTGGCTTAGACACTCACTGGCACAGACCCACTTCTCTCAGGAACCACAGTGATTTATCCCAGGGGCCTGGACCTTTCAGCCCCTTGGGCCTTGTCTCCCTGCCTCCTGCCCCTTGGCATGGTCAGCAAAAGAGCACTTGTGTTTCTGGGCATGATGCACCATGGACAGAACTGCGTAGCACTGTTCGGAGCACACACCGTAAAGGAATTTGGGGATATGCTAATGAGGAAGCCCATAACCAGAAGTTGAGAAGATTCACAATCAAATTGCAGTAAATCTGTGGAGACTCCTTAAAGAACAAGACACATAGGAAAAGCCTGATTGCTGGAAAAACTGCTTCGCAAATGAGCAGTACAGTTGCTGAATCTTGGAAAAGATGGCAGCTCTGTCAGACACACTGCAGACCCCAACCACACATTAGTCAGCCCTGATCACTGGCTGATGGATACTGCCACACGCCTGCTCCCTCAGTAGAGGTGCTGGCTTTCAGACTCAGGTCTGAATCCTGATGTGGAAAGTAAATAAAATGGTCCAATTGTCTTTCTCTCTTCAGCTAGCCGCCCCCTAAGGACACCTACTAAATGGCTGATTAGTTTTGTCTACCCATTGGTAAACTCCTGGCTAAAAAGTCACAGTTCCTAGATCCATGCCCCCTAGATAAGAGCCATACTAGATCCGACTCCTACACAGAAATGTTTTTGCTGCAGAAATTTCCTGCCAAAGTATCAAAGTTTCAGAATACTTTTCAGCCTTTCTTGTGCATAAGAGGGGAATTTCCTTTGGAGGAAAGGCCAAATACAGGTGGAAAGTGAATGATTAGCAAATGCAGCTGTTGGTAATGTTTAACAAATTAACCACATAATCTTCCCTTTAAGTCAGAGGAGAAAGATTTTGTTTGATTTAAGCCGTGATTGAAATTCACCATCTATCAATATTTGGAATGTTGCACCGTGGCCAGGGAAAATGGCCAGAATCGGCTTTCTCCACTTGCCAGACTAGACGTGGCTTTGCTGTCCATCTGGGGAAGAGCCTCCCTTCAGATCTCACAGCCCTGGGACTCAGCCTCTGTCCACGCTCAGGAGGGCCTTCCAGGGCTTTGGCAGAAACTCCTCCACTACCGTTGGTGGCTTAGACACTCACTGGCACAGACCCACTTCTCTCAGGAACCACAGTGATTTATCCCAGGGGCCTGGACCTTTCAGCCCCTTGGGCCTTGTCTCCCTGCCTCCTGCCCCTTGGCATGGTCAGCAAAAGAGCACTTGTGTTTCTGGGCATGATGCACCATGGACAGAACTGCGTAGCACTGTTCGGAGCACACACCGTAAAGGAATTTGGGGATATGCTAATGAGGAAGCCCATAACCAGAAGTTGAGAAGATTCACAATCAAATTGCAGTAAATCTGTGGAGACTCCTTAAAGAACAAGACACATAGGAAAAGCCTGATTGCTGGAAAAACTGCTTCGCAAATGAGCAGTACAGTTGCTGAATCTTGGAAAAGATGGCAGCTCTGTCAGACACACTGCAGACCCCAACCACACATTAGTCAGCCCTGATCACTGGCTGATGGATACTGCCACACGTCTCGTCTCCCTCAGTAGAGGTGCTGGCTTTCAGACTCAGGTCTGAATCCTGATGTGGAAAGTAAATAAAATGGTCCAATTGGTTCTTTCCTCTCCTTCAGCTAGCCGCCCCCACCCTTCTCTCGAATTTGCACTTTCCCTGTGTGCTCTGCCTCTGTCAACAGGCTTGCACAGAACAGAGCTGCTAAGTGAACATGCAATTCTACCCCCTTTTATCTTAAAAGACCAAATGAGTGAATCAATGAATGTCATTTCTGTATGAGAGTATGATTTATAAAGTTAAGATTTGGGGATTAAAAAGGCACACCAAAAGCTAAATATTTTTGAGTAAGTTCACATGGATGCTTTAAATTTTAAAGATATCCACCTGAACTCCATTTGTTGGATTCATGAAGGATTATGATGTACTGGGTTGTATTTTATTATTTGAAATTTTAAGGTAGCATTTTTTTTTCTTATGAAAATTCATAGGATCATGATTAGATGCTGAGTATTTCTCTCATTACTTCTAAAGTAACAAAGTTTTATTTCTCTTCGTTTAGTCTCAGATCAGAGATCTCGAGGCATCTCAGAATAAGACAATATTTTATGTCATACAGGATTAAATTTTGATTTTTGCAGTGCAAAATTTAGACTTTGCAAATGAAGAGCCAATAACTTTGTCTTCTGAATTGTAGACAGTGTTGCTTAAATGTTTCTCTAAAATGAGTCTTTGGTGAGAAGAAATAAGAATGTTCCAACTTAACAGTTGGCACTTTTTTTAAAAGGCTCCTTTTTCTACATATCCCTTTTTCTATTTCTCTTCAGGCCTAGTTCATTATGGGCCTCAGGGTTCAATGAACAGTAACACAAAATCATAGACCCTGAAGGTAGCAAGGATATGAACACACTGTATTTCTCAGTAGGCTGTGATTTGCCCAAGGTCCCACAAGTGGGAGCTGAATTCATGGTCAAGAGTTTGCAGATTGAGGCTTTGTATAGTTCTGATTATAAGTGGAAAACTTAAGAAACAGAGGAAGAGGAGGCGAGACAGATGGATTACAAAGGTAGACTAAACGGAAAATTCCTTGGTGACTTCTTTGACTCAGATTGGAAGAGCTGTTTTGAGAACTGTAGATAGACAGACAAACTGGACTAGTTTACAGCCACATTTACTTTGATGGGAGATCACCATAATTCCCTTTGGGCCTCACACCTGAATGCTTAGCCATGCTGGTTGGTGACTGGCCCCCTCTCTGATTTCAACAGGCTTGCACAGAACAGAGCTGCTAAGTGAACATGCAATTCTACCCCCTTTTATCTTAAAAGACCAAATGAGTGAATCAATGAATGTCATTTCTGTATGAGAGTATGATTTATAAAGTTAAGATTTGGGGATTAAAAAGGCACACCAAAAGCTAAATATTTTTGAGTAAGTTCACATGGATGCTTTAAATTTTAAAGATATCCACCTGAACTCCATTTGTTGGATTCATGAAGGATTATGATGTACTGGGTTGTATTTTATTATTTGAAATTTTAAGGTAGCATTTTTTTTTCTTATGAAAATTCATAGGATCATGATTAGATGCTGAGTATTTCTCTCATTACTTCTAAAGTAACAAAGTTTTATTTCTCTTCGTTTAGTCTCAGATCAGAGATCTCGAGGCATCTCAGAATAAGACAATATTTTATGTCATACAGGATTAAATTTTGATTTTTGCAGTGCAAAATTTAGACTTTGCAAATGAAGAGCCAATAACTTTGTCTTCTGAATTGTAGACAGTGTTGCTTAAATGTTTCTCTAAAATGAGTCTTTGGTGAGAAGAAATAAGAATGTTCCAACTTAACAGTTGGCACTTTTTTTAAAAGGCTCCTTTTTCTACATATCCCTTTTTCTATTTCTCTTCAGGCCTAGTTCATTATGGGCCTCAGGGTTCAATGAACAGTAACACAAAATCATAGACCCTGAAGGTAGCAAGGATATGAACACACTGTATTTCTCAGTAGGCTGTGATTTGCCCAAGGTCCCACAAGTGGGAGCTGAATTCATGGTCAAGAGTTTGCAGATTGAGGCTTTGTATAGTTCTGATTATAAGTGGAAAACTTAAGAAACAGAGGAAGAGGAGGCGAGACAGATGGATTACAAAGGTAGACTAAACGGAAAATTCCTTGGTGACTTCTTTGACTCAGATTGGAAGAGCTTTTTTTTGAGAACTGTAGATAGACAGACAAACTGGACTAGTTTACAGCCACATTTACTTTGATGGGAGATCACCATAATTCCCCTTTGGGCCTCACACCTGAATGCTTAGCCATACATAAAATAATGCTGGTTGGTGGGACTTTTTCAGTTGCATAAAGCTTGGGCTTCTATCAAGAAAGAGATTAGGCTATAAGGTTTCCACCACTAACTGGCTGTGGGACTTCAGGAAAACTGCTCAACTTCTCTGTTTACAACACATTATGCCTTTTACCCTATGTGAGGGTTAGTGAGTTGGTATATATAAAGTGAATAAGAGTGTTGACTTGTATTGAGAGCTCAGTGAACATTAACTCGTCTTTCACTTTGATGGTCTGACTTGCAAAAGACCCAGTTTTTCAGAGCTGAGAGGCTAGGAGGGGATTTTGAATCTTCCAGTTCACTGTCTTTATTTTACAGATGTGAAAACTGAGGCCTAGAAAAAGGATATGGCTTCTGAGCTAATTTGTGACAGACCCAGGTCTTTGAATCACTAGTTCAGGGTGCTTTTCTTTTTTTCTTTTCTTTTTTCTTTCTTTCTTTCTTTTTTTTTTTTTTTTTTTTTTTTACTGTTTTAGTTTCCCTGAAAATAAGCCTTTGTTCTCTTTGTGAATAGAAGACAGAATATGACCACTTCTCATAGCCACTGCCACTGGGCTCAGGATTCAAGCCACCGCTATTCCTCCCCTGTATCACTGCAGGGAAGTAAGTAAGTGTTAATTGCTCAGTCGTGTCCTACTCTGCAATCTCATGAACTACAGCCCGCCTGGCTCCTCTGTCCGTGGGATTCTCTAGGCAAGAATACTGGAGTGGGTTGCCATGCCCTTCTCCAGGGGATCTTCCTGACCCAGGAATGGAACCTGAATCTCCTGGACTGCAAGCAGATTCTTTACCGACTGAGCTACCACCTCCTAACTAGTCTCCCTGACTCTACCCTTGCCCCCTTCACTCTAGTCTCAGTTCAGCAGCTTAGGGTATTTTTTGTTTTTCTGTTTGATAAGGCATTCCATCCTCTCCTCTCTTCTCTTGTTTTATCTCCTATTACTCTCGTCACTTTGCTCTTCTTACAGATCCTTGTACCTGGCAGGTACACTCTCCAGTCTCAGGGTCCCATGTTTGCTCTTTTCTTTACTTGGAATGCTTCTCACCGGATATTTCCATGGTCTTTTTTTTTTTTTTTCTCCAAATATTTGTTCAGTCAACACCTTGGTGAACACCCTGACTGTTCTATTGCAGTTACAGTCATCTGCTACTTTCCATTTTCCTCAACTGCCATTTGTTACTTACATTCCATACTTCTTTAGGCATCTTATTGCCAACTTTTCTCGAACAGAATGCAAACATCATGAGGGCACTGCGTTATCATGGCTGCATCTCCAGTGTCTAGAACAGTGTCCACCCCAGACACCAAATGCAGGAATGAGCAGCGTGGTAACAGGACCCATGTGATAGTCAAAAGGATGTATTTTCTCAGGTATTTTGGTTAAAGATTAAAACTAAGCAAAGTGATACTTTTATTTATTTAAAGAGTCCTGTTGTGGCGTGGGACTTTCCAACACAAGAAAATTTACTTTTTTTTTTTTAAACATAATCTGCTTATTTTTGTATTTGCACAGCTAAACCAAAACAAGAGTCACTTTCCTAACACTCAGTAAAGAAGACTATTTTTAGTTCTGGTGACTTAGGGAAAAAAACACACAACTGTTTCATTCTTTCTTTCTCAGGGTCCTCAGAGAAGTATCAAAGATAACAAAATATAGATAGGAGGTCAACACTCATGAATCAGATTTCACTTTGAGAGTCTTTTTTATAGACAAACAAAGTGGAGCTCTGAAAATTGTGTTAGGTAATGGGAATTCTGACAGACCCTTTAACTCCCTGGAACTAGGAGGTGCTGCTATCATTCTGCTGCTTCAGATGAAAATTTCAAGTGTTTTCATTAGGTACAACAGCTGTTTCTATTTCAGATAACAGATCTCAGAGGCGGTGAGGCTGATATCAACTTCTAGTGGGCTCAGAACACAGTGTAGCTTGTACAATTAGCTTTTTTTTTTAATTATTTTTTTTCCTGCACACGCAAATTAACTGTAGCGGTAAAAGGAAATTACTTACTTGCTACCGGAATCCTCTGAAAGTGATACGATCATGCTTTGTAGAGTCGCATTAACCAAATTAAAAGCCCTTGGGAAAAATTTGGCACCCTGTTCCTTCTCATTCACATCTTCCTAAAGACCTCTCAGGAGCTTCCATTTAGAAAACTGGGATCATTACCAGGGCTTTTAATTTGGAAAGATTGGCTGCTCACCAGTGAGTCTTTCTAGTTACCCAGTGCTTGGGTGGAGTGGTTCTGATGTGTTCCAGTCTCAGAGGTCTTGAACTTGGCTGTTTTCTTGATTGCTGCTTGCTTGCAGGTATGTTTTCCAGCTCAGGGTCCTGACCCATGGCTCTACTGCTAAAGCTTATCTCCAAGATGGGTGCTAACATCTCATGCTCTCCACAAATTTCCACTCCTCTTAGGAGAACTGAAATCTTTTTCCAGTCCTGTGATTCTGGGCTGGCCTGTGACTGCTTTGACCTATAGAATATGGTGACAATTGCTACCCTAGTTCTGGACTTAGCCTTTTAGAAGACTGATGGTTTTTACTTCCTTTCTCTCGAGATACTTCCTCTTGGAACCCAGCTCTTGTGGTGTTTAAGGCCTAATTCACACGGAGAGGCTCTATTTAGGCATTCCTGTCAGTGTCTCAGCTAAGTAGTATCAACCATCGGTTACATGAGAGGGCCATCCTGGAGTCTAGGACAGGACAGTTTAACTGTCAGGTGACTCCAGCCCCAGGCACAGAAGTCCTCTGAACTGCATGAGAGGCACCAAGCAAGAACCGTCTAGCTGAGTCCAGTCAACCCCTAGGCCTGTGGGAGATAATTTTGTTCTAAACCATCATATTTGGGCTGATATTGAACACAGCAATAGATAGGCACAGTGAAGGTCAAGTGGGAATGTGGGCATCAGGTCACTAGTTTAGGGTGAGGTGAAACCAGTGCTTATCTACAAGATGCTGACAGGTATAGACAAAGGTCAGTGACTTTTCCACCTTTTAGGCTAGCCTTTGGAATTTTGTAATGGGGCTATTCTGTTATCTCTTTGATTTGTAAATATAAATATTTTCAAATGCAAATATTTCTGGGAGGGGTAGTGCTTTAAAAGTGATACGATCATGCTTTGTAGAGTCGCATTAACCAAATTAAAAGCCCTTGGGAAAAATTTGGCACCCTGTTCCTTCTCATTCACATCTTCCTAAAGACCTCTCAGGAGCTTCCATTTAGAAAACTGGGATCATTACCAGGGCTTTTAATTTGGAAAGATTGGCTGCTCACCAGTGAGTCTTTCTAGTTACCCAGTGCTTGGGTGGAGTGGTTCTGATGTGTTCCAGTCTCAGAGGTCTTGAACTTGGCTGTTTTCTTGATTGCTGCTTGCTTGCAGGTATGTTTTCCAGCTCAGGGTCCTGACCCATGGCTCTACTGCTAAAGCTTATCTCCAAGATGGGTGCTAACATCTCATGCTCTCCACAAATTTCCACTCCTCTTAGGAGAACTGAAATCTTTTTCCAGTCCTGTGATTCTGGGCTGGCCTGTGACTGCTTTGACCTATAGAATATGGTGACAATTGCTACCCTAGTTCTGGACTTAGCCTTTTAGAAGACTGATGGTTTTTACTTCCTTTCTCTCGAGATACTTCCTCTTGGAACCCAGCTCTTGTGGTGTTTAAGGCCTAATTCACACGGAGAGGCTCTATTTAGGCATTCCTGTCAGTGTCTCAGCTAAGTAGTATCAACCATCGGTTACATGAGAGGGCCATCCTGGAGTCTAGGACAGGACAGTTTAACTGTCAGGTGACTCCAGCCCCAGGCACAGAAGTCCTCTGAACTGCATGAGAGGCACCAAGCAAGAACCGTCTAGCTGAGTCCAGTCAACCCCTAGGCCTGTGGGAGATAATTTTGTTCTAAACCATCATATTTGGGCTGATATTGAACACAGCAATAGATAGGCACAGTGAAGGTCAAGTGGGAATGTGGGCATCAGGTCACTAGTTTAGGGTGAGGTGAAACCAGTGCTTATCTACAAGATGCTGACAGGTATAGACAAAGGTCAGTGACTTTTCCACCTTTTAGGCTAGCCTTTGGAATTTTGTAATGGGGCTATTCTGTTATCTCTTTGATTTGTAAATATAAATATTTTCAAATGCAAATATTTCTGGGAGGGGTAGTGCTTTAAACCAGGATATAGCAAACCTTTTTCTGTGTGTAGGGGGCTTTTCTGATAGCTTAGAGGCTAAAGAGTCTGCTGGCAGTGCAGGAGATCCAGATTCAATTTCTGGGTTGGGAAGATCCCCTGGAGAAGGAAATGATGACCCACTCCGGTATTCTTGCCTGGAGAATCCCACAGACCGAGGAGCCTGGTGGGCTACAGTCCATGGGGCCACAAAGAGGCGGACATGACCGAGTGACTAACTCTTTCACTTCACTTGTCAGATAGCAAATCTTTTAGGCTTTGTGAGCCATATGGTTTTCATGACCACTACTCAACTTGGCCAAGGTGATATAGATGATACTTAAATGAATGGTACGGCTCTGTGCAGTAAACTCTATTTACAAAAATAAGTACCTGTTTCTCTTGACCTGTGGGTTGTAGTTTGCTACCCTCTGTGCTAAACAATTCTTTCTATAGTCGGCACAAGTGTTTAATTATATTGCTTGACTCTTGTGGGCATTGACTTTGGCTTACCTCTAGCCTAGGTTTTCTCTGTCATTTCTTCTTAGTCTCCTTTGTAGAGCTTTCCTCTTGAATTTGTAGTGTGCTCCTCAAAGCATATTTATGCTCCTATCATTATATGCTCTTTCTCTTTCATGTTACTCACTCAAAATGATTTCAGTTGTCACCGATTAGCCAATGATTTAGGAATCCCCTGTCTCTAGTCAATCTTCTTTTAAGAACTCCAGACTCCTGTGCTTCACCTTGGATATCTTGCCAACACCCTACCTTCAATGCACTTTTGTGCTAGTGACCTCATGGGCTGTAGCCCACCAGGCCCCTTTGTCTATGGACTTCTCCAGGCAGGAATACTGGAGTGGGTAGTTCTTCTGGAACCCAGTATCTCACACCACAAACATTCTTTACTATTTGAAACACTAGGGAAGTCCTATTGTCTCTTAACTCTAAACCCACCCTTTAATGCTGGAACTGAAACTCCTTAAACCCCTTTTCTATTTTGCTAGCTTTTTGTCTCTGTCAATAGTGGGTGATAGAGGGACACTGAAAAGTCAAAGGAAAAAGGAGGGAATTGCTGCTTGATTATTTACTACAGACTTCCTGTCTGCTTGGAGTTCCTGTGAGCCTCTGTTCAAGTAAAGGTTCTCTGCTCTAGAAACATTCTGCTCTGTAGTAGCTGTTAAAAGTAGTTTTTCCAAAATTTGCCAAATGACTTCTATTAAAACTGCCTTCGGGGCTTCCCTGGTGGTCCAGTGATAAGGACACTGCCTTTCAGTGCAAGGGGCACTGGTTTGATCCCTGGCCTGGGAAGATCCCACGTGTCGCGGAGCGGCTGGACTGATGTGTCCAACTATCGAGCCAGAGCTCTGGAGCACATGAGCCCAGACCTGGTGCTCTGCAACGAGAGAGGCCACTGCGATGGGAGGCCCACATAGGCCAGGGAACAAAGATGGATGAAAATGAATAAATGAAATACCAATAGAAGTGGCCAAAAAAAAACCCAAAAAAAAACCAAAACTTGCCTTCTTTCCCTCCTCATCAGCACCAGGGGGTTAGTGCCCCCTCCTCAGAGGTCTGAGTCTCAGCCTTTCACAACCTCTCTTTCAAGCTGCGGGACACTGGCACCAGCTAAACAGCACCTCTTAGTAGGAGGTCTGAGATGTGCCCCACTGGGTCCCTGCTCCAGGTTTACAAGTTTCAATAATTACAATCTCTTCTCTTTGATTCTCCAGTCCTAAGGGATGGTAGCTGTTTCTTTTAATTGCTTCTGTTGTTACAAATTAGTGTTTTCCTTTTCAATTACCTATTTCATACCCAGTTAAGCACCCTGTATATTAAATTCCCTTTCAAATACCTGGTATGCTTTAGGTGGACTCTGAAACTGTTTATGTTCTCAGCCAAAAGCTGCTTCTTTGAAGTATTTCCTTCCTTCCTTTGCATCAGCAAACTTCTCCCTATTCCCTCCCAGTAGCTCAAGCCCAAAGTCTGGGCATTGTTCTATTTTTTTTTTTTTTCTGTTGTCTAAACTTCATGTGCAATCAGTGAATAAGGCCTGTGGATTTGCTTCCTGAATATTTCTTGTAACTGTCTGCTTCTCAGCAGCTATGCCCACCAAAGTAGATCAGGCTACCACCTTATAACTGACCTCCCCACATTTCTGTAGCCTCAGTGTTTTCTCCCACTACAGCCCTAGGGGTGTCTCAAAAATATTTACCAGATAAATACTTCTTAAAACGTTCCAAATCCTTAACATAATTTATAAGACCTTCTGTGATTTGATTTCTCCTGCCTCTGCACTTTGTTTTGAAATGTGTTCCTTGTTCCTTTGTCAGTTTTTGAATCTGCCATGCTTTCTTAGCATTCTTGGTACAAGCTTTTTCCTCTCTGTAGAAATCTCCTTTTTCATCTGAATGGCTACAACTACCCTGTAAATGTTTTATAAATACTCAGAGGTGAATTCTCTGACTTCTCAGACCAGTTATACTACTGTGTTTTCCCATAATTCATTGAACATACACTTTATAATATTATATTCATAAATGTATAAGTAACTGTTTTAATAGCTGTCTTCTTATTTAGGTGGGAAGGCCTGTATAGGCAGGGACTGTGTTTGTCTTGCCCAGGAGAATAGCCATAACACAGTGAACTTTCAGGCAGAGTAGATATTCCACAAACATTTGCTGAGTTCAGTGGATTTCTGTGCTATACATTTATCATAGGTCCTCTGAATTGATGACAGAAGAGACACATTTCTGCAGATGCATCAAAATCCCTCATGGCTGACTTTTTCTCTTAAACTGAAGGCTTCCTTGGGTTTGTTGTACTTACATCTCCTGATACCAGCTTTCCCTTTGTGGGTCTTTACTGTGATTGGAGGCGACTGAGTGGGGGGTAGATCAATCAGAATTTATCAGTTTGACCTGGTCTGGACACCCAACACTGCTGTTTCCTACATCGTCAGAGGCCTTGTGTTACACAAGTCTCCTGAGTACCTGAGACCTGGCACCATCTCAGCTTGTTTTTCATAACTCAGGTAACCAATGAAGGGTTGTTCTCCTGCTTCTAACAAGCCATTTGTTGCTCCTTTACCCCAAGCATCAATGTATAGTTGCAGTTCCCTCAACTTGTACTCCTCAAGTGTGAATTACGGAAGAAAAGGTTAGGAAGTGGACTAAACATTGATGAAGGGGCTTTAGAAACTGGATCTAGGGCTTCCCTGGTGGTTCAGTGGGTAAAGAGATCGCCTTGAAGTGCAGGGTGCACCGGTTTGATTCCTGGCCTGGGAAGATCCCACGTGTCAAGGAGCGGCTGGACTGGTGTGTCCAATTAGGAGCCAGAGCTCTTGAGCACATGTTCCCAGAGCCAGTGCTCCGCGACGCGAGAGGCCACTGTGATAGCAGGCCCATGCAGGCCAAAGAATAAAGATGGATGAAAATGAATGGATGGAAAATCAATGAAAAGAGGCCAAAAATTTTTTTAAAAAATAGCAAAAAAACACACAAAAAAACAAAAAACAAACACAAAAACAAACTGGATCTATGATGACTAAGAATGAAGGAGCAGATAATGAAAACAGAATATGAAAATGAACACAATAAGAGACCCATAAAAGCATATGAACACAGTCAGAAATGCAGCAAACCGGAAGGAACAGATTAAATCAATCCACATTGGATCTTGGTTACACGTCCAGGGAGAGAGCTGCATTTGTTTTAAAAAGAAGACCACCAATAAAACGTCAAGAGGAACTTCCTTTTCATCTTTTAAACAGATTTGACCCAAAATGGATATTTCCTTTGAGAATAATCTTTTTTCCTCCTTCTGCAGAAAGTTTTACCTTTTGAAATGTATTCCACACACGTTCTTTCTCGTTTCTTCTTCCTTCAAGGGTGTCCATAGCATCTGCCATTAGCGACTGCAGCTGTGGCACCACGATAAAAATTATCAGTGTGGAATTCACACAGAAATAACTTCTCTAAATACACAGATTAAAACCTAATTAAAAAATCATTTGTACGCTGATGATTTTATTACTCATCTCTGACAATGAACACTGCCACCTCATCACTGCTTCAGTCATTACCAAGTATTATTGCTTTTAAAAGGAGATTCTTCTTGAAAATTAGAAACCATCTCAGCTTGTTTCATACAGTAATGGGCTCCTGCTTCTAACAAGCCATTTGTTGCTCCTTTACCCCAAGCATCAATGTATAGTTGCAGTTCCCTCAACTTGTACTCCTCAAGTGTGAATTACGGAAGAAAAGGTTAGGAAGTGGACTAAACATTGATGAAGGGGCTTTAGAAACTGGATCTAGGGCTTCCCTGGTGGTTCAGTGGGTAAAGAGATCGCCTTGAAGTGCAGGGTGCACCGGTTTGATTCCTGGCCTGGGAAGATCCCACGTGTCAAGGAGCGGCTGGACTGGTGTGTCCAATTAGGAGCCAGAGCTCTTGAGCACATGTTCCCAGAGCCAGTGCTCCGCGACGCGAGAGGCCACTGTGATAGCAGGCCCATGCAGGCCAAAGAATAAAGATGGATGAAAATGAATGGATGGAAAATCAATGAAAAGAGGCCAAAAATTTTTTTAAAAAATAGCAAAAAAACACACAAAAAAACAAAAAACAAACACAAAAACAAACTGGATCTATGATGACTAAGAATGAAGGAGCAGATAATGAAAACAGAATATGAAAATGAACACAATAAGAGACCCATAAAAGCATATGAACACAGTCAGAAATGCAGCAAACCGGAAGGAACAGATTAAATCAATCCACATTGGATCTTGGTTACACGTCCAGGGAGAGAGCTGCATTTGTTTTAAAAAGAAGACCACCAATAAAACGTCAAGAGGAACTTCCTTTTCATCTTTTAAACAGATTTGACCCAAAATGGATATTTCCTTTGAGAATAATCTTTTTTCCTCCTTCTGCAGAAAGTTTTACCTTTTGAAATGTATTCCACACACGTTCTTTCTCGTTTCTTCTTCCTTCAAGGGTGTCCATAGCATCTGCCATTAGCGACTGCAGCTGTGGCACCACGATAAAAATTATCAGTGTGGAATTCACACAGAAATAACTTCTCTAAATACACAGATTAAAACCTAATTAAAAAATCATTTGTACGCTGATGATTTTATTACTCATCTCTCTGACAATGAACACTGCCACCTCATCACTGCTTCAGTCATTACCAAGTATTATTGCAGATATAAAATATCGAAACAATGGGAAGATTCTTCTTGAAAATTTGTAGAAACCATATAGATTTTAATGTAGTGAGTGTTGATGTTTTGTGAAAACAGATTTGGGTTGTAAAGAATGAAGGCAGTTGTTAATTCTCTTGGGAAATGACATGTAGTACATGAACGGATTTTTGTGTTTTCTCCTGAGGCTAATGTATCATAATCCTAGGCATCATGCAGAAGCTTACTAGAGGACCATTCTAGAATTGTGTTGTTTTATGGCTTCTTAGAGGATCTAGCTCACTGAAGTTCTTTTACTGTTCTGAAATTTCAAAATCACCAAGATTTCTCTTGAAGTTCCCTTTGCCCTGTACTGCCATATTCTAATTTAAAATAATTCTACACACATGCTGGGACTTTCCAGGTGGCTCAGTGGTAAAGAATCCACCTGCCAAGTAGGAGACACAGTTTCGATCCCTGGGTCTGGAAGATTCCCTGGAGAAGGAAATGGCAACCCACTCCAGGATTCTTACCTGGAAAATCTCACGGACAGTGGAGCCTGGTGAGCTACTGTCCATGGGGTTGCAAAGAGTCAGACACAACTGAGCGACTAACACTCTCACACATATGTATATATGTGTGTATGTATATATGTATATATTAAGACTGGGGTTCCCAGGTGGCTTAGTGGTAAAGAATCCATCTGCCAATTTGCCAGAGCTGCAGGAGATGTGGGTTTGATCCCTGGGTCAGGAAGATCTCTTGGAGAAGGAAATGGCAACCCATATGGTATTCTTGCCTGGAAATCCCATGGACAGAGGGGCCCAGTGGACTACAGTGCTTGTCATTGTGAAGACTCAGACACAACTGAGCAACTAAATAGCAACAGCGTGATTGCAAAGTAGTGAGGACACATCAAGCCATGTGACATTTAAAGCTAAAAAAAAGAAAGACTGCTACAAAGAACAAATGCCAGTTCAGGTCACCATGGCATCAAACACTATGAACCCTTAGGTAATCTTTCTATTCTTTCGATATTGCAGGAAGAGAGTTGAGTCTTTCAAAACGGTTCTAAGTAGTCACTTTATATTGCAATATACAAGGGATTTCGAGGTTTTATTATGTAGGTTTAACCCATGCTTGGAAGTTGGATAGTGAAATCTAGTAAGGTGGTGAAATCTTGAAAGGTACATGATTTTTACAATATTTGGTCTGGACATATACATCTTCAGACATTTACTCTTTTTTAGTAGGTATATAAATTATGAAGATATTCCATGAAGTCTTATTTTTCAAGGTTTCAGGTTGTGCAATATTGTGCTGACATGTTAGTTAGAGAAGTTGGTAATGCTAGTTTCATGCTCCTTGTGTATATTTAAAAGTATAAGAATTTCCAGAAAAAAAGAGAGCTGCAGATGTGTGGATAAGAAGACCTAAGTGCAGAACACTCCCCTGTATTTTTCATTTAAATCTTGAATGTGCTTTTCAAGAAGACAGGATCAACATTGTGCCAGCTTCTTAAATTAACATTTTCTTTGCTTTCTCTTATCTCAGAGGAGCATTAATCATCTAAAATTGGCTATAATATGCACTTTGAAAGCTCCACACTTACTGCACTCTTGAATGCCTTATGAATGGTAGGATAAACACTTAGCCTCTTAGAAGGCATTCTGTGCACACAACCATACGGGTTTAGAAAGTATTATTGCCAGTTTTGACTTAGTAATTTCTTGACTAATAGATTTTTTTTTCCTCATAGTTTTAATGTTTATGCAGGGTGTTATTATTTGGCTGCTCTGACAGTTTTAATTGGTTACCTTGAATATCAGTATTTAATATGCTTTTTCAGGTTCAGATGAACATTAGAAATGTTGGCAGTTCATTTGTTGATAAATCTGTTACAACTTTAAAAGCTCAAAGAGGGAGCATTTCTTTAGTTATCTGAAAATTACAGGTGATCAGTTTGGGTTGTTCTCCTCCTTGCTATGTGGATTCAGTCAGGTCTGTAATTAGTTTTCACTACCTTCAATTAGAGCCTTAGAGTAAAGAACCCTTCCCAACAACACATTAGTTTTGTAAGGTATAAGTGTTACCTTTCATGGAATGGCCAGTACACAGAATTGTAATTTAAAGCTAAAAAACAGAAAGACTGCTACAAAGAACAAATGCCAGTTCAGGTCACCATGGCATCAAACACTATGAACCCTTAGGTAATCTTTCTATTCTTTCGATATTGCAGGAAGAGAGTTGAGTCTTTCAAAACGGTTCTAAGTAGTCACTTTATATTGCAATATACAAGGGATTTCGAGGTTTTATTATGTAGGTTTAACCCATGCTTGGAAGTTGGATAGTGAAATCTAGTAAGGTGGTGAAATCTTGAAAGGTACATGATTTTTACAATATTTGGTCTGGACATATACATCTTCAGACATTTACTCTTTTTTAGTAGGTATATAAATTATGAAGATATTCCATGAAGTCTTATTTTTCAAGGTTTCAGGTTGTGCAATATTGTGCTGACATGTTAGTTAGAGAAGTTGGTAATGCTAGTTTCATGCTCCTTGTGTATATTTAAAAGTATAAGAATTTCCAGAAAAAAAGAGAGCTGCAGATGTGTGGATAAGAAGACCTAAGTGCAGAACACTCCCCTGTATTTTTCATTTAAATCTTGAATGTGCTTTTCAAGAAGACAGGATCAACATTGTGCCAGCTTCTTAAATTAACATTTTCTTTGCTTTCTCTTATCTCAGAGGAGCATTAATCATCTAAAATTGGCTATAATATGCACTTTGAAAGCTCCACACTTACTGCACTCTTGAATGCCTTATGAATGGTAGGATAAACACTTAGCCTCTTAGAAGGCATTCTGTGCACACAACCATACGGGTTTAGAAAGTATTATTGCCAGTTTTGACTTAGTAATTTCTTGACTAATAGATTTTTTTTTCCTCATAGTTTTAATGTTTATGCAGGGTGTTATTATTTGGCTGCTCTGACAGTTTTAATTGGTTACCTTGAATATCAGTATTTAATATGCTTTTTCAGGTTCAGATGAACATTAGAAATGTTGGCAGTTCATTTGTTGATAAATCTGTTACAACTTTAAAAGCTCAAAGAGGGAGCATTTCTTTAGTTATCTGAAAATTACAGGTGATCAGTTTGGGTTGTTCTCCTCCTTGCTATGTGGATTCAGTCAGGTCTGTAATTAGTTTTCACTACCTTCAATTAGAGCCTTAGAGTAAAGAACCCTTCCCAACAACACATTAGTTTTGTAAGGAATAAATTTTACCTTTCCTTGAATGGCCAGTGCACAGATTTGTAATTGTTTTTCAAATGAGGTACTATAGTTTCTAATATTAATTATGGTTATAATATACATATCTGCTTGAAGATTTTTTTCTGTGAGGTATTTCTCCAGCTAGTTTTTGACAGGCTTTGTGTCTTCAGAGTTAAACGGTGAATTCAGTGAAAAAAAGATCTACCCCACTATCTGATTCCATTTTCCCCTCAAGACAACTCTCTTAATGTGTGTGTGTGTTGGCACTGCCAATGTATATGTGACACTCAAAGTGAATAAGGACACTCTAAAGACAATTTTCTAGAGTCAGTTTTCTCTCTAGCCATTACTTTTTATCCTCTTCCATTGAAGAGAGTCACATATTAGCATATCTTGGAATTAAGAAACAATTTATTACAATTTCACTTTACTTGAAACAAAAAAGCCTGCCTCAAAATATGAATAATCAGCCCTTTTCTATATTTTTATACATCACAAAAGTCTTGCTATTTTTTTTAAAAAAGGAAGCTAGTCAGAGTGAGCAAATAAAATGCATGCACACCTTTCTACGTTTTCCAGTTTCTTCGTTAGAATGCTTGGTGAGGGTTGGGAAATTTGCTCTCAGACTGTCATTCATTATTGCATTCTTTCTCAGACCTATCACTCTCCTGTCGGTTCAGGGCTTGTGAACAAAGAAAAACAGATGCTTACCAATTCCGCCTCCTGCTGACTGATGTCCTGTAGATAGGGAATGGTTGCTATCTCGGCCATTGTTTGATTGATCACCTGGGACTGCTCCTTTACTCTCTGCAGCTGGTTGAGGAGGCTGGCGTACTGCAACTTCTCCATCACATCTGAGCACGCACGAAACCTCCCCTAGTCTCCCAGGAGAAGGAAATGGTTTAGAACAAAAGAACCTCTGGTTTAGAACACAGAAATAGCCTCTCCCTGGGGATTAAAGTGAGGGCTCATTGTAATATATTTAGCTCCTCTAAATTAATGGTATCCAGTTCAAATAATTGTTTTCTTCCATCATTTGAGAGGATTGTCTGTGCCCCTCCTTCAAATAGATGGATGTATAGAAAAGAGAATGCTTTGTAGGACTGTTGAAGGGTTTATGGGTGGCCCTATGTAAGGAAGGTGGGATGAGGGGAAAAAAGGGGACTTAAATTGAACTTGAACTCCACCACTCTCCCAGTGGGGATCCAACAGAGCTGTGGCCATTTAGAGGAGGTGATGTTGTCTATGTCACCAGTGCATCATAAGAATTAATAGTTGCTCACTATTTGTTTTATACAAAAGGTGATTTTTTCAAAAAAAAAATATATAACCTCTTTTATTGTTTTTTTTTCTGTATTTATTTTCATCCATCTTTGTTCTTTGGCCTGTGTGGGCCTCCCATTGCAGTGGCCTTCCTCACTTCAGAGCCCTGGCTCTAGGTGCCTGCACTCTAGAGCACTGGTTCATAGTTGGATATGCTGGTCCAGCTGCTCTGTGGCACGTGGGATCTTCCTGGACCAGGGATCAAACTGGTACCCGTTGCACCGCAAGGCAGACTCTTTACCCACTGAACCACAAGGGAAGCCCAAAGGATGATTTCTTATGCGAGTTGAATCCTGAAAAATGTTACGTAGGTGGAATTCAGTCTACCCCAGTGGCTTGCCTGAAATCTCCAGCTCTAGTTTTATCTATAGTTTTCATTGGATGGCTGTGGACTTTGCCTCTCCTTTTGGCATTGTAGTGCTTTATTCTGACTCCTAGGATCTTTCCAGTAATTGATTCAATCCACCTTGAAATAGACTCTGGCACACTTGTAAGGACCAGCAACCCCCATGAATATACTGGTATTTGGGGCTTTCTTAAAATTGGGCACACTTATAACTAAGGTGGCCCACCTCTGTGTTTGATACTGTGCCAGCTCTAAAAGAGGATGTCTTATCTTCTCTAAGAAGTTTATATAAATTGTATTGCTTGGTAGGAGATACAAAGTTTATCATAAAATTATTACATTTTTATTGAGAAAATGTGTGGGCTTCTCTGATGGCTCAGATGGTAAAGAATCTGCCTACAGTACAGGAGACCTGGGTTCGATTCCTAGGTTGGGAAAATCCCCTGGAGAAGGGAATGGCAACCCACTCCAGTATTCTTGCCTGGAGAATACCATGGACAGAGCAGCCTGGTGGACTACAGTCCATGGGATTACAAAGAATCAAAAAGACTTAGCACTTTCACACCTGACATAAGGGAACATGTAAGGTTAAAAGAAAAGTTGGATTCCTATCATGTCTGGAAGGTGGTAAGAAATGGGAAGTCACAAGAGGATTGAGTCAGGTGGTTGCATTCTGCATCTTAGTGTCCAGAAGTGGAAGACTGGATGAGCGGCATCTCTATGGAGGCATTCCTCCTGAACCACCTGAGCCAAAGTCACTAGGCTTATTTGTTAACTAGGAAGAGTCCTAGGTCGTACTCAGTGAATCACAGTCTCTTGATATGCGACTCTAGACATATGAATTTTAGCAAAGTGTCCCTTACCCCTCATATTCAAATATTTCAAACAGAAGTTGGAAAACAAACCGCTACCTTAAAGCTGAGTGTCTGCACAAGCACTGTTTCAGTTTGTGCATACTTACAAAACAGATTTTTCTCCCAGAAATTAGAGAAGGCAGACATGACTCTTTCTTCTTAAAATAGAATCGCTTTTAAGGAGAAAAATTATTAGAAACTAGCATTGGTAAAGAACATCAAACTTTAACTTGAATTTAGAAGGCAGTCCTTTCTGAAATGTCTTATGTATCTTGATTGACACCAACGTCTAGAAGTTGCCATGGTCCTAGACTCTTGGTAACAGAGGAAGGTTGGGCATCATTGCACTGTATTTGCTGTATTTCTCCCTAACAGCTATCTCAGCCATTTTACTAATGTCTCTCTATCCCCGCTAATTTGCTATTTCCGATTAATCATTTATCTGAAAATCAATAAACCTGTTGGAGCAATGATTCCAAATTGTAGATTTGAGATCCTTTCTCTGAATTGACGAAATAGCTAGCCTACCCATTGAGTTTTGAACATGTAGCTAAACAATGGGATACTGTCAAACAGAGGAAAGCATTTTGCAGGAGAAACAGTTTTTTTTTCCTGAAGAAAAATTGCTTTCTTTGTCCTTCTTTAAAATAAACAATGGGGCTGGTTGTAGGAGAGTGGTGTAGTGATTCAACTCTCAAGAACAGAAACAACTGCAGCCTGCTTGGGAACATAATCTATCAGTGTAATTTTCCAAAACACCAGGAAAATGAAAATAGTGGAAGGCAATGGTGCTTTGTTAGCTTGATTGTTGAATGCATAACAAAACAGGAAGTGCTCCTTACCAATAGGATGCTAGAGAAAGAATATAATTGAGTGCTAACAGTTCTCTCCCCTCCTTCCTTCCCCACCCTTGGCCAATTGTGGCTTTGGTTAGAAAACTATAGATTAATATTTTACCTCTATAAGATTGGGGCTTTTGAGAGATAAAGTGAAAAAAAAAAAAAGAAAAACGAATAGATGCCAGCAGGAATGCTTTAATGCTGTTGCTTTAAGAAAATAAAGAAAACCACGAAAAATGAAGGAATTAGCCCACAAGGGCTAAATCTAGAGGGAAGTAGCCCTCTCAATGAGACTTTAGGAGTGATCAAAAGACTCCTTAGCTGCTGGAGAGGGTGTAATAAAGTGGCCAAGACTGAAGCTCAAACTGCACAATGAAGTGTAGGTAAATAGGAAGTTCAAATGAAGACTTCAGCCAGACAATTGGACAGATTTTGCAGCAGGTATGGATAAATGTTTGGAAGGCAAAGTGGCACAATATAATATTGCTGAAAAGCAGAGCCAAAGTATTGGGAATGTATTTCCATTTTACATAACATAGAAACATTCACTGCAAAAAAAAAGGGGGGGGGTAGGAAACACATATTATTGTTCATTTTGAATGTGCATGTGTAAACATCTTTTATGCTTCACATGGAGGAAATTAAAAGCAAAATTATTGAGGTATTCAAAACCTGGTTAGTTAGGTCATTTTTTTTGGCAAGTGAGTCTGTGAAGGAAGCTTCATGCATGACAAGAGATTTTATTATTTTAACTCTTTAATATTTACCCCAGGAAGCACAGTACCTAAGGTTTTAAACTGACAGCAGCCAATAAAATTAATGAATGGAAAGCATTTTGCAGGAGAAACAGTTTTTTTTTCCTGAAGAAAAATTGCTTTCTTTGTCCTTCTTTAAAATAAACAATGGGGCTGGTTGTAGGAGAGTGGTGTAGTGATTCAACTCTCAAGAACAGAAACAACTGCAGCCTGCTTGGGAACATAATCTATCAGTGTAATTTTCCAAAACACCAGGAAAATGAAAATAGTGGAAGGCAATGGTGCTTTGTTAGCTTGATTGTTGAATGCATAACAAAACAGGAAGTGCTCCTTACCAATAGGATGCTAGAGAAAGAATATAATTGAGTGCTAACAGTTCTCTCCCCTCCTTCCTTCCCCACCCTTGGCCAATTGTGGCTTTGGTTAGAAAACTATAGATTAATATTTTACCTCTATAAGATTGGGGCTTTTGAGAGATAAAGTGAATAAAAAAAGATAACGAATAGATGCCAGCAGGAATGCTTTAATGCTGTTGCTTTAAGAAAATAAAGAAAACCACGAAAAATGAAGGAATTAGCCCACAAGGGCTAAATCTAGAGGGAAGTAGCCCTCTCAATGAGACTTTAGGAGTGATCAAAAGACTCCTTAGCTGCTGGAGAGGGTGTAATAAAGTGGCCAAGACTGAAGCTCAAACTGCACAATGAAGTGTAGGTAAATAGGAAGTTCAAATGAAGACTTCAGCCAGACAATTGGACAGATTTTGCAGCAGGTATGGATAAATGTTTGGAAGGCAAAGTGGCACAATATAATATTGCTGAAAAGCAGAGCCAAAGTATTGGGAATGTATTTCCATTTTACATAACATAGAAACATTCACTGCAAAAAAAAAGGGGGGGGGGTAGGAAACACATATTATTGTTCATTTTGAATGTGCATGTGTAAACATCTTTTATGCTTCACATGGAGGAAATTAAAAGCAAAATTATTGAGGTATTCAAAACCTGGTTAGTTAGGTCATTTTTTTTGGCAAGTGAGTCTGTGAAGGAAGCTTCATGCATGACAAGAGATTTTATTATTTTAACTCTTTAATATTTACCCCAGGAAGCACAGTACCTAAGGTTTTAAACTGACAGCAGCCAATAAAATTAATGAATGGAAAAGTATAGTACCATTCGGTAGTTTGTGAAATAATTAGGACAAAAATCCAGAGAAGAAAAAAATATCAGTAAAGCAGAGCAGCTGGTTGAATGAGATTGATGTTCAGTGGGTTTAAAAACCTACCAGATAGTGGGTGGGAGAATCTTTTAGACAGTAACTCTTTACATACCAGAATCATTCTCATTTGGCCATGTGTTATATACTTAGCCAAGGAATCTATAAAGGGAAGGAAACTGGTGTCAGAGTATAAGCAGAATTATTTCTTGAGACATAGAAACCTTATACCAGGAATGTCTTTATCTCCTTCACCAACTGTTTTTGCCACCTTATGGCAAGAGGTAAAAATTCATGTTCTCTGGGAAACCCTGCTGTGGGCATGATGGGAGATAACACCTCTAATTCTGCCATTTTGAGGAGATTTAAACACATGGGTTATCTAAGGAAAAGAATTCAAAATCCACAGGACACTTGCACAGTCTTCATTTTAGAAGAATACGTAATATCAAAGTACACAGCTTTTATAAAGAAAGTGAAAGGGCTCTGAAACAATTCTTTTGTCAAAGCACATGAAAACCAACACAAATAATTAAAACTTAAAAAATTCTTAATACTTTACAAAGTGCTTCAATGTGAATTGTATACTATTGGTCTCATAACAGCTCTGTGTGGTAAGCCTGGCAGATATCAGCTTATTTTTTAAATGAGAAGAAGCTCAGAGGTTGAATGACATCCTAGGGGTTACACAGCCAGTTTTGGACAAAAGTCTTTATATCTACAGGTGTCACAAGCTAGGGTCACGACTAATAAGGACAATGCAATGCCTAAACATCTAAGTGGATGGCATTTGACATTGGACAAGGAAAAACACACCTTAGAGTGTCCTAAAAGCACTGTTGAGGGATTCCTAGATTATTAGATACCCATGATACCATTAGATAATGGGGGAATCATTTATGCTCATCAACTCATTATTTGTTTCATTAACCTAGGCTACCTTTGCAGCCAGTTTTATTCAGTCCTGCTTTATGAAACTGTGACTGGGCATATTATAAGAAGCCTAGGGGCCAATATTTGGATATACTTGTGGTCCCTGGGTACCTTTGAGCTCACTCACTGCAATTTCATTCAAGCTTCATGAGACAGTTTTCCAACAACTGTTATCTTCCATAGATGCAAATATAAAAAAGTTGATGAAATGCCTTGCAGCTAGTCAAGTGGTATTGACTCATTCTGGGGCTTCCCTCAGCAAAAAAGAATCTGCCTAGGGCTTTCTTGGTGGTCCAGTGGGTAAAGAGTCCACCTTGCAGTGCAGGGGGTGCCGGTTTGCTCCCTGGCCTGGGAGGATCCCACGTGCTGTGGAGTGGCTGGTCTGGTGTATGCAATTACGAGCCAGCACTTAGGAGTGTATGCACCCAGAGCCAGTGCTCTGCAATGAGGAAGGCCACTGCAATGGGAGGCCCACACAAACCAAAGAACAAAGATGCATGAAAATAAATAAATGAAAGACCAATAAAAATGGCCAAAATTTAAAAAAAAATAGAAAGAAGAATCTGCCTATCAATGCAGGAGACTCAGGTTTGATCCCTGGGTCAGGAAGATCCCTTGGTGAAGGAAATGGCAAACCCACTCTAGTATTCTTGCCTGGAAAATCCAATGGACAGAGGAACCTGGTGAACTACAGTCCATGTAGTCTCAAAGGGTTGGACACAAATTAACGACTAAACAACAGCTGAGTCATTCTAAAGAAGAATGGGTTGTTCCTTAGATGCTAAAAATCTTGTGCATTATGGTTTTCAAATCTCCTTTATAGACACATCAATATACACACATACACACATTTCTAAGTGGCCAGAATGCCCTTTGAAATGCGAGAAGAAAATGAATTAAAAGCAGTTAAAAAGTGCATGATGCCTAGATTGGCATAGCCTGCTTGCACAACACATTGAGAGATCTGAGCTGGCAGTGGATGGTGATGTGGCAGGTTCCTGACAAGTAGCAAAGTATGATGTGTATCACCCCAGAGAGCCAGGGAACAGACAGATCACCTTCTCAATGTCCAGCACACTGGCACTGCAAGGTTAATCATGAGCAGATGAGGTGAAATAGCGCTACACAGTTGTGGTTCTTGTTAGCAAGGCTTCCACTTCTTATAAAGGTCTGATGATGACAGTGATGATTTGTGTGTGTGTGTCTCTAATTAGGATGGGGTGGTTGGTGTGGAATGGTGAATTGGAGAGCAGGACCCCAAATTGGCAGTAGAGTCAATGAGATGGCTATAAACTGAATGTCTGTGTCCAGTCAAAATTTATGTGCTGAAGCTCTAGTGGCCAATGTAATGATTTGGAGATACGGCCTTTGGGAGGTAATTGGGGTTAAATGAGATGAGGCCTTTCTAGGTGGTGCAGTGGTAAAGAATCCACCTGCAAATGCAGAATACATGAGTTCAATGCCTGGGACACTGGGAGGATCCCCTGAGAAGGAAATGGCAACCCATGCCAGTATTTATTCTTGTCTAGAAAGTTCCATGGACAGAGGAGCCTGGCTGTCTATAGTCCATGGGCTTGCAAAGAATTGGACATGACTGAGTAAGTATGCACATGAGGTCATGAGAGGAGGGCCTTGATGTTGGGATTAATGTTCTTATAAGAAGAGACACCAGAGAGCTTTCTCTCTGCCATGCTAGGATGCAGAGAAAGTAGCTGACTGCAAGCCAGGAAGAGGATCTTTGTCAGAACCTGACCAGGCTGGCACCCTAATCCCAGACTTCGAGTCTCTAGAGCTGTGAGAAAATAAACTTCAGTTGTTTAAGTCATCCAATTTATGGCACTTTGTATGACAGCCTAAAGTAACTAAGACAGATAGATTTCTTATTAATAGAAGTATAGGGGAGAAAATTGAGTAGAACACAGTTTTGAGAAGGGGGGGGGGTGCCACATGGTAGGAAAATCAGTAAAAACACACTTTTAGATTTGTACCTCATAGAATTACAAATCATGCAAATAGATGAGGGAGTTTATAGCTTTCCTAAAATGCTGAATAACGTTACTGAGCAGATAAACTGCTGAACAGATGTTAAGTAGCTATTGATGATGACCCCCTTGATTCACCTTGTAAGGTAAAAACATTAAATCAATGGTGGAATACAAAAGCCACAAAAAGAGAATTCTTTGAAATTTGCCAGCTTAACTGTCTTCTGAAAAATATCTTAAAAGGGGAAATCTTCAGCCATTATAGCCTGTTAATGAGAAGTTCCCTTTGTGTACTTTCAATACAATAGCTTAACTTTTGTAAAATAACACAGCATAATTCAAGTCTTGTTTTTTAAGACTGGAAATTGGAAAGGGCATATTTTCCCTGGGTTGGAGAAAGGGATTAGATTATTTACCTTAAGGGTGTATAAAGATCAATTGCCAATGTTTATACTCGCATCCTATTTATTAGTATGATGTGGAGGAATTAGATTTCAAAATTCTGAATTCTCGTGTAGATAACAAAAAGGTTATATGAAATCAAGAAAGCACTGTGTTTACTAAAATTTCGTTATTGATCTGAAGCAAGAAATTCAGTGCAACCTTCAATTAGATATCAGGAAGTTACACAGAAAAGACTCTTTAAAAAGTTACTAGCCTGATAAATGTTGGAAATTTCAGAGCATAACATTCTAATTAATATGTTTTAAAATATAAAAGGACTAAAATCATTAGCTAAAATCATTCTAACTTTAATGAGAGGAGGGCCTTGATGTTGGGATTAATGTTCTTATAAGAAGAGACACCAGAGAGCTTTCTCTCTGCCATGCTAGGATGCAGAGAAAGTAGCTGACTGCAAGCCAGGAAGAGGATCTTTGTCAGAACCTGACCAGGCTGGCACCCTAATCCCAGACTTCGAGTCTCTAGAGCTGTGAGAAAATAAACTTCAGTTGTTTAAGTCATCCAATTTATGGCACTTTGTATGACAGCCTAAAGTAACTAAGACAGATGGATTTCTTATTAATAGAAGTATAGGGGAGAAAATTGAGTAGAACACAGTTTTGAGAAGGGGGGGGGTGCCACATGGTAGGAAAATCAGTAAAAACACACTTTTAGATTTGTACCTCATAGAATTACAAATCATGCAAATAGATGAGGGAGTTTATAGCTTTCCTAAAATGCTGAATAACGTTACTGAGCAGATAAACTGCTGAACAGATGTTAAGTAGCTATTGATGATGACCCCCTTGATTCACCTTGTAAGGTAAAAACATTAAATCAATGGTGGAATACAAAAGCCACAAAAAGAGAATTCTTTGAAATTTGCCAGCTTAACTGTCTTCTGAAAAATATCTTAAAAGGGGAAATCTTCAGCCATTATAGCCTGTTAATGAGAAGTTCCCTTTGTGTACTTTCAATACAATAGCTTAACTTTTGTAAAATAACACAGCATAATTCAAGTCTTGTTTTTTTTAAGACTGGAAATTGGAAAGGGCATATTTTCCCTGGGTTGGAGAAAGGGATTAGATTATTTACCTTAAGGGTGTATAAAGATCAATTGCCAATGTTTATACTCGCATCCTATTTATTAGTATGATGTGGAGGAATTAGATTTCAAAATTCTGAATTCTCGTGTAGATAACAAAAAGGTTATATGAAATCAAGAAAGCACTGTGTTTACTAAAATTTCGTTATTGATCTGAAGCAAGAAATTCAGTGCAACCTTCAATTAGATATCAGGAAGTTACACAGAAAAGACTCTTTAAAAAGTTACTAGCCTGATAAATGTTGGAAATTTCAGAGCATAACATTCTAATTAATATGTTTTAAAATATAAAAGGACTAAAATCATTAGCTAAACTTTGGTTATGCAAATATGATTTTGTGTGGAAGCTACTAAAATCCTCCAGTACGTGCAATATTTATACCATAAGCTTTCCATACTTCTAGAATTGTCTGATATTTGTATGCTGAGCAAATTCAAAAGACTCATATACCTACATTCAGTTGGGTGCTTCTAATAAAATCCAGTATTGGCAAGATTTGCCTCCCCATTGTCTCCATGTGTCTCATTGTGTCTTCTCTGGTCAGCAGACTGAAGGGAGTTTTATGTTCTAAAAATTGTAACAATAAACTTTTATATTATTTTTGTCAGACTTCTATTTCAGAATGCTTTCCTTAGCCAGCTATAAACAGACATCTCAATATTAATAGATATGAAATCTTTGGTACAGGAATGAGTCTCATCTCAAAGACCACAAATATCACAATGAAAGATCTATGAGGAGAAAGGCAAAGGAAACATTGCCCTTAGAGACTATCATTTATTCCTTTTGCTGTGTTTCTTGATTGAGAGATGTAAGGGACAGCCTATGACAATTTACCTCTATCTACAGAGTGTGCTTTTCCTGAGTTACGAAAAAAAAAAAAAAAAAAAGCTGTCATAAATGTGTCTGATTTTTGTCTCGTTTCTCCCAGGTATATTATTCAAGTGTGCAGATCCCATTGACTTTGAATGTAGCTTGAAGTTGAGATAAGCCTTGGAAGACAGAGTGCCAGACAGAACACAAATCCTTAATTATATGAGTAGAGTTGAAGGAATACATTTAGCCTGGCCATGAATTCAGTCCACAAGTCTGAGACTTCAACTCCATGTGAATATTTTCTTGATTTTTGCAAGTTTCAACTAGAATTCTTGAGCACCACTTTACTAGAATCCTCTTTAGGAGATTTAAGGTCTTGATTAATTACAGAAGAGAAGAGTGGAACAAACATTAATACAATGGCAAATAATCCAAGTGATTAAAGTGGTCATTGGCTCTACTTCTGATTTCATAGGATAGTTTTGTTGCATAATTTTCTTTGCAAATTGATGATGACAGAAGCTTGTATTCGTTCTTATTCTTTAAGTGTCGTGTGATTAGGGATTGGTGATAGTGTGGTTGGGGTGAGATGGTTGAAGTGAGGGAGGCGGGTGCTTTGGGGAAAACCAGAGTTCCATGTATAGTTAACTAACCCACAAAGAAGATAGGAAAGAGTTAAGAACGACCCAACAGACAATGTGACACCCAGGCCTTACTATATGCTGGGTTTGTGATGAATAAAGCTTAATGAATCGTGCACAATTTGTGCCTTAAAACAGTATTGAAAGATAACAAGTCCAGGTGACTTACCTGTAAATGTTGGTAACTTCCTATTTGATATTTTTTCCAAAAACTTCCCATCTTCTTTGTTTTTGAACCCAAGAGTCAAGAGATATTGCTGAGAAGGAAAAGATGCCCAGTCAACTGTTTGAGGCAACACGTGGAGTCCTTGAAGGTCTGAGAAATGACAGAAAAAGAACAAATGAATTTATCATTTTATTGTTTTCAGGGTATCTTTTCCCTCTAGATTCTAAGAATTATACTTGGATAAAGTGATAAATACAAACATTAAAGATACAAATTAAAAGTATATGCATCAAAGGTCACATAAATGACATATTAGAATTGTACTTTATTATTCATATTTTTCTTAAAATACAAATGTACACAAAGTATAGCAATAAAATATGGTTACATTAAGTAGCCTTTCCCCCCATATTCAAAATGATACATAATTCAGGAATAATTCACCTGCAAGTTGAGATAAGCCTTGGAAGACAGAGTGCCAGACAGAACACAAATCCTTAATTATATGAGTAGAGTTGAAGGAATACATTTAGCCTGGCCATGAATTCAGTCCACAAGTCTGAGACTTCAACTCCATGTGAATATTTTCTTGATTTTTGCAAGTTTCAACTAGAATTCTTGAGCACCACTTTACTAGAATCCTCTTTAGGAGATTTAAGGTCTTGATTAATTACAGAAGAGAAGAGTGGAACAAATATTAATACAATGGCAAATAATCCAAGTGATTAAAATGGTCATTGGCTCTACTTCTGATTTCATAGGATAGTTTTGTTGCATAATTTTCTTTGCAAATTGATGATGACAGAAGCTTGTATTCGTTCTTATTCTTTAAGTGTCGTGTGATTAGGGATTGGTGATAGTGTGGTTGGGGTGAGATGGTTGAAGTGAGGGAGGCGGGTGCTTTGGGGAAAACCAGAGTTCCATGTATAGTTAACTAACCCACAAAGAAGATAGGAAAGAGTTAAGAACGACCCAACAGACAATGTGACACCCAGGCCTTACTATATGCTGGGTTTGTGATGAATAAAGCTTAATGAATCGTGCACAATTTGTGCCTTAAAACAGTATTGAAAGATAACAAGTCCAGGTGACTTACCTGTAAATGTTGGTAACTTCCTATTTGATATTTTTTCCAAAAAACTTCCCATCTTCTTTGTTTTTGAACCCAAGAGTCAAGAGATATTGCTGAGAAGGAAAAGATGCCCAGTCAACTGTTTGAGGCAACACGTGGAGTCCTTGAAGGTCTGAGAAATGACAGAAAAAGAACAAATGAATTTATCATTTTATTGTTTTCAGGGTATCTTTTCCCTCTAGATTCTAAGAATTATACTTGGATAAAGTGATAAATACAAACATTAAAGATACAAATTAAAAGTATATGCATCAAAAGGTCACATAAATGACATATTAGAATTGTACTTTATTATTCATATTTTTCTTAAAATACAAATGTACACAAAGTATAGCAATAAAATATGGTTACATTAAGTAGCCTTTCCCCCCATATTCAAAATGATACATAATTCAGGAATAATTCACCTGCAGGCTTGGTATTTTTCTGTGTGACACTTTTTTTCTTCTAATGTTTTTTTCTTTTTCCCCACCATGCCTCTTTTTTACTTATATTTATTTTCGCTGATCTTTTTAATCTTTGGCATGTGTTGGCCTCCTATTGCAGTGGCCTCTCTCACTGCAGAGCACCGGCTCTGGGTGCACGTGCTCCAGAGCGCTGACTTGTAATTGGGTGCACGAGTCCAGCATCTTCGCAGCACACGGGATCCTCCTGGGCCAGGGATCGCTTCAGTGCCCTGTGCACTGTAAGGTGGACTCCTTACCTACTGGACCACCAAGGAAGCCCTCTGTATGACACTTTTTTAAAAAGAGAATTTGATTTTTCTGTTCCCAGTTTAAGAAAATAGTGTTTTATGAAAGGAAACAGAAAAATAGTCAAGTAAGAATTAAAATACAAAGCTGATGAATTTAGTTGTTATTCCTCATGTAGTTGAAGGAAATTTAAAATGATAAATGTACTGACATTTGTAGTTAGACTTGGAAGTAATTCATGTCTCAAGAAAATAGTTCTAAAACAAACTCTGTTCTTAATGACCAGAAGAGCTACCATTTACTTAGTAATTTACCATCTATCTTCCCTTGTTCTAAATATTTTGTGTTCATTCTACTAATACGGTGTTAGTTTCAGGTGTATAGAAAAGTGATTCAGCTATATATGTTTACATATTTTTTTAAGATTGTTTTCCATCATAAGTTATTACAAGATATTGAAAGTAGTTACCTGTGCTATACAGTAAATCCTTGTTGCTTATCTATTTTATGTGTAATCATTTGTATCTGTTAATCTCATGATCCTAATTTATCCCTCCCTTCCTTTTCCCCTTTGGTAATCATGTTTGTTTTGTGTGTGTGTGCTCAGTTGCATAGTCATTGTCCAACTCTTTGTGACTCTGTGGGGTGGAGCCTGCCAGGCTCCTCTGCCTATGGAATTTTCTAGGCAAGAATACTGGAATGGCTTGCCATTTCCTTCTCCAGGGATTCTTCCCAACCCAGAAATCTAACCCATGTCTCTTGCATCTCTTGAATTGGCAGGCAGATTCTTTACCACTGTACTACCTAGGAAGTCCTTGTTCTGTGTATATTCTCTTTAAATCCTCATGGTAACTTTACAAAGTTGTTGTTGTTAGCCTTATTTTACAAACAGGAGATTGAGTACACAGATGGGAAATGATTTGTCTGGAAACACAGCCGATAAGTAGACAAAGCAGGATTCATACTTGGGCAGTCTGACTCCCAAGACCATGGACCCAACCACTGCACTCTGCTTTAGGCTTGGTTGGCTTCAGTTTACTTTTGGGACAGGGACAAATGTCAGCCATGGGGTCTTGGAGGCCAGATTTGCCTCATTCATTTCCATTCTGAGTGATAATGCTTTGGTTTATTACAATAGACTTCTAAATTAAGGATGATGAACAGAGTGTTTAATGAGTCCTCCCTACTTAACACTGCCAGGAAGGGAAAAAGATGAAATTCCAAATATCCTTGAATTATGACTTAAATGCCAATTTTTAAATCTAGAATTAGAACTCAAATGGCAATGAATCAAATATAGTCTTTGGGATCTGTGGTGTTTCTTTTAACAATAATAGACACAGTAAACCACTAGTGTTTTTATCCACCATTTCTGACACCTCCACCCCCCACCCCCTTTTCTTTCTGATGAAGAACCCTTTGTTCAAAGTGAAATTTACTGAGAATCCCAATATTTAAAGTCAGTAAAGGCAGGGCTTTTCCATTTGAAGCCTGTATCAGTGACCATGGGGTACCTCATCCCTGTATTCTGTTCTGTACCCCCTCCCCCAATCCGCCCCCCCGAAGCCCAATTTCTCAGAGCATAGTTTGGAAAACAGTGCTATAAGCTACTTTGCACATTTTGGTAAGGTAAATAGCATACAGCTGTCAAATAGAAATTTAACATGTATGCTGATAATTAAAAGGAAATATTACAAAATATCTTGTAAACACAAGCACAGAACAGAAATATATTAAACATGATTTAGTTTTGGTGACTCAGGATCTGCTGACCACTCTGTATTATTGGCTAAAGGACTCAATACCTTCTCCAGGGATTCTTCCCAACCCAGAAATCTAACCCATGTCTCTTGCATCTCTTGAATTGGCAGGCAGATTCTTTACCACTGTACTACCTAGGAAGTCCTTGTTCTGTGTATATTCTCTTTAAATCCTCATGGTAACTTTACAAAGTTGTTGTTGTTAGCCTTATTTTACAAACAGGAGATTGAGTACACAGATGGGAAATGATTTGTCTGGAAACACAGCCGATAAGTAGACAAAGCAGGATTCATACTTGGGCAGTCTGACTCCCAAGACCATGGACCCAACCACTGCACTCTGCTTTAGGCTTGGTTGGCTTCAGTTTACTTTTGGGACAGGGACAAATGTCAGCCATGGGGTCTTGGAGGCCAGATTTGCCTCATTCATTTCCATTCTGAGTGATAATGCTTTGGTTTATTACAATAGACTTCTAAATTAAGGATGATGAACAGAGTGTTTAATGAGTCCTCCCTACTTAACACTGCCAGGAAGGGAAAAAGATGAAATTCCAAATATCCTTGAATTATGACTTAAATGCCAATTTTTAAATCTAGAATTAGAACTCAAATGGCAATGAATCAAATATAGTCTTTGGGATCTGTGGTGTTTCTTTTAACAATAATAGACACAGTAAACCACTAGTGTTTTTATCCACCATTTCTGACACCTCCACCCCCCACCCCCTTTTCTTTCTGATGAAGAACCCTTTGTTCAAAGTGAAATTTACTGAGAATCCCAATATTTAAAGTCAGTAAAGGCAGGGCTTTTCCATTTGAAGCCTGTATCAGTGACCATGGGGTACCTCATCCCTGTATTCTGTTCTGTACCCCCTCCCCCAATCCGCCCCCCCGAAGCCCAATTTCTCAGAGCATAGTTTGGAAAACAGTGCTATAAGCTACTTTGCACATTTTGGTAAGGTAAATAGCATACAGCTGTCAAATAGAAATTTAACATGTATGCTGATAATTAAAAGGAAATATTACAAAATATCTTGTAAACACAAGCACAGAACAGAAATATATTAAACATGATTTAGTTTTTGGTGACTCAGGATCTGCTGACCACTCTGTATTATTGAGGACTAAAATTTATGTGGCACTTTGTTGCCCTAAAAGATAATCCAGATTATCTTTCTCACTCAACAACCACACAGAGCAGGATATGTTATGCCCACCTTACAGATGTCCAAACTGGAACTTTCAGAAGTTACAGACATGCCTAAGATTACACAGCAAATGGAGGAACCAGAATTGAGAATCAGGCGGCTGAATGTCAGAGCTGGGGGCTTAACTCTCAAAATGACCTAGGGGCAGTGATCATCACTCTGACGATCAATGGGAACCATATTGCAGAAGTAGGGCAGTGTCAACACATAGATGGCTCTCTCAGACCCAATTCTAGATTGCATGCTTCCTTACTCTGTCTAGTAAAGTACAACAGAGGGTCAAGGGCTTGTATCCTTTCAGACTTTAAATGCAGAATGCAGTATGAGATGCTTCTTTATTAGTGTTTGAATTCTAAATTGTCCCTTTTGTTTAAAAAAACTTTTATTTTACTTTTAACATTTACAGAGTTTTGTTGTTTACAGATATGTATAATCCCAGATTAGTCATATATATATCCCCCCAATCCCACCCCTCCAAGCCATCGCATAGCACCCCTGCAGGATCCCCTTTTCTCACAGTGCAACAACTGTAGCTATTTTCTTCACATATGATAGTACAGGTTTTATGCTACTTCCTTTACACCTCCCACCCACTGTTCATTCCCCACAATGTCCATATGTCTACTCTCCATGTCTGTTTTTCCATCGCTTCACTGCATGTGTTATCATTACCATCCTACTAGATTCCATATATATGTGTTAGTATATTGTACTTGTCCTTCTCTTTTTGACTGACTTCACTTTTTATGATAAGTTCTAGATCCAGACACCTCATTAGGGCTGATTCTTCTTCATTTCTTTTTATAGCTGTGTAGTATTCCATTGTATATATGTACCAGAGCTTCTGTATCCATTCGTTCTTCGATGGGCATCTAGGTTGCTTCCACGTTCTAGCTATTGTATAGAGAGGTGCAGTGAACATTGGGGTACAGGTGCGTCTTTCAGTTTTGATGTTTATCAGGGTATAAGCCTAAGAGTGGGATTTCTGGGTCATATGGTGCTTCTATTTTTAGTTTCTAAAGAAATCTCCAGGGCTTCCCCTGGTGGTCCAGTGGGTAAGGACACCACCTTGCAGTGCAAGGAGCGCCGGTTCCATCCCTGGCCTGGGAAGATCCCATGTGCCGCGGAGCGGCTGGACCGATGTATCCAATTACCGAGCCAGAGCTCTGGAGCGCATGCGCCCAGAGCCGGCGCTCTGCAATGACAGACACTAACACTATGGGAGGCCCATAGGAGCCAAAGAACAAAGACAGATGAAAATAGAGAAATGAAAGACCAATAGAAGTGGCCCACCCGCTCCCCTTCCTCCCAAACCTGACCCCCACCCAAAAATAAATAATAAAGTAAATAATTTTTTTTTTTTTTTTTAAAAAGAGAAATCTCCATACTGTCTTCCATAGAGGCTGTATCAATTTACATTCCCACCAGCAATGCAAGAGGGTTTCTTTTTCTCCGCACCCTCCCCAACATTTATTGTCTGTCGACGATGGCCATTCTGATGGGTGTGAGGTGATGTCTCATTGTAGTTTTGATTTGTATTTCTCTAATTATAAGCGAGGTTGAGCATCATTTCATGTGTTTTTTGGCCATGTGTATGTCCTCTTTGGAGAGGTGTCTGTTTAGGTTCTTTTCCCATTTTTTGATTGGGTGTTACAGATATGTATAATCCCAGATTAGTCATATATATATCCCCCCAATCCCACCCCTCCAAGCCATCGCATAGCACCCCTGCAGGATCCCCTTTTCTCACAGTGCAACAACTGTAGCTATTTTCTTCACATATGATAGTACAGGTTTTATGCTACTTCCTTTACACCTCCCACCCACTGTTCATTCCCCACAATGTCCATATGTCTACTCTCCATGTCTGTTTTTCCATCGCTTCACTGCATGTGTTATCATTACCATCCTACTAGATTCCATATATATGTGTTAGTATATTGTACTTGTCCTTCTCTTTTTGACTGACTTCACTTTTTATGATAAGTTCTAGATCCAGACACCTCATTAGGGCTGATTCTTCTTCATTTCTTTTTATAGCTGTGTAGTATTCCATTGTATATATGTACCAGAGCTTCTGTATCCATTCGTTCTTCGATGGGCATCTAGGTTGCTTCCACGTTCTAGCTATTGTATAGAGAGGTGCAGTGAACATTGGGGTACAGGTGCGTCTTTCAGTTTTGATGTTTATCAGGGTATAAGCCTAAGAGTGGGATTTCTGGGTCATATGGTGCTTCTATTTTTAGTTTCTAAAGAAATCTCCAGGGCTTCCCCTGGTGGTCCAGTGGGTAAGGACACCACCTTGCAGTGCAAGGAGCGCCGGTTCCATCCCTGGCCTGGGAAGATCCCATGTGCCGCGGAGCGGCTGGACCGATGTATCCAATTACCGAGCCAGAGCTCTGGAGCGCATGCGCCCAGAGCCGGCGCTCTGCAATGACAGACACTAACACTATGGGAGGCCCATAGGAGCCAAAGAACAAAGACAGATGAAAATAGAGAAATGAAAGACCAATAGAAGTGGCCCACCCGCTCCCCTTCCTCCCAAACCTGACCCCCACCCAAAAATAAATAATAAAGTAAATAATTTTTTTTTTTTTTTTTAAAAAGAGAAATCTCCATACTGTCTTCCATAGAGGCTGTATCAATTTACATTCCCACCAGCAATGCAAGAGGGTTTCTTTTTCTCCGCACCCTCCCCAACATTTATTGTCTGTCGACGATGGCCATTCTGATGGGTGTGAGGTGATGTCTCATTGTAGTTTTGATTTGTATTTCTCTAATTATAAGCGAGGTTGAGCATCATTTCATGTGTTTTTTGGCCATGTGTATGTCCTCTTTGGAGAGGTGTCTGTTTAGGTTCTTTTCCCATTTTTTGATTGGGTTGTTCATTTTTCCGATGTTGAGCTATCTGAGTTGCTTGTAGATTTTGGAGATGAATTCTTTGTCGGTTGTTTCATTTGCTATGATTTTTCTCCAGTTCTGTGGGTTGTCTGTTCAGCTTTTTTGTAGGTTCTTTTGCTACACAAAAGCTTTTAAGTTTCATTAGGTCCAACATGTTCATTTTGTTGTTAGTTCTGCTATTCTAGTAGGTGGGTCAGAGAAGATCTTGCTTTGATTGATCTTACCTTGAGTGTTTTGCCTGTATTCTCCTCTAAGTGTTTGATGGTTTCTGGTCTTATACTTAGGTCTTGAATCCATTTTGAGTTGATCTTTGTGTATGGTGTCAGGAAATGTTGCAACTTCAATTATTTTTTATTTTATTTTATTTTTTTTACATAGAACAGTCCAGTTTTCCTAGCACCATTTGTTGAAGAGGCTATCTTTGTCTCATTTTATATTTTTGTCTCTTTTATCAAAAATAAGGTACTCATAGGTGTGTGGGTTTATCTCTGGGTTCTCTATCTTGCAGAAAAAGCCTTTGACAAAGTACAGCATCCATTTATGATAAAAACTCTTCAATAAATGGGCATAGAAGGAACCTATCTCAACACAGTGAAAGCCAAATATAAGAAGCCCACAGGGAACATTATCCTCAATGGTGAAAACCTGAAAGCATTCCTTCTAAAATCAGGAACAAGACAAGGGTGTCCTCTTTCACCACTATTATTCAACATAGTCCTGGAAGTTCTAGCAACAGAAATAAGAGAAGAGAAAGAAATAAAAGGAATCCACATTGGAAAAGAAGAAGTAAAACTGTCTCTATTTGCAGATGACATGATACTATACATAGAATACCCCAAAGACACTGTTACAAAACTACTAGAGCTAATCAACGAATTCAGCAAAGTCGCGGGATACAAAATCAATACACAGAAACCACTGGCATTCCGGGCTTCCCCTGGTGGTCCAGTGGGTAAGGGCACCACCTTGCAGTGCAAGGGGCGCCGGTTCAATCCCCAATCCCTGGCCTGAGAAGATCCCACGTGCTGTGGAGCGGCTGGACCGATGTGTCCAATTACTGAGCCAGAGCTCTGGAGCGCATGCGCCCAGAGCCGGCGCTCTGCGACAACAGAGGCCACTGCAATGGGAGGCCCACAGGAGCCAAAGAAGAACAAAGACGGATGAAAATAGAGAAATGAAAGACCAATAGAAGTGGCCCACCCGTCCCGCTCCCTCCCCACCCCACCCCCCAAAAGCAATTAAAAAAAAAAAAAAAGAAATCACTGGCATTCCTATATACAAACAATGAAAAGTCAGAAACCGAAATCAAAGAGGCAATCCCTTTCACCATTGCAACCAAGGGAATAAAATATCTAGGAATAAACCTACCCAAAGAAACAAAAGAACTGTACACAGGAAATTACAAGACACTAATGACAGACATTAAAGAAGACTTAAACAGATGGAGAGATAGTCCATGTTCCTGGGTTGGAAGAATCAATATTGTGAAAATGACCATACTACCAAATGTCATCTATAGATTCAATGTGATCCCTGTCAAACTACTAATGACATTCTTTATAGAACTAGACCAAAGAATAACACAGTTCTTATGGAAATACAAAAGACCTCGAATAGCCAAAGCAATCCTGAGGAAGAAGAATGGAGTTGGAGGGATCAGTCTCCACAACTTCAGACTCTACTACAAAGCAACAGTAATCAAGACAGTATGGTACTGGCACAAAAACAGAAATATAGACCCATGGAACAAGATAATTGTCTCTTTTTTTAAAACCATGGCTCATTTCTATAAATAAGATAAAAATGTTGTTTCCGTATTTTCATCTAAAAAATGCTGAAAATTTCTTTGCTTTTGAAATCTGCTACTGATAGTCACAGACGCACCCAACCAAGAGTTTCCCAGTTTTACTGAAGTTGCCAATCACCATATTGTGTGAAAAGGCAACTAAGTAAAAATTAAATGGACACTAGCTCATGCTGTGTGCTCAGTTGTGTCTGACTCTTTGTGACCCCATGGACTGTAGACTGCCAAGCCCCTCTGTGGAATTTTCCAGACAAGAATACTAGAGTGGGTTGCCATTTCCTCCTCCTCGTGATAAATGGTCATAACATTTTTTAGATTGTTATTCTTTTGCATTCTCTAAATTTAGCATTTCTCAGTTGTTGCCTCCCCACGAATTAGCATACTCTGGAGGTGGAGGGTAGGAGAAGGTGTGTGTTCCCTGGCTGTGGTTTACTCTTTTATCTGGTTTTGCTTCATGACTTAGAAGGTCCCAGGGCCTTCTGGCCGTGCTGGTGATGTAGTCTGGGGCCATCCTCTGTAGAGAGCCTTGGCTTTCTGGGTAACTCCAGAGACCTCCTGAATGAATCCGGGTAAGGTTTTTTGGCTGGTATGGCTTCCCCACAGACCCAGAACATGTGCAGCTTGGAAACATAGAAGCCACTGGATCCCAAGTACCCTGAGGCCTCCTGAGAGCACCTACTTTCAGATCAAGGAGGGTTCCTGGCAGGACACCTCTGAGACTTTAAGGCTTCCATTGAATTGTTCTCGGAGGCACAATAGTCCTGAAATTCACAATAGTTTAGAGTGTGCTGTGCATGGGTTGGTGTTTGATGTGAGTTTTAGGAGGCATCTTGAGATTTGGCATTTTCTGATATAGCTCTTTTGCAAGAAACAGCCAGGGTTGGAGGGCTCTATTACATAAATTTCATAAAGACTTTGAGAGGTTGATCTTTCCTTGCTTTTTTCCTTTTCCTAATTAATTAATTAATTAATTTTGGCCACTTCTGTTGGTCTTTCATTTATTTCCATCTTTGTTCTTTGGCCTGTGTGGGCATCCCATTGCAGCAGCCCTCTCACCACAGAGTACTGGCTCTGGGCGCATGCACTCCAGAGCTCCAGCTCGGTAGTTGGACACATCAGTCCAGCTGCTCTGCGGCACATGGGATCTTCCCAGGCCAGGTATTGAACCAGTGCCCCTTGCACTGTAAGGCAGTGTCCTTACCCACTGGACCACCAGGGAAGCCCCCTCCTTGCTTTTAAGTATTTGATGGATAATGAGGAAAGCTATACTAAGAGTGACTGGGCATTAGGAAACTTTAAGCCCTTTAGCAAAACCCTCTCACTTTTTCTGAAGTTGCCAATCACCATATTGTGTGAAAAGGCAACTAAGTAAAATTAAATGGACACTAGCTCATGCTGTGTGCTCAGTTGTGTCTGACTCTTTGTGACCCCATGGACTGTAGACTGCCAAGCCCCTCTGTGGAATTTTCCAGACAAGAATACTAGAGTGGGTTGCCATTTCCTCCTCCTCGTGATAAATGGTCATAACATTTTTTAGATTGTTATTCTTTTGCATTCTCTAAATTTAGCATTTCTCAGTTGTTGCCTCCCCACGAATTAGCATACTCTGGAGGTGGAGGGTAGGAGAAGGTGTGTGTTCCCTGGCTGTGGTTTACTCTTTTATCTGGTTTTGCTTCATGACTTAGAAGGTCCCAGGGCCTTCTGGCCGTGCTGGTGATGTAGTCTGGGGCCATCCTCTGTAGAGAGCCTTGGCTTTCTGGGTAACTCCAGAGACCTCCTGAATGAATCCGGGTAAGGTTTTTTGGCTGGTATGGCTTCCCCACAGACCCAGAACATGTGCAGCTTGGAAACATAGAAGCCACTGGATCCCAAGTACCCTGAGGCCTCCTGAGAGCACCTACTTTCAGATCAAGGAGGGTTCCTGGCAGGACACCTCTGAGACTTTAAGGCTTCCATTGAATTGTTCTCGGAGGCACAATAGTCCTGAAATTCACAATAGTTTAGAGTGTGCTGTGCATGGGTTGGTGTTTGATGTGAGTTTTAGGAGGCATCTTGAGATTTGGCATTTTCTGATATAGCTCTTTTGCAAGAAACAGCCAGGGTTGGAGGGCTCTATTACATAAATTTCATAAAGACTTTGAGAGGTTGATCTTTCCTTGCTTTTTTCCTTTTCCTAATTAATTAATTAATTAATTTTGGCCACTTCTGTTGGTCTTTCATTTATTTCCATCTTTGTTCTTTGGCCTGTGTGGGCATCCCATTGCAGCAGCCCCTCTCACCACAGAGTACTGGCTCTGGGCGCATGCACTCCAGAGCTCCAGCTCGGTAGTTGGACACATCAGTCCAGCTGCTCTGCGGCACATGGGATCTTCCCAGGCCAGGTATTGAACCAGTGCCCCTTGCACTGTAAGGCAGTGTCCTTACCCACTGGACCACCAGGGAAGCCCCCTCCTTGCTTTTAAGTATTTGATGGATAATGAGGAAAGCTATACTAAGAGTGACTGGGCTAGATCAACTAGAGAAACTAGTATTAGCCCTTTAGCTAATTTATTATAAAACACACTGGCAAAAATATATTTTCTATTCTTTTTGGTGGTATATGTTTCATATTGTTCAATCCATTGCTCAATTCTAGTCGAAATTTTTTGAAATGTGAGAGGCCTTTATAAACATATTACTAAATCAAAAACTATTTTTAAAGTAATATTTTTATTCCATTTGTATGCAGGGTAAATTGAAATTGTATATAACAAAAAGGAAATTGTACGAGCATTTAGCTTAGCAGGTGGTCTATGACCCACAATGACGACATACTTACCAGATGTTGAATTTCATGTAACATTAATTTGAGCACTAATTGTTCTCAATTTTATGCTCATAAACCTCTACCTACATCTGAAAAGCCCTAAGCCTCTGATGGGCATGAAAATTAACCAGGATATATTGTCCTTTCATAGGAAAGTTGAATTGATTAAAGATGTCTTCTTTGCTCCTGTTGTGTCAGAAGAAAACTTGAGAGAAATAAACCCCTTAAGGCATTCCTTTGCAATTTATCACAATTGCCAATCAAATTTAAATGACTAGGACTCAACTCATTCAAAAATCGGTTTGCAGGTATGACACAGTTCCAAATTTTTACCATTAGGAAAGCAGATGTTTTAAAAAAAAATACCAAATACAGATTATGCAGATTTAGTGTCTAATAGAAATGCATAGATTATGCAGATTTAGTTTTTTGTAGAAACACCATCTTTCAATTCTTTTGTCTCCAAGTGAAAGATGTCCAGCTCTCAGCAAAAGAGGGTAACATTTGCCCTTTATTGAGAACATTTTTTTCTTCCTTAGGAGGCTGGAGCTGACTGACCTTCAGGTACTCAAGTCATTCCTATCTTTGACCTTCTGTATGTTACCTCCTTCAAGTCACCTTCCTGGAGCTCAGTGACAGTCTCTTTCTTTCTCTGTCCCTCTCTCTGTCTTTCTGTCTGTGTGTATGTCTCCCTTTCTCTCCTGCACACATGCTCACTGCTTCCTTTTCCTCCCATTCTCCTCCAAACTGTCTCTGGCTTACTGGTATGTTCTTCATATGAACATTCCTTGTGGCATTAGCTACTACTTCTAATCAAAAGACTGGAATCCATAGTCTTTTCTGTAAAATTTCACACACAGCATTTCCCAGTGCCTTCTGGGACATCGCTATTTGCTCACCATCATAAATGTTGCCTGAAATACAGCAGATGATTCTTTGAAAGTGATTTTTGAAAATGATTTTTGAAATCTCCACAACATCCCTTTCCCCTTTATTTCACCAGTATATTGTAGGAATGACCATTGTTCACCCAATTATTCTGGCTTAAAATGTTAAAGCCATTGTTGACTTTTCTTTCCTCTTATTCCCTGACCTTTAGTGAATCTCAAAAACTCATTAAATCTGCCCACTGTAATACAACTCATGTTAACCCCTTTCTTTGCATTATCAGTGCTAGCATCCTGGTTAAATTTCTGATCACATAGCATCTGGGTAACAGAAAGTGTATCCCAGCAAGCCTTACGGCCACCAGGATCATTTCAAAACCATGTATCTCTACACCACTAACCAGTAAATATTCCTGGATTAACCCTTTGTTGTTGTCACATCCTTCCTCAGGAATTTACATGCTTCTTTCCTGGTATTCAAGGCTTTCAACTGTGTACATGTATTTCATAATCTGTACTTCCTGTGTTTTCTCCAGTATAAATCTTCCTCACCAGTATCTGCTGATTTGTGCTCATCCTGCCTATGAATTTTTCTTTGTGCCTTTCCCCTCGGAAACACCTACCAATTCTCTCAATATTTCTCTCATTCAGTTGATCACTATCCTTGCAGATGTGCCCAATTTAAGTCCCACCTAATCCATAAAGGGACTTCCCTGGTGACTCAGTGGTGAAGAACCTGCCTGTCAGTGCAGGAGATGTGACTTTGATCCCTGGGTTGGGAAGATCCCCTGGAGAAGGAAATAGCAACCCATACCAGTGAGTGAGGTAAAATAATCTGTATTAGATAATTCAGGAGAGTTGGTGTTCAAATGAACAGAGCAGCTATACGTAGATGGAACTAAGTTCATATTCAGGTTGGGCCATTGATGCAGCTTGTTCTCTGGGAAATATGACTATGGAAATAGTCAATAAGAAGATTGGATGAAAGGAGAATCTGGTTAGTGAAACTGTCAGCAACACCACAAAAGCATCTGCAAAAATGTGAACTATTGATTATAGATCAGCAGAGTCATCTCTACATATGAGGGACTGCTTATTTTTATGATGTTCCATATCTGTAAAATAAAATTTGAGCTCTCTGGACAGAAAGTAGAAAACAGAGATACCATCATCATTGGTATTTTCTGTTGGCCAACATAACCATGGGTGGTTCCAAATTAAAAAAACATGGTTTTTTAAATAAAATTTGCCAGGTTCTCTTATCACCTTTCTCTCTCTAACATCTAACCATGAAACCTTTAGTGAATCTCAAAACTCATTAAATCTGCCCACTGTAATACAACTCATGTTAACCCCTTTCTTTGCATTATCAGTGCTAGCATCCTGGTTAAATTTCTGATCACATAGCATCTGGGTAACAGAAAGTGTATCCCAGCAAGCCTTACGGCCACCAGGATCATTTCAAAACCATGTATCTCTACACCACTAACCAGTAAATATTCCTGGATTAACCCTTTGTTGTTGTCACATCCTTCCTCAGGAATTTACATGCTTCTTTCCTGGTATTCAAGGCTTTCAACTGTGTACATGTATTTCATAATCTGTACTTCCTGTGTTTTCTCCAGTATAAATCTTCCTCACCAGTATCTGCTGATTTGTGCTCATCCTGCCTATGAATTTTTCTTTGTGCCTTTCCCCTCGGAAACACCTACCAATTCTCTCAATATTTCTCTCATTCAGTTGATCACTATCCTTGCAGATGTGCCCAATTTAAGTCCCACCTAATCCATAAAGGGACTTCCCTGGTGACTCAGTGGTGAAGAACCTGCCTGTCAGTGCAGGAGATGTGACTTTGATCCCTGGGTTGGGAAGATCCCCTGGAGAAGGAAATAGCAACCCATACCAGTGAGTGAGGTAAAATAATCTGTATTAGATAATTCAGGAGAGTTGGTGTTCAAATGAACAGAGCAGCTATACGTAGATGGAACTAAGTTCATATTCAGGTTGGGCCATTGATGCAGCTTGTTCTCTGGGAAATATGACTATGGAAATAGTCAATAAGAAGATTGGATGAAAGGAGAATCTGGTTAGTGAAACTGTCAGCAACACCACAAAAGCATCTGCAAAAATGTGAACTATTGATTATAGATCAGCAGAGTCATCTCTACATATGAGGGACTGCTTATTTTTATGATGTTCCATATCTGTAAAATAAAATTTGAGCTCTCTGGACAGAAAGTAGAAAACAGAGATACCATCATCATTGGTATTTTCTGTTGGCCGCCCCAACATAACCATAGGCAACAGATGGTGGATGAACTTTTCAAAGTACTTTGGAAAAAAGAAAAATCATAGAGGTTTTAAAACTTTTTTAGAAATATGTAAATTTGCCAGGGTTCTCTTATCACCTTTCCCTAAGTTTCATTTCCTTCTCTATTTTCCAGTGTCTATGTCATTTCTCTGCCCTTTGTCCATAACAAAATGTTCTGACATTTTGGGCTAGAGCAAAATCTCATTTCTAAAGGTCCCAGTTGTTCACTGTGAGATGGGACCATATCAGCTTTATATGACTTCCTTTTAGTGCTCAGTTTCAGAGTTTAGTTTCTCCGGTCCCCTCATAATGCCAACACTTTGTCATTACTTCTCTCCCAATCATTTTCTGAGTTTTATCTTGTACTTCTTTTAATGCCGATACTTCTTTCTTGGAAGTTATCCACAAATTCACATCAGCAAGAAAATAGCAAAAGGCAGCAATTTTGCAGCTAACTTATCATTATTGCCCCCCATAAATAATAAAACAGTTTCCACTTCTAAAAACACAGTGTATTTTGATTTTTGCATTTGATGTGCGAGAAAAAGTTTTATGGATAAATCTTTATATAATAAATTGTATTTTCCTGTTGACCTTCGTTATAATGTCAGCACTACAGATGCAAGTGAAAAAAAAATTGACTTTCATTTCAAATTTTCCCTTCAGGCTGCTGGTCTACTTTTCTAAAACCAATCTTTGTGTATATGCTTCCTCTCATAATCCATTCATAAAATGTGAAAAACTAATAATTACACAAGATTTTTATATGTAGTTCATTTTTACTTCACTTGGATTTCTTATTGATTTTATGTTTAAACAGCTTTATTGTATTTATTCTGGGAAATTCCTTAAATCCATCCTAACAAAGTAGATTTGGGACAAACAAGCATGAAAGATTCTGCTATTTCTTTCAATATGTATTAGATTCCCAGTTAGTGAAATAATATATTGTTGCTATAATGCCCTTGAGGGCTTCCTATGTGGCTCAGTGGTAGAGAATCCCCTGCCAATGCATGAGATGCAGGCGACATGAGCCCGATCCCTTAGTCAGGAAGATCTCCTGGTGGAGGAAATGGCAACCCACTCAGAGATACCATCATCATTGGTATTTTCTGTTGGCCGCCCCAACATAACCATAGGCAACAGATGGTGGATGAACTTTTCAAAGTACTTTGGAAAAAAGAAAAATCATAGAGGTTTTAAAACTTTTTTAGAAATATGTAAATTTGCCAGGGTTCTCTTATCACCTTTCCCTAAGTTTCATTTCCTTCTCTATTTTCCAGTGTCTATGTCATTTCTCTGCCCTTTGTCCATAACAAAATGTTCTGACATTTTGGGCTAGAGCAAAATCTCATTTCTAAAGGTCCCAGTTGTTCACTGTGAGATGGGACCATATCAGCTTTATATGACTTCCTTTTAGTGCTCAGTTTCAGAGTTTAGTTTCTCCGGTCCCCTCATAATGCCAACACTTTGTCATTACTTCTCTCCCAATCATTTTCTGAGTTTTATCTTGTACTTCTTTTAATGCCGATACTTCTTTCTTGGAAGTTATCCACAAATTCACATCAGCAAGAAAATAGCAAAAGGCAGCAATTTTGCAGCTAACTTATCATTATTGCCCCCCATAAATAATAAAACAGTTTCCACTTCTAAAAACACAGTGTATTTTGATTTTTGCATTTGATGTGCGAGAAAAAGTTTTATGGATAAATCTTTATATAATAAATTGTATTTTCCTGTTGACCTTCGTTATAATTTCAGCACTACAGATGCAAGTGAAAAAATTGACTTTCATTTCAAATTTTCCCTTCAGGCTGCTGGTCTACTTTTCTAAAACCAATCTTTGTGTATATGCTTCCTCTCATAATCCATTCATAAAATGTGAAAAACTAATAATTACACAAGATTTTTATATGTAGTTCATTTTTACTTCACTTGGATTTCTTATTGATTTTATGTTTAAACAGCTTTATTGTATTTATTCTGGGAAATTCCTTAAATCCATCCTAACAAAGTAGATTTGGGACAAACAAGCATGAAAGATTCTGCTATTTCTTTCAATATGTATTAGATTCCCAGTTAGTGAAATAATATATTGTTGCTATAATGCCCTTGAGGGCTTCCTATGTGGCTCAGTGGTAGAGAATCCCCTGCCAATGCATGAGATGCAGGCGACATGAGCCCGATCCCTTAGTCAGGAAGATCTCCTGGTGGAGGAAATGGCAACCCACTCCAGTATTCACATCTAAAAAAATCCCACGGACAGAGGAGCCTGACAGTCTACAATTCATGGGGTCGCAAAGAGTCAGACACAACTGAGTGACTAACACTCAGACTCAAAATGGGTGGCATGGAGCGACAAAGAAATAGAAAATGTAAGGAACAGCTTCAGTTGATATGGAAAATAGGATGAGTAGAGGTAACAAATATCCAGTTAAAATTCTTCAATAAAAGAAGGGCAAGAAATAAAGACCATAGTATTTCTTTTAAATGTTGACAATTCTTCGGAATTTATGCAAGATATGGCATGATTTCTTAGATTATAGAGCACAGTGACTTCCAGATGAGGACAGTGGTTACCTTGGTGGGAGGTAGGGAATGGTTTGGGATTTTTCAGAGGCCAGTAGATGATACCTGGAGAGCTAGCAATGTTTTATTTTCATTTTTTGACTTGATATTTATTCTGTAATAAATAGTTTAGCTGAGCATGTGTTTTGTGTAAATTTGAGTCTCTGTGATATTTCACAATAAATAAGATTTAAAGCATAACTTAAAAAACATAAATAACTTGAATGAGAGGACTTCCCTGGTGGTCCAGTGGTTAAAAAACTCTGTGCTTCCAATGCCCAGGCCCAGGTTGGGAACCTAGGATGCCACATGCGAATGTGGCATGGCCAAAAAACACCATAAAAAAAGAGTAACGAATAACTTGGATGGGCCCTATTTTAGGTGTGAAAAGCAGTGATTATTTGTGGACTACAATATGCTTCCTCTCATAATCCATTCATAAAATGTGAAAAACTAATAATTACACAAGATTTTTATATGTAGTTCATTTTTACTTCACTTGGATTTCTTATTGATTTTATGTTTAAACAGCTTTATTGTATTTATTCTGGGAAATTCCTTAAATCCATCCTAACAAAGTAGATTTGGGACAAACAAGCATGAAAGATTCTGCTATTTCTTTCAATATGTATTAGATTCCCAGTTAGTGAAATAATATATTGTTGCTATAATGCCCTTGAGGGCTTCCTATGTGGCTCAGTGGTAGAGAATCCCCTGCCAATGCATGAGATGCAGGCGACATGAGCCCGATCCCTTAGTCAGGAAGATCTCCTGGTGGAGGAAATGGCAACCCACTCCAGTATTCACATCTAAAAAAATCCCACGGACAGAGGAGCCTGACAGTCTACAATTCATGGGGTCGCAAAGAGTCAGACACAACTGAGTGACTAACACTCAGACTCAAAATGGGTGGCATGGAGCGACAAAGAAATAGAAAATGTAAGGAACAGCTTCAGTTGATATGGAAAATAGGATGAGTAGAGGTAACAAATATCCAGTTAAAATTCTTCAATAAAAGAAGGGCAAGAAATAAAGACCATAGTATTTCTTTTAAATGTTGACAATTCTTCGGAATTTATGCAAGATATGGCATGATTTCTTAGATTATAGAGCACAGTGACTTCCAGATGAGGACAGTGGTTACCTTGGTGGGAGGTAGGGAATGGTTTGGGATTTTTCAGAGGCCAGTAGATGATACCTGGAGAGCTAGCAATGTTTTATTTTCATTTTTTGACTTGATATTTATTCTGTAATAAATAGTTTAGCTGAGCATGTGTTTTGTGTAAATTTGAGTCTCTGTGATATTTCACAATAAATAAGATTTAAAGCATAACTTAAAAAACATAAATAACTTGAATGAGAGGACTTCCCTGGTGGTCCAGTGGTTAAAAAACTCTGTGCTTCCAATGCCCAGGCCCAGGTTGGGAACCTAGGATGCCACATGCGAATGTGGCATGGCCAAAAAACACCATAAAAAAAGAGTAACGAATAACTTGGATGGGCCCTATTTTAGGTGTGAAAAGCAGTGATTATTTGTGGACTACAAGGTCATTAAGAAAAGCTTCTGCTAAAAAGGTCTAAGATAACTGAGACAAGTATTAAAGCATTGTAAATAGGACCTGGATGCAAAATATGCAAAACTAAAGAAAAAAAGGATAACCCTACAAAATAGAAATATCTAATTCTGCACAGAACTGACTTGTAGTGTTTAAAGTTGAGAACCTAGAAACATTGTTTTACATGATTGCGAGTTCAGTCTTTAGGGATTTTAATGCTCAGCTGCATGATTCATTAGATGGCAGTGCCTAATGATTAGCTATAATATTATGAGGTGGCTAGATTAGACAGTATAAGTAGTGTTTCAGGAAAAATAAAGTCTTAACATGAATATTTATCTCATTGCTCCCTTACCTGCTGAAATGAGTTCTGTTTATTTTGAAATGATTATGGAGTTTTTTTTTTTCTTTTAATGCAGACTGAGGTAACAAGTGATAGATAAGATTCTGAGAAACTGGTAAGGCTGCCAAGATTGACACCAAAAGGGATTACTCTGTTTATGAAGGAATAAACTTGGAGAGTGTCTGCAGAGCTTACAGTGGGAAAAGAGACATGGAGGGAAGCTTCCATGTAGGGGTGTGTGTGTGTGTGTGTGTGTGTGTGTGTGTGTGGACATATTACAAGGTCTCCCTGAGCATTATGGATGAAATACCTCTGACACCTTCTTCCTGCCATGTATCTCATTCCAACCACACCACCTTTCCCCAACACATTGGTTTTTCTTAAGAGGCTAGAGTAAAAACCTTGTATTACTTTCATTTATTTTTGGATTACTGACTGTTCTTTCTTTTTTTTATTATTGGGGTTTGGTTGTTTTACAATGTTGCATTAGTTTCAGGTGTACAGCAACGTTATTGTTATACGTCTTTTACAGAGGTTTGTTGTTTACAGCTATACATAATCCCTAAAAAGTCATAGGTATAGCCAGTGGTTAAAAACTCTGTGCTTCCAATGCCCAGGCCCAGGTTGGGAACCTAGGATGCCACATGCGAATGTGGCATGGCCAAAACACCATAAAAAAAGAGTAACGAATAACTTGGATGGGCCCTATTTTAGGTGTGAAAAGCAGTGATTATTTGTGGACTACAAGGTCATTAAGAAAAGCTTCTGCTAAAAAGGTCTAAGATAACTGAGACAAGTATTAAAGCATTGTAAATAGGACCTGGATGCAAAATATGCAAAACTAAAGAAAAAAAGGATAACCCTACAAAATAGAAATATCTAATTCTGCACAGAACTGACTTGTAGTGTTTAAAGTTGAGAACCTAGAAACATTGTTTTACATGATTGCGAGTTCAGTCTTTAGGGATTTTAATGCTCAGCTGCATGATTCATTAGATGGCAGTGCCTAATGATTAGCTATAATATTATGAGGTGGCTAGATTAGACAGTATAAGTAGTGTTTCAGGAAAAATAAAGTCTTAACATGAATATTTATCTCATTGCTCCCTTACCTGCTGAAATGAGTTCTGTTTATTTTGAAATGATTATGGAGTTTTTTTTTTTCTTTTAATGCAGACTGAGGTAACAAGTGATAGATAAGATTCTGAGAAACTGGTAAGGCTGCCAAGATTGACACCAAAAGGGATTACTCTGTTTATGAAGGAATAAACTTGGAGAGTGTCTGCAGAGCTTACAGTGGGAAAAGAGACATGGAGGGAAGCTTCCATGTAGGGGTGTGTGTGTGTGTGTGTGTGTGTGTGTGTGTGTGGACATATTACAAGGTCTCCCTGAGCATTATGGATGAAATACCTCTGACACCTTCTTCCTGCCATGTATCTCATTCCAACCACACCACCTTTCCCCAACACATTGGTTTTTCTTAAGAGGCTAGAGTAAAAACCTTGTATTACTTTCATTTATTTTTGGATTACTGACTGTTCTTTCTTTTTTTTATTATTGGGGTTTGGTTGTTTTACAATGTTGCATTAGTTTCAGGTGTACAGCAACGTTATTGTTATACGTCTTTTACAGAGGTTTGTTGTTTACAGCTATACATAATCCCTAAAAAGTCATAGGTATATCCCTGACCCCTCCCACCTGAGCAGCTCCTCCCTTTTCCCCTTGTCCCACATCCTAGGTTGATGCATAGCCTCCCTGTAAATTCCTTTAGTCTTACAGCTTAATCACAATGGTTATCTCTTTTACATATGATAGTGTAGGTTTCCAAGTTACTCTTTCCTTACCTCTCATGTGATCTTCCCTCCCCTCAATGTACATAGGTCTGTTCTTTATGTCTGTTTCTCCATTGATGCTCTGTGTGTAAATTTATCAGTGCCATCTTACTAGATTCCATATATATGTGTTAGTATACTGTATTCATCCTTTTCTTTTAGACTTACTTCAGTTTGTATAATAGGTTCTAGGTTCATCCACCTCATTAGGGCTGATTCTTCTGCATTTCTTTTTACAGCTGAGAAATATTCTATTGTATATATGTACCATAGCTTCTTTGTCCATTCATTCATAAATGGACATCTAGGTTGTTTCCATGCTCTAGCTATTGTATAGAGAGCTGCAATGAACATTGGGGTACAGGTGTCTTTTTCAATTTTGATTTCATCAGGGTATAAGTGTAATAGTGGAATAGCTATGTCATATGATGCTTTTATTCCTATTTTTTTTTTAAGGACTCTCTATACTGTCTTCCATAGTGGTTGTATCAATTTACATTCCTACCAAGGATGCAGGAGTGTCCCCTTTTCTCTGCACCCTCTCCAGCATTTATTGTCTGTCGATTTGTTGATGATGGCCATTCTGACTGGTGTGAGGTGATATCTCATTGTAGTTTTGATTTGCATCTCTCTGATAATGAGCAACTTTGAGCATCTTTTCATGTGTTTTTTTGCCATCTGTAAGTCTTCTTTGGAAAGATGTCTCTTTAGGTCTTTTCTCAATTTTTTGATAGGGTTGTTTGTTTTTTTGGTGTTGAGTTGTCTGAGTTGCTTGTATATTTTTTTAAATTAATTCTTTGTCTGTTGTTTCATTTGCTATGATTTTCTCGCATTCTGTGGGTCATCTGTTCACTTTGTTTGTAGTTTCTTTTGCTGTACAAAAGCTTTTAAGTTTCACTAGGTCCCACTTATTTTTGTTTTTATTTTCGTAATTCTAGTGGGCGGGTCATAGAAAGTCTTGCTTTGATTAATGTCATTGAGTGTTTTGCGTATATTCTCCTTGAAGAGTTTTATGGTTTCTGGTCTTACATTTAGGTCTTTAATCCATTTTGAGTTGATCTTTGTGTATGGTGTCAGGGTATGTTTCAACTTCTTTTTTTTTTTTTTTTTTTACATAGAGCAGTCCAGTTTTCCCAGCACCATTTGTTGAAGAGGCTCTTTGTCCCACTTTATATGTTTGCCTCCTTTGTCAAAAATAAGGTACCCATAGGTGTGTGGGTTTATCTCTGGGTTCTCTATCTTGTTCACTGGTCTGTAGTTCTGTTTTTGTACCAGTACCATACTGTCTTGGTGACTTTTGCTTTGTAGTATAGTCTGAAGTTAGGGAGGCTGATCCCTCCAGCTCCATTCTTCTTTCTCAGGATCGCTTGGCTATCTGGGGTCTTTTGTGTTTCTATATGAACTGTGTTATTGTTTGGACTAGTTCTGTGGAGAATTTGATAGGGATTGCATTGAATCTGTAGATGACATTTGGTAGTGTGGTCATTTTCACAATATTGATTCTTCCGACCCAGGAACACGGAATGTCTCTTCATCTGTTCATGTCATCATTGATTTCTTTCGTTAGTGTTTCGTAATTTTCTGTGTACAGTTCTTTTGTCTCTTTAGGTATGCTTATTCCTAGATATTTGATTCTTTTGGTTGCAGTGGTGAAGGGGATTGCCTCCTTGATTTCTCTTTCTGATTTTTCACGGTTTATATATAGGAATGCGAGTGATTTCCATGTATTGATTTTGTATCCTGTGACTTTGATGAATTCATTGATTAGCTCTAGTAGTTTTGTAATAGTGCCTTTGGGGTTTTCTATGTATAGTATCATGTCATCTGTGAATACAGTTTTACTTCTTCCTTTCCAATGTGGATTCCTTTTATTTCTTTCCCTTCTCTTATTGCTGTTACTAGAACTTCCAGGACTATGTTGAATAAGAGTGGTGAAAGTGGCCACCCCTGTCTTGTTCCTGATCTTAGAGGAAATGTTTTCAGTTTTTCACCATTAAGGATAATGTTCGCTGTGGGCTTCTCATATATGGCTTTCACTATGTTGAGGTAGGTTCCTTCTGTGCCCACTTTTTTGAAGAGTTTTTGTCATAAATGGGTGTTGGATTTTGCCAAAAGGTTTTCCTGCATCTATTGAGCTGATCATGTGATTTTTGTCTTTCGCTTTGTTGATATGGTATATCACATTGGTTGATTTGCGAATATTGAAGAATCCTTGCACGTCTGGAATGAACCTGACTTGATCATGATGTATGAGTTTTTTGATGTGTTGTTGAATTGTTTGCTAGAATTTTGTTGAGGATTTTTGTGTCTAAATTCACCAACAATATTGGCCTATAATTTTCTTTTTTTGTATTGCATTTCAGGGTGATGGTGGCCTCATGGAATGTTTTTGAAAGTGTCCCTTCTTGTGTAATTTTTTGAATAAGTTTTAGAAGGATAGGCATTAGCTCTTCTACCTAATGTCTAAATGTTTAGTAGAATTCACCTGTGAAGCCATCTGGCCCTGGGCTTTTATTTTTGGGTAGATTTTTGATTATAGATTTGATTTCTGAACTTGTAATTGGTTTCTTCATAATTTCTATTATTTCCTGGTCTAGTATTGGAAGATTAAACTTCTCTAGAAAACTGTCCATTTCTTCCAGGCTGTCCAGCTTGTTGCAACATAGTTTTTCATAATAGTCTTTTATAATCCTTTGCATTTCTGTGTTGTCTATTGTAAGTGCTCTTGTTTCATTTCTGATTTTGTTGATCTGGTTCTTCTCTCTTTGTTTATTGATGAGTCTGGCTAGCAATTTGTTGATTTTGTTTATCTTTTCAAAGAACCAGCTTTTTGTTTTATTTATCTTTACTATTGTTTCTTTCATTTCTTTTTCATTTATTTCTGCTCTGATCTTTATGATTTCTCTTCTTCTGCTATTTTGGGGTGTTTTTGTTCTTCTTTCTCCAGTTGTTTTAAGTGTAGAGTTAGGTTGCCAAATGGATCAGTCTTGAAACATGGGCATTTTTCCCCAAGTAAGAAAAAAAAAAAAAGAAAAGAAACAAGAAAAATATCAAAAAGGCGACCTAACATTTTTCTTGTTCCTTTTCTTTTTCTTTGCTTGGGGAAAAATACCCATGTTTTGAGACAGATCCATTTGGATATGTGTGTGGATACCCAGTCCTGCCTCAAGGTACCCCCTCATCACTACGTAGAGAGTAGATGCTTCTCAAGAGCTCAGCCACCAACCAGTGTTAGTCATTCAGTCGCATCTGACTCTTTGTGACCCCATAGATTGCAGCCTGCCAGGCTTCTCTCTCCATGGGATTCTCTGGGCTAGAATACTAGAATGGGTTGCCATTTCCTTCTCCTTTTTCTTGTTTCTTGAGGTAGGATTGTATTACTATAAACATCCCTCTTAGCACTGTTTTGGCGGTGTTCCATAGGTTTTGCACTGTTGTGTTTTGGTTGTTATTTTCTTCTAGGACTTTTTAAATTTCACTTTTAATTTTTTGGTAATCTATTTTTTAGGTATTTGTTATTTAATTTCCATGTGTTTGGGTTTTTAGCAGTTTTTTTCTTGTAATATCTAGTCTCATAGCATTGTGGTCAGAAAAAGTGGTCGATATGATTTCAGGTTTCTTGAATTGACTGAGGTTTGATTTGTGGCTGAAGATGTGGTCTATCCTGGAGAATGTTCCATGTGCCCTTGAGAAGAAAATGTATTCTTCTGCTTTGGGGTAGAAGGTCCTAAAGATATTAATGTGATCTATCTCTTCTAATGTGTCATTTAAAGTCTGTGTTTCTTTATTAATTTTTATATGCTAGGATTTTGTTGAGGATTTTGGTGTCTAAATTCATCAGTGAAATTGGCCTATAATTTTATTTCTTTGTGTTATCTTTGCCTGGTTTTGGTATCAGGGTGATGGCGGCCTCATAGAATGTGTTTGGAAGTATTCCTTCCTGTGAAATTTTTTGGAAGAGTTTTAGAAGGACAGGCTTGAGCTCTTCTTTAAATGTTTGGTAGAATTCACCTGTGAAGCCATCTGGCCCTGGGCTTTTATTTTTGGGTAGATTTTTGATCACAAATTTGATTTCTGAGCTTGTGATTGGTTTGTTCATAGTTTCTATTTCTTCCTGGTTCAGTCTTGGGAGATCAATTTTCTCCAAGAAACTGTCCATTTTTTCCAGGTTGTCCAGTTTGTTGCCATATAGTTGTTCATAATAGTGTCTTATAATCCTTTGGATTTCTGCATTATCTGTTATAATCTCTCCTTTTTCATTTTTGATTTTGGTGATCTGGTTTTTCTGTCTTTGTTTATTGGTGAGTCTGGCCAGTGGTTTGTTGATTTTATTTACCTTTTCAGAGAACCAGCTTTTTGTTTTATTTATCTTGACTATTGTTTCTTTCATTTCTTTTTCATTTATTTCTGCTCTGATCTTTATGATTTCTCTTCTTCTGCTAATTTTGGGGTGTTTTTGTTCTTCTTTTTCCAGTTGTTTTAAGTATAGGGTTAGGTCATCTGTTTGATATTTGTCTTGTTTCTTGAGGTAGGATTGTATTGCTATAAACTTCCCTCTTAGAACTGCTTTTGCAGTATCCCATATGTTTTACACTGTCATGTGTTCATTGTCATTTTCTTCTAGGAATTTTTAAATTTCTCCTTTGATTTGGTCAGTCATCAGTTTGTTTTTTAGGTATGTGTTATTTAATCTCCACGTGTTTGTGTTTTTAGCGTTTTGTTTTTTTTTTTTTCCCTGTAGTGAACCTCTAGTCTCATTGCATTGTGGTCAGAAAAGATGGTTGATATAATTTCAGTTTTCTTGAATTGACTGAGGTTTGATTTGTGGCTGAAGATGTGGTCTATTCTGGAAAATGTTCCATGTGCCCTTGAGTAGAAAGCATATTCTTCTGCTTTGGAGTGGAAGGTCCTAAAGATATTAATGAGATCTATCTCTTCTAATGTGTCATTTAAGGCCTGTGTTTCTTTATTAATTTTCTGTTTTGATGATCTGTCCATTGGTATGAGAGGAGTGTTAAAGTCTACTACTATTATTGTGTTACTGTCAATTTCTTCTTTTATGTCTGAGAGTGTTTGCCTTATGTATTGCAGTATTATTGTATTGCGTGTGTAGATATTTATGATTGTTGTGTTTTTCTCTTGGATTGATCCCCTGATCATTATGTAGTGACCTGCCTTGTCTCTTATACTGTTCTTTAAGATCTACTTTGTCTGATATGAAGATTTCTCTGCTGTCTTTCTTTTGATTTCCATTTGCATGGAATATCTTTTTCCATCCTCTCACTTTCAGTCTATGTGTGTCTTTAGGTCTGAAGTGGGTTTCTTATAAATAGCATACTATGGATCTTGTTTTTGTATTCATTCAGCCAGTCCACGTCTTTTGGTTGGAGCATTTAGTCCATTTACATTCAAAGTAATTATTGTTATGAATATTCCTATTGTCATTTTCTTAAATGTTTGGGTTTTGTTTTGTATATTTTTCCTACTCTTGTATTTATTGATTATATCAGTCCCTTTTACACTTGTTGTAAGGCTGGTTTCTTGGTACAAAATTCTTTTAGCTTTTGCTCGTCTGTAAAGCTTTTGACTTCTCTGTCATTTCTGAATGAAATCCTTGCTGGGTAGAGTATAGTTGTAGGTTATTCTCTTTTAGTCATTTAAATGTGTCCTGCCATTCTTTTCTGGCCTGCATGGTTTCTGCTGAAAGGTCAGCAGTTAAATGCATGGGGTTTCCCTTGTATGTTACTTGTTGTCTTTCCCTTGCTGCTTTAAGTATTCTGCCTTTGTGTTTAGTCTGTGTTAGCTTGATTAGTATGTGTCTTAGCGTGTTTCTCCTGGGGTTTATCCTGTATGGAACTCTTTGTGCTTCTTGGATTTGGTTGATTATTTCCTTTCACATACAGGGGAAGTTTTCAACTATAATCTCTTCAAAAAATTTTTTATACCCTTTGATTTTCTCTTCTCCTTCTGGAACCCCTATAATTCTAATGTTCATGTATTTGGTATTATCCAGGAGGTCTCTCAGACTTTTCTCAGGTCTTTTCATTCTTTGTGCTTTCTTCTATTCTTCAGCAGTTATTTCCAGCATTCTGTCTTCCTAATTATCCATTCTTCTGATTCAGATACTATACTATTGAGTCCTTCCATACTGTTTTTAAGTTCAGCAATTGAGTTGTTTGTCTCTATTTGTTTATTTTTAATTTCTTGTATGTCTTTTCTCAGTGTGCTAATTTCCTCTAATATTCTATTTTTGGAGTTTTGGATCCTTAATAGTATCACTTGTCTGAATTCCCTTTCAGATAGTTTTTCTAGCTCCTCTTCAGTCATTTCGATTTATGTATCCCTCATTTGTTCCTTCATTTGTGCAGTGTTTCCCTGTCTTTTCATTGTTATTATTAATTTTTGACTTTTTGTGCTTGAGGTCTTTTTTCAGCCTTCATGGTTGAGTTTTCCTTCCTTTTTAGTCTTTGTAGAAAGATTCAATGGTTTGTGATTCAAAATGCATACTATGGATCTTGTTTTTGTATTCATTCAGCCAGTCCACGTCTTTTGGTTGGAGCATTTAGTCCATTTACATTCAAAGTAATTATTGTTATGAATATTCCTATTGTCATTTTCTTAAATGTTTGGGTTTTGTTTTGTATATTTTTCCTACTCTTGTATTTATTGATTATATCAGTCCCTTTTACACTTGTTGTAAGGCTGGTTTCTTGGTACAAAATTCTTTTAGCTTTTGCTCGTCTGTAAAGCTTTTGACTTCTCTGTCATTTCTGAATGAAATCCTTGCTGGGTAGAGTATAGTTGTAGGTTATTCTCTTTTAGTCATTTAAATGTGTCCTGCCATTCTTTTCTGGCCTGCATGGTTTCTGCTGAAAGGTCAGCAGTTAAATGCATGGGGTTTCCCTTGTATGTTACTTGTTGTCTTTCCCTTGCTGCTTTAAGTATTCTGCCTTTGTGTTTAGTCTGTGTTAGCTTGATTAGTATGTGTCTTAGCGTGTTTCTCCTGGGGTTTATCCTGTATGGAACTCTTTGTGCTTCTTGGATTTGGTTGATTATTTCCTTTCACATACAGGGGAAGTTTTCAACTATAATCTCTTCAAAAAATTTTTTATACCCTTTGATTTTCTCTTCTCCTTCTGGAACCCCTATAATTCTAATGTTCATGTATTTGGTATTATCCAGGAGGTCTCTCAGACTTTTCTCAGGTCTTTTCATTCTTTGTGCTTTCTTCTATTCTTCAGCAGTTATTTCCAGCATTCTGTCTTCCTAATTATCCATTCTTCTGATTCAGATACTATACTATTGAGTCCTTCCATACTGTTTTTAAGTTCAGCAATTGAGTTGTTTGTCTCTATTTGTTTATTTTTAATTTCTTGTATGTCTTTTCTCAGTGTGCTAATTTCCTCTAATATTCTATTTTTGGAGTTTTGGATCCTTAATAGTATCACTTGTCTGAATTCCCTTTCAGATAGTTTTTCTAGCTCCTCTTCAGTCATTTCGATTTATGTATCCCTCATTTGTTCCTTCATTTGTGCAGTGTTTCCCTGTCTTTTCATTGTTATTATTAATTTTTGACTTTTTGTGCTTGAGGTCTTTTTTCAGCCTTCATGGTTGAGTTTTCCCTTCCTTTTTAGTCTTTGTAGAAAGATTCAATGGTTTGTGATTCACAGTTAGGTAATGCTGGGTCTTGTTTGCAGGTGAATATTCTCTAGTGTTGTGTGTTCTTTGGTAGTGTAGGGTCTTGGAGTCAGTACCTCCACTCTGAGGTTCCTAGGTTTGATCTCTGACTAGGGAGCTGAGGTCTCACATCTCAATTGTTATGGCATTCAGTGGTATTAGGTCAAATATAAACATGTGAGGGACTAAAGGCACATCCCTGATATATGGCAGTTATAAAATAATGCAAGTATTGTCTAACATAATGGAAAAACATACATACATACACATCTAAAACCAAACCTGAACAGTCTAAAAGGAATAAAGTACAGGAAGTTGTTCTAGCAAAGGATGCACTCTCAGGGTACCCAACTATTAAGGTCTAAGCTAATTAAAAGATGGGCTAGGGAAACAAATCTAGAGCAAGGGCCCAGCTGGGGATATAGCAGTGAAAGCAGTTTTTAACTAATACATGTTTTGGGGAAGAGAAGGTGGAGAATGGATAGGTAATGAAAATAAATGGAGTCATATTGCAGGGTTATGTAGGGGCAGATAACAAAGATTTGTATATATTAAAGTTTACTACTGCAGGAAGAGGACAGAGGAGATAGAAAGCAAGGTAATAGTTATAAAGAGGATAACAGTAGATATAAGAAGATTTATCAGAGCAAAGAGAGAAAAAACTGTGGTAAAAACAAGCAAGCAAACAAACAACCCTGTTCCTGGTTCTCATCTGTGAGTTTATCCTCTCATCTGTGTGTGGATCTTCCACTAGTTTGCTCCTGAGGTTCTTAGTGGGAGCTGGGTGTGGGTGTTCGGCGGTAGAGGAGGGACCCTGCAGATCTGGTTACTTTGATTTGGAAGGCAGGACAACTGGTATTGTTCGGCCCAGGGGGCATCTACCAAGCAGTTTGTAGTACTTTGCAGTTGCACTCCAAGCAGCCCTCTGAGCCTCTGCGTAGCTGGTGGATCTCTCCGGTGGTTCCTTCCGCTGGAAGTACCTCCTCGTCCTGGGTGCTCCTCATCGCTGGGTTTGTCCTGGCTCTGCCACCCTAGCCGCCCACCTCTGGGCCACCGCTTTCTGCCTGGTTCGTGCTTCCTGAGCCCACCCCCGGGGCCAGTGTGGGAGCTGGGGAACCGGGGTTCGGCTGTGCCTTCCCTTACTGCTGTGCTGCTCGGTCCTTTTGGGTTCGCGCTTCCAGATTCTTCCTTTCAAGTCTCTGTGGGAGCTGGGGAACGGGGTTCCAGTTGTGCTCTGGAAGTGCACCCTCAGTTTACAGACCACCCCTCACTGCTGGGCCGCCTGGTTCCCACTTCTAAGCCCTCGGTTCAAGCCTTTGTGCAAGTTGGGGAATGGGAGTTGCTGGAATGCTCAAACAATTCACTCTCAGTCTGCTGGGAGTTTATGACCTGACAGTCTTCTTTTACTCTCCCTAAGGATCTGTCCTTCTCCTTAGTCACCCACGTTAGGGTGCGCCCTGAGCGGAAGCCTCTTCCTCTTCTCCCCCACCTCCCTCCCTCATAGTTCAGGTGTCTCTGGAGCGTTCCTGAGTCTCCTCTTTTCTCTTTGTATGTCTCTATCTTTCTCCTACTTCATTCCGGGGAGCCCGGCTTAACTGCTGGAGGTCTGTGGTCTTCCTGTGTCGTGGAGTGGATAATGAAAATAAATGGAGTCATATTGCAGGGTTATGTAGGGGCAGATAACAAAGATTTGTATATATTAAAGTTTACTACTGCAGGAAGAGGACAGAGGAGATAGAAAGCAAGGTAATAGTTATAAAGAGGATAACAGTAGATATAAGAAGATTTATCAGAGCAAAGAGAGAAAAAACTGTGGTAAAAACAAGCAAGCAAACAAACAACCCTGTTCCTGGTTCTCATCTGTGAGTTTATCCTCTCATCTGTGTGTGGATCTTCCACTAGTTTGCTCCTGAGGTTCTTAGTGGGAGCTGGGTGTGGGTGTTCGGCGGTAGAGGAGGGACCCTGCAGATCTGGTTACTTTGATTTGGAAGGCAGGACAACTGGTATTGTTCGGCCCAGGGGGCATCTACCAAGCAGTTTGTAGTACTTTGCAGTTGCACTCCAAGCAGCCCTCTGAGCCTCTGCGTAGCTGGTGGATCTCTCCGGTGGTTCCTTCCGCTGGAAGTACCTCCTCGTCCTGGGTGCTCCTCATCGCTGGGTTTGTCCTGGCTCTGCCACCCTAGCCGCCCACCTCTGGGCCACCGCTTTCTGCCTGGTTCGTGCTTCCTGAGCCCACCACTGGGGCCAGTGTGGGAGCTGGGGAACCGGTGTTCCGGCTGTGCCTTCCATCACTGCTGTGCTGCTCGGTTCTTTTGGGTTCGCGCTTCCAGATTCTTCCTTTCAAGTCTCTGTGGGAGCTGGGGAACGGGGTTCCAGTTGTGCTCTGGAAGTGCACCCTCAGTTTACAGACCACCCCTCACTGCTGGGCCGCCTGGTTCCCACTTCTAAGCCCTCGGTTCAAGCCTTTGTGCAAGTTGGGGAATGGGAGTTGCTGGAATGCTCAAACAATTCACTCTCAGTCTGCTGGGAGTTTATGACCTGACAGTCTTCTTTTACTCTCCCTAAGGATCTGTCCTTCTCCTTAGTCACCCACGTTAGGGTGCGCCCTGAGCGGAAGCCTCTTCCTCTTCTCCCCACCCTCCCTCCCTCAGAGTTCAGGTGTCTCTGGAGCGTTCCTGAGACTCCTCTTTTCTCTTTGTATGTCTCTATCTTTCTCCTACTTCATTCCGGGGAGCCCGGCTTAACTGCTGGAGGTCTGTGGTCTTCCTGTGTCGTCTAGTGGCTGGGTTGCAGGGGTTGTTCCATATTTTGATTAATATCTGGCGAGTCTGTTGGGGAGATGGCAGTAACCCTATCTTACTCCTCTGCCATCTTCCCCGGCTCCTCCGTGACTGGTTTTCTTTAAATGAAACATTGTCTGGCTTCAGTCAGGTCCCATTAAGAAACCGTATTATGCAGGATGCATTACACTTTCACAGAGGTCCAAGAGAAATACAACCACAGAAGGTGAGAGACAGTTGATGATGGAGACCAGAGGTGAATGGTGGTGTAACCTGCTACTGCAAAGGCCAAGTGGACTGCTCATTGACAAGTGTTTCCTTCCATTAGATAGAATAATGCCAGAATACCACACTGTCCATTGGGAAAACCAACATTTTAATATTTTAAGAACAGAGACTTTAGTCCCATATATGAGGAATTTGTTTACTTTGGGGATGATTCTCTATTCTGCCAAGAATTCTTGTTACAAATATGAGATGATTTATCTTTATAACCTACCTGACTGCAGTACTTTCATAATGATATTGGAGATGTAGGCTCTTTAATTCTATAAACTTGTCCATTTTATAAAGTGAGTTGAAAGAGGAAAGTAGTCTAATCCTGGAAATTCTTGATCATGTTAAAATTATAATATTTTGAAGAAGAAAAAATAAAATGAGGAATTTTAACTTCATATTTTAGAGAGCATGAGACTGTATTATCCTTACCGGTAAATGATGACTGAATAAGAACAAGGTTATAAATTTCAGTGAAAAGCAATTTTTAAAGGTCTATTTTAAAACAATATATTATTCCTCTGAACATACATATTTACTCTTGGGAATTAAATTGCATTGGAAAGACAAAATATGACTCTATCCACCTAAGTGTTAAAGTAATTGATATCTGATCCAGAAAACTTTTCTATTAAACATTACTAAGCACAGATCCATTACTGAATATTTATTTATTTAGATAATCCCCTCGACTCTCTCCCACCTCCCTCCTCAGAGTTCGTTCTCTGGATTTTTTTTATGTCTCTATCTTTCTCCTACTTCATTCCGGGGAGCCCGGCTTAACTGCTGGAGGTCTGTGGTCTTCCTGTGTCGTCTAGTGGCTGGGTTGCAGGGGTTGTTCCATATTTTGATTAATATCTGGCGAGTCTGTTGGGGAGATGGCAGTAACCCTATCTTACTCCTCTGCCATCTTCCCCGGCTCCTCCGTGACTGGTTTTCTTTAAATGAAACATTGTCTGGCTTCAGTCAGGTCCCATTAAGAAACCGTATTATGCAGGATGCATTACACTTTCACAGAGGTCCAAGAGAAATACAACCACAGAAGGTGAGAGACAGTTGATGATGGAGACCAGAGGTGAATGGTGGTGTAACCTGCTACTGCAAAGGCCAAGTGGACTGCTCATTGACAAGTGTTTCCTTCCATTAGATAGAATAATGCCAGAATACCACACTGTCCATTGGGAAAACCAACATTTTAATATTTTAAGAACAGAGACTTTAGTCCCATATATGAGGAATTTGTTTACTTTGGGGATGATTCTCTATTCTGCCAAGAATTCTTGTTACAAATATGAGATGATTTATCTTTATAACCTACCTGACTGCAGTACTTTCATAATGATATTGGAGATGTAGGCTCTTTAATTCTATAAACTTGTCCATTTTATAAAGTGAGTTGAAAGAGGAAAGTAGTCTAATCCTGGAAATTCTTGATCATGTTAAAATTATAATATTTTGAAGAAGAAAAAATAAAATGAGGAATTTTAACTTCATATTTTAGAGAGCATGAGACTGTATTATCCTTACCGGTAAATGATGACTGAATAAGAACAAGGTTATAAATTTCAGTGAAAAGCAATTTTTAAAGGTCTATTTTAAAACAATATATTATTCCTCTGAACATACATATTTACTCTTGGGAATTAAATTGCATTGGAAAGACAAAATATGACTCTATCCACCTAAGTGTTAAAGTAATTGATATCTGATCCAGAAAACTTTTCTATTAAACATTACTAAGCACAGATCCATTACTGAATATTTATTTATTTAGATAATAAATCTTGATATTTTCATCAAGTGGAGACAGGATATGCTTATTGTATTACTTTATTATTATTAAAATACAACCATGCAAGAATAGAAACTATACAGAATTGCATTATTTCATTGGAATATATGAATAAAAATCTCAAGCAAAATCTTTATAAATGAAAACATAATAATTCTAGGTTTGTTGAATTATTATTTGTTTTATATATGTTGACTACTCTGCATGAATCAAACTAGATTTTTCCTTAAATAAGAAAAATGGATAGCTCTACTGCTAAAAATTCAATAATTTTTTTCCTCCATGAAACATAATACACCATAGCTCTATTATAACATGGGTTGAAGGTTTTGGTGGGTCTTACTGCATTCTCAGTATAGCAAAGGATGCATAGTGATTTTCCAAGGATATATAAGCCTGGTTGTTCCATGAGGCAGATTTTAATTTTAACCCTCCCTTATCAGTCTTGTGGAAGTTATAAGGGCAATATAGTCTTAGCACCTGCCACTGAGAATGAAGTGAGTATTTCTCATAATAAATCAGAGTAATTTAGTTGATCTACTCAAGAAAAAATGAAAAATATTTAGACCTCTTTACATTTCAAAATGAATTTCTTTTTTCAGTTTTCTCCCTTTGCAGTTCATTTTTCATGTGAAAATCCCTAATGGGGTGACTGTGAATCAGGGTCTAGCTAGAAAGAACACACTGCCCAGGGGATCTCTAGCATGGATACCCTTCTTGCTTATCACCATCATCTCTGCCAGCCATTACTGGGCTCATGGCACCATCACATGACCAAAGAACAAGGAACTCAGTACTGTCTAGGCTTGATGAAGATGACCTGGAGTTGGACAGAGTTTCTGAGTTGGAGGTTTGTCTGCCAGTCTCTGCTGGGAGAACTAAATATATTAGTCTGCAAGTTTTAATGATAACACCTATTTATCCAGCAGAACTTTGATAGGTGGACTTTTCATCCAGGATCTTCAATATACAGATTTAGTGACTTTAATCCGTTGATTATTTATTTAGATGACTTCTAGAATTCTTGTGGACTTAATTTCTCTTGCTGTGATGCAAACTATGTAATTGTGTTCCATCTCCCATGGGGCATCTGTTTCTGTCTTAAAATGTTCCCTTTCTGTGAGTGGGTACAAATACATATGTATGGGAACATCCACCTGTAGTTGTTCAAGGAAGGATGAGTGAGTGGGAGGTAGTAGGGCATATACACAAACTCTGAGTGTTTTAGAGGATGAATTTCACTGCACGTGGAGGATTGTTTGTTCACATGATTTTATTGTGTACACTATAGATGGAGTAGGAAACGACCTACTTGTTGTGACGTAATGTACTGTCTTAGATTTAAGTTACCTGATTTAGTAAACAACCTCCAAATCTCAGTGATATGAGACAAGAAAGTTTTGGTTTTTGTTTGTATAGGTATTCAGTGGGTTAACTTCCACATGGTCATTCAGGGATCCAGGCTTTTGCCTTGTAGCTTCTTTAGCTCTATAGTCCCACCCACTCAGTCAGTGACCAGGGAAAGAGTTCTATATGGCAAGGGTTTATGGGCCAGGGCTGGGAGTGGCATGTGTTATTTCTATCCACATTCCACTGACTTTTATTGAGTTACCAGCCTCACTGAACTGTAAAGAAAGCTAGAAATGTCTTCTAGTTACACATGTAGGGGGAAAGAAAATAGTTTGGTAAACATCTAGCCAGCTTTTGCCACTTTCAGTGGTAAGGACTTCTATTTCCAAGCGGCTCCTTCATCTGTTTTCTCCTCCATCATTCGTAAAATTAGAACCAGCCTTCCACTCCACAATTTGAGCTTAGGGTTTTTTTTAATTTTATTTTTTATTTTTAACATTTATTTATTTATTTTGCTTTTAAGTCATCATTTATTTTTCATTCATCTTTATTCTTTGTCATATGTGGGCCTCCTATCACAGTGGCTTCTCTTGTTACAGAGCACTGGCCCTGGGCACATGGGCTCCAGAATACCGACCTGCAATTGGACACACCCGCCCAGCCATTCCTCAGCACGTGGGATCTTCCTGCATCAGGGATTGAACTGGTGCCCCTTGCACTGCAATGAGGACTCTACTCATTGGACCACCTGGGAAGCCCAAGCTTAGGTTTTAATTGAAATATTATCTAGAAGCAAGTAAAAATATAGTCCAGTTTTTACCCTGAAGTATAAATGATTATAGTCAGGTATATTCTGGAGCATGGGGAAGGAGAAGAGAAATGACAGAATAACACAGTAAATTGGAGAGCACTAAAGTGATATCCAGTCTCCAGGAAGTATGCTTACAGGGGATGGTGAGTGGGATTGGGTAGTGGGGGGGGGGGGCATATACACAAACTCTGAGTGTTTTAGAGGATGAATTTCACTGCACGTGGAGGATTGTTTGTTCACATGATTTTATTGTGTACACTATAGATGGAGTAGGAAACGACCTACTTGTTGTGACGTAATGTACTGTCTTAGATTTAAGTTACCTGATTTAGTAAACAACCTCCAAATCTCAGTGATATGAGACAAGAAAGTTTTGGTTTTTGTTTGTATAGGTATTCAGTGGGTTAACTTCCACATGGTCATTCAGGGATCCAGGCTTTTGCCTTGTAGCTTCTTTAGCTCTATAGTCCCACCCACTCAGTCAGTGACCAGGGAAAGAGTTCTATATGGCAAGGGTTTATGGGCCAGGGCTGGGAGTGGCATGTGTTATTTCTATCCACATTCCACTGACTTTTATTGAGTTACCAGCCTCACTGAACTGTAAAGAAAGCTAGAAATGTCTTCTAGTTACACATGTAGGGGGAAAGAAAATAGTTTGGTAAACATCTAGCCAGCTTTTGCCACTTTCAGTGGTAAGGACTTCTATTTCCAAGCGGCTCCTTCATCTGTTTTCTCCTCCATCATTCGTAAAATTAGAACCAGCCTTCCACTCCACAATTTGAGCTTAGGGTTTTTTTTAATTTTATTTTTTATTTTTAACATTTATTTATTTATTTTGCTTTTAAGTCATCATTTATTTTTCATTCATCTTTATTCTTTGTCATATGTGGGCCTCCTATCACAGTGGCTTCTCTTGTTACAGAGCACTGGCCCTGGGCACATGGGCTCCAGAATACCGACCTGCAATTGGACACACCCGCCCAGCCATTCCTCAGCACGTGGGATCTTCCTGCATCAGGGATTGAACTGGTGCCCCTTGCACTGCAATGAGGACTCTACTCATTGGACCACCTGGGAAGCCCAAGCTTAGGTTTTAATTGAAATATTATCTAGAAGCAAGTAAAAATATAGTCCAGTTTTTACCCTGAAGTATAAATGATTATAGTCAGGTATATTCTGGAGCATGGGGAAAAGGAGAAGAGAAATGACAGAATAACACAGTAAATTGGAGAGAGCACTAAAGTGATATCCAGTCTCCAGGGGAAGGAATTTCTAGAGTAAGATGTAGAATTCAGCATTCTGTCAGGGAAAGGAACTCTTAGAAAGTAGCTCTAGTCTGGACCAACTTGTGTGATAGGGTGGTTTGTTGTTCAGTCACTAAGTCATGTCCAACTTTTTGCAAACCTATGGACTGCAGCATGCCAGGATTCCCTGTCCTTCACCATCTCCTGGAGCTTGCTGAAACTCATGTTCATTGAGTCAGTGATGCTATCCAATCATCTCATCCTTCTCTTTCTGCCCTTAATCTTTCCGAGCATCAGGGTCTTTTCCAGTGAGTTGTTTCTTCACATTGGGTGACCAAAGTATTGGAGCTTCAGCATCCGTCCTTCCAATGAATATTCAGGGTTGACTTCCTTTAGGATTAACTGGTTTCATCTCCTTGCAGTTCAAGGGACTCTGAATAATCTTCTCCGACACCACAGTTGGAAGGCGTCAGTTCTTCAGTGCTCAGCCTTCTTTATGGTCAAACTCTCACATTCATACATGATTATTGGCAAAACTATAGCTTTGACTATATGGACCTTTGCTTGGAAAGTGATAGGGCAGTTGGTGTACACATAAAGAAGCATCTACACCAGGAAGCAGCATGGGGACTCATATAGGTTCCTTGGATGAATTGATGTGTCACATAAATGAGTCCACTAGGTCCTGCTCAAGCCAGCAGAACTGTCTCAGATAGCACTAGCCATCTAATCAGCAATTGTGCCAGCCTGCACCCAGCTTTGGAAGAGGGCTCTTTCCTCATATGCATTCAGACTTCTGGGCTTCCCTGATGGCTAGCAGGTAAAGAAATTGCCTACAATGCAGGAGATACAGGTTTGATCTCTGGGTCAGAAAGATCACCACAAGCAAGAGCATTGAAACCAGTGTAGAAGGAGAAAAAGTGTGGAGAGAGAAGGGAATCTTCCTGCATCAGGGATTGAACTGGTGCCCCTTGCACTGCAATGAGGACTCTACTCATTGGACCACCTGGGAAGCCCAAGCTTAGGTTTTAATTGAAATATTATCTAGAAGCAAGTAAAAATATAGTCCAGTTTTTACCCTGAAGTATAAATGATTATAGTCAGGTATATTCTGGAGCATGGGGAAAAGGAGAAGAGAAATGACAGAATAACACAGTAAATTGGAGAGAGCACTAAAGTGATATCCAGTCTCCAGGGGAAGGAATTTCTAGAGTAAGATGTAGAATTCAGCATTCTGTCAGGGAAAGGAACTCTTAGAAAGTAGCTCTAGTCTGGACCAACTTGTGTGATAGGGTGGTTTGTTGTTCAGTCACTAAGTCATGTCCAACTTTTTGCAAACCTATGGACTGCAGCATGCCAGGATTCCCTGTCCTTCACCATCTCCTGGAGCTTGCTGAAACTCATGTTCATTGAGTCAGTGATGCTATCCAATCATCTCATCCTTCTCTTTCTGCCCTTAATCTTTCCGAGCATCAGGGTCTTTTCCAGTGAGTTGTTTCTTCACATTGGGTGACCAAAGTATTGGAGCTTCAGCATCCGTCCTTCCAATGAATATTCAGGGTTGACTTCCTTTAGGATTAACTGGTTTCATCTCCTTGCAGTTCAAGGGACTCTGAATAATCTTCTCCGACACCACAGTTGGAAGGCGTCAGTTCTTCAGTGCTCAGCCTTCTTTATGGTCAAACTCTCACATTCATACATGATTATTGGCAAAACTATAGCTTTGACTATATGGACCTTTGCTTGGAAAGTGATAGGGCAGTTGGTGTACACATAAAGAAGCATCTACACCAGGAAGCAGCATGGGGACTCATATAGGTTCCCTTGGATGAATTGATGTGTCACATAAATGAGTCCACTAGGTCCTGCTCAAGCCAGCAGAACTGTCTCAGATAGCACTAGCCATCTAATCAGCAATTGTGCCAGCCTGCACCCAGCTTTGGAAGAGGGCTCTTTCCTCATATGCATTCAGACTTCTGGGCTTCCCTGATGGCTAGCAGGTAAAGAAATTGCCTACAATGCAGGAGATACAGGTTTGATCTCTGGGTCAGAAAGATCACCACAAGCAAGAGCATTGAAACCAGTGTAGAAGGAGAAAAAGTGTGGAGAGAGAAGGGGAAGGTTGGTGGATTAGATAAGATTGTTACTGAAGACAGACTAAGTCTTAGAAATGATTGGATGGGATTGAGTCCCTTGGGGTGGGATAGGATATATTTTTGGGTCTGGGCAGACCAAAGACAAATACATGTAGGTTAAAAAAAATCTTACATTTGCACACATTTGCTGTGTAATTTAGAGGAGGAAATGGCAACCCACTCCAGTATTATTGCCTGTGTAATTAATTGTCCAGTCATACCTACTGCATGACTATTTGTTGAAATAAATGACTGAATGTATTTTTTGGCAGCATAAAAGCTTCTTAAATTCTATCTACAAAGCAGATAAAAAGAGAATCATGGGGCTTGCCAGATTGATCAGTGGTAAAGAATCTACCTACTAATGCAGAAGACAGAGGTTTGATCCCTGGATCAGCAAGACGCCCTGGAGAAGGAAATGGCAACCCACTCTAGTATTCTTGCCTGAAAAATGCTATGGACAGAGGAGCCTGATGGACTACAGTCTATAGGGTTGCAAAGAGTCAGACACGACTGAGTACACATGCCACAACAAAACACTACCTCTATAGGCTCTATCTTTCGTTGTGTGTCTCACTTTCTAACTACTGCCTTTGGCTACTGATTCCTGCCCATATCACCACTCTGCACCTCTTGCGAGAAATATCAAGAAGCTAAAGACCTTCACAGAACTAGACCAAAAAATAACACAGTTTATATGGAAACACAAAAGACCACAAATAGCCAAAGCAATTCTGAGACAGAAAAACGGAGCTGGAGGGATCAGCCTCCCTAACTTTGGACTCTACTACAAAGCAACAGTCATCAAGACAGTATGGTACTGGCAAAAAAAACAGAACTATAGACCAATGGAACAAGATAGAGAACCCAGAAACCCTGCACCCAGCTTTGGAAGAGGGCTCTTTCCTCATATGCATTCAGACTTCTGGGCTTCCCTGATGGCTAGCAGGTAAAGAAATTGCCTACAATGCAGGAGATACAGGTTTGATCTCTGGGTCAGAAAGATCACCACAAGCAAGAGCATTGAAACCAGTGTAGAAGGAGAAAAAGTGTGGAGAGAGAAGGGGAAGGTTGGTGGATTAGATAAGATTGTTACTGAAGACAGACTAAGTCTTAGAAATGATTGGATGGGATTGAGTCCCTTGGGGTGGGATAGGATATATTTTTGGGTCTGGGCAGACCAAAGACAAATACATGTAGGTTAAAAAAAATCTTACATTTGCACACATTTGCTGTGTAATTTAGAGGAGGAAATGGCAACCCACTCCAGTATTATTGCCTGTGTAATTAATTGTCCAGTCATACCTACTGCATGACTATTTGTTGAAATAAATGACTGAATGTATTTTTTGGCAGCATAAAAGCTTCTTAAATTCTATCTACAAAGCAGATAAAAAGAGAATCATGGGGCTTGCCAGATTGATCAGTGGTAAAGAATCTACCTACTAATGCAGAAGACAGAGGTTTGATCCCTGGATCAGCAAGACGCCCTGGAGAAGGAAATGGCAACCCACTCTAGTATTCTTGCCTGAAAAATGCTATGGACAGAGGAGCCTGATGGACTACAGTCTATAGGGTTGCAAAGAGTCAGACACGACTGAGTACACATGCCACAACAAAACACTACCTCTATAGGCTCTATCTTTCGTTGTGTGTCTCACTTTCTAACTACTGCCTTTGGCTACTGATTCCTGCCCATATCACCACTCTGCACCTCTTGCGAGAAATATCAAGAAGCTAAAGACCTTCACAGAACTAGACCAAAAAATAACACAGTTTATATGGAAACACAAAAGACCACAAATAGCCAAAGCAATTCTGAGACAGAAAAACGGAGCTGGAGGGATCAGCCTCCCTAACTTTGGACTCTACTACAAAGCAACAGTCATCAAGACAGTATGGTACTGGCAAAAAAAACAGAACTATAGACCAATGGAACAAGATAGAGAACCCAGAGATAAACCCATGCACCTATGGGTACCTTATTTTTGATAAAGGAGAAGAAACTATAAAATGGGACAAAGACAGCCTCTTCAACAACTGGTGCTGGAAAAATTGGACAGCTACATGCAAAAAAATGAAGTTGGAACATTCCCTGACACCATACACTAAGATCAACTCAAAATGGATTAAAGACCTAAATGTAAGACCAGAAACCATCAAACTCTTAGAGGAGAATATAGGCAAAACCCTCAAGGACATCAATCAAAGCAAGATCTTCTCTGACCCACCAACTAAAATAGCAGAACTGAAAAGAAAAATGAACATATGGGACCTCATGAGACTTAAAAGCTTTTGTACAGCAAAAGAAATTACAAAAAAGCTCAACAGACACCCCACAGAGTGGGAGAAATTCATAGCAAATGAAACAACAGACAAAGAATTAACCTCCAAAATCTACAAGCAACTGAGACAATTCAGCACAGGGAAAACGAACAACCCAATCAAAAAATGGGAAAAAAGATCTAAAGAGACGCCTCTCCGAAGAGGACATACAGATGGCCCAAAAGCACATGAAACGATGCTCAACCTCGCTTATTATTAGATAAATGCAAATTAAAACTACAATGAGATACCACCTCATACCCATCAGAATGGCCATCATCAAAAAATCTGCAGACAGTAAATGCTGGAGAGGGTGTGGAGAAAAGGGAACCCTCTTACATTGCTGGTGGGAATGTCAATTGATACAGCTTCTATGGAAGACAGTATGGTGATTCCTTAAAAAACTAAAAGTAGAAGCACCCTATGACCCAGCAATCCCACTATTAGGCTTATATCCTGATGAAATCAAAACTGAAAGAAGCACCTGTACCCCAATGTTCATTGCAGCTCTCTATACAATAGCCAGAACATGGAAGCAACCTAGATGTCCATCGATGAATGAATGGATCCAGAAGCCCTGGTACATATATACAATGGAATACTACTCAGCTGTTAAAAGAAATGCAGAAGACTCAGTCTAATGAAGTGGCTGGCTCTAGAACCTATCATAAAAGGTGAAGTAAGTCAAAAAGAGAAAGACAGATACAGTATGCTAACACACATATATGGAATCTAGTATACGGTCTTGATAAGAGACCAGAACCTCAGATAAAAATAAACCCAGGCACCTATGGGTACCTTATTTTTGATAAAGGAGAAGAAACTATAAAATGGGACAAAGACAGCCTCTTCAACAACTGGTGCTGGAAAAATTGGACAGCTACATGCAAAAAAATGAAGTTGGAACATTCCCTGACACCATACACTAAGATCAACTCAAAATGGATTAAAGACCTAAATGTAAGACCAGAAACCATCAAACTCTTAGAGGAGAATATAGGCAAAACCCTCAAGGACATCAATCAAAGCAAGATCTTCTCTGACCCACCAACTAAAATAGCAGAACTGAAAAGAAAAATGAACATATGGGACCTCATGAGACTTAAAAGCTTTTGTACAGCAAAAGAAATTACAAAAAAGCTCAACAGACACCCCACAGAGTGGGAGAAATTCATAGCAAATGAAACAACAGACAAAGAATTAACCTCCAAAATCTACAAGCAACTGAGACAATTCAGCACAGGGAAAACGAACAACCCAATCAAAAAATGGGAAAAAAGATCTAAAGAGACGCCTCTCCGAAGAGGACATACAGATGGCCCAAAAGCACATGAAACGATGCTCAACCTCGCTTATTATTAGATAAATGCAAATTAAAACTACAATGAGATACCACCTCATACCCATCAGAATGGCCATCATCAAAAAATCTGCAGACAGTAAATGCTGGAGAGGGTGTGGAGAAAAGGGAACCCTCTTACATTGCTGGTGGGAATGTCAATTGATACAGCTTCTATGGAAGACAGTATGGTGATTCCTTAAAAAACTAAAAGTAGAAGCACCCTATGACCCAGCAATCCCACTATTAGGCTTATATCCTGATGAAATCAAAACTGAAAGAAGCACCTGTACCCCAATGTTCATTGCAGCTCTCTATACAATAGCCAGAACATGGAAGCAACCTAGATGTCCATCGATGAATGAATGGATCCAGAAGCCCTGGTACATATATACAATGGAATACTACTCAGCTGTTAAAAGAAATGCAGAAGACTCAGTCTAATGAAGTGGCTGGCTCTAGAACCTATCATAAAAGGTGAAGTAAGTCAAAAAGAGAAAGACAGATACAGTATGCTAACACACATATATGGAATCTAGTAGTACGGTCTTGATAACACACACAGTGAACTCATGGATAAACAGACAGAGCATAGACATAGGGACATTGTGGGGAAGAAATAGAGAGGGGGAGGCATGGAGGGAGTAACATGAAAACCTATACTGTCATGTGTGGAAAAGATAGCTATTGCTGTTGTGCTAAGGGAATAGGAGTGCTTACAATGGCATGGGGCGATGGTCTGGAGGGGTGGGATGGGGGGAACTGGGGAGGTGGGGACCATGGATATGCATATGACTGATCTGTGAACATACATGTCTGTGAACAACAAAACTCTGTAAAACTTTTAAAATAAAGAATAATAATTAAAAAAAAGAAGAAGAAGAAGCTAAAGACCACATTTAACCATCCCTTTTCCTCACCTTGGAATTACCTTGGGAGAAGAGAAGAGAGACCAGTAAGACTTGGACATGCAGTTAGTGAGAGTGGATTTACCATCATTCCAACACTGGCTTTGGAGACACCCTTGAGTCATTTTCAACAGAGGTGAATAATGTATGTTCTCAATGCAATAGCCTGTTAACCTAGAGGACACATTTGTACAGAGCAACGAACCTAGCCAGCCTTAATAAAATTTAAAATTCGAGGTTGCCTTCTCTGCTTCCCCTTCTGCTTTAGAGACTGCATCCTTCCTCTCTCTGATCTCATATAGCACTGACACAATCCAGCAATTGGTAATTATAAAATAATAGAAACAATCATTAGTAACTTATAATTATCTTCTCTTCAGTATAATATCCTTTAGCATGAATCATCTTGCCAGCAGATCATAATTCATCTTGATAACAGGTTTGATGGAGTTACATGAGACACAAATCTGGCACATTAGTGTTATTATTGTTTTTAAATCCTCAGTGGCAACAGCACTTCTTAAGTATTAATTAATCTTCACAACTTCTCTGTGAAGTAGGTTAAATGTAGCTAAATTTATTCTACCAGTAGGGAAATTGGCAAACTGGTGATCTTCTCAATGAATCTCTCTTCATACCAATGAATCTGAGAGCAGATATGGAAATAAGTGAATCTTCTTAATTTTCCATGATACTAGATTGACTTAATTAGTTTGTGCTATTGATTCCTCTTTTTCCTTCTTCCAAACCCTGTGAAGATATCCATAACAAAATGATACATGATTTATTAGCAAAAATTGTGAGTTCTGAAATATTTTTATCCACTTCCTTACAAAATGCTCAAACTAGGTAAATCAACATCAGTGGTCATTACAGCATGAGATTTTTTTTTTCTCTTTCTCTGCTCTCAATTTTTCATTGTTCCTTAAGGTTTTTCTATTCGGTTGTCACTAGTTATATTTTTAAAATATATTTCTTCTGAAGAACTTGAGGCATTGTGGTAGAAATAGATTCCATAGGATGTCAACTTAATGCTTTCATCCCATCTTGGCTTCGATCAGATGGAAGTAAGGTAGTGCAATGCAAGGACATGGGTTCAAATCCAAGTCTTGCTGCCACTGATTTGGTGGTTTTCTGTGTATCTTTGGAAATGCTGTTTGTTTCGCTTGGTTGCTGTTTTCTCACTTCTACATGAGAATCATCTTAGTCATTTCTTAAGTTATAAGCATAACAAGAGATAAGTGAATGCTTGATACCTTAAAAGTGATCACTAAGGGAGTATAGTATTAATTTTATAAATCAGTTAGTTGGCTCCAAAACCCTAACACAAGGAATGCAGGGGGCTTAACAGGAACATATGATATTAGGTGTGGACCTAGAGATTTTGCTTAACATGGTATGATTGGCTCATAATTTTGGAAGTAACAATGCTGTTCAATATTGTAAGCCAATGATTTAAAGACAGTAAAACAGCAACAACGAAAGCACTGACACAATTTTTAAAAGCTAAGCTTATAATTATCTTCTCTTCAGTATAATATCCTTTAGCATGAATCATCTTGCCAGCAGATCATAATTCATCTTGATAACAGGTTTGATGGAGTTACATGAGACACAAATCTGGCACATTAGTGTTATTATTGTTTTTAAATCCTCAGTGGCAACAGCACTTCTTAAGTATTAATTAATCTTCACAACTTCTCTGTGAAGTAGGTTAAATGTAGCTAAATTTATTCTACCAGTAGGGAAATTGGCAAACTGGTGATCTTCTCAATGAATCTCTCTTCATACCAATGAATCTGAGAGCAGATATGGAAATAAGTGAATCTTCTTAATTTTCCATGATACTAGATTGACTTAATTAGTTTGTGCTATTGATTCCTCTTTTTCCTTCTTCCAAACCCTGTGAAGATATCCATAACAAAATGATACATGATTTATTAGCAAAAATTGTGAGTTCTGAAATATTTTTATCCACTTCCTTACAAAATGCTCAAACTAGGTAAATCAACATCAGTGGTCATTACAGCATGAGATTTTTTTTTTCTCTTTCTCTGCTCTCAATTTTTCATTGTTCCTTAAGGTTTTTCTATTCGGTTGTCACTAGTTATATTTTTAAAATATATTTCTTCTGAAGAACTTGAGGCATTGTGGTAGAAATAGATTCCATAGGATGTCAACTTAATGCTTTCATCCCATCTTGGCTTCGATCAGATGGAAGTAAGGTAGTGCAATGCAAGGACATGGGTTCAAATCCAAGTCTTGCTGCCACTGATTTGGTGGTTTTCTGTGTATCTTTGGAAATGCTGTTTGTTTCGCTTGGTTGCTGTTTTCTCACTTCTACATGAGAATCATCTTAGTCATTTCTTAAGTTATAAGCATAACAAGAGATAAGTGAATGCTTGATACCTTAAAAGTGATCACTAAGGGAGTATAGTATTAATTTTATAAATCAGTTAGTTGGCTCCAAAACCCTAACACAAGGAATGCAGGGGGCTTAACAGGAACATATGATATTAGGTGTGGACCTAGAGATTTTGCTTAACATGGTATGATTGGCTCATAATTTTGGAAGTAACAATGCTGTTCAATATTGTAAGCCAATGATTTAAAGACAGTAAAACAGCAACAACGAAAGCTTTTTGGCCACTCTTGGTATCTTAGAGAAGTGGAAATTTCCATCTCCTTTAGGGATTGGCTCTTAATTTAGTACATGACAATTCTTAATTCAGAATCATTCTTGGAGCATGGTAGAAAGTATTGACTGAATAATAATAATAATAAATAAAGCAGGTGGCTTCCAGAGACCAAATGAGGAAAAAAGAACATCATCAGTATCGTGTTTTTTTGTGTGAGCTTGACTATCCAGATCTCATTTGGATACCAGTGACCCAAGAAAATGTAAAAAAGAGAGGAAATTCGAGGTATGAGATAGATGGAGAAAGGAAAGTAAGAATAGCAGGGACAGGAGAAAAACAATCCATCTTTAGGAAAATACTGTAATTGCCTCATTTACATGAAGAATATGAAGAGAGGTGACATTTGACTCAGGTTATTCCTTGTATTTTTTATAATCTGAAGGTTTCTAGGTGTTACCTCTCCTATTACAAAAAGAAACATGACAGCATAAGGGATCTTATGCTAGACCTATAAAGCTAGCTGTACTTAAAACCTTAAAATAATAATTTTCCATTTCAACTTACCAGATTTAAAAAAAATCCCCAAAACCGAAATAATAAACAGAAAGTCAGAAACATCCCTGTATTTGTTTTTTATGGAAGTAAAGCATCAGCGGGTACTTTGAAGATGCTGACTCTTACCTGTGTAGATATACTCCACATATGCAGGATGAGCTTTTGTGAAAACCTCTTTTACTTTTCTGTTTTATCAGCTCTTATTGTTGTTGCAAATGGTGTGTACATGACTGAGAAGGATTCTGCTCTGGCGATGGCTTCCTCAATCATGGCCTGAGAGAAAGCAAACAGCCTATTTAGACTTCTACATGAGAATCATCTTAGTCATTTCTTAAGTTATAAGCATAACAAGAGATAAGTGAATGCTTGATACCTTAAAAGTGATCACTAAGGAGTATAGTATTAATTTTATAAATCAGTTAGTTGGCTCCAAAACCCTAACACAAGGAATGCAGGGGGCTTAACAGGAACATATGATATTAGGTGTGGACCTAGAGATTTTGCTTAACATGGTATGATTGGCTCATAATTTTGGAAGTAACAATGCTGTTCAATATTGTAAGCCAATGATTTAAAGACAGTAAAACAGCAACAACGAAAGCTTTTTGGCCACTCTTGGTATCTTAGAGAAGTGGAAATTTCCATCTCCTTTAGGGATTGGCTCTTAATTTAGTACATGACAATTCTTAATTCAGAATCATTCTTGGAGCATGGTAGAAAGTATTGACTGAATAATAATAATAATAAATAAAGCAGGTGGCTTCCAGAGACCAAATGAGGAAAAAAGAACATCATCAGTATCGTGTTTTTTTGTGTGAGCTTGACTATCCAGATCTCATTTGGATACCAGTGACCCAAGAAAATGTAAAAAAGAGAGGAAATTCGAGGTATGAGATAGATGGAGAAAGGAAAGTAAGAATAGCAGGGACAGGAGAAAAACAATCCATCTTTAGGAAAATACTGTAATTGCCTCATTTACATGAAGAATATGAAGAGAGGTGACATTTGACTCAGGTTATTCCTTGTATTTTTTATAATCTGAAGGTTTCTAGGTGTTACCTCTCCTATTACAAAAAGAAACATGACAGCATAAGGGATCTTATGCTAGACCTATAAAGCTAGCTGTACTTAAAACCTTAAAATAATAATTTTCCATTTCAACTTACCAGATTTAAAAAAAAAATCCCTAAAACCGAAATAATAAACAGAAAGTCAGAAACATCCCTGTATTTGTTTTTTATGGAAGTAAAGCATCAGCGGGTACTTTGAAGATGCTGACTCTTACCTGTGTAGATATACTCCACATATGCAGGATGAGCTTTTGTGAAAACCTCTTTTACTTTTTCTGTTTTATCAGCTCTTATTGTTGTTGCAAATGGTGTGTACATGACTGAGAAGGATTCTGCTCTGGCGATGGCTTCCTCAATCATGGCCTGAGAGAAAGCAAACAGCCTATTTAGAGCATCAATAACAATATATGACTTTTTAAGAATGTAAAAAAATATAATTACCTTTATGGATGATTTAAAAATCTTATATACTGTACTGCAAAGATAACATTTTGGTCTTGAATATTCATTAGAAGGAACTTTTAATTAGTTCTGGAAATACTATTTCATATTAAGAAAACCAATTAAATGGAGAACGTTTGCAAACAGACACCTCTAAACTGAGCTTGCTTAAAGATAAAAATAAAAATTCTATTTCCTGAAGTGTCATTTTTAACTTGATCTTAAACATCAAATTCTTAAGTCTAACATAATTATCTTATGAACAGACACTGATGAGCAATTTGTTCTTTAAAAAACTAATTAAAATATCTAGATTTAAGTATTGTCTATAAATAACATGACAAGCTAGACAAATTATATTTTTCTTCTTCCAATACTTGGTAAAGTCTTCGGGAATTATTAAAAAGAAAACCCTTTCTTAATTTCCTCCTAGCGAAGCTTTCCTTCTCTGCAGATCACAGTGGCTGAGTCATTTGAGATGGATCTAGCTATTTAAGAATTTCTTTAAATTTCCTTTGTTCATATATGGTACCATTCTTGATAAAGCTTGTCGTCACCCTAAGCTTCCTGTTTTAACAAGGTCCATTACTATTTGAAACAGACCAAAAGGAAAGTTATGTGAAGTTTTAAAAAGGGATTTATTCCTTTCCTACAACTTTTCCTTCTAACAAGCCTTGACAATTGAATAAAAAGTGGAACTGTCTATAGTTATCTCATTTTTCTGAAATAGCATAAAAGAATGTTATAAAAATCCATATGTACTTATAGGAATACTTTTTTCCCCCTGACAACTGTCAACAATCAAAAAGGAAAAATAATTGATTTGAAGTTTCTAACAAGGAAACTCATTTAACAAATAGCAATTTATATTATTACTGGCATGGTGTACTGTTCAGTAAGTTTTAGACTAAAATTAAAAGTGATAGGAGTTGGTTTTAAATTGAGAAACTGAATTTAACTTGTTGATAGCCAGCTTTATTTCTCAGTGACTTAAAATGGACCCTATGATCAATTTTCTCATTTACAACTTAAAACTTGTTGCGGACCAGGTTTCTGAATGGCTGAGGGAAAATAATTATATTGTCCACAATACTGTCATTTCCAGGTTTGAGGAACTGGAAGGGAAACAAAGACTATCGTTGTGATGTCAATCCCAAAGCCAGTTCTTAGGTTTAGACGGAGGTAGCCATTGATTCTGCCGCAGTGGATTCTGGGCCTGTGGCAGGTCTGGGTGCTGACACCTGAATGCTACGATGGAAGGCTTACAAAGGGCAATGTAGTCAGCAGGTATGGAATTCAGAGATGTGGATTAAGAACTCAAGCTGTTTAGGTAACAGACTGTAGTCTTCCAACAAAAATAAGGATCCTTTGTACTGAGTAGGAGGAAATTTTCTCTCCAACTGGGTGTTTCATTATTCATGGCTGCAAACATGGAATACCTGGAATACGTTTATTGCCAGAACTAATTCTGGGAGGGCTTGTCCAGGCCAAAAAAGCAAGCAGTTGTACCTTGGTTCATGTGGAATGAGGTGCCAAGGAAGGAAGTTGTTCTCGGCTTTAGTTCCATGGTCCTGATCTGCCTTCCCTGCTGTTTGTAAGCTCTTAGTTCCTGTATGAGTTTGCTAGTGTTGCCATAACAAAGTTTCACAGTTTGGGTGGGTAAAACAATAGAGATTTATGTTCTCCTAGTTGCAGTGGCTAGAAGTCTGAGATCCATGTGTCTGTATGGTTCATTTCTTCCTAGGCCTCTCTCCTTGGCTTGTAGATGGCCAGGTACCTTCTGTGTATTCACCTGGTTTTCCCTCTGTGTGTATTTGTATTCTAACTTCCTCTTCTTCTAAGAACACCAGTCATATTGAATTAAATCCCACTTAAGACCTCATTTTAACTTAATTACTACTTTAAAGACCCTATTTGCAAATACAATCGCCGTCTACAACCTGTGTTTAGAACTTTGGCATATGAATTTTGTAGGGGATATGATTGAACCCTTAGTACTTCCTAACATCCAAATAGCTTTCCTGGTGGTCTCTCTGAATATCTTAGTGAAGGATATTTTGCTTTAAATTCTAGATCAAATAATTTTAGTGAAGATACTTAATCCTCTCATTTGCGCCCAGAAGAATATTAACAGGTATCCCAGGAAGGCCAGGACAGAAGAAAACACTCCATCCTGTTTCTTTTCCAACTGCTGGCAGCTTAAGTGATGCTGGCAGAGTAGCTCTGCTAAGCCATCGCAGAGCAGGACAGGAAGACTCACGCCCAAGAGCCTCACCAGCCTTCTTTTTTTTTTTTTTTGCAAGTGTCATAAGAGTGGTTTTCATGAGGCAGTTTGATCTGCTTGTTTAAGGCATTGTGCTCTTGGCCTGATGCTCCAGGTCTGACATTCAGGCTTTCATAGGCTTCTGCACTCAGGAGGGCATGTGCTGGAGTGTGGCTGCCTCTGTCTTCCGCCAGAGCCGGTAGAATTGGGGTTCTTTTTTGGCTTCTGCTGTCCGTCTTGAAGATGAGTGAGGAAGTGAATGACTGAGCACAGAGTGTAAGAATAAGAATGAACTTTTAGTGGAGATGCTTTCTCAAAGGACATTACTAGAGCCCCAAGAAGAAACATTGCAACATGATTTTAAATATATATATATATATATATATATATATATATATATATAGTATATATGTATGTAAAACTTTAAATATCTAAAGTTTTACATATATATATATTTAAAATACAAATACATACATATGGGGCTGCCCTGGTGGTCCAGTGGGTAAAGAGTCTGCCTTGCAGAGCAAGGGGCACCAGTTCGATCCCTGGCCCAGGAAGATCCCACATGCCCCAGAGCGGCTGGACCAGTGTGTCCAATTATGAGCCAGCACTCTGGAGCACATGTGCCCAGAGCCTGTGCTCTGCAGCGAGAGAGGCCACTGCAATGGGAGGCCCACACAGGCCGAAGAATAAAAATGGAGGAAAAATAAATAAATAAAAAATCAATTAAAAAGAGGCCAAAATTAAAAAAAAAAATCATATGTACGTAACGTTTCTGGTATATTATTGAGTCATTCATTTGTAATGTAGTCTAGAAAAATTTAACTTTTATAGTTACTATTATTTAAAATAGTGGGAATTTCTGTTTTTTTGGTTGGACATCAGAATATCAGGCTTTCATTTTGTGACAGAAATAGCTTAATAAGTTAGAATTGGGCATATCTTTCGTGAACAGTTTATGTTAACTTTGAAAAATTATTTTATTGAAGTAGGTGGCCCTGGTGGTAAAGAATTGACCTACAATGCAGGAACCACAGGAGACACAGGTTTGATCTCTGGAAAGATCCCCTGGAGAAGGACATCCCAATCCAGTGCTCTTGCCTGAAAATCTCATGAACAGAGGAGTCTGGTGGGCTACAGTCCATAGGGTTGTAAACAGTCAGCCATGACTTAGTGTTTAAACTCATAGTTGATTTACAATGTTGTATTTCTGTTGTATAACAAAGTGATTCAGTTATATATATATATATATATATATATATATATATATATATATATATATATACACGTATATTATACACAGACATGCATATATATATACACAGTTTTTTCATTTTTTCTCCACTATAATTTATCACAGGATATTGAATATAATCCCCTGTGTTTACAGTAAGACCTTGCTGTTTATCCATTCTCTTATAATATTTACATCTGCCAATCCCAAACTCTCAATATATTCTTTCCCCCTTCCTCCACCAGCAACCACAAGTCTGTTCTCTATGTCTGTGAGTCTTGTTTGTATTACATAGATAAGTTCATTTGTGTCATATTTTATTTATTTATTTGGCCACTTCTATTGGGCTTTCATTTATTTATCCTTGTTCTTTGACCTGTGTGGGCCTCCCATCACAGTGGCCTCTCTCGCTGCAGAGCACCGACTCTGGGTGCATGTGCTCCAGAACTCCGGCTCAGTAGTTGAACACATCAGTCTAGCTGCTCCACGGCATGTGGGATCTTCCCAGGCCAGGGACTGAACCAGCACCCCTTGCATTGCAAGGCGGTATCCTTAACCAGTGGACCACCAGGGAAGCCCCCATATTTTATTTTTTTAATCAGCATATTTATTTTGGTTGTACTGGGTCTTCATTGCTGCATGGACTTTTCCGTAGTTGTGGAGAGTAGGGGGAACTCTCTAGTTGCTGTGCACAGGCTTCTCATTGTGGTGGCTTCTCTTGTTGCAAAACAAGGACTCCAGGATTCGTGGGCTTCAGTAGTTGCAGCACATGAGCTCAGTAGTTGTGTCTGCTGGGATCTAGATCACAGGCTCTATAGTTGTGACACATGGGCTTAGGTGCCCTGCAGCATGTGGGGTATTTACAGAACAGGGACCAAACTCGTGTCTCCTGCATTGGTGGGCAGTTCTTCATCACAGGCCCACCAGGGAAGTTCTTTGTCATATTTCAAATTCCTCATATTAGTGATACCATATGGTATTTGTAGTTCTCTTTCTGACTTAGTGTTTAAACTCATAGTTGATTTACAATGTTGTATTTCTGTTGTATAACAAAGTGATTCAGTTATATATATATATATATATATATATATATATATATATACATATATATACACGTATATTATACACAGACATGCATATATATATACACAGTTTTTTCATTTTTTCTCCACTATAATTTATCACAGGATATTGAATATAATCCCCTGTGTTTACAGTAAGACCTTGCTGTTTATCCATTCTCTTATAATATTTACATCTGCCAATCCCAAACTCTCAATATATTCTTTCCCCCTTCCTCCACCAGCAACCACAAGTCTGTTCTCTATGTCTGTGAGTCTTGTTTGTATTACATAGATAAGTTCATTTGTGTCATATTTTATTTATTTATTTGGCCACTTCTATTGGGCTTTCATTTATTTATCCTTGTTCTTTGACCTGTGTGGGCCTCCCATCACAGTGGCCTCTCTCGCTGCAGAGCACCGACTCTGGGTGCATGTGCTCCAGAACTCCGGCTCAGTAGTTGAACACATCAGTCTAGCTGCTCCACGGCATGTGGGATCTTCCCAGGCCAGGGACTGAACCAGCACCCCTTGCATTGCAAGGCGGTATCCTTAACCAGTGGACCACCAGGGAAGCCCCCATATTTTATTTTTTTAATCAGCATATTTATTTTGGTTGTACTGGGTCTTCATTGCTGCATGGACTTTTCCGTAGTTGTGGAGAGTAGGGGGAACTCTCTAGTTGCTGTGCACAGGCTTCTCATTGTGGTGGCTTCTCTTGTTGCAAAACAAGGACTCCAGGATTCGTGGGCTTCAGTAGTTGCAGCACATGAGCTCAGTAGTTGTGTCTGCTGGGCTCTAGAGCACAGGCTCTATAGTTGTGACACATGGGCTTAGTTGCTCTGCAGCATGTGGGGTATTTACAGAACAGGGACCAAACTCGTGTCTCCTGCATTGGTGGGCAGTTCTTCATCACAGGCCCACCAGGGAAGTTCTTTGTCATATTTCAAATTCCTCATATTAGTGATACCATATGGTATTTGTAGTTCTCTTTCTGACTTACTAGTTAGTATTATAATCTCTAGGTCCATCGATATTGCTGAAAATAGCATTATTTCATTATTTTTTTATGGTTCAGTAGTATATATGTACCACATTGTTATATGTACCACATTTTCTGTCTACCTGTTGATGGACATTTAGGTTGCTTCCATGTTTTTGGCTGTTGTGGACACTGCTGCTGTGAACATAAGGGTGGATGTATCTTTTAAAATTATAGCTTTGTCTGGATATAGACCCAGGAGTGGGATTGCTAGATGATATGGCAACTTTCAGTTTTTTTGAGGAATCTCCATACTGTTCTCCATCGTGACTGCACCAATTTACATTTCCACTAACAGTGTAGGAGTGTTCCTTTTTCTCCACACCCTCTTCAGTATTTCTTAACTGTTGATTTTTAATGATGTGTGAACAGTCTACTGTGTACAAATTGATGATTTTAGATATGAACGTTTTTTAAAAAATGGGATATTTTATGATAATGATAGATATTGAAATACATATTTTCATTTACTTTTTACCATCAGTCAAAGATTTTCATTGGTTTTGAAAATAAAGACATGAGAAATTGCAGCTTTAAAAAAAAAAGGTAAGCTGGAACTGAGAACGAAGGCAGATTTCAAATGGTAGATTTTAACTTGACAAAAATTTTCTACAGTTGAGTCATTCTTTCCCAATGTTTGAATTTCTCTGATGTCAATAAATGTTGCATGTGTGCAGAGAATGGGAACAATGATCAGTCCACGTGTCTTGCTGTTAAGTGTACGTTGCTATTAATTTTGCTTTCTTTGCTGTTACACAAAAAGAAGCATTGAAATTAGGTGTTCACATTTGCGAGTCCTAATAACTCTCTATTGTTATCTCATGTTATCAAGTTTTAAAGCTTATAGTTACATAAACCAAGAGTGTATGTGGGTGGCTCACTTCCTCTGCAAACAGTAACATAATGATTTCTCTTTATACTTTAGCTAAGCAAAAAGAGCCCTTTGCTACTTCTGAAACCAACTTGCCCAGGATAATTGTAGAACAGGAAAAACTAGAGAGATAAGAGAGATATACTTCATCAAGAATAAAGGAAAAGCAATCAAAGTAGAAAAAGAACAAAATTTATCTTTCTTTGTCATATTTCAAATTCCTCATATTAGTGATACCATATGGTATTTGTAGTTCTCTTTCTGACTTACTAGTTAGTATTATAATCTCTAGGTCCATCGATATTGCTGAAAATAGCATTATTTCATTATTTTTTTATGGTTCAGTAGTATATATGTACCACATTGTTATATGTACCACATTTTCTGTCTACCTGTTGATGGACATTTAGGTTGCTTCCATGTTTTTGGCTGTTGTGGACACTGCTGCTGTGAACATAAGGGTGGATGTATCTTTTAAAATTATAGCTTTGTCTGGATATAGACCCAGGAGTGGGATTGCTAGATGATATGGCAACTTTCAGTTTTTTTGAGGAATCTCCATACTGTTCTCCATCGTGACTGCACCAATTTACATTTCCACTAACAGTGTAGGAGTGTTCCTTTTTCTCCACACCCTCTTCAGTATTTCTTAACTGTTGATTTTTAATGATGTGTGAACAGTCTACTGTGTACAAATTGATGATTTTAGATATGAACGTTTTTTAAAAAATGGGATATTTTATGATAATGATAGATATTGAAATACATATTTTCATTTACTTTTTACCATCAGTCAAAGATTTTCATTGGTTTTGAAAATAAAGACATGAGAAATTGCAGCTTTAAAAAAAAAAGGTAAGCTGGAACTGAGAACGAAGGCAGATTTCAAATGGTAGATTTTAACTTGACAAAAATTTTCTACAGTTGAGTCATTCTTTCCCAATGTTTGAATTTCTCTGATGTCAATAAATGTTGCATGTGTGCAGAGAATGGGAACAATGATCAGTCCACGTGTCTTGCTGTTAAGTGTACGTTGCTATTAATTTTGCTTTCTTTGCTGTTACACAAAAAGAAGCATTGAAATTAGGTGTTCACATTTGCGAGTCCTAATAACTCTCTATTGTTATCTCATGTTATCAAGTTTTAAAGCTTATAGTTACATAAACCAAGAGTGTATGTGGGTGGCTCACTTCCTCTGCAAACAGTAACATAATGATTTCTCTTTATACTTTAGCTAAGCAAAAAGAGCCCTTTGCTACTTCTGAAACCAACTTGCCCAGGATAATTGTAGAACAGGAAAAAACTAGGAGAGATAAGAGAGATATACTTCATCAAGAATAAAGGAAAAGCAATCAAAGTAGAAAAAAGAACAAAATTTATCTTTCTTCTAAGCCCGAGGGAGTTGATTTCTTCCTGGTAAATTTTTAAGAGCACTCAGATTGCTCAGGATAAACCTTGGAATAACTGTAAACCTCAAACATTTCCAGGATGACAGGATTTTGAAAATTTTTTGCCCTTTTTGCTGGAGGATTTATCATGGTAACCTTTTAACTGTGTGTACAATGATGGTGGTTCAGTGAGAAGAATTTCTGTCACCGCTAATTAGAAAATGTGATAAAATTGTTATGGATTATTATCAAATTATTCCTTTAATGCTCCCATTATAGGGGTTGACCATACTTGCAGTAAATTGCTTTACTTTCAAGATTAGATCTGGAAGGAATCTTGGGAATTTTCCAGTTCAGTTCACTGAATTACAGATGACTTAAGTGACTTCAAGAGGCATAAGTGACTTTTCTAAGGATTAACAGCTTTTTAATATTATAGAATTTAGAATTAGGGTTTTCAATATTATATTTCATTTTAGAAAATTATGTTTTTATCTCTTGGGCTTTACCCTTCTGTTTAGAAACAGTCACAATAAATATCATTTTAAATTCTAAAGTGTTTAGTTTTGCAATGTATGTGAATACTACAGAATCTTAGAACGTATATGGATCTATCTATGTATGTATACGTACCTATCTCCTGGGTACCTGGTTAGGCATTTTCTCTTGGAATTAGGTGTGGCCATGTGGCTGAGTGTGGGCCAGTGGAATATAGGCAGGAATGATAGTCTCCTAGGATTAGTGAATATAATCTTGCCTAGTATTTTCTTCTGTTTTCTTTCTTTATCAGCTACCTGGAAAGGAAGATGCCAGGATGTGGAGGAAGATGGAGCTGCAGGATGGAAGGAGTAGAAGTTCTCCTGCTGCTGACTGGAGGAGAACCAGCCAGGAACACCCACACTTGACTGTACTGTAAGTGAAAAATCAACAATTATTAAGGTACTGAATTTTGGAGTTTAAAAAATATATTTTTATTCATTTTTTGGTTGTGCTGAGTTTCTTCGTTGCTGCGTAGGTTTTTCTCTAGTTGCAGTGAGCAGAGGCTGCTCTTTTGTTGCGGTATACCAGCTTCTCATCTTTTCTTGTGGAGCACAGGATCCAGGGTGTGTGAGTTCAGTAGATGTGGTTTTCAAGCTCTAGACCACAGGCTCAATAGCTGTGGCGCATGGGCTTAGTTGCTCTGTGGTGTGTGGGATTTTCCTGGACTTGGATTTGAACCCATGCCTCCTGCATTGGCAGACAGATTCCTTACCACTGAGACACTAGGGAAGCCCTGGAATTGTTTGTTGTGGTAGTTAGTTTACCTTAATACACAAACACTGTCAAAGGAAAATTGGAATCTCTCTCATAATCCATTGTTTTTTTGTTTTTTTTTTACTAAGCCTTATGTATTATAAAGAAAGTAAAATATATTTAAGAAAATAACTTCTCATTTAGCAGGATGATAAATGCTTTTACATATCTTACCCTTTAATTATCCTAAAGTCCATCTAAGTAAGTATTCCTAGTGGATAAATATTATGATTGTATTATTTTATCTTCACTTGACATTATTAAATTCAAAGGAACCAATGCTATACTTGAAAGATAGATATGATTGAGATGGAAACCTTTAGTCCTTATTGATTAACATGGCTTTTTGTTATTGTATTAATAATGATGAAATTTGGAATGATACCTAGGATTTTCTAGAAAATGGAAAAATAAAATTTTGAGCAATGTATTTTCAAATTCAACCCATTTAAATATATATGAATTTAATTTGAATGACTTCAACTTTCTTTAAATTTTGATTTAACCTAAAGAGTAGTGTACTTAAGAGTAGATTTTTTTTAAGGAGCATAATATCTTGCCTTGAGACTTATCTATAAACCACTTCATATGCCATTTATGAGATAGCCAGAACTGACATTTTTTGTATAATTATATTAATATAATGATATGTCAGAGTAAAATATATAATAATTGATTATTTCCCTGTGTCTTGATAATCAGTATTTTAATGCTGAAATATTGCCTTAGATTTATGAGAGTTCTTTTATTAAACAACCTTCATTGTAATTTCTGTATTTATCTATTATGAAGGAATACTTGGCAGCTTTTCCATTACAATTATTAGCCCAGTGATGTGAAAGTTGTAAATATCTTCATGCAGTTTAAATATTAGTAATTGAATTTTTATTTGTATTTTCTGGAAATTACCAAATATTGTATGAACAGGTTACCTGTACCAAGGTAAACACATTTTTATATGGCAGTTTTGAATTCTCTACTTTGCAACCTCACTTGTTTAAAATAGTCACAAGAACTACTGTTTTAAATTCTGAAATATTTACCTTAGTTTTGCATTGTATGTTGAGTGCTATAGGATTTTGGAACAAACATGTATACATATATATCCACATATTGTTTGTATCAATGTACTCCACTGTTCACTCTTCAGTTTGGTTAGGGTTAAGATTTTGATTATATATGATATGATGCTTCCATTAGCTGAATAACTTCAACATTTAATGCCCCAAATTTACCGTGTATTAGTTTTTAATCATTTACATTTTGTAGTGAAGTTTTATTTCTGTGCTTGTTCTGTATGAAATGAAAGAAATGGAACGGACATAACGGTATTATTTTAAGATCACTCAACTTTATAACCAAGGAAACTGAGGCTCTTGTTGGTTCTGGTGACTCATTTGACAGTCACAAAATTAGGGATGGAAGCATGACAAGAACACAAGTCTCTTGAACCAGTACTTTCTCTTATTGATTAACATGGCTTTTTGTTATTGTATTAATAATGATGAAATTTGGAATGATACCTAGGATTTTCTAGAAAATGGAAAAATAAAATTTTGAGCAATGTATTTTCAAATTCAACCCATTTAAATATATATGAATTTAATTTGAATGACTTCAACTTTCTTTAAATTTTGATTTAACCTAAAGAGTAGTGTACTTAAGAGTAGATTTTTTTTAAGGAGCATAATATCTTGCCTTGAGACTTATCTATAAACCACTTCATATGCCATTTATGAGATAGCCAGAACTGACATTTTTTGTATAATTATATTAATATAATGATATGTCAGAGTAAAATATATAATAATTGATTATTTCCCTGTGTCTTGATAATCAGTATTTTAATGCTGAAATATTGCCTTAGATTTATGAGAGTTCTTTTATTAAACAACCTTCATTGTAATTTCTGTATTTATCTATTATGAAGGAATACTTGGCAGCTTTTCCATTACAATTATTAGCCCAGTGATGTGAAAGTTGTAAATATCTTCATGCAGTTTAAATATTAGTAATTGAATTTTTATTTGTATTTTCTGGAAATTACCAAATATTGTATGAACAGGTTACCTGTACCAAGGTAAACACATTTTTATATGGCAGTTTTGAATTCTCTACTTTGCAACCTCACTTGTTTAAAATAGTCACAAGAACTACTGTTTTAAATTCTGAAATATTTACCTTAGTTTTGCATTGTATGTTGAGTGCTATAGGATTTTGGAACAAACATGTATACATATATATCCACATATTGTTTGTATCAATGTACTCCACTGTTCACTCTTCAGTTTGGTTAGGGTTAAGATTTTGATTATATATGATATGATGCTTCCATTAGCTGAATAACTTCAACATTTAATGCCCCAAATTTACCGTGTATTAGTTTTTAATCATTTACATTTTGTAGTGAAGTTTTATTTCTGTGCTTGTTCTGTATGAAATGAAAGAAATGGAACGGACATAACGGTATTATTTTAAGATCACTCAACTTTATAACCAAGGAAACTGAGGCTCTTGTTGGTTCTGGTGACTCATTTGACAGTCACAAAATTAGGGATGGAAGCATGACAAGAACACAAGTCTCTTGAACCAGTACTTTCTCTTACACTGAGAGAATATTTATCTTTGTAAGTAGATTGTTTTCTAGAATTATAAGATCAAGTATTACTTTCCATTTTCTTTTTTTATATAACTATCTTCTTCCTGTCTTAAAAGACAAGGTGAATTTGACTCTGATGCTAAGAAAGAAATAAATGAACCACACTGAAACTAAACCAGGTCAAGATCCTCATCACAACAATAATGCTAGCATAGAATATTCATCCTTCACTCCTACTGGCCACAGTAAGACTGTTTTGTCTACCTGCCGCTGATTAGATTTAGGGTATGCTATCAATTAACATGCATGTCTCAAAGAGAAACATTTACAGAAATTAAATGAAAGGCTTCTTAATGGGGAAGTCAATAATGTGCTTGGGTTGGTCTAACTTAATGGCAAAGCACATAGAATTTGTAAACAGAATATAAAGTATGTTCTTGTTCTAAAGACCCTGAATAATTTTCTGCTTGCACATTAGAGAAATGCCAACTGATAGAAGCTCCTAGCTACAAGTGTGGGTTTCAGCAGCCTCCAGACTCTTTAGGATGCCACAGAGCTTTTATTCTTGATGACTTAAAATGAATCACCAAAAGGTATCACAGGAATGTAGCTGTATACTGGTAATTATTTCATGAGCACAACTGGGTATTACTAATGAGCTTTAGCTCCTGTGTTCAGTGGTAAATGCCAACATGACTTGGAACCCTTATTTGCTATTGTTGTATGTTTCATCTCTATGCTTTAGTTCTATGAAAGTAGGTATTCCTTTACCTAACCTATGGATGTTGTTTTTTGATTGTTCTTGACTGGTATTTCACAGTCGATTTATGGCAACACATGGAATGTGGTAATGAGATTCTCAGGCTTGTACTGCTTTTTAGCAAGACTTTGTTATATCTTTTGGGATACTTCCATTAGCTGAATTAATTAATGCCCCAAATTTACCGTGTATTAGTTTTTAATCATTTACATTTTGTAGTGAAGTTTTATTTCTGTGCTTGTTCTGTATGAAATGAAAGAAATGGAACGGACATAACGGTATTATTTTAAGATCACTCAACTTTATAACCAAGGAAACTGAGGCTCTTGTTGGTTCTGGTGACTCATTTGACAGTCACAAAATTAGGGATGGAAGCATGACAAGAACACAAGTCTCTTGAACCAGTACTTTCTCTTACACTGAGAGAATATTTATCTTTGTAAGTAGATTGTTTTCTAGAATTATAAGATCAAGTATTACTTTCCATTTTCTTTTTTTATATAACTATCTTCTTCCTGTCTTAAAAGACAAGGTGAATTTGACTCTGATGCTAAGAAAGAAATAAATGAACCACACTGAAACTAAACCAGGTCAAGATCCTCATCACAACAATAATGCTAGCATAGAATATTCATCCTTCACTCCTACTGGCCACAGTAAGACTGTTTTGTCTACCTGCCGCTGATTAGATTTAGGGTATGCTATCAATTAACATGCATGTCTCAAAGAGAAACATTTACAGAAATTAAATGAAAGGCTTCTTAATGGGGAAGTCAATAATGTGCTTGGGTTGGTCTAACTTAATGGCAAAGCACATAGAATTTGTAAACAGAATATAAAGTATGTTCTTGTTCTAAAGACCCTGAATAATTTTCTGCTTGCACATTAGAGAAATGCCAACTAATAGAAGCTCCTAGCTACAAGTGTGGGTTTCAGCAGCCTCCAGACTCTTTAGGATGCCACAGAGCTTTTATTCTTGATGACTTAAAATGAATCACCAAAAGGTATCACAGGAATGTAGCTGTATACTGGTAATTATTTCATGAGCACAACTGGGTATTACTAATGAGCTTTAGCTCCTGTGTTCAGTGGTAAATGCCAACATGACTTGGAACCCTTATTTGCTATTGTTGTATGTTTCATCTCTATGCTTTAGTTCTATGAAAGTAGGTATTCCTTTACCTAACCTATGGATGTTGTTTTTTGATTGTTCTTGACTGGTATTTCACAGTCGATTTATGGCAACACATGGAATGTGGTAATGAGATTCTCAGGCTTGTACTGCTTTTTAGCAAGACTTTGTTATATCTTTTGGGATACTATGCAAGATAACTTTGAGTGAAAAGTCAAATATGTCCTTGAAAAAAGGCTATATTGTAGAAGAAGTTGAAAGAATCCAAGGATGTTAAACCTGGGGATAAGGCATCAGCTATATGTATTGACTCTGTCACCAGAGTGTGACCTTCTCTAGGAGTCTGCCTACATAAGTTTTGTTTAATTCATTGATAAACCTGAAGAACTCACTTATTAATTAAATGTGTTCACTGTACATTGGCTGAATGCTGTTGATAAATCTTCTGTTTATTTGTTGAGGCAACATTGGAGAACAAGCATTCTCATCCCAGTTTATAGATGAGAAAACCTCAGTCTTTATCTGTTAAAACATGCAGTAGTTCATACAGCTACTTTGTGACTGAGCTGAGATTCAAGCCAGTTGTGTCTCAGAGCCTTGTGTTCAGAGCTGTTTATGCTACACGGGTTCATCAATATGGTCTGTAGCCCCATTGGGCACTAAGATAAGATTATAAAATATGAGAACCCTTAGTAAGAGGGAAAACGTTCTAATAGAGCCTTCCAGTGAGAGAACTTCTTGTCTTGGAAGCTAGTAGCTCCATGGCCCTAGAGGACCTAGGAGGGATGGTGATGTTGGAATCCAATAGAAGAGACTGCTGTGCCAAGTAGAAGTGTGCCTTTATATTGCTGGACTCTAGTACTCAAAGTTTGTCTTTGGTGAACTCCTCCTCCTGGTAATTTCTTTTCTCCATCAAGTTTCACCTTTACCTGGGCACCAGACACCTTTTCTTTTTCTTTCTTGTGTCTTTCATTTGTTTTTAATGAATCTTTTCTGAACTGTGGCTCCTCACAGGGGCCCTTATATTTTAGAAGACAGTGGGTTGCAGGAAGATGATTATTATAGGGTAAATGTCCTCCTATATAGGCTTCCCAGGTGGCTCAGATAGTAAAGGAACTGCCTGCAATGCAGGAGACCCAGGTATGATCCCTGGGTTGGGAAAATCCCCTGGAGAAGGAAATGGTTGCCCACTTCAGTATTCTTGCCTAGAGAATTCCATGGACAGAGGAACCTGAGGGGTTATGGTCCATGGGGTCCTCTTCGCTGTCACTTCTCATCATCAGGAAATCTCAGAAGGGGGATAATTACAGCTGTGACAACAGTGAAAATGTTAGCCACTCAGTTGTGTCCAACTCTTTGCACCCCATGACAACAGTAACAAACTACAACTTCAAGTGGTGTGAAAGGAAATGCAATGCTGTCCTCAAGAGACAGCACTGTATCCCAGGTTTTCTGTGTCCTATTTTCTCTCTGATTTGTGTCTTAGGTGAATCTTAAAGCGGGCCAGCCTCTACCTGGTGAAGGATGAATGAAATGAAGACTTGCCAGCTAGTTAGGAGGTTTTCCATCCCCTTAAAGATTCGTTTTCTCGTTTTTGGCAACATTGGAGAACAAGCATTCTCATCCCAGTTTATAGATGAGAAAACCTCAGTCTTTATCTGTTAAAACATGCAGTAGTTCATACAGCTACTTTGTGACTGAGCTGAGATTCAAGCCAGTTGTGTCTCAGAGCCTTGTGTTCAGAGCTGTTTATGCTACACGGGTTCATCAATATGGTCTGTAGCCCCATTGGGCACTAAGATAAGATTATAAAATATGAGAACCCTTAGTAAGAGGGAAAACGTTCTAATAGAGCCTTCCAGTGAGAGAACTTCTTGTCTTGGAAGCTAGTAGCTCCATGGCCCTAGAGGACCTAGGAGGGATGGTGATGTTGGAATCCAATAGAAGAGACTGCTGTGCCAAGTAGAAGTGTGCCTTTATATTGCTGGACTCTAGTACTCAAAGTTTGTCTTTGGTGAACTCCTCCTCCTGGTAATTTCTTTTCTCCATCAAGTTTCACCTTTACCTGGGCACCAGACACCTTTTCTTTTTCTTTCTTGTGTCTTTCATTTGTTTTTAATGAATCTTTTCTGAACTGTGGCTCCTCACAGGGGCCCTTATATTTTAGAAGACAGTGGGTTGCAGGAAGATGATTATTATAGGGTAAATGTCCTCCTATATAGGCTTCCCAGGTGGCTCAGATAGTAAAGGAACTGCCTGCAATGCAGGAGACCCAGGTATGATCCCTGGGTTGGGAAAATCCCCTGGAGAAGGAAATGGTTGCCCACTTCAGTATTCTTGCCTAGAGAATTCCATGGACAGAGGAACCTGAGGGGTTATGGTCCATGGGGTCCTCTTCGCTGTCACTTCTCATCATCAGGAAATCTCAGAAGGGGGATAATTACAGCTGTGACAACAGTGAAAATGTTAGCCACTCAGTTGTGTCCAACTCTTTGCACCCCATGACAACAGTAACAAACTACAACTTCAAGTGGTGTGAAAGGAAATGCAATGCTGTCCTCAAGAGACAGCACTGTATCCCAGGTTTTCTGTGTCCTATTTTCTCTCTGATTTGTGTCTTAGGTGAATCTTAAAGCGGGCCAGCCTCTACCTGGTGAAGGATGAATGAAATGAAGACTTGCCAGCTAGTTAGGAGGTTTTCCATCCCCTTATGATTGTGCTTGAAATAGCTCTCCCAAGGTCTTCTGGAGGCGTTTGTCTCTCTTAGGTTGTTGACTCCTAGTTTAGACTGTGCTATACAAAACAGCACCTGTGCTTTCTTGGAAAAATAGATGAGTTTAACAGTTACTTTATGATCCTGAGAAAAAGTAAATCATGCTTAAAGGCTGACATTTAAAATGCCAAAGTCTTATTATTTGGAAGAGGGGAAATTATGAAAAAGAGAATGATTCCACCAGGAACTATAATCCAGGTAGAACACGTAGTCTTCACAAATTAGTGGGGAAAATACAATTGTATGAATTCAAGAAAAGAGGAGAATTTATTTTTAATTGGTGTGCAATGCCATCAAAAGGATGGTTGAATATAAATAAAAGCATTAAAAGCTTTGCACTTTACAGATTATCTTATACCTGGGTGAACAACAGCTTAAAAAATTTCATGATTTCATGGAATAGTTATTCCACATCTCCAACCATTAAAGAAAAAGTGACCTCAATTTCTCTGCAAGTTTATAAATCAATAACCCATAAAATCTATGGGAAATATAAAAGATACCCATAAACTCCTCTAAATGTGGTTTTGCTTCATAGCAGTTTTTGATTTTCAGATACAAACAGAGACAAAGAAGGAATCAACATGTTCACAAATTTGAACGGAAGGCAAAGCCTCTATGTAAATAAAATAACCTCATGGAAACCTAGTAGAATAGCCATAGGACTTCTGGAAATCAAATCGTTGTACCTAAATTTGTTCAAGTAAAAGAAGGCCCAAATTGCTTTAGATCTCTGTAACTTATATCATCGTCAAATGAAGGAAAATGAAATTTAGAGGTTACCTTTTTTTCTCCCCTAAGAACTGTTGGAAACCCAAAAAAGTGTTTTAGGGGAGGAAAAGAAAGAAAAGGAAGAGCTGACTGTTTAATCACCTATGGATTTTTACTGCAAAACCAAGCCAGCACCATGAAAAAAAAAATATATATATATAAAATACACACACACTCACATATATTTATACTGATAAAAGTGCTAAATAAATATTTCTCAGGAATGGCTGAGGATTAATTTTCTTGCTTGATATGATGCCACTCAGGGCTTCCCAGGTGGTGCTAGTTTGTAAAGAACCCACCTGCCAGTGCAGGAGATGTAAGAGACGCAGGTTTGATCCCTGTGTTGGGAAGATCCCCTGAATGAGGACATGGCAACTTAACTCCAGTACTCTTGCCTAGGAAATCCCATGGACAGAGGAACCTGGGGGACTGCTGTCTAGGACAGGGTGCAAAGAGTCGTACATAACTGAAGCAGCTTAGCACACATGCATTCATAATGCCACTCTTTTCTTTTTTAGTCTTATTTTTAGTTGGAGGATAATTACTTTACAATATTGTGTTGGTTTCTGTCATACATCAATATGAATCAGCCGTTAGCTATACATATGTCTTCTCCGTCTTGAATCTCCCTTCCACCTCCCACCCCTTCCCATCCCTCTAGGTTGTCATAGAGAACTAGATTTGGGTTCTTTGCATTATACCACCCTGAATATGCCTGATCTCCTATGATGCCACTCTTTTCTAAGGAGATTGCATTATCAACTTGCAGGCAGATAGGGTGGATATACAACTGTGAAGTCCCCTGTGGGGCACATTCTGAGTCTCTGTCCACCCATTCTTGCATGATCTAAATGCCCGACATTGTTTTGGCAGGAGACAAAGCTGTTTATTTCTCAGTGAGAAGTAGGATTGCAAAGACAGGCAGTCTCCTTAAAGGTGGCACTCAGAGTAGAATTCACACTGAGGTGAAGTAATTGAATGTTTGACTCATTTTTTGACATGTACAAAATGGAAACCTAGTAGAATAGCCATAGGACTTCTGGAAATCAAATCGTTGTACCTAAATTTGTTCAAGTAAAAGAAGGCCCAAATTGCTTTAGATCTCTGTAACTTATATCATCGTCAAATGAAGGAAAATGAAATTTAGAGGTTACCTTTTTTTCTCCCCTAAGAACTGTTGGAAACCCAAAAAAGTGTTTTAGGGGAGGAAAAGAAAGAAAAGGAAGAGCTGACTGTTTAATCACCTATGGATTTTTACTGCAAAACCAAGCCAGCACCATGAAAAAAAAAAAATATATATATATAAAATACACACACACTCACATATATTTATACTGATAAAAGTGCTAAATAAATATTTCTCAGGAATGGCTGAGGATTAATTTTCTTGCTTGATATGATGCCACTCAGGGCTTCCCAGGTGGTGCTAGTTTGTAAAGAACCCACCTGCCAGTGCAGGAGATGTAAGAGACGCAGGTTTGATCCCTGTGTTGGGAAGATCCCCTGAATGAGGACATGGCAACTTAACTCCAGTACTCTTGCCTAGGAAATCCCATGGACAGAGGAACCTGGGGGACTGCTGTCTAGGACAGGGTGCAAAGAGTCGTACATAACTGAAGCAGCTTAGCACACATGCATTCATAATGCCACTCTTTTCTTTTTTAGTCTTATTTTTAGTTGGAGGATAATTACTTTACAATATTGTGTTGGTTTCTGTCATACATCAATATGAATCAGCCGTTAGCTATACATATGTCTTCTCCGTCTTGAATCTCCCTTCCACCTCCCACCCCTTCCCATCCCTCTAGGTTGTCATAGAGAACTAGATTTGGGTTCTTTGCATTATACCACCCTGAATATGCCTGATCTCCTATGATGCCACTCTTTTCTAAGGAGATTGCATTATCAACTTGCAGGCAGATAGGGTGGATATACAACTGTGAAGTCCCCTGTGGGGCACATTCTGAGTCTCTGTCCACCCATTCTTGCATGATCTAAATGCCCGACATTGTTTTGGCAGGAGACAAAGCTGTTTATTTCTCAGTGAGAAGTAGGATTGCAAAGACAGGCAGTCTCCTTAAAGGTGGCACTCAGAGTAGAATTCACACTGAGGTGAAGTAATTGAATGTTTGACTCATTTTTTGACATGTACATGTGGGATAGAGGAGGAGAGACGGTGTGGGGATGAAGGAGGAATGGAACAGATGAGAAACAACCTCACCCACTTGGCAGTCTGGTTAAATCAATGTCATCAAACGTGTGTGCACACATGCACACACATATATATGTGTAGATATGTGCTATATGTGTGTGTGTATATATATAAAGTACTGCTGTGTATGCATCAATTATATATGTATATATATATATGTGTGTGTGTGTATATACATGTATATATGATTCAGGTTCCTTCTTCCATGCCTCCCTCCCTCCCTTACTCTTCCTTCTTCCTTTCTTCATTTTTAGTTCCTGGGACACTCACAGAACATCAATAGAAAAACTACACAGAACTATACAAACAGAAAATAATGTCACGGTCACTATCTCCTTCCTGGGAACACTCAACCTTGGATCAAATGCATGCCTAAATTACATCTTTCATTTAAAAGTGAACCTCTTCTATGGTATACTACCTCAAATAGAATCAAAGCAAAATGAAACACAGGCAGCATTTAACAACGCTGGTAACCATAGAAACATGTCATTAAAGAATATATAAACAGGAATGAATAATTAGATGAGAAATTCATTTCTACATTTATCTTTTTTCCAAGACCCAGGAAAAGAGTCTCTTTTACCTCTCATCTCAGTTTGGACATTTCCTCTTTAGCCTGTCTTCTCAGAAAATATGAGAATTCAAAAAATGAGAATTGTCTTATTGCCTAGCCTAATGGACAAATCTCTCTGTAGGCAAGTGACTAAAAAACATTGCAATGCCCATTGGGGTCTAGATGTAACACTGAGTGCAGGAAAGGATCCTGAGGCAGCCAAGGAGTCTGCTTTAAGGGTAGGAGGGCAGGAAAACCTGACTTACATCATAAGTAGGTGATGAGAAGGGGAGAGCAGTTGTTGATCTCTAGAATTGGGAAGTCCCTGGGGCACATTCTGAGTCTCTGTCCACCCATTCTTGCATGATCTAAATGCCCGACATTGTTTTGGCAGGAGACAAAGCTGTTTATTTCTCAGTGAGAAGTAGGATTGCAAAGACAGGCAGTCTCCTTAAAGGTGGCACTCAGAGTAGAATTCACACTGAGGTGAAGTAATTGAATGTTTGACTCATTTTTTGACATGTACATGTGGGATAGAGGAGGAGAGACGGTGTGGGGATGAAGGAGGAATGGAACAGATGAGAAACAACCTCACCCACTTGGCAGTCTGGTTAAATCAATGTCATCAAACGTGTGTGCACACATGCACACACATATATATGTGTAGATATGTGCTATATGTGTGTGTGTATATATATAAAGTACTGCTGTGTATGCATCAATTATATATGTATATATATATATATGTGTGTGTGTATATACATGTATATATGATTCAGGTTCCTTCTTCCATGCCTCCCTCCCTCCCTCTCTCTTCCTTCTTCCTTTCTTCATTTTTAGTTCCTGGGACACTCACAGAACATCAATAGAAAAACTACACAGAACTATACAAACAGAAAATAATGTCACGGTCACTATCTCCTTCCTGGGAACACTCAACCTTGGATCAAATGCATGCCTAAATTACATCTTTCATTTAAAAGTGAACCTCTTCTATGGTATACTACCTCAAATAGAATCAAAGCAAAATGAAACACAGGCAGCATTTAACAACGCTGGTAACCATAGAAACATGTCATTAAAGAATATATAAACAGGAATGAATAATTAGATGAGAAATTCATTTCTACATTTATCTTTTTTCCAAGACCCAGGAAAAGAGTCTCTTTTACCTCTCATCTCAGTTTGGACATTTCCTCTTTAACCTGTCTTCTCAGAAAATATGAGAATTCAAAAAATGAGAATTGTCATATTGCCTAGCCTAATGGACAAATCTCTCTGTAGGCAAGTGACTAAAAAACATTGCAATGCCCATTGGGGTCTAGATGTAACACTGAGTGCAGGAAAGGATCCTGAGGCAGCCAAGGAGTCTGCTTTAAGGGTAGGAGGGCAGGAAAACCTGACTTACATCATAAGTAGGTGATGAGAAGGGGAGAGCAGTTGTTGATCTCTAGAATTGGGAAGTACAGTTTGACTCACTTACCAGAGTGATCTATCATATGTAGTGGAAAGACTGAGGGAGGGCAGAATCCGGGGCTTATGGATTACAGCAGTTGCTTTGTCAGGTGGGCAGGATCCATTGCACAGATCATCTGCTACTCTACCTTTGCACCTAGAGAAGCCCTACATAAACTATGGTAGGCTCAGCTGGTCATTAACTTAAAAAATTATTAATGGTCTTGGAGACCATCTAGCCTACCATTGTGTTGCAGAATCATCTAGTAAGGGGGCAGTAAGTAAATACGATTTTCAGAACCTCACCCAGCTCTGGGAATCTAATACTTCAAATGTTTTCCCAGGTCCCTCTAATGCAGTTGGTCACTAGATCAGTATTTGAGAATCATTGACCTAACCCAACTTTATTATCATTATAACAGCAGAAATTAAAAGTCTAGAGTGCTATGGTAGATAGAGTTGATGATCTCAATTTCCCCCCTCTCTATAGCAATATCAGGCCTTCCCTAATCACATGGAGAGAAGAGCCTGACAAGCTATAGTCCATGGGGTCGCAAAGAATCAGACATGACTTAGCACAGCATGCTATGACAATATTGTATCAACAGTTTACTGACTTTTCAGTAAACAGAAGGATCTCACTCTTTGTCCTTGGTCTTAACCACATCATTTTGTTTGACTAATAGGATGTTAGCAAGCAAGGCCTGAAATGTGCTTATATGGTTTTGCTTTCTGTCTTAGAATCCTGTGTTTTTCCTAAGAAAAAGATATATGAGGTAGCCATTGGTCTGGGAGGATGAGAGACATGTGGATCACTCTTGGGCCTCTTTGTATCTTAGAGCTAAGCCACGTCCAGCCTAGATCAGTCAAACCCAAGTTAACCTGCTTATTATTATAAGTCACAGATTTTTAGAGTGATTCGTTATACAGTATTATTGTAGTAGTAGCTGACTACTATATTATTCTGTATTACAGAAGTGAAGTGACTTATCCAAAGCTGAATCCTATCATTGGACCCAGAAGCTATTAACTTGTGAATATGAGGTTTGACTTGGTTCTACTGCTCTGTGTTACCTACATCCCTTTGCTTCCTTTCCTTTGTGGAGTCAAGCACAGGTATCCATTGCCTGTGTAAGGTCTTTCTGTTCAGTCTGCCTTCCCTATATTCCAGAACATTGTCACCTTTCCTCATCAGAGCTTATCTTTCCTTCCCCATCTTGTTCCCTCAAGATTCTGTTTTCATGTTTGCAAAGAGACTAGGAAAGCCTCTGATACAATTCCCACAATTGTGTCACCCTTTAATGAGTTAAACACTTATAAACTTCCTGCTTCCTATTAGTTGGGGATGACTAGAGAGTTAATGCCAAATGGTGGGAATTTAAGCATAATGTAAGACAGTTCATAGGGAAAATATTTTTAGGTGAGTGGCTTTGATGTTCCTCAAATGATATCTGTTCCAAATACTGTATACCCTAGATTGTATTTAGAAATTCCTTGCCCAAATATTTTATAAACTCTCTGCCTGACAGGTCAAATAAATAAATTAATTAAGTATAAATATAGGCCATATGAGAGAAATGATCATATGGTACTTCTATTTTGTTCCTTCTGTAGAAAAAATTTTCACAGGAAAGTGAATCTTTAGAGAGAACACATTTTTTTCCCTCCAGAATATGTGGAGATTTTGTTAAAGATAATAAAAAAAGTTGACGTTCCTTGACATTACTTTGTTTATAGTTTCATGTTGAAGATTTCATTTTTATTCTGAGGTTGAGAAATCGTAAGTTTTTTATTGGATAAATGACTAATATTGGGATGATACTGCATATCAAAACAAAAAGAACTGGAGTGGAAAAGTTACTCTAAGAAATCTGCTTCTGTTCAGTATAAACGTGTCCTACATCATTCTCTGGTTAGTGCAGAGAAATCCATTAGATTGCTGCTACCTTGATCACTGCTTTTTAAAGATGAAGTTAATAGTTAAGACCTTAGAATTTGCATGAAGACATCTGTGAACACAGAAACCAACGAGATAAAAGATTCTTGGAAAACAAGCTTCTCAAAATATTCTGATGATTCCCAAGTTAAACTAAAGCATGAAAGTTATCTGCAACTCTGAACTTAAAACACACACAAACACAAATATTTGTTATTTATTTTTAAGTTTTGGCTTCTTTTATTGGTTTTGTATTTATTTGTTTTCATCCATCTTTATTCTTTGGCCCGTGTGGGCCTCCCATTGCAGTGGCCTCTTTCACTGCAGAGCACTGGCTCTGGGCGCATGCACCTCAGAGCACCAGCTTACAACTGGACACACTGAACCTTCCACTCCGCGGCATGTGGGATCTTCCGGGTCAGGGATTAAACTGGTGCCCCTTGCACTGCAAGGTGGACTCTCTACCCACTGGACCACCAGGGAAGCCCCAAATATTTGTTGAAGTGGCATAAACAATGAATTTAATACTGCATATAAAGCAATATATGAAAATAAGCCCAATTTTTTCTTTTTGCTTTGAGTTTCATGTCAAACTGTAATGGTACTTTGATAGTATTGTGAAAGGAAAACAGATGAAGAAATGATGTCTAATTTAAGTACAGTGTTTTTTCTTGGTAAATATTTCATGCTAGAGCATATGCTTTTGAACACAAGGTGATGTCTCTTTTGTTCGCTGCCATATATCCAACACCTAGCACAATACTTAACACACAGTCCCTAATAATTAGGGCTCAATAAAAAAGAATAAAAATGACAGATACAATTTTAGAGTAAAAAATAAAGCTACCCACTAACTTATGAGGAGTCTGGAGACACTGGAATGGAAAAATTTCAAGCTTGAATGACTGCAGTGCGGTCTGAGGAGGCACTGTATGACACTAACATTCTGGGTGCTCGTTTTTGCTTTGAGCTCTGGAAGCAGTAAATGTCTTCTGTTAGGCCCAATACCAAAGAGACATGGGGCTGAGACAAAGAGTAAGAGTAGCGCAAGACTCTTATCCTGCAGTCTGTGAACCCATGAAAGTCATGGAAGGTCTTTCGGAGGTCATAGACTGGTGCTGTCTTCCTCCAACTTGTGCAAACTAGCTGAGTGCAGAGAAATCCATTAGATTGCTGCTACCTTGATCACTGCTTTTTAAAGATGAAGTTAATAGTTAAGACCTTAGAATTTGCATGAAGACATCTGTGAACACAGAAACCAACGAGATAAAAGATTCTTGGAAAACAAGCTTCTCAAAATATTCTGATGATTCCCAAGTTAAACTAAAGCATGAAAGTTATCTGCAACTCTGAACTTAAAACACACACAAACACAAATATTTGTTATTTATTTTTAAGTTTTGGCTTCTTTTATTGGTTTTGTATTTATTTGTTTTCATCCATCTTTATTCTTTGGCCCGTGTGGGCCTCCCATTGCAGTGGCCTCTCTCACTGCAGAGCACTGGCTCTGGGCACATGCTCGTCAGAGTTCTGGCTTGTAATTGGACACACTGGTCCAGCCGCTTCACGGCACGTGGGATCTTCCCGGGTCAGGGATCAAATTGGTGCCCCTTGCACTGCAAGGCAGACTCTTTACCCACTGGACCACCAGGGAAGCCCCAAATATTTGTTGAAGTGGCATAAACAATGAATTTAAAACTGCATATAAAGCAATATATGAAAATAAGCCCAATTTTTTCTTTTTGCTTTGAGTTTCATGTCAAACTGTAATGGTACTTTGATAGTATTGTGAAAGGAAAACAGATGAAGAAATGATGTCTAATTTAAGTACAGTGTTTTTTCTTGGTAAATATTTCATGCTAGAGCATATGCTTTTGAACACAAGGTGATGTCTCTTTTGTTCGCTGCCATATATCCAACACCTAGCACAATACTTAACACACAGTCCCTAATAATTAGGGCTCAATAAAAAAGAATAAAAATGACAGATACAATTTTAGAGTAAAAAATAAAGCTACCCACTAACTTATGAGGAGTCTGGAGACACTGGAATGGAAAAATTTCAAGCTTGAATGACTGCAGTGCGGTCTGAGGAGGCACTGTATGACACTAACATTCTGGGTGCTCGTTTTTGCTTTGAGCTCTGGAAGCAGTAAATGTCTTCTGTTAGGCCCAATACCAAAGAGACATGGGGCTGAGACAAAGAGTAAGAGTAGCGCAAGACTCTTATCCTGCAGTCTGTGAACCCATGAAAGTCATGGAAGGTCTTTCGGAGGTCATAGACTGGTGCTGTCTTCCTCCAACTTGTGCCTAGGGGAAATCTTTTGTCTCTCAGTGCTGCCAGCTCCTGATTTTGTCCTTTGAAAGGATATTAATTACACCAAAGAAATGTTTCTTTTTGGTGAGCCCTCCTTGGAAACTGTGTAGGCCATTGGTAAAGATGGTGCACATTTACAACTTGAATTAGATGGGGAATCTTGGTATTCTCTGCACAGATGGAAGACCCGAGAAGTTGGCACTGCCTCAGCCTCTGCTGCTTTGCTGAGGAAAGATGCTCCACATGTCAGGCTTTTTACATGGCCCTGTGTTAGCATCAACAGCCCTTCCAGCAATCCCCAAAGAGGGCCTTTCACTGATGTGAAAGTCTTCAACTTCCTCAGAGCCAGGAACTCGAATCGGTGCCTTTTCACTAAACCTTTGTCAAGATGCACGAGCACACCATGAGGTTCTTTCCTGCGAGAGAAGTTTGTTGGCATTCCAGAGGAGAGGTTTAGGAGAGATTTGATTTGGTTAACTCTTTCAAAATTTTTAAGAAAAAGAAAACTCCTTCTTAGAACAAATTGGATGTTTGAAGTTCATTCCAGAACTAACATTATAATGGCTCATATCTTTACCACATAAATGAGGCACATCTTTTGATTGAAATGTTGGATTTACTATCAGAGATAGTACTGGAGAACAGTGAATTTTTTTTTTTTTTTGGATTGAGCTGCTATTCTAAATGACGTGACTGGTATCAGATAGAAATCTGAATGTTTGAATACTGGAGGTGAGATTGACAAAGTCTTAAGAGTTTCTAGGGAGGAAAAAAAAAATCTGTAGACACTCTACAGATGGCTTATCTCTTATAAAGGTCACTTTTTTGTCCAGATGACATTAAAATTGAAACAAATTGATGAAAAGATAGCCTTGATAACAGAAGTTAATAAAGATAATCTCATGGACTTGAGGACAATGATGTAACCTTAATTTTGGTATTTCTTGATGCCTGCTCCATAGAATATACTGTGAGCTACAGGAGCTCTGACTCCATTTGCTATCAGAGACTTTGTGAGTCAGGATTTTACCTCTTAGTCCTCAACTGGGGGGTAGGCCTACCTGCAGTCTGTGAACCCATGAAAGTCATGGAAGGTCTTTCGGAGGTCATAGACTGGTGCTGTCTTCCTCCAACTTGTGCCTAGGGGAAATCTTTTGTCTCTCAGTGCTGCCAGCTCCTGATTTTGTCCTTTGAAAGGATATTAATTACACCAAAGAAATGTTTCTTTTTGGTGAGCCCTCCTTGGAAACTGTGTAGGCCATTGGTAAAGATGGTGCACATTTACAACTTGAATTAGATGGGGAATCTTGGTATTCTCTGCACAGATGGAAGACCCGAGAAGTTGGCACTGCCTCAGCCTCTGCTGCTTTGCTGAGGAAAGATGCTCCACATGTCAGGCTTTTTACATGGCCCTGTGTTAGCATCAACAGCCCTTCCAGCAATCCCCAAAGAGGGCCTTTCACTGATGTGAAAGTCTTCAACTTCCTCAGAGCCAGGAACTCGAATCGGTGCCTTTTCACTAAACCTTTGTCAAGATGCACGAGCACACCATGAGGTTCTTTCCTGCGAGAGAAGTTTGTTGGCATTCCAGAGGAGAGGTTTAGGAGAGATTTGATTTGGTTAACTCTTTCAAAATTTTTAAGAAAAAGAAAACTCCTTCTTAGAACAAATTGGATGTTTGAAGTTCATTCCAGAACTAACATTATAATGGCTCATATCTTTACCACATAAATGAGGCACATCTTTTGATTGAAATGTTGGATTTACTATCAGAGATAGTACTGGAGAACAGTGAATTTTTTTTTTTTTTGGATTGAGCTGCTATTCTAAATGACGTGACTGGTATCAGATAGAAATCTGAATGTTTGAATACTGGAGGTGAGATTGACAAAGTCTTAAGAGTTTCTAGGGAGGAAAAAAAAAATCTGTAGACACTCTACAGATGGCTTATCTCTTATAAAGGTCACTTTTTTGTCCAGATGACATTAAAATTGAAACAAATTGATGAAAAAGATAGCCTTGATAACAGAAGTTAATAAAGATAATCTCATGGACTTGAGGACAATGATGTAACCTTAATTTTGGTATTTCTTGATGCCTGCTCCATAGAATATACTGTGAGCTACAGGAGCTCTGACTCCATTTGCTATCAGAGACTTTGTGAGTCAGGATTTTACCTCTTAGTGCCATTAAAGAGAAACATTGTGGCAATGTCCAACATGATATTTCAGTTTCTTATTCTGGAAAAAGGGTACAACCTTCTCACAACTGCAAGAAAGCCATAATTCCTTGTCTTGGCTGTCTTAGCAACTATGTGTAGATCAATATCCAAGGCAATGAGATAAAGAGCACTTTTTTTTTTCTGTGTATGTGTTTCTGAGTGTTGTTTCTAGGTGAATTCTTGTCAATTAAATCAGATTCTCAGAGGGATTTGTTGCTCAAAGAAAGAAAGAATTTTAAAAGAAAAGTCAAGGTGGGTAATGCACTAATCAGGCAGCTTGCCCTGGTTTAGTAGGGTTTCTCTTTATTGTTTCATGGACAAAATTAGCTGTTATGCCTTTTTTTTATTCCACTTTGGTGTGTGATGCAGCCCAGAGTTGGCTCCATTCCTCACATTGCAGAAGATAAAGCTGCATACAAGATAACCCATGTGACTGAGAGCATGGCTGAAAATGCAGGTGAGAAAATAGAAAAGGGAAATAGGAGTAAAAGGGCCCTTGTTTGTTCTTACATTTGCCTAACTCTGCGTCTGACGCTTTTCATTTAACCCTAGATCTAACAGGCAGGGGCTTGGGAGACAGGATAGAATTTATTCTTAAAGTTCTTCTTAAATTTTTCTTAGTTCATGCAGTTGCTGATTCTAAATGAGGCAATTTGTAATGTTGGATTTACTATCAGAGATAGTACTGGAGAACAGTGAATTTTTTTTTTTTTTGGATTGAGCTGCTATTCTAAATGACGTGACTGGTATCAGATAGAAATCTGAATGTTTGAATACTGGAGGTGAGATTGACAAAGTCTTAAGAGTTTCTAGGGAGGAAAAAAAAAATCTGTAGACACTCTACAGATGGCTTATCTCTTATAAAGGTCACTTTTTTGTCCAGATGACATTAAAATTGAAACAAATTGATGAAAAGATAGCCTTGATAACAGAAGTTAATAAAGATAATCTCATGGACTTGAGGACAATGATGTAACCTTAATTTTGGTATTTCTTGATGCCTGCTCCATAGAATATACTGTGAGCTACAGGAGCTCTGACTCCATTTGCTATCAGAGACTTTGTGAGTCAGGATTTTACCTCTTAGTGCCATTAAAGAGAAACATTGTGGCAATGTCCAACATGATATTTCAGTTTCTTATTCTGGAAAAAGGGTACAACCTTCTCACAACTGCAAGAAAGCCATAATTCCTTGTCTTGGCTGTCTTAGCAACTATGTGTAGATCAATATCCAAGGCAATGAGATAAAGAGCACTTTTTTTTTTCTGTGTATGTGTTTCTGAGTGTTGTTTCTAGGTGAATTCTTGTCAATTAAATCAGATTCTCAGAGGGATTTGTTGCTCAAAGAAAGAAAGAATTTTAAAAGAAAAGTCAAGGTGGGTAATGCACTAATCAGGCAGCTTGCCCTGGTTTAGTAGGGTTTCTCTTTATTGTTTCATGGACAAAATTAGCTGTTATGCCTTTTTTTTATTCCACTTTGGTGTGTGATGCAGCCCAGAGTTGGCTCCATTCCTCACATTGCAGAAGATAAAGCTGCATACAAGATAACCCATGTGACTGAGAGCATGGCTGAAAATGCAGGTGAGAAAATAGAAAAGGGAAATAGGAGTAAAAGGGCCCTTGTTTGTTCTTACATTTGCCTAACTCTGCGTCTGACGCTTTTCATTTTAACCCTAGATCTAACAGGCAGGGGGCTTGGGAGACAGGATAGAATTTATTCTTAAAGTTCTTCTTATAATAATTTTATTGCTTTCAGTTCAGTTGAGTCACTCAGTCATGTCCGATTCTTTGCAGCCTCATGAACTGAAGCACACCAGGCTTCCCAGTCCATCACCATCTCCTGGAGCTTGCTCAAATTCATGTCCACTGAGTCAATGATACCAACCAGCCATCTCATCCTCTGCCTCCCTCTCCTTGTTGTGCTCTCAATTTTCCCCAGCATCAGGGTCTTTTCCAGTGAGTCAGCTCTTTATATCAGGTGGCCAAAGTGTTGGAGCTTCAACTTCAGCATCATTCCTTCCAATGAATATTCAGGATAGATTTCCTTTTGGACTGACGGGTTTGATCTTCTTGCAGTTCAAGGGACACTCAAGTGTCTTCTCCAGCACCACAGTTCAAAGGCATCAATTCTTCAGTGCATATGAGTCACTACTTCAAAATGTTTAATTCCCAGTCTGGTTGGAGACTTTACATTTTGTTAATCAGTTCTGAATTGTTGCCTTGTGAAGTCTGGGCGTGTTTGAAAATAGGAAACTGACTGATAACAGAAGATTAGTTCAGGTTGTGGAAGAATGAATACAAGTATGGTGTTCATGCTCCTCTAGTTCTGAGGAGGTGACTGTGAGTAGCTAAGTCATGTCCAACTCTTTGTGACCCCATGGAATGCAGGGCAACAGACTTCCCTGTCCTTCACTGTCTCTGAGTTTGCTGAAACTCATGTCCATTGATTTGGTAATGCCATTCAACTATCTCATCCTCTGTTGCTCCCTTTTCCTCCTGTCCTCAATCTTTCCCAGCATCAGGGTTTTTTCCAATGAGTTGACTCTTCACATCAGGTGACCAAAGTATTAGAGCTTCAGCATCAGTCCTTCCAATCAATATTCAGAGTTGATTTCCTTTAGGATTGACTGGTTTGTTCTCCTTTCAGTCCAAGGGGTGCTTAAGCATCTTCTCTAGTACCACAGTTCTTAAGCATAAATTCTTTTGGTGCTCAGCTTTATGTATGGTCCAACACTCATATTTGTACCTAACTACTGGAAAAACCCATAGCTTTGACTATATGGACCTTTGTTGGCAAAGTGGTGTCTCTGCTTTTTAATATGCTGTCTAGGTTTGTTATAGCTTTTTATTCTAAGGAGAAAGTGTCTTTTAATTTCATGGCTGCAGTCACCATCCACAGTGATTTTGGAGTCCAAGAAAATAAAGTATGTCACTGTTTCTATTGTTTGCCCATCTATTTGCCATGAAGTAATGGCACCAAATGAATACCACGGTCTTAGTTTTTTAATGTTGAGTTTTAGACCAACTTTTTCACTCTCCTCTTTCACCTTCATCAAGAGGCTCTTTAGTTCCTCTTCACTTTCTGCCATAAGGGTGGTGTCATCTGCATACCTGAGGTTATTGATATTTCCTGGCAATATTTATTTATTTATTCATTTTAAAATTTTTTGGGGTGGGGGATGGGCGGGCCACTTCTATTGGTCTTTCATTTATCTATTTTTATCCATCTTTGTTCTTTGGCCCATGTAGGCCTCCCATCGTGGCAGCCTCTGTTGTTGCAGAGCACCGATTCTGAGCACATGCGCCCAGAGCTCTGGTTACTTATTTGTTAATCAGCGAATGCTGGGGGAAAACTGATAACAGAAGATTAGTTCAGGTTGTGGAAGAATGAATACAAGTATGGTGTTCATGCTCCTCTAGTTCTGAGGAGGTGACTGTGAGTAGCTAAGTCATGTCCAACTCTTTGTGACCCCATGGAATGCAGGGCAACAGACTTCCCTGTCCTTCACTGTCTCTGAGTTTGCTGAAACTCATGTCCATTGATTTGGTAATGCCATTCAACTATCTCATCCTCTGTTGCTCCCTTTTCCTCCTGTCCTCAATCTTTCCCAGCATCAGGGTTTTTTCCAATGAGTTGACTCTTCACATCAGGTGACCAAAGTATTAGAGCTTCAGCATCAGTCCTTCCAATCAATATTCAGAGTTGATTTCCTTTAGGATTGACTGGTTTGTTCTCCTTTCAGTCCAAGGGGTGCTTAAGCATCTTCTCTAGTACCACAGTTCTTAAGCATAAATTCTTTTGGTGCTCAGCTTTATGTATGGTCCAACACTCATATTTGTACCTAACTACTGGAAAAACCCATAGCTTTGACTATATGGACCTTTGTTGGCAAAGTGGTGTCTCTGCTTTTTAATACACTATCTAGGTTAGTTATAGTGTTTCTTCCAAGGAGAAAATGTCTTTTAATTTAATGGCTGTGGTCACCATCCACAGTGATTTTGGAGTCCAAGAAAATAAAGTCTGTCACTGTTTCTATTGTTTGCCCATCTATTTGCCATGAAGTAATGGCACCAAATGAATACCACGGTCTTAGTTTTTTAATGTTGAGTTTTAGACCAACTTTTTCACTCTCCTCTTTCACCTTCATCAAGAGGCTCTTTAGTTCCTCTTCACTTTCTGCCATAAGGGTGGTGTCATCTGCATACCTGAGGTTATTGATATTTCCTGGCAATATTTATTTATTTATTCATTTTAAAATTTTTTTGGGGGTGGGGGATGGGCGGGCCACTTCTATTGGTCTTTCACTTATCTATTTTTATCCATCTTTGTTCTTTGGCCCATGTAGGCCTCCCATCGTGGCAGCCTCTGTTGTTGCAGAGCACCGATTCTGAGCACATGCGCTCCAGAGCTCCGGCTTGGTAGTTGGACACATTGGTCCAGCTGCTCCATGACACATGGGATCTTCCAAGGCCAGGGATCGAACCGGCGCCCCTTGCACTGCAAGGTGGTGTCCTTACCCACTGGACCACCAGGGGAAGCCCAGGAATTCATTTTAATAAGGAAAACAGTTTAATAATTAGAGAGTTAAATGCTATTTTGAGGAGGATAAGTGAATTCCTTATTTTGAATGTATTTCAGCAGAAAGTCATTGACAGTTTACGGGGAGACAATAGGATAAGAACAGATTTGTGTATTGTGAAAGAGACTGAACTATAAATGGTTGGATGGCATTAATGTACATGAATTTGAGCAAACTTGAGAGATAGTGAATGATGGGGAAGCCTGGCATGCTGAAGTTCATGGGGTCCCAAAGAGTCAGACATGACTTCGCAACTGAACAACAAGAACAACAATTTCTTCTTAAAATTCTGAGACACTGTGACTCTCTTCTTGACATTTAGGTGGCCTTTGGTATGACTTCTTGCTGTCATTTTGAATAATAAGTAAGATAAAAGACCTGCACTTTATTATTGGTTAAGTGTTACAAATGCTACATTACCCTACAAATGCAATGAATCTTTGTATTTATCTGTAGTATGTAATTGGTACTATTTCTAGCATTTGGTTTTAGAGGTCACAGATAAAGAAGAATCTATGAAAACACAGTGTTCATATTTTAAAGGATCATGTCATGATAGCTGCATGCCTGGAATCATAGTTCCTAGGATGTCTAGAATTTATATTAGGTTGTAAAACTGAAGTATGGGCCAAGGGTTAACAACCTTGAATTTTGCCCTTAAAATTAGTCTCAGAAAATCTACTTCATTATAAATACATTGCTACTGAGTAGTGTCCTTCTGATTGATATGCCCAGAGCTACCTTTTTCAGCAGTCTTTTAAGCACCAATCGCTCATTTTGGTTCTAAAAATGAAATGGGCTCCCCCTTCCTGGTTGGAACATCAATTTTTACCTGCCAATACAGTTTGATGAGCTTGCTTATACCCTGTTCAGTTCCACCGCAGAGCCAGAACATGTAGTCAGCAATCATGGCACTCCTAAGAACAAGGACAGATATTACAAAAAAAAAAAAAAAAAAAAAACCAAACCAAATTTATAGGACAGAAGGAAAACTATAGCAGCAGTATATATAAATACCAAAGAAGATCTTGCATAAGTTTGACTAAACTAATATTAAGCAAAGCATAAAGCACATTTTAGAATAGAGAAAGTAGGTCTTTTTGTGTGTGTGTGTTGAAACTAAAAAAAGAAAAGCCACATGGAATTTGTCTTCTCCATGACTTTTCTGTTTATACAGTGCAAGAATATTTAAAGACTATGAGAGAATCTTCATTTTGGTTACCTCTTATTAAGCTTCAAAGCATTTATACATATATATACATATATTTTATGGACTCTAGAACATCTTTGACCCAGCATAGCATATATAGCTAATTATTATACTGGTATTTAGACATATCTCAGACTTTACCTAAGTTCAAGATTATTCACCTAGGACTTAACTACTCTTACAATTGAAAATAAAAACTTCCCAATTCAACAAATGCTCCCCTTTCTGGCCTTTGTGTTTAATTGAATTAGTGTTGGAATCTAGTGTATATAAGCACTGTTGGCTTTTTAAATAAGTAAAACCTGCACTTTATTATTGGTTAAGTGTTACAAATGCTACATTACCCTACAAATGCAATGAATCTTTGTATTTATCTGTAGTATGTAATTGGTACTATTTCTAGCATTTGGTTTTAGAGGTCACAGATAAAGAAGAATCTATGAAAACACAGTGTTCATATTTTAAAGGATCATGTCATGATAGCTGCATGCCTGGAATCATAGTTCCTAGGATGTCTAGAATTTATATTAGGTTGTAAAACTGAAGTATGGGCCAAGGGTTAACAACCTTGAATTTTGCCCTTAAAATTAGTCTCAGAAAATCTACTTCATTATAAATACATTGCTACTGAGTAGTGTCCTTCTGATTGATATGCCCAGAGCTACCTTTTTCAGCAGTCTTTTAAGCACCAATCGCTCATTTTGGTTCTAAAAATGAAATGGGCTCCCCCTTCCTGGTTGGAACATCAATTTTTACCTGCCAATACAGTTTGATGAGCTTGCTTATACCCTGTTCAGTTCCACCGCAGAGCCAGAACATGTAGTCAGCAATCATGGCACTCCTAAGAACAAGGACAGATATTACAAAAAAAAAAAAAAAAAAAAAACAAACCAAATTTATAGGACAGAAGGAAAACTATAGCAGCAGTATATATAAATACCAAAGAAGATCTTGCATAAGTTTGACTAAACTAATATTAAGCAAAGCATAAAGCACATTTTAGAATAGAGAAAGTAGGTCTTTTTGTGTGTGTGTGTTGAAACTAAAAAAAGAAAAGCCACATGGAATTTGTCTTCTCCATGACTTTTCTGTTTATACAGTGCAAGAATATTTAAAGACTATGAGAGAATCTTCATTTTGGTTACCTCTTATTAAGCTTCAAAGCATTTATACATATATATACATATATTTTATGGACTCTAGAACATCTTTGACCCAGCATAGCATATATAGCTAATTATTATACTGGTATTTAGACATATCTCAGACTTTACCTAAGTTCAAGATTATTCACCTAGGACTTAACTACTCTTACAATTGAAAATAAAAACTTCCCAATTCAACAAATGCTCCCCTTTCTGGCCTTTGTGTTTAATTGAATTAGTGTTGGAATCTAGTGTATATAAGCACTGTAGTAGTCTTATTATGCTGAGGGGATATTAAAAACTATTGGGCAATGGATATTAATTCATTGTTTAGCACACTTTGGAAAAACATTTTACTTTTATGACTGTTGCTCTGCTAGGATTCTCTATTTCTTTTCTTCAGAGAGTCCAAACCCAATTAAATATGACTGGAAGTAATTCCAAGTTGTCACATTGGCCAGTTAAACATATAATAATCCTGTGTACCTAATCACTAGTACTAAAAGTTTATTTGCTTAAGCAGACCTATCACTGTGTACCCTGAATGTTTTCCTTATCTTTGCCTGCAGATATGTGTTGTTTCTTGACATAATTGTAAATTGAATTAGAAGTCTTCCTTCCCTAAATATATATGTTGTCTAAGACAGCAGCTATAAACTTACTATAGTATTATGTTTAAGAATTAGAGTGTTTAGATTTTTGCTCAGGAGAGACAAAAATATTAGAACTCTAAAGATTAATAGTGGGAAAAAAATACTACCATTTGAAGGATTATTCAGCTGAGTATTTCTCTTTTCACACATGTGGTATTAGAAAGATGCTATCCATTGACATTTCAAAATAAATGATGATGATTTAGGAATAATAATCTTTTAGAAACATTTTTGTATTTTTTCCAAAGCCCTGGTTTAATTATAAGATGAAATGAGCTAGGAGGATTTCATGTCATATGAACAGACAGGAAGTAGAAAGCAAGTTATAAAAAAATCACACTAGAGAGGGGCAAAGTAAATTTCAGATATTTGCATGTTGATAGAAATACTAGGCATGACACCTACTCTGGTATTCTGGCCTGGAGAATCCCACCGACTGAGGAGCCTGGCGGGCTGTAGCCCATAAGGCTGCCAAGAGTCAGACATGACTGAAGCGACTTACCACAGAAACAGTTGTAAAACTTTCTTCCTGTAACAACCTAAAAAGGAAATTTACTTGACATGTAGCTACCTGTCACTCAGCAGAAATCCATTTTATAAATGATGACTAAAAGAAATCAAGGAAAAATGTGAAATCTCACTGCCAAGGGCAGCATACACGAGATTCATAGATGTTGGGTCCTTGGAGGTGATGACTTGATTTTGCACTCTGATTCTTCCTTTTATCAGTATGTGGATATGTAAATATGACTCAAACAAACACTGCTTAATGAGGACACTGGTCATTAATTAAATCAGGGATGGACAACCTCTTTCTGTAAAGATGTATGTGTGTACTAAGTTGCTTTAGTTGTGTCCAACTCTTTGTAAACCCATGGACTATAGCCTGCCAGACTCCTCTGTCCATGGGGCTCTTTAGACCAGAATACTGGAGTGGGTTGCTGTACCCTCCTCCAGGGGATCTTTCTCACACAAGGATCGAACACCTGTCTCTTATGTCTCCTGTATTCCCAGGCAGGTTCTTTACCACTAGCACCACCCAGAGAAGCCCTTTCTGTAAAGGGCCAAATAGTAAGCATTTTAAGCTTTGGTGGGCCATAACTGCTCACATTTGCTTTTTAGAAGCAGTGGTAGACAATAAGTAAACAAATAAGGATGACTGTTATCCAGTAAGATTTTATTTACAAAGAACACGTCCTGGGCCAGATATAGCATAGCTTGCTTAACTCTAATACAAACAAATTATTAGGTTGAATAGCAGGTAAAGAGCTTGATATAACTGTCAATCAGTAGTCAGACACCAACTTTGTAGAAGCTAGTCACAGATCTTAAATATTTCAGGGACAACATAGATATTGTGATAAAAGTACTGAGCAGAGTTCAGGAAAGAAACTTAACAGTTTTGAGACATGCAAGAGCTGTAATAGATAGTTCTGGACCATAGGCACAGTGGTCAAGTTAAGTAAAAATCTAAATCAGTTGTTTCTATCAAGTTAGTCATTGCCGTCCTTGGATTGGAACAATTGTGAGTGAGGAGGAGGTAGGTTACTACAATGGGCTTCTAGGTTTTCCTGCATTTGTAAAGCTTTTGGTGACTTGGTTTTCAGTTCACCATTGTAAAATTAGAACTTTTATTATCTTTATGAATGTTTTCCAAAAGTTGCTTTTCAATTATCATGTGTTGTCAAATTGCTACTTTCTTGAGCATGATTTTATGATACCTGCGGGCTCAGGCCCTTTTCCCAAAGGAGCACATCTCCAAATCTATGTTGAAATAAGTGAGGAATTAAGGTTCATTGAAATTTTCTACCTGCCCTCAGTGAAGCACAATTATTATAATTATAAAGAGATGCCAGTGTTCAATAACAAAATATGGTTTCATAGAGCTACGTGTTTATTATGCTGTTTTTCATAAGTATAATGTATTTCTTACAGTACTTGGCACAGAGCTGTGTTCATATTAGGAACACAATTTACGTTGCAGTTGCCCCAACCCCATTTTCTTCTCAGTAGAAACGGCAGTTATGCTTTTACCTCCCATCTTCCTTTGTCTCATTTCCCATCATGGTTGTGTTGCAGCTTAGCCTTTATGAATCAATATAAAATCAGTGGAAGAACATGAGAAGGGCATGGAAATAACATTATACCGTGCAGTGCTTGTGAGACAAGAGATAGTGGTTTTCCATTATGCTGAGCTTATAAAGGGCAAAGAAGAAGGAGTACCTACAAGGAGTCAAGTACCCTGTGGGATCCTAGTTTTGGCAGACTCACCTCTTGAGTCAAAAGGAAACAGTAACCCATCACTGTTTCTACTTTCCGTCAGGTTTCTATGTTTACCTTTAGACCAATATCCTAGAGTTAGTCAGTGTTGCTGTCTCCATGTTGCTTGACTCAATGTTACTTCTACTTCTACACGTCTTCCTTTCATCATCTTTATTCTATTCAACTTAATTTCATTCATCTCCTGAATGTTGTAGCTACCCTGGAGCTGTAAGAGCAGTTTAGCCAAGCCCTTTCAATGGACAGTTGGTAGTGTAGTATCTGTCTGAAAGACTGCAGTGGGTTTGAGACATGCAAGAGCTGTAATAGATAGTTCTGGACCATAGGCACAGTGGTCAAGTTAAGTAAAAATCTAAATCAGTTGTTTCTATCAAGTTAGTCATTGCCGTCCTTGGATTGGAACAATTGTGAGTGAGGAGGAGGTAGGTTACTACAATGGGCTTCTAGGTTTTCCTGCATTTGTAAAGCTTTTGGTGACTTGGTTTTCAGTTCACCATTGTAAAATTAGAACTTTTATTATCTTTATGAATGTTTTCCAAAAGTTGCTTTTCAATTATCATGTGTTGTCAAATTGCTACTTTCTTGAGCATGATTTTATGACACCTGCGGGCTCAGGCCCTTTTCCCAAAGGAGCACATCTCCAAATCTATGTTGAAATAAGTGAGGAATTAAGGTTCATTGAAATTTTCTACCTGCCCTCAGTGAAGCACAATTATTATAATTATAAAGAGATGCCAGTGTTCAATAACAAAATATGGTTTCATAGAGCTACGTGTTTATTATGCTGTTTTTCATAAGTATAATGTATTTCTTACAGTACTTGGCACAGAGCTGTGTTCATATTAGGAACACAATTTACGTTGCAGTTGCCCCAACCCCATTTTCTTCTCAGTAGAAACGGCAGTTATGCTTTTACCTCCCATCTTCCTTTGTCTCATTTCCCATCATGGTTGTGTTGCAGCTTAGCCTTTATGAATCAATATAAAAATCAGTGGAAGAACATGAGAAGGGCATGGAAATAACATTATACCGTGCAGTGCTTGTGAGACAAGAGATAGTGGTTTTCCATTATGCTGAGCTTATAAAGGGCAAAGAAGAAGGAGTACCTACAAGGAGTCAAGTACCCTGTGGGATCCTAGTTTTGGCAGACTCACCTCTTGAGTCAAAAGGAAACAGTAACCCATCACTGTTTCTACTTTCCGTCAGGTTTCTATGTTTACCTTTAGACCAATATCCTAGAGTTAGTCAGTGTTGCTGTCTCCATGTTGCTTGACTCAATGTTACTTCTACTTCTACACGTCTTCCTTTCATCATCTTTATTCTATTCAACTTAATTTCATTCATCTCCTGAATGTTGTAGCTACCCTGGAGCTGTAAGAGCAGTTTAGCCAAGCCCTTTCAATGGACAGTTGGTAGTGTAGTATCTGTCTGAGATCTACTGAGTGCTGAGCACCATGAGAAGCACTTTACATCCAGAATGTGAATCTGGCCCACCCACAGTTCTGCACCAGAATTCCTATCTTGCCCTTCTATGGAAACTGCTCCAGCCATTCTCTTGCTCTTTCTCTCTTACCTTCCTGCTTTTTCTTTATGTTTCTCCTTTTCTCCTGGAGCTTTTCTACTAACACACAAAGTGCTGTTTTTTCTACCACCATAAAGCAAAATAAGACATCCCCAAAGCCTCTCTTGATTCGCTTCTCTTCCAGTTATCATATTAATTTGTTCTTTAAAAAAAAAAAAAAAAAACTCAAGCAAACGAAAGAACAAAAACTTTCCTCTGCAACTCACTTCAACAAGGCTCTTCACTTAATTACTCCCACTGAAATCTCTCTTGTTGATGGTGCTAGTGGTTTCCACACTCCTAAATGCAGTGGCTCAATTCTCAGTCTTTAGTTTACACATACTCTCTGATGCTTTTGTTCTCTCCTCCAATATCCACTCCCCACTGGGCTTGCACAGCTCTGCTCTTGATGACTTCCCTCCTGTCTTCCTGGTTGCTCTTTTTTCAGTTTCCTTTGCTGGTATCTCATCTCCTTGGACTCCTAATCTTGGAGTTCCCAGGACACATTGCTTGTGCCTATTCTCTTTCTTTCTGCACTCAATCCCTTGGTGATCTCAGTAGTGTCATGGTTTTCCATTATGCTGAGCTTATAAAGGGCAAAGAAGAAGGAGTACCTACAAGGAGTCAAGTACCCTGTGGGATCCTAGTTTTGGCAGACTCACCTCTTGAGTCAAAAGGAAACAGTAACCCATCACTGTTTCTACTTTCCGTCAGGTTTCTATGTTTACCTTTAGACCAATATCCTAGAGTTAGTCAGTGTTGCTGTCTCCATGTTGCTTGACTCAATGTTACTTCTACTTCTACACGTCTTCCTTTCATCATCTTTATTCTATTCAACTTAATTTCATTCATCTCCTGAATGTTGTAGCTACCCTGGAGCTGTAAGAGCAGTTTAGCCAAGCCCTTTCAATGGACAGTTGGTAGTGTAGTATCTGTCTGAGATCTACTGAGTGCTGAGCACCATGAGAAGCACTTTACATCCAGAATGTGAATCTGGCCCACCCACAGTTCTGCACCAGAATTCCTATCTTGCCCTTCTATGGAAACTGCTCCAGCCATTCTCTTGCTCTTTCTCTCTTACCTTCCTGCTTTTTCTTTATGTTTCTCCTTTTCTCCTGGAGCTTTTCTACTAACACACAAAGTGCTGTTTTTTCTACCACCATAAAGCAAAATAAGACATCCCCAAAGCCTCTCTTGATTCGCTTCTCTTCCAGTTATCATATTAATTTGTTCTTTAAAAAAAAAAAAAAAAAAACTCAAGCAAACGAAAGAACAAAAACTTTCCTCTGCAACTCACTTCAACAAGGCTCTTCACTTAATTACTCCCACTGAAATCTCTCTTGTTGATGGTGCTAGTGGTTTCCACACTCCTAAATGCAGTGGCTCAATTCTCAGTCTTTAGTTTACACATACTCTCTGATGCTTTTGTTCTCTCCTCCAATATCCACTCCCCATTGGGCTTGCACAGCTCTGCTCTTGATGACTTCCCTCCTGTCTTCCTGGTTGCTCTTTTTTCAGTTTCCTTTGCTGGTATCTCATCTCCTTGGACTCCTAATCTTGGAGTTCCCCAGGACACATTGCTTGTGCCTATTCTCTTTCTTTCTGCACTCAATCCCTTGGTGATCTCAGTAGTGTCATGGTTTTCAACACCATCCATGGTTTGACAGCGGATTCATTTATACTCTGAGTTTAATCCTCTTCTTGGATCTGCAGACTCTCATAAAAGCTGCCTTCTCACCATCCCTACTTGGATACCAAAACTTATTTCCATACCTGAAACCCTGGTCTTCCCTTCTTCCTCTTCATCAGTCCCTAGCAGTCTTCTCCATGTATCTCATTTGTTAGGCAAAAATCTTGGCGTCATCACTGATTTCCCTATTTGTCTCACTTTCCCCATCCAATCCAAGATAAAATTCTGGTCAGGTTATCTTAAACCTATTTCAGAATCCTGCCTCTTCTCACCACCTCCAGCATTACCATCTGGTCCATCATGTCTCACCGGGATTATTTCAACAGACTCTACACTGGACTCCCTGCTTCTTCCTCCATCTATTCTCAATACAGCAGCCAGAACAATCCCATTAAAATTAGTGCACCAGAGCGGGTCACTGCTGTGCGTAAAACTGCAAAGTCTTCCTATCTCACTCAGAGTGAAAACCTGTCTTTAAAATGGTATTTGAGCCTCATGCCATCTGGTCACATATTACTTCTCTGATCTCATTTCCTACTTGCTCCAAACTGTCCACCTGCTTTCCTCAAAAAGAACAGGTACGCTGTCACTTCTGGGATTTTGCACCTGACAGTTTCCATCCTAGAATGTTCTTTCCCTAGACACCCCCTGATTCTTTTGTTCATCTTCTTCAGGTCTTTATTAGGTCTAGTCATTTTCAGTAAAAGAACAAAACTTTCCTCTGCAACTCACTTCAACAAGGCTCTTCACTTAATTACTCCCACTGAAATCTCTCTTGTTGATGGTGCTAGTGGTTTCCACACTCCTAAATGCAGTGGCTCAATTCTCAGTCTTTAGTTTACACATACTCTCTGATGCTTTTGTTCTCTCCTCCAATATCCACTCCCCACTGGGCTTGCACAGCTCTGCTCTTGATGACTTCCCTCCTGTCTTCCTGGTTGCTCTTTTTTCAGTTTCCTTTGCTGGTATCTCATCTCCTTGGACTCCTAATCTTGGAGTTCCCCAGGACACATTGCTTGTGCCTATTCTCTTTCTTTCTGCACTCAATCCCTTGGTGATCTCAGTAGTGTCATGGTTTTCAACACCATCCATGGTTTGACAGCGGATTCATTTATACTCTGAGTTTAATCCTCTTCTTGGATCTGCAGACTCTCATAAAAGCTGCCTTCTCACCATCCCTACTTGGATACCAAAACTTATTTCCATACCTGAAACCCTGGTCTTCCCTTCTTCCTCTTCATCAGTCCCTAGCAGTCTTCTCCATGTATCTCATTTGTTAGGCAAAAATCTTGGCGTCATCACTGATTTCCCTATTTGTCTCACTTTCCCCATCCAATCCAAGATAAAATTCTGGTCAGGTTATCTTAAACCTATTTCAGAATCCTGCCTCTTCTCACCACCTCCAGCATTACCATCTGGTCCATCATGTCTCACCGGGATTATTTCAACAGACTCTACACTGGACTCCCTGCTTCTTCCTCCATCTATTCTCAATACAGCAGCCAGAACAATCCCATTAAAATTAGTGCACCAGAGCGGGTCACTGCTGTGCGTAAAACTGCAAAGTCTTCCTATCTCACTCAGAGTGAAAACCTGTCTTTAAAATGGTATTTGAGCCTCATGCCATCTGGTCACATATTACTTCTCTGATCTCATTTCCTACTTGCTCCAAACTGTCCACCTGCTTTCCTCAAAAAGAACAGGTACGCTGTCACTTCTGGGATTTTGCACCTGACAGTTTCCATCCTAGAATGTTCTTTCCCTAGACACCCCCTGATTCTTTTGTTCATCTTCTTCAGGTCTTTATTAGGTCTAGTCATTTTCAGTAAAAGAAGACCCTGACACACTCTAATCCTATTCATACTCTTGCTTGTTTTTACTTTTTGAATAGTACTTATCACCATCCACATAGTGTTTATTGTATTATTTTTCACTTTGGTAGTATTTATGCTGACCCCTCTACTATGGGGTCAGCAAGCCAAGGCCTGTGGTCAAATCTGGTTTGCCACTTGGGTTTGTTAGTTAAGTTTAAATGCAAATTTAATGTTTACTTAAGACATTAGGTTTTAATGTGCATTGTTTATGTTTTGTCTATGACTGCTTTTATGTTACAGTAGCCGAGCTGAATGCTTACGACACAGACCTCAAGGCCCATAAAGTCCTAAGTATTTCCTATGTGGTCTTTCACTGGAATAGAAGCTCCCTGAGGACAGAGATTATTGTCTGTTTGATTCAGTACTCTCTTTGCAGTGCCCAGGGTAGGACCTGGCATTGTTAGTGTGGTCCTCATATGATAAACATTTATTGATTAAATGATGAAGCATTATTTATTTACTTCAACTAAAGAACTTAAATTCTTGTTATAAACTATGACACATAACTTACTAGAACTGTAACACAAGCAGCCTGGCCCTCAGTCTACCTCACTGTTCATATTTAACAAACGCTTTTGCAGTCGAGGTAACGTGGGAATGGAGGGACAGACTGGGCTTTGTCAATTTAATTTGTCCAATGCATTAAATAAAATCCAATGTAACATTTAGCTTGTGTGAGAGCTTAACAAATGCTAATGGATGGTGATGTATTTAAGAAAAATGATATAAAGAAGCACAGTGGCGTAATGTGTTGGATTTAAAATTATTTTTAACATGATGTCTTGAAAAATGTTTTGATAATTACTGTTTGTTCTGCGAGCAAATCTACTATTCTTTTGATACTGTATTTGGATTCATTAAGAATATATATATATATTTTTAAAGATTTATTTATTTATTTATTTTGGGCGGGGGTCAGGTTGGGGAGGGAGGGGAGCGGGCGGGCCACTTCTATTGGTCTTTCATTGGTCTGTTTTCATCCGTCTTTGTTCTTTGGCTCCTGCGGGCTTCCCATCGTGGTGGTGTCTGTTATCGCAGAGTGCCAGCTCTGGGCGCATGCCCTCCAGAGCTCCGGCTTGGCGATTGGGCACATCAGTCCAGCCGCTCCGCGGCACGTGGGATCTTCCCAGGCCAGGGATGGAACCGGCGCCCCTTGCACTGCAAGGCGGTGTCCTTACCCACTGGACCACCAAGGGAAGCCCCATTAAGAACATTCTGAAGCCACATTTACTTAATATATCTGTTAAATGTAAAAGGGTCAGAATCTGGCTTTCAAATAAATATGCATTTAAATAAAAAATTTTTATGTCATGAACTCAGCTTTTTGTGAATCAAATCCTATTTCTATCACATAGCAAATATACAATAAAAGAATTTGACATGTTATTATTTTTAAGAGAGATATCAGTGTTGCTTTCCAAATTAATATTGAAGAAGGATCACGATGCATAAAGATATTCATACCAGGTGACTTTTACACATGGAATGTCTCTAAACAGACAGTTCAGTTCTAAAAATATGAGACTCTGTTATTGACATTTCTCCAGGCCTATGTTCAGATTCAGAATTTATAGCATTTCTCCTCAGTGTGGCCACATGTTGGTGTAAAACAATAAGATATGGGTAAACAAAAGAAAATTGCAGCACACCATCCATGGTGTGGTCTTGGGCTGACTGGCTGGGAACTTGAAAAGTCATTCCATTCAGCACCTTGCCTTTGGGCAGGATCACACTTAAACCTTTCAAATGAGACTGATGAGAGTTTGTTCTGTTTTAAAGACTTCTACAGAAGGACACTGCTCTGCTTTCCTCCCTGATTCCAGTCTCACAGCCATTAATAGCAGCTTCTGCAGTTTCAGTCTGGCGGCTTCCGTTTTGTATCCAGTGGTGCTGCAACCCCAACTAGACTTTATCCTCTGAATCGCACTTCTGTGTCCCCTCATGATAATTTATGAATCTTCTCTCCCCTAAGTTAATTAATTAACTCCAATTGCTTTACTCTTTCTCTGTGGGTCCCCTTTGCTTGACATTCGTCAGTTTCACGGCTATCTTTTCAACTTGTTCAAGTGCCTCCTCCTTTCCTTTCTTCTGTAACTAGAAAATGACCTCTCTCAAGAGTTTTCGATAGTCTTTTGGTGTTTCTAGGCAGGTCTTTCAATTATATAACTGGTATAGGTGCTTCTTCGACATGTATGTACCAGATAGTTTTAAATACAGAATTCTTCTTTATATTCATCATATTTAACAATTGTTTCCTTCTTCCTGTACTTAAAGAAAGCTCAAGCGCATATGTATATACACACCATTAATTCTACATAAATTAATATGGATGGAAAGTGCATATTCCTTCTGAATGCAAATACTGGCTAATACTAAAGAGATTATATTCTGATTGGGAGGATGGCCAACTAGCACATTCACTCAAGCAGACACACACACACACACACACACACACACACACACACACACAAGCATCTTCTTGTAGACTCATATGTTTTCCACGTGGCAATCAGCCACAATGATCTTTTAAAAATGTCAGTTAGTGCTCACTTCGGCAGCACATATACTAGAATTGGAATGATACAGAGAAGATTAGCATGGCCCCTGTGCAAGGATGACATGCAAATTCATGAAGCATTCCATATTTTTCTGTGTGACGGCCTGGAGGGGTGGGATGGGGGGATATACATGTGACTAATCTGGAATCATACATATCTGTAAACAACAAAACTCCGTAAAAGTAAAAAGTAAAATAAAAATAAAAAAAAAAGTAAGTTAGCTCAGTAAAACCCAAGCTTCTCTGGTGGCCTACCACTCTTACAGTAGGCTGTCCTTGATTTCCTCTTTGGTACATTTTCCATCATCCTCAGTTAAGTGTAGCTTATTCAGTTGCTCAAAGCAAATAGGAAGTTTCCTACCTTGGGGCATTTGTGCATGTGGTTCCTCCTGCCTGGAATCTATTCCTTAAATTATTCATTGGGCTGCTCCTTCTCAAGATGCAGGCCTCTGGGCTTTAGCTTAAACACTGATAACCTCTTCAGTGAGGCCTACTTTGACCATTCTATCTAAATAAATTCTGCCCTACCTCCAGCAGAACCTTATCGCTTTCCTGTGTGTGTCTCACATTATATGATTACTAGTGGATTTACTTGTGTATTACTTTGTGGGGTTCCCTTGTAGCTTAGTTGGTAAAGAATCCACCTGTAAGGCAGAAGACCTGGCTTCGATTTCTGGGTCAGGAAGATCCCCTAGAAAAGGAAATGGCAACCATTCCATTATTCTTGTCTGGAGAATCCCATGGACAGAGGAACCTCGCGGGCTACAGCCCATGGGGTTGCAAAGAGTTGGACACAACTTAGCGACTAAACCACCACCACACTTTACCTTCTTTCCCTAGACCTGTATTATCTGATAGAGTAGCCATTAGACATATGTAGCTATTTATATTTAAATGAGTTAAAAGAAAAATTTTAAATTCAATTTCTCAAGTGCACAAGGTACATTTCAAGTGCTCAATAATCATACAAAGCTAGTGGCTACTAGATTAAGTGACATAGAACATCTCCATCAACTCTGGAAGCAGCTCTAGACTAAGCCCAGGTAGCACTGTTCTAGAGCCTGTTTCAGCACCTGATTAATAGTAGGTGCTTGTGGGGAATAATTTTAAGTATCAACTTGATTGAGCTATGGTGTACCCAGATATTGGATGAAATGTTATTCTAGGTGTGTCTGTGAGGGAGTTGGGATGATATTAATATTAAATCTATAGACTGAGTAAAGCAAATTTCCCTCTTCGAAGGTGTGTGGCTCATCCAACATGTTGAAGGCCTGAAAGAACAAAAAGGCTGAGTAAGGGAGAATTCACGTGGATTGGCTTTGAGTTGAGACATGTCTGAGTCCAAAGAAAGGAGAAGACTTGTCTCAACTCAAAGCCAATCCAGGTTCTGAGTCCTTTAAACTCAGACTGCAACTGCAGTTCTAGTTCTCCTGAGTCTTCAACTTGCAAGCTACAGATCATAAGCCTCCTCAGTACCTATAATCATATAAGCCAATTCCATGTACATTTATTTCCTATTGGTTCTGTTTCTCTGGAAAATCTGATGAATATGGTGCTCAGTAGTTTGTTTTTGTTTCATTTTGCCTTGGTCATCCTCTTTCCCCACTCCACTATGCGTAGACTCAGCCTCTACGGTGCTGCAGGTTCATGCATTTCAGTAGTTGATGGACACTGAAGATGTTAGTCTTTGGACCTTTGTATCAAGTCTGCCACTGTGCCTAACTGCCTAATTCTAAGAGCAAAAGTTGTCCCTGAAAAAAAAAAAATTGTCCCTGAGACCAGCTCTCTACCTTTTGCAGACCAAACCTAGTTCAGGTAGGTGTTCCTAACTTGATTCCAGATGTGGTTTTTCTGGATTTCTAGCCATGCTCGCTCCTGCAAGATTGTCTGGTAATGGATAAGAGTTTTTTCCTGAAGCTCCCTGTCTGCCTGCTATCCTGGAATTTCAAATTTTGCCTATTGCTAGATTCTCAATTGATAACCACCATGTGCTACAACAATAATAGTATTGTTATTTGTAGCAGTGGCTGATATGTCTTGAATGCCTACCATATATTGGTTGACCAAAAAGTTCATTTGAGTTTCCCTGTAACATCTTACAAAAAACCCAAATGAAACTTTTGGCCAACACTGTATATAGTAGTTACTTTTACATCTCGTTTGATTCTTAGAACCAAGCTCTGAAAGGAGGAAGCCGAGGTTCCTTAAATCGAGGATACTAGTTTTCCAAAAAGTGGTGAGAATGTCAGAACTGAACCAGATGTATTTGACATCAGAATTTAGCCTCTTCACTGTGGTTCTGTACTACTCATGAATAGTGTTATTTATTAACATGTAAAGCCATTCTTTCTTTGTGCATCTTTTAGAAGACTTTGTTAATTTTTGTGGTAATTCTTTGGTCTGATTCCTTTGGTACTGTTGACCACTGTCGCTCTCCAAAGGCTCTATTACTGTGGTTGGTTGAACAGTGAGGGCAGGTACGACTAGCTACTGGTGTTGGTCCTCCTCCCCTGTCCCTAACCTCCGCTTGTCTCACCAGCAGGCATGCTTTCTCCTTGGTTCTGGTTTCCTAATCTGACACAGCCAATTTTTCCTTGCTTGACCCTATCAAGAAATGTGTTGTTACTCCTATAGAACAATATATATCTAGTTGAAGAGGTCTAAATGAGTAGAACCTATTTCAGATTATGTATGTAAAGTGCTCTTATTTTTGATGATTACTTTTCCTATACGGAGCCCTCAAACAGGGTTATCAACATTTTCAGTAAATGTTTATTACAATAAGGTTTGGAGTCATGGCAACATTCAAAAGTATAAGGACATGATGCTGACCTCTGTGAGCTGCCAATTTGCATATTGATGTAACAGTCATATACGAAAAGAGTAACTGAAATATAAGACAATTTTATAGCCATAAAGAACTATGCAAATGTTAAGTACATAATGTTAACTAAGAAGTACAGAGCATAGTGCTGTAGAATTTTAAGGGGGGAAATGATTAGTTTTGGTTGTAATGGACTGATTCAGTGCTGTGACCTAAGAAAATCATATTTTCAAGTGGTGATGAAGAAAAGGGATCTCTCCCCTCACTTTGGCCAGAGATATATTACATGCAAGGGCATTGAAAATGGAAAGTATTGATGCAGAATCTAAGGAGAGGCAGAAGGTTTGTGTAAAAGAGGAGATCACCAGAAAATTATGTTGGAGACAGATTATGGTAGTCTTTGATTTCAGGGAGAAGAGTTTGCACTTTTTCCTATAGAAGTTAAGGAATAGCTAGAGTGATTACTAGCAGGGAATGTAGTGTGGTATCTTACCCAGTCAAGATCTCTTGTGTTTAGTAGGAATGGTGAAAGCCTCTGGACATACTGGGGTGTCTCTACTTTGCTTTTTAGGCATGGGGTATGGCAAACTGAAGTTCTGATAGGGCCATGTGGATTTGGAATACATACTTTGATCAGACTCATGTTTGCTACTTTATGAATTCATCATCCCATAAAGATGGAGATTCTGAGATGGATAAGCTAGTGCCTATCATTCAGGTCTTGTGGGGAGACAAACATGCATGAAGACAGTTACATCCCAACAGGCAAAGTGGGACAATGGATACCTGCACACATGCAGCTGTTAGGGTTGGTGTGTTCAGGGAGGGAGGCCTAGAGGAGATGAGCACCAGCTTCAGCTTAAAATGATAGCAGGTATTAGTCAAGCACAGTGAGAATAAGACTGAGAAGGGCATCCTGGGTATAGAGTACAGCTGCAGCACAGGTGCAGAGCTTGGAAGTAGAAGGAAGAGTGGGAAACCCTAGCAGGACCTTCTTGCCAAGTTTAGAGCAGTCAAGGAAGGCAGGGAGAAGACATGAAGGAGCTTGGGTTTTATCTTTCAGGTTTGAAGTACTAAATGACTTGGGAAGTTCTGTGGCTTGTGGCGAGAACCTTGGCAACTCTATTTAAAATTAAAGAAAGAGTATTTTTTGGCCACATTGCAAGGCATGTGGGATCTCAGTACCCTGACCAGGAATCTCACCTGTACCCTTACAGTGGAAATGTGGAGCCTTAACCACCAGACCACCAGGAAAGCCACCTTTGGGAGCTCTTTAGAGGATGCATTTGAAACTAAGAAGATTGGAAATGAGAGGTCATTGTTGGAATTCTCCTGACAGATAATGGATAAGCTTAAACTAGGCAGTGCCTTTAGGCTAACAGAAAATTAGATGTTGGCACCATTCCTAAGGACAAAGTCAAAAGACAAATGCATGTGTAAAGGCATTTGCGTCCTTAAATATGATAAGATTCCAGGTCCTGTGGTGACCCAGTATCGGACCCTAGGGAGTTTCCATAGAGACATTTCCTACTACTCTTGCGAGAAAGGAAATTTTAAAAGTGAAGTCTTGGGCTTCCCCTGGTGGTTCAGTGGATAAGGACACCGCCTTGCAGTGCAAGGGGCGCCGGTTCGATTCCTGGCCTGGGAAGATCCCACGTGCCGTGGAGCGGCTGGACCTATGTGTCCAATCACCGAGCTGGAGCTCTGGAGCGCATGCGCCCAGAGCTGGCTCTCTGTGACAACAGACGCCACCGCGATGGGAGGCCCACAGGAGCCAAAGAACAAAGACGGATGAAAATGGACAAATGAAAGACCAATAGAAGTGGCCCGCCTGCTCCCCTCCCTCCCCAACCCAACCCCCGCCCAAAATAAATAAATAAATAAATCTTTAAAAAAAAAAGTGAAGTCTTTCCTTTATTGGATGAATGAACTAATATTTGAGTCTCGAGGAACTCATTAATAATAACACAGTAACTGGTTTAGCCTGAAGCCAACAGGATGACTCTAGGGTAGAGAGTGACTGGTATCACAGAACAGCATCAGATTAAATAATGTACTGCCCTGACTCTCTGAAGAGTGTTTATGGAGCCCGATAAACCTGAGAAGTTTGTTTAGTTAGTACTTCTTCTTGAAGGTTTCCTTCTGAAGCATTCCTCCGGGGAACGTTCTTGCCTGTGACCTGTCTGCTGCCCCACCGTCTGCCAGGTTACTCTCCCGTGACCAAGAATTGACCCGGTCCTTGGAACGTTGCTTACCAGCAGAGGGCACCCTCACCTTTCTGTATGTGCACAAATCCAGAACATCTGTTTCTCTAATCTGGAATAGGATCCTAAAATTTTATCCAGTTTCTTGTGGAAAGATTAGGAAAAAAACAAAGAGTGTCATCTTAGGTCTCTCTGGAAAGGGACAAAATCTCTAGAGGAGAGTCTGGCTGTACAAAAACAGACAATCCTGAGTCTAATTTTGCTCTCAGCAATTCACACCAGCAGTTTCTAGAGCCAATATAATATGTAAAGCAGTTGGAAAGCAGAGTATACAGAGCAGAAAATAAATCCATTCACAGCAGAACAGCTTACAGCAAAAGTAGCCAGAATGGTCTTGTAAATCCCTAGGAGTCAGGAAAAAGTATAGTCTTCCTGCTTGCCATTCATCTCCTAATCTCTGTTTGAGTAGGACAAAAAAATCCCAGATATACAGTGATTATATGGCCTGATAAATCATCTTCATATTTATTGTACTGTGAAAGTAGACCACAGCCCGTAAACTCATCTATACATTTCTCAAGGGGTTGGAACCTACAGGGAAAGAGGGAGAGAGTGAGGTAGAGTGATCAGCTGGCTTAAGCAAGCTCCAATATGGTAAGCTGGTTCTTTGGAGCTTGGAATCAATTTTCCAGCAGAGCCAAAATATACATACACTATGGTGAGGTTTCTCTTTTTTAAAATATTTTTTATTTTTTAAAATTGGGGTATAGTTGCTTTGCGATTCTGAGTTTCTGCTATAAAATTCGCTATATGTATTCATATATCCCCTCCCTTTTGAACCTGTCTCCCATCCAGCCCCCATGTCTTCCCTCTGGGTCATCACAGAGTACTGCGCTGAGCTCCCTCCCCAGTATAGCATGTTCCCACTAGCTATCTATTTGATATCTAAGAGTGTATATCTGTCTATGCCAGTCTCCCAATCATCCCCCTCCCGGCCCCACCCCATGTCCACATGTCCATTCTCTCCATCTGTATTTCTATTCCTACCCTTCAAATAGGTTCATCTGTACCATTTTTCTAGATTCCACATATATGTTACTATACAGTCATTGTTTTTCTCTTTCTGACTTACTTAACTCTGTATGACAGCCTCTAGATCCTTCCATATCTCTACAAATGATACAGTCTCATTCATTTTTATTGCTGAGTAATATTCCATTGTGTATACGAATGTGGTGAGATTTTGAAGGTAGCTTACAGATTCCCATTTAAACTACAGTTTACTAAAGTAATACACAGTTCCACAGTTTTGCAATATTTTACTAATAAAATAAAATGACTAAGACAATAAATATACTTAATACTTCTGAATTTTTTAATAAAGATCTGTCACAAAACTAGAGCTGTTAGCTTTTCATTTTTTTTTAAAAAAATATTTATTTATTTTTGACTATTTTTGGTTTTCACTGCTGCCACAGGCTCTTTAGTTGCAGGGAGTGGACACTACTCTAGTTAGGAGGTTAGGAGTCCATTTCCCCATCTCCTAATCTCTGTTTGAGTAGGACAAAATCCCAGATATACAGTGATTATATGGCCTGATAAATCATCTTCATATTTATTGTACTGTGAAAGTAGACCACAGCCCGTAAACTCATCTATACATTTCTCAAGGGGTTGGAACCTACAGGGAAAGAGGGAGAGAGTGAGGTAGAGTGATCAGCTGGCTTAAGCAAGCTCCAATATGGTAAGCTGGTTCTTTGGAGCTTGGAATCAATTTTCCAGCAGAGCCAAAATATACATACACTATGGTGAGGTTTCTCTTTTTTAAAATATTTTTTATTTTTTAAAATTGGGGTATAGTTGCTTTGCGATTCTGAGTTTCTGCTATAAAATTCGCTATATGTATTCATATATCCCCTCCCTTTTGAACCTGTCTCCCATCCAGCCCCCATGTCTTCCCTCTGGGTCATCACAGAGTACTGCGCTGAGCTCCCTCCCCAGTATAGCATGTTCCCACTAGCTATCTATTTGATATCTAAGAGTGTATATCTGTCTATGCCAGTCTCCCAATCATCCCCCTCCCGGCCCCACCCCATGTCCACATGTCCATTCTCTCCATCTGTATTTCTATTCCTACCCTTCAAATAGGTTCATCTGTACCATTTTTCTAGATTCCACATATATGTTACTATACAGTCAGTGTTTTCTCTTTCTGACTTACTTAACTCTGTATGACAGCCTCTAGATCCTTCCATATCTCTACAAATGATACAGTCTCATTCATTTTTATTGCTGAGTAATATTCCATTGTGTATACGAATGTGGTGAGATTTTGAAGGTAGCTTACAGATTCCCATTTAAACTACAGTTTACTAAAGTAATACACAGTTCCGCAGTTTTGCAATATTTTACTAATAAAATAAAATGACTAAGACAATAAATATACTTAATACTTCTGAATTTTTTAATAAAGATCTGTCACAAAACTAGAGCTGTTAGCTTTTCATTTTTTTTAAAAAAAATATTTATTTATTTTTGACTATTTTTGGTTTTCACTGCTGCCACAGGCTCTTTAGTTGCAGGGAGTGGACACTACTCTCTAGTTGAGGTAAGCCAGCTTCTTGTTGCAGTGACTTCTCTTATTGTGGAACTCGAGCTCAAGGGCTCATGGGTTTCAGTAGTTGCGACACATGGGCTCAATAGTTGTGGCTTTGAGGCTCAATAATTGTGGTTCACAGGCTTAGTTCCTGCACAGCGTGTGGGATCTTCCTAGATCAGGGATCGAACCTGTGTCCCCTGCATTGGCAGGAGAACTCTTCACCACTGAGCTAACAGGGAAGCCCAATACTTCTAAGTTTTTAACTGAGTAGAAGCGGGTCTCATTTTCAATTGTTCTCACCAGTGGTTACTCTTGTAAATTTGAAACATCTCATGCTGTGTGGAGTGTCTTGTGCATTGCAGGAACTTCAGCAGCTCTGGCCCCCTGTTCTACATGCACAAGTGCTTGCTGGTCACTTTGACAACCAAGACACCCTCACTTACTTCCCCCAAGATAGAGAGGGGCTAGAAACCACTCAGAAATGTTTATAGAGAATCAGAGGTTGATGGATAATTATTTCAATTATTTTAGGTTGTTTTTTACTTCATACCATTTCTTACTTGAGACTACATTATCAAGAGTGCTTTTTTTTCTTACTGATCTTGAGCAGGATAATTGTTCAGCTCAAAAGTGAAACAGAAAAGATGAGCTGGAAGAAAGCTGCCCAATGTTGGAAGACCATGCATGTCTTAGAAAAGAACCCATGAGATATTATAACTTAAGCACCAAATAATGAGAGAGAAAAGGAAAGAGGGAAACATTGGTGCTTATGTGGTCCTGTGTAAATATGGGACCAGGTCATGTGCTCATGCCTCTTAGTGTTTTAGAACATGCTGGACCTTGGGCAAGTCACTCAGGCCAAGTTTTCTCCCTGATATTCTATGATCCGTCTCTAGAATGAAGCTGATTTTAATAATACCTATACTTGTGACTGTGTTACGAAATTAAAAGACACTTGATCCTTGAAAGAGTAGTTATGTCAAATCTAAACTTTAAAAGGCAGGGCCATCACTTTGCTGACAAAGGTCTGTATAGTTGAAGAATTGATGCCTTTGAACTGTGGTGCTGGAGAAGACTCTTGAGAGTCCCTTGGGCAGGGAGGAGATCAAACCAGTCAATCCTAAAGGACATCAACCCTGAGTATTCATTGGAAGGACTGATGCTGAAGCTCCAATACTTTGGCCACCTGATGCAAAGAGACAACTCATTGGAAAAGGCCCTGATGTTGGGTAAAATTGAGGGCAAGAGGAGAAGGGGAAGAGGATGAGATAACTGAATGGCATCACCGAGTCATTGGACATGAGTTTGAGCAAACTCAGGGAGATGCTGGAGGACAGAGAAGCCTGGTGTGCTGCAGTCCATGGGGTCACAGAATTTGACACAACTTAGTGACTTAGTGATGACAGCAACAATATTCTGGAAGGGTGTGTATGTGTGTGTGAAAGTTATACCTGTAAGATAGTTTGAAATCTATGCAATTAAATTTACACATTTTAGGGTGATGCCATTGTTATTTATGTTAGTTCTGTCATCCAGAGATGAATGTCGTGATGGTGAAGATTACAAGTTGAGTTGGATGCTCCCAACTCAGGCAAAGCTGGTTCCTGTACTGAAAGAATAGGAATGGGCAAACGGTGAGAATGTGTTGAATGTAGACTGGGAGAGAAATAGCTTATACCTGGGGAACGTCTTTGTATGACTATGGTCAAAATTGTTACACAGGATACTTGTGACCTAAGGAGAATCCATCTTTAAAACAGTTTTATGTGTGGCATTCTCCATTTTATTCAAATAGAACAAACTTACTAAAACACCACCACTAACAATAAAACCTATTTGTGATAAGCTCACCAAGATACAGTGAAGAGACTCTTTACAGACTGTTCTTCAATAGCTCACTGGTGGAAGACTGGTGTATTCTTCCAAGAACAGCAGAAGGCTATACACATAACATAGAAGCATTTGCTGATTTTTATGCATGATATATATTCAGGGTAGATATTAAGCATACTTAGGATGTATCAGATTTATTTTCTGCACTATTCTGTACCTCTTTAAATAGTCCATGCTTTTCTTTTTTTTTCCATCTACTATATTCTGTGTATATTTTGGCCACGCCCCTCAACCCCCACTACCGGAAAACCTACATTCCCTTGGCCTCAGGTCTGTACTATAGGATTCAGTTTCTGCCTTTCTCAGTATCGTCCTTTGTTTAAGCATATAATGTTTTTCAAGACAACAGTGCATCTAGGGATAAGTAGGTAATTTATGAGGCATCAAAAAATCTCCTGCCCCCAAATTACTCCCTCAATGGCTTAAAGGGCTCAAAATAAGGTATTAGTCACTTCTCTAGGTTGCAGTATTCAATGGTATTGCACATTTGTGTCTTTTCTGAAAATGAAAGCATTATAATTCATTAATAACTTTGAAGAAATTATTTTCATCAGGTTAAGAGAGAGGCAATGCAATGCAGGATTGAGAACGAAGATATGGGAGCTATGGGAGCTGGACTCCCTTCGTCTGAATCTCAGTTCTGCCATTTGTTCTCTGTATGACTTCATACGAGTGACTTAACCTCTTTGTGCCACAGTTGCCAATACTTGCCAATTACATAGGATTGTCAGGAGGATTAAGTGCTCTATGATATGTGATGCATATGAAGCAGTGCCTAAGATGCACTCAGTGTGCAGATTGTTATTCTGCCCAGGCACTAACACTGGTGTTTAGGAAAATGAAATATACACTGCTTGTTTCACTGAGGAGCTTATACCCACACAGGTTTATTGAGATTGCTTCAAAAGTGTATTGATTTTCTATTATTATTAAAGTTTTTCCTTATACTTGAAAAACTTACAGAATCTTATAAAGATAGATAGTATAGTTACGTGAGCCTAGAGTGAGAATATCACTCTCTTTGGGGAGCCTGCTTTAACCCTTATTATATTCAAATATGCTTGTCTTCCACCCTGTCATAACACTTGGCTTGTCATAGAGCCCTTTAACTCTCCCTTGTGAATTAGCTATTGGTATTCTTTAAAGGCCTCTCTGGAATAGTACAATCTATGGAGGGCAGAGATCACATCTCATTCATCATTATGAATTCCCCAGAGACTTGCTACATGACTATCAAATGAATGAATTGAAATATCCATAAGCACAGAGGATTTTGAAAGTCTGCTCATTGCTGTATCTCAAAGCATCTAAAATAGCAATCCACCTGGCACATAGTAGGTGGTCAATAAATATTTGATAATGATTTTGTTAAATGAAGGAGGCACAGGATTCAGTTTCTGCCTTTCTCAGACCAAAAAATTTTTTGAAATCTAGGGATAAGTAGGTAATTTATGAGGCATCAAAAAATCTCCTGCCCCCAAATTACTCCCTCAATGGCTTAAAGGGCTCAAAATAAGGTATTAGTCACTTCTCTAGGTTGCAGTATTCAATGGTATTGCACATTTGTGTCTTTTCTGAAAATGAAAGCATTATAATTCATTAATAACTTTGAAGAAATTATTTTCATCAGGTTAAGAGAGAGGCAATGCAATGCAGGATTGAGAACGAAGATATGGGAGCTATGGGAGCTGGACTCCCTTCGTCTGAATCTCAGTTCTGCCATTTGTTCTCTGTATGACTTCATACGAGTGACTTAACCTCTTTGTGCCACAGTTGCCAATACTTGCCAATTACATAGGATTGTCAGGAGGATTAAGTGCTCTATGATATGTGATGCATATGAAGCAGTGCCTAAGATGCACTCAGTGTGCAGATTGTTATTCTGCCCAGGCACTAACACTGGTGTTTAGGAAAATGAAATATACACTGCTTGTTTCACTGAGGAGCTTATACCCACACAGGTTTATTGAGATTGCTTCAAAAGTGTATTGATTTTCTATTATTATTAAAGTTTTTCCTTATACTTGAAAAACTTACAGAATCTTATAAAGATAGATAGTATAGTTACGTGAGCCTAGAGTGAGAATATCACTCTCTTTGGGGAGCCTACTTTAACCCTTATTATATTCAAATATGCTTGTCTTCCACCCTGTCATAACACTTGGCTTGTCATAGAGCCCTTTAACTCTCCCTTGTGAATTAGCTATTGGTATTCTTTAAAGGCCTCTCTGGAATAGTACAATCTATGGAGGGCAGAGATCACATCTCATTCATCATTATGAATTCCCCAGAGACTTGCTACATGACTATCAAATGAATGAATTGAAATATCCATAAGCACAGAGGATTTTGAAAGTCTGCTCATTGCTGTATCTCAAAGCATCTAAAATAGCAATCCACCTGGCACATAGTAGGTGGTCAATAAATATTTGATAATGATTTTGTTAAATGAAGGGAGGCACAGGCATGCTGTTGAAGTTAAAATGGGATTCTACATGTGAAACCAAAATTTCCACTGAATTACATTAAATATTTTGAGATCTAATCCTTCAGAAAAATATGTGCATTGGGGGAGCCTACTATGGAACCTGTGCTAAGATATTTGCTTACTCCTTTGGCTATGTCTCTGCAGGTAGATGAGGGTAGAAATACTTGTTACCTATTCTCCTGACTGTAAGCCCAGCTATTGCTGCATTTGTCCACTCATTCATTCAAACAAAAGCTACTGACGCTTTGGTTTATGAAAGGCACTGTGGATGATGATGGGTTGTATGAGGCAGGAAGTATACACGAAGATGTTGATCACAGAGTTTATGTCTGAGCAGCTAGAGAAGTGTATTGTTCTCATCCATTGTAAATACAGTGGACTTATCCAGCCTACTTATAAGAAAAAGTGCATCGGCCATGCCTCATGGTGAAATAGCAGGTCTTGGTAAGTCTGGATCCTCTTTTTTTTTCCTGATTCTCTTTTTGGGTGGACCAAGCTGGGCAGTCAACTTTTACAGACAGTTGAGGTCACCCAGTTCAGAACTGTTGGCCAAAGCATGTATGACTAGCAGTCACAGATATGTAAAAACTAGGCTATTGAAAAGACAAACAGTAGAAGCAAGAGAGTAGAAAAGGAACACAAAGTGATCTTCACCTCTTCTAGGTCTCTTGTTCTTCATCTTCCTGTGCGCTTTAGGCTGCCTTTGGTGGGTAATCATCTTGGGCAGCTAAAATCTTGGTCTTCCACCCTGTCATAACACTTGGCTTGTCATAGAGCCCTTTAACTCTCCCTTGTGAATTAGCTATTGGTATTCTTTAAAGGCCTCTCTGGAATAGTACAATCTATGGAGGGCAGAGATCACATCTCATTCATCATTATGAATTCCCCAGAGACTTGCTACATGACTATCAAATGAATGAATTGAAATATCCATAAGCACAGAGGATTTTGAAAGTCTGCTCATTGCTGTATCTCAAAGCATCTAAAATAGCAATCCACCTGGCACATAGTAGGTGGTCAATAAATATTTGATAATGATTTTGTTAAATGAAGGGAGGCACAGGCATGCTGTTGAAGTTAAAATGGGATTCTACATGTGAAACCAAAATTTCCACTGAATTACATTAAATATTTTGAGATCTAATCCTTCAGAAAAATATGTGCATTGGGGGAGCCTACTATGGAACCTGTGCTAAGATATTTGCTTACTCCTTTGGCTATGTCTCTGCAGGTAGATGAGGGTAGAAATACTTGTTACCTATTCTCCTGACTGTAAGCCCAGCTATTGCTGCATTTGTCCACTCATTCATTCAAACAAAAGCTACTGACGCTTTGGTTTATGAAAGGCACTGTGGATGATGATGGGTTGTATGAGGCAGGAAGTATACACGAAGATGTTGATCACAGAGTTTATGTCTGAGCAGCTAGAGAAGTGTATTGTTCTCATCCATTGTAAATACAGTGGACTTATCCAGCCTACTTATAAGAAAAAGTGCATCGGCCATGCCTCATGGTGAAATAGCAGGTCTTGGTAAGTCTGGATCCTCTTTTTTTTTTCCTGATTCTCTTTTTGGGTGGACCAAGCTGGGCAGTCAACTTTTACAGACAGTTGAGGTCACCCAGTTCAGAACTGTTGGCCAAAGCATGTATGACTAGCAGTCACAGATATGTAAAAACTAGGCTATTGAAAAGACAAACAGTAGAAGCAAGAGAGTAGAAAAGGAACACAAAGTGATCTTCACCTCTTCTAGGTCTCTTGTTCTTCATCTTCCTGTGCGCTTTAGGCTGCCTTTGGTGGGTAATCATCTTGGGAGCTATATGTTTGCTCAGGAAGAAACCTCAGTAGAGAATGGTCAGCACTGTGGTGACCACATTCTTGACTCTATGCTTAGGGTGGCCAAACACTAGGTTTTGCCACAACAGTCATAGTCTATGTCTATTGTCCTAGGATAATTAATAGGGCTTTCACTATTAAAATTTCACTGTCAAATTTTTCATAATTCAGATGATAAATGCTGCAGTCTCCTATTCTCTCAGGGGAGATGTTTTAGAGCATGAATGCATTGCTGCATGCCACACCACCCTCCATGGTTCATGGTGCCTGTTTAATACTCTGTAAAGAGAGAATTGTTTACCTTTCCTTTAGTAGAATTTTAAGCCCTTCAAAGACAAAAATCTTATTTTCTGCTTGTTCTATTCCTTCTTCCAGGTACAGCTGACTGATTGCATAGTAGCCTTCAACAGATTTTTATTAAATTTTATTTAACTTTTTCCCTGACTTAAGGTTCTATGGAAAAATGCATATATGTGTGTGGTTTTCCTATTAGATGTATATTTTCTTAGAGCTACATGTATTTATCTTCAGACAGCTTGCTGTATGACTTCTTTATAGAATTTATCAGGAGATATAATACTGTGCTTTCCAAATGCTCATTTTGCAGCTTTTAATTTATGTATTGGAATCAGAAAGGCTAGCTAATAAACATTAAGATGCATTTTCACTATTTTGAAAATTATCCAACACACATACACACACATCTACACTAATATAAAGTTAAATTTCTATTGACTGTTCCTTACATAAAAAGAGAACACAAGCAAGGTTGAAGGAAGAAAGAGAGAGAGATTCAAAATATGGTGAATAGCATGAGAAAAGCAAAAGAGCTGGGAATTAAAATGGTATGCATGTTGAAAGCAAACATTATTGAGCACTAGTGTATATGTCATTTAGAAATAGTATTGTAATATTATGTCTTGGGGTAGAATACATGGAGGACTTTAGAAGTCTAGGTTCTAACACTGCAAATGTTGAGTTTACAAAGTAATCACCTTTGCACTTTTAGGAGAAGTTTTCTGCTCTTTAACTGGTTTGTGGTATTGATTTGAGGAAACACTGACATTTCCTTGGGGGCTGAATACACTATTCATTTTTTTGGTAGGCATTTTCATGAAGGAGGTTTAACATAGAGACGATGCTCTCTTTCTTTTTAAAATTCTAAACCAGAGTTTGCATGGTTTTTATCTTATTTTTTTAAAGGGATGTTTTAGATTTGCAAATGTGCCCATAGGCATTAAGTAACAGTAGCATATTTATAAGTTAAAATATAAATAAATAACTTAAGAAAACAATAACAGCTGGCAAATATATTTTCACATGAGCTGTTTTTAAAGAAAGAAACAGTTCTGTGGGCATGGAGAAACACACCATACCAGTTCAAAGAAGAGTAGACTGCAGCAAGAACATCTTAAAATTCTAATTTTCATGAAAACCTAAAGAGAATAAATGTCTCCCTTGAAGGAAGGTGTAGAGCTCTGAGATATACCTAGGTTTCCAAGGAGAAGTGAGGGAGTTGGTGGTTTGTTACGAATGGTTAAGTTTCTATTACTCATAGTGAATGTAACAGAGACCCTGTTTTGTATTGCACCTGTATAATCTGCTTGGTTCTGGGTAGAAGAGACTTCTGAGCTGCTACTACTGACCTGTATGCATGCTAAGTCACTTCAGTCGTGTCCAACTCTTTGAGACCCTGTGGACTGTAGGTTTCTCTGTCCATGGGATTCTCCAGACAAGAATACTGGAGCGGGTTGCTATGCCTTCCTCCAGGGGATCTTCATGACCCAGGGGCTGAACCTGCATCTCTTACATCTGCATTGGTAGGCAGGTTCTTTACCACAGTGCCACTGGGGAAAACTCCTTGGGGGGACTGACATAAAAGAGAACACAAGCAAGGTTGAAGGAAGAAAGAGAGAGAGATTCAAAATATGGTGAATAGCATGAGAAAAGCAAAAGAGCTGGGAATTAAAATGGTATGCATGTTGAAAGCAAACATTATTGAGCACTAGTGTATATGTCATTTAGAAATAGTATTGTAATATTATGTCTTGGGGTAGAATACATGGAGGACTTTAGAAGTCTAGGTTCTAACACTGCAAATGTTGAGTTTACAAAGTAATCACCTTTGCACTTTTAGGAGAAGTTTTCTGCTCTTTAACTGGTTTGTGGTATTGATTTGAGGAAACACTGACATTTCCTTGGGGGCTGAATACACTATTCATTTTTTTGGTAGGCATTTTCATGAAGGAGGTTTAACATAGAGACGATGCTCTCTTTCTTTTTAAAATTCTAAACCAGAGTTTGCATGGTTTTTATCTTATTTTTTAAGGTATGTTTTTAGATTTGCAAATGTGCCCATAGGCATTAAGTAACAGTAGCATATTTATAAGTTAAAATATAAATAAATAACTTAAGAAAACAATAACAGCTGGCAAATATATTTTCACATGAGCTGTTTTTAAAGAAAGAAACAGTTCTGTGGGCATGGAGAAACACACCATACCAGTTCAAAGAAGAGTAGACTGCAGCAAGAACATCTTAAAATTCTAATTTTCATGAAAACCTAAAGAGAATAAATGTCTCCCTTGAAGGAAGGTGTAGAGCTCTGAGATATACCTAGGTTTCCAAGGAGAAGTGAGGGAGTTGGTGGTTTGTTACGAATGGTTAAGTTTCTATTACTCATAGTGAATGTAACAGAGACCCTGTTTTGTATTGCACCTGTATAATCTGCTTGGTTCTGGGTAGAAGAGACTTCTGAGCTGCTACTACTGACCTGTATGCATGCTAAGTCACTTCAGTCGTGTCCAACTCTTTGAGACCCTGTGGACTGTAGGTTTCTCTGTCCATGGGATTCTCCAGACAAGAATACTGGAGCGGGTTGCTATGCCTTCCTCCAGGGGATCTTCATGACCCAGGGGCTGAACCTGCATCTCTTACATCTGCATTGGTAGGCAGGTTCTTTACCACAGTGCCACTGGGGAAAACTCCCTGGGAATGATGAAAAGGTGAGACACAGGAAGTCTCAAGGTCTGGTACAAATAGGGTCCATTTCAGCTCTTCCTGTTTCAAGAAAGGACTCTTCCCATCAAAGGGTTGGGGCTTGCTTCCCTGAAGAGACAGTGTACAGGGGAGGCAGGGATCTAGTGCTGTGGTCAGGATTTTACAGAATCTATTTGAGGAAAGCAAAATCTTCCACAGAAATCAATTACTAGAGACCCATGACTCAAAGATACTCTTGTGAGCAGTTATACTTGGAACACAGAAAACCAAAGAAAAGAGTGTTGTGGGATCCCTAAGGAAGTTCCACATTGTGCTAGCAGAGAGAGAGTTCCTTTAGCCCCTACAACTGAAACTCGTTCCCAGTTTCTTGTTGAAAAGCCCAGAAGCTAAAGACTGATATGAAGCCCCAGTAATAGCAGGGTCACATTACGCATGCATTTAACATAGTTGGATTTCAAAATATTGATCAAAACATAAAACAGAAGATGAAGATTTAAATAGTACCCTGTGTGAGCTTGCCGTTTTATTTAATAAGCTTAAGCCCACAGACAAATGAATGGAGTCAGTCAAATCAGTAATAATCACTGCAAGTTTGCAATCTATTTTTAAAATGTGAGAAAGATTTAAGGGTTTTCTTGATCAATGGCAAATAAATCAAACACATGCCAGGCAGCTGGGTGATCCTCCTGGTCTTACAGGAAAAATCTTAGATTAAAGCTTAGGAAGAGTAAGATGGAGCTGGGTGATCCTCGTCACAGAAAGTATTGTTGCAGGGAGTTGGTGGTTTGTTACGAATGGTTAAGTTTCTATTACTCATAGTGAATGTAACAGAGACCCTGTTTTGTATTGCACCTGTATAATCTGCTTGGTTCTGGGTAGAAGAGACTTCTGAGCTGCTACTACTGACCTGTATGCATGCTAAGTCACTTCAGTCGTGTCCAACTCTTTGAGACCCTGTGGACTGTAGGTTTCTCTGTCCATGGGATTCTCCAGACAAGAATACTGGAGCGGGTTGCTATGCCTTCCTCCAGGGGATCTTCATGACCCAGGGGCTGAACCTGCATCTCTTACATCTGCATTGGTAGGCAGGTTCTTTACCACAGTGCCACTGGGGAAAACTCCCTGGGAATGATGAAAAGGTGAGACACAGGAAGTCTCAAGGTCTGGTACAAATAGGGTCCATTTCAGCTCTTCCTGTTTCAAGAAAGGACTCTTCCCATCAAAGGGTTGGGGCTTGCTTCCCTGAAGAGACAGTGTACAGGGGAGGCAGGGATCTAGTGCTGTGGTCAGGATTTTACAGAATCTATTTGAGGAAAGCAAAATCTTCCACAGAAATCAATTACTAGAGACCCATGACTCAAAGATACTCTTGTGAGCAGTTATACTTGGAACACAGAAAACCAAAGAAAAGAGTGTTGTGGGATCCCTAAGGAAGTTCCACATTGTGCTAGCAGAGAGAGAGTTCCTTTAGCCCCTACAACTGAAACTCGTTCCCAGTTTCTTGTTGAAAAGCCCAGAAGCTAAAGACTGATATGAAGCCCCAGTAATAGCAGGGTCACATTACGCATGCATTTAACATAGTTGGATTTCAAAATATTGATCAAAACATAAAACAGAAGATGAAGATTTAAATAGTACCCTGTGTGAGCTTGCCGTTTTATTTAATAAGCTTAAGCCCACAGACAAATGAATGGAGTCAGTCAAATCAGTAATAATCACTGCAAGTTTGCAATCTATTTTTAAAATGTGAGAAAGATTTAAGGGTTTTCTTGATCAATGGCAAATAAATCAAACACATGCCAGGCAGCTGGGTGATCCTCCTGGTCTTACAGGAAAAATCTTAGATTAAAGCTTAGGAAGAGTAAGATGGACTGATAAAATCATCTGTGAAAGATGTTGGAGTAATAAGGATGAACAAGAAGGGTCAACAAAAGGGAATCTTGGTTAATTTGCTGAAATATTCCAAGCAGAGATATCTTTGAGTGGTGGTTTCAGAATATATTATCTCTTTAGAACTATATGCCAAACATCATAATAAACATTACGTTTTTTTGTATATCAGCATATTCGTATGTATGTTGCATCCGAAAACCACGTACATGATGATAGTGCACAGTCCACATGGCTTTTAGGGATATTTGGCTTTACATCTTATTTTTTCTTTGCCTGTAGATAATGACACTAAAACTCACCTCTTCATATCATTCCCCCCCTCTGTCTTTTTTTCTGGAGTGTGTGTGAATCAGTTCCCAAGAATCCCAAGTAAGTTGGTGGAGACATAAAGTCTTATATTATGCAGGTGGGGATATAAGCTAGTTTATTGAGTTGCTGCCATTAATGTGATTTGATTTGTGTTCACAGGTTGATAAGACTTGGGGAAGCTCCAGTTATGTAAGATACAACGTTAAAACCATGAAGTTTTCAACACAGTGTCTAAGTCAGATTATTCCCAGTAAATTATTTTGTTGGCTTTTATAAAGTTTCAGAAGATGGCGCCTCTTTTTTATTCTGTATTTTTATATGTGGACATCTGGTCTAAGGGAATCTTATCTACTTTACTATTAGATTCAAGATTTGGACACCTAGATTTTTTTTTCTTTTGGCCACTTCTGTTGGTCTTTCATTTCCATCTTTGTTCTTTGGCCTGTGCGGGCCTCCCATCGCAGTGACTTCTCTCGCTGCAGAGCACATGAGCCCCAGAGCTCCAGCTCGGTAGTTGGACACATCGGTTCAGCCGCTCCATGTCACATGGGATCTTCCCAGACTAGGGATCAAACTGGCACTCCTTGCAGTGCAAGGCAATGTCCTTACCCACTGGACCACCAGGGAAGCCCAGACACCTAGATAAGGAGTCCTTTTTGGAAGAATCTTTTCTTTGTCATGCTGATTAAAATGTCAGTTGTTACAGTATGAATTTAGCAGTAATACTATTTTTCATTTCAGATCAGTCTATTTGTGATGTTATGTACTTTCATATGCATTCTAATTTCAGTTCCACAAGAGTTTATATTGGGATTAATGTGGTTAACTCATGAGAATGGGTAGAGAAGTTACAAAAAGTGAATTGATCAGTTCTCTATCTTCAAGAAACCAGTCTTTTTTTAATGTTTATTTATATCTTTGGTTGCATTGGGTCTTAGCTGCGGCACAGAGGATCTTCTTAGTTGTAGCATTCAGAATCTTTAGCTGTAGCATGCAAACTCTTAGTTTCAGCATGTGGGGATCTAGTTCCATGACCAGGTATTGAACCTGGGCCCCCTGCATTGGGAGCACAGAGTTTTAGCCACTGGACTGCCAGAGAACACCCCAGGAAGGCCCAGTCTTTTAAGATGAATTGACACTTAAGGAAATAGTTATAACATAGAATATGCACTAGTAGCTATAAAGACAAGGCATAGAACTAGTACAGAGAAGTAACAATTAATCCTATTTGGAGAAAATGGTATCAGAGAAGCCTTCCCAGGGAGGTAAACCCAAGAAAAGCTTCATAGGTAACCAGAGAGAAAAGCTATTCTGAGATGGAATATGCAAATATGCACAAGAATGATGTAGCATACTCTGCTTGGGTCATATTTCAGTATTGAAAAGTGTGTGTGTGCATGTGTGTGAGTGCATATGTGTATGTGTGTGCGTGTATGAAAGACTCCACAGAGAGAAATAGGGCCTTACTTATAAGAGACCTTTAAATATTTTTGCCAGGATTTATTTTGTGGATTAGAGTCATTTAAATTAATTAGTCTAGAGAGAGATGTGTTCAAATTTGTTCTGTAAATAAAGCATATTGTTTTTAACCTGCTTTTAAAAATGAACAGTATGGTGACAATGTCGTCCACATTAGTAAATATTTGTCTGTTCATTAATTGAAATGGTTGCATTGTATTCCATGGATGTTTTCACTAATTAATTACTCCTTTAGTCTAACAATAAAGATACTGGAGAGTTAAATTTTTGAGAGCAATAAAATAGATCAATTTAGAACATGTTTTGATTGAGACACTTACAATACAGCCAAATGGAGATAACCAGAAGGTGTTTGAATATATAAATGTGGAGGCTGGGAGCTAGATCTAAGAATGCAGGCATGAAGTTTGGAGTTATTAGTACACTGATTAGCTGAAGCCCAGAGAGGGGGTTAATGGCCAAAGAATATTAAATGCACAATTTTTAAAAAGAGTAAAGGGGATAGAACCTTTGAAAATACTGATTTTTAAGTAGTAGGCTGAGGAATAAGATATTGAGAAGGAAATATTAAAGAAGTTGGAAAAAATTTAGAGAATATGATGTCAGGGAATCCGGGGGAAAGGGGGAAGCTGATTCTCATAATTACTTTTAGAGACATATGTCCAGGTACTAGCATTATTATTATCCTCATTTATAGCAGCTAAAGGTCTTGCTGAGACCAACACAGCTGTAAGGTAATCAAACTGAATTGCTGATCCTGATTGTCTAATCCCAATTGTAATTAAGTGAGCACCTGATTTTGTGATTCAGGTAAATAAAAGAAAGGTATAAAAGAATAGCAGATATCCCAAAATTTTTGGTATCAGAGAAGCCTTCCCAGGGAGGTAAACCCAAGAAAAGCTTCATAGGTAACCAGAGAGAAAAGCTATTCTGAGATGGAATATGCAAATATGCACAAGAATGATGTAGCATACTCTGCTTGGGTCATATTTCAGTATTGAAAAGTGTGTGTGTGCGTGTGTGTGAGTGCATATGTGTATGTGTGTGCGTGTATGAAAGACTCCACAGAGAGAAATAGGGCCTTACTTATAAGAGACCTTTAAATATTTTTGCCAGGATTTATTTTGTGGATTAGAGTCATTTAAATTAATTAGTCTAGAGAGAGATGTGTTCAAATTTGTTCTGTAAATAAAGCATATTGTTTTTAACCTGCTTTTAAAAATGAACAGTATGGTGACAATGTCGTCCACATTAGTAAATATTTGTCTGTTCATTAATTGAAATGGTTGCATTGTATTCCATGGATGTTTTCACTAATTAATTACTCCTTTAGTCTAACAATAAAGATACTGGAGAGTTAAATTTTTGAGAGCAATAAAATAGATCAATTTAGAACATGTTTTGATTGAGACACTTACAATACAGCCAAATGGAGATAACCAGAAGGTGTTTGAATATATAAATGTGGAGGCTGGGAGCTAGATCTAAGAATGCAGGCATGAAGTTTGGAGTTATTAGTACACTGATTAGCTGAAGCCCAGAGAGGGGGTTAATGGCCAAAGAATATTAAATGCACAATTTTTAAAAAGAGTAAAGGGGATAGAACCTTTGAAAATACTGATTTTTAAGTAGTAGGCTGAGGAATAAGATATTGAGAAGGAAATATTAAAGAAGTTGGAAAAAATTTAGAGAATATGATGTCAGGGAATCCGGGGGAAAGGGGGAAGCTGATTCTCATAATTACTTTTAGAGACATATGTCCAGGTACTAGCATTATTATTATCCTCATTTATAGCAGCTAAAGGTCTTGCTGAGACCAACACAGCTGTAAGGTAATCAAACTGAATTGCTGATCCTGATTGTCTAATCCCAATTGTAATTAAGTGAGCACCTGATTTTGTGATTCAGGTAAATAAAGAAAGGTATAAAAGAATAGCAGAATAAGCTTCAGAAGCTAAAATTAAGATGGATTCTGTAGGAGATATAAAATGTAGAAAAAGAACATGTTCTTAAATTATAGCAGGCAAAGGATATCCCAAAATAGGCTTGGGAGAGAAAGATGATAAATATGTCTTTAAAATGTTAAATCTTGGCTTTCAAATTTGGGAATATGGTGGATGAGATGATCAGAGAAACTCTATCCAGAACAGCTGATACTCTTAAACAAGACAAACTGAAAACAAACAATAACAAACAGGTATTTTTAATTTTTTTATTTTGAAAGAATTTAAAATTTACAGAAAGTCTTCAAAAATAGCATGGAGAGTTAACATATATCCTTCCACCCAGTTTCCCTTAGCTTCTTTTACTTTGAACAACTTACATAACCGTGGTACAAGGAATGAAATAAAAAAATTAATATTGGCACATTGTTATTAATTGAACTATGTAGTGTTAGTTGCTCAGTCCAGTCTGACTCTGCAGCCCCATAGACTGTAGCCCACCAGGCTCCTCTGTCCATGGAATTCTCCAGGCAAGAGTGCTGGAGTGGATTGCCCTTCCCTTCTCTAGGAATCTTCCTAACCCAGGGATCAAACCTGAGTCTCCTGGTCTGCTGCATTGTAGGCAGAGTCTTTATTGTCTGAGCCACCAGGGAAGCCCAGCTGAACTATAGACTTGACCACATTTCACCACTTTTTCCCCTTCATGCTCTTTTTCTGTTCTAGGATCCAATCAAGGATTCTTTTGTTGCTTCTTTTCTTCCTGTCATTGATAAGGCCTGAGGAATAAGATATTGAGAAGGAAATATTAAAGAAGTTGGAAAAAATTTAGAGAATATGATGTCAGGGAATCCGGGGGAAAGGGGGAAGCTGATTCTCATAATTACTTTTAGAGACATATGTCCAGGTACTAGCATTATTATTATCCTCATTTATAGCAGCTAAAGGTCTTGCTGAGACCAACACAGCTGTAAGGTAATCAAACTGAATTGCTGATCCTGATTGTCTAATCCCAATTGTAATTAAGTGAGCACCTGATTTTGTGATTCAGGTAAATAAAGAAAGGTATAAAAGAATAGCAGAATAAGCTTCAGAAGCTAAAATTAAGATGGATTCTGTAGGAGATATAAAATGTAGAAAAAGAACATGTTCTTAAATTATAGCAGGCAAAGGATATCCCAAAATAGGCTTGGGAGAGAAAGATGATAAATATGTCTTTAAAATGTTAAATCTTGGCTTTCAAATTTGGGAATATGGTGGATGAGATGATCAGAGAAACTCTATCCAGAACAGCTGATACTCTTAAACAAGACAAACTGAAAACAAACAATAACAAACAGGTATTTTTAATTTTTTTATTTTGAAAGAATTTAAAATTTACAGAAAGTCTTCAAAAATAGCATGGAGAGTTAACATATATCCTTCCACCCAGTTTCCCTTAGCTTCTTTTACTTTGAACAACTTACATAACCGTGGTACAAGGAATGAAATAAAAAAATTAATATTGGCACATTGTTATTAATTGAACTATGTAGTGTTAGTTGCTCAGTCCAGTCTGACTCTGCAGCCCCATAGACTGTAGCCCACCAGGCTCCTCTGTCCATGGAATTCTCCAGGCAAGAGTGCTGGAGTGGATTGCCCTTCCCTTCTCTAGGGAATCTTCCTAACCCAGGGATCAAACCTGAGTCTCCTGGTCTGCTGCATTGTAGGCAGAGTCTTTATTGTCTGAGCCACCAGGGAAGCCCAGCTGAACTATAGACTTGACCAGATTTCACCACTTTTTTTCCCCTTCATGCTCTTTTTCTGTTCTAGGATCCAATCAAGGATTCTAGAATACATTTAGTTGTGCTTCCTTTGACATTTTCATTTTCTTCCTGTCTCTTTCATGGCCCTTATACTTTTAATGAGGAATGACGGGTATGCAGTTGTAAGGTGTTGGGGGAAGGGAAGCATTCTGAAGTTCTATGATTCGGTCTCAATTGATGATTTACATTAGGTGAACCTGTATTTCTGGAGCGTGAATTTCACCAATACTTCCTAGTTTGTAGGCCTCACGTACCCTTTCAGGTGTGACGGAATGACTAGAAAGGACTGGAGATGGGTATTTCTCTTCCTCCAGTATGTTAGGCTCTGGTAATGTATGTTCACTTGAAGGCAGACTGTGCTGCAGAATTCTCTGGACTAGTTCAAAATGGTTACTTTTTCCCTTCCTTCTGCTGGAAGCATAAAGGAATTCTTCCCCCATATTTACTGGGAGGACCTGGTAGAGCACTTGGAGATAAAACTCTAGGGGTCTCCCATGACTAGGGCCCCCACACCCTAAAAATTTTACTTCTCAGGGTTTTCAACATTGAGCCTCCAGGTATGTGACAGTTACAGTTCAGGTTATCCTGTCTCAGCATTGGTTTCCATGGAGGGTTCTGCTCAGAGTTTTCTCCTCCAGTAACTTGTGATTTTCTTCGTCCATTTCTCCTATCTGGGGACAGCTGGTTTGGTTTGTGGTTAATATTTCCTGATTTAGTAACTGCCTTTTATTTTTTCCAATATATATTTTTTTGACCACTTCTGTTGGTCTTTCATTTATCTATTTTCATCCATCTTTTGTTCTTTGGCCCATGTGGACTTCCCATCACAGTGGCCTCTGTTGCTACATAGCACCAGCTCCAGGTGCATGCACTCCAGAGCTCTGGCTCTGTAGTTGGACACATCAGTCTAACTGCTCCACAGCATGTGGGGTCTTCCCAGGCCAGGGAGCGAACTGGCGCCCCTTGCAGTGCAAGGCAGTGTCCTTACCCACTGGACCACCAGGGAAGCCCATACTAACTGCCTTTGTAACGAGACATCTGAATTGGGGGAAGAAGATATAGTTTGAGGTCTAAGCATAGTGAAGACTGAATAGAAGACCACCTGCCTAATGGTATCTTAAAAAAAAATAACAGGTTCAATGAAAGAACTAAAGAAGCTCTTACAGAGTAAAATAATGAAACTTCATGCCAGTCTTGGTCTTGAATCCTGGTGGAGCAAAGGAAAAATTTAAAAAGTCTTTCTTGGGAATTCCTAACCAGTATTATCCTGGTCTGGAATTAAAATTCACTTTTTGCACCATTTTTGTGGAAGGGTAAAAGGCTAACAAGAGAAAAAACATTCTTAAAAAAAAGAATCAGTGGAGCAAGTTTGCTTTGTTAGGCATCACGATATATTATAAAACTGAGGACTTCCCTGGTGGTCCAGTAGGTAGAGAGTCTGCCTTGTAGTGCATGGGACACCGGTTTGATCCCTGGCATGGGAAGATCTCATGTGCCATGGAGCGGCTGGACTGGAGTGTCCAATTAAGAGCCAGTGCTCTGAAATGCATGAGCCCAGAGCCAGTGCTCTGCTGAAAATGAATAAATAATAAGCAATAAAAAAGGCCAAAAATTTTTAAAAAGATATATTATAAAACCATTCTATGTGGGATTGTGTAGTTGTGGCAATGCAACAGACAAATAGATGAATGGATAGAATACAGACCAGAAGTCAAAATATTCATATGTGTAAAACTGATCTTGACAGAACCAACACAGAAGATCAATAGCAAAAGGATTTAATAGGATAATGGCAAAATAATTGACTATCCATTGAAGGAAAAATATGATAATATTTCTACCTCACACCATGCATAAAAATTGATTATACTTGAGTCAAAACTTTAAAGGCAAAAAGAACATTTAAAAATTTTTGAAGAAAATATAGGAGGCTATGTTAAGAGTTTAAAATAGAAGAAAATTTCTTAAAATTCAAACAGGACAAATCATGAAGAAACTTGGTGCATTTGACTACACTAAAACAAAATAAACCCCTGGGTTTATATTTTTATCAAAAATATCATGAAGAGAATGATTACACAGGCTATAAGTTGGAGGAAATTGCTTTCAGTACATATTACCAAAAGTTATTAGTACCTAGAATATAGAGTCCTAAATTTAATGATAAAAAGACAATTCAATAAGAAATAAACAAAAGATCAATACACAAGTGCACATATCACTGGTGAGGAAACATGATTGACCAATAAATATTAAAAATGCACAGGCTCATTAGTAATAATAATAAAGCAAAAAAATGTGAATCACAAGGCAATGCCATTTCAAACTTACCCAAACATGAAAATGTCTGACAATACCAAGTGAGTTTTTTTGTGTGTGCAGGAATAGGCATTTGATGATAAGATTAGCCTCAAATTTCAGGTTTGCTGCTTACCAATGGTATGCTTTTAAGTCATTGAAACTCAAGCTTGCTTTTCTTCACTTACAAAATGCAGACTCTAATTTCTTTAAAGACTTACAAGGAATAAAGATGATGCAAGACAAGCATCTGACATAAAGTCTGGCAAAGAACTGGGATTCATAGATGATAGCTGCTAAAACTGAGATAAAATGGGGTAGTCAGAGAGGAGTAGAATACCAAAGCTGCACCCAACAGAATTAACTCAGGGTAAATGTGTCAGAATTTTAAGCCTCATTCTTCAAAGCTTTTAACGACAGTAGCAGCAGCAGCAATAATTAAGGACTTACTATGAGCAAGCACTGAGTTTAATATTTTGTATCCATTATTTTATTTAATCCTTATGCTTACTTTGTAAGGTAGTATGATTATCTTTATTTTATTGTTGAGGAAATTGAAACTCCAAGAGCTCATTTAATTAACTTACCCAAGGTCTCACTTAGCCTTGGGAGTGGAGCACAGTTCTTCCTGACTTGACTGTATTTTCTAGTGTAGATGATCCTCTTTAGCAAACAGATACAAAATCAGAACTTTTGACTTAAGTGTAATTTGCACAGTTAGTGGCATCAAAATTAGACTATGTGCAAAACAGTATGATGAACCATGCTAGTATTTACAAAAAGAAAAAAGGATGAAGAATTTTGGTTGGAGTTTCTGGTAGTGTTAGGATTTCTAGCTTAAACCTTTTGTCAAGCGATTGCTATTTTTGACAGAGTTGAAGAAAGGATAAAAGGGAGAATTGGCGTAAAAACCAGGTGACCTGAACACTTTCCTTTTTCTGGGTAATTAAAAGTTATGCCTGTCAACCTCAGAGACCTCCACATTATAACCCCTTCAGGAGTAATTGAAATATTACTCAGACGGAAACAGGAAGTTTAAATTCACAGTATATTCATACGCAGACATTCTTTTTAAAGGCAGACTCTTGCCTCTTTTCACTTCTTAAAGCAGCCAGACTCTTGTCCTTCCCCTGCTATGTTAACTGGGTTCTAAAAACGCAAATGTACTGACTCTTAGAGCGAGATGGGGTCTGAGGGTGCAAGCTTGCTTCATGTTGTGCAGTATTTCAGCTGAAGGATTGCTCAACAAACTCTGGGTTAGATCTTGAGAAATTCACTGTCTCTTGAAGGAAGCTTCATCTATTTTCAAAGAACTCTGATTGTTAATAACAACAGAAACAATATGATAGCTCATTTTTTTATTGAGAGTTTATGATGTGCCAAGAACTGTGCTAAGTACAGAATAAAATTGTCTCATGTATTCTCTTAACAACCTCTGTGACACAGATGCTACTGTCATCTCCAATGGACAGACTAAAAATATAGGGGTTTTGAGCCACTTAGAATTTTAACATTTACAGACTATAAACTCTCATTTACTTGGCAGCACTTTGATACTAAAAAACAGCACAGACCTCTGAAATCAACTGCAGTTCCTTTGGATTAAACTTTTTAATGTTTAATTCTGTTTTAGAAAATATGGAATCAGGTGGATGTCTGATTGAAGGGAAGGAAGAGAAGAGCTGTATTTCTTCACATTTTAAGCATGATACCCTATGGCCTTTCTGCATTCTCTCTTATGTTGTCTTCACTGTGCCATTCACTTTTTTTCTTTTTTTAAAGATGCAGGGTTGGATCTATAGCAAAGAAATTAAATCTTTCTCTGTACTCTGTTCCATGCTTTCTAGACCAATATTTGCAGGAAGCGCACACAGTCCAAGAACTGTCCATTTTAAAATTAGCTTAGAAATGTTTACAGATAGTGCAAATGTGTAGGGTATCATTCAAAAGAGAAAAGGGACAGATGTAATTATGATGATAAACATCAGCAAGATGGAGATTTCACAAAGTCAATCAATGTTTGTTTTTCCCTAATGGTTTTTCAGATCATGTTTTTAACAGCCTAAGTTAATTTTTTTTCTGTATTTATATAAGATTATGTATCCTTGTAATAATTTACTTATAAGTTGGATTATGTCCAAAACTTTTCTTAAGGCAACAGAATTACTTTTTAAGCCACCTGATGTCGTTCCAGCCTTACATTTAGTATTTTTATGATGGAATTAGACATTTATAAATCTGCAGTTTTAAATCCTTAAGACATAATAGATGGCTAGAACTCAAAGCTGTGGTGTGTTTTAATGTTCACTTTTTCATTGAAATAAAAAAAAACTCTGGGTTAGATCTTGAGAAATTCACTGTCTCTTGAAGGAAGCTTCATCTATTTTCAAAGAACTCTGATTGTTAATAACAACAGAAACAATATGATAGCTCATTTTTTTATTGAGAGTTTATGATGTGCCAAGAACTGTGCTAAGTACAGAATAAAATTGTCTCATGTATTCTCTTAACAACCTCTGTGACACAGATGCTACTGTCATCTCCAATGGACAGACTAAAAATATAGGGGTTTTGAGCCACTTAGAATTTTAACATTTACAGACTATAAACTCTCATTTACTTGGCAGCACTTTGATACTAAAAAACAGCACAGACCTCTGAAATCAACTGCAGTTCCTTTGGATTAAACTTTTTAATGTTTAATTCTGTTTTAGAAAATATGGAATCAGGTGGATGTCTGATTGAAGGGAAGGAAGAGAAGAGCTGTATTTCTTCACATTTTAAGCATGATACCCTATGGCCTTTCTGCATTCTCTCTTATGTTGTCTTCACTGTGCCATTCACTTTTTCTTTTTTAAAGATGCAGGGTTGGATCTATAGCAAAGAAATTAAATCTTTCTCTGTACTCTGTTCCATGCTTTCTAGACCAATATTTGCAGGAAGCGCACACAGTCCAAGAACTGTCCATTTTAAAATTAGCTTAGAAATGTTTACAGATAGTGCAAATGTGTAGGGTATCATTCAAAAGAGAAAAGGGACAGATGTAATTATGATGATAAACATCAGCAAGATGGAGATTTCACAAAGTCAATCAATGTTTGTTTTTCCCTAATGGTTTTTCAGATCATGTTTTTAACAGCCTAAGTTAATTTTTTTTCTGTATTTATATAAGATTATGTATCCTTGTAATAATTTACTTATAAGTTGGATTATGTCCAAAACTTTTCTTAAGGCAACAGAATTACTTTTTAAGCCACCTGATGTCGTTCCAGCCTTACATTTAGTATTTTTATGATGGAATTAGACATTTATAAATCTGCAGTTTTAAATCCTTAAGACATAATAGATGGCTAGAACTCAAAGCTGTGGTGTGTTTTAATGTTCACTTTTTTCATTGAAATCAAACACTGCATGTGAAATACATAAAAACTGGGTACGCACTAGTGTTATAGATACTTAACCTAAGTCATGTGTAATGACTAAATATCTCTTTAATAATCTTAGTGTTAGAAATCACACTTAAGCAGTGGCTTTTACAGTGCTTAGGGTTCATGCAGCTTTGTCATATGTAGGGAAGAGGAAAGTCAATTTAGTGGTGGAATGATCATGCCTAACCGTATGTTACGTGTGACTGACTAATGCCAGACCACACTCAAGCTGTTCACACAGTGATGAACTGCCTGCTGTAAAGAGAATGAAAGCCCTTCAGGCAGTCGGCCAATTTAAGAATAAAAATCAGCCTGTAGTCTTCATTTAATCTATTTGTGCACATAAATGAGAACTTACTTTAACCAAAAAACCCTGTGATATATTTTTAGCATCTTGCCTGGTGAATGAATGGATTTTACACTTCCAGCTGAATCAGATCTGTTAAAATAAGCTCTCAACACTGCTATCATCTCTTCAGAATTGCTTGTCTTGAGTCTACCTGTCAGTATATTCTCCTCCCTTGTAAAATACATAATAATCTCATTTAAAATCGTAGAGTTCCACAACACCATAAAAGCTGACACAGTTTCTTCCCGCTTGCTGGTGTACTACTACTCCTAAGTGATTATCTACAGCAACACCACTGTTTTATGTCACCAGATTTCTGAACAAACACTTCAGTCTATTTTTAGATCACTCTTTTCTTTGGACAGATTGTGATTGATATTAATGTCTGTGTTATTGCCAATCTCCAGTGGGATCAACTTACATAAGAAAACAACCACCACAAAATCAAAACCCCAAACTCCCTGCTGCATCTTTTTTTTTTCCCCTTTTTAAGAAAAGCTTATAATTTACTTATAAGTTGGGTTATGTCCAAAACTTTTCTTAAGGCAACAGAATTACTTTTTAAGCCACCTGATGTCGTTCCAGCCTTACATTTAGTATTTTTATGATGGAATTAGACATTTATAAATCTGCAGTTTTAAATCCTTAAGACATAATAGATGGCTAGAACTCAAAGCTGTGGTGTGTTTTAATGTTCACTTTTTTCATTGAAATCAAACACTGCATGTGAAATACATAAAAACTGGGTACGCACTAGTGTTATAGATACTTAACCTAAGTCATGTGTAATGACTAAATATCTCTTTAATAATCTTAGTGTTAGAAATCACACTTAAGCCGTGGCTTTTACAGTGCTTAGGGTTCATGCAGCTTTGTCATATGTAGGGAAGAGGAAAGTCAATTTAGTGGTGGAATGATCATGCCTAACCGTATGTTACGTGTGACTGACTAATGCCAGACCACACTCAAGCTGTTCACACAGTGATGAACTGCCTGCTGTAAAGAGAATGAAAGCCCTTCAGGCAGTCGGCCAATTTAAGAATAAAAATCAGCCTGTAGTCTTCATTTAATCTATTTGTGCACATAAATGAGAACTTACTTTAACCAAAAAACCCTGTGATATATTTTTAGCATCTTGCCTGGTGAATGAATGGATTTTACACTTCCAGCTGAATCAGATCTGTTAAAATAAGCTCTCAACACTGCTATCATCTCTTCAGAATTGCTTGTCTTGAGTCTACCTGTCAGTATATTCTCCTCCCTTGTAAAATACATAATAATCTCATTTAAAATCGTAGAGTTCCACAACACCATAAAAGCTGACACAGTTTCTTCCCGCTTGCTGGTGTACTACTACTCCTAAGTGATTATCTACAGCAACACCACTGTTTTATGTCACCAGATTTCTGAACAAACACTTCAGTCTATTTTTAGATCACTCTTTTCTTTGGACAGATTGTGATTGATATTAATGTCTGTGTTATTGCCAATCTCCAGTGGGATCAACTTACATAAGAAAACAACCACCACAAAATCAAAACCCCAAACTCCCTGCTGCATCTTAAGAAATATACCTACTCCAACCTCTACTAACTTCTTCTATCTGACTTGTCAGTGGGGGTAGCTATGAATGAATGCATTGTAAAATATCATGTCTTGATTTAGCTTAACAGTAAGACACTGTTTGGCAAAGGGAACAACCTTGAAACATCCTGATATTCATATAGAGCCCAGACCTTAAGTGTTTATACTAATTCCAACATTGGTACTATACTGTGTAATCCCTTAGGCCTAGCTGACAATTCATTTCTAAAAGATTCTGTGTTTTAAGGGATTTATTGTTTGAGATTTTCATTGTACATTCACCCCTAGAGCAGATTTCCTGAAAATTCAAGTATTCAAATTAGTCTCAGAGCTTCAAAATTAAAGCAAAGCAGATGTAATCATTGATCAGTTAAAACAATGGCAGTTACCAAGGAAAGTCAAAGTCTTACAGAACGAATGAGATGCTTTGAGAATGGCTTATTAAAACAAGGGGATGCACACAAGGAAGGGATTTTTTCTTTCTAAAAAATGGTTGTTGTGTTAGTCACTAAATCGTGTCCAGGAAAAGGAAAGTGGCATAAAACAAGAAAAAAGGCAAATGCAGAGAAGAAGAATGGCTGGTAGCCAAAATCGTAAAACAGGAGTGAACGGAAAGATACTGTCAGAGGTCAAGCGAGAGAGAGGCAAAGCTGTGAATTAGCTGTGAAGGAGAAAATTCCTAGTGTATCAATAAGAAGACTGATACAACTTGGTGGAATCTCAGCAATTTGTTTTACATAGTCCTGAAAGACGTATGTAATATACAAGAGCTCTGAAGTTTGATGTGTCATTTAGTGCAGTGCTTTAAGACCAAAGATGAACAATTTAGACCACATATTATATTCTTTAATCTATTTCTCACAATATTATATATGCTATGTTGTGGTTGTTCAGTCACTAAGTCATGTCTGATTCTTTGTGACCCCATGGACTGAAGCATGCCAGGCCCTTCTTTCCTTCACTGTCTTCTAGAGTTTACTCAAACTCATGTCCTTTGAGTCAGTGATACTATCTAACCATCTCTTCTTCTGCCACCCTCTTCTCCTTTTGCCTTCGATCTTTCCCAGCATCAGGGTCTTTTCCAATGAGTTGGCTCTTTGCATCAGGTAGCCAGAGTATTGGAGCTTCAGCTTTAGCATCAATCCTTCCAATGAATATTCAGGATTAATTTCTTTTAGGATTAACTGATTTGATCGCCTTGCATTCCAAGGGACTCTCAAGAGTCTTCTGCAGTACCACAATTCAAAAGCATCAATTCAAAAGGACACTCATCCTTCATTATGGCCTAACTCTCACATCTGTATATGACTACTGGAAAAAACATAGCTTTGACTGTACAGATCTTTGTTGGCAAAATAATGTCTCTGCTTTTCAATATGCTGTCTAGGTTTGTCATAGATTTTCCCCCAAGGAGCAAGCGTCTTTTAATTTCATGGCTGCAGTCACTGTCTGCAGTGATTTTGGAGCTCAAGAAAATAACATGACACTAAATGGTATTTCAAAATATAGAGCAGACCAGATTTGTTGTAGATGGTAAGTAAACTAAAGCTATTGAGCTCTGTAAGGTAACATCATTTTCTAACAGTAGACTGCTGTTTTTAGACTACAATCTTGCCTCAACTGACCTTGCACAAAATTTGTTGTGGGAAGGAATTCCAATGCCTTTAGAAGTAAGTTCAGCCTTTATTGTTGAGAAATTAAACTCCAGTATCCATTTAGAGCTGTAGAGAGGAGTTGATCTAGGCTTCAAATCTGATGCCATGGCTCACAGTCTTCTGTGGGTTGCTGGTAAATTCTTCAGATTATGAATTTGCCAAATGACCAATTTTTTAAATCTATGAATATGATTATTTATTAAGATGGCTTAAGTATTTTATTTTTAAAAACAAAAGCATTTTTTACTGTATCTGGGTTCATATTAAATTAAAAAAATTGTATTGGGGTATAATTGATTTACAGTGTTGTGTTAGTTTCAGGTACAAAGTGAATCTGTTAACGTACACATTTATCCACTCATTTTTAGCTTCTTTGCCTATAATAGGCCATTACACAGTACTGAGTAGAGTTCTCTGTGCTATCCCATAGGTCCTTGTTAGTTAACTATTTTGTATATTGTAGTGTGTATATTTAAATCCTTGTCTCCAGTTTATCCCCACTCCTTACCCTCCAGTAACCATAAGCTTATTTTCTTATGAACTGTACATTCATTTGTAGACTTTTTTTAGATTCCACATATAAATGATATCAAATGATATTCTAATACAGTTTATTTTAGCTCTTTAGAAAATTGAAAATTTATAGTAACGCTATTGCTGGATTTGAAGGAACCAGATCTCCAGGGTTCTGGGGACTCTGGTGAGTCTGTTCTTCAGTCTCCTCTGTGTGGAATATACAGCCCAGATTATGTTGTATTGCCCATTGTCCATTTTTCCTATTTTGACTTTTTCTACCTTCAGGAGATAAAGTAGAATGTTGTTAAAATTACCTCATTATATACAGGTTGTTGTAAATTATATAAGTACTTAAAATTCCATTTTTAGCACGTGGGCAAATTTGGTTACTCTTCAAAAGCTGGGGAATGAATCCTAAGAATGATAAAATGCTAAAAACAAAAATTGACTTTTGAATTAGAAAGAAATTACTATAAATTTTTAAAGTTCCAAAATAAAATTATGGTTATGTTAATAAGAAGAAAATAGTCATGGAGTATTTAAGAAGAATAGAGTAATAATCCTACACACAAGAGCATGTTTATGAGAATAAATCATTCCATAACCTTAGCTTTTGAAGGACTGAAAATTTTCAAAAATTAATAAGGTTTGCTAAATCTATGTGTGAAGAATATGTACATAAGAAAACATATTCATAGTAATTATTCAATAGGATTATTTCTTAAAATAAGGTTTTTGTAAACTTTAAATTTGGTGAATTCTGCAAATTGGTCACTTAGCCAATTGATTCTTCAGTGAATTACATTTTCATGAATGATCACTTCAGCTTTCTTCAGATGACACTGTGTTTGAAAAACTAGAAATAATTGCCAGCATTTGAAAGTCAAGACATTTCTTGGAAAGTTTTGAAATATTATATGATTTCTTGAAGACTCAAAAATCTGCAACACTGAGCCTGTATTTCTATACAGTAACATTAGCTTCACTTGAATAAGGCTGCTCCTTTCAGAAGGGCCAGTGGTAGGGTGACCATATGGCCAGTGTGCTCATGTCAGTCCTCATTTATGCCTGTTTCCTGTTATAATTCTGTGCCTACTTTCACTATCATAGTGTTCAGTCTGAAAGATGAATTGTATGGTGACTCTAGTTAGTGAACTCCAGTGTTCTGTAGCTCATACAACATCCTTTTATCTTATAATTGGTCCCCTTCATACACCATCTCCATGGGCTTTGCAGGCATTTGAATGTATTATTCCTGCTCTAGTCTTCCCTGACTAGTTCAGGCATTGTAGAAACACAAAGTTAATTCTTCCTTAGTGATGGATAAAGAGACTTTGTTGTGTGCACCTAGTGCTACCTTCTGTTTGGTGCCCCTTACAGACTGGTCTTCAATAAAGATTCTGCACAATGTCATCTGTTTTTTGCCTCATGAATCTTCATTATAGGAGGCATGATGCTATCATATGTAATGACTTTACAACTAAGTACACATTCCTCTATTTCTTTTTCAATCAGGGTTGTACTAACAATTTCATGTAATATCACTTTACTGATGAAACTAAGTGATTATTAACCACAAAGTCAAAAACTAGCTAACTTAATTTGCAAATCCCAAACTTGGTTTGTGCCAACCCTTGTGCTAGTTGATGAACATACAGAGATAACAGACATTGTGTTAATTCATATTATCAAATGTCATTAGTTCTCTTCATAAAGTAATTAGTCTTTTTTCCCCCTGCAATTACAGGTGTTTTTATTTTGCTTTTTTGATTTTATAGAGTTTCATTGTTTACAGAGATGTATAGTTCCAGATCAGTCATATATATACCCCATTCCTCCCATCCCACAATAGTCAGTTTTGACTTCGCTTTTTTACATCCTTACATATTGTTTCTTGTCTTACCATATTTCTTATGAAGGTAGGCCAAATTGTGGAGGGTATGTGTGTGTGTGTTGCAGGGGGGGACAGATTTCAGCAAAGACATTCTGCTTCAACACATATACTTTTATAGGCACAGAAACAGAAATGTTGAAGAGCTAGGCTGCAGGCTATTTCAGGTAAGCTCACAGGTTGACTGTTTCTTGGGGGATTACAGTAATCTCAATTTCAATATGTGGAATAGTGTTGGGGTTCCATATGGCCAGTGTGCTCATGTCAGTCCTCATTTATGCCTGTTTCCTGTTATAATTCTGTGCCTACTTTCACTATCATAGTGTTCAGTCTGAAAGATGAATTGTATGGTGACTCTAGTTAGTGAACTCCAGTGTTCTGTAGCTCATACAACATCCTTTTATCTTATAATTGGTCCCCTTCATACACCATCTCCATGGGCTTTGCAGGCATTTGAATGTATTATTCCTGCTCTAGTCTTCCCTGACTAGTTCAGGCATTGTAGAAACACAAAGTTAATTCTTCCTTAGTGATGGATAAAGAGACTTTGTTGTGTGCACCTAGTGCTACCTTCTGTTTGGTGCCCCTTACAGACTGGTCTTCAATAAAGATTCTGCACAATGTCATCTGTTTTTTGCCTCATGAATCTTCATTATAGGAGGCATGATGCTATCATATGTAATGACTTTACAACTAAGTACACATTCCTCTATTTCTTTTTCAATCAGGGTTGTACTAACAATTTCATGTAATATCACTTTACTGATGAAACTAAGTGATTATTAACCACAAAGTCAAAAACTAGCTAACTTAATTTGCAAATCCCAAACTTGGTTTGTGCCAACCCTTGTGCTAGTTGATGAACATACAGAGATAACAGACATTGTGTTAATTCATATTATCAAATGTCATTAGTTCTCTTCATAAAGTAATTAGTCTTTTTTCCCCCTGCAATTACAGGTGTTTTTATTTTGCTTTTTTGATTTTATAGAGTTTCATTGTTTACAGAGATGTATAGTTCCAGATCAGTCATATATATACCCCATTCCTCCCATCCCACAATAGTCAGTTTTGACTTCGCTTTTTTACATCCTTACATATTGTTTCTTGTCTTACCATATTTCTTATGAAGGTAGGCCAAATTGTGGAGGGTATGTGTGTGTGTGTTGCAGGGGGGGACAGATTTCAGCAAAGACATTCTGCTTCAACACATATACTTTTATAGGCACAGAAACAGAAATGTTGAAGAGCTAGGCTGCAGGCTATTTCAGGTAAGCTCACAGGTTGACTGTTTCTTGGGGGATTACAGTAATCTCAATTTCAATATGTGGAATAAATATGTGATTTCATCAGTTTAATGGGTGCCAGGTATCTTCATGAGGGTGACCAGCATCCCTGCAGAGTCTAAATCAAAATTAGATACCCTTATTTTTGTTCAGTTTTCTACCATTTATATATGCTAGCTTTTTCTTCTGGTAGGATGTTTCTGAAAAGATGTTGACCAATAAAGTAAAAGCGCCTTCCCATTATCATAAACCTGACTGATGCCCTCTATTCAACTACATTGTCGCTAGGATCTCTTATTAAGAATCTGGGACTTTGTGAGACTGTGCTAGAAATGTTTATGGCCTATTCACTAGGAATGCCTGTCAGAAAAGTTTAGATAGCATAATTTCCAGGGACTAGTTACAAATACACTGTCTTGGACCAGATAGGAAATGACCTATTTTAGTAGGACTCATGGCCTTAAGACTAAATTATGTGATAATGGCATTCTTTTGTATTTGGTAGATGCCTCTCAATCTCAGAAACATGCCCACTTGGCTTCTTAGAGAAGATCCCTGGATTGTGGACTGTTTCAGTGGGTTTTAATATCGTCTGCTTGTATGAGGCCTGAACCAAAACTACCTAAATATCCAAGCAACTAATTGATAAGTATGAATGCGTAGTATATTGATTTATATTTATTATTTTACACTAGAAATCAAATAAAAGACACTTAATATTATATTCATGGGTCATAGTATTCTTTCCCTTGAGGGGAAAGAGGATGGCCAATGGTTTTTTTTTTGATTTTATAGAGTTTCATTGTTTACAGAGATGTATAGTTCCAGATCAGTCATATATATACCCCATTCCTCCCATCCCACAATAGTCAGTTTTGACTTCGCTTTTTTACATCCTTACATATTGTTTCTTGTCTTACCATATTTCTTATGAAGGTAGGCCAAATTGTGGAGGGTATGTGTGTGTGTGTTGCAGGGGGGGACAGATTTCAGCAAAGACATTCTGCTTCAACACATATACTTTTATAGGCACAGAAACAGAAATGTTGAAGAGCTAGGCTGCAGGCTATTTCAGGTAAGCTCACAGGTTGACTGTTTCTTGGGGGATTACAGTAATCTCAATTTCAATATGTGGAATAAATATGTGATTTCATCAGTTTAATGGGTGCCAGGTATCTTCATGAGGGTGACCAGCATCCCTGCAGAGTCTAAATCAAAATTAGATACCCTTATTTTTGTTCAGTTTTCTACCATTTATATATGCTAGCTTTTTCTTCTGGTAGGATGTTTCTGAAAAGATGTTGACCAATAAAGTAAAAGCGCCTTCCCATTATCATAAACCTGACTGATGCCCTCTATTCAACTACATTGTCGCTAGGATCTCTTATTAAGAATCTGGGACTTTGTGAGACTGTGCTAGAAATGTTTATGGCCTATTCACTAGGAATGCCTGTCAGAAAAGTTTAGATAGCATAATTTCCAGGGACTAGTTACAAATACACTGTCTTGGACCAGATAGGAAATGACCTATTTTAGTAGGACTCATGGCCTTAAGACTAAATTATGTGATAATGGCATTCTTTTGTATTTGGTAGATGCCTCTCAATCTCAGAAACATGCCCACTTGGCTTCTTAGAGAAGATCCCTGGATTGTGGACTGTTTCAGTGGGTTTTAATATCGTCTGCTTGTATGAGGCCTGAACCAAAACTACCTAAATATCCAAGCAACTAATTGATAAGTATGAATGCGTAGTATATTGATTTATATTTATTATTTTACACTAGAAATCAAATAAAAAGACACTAAGATATTTATATTCATGGGTCATAGTATTCTTTCCCTTGAGGGGAAAGAGGATGGCCAATACTCTACATTGAGGGTTATAATTGCCAAGGAAACCAAGATGAAAAACACTTGTATCTGAAAGTAATTGTATCTGCTTTACTGTTGGAAAGTTCATACCAGTGTAGCCAACTGTTATTAGGAAACTTCTCAAGGAACATTGTCAAGTTAGCCATCAAATGATACGAAACAGATACACTTATTGCTCTGCAAGGATATACATGTCAAGGGAGATGGATATTTAGTGCCAATATTACATGTAAGTACTGACAAATTTCTAATTTCCAATTTCTCATTTGTTTATTCATCTGTTTTAGACACCATAGAGAAATTTTATCACTGGTTTAACTTGAACAGTTAGGCTTGATGCAATTAAGTTATAGTCAATGATCTACTGGTATCTGGCTTTCTCCCAAACTCCAAAATCCTGGATTTGTAGCATTTGCCAATTTGCATAGTGTAATTATCCTAGCAATGCTAATTTCTCCTACAGTTAACAACTGGTTCTCCCAATATTCCTGAATATTTAACAATGGGCTCTCTAGGGTCTGTACAAGCTAATCTAAGCATACTACTAGAAGTTTTAACTAGTTGCAGTCTAGTTCTGAAGTTGCATCTAGCTTTCTTCTGTTACCTTTTGAATAGATTCAGAAAACATATTAATGAACTACCTCTTAAAGAAAACTGATAACTGTACTGAATCTGCTTATGCTGTACTGATTAGCTTCATTTGTAGTTTACACCTTTACAAAGTGTTGGACACAAAGAAGCTTACTATCATCCATTAAATATCTTCTCATTCACATAGTGTGTTTGGGGCAGAAAATAAGCCACAGGGACAACTCAGTAGACAAAATAAAAAGTAGGAAGAAATTGTATGTGGATAATATAAGACAAAACATTTAGGAAAAGAGTATAACAAAAAGTAAAATGTATAAATGAGATTGATAGAGACATATTTTAACGTTTAAAAGTAGAAATCAAATAAAAGACACTAAGATATTTATATTCATGGGTCATAGTATTCTTTCCCTTGAGGGAAAGAGGATGGCCAATACTCTACATTGAGGGTTATAATTGCCAAGGAAACCAAGATGAAAAACACTTGTATCTGAAAGTAATTGTATCTGCTTTACTGTTGGAAAGTTCATACCAGTGTAGCCAACTGTTATTAGGAAACTTCTCAAGGAACATTGTCAAGTTAGCCATCAAATGATACGAAACAGATACACTTATTGCTCTGCAAGGATATACATGTCAAGGGAGATGGATATTTAGTGCCAATATTACATGTAAGTACTGACAAATTTCTAATTTCCAATTTCTCATTTGTTTATTCATCTGTTTTAGACACCATAGAGAAATTTTATCACTGGTTTAACTTGAACAGTTAGGCTTGATGCAATTAAGTTATAGTCAATGATCTACTGGTATCTGGCTTTCTCCCAAACTCCAAAATCCTGGATTTGTAGCATTTGCCAATTTGCATAGTGTAATTATCCTAGCAATGCTAATTTCTCCTACAGTTAACAACTGGTTCTCCCAATATTCCTGAATATTTAACAATGGGCTCTCTAGGGTCTGTACAAGCTAATCTAAGCATACTACTAGAAGTTTTAACTAGTTGCAGTCTAGTTCTGAAGTTGCATCTAGCTTTCTTCTGTTACCTTTTGAATAGATTCAGAAAACATATTAATGAACTACCTCTTAAAGAAAACTGATAACTGTACTGAATCTGCTTATGCTGTACTGATTAGCTTCATTTGTAGTTTACACCTTTACAAAGTGTTGGACACAAAGAAGCTTACTATCATCCATTAAATATCTTCTCATTCACATAGTGTGTTTGGGGCAGAAAATAAGCCACAGGGACAACTCAGTAGACAAAATAAAAAGTAGGAAGAAATTGTATGTGGATAATATAAGACAAAACATTTAGGAAAAGAGTATAACAAAAAGTAAAATGTATAAATGAGATTGATAGAGACATATTTTAACGTTTAAAAGTGGACATTAACATGCAGGTAAATAGATATTATGGCATATTGGTTGGTTGACTGCACAGAGTGTGTTGTGATTAATTCAGCCTTCCATGTCAAGCATTTAATTGAGTTCAAGTAATTCCTAGGACAGTCTTACAAAATAAACTCAAACTCATTATATCAATTTTATGGAATCATTTCATTATCTATTTAAATTTCTTAAACTCCATTCCCAAGAAAGTGGTATTTGTAAATGTTACAGGGATAGTAACTACAGCAACCTAGGCTCCCCATTTCTATTACTGTGGGGATTTCTCACATTTCATTGATAAATTCCTGGAGTGGTAAGTTGGATGGGTAAAGAAACAATAGATACCTATACGTTAGGGGATGAAGGAAATTCTTTGAGAGAATTTATCAAAAGGAAGAGAAGTATAATATGATGATTGTGATTGACTCAGGAATAAAGACTTGGTTGTCACACAGGTGCAAAGCAATTTGAGTGTATTATTAAGGCTGTTGCACAAGTCTTATAGTTCTTTGCCATAAGTCTAGGTTCTGGGGACGAGAATATCAGGAGCTACTTCACTAGGTTTTTAAGAAAGATATTGCAGGTCCAAGAGACAATACTTTAGGAAACCTCTTACAACCCTTGTTATTATAACTTAGGCCATCTTTTCTAGAAATGGCCTTCTGGGATCCTTTTCATGTGGCTGGATTTTGTTTCTAGACCTCAAGAAAGAGCTAATCATGAAATTGTGTCATTATAGCTAGGATCAGGAATGTACTCTAGAGAAAGAGGTCAAGTTCATTTCTAGTCTTCCCTGGAAATCTTCCCATCATTATCAGTGACCTCATGGCTGGAAAGTTTGAATTTTACTTAGAGCTATGAACACAGAGTGGCTTTAATTAAAGAAAAAGATAGTCAATAATTGTTGGTTTGACGTTTATAAGACAATGATTCTGGTAAAATTATATTCCATAAGAGAAATGGAAAGTTCTATTATGCTATTACCAGAAGCTGAGAATCAGTAGACAAAATAAAAAGTAGGAAGAAATTGTATGTGGATAATATAAGACAAAACATTTAGGAAAAGAGTATAACAAAAAGTAAAATGTATAAATGAGATTGATAGAGACATATTTTAACGTTTAAAAGTAGACATTAACATGCAGGTAAATAGATATTATGGCATATTGGTTGGTTGACTGCACAGAGTGTGTTGTGATTAATTCAGCCTTCCATGTCAAGCATTTAATTGAGTTCAAGTAATTCCTAGGACAGTCTTACAAAATAAACTCAAACTCATTATATCAATTTTATGGAATCATTTCATTATCTATTTAAATTTCTTAAACTCCATTCCCAAGAAAGTGGTATTTGTAAATGTTACAGGGATAGTAACTACAGCAACCTAGGCTCCCCATTTCTATTACTGTGGGGATTTCTCACATTTCATTGATAAATTCCTGGAGTGGTAAGTTGGATGGGTAAAGAAACAATAGATACCTATACGTTAGGGGATGAAGGAAATTCTTTGAGAGAATTTATCAAAAGGAAGAGAAGTATAATATGATGATTGTGATTGACTCAGGAATAAAGACTTGGTTGTCACACAGGTGCAAAGCAATTTGAGTGTATTATTAAGGCTGTTGCACAAGTCTTATAGTTCTTTGCCATAAGTCTAGGTTCTGGGGACGAGAATATCAGGAGCTACTTCACTAGGTTTTTAAGAAAGATATTGCAGGTCCAAGAGACAATACTTTAGGAAACCTCTTACAACCCTTGTTATTATAACTTAGGCCATCTTTTCTAGAAATGGCCTTCTGGGATCCTTTTCATGTGGCTGGATTTTGTTTCTAGACCTCAAGAAAGAGCTAATCATGAAATTGTGTCATTATAGCTAGGATCAGGAATGTACTCTAGAGAAAGAGGTCAAGTTCATTTCTAGTCTTCCCTGGAAATCTTCCCATCATTATCAGTGACCTCATGGCTGGAAAGTTTGAATTTTACTTAGAGCTATGAACACAGAGTGGCTTTAATTAAAGAAAAAGATAGTCAATAATTGTTGGTTTGACGTTTATAAGACAATGATTCTGGTAAAATTATATTCCATAAGAGAAATGGAAAGTTCTATTATGCTATTACCAGAAGCTGAGAATAAAATTAATTTAACTTGAAATAAATCTTCACAAAAGTTATAATAAACATACCGGGCAGCTTCTGAATATCTCTCCAGACATCTAAACACTGTTGCCTGACGAAGATGATTTCGGAAATAGGCAGGGTTTAAAACAATGCTCCTGAAAAGATAAAAGAAATGCAAATGTTATTAAGCTCTTAAAAGTCAATTACCAGAAGTGTATAGGAATGAAATGACATTAATCCAATTTTACATACATCTATTTTAAAAGATACTAGGAAATGGATTATTTTTTCCTCCTATAATTGTCAGGACAAATAAACAAACATTATTTAAAAATTAAGTTTGCATGATAAAAGCAATTTTATTTATAACACTGGCTAACTTTTATAGATATAACAATGACAAAGAATTTGAATCCAACTCTTATTACATATAAGACATGGTGTTACTTTGTTATATGTTAATAAATCAGGCAAAAACTGCAGATTATTTTTGGTATGTCTACCTATAATGAAGGAGATTGTTAGCTGCTGAGTTTCAGATAAAAGAGAGGAACTGGAATTTAGGTAACATTTCATTTGCGCTTCATTTTGGGTTCAGTGCCTTCCCCCAACTGGACATTGTAGTGAAATGGAAGTAACCTTGTACCATCAGCTAAGGATTCTGGTCCTCACCTTGGCACTTTTGGTAAGGCTCTTATTTACTTTGGGTTTACATTTTCTTTTGTTGAAATTTCAAGGCTTGATTTTGGATAAGATTAGTTATCCTCACTTGCTGATTCTTCCATTATCTCATAGAGTCCTGAAGTCTCAAATCCAAGCTCAGATTCTGCCTTGTTTCCTGGAAAGCCAGACACTGCTCAAGGCTTTTGATATAATGAGGTGGGCTAGACAGATGTAGACCACAACCCATTACCAAATGAGGAGAGAGCCATTAGTTAAAGCTTGAGGTATAGCTTATACCATAATAGAATGTGTCGTGTCTATGGAGTTAAGATACAAAATGTTACAAAATCAACACAGGGTTATTAAGCAGTCTTTTTGCTGTGTGTCTGCTTTTACTAATTGATGAGAATCACTTGCAATTAGTCCATTGTTGAAGGAAGTGGTTCCAATTTTTTTTTTTGAGAGATTTACAAAGGTTTTTGAGAATGAAAGCTGTGGACCTCTGTCCAAAAAAATGCACATAAACATGGTTGCTCAAATTCAGGGAATTTGTATGATCCTTTAAGGCTATTTATGAATTCTAGATTGAAAAAAAGTGGCAGACAAGAATAATTCCATTTCCAGAAACACTGCTTATGGAAAGACTAAAAAAAACTGCATCTAGATTTCCCTGGTGGTTCAGTGGGTAAAGAGTCCTCCTTGCAGTGCAAGGCACTGGTTCGATCCCTGAGGGGACATGCAAGGATTAAGCTCTTAAAAGTCAATTACCAGAAGTGTATAGGAATGAAATGACATTAATCCAATTTTACATACATCTATTTTAAAAGATACTAGGAAATGGATTATTTTTTCCTCCTATAATTGTCAGGACAAATAAACAAACATTATTTAAAAATTAAGTTTGCATGATAAAAGCAATTTTATTTATAACACTGGCTAACTTTTATAGATATAACAATGACAAAGAATTTGAATCCAACTCTTATTACATATAAGACATGGTGTTACTTTGTTATATGTTAATAAATCAGGCAAAAACTGCAGATTATTTTTGGTATGTCTACCTATAATGAAGGAGATTGTTAGCTGCTGAGTTTCAGATAAAAGAGAGGAACTGGAATTTAGGTAACATTTCATTTGCGCTTCATTTTGGGTTCAGTGCCTTCCCCCAACTGGACATTGTAGTGAAATGGAAGTAACCTTGTACCATCAGCTAAGGATTCTGGTCCTCACCTTGGCACTTTTGGTAAGGCTCTTATTTACTTTGGGTTTACATTTTCTTTTGTTGAAATTTCAAGGCTTGATTTTGGATAAGATTAGTTATCCTCACTTGCTGATTCTTCCATTATCTCATAGAGTCCTGAAGTCTCAAATCCAAGCTCAGATTCTGCCTTGTTTCCTGGAAAGCCAGACACTGCTCAAGGCTTTTGATATAATGAGGTGGGCTAGACAGATGTAGACCACAACCCATTACCAAATGAGGAGAGAGCCATTAGTTAAAGCTTGAGGTATAGCTTATACCATAATAGAATGTGTCGTGTCTATGGAGTTAAGATACAAAATGTTACAAAATCAACACAGGGTTATTAAGCAGTCTTTTTGCTGTGTGTCTGCTTTTACTAATTGATGAGAATCACTTGCAATTAGTCCATTGTTGAAGGAAGTGGTTCCAATTTTTTTTTTTTTGAGAGATTTACAAAGGTTTTTGAGAATGAAAGCTGTGGACCTCTGTCCAAAAAAATGCACATAAACATGGTTGCTCAAATTCAGGGAATTTGTATGATCCTTTAAGGCTATTTATGAATTCTAGATTGAAAAAAAGTGGCAGACAAGAATAATTCCATTTCCAGAAACACTGCTTATGGAAAGACTAAAAAAAACTGCATCTAGATTTCCCTGGTGGTTCAGTGGGTAAAGAGTCCTCCTTGCAGTGCAAGGGGCACTGGTTCGATCCCTGGCAGGGGAGGATCCCACATGCCAAGGAGCGGCTGGCCTGGTGTGTCTGCTTACAAGTCAATCCAGAGCCAGTGCTCTGCAGTGAGAGAGGCCACTGTGATGGGAGGCCCACACAGGCCAAAGTATAAAGATGGATGAAAAGTAAATGATGGGTACTTCCCTGGTGGTCCAGTGGTTAAGGCTCTGTGTTCCTAATGCAGGGGGCCTGGGTTCGATCCCTGGTCAGGGAACTAGACCCCACCTGCCACAACTAAGACTCAGTGGAACCAAATAAATAAATGATTAAAAAAATACTTTATAAAAAAAGAAAAGTAAATGATGACTTAGAGGCAAAATAAATAAATAAATAAAAGTTAAAAAAAAAACCCTACATCTGTCTGATTCACATTGAATTATAGATTTATATGATGACGAGATGGATTGATTGAATAGTTTAGCTCACTTTAAATGCAAGTGAACAGAATTCAGAGAGGCTGAGGGACCCCTCTAAAATCATTCACTAGTTAGTTGCAAGGCTGCTTCAAGTTTATTATCATGTTTCCCATGTTTAGCCTCAGTATCTCATAATTCATCTTGCTCTTATGATGGTTTCTGAATTAAAGGAGCTGGAGTTAGTAAAGTTTTACTACATTCTATCACTATAAATTTGTACAAATAAATACATATATTTGTACAAATAAATACTTGAGGGATTGCCTGAAGAACACAGACCATTTGCTCTGCTGATTTCTGATTAAACTATCAAAAATTTAAAGCCTAATACATGTTTCAATACTGAACTATTAATATCTACTACTAATACTTTATATTAGTTCAGAAAATAGTATGTTAGCTAAGTATGTTTGTAAATTTTATCCCTGTAAAAGTGATCTTGTAAAATTAGATCAGAGCGCAAAGAGAAGCAATACTGTCTAGGGACCTGTGTTTTCTGATTCTGAGCAGAGCCTTTGCTGCCATAGCATAGCTAATTCTTTCCTCTTCCTTTGTAGTCTATTCATTTAAGCATTTTTAGTAAATGTTTGCAAATGTAATGAGACAAAATCCTTATGAAGGAACTTTGTTTTTCCATTGAGATCTCTTTGTCTATGACACGGTGTTTTGGATTTGCTGAGCTGTTCTCCAAGAATCTTGCTTTGCCAGACCTGTTCTTCTGATAAAAATGGGTTAGACTGGAGAGAAGGATGGAGTGTGGTAGCCAGGAGGAGGAGCAGTGATGAGAGAAGGGCTTAGTAAGAGGGAGAAGGGAGATGAGGAGTCACTGGTGTGGTCTTGGTGAAGATTTTTGTGGGTAGTGAGGATTGGTGAGATAAACACTATTCAATGTAATTTTTTTAAAAAAACTAGATTTTAAAATTGCTTATAATTGCAAGTCCTTTTTATGCATTGAAGAAATACAGTAGAGGACATGAGTTTGGAAGTCACTAACCTGGACTAGATTCTTTTAAACTGTAACAGCACTCTATAATGAGCCATGTGAATCATAATTTCATAAGAGGGACCAAAAAGACTAGGACCCAGTCTACCCTGAGCGGGGGAGGTGTACTTATAAAATGAAGTTAAAAATTTGTGATGAGATGTTACTCATCCTTTTATTATTTCTGGCTCCCTTATACTTATTGCAGCATTCACTGTGTGCTTACAATATGTGCTATTAGACAGTTGGCAAGGAAATTCTAGTGGTGATTGTAAAGACTACTTTTTACATTTTATTGATTTATTTGATGCTTTCTCTAATGACATGTCCTTTTAAAGATGTATTTTATATTGTATACAACTTGTAGAAGAAATATTTGTTTATCTTTTAAAAAGTTCTTAATCATTTACCATTTGGTGCCATTTGAAGAGCTGTGGGAGGCTGTCTATGACTGAAATGGACAATCTGACTGGGACTGTAGAGAAAATAAATCAACTCTACAGTTATAATCAGAGAGAGATCTCTATGCTGATTGGTTTGATTTTAAAAGCATGGGACTAACTCTGATTTGGTTATTTTGATAGGGGTTTTGGTAAAAATAAGAATCATGTTAGGATAGCTAAGTTATGGAAGTCATTGAATTTTTGTCAGAAGAGTGAAGACAGTGTTAATAATGGGCCCTGATTTCTCATTTGATTGACTAGCCTTATTCTAAGAGAATGGGATCATGTAAAATAATAAATACTATAAAATATATATGTATTTTTTATCAATTGGTTCCCAGTGGTATATCTTAGATTTTTATGATTCCTATTTGTGAATGCTTTAAAAATTTTTTTTTATATTAAGGTTCATATTACTTGATATGTGTGTGTGTGTGTGTCCATGTGTATGTGTGTAGTTGTTTTATTAAGTTCTATAGTTATAATGTTGTTTGGCCAGGATATAGGTCTATTACATGATTATTAGAGGTGTCTCAGTTCACTTGTCAAATGGTTTATATTTCTCTCAGTGATTTGATATGCCACCTTTATTATACACTATTTGTATGCACATTTGGATCAATGGCTGGACTTTGTATATGCACTTTTGATCTGTCTAATTCTGTGACAGAAACAAATGGTTTTAATTCTTGTCATTAATTTCTTTAACGGAAAGAACTGCCTAATGGTCTATGTGAAAAATTTATCTGATAGGAAATTTTTATTCTTTATGATGAACTTTATAATCATTATTTTAAAGTTGCAACCCCTGTCCCCACATTTAGTGGGTTTCATTGATGTTAAAGGCATTAGACTAATTTTAGGAACAGACTTTTGTCTTCCTATCCAGGAATATGACATTCCCTTCATTCAAATACTCTTTTACATCTTCCAGTAATATTTAACCTTCCTTTTACCTTTTTTTTTTAAATAGAGGTTTTACAGATTTCTTGTTAATTTTAAAGTATAAAATTATAGATGAGGATTACACATGATACATACGTATATTTATATATGTATGTATATATACACACACATATATACTCTACTAATCAAAATATTATCAGCAGCAATTGGGAGCTTTTTTTTTGTAATTATGAACTATCTCTTTTTTTTCTCTTAGGCACATGTATTTTATTTATTTATTTCCTTTTTTATTTTTTTATCCACAATCACAATTTTTTAAATTTTGCTTTTTTGCTTTTACAGAGTTTTGTTGTTTATAGATATGTATAATTCCATATTAGTCATATGTATATCCCATTCCCCCATCCCACTCCTCTAGGCCATCACATAGCCCCCATGTATGATCCCTTAGACCCATAGCACACTGATAAAAGTTATATCTTTTACATAAAAGCTCTTTATAAATATAAAATCTCGATCCCCAAACCTACTGAATCTGCATTTTAGCAAGATCTTCAAGTGATTTGTATGCCCATTAAAGTTTGAGAAGCACTACATAGTGACTGCAGTTATTAAATTAAAGGCCACTTGCTCCCTGGAAGAAAAGCTATGACAAACCTAGACAGCATATTCAAAAGCAGACCTATCACTTTGCTGACAAAATTCTGTGTAGTCAAAGTTATGATTTTCCCAGTAGTCAAGTATGGATGTGAGAGTTGGACTATAAAGAAGTCTGAGCTCTGAAGAATTGGTGCTTTTGAACTGTGGTGCTTGAGAAGACACTTGAGAGTCCCTTGGACTGCAAGGAGATCAAACCAGTCAGTCTGAAAGGAAATCAGCTCCGATTGTTCATTGGAAGGACTGATGCTGAAACTGAAGCTCCAATACTTTGGCCACCTGATGCAAAGAGACAACTCACTGGAAAAGACCCTGGTGCTGGGAAAATAGAAGGCAGAAGGAGAAGGGGATGACAGAGAATGAGATGGTTGGATGCACCAGAGGGACATTTCCAGTAATATTTAAAGCCCTGTCCCCACATTTAGTGGGTTTCATTGATGTTAAAGGCATTAGACTAATTTTAGGAACAGACTTTTGTCTTCCTATCCAGGAATATGACATTCCCTTCATTCAAATACTCTTTACATCTTCCAGTAATATTTAACCTTCCTTTTACCTTTTTTTTTTAAATAGAGGTTTTACAGATTTCTTGTTAATTTTAAAGTATAAAATTATAGATGAGGATTACACATGATACATACGTATATTTATATATGTATGTATATATACACACACATATATACTCTACTAATCAAAATATTATCAGCAGCAATTGGGAGCTTTTTTGTAATTATGAACTATCTCTTTTTTTTCTCTTAGGCACATGTATTTTATTTATTTATTTCCTTTTTTATTTTTTTATCCACAATCACAATTTTTTAAATTTTGCTTTTTTGCTTTTACAGAGTTTTGTTGTTTATAGATATGTATAATTCCATATTAGTCATATGTATATCCCATTCCCCCATCCCACTCCTCTAGGCCATCACATAGCCCCCATGTATGATCCCTTAGACCCATAGCACACTGATAAAAGTTATATCTTTTACATAAAAGCTCTTTATAAATATAAAATCTCGATCCCCAAACCTACTGAATCTGCATTTTAGCAAGATCTTCAAGTGATTTGTATGCCCATTAAAGTTTGAGAAGCACTACATAGTGACTGCAGTTATTAAATTAAAGGCCACTTGCTCCCTGGAAGAAAAGCTATGACAAACCTAGACAGCATATTCAAAAGCAGACCTATCACTTTGCTGACAAAATTCTGTGTAGTCAAAGTTATGATTTTCCCAGTAGTCAAGTATGGATGTGAGAGTTGGACTATAAAGAAGTCTGAGCTCTGAAGAATTGGTGCTTTTGAACTGTGGTGCTTGAGAAGACACTTGAGAGTCCCTTGGACTGCAAGGAGATCAAACCAGTCAGTCTGAAAGGAAATCAGCTCCGATTGTTCATTGGAAGGACTGATGCTGAAACTGAAGCTCCAATACTTTGGCCACCTGATGCAAAGAGACAACTCACTGGAAAAGACCCTGGTGCTGGGAAAATAGAAGGCAGAAGGAGAAGGGGATGACAGAGAATGAGATGGTTGGATGCACCACTGAGTCAAAGGACATGAGGTTGAGACAGTAAAGGATGGGCAAGTCTGCTGTGCTGCAGTCCATGGGGTCTCAAAGAGTTGGACGTGAACTGAACTGAACTGCATTTATTTGCTTAATAAGAATGGAATTTTTTGCCCCATTGTATTTCCTAACTTCTAATTGCTAGGAATTAGATATGCATTTTAAAATGACTTATTTTTATTTCCTTCTTTCTTAACATTGCAATAATATACTTTTATTTGCATCATCTGCAAGTAATGATGTTTGGTGCTGATTTTCAATATTTATGTTTTATCTCCTTTACTGCATAGACTAATTTTTTTTTAAAGTTTAAATAGGTGAGATGATTTACAATGCTTCAGAATTTCACTTATAATATGATTATGAATTAGTTTCAGGAAAATTATTTTCCAAGAGTTGTTATCAGAAGTAAATGCTTATTTTTTCCAGTATTCTTTGGATCTATCAATATGATTGTTGACTTGGTCCTTTGATCTTTAAAAGGAATAACTTGGATTAATTATTGACTTCAATTAATAAAAAGAATGCTATTGTTTGGTCACTAAGTTGTGTCCGACTCTCTGAAACCCCATGGACTGTAGCAGGCCAGACTTCCCTGTCCTTCATTATCTTCTGGAGTCTGCTCAAACTCATGTCCATTGAGTTGGTGATGCCATTCAAACATCTCATCCTCTGTTGTATTCTTCTCCTCCTGTCCTCAATCTTTCCCAGCATCAGGGTGTTTCCCACTGGATGACAAACCTAGACAGCATATTCAAAAGCAGATTCATCACTTTGGTGACAAAGGTCTGCGTAGTTAATGCTATGCAGTAGTCATGTATGGATGTGAGAGTTGGACTATAAAGAAGGCTGAGCTCTGAAGAATTGGTGCTTTTGAACTGTGGTGCTTGAGAAGACACTTGAGAGTCCCTTGGACTGCAAGGAGATCAAACCAGTCAGTCTGAAAGGAAATCAGCTCCGATTGTTCATTGGAAGGACTGATGCTGAAACTGAAGCTCCAATACTTTGGCCACCTGATGCAAAGAGACAACTCACTGGAAAAGACCCTGGTGCTGGGAAAATAGAAGGCAGAAGGAGAAGGGGATGACAGAGAATGAGATGGTTGGATGCACCACTGAGTCAAAGGACATGAGGTTGAGACAGTAAAGGATGGGGAAGTCTGCTGTGCTGCAGTCCATGGGGTCTCAAAGAGTTGGACGTGAACTGAACTGAACTGCATTTATTTGCTTAATAAGAATGGAATTTTTTGCCCCATTGTATTTCCTAACTTCTAATTGCTAGGAATTAGATATGCATTTTAAAATGACTTATTTTTATTTCCTTCTTTCTTAACATTGCAATAATATACTTTTATTTGCATCATCTGCAAGTAATGATGTTTGGTGCTGATTTTCAATATTTATGTTTTATCTCCTTTACTGCATAGACTAATTTTTTTTTAAAGTTTAAATAGGTGAGATGATTTACAATGCTTCAGAATTTCACTTATAATATGATTATGAATTAGTTTCAGGAAAATTATTTTCCAAGAGTTGTTATCAGAAGTAAATGCTTATTTTTTCCAGTATTCTTTGGATCTATCAATATGATTGTTGACTTGGTCCTTTGATCTTTAAAAGGAATAACTTGGATTAATTATTGACTTCAATTAATAAAAAGAATGCTATTGTTTGGTCACTAAGTTGTGTCCGACTCTCTGAAACCCCATGGACTGTAGCAGGCCAGACTTCCCTGTCCTTCATTATCTTCTGGAGTCTGCTCAAACTCATGTCCATTGAGTTGGTGATGCCATTCAAACATCTCATCCTCTGTTGTATTCTTCTCCTCCTGTCCTCAATCTTTCCCAGCATCAGGGTGTTTCCCAGTGAGTCGACTCTTCACATCAGGTGACCAAAGAATGGACCTTCAACTTCAGCATCAGTCCTCCCAGTGAATATTTAGGGTTGATTTCCTCTAGGATTCAGGGTTGGTTTGATCTCCTTGCAGTCCAAGGGACTCTAGGGTCTTCATAACAGAATGTCGAGGATTGAGGTAGACACCTTCACCCAAGTTCCTTAGCAGATTTTTTTAATGGTGGTTATTACATTTCAAAATTCATTTGACTTTTAAAGGCAATATTGATATATTCTTTTTTCTCCTCTTTATATTTATTCTCTAATTTTTAGAAAATTAACTTCTTTTTTTAATGTACTTTTATTTCTCAGTTCTATTGATGTATATCTACAGATAATAGTATTTGCCTTTTTAAAGTGTACAGTTTGATGCATTTTGATAAGTTTATAACCATCACTATGATAAGGATATAAAATTTTTCCAACCACATCAAAAAGTGGCAATGGAGGCAGAATTTCATACCAATTGCTTGAGAGACAGATGCATTTTTCTTCTACATCTCTATCAGAACCCTGAACTCTGTGAATGAGAATGCTAGTTATCACTACTTCAGGGGCTTAAGGTTTTAACTTTTATGAAATTAGGGATCAGGAAAGCCATTTCTTATTTAGGTGAAGATGTCTAAATTCAGTTTCCTTTATCTTTCTTAATCTTTAGTAAATTAGGATTGGAATCAAAGTAAATTAGTCATGACTCATCTTCCTGAGTGACACTCTTCTTAATATCTTAGCAAAGTACTGACATTCTTTTAGAAATAGTTGTTATATCTAGAGAATGACAGGGAAACAAATGAATCATTTTTATTTTGCCAAAGCATGATATGCTTATGGTGATGTTTATGTCGGATAATGGCATCATTCAGTAGATTATAAATTGTTGGATAACTGACCAGTAGTGTTGAAGTATAGTGTAGATTGTTGTGAAAGAAGTTCTATGGCTTATCCTTAGCCCTTTTTGTGGTCAGTATTTTCATTAGTGACTAAGATTAAGAGATTGAAAGAAGGCCTATAATTTTTTTAGGTGGCATAGATTTTATTGAAGAAAAAATAATATCACTGATGACAGAGGTGAAATTCAAAAGGATATGGACTGGCTAAAAATATTTCTGTTATAGATTCTACAAGTCAGTTTTACAAATATAAATATGGCTTGAGTGTGGCTACAGGATAGAAGTCTGAATGTTTGAACTAATCACAAGTTGAACACAATAGGACAATATGATAGAGGTATAAAAACTGTATGTAAAATTTATGTTAAATCAATTAAAAGCATTCTGTTCAAATGATAAGTGATAATCTCAATGAATTTTTCTTTAGCCATATAGACACACCTCTGGGAATCATTACCATTTTGGGGTGTGTCTAGAGAGTTCAGTGGATCTATAGAACACAGTGTGTGAAGAATATGGAATGAAATTGATATGTTAAGAGAGTTCACTAAGATTAGTGGAGACTAAATAAGTACCTTCAAATACAAAGAGCCACCATATGGAAAATAGAATAATTATTCTATGTAAAAAAGATGAAACCAGGCAAAAACCAATATTACAAAGTTCCAAGTAGTTCAGTTCAACATAAGGAGGGACTTAATAACCAGTGATGAGGAGGTTAAAACCACATCAAAAAGTGGCAATGGAGGCAGAATTTCATACCAATTGCTTGAGAGACAGATGCATTTTTCTTCTACATCTCTATCAGAACCCTGAACTCTGTGAATGAGAATGCTAGTTATCACTACTTCAGGGGCTTAAGGTTTTAACTTTTATGAAATTAGGGATCAGGAAAGCCATTTCTTATTTAGGTGAAGATGTCTAAATTCAGTTTCCTTTATCTTTCTTAATCTTTAGTAAATTAGGATTGGAATCAAAGTAAATTAGTCATGACTCATCTTCCTGAGTGACACTCTTCTTAATATCTTAGCAAAGTACTGACATTCTTTTAGAAATAGTTGTTATATCTAGAGAATGACAGGGAAACAAATGAATCATTTTTATTTTGCCAAAGCATGATATGCTTATGGTAATGTTTATGTCGGATAATGGCATCATTCAGTAGATTATAAATTGTTGGATAACTGACCAGTAGTGTTGAAGTATAGTGTAGATTGTTGTGAAAGAAGTTCTATGGCTTATCCTTAGCCCTTTTTGTGGTCAGTATTTTCATTAGTGACTAAGATTAAGAGATTGAAAGAAGGCCTATAATTTTTTTAGGTGGCATAGATTTTATTGAAGAAAAAATAATATCACTGATGACAGAGGTGAAATTTAAAAGGATATGGACTGGCTAAAAATATTTCTGTTATAGATTCTACAAGTCAGTTTTACAAATATAAATATGGCTTGAGTGTGGCTACAGGATAGAAGTCTGAATGTTTGAACTAATCACAAGTTGAACACAATAGGACAATATGATAGAGGTATAAAAACTGTATGTAAAATTTATGTTAAATCAATTAAAAGCATTCTGTTCAAATGATAAGTGATAATCTCAATGAATTTTTCTTTAGCCATATAGACACACCTCTGGGAATCATTACCATTTTGGGGTGTGTCTAGAGAGTTCAGTGGATCTATAGAACACAGTGTGTGAAGAATATGGAATGAAATTGATATGTTAAGAGAGTTCACTAAGATTAGTGGAGACTAAATAAGTACCTTCAAATACAAAGAGCCACCATATGGAAAATAGAATAATTATTCTATGTAAAAAAGATGAAACCAGGCAAAAACCAATATTACAAAGTTCTAAGTAGTTCAGTTCAACATAAGGAGGGACTTAATAACCAGTGATGAGGAGGGCTTTGAGAAGAGTTTTCCTTTCACTGGAATCATGTAAGTGATATTTCGAATGCCATCTGTCAGGATGTGTAGAAGGAATTTTTGACTAAGTGGGAGATTAGGTTAAATGACTTTCAAGGATATTTACAAAAAAATCTCTTAAAACACATTTTCACAAATTTTTATTGGAGTGTAGTTACTGTACAATGTTGAACTAGTTTCTACTGTCAGAACTAATTCTACTACTGAACTAGTTTCTACAGCAGAGTGTATCATCTATACATGTATGGATATACCCTCTTTTTTGGATTTCCTTCCCTTTTAGGTCTTCACAGGACACTGAGTAGTTATATAGTAATAGAATGCATTTGTTGGTCACTGTGAAGGGTCTGAGTTTTCCCCCACTTTCAAGTTAACGGCTTAGCATGACATAGTTTCATGTGTACTTGCAGAAGATGTGAACTTTCAAGGCTAGATGCAAAGGACAGTTTCTTACTGATAGCAATAGCAGTAGCCAATGTATCAGTCTTTTGTTGTACTGGCTCCTTGAGTTACAGTTCCCAGATAACAATGCAAAGAAGGCCAGGTGAAGCCTTCACATGCAGTGTGTTGCATTATAGAAGATCCTGAGGTTAGGGGAGACAGATGTTTTACAGTGGATTGTAAACATGCCTGTTTGTAGGTCTAGAGGGAGACACTATTTTATCTTCCATGGCTGTAAGCAGACTTGTCTTTTCTTACAAGGTTGTTTACCACATGGTCTTTGAAAAGATAGTTCAGAACAAAGGCCAGTCAGTGCCTTGTTCACAAAGCATGTAAAAAGTTAGGAGACCTAAGGATAGTTATTTCCCTACATAAATAACTTTTGTTCAGATAGGCAAGCAATATTTATTACATTCATACCATTACAAACAGAAACAGGATTCATAACAAGACTGAAAAATTAAAATATCATATGAAAACCTCAAAACACTCTAATAATGAAGAATGGATGATTACATTATTATGTGTTTATATTCTGTTTTACATAGATTTTAAGGCAGCCTGTAGAATATTTATGAGGTTAAGTTAAGGTAAAAGTTACTCACAGAGGGGGATTAAGCATCAACCTTGTGGGGGTAGGAAGGTGGAAAAGGGAGGGAACTTAGGTGAGAGGGATCAGGATATGGGTGTAGTTAGCAATGATCATTTTGACTAAGTGGGAGATTAGGTTAAATGACTTTCAAGGATATTTACAAAAAAATCTCTTAAAACACATTTTCACAAATTTTTATTGGAGTGTAGTTACTGTACAATGTTGAACTAGTTTCTACTGTCAGAACTAATTCTACTACTGAACTAGTTTCTACAGCAGAGTGTATCATCTATACATGTATGGATATACCCTCTTTTTTGGATTTCCTTCCCTTTTAGGTCTTCACAGGACACTGAGTAGTTATATAGTAATAGAATGCATTTGTTGGTCACTGTGAAGGGTCTGAGTTTTCCCCCACTTTCAAGTTAACGGCTTAGCATGACATAGTTTCATGTGTACTTGCAGAAGATGTGAACTTTCAAGGCTAGATGCAAAGGACAGTTTCTTACTGATAGCAATAGCAGTAGCCAATGTATCAGTCTTTTGTTGTACTGGCTCCTTGAGTTACAGTTCCCAGATAACAATGCAAAGAAGGCCAGGTGAAGCCTTCACATGCAGTGTGTTGCATTATAGAAGATCCTGAGGTTAGGGGAGACAGATGTTTTACAGTGGATTGTAAACATGCCTGTTTGTAGGTCTAGAGGGAGACACTATTTTATCTTCCATGGCTGTAAGCAGACTTGTCTTTTCTTACAAGGTTGTTTACCACATGGTCTTTGAAAAGATAGTTCAGAACAAAGGCCAGTCAGTGCCTTGTTCACAAAGCATGTAAAAAGTTAGGAGACCTAAGGATAGTTATTTCCCTACATAAATAACTTTTGTTCAGATAGGCAAGCAATATTTATTACATTCATACCATTACAAACAGAAACAGGATTCATAACAAGACTGAAAAATTAAAATATCATATGAAAACCTCAAAACACTCTAATAATGAAGAATGGATGATTACATTATTATGTGTTTATATTCTGTTTTACATAGATTTTAAGGCAGCCTGTAGAATATTTATGAGGTTAAGTTAAGGTAAAAATTACTCACAGAGGGGGATTAAGCATCAACCTTGTGGGGGTAGGAAGGTGGAAAAGGGAGGGGAACTTAGGTGAGAGGGATCAGGGATATATATGCCTATGACTGTTTGGGGATTATGCATACCTATAAACAAGAAAACTCTGTAAAAACATAAAAAAAAGAGTAACTTTGCTGTACACCTGAAGCTAGTGCAACATTGTAAAACAAATATACCCCAATAAAAAAAATGGGAAAAAAATTACTCATAGGGAACAAAAGGAAAAATAGATAAATTGGACCATATCTAAATCAAAAACTTCTGTACATCGAAAGACACTATCAAAAGAGTGAAAAAGCGACAGTGGAAAGAGAAAACATTTGTAGATCTTGTATCTGATATCTAGAATATATAAGGAATTTATAAAACTCAACAATGAAGAAACAAACAACCTAATTAAAAAACAAGCAATGGACTTGAATAGACATTTCTTCAAAGAAGATATACAAATGGTCAATAAGCATATGCAAAGATGCTCAACATCACTATCATTAAAGAAATGTAAATCAAAACCTCAATGAGATACCACCTCACACTCATTAGAATGGTTCTTATTAAAAAAATAGAAAATGGGGCTTCCCTGGTGGTCCAGTGGGTAACGACACTGCCTTGCAGTGCAAGGGACGCCGGTTCGATCCCTAGGCTGGTAAGAGCCCATGTGCTGTGGAGTAGCTGGACCAATGTGTCCAAATACCAAGCTGGAATTTTGGAGCACATGCACCCAGAGCTGGTGCCCAGCAGCAAGAGCAGCCACTGAGATGGGAGGTCCACAGAAGCCACAGAACAAAGATGGATGAGAACAGATAAATGAAAGACCAGCAGAAGTGGCCAAAAAAAAGAGAGTGTTTAAAAAAAAAAAAGAAAATGATAGGTGTAGGAAGCACATGGAAATACCAGAACCCTCACGCATGGTTTATGGGAATGATGGTTCAGCTGCTATGGGAAAAAGTACGACAGTTCCTTAAAAAATTAAAAATAGAATTACAATATGATACTAGAATTTCCACTTCTGTGTATATACCCAAAAGAATCGAAAGCAGTGCTTCAGAGACATATCTCCATGTTCATAGTCCTGTTATTTGTAATAGCCAAAAGGTGGAAGCAACCTAAGTGATCATCAACAGATAGGTGGATTAACACAATGTGGTGTATTCAGACAATGAAATGTTATTCAGACTTAAAAAGGAAGGACATTTTGACACATGTTTGAAACATAGATGACAGGTCAGGATATTATGCTAAGTTAAATAAGCCAATGATAAAAAGTTGCTTCTTTTTAATAGTACTTCTTTCCCCATCAGCTGTTGGTATAATACACATCTCAATCTAGTAATCAAAATTCCTGGGTAGGTGAAAGGAATAAGAAAGTTACTACACAAGAATTTAATGAAATCTTAGTCATTGCATCTTACGTATTCACTTGTTTCACTGTAAAAGATAGGTAATTAAAATTAAAAGTCAAAATAAATATAACAGTCCTTAACATACTGAGAATTAAGATGTCTATGTGTTCACTTAAAATATCTTATATTGACAAATATGACAGAACAATAAAATGACCCAATTTAATTTATGTGGGAGAAATGGAATTCTTTTATGAAGTATTAGAGCATAAAATTAGAATTAAAGGCACTGGTTTTTGAAATAAGAAAACTACAGTAGATCATTGTCAAATAAAATATATAGCTCTACCAAAGCAGTGGCAAAACGTGTTTTTTTGCAGAAGCATGAAAGTAAATTTAACTCTTTAGGGAAACAACAACAAGAATTCATTCTTAACTATTAATTGAGCTGTAAGCATGTACATATCACAGCAGAAGAAAGCAAATTTAAAGAAGGTAAACAGAGTAAAATGAATATCCTTTATTTTTGTTTGCTAAATTGCAGTGAATCATATGTAGAAAATATTGAATTATGGAATTACTGAAGTGAACAACAAGGACCTAATTTCTTTACGTGACCAAGAATCAATAGCATAAATACCTTAAAAATTGCTATATTTCACAGTTCTGGAAAATTTTTAGAAGAGAGATGTTATATTGTCTATCCTTTTTACAGAACTAATAGTAAACACAGACTCTATAAGTTTAGAATCATTGTGTATATACCCAAAAGAATCGAAAGCAGTGCTTCAGAGACATATCTCCATGTTCATAGTCCTGTTATTTGTAATAGCCAAAAGGTGGAAGCAACCTAAGTGATCATCAACAGATAGGTGGATTAACACAATGTGGTGTATTCAGACAATGAAATGTTATTCAGACTTAAAAAGGAAGGACATTTTGACACATGTTTGAAACATAGATGACAGGTCAGGATATTATGCTAAGTTAAATAAGCCAATGATAAAAAGTTGCTTCTTTTTAATAGTACTTCTTTCCCCATCAGCTGTTGGTATAATACACATCTCAATCTAGTAATCAAAATTCCTGGGTAGGTGAAAGGAATAAGAAAGTTACTACACAAGAATTTAATGAAATCTTAGTCATTGCATCTTACGTATTCACTTGTTTCACTGTAAAAGATAGGTAATTAAAATTAAAAGTCAAAATAAATATAACAGTCCTTAACATACTGAGAATTAAGATGTCTATGTGTTCACTTAAAATATCTTATATTGACAAATATGACAGAACAATAAAATGACCCAATTTAATTTATGTGGGAGAAATGGAATTCTTTTATGAAGTATTAGAGCATAAAATTAGAATTAAAGGCACTGGTTTTTGAAATAAGAAAACTACAGTAGATCATTGTCAAATAAAATATATAGCTCTACCAAAGCAGTGGCAAAACGTGTTTTTTTGCAGAAGCATGAAAGTAAATTTAACTCTTTAGGGAAACAACAACAAGAATTCATTCTTAACTATTAATTGAGCTGTAAGCATGTACATATCACAGCAGAAGAAAGCAAATTTAAAGAAGGTAAACAGAGTAAAATGAATATCCTTTATTTTTGTTTGCTAAATTGCAGTGAATCATATGTAGAAAATATTGAATTATGGAATTACTGAAGTGAACAACAAGGACCTAATTTCTTTACGTGACCAAGAATCAATAGCATAAATACCTTAAAAATTGCTATATTTCACAGTTCTGGAAAATTTTTAGAAGAGAGATGTTATATTGTCTATCCTTTTTACAGAACTAATAGTAAACACAGACTCTATAAGTTTAGAATCATTGTTTAAGTATATTTTACTTTAGAATTTGAGAATTAATTATCTTTGGTTAGAAAAATAGAGTGAAGATTAAGGGATTCAGATAAACTCAGTGGGTCATTAATACCAAGAAATAGGAACCTCTAGAAGGAGCTTTTAGGATTTCCATATTTTTCCATATTCTGTTTAGTCTTCAATATTCTTTTTCAAATTTTTATTGGGGGTACAGTTGGTTTGCAGTGTTGCGTTAGTCACCCATATTCTTCATTAACATGAATATCATCAGTTAACACACATCAAATAAACATCAAAAATCAGTATGGCACCCTACTGGTATTCAGTGATATGCCTTTTCTGACCAACAGAGAACAGTTCTTTTTTTCCCCTCCATTTCTTTAACTTTTTTTCACTCTGTATTGGGGGCCTCTAACAAATTCATGACATATAGTGGACACTCAGTGAATGTTTATGGAATAAAGCAGTATTACTAAGTGGCTGAACACACTCTGCCTCAGTAGCCATCAGAAAACCTAAATTTATTTCAGATTCACCAAGGAGATCTACATCTGTTTTGACCTGAATATACCTAGGTCTTCTCTCCACTGACTTTTACACCTATAACCTATTTGAACATCAGCTTTATGCAATTTCAGAATCTCTATCTGTATGCTGATGTGATGTGGAATGAAAGGCAGCTTATGTAACTAAAGGATGTAGAGACAAGATAAGTAAATGCTTTGAAGAAAATTCTCAGCACGAAATTATTTTTCATAATTGGAAAACCTGAAAACAAACCCACATTTTTTTTGTAGACTGTAATTGTGTCTTCTGATTTTTTTGTCCATCTGTCAAATCCCTAGATAGAGTAAACATCAGGTGGATTACCATTTATTTTTCATCTACATTGTAATCCAAAGACTGTCCAGTAAAAGCTGTTAGTAAATCACTCGGTCAGTTCTTCCAATAAAACAGTCTTTAAGTAATACAATATATCAACCTATCTTTTGACATTTTCATTTTTTGTTCTTGACATTTTCTCTTAAAAAATAATATGGTGTTGGCCCCATTATCTTTTCTGTAGGGTTCGTGAACCAAATACCAGCCATCAACTCTCTCGTTGAAAAGCTATCAAGATTCAGAAACCAAAGATGTAGACATAAAGCCCTATTCATCTGTCTGTGTACTACTGAGGGGAAGAGGGTAGCACAACTATTATTGAACAGATAAACTCAGTGGGTCATTAATACCAAGAAATAGGAACCTCTAGAAGGAGCTTTTAGGATTTCCATATTTTTCCATATTCTGTTTAGTCTTCAATATTCTTTTTCAAATTTTTATTGGGGGTACAGTTGGTTTGCAGTGTTGCGTTAGTCACCCATATTCTTCATTAACATGAATATCATCAGTTAACACACATCAAATAAACATCAAAAATCAGTATGGCACCCTACTGGTATTCAGTGATATGCCTTTTCTGACCAACAGAGAACAGTTCTTTTTTTCCCCTCCATTTCTTTAACTTTTTTTCACTCTGTATTGGGGGCCTCTAACAAATTCATGACATATAGTGGACACTCAGTGAATGTTTATGGAATAAAGCAGTATTACTAAGTGGCTGAACACACTCTGCCTCAGTAGCCATCAGAAAACCTAAATTTATTTCAGATTCACCAAGGAGATCTACATCTGTTTTGACCTGAATATACCTAGGTCTTCTCTCCACTGACTTTTACACCTATAACCTATTTGAACATCAGCTTTATGCAATTTCAGAATCTCTATCTGTATGCTGATGTGATGTGGAATGAAAGGCAGCTTATGTAACTAAAGGATGTAGAGACAAGATAAGTAAATGCTTTGAAGAAAATTCTCAGCACGAAATTATTTTTCATAATTGGAAAACCTGAAAACAAACCCACATTTTTTTTGTAGACTGTAATTGTGTCTTCTGATTTTTTTTTGTCCATCTGTCAAATCCCTAGATAGAGTAAACATCAGGTGGATTACCATTTATTTTTCATCTACATTGTAATCCAAAGACTGTCCAGTAAAAGCTGTTAGTAAATCACTCGGTCAGTTCTTCCAATAAAACAGTCTTTAAGTAATACAATATATCAACCTATCTTTTGACATTTTCATTTTTTGTTCTTGACATTTTCTCTTAAAAAATAATATGGTGTTGGCCCCATTATCTTTTCTGTAGGGTTCGTGAACCAAATACCAGCCATCAACTCTCTCGTTGAAAAGCTATCAAGATTCAGAAACCAAAGATGTAGACATAAAGCCCTATTCATCTGTCTGTGTACTACTGAGGGGAAGAGGGTAGCACAACTATTATTGAAAGTGAATCATGTTCCAGACACCATACAAGTTCTAAAGAAAAGAACAAGAAGGCTAAATATTCTTAAACTAATACTTTAAGTAGCCTTGTTGTATGGAAATATATGTCTGCCTGCATTCTATTATTTTTTATCTTTGTTTTCTTTTTCTTTTTTTTTTTTTACTTTTTTTGTTGCATTCTATTATTTTTTATGCTGCCTTCAACCACCAATTATGCTGGAGTGTTTACAATGAACTGAAATAGATTATATAGTAAATTCTACTATATAGTTTTACTAGATAATGAAATGAGATGCTTATTTCTTTTAAACTATGAGAAGTAGAGGGATTTTTGATAGTAAAATCAAACCTATTCATATATTAAGTATTAAAATTGTTCATTTTAACATCATGATTTTTTGGTCTGGAAACTAATAAATGGCTTCCAGAAACAGTATTTTGACTAGTATAAATCCCCTTTTGCTCCTATACCAAAGAAAAAATAATGTGACTCTTATGTTTGATGAAACAGTTGGACTTCTGACAATTGTCTGTGATTTTCTTTTGTTGAATTAGCAGAATTAGTGGAAATGTGCCATAATGGGCATTGTATTTATTATACATATAGAGTGACCATTTCAGCTAAATTCTTGGATTATATACTGTCTTATAGTTTATAAATTGAAAGCCCAAATTTGAATTGGATATAGACTTTGATTATGGGAAAGGCTCTGAAGTTTGAATACAATGATTACTTATAGACCAAATTACCATTACTCAAAGTGACTCCAATTAGGGGAGTCTAATTACTAATCCTGTGAGAATGTTAATGGTTTCTCTTTGAAATTCAAAGAGGTTTTCTAATATGTTTATTAATTCTTTTTGTTGACAACGTTGACTAAATCTCTCAGTCTTGATCTTCTGACTAAATCTCTCAGTCTTGATCTTCTGTTCTCTTCGGCTCAGAGCACTGAGTTGCAACCTGCTGTGACCTGTGCCAAATAAAGTGTCATCTCCCATTACTTTGGAAAGAATGCCTTTTTCAGGTATCTTTAAAAGTGCTGCCATTTCTGTGAACATAATGTATTTGGGTTTTTTTTTTTTTTTTTTTTTGCTTATTTATGAAGCAATATTAGATACTAAGCAACTAGCCTCCAAAAGAAGTCTGAATCTAAAAAGTAAACACGAAATAAGCTGATACTTTAAACAACTGTCGGAAACATACAAAGAAGGCAAAAACTGAAAGGTTTGTGTCAGGGATCTGCAATGATAGGAAAATGCAAACTTTGAAAAGACTTCAGGAGGAAGTGAGTCTTGAGCTGCATTTGAAGTGATTACATTTAGGGAAGAGAGGTAGAAAATCCAAATTGGAAGAGTGACCCTCAAACAACATGGTCGTAGGGGAGGTTAAACCATATTAAAAAATGCCATGTAAATTTGCTTAGCTAAAGTAATAAATTCACTATAGGGAAAGTCAGAATCCTGTTAAGGAATTGTTCATTTTAACATCATGATTTTTGGTCTGAAACTAATAAATGGCTTCGAGAAACAGTTTTGTGACTAGTATAAATCCCCTTTTGCTCCTATACCAAAGAAGCAATAATGTGACTCTTATGTTTGATGAAACAGTTGGACTTCTGACAATTGTCTGTGATTTTCTTTTGTTGAATTAGCAGAATTAGTGGAAATGTGCCATAATGGGCATTGTATTTATTATACATATAGAGTGACCATTTCAGCTAAATTCTTGGATTATATACTGTCTTATAGTTTATAAATTGAAAGCCCAAATTTGAATTGGATATAGACTTTGATTATGGGAAAGGCTCTGAAGTTTGAATACAATGATTACTTATAGACCAAATTACCATTACTCAAAGTGACTCCAATTAGGGGAGTCTAATTACTAATCCTGTGAGAATGTTAATGGTTTCTCTTTGAAATTCAAAGAGGTTTTCTAATATGTTTATTAATTCTTTTTGTTGACAACGTTGACTAAATCTCTCAGTCTTGATCTTCTGACTAAATCTCTCAGTCTTGATCTTCTGTTCTCTTCGGCTCAGAGCACTGAGTTGCAACCTGCTGTGACCTGTGCCAAATAAAGTGTCATCTCCCATTACTTTGGAAAGAATGCCTTTTTCAGGTATCTTTAAAAGTGCTGCCATTTCTGTGAACATAATGTATTTGGGTTTTTTTTTTTTTTTTTTTTGCTTATTTATGAAGCAATATTAGATACTAAGCAACTAGCCTCCAAAAGAAGTCTGAATCTAAAAAGTAAACACGAAATAAGCTGATACTTTAAACAACTGTCGGAAACATACAAAGAAGGCAAAAACTGAAAGGTTTGTGTCAGGGATCTGCAATGATAGGAAAATGCAAACTTTGAAAAGACTTCAGGAGGAAGTGAGTCTTGAGCTGCATTTGAAGTGATTACATTTAGGGAAGAGAGGTAGAAAATCCAAATTGGAAGAGTGACCCTCAAACAACATGGTCGTAGGGGAGGTTAAACCATATTAAAAAATGCCATGTAAATTTGCTTAGCTAAAGTAATAAATTCACTATAGGGAAAGTCAGAATCCTGTTAAGGATTTGTCCATTAGTTAAAAGACTTTTAATTTTATGGAAGAAATTACTAAGACTTTAGGGATTACTGAGCAAGCATATGATAGTAACATTTTTTTTCTTTTTTAAAAATATTTTTATTTTACTTTTTACTTTTACAGAGTTTTGTTGTTTACAGATATGTATGATCCCAGATTAGTCATATGTATATCCCCCCCATCCTACCCCTCCAGGCCGCCGCACAGCACCCCTGCAGGATCCCCTTTTCTCACAGTGCAATGACAATAGCTTTTTTTTCACATATGATTGTATAGGTTTTCATGCTACTTCCCTTTATGCCTCCCACCCACTGTTCATTCCCCATAATGTCTACTCTCCATGTCTGTCATTGGTAACATTTTTAAAAAAGGCATAGAGGGGTGAGATGGGGGAAAAGAAGGAAGCTCAAGAAGGAGGAGGTATAGGTATAAAAATGACTGGTTTATGTTGTTGTATGGCAGAAACCAACACAAGATTGTAAAGCAACTTCCTCCAATTAAAAAAAATAAATTAGAAAAAAGACAATCATTGTGACTACTCTGAAGAAAGATGAGAGATACAAAACCTGGGAGGATCTTAATGATGCTATAAACTGGTATAGTGGTTCTCAAAGTATGGTCTGTAGATTGCCAAGGGTTTGTTTTTTTTTACAATATTATTGCTATTTTTGTAATAATATTAGGATATTATGTTCATTTTTCACTCTGTTGACATTTGCACTGATACTGCAAAAGCTATGGTGGGTATAATTGCTGGCTCTCTTGCAGGGGTCCAATCAGTAATTGCAAACTGTTGTAGTAGAAACTGAGTATATCCTTCATCGTTGCACGTACTTGCTACACCCGCCCCCCTCCGCGCCTGATTACCAGTCTCAACCCTTGAGTGTGTGTCTTTTCACTATTTGGAGTGATGAAGTGGGACATAGGCAGAAAAACCTTCTCTCCAGCATAACGAAGCATGATGGCTGTCTTGAGGAAAAGTGCTTGTGTACTCATGCCATTGTTTGCGTTTGTGAGCTCACTTAGTTGCTGTTTCCATGGAACATCATGTAGAACAACTAACAGATTATGATTATCAGACTTGGAATTTGGCAGACATTTTTTGAAAGTGAAATGAGTGTGCCTGTCACTTAAAGGAACACAACTGACAGGATTTATTGCCAGTGATAAAAGTTTGAGCTTTCGAGTAAAAATTAGAATTTTGGAAAACTTATATCTGTCACTGCGAGCATGACAGCCACCCAAAGCTGAAAGACTTTTCTGATGATATTAGTGATCTAAACAAGTGGTGCTTTTAAAATTTACTATTACATAATAGAAATATGCATGAGATGCCGTATTTCCCAGATAACTAATGTGGGATGTTACTAAGTCACCTATGAGTAAATAATCCATTCAAAGCATAAAAACTGATGACTTTTTATGAGGCATGGTATAGGCTGACTGATATGGTTTCAGAATTCTCACTGCAGTTAATTTTTAAGAAGCCACTACTTCTCAGATCTTGGTGTAGAATCAAAGAATAATGTTCAGGGTCACCTGAAAAGTCTATTAACATTCTCTTTCTTATTCTAACAATACATCTTGTGTCAGACTGGATTTCTTCATATAGTTCAACTGTTACTATAACGGATTGAATGCAGAATCAGATATGAGAACCCAGTTTTCTTTTATGACGCCATTTATTAGAGGGATTTGCAAAAATGTGAAACAATGCTACTCTTATATGCATTTAAAATACACTTACTTTCCATAAAGTATGTATTTTATGTTAGCATGTAATGGGTTGTTAAATGAAAAACTGCATATTTGTAAGTTACTGTATTTTTAAACATTTTAAATATAACCCACATAAAGCAAAACTTTTTTGGCCCCCTCAATAATATTTAAAAATATAATGGGGTCAAAATACTGGTTTGAGGATCACCGTACAAGTAAATTGGAGAAGAACATGGCAACCCGCTGCAGTATTCTTGTCCGGAGAATCCCAAGCATGGAGGAGCCTGGCAGGCTACAGCCCATAGGGTTGTACAGAATTGGACTCAACCGAAGTGATGCATGCACATATGAGTAAATAGTCAAAATTTGCATGAAGGTTCTAACTATAAGAAGATAACGAGGCACATGGGACATACTTGTTTAATAATTTGAGCTATATCACACCATCCTTTTCCCTTCTCTCTTAAAACCAAAATACCTTTCTCCCTTCTTTATTTTGGTCTGTATATGTGACTTATCAATGTTATTGTCATGTTATTCTTTCCATAGAAACTATAAACTACTTTTCCAGAGCCTGTATGTATTGAACAGGTTCTGTAAGGGAAGTTTATGAGCAATAAAATTCTAAAAAAGCAGAAAGAATGAGGTTAAATATATAGTAATATTATTTATTAGGTTTCTTTCATTCCCTAATCTCTTATTAGGAAACACTAAAAGGAAAAAAAAATCAAATATTGCTGTGAAATGAACTGTCTTCTGTGGGAAATTCCTATTTGTTATTAAAAGTCTAAAATTGTTAATGACACCACTTACATCTAATTACAAAATGATTTTGCCTCAGTTGACCTGGGAAAGGCACACAGTCTGCATTTCCTCCAGTGGGGAAGACTCTTAAGAAGTATATATTTGCAGCTATCACCTGTAAACAGAACATCGGCAGTGCCGCTAAGGCATGCTCTCTTAAACTAACAGTGTTGTAACATAACATGTGGCTGCTCTTCAGACTTCTATGAAAACTCAGGAAAGGTCACAGGATAAATATGAGGAATTCTTGCCATAGCAACCGAGGAGGAAAGGAGCAAGAGTTTAGGTAAATACAGCTGTAACAGTACAATCCCAGAATTTGCAAAATGCTTGTTAAGGCTAGTACTTTGTAGTCACTGATACAAAATTTTCCTGGAGTAGTCTTGAAAATATCCATATCTGTGAAATACACATGCATAAATTGTGAAAAGTCAGATGGATAGGAGAGTGGTATTTTTCTTTGTAAGGTAGTCAGCTCCTTTAAGGTAAACAGAGTGAGAGCGAGTCAAGCTCACCGAACAAGAGAGTTACACCTGGAAAGGAAGTAAAGAAAAAATTTTAAATATCAGCAGAGGCTGGCAAGAGCTGTAAAATGAATAAGCCTGGGCATCAGGGCTGTTTTTACCTGCTCTGACAGAAACTGTTCTATTCCAGGCTTGTCTCTTGCTACTTGTAGGTATATGTAATGGTCTATTCTGTAACTTCCCCAGATATACCTGGAAAGACCTTTCAGACTAAGAGTGTGAGAAAAGGTTGAGGTAAGTTGCTTTGAGAATAAGACCCAATTGTTAATTTTACACTGTAGCTTATATGAAGCAGAATCAACGGCAGTAAGTTTAGTCCCTTAAAATGGTGTTGGTTAATTGAGAACATTGGGCAGATATCCATTTTTTCTCAAAGTTAATGATTTCTAACATTTCTGGACGTTTAGTATTCATATGAATGTGTATTTTTCTAGACTTCCTCAGTTTTAAAACAGATTGCTCTTAAACTAGCCTGTTTTTTTAAACTCCTTGCATGTAAATCTTTTTGTATGTAAAGACAACAAATCAGGAGATGAAAAACAAACATCCCCATGGAGACTATCAAAATAGTTTTCATTTTGTTGATGGGTACTTTTAACTAGAACACATGCGCTCATGAAGAGAATCTTGGAAAATTTCAGACTTTTTACCTGTGTTTGGAAATAAAACACAGTGGTGACTTTAAGTTTAAGATTTGCACAAATATTTTCTATTTGAAGAAAAAATTGTATTTCTAATGTTCTTTCACCCCCTTTACAAGTGTTGAGGAGGATACTGTTATTATCCCTTGTTCAGAGACACAGAAACTGAGGCAAAGAGGGGTTAAATGGCTTGTGAAAGTTGAGGCTAGTCAGTGATGTGACGAGATTCAAATCCAGACCCGTGGTTGTTGAAGTTTGTTTCACTATCTTACAAGGAAACTTCCGGCTCCTCTGTTTTTCTTCACTTGTAGTTACAGAATTCGCCCTTGAAAATCTAGAACTTTTTCTATAAAAAAAATCAATTTACCTTGCAGGAAATCTTTCTCATTATGTGTACTTACCCCAGGTCACGCCAATTACAAATTTTAGAACATTTCAAAATTTTAAGTACATAAATGCTTTAATATCTTAGTGAGAATTTACAGAAGAAGTTACAGAAAGGGTAAGTGGCTTGTTTAGTCCATCAGAATGGATTTCAAAGCTGGTATATTAGTGGGAAATAAACAGAAAATAATTCTCTCAAAATAACATAAGAATAAACCTACCCACAAGGAGTGTCTGTGCAGCCTTATTGCTTGCTTCAAGGACCGAAATGGACAATATTTCCTGAAGGCAGTACTTATTATGGGAACTGTTTATTAGAACTCTATTCTGTTTTCCAAGAACCACATGGAAATCAAAAACAAGAGAACAAACCAACAATAGCTGGTAGATTTAAATTTTATAGAGAAGTCCTGATAGACAGATGTATTGTTGCATCAGACATAATTCCCTTATGCTAATATATTGCTTCTTCATTTATCAGCCTTTTTTAACTTTGCTTTTTATTTTTGGCCTCTTTTTTTTATTATTGTTATTTTAAAATTTTCATCCATATTTATTCTTTTGCCTGTGTGGGCCTCTCATTGCAGAGCACCAGCTTTGGGTGCATGCACTCCAGAGTGCTGGATTGTAATTGGACATACCTGTCCAGCTACTCCATGACATGTGGGATCTTCCTGGGCCAGGGATGGGACTGCCCCTTGCACTGCAAGGTGGACACTCTTTATCCACTGGACCACCAGGGAATCCTTATCAACCATTTTTTTTATCAATAAGTAAATGGAAAGAAAAAGTAAAAGCTGAATAGTTACCGACCTCAGAGTTAAGATTATGTTAAATTATTAGAACAAAAAGAGTGGAAGCTAAGATAACACACCAAGCAAGATGATGGTAAACTAAAATGGAATCAACTTGAACATAAGTTAAAGGGAAGAAGGGTAGGAAGTGACAGGTCTGGATGAAGAGCCATGGAGAGAAATGGCAAAATGTAATGGAGGCAATACAGAAACACTCTGGGTGGCATTATTTTAACCAGTCTATTGCAGGCTCTGTTAGAATGAAAAAAATTGCAAATATAACCATGAAAGTTTATAAGTATGTTTAACATAAACAGAGTATATCTCATCTTTTGAAACTTAGACAGGCAACTCAAAGAATATAGTTGTGCTTCAGAACCTCCCTATAATTGAAAAGTTAACAAGAGGTCAATTTGATTTTGTTTGTTGTTTTGGGTTTTGCTTTTACTATGTATTCAAGTTTTCCATTCTCATCAGATACAATCATTGTTATCTCTTCCTCTTCCTCCCCCTTTCCTGCTCTCTCTTTCTGGTCCTCCTCGCCTCCCTCTTCCACTTTCCTTCCTCCTCTTCCTCCTACAGAAAAGAAATCTCTAATTAGATGCCTGAGCCATCAGTGTCCTTTTCCTTGGGTTTGAACTAAGATAAGCACATCATGACTCTTGGATGCTTAACCAGTTATATTCCTGGAGTAATATATGGCCATGTTTGATTGTTGATTTATGGGCTATTATCTTCATTATCTTTATTTCAGAAATAATGCCATGCATTTACTTTACAAGGCCATTTTGATTGATTCATGTGGTGAGCACAAGGAAGAGGTAGGCTTCATGTAAAGGAATGGTGACAACTCGTGATGTTAGTATAGAGTTTTGTGATTTAAAAACTGAGTTGTATCAATATTGTAGAGTAGACTTGTCAAGCTAAGTATTGTTATCCACAAGTCACACATGACGAACTCAAGACTTGTTCAAAACAACCAGGGAAGTGGTAGTTATACCTAGATTTTATAATTTCAGGGACAGTGCTGACCACATGCCACTGCTACCTCCATGTGTGTGGAAACCACTTCAGATTTTAAAGATGTTATGATTTCATCATTTTCACAATGAAATGTGGTAACAGCCAGACTTTCTAGGAGAGAGAAAAATTGGTGTGATATCATAGATTTGCTGGGATATAGTTCCTTCATCTACAAATGTAAGAAAACCTCATAAGTTAAAGGGAAGAAGGGTAGGAAGTGACAGGTCTGGATGGAGAGAAATGGCAAAATGTAATGGAGGCAATACAGAAACACTCTGGGTGGCATTATTTTAACCAGTCTATTGCAGGCTCTGTTAGAATGAAAAAAATTGCAAATATAACCATGAAAGTTTATAAGTATGTTTAACATAAACAGAGTATATCTCATCTTTTGAAACTTAGACAGGCAACTCAAAGAATATAGTTGTGCTTCAGAACCTCCCTATAATTGAAAAGTTAACAAGAGGTCAATTTGATTTTGTTTGTTGTTTTGGGTTTTGCTTTTACTATGTATTCAAGTTTTCCATTCTCATCAGATACAATCATTGTTATCTCTTCCTCTTCCTCCCCCTCTCCTGCTCTCTCTTTCTGGTCCTCCTCTCCTCCCTCTTCCACTTTCCTTCCTCCTCTTCCTCCTACAGAAAAGAAATCTCTAATTAGATGCCTGAGCCATCAGTGTCCTTTTCCTTGGGTTTGAACTAAGATAAGCACATCATGACTCTTGGATGCTTAACCAGTTATATTCCTGGAGTAATATATGGCCATGTTTGATTGTTGATTTATGGGCTATTATCTTCATTATCTTTATTTCAGAAATAATGCCATGCATTTACTTTACAAGGCCATTTTGATTGATTCATGTGGTGAGCACAAGGAAGAGGTAGGCTTCATGTAAAGGAATGGTGACAACTCGTGATGTATGTTAGTATAGAGTTTTGTGATTTAAAAACTGAGTTGTATCAATATTGTAGAGTAGACTTGTCAAGCTAAGTATTGTTATCCACAAGTCACACATGACGAACTCAAGACTTGTTCAAAACAACCAGGGAAGTGGTAGTTATACCTAGATTTTATAATTTCAGGGACAGTGCTGACCACATGCCACTGCTACCTCCATGTGTGTGGAAACCACTTCAGATTTTAAAGATGTTATGATTTCATCATTTTCACAATGAAATGTGGTAACAGCCAGACTTTCTAGGAGAGAGAAAAATTGGTGTGATATCATAGATTTGCTGGGATATAGTTCCTTCATCTACAAATGTAAGAAAACCTCAGGAGTTATTGCAAAAATTAACTGAGATGACATATGCAATGCCTAATTCACAGCTGTACCCTGCTAGATATTCAATAAATGCTTGTTCTTGTTCCTGCTCAAGACCTATTTCTTAATGTGGTCAACTTTGCACAAAGATTGTGGCTGTTTTCTGTGGTACGGTACAATGAACACAGTCTTTGCCCTTCCATAGAAACTGTCATGCTGTATATATTTTTTTAGGGTTTAAAGGAAAACTTGGAGTGTTTAATATCATCTTCAGTAAAAGGATCTTTTTTATAGGTAAATATACTTTTATGGGCATAAAATAGCAAGAGATGTAAATGTACTAATGATCCATGCAGTATTTTAATATGCCCAACTTCCCAAACAGGCAAAGTGCCTACATGCTAAAAGTCTAATCAGATATACTTAAATGGCCCTTCCATGATTTCTTGTTTTTTTCCCCACTTGCAAGCTCATAAAAACATGGAAGCATACACGGGCACACAGATACGGATTGTACTTATTTCATTCAATTGAAAGGAATAACCAGTAATTTAGGGATTATAGAAGGATAGCATTAGGAAGAAATAACAATATTTAAACTGAAGACCCCTCTTTACAAATTGAGAAAAAAAAACGCGTGGATAATGTAATATCTTTCTGAAATGAATCTGAAATGATGCAGTGTCATCAAGGCAGTTACCCATGTGTTTTCCCAAAAGACACTGTAGGGTACGCAGGGTTATGTGTATTCAGGCAAGATCACATCTTTTTCTTGTGTGTTTCCTCTTATTATCTGCCTACAGGCAGTATCAATACTGATATTTGGTAGTTATACCTAAAATTTAAAAAATAATTTTTTCAGGGACAGTGCTGACCACATGCCACTGCTACCTCCATGTGTGTGAAACCACTTCAGATTTTAAAGATGTTATGATTTCATCATTTTCACAATGAAATGTGGTAACAGCCAGACTTTCTAGGAGAGAGAAAAATTGGTGTGATATCATAGATTTGCTGGGATATAGTTCCTTCATCTACAAATGTAAGAAAACCTCAGGAGTTATTGCAAAAATTAACTGAGATGACATATGCAATGCCTAATTCACAGCTGTACCCTGCTAGATATTCAATAAATGCTTGTTCTTGTTCCTGCTCAAGACCTATTTCTTAATGTGGTCAACTTTGCACAAAGATTGTGGCTGTTTTCTGTGGTACGGTACAATGAACACAGTCTTTGCCCTTCCATAGAAACTGTCATGCTGTATATATTTTTTTAGGGTTTAAAGGAAAACTTGGAGTGTTTAATATCATCTTCAGTAAAAGGATCTTTTTTATAGGTAAATATACTTTTATGGGCATAAAATAGCAAGAGATGTAAATGTACTAATGATCCATGCAGTATTTTAATATGCCCAACTTCCCAAACAGGCAAAGTGCCTACATGCTAAAAGTCTAATCAGATATACTTAAATGGCCCTTCCATGATTTCTTGTTTTTTCCACACTTGCAAGCTCATAAAAACATGGAAGCATACACGGGCACACAGATACGGATTGTACTTATTTCATTCAATTGAAAGGAATAACCAGTAATTTAGGGATTATAGAAGGATAGCATTAGGAAGAAATAACAATATTTAAACTGAAGACCCCTCTTTACAAATTGAGAAAAAAAAACGCGTGGATAATGTAATATCTTTCTGAAATGAATCTGAAATGATGCAGTGTCATCAAGGCAGTTACCCATGTGTTTTCCCCAAAAAGACACTGTAGGGTACGCAGGGTTATGTGTATTCAGGCAAGATCACATCTTTTTCTTGTGTGTTTCCTCTTATTATCTGCCTACAGGCAGTATCAATACTGATATTTGGTAGCCTAAACATTTTTTCATATAAAAAACTGGGTCCATAATGTCCCCTCTTGTTTTACTCTTAGTAATATAACTTTAAGTTCGCCTAAAATGGTGAGAATTATTTTGTTCCACTAAATGGTGTTGAATGGTTGAATTTAATGACCACTTTTTAACACTTAACTATTTTAATTTTTTCCTGAGTTTTACTGAGACATACTTGACAGAAATTGTATGCGTCTAAGGTATAAAATATGATAATGTGATACATGTATACATTGTGAAATGATTGTTACTATCAAGATAGCACATCTAACACCTTACATTTCACATAGTTAACCTTTTTTTTTCAGAATGTTGAGAACACTTAGCTTCTGTTCTCTTCAAACTTCAAGTATACAAAAGAATGTTATTAACTATGCTGAAATATAGTCACTATGCTGAAAGTTGAAAACCTTTTTCCCACCCACCCTCAGCTCTTGGCAACAAATATTCTACTCTCTGGGTCTCTGAGTTAGACATCTTTAGATTCTGTATAAGTGAGATCATACAAAGTTTGTCTTTCTATGTCAGGTTTATTTCACTTAGCATAATGTCCTCCAGATTCATCCATGTTGTTACTAGTGTCATGATTTCCTACTTTTTTATGGCTGAATAAAATTCTCTGTGTGTATACCCGTTTCACATTTTCTAAGTGAACACTTAGACTATTTCCACATCTTGGTTATTATGAATAGTTCATAATAGTATTGTAGTGAACATAGGGTGCAGATGTCTTTTCAAGATTTATTTCATTCAATTAAAGCCAGTAATTTAGGGATTATAGAAGGATAGCATTAGGAAGAAATAACAATATTTAAACTGAAGACCCCTCTTTACAAATTGAGAAAAAAAAACGCGTGGATAATGTAATATCTTTCTGAAATGAATCTGAAATGATGCAGTGTCATCAAGGCAGTTACCCATGTGTTTTCCCCAAAAAGACACTGTAGGGTACGAGGGTTATGTGTATTCAGGCAAGATCACATCTTTTTCTTGTGTGTTTCCTCTTATTATCTGCCTACAGGCAGTATCAATACTGATATTTGGTAGCCTAAACATTTTTTCATATAAAAAACTGGGTCCATAATGTCCCCTCTTGTTTTACTCTTAGTAATATAACTTTAAGTTCGCCTAAAATGGTGAGAATTATTTTGTTCCACTAAATGGTGTTGAATGGTTGAATTTAATGACCACTTTTTAACACTTAACTATTTTAATTTTTTCCTGAGTTTTACTGAGACATACTTGACAGAAATTGTATGCGTCTAAGGTATAAAATATGATAATGTGATACATGTATACATTGTGAAATGATTGTTACTATCAAGATAGCACATCTAACACCTTACATTTCACATAGTTAACCTTTTTTTTTCAGAATGTTGAGAACACTTAGCTTCTGTTCTCTTCAAACTTCAAGTATACAAAAGAATGTTATTAACTATGCTGAAATATAGTCACTATGCTGAAAGTTGAAAACCTTTTTCCCACCCACCCTCAGCTCTTGGCAACAAATATTCTACTCTCTGGGTCTCTGAGTTAGACATCTTTAGATTCTGTATAAGTGAGATCATACAAAGTTTGTCTTTCTATGTCAGGTTTATTTCACTTAGCATAATGTCCTCCAGATTCATCCATGTTGTTACTAGTGTCATGATTTCCTACTTTTTTATGGCTGAATAAAATTCTCTGTGTGTATACCCGTTTCACATTTTCTAAGTGAACACTTAGACTATTTCCACATCTTGGTTATTATGAATAGTTCATAATAGTATTGTAGTGAACATAGGGTGCAGATGTCTTTTCAAGATTTCTTCATTTCTTTGGATACATGTCCAATAGTGGGATTGCTGGATTATATTACAGTTCTTTTTTAGATTTTTAAAGGAATCATCATATTGTTTTCCATAAGGGCTATAGCAATTTACATCCCCATTAACAATTCACAACCCTTCCCCTTTTCTCCATCCTTGGTAACACTTGTCATCTCCCTTTGTAAAATAACAACCATCTTAACAGGTATGAACTAGTGAGCTCATTGTTTTACTCTCCTTTTTCCTTGAGGTCAGTGATGCTCATATACCTGTGAGCTATTTGTATGTCTTCTTTGAAAAACGTCTATTCTGTGCCCATGTTAAAAAGCAGGCTATTTTCTTGCTATTGAGTTGTAAGCGTCCCTTATATTTTTTAGATGTCAACCCCTTATCATGGTTTACAATCCCTAGTTGCATATATTTTCTCTTATTTCATAAGTTACATTTTCATTTTGTTATTTCCTTTGCTGGGCAAAAGATTTTAGTTTGACATGGCCCCTGCTTGTTTATTTTTACTTTTGTTGCTTGTGTTTCTGATATGATATCCAAAACATCATTGCAGAGACCAATGTCAAGAAACTTTTGCTCTATGATTTCTTCTAGAAGTTTAATAGTTTGAGGTTTTTACTTTTAAGTCTTTATTCCATTTTAAGTTGATGTTTGTATATGGTATAATAGAAGGGTCTAACTTTACTCTTCTCCAGGTGGCTATCTAGTTTTTTAAAATGCAGTTTATTAAAAGAGACAATCCTTTCGCCATTATGTATTCTTGACATCTTTTTCTTAGATTCACTGACCATATTCATGTGGGTTTATGTCTGGGCTCTTTATTCTGTTTCTCTATGTTTCTTTCTATTTGCCAGCACCATTCTGGTTGGTTACTTTGTTTGATAGCTTTGTGATATAGTTTGAAGTCAGGAAGTGTGATGCCATCAGCTCTGTTCTTTTTTCTCAAGGTTGCTTTGGCTGGATATTCAGGTTTTCTGCAGTTTCATATGAATTTTAACTCATTTTTTCTGTTTCTTTGAAAAATGCTACTGAATATTTCAAGTGATTGCTCTCAATCTAGATTTCTTTGGATAGTATGGAATTTTGACAATATTTATTACTCTAATTCATTCATAAAGGATATCTTTCTATTTCTTTGCATCTTCTTCCATCTTTTATCCATGCTATATAGTTTTCAGTGTACAGACATTTTATTGCCTTTGTTAAATTTATTCCCAAGTATTATTGCTTTTGATGCTATTGTAGATAAGACTTTTTGAAAAAAAAAAAAAAACAGAGTAAGGCTGAACCAAGGACTACTTCTGGGTATGCAACCAGAATTGAGATCTTCAGTTATGGTTCTGAAGACATGGATGGTCATGTCTCCCACTGGATCCCTGGGTAGGTAGGTCTGTTCCGTGGGAAGGGGCTTAGAGCTATGCCAGAGAAACATTTCAGAATCTCTGGGGCTACCAATGAGACTGTTTCCTGTCAGTCTCTCCACTTATGGTTAGTGGCTGGAAGGGGATCGAATCAGATCACGAGTTACTTCAGAGCCCATAGCCAAGACCAAGGTCTCTGCTGTACTCCTGAGGCACAGGCGAGCATGGCTTCATCCCGGTCCCCTGGTATATTGTGCCAGTGGCAGAACCAAGGTCAAATAAGGCTACAATCAAGTCCACAGGGGTCAGACCTGTTTTTGAGTCTAGTTAAGACCACTGTAGGGGGACCAATCCCTTGGTTTGGACCTATTTTATTAAAACAGACTTCCTTGGTCTTGAGCTCCTCCTTGAGGTTTCATAGTCTCCTACCTATATTGCAAAGCTCCTAGAAAGGTACTTAGTTCTGTGAATGACTGCCTAATTGTTGTCGCCAGGGAATGGTAAGAGCTGGGAACCTCCTATTCTCTCATATTGCTGATGCCACTCCTGGCTAAACTTTAAACACTCAGTTATGGTAAAAATCAATATATGTATTTAAAATATCTCATGAGATCTACAAGAGTTTTCAACATTTCTGTTACTTCTGTTATAAACTATTCATGTGGTAAGTTGCTTTAGTGTTGTCAGACTCTGTGCGACCCCACGTACTATAGTCCACGAGGCTCTTCTGTCCACGGGATTCTTCAGGCAAGAATACTGGAGTGGGCTGCCGTGCCCTCCTCCAGGAGATCTCTCCAACCCAGGGACTGAACCCGAGTCTCCTGCATTGCCAGCAGATTCTCTACCATCTGAGTCATCAGGGAAGCATAAATCAGTTTATTCTAAAACTCATGAGTATCTGTAATGCTTTAAGCTCATGCAACCTATGTGCATTTTAATTATCCTCAAAGTTATAAATAATAACACCCACAAAGATTTATTTCCATAGAAGTTTCCACACTGTCTACTTTATTGAGTATCTGTTAGATTCAAACAACATATTCCATTTTATTACTGAAGTATAGTTGATTTACGATGTTGTGTTCATTCTGTATAGCAAAGTGACTCACATACACATACATCCTTTTTAAATATTTTTTTCCATTATAGTTTATCTCAGGATATTGAATATAGTTCCCTGTGCTGTACAGTAAGGCCTTGTTGTTTATCCATTCTGTATGTCATAATTTCGTCTACTCACCTGAAACTCCTGGTCTGTTTACTCCCACTTTCCTCACCCTGCACTGGCAAGACAAGTCTTTATGTCTGTGAGTCTGTTTCTATTTTGTACATAGGTTGCTTTGTGCTATATTTTATATTCCATGTATAAGTGATGGCATATGGTATTTGTTTTTCTCTTTCTGACTTACTTCACTTAGTACGATAATTTCTAGGTTCATCCATATTGCTGTAAATGGCATTATTTCATTCTTTTATTTTGCATATTTACATTCTGAGTAGTATTCCATTGTGTATATGTACCACATCTTCTTTGTCCATTCAGCTGGTCTGGTCTTGGCTATTGTGAATAGTGCTGTTTATGAACATAGGAGTGATTGTATCTTTTTCAATTCTAGGTTTGTCTGGATCTATGCCCAGAAGTGGAGTTTCTGGATCATATGGTACTTCTAATTTTAGGTTTCTGAGGACCCTCCATAGTGTTTTGGTAGGTTTTTCCTGAGGAACCTCATGTGGTAAGTTGCTTTAGTGTTGTCAGACTCTGTGCGACCCCACGACTATAGTCCACGAGGCTCTTCTGTCCACGGATTCTTCAGGCAAGAATACTGGAGTGGGCTGCCGTGCCCTCCTCCAGGAGATCTCTCCAACCCAGGGACTGAACCCGAGTCTCCTGCATTGCCAGCAGATTCTCTACCATCTGAGTCATCAGGGAAGCATAAATCAGTTTATTCTAAAACTCATGAGTATCTGTAATGCTTTAAGCTCATGTAACCTATGTGCATTTTAATTATCCTCAAAGTTATAAATAATAACACCCACAAAGATTTATTTCCATAGAAGTTTCCACACTGTCTACTTTATTGAGTATCTGTTAGATTCAAACAACATATTCCATTTTATTACTGAAGTATAGTTGATTTACGATGTTGTGTTCATTCTGTATAGCAAAGTGACTCACATACACATACATCCTTTTTAAATATTTTTTTCCATTATAGTTTATCTCAGGATATTGAATATAGTTCCCTGTGCTGTACAGTAAGGCCTTGTTGTTTATCCATTCTGTATGTCATAATTTCGTCTACTCACCTGAAACTCCTGGTCTGTTTACTCCCACTTTCCTCACCCTGCACTGGCAAGACAAGTCTTTATGTCTGTGAGTCTGTTTCTATTTTGTACATAGGTTGCTTTGTGCTATATTTTATATTCCATGTATAAGTGATGGCATATGGTATTTGTTTTTCTCTTTCTGACTTACTTCACTTAGTACGATAATTTCTAGGTTCATCCATATTGCTGTAAATGGCATTATTTCATTCTTTTATTTTGCATATTTACATTCTGAGTAGTATTCCATTGTGTATATGTACCACATCTTCTTTGTCCATTCAGCTGGTCTGGTCTTGGCTATTGTGAATAGTGCTGTTTATGAACATAGGAGTGATTGTATCTTTTTCAATTCTAGGTTTGTCTGGATCTATGCCCAGAAGTGGAGTTTCTGGATCATATGGTACTTCTAATTTTAGGTTTCTGAGGAACCTCCATAGTGTTTTTGGTAGTGGCTATACCAACTTATATAGATACCAGCAGTGTAGGAGGGTTCCTTTTTTTCCACACTCTCTCCAGCATTTGCTATTACACTTTTTAAATGATGGTCATTCTTACTGGTGTGAAACAGTGTTTTGATTTGCATTTCTCTACTCATTAGTAACGTTAAGCATCTTTTCCTGTCAAAAAGGGTGTTTAAAAAAAATAGTCTCCTCTATGCATATAAAGAGTTTATTACTATTATTACCATTGAAAACTGCTTCCTTGGTGCCTCAGATTGTAAAGAATTAGCTTGCAACTCAGGAGACCCATGTTCAATCCTTGGGTCAGGAATATCCCTTGGAGAATGGTATGGCAACCCACTGCAGTATTCTTGCCTGAGGAATCTCGTGGACAGAGGAGCCTGATAGGCTACGGTTCATAGGGTCACAAAGAGTTGGACACGATTGGAAGACTAATGTACCATTGAAAATAATCCGCATTTGTTACTGGTGGTGGAATTGAAACAAAGTACACATCTGATATATTTTAAGATTTAGGAATGATTTTGACCAGTTTACTTAGCATTTAAAGAGGAGAAACCAAGGTGAAGAGATGTTAATTTTGAGAGTCAAAGCTAGTAAGAGATGAGACAGAAATTCAAATCCATGACTTTTTTTTCTTATATTTTGAGTGATAGCTCATTTAGATGTGTATTATTTAATTTCCAAATATCTGGAGGGATTTTTTCTAGATATCTTACTATTAAAGATTTCAAATTTAATTTCATTGTAGTTAGAGAAAAGCTCTGTCAGATTTCAAATATTCAAAATTTTACTAAGCCTTATTTTTATTTTTGGTAATAATTTCTTTTCTTTTTTAAAGATTTATTTATTCATTTATGTGGGGGGGTGGGGTGGTGAGGGAGGGGAGCAGGCGGGCTACTTCTATTGGTCTTTCATTTGTCTATTTTCATCCATCTTTGTTCTTTGGCCTGTGTGGGCCTCCCATCGCAGTGGTATCTGTTGTCGCAGAGCACTGGCTCTGGGCACACGTGCCCCAGAGCTCTGGCTCGGTAATTGGACACATCAGTCCAGGCGCTCCACGGCACGTGCTATCTTCCCAGGCCAGGGATCGAACCGGCACCCCTTGCACTGCAAGGCGGTGTCCTTACCCACTGGACCACCAGGGAAGCCCTGGTAATAATTTCTTTTCCTGCGATCCACTTGTCTGATATTAACAGAGTGGAGTCTGACAGAAAAAGAGGTTTTTATGTTTACATATATCATACCGTTTTTCTTCCTTTTATTTTCAAACTATGTCTTTTTGTAGATAGCACACAGTTAAATCTTATGATTTAATCTGGGCTCACTATATTTGCCTTTTTATTTGGAATGTTTAGTCAGTTTAATATGCTTAATGTAATTGCTAATGGTTTGGTTCAACCCTACTCTCTTGTTGTTATATTCCAGTGTCTCATCCATTATTTGTCTTCTCTTCCTCCTTTCTTGACTTACAGAGGAGCCTGATAGGCTACGGTTCATAGGGTCACAAAGAGTTGGACACGATTGGAAGACTAATGTACCATTGAAAATAATCCGCATTTGTTACTGGTGGTGGAATTGAAACAAAGTACACATCTGATATATTTTAAGATTTAGGAATGATTTTGACCAGTTTACTTAGCATTTAAAGAGGAGAAACCAAGGTGAAGAGATGTTAATTTTGAGAGTCAAAGCTAGTAAGAGATGAGACAGAAATTCAAATCCATGACTTTTTTTTCTTATATTTTGAGTGATAGCTCATTTAGATGTGTATTATTTAATTTCCAAATATCTGGAGGGATTTTTTCTAGATATCTTACTATTAAAGATTTCAAATTTAATTTCATTGTAGTTAGAGAAAAGCTCTGTCAGATTTCAAATATTCAAAATTTTACTAAGCCTTATTTTTATTTTTGGTAATAATTTCTTTTCTTTTTTAAAGATTTATTTATTCATTTATGTGGGGGGGTGGGGTGGTGAGGGAGGGGAGCAGGCGGGCTACTTCTATTGGTCTTTCATTTGTCTATTTTCATCCATCTTTGTTCTTTGGCCTGTGTGGGCCTCCCATCGCAGTGGTATCTGTTGTCGCAGAGCACTGGCTCTGGGCACACGTGCCCCAGAGCTCTGGCTCGGTAATTGGACACATCAGTCCAGGCGCTCCACGGCACGTGCTATCTTCCCAGGCCAGGGATCGAACCGGCACCCCTTGCACTGCAAGGCGGTGTCCTTACCCACTGGACCACCAGGGAAGCCCTGGTAATAATTTCTTTTCCTGCGATCCACTTGTCTGATATTAACAGAGTGGAGTCTGACAGAAAAAGAGGTTTTTATGTTTACATATATCATACCGTTTTTCTTCCTTTTATTTTCAAACTATGTCTTTTTGTAGATAGCACACAGTTAAATCTTATGATTTAATCTGGGCTCACTATATTTGCCTTTTTATTTGGAATGTTTAGTCAGTTTAATATGCTTAATGTAATTGCTAATGGTTTGGTTCAACCCTACTCTCTTGTTGTTATATTCCAGTGTCTCATCCATTATTTGTCTTCTCTTCCTCCTTTCTTGACTTATTTTCAATTTATTAAATATTCTTTAGTATATAATATTAAGTTCATTACTGGCTTCATAGCTATACATTTAATATTTTAAATGATTAGGGGTTATAACATGCATTTTAAATTTAATCCAGGCTACTGAGAGTTAATATTGTACTCCCTCAAGTAAAAACTAAAAAAAAAAAACAAAACAAGTAGTTAAATTCCATTTGGGCCTCCTCCCATAGGTTTCTGTGATATTATAGTCAAATATCTCATATCAAAATATGTAACCTTTTTATTTATTATTTTCTTACGTTAGATAATATATAAGATGCTATTTTCCCCCTTAAACAGTCATTCATCTTTGAATAAATTTTGAGAAGAAAAATATTTTTTATGTTTACTCCTTCATTTACTATTTCTAGTGTTGTTCATTCCTTTTTGTAGATCCAAATTTTAATCTACTGTCATCTACTTCAGATAGAAATATCTTATCATTTATCAAAGTGTAGATCTGCTCAAGATTTTGAAACATTTATATAAAATTGTTCTTATTTCACTCCTATTTTGAAGAGTTTTTTGTTGTTGTGTATTCTGGTTTGACATCATATTTTTTCAGCACTTTAAACTTCCTCTTACATTGTAATTTGGCCTGCATTATTTCTGATTAAAAATCACCTGCTGGGCTTTCCTGGTGGTCCAGTGGGTAAAGAGTCTGCCTTGCAGGGCAAGGGGCACCGGTTCGATCCCTGATCCAGGAGGATCTCATGTGTGGTGGAGTAGCTGGGCCAGTGTGTCTAATTATGAGCCAGTGCTCTGGAGCGCATGCACCCAAAGCCAGTGCTCTGCAATGAGAGAGGCCACTGTGATGGGAGGCCCACACAGGCCAAAGAATAAAAGATGGATGAAAATAAATAAATAAAAAACAATAAAAAAGGCCAAAATTAAAAAAAGAAAATCATCTGGTATTTGTATCATTTTACCTTGTGTATAATGTGTTGTTTTCCTTAATCTACCTTTAATATCTTCTCTCCAACTTGGATTTTCAAAACCATGCCTATGCTGTTCGTAGATATGATTCTCTTTGTATTTATGTTATTTGAGGTTAACTGTATCCTTTTTTAAAACTAAATTTGGAACATTTTCAGTAATTACTTTTATGTCCTTTTTTCTCTGAAACAGTTATATGTATGCTAGATGTCTTGTTAGTATGTCTGAGGATAGATCACTGAAGCATGGGTTTATTCATTTAAATATTTTTCTTTCTCTGTGTTCATATAGGTTAATTTCTGTTAATTTGTCTTCATGTTCACTAATGCTTTCTTTCATACTAAATCTTCAATCTGATGTTAAAGTCAATCTATATTTTTACTTTAGATATTAATAGTTCATTAATTCAAGAGAAAAATTTCCATTCATTTCTTTTCTATAGTTTCTATTTTTTTCTGTTGAGAGTCTCATCTCTTCACTTGCTATGGTCATCTTTGCCTGAAGATCCTTTCATCTATTTTTCTCAGCTTTTTTCCTACTGATTCTGACATGTGGGTCATCTTGGGGTCTGATTCTATGGATTGTTTATTTTCTTAAATACGTCTAATTTTCCTATCTCTATCAAAGTGTAGATCTGCTCAAGATTTTGAAACATTTATATAAAATTGTTCTTATTTCACTCCTATTTTGAAGAGTTTTTTGTTGTTGTGTATTCTGGTTTGACATCATATTTTTTCAGCACTTTAAACTTCCTCTTACATTGTTATTTGGCCTGCATTATTTCTGATTAAAAATCACCTGCTGGGCTTTCCTGGTGGTCCAGTGGGTAAAGAGTCTGCCTTGCAGGGCAAGGGGCACCGGTTCGATCCCTGATCCAGGAGGATCTCATGTGTGGTGGAGTAGCTGGGCCAGTGTGTCTAATTATGAGCCAGTGCTCTGGAGCGCATGCACCCAAAGCCAGTGCTCTGCAATGAGAGAGGCCACTGTGATGGGAGGCCCACACAGGCCAAAGAATAAAAGATGGATGAAAATAAATAAATAAAAAACAATAAAAAAGGCCAAAATTAAAAAAAGAAAATCATCTGGTATTTGTATCATTTTACCTTGTGTATAATGTGTTGTTTTCCTTAATCTACCTTTAATATCTTCTCTCCAACTTGGATTTTCAAAACCATGCCTATGCTGTTCGTAGATATGATTCTCTTTGTATTTATGTTATTTGAGGTTAACTGTATCCTTTTTTAAAACTAAATTTGGAACATTTTCAGTAATTACTTTTATGTCCTTTTTTCTCTGAAACAGTTATATGTATGCTAGATGTCTTGTTAGTATGTCTGAGGATAGATCACTGAAGCATGGGTTTATTCATTTAAATATTTTTCTTTCTCTGTGTTCATATAGGTTAATTTCTGTTAATTTGTCTTCATGTTCACTAATGCTTTCTTTCATACTAAATCTTCAATCTGATGTTAAAGTCAATCTATATTTTTACTTTAGATATTAATAGTTCATTAATCCAAGAGAAAAATTTCCATTCATTTCTTTTCTATAGTTTCTATTTTTTTCTGTTGAGAGTCTCATCTCTTCACTTGCTATGGTCATCTTTGCCTGAAGATCCTTTCATCTATTTTTCTCAGCTTTTTTCCTACTGATTCTGACATGTGGGTCATCTTGGGGTCTGATTCTATGGATTGTTTATTTTCTTAAATACGTCTAATTTTCCTATCTCTATGAATGTGTAGTAATTTTTAGTTTTATGATAAACATTTTGGATGAAACCTTGTAAGCAATTGAGATTATGATGTCATCCCTGCAAAGTTGTGGAATTTTTTTCCTATCAGGAAATTAATGGCAAATTCTCTTGTTCTTATCAGGCGTGGTTTTTCAGGTCGGTCTATTTTGCCTTTGATCTTAATCCTAAAATGTGGTTCTCTATGGATGTCATGGTCCTAATTCTTAAAGCATTGTCTTTCTGGGGTTTTAGCAGAATGCTTGAGGTACTCAGTGAGGTCTGTTCACACTGATACTTCAATATCTCCCATCACTGCAGATCCTCTGATATTTTCATTAATTTCTTAGTCCTGTAGCAAGCATTTTCTGCTACATGAAGTCTCACTTTTCATACTGGCCAAGAACCTGCAGCAAATCCTCATGCATTCTTCTACCATCAGCTCCCTCACATAGCTCTCTCCTTTAATCACCTGCTCTGTAAATTATTATTATTTTTGGCAACCTCACATTCTAATCTCTGCTTACTTCAACTCATTGAGTTGCTGTTTTAACTGGGTCTTCAACTCCCTGAATTAGGACAGGAAAACCAGCCCAGCTGAGAAAACTGTGGAGCTCACCAGGTATACCACTCTTCTTTCAAAGATCAAAGTCCTTCAGCGACAATTTTCCAGTGCCTAAAGAGAATTGTCTCATATATTTTGCCAACTTTATACTTATTTATAGCAGGAAGGCAGGTCCAGTACCAGTAACTGTGATGGCTGGAATAAAGAATCCATGGGCTTATGTTTAATTTTCACAAAACCTTGTAAGGTGGTATTTGTGAAATAGGTACTATTATTATAACCCCAATTTTATGGAGAACTCAGGCTAATTGGTGAGTGGGGGAGTCAAATTTAGAACCTGAGCAGTAAGATTCAGATCCCATGGTCTGATTTAATAAATGATGCTGCTTCTGCAACATGAAATTATATTTATTGCCTTTGTCTCATTTACCACATTCTTTTTTCTCATATTTATTATTATTGTTTTTAAGCTTCACTGCCTTTTCTAATGTGTACAAACAACATATACTTCCTATGTACAACTGCTAACCCCACTACCTAGCACAGGCTCTTGGTTAGCATTCAGTAAATGTTGAATGAATGAATGAATGTAGATGACATCATTATAAAACAATTTTGAAAAAAAGGCTCCTTTCTATGTATTTGCTATTTTAGACTTCACCTTGCTTGCCATTTTGTGGCATTAAAACTCTGTGACAGGGCTTCCCCTGGTGGTCCAGTGGATAAGGACACTGCCTTGCAGTGCAAGGGGCGCCAGTTCGATCCCTGGCCTGAGGAGATCCCACGTGCCGCGGAGCGGCTGGACTGATGTGTCCAATCACTGAGCCAGAGCTCTGGAGCGCATGCACCCAGAGCCAGCACTCTGCGACGACAGACGCCACCGCGATGGGAGGCCCACAGGAGCCAAAGAACAAAGACGGATGAAAACAGATAAATGAAAGACCAATAGAAGTGGCCCGCCCGCTCCCCTCCCTCCCCAACCCGACCCCTGCCCAAAAAATAAATAAAAATAAATAAATCTTTAAAAAAAAAAAAAAAACTCTGTGACAAAAGCAGACAACAGCAGTCTGAAGATGGGACATATGCTAAGAAGGTGATAAGCATTATTAGAATCTTTAGAATTATACACAACACTAATCTGATAAAGTGAGCACAGAGTTGATATGTTTGACTGGTGAGTCTAGACATAACTTTTGTTTCAAGTTTAAAAAAATGACATCCATTTTTGCTGCTTTGTATGTGTCATTTCAAAGAGAAAAACTTGTTAAAAGTTGTTTCTAAGGCCTCTATGGACTTCCCTGTGACTCAGATGGTAAAAGAAACTGTAATGCAGGTGACTGGGGTTTGATACCTGTGTTTAGAAGATCCACTGGAGAAGAGAATCGCTACCTACTCCAGTATTCTTACTTGAAGAATCCCATGGACAGATGAACCTGATGACCTACAGTACATGGGGTCCCAAAGAGTCACGTATGACTGAGCAACTATCACTTTCACTTTTTTCCCAGAGCCTTTGTATTACTTATTAGCATATTTTAAATGACAGTACTCAGCTAATTAATTTAAAAAATGTATCTTTGTTGACCCTAAAACCATAAAGTTACGGATCTTGTTGTCTTCTACATGACAAAACAATATATAGTTATTTTTATCAGAAGCAAAACTACATGATGGTTTTCTAGTTAATTTTTGTGTTAATGAATCTCCTAAAGATATGCAGTAGGCCTCACATTTACATAAAATTAAAGAAAGGATGCTTCAGCAAATGCAAATAAATGCAAAGAGGGAATATTTTAATTTTGATCCATGATTAGTATCAACCATCACAGTGTGGTAATAATACAAAAGCAAGATTCTGCATTCAGTGTATAACTAATGGTTGTAAGCTATTTATAGACTGAATATCCTGATTAATTTATTTTAAGAAATATTTTTATTTCAGACTTTACTTAAAAAATCTGAGATCTTTAAAACCTTTTTAATATTAGATTCATATACACTGACCTCTATAGTTCTGCAATATGACAAGCCCAGTAAAATGATTTATTTCACTTGAGGCATAATTAATTGTGTGAATTCAATATTTAACCTCTATTGATTTTCATTTCTTAGTTAATGTTCAACTTACAAACAAAAGCAAAAGTTATTTTACAACAGAATAAAAAGGATCTAAAAGTTAATCCTAGCATAATAGGGAAGATTATTTTACTATTCATCATTATATTGTATACCCTCCCTTCAGTAATTTTCAGGGACTTGAAAGAACACTCTAAGTTTTAAAACAAAAGTTTCTAAGTCTAAATAGTGAGCCTATTGAAACTAATCCTTGCATTCTTAGGAACTATAGTATTTTATTATTCTATATAATGGAATTTCAATTAATGTTCATTAACTTATTTTTATAACATTGAATTAACTTTTGGCATGGCCATACCATTTAGAAGTTTTATGTTTAAAAATGGTTTGGAAATCCATCAAGCCATTCTAATAGCCAGGAGATATTTTTATTAATATGTAGGACATGTTGATGGCACTTTGTATGTATAGTGAAAACCATGGAGAAGGTGATAAATAATTACTTTCTAAATGACAGTACTCAGCTAATTAATTTAAAAATGTATCTTTGTTGACCCTAAAACCATAAAGTTACGGATCTTGTTGTCTTCTACATGACAAAACAATCTATAGTTGTTTTTATCAGAAGCAAAAATACATGATGGTTTTCTAGTTAATTTTGTGTTAATGAATCTCCTAAAGATATGCAGTAGGCCTCACATTTACATAAAATTAAAGAAAGGATGCTTCAGCAAATGCAAATAAATGCAAAGAGGGAATATTTTAATTTTGATCCATGATTAGTATCAACCATCACAGTGTGGTAATAATACAAAAGCAAGATTCTGCATTCAGTGTATAACTAATGGTTGTAAGCTATTTATAGACTGAATATCCTGATTAATTTATTTTAAGAAATATTTTTATTTCAGACTTTACTTAAAAAATCTGAGATCTTTAAAACCTTTTAATATTAGATTCATATACACTGACCTCTATAGTTCTGCAATATGACAAGCCCAGTAAAATGATTTATTTCACTTGAGGCATAATTAATTGTGTGAATTCAATATTTAACCTCTATTGATTTTCATTTCTTAGTTAATGTTCAACTTACAAACAAAAGCAAAAGTTATTTTACAACAGAATAAAAAGGATCTAAAAGTTAATCCTAGCATAATAGGGAAGATTATTTTACTATTCATCATTATATTGTATACCCTCCCTTCAGTAATTTTCAGGGACATGAAAGAACACTCTAAGTTTTAAAACAAAAGTTTCTAAGTCTAAATAGTGAGCCTATTGAAACTAATCCTTGCATTCTTAGGAACTATAGTATTTTATTATTCTATATAATGGAATTTCAATTAATGTTCATTAACTTATTTTTATAACATTGAATTAACTTTTGGCATGGCCATACCATTTAGAAGTTTTATGTTTAAAAATGGTTTGGAAATCCATCAAGCCATTCTAATAGCCAGGAGATATTTTTATTAATATGTAGGACATGTTGATGGCACTTTGTATGTATAGTGAAAACCATGGAGAAGGTGATAAATAATTACTTTCAAGTGCATCTCAGTTCAGTATTGTTTATCAATTATATGAAGATTCTTATAGATTTTCTGGGCTATTCCCATCTTCAAATATTTTATTGTGCTTACAAGTCACCCAAGTGGCTCAGTATTCCAATATCTTGACATACCGAAGCATGCATTATATTTTGAATATTGGCCCTTTCCAATGGAATAAAATTCTTTGACATATCCATATGTCTTGATCTTGGGTTTGGAAACTATGTTGCATAGGTGTTTTCAGAAAATATAAAGTCAAATTTTCTTTGGTGTCAAAGAGAATCTGTGTTTAGTTAGGTTTAGGTTCTGCAGTTAACTTAAAGCAAAAAATGAAATTCTTTCCAGCATGTTCTCTAATGAATTTCAAAGTGATTTTGTTGTCAGCAGTTCTTTGAGGCCAAGCTTAAGCCTACAAGCTTGAGGTCTCCATAGAGCTGCTAAGAATCTTTGGTGGAACGTTTATATCATTGTGGATATATAGTTGTGAATGAGGTTTAGCCTGTTGGCAGATCTCCTGCTCACCTAATGAGTTTTAATATAATTGATAGTAATATTTTCTACTGGCTATTAATAGGGCAGGCATTATGCTTTCATGTTGATATTAGTTTTGCTCTTCACATCCAAAAGAAGTCCAAGATGTATGAGATCAGGGAATGAGTAAGACTAAAGTTTTAGGGAACTTGCTCTGTCAGTTAGGAAGGTGGAGAGGTATCATGATTCTGAGAAGAGCTATTTGAAAGACATAACATAATGACCTTATTTTTATAAGCATTGAAAATTAAGTCTAAATAGTGAGCCTATTGAAACTAATCCTTGCATTCTTAGGAACTATAGTATTTTATTATTCTATATAATGGAATTTCAATTAATGTTCATTAACTTATTTTTATAACATTGAATTAACTTTTGGCATGGCCATACCATTTAGAAGTTTTATGTTTAAAAATGGTTTGGAAATCCATCAAGCCATTCTAATAGCCAGGAGATATTTTTATTAATATGTAGGACATGTTGATGGCACTTTGTATGTATAGTGAAAACCATGGAGAAGGTGATAAATAATTACTTTCAAGTGCATCTCAGTTCAGTATTGTTTATCAATTATATGAAGATTCTTATAGATTTTCTGGGCTATTCCCATCTTCAAATATTTTATTGTGCTTACAAGTCACCCAAGTGGCTCAGTATTCCAATATCTTGACATACCGAAGCATGCATTATATTTTGAATATTGGCCCTTTCCAATGGAATAAAATTCTTTGACATATCCATATGTCTTGATCTTGGGTTTGGAAACTATGTTGCATAGGTGTTTTCAGAAAATATAAAGTCAAATTTTCTTTGGTGTCAAAGAGAATCTGTGTTTAGTTAGGTTTAGGTTCTGCAGTTAACTTAAAGCAAAAAATGAAATTCTTTCCAGCATGTTCTCTAATGAATTTCAAAGTGATTTTGTTGTCAGCAGTTCTTTGAGGCCAAGCTTAAGCCTACAAGCTTGAGGTCTCCATAGAGCTGCTAAGAATCTTTGGTGGAACATTTATATCATTGTGGATATATAGTTGTGAATGAGGTTTAGCCTGTTGGCAGATCTCCTGCTCACCTAATGAGTTTTAATATAATTGATAGTAATATTTTCTACTGGCTATTAATAGGGCAGGCATTATGCTTTCATGTTGATATTAGTTTTGCTCTTCACATCCAAAAGAAGTCCAAGATGTATGAGATCAGGGAATGAGTAAGACTAAAGTTTTAGGGAACTTGCTCTGTCAGTTAGGAAGGTGGAGAGGTATCATGATTCTGAGAAGAGCTATTTGAAAGACATAACATAATGACTTTATCTTTGCTGTAGGTTAAACTGAATACTATTCATGATAAAAGCAAGGCCTTTAGGAAAATAGCACACCGGTGAGAACGTTTTTATAGAACAAAAGATAGGACTGGGTAACCTTGAGGATTCTAGGAAGCCAAAAGCTAATACAGAATTCTGAAGAGGGATAGAAATACATAAAAGAAATCTTTTAGGTCATAGATAAGAACGTGATTCACACCATTACACAGCTGTCACACTCACCCCTTCATAACATCCTTTGAATCAGTTATATTATCACCAAATTAGCCAGAAACTTTCAAGCCTTTGCTCATGGTTCAACATTGGAATTTCCTTCCACTGTTCTCTGTATCTCAGGCAGTTCTGGAAATCCTTCTCATCCCCTACTTAACTTTATTCATTCCCTCGTTTCTTCCTGCAGTAGTTTGCTACTACAGCTGTCTGCCTTTTTATTTTGTCTTGCTCTATGATAGTTATTTATAGGTTCTATTTCTTCCATTAGGTTTTGAGATGCCCTTTGTTATCTCTATGATTGTCTAGCTTAACATAAATCAAGTAGTAAAGAAATATTTTTTGTTTTGTGTTTAAATTTAAGTGGAAGCTAAGTTAACCTCCAAGCTCAAAGAATACCCTCAGCTTGCATGGGTTCTACTTCCTTGCAGTGATTAACCCTTCACTTTACCTGTGTGCATGATTCAGGGCAAGGTCGGGTTTCCTCATTCGCAGATAGCATGTAACAAGCTTTGTCTCAATGAAACTTGCAACACTTGCTATATCTTCTGCAGATGCTTCAAACGGTTTTCCGAGGGCTGCCCCTTTGCTGCAAAGCTGAAAAAAATACAGTGCTTTAAATCATCTAATAATCTTGACATGTAATTGATCTTTTAAATAAGCAGAAAATATAATATGTTCACACACTTTTCCAAACTACAAGTAAAATACTAAGCTCTTCAATAAAAGAAGTCCAAGATGTATGAGATCAGGGAATGAGTAAGACTAAAGTTTTAGGAACTTCCACTGTCAGTTAGGAAGGTGGAGAGGTATCATGATTCTGAGAAGAGCTATTTGAAAGACATAACATAATGACTTTATCTTTGCTGTAGGTTAAACTGAATACTATTCATGATAAAAGCAAGGCCTTTAGGAAAATAGCACACCGGTGAGAACGTTTTTATAGAACAAAAGATAGGACTGGGTAACCTTGAGGATTCTAGGAAGCCAAAAGCTAATACAGAATTCTGAAGAGGGATAGAAATACATAAAAGAAATCTTTTAGGTCATAGATAAGAACGTGATTCACACCATTACACAGCTGTCACACTCACCCCTTCATAACATCCTTTGAATCAGTTATATTATCACCAAATTAGCCAGAAACTTTTGAGCCTTTGCTCATGGTTCAACATTGGAATTTCCTTCCACTGTTCTCTGTATCTCAGGCAGTTCTGGAAATCCTTCTCATCCCCTACTTAACTTTATTCATTCCCTCGTTTCTTCCTGCAGTAGTTTGCTACTACAGCTGTCTGCCTTTTTATTTTGTCTTGCTCTATGATAGTTATTTATAGGTTCTATTTCTTCCATTAGGTTTTGAGATGCCCTTTGTTATCTCTATGATTGTCTAGCTTAACATAAATCAAGTAGTAAAGAAATATTTTTTGTTTTGTGTTTAAATTTAAGTGGAAGCTAAGTTAACCTCCAAGCTCAAAGAATACCCTCAGCTTGCATGGGTTCTACTTCCTTGCAGTGATTAACCCTTCACTTTACCTGTGTGCATGATTCAGGGCAAGGTCGGGTTTCCTCATTCGCAGATAGCATGTAACAAGCTTTGTCTCAATGAAACTTGCAACACTTGCTATATCTTCTGCAGATGCTTCAAACGGTTTTCCGAGGGCTGCCCCTTTGCTGCAAAGCTGAAAAAAAAAATACAGTGCTTTAAATCATCTAATAATCTTGACATGTAATTGATCTTTTAAATAAGCAGAAAATATAATATGTTCACACACTTTTTCCAAACTACAAGTAAAATACTAACATTTTGATTATAAATTAAATAAATTGTTCCTGTTCACAATTAAGCGACTATAATATAAAATAAGTAACATTTTATTGTAAAATGCTTCCTGTAAAATACCTCTAAAGTATGATATATTTTAAAGGGGTGCCATTAGCTAAGAATGTCTGTTTTAAAAATAAAGCACACAATAAGCAAAGATATTAACAGAAAACCAGGCATAAATCATATTAAATACCAGTGCTTTTATGAAAACCCAGCTAAGCAATAATCGAGCATACTATCAAGTTTGATTTAATATAATAAGGGGTATCGGAAGTAAACTCCTAGGAGCCATTAACATGATCGGTGATTAATTGGAGTCTGAATCATATTCTCTAGGATGTTATTGAAAGAAAAGAAGTGAAAATTTATTAGAATTTATTGGCAGAGGCCACAGTATCTGAAAAACATGGCAGGAATGTGGAATTCTTAATAAAAATTCCAGGAAGTCAATGGTTTCTGGGCATCATAGATAAACTGTAGAAGAAGAAAATAATTAATTTGTGGAGAGACCCCTAAACATTAAGATGATATGACAAAGATAGATCAGTACTTTTCTTTTCTCCCACTCAGAGTTTTCTACTGTTTCTTAGAATCAAGGTTGATGGGGGAGGAGAAACTATACCTCCACTTAGTGATTCCACTTCCATTTTTTATTCAAAAAATCTGCTTCTTTGTTCTTTCTATCTTCTCTACGCTTTACTCACCAGGATAGTAATATTTGGGATTAAAACCTATTTGTGTATATCTTTGTGTAAGATTGCTTGTATTCTAAATCTTGTGTGTTTTTTTTTAATGTCATTTAAACTAACTTTTATAGATTAAGTTGAGGTTCCCTTGCCATTTATTGTCAGTTATTTTTCTTAACATGCAAGTGGATTGAGAATGGATTTTTCTTCTTAATATTATCCAACAATTATAAAATGAAGGAGAACCTGAATGTTTTACATCCCTTGTTTGAATTGGTAGTTACCTGGTGCCACTATCTTTTGCTGGATATTTTGTCAAGTATGATAATTCATATCAACTTGAAAAGTCTTCTCCAATTTGATAGGAGGAGTTTGTTGTTTATTCAGTCAATATATATTATATATATATTCAGTCAATATATATATTATATATATATATATTCAGTCAATATATATTTATTAATTACTAATAATTGCCAGGGAAAAAATACTGCCCTTACATTTTAATTTGCATTAGGTAGGTCTTCTAGATAAATTTTGGCTATTTTTAGCTCTGTGTAAATTCTTATTTTTGTATTCCTTGCCTGTTTTCATTAATGTGCTAGTCTCTTTCTTAGTATGAGAGCTCTTTATCATTTATCATTCCTTTTCCCATACAACTATATACGAATAATTAGACATAAAGATTTTTCCCCTCTAATTTTCCTTCAGCAAGGAGTCAACTTCTATCAGATGCTTTTGGAGTCTGAATCATATTCTCTAGGATGTTATTGAAAGAAAAGAAGTGAAAATTTATTAGAATTTATTGGCAGAGGCCACAGTATCTGAAAAACATGGCAGGAATGTGGAATTCTTAATAAAAATTCCAGGAAGTCAATGGTTTCTGGGCATCATAGATAAACTGTAGAAGAAGAAAATAATTAATTTGTGGAGAGACCCCTAAACATTAAGATGATATGACAAAGATAGATCAGTACTTTTCTTTTCTCCCACTCAGAGTTTTCTACTGTTTCTTAGAATCAAGGTTGATGGGGGAGGAGAAACTATACCTCCACTTAGTGATTCCACTTCCATTTTTTATTCAAAAAATCTGCTTCTTTGTTCTTTCTATCTTCTCTACGCTTTACTCACCAGGATAGTAATATTTGGGATTAAAACCTATTTGTGTATATCTTTGTGTAAGATTGCTTGTATTCTAAATCTTGTGTTTTTTTTTTTAATGTCATTTAAACTAACTTTTATAGATTAAGTTGAGGTTCCCTTGCCATTTATTGTCAGTTATTTTTCTTAACATGCAAGTGGATTGAGAATGGATTTTTCTTCTTAATATTATCCAACAATTATAAAATGAAGGAGAACCTGAATGTTTTACATCCCTTGTTTGAATTGGTAGTTACCTGGTGCCACTATCTTTTGCTGGATATTTTGTCAAGTATGATAATTCATATCAACTTGAAAAGTCTTCTCCAATTTGATAGGAGGAGTTTGTTGTTTATTCAGTCAATATATATTATATATATATTCAGTCAATATATATATTATATATATATATATTCAGTCAATATATATTTATTAATTACTAATAATTGCCAGGGAAAAAAAAATACTGCCCTTACATTTTAATTTGCATTAGGTAGGTCTTCTAGGTAAATTTTGGCTATTTTTAGCTCTGTGTAAATTCTTATTTTTGTATTCCTTGCCTGTTTTCATTAATGTGCTAGTCTCTTTCTTAGTATGAGAGCTCTTTATCATTTATCATTCCTTTTCCCATACAACTATATACGAATAATTAGACATAAAGATTTTTCCCCTCTAATTTTCCTTCAGCAAGGAGTCAACTTCTATCATGTTCTTATAAAGACTCTTAAAGTTCATTTCTCAGTTATTTGGTAGGGTGGGGGAAGCAAAGACTTTTATGGAAGATACAAAGTAAATAAACTTAGTCAATGCTAAGTTTCAAAGCTTTATAAAGATTACCTGGTAAAATTGATAATAAAAGAGACAAAGTATTTAACAGTGATTTAGTAACTATTCCTGAGAGTTTGACCTCACAAATATCAATGCATTTGTAAATAGACCTTAAAGTATAGTTTAAAAAGTTATTATTGTTTAAACATGATAGCTTGAGAGAGTACCTTTCTTCTTCTACCAGTCTGACCCTATAGGACCCATAGACATCTAAACCGATGGTTGTTTAGGAGGAGAAAAAGGTTTTTTGGATAACACAGCTGTTTTAAATTCGGTAGAAAATAATATGAGTAGAAACTATGTAATGGCATTTGTTAGCATATCATTTTATTAAAATTCTGGACTTTCTTGGGTAGTTCTAGTCTCTTAATCAAATCAGCATATTTCCCCCAAACTTTAAATGCTGAAAATCTCATATTTTTCACATGAACTCTTGGGCTTCCCTAGTGGTTCAGATGGTAAAGAATCTGCCTGCAACGCAGGAGACCCAGGTTCAATCCCTGGGCCGGGAAGATCCCTGGAGGAGGGCATGGAAACCCACTCCAGTATTCTTGCCTGGAGAATTCCGTGGACGGAGGAGACTGTTTAAAATCTTCAACAAAAAAGAAACAAACCCCACACTGTATGTGTCCTTTGCTCCTTCTTCCTCTGTTTTCATTCTGGGTGTGATGGGGCAGACATATTTCCTTTCTTAGGCACACTTTTTTGTGGGATGAATACATGGGCCTTTCAGGGAGTAGCTTCTGCAAGGACATTCAGATTTACATGGTGAGGGTAAGATGACCTTCACATTTAATAACATTAACGTCTTTGTCTATGAACACTGAGAGAAAGTGAAGAATAAATACCTGATCTTCTAATGTCTGCTATATTCTCCACTTCTTATGAGGTTCAAGGCCAGAAAAGGAATAAAATGATCAATCTTAACACCCTGAAGTGTATACTTTATGAAACCAAACTGTAAGACAGCAAGGAGAGAATTATTTTTCAGTTCACATTAAAATGGGAAAACAGGCAGCCTGCTGGGTAGGTTTATGCATATTTTTGGTGATCTTGGTTTATCAATCAAGTACTGTAAGATAGATAACTTTCTGATTTTTGGTGATCTTGAAAAGTTTAGTCAATGCTAAGTTTCAAAGCTTTATAAAGATTACCTGGTAAAATTGATAATAAAAGAGACAAAGTATTTAACAGTGATTTAGTAACTATTCCTGAGAGTTTGACCTCACAAATATCAATGCATTTGTAAATAGACCTTAAAGTATAGTTTAAAAAGTTATTATTGTTTAAACATGATAGCTTGAGAGAGTACCTTTCTTCTTCTACCAGTCTGACCCTATAGGACCCATAGACATCTAAACCGATGGTTGTTTAGGAGGAGAAAAAGGTTTTTTGGATAACACAGCTGTTTTAAATTCGGTAGAAAATAATATGAGTAGAAACTATGTAATGGCATTTGTTAGCATATCATTTTATTAAAATTCTGGACTTTCTTGGGTAGTTCTAGTCTCTTAATCAAATCAGCATATTTCCCCCAAACTTTAAATGCTGAAAATCTCAGATTTTTCACATGAACTCTTGGGCTTCCCTGGTGGCTCTGATGGTAAAGAATCTGCCTGCAATGCAGGAGACCCAGGTTCAATCCCTGGGTCAGGAAGATCCCCTGGAAAGGGAATGGCTACCCACTCCAGTATTCTTGCCTGGAGAATTCTATGGACAGAGGAGACTGTTTAAAATCTTCAACAAAAAAGAAACAAACCCCACACTGTATGTGTCCTTTGCTCCTTCTTCCTCTGTTTTCATTCTGGGTGTGATGGGGCAGACATATTTCCTTTCTTAGGCACACTTTTTTGTGGGATGAATACATGGGCCTTTCAGGGAGTAGCTTCTGCAAGGACATTCAGATTTACATGGTGAGGGTAAGATGACCTTCACATTTAATAACATTAACGTCTTTGTCTATGAACACTGAGAGAAAGTGAAGAATAAATACCTGATCTTCTAATGTCTGCTATATTCTCCACTTCTTATGAGGTTCAAGGCCAGAAAAGGAATAAAATGATCAATCTTAACACCCTGAAGTGTATACTTTATGAAACCAAACTGTAAGACAGCAAGGAGAGAATTATTTTTCAGTTCACATTAAAATGGGAAAACAGGCAGCCTGCTGGGTAGGTTTATGCATATTTTTGGTGATCTTGGTTTATCAATCAAGTACTGTAAGATAGATAACTTTCTGATTTTATCAAAAGTTGCTTTATTTGCTTGCCAAGGTGGTGTGTCTTTGAAATAAGCTTTGCAGTAGGGCAAATTGTTACAAATATGCTGAAACTAAAGGTAGGAAAATGGTAAATATGAAGCATTGGTATTAGGATTATAAAGAACATTCCAGATATTTTGCTGAAGTTTAAAATTTTCATGTAGAAGACTAAGAAGTGAATTCTCTAGAAGATGAAGGACTTTAACATGAAATGTATTTGTTTGCATGTAGGAAGGGTGACTTATTTCAAGTTACATTTGTCTAAAATTATACACTTTAAGGTTTTTTCTGAAGTAAGTCATGGACATAAGGTAATAAACATTTTTAAACTATCTTACATAGTAAATTAGTGAGAAGACTTGGAATTAGGAAACAGAAATTAGGTGTTAAATTTTTGTTATGAAAGGAAGCATGGACAAGTTGAAAGCATAATTTTTTATGGAACACGCAGTGAAAACTCTTAAGGATATAGTTGTTTTTATAAGAAGCTAGATATTAAAATTTCAGTAAATCAGAATCACAAGCTTATATTTTAATAAAAATATATATCTTACAAAATACATTTGATAGTTTTATGAAAATAGCATGATAATACTGCAGAGTTATAAAACCTTTTTCTAAGATATCTCAAAGTTCTTTAAGAAATAAATATCAGGGACTTCCCTGGTAGCTCAGTGGTGAAGACTTTGCCTGCCAATGCAGGAGACATGGGTTTGATCCCTGATCCAGGAAGATCCCACATGCTGTGGAGCAACTAAACCTGTGAGCCACAACTATTGAGCCTGTGCTCTGGAGCCTTGGAGTCACAACTATTGAGCCCACATGCTGCAACTACTGAAGCCTGTGTGCCTTAGAGCCCGTGTTCCACAAGAGAAGCCACCACAACAAGAAGCCTGCTCACCTGAACTAGAGAGTAGCCCCTACTCCATGAAACTAGAGAAGAGCCTGCAGCAGCAGTGAAAAGCCAGAATAGCCAAAAAATAAATAAATAAAAGAAATAAATGTCAAACCTATCTTCAGAAATTGTGGCACAAAGGACTTTCAAAATTTGTTTAAGAACATAGATAAAAGTAAAAGAAAGCCCAATAATAGTAGAATTAATCAATATTGAATATTATGTTATAGGTCCCATTCTTAAAAATACAGCCACATATTTTTCTTTAATTAGTATCATTAGTAAGACTGATATTGCTAGTAGAGTCTCACTATTAGAATATTGTATGATGGGTGTTTGCCCTCCATGCTCCTGGGACATCATATTGAGTGAGCCTTGAAGATCTAGGAAAGAAAAATAAATCTTAAAAAATATGGCATTATTTGTTTTTTTTTTACATTAAATTTATTTAAATTAAATATATTTGTTTTATTTTCTGTTTTGTCTCATTTTGGAGATAAAAGAAAACAAATTTCTTAGGAAGAAGTAAATAGAAAATAATATGTATATATTTAAATAAGACTGGCCGTATATTTATTATAAAAAATAGGCTCATGCAGTTTTGGAGGCAGAGAATCTCAAGTTCTTCAGTTGGTGGAGACCCAGAACTGAAAGGTAGTTCCAGACCAAAGGCCTGAGAACCAAGAGAGCCGAGGGTGTAGGTGTCATCCAAGTCAGGAAAGAACTGACTTCTGTTCACAGAGAAATTCATATGTAAATAAAGTTTATGGCAGAAAGAAAACCAGAGAGTGCACTGGGAGTCTCTTTTTTTAAAAAAGGTTTTTACATAGTTTTGTTGTTCACAGGCATGTATGTTCCCCAATCAGTCATATGCATATCCTTGGTCCCCTTCCCGCTCGCAGCTCCCCTCATCCCACCCCTCCAGACTGTCGCACTGAGCCCTTGTAGGAACTCCTATTCCCTCAGTGCAATGACGAGAGCTATCTTTTTTCACAGATGATAGTATAGGTTTCCATGTTACTCCCTGTCTCTTTTTCTTGGGGGGTTGGGTGTCTCTTTTATAAGGGAACAAATCCTATTCAAGAGGGCTCACTAGCTCCTGGAGTTTGCTCACACTCATGTCTATTGAGTTGGGGATGCTATTCACCCACATCATCCTCTGTTCCCTCTTCTCCTCCTAACCTTAATCTTTCCCAGCATCAGGGTCTTTTCCAATGAGTTGGCTTTTTGTATCAGGTGGCCAAATTATTGGAGCTTCAGCATCAGTCTTTCCAGTGAATATTCAGGGTTAATTTCCTTTTGGATTGACTGGTTTGATCTCTTCACAGTCCAAGGGACTCTCAAGAGTCTTCTCCAGCACCACAATTTGAAAGCGTGAGTTCTTCACTGTTCAGCCTTCTTTATGGTCCAGCTCTCATATCCCATATGGAAATCCATAACTTTGACTATATGGACCTTTGCTGGCAAAGTGATGTCTCTGCTTCTTAATACACTGCCTAGGTTTGTCTTAGCTTTTCCTCCAAGGAGCAAGTGTCTTTTGATTTCATGGCTGCAGTCATTGTCCTTGGTAATTTTGGAGTCCAAGAAAATAAAGCCTGCTCCTGTTTTTATATTTGCCCCATCTATTTGCCATGAAGTGATGGGACTGGATGCCATGATTGAGGCTCTTCAGTTCTTTTTCACTTTATGCCATAAGGGTGGTATCATCTGAATATCTGAGGTTATTGGTATTTTTTTAGCAGTCTTAATTCCAGCTTGTGCTTCATCCAGATTGGCATTTCACATGATGTACTCTGCATATAAGTTAACTAAGCAGGATGACAATATACAGCCTTGACATACTCCTTTCCCAATTTTGAACTAATTGTTATTCCATATCCAGTTCTAACTCTTGCTTCTTGACCTGTATACAGGTTTCTCAGGAGAATGGTAAGGTGGTCTGGTACTTCCATCTCTTAAAGAATTTCTCACAATTTATTGTGACCCACACAAAGGCTTTTACATAGTCAACAAAGCAGATATTTTCCTGGAATTCTTTTGGGTTTTCTATGATCCCACAGATATTGGCAATTTGGTCTCTGCTTCCTCTGCCTTTTTACAATCCAGCTTATACATCTGGAAGTTCTAGGTTCACATACTGTTGAAATCTAATTTGAAGGATTTTGAGCATTACCTTGCAAGCATCTGAAATGAGTACAGTTGTATGGTAGTTTGAACATTCTTTGGCATTGCCTTTCTTTGGGATTGGAATGAAGACTAACCTTTTCCATTCCTGTGGCCATTGGTAAATTTTCCAAATTTGCTGGCATATTGAGTGAAGCACTTAACGGAATTATCTTTTAATATTTGAAATAGCTCATTTGGAATTCTGTCACTTTCACAAGTTTTCTTCATAATGATGCTTCCTTGGAAGCTTGTACTTCACACTCCAAGATGTCTGGCTTTGGTGAGTGACCACACCATTGTGATTTTCTTTTTGGAATAATTCTTCTGTGTATTCTTTCTACCTCTTCTTAATATCTCCTGCTTCTGTTAGGTCTGTGGCATTTCTGTCATTGATTCTTTCCATCTTTGAATGAAATGTTTTCTTGGTATCTCTAATTTTCTTGAAGAGATCTCTAGTTTTTTCTATTCTATTGTTTTCTTCTTTTTCTTTGCATTGTGCACTTAAGAAGGCTTTCTTATCTCTCCATGTTAGGGTCTGTAGTTTTTTGTGTCATATTTTCACTTCATTTTTTCTAGTAATTTATTTTTGTCTATTTAATAAAGTATCAGTCTACAATAGATTGAGACAAAACCAAAGAGAATTGGTTCTTTATCATAGATAGTGAAAAGGACTCTACTAAATTGTTAAAAATTTAAATAATTAAGAAATTATGAAGAGCAAAAAATTCACAGTTCCATTATTAAAAATGACCACTCTTAAATGTGAGGTACTGGTGTGGATATCTCCATCTCACCTAATTTTCTGTCTTTCTATCTATTGGTCAGTCATCTATCTATGTCTTTATCCTTCCATTTACAAAAATGATATTATTCATTATGTATACTGTTTCTTTCTTTGAATATATATCTTAGACATTACTAAATATACATTTATACCATTTATCAAAGATTGCATAATTTTACTATATATCCTTTTAATATTTTTCCTAGTGAGAACTCTCTCCAGAGATACTGAGTATTCTTTTTTTTTTTAATTTTATTTATTTATCTTTTGGCGGGTGAGGTGGGGAGGGAGGGGGATGGGCGGGCCACTTCCATTGGTCTTCCATTTCTCCATTTTCATCCGTCTTTGTTCTTTGGCTCCTGTGGGCCTCCCATTGCGGTGGCCTCTGTTGTCGCAGAGCGCCGGCTCTGGGCGCACCTGCGCACCAGAGCTCCGGCTCGGTAATTGGACACATCGGTCCAGCCGCTCCGCGGCACGTGGGATCTTCCCAGGCCAGGAATCGAACTGGTGCCCCTTGCACTGCAAGGTAGTGTTCTTACCCACTGGACCACCAGAGGAAGCCCCTGAGTATTCTTATATCATATATAATATACATTGAAATAACCTTGTATATATACATCTTTGTTCAAACAGTTGATCATTTCTAAATTTTCATATTGTATCTCTTTTAATGTACTCTTACTTATTGGAATTTCCTAGTCAGCCATAGACACTACAGCCCCTAAAAAACAAACATTTATTAATATGCATCATGAAACTCTCCAAAAAAGTCTTTTATTTTTATCAACAAAGTATTTAAGTTCTTGTTGTTTCTATATCCTCATGCAAACTAGGTATTAGCAGTGTTTTAATGTATTTATACTTTGCTAATCAGATGGGCAGCAACGGCACCTCATCTTAAGTTGGTTATTAAAGCATCCACTGACCGACTCGTGTGTATTGGCCATGTGCATTTTAATTTTAAAATTGAGATATTTATTCTGACTATATAGATTTATTTTCACTTAGTGTATATATAATTAGATTTTTCCAAATATATGGCTTATTTTGAGTTATGTTTATCACGCTTTGGTGTCAGACTTATTCTGGCTATATGAAATAAATTGAAAAGATTCCTATGTTTTTCAGTACTCTGGAATACTTGGAAATAAATAGTCAAAAAAATTTCAGCCTAGCTCTTTTAACCTCTTTTTTTTAAAATTTGATTATTGCTCTGTGTAGATTTTAAATGTTTTGTATCAGTTTTGTTAATTCATTTTTCTTGGAAAATTATCAGTTTCATTCAGATTCTAAAATCTGTCATTATAGTGAGGAACATTATATTCTTAGAACATTTTAAATCTCTGTGTAACAGTAGTGCCATTCTTTCTCAGTACTATACAGTTTTGTTTTCTGTGTTTTCTTCTTAAAATACTAATTGCAGGAGTTTTTTTTATTTTCTTAAAATCAACACACTCTTAATTTATTAATTCTCCTATTCTTCTTCCTAATTCACTGATTTTGGTTTTTATGTTAGCTTTATTATTTTTTTCCTTATCTTTCCTAAGAGTTTTTGTTTTGTTTCTTTGTAGTTTTTTCTTTAAAGTAATATCTTTAGTTAATCCTTAGCTCATTTAGTTTTTCTCATATAGAAGTGTGTTGTGTGCTTTACTTGGGGAAAATTCACAGCTTTTATTTATTTTATTTTTATTTTTTTTGCCAATAGCTCTTTAAGAAAGTGTGTGCTTCTTCTTCTTTAACATGTTACCACCTGCTTTTCTTAGTTACTTATAAGACTAGACTTTTTTTGGATATTTGTTAGTTATTTATATTTCACAATTTATGGATTATTTGCTCAGATCCTTTATCATTTGTCTTGGCAGCTCTTTATATTTTCTTGTTAATTTCTATGAAATAGATCATGAGTGCCTAGTGTTCTGGCATGTTTTGCATTTCTTTCCCCATCCTACAAATTTGAACTCTTCTAGAGAATTGCCTCTTAGCCCATGTGGTAGCCTTTTTCAAGGTACAGGTGTTATGATTGCAGGAGTTCAACACTGAGAAACCCTCTTTACTGCATAGGTCAAACATCTGCCTAAGAATAAATCCAGTATTGAAGGAATAAAACCAAAGATGAAGAGGTTGGAAAGCCTAACACTGAATCCTGAAGATCATCCCTTGAATCAAACATAAAGGATAAGTTGAGTAGGCAGTATTCATTTGTTATTTTGAAACAGTGAGGTTATGGATTTGAAGAAAATAAAATTATTAAAAAATCAAAAATTAAATTTAGCATAAACTTTAAACTAGAAGTGATATGTTAGGAGAAATCAGAACATAGTTTGAAATAGTCAAAAAAATTTCAGCCTAGCTCTTTTAACCTCTTTTTTTTAAAATTTGATTATTGCTCTGTGTAGATTTTAAATGTTTTGTATCAGTTTTGTTAATTCATTTTTCTTGGAAAATTATCAGTTTCATTCAGATTCTAAAATCTGTCATTATAGTGAGGAACATTATATTCTTAGAACATTTTAAATCTCTGTGTAACAGTAGTGCCATTCTTTCTCAGTACTATACAGTTTTGTTTTCTGTGTTTTCTTCTTAAAATACTAATTGCAGGAGTTTTTTTTATTTTCTTAAAATCAACACACTCTTAATTTATTAATTCTCCTATTCTTCTTCCTAATTCACTGATTTTGGTTTTTATGTTAGCTTTATTATTTTTTTCCTTATCTTTCCTAAGAGTTTTTGTTTTGTTTCTTTGTAGTTTTTTCTTTAAAGTAATATCTTTAGTTAATCCTTAGCTCATTTAGTTTTTCTCATATAGAAGTGTGTTGTGTGCTTTACTTGGGGAAAATTCACAGCTTTTATTTATTTTATTTTTATTTTTTTTGCCAATAGCTCTTTAAGAAAGTGTGTGCTTCTTCTTCTTTAACATGTTACCACCTGCTTTTCTTAGTTACTTATAAGACTAGACTTTTTTTGGATATTTGTTAGTTATTTATATTTCACAATTTATGGATTATTTGCTCAGATCCTTTATCATTTGTCTTGGCAGCTCTTTATATTTTCTTGTTAATTTCTATGAAATAGATCATGAGTGCCTAGTGTTCTGGCATGTTTTGCATTTCTTTCCCCATCCTACAAATTTGAACTCTTCTAGAGAATTGCCTCTTAGCCCATGTGGTAGCCTTTTTCAAGGTACAGGTGTTATGATTGCAGGAGTTCAACACTGAGAAACCCCTCTTTACTGCATAGGTCAAACATCTGCCTAAGAATAAATCCAGTATTGAAGGAATAAAACCAAAGATGAAGAGGTTGGAAAGCCTAACACTGAATCCTGAAGATCATCCCTTGAATCAAACATAAAGGATAAGTTGAGTAGGCAGTATTCATTTGTTATTTTGAAACAGTGAGGTTATGGATTTGAAGAAAATAAAATTATTAAAAAATCAAAAATTAAATTTAGCATAAACTTTAAACTAGAAGTGATATGTAGAGAAATCAATAGGTGATAGTATCAAATCAGAAACATAGGGAATAATCTTAATAGGAAAGATTTAAAGATTCCATAACTAATGAATTTTTATAATTTCTAAGGAATTTTCCTTTGCATAACTACATCTAACTTTTTAGTATCTTCTAAAGTAAATAAAACCATTTGTCCCATTTGAGAGAATCTTAATAGGAAAGATTTAAAGACTCCATAACTAATGAATTTTTATAATTTCTAAGGAACTTTCCTTTGTATAACTACATCTAACTTTTTAGTATCTTCATAAAGTAAATAAAACCATTTGTCCCATTTGAGAGACATTGGAAAGAAAGTCAACTACATGATGATGGATGGTAAACAGACTGTGCTGGTGACCAGTTTGTAGTGTATAGTGATGTTGAATTATAATGATAGCCTCCTGAAACTTACAAACTTTAAAAAAAAAGAAAAGAAAAAAAAAAGCTTAGGCTAAATGAAATCTAGTGATTTTCCCAGTTAACGGAGGCTAAAATTGATCTTTTTTTCATTAAAAGTTCTCTTTCCTCCAAACCAGGTTTCTTGCCCTAAGTTATTCTATTCACTAATTAAGAAAAAAAAATCTTAGCACCTAACATTCTTATTAGCCATTCAGTGGAAAGTCTCATGAAAACTTCCAGTTGTTTTTCTTTTGAAAAATGTGACTTCAGTATTCCATTTGAATCTAATGCTTCCCCTCCCTTTTTTTCACCATGTAGAATTTCCTAAGACCTGACATCACAAGAGATTGGTCCAAGCCACATATTTACTAGAGAGTGGTTTGGTAGCTTCTTCTTAGTTCTCCCTGAAACTCACCTTGGTACTGTTAGAACTGACACATAGCACTTTCTTTGTTGGGAGAATTGGAAGGAGAAAAGAATGAAAACAAACTTCAAACTTCAGAATTCACTGCATAGGTAAACTGCCTAAGAATAAATCCAGTATTGAAGGAATAAAACCAAAGATGAAGAGGTTGGAAAGCCTAACACTGAATCCTGAAGATCATCCCTTGAATCAAACATAAAGGATAAGTTGAGTAGGCAGTATTCATTTGTTATTTTGAAACAGTGAGGTTATGGATTTGAAGAAAATAAAATTATTAAAAAATCAAAAATTAAATTTAGCATAAACTTTAAACTAGAAGTGATATGTAGAGAAATCAATAGGTGATAGTATCAAATCAGAAACATAGGGAATAATCTTAATATGAAAGATTTAAAGATTCCATAACTAATGAATTTTTATAATTTCTAAGGAATTTTCCTTTGCATAACTACATCTAACTTTTTAGTATCTTCTAAAGTAAATAAAACCATTTGTCCCATTTGAGAGAATCTTAATAGGAAAGATTTAAAGACTCCATAACTAATGAATTTTATAATTTCTAAGGAACTTTCCTTTGTATAACTACATCTAACTTTTTAGTATCTTCATAAAGTAAATAAAACCATTTGTCCCATTTGAGAGACATTGGAAAGAAAGTCAACTACATGATGATGGATGGTAAACAGACTGTGCTGGTGACCAGTTTGTAGTGTATAGTGATGTTGAATTATAATGATAGCCTCCTGAAACTTACAAACTTTAAAAAAAAAGAAAAGAAAAAAAAAAGCTTAGGCTAAATGAAATCTAGTGATTTTCCCAGTTAACGGAGGCTAAAATTGATCTTTTTTTCATTAAAAGTTCTCTTTCCTCCAAACCAGGTTTCTTGCCCTAAGTTATTCTATTCACTAATTAAGAAAAAAAAATCTTAGCACCTAACATTCTTATTAGCCATTCAGTGGAAAGTCTCATGAAAACTTCCAGTTGTTTTTCTTTTGAAAAATGTGACTTCAGTATTCCATTTGAATCTAATGCTTCCCCTCCTTTTTTTCACCATGTAGAATTTCCTAAGACCTGACATCACAAGAGATTGGTCCAAGCCACATATTTACTAGAGAGTGGTTTGGTAGCTTCTTCTTAGTTCTCCCTGAAACTCACCTTGGTACTGTTAGAACTGACACATAGCACTTTCTTTGTTGGGAGAATTGGAAGGAGAAAAGAATGAAAACAAACTTCAAACTTCAGAATTCACTGCTCTTTCTATCACCACCTCTTCTTCGCATTAACTTCTTATCTCAAGGTAAAATAAACCACTGCTTATCAATTTCTATTTCCTAAATGTTGAGAGGATTAACATTTATGCATAGATATAAAATTGAGTACTAATAGTGGAATTAGGGACAATATAACACTGAGAGCCCCAGAAATGAGTCCTTGAAAACAGTGGGGGACTGTTGGCATTCTAATTGCTAAAGACCCCATGTCTCTGAGTTGGGCATGCAATAGACACAAGTCATAGACTACTTTTAGCATCTGTTCTTCCTTGAGGTTTTGTTTTTTGAACAGCCTACCTGGTGTCTGGCAGACCTTTGCAATGATCCTCCTTTTTACAAAGGTCTTCCTGTGGGTTAATTCACATAGAGGGATGGATGGGCTTAGGCATAGCAGCTACCCACCATCCTCTCCTGCCAGTTTTTCAATGGGATCTTTACAATCCCTTTTTAGATATCTAACTAAACGCTCACATTGCAAGGGTCTAATAGTTTGAAACTAATAGTCTTCAATTTTAATAAATATCCTTTTATACTCCCTTAACAGACTGGAAAAAATCACCATAGAATAACACCCATTGGTTTTAAATTTTCTCTCATCTTGTTACATGAAAGAGGAATGAATCAGAGAGCTCATCCCTTGTAACTTTGCACATGGTGCCACACTGATCTACTAAAGTGTCTCCCTGGGAGAGACAGAGTATGTGGTGCTGAGAGATGCGGAGAATTATGTTCACACATCAGTGGACTTAAAAGTACCATCAGGGTTTTAGGAGCAATACTTTTCAGCCAAGTAGGCCAAGATGTGACCTCGATTAAATTTATGGGAATTGGAGAAATGAGGTTACTCCCTGGGTGACATGCTGTTGAATGACAGTAAAAAGTAATTAATCACTCCTACTCCTATCTGTTAAAATAGCTCTGCTTCAGTCTCCGCTCCCCCCACCCCTTTTCAGGTAGCCTTAAAATAGAGGTGTGGCCACAGTGGGTTCCTTCTACTGTGTTTCACCTTGATCTGACCAGCCAGTAATTTGCTTATACTCTGAAGCATGTAAATGATACACATTAACCTTCAGGGCTTTTTCAGGGATACCCCTAAACTCTAGCTATCTGATGTGCAAAGCAAAAAAATGGCAGGAGTGAGAAACATGCATTAACTTCTTATCTCAAGGTAAAATAAACCACTGCTTATCAATTTCTATTTCCTAAATGTTGAGAGGATTAACATTTATGCATAGATATAAAATTGAGTACTAATAGTGGAATTAGGGACAATATAACACTGAGAGCCCCAGAAATGAGTCCTTGAAAACAGTGGGGGACTGTTGGCATTCTAATTGCTAAAGACCCCATGTCTCTGAGTTGGGCATGCAATAGACACAAGTCATAGACTACTTTTAGCATCTGTTCTTCCTTGAGGTTTTGTTTTTTGAACAGCCTACCTGGTGTCTGGCAGACCTTTGCAATGATCCTCCTTTTTACAAAGGTCTTCCTGTGGGTTAATTCACATAGAGGGATGGATGGGCTTAGGCATAGCAGCTACCCACCATCCTCTCCTGCCAGTTTTTCAATGGGATCTTTACAATCCCTTTTTAGATATCTAACTAAACGCTCACATTGCAAGGGTCTAATAGTTTGAAACTAATAGTCTTCAATTTTAATAAATATCCTTTTATACTCCCTTAACAGACTGGAAAAAATCACCATAGAATAACACCCATTGGTTTTAAATTTTCTCTCATCTTGTTACATGAAAGAGGAATGAATCAGAGAGCTCATCCCTTGTAACTTTGCACATGGTGCCACACTGATCTACTAAAGTGTCTCCCTGGGAGAGACAGAGTATGTGGTGCTGAGAGATGCGGAGAATTATGTTCACACATCAGTGGACTTAAAAGTACCATCAGGGTTTTAGGAGCAATACTTTTCAGCCAAGTAGGCCAAGATGTGACCTCGATTAAATTTATGGGAATTGGAGAAATGAGGTTACTCCTGGGTGACATGCTGTTGAATGACAGTAAAAAGTAATTAATCACTCCTACTCCTATCTGTTAAAATAGCTCTGCTTCAGTCTCCGCTCCCCCCAACCCTTTTCAGGTAGCCTTAAAATAGAGGTGTGGCCACAGTGGGTTCCTTCTACTGTGTTTCACCTTGATCTGACCAGCCAGTAATTTGCTTATACTCTGAAGCATGTAAATGATACACATTAACCTTCAGGGCTTTTTCAGGGATACCCCTAAACTCTAGCTATCTGATGTGCAAAGCAGATTAGAAACATGGCAGGAGTGAGATGAAATAATACAATAAATCTTCCTTCCTTCTTGGCCCCAGAATTTCAGCTCATAAAGGCAGTGACTTTAAAATGAATATAATGTTAATAGCATGCTTGTTTCAAGGTAGTTATTTATATTATAAAGTAAATGTATTGTCATGTACAAAGTCAGCTCTTGTACAATAATTAGAATAGCCAGCAGTTACTGAGTGCCAATTGTGCATTTGGCATTCTGCTAAGTTCATATATAGTGGTATTCCATTTGATATTATCTTTATTGATGGTATATCAATATTATTAAACATCAGTACTCCCAATTTTCAGTTGAGGAAACTGGGCTGAAAGGAGGATACTAACTTATCAGACAGTAAGTTCTAGAGCTGTGGTTTAAATCCAGGTCTCTTATGTCACCTAGATCCTGTGTATTTTAAATAGCGTTTTCTCAGCTGGCCATTAATTTGAGTCATAGTCAAATCCTAGAAAGACAAATGTGAGTCTGAACAGTTATTATTAATGCTTGTTTCCTATTTATGATGGGTACTGTGTGCTGTGCTTAGTCATCCATCAGTCGTGTCTAACTCTTTGCAACCCTTTGGATTATAGCCCATAAGACTCCTCTGTCCATGGGATTTTCCAGGCAAGAATATTGGAATGGGTTGCCATTTCCTTCTCCGTTGTTTATGACTACTTCATTGATACTCACACATGCAGTGAGAGACGTATATAGTAGCCTAGTAAGATATAGGTATCTGTATATGTATGTGTGTGTGTATATGCATATGTTAGTATCTGTACCTCACTGGACTGCCACTAAGGAAATAGGAGGATGGCTAAGACAGGCAGGAGAAGAGAGAGATAGATCAACATTTATTGAGGAACAGGTAATAAATACAAGAATCACTTTTACATACAAGAATCATTTAATTCCTACTATTACCCATTTTATAGACAAAAAGTTCACTAATTGTAGAAGCAGAGGAGGTCCGAACATGTAAAAATGGAGAGAAGGACAAGATTATGTCCATAAATGAGGAAAAGAGGAGATGATGGAGTCACTCTAGGGAGAAAAAGAGCACAGTTTTTGTCAAGACCTCAGGGTCTTGGCCTGACATCCAAGGATGAAGGCATGGCTGGTAGCAGTGAGGAAACTGACGGGCCATACATATTCTGTCATGTCAGAATGACTGATTCCTTAGGTAGGGGAGTTTTTGATCTATGCCTTTATCCCCTTTGCAGAATAGCACTAAAATTAAAATTAATACTTTGGGGACTTGATAATAATTGTTTTTTTTTTTTTTTTTTTTTGGTGGAGCTCTTGATCTTAACATATTTAACTGCAGTTATATGTCTTTTAAAACTTATATTCATGTCAATTAAATGTTTTGCATTAACTCATTTTGTTTAAATAGGGAAAAGCTGGGTTGTCTGGGAGTATATATTTTCTTTAAAAAATGTTGGGCTAACCATACTAAGAGAAGTGAGGTATCAAAAAATCATATGTTTTTGACAGGACATTGTTTTCAAGAATTTAAGAATAAAGAGAATTAACAAAAACAATAGTCTACAAATTCATTGCCCTGATACATCACTTGATTTCACTCTTAGCTATTAGGGACACTTATAGCAGTATTAATTATTTCAGAGCAAACTCCTGTGGAGGAGTATATAATTTAGCAATTACCATGAAAATACTCTACAACAAGCCACCCCTAAACTCACTGGCATACAACAGTATGCAGGCATTTTCTCTCCACACATCTGCAGGTAGGGTAAGATTGGCCAATCTGGTAGTACTCAGCTTGGCCTTAAAATGGTAGTTAACTCTAGATTAATTAAGGTTTATAACAGTAGCTATCTGAGACATGATCTTATCTTAGAAAAGACAAGAGTGGAAGAGAGCCCACTAACCTCCCCACTGGCCAAGCAAGTTAGCAATGTCAAGGGCTAACACCATGGCTAGGATATGGATGAATAATGCTATGATTAAGTGGGGTGAGGAATTGTAACCAATAATTTAATCTACTACTAGCAGAGAAATACATTTATTTCCCTAAGAATTTCTTTCCCAAATTTCTCAACCACACACCCTCATGTAAAGGTGTGCCATGTGGGTTATGACACAATATGAAAGTCTGGGTCTCTACTAGCACTGGCCTTTTCTTCCAGTACCACAGGTTCCTTCAGGACAGAAACAGTTCTAAAATTGTGTATTCCAGAGAAATGTAAGGAGTCATTACATTAAAAACATTTCTCTGACCAAATAAGTGGGTGATATGCTTAAATGTAGAGCTACAAAAACTACTTAACATACTAATGTATACTGCAAATATCTAAGAGGAAGATACAATGAATAGTATTTCACAAACTTATTTGACCATAGAATTCCTTTCCTGCAACAAACTCATTTTATTTTATTTTTTTAAAGAACATCTTGAGGGCCCAGAATTTTGTGAAATTCATTTTGGGAAATGCTGTCCTAAGGCAACTTCCATCTTTCTTACTTCTTAGTTCAAGTGGGGCTGGCATGTGGCTAATGCCCCAATTTTGAGGTAAATGTTTCTGAAAAGAACTTGAAAAGAGGAAGAAGCTGGGTTAGCACATCTGATCTAAGGCAATGTAATTATATTACTGATGTGAACTAGTATACTCTATTTCAGTTTATATGTTACTATTAAGTTAGTCAAATTCAGGCATGTCTTACTGTCTTTAAAAATTCTCTTTTAAACATTTCTGATATGTTTATGTGCATATTTAAAGCATACTAGAAATCACTATTTGTGGCGGTCAAGAGATTTTTTTTTTACTAGGCTCAGGAAGAATGGTGGTGTTCTGGGGTCATTTAATCCTTTCTGTTATCTCAGATATAAAAATCAAGTTAGTATGTACTTTTTTTTTAACATTATTAGTACCAATGGATATTTTCCATATTAGATTAGAAGTTTGAACTAACACCTTGATGCTTTGCTATGGAGAATAACACTTCTAAAAAAAACACCCGTGAGACTGCAACAGTTTTAACTCAGTAGAAAATATTTTTGTTACACCTGAAATTTTTATACAATGTTATAAATTTTTTAAAAGAGTATTTAAACAGCTCAGATTTTATAACCAGTCAGGGATAATAAAAAGTTTGAAGAATATGTTATATTATATGAGATGAAGACACTATAGTAATCAATATAGTGACTTTAAGAATTGACTGTTAAAAATAGGAAAATTATTCACCATCTTTGACATAAAATGTCAGTATGTATTTCCACAATCCCCTTCTTATCAATATATTCTAATGTCAAAAGAAAGATTATGTGGTTAATGATGCTCTGTTGTGATGACAAGGCAGTGCATTGTCCCTAATTACTAGGGACAGCAGACTCTTTGGAACCTTTCAAGAGAATTTTTGGAGAGCAGCTGAATAGTTAATCCCATGCTACTAAGAATAGTTGTATGGGCACTTTCACTTTATATAAACCTTTATGAAGGTGAAAGTATTAGTCAGTCATGTTCAACTCTTTGCGACCCCCATGGATTATAACCTGCCTCTGTCCATGGAATTCTCCAGACAAGAATACTGGAGTGGGTCACCATTATTATCTTATTATCTCTTCACCGAAGCTCTTAAGAAGCAGGTCAGACAGTCATTGACCCCGTGGTGGGTAACAAAACTAAGATTCAGTGGGGCTGGCATGTGGCTAATGCCCCATTTTGAGGTAATGAAAGCTGGGGTTAGCACATCTGATCTAAGGCAATGTAATTATATTACTGATGTGAACTAGTATACTCTATTTCAGTTTATATGTTACTATTAAGTTAGTCAAATTCAGGCATGTCTTACTGTCTTTAAAAATTCTCTTTTAAACATTTCTGATATGTTTATGTGCATATTTAAAGCATACTAGAAATCACTATTTGTGGCGGTCAAGAGATTTTTTTTTTACTAGGCTCAGGAAGAATGGTGGTGTTCTGGGGTCATTTAATCCTTTCTGTTATCTCAGATATAAAAATCAAGTTAGTATGTACTTTTTTTTTAACATTATTAGTACCAATGGATATTTTCCATATTAGATTAGAAGTTTGAACTAACACCTTGATGCTTTGCTATGGAGAATAACACTTCTAAAAAAAACACCCGTGAGACTGCAACAGTTTTAACTCAGTAGAAAATATTTTTGTTACACCTGAAATTTTTATACAATGTTATAAATTTTTTAAAAGAGTATTTAAACAGCTCAGATTTTATAACCAGTCAGGGATAATAAAAGTTTGAAGAATATGTTATATTATATGAGATGAAGACACTATAGTAATCAATATAGTGACTTTAAGAATTGACTGTTAAAAATAGGAAAATTATTCACCATCTTTGACATAAAATGTCAGTATGTATTTCCACAATCCCCTTCTTATCAATATATTCTAATGTCAAAAGAAAGATTATGTGGTTAATGATGCTCTGTTGTGATGACAAGGCAGTGCATTGTCCCTAATTACTAGGGACAGCAGACTCTTTGGAACCTTTCAAGAGAATTTTTGGAGAGCAGCTGAATAGTTAATCCCATGCTACTAAGAATAGTTGTATGGGCACTTTCACTTTATATAAACCTTTATGAAGGTGAAAGTATTAGTCAGTCATGTTCAACTCTTTGCGACCCCCATGGATTATAACCTGCCTCTGTCCATGGAATTCTCCAGACAAGAATACTGGAGTGGGTCACCATTATTATCTTATTATCTCTTCACCAAAGCTCTTAAGAAGCAGGTCAGACAGTCATTGACTCCCAGTGGTGGGTAACAAAACTAAGATTCAGAGAAATCTGTGACTTGCCCAAGGTCACATAGTTTGTAAATAGATGAGGAAGGAACTAAAAATGTTTCTTCTCGTTTCAAATTTACTATGTTTTCCCTATCTTTGAATGTTTCTTTCTGAGATGTTTTGTTGACAAGGTTTGTTTTCTGATTCCAAATGTATATAGTTCATGTTACAAATGAGACTTCATCTCTCTCTCATAACTAATTGAAAAATGTTACAAAGGGTGGGGGCTTAGGAAAAATAGTATCATCTTCAAGTTTAAATATTTTAGGGGAAAAGAGGCATAAAAGCCATGATAAGAGGATCTGAATTCCTGAAGGGGAGATTAAAGCAATATTTATGGGTCCATGCAGAGAAAAATAGTTTTCATCGTATATGCGAGTCATTCCTCCATACAAGGACAAAACTTTATTTAAAGCGCAACCATTGAGGTGTCAATGTAAAAGCAGGCATGCTGTTTCCCAGAGCTGGTGATGAGACATAATGGAAAGGAGTACTTTTGCTGGAGAACTAATTAAGATTTCAAGGGATGTGAGAACAGGTGATAACTTACTTTGATGGCTCTTGGTCCAAGTACACAAGAAAGGAACGATTACTTTCTCTCTCACAAACTAATACCCTCACATCAGAGTCTCCTAAAGGCTCTGTGAAAATGTTTTCCATTTCCAAAATAAAGGGAAAGGTTCACCCAGAAAAATAGGAAGTGAGTTTCTCTATTGACCTTTTTTGGGAAATATAGTTTAACATGAAGACAACACTTCCCATCTCCTGCCTGTCTATATGCTAACTAATAGCGGGAACCCATAGGAGAAAACTGTATGAAGGTGAAAATATATTTCTACTTCAGTATTTTAGCTACTTCTATGTGAGGGGAGAAAATTCAGGAGGATTTTTAGAACACCTTTGTAGTGAATTATACTATAATGTAATTTAAATTTGTTAAATTTCATTTACTACTATAATAATATTATTTCATATGCCATGAATTCTACTAAGCCCTTAATTTATATTATCTTACAGATATATTATTATTATTTTCCCTTTATAGATGAATTTAGGCATAAACAGATTAAGTAACTTCTTTAAGGTCACAAAGCCATGGTACCCAACTAAGCCTGGCTTCAAATTTGCAAAACTCAGAACTCTTGAGGGTATTCTCTTAGCTAATGTATTTCATTTATTTCTCTTTTTTTTGCCTCTAAGTCATCGTTTATTTTTCATCCATTTTTATTTCTTTGGTCTGTATGGGCCTCCCATCACAGTGGCCTCTATCGTTGTAGAGCTCCGGCTCTGGGCGCATGCGCTCCAGAGCACTGGCTCGTAATTGGACACACTGGCCCAGCTGCTCCTCAGCATGTGGGATCTTCCTGGGCTAAGGTTCGAACCAGTGCCCCTTGCACTGCAAGGTGGACTCTTTACCTACTGGACCACCATTTTATTTATGTATTTAAAGTTTCATTGGAGTATAGTTGATCTACAGTGTTGTCTTTCTGCTGTACATTGTATCTACTCTTTTTTAGATGTCCCCATATAGATCATTATAGAATATTGGATAGAGTTCCCTGTACTATACAGTAGCCTTTTTATTAGTTATCTATTTTATATATACTTAAACTACTGCATTTTAAAATAATCTAGTATTTAAATACTGGCTATTGCAGTGTTGGAACTTTAGTGCTATGTCTCAGACTGGAAATATGTATTTGTTTCTATACAAAATGTGTACATCTGTCCCTTATCTGTCATGATGAAATTAAAAAGACAAATATATTGAGAGAAAAAAAAAGAGTTCAAAGCATCATGTCTTTAGGATAGGGGGTTCTTTGAATAAAAACGTACCAGGAGGTTAAATATATGTGAAAACTCAACCAACTACAGCAATATGCACTGATTCTATTTTAATTGTTGCCTTGTCATCGTTACTGTGGAGCATACCTGAGTGATTCTGACCGTGTAAAATCATTTGAACACTGACGCCAGATGACCAGAAAGAAGAGATGATGGCAAGTATGACTTCAACTCATCGACTTCCCAGTTGTCAGATTTGCACAACATCTTATTCTCTTTTTACTGCCAAGAAATGATATCAGAAACAGCCAGATGAATGAGAATTACTTTCCCCCTAATTAGTATTGCAAATCTTTCTTCAGGGTCTTTGTGAGCCCTGAGGCCACGTCACTTTCCAAAAATACCCATTGAGCAGCTGCCGACTCTGCAATGCCCAACCTGTACGGCCGTCTTTCACACTAGCGTTTGGTAATTATGCATAAGAGGAAAGAGGTCTGCAGATGAGATGAAGGACATCTTGCCATTAGTTTCCATCTATTATGGTTGTTACTAATTACAACAACTTGGAAAAGTTTGCAGTCCAAACCTATTTTGCAATTCTGGCCTACATGTGATACCTAAAAATGTCTATCATTAATGTCACCCTGAAAATATTTTAGTTTGTTAAAGAATTTCTCTAGGTGCCCAAGTTTATAAAGTTATTGTCTGAAATATGATACTGTCAGAAGACTGACAGTGAGTTGATATAGAAAAGTCAGAAGTTCAGGTGCAATTCTCTGTATTTCCTGTGAGCTTGACAAGTCACAAATACTGTATATGCAGTCCTCATTATGACTTGAAATCACTGCTAGGTTCAGGGAATACATTGTTGATGATACTATAGTGAACGTAAAAATAAAAACATATTCATGATAGACTCATTTAAAATAAGATGAAAAATTAAAGATAAAGCAATTTCCGAGCTCCTTCCCTACAACAAAACCCCATCACTGATAAAATAACGTTTTTTTCTTGGTAAGTTACAAAATTGTGTTTTTTACACTTTTAAAAAGGCATTAAGGAAGGAAAAGCAATAATTTTACTCTCTCTTTTCCATGTGACTTTATTTCTTCTTTATATTTTAGTTACTTTAAAAGTCTTCTTTCATCTTAGTGTTGAGTCAGCAGAAATAGTTGCATACAGTGATCAATTAGTATATGTGAAAGCTATAATTTCCAATCAATAACACAAAAATGTAGACTAAAATCTCTTTTTTTCATTAACCTACTTAAATAAAGGAAACAAATTTTCCACCCAATGCATGAGTAGCAAATGTTATTAATGTTTCAGACAACATCTTATTCTTTTTACTGCCAAGAAATGATATCAGAAACAGCCAGATGAATGAGAATTACTTTCCCCCTAATTAGTATTGCAAATCTTTCTTCAGGGTCTTTGTGAGCCCTGAGGCCACGTCACTTTCCAAAAATACCCATTGAGCAGCTGCCGACTCTGCAATGCCCAACCTGTACGGCCGTCTTTCACACTAGCGTTTGGTAATTATGCATAAGAGGAAAGAGGTCTGCAGATGAGATGAAGGACATCTTGCCATTAGTTTCCATCTATTATGGTTGTTACTAATTACAACAACTTGGAAAAGTTTGCAGTCCAAACCTATTTTGCAATTCTGGCCTACATGTGATACCTAAAAATGTCTATCATTAATGTCACCCTGAAAATATTTTAGTTTGTTAAAGAATTTCTCTAGGTGCCCAAGTTTATAAAGTTATTGTCTGAAATATGATACTGTCAGAAGACTGACAGTGAGTTGATATAGAAAAGTCAGAAGTTCAGGTGCAATTCTCTGTATTTCCTGTGAGCTTGACAAGTCACAAATACTGTATATGCAGTCCTCATTATGACTTGAAATCACTGCTAGGTTCAGGGAATACATTGTTGATGATACTATAGTGAACGTAAAAAATAAAAAACATATTCATGATAGACTCATTTAAAATAAGATGAAAAATTAAAGATAAAGCAATTTCCGAGCTCCTTCCCTACAACAAAACCCCATCACTGATAAAATAACGTTTTTTTCTTGGTAAGTTACAAAAATTGTGTTTTTCACACTTTTAAAAAGGCATTAAGGAAGGAAAAGCAATAATTTTACTCTCTCTTTTCCATGTGACTTTATTTCTTCTTTATATTTTAGTTACTTTAAAAGTCTTCTTTCATCTTAGTGTTGAGTCAGCAGAAATAGTTGCATACAGTGATCAATTAGTATATGTGAAAGCTATAATTTCCAATCAATAACACAAAAATGTAGACTAAAATCTCTTTTTTTCATTAACCTACTTAAATAAAGGAAACAAATTTTCCACCCAATGCATGAGTAGCAAAATGTTATTAATGTTCTCAGCAACACTATTCCTGAAACATTATTTTAATGATTTTTAATTTTTGGAAATGTGGAATTATCAATGATGGTCTATATAAAGGTATATACGAAGGAAAACGAGTCTGTTGGGATTAGAGCTGTAATAGGGTTTCCAGCTTTAGCAAATAAAAATACATGACAGCTATTTAAAACTGAATTGTGTATAAATAAGAGACAAATGCTTAGTATAATGTCTCATGTATTACACACTCTATGCTATACCATGCCACACCGTAGCATACCACACCACATTATACCATGCAACACTATACCCTAAAATGTCAACAATGTTGGTCATTGTTGAGTCATGGAATTCTTTGCAGTTTGAATATTCTTTTCATTATTCACTGAGTGTTTGGGGTTGTATGCAACTTGATTTTCTAGAACAGAAGTCTGGGAGGGGACAGAATGCAAGTCTTATATTTTGGCAATAGCCTAAGGAGAAGACTGCCTGCACCCTAGACAGGACTTCTTTTTACCATAATTCACTGAATTACCCTGCAGAAAGGAGGAACCAGAAAAGAAATTCCTCAGAGGATCAAGTAGTTAAAGATGAGGCAAACCCTGGAAAGTCAGAAAGCAGGCAAGCACACTGCAGAAGTGAATGGAGTCCTGTCTGTCAAGGAGGAGAAACCAAAAATGGGCTTTTCAGGCTGAGATTCCAAAGTGCTAGGTGGGGCCCTTCCTGTGCCGTGTGATTGTTCTTCCTGAGACCGAGGGCTGTGGGTGTGAATGAGGCTGGAGAAGAGAGGAGGGAGGAGGATGGTGAGAAGTGAGACCCAGTGGAGACCTGCGGGGAAGCGACCATGGAGAATTTTATCACTTTACAGAAGCCGTATCTTGGAGACCGCTTTTGTTGTCAAAATTACACTTGAATAGTGGGAGAATCAATTTGGGGCAACTTCTGCTCTTGCCAAGACTTTGAATTTAAGCAAACAAGGCGTCACTAGACAGCTCCTGAATGGATTCCCTGATTTATGAACTTATAAAATGGTCCTGCAGGGATGATCAAAAGCACCCGTCTTCAAGTCCTGCCTTCTCGTTAAAGGAGGAGAGCTCAGCATAAACATGCTTGATGTCCCCCAAATTATCAATGGTGCTAAATTGTCAGGGAGAAAAGAATTCTATCTTCTACAAGCTCAGAATGTAATAAATTCTTTGAAAATGTACTTTGAGAGAACAGGTAGCCACCCTGTTGTCACAGCTTCTATTGTAAACTTTGAGAAGGAGCCAGAATTGAACACCAAAACTGCTGCTGCATAAAGATGTCTTGTCCTTCCATTAGTCATTGTTTAAGAACAATCGTTAATCAAGTATCAAAATCCAGTTTTAGCTGGGAATGTATAGTTTAGAAATATGAGAGAGACAGCTTGTGGGCAGGGAAGGAGGGGAAGGTATAGAGAAAGAGAAAATGAATCTAGGATTTCCCTGGTGGTCCAGTGGGTAAAGAGTCCACTTTGCAGTGCAAGGGGCACCGGTTTGATCCCTGGCCTGGGAAGATCCCATGTGCCGCTGAGCTCTCCTCCTTTAACGAGAAGGCAGGACTTGAAGACGGGTGCTTTTGATCATCCCTGCAGGACCATTTTAAAAGTTCATAAATCAGGGAATCCATTCAGGAGCTGTCTAATGATGCCTTGTTTGCTTAAATTCAGAGTCTTGGCAAGAACAGAATTTGCCTAAAATTGTAACTGGTGTGTCCAGTTATGAACCAGGGCTCTGGAGCGCATGCTCCCAGAGCCAGTGCTCTGCATGAAGAACGCCCGCTGCAATGGGAGGCCCACACAGGCCAAAGAATAAAGATGGATGAAACTAAGTAGATAAAATACCAAAAAAAAAAGCTAAAATTAAAAAAAAAAGATAAAATGAATCTGCAGGCACAGTTGCTAACAGATGCCTGGAAGTGACCAGGCAAACAACTTTAAAATAGACTTGTATGCTTACTCAAATTAAAAATGCCATATGACTTGTTTCTATTCAATTAACTGCTTGCTCCTCATAGCCAGTCAGGCCAGAACTTCCACCACCACTCTTTTCCGATGCCAAGTTCCTGATTATGTGTTAAGACTGGAGGGTAGAGGGAATGCTATTTGCCTCCAGCTGATGCAGATTAATAACTGAGACACAGGAGCCATTTAGGAGAATAATGAGTCGCTTCCTGGTCTAAACACCAGCTCCAGGCAATGGTTGACCAAACAAATACAAAATTACAAGGAGGAAAATGCAGGCTTCTGTTGAATTTTGAAAGAGGAAATTTTGAAATAAAAGTGTATTCTGACAAACAGGTAGTATTCTTATGGAACTCAAGCCTTCAAGAGGGGATGTAGACCAGCAACAGCCTTGATGACAAACCAGAAAAAGGTAAAAGACTTCAAAAAAAAGTCGTGGAGTAAATGATACAACACCGTTCTTCTCACTCAAAACTGTTCATTAAGCCACTGGAAAAGAGAAATGAAATTAACATCTGCCAAAATGAATTGACTAGAAACTTAAGATCCCTGTTAAATAATTGACTGATAGATACTTTCTTATCTTTGGTTAAATTTCAAGGGAACAGTGTTGACGCTTAACATTTATGTGTGATGTCAGTGTTTCCTTTTATTTACATGAAACATTTTATTGTGTTATATTGTTATTTTAGAATATTAATTGTTAATTTGGACATGACTGTTTCTTTCATTACATCACACACACTTTTTGGCATTCATTAGGATGAGCATATGACTTTTGCACCTTTAGTCTATAAATGCAGTAGTTATGTAAGTGTAACTGGCTGATTCTAGGCTACTGAATCATGATTTACTCTGAGAGGCTGTCTATGACACTCCCACATAAGGTTAGATCCTCTTGTTAGGTGTCGCCATGGCACCTTGAACCAGACCTGCCCAACATTTGCAAGGCCTGGGACAAGAATACAAATGAAATCCTAAATCCCATATGTCTAAATATTTTAAAACTGTCAATCAAGCTAGCAACCCGTTAAATAAAATATGTTCCATCCTCCTACCATGACAAATATATCCTCAAAACCACCTGAAAAACAAGGTTCAAATTAGAAATTTTCAGAATCTTCAGAGCTCTGTTCTAGAACATGACTTTGGGGAAGAAGTGGCCCCTGCCCCTTGTCCATTGTCTGTGGTCCCTCCTTCTCCTTCCCTTCCCACTCCTGCCTCCAGGCAGAGCTGCCAGGGGCTTCCTCTGCCTGTGTGTGGACAATTCAGACCACACATTCAAGCCCTGTTCACAGCCTTCCCCATGCACTGTGTTTTATGTGTCCAATGGTGGATGCAGCAGCACAAGCTCAACATTCAGGAGGTGGACACAGAGATGTCTGCTCTGACCCCACGAGTGGGTGTGGACCATATGGGGAGGAAGTTCTGACATCCCTGCTGCTCAGAGGAGGGTCTAATAGGGGTTGTGGGCTCAGATGGACCTGTCCAAGATACCCCACAGATGCTTGCTATCTCTTTGCCTAGTGAGAAGGGACATGGCCTGGAAGGGCCAGGACCTTTTCTGCTGAAGGGTAGTTAGTGTCTTGAACCATCCTATCATAACACCACAGTTTTTTCTCACGATTTCATTCCTTAAACTCTGTTAGTGTGGGGTCTGCCTTGTTCCTTCTTACATCACAGCTTCCTAGCATGGTGCCTGGCATCAATTAGGTGTTTATAAGTATTTTTGGAACGGAAAAAATTGCTAATCGTCTTTAAAATGGGCTACATCTTTTAAAATATATCTGACATTTATAAAAATTATAATTTTTTTGGGCTTACTGAATAATTTTAATTGAAACTCAAAATTTTATCAGCTTCAGCTTTTTACTACATTGACATAAAACTGGAAATAAATAGCATCATATGATTAAAATTCATACACATAGAAATATGAAAAATCCTTTCAAATGATAATAGAGGGAAGGGAATATTTAAAATATGACAAGATATTTAGGAAGAAAATTTTATGTATGCTGTATTCCCAACAGAATTTTCTGTTAGGAAAATTTGAAGCATTTTAAATTAGTACTAATTGGGAAATGATTATAGTATATCAAATCGGTGAAGTATTATACTATAAGCTGATGAAATTGTAATAATAAGGATTAATGATAATATGAAAAGTATGTACAATATAAATATAAGTGAAAAAAGTATAAATGCAAAATGTATACCACATATTTACAACAACAAAGTTATTCTTATATATGAAAAAGATGGGGAAAATAGACAGGTGGTAGAATTGTGGTTCAACTTTTTCTTTTAAAAATAGTTTAGGGCTAGCAAATGAAACAACAGACAAAGAATTAATCTCCAAAATCTACAAGCAACTCAGACAACTCCGCACAGGGAAAATGAGCAGCCCAATCAAAAAATGGGAAAAAGATCTAAAGAGACGCCTCTCCAAAGAGGACATACAGATGGCCCCAAAATACATGAAATGATGCTCAACCTCGCTTATTATCAGAGAAATGCAAATTAAAACCACAATGAGATACCACCTCACACCTGTCAGAATGGCCATCATCAACAAATCGACAGACAACAAATGCTGGAGAGGGTGTGGAGAAAAGGGAACCCTCTTGCATTGCTGGTGGAAATGTAAATTAATACAACCTCTATGGAAGACAATATGGAGATACCTTAAAAACTAAAAATAAAGATGCCTGCTATCTCTTTGCCTTGGGTTCCTTCTGTAAACCATCCTATCATAACACCACAGTTTTTTCTCACGATTTCATTCCTTAAACTCTGTTAGTGTGGGGTCTGCCTTGTTCCTTCTTACATCACAGCTTCCTAGCATGGTGCCTGGCATCAATTAGGTGTTTATAAGTATTTTTGGAACGGAAAAAATTGCTAATCGTCTTTAAAATGGGCTACATCTTTTAAAATATATCTGACATTTATAAAAATTATAATTTTTTTGGGCTTACTGAATAATTTTAATTGAAACTCAAAATTTTATCAGCTTCAGCTTTTTACTACATTGACATAAAACTGGAAATAAATAGCATCATATGATTAAAATTCATACACATAGAAATATGAAAAATCCTTTCAAATGATAATAGAGGGAAGGGAATATTTAAAATATGACAAGATATTTAGGAAGAAAATTTTATGTATGCTGTATTCCTAACAGAATTTTCTGTTAGGAAAATTTGAAGCATTTTAAATTAGTACTAATTGGGAAATGATTATAGTATATCAAATCGGTGAAGTATTATACTATAAGCTGATGAAATTGTAATAATAAGGATTAATGATAATATGAAAAGTATGTACAATATAAATATAAGTGAAAAAAGTATAAATGCAAAATGTATACCACATATTTACAACAACAAAGTTATTCTTATATATGAAAAAGATGGGGAAAATAGACAGGTGGTAGAATTGTGGTTCAACTTTTTCTTTTAAAAATAGTTTAGGGCTAGCAAATGAAACAACAGACAAAGAATTAATCTCCAAAATCTACAAGCAACTCAGACAACTCCGCACAGGGAAAATGAGCAGCCCAATCAAAAAATGGGAAAAAGATCTAAAGAGACGCCTCTCCAAAGAGGACATACAGATGGCCCCAAAATACATGAAATGATGCTCAACCTCGCTTATTATCAGAGAAATGCAAATTAAAACCACAATGAGATACCACCTCACACCTGTCAGAATGGCCATCATCAACAAATCGACAGACAACAAATGCTGGAGAGGGTGTGGAGAAAAGGGAACCCTCTTGCATTGCTGGTGGAAATGTAAATTAATACAACCTCTATGGAAGACAATATGGAGATTCCTTAAAAAACTAAAAATAGAAGCACCCTATGACCCAGCAATCCCACTATTAGGCCTATATCCTGATGAAATCAAAATTGAAAGAGGCACCTGTACCCCAATGTTCATTGCAGCTCTCTATACAATAGCCAGAACATGGAAGCAACCTAGATGTCCATCGATGAATGAATGGATCCAGAAGCCCTGGTACATATATACAATGGCATACTACTCAGCTGTTAAAAGAAATGCAGAAGACTCAGTCCTAATGAGGTGGCTGGCTCTAGAACCTATCATAAAAAGTGAAGTAAGTCAAAAAAAGAAAGACAAGTATAGTATACTAACTCATATATATGGGATCTAGTAAGATGGTCATGATAACATAGCAGTGAACTCATGAAAAAACAGAGAATAGACATAAAGACATTGTGGAGACCGAACAGTGGAAGGGAGGCATGGAGGGAGTAACATGGAAGCCTATTCTGTCATGTGTGGAAAAGATAGCTATTGTCATTTTGCTAGGGGAATAGGAGTACCTACAACCACTTGGAGCGATGGTCTGGAGGGATGGGAGGGGGGAAACTGGGTGGGGGGAGGGTCCAGGGATATGCCTATGAATGATCTGGGAACATACATGTAAAAAAATAAATACATAAATAAATAAATTAAAAAAAAAATAGTTTAGGGCTTCCCCTGGTGGTCCAGTGGGTAAGGACACCGCCTTGCAGTGCAAGGGACGCCGGTTCGAGCCCTGGCTTGGGAAGATTCCACGTGCTGCGGAGCGGCTGGACTGATATGTCCAATTACCAAGCCGGAGCTCTGGAGCGCATGCACCCAGAGCCGGCACTCTGCAGCGACAGATACCACCGCGATGGGAGGCCCACAGGAGCCAAAGAACAAAGACGGATGAAAATAGAGAAGTGAAAGACCAATAGAAGTGGCCCGCCCGCTCCCCTCCCTCCCCAACCCGACCCCCGCCCAAAATAAATAAATAAATCTTTAAAAAAAAAAAAAAGTTTACTGATATAGCAAAGCCACTGTCCAAAACTAAAAATTTAGTAATACTAAGTAAAATGACTTAGGTGTGAGCAGATTTTGAGTGCCAAAAGACATTTTTCCCCTCAGTTAAGGGAGTGCTTTGAACTAGTTTTTATTTACTCATGCTCTATAATATAATTTTATTTATTGATATAATTTTATTTATTTAGATAAATAGAGTAACGGAATTTTATTCTCACATGCATGTGATTATATATAGTTATATACATAAATACATATTTAAATGTAGTTTATATTTTTAAAATGCTTCTTTTTCTTTTTTTGGCTGTGCTGGGTCTTTGCTGCTGTGCAGGCTTTTCTCTAGCTGTGGCAAGTGGGGGCTCCTCCCTAGTTGCAGTGCACGGACTTCTCATTGTGGTGGTTTCTCTGTGGAGCGCAGGCTCTAGGGCATGAGGTTTTAGTAGCTGTGGCACATGGGTTAAGTAGTTGTGGCTCCTGGACTCTGTAGAGCACAGGCTCAATAGTTATGGTGCATGGGTTTAGTTGCTTCAGGACATATGGGATCTTCCCTTATCAGGGATTGAACCTGTCTCCTGCACTGGCAGGCACATACTTCACCACAGAGCCACTGGAGAAGTCCAAAATTTATATTTTTACCATAATTTATATCTATATTTTTAATGTAACTTATATGTTTTTATTTGTTTACTGAGATAAATTTAAACACACTGGAGAAATCCCAGAGGAAAGGAAATGTAACTTGAATTTGAAAGTTCTCCTTCTGAAAACTAAGGACTTTCAACTGAAAAGACTCAGATTATATTTCACATATGTCTTAGATACAAACTGTGGTCCTATAGAAAAGGCCACAGACATTTCACTCACTCATTCATTCATTCACTCATTTATTCAACAAATGTTTAGGAGCCTGTGATGCTTTGGGAGCTTTATGCTAGATGGGGAGAAGCAGGGATGAACAGCACTAGCAGGTGTGCAACCAGGGAAGTTATTGTGATGTCCTGATGTGAGAAAGTATAACCAGAGGATGTAACAGTCAGGAAGGAATATTTCTGTGACCTCAGGTTAAACACTTCCCCTGGTCAGAACTGTTCAAGGGTGGCCTGACCACCTACAATGAAGCAAATTCCCTTTCAGGCTGCATGGCCCATGGGCAATGATGGTATTTTTAAAAGTGGATATGTAATTGGACCAGAAGACTTGAACTTTGAGATTCCCTCTGTCTCATGCCCAAATCAGAGACAAGTGCTCCAGAGGAGACCAGAGGGGAAACCAGACTTAGCGCTGTTGCCAAGAGGAAACAAACTCTGATCCCACGATGAAACTGTTTCTTCTGTTGCTTTTATTACTATAATCATACTTAATGACTTGCCTCTAGGACCCTGCCACTTTGCCGGACAATGTAAAATACCTTTGTTCAGAACCCTGTCCACCTGTGGATGGCAGGAAGGGAGAAATTAACACATACCCTGCTTGAGGCTTGCCATTTTAGGAGATGTTTGCAAAATTAATGACCTTTTTACTTTGCTTCCTCACCTCCCTCCATCTCTGATCTATAAAATACCTGGCATCCAAACCCCAGTAAGATGGTTATTTCCAAGGTGCTAGCCTGCTATCTTCTCCATCCGCTCTTTTTCGAATAAAGTTGTTTTCCTTGCTTCAACACCTCCTCACTTGGATTCATTGGCCTGGTCGTGCGGAGCGAGCTGGGACTCCGTAACAATGCTGCTTGGGTAGAGAACTGGTTTGGACATAAGAGATGAACTTACTTTCAGAGTAATAATTTTCTTCAGGTTGTGACTACAAGTTTGAGGAAACATGGTCAGCTGTGGAGAGACGCCTCTTTTGTGGAGCCTTCTTCTTTAGAGACATGAAGCTGTGCCTGATGGCCCCTGTGAGTTTATCTCTGTTCAGTTATTGAAATGTTCTTATCTGTGGATGGCTGAGGCAATTAGCACATGAGAGGTAGCTTCAGGAAAGAGCTGTGAGGCAGAGGACGCCTTGAGGTAACAGCAGAGATGGAGAGCGTGGTTCTCTGCACCAGTGACAGCTGTCAGGGGAAACAAGGATAGGGCCCATTCGTTTCTGCAGGAAATGAGCCAGTGGAGGCTCCAAAGAAGGGAGTCTCTGTGACTTGAGGGGACCTGAAGAAATGGTGGTGGCAGTTTGTGTCAGGATGTGAAAGGCAAGAATGCGGAGCTGTCACCCTCAGGGGTTTAGTTGCAAGTGAGAAAGGCAGCAGTGGGTCATGTACAAGAGGTTGCCCAAACACTTCCCCTGGTCAGAACTGTTCAAGGGTGGCCTGACCACCTACAATGAAGCAAATTCCCTTTCAGGCTGCATGGCCCATGGGCAATGATGGTATTTTTAAAAGTGGATATGTAATTGGACCAGAAGACTTGAACTTTGAGATTCCCTCTGTCTCATGCCCAAATCAGAGACAAGTGCTCCAGAGGAGACCAGAGGGGAAACCAGACTTAGCGCTGTTGCCAAGAGGAAACAAACTCTGATCCCACGATGAAACTGTTTCTTCTGTTGCTTTTATTACTATAATCATACTTAATGACTTGCCTCTAGGACCCTGCCACTTTGCCGGACAATGTAAAATACCTTTGTTCAGAACCCTGTCCACCTGTGGATGGCAGGAAGGGAGAAATTAACACATACCCTGCTTGAGGCTTGCCATTTTAGGAGATGTTTGCAAAATTAATGACCTTTTTACTTTGCTTCCTCACCTCCCTCCATCTCTGATCTATAAAATACCTGGCATCCAAACCCCAGTAAGATGGTTATTTCCAAGGTGCTAGCCTGCTATCTTCTCCATCCGCTCTTTTTCGAATAAAGTTGTTTTCCTTGCTTCAACACCTCCTCACTTGGATTCATTGGCCTGGTCGTGCGGAGCGAGCTGGGACTCCGTAACAATGCTGCTTGGGTAGAGAACTGGTTTGGACATAAGAGATGAACTTACTTTCAGAGTAATAATTTTCTTCAGGTTGTGACTACAAGTTTGAGGAAACATGGTCAGCTGTGGAGAGACGCCTCTTTTGTGGAGCCTTCTCTTCTTTAGAGACAGGAAGCTGTGCCTGATGGCCCCTGTGAGTTTATCTCTGTTCAGTTATTGAAATGTTCTTATCTGTGGATGGCTGAGGCAATTAGCACATGAGAGGTAGCTTCAGGAAAGAGCTGTGAGGCAGAGGACGCCTTGAGGTAACAGCAGAGATGGAGAGCGTGGTTCTCTGCACCAGTGACAGCTGTCAGGGGAAACAAGGATAGGGCCCATTCGTTTCTGCAGGAAATGAGCCAGTGGAGGCTCCAAAGAAGGGAGTCTCTGTGACTTGAGGGGACCTGAAGAAATGGTGGTGGCAGTTTGTGTCAGGATGTGAAAGGCAAGAATGCGGAGCTGTCACCCTCAGGGGTTTAGTTGCAATCAGGAGTGAGAAAGGCAGCAGTGGGTCATTGATGAACAAGAGGGAAAAACTGGGACTCCAGGCAGGAGGAAGTGGGGAGGAGCCAGTACATGCTCTTCCTGGACTCAGCGTAGGAAGCCCTTTCTGCACAGCAGGTCCTCAGGCAAGGCTGGGATTGTGAATTCTAACTTAACCAGGTCAGAATTGTGATTTCTGGCCTGAGCAGGTCAGGATTGTTGATTGTATTCATAACTCCTTATTTTTCAATTATACTCTTTACCAAAAGTCCTGTTGTTAACAGGTGCTGCTGAACTCCAATGAAAAGTCCTTAAAAAAATAATAAAATAAAAAGAATGAAATCTAGATTAAAAAAAAAAAGGCATACTCTTATGAAATCAACATGTTTCCACAAACAACATGTCATGTCACCTTGAGATCATTTCTTCCGCAAAGGAGGAAACTAAGATTTAGACCTCACAGGGTTTAGATGGGGGAGGAGCCAGGTTGAAAATGCAGGCTTTCTGCTTGCAGTTCCTGAATGCCTTCCACTGAATTGCTGCAGCGCTGAACTTTTTCAAGGAAAGTTGCTGCAGTTTGTCATGCTTCTTGGCAATTTGTGCTTCTTTTGCTAGCATAGGATACAAATTGATAAAGTTAACCTGAGAACAATAACCTATTAAAGCAAAAAAACATGGTAGAAATAGGGATGGTGCTTTAGTTTTTCAAAACTGTTAATGGGATAAAAAATTACAAGTGGCAATATTGTAATTGTTATGTATGTCGCGTATAAATATAATCCAGTTGACTGCTGAGCACCTCTCTATTGCAATAAGGACTGCCATCTTGCCCTTGGTGCAAATCACTCTGTTGCTCTCAGGACAATTAGAGGGGAGAATATTGACAATTCACCTTATGTATTATCACTTGTGGGTAAAAACTTGCTCAAAGATATGCCTTATTGACATGCATCTGCTACCATCATTTTTGCACATAGAGGCTAAAATATATTTCCTTTCTTTTTTCTTCTGACCTAGTTCATTTTTATCCTTAGTTTACTATTTTCCTTGTAGTCTTCTTTGCCCTTAAAAATAAGGGGAAATGTACCTAATCAATAGTTTTAACTTAAAAGAATGTCAGCAATTGAAGGAATAGATTCATAAGCAAATTCATAGATGTTGGTACTTCCAATATGAAACATAATCATTTTTAAATTCGGTCTCTAACTTTACAGCAATCTTTTACGGACTCAGCTGAAGCCCTTTCTGCACAGCAGGTCCTCAGGCAAGGCTGGGATTGTGAATTCTAACTTAACCAGGTCAGAATTGTGATTTCTGGCCTGAGCAGGTCAGGATTGTTGATTGTATTCATAACTCCTTATTTTTCAATTATACTCTTTACCAAAAGTCCTGTTGTTAACAGGTGCTGCTGAACTCCAATGAAAAGTCCTTAAAAAAATAATAAAATAAAAAGAATGAAATCTAGATTAAAAAAAAAAGGCATACTCTTATGAAATCAACATGTTTCCACAAACAACATGTCATGTCACCTTGAGATCATTTCTTCCGCAAAGGAGGAAACTAAGATTTAGACCTCACAGGGTTTAGATGGGGGAGGAGCCAGGTTGAAAATGCAGGCTTTCTGCTTGCAGTTCCTGAATGCCTTCCACTGAATTGCTGCAGCGCTGAACTTTTTCAAGGAAAGTTGCTGCAGTTTGTCATGCTTCTTGGCAATTTGTGCTTCTTTTGCTAGCATAGGATACAAATTGATAAAGTTAACCTGAGAACAATAACCTATTAAAGCAAAAAAACATGGTAGAAATAGGGATGGTGCTTTAGTTTTTCAAAACTGTTAATGGGATAAAAAATTACAAGTGGCAATATTGTAATTGTTATGTATGTCGCGTATAAATATAATCCAGTTGACTGCTGAGCACCTCTCTATTGCAATAAGGACTGCCATCTTGCCCTTGGTGCAAATCACTCTGTTGCTCTCAGGACAATTAGAGGGGAGAATATTGACAATTCACCTTATGTATTATCACTTGTGGGTAAAAACTTGCTCAAAGATATGCCTTATTGACATGCATCTGCTACCATCATTTTTGCACATAGAGGCTAAAATATATTTCCTTTCTTTTTTCTTCTGACCTAGTTCATTTTTATCCTTAGTTTACTATTTTCCTTGTAGTCTTCTTTGCCCTTAAAAATAAGGGGAAATGTACCTAATCAATAGTTTTAACTTAAAAGAATGTCAGCAATTGAAGGAATAGATTCATAAGCAAATTCATAGATGTTGGTACTTCCAATATGAAACATAATCATTTTTAAATTCGGTCTCTAACTTTACAGCAATCTTTTACTCTCAAAATGGATTTGGGTTTAATGTGTAGAAATGAATCTGTCTGTCTTCCACTTCTTATAAAGGCCCCCTCTCAGACCCCCTCCTGTTTTCATAGAATGACCTTTCACGTTAAGGTCATATTGGCACCTGGTTTTCTTTGTAATTACCTGTTTGCATAAGTGCCATCGTTATTAAATTTTCTAATATTTATTTCCTCATTATGAACTTAGGACAAGCTGTCTTTTTGCGTTAGTTATTTGTGTATTAAACCAGCTGAAAAACTCAACATGTTTTCATTGAGAATTATCTGATAAGTTAAAGGTAACAAGGAACAGATTAGGCACTAGAAAAATATTTCAGTGCAATGTATAAATAAAGGTTGACTTGATCAAGTAAAAAAAAATTGTAAAAACTGTATTTGAAAATATAAAACCAAATCTTTTAACTTAAAATGAATTGATTTTAAAATGATGTTCAAAGAACTAGTCCCTACATTTGAGAAACTGCAGATCAGGTTATTAAAAGCAGATACAGTGAAGACTTAATGATGGACAACTTTCCAAGGTTCTTTAGTTTTTTTTGATACATCTTGCAAACAAAATAGTAACCACTTTTTGTTCAGAATTATCTTTTTAAGGATGTTTGTATATTGAGCAGCTTTGGAAGACAGAGGTTGTGTTTTCCTCTGGAGAAAAGGAAAGGCATGCTTACTGCTCATTGTAAATGATTTGGGTTCCCTAAATGTGAAGTTCTTCTCCTATAACACGTCCATAGTGGATGTGGATGTTCATCAGACCTCATCTGTATCACTCCTGTGGGACTTGGAGATAAAAGGAGCCAAGTCAAATGTGGTGATGCTCATGCTGCTTGCTCTGCCATAAATAATGAAATCCTTTTTCTGTGACCCAAGAGTCTCATGCCTTCTGCTTCTCTCCATGAACTCTGGTGGGCTATCCTGTTAGCTTGCAGAGTAATGTCTCATACACTTCACAATTCTTCACAAGCCAGTGGCTGAGAAGGAAGCAATCCAGCATATACTGTGTTCTCCATGAGTCAGAAGATGCAGTAGGTAGAATACAAGCTTTCCTTCCTATCCCTTGCAGTCTGTGAATATGTTACGTAATAAGGAGTCAGAATATTAGTAGGTGAGTCTCTTGCAATCAGGAGTGAGAAAGGCACCCTTGAGTGAGGAGGAACTAAGCTTGCAGATGAAGTGAAGGTTGTTAATTGGCTGCCTTCAATATAAAGAGATCATTCTGAATTATGTGGGTGGACTCTGCACGATCACAAGGATTCTTTAAATGTGGAAGAGTGAGGTAGAAACGTCAATGTCAGAGTCAGGAGAGAATCTCCACTGTAGATTTGAAGGTGGAGAAGAGGCTACAAGCCAAAGAACGCAGGCAACTTCTGGAAGTTGGAAAAGGCAAGGAAACAGATTCCCCCATAGGGCCTCTGGAAGAAATGCAATCCTCCTGCCAGAGCCTTAATTTTAGTCCAGGGAGTCTTATTTAGTAAGTGAGCCTAAGGTAATAAATTGTGTTTAAGTTGGTGAGTTTTAATAGCAACCTCAGAATACTAATACAGAGTACAGCATGTTAAGCCTTCCTGACAGGGAAAGTTTTGGGTTTTTTCCTCCTTGCCTGGCTGGCTTAATGCTCTTCCTTTTGGGTCTCTGTTGAAATGTTTTATCTTTTCTAAGGAGTTTCCTGTTCTCCCTTTCTGAAGTAGCCCCTCCTGATACTTTCTTTCATAGCACTATGATTTTTGTACAAATTACAATCAGAATCAGGTCTTGATGTACTTTTTCTTCAGCTAAAACATTATACAAGTTGACTTTGAAATTGTCACTGTCTTTTTTGGTGAATGTCTACCCTTCATTTTAAAACTATTTTCTCCTTATATTTTTAATTTAAAATGTCCTTTAAATGAAAGGATGTTGTTAGAAGGCTGTCTATAATGCCAGTGGGCAGAAAGGAAGCAATTTTGGGCTCATGCTGCTTGCTCTGCCATAAATAATGAAATTTTCTGTGACCCAAGAGTCTCATGCCTTCTGCTTCTCTCCATGAACTCTGGTGGGCTATCCTGTTAGCTTGCAGAGTAATGTCTCATACACTTCACAATTCTTCACAAGCCAGTGGCTGAGAAGGAAGCAATCCAGCATATACTGTGTTCTCCATGAGTCAGAAGATGCAGTAGGTAGAATACAAGCTTTCCTTCCTATCCCTTGCAGTCTGTGAATATGTTACGTAATAAGGAGTCAGAATATTAGTAGGTGAGTCTCTTGCAATCAGGAGTGAGAAAGGCACCCTTGAGTGAGGAGGAACTAAGCTTGCAGATGAAGTGAAGGTTGTTAATTGGCTGCCTTCAATATAAAGAGATCATTCTGAATTATGTGGGTGGACTCTGCACGATCACAAGGATTCTTTAAATGTGGAAGAGTGAGGTAGAAACGTCAATGTCAGAGTCAGGAGAGAATCTCCACTGTAGATTTGAAGGTGGAGAAGAGGCCACAAGCCAAAGAACGCAGGCAACTTCTGGAAGTTGGAAAAGGCAAGGAAACAGATTCCCCCATAGGGCCTCTGGAAGAAATGCAATCCTCCTGCCAGAGCCTTAATTTTAGTCCAGGGAGTCTTATTTAGTAAGTGAGCCTAAGGTAATAAATTGTGTTTAAGTTGGTGAGTTTTAATAGCAACCTCAGAATACTAATACAGAGTACAGCATGTTAAGCCTTCCTGACAGGGAAAGTTTTGGGTTTTTTCCTCCTTGCCTGGCTGGCTTAATGCTCTTCCTTTTGGGTCTCTGTTGAAATGTTTTATCTTTTCTAAGGAGTTTCCTGTTCTCCCTTTCTGAAGTAGCCCCTCCTGATACTTTCTTTCATAGCACTATGATTTTTGTACAAATTACAATCAGAATCAGGTCTTGATGTACTTTTTCTTCAGCTAAAACATTATACAAGTTGACTTTGAAATTGTCACTGTCTTTTTTGGTGAATGTCTACCCTTCATTTTAAAACTATTTTCTCCTTATATTTTTAATTTAAAATGTCCTTTAAATGAAAGGATGTTGTTAGAAGGCAATATAGTTGATTCTTGAATAACAAGTTAAAGGCTCCCACTCTCACTCAGTCAAAAATCCATGTATAGCTTTACAGTCAACCCTCCACATCCTCAGATTCAGTCCTGTGAACCATGTAGTACTGAAATATGTGTTTAGTGAAAAACATCCACATACAAGTGGAGCCGCCCAATTCAAACCCATGTTGTTTGAGGGTCAAATGTAGTAGCTTTTTAAATTTTTTTCAATGCCTCTTCTTGGCTAATAAAATATTGGCAACCTATATTGACCCCCATTTAAAAAATACTATATTCATTCACGAAATAAAATATCAGAAAACCACACCTCTAGATATCAGATGCTATAGCATCTCATTCTTCCCTCAGTGGAGCACATACCACATACCATTTTCATTGCTTTTTTTTTTTTTTTTCTGAACAAGAATCCTCAGGAAGAAAGAACCCCATGGACTGCATTCCCAGAGCTGAATGCAATGCCTGGCATAGAACAGGCATGCAATAAAATTTTGTTGAATGACATTACATTATGAAATAAAAAGTTCCAAGAGATTAATATGTGCATAATGATACTGTAAGTATTAAAATTGTATTCAGCATGCAAATGTCACAAGATAAAACTTTTAAAAAGTTAAGCATTTTGAGACAAAAATAATCATTGCCTTTGCATGCTTCCCCAAATTATATCAATATTTCCAAATCAGTGACCTCAAAAGATATTGATATTCCTCATAAAAAGTCCTATTGTTACAGATACCTTTTAGATCTCAGTAATACAAAAATACAGAGTACAGCATGTTAAGCCTTCCTGACAGGGAAAGTTTTGGGTTTTTGCCTCCTTGCCTGGCTGGCTTAATGCTCTTCCTTTTGGGTCTCTGTTGAAATGTTTTATCTTTTCTAAGGAGTTTCCTGTTCTCCCTTTCTGAAGTAGCCCCTCCTGATACTTTCTTTCATAGCACTATGATTTTTGTACAAATTACAATCAGAATCAGGTCTTGATGTACTTTTTCTTCAGCTAAAACATTATACAAGTTGACTTTGAAATTGTCACTGTCTTTTTTGGTGAATGTCTACCCTTCATTTTAAAACTATTTTCTCCTTATATTTTTAATTTAAAATGTCCTTTAAATGAAAGGATGTTGTTAGAAGGCAATATAGTTGATTCTTGAATAACAAGTTAAAGGCTCCCACTCTCACTCAGTCAAAAATCCATGTATAGCTTTACAGTCAACCCTCCACATCCTCAGATTCAGTCCTGTGAACCATGTAGTACTGAAATATGTGTTTAGTGAAAAACATCCACATACAAGTGGAGCCGCCCAATTCAAACCCATGTTGTTTGAGGGTCAAATGTAGTAGCTTTTTAAATTTTTTTCAATGCCTCTTCTTGGCTAATAAAATATTGGCAACCTATATTGACCCCCATTTAAAAAATACTATATTCATTCACGAAATAAAATATCAGAAAACCACACCTCTAGATATCAGATGCTATAGCATCTCATTCTTCCCTCAGTGGAGCACATACCACATACCATTTTCATTGCTTTTTTTTTTTTTTCTGAACAAGAATCCTCAGGAAGAAAGAACCCCATGGACTGCATTCCCAGAGCTGAATGCAATGCCTGGCATAGAACAGGCATGCAATAAAATTTTGTTGAATGACATTACATTATGAAATAAAAAGTTCCAAGAGATTAATATGTGCATAATGATACTGTAAGTATTAAAATTGTATTCAGCATGCAAATGTCACAAGATAAAACTTTTAAAAAGTTAAGCATTTTGAGACAAAAATAATCATTGCCTTTGCACGCTTCCCCAAATTATATCAATATTTCCAAATCAGTGACCTCAAAAGATATTGATATTCCTCATAAAAAGTCCTATTGTTACAGATACCTTTTAGATCTCAGTAATACAAAAAATATTATCTCCTCTCACGGATCAATATTGTTTAAAATTAGTAAATGTGAGCTAACTAAATAAATTCCTTTTCCTTTTTCACCTTGGCTTCTAATAAGCACAGAATAAAATTTCTGATTTACTTTATTTCCTCTTTCCCATTCTACTTCCTCTACCCCTCCTCTATTTGTTCTCTTTTTCACTTGTGTTACTTTGCTTTTATCTTAGCTATGTTTCTTTGTATAGTAAGCTAACACATATGATTTCCAAAAAAATAAAAATAATTAAGGTACTAACTGGGTCAATCAGTAATGTAGTGAGGCTCCAATATATGAATGTTTGTGATTACTAGGCTTTTCCTACTCACATTCCATGAATCTTTGTCTGATTTTCTCACAGTAAGAATAACATCCAGTTTCCCAATGAGAAGTTTACCTGGTTAAATAAATGAATCATACATGTTTAAAGCCAAATCCTCTTGGACAATATATTCTCTACAGAACATTGTAAAAAAAAAAATTAATTTTGATCTGAAGGAGAACTGTAAGTATACAGTTGTCAGTAAATGACCATAAAGGACAGACATATATTACCCAGCAGGTATATGCATTTATAAGCTAAAATGTATTAGGACAGGTTACCCTATGAAATGATCCAAGAAATACTAGGATTAGGTCCAGTCAAAAGATTTTTTTAAGGGATTTGAATGTTATTCTTTTTTGAAAAAAAAAATTCAGATGCTATAGCATCTCATTCTTCCCTCAGTGGAGCACATACCACATACCATTTTCATTGCTTTTTTTTTTTTTTCTGAACAAGAATCCTCAGGAAGAAAGAACCCCATGGACTGCATTCCCAGAGCTGAATACAATGCCTGGCATAGAACAGGCATGCAATAAAATTTTGTTGAATGACATTACATTATGAAATAAAAAGTTCCAAGAGATTAATATGTGCATAATGATACTGTAAGTATTAAAATTGTATTCAGCATGCAAATGTCACAAGATAAAACTTTTAAAAAGTTAAGCATTTTGAGACAAAAATAATCATTGCCTTTGCACGCTTCCCCAAATTATATCAATATTTCCAAATCAGTGACCTCAAAAGATATTGATATTCCTCATAAAAAGTCCTATTGTTACAGATACCTTTTAGATCTCAGTAATACAAAAAATATTATCTCCTCTCACGGATCAATATTGTTTAAAATTAGTAAATGTGAGCTAACTAAATAAATTCCTTTTCCTTTTTCACCTTGGCTTCTAATAAGCACAGAATAAAATTTCTGATTTACTTTATTTCCTCTTTCCCATTCTACTTCCTCTACCCCTCCTCTATTTGTTCTCTTTTTCACTTGTGTTACTTTGCTTTTATCTTAGCTATGTTTCTTTGTATAGTAAGCTAACACATATGATTTCCAAAAAAATAAAAATAATTAAGGTACTAACTGGGTCAATCAGTAATGTAGTGAGGCTCCAATATATGAATGTTTGTGATTACTAGGCTTTTCCTACTCACATTCCATGAATCTTTGTCTGATTTTCTCACAGTAAGAATAACATCCAGTTTCCCAATGAGAAGTTTACCTGGTTAAATAAATGAATCATACATGTTTAAAGCCAAATCCCCTCTTGGACAATATATTCTCTACAGAACATTGTAAAAAAAAAAATTAATTTTGATCTGAAGGAGAACTGTAAGTATACAGTTGTCAGTAAATGACCATAAAGGACAGACATATATTACCCAGCAGGTATATGCATTTATAAGCTAAAATGTATTAGGACAGGTTACCCTATGAAATGATCCAAGAAATACTAGGATTAGGTCCAGTCAAAAGATTTTTTTAAGGGATTTGAATGAATCTATATCTTTAGCTCTAGTTACAAAGAGCACTTGTAAAATGAATATAAGCTTTTCTATTTGATCATGTATTGCTAAGTACAGTATGTGACTTCACGAGAGTATTTTTTTTATTATTATCAAACACCAGTTTCTGTGAAGTGGGTGTTGGAAGAAGTGAGGACAAATTGAGCATCTTCCTGTGATGAGCAGGCCCCAGGGGTGGGTCGTGGGCTCTTCATAGCTACCTTAGGGCACTTTCACTTGATCTGTCTAAATTTATTGAGCTCATATTTAGCCATTGATTGTAGGCATCTGTTCATTAATGTATGCCCTTTCTATGATTATGCTGTGATTCCACTGTGTTGATTATAAAATACATTGAATATCACTTATGGTTCAATGTAGGAATTTATTTGAAAATAAATACTCCATTCATTAGGCAGCATTATGTAATGGTTATAGTTACAGTGTGTTTGGAGTCACACAGGCCTAAGTTCAGGCTCTAATCCTACTACTTATAGGTAGGGTAATGGTAAGCAAGTTATTTGACTTCCCAGAGCCTTAATTTTGTTATCTGTGAAATGGGGCTAATGGTAATCCTACTTCTTTGGGTGGCTGTGAGAACTAAAAGAAGCATAGTAAGTAAAAGAAGCATAGTAAGTAAATAGCTGGCCCACACTAACCACTTCGAAATGCTGACTTAAGCACACAAACAACAGAACAAATCACAGTTAAATCTAAACCTCTAAGTATTTGAATGGAAGCAATGTCAAGACAACAGAAAACTTTTTTTTTTCTTTTGACTGGGTACAGAAATGTTTCCTCTCTCCTTTGTATCTTAGAGATGAAGAATGAATAGAAATAATTTAAAAATCTACCTATGTATCTATAATCCATCTCTAGAGTTCAGATATTAAAAAAACACAGTAATCCTGGAGACAGTTACTACTCAAAGTTCAAGAGTGATGTCATGGAAGAAAAATAACCTTTCTGTCGACTCACTCCCACTAGTCAGAGGGAATTTCAAGTTGCATATTATTATTGACTTAGCCATTATTGACAGTCTCTTTATTTCTTGTTCTAGAATAAATATGTAACAGGAGGAATCACATTGTTTATCTATTTGAAATCAATGGTTTATACCAGACACTATTTAAAAATGTAACGTAATAAATTTTAACAAGGAAAAATTCAACCAGAATTCATATAACTGCACTACCATATGCTACCTATAAAACATTATTAGATGAATGTTCCAGGTAAAATATACCTTTAGCTAGCTATTAACCTCTGCTATGTTTATTCTTCCTCTAAGGATTTTTCTAGGAGAGATGACAGCACTAGACTTGGTGCATTAGAAACAACATCAGTATCTAAAATATTACAATCTCCAATGATACACAGTTCCTAAAAGGCCAAAGATTTTACAGTCTCATGCTTTTATACAAGAACCTTGCTACTAATAAAGAGCTTTCTGATTTTTATGGACTAGGAATATTTTTTTATAAGTGTTATTGCTTAATTGCTATCCTATTTCTTGAAAATATGAGGATGCACTTCATTTTAGAGTCATTTACCTCACACTGTAAGAAACAGCCAATCAGGTCAGCACTGGGGCTCCTAAAGGATGGTAATTGAGTTCTAATGCGAGTTTATAACCCAATACAAATTAAAGGGAAGTTGTTTCCTCCGACTCTGCAGAGTTACCAGAATTATATAGAGGAAAACTTACTTGCCCACATGGTACTTTTCAAATTTGTTTTGAATTTAAAATCATTGCACTCCCAAGACAAACACCAACAACCCATTAGAAATTTGGAATTTATATCTCAGAAGTAGAAATACACAGAAAAACAAATGATGCTTAGACATAGTATAAGATTGTCAACTCACACACAGTAAAAGAAATAAGTTATCTTATACTGACTTTAAAAAGTATTATTTTGGAAAAGATTAAAAATTAGACAACACACTGGTTTGGTGAAAATAAAGAAAAATAAACCTTACACAGCTAAGGAGAGTGTAGCTTGGCAATATTCATTAAAATTTCAAATGTGTAAACTCTTGGATTCTAATTTGAGAAATGTATCCTGCAGACATTCCAACATTTGTTCAAAATGACAGGTGTACAAGGTTATTAATTGCAACACTATCTCTAAGAACAAAACACTGAAAACAATCCAATGTTCATCAGTGAAGAATATGTATCTTCCATATACTGAAGTACTAGGCAACGAAAAGATGGGGATATATATGCTTATATGAGACAGCGTCTAACTAATAAATTTTAACAAGGAAAAATTCAACCAGAATTCATATAATGCATACCTTGTATATAAAACATTATTAGATGAATGTTCCAGGTAAAATATACCTTTAGCTAGCTATTAACCTCTGCTATGTTTATTCTTCCTCTAAGGATTTTTCTAGGAGAGATGACAGCACTAGACTTGGTGCATTAGAAACAACATCAGTATCTAAAATATTACAATCTCCAATGATACACAGTTCCTAAAAGGCCAAAGATTTTACAGTCTCATGCTTTTATACAAGAACCTTGCTACTAATAAAGAGCTTTCTGATTTTTATGGACTAGGAATATTTTTTTATAAGTGTTATTGCTTAATTGCTATCCTATTTCTTGAAAATATGAGGATGCACTTCATTTTAGAGTCATTTACCTCACACTGTAAGAAACAGCCAATCAGGTCAGCACTGGGGCTCCTAAAGGATGGTAATTGAGTTCTAATGCGAGTTTATAACCCAATACAAATTAAAGGGAAGTTGTTTCCTCCGACTCTGCAGAGTTACCAGAATTATATAGAGGAAAACTTACTTGCCCACATGGTACTTTTCAAATTTGTTTTGAATTTAAAATCATTGCACTCCCAAGACAAACACCAACAACCCATTAGAAATTTGGAATTTATATCTCAGAAGTAGAAATACACAGAAAAACAAATGATGCTTAGACATAGTATAAGATTGTCAACTCACACACAGTAAAAGAAATAAGTTATCTTATACTGACTTTAAAAAGTATTATTTTGGAAAAGATTAAAAATTAGACAACACACTGGTTTGGTGAAAATAAAGAAAAATAAACCTTACACAGCTAAGGAGAGTGTAGCTTGGCAATATTCATTAAAATTTCAAATGTGTAAACTCTTGGATTCTAATTTGAGAAATGTATCCTGCAGACATTCCAACATTTGTTCAAAATGACAGGTGTACAAGGTTATTAATTGCAACACTATCTCTAAGAACAAAACACTGAAAACAATCCAATGTTCATCAGTGAAGAATATGTATCTTCCATATACTGAAGTACTAGGCAACGAAAAAGATGGGGATATATATGCTTATATGAGACAGCGTCTAAGTAAAAAAAAAAATCAAGTTGCAGAAAGAATATATATTTCCATATTGCTTGTATTTATTAACTTAAAAGATAAACCATGGTTGCCCATTTCGAGGGAAATTGGGCGGCTGAAGGAGAGGGCTTAGAACGGGGTCTTTTCACTGCATGCTATTTTATACCTCTTAAAGTCTGAACTATGTGAATATATTACCTATTCAAAAAAAATAAGTGAGACACTTCAAATATATAATCCAAATGTAGTGAGTGGCCCACCTCCCACTTGTGATAGTCAGGCTGTGGGCCAGTGAGCTAATGATTGACCGGAGGATTCCACTGTGCACATTACTGTCATCAGGGTGCACTTAAGTCAAGGTCAAAAACCTATCACAGCTGCCTACACCTCCCTCCAGCTTCAGCTGAACCTTTTGGCATCCTTTTTCATTTTTTTTATATTCCTCCTCTGACAGGCTAAATTAACTAGTGGCAGTGTTAAAACCGTGTGATGCTGTAAATGGACATCCCCATGTGTAAGATACTGTTCCCTGGATGCTGTCTCTGAGAATTCTGCCTAAATCCATCACTTAGCAGTAGGGACCTGCTTTAGAATGTGCCCTCAGTGTTCATGCCTCTAAAGCAGAGAGAAACATACAGTAACACGGTTTTAATGTAGTCATGAGGATGACTTTATGGGAGCCAGAAATGTTGAACAGGTCCATGTGCCAGCAATAGATTCCTATACTCGAAGCTGACATGTGTCTCTGGTGTTAGAGATCATAGTATTTTACTTCTTTAGTTTAAGTGGATACTAGATTGCTGTTTGCATAATGCATACCCATGCTAGGACATTTCCTTCATCCCTAATTTGAGATTCAGATCAGGGCTGAGCTACTTTAAACTACTTCAGGTATCTTTTGTTTGGTCCATTGCTGAGTGAAGTTTTAAAGTTAAAAAACAATATAAATGAAAACAAAAGAATCAAATATGTGAGGTTACAAGCTCTCAACATTCACACCTTATAAAGGCATCAGAAAGTGTAAATACTGACTGTTTCATTAGTTCTCATTTTTTTTACCATTATGCTTGGTATTTAAAAATATTTACTTAATGTCAGCAAATAATTATCACCCTATCTCAAAGCTAGTACTCTAGGAAACATCCCAAATAGAGTATACTAAAAATGGACAGTACACACACACACACAGTATGTTCATAAAGCTACTGAGAATTCTTATTTATCAATATTTTAAAAATTTTAAGCACTCAAGTTAGGATAATTCTTTTATTAAAAAGATGTGCTGTGAACTGATACAGCCACTACAGAAGACAGTGTGGAGATTCCTAAAAAAACTAGGAATAGAGCCACCATATGACCCAGCAATCCCACTATGAGGCATATACCCTGAGGAAATCAAAATTGAGAGACACATGTACACCATTGGTCATTGAAATGCTATTTACAATAGCTAGAACATAGAAGCAACCTAGATGTCCATCAACAGATGAATGGATGGTACCAACAGAAGCTATGGTACCTATATACAGTGGATATTACTCAACCGTAAAAAGAAGTGCATTTCAATCAGTTCTAATGAGGTGGATGAATCTAGAACCTAATTTACAGACTGAGGTATGTCAGAGAGAGAAAGATAAATATTGTATACTGACACATGTGTGTGAACTCTAGAAAGATGGTGCTGATAAATGAATATGCAGAGCAGCAAAGGAGGGGTGGACATGGCAACAGTCTTATGGAAATTAGGGTGAGGGAGGGGAATATGCTGTGGGACTAGGGGATCTCAAACAGGGGCTCTGTGGTGACCTGGAGGGGTGGGATGGAGTGGGGAGTGGGGGGAGGTTTGGGAAGTGTGGGGGACATATGTATACCTATGATGGATTCAGGTTGATATGTGGCAGTAAGCAACAAAACCCTGCAAATAATTAATAATAACAAATAAAATTTGTATGGAATAAAAAAATAAGATGTTTATCACTATATATATATATATATATATATTCTCCTAAAGCAGTCAGAAACAATTATTCAGTAATAGTTTTAATAGCAAAATAAGAAGAGAAAATCCCAAAAATATAAATGAACATGCCAAGATATAAAAATAACCTTGCTGACTAACTTTAAGGGTATATTACAAAAGCAATTTTATTATTCATAAATCTAATAACTCTTACTGTCTTTTGATTAGTGATTAGTGCTGTACAGACATAGGAAAAAGGACATAGTAGAGGAACAAAATCACCTACCAAAGTAGTACTCTAGGAAACATCCCAAATAGAGTATACTAAAATGGACAGTTATGTTCATAAAGCCACTGAGAATTCTTATTTATCAATATTTTAAAAATTTTAAGCACTCAAGTTAGGATAATTCTTTTATTAAAAAGATGTGCTGTGAACTGATACAGCCACTACAGAAGACAGTGTGGAGATTCCTAAAAAAACTAGGAATAGAGCCACCATATGACCCAGCAATCCCACTATGAGGCATATACCCTGAGGAAATCAAAATTGAGAGACACATGTACACCATTGGTCATTGAAATGCTATTTACAATAGCTAGAACATAGAAGCAACCTAGATGTCCATCAACAGATGAATGGATGGTACCAACAGAAGCTATGGTACCTATATACAGTGGATATTACTCAACCGTAAAAAGAAGTGCATTTCAATCAGTTCTAATGAGGTGGATGAATCTAGAACCTAATTTACAGACTGAGGTATGTCAGAGAGAGAAAGATAAATATTGTATACTGACACATGTGTGTGGACTCTAGAAAAATGGTGCTGATAAATGAATATGCAGAGCAGCAAAGGAGGGGTGGACATGGCAACAGTCTTATGGAAATTAGGGTGAGGGAGGGGAATATGCTGTGGGACTAGGGGATCTCAAACAGGGGCTCTGTGGTGACCTGGAGGGGTGGGATGGAGTGGGGAGTGGGGGGAGGTTTGGGAAGTGTGGGGGACATATGTATACCTATGATGGATTCAGGTTGATATGTGGCAGTAAGCAACAAAACCCTGCAAATAATTAATAATAACAAATAAAATTTGTATGGAATAAAAAAATAAGATGTGTTTATCACTATATATATATATAGATATATTTTCTCCTAAAGCAGTCAGAAACAATTATTCAGTAATAGTTCTAATAGCAAAATAAGAAGAGAAAATCCCATAAATATAAATGAACATGCCAAGATATAAAAATAACCTTGCTGACTAACTTTAAGGGTATATTACAAAAGCAATTTATCATTGCTGCAGTTTACATAATTCTAATAACTCTTACTGTCTTTTGATTAGTGATTAGTGCTGTACAGACATAGGAAAAAAAGGACATAGTAGAGGTACAAGGAACAAAAAGAAGAAAATGACCCTTACACTTTGCAGGACATGAAAACACTTTTCCACCTCTTTTCCTCCAGACTAAGGCTTTCTGAGCCTATCTCTTAGTACAGTGTCACAAAAACCACCTCAACTACCCTGACTCTGTCATTCACCAGACTCCTGACTATTTTCCCATACTTCCTAAGATTTGACACTTGGACTAAGGTTCCTAGTCCCAGCATCATCTTGAGTGACCTCAGGTATCCAATATCCAGCTGTGGAAGTGACTCGTCTAATATCCTGGCTTCTCACTTTTTTTTTTTTTTGAACTCCTAAACTCTCATTTAGCAGCCCAATCTTATGGAACTTCATCTCTCAAATCTTACACTCCAGTCCTACTCCTTGGTTAAACCTCCTAGTCTCTCAGCTCTTTGACTCTCTTATCCTCAAATGCCTTTCTGTTCACTGTCAGTCCCTGAACCACTATACACCCTCTATTTTGTTCCTCCCTGCCCAGCTGAGATCCACAGTCCACTATGATAGCCATTCTGTCATCATTAATCACAGGAATTCTGCCCTCTCATTTATTTTATCAAAACCTCAAGTCTGAGTCAATGAAAACTTTTGAATGTTTAGAGACACACTGCAGAAAATCACCTAACTAGAGTTTGTTGTCACTGTAAATTCATGGTCCCTCTTCTTGAGTATTTAGCCTTAATCTTATTTAGCCTTTTGCCTAATTTGTCTCTGTTGTGTGTCCAATATTTCTGAAAATTTTCAACCATTTCCATTTCTGTTTAAAGAATCTAGAAATTCTCTCAACTTATCCTCAATACATGAAAGCTCTTCTTACAATCCAGTAATAAGATATAACCCAATAATAAGATACAACACAGAGACTGAGCACTGTTTTTGTTCTCTGCATACACTAGAGTGATAGAGCAAAAATAAACACGTAATTGTGACTCACCATTCCCCACATTAATCCTTTTGGAGGTCTCCTATTACTTACTGAATAATGTCCAAGATCTTGACAGGGTACACATAGCCCTGGCTACCTTCTGGCTCTTCTAGCTTTGTTTCTCCTCATTCTGCATTGCACTTTCTACCATAACAACACTCTGTTTCTTCCTGTTTCACCCTGGAGGTTTGTCTTTCTAGTTCCTTTATACCCTCATCCCCTTGACTTCTTCCCTTCTAAAATCAATATTTGCTAATGGCAAATAAAACACCTACTATTAGAAAAGTATAGTTATATTAGACATGTAACTGAAGAAAAGATGGAGAACTATAATACTGGGTTTGAAATCTTATACTGCCTTGTAAACCATCAGTGTTGATAAAGTATTAATTGCTTAACTTTGTTTTTCACTGATTCTCAGTTCTTCTCTTTTTTTTTTTTTTTTGCATTGTTACTCCCCCATTCAAAAACTCACTTATTGCTTTACATGCCAATTCCAATTTCCTCTGCCTGGTTTTTAAGACCGTCCTGCATCTGCCTTTATCGCTTTATCCTTATTTCATAATAATGCCTTCCTCTGGCCTGCCCATTTCTTTGCTGTCCTTATTTGGTTTCATACTTCTTTCCTGAAGTTCTCCATCCTGTTGATAATGTTTACCTCTAATATTGCACTCCATTTCTTTTCCCTCGACACATCCCACTTTTCCATTCTATTTTTTTGAAAATCATTCAAACTTCTAAATTAACCCCAAATCCTCTTAGCATCTCCATGAGTACTTTATGCATTTTTATCTTTTTTAAAAATGTTTGACGTGGGGCATTTTTAAAGCCTTTATTGAACTTGCCACAATATTGCTTCTGTTCTATGATTTGGTCTTGTGGCCTCAAGGCATGTGGGATGTTAGCTCCCCAACCAGGTTATTGGGAGGCAAAACCTTAACCACTAGACAACCAGGGAAGTCATTTTTATCTTTTTATCTTTAATGAAAAATAATAATAGTTCTCAGTTCACTTGGTTACTTTAAGAATTAGAGGTGTTAGTATAGATGATGTGCCTGCCAGAGTTCATGCTCATAAGTGTGTACCACAAACTTCATCAAATGTTCCCGTCCTAAATCTCTGTTCTACAGGGCCGCTGCACATCACTAAACACTTGATAGGTTTCTAATTTCCTTCCAGTTACAGAACTTCTGTCTAAAGCTTGAATCTGAGTTTCTTGAGAACCAAATCCCTGTCATAGACTGTGGTCATACCCCCCCATCACCTGACCAATTGATAGAAAGTAGTGAGAAATTCGTCGCTTAATTTGTGGTTGATTTCTTGGTAAAACTTACCCCACAAAATCAGTGATTAATTACTTATAAGTTAGTAGCATAACTTGAATCATCATCATCAAAGCCCCAAACAAGTACTCCAGAATTTATTTATTTCTGGATATAAAATATACATTGGTAGAGCATTCAAATATATATAAATCCAATGTTCTCAGTATTCATAACAATTCATTCAAAGCAGGGAAACCATACTGAGATAGTGTAATGAAAATGTGTTTCCTTTTTGTATTACACCCCACCTGTCTACATCCTATTCTCTGATAGAAACAGAATCATCACTCAGGTGGGAAGAAACTCTTCTCTATTTTAGTGACTCTCAAATGAATCAACAGAAGTGCTGAACTCGGTGGCTGAATAAAAGTTTTTTCCTAACTTTCTTCTAGATAATCTGAATCAAAAGAGTAACCACAATCTTATTCTTTTGCTACATTCTTGAGAACAAATTTAAGTGGATCTCAGGCTCAGTCCATGCAGAGTCTGTTTGAACATCACGCTGTGTTGTGTATGAAGGCTGGAAAGGAGTAAGCAAAAGAAAAAAAAAATGATGTTATCAACTGTAAGGCTTGCGAAGCCTTACAAGAAGTTTAGTAAGTTGGATAGTGTGAAAAAATGTTGGGCAATATTATCCAAAATTTGGATAAGAATCATCTTTTTTTATGTGTGTGAACCTCAACATGGAATCATCAAGTTGAATTACAGTTTAGGGGTGTGTAAGATTTCAATGAGTGAGTTGGTTGAGTTTTGATTCAAAACAATGTAAACAGAATTAGCTGCATTTAAAAACATACTAAAATTTACTATAATATGAATCAAACCCCTAACAACCGTGCACAAGCTATGAGAATGATCTTGTTCACTATAAAGTTCTAAAACAATGTAAACAGAATTAGCTCCATTTAAAAACATACTAAAATTTACTATAATATGAATCAAACCCCTAACAACTGTGCACAAACTATGAGGATGATCTTGTTCACTATAAAGTTCTTGCTCAGCTTCCCATGGATTAATAATTCATTTTCTGTGAGGTCATCACTAATGGAATGATTCAGAAAAACATTCTAACCAACAACTGGTGTTTAGTAGCAATCTTTTTATTACTATTAATAGAAAGGCACTCATTAAGTTAATTTGCATTTTAAGTGAATATGAGATTGTTTTAAGTGTAAATTTTGAAAGAGTAAATTTTCAAGATGAACCTTTTTCATGATGTTTTGTAATAGCTTTAGAATGTCTAGATATTATTTCACTGAATTCCCTTTTAAAAAGCACACATGGGTTGACATCTATTATAGATCTATTGTGAAATAGAAAGATCTTTGATGCTAGTAGTTCTTAACTGCTTTTAATTATTCTAGGAACTTAAAAATACCAGTGTCCTCCACATGGTCATCGTCTGAACTCTAGACAATATTTCCAATCTCTTCTAGGTGACTGAAATTATGTCAAGAATTTCTGAGGTTTACAATATCTTTTTATTTTTTTAAATGTGATTTATATTTCTACATTCTTGAGAACAAATTTAAGTGGATCTCAGGCTCAGTCCATGCAGAGTCTGTTTGAACATCACGCTGTGTTGTGTATGAAGGCTGGAAAGGAGTAAGCAAAAGAAAAAAAAATGATGTTATCAACTGTAAGGCTTGCGAAGCCTTACAAGAAGTTTAGTAAGTTGGATAGTGTGAAAAAATGTTGGGCAATATTATCCAAAATTTGGATAAGAATCATCTTTTTTTATGTGTGTGAACCTCAACATGGAATCATCAAGTTGAATTACAGTTTAGGGGTGTGTAAGATTTCAATGAGTGAGTTGGTTGAGTTTTGATTCAAAACAATGTAAACAGAATTAGCTGCATTTAAAAACATACTAAAATTTACTATAATATGAATCAAACCCCTAACAACCGTGCACAAGCTATGAGAATGATCTTGTTCACTATAAAGTTCTAAAACAATGTAAACAGAATTAGCTCCATTTAAAAACATACTAAAATTTACTATAATATGAATCAAACCCCTAACAACTGTGCACAAACTATGAGGATGATCTTGTTCACTATAAAGTTCTTGCTCAGCTTCCCATGGATTAATAATTCATTTTCTGTGAGGTCATCACTAATGGAATGATTCAGAAAAACATTCTAACCAACAACTGGTGTTTAGTAGCAATCTTTTTATTACTATTAATAGAAAGGCACTCATTAAGTTAATTTGCATTTTAAGTGAATATGAGATTGTTTTAAGTGTAAATTTTGAAAGAGTAAATTTTCAAGATGAACCTTTTTCATGATGTTTTGTAATAGCTTTAGAATGTCTAGATATTATTTCACTGAATTCCCTTTTAAAAAGCACACATGGGTTGACATCTATTATAGATCTATTGTGAAATAGAAAGATCTTTGATGCTAGTAGTTCTTAACTGCTTTTAATTATTCTAGGAACTTAAAAATACCAGTGTCCTCCACATGGTCATCGTCTGAACTCTAGACAATATTTCCAATCTCTTCTAGGTGACTGAAATTATGTCAAGAATTTCTGAGGTTTACAATATCTTTATATTAAATGTGATTCTCCTTTCATTCACAAATGTGACACAAATTATACTATAGCCTTATTTCTAGAAAAATTCTCCTGCTCACCTCTTCCACTGACAGTATTACAAAGGGAAAACCCTTGAATGCAGGAACTAAGTTTTATTTGTGTCCCCTGCATCTAGCACTATGTCAGGTTGAAACAGCCAGTGAATGTTACTGGTATTAACATTTTCTTTTGATAAATCTTGCTCTTCTATAGATTAGTTTTTTCACATTTGAGATTAAAAGAGGCATTAGTTTTGTACTTTCCTGCTATGTAAATTTACTGGCATTAAAAACTATTTTGTCATTTACTATTTATATGATGCTCCTGGATGGAACAAAGATGGCAACAAACATGATAAAAACTGAAATGTTCAGTTCTGACCATACAGAGTGAGATCCACTTAATATGTGACACCTAAGAAAAAACCCGAACTATTTCTAGCATAGCAATTTGTGCGTTTAAGTGAAAGCATGTATTTTTTTGTCAGAAGCAGTTAATAGTTCAAAGTAGTGTTTGATTTAGATCACTGCTTCTGAAAGGGAGAATAAAGTAAAAAACAATGAATTATTTTGGTCCCTTGCTAAATTTCATAATCTTTACAGAATACCATAAACTTTTAATGTTAATTAAAGGAAAAATGGATAGGGGTTAAAATGATGATAAACTACCAAATTGGGCAAAATCCTTTGGGGCACTAAAGATTTATATTAAATCCATACTGTACAAAGAAATGAAGTACAGGGACAACTTAAGCATGAATTTAGAGCTTGCCACATTTTCCAACAAGCAATTCTTTGTGAAAGCACCTTGTGACTGACTGTTAATCCCCACCATTCCTGCTTAACCATGTTGTAAGAGGTTCAGAAAGTTGCTCAAAGTCACATGGCAATTTGGTACCAGAAGTAACATCAAACACAGATAATCTGACTCCAAATTCAGTGCCCTGGCCATCACCTGGACCTTCATGGCCACCTAAGGTTATGTGAGCTAGATACATACAAGTGCTTACTGCATGGACAATGGGAGGCATTTGTAAACCTACCAGTGGTGTGGCATAAATCTCTGCTACTCAAAGTGGGTTCCTGGACCAAAGGCATGCACATCATTTAGGAGCTTATTTGAAATGAGGCATCTGGATGCTCCATCACAGGTCCCACACATGAGAATCTGTTGTTTTTTTTTTTTTTAAAGAAAAACTGCTCCTATACAATGTTTATAAACAATAAAATGTGAAAAGCAAGGAGGTCAAGAATTCTAGATGTGAAATCAGGATGCTGGAATTTATCTCAACCCTGTCACAGACTAGCTGGGTCACTAGTAAACTCTCTCTTTTTTATTTTTGCTTTCAAGAGCATCAGTTTATTTTTTTTTTCTTTGATCTGTGAAATGGGGATGATAATCTGGAGGGTTATTGTGATAATTATCTATATAAATGGGGCTGGACCCCAGCAGAAATTTAAGAAACGCTTATTGAATCCTATGCAGATCCACAGACGGGTTAAAAAGACAGCTAGCCCCAGGGCACTCCATGAATTTGGTGAACCTCATTCGTTAATAAGCATGTATTTTTGTCAGAAGCAGTTAATAGTTCAAAGTAGTGTTTGATTTAGATCACTGCTTCTGAAAGGGAGAATAAAGTAAAAAACAATGAATTATTTTGGTCCCTTGCTAAATTTCATAATCTTTACAGAATACCATAAACTTTTAATGTTAATTAAAGGAAAAATGGATAGGGGTTAAAATGATGATAAACTACCAAATTGGGCAAAATCCTTTGGGGCACTAAAGATTTATATTAAATCCATACTGTACAAAGAAATGAAGTACAGGGACAACTTAAGCATGAATTTAGAGCTTGCCACATTTTCCAACAAGCAATTCTTTGTGAAAGCACCTTGTGACTGACTGTTAATCCCCACCATTCCTGCTTAACCATGTTGTAAGAGGTTCAGAAAGTTGCTCAAAGTCACATGGCAATTTGGTACCAGAAGTAACATCAAACACAGATAATCTGACTCCAAATTCAGTGCCCTGGCCATCACCTGGACCTTCATGGCCACCTAAGGTTATGTGAGCTAGATACATACAAGTGCTTACTGCATGGACAATGGGAGGCATTTGTAAACCTACCAGTGGTGTGGCATAAATCTCTGCTACTCAAAGTGGGTTCCTGGACCAAAGGCATGCACATCATTTAGGAGCTTATTTGAAATGAGGCATCTGGATGCTCCATCACAGGTCCCACACATGAGAATCTGTTGTTTTTTTTTTTTTTAAAGAAAAACTGCTCCTATACAATGTTTATAAACAATAAAATGTGAAAAGCAAGGAGGTCAAGAATTCTAGATGTGAAATCAGGATGCTGGAATTTATCTCAACCCTGTCACAGACTAGCTGGGTCACTAGTAAACTCTCTCTTTTTTATTTTTGCTTTCAAGAGCATCAGTTTATTTTTTTTTTCTTTGATCTGTGAAATGGGGATGATAATCTGGAGGGTTATTGTGATAATTATCTATATAAATGGGGCTGGACCCCAGCAGAAATTTAAGAAACGCTTATTGAATCCTATGCAGATCCACAGACGGGTTAAAAAGACAGCTAGCCCCAGGGCACTCCATGAATTTGGTGAACTCTCAATTTCCTGATTATGTTGACTAGGAACTATCTGTGTTAGAATCCGTTTAAATTAAGCTTTCTGGGATGTCCACATTTTCATGCCCTAGAGATTTGCTACAGAATTATTCTCAGCAGAGCAATTATAGGTGAGGCTGCCCTATAATGAGATATCTTTGCTACTTCATTAAATAAACCCTGTTGGATGCGCTCCAAAATGGACCTGCCTTATACCAAATTCCATTACACTGGAAGAAATCTCATAAGAAGGCCCTGGTGTGGGTTCAATTGTCCTGGATATTTAATGTTTACCATAAAGGGAGTGTGTTCTAGAACAGTGATTCCCAAAAACTGGTTCTCAGACCAGTGCTTTACTGACCTGTGGGGCAATGGGGAAAAAAGACAATTTAGTCAACTTTTCATAAAGTTGAAATATAATCTATTTAAAAAATATATGTCATTCTGAGAGTATGACCTTTCTATTTTCTATCTTTTTGGTGTTAAACTGTTTCATACTTTAATGAAATAATGATGATAATAGGTAGCTATTTTTGTGTTGTTCTTACATAATATGAATACAAGGTCAATCCTATCCCCCCTCCAACTTAAAAACATTTTGTTAAGATCTTTGAAACAGTTGTTATAGAAAAATGCTTAGAAGGAAATTCTTTCCTATGAAATTAGCAAGGAGCATAGAGAATTTTAAATTGGGGCCCAAACTGCAGTGTTTGAATTGGAGGGAAAATTTGTGCAATGTCAGCATCTCACAGAGTGGAATGCTCCTTAGACTGCTGTGTGTACCAGGACCGTTTGAGGATCAGTTAAAACTGCCGATCCTGATTCTGCAGGTCAGGCACAAAGCTCTGAATTTCCAACAAACTCTCACTTAGAGTAGCAAAGGCATAGTGGTTATGGTGGTGAGCTCTGAACCAGATTAGCTTGGTTCAGCCCCTGGCACTACCCCTTCTGGCTGTTGATCCTTGAGCTAACCTATCTCAAGGTTGATCCTCTATTTTATATGTTGATCCTTGACTTAACCTATCTATCCCTTAGTTTTCTCATTAACAGCAAAAGAATAATAGTCCCATCTCATAAGCTTTTTGTGAGAATAAATGTAATATTGAATGTAAATATTCCCAGGATGTAAAATATAATACCTGACACATAGAAAGAACTCCATAAATGTGAGTTATTACTCTAACTTCACAGATCAGTCACTGGAGCACCAAGATATTTAAAAATAAATTAGTACCTCAAGGGGTTCCTTCTTGATGAAATTGGAAGAACTGAAAATTCCATTTGGTGAGGGATAAGTTGTGTTCTGTCTTTTTTGGTTGGTTCAATGGGATTGTTTGAAGCTGTGCATCTTGAATGGTGTGTATAGATCTGTTCTAACTGAAAAGTTACTAAGATCCTATGAATAAGGCTGAAGCGATGGCATGGTTTAGGTTGCATGTCACAAAATTATTAGAATCTTTGATAATTTGAGTGCTTTTCTTATAAATGAAAATGTGATTAGAAAACATTCCCAAATATGTGTTTACTAATAATTATTCTTTTTGCCTTGAAAGCTCAGCTAGAATATTTATTAACTTATATGTTCTTTTTATTGACAGCCAAGCAATTTATTAGATAGATAGCATCACCGACTCAATGGACATGAGTTTGAACAGACTTTGGGAGACAGTGAAGGACAGGGAAGCTTGGCATGCTGCAGTCCATGGGTTTGCAAAGCGTTGGACAAGACTTAGTGACTGAACAAGTAATTTATTGGAAAAACTGTGTATGGCCTAATATACCTCATTGGTCCATGAGGCCAATGTCTTATATTTATTTGTTTATTTATTTTTAATTTTGGCCTCTTGTATTAGTTTTTTATTTATTTTAATCCATCTTTATTCTGTGGCCTGTATTAGCCTCCCATCGCAGTGGCCTCTTGGTTGCAGAATACTGGCCCTGGGTACGTGTGTTCCAGAACGCTGGCTCGTAATTGGACACACCAGTCCAGCTGCTCTGCGGCACATGGGATCTTCCTGGGCTAGGGATTGAACCAGTGTCCCTTGCACTGCAAGGTGGACTCTTTACCCACTGGACCACCAGGGAAGTCCCTATATTTACTCTTTATTATAATCCATACTATTTTAATAGGGGATGAATTTATATAGTTATTCTTTCAAATTTTAGGTAATAGCATCTAGGCATAAAACTGAGATTTCATGTGAAGTTATTTTTTTTTATCTTCAGTTTATACCTTTTGCCCATATGGTGTGTTTTCTGCTGTGATTTCAAATACAGGAGCAAATGGTGACTTTGATTTTCAAGAAGCTCATAAATTTTCCATTCACTGGAGCACCAAGATTTAAAAATAAATTAGTACCTCAAGGGGTTCCTTCTTGATGAAATTGGAAGAACTGAAAATTCCATTTGGTGAGGGATAAGTTGTGTTCTGTCTTTTTTGGTTGGTTCAATGGGATTGTTTGAAGCTGTGCATCTTGAATGGTGTGTATAGATCTGTTCTAACTGAAAAGTTACTAAGATCCTATGAATAAGGCTGAAGCGATGGCATGGTTTAGGTTGCATGTCACAAAATTATTAGAATCTTTGATAATTTGAGTGCTTTTCTTATAAATGAAAATGTGATTAGAAAACATTCCCAAATATGTGTTTACTAATAATTATTCTTTTTGCCTTGAAAGCTCAGCTAGAATATTTATTAACTTATATGTTCTTTTTATTGACAGCCAAGCAATTTATTAGATAGATAGCATCACCGACTCAATGGACATGAGTTTGAACAGACTTTGGGAGACAGTGAAGGACAGGGAAGCTTGGCATGCTGCAGTCCATGGGTTTGCAAAGCGTTGGACAAGACTTAGTGACTGAACAAGTAATTTATTGGAAAAACTGTGTATGGCCTAATATACCTCATTGGTCCATGAGGCCAATGTCTTATATTTATTTGTTTATTTATTTTTAATTTTGGCCTCTTGTATTAGTTTTTTATTTATTTTAATCCATCTTTATTCTGTGGCCTGTATTAGCCTCCCATCGCAGTGGCCTCTTGGTTGCAGAATACTGGCCCTGGGTACGTGTGTTCCAGAACGCTGGCTCGTAATTGGACACACCAGTCCAGCTGCTCTGCGGCACATGGGATCTTCCTGGGCTAGGGATTGAACCAGTGTCCCTTGCACTGCAAGGTGGACTCTTTACCCACTGGACCACCAGGGAAGTCCCTATATTTACTCTTTATTATAATCCATACTATTTTAATAGGGGATGAATTTATATAGTTATTCTTTCAAATTTTAGGTAATAGCATCTAGGCATAAAACTGAGATTTCATGTGAAGTTATATTTTTTTATCTTCAGTTTATACCTTTTGCCCATATGGTGTGTTTTCTGCTGTGATTTCAAATACAGGAGCAAATGGTGACTGATTTTTAACAAAGACTGAGAATTAGTCACAGAGTTAGTTTCATCAAGTGCATTTAAATAAATTCCTCCTATGTTCTGAAATCCTAAAACAGTAAAGTTGACTGCTTTTTGGAAGCTAAACTGTTATCGTCTGATTCACTGCATATCATTTTATCTTATTCATTATAAAATATCATGAATTTACTTGTCTAGTTAGTGACCGTGTTATAAAAACAAAAGGAGTTAAGACTGTTAAGAACACAGGGAAACTAACATATAAGTCAGAACATTCCTAATGAAGTTACTAGATGAGTTGGTGATTATTATGTCTATTAATATCCAGAAATTTCTAGTGCTTTTCCCCAGTTTTTACTTTCTTTTCCTTTTTTTTCATGGTCTTACCTGTAACCAAAGTCAGTCTTCTGTATATTTCTATGGTCTAACTTTGTATCACTCAGTTGCCTAGCATTTTGTGTGCCTCCCACGAAATAATGGACTTCCCTTGTTGCTCAGGTGGTAGAAAATTCACCTGCAATTCAAGAGATTGGGGTTGGATGCCTGGGTGGGGAAGATCCCCTGGGGTAGGAAATGGCAATCCACCCTGGTATTCTTGCCTGCATAATCTCGTGGACAGAGGAGCCTGATGGGCTACAGTCTATGGGGTTGCAAAGATTCAGACACAACTGAGTGACTAAGCACACATATAATAATCATTCCATGGGAGAGGTGCTACTTATCCTTTAAGAGCTGTGTCCATTCTCCCCTTCTTTATCAGTAATAGGATTCCTGAGTGTTGGGATCACTGGGAATCAAGACCATATTTTTCAGCATCCCTTGTAGATCTGTGCAGCCAAATGACCAAACTTGGGTTAATATAGAAAAGTTAAATGGAAATGGTGTAAGCAACCTCCCTTCAACTGTGCTTGGAAGGGTGCAGTGTGAGTGGACTCTTTACCCACTGGACCACCAGGGAAGTCCCTATATTTACTCTTTATTATAATCCATACTAATTTAATCGGAGATGAGTATATATAGTTATTCCTTCAGATTTTAGGTAATAGCATCTAGGCATAAAACTGTGATTTCATATGACGTTATATTTTATTAGCTTCAGTTTATACCTTTTGCCCATATGGTGTGTTTTCTGCTGTGATTTCAAATACAGGAGCAAATGGTGACTGATTTTTAACAAAGACTGAGAATTAGTCACAGAGTTAGTTTCATCAAGTGCATTTAAATAAATTCCTCCTATGTTCTGAAATCCTAAAACAGTAAAGTTGACTGCTTTTTGGAAGCTAAACTGTTATCGTCTGATTCACTGCATATCATTTTATCTTATTCATTATAAAATATCATGAATTTACTTGTCTAGTTAGTGACCGTGTTATAAAAACAAAAGGAGTTAAGACTGTTAAGAACACAGGGAAACTAACATATAAGTCAGAACATTCCTAATGAAGTTACTAGATGAGTTGGTGATTATTATGTCTATTAATATCCAGAAATTTCTAGTGCTTTTCCCCAGTTTTTACTTTCTTTTCCTTTTTTTTCATGGTCTTACCTGTAACCAAAGTCAGTCTTCTGTATATTTCTATGGTCTAACTTTGTATCACTCAGTTGCCTAGCATTTTGTGTGCCTCCCACGAAATAATGGACTTCCCTTGTTGCTCAGGTGGTAGAAAATTCACCTGCAATTCAAGAGATTGGGGTTCGATCCCTGGGTTGGGAAGATCCCCTGGAGTAGGAAATGGCAATCCACCCTGGTATTCTTGCCTGCATAATCTCGTGGACAGAGGAGCCTGATGGGCTACAGTCTATGGGGTTGCAAAGATTCAGACACAACTGAGTGACTAAGCACACATATAATAATCATTCCATGGGAGAGGTGCTACTTATCCTTTAAGAGCTGTGTCCATTCTCCCCTTCTTTATCAGTAATAGGATTCCTGAGTGTTGGGATCACTGGGAATCAAGACCATATTTTTCAGCATCCCTTGTAGATCTGTGCAGCCAAATGACCAAACTTGGGTTAATATAGAAAAAAAAAATGGAAATGGTGTAAGCAACCTCCCTTCAACTGTGCTTGGAAGGGTGCAGTGTGAGTCTTCTGTTCCTTTTGCCCTTTCGTGGCTAGTTAGAAGGTGGATGTGATGACACCCATAGGAGCTGCCATTTTGGATCCTGAGGTTACAGCAGCATTTTTAGGAACAAAATGGAATCTGGTACCTGATGATCATACCATACCAGTGCTTGACTACCTAACATGAAAACAAACAAGCAAAAACTTCTCTCTTGCTTTAGACACAGGTGTTTGGGGTTTTTTGTCACTTGCAGCAGAACCAAATCCTAACATCACACACTGAAATATTCACTGATGGATCGATCTTTCGAATATGATCCTTATCATTATGCCTTGATCTCTGTCATTCCTCCTATCTCAGTCACATGAGGACCTAAGGAAAAGTGACAGATGTGTTAAGTAATACCTGAGAACTTGCATAATGGAAGAAAGTAAATTCAAGAGAAGTTAAATTCAGGAGAGGAAAAGGTTAAAGATGTTAAATATCTTTTCTATTCCTAGCAACTTTGGTTTATTAAGAGACATTCTAGGTAAGATTTCAAAAGTTAACTCTCAAGATAATTAGACAAACGCTAGGCCAGATGTCTAAGCTAAGTTTTGGTCTCAAAATAATTACTTTTGCTAATTACCAGTAATTAGTGTCAGCATCCAACACTTCCCTAAAAACTCTTGAGAGAGGTGGTAGAGGGAGGAAGGGAGAGAGAGAGAGACAGAGAGAGAGAGAGAGAAGGAGGGAAAGGGAGAGGCAAAGGATATGCACAACAGAGTCAGAACACAAGCACTTTTCAGTACAATTACACATCTTGGGGTCATTAAAATCGGATTCAAGTTTTGCAGTTTTGAACACTGGGATTTATGTAAAAAGTGGATACTTTCTTCTAGTTAATGCAAATATCTTTTACTTCTACCTAGACTTACTTAATTTGAAGTTTATATTTTCTTATTTTATGCCTTTTTTCCCTCATTGCCAAAACGATTCTTTTCCCTTATCTGGAAAGGATAAAATTACACTTTTAACCCTGTAATAATAGAATTACACCTTTAACTCTATTCTCCCACCCCCAAATTTCAGCTGAAACATAGTCCTAGCAGAAGTGCCCACGGTTCTTTCTGAAGTCTTCACTTAGCTTCTTTTCCCCAGTTAGTAGCTGTTGGTTTTTAGCTCAAAGAACTAAATAGGGTTCTCAGGACTTTGGAGATAACTTAATTTGGGAGCACTTTTTCCATAGTTCAGAAGTTTTCATAGTGCATCATTCTTAACTTCTTTGTGTAAATGACCCTTAATTAGGACAGAGGTATTTATAGATGCATCTGTTTGTATGCTACCTCATCACTTCAATGTCTCTTTGGGCCTCCTTTTTTGTGCTTAGGGTTTCTTTTTCAATATTTAAGGGCACCATTGTCTAGTATTGTCCATTAATAGTTCGTTGTAAATGTAGTCACTTTTAACCTACAACTGAGTGGAAATAACACTTTACTCTTTACTCTTTACATTGCCATTGCAAACATCCCACATTTGACTCTTGACCCCGGCCCTGGTTCCATGGTGAAATAGTTCCTCCTTTATACCATGTCTATTTAACTGTTTACTGGTTTGTCTCCCTCACAGACTGTTAAAGGGAAAGGACCATGTCATAACTCATTTTTTAAATATCTCCAGTGGCCACTAGGCACATAAAAAGTGAAAAGACTTGTAATTAATGAAATATGCAGTCACCAATTTTGTCAAACCAGTGGGAGTTCTAGTTACACACTTTGGTCCTTTTATGAGTTCACTGAGTCATGAGATGGGGTAATTTTTCGCACGACCTTTTTGTGTTTTATCAGTGATTCTTCGGTTTATTTTAGCCCATGGGCTATTACTTTATGCCAAAACATTGACCAACTCACCTGCTTGGAGAGAGAAAAATAATTATTCATAAAGCTCAGAAGGATGGGAAGGAAAGTGAAGTTTGATGGTAAGGTGAATGGTGTTATTTTGTTTTTAATGATTATTGTGCATAAATTATCAGCTCATGCTAAAAGCAAGATGGTTACGTTTAATCATGAAGATGACAGATCAAAAGGGGACAGTTTGTATATTCATTAACTGCTATTTCTCGAGAATTTATATTCTACCCGCCATGACTGTCTATACTGAAACTTTACAGCTTTTATAGGTGCACATCGACATTATAAAACCAACTGCATTTTAAAATATGTTACCATTCACTGCAGTGTGTGTTAGAGAAAAAGCATGAAATATACTTCTAGGGTGATTTCAATGTGTCCAGTGCTCATAGACGTATTAATCTGCAGGCACATTGTATTGGTGTACACTGGGGACGGCAGTGCTATCATTCAATATTTTCACCCTGTGATCACTGTTTGTTACTGTATGATCAGAGTGGCTCGCAGTAATCACAGCTTCCTGTCACCAATCTATGTGTTCTCTTATACCATACCTCCAATGCTGTTCTGAGCTGTCCTGCTGCCATGGCGTATTTCTTCTGTCTGTAGCAAGTGCTTGCATCCTTTAAAGCTACCTGAAGCCATTTGTCAATCTGAGGGACAAAGCTGAAGTTAGGTCCATGCAAAGGGTCCACTGTTTCAACAGCTCGGCATGTGGGCTGATTTCCAGTGGACGGGTGGGACTCCACAAATTCATAGCTCACGTCTTCTTCATCCACGTAGACCAGCTTCACCTCCACATCCATGATATTCTTTAAAGGAATATGAGGCAGGGTCACGGTGATCAACAGGCTGTCGAGTTCTGTTATCTTTGACTCTTTCTTACCAGCTGGCCTTTCATCACCTTCTGCTTTCCGTTTAAAGGCCACTTTCTCTAAGTCATTGCTTTGTTTCTCTTTGATGCTCTTTGCCATTTTACTCTTTTAACTGTGATTTCTACCTGTTTATCTCCACAGATTTTCTTACTGTCTTGTGGCATTTCTAGGGTGCTGACTGGGTTTGCCAAAGAGGACATTTTCCTGTTTGTACTTATCTTTGGAACAAGTTGATCAGAATAGACACTATTTATTGTATTGTCCAAGCTGATTCCTGCATCCATTGATTGCCCCCCTGAAACACCTGTACTCAGAAGGATGGGAAGGAAAGTGAAGTTTGATGGTAAGGTGAATGGTGTTATTTTGTTTTTAATGATTATTGTGCATAAATTATCAGCTCATGCTAAAAGCAAGATGGTTACGTTTAATCATGAAGATGACAGATCAAAAGGGGACAGTTTGTATATTCATTAACTGCTATTTCTAGAGAATTTATATTCTACCCGCCATGACTGTCTATACTGAAACTTTACAGCTTTTATAGGTGCACATCGACATTATAAAACCAACTGCATTTTAAAATATGTTACCATTCACTGCAGTGTGTGTTAGAGAAAAGCATGAAATATACTTCTAGGGTGATTTCAATGTGTCCAGTGCTCATAGACGTATTAATCTGCAGGCACATTGTATTGGTGTACACTGGGGACGGCAGTGCTATCATTCAATATTTTCACCCTGTGATCACTGTTTGTTACTGTATGATCAGAGTGGCTCGCAGTAATCACAGCTTCCTGTCACCAATCTATGTGTTCTCTTATACCATACCTCCAATGCTGTTCTGAGCTGTCCTGCTGCCATGGCGTATTTCTTCTGTCTGTAGCAAGTGCTTGCATCCTTTAAAGCTACCTGAAGCCATTTGTCAATCTGAGGGACAAAGCTGAAGTTAGGTCCATGCAAAGGGTCCACTGTTTCAACAGCTCGGCATGTGGGCTGATTTCCAGTGGACGGGTGGGACTCCACAAATTCATAGCTCACGTCTTCTTCATCCACGTAGACCAGCTTCACCTCCACATCCATGATATTCTTTAAAGGAATATGAGGCAGGGTCACGGTGATCAACAGGCTGTCGAGTTCTGTTATCTTTGACTCTTTCTTACCAGCTGGCCTTTCATCACCTTCTGCTTTCCGTTTAAAGGCCACTTTCTCTAAGTCATTGCTTTGTTTCTCTTTGATGCTCTTTGCCATTTTTACTCTTTCAACTGTGATTTCTACCTGTTTATCTCCACAGATTTTCTTACTGTCTTGTGGCATTTCTAGGGTGCTGACTGGGTTTGCCAAAGAGGACATTTTCCTGTTTGTACTTATCTTTGGAACAAGTTGATCAGAATAGACACTATTTATTGTATTGTCCAAGCTGATTCCTGCATCCATTGATTGCCCCCCTGAAACACCTGTAGGGGGTGAGAAGAAGAAAAATAATTAAAACAAAATCTTGAAATTCCAATGGCTTTAGTTTAGTTAGACTATAGATAAATTCATTGAAAATACTGTTTAATTCACTGTAGGTATTCATCACCTTAAAGTGTAAAACTGTAAGTACATTATCTACTAACTGATTTACAAAAGAAGTATATGTTTCAGTTTCAAAATTCCCCAAGAATTTGTTGAAAACACATTTAGACAATGTCCTAAAAATAATCACCTATAGCTGAACGACATTGTATGAATATTTTTATGGGGTGCCCAAACTCATTGAATAGGAAAATCTTATACATAGCCACTGAAGACAAAAAAGACCAAAAAAAAAAGGTCTATCTCGATATTAATTTCCTGAGAAAGGCAGGTGGTCTAGAACTCATTACAAAATACACTGCTAACCTGCATAATAGACTTGGGAGTCTAAAGAAACCACAGCTGCCTCCTCTGAAAGGCTTCCAGAAATGTTATAAGCACAATGTTTCCTCAATTTGTTTCTTCTCTTAGGAATGGGAATCTTAAGTTAAAACAGCCTTAAAGGGAACTATTATTTGGAATGGACCTGAAAGCAGAAGAACATGACCTTCACCCTCACATTAAAAGTGGAGTTACATATTCATTTTGAGTCTATTGTATTCATATTTTTGTAGCAATGGTATCATAGTATATAGTAACAGTATCATAGTATATGAAGATGACGCATTTTTAAAAAATTACTAATGTTCAAAAAATATAACCATCTTTTAAGTTAAAGGTTTCTGGATACTATTTCTGCTTCTAGATTAACTTCAAAATATACAATATGTTAAATTGGTAATGATGTAGTTTGGATGACTCTTTCATCTATTATATCCTGTCCTGGAAATAATTCTGTAGAATAAATAAGAATAAGGACCAAATTTTTCAAGGAAACTGGGGGACAGAAATGTTTAGCTGCTCTATCTGAGTCATGTTGTTGGTCATTAGCAGAACCTGGATTGCTATTTCCTCCCTGGGACTTTCAGTCACTGACTCCTAGTCTGAATACTTCCTCTAAGGCATGCTGTTCTTTAGAATAGCTAAGAGGAGACTTAGAACACAAAGAGAAGAGAAAATGCAAGAAAGATGGACTGAGTATGATAAGATAATAATGAGATAAAAATGAACATTCTTGCTTCTTTTCATCTACTACAGAGTCATTGCCTGACTGAAGGTAAAGTCTTGACTGTCTTCTCAAATCTTATGATTTTGTTAATCATGTTGATTGATGATGTTTTTTATTTTCATTTGTTTGCTTGAAAGATAGGTTTGCCCCAGAAAACCTTTAAAAGGATCCTGAATCTTGACACAGTAATTCTTGGGATAGTGTAGGGAGGTACAAAATTGAACATATGACTGTAACTTTTGAGGCACTTCCCTTCTCCCTACCACAGTGTACTTGGGTCATCAGAAATGGATTAGGTAAAATGTGGACATATCAAAACATCCACTCTGATGATGCTAACTAGCTCATAGGAAAAACTGAATTCTAAATAATTCCAGTAACAACTAGCTCTGATGTTAATTTGCAAAAGTTGCATACTAGAAAAATATTTTCCACGTGTCTATGTGAAGGAAAACACCTTAAAGGGAACTATTATTTGGAATGGACCTGAAAGCAGAAGAACATGACCTTCACCCTCACATTAAAAGTGGAGTTACATATTCATTTTGAGTCTATTGTATTCATATTTTTGTAGCAATGGTATCATAGTATATAGTAACAGTATCATAGTATATGAAGATGACGCATTTTTAAAAAATTACTAATGTTCAAAAAATATAACCATCTTTTAAGTTAAAGGTTTCTGGATACTATTTCTGCTTCTAGATTAACTTCAAAATATACAATATGTTAAATTGGTAATGATGTAGTTTGGATGACTCTTTCATCTATTATATCCTGTCCTGGAAATAATTATGTAGAGTAAATAAGAATACGGCCCAAAATTTTTAAGGAAACTGGGGGACAGAAATGTTTAGCTGCTCTATCTGAGTCATGTTGTTGGTCATTAGCAGAACCTGGATTGCTATTTCCTCCCTGGGACTTTCAGTCACTGACTCCTAGTCTGAATACTTCCTCTAAGGCATGCTGTTCTTTAGAATAGCTAAGAGGAGACTTAGAACACAAAGAGAAGAGAAAATGCAAGAAAGATGGACTGAGTATGATAAGATAATAATGAGATAAAAATGAACATTCTTGCTTCTTTTCATCTACTACAGAGTCATTGCCTGACTGAAGGTAAAGTCTTGACTGTCTTCTCAAATCTTATGATTTTGTTAATCATGTTGATTGATGATGTTTTTTATTTTCATTTGTTTGCTTGAAAGATAGGTTTGCCCCAGAAAACCTTTAAAAGGATCCTGAATCTTGACACAGTAATTCTTGGGATAGTGTAGGGAGGTACAAAATTGAACATATGACTGTAACTTTTGAGGCACTTCCCTTCTCCCTACCACAGTGTACTTGGGTCATCAGAAATGGATTAGGTAAAATGTGGACATATCAAAACATCCACTCTGATGATGCTAACTAGCTCATAGGAAAAACTGAATTCTAAATAATTCCAGTAACAACTAGCTCTGATGTTAATTTGCAAAAGTTGCATACTAGAAAAATATTTTCCAGTGATTTATACTGATGTATTAGTACTTTGTGTCTATGTGAAGGAAAACACCTAAAAGATGGACCATTTTGCCAGTCTGTGTTATGCTCAGTATTGAAGGAGATAGTTATGGCTGGTCATCATTAGACCCATCATCTTAGCTTTACTTCAAGAAAGGTCGGTTTTCTATTCCTCTCTTGGTTTCATTGCTGGCATCCCATTTATCTTTTTTTCGGGGGGGAGGGGCTACTTCTATTGGTCTTTCATTTATCTATTTTAACCCATCTTTGTTCTTTGGCCTGTGTGGGCTTCCCATAGCAGTGGCCTCTGTCGCTGTAGAGCACCGACTCTGGACGCATGTGCTCCAGAGCTCCAGTTCAGTAGTTGGACACATCGGTCCAACTGCTCCGTGGCACGTGGGATCTTCCCAGGCCAGGGATCAAACTGGCGCCCCTTGCACTGCAAGGCAGTGTCCTTACCCACTGGGTCATCAGGGAAGCCTCCCCATTTACCTTTTGGAGCACTAATGCGGCTACTCGGGTTGTGGGGGAAACTCTTTACCAACACTCTATCTTTATTTGTTCTTTTATGCTGCATATGTTTGAGAAAAGTTAGCTTCAGCCCTTGAATTAAGATATCCAGTGGATGGACACAGAAGATACACATGTCTATCAAATAAATTTCTTTCAGTAGCAGAGACACAGCCATGGAAGTAGCACAACTCCAACACCCCACTATTTTTTAATGATTATATGAAATTTTGAGTAAAATTTATACACCACAGTGTGGCTATATTCCAGATTCAGCTTGTTTCCTATCAAATCTTATGATTTTGTTAATCATGTTGATTGATGATGTTTTTTATTTTCATTTGTTTGCTTGAAAGATAGGTTTGCCCCAGAAAACCTTTAAAAGGATCCTGAATCTTGACACAGTAATTCTTGGGATAGTGTAGGGAGGTACAAAATTGAACATATGACTGTAACTTTTGAGGCACTTCCCTTCTCCCTACCACAGTGTACTTGGGTCATCAGAAATGGATTAGGTAAAATGTGGACATATCAAAACATCCACTCTGATGATGCTAACTAGCTCATAGGAAAAACTGAATTCTAAATAATTCCAGTAACAACTAGCTCTGATGTTAATTTGCAAAAGTTGCATACTAGAAAAATATTTTCCAGTGATTTATACTGATGTATTAGTACTTTGTGTCTATGTGAAGGAAAACACCTAAAAGATGGACCATTTTGCCAGTCTGTGTTATGCTCAGTATTGAAGGAGATAGTTATGGCTGGTCATCATTAGACCCATCATCTTAGCTTTACTTCAAGAAAGGTCGGTTTTCTATTCCTCTCTTGGTTTCATTGCTGGCATCCCATTTATCTTTTTTTCGGGGGGGAGGGGCTACTTCTATTGGTCTTTCATTTATCTATTTTAACCCATCTTTGTTCTTTGGCCTGTGTGGGCTTCCCATAGCAGTGGCCTCTGTCGCTGTAGAGCACCGACTCTGGACGCATGTGCTCCAGAGCTCCAGTTCAGTAGTTGGACACATCGGTCCAACTGCTCCGTGGCACGTGGGATCTTCCCAGGCCAGGGATCAAACTGGCGCCCCTTGCACTGCAAGGCAGTGTCCTTACCCACTGGGTCATCAGGGAAGCCTCCCCATTTACCTTTTGGAGCACTAATGCGGCTACTCGGGTTGTGGGGGAAACTCTTTACCAACACTCTATCTTTATTTGTTCTTTTATGCTGCATATGTTTGAGAAAAGTTAGCTTCAGCCCTTGAATTAAGATATCCAGTGGATGGACACAGAAGATACACATGTCTATCAAATAAATTTCTTTCAGTAGCAGAGACACAGCCATGGAAGTAGCACAACTCCAACACCCCACTATTTTTTAATGATTATATGAAATTTTGAGTAAAATTTATACACCACAGTGTGGCTATATTCCAGATTCAGCTTGTTTCCTATCAATACTATAGAAACTATATTTATGTTCTCTTCTTTGTCTAGTACTATCTGTGATGCAAAAGAGATGTGAAGCTAAAACTTGTTTAAAGCTTAAAATACCTGATTTTAAGGGTCTCTAATTTATACTCATTCTTACAATCAACTTCAAATATATAAACAGGACATGTAGTTTATTTCAAATTTTGAACCATTTCAAAATTTTCATAGTATCTCCCAGGTGTCTTTTCTAAACTCTATTTCAAGCATAGTAGCTAAAATGGGTGAGATTATCTGTAGGTGGCTGTGGTTAGTAATTTGTAGTGTCTGTAGCAGCATTACCTATCTCTTCTGCATTTATTTTGTATCTTTTGAACACATAAACTTATCTTTACAACCATTTCTTGTAAATGCAATTGTTTTCTCTCTCTCCCTCTCCCACCTCCCTCTCTCCACCTTTTTTCCTTCAAATTACCTTACTTCAACCTTGCTGTCAGTTGTCCTCATCCCCAAATCAACTGTGCTACCTTTTTATTTTGCAAGAAAGTTTTATTGTTTTTTCAAGAAACAGACTTCTGAGTATTTCTTTCTCAGTCCTCAGTTTCTATTACAATCATAGTTTTGTTCTTCAGTGCATTTTTTTGCAAGAAGCAATAACAGAGGAGGAAGAAATGTACATAGTATATAGCAATTAGAGGGAAAACGTTTGTGACATATTCAAATATATGGAAGTGTAAAAATCCCAAATTTGTCCAAGAAACACATAATTCACATCCCCACAAAACCCTGGAATATCTGTCCTAATGTCTAAAAAGTGGCCTAAATATATATGTTGAGAAAGCATAGCCAGACTCAACCAATATTTTTCAGTGTTTTACCAAATCGGGTGACTTCAGATTTAGAGACAATTCTTTATACAATTATTGTGTATCTACAAAAGAGTTATGAAACTGATCACTTACAGTTTAAAGTACAATTTAAGGCCTTTAACCAGCTAGTCCAATGTGTGTTATTGGACTTATTTGGCATATCACCTGTAAACTGCTCTGAAATCACGGTGAGCTTCTTACTTCCAAAAAAGATACTTGTTTTCAGCCTATCTGCTAAGAAGTCTCCACCTCCCTGTTCTTACCTGATTCTACCTGTCCAAACCTAGCCAGAAATTATCCATCTCTCCCTCCTCAGAGTAACGACAGCATTTATAGTCCTATTTATAGTCCTATTTTCCACATTATGGTTATGCGTAAATGATTTATTACTTTCACCCAGCTCCCTAAGAGCAGAAATGGGCTTATCATGACATTAGTTCAGTGCTTTTCATAGAGCAGACATTCAACAGATGTTGATCAGTATGGATTCTGTGAATCAAAGGCTAATTTAAAAGTTTAAAGGGAAGAAAATTAGATTTTTTTTAAGTTTGGTTTTGGAACACTGTGAAAGTTGCTTCTGAAGTGTTTTGCTAGATTTTGTTTGGTGTTGTTTTAAATTTGGTCCTGGGAAAAGTACATTTTCTTCTTTGATAGTTCAAGTGAATCATCTACCAGCTAGATTTAAACTATCAACCTCTTCAGTTTTTTTTTTTAGTACTCAAGTTGATTAACATGACATTAGTTAGGGTTCCTAAGGTACTGAGTTACATTTTAATCATTGCTTCAATAAAAATACATTTAGAGAAAACTATTATATAATCATTATGTGTATCAAAGAAGTATTCACTGATAACATTCTGTAAAAATGCCCATCCTTTCATTTAGAAGGCTGTAAAATTGATTTCCTCAGAGAGGCCATGCCTTAGAAAAAGCTTTCCAGCAAATATTGATATGAAACAGAACAATCTTGAAGGTTTTATAATAAATGCAGGTACTAGAAACAAAGAGAGGTTAATGTTCAATCATTTCCAGGGGTAACCGTTGAAAATTTATTCAGTGGATTTTGGAAACATTTATTTTTTTCTGAGAGCATTTCATTAAGCATTCTGTTTTATGTGAGAGATTCTATCACTTCATAGATACAATCAGTGGTTTACATGGCTGTTAGTATGACAAATTATTTATTAGCATTTTGATTGAAATTTGCTGCTTAAACATGGCTATTCATAAAAGAGAATCCTTAAAAATTTGATCTCTGAAACATTCAACATCACAGTTGCTATGGCTTTCTTTCTTAAAAAAAAAAAGAAAGAAAGAAAGAAAGAAAGAAAAGATCTAATTTTAACCTGCTGTTAAATGTAAGAGAGACATTATATGGAAAAACATCTTGCTTGTTAGTCCACTAGTACACCTTGATATTTAAAAAAAACATTATGAAATATTTATTTGATTCGATAATAATTTATTGGACACCTACCAAGAGAAATGTACCATGCTATGTGTTATAAAGGAATCTAAGGATGACTAAGACAGCATTCTTGACATTCTAGAATTCATAGCTGGGAGTGAGGGTATAAGATGAGAGAGGGATGTATAGGGAAATAACTTTATACAGAGGAGACATTCTCTAACAAAACTGTGAAATGCTGAAAGGGCAGAAACACATCACAATCCCTTTTTTGAAACTTTTTTATTTTGTATTAGAGTATGTGCATGCTGAGTCGCTTCAGTCGTGTCTGGCTCTTTGCGGCCCTATGGACTAATAGCTCGCCAGGCTCTTCTGTCTATGTGATTCTACAGGCAAGAATACTGATTGGGTTGCTGTGCCTTCCTCCAGAGGATCTTCTTAACCAGGGATCTCTTGTGTCTCCCACATTGGCAGGAGGGTTCTTCACCACTAGCACCATCTGGGAAGCTGATTAACAATGTTGTGACAGTTTCGAACGGACAGCAAAGGGACTCAGCCACAGATATACATGTATCCATTCTCCCTCAAACTCCCCTCCCATCCAGGTTGCCACATACCATTGAGCAGAGTTCAATACTGATGTTTGGTGCCTTCCGAGCTTGGAACCTAATAGGTCCTCAGTATACTTTTGTCATTGAAAGGAGCGCATGGGTGAGGTGAGTAGGGTGGTAATAATAATGAGCATGCTTCTGTGGGAGCAGGAGACTGATGCCATTGAGATTTGCTTTTTGGAAGAGGTAGAATAAGAAGTGTCATTTTAAATTTTTTTTCTGAGAGCATTTCATTAAGCATTCTGTTTTATGTGAGAGATTCTATCACTTCATAGATACAATCAGTGGTTTACATGGCTGTTAGTATGACAAATTATTTATTAGCATTTTGATTGAAATTTGCTGCTTAAACATGGCTATTCATAAAAGAGAATCCTTAAAAATTTGATCTCTGAAACATTCAACATCACAGTTGCTATGGCTTTCTTTCTTAAAAAAAAGAAAGAAAGAAAGAAAGAAAGAAAAGATCTAATTTTAACCTGCTGTTAAATGTAAGAGAGACATTATATGGAAAAACATCTTGCTTGTTAGTCCACTAGTACACCTTGATATTTAAAAAAAACATTATGAAATATTTATTTGATTCGATAATAATTTATTGGACACCTACCAAGAGAAATGTACCATGCTATGTGTTATAAAGGAATCTAAGGATGACTAAGACAGCATTCTTGACATTCTAGAATTCATAGCTGGGAGTGAGGGTATAAGATGAGAGAGGGATGTATGGGGAAATAACTTTATACAGAGGAGACATTCTCTAACAAAACTGTGAAATGCTGAAAGGGCAGAAACACATCACAATCCCTTTTTTGAAACTTTTTTATTTTGTATTAGAGTATGTGCATGCTGAGTCGCTTCAGTCGTGTCTGGCTCTTTGCGGCCCTATGGACTAATAGCTCGCCAGGCTCTTCTGTCTATGTGATTCTACAGGCAAGAATACTGATTGGGTTGCTGTGCCTTCCTCCAGAGGATCTTCTTAACCAGGGATCTCTTGTGTCTCCCACATTGGCAGGAGGGTTCTTCACCACTAGCACCATCTGGGAAGCTGATTAACAATGTTGTGACAGTTTCGAACGGACAGCAAAGGGACTCAGCCACAGATATACATGTATCCATTCTCCCTCAAACTCCCCTCCCATCCAGGTTGCCACATACCATTGAGCAGAGTTCAATACTGATGTTTGGTGCCTTCCGAGCTTGGAACCTAATAGGTCCTCAGTATACTTTTGTCATTGAAAGGAGCGCATGGGTGAGGTGAGTAGGGTGGTAATAATAATGAGCATGCTTCTGTGGGAGCAGGAGACTGATGCCATTGAGATTTGCTTTTTGGAAGAGGTAGAATAAGAAGTGTCCCTATATGGGCAATTTTTATTCTCTTTTATCCAAGTAACCATAAGGAATAGTTCATCATTATCAGGAAGGAGGATGCTTGTTAAGAAATACAAAGCACAACAATATTGGGTAGTGTTATCTGAATGATAATAGCAGTCAACAGGTACTTGCAGTGTACAAGGTTATCTCTCTGGATTATTCCATTTGTTTCTCACAACAGTTCTTTTGCACATGTATTGTTATCTTTATTTTACTAATGAGGAAAGCAAGAGATTAAACAATTTGAGGAATCACCGAGAGAATTTACCAGACCTAAGACTTGAACTTGGGACATTTGATGTAAAATTCCAGGACTTTGGAATATATAATAATAAATTCCTTTGCATTTCACCACCATTGATTGGAATTTATACTTTTCCTACCTTAAAAATAACATTAAAAAAATTAGTGTAGGGCTTCCCCTGGTGGTCCAGTGGATAAGGACACCGCCTTGCAGTGCAAGGGGCGCCGGTTCGCTCCCTGGCTTGGGAAGATCCCACGTGCCGTGGAGCGGCTGGACTGATGTGTTCAATCATCGAGCCAGAGCTCTGGAGCGCATATGCCCAGAGCTGGCGCTCTGCGACAAAAGACGCCACCGCGATGGGAGGCCCGCAGGAGCCAAAGAACAAAGAATAAAGGGTGAAAATAGAGCAATAAAAGACCAATAGAAGTGGCCCGCCCGCTCCCCCCCCCCCCCCACCCCACCCCCCCCCCAAAAAAAAAAAACAATTAAAAAAAAAAAAAAGAGAAAAAAAAAATTAGTGTAAAAGGTATCCAATTTTACTACTGCTTTAGTGGGTGGAATTTCTATTAAATGGTGACAGAATTAATTGTCAGTTTATGGTTAACGAGCAGATGAACTAGATTTGTTGAGAAAAGCATTAGACTTTAGATGTTTCTATTAGTAAGATCTTTAATTGCAAGTGTAAGAATGGTCGTGTTATATTCCAGAAGTCATTAAATTCTGAAAACAATAGTGTGGCCATTGCACTTCTATATGAGTGGATTCCAGGGATGCCAGACTTGAAACTGCCAAGCCATTTGTTAACCGCAGAGTCACCAAATGGCAATAATGGCATCAAAGCTACCATGCTTCTTTGTACCTGGTACACTGTTGAACACTTACTGTGGCACATCAGAGAGCATTTGAAAGGGGCCTTCATTGTTAATGCTATTACACAGTGGAAAAAGCATTCAGTTTGGAGTTGCACCAAAAGTTTGAATTTTAACTTTATTATTTATGAACTCCGTGTTCTAGGAGAAATTATCCAATCTCTCGAAACATTATTTTCCTTCACTGGAAATGGGAATGATTAGATACAGGAGAATCATGTGCAAATCAAATGAGATAACTCATGTAATGGCATCTAAGTTTAGAGAAGAAGTGAGGTAATTCCTCAAGCAGCCTCCTTGAACACGGCTCCACTCCTTTGTTTCAGTCCCGTGTCTATAAACCTCTCAATCACTGTGCTCCAGCCGTGGTCGCCACTCATTATCACGTCTTCCTCCCTTGCTGAATCGCATGAAGGTGCACAGAGATTTAGCAACACTTTAAAGAAAAACAATCCAGTTCTCTTGCCTCCACATCTCTTTCCTGCCCATATCCCACACTGCTGCTCCCCTCCACTGCAAAAGGACTCAAAGAGTTTTTGATATTCTCTGTCTTCACTGTTTCATCACGTATTTTCTTCCCCAATCCAATCTCTTAAGGCTTCAGTCCTTCCTATTCCATTAAAACTGTTCTGATAAAGATCATCAGTGACTTTTGCACTGCCTAGGCTCTTATCTGCCAGATCTCTTGGAAGAATTCTTCACGGGTAACACTCATTAATGGGCCCTCAACTTCTCTTCTGTGGCACCATGAAGTTCTGATTTTCCTATTATTTCACCAGCCACTCATTCTCAATCTCCTAGGTTGTCCCTTTCTCTTCTCTTTCACCCATCAGCTTGAGCCACTTCTTTTCTCCACCTGCGTTCTCCAGTTAGGAGGTCTTGTCCAGTCCCCAATGGCTTCAAATACCATCATATCCTCTTAACTCCAGTGTTACAACTCTAGCCCTTCGAATACTGCCAGAGATTCAAAATTTATACCTGTCTATGTGACATCTCTATTCAGATTATCTAACATATATCTTAAAATTAATAAGCCCAAATCAAGTCTCTTAAATCTTATCTTCAGTTACCCATCACCCAATCTTCCCCATTCCAGTATAAGCCTCTACATCTGCTGACCAGGACAGGACTTTATGAGTTTTCTTTTCTTCCTTTCTTTCACCTAATTTCATTCTTCAATCCATCATAGGAGCCTACTGACTCTTTCAAATTTCCACCTCTGTCCATATCCATGATGATACTCTCCAAGCCCCATAATCTCTTGCCTAGGTTATTGAAATTATACAGCAGCCCAAGTCATCCTTCTAAATGAAAAATCAGATCCCGCCATGTTCTTGCTTAAAATCCTTAAATGGCTGTTCTCAACACCTAGAACAGAATAAAAATCCCTTTTACACCTACACCCTCTGAGAATTCATCCTGCATTTCTTACTTTGTCTACTATGTTTCAGCCACTTGGCTTTTATTCTGTTCTGTTAAATTAACAAGTTCATTTCCACCTTGGAGCCTTGGCACTGGTTGGTTTAGAGTGGCCCCTTTAATGTGTTTTTCATGTTATTCAGATCATAGCTTAAATGTCTGTTCCCAAAGAAATCTACTTGAATGAACTAACTCCTCCAAGTCGAATATCTAATTTATTTTATTTTTTTTTATTGAGTCTTTATTTTAAAGATTTTACAGAGTTTTGTTGTTCACTGACAGTATGTTCCCAGATCATTTATATGCATATCCCTGTACCCCCACCACACCTCCAAGGCTTCATCTCTTCTTGTTCTGATAAAGATCATCAGTGACTTTTGCACTGCCTAGGCTCTTATCTGCCAGATCTCTTGGAAGAATTCTTCACGGGTAACACTCATTAATGGGCCCTCAACTTCTCTTCTGTGGCACCATGAAGTTCTGATTTTCCTATTATTTCACCAGCCACTCATTCTCAATCTCCTAGGTTGTCCCTTTCTCTTCTCTTTCACCCATCAGCTTGAGCCACTTCTTTTCTCCACCTCGTTCTCCAGTTAGGAGGTCTTGTCCAGTCCCCAATGGCTTCAAATACCATCATATCCTCTTAACTCCAGTGTTACAACTCTAGCCCTTGAATACTGCCAGAGATTCAAAATTTATACCTGTCTATGTGACATCTCTATTCAGATTATCTAACATATATCTTAAAATTAATAAGCCCAAATCAAGTCTCTTAAATCTTATCTTCAGTTACCCATCACCCAATCTTCCCCATTCCAGTATAAGCCTCTACATCTGCTGACCAGGACAGGACTTTATGAGTTTTCTTTTCTTCCTTTCTTTCACCTAATTTCATTCTTCAATCCATCATAGGAGCCTACTGACTCTTTCAAATTTCCACCTCTGTCCATATCCATGATGATACTCTCAAGCCCCATAATCTCTTGCCTAGGTTATTGAAATTATACAGCAGCCCAAGTCATCCTTCTAAATGAAAAATCAGATCCCGCCATGTTCTTGCTTAAAATCCTTAAATGGCTGTTCTCAACACCTAGAACAGAATAAAAATCCCTTTTACACCTACACCCTCTGAGAATTCATCCTGCATTTCTTACTTTGTCTACTATGTTTCAGCCACTTGGCTTTTATTCTGTTCTGTTAAATTAACAAGTTCATTTCCACCTTGGAGCCTTGGCACTGGTTGGTTTAGAGTGGCCCCTTTAATGTGTTTTTCATGTTATTCAGATCATAGCTTAAATGTCTGTTCCCAAAGAAATCTACTTGAATGAACTAACTCCTCCAAGTCGAATATCTAATTTATTTTATTTTTTTTTATTGAGTCTTTATTTTAAAGATTTTACAGAGTTTTGTTGTTCACTGACAGTATGTTCCCAGATCATTTATATGCATATCCCTGTACCCCCACCACCACCTAGTTCCCCCTCTCCCACCCCTCCAGACCATCACCCCAAGTGATTGTAGGCACTCCTATTCCCTTAGCACAATGACAATAGCTATCTTTTCCACACATGACAGTATAGGTTTCCATGTTACTTCCTCTATGCCTCCCTCTCACTGTTTGTTCTCCACAATGTCCTTATGTCTATTCTTTGTTCCATGAGTTCACTGCGTGTGTTATCATGACCATCTTACTAGATTCCATATATATGAGTGAGTATACTGTACTTGTCTTTCTCTTTTTGACTTACTTCACTTTTTATGATACATTCTAGATCCAGCCACCTCATTAGGACTGAGTCTTCTGCATTTCTTTTAACAGCTGTGTAGTATTCCATTGTATATATGTACCAGGGCTTCTGTATCCATTCATTCATCGATGGACATCTAGGTCGCTTCCATGTTCTGGCTATTGTATAGAGAGCTGCAATGAACATTGGGGTACAGGTGCTTCTTTCAGAAGCTTAGTGCTTTGTTTGCAGAAAGTCACACAGTTAATGAATAATAACCATAAAGATTTCTTATCCTTTGACTTACCCTTTAAATGATTAACTATTTTCAAACATGTTTTAAAGTTATATCTGCCCAGAGGTGGGAAATGTCTTTAAAGTGAATCCATTAACTTGTTTGGAAATAGTTTTAAATGTATAGATAAGTTGTCAGAATAATGCTAAGAACTTTCAGTTACCCTTTACACAGATTTACCAGTTTTAAATATTTGGCCCATATTTATAATTCTAATGTGTGTGTGAGAGTCTGTGTATGTAGTGTAGACAACCATAGAGAGACATATAGACATACATACAATTTATATTATTTATTTCTTCAGAGTCATTTATGAGTAGGTTGAATGCATCATGTCTCATTACCCTTCATTACTTCAGTGCACATTTCTTAAAATCAGATCTACTTGTAAAAATTTAAAACTAACTCCTCCAAGTCGAATATCTAATTTATTTTATTTTTTTTTATTGAGTCTTTATTTTAAAGATTTTACAGAGTTTTGTTGTTCACTGACAGTATGTTCCCAGATCATTTATATGCATATCCCTGTACCCCCACCACCACCTAGTTCCCCCTCTCCCACCCCTCCAGACCATCACCCCAAGTGATTGTAGGCACTCCTATTCCCTTAGCACAATGACAATAGCTATCTTTTCCACACATGACAGTATAGGTTTCCATGTTACTTCCTCTATGCCTCCCTCTCACTGTTTGTTCTCCACAATGTCCTTATGTCTATTCTTTGTTCCATGAGTTCACTGCGTGTGTTATCATGACCATCTTACTAGATTCCATATATATGAGTGAGTATACTGTACTTGTCTTTCTCTTTTTGACTTACTTCACTTTTTATGATACATTCTAGATCCAGCCACCTCATTAGGACTGAGTCTTCTGCATTTCTTTTAACAGCTGTGTAGTATTCCATTGTATATATGTACCAGGGCTTCTGTATCCATTCATTCATCGATGGACATCTAGGTCGCTTCCATGTTCTGGCTATTGTATAGAGAGCTGCAATGAACATTGGGGTACAGGTGCTTCTTTCAGAAGCTTAGTGCTTTGTTTGCAGAAAGTCACACAGTTAATGAATAATAACCATAAAGATTTCTTATCCTTTGACTTACCCTTTAAATGATTAACTATTTTCAAACATGTTTTAAAGTTATATCTGCCCAGAGGTGGGAAATGTCTTTAAAGTGAATCCATTAACTTGTTTGGAAATAGTTTTAAATGTATAGATAAGTTGTCAGAATAATGCTAAGAACTTTCAGTTACCCTTTACACAGATTTACCAGTTTTAAATATTTGGCCCATATTTATAATTCTAATGTGTGTGTGAGAGTCTGTGTATGTAGTGTAGACAACCATAGAGAGACATATAGACATACATACAATTTATATTATTTATTTCTTCAGAGTCATTTATGAGTAGGTTGAATGCATCATGTCTCATTACCCTTCATTACTTCAGTGCACATTTCTTAAAATCAAGACTATTTTACTTAATGTAACACAATACTGCTATGAAATCCAGGGTTGTTAACAACTGATACTATACTCTTGTCTAATCTATAGTCCCTATTTCAGTTTTGTCAGTTGTCTTCATAACATCCTTTTAGTACTTTTACCTCCAGTATAAGATCAAATCCAGGATAATGTATTGCATATACTGCTCACATCCCTTTAGTCTCTTACTCTTACTGGTTCCTTAGCCTTTCCTTGTTGTCTAAAGTGCTGGCATTTTTTTAAAGAATGAAGCAGATATTCAGTAGACTCAGCCTTGATTTAGTAGATACTTCCACATATTTAGAATCAGGTCAAACATCCCCAGTGAGATGATATCACAAACTGATGTTGTGTCTTTCTCAGGGTCCCATGTATGGAGGCACACAATGTACTTTCCTTTCTTTGGTGATATAAATTTTTAAAAAAATTTTTTAAAATTACCCTATTTATTATTTTTGGCTGTACTCCATCTTCATTGCTGTGTGTGGGCTTTCTCTAGTTGTGGCAAGCGGGGCTTACTCTTCATTGAGGTGCACAGGCTTCTCATTGTGGTAGCTTCTCTTATTGCAGAGCAAGGGCTCTAGGGTTTGAGCTTCAGTAGTTGTGGTGTGAAGGCTCTAGAGTTTAGGCTGAGTAGCTGTGGTACATGGCACATGCTTAATCATCCTGCGGCATGTGGGATCTTCCCAGACCAGGGATCACTACTGTGTCTCCTGCATTAACCACTGGACCACAGGGTTAAGAAGTGGTGAAAATTTTGATCACCTGGTCAATTTATCTAAAGAAAAATTTCACTGATGCAACTTATAAGCAGTATGTGGGGAGACACTTAGAACTTGGCATTTTTTTGTTCATCAAACTCACCTCTCTTGATATAGCATCTATTGATGATTCTTGTGTACATCAATCTTTTATTTTTTTAACTTTATTTTACTTTTAACTTTTACAGAGTTTTGTTGTTTACAGATATACATGTTCCCAGATTAGTCATATATATATCCCCTACTTCCCACCCTTCCCGACCATCACATAGCACCCCTGAAGGATCCCCTTTTCTCACAGAGCAATGACTATACCTATTTTCTTCACTTATGATAGTAAGGCCTTCATGCTACTTCCTTTATGCCTCCAACCCTCTGTTCCTTCCCCACAGTGTCCATATGTCCACTGTCCATGTCTGTCTTTCCGTCGCTTCACTGCATGTGCCATCATCACCATCCTACTAGATTCCATATATATGTGTTAATATACTGTATTTGTCCTTCTCTTTCTGACTGACTTCACTTTTTATGATACATTCTAGATCCAGCCACCTCATTAGGGCTGATTCTTCTGCATTTCTCTTTACAGCTGTGTAGTATTCCATTGTATATATGTACCAGGGCTTCTGTATCCATTCATTCGTCGATGGACAGCTAGGTCGCTTCCATGTTCTGGCTATTGTATAGAGGTATAGAGAGCTGCAATGAACATTGGGGTACAGGTGCTTCTTTCAGATTTGATTTCATCAGGGTATAAGCCTAAGAGTGGGATTGCTGGGTCGTATGGTGCTTCTATTTTCAGTTTTTTAAGAAATCTCCATACTGCCTTCCATAGAGGCGGTATCAATTTACATTCCCACCAGCAATGCAGGCATGTTTCCTTTTCTCCGCACCCTCTCCCCTCCCATTTATTGTCTGTCGATTTGTGGATGATGGCCATTCTGATGGGTGTGAGGTGATATCTCATTGTAGTTTTGATTTGCATTTCTCTAATTATAAGTGAAATTGAGCATCGTGTCATGTGCTTTTGGGCCATCTGTATGAGGTCTTTGGAGAGGTATCTGTTTAGGTTCTTTTCCCATTTTCTGATTGGGTTGTTCATTTTTCCAGTGCTGAGTTGTCTGAATTGCTTGTAGATTTTGGAGATTCAGTCTTTGTCTATTGTTTCATTTGCTATGATTTTCTCCCATTCTGTGGGGTGTCTGTTCAGCTTTTTTGTGATTTCTTTTGCTGTACAAAAGCTTTTAAGTTTCATGAGGTCCAACATGTTCATTTGTCTTTTGAGTTCCGTTATTCTAGTAGATGGGTCAGAGAAGATCTTGCTTTGATTGATTTTTTGGGTTTTCCTAAGAGTTTGATGGTTTCTGGCCATCTTTTAACTTTATTTTACTTTTAACTTTTACAGAGTTTTGTTGTTTACAGATATACATGTTCCCAGATTAGTCATATATATATCCCCTACTTCCCACCCTTCCCGACCATCACATAGCACCCCTGAAGGATCCCCTTTTCTCACAGAGCAATGACTATACCTATTTTCTTCACTTATGATAGTAAGGCCTTCATGCTACTTCCTTTATGCCTCCAACCCTCTGTTCCTTCCCCACAGTGTCCATATGTCCACTGTCCATGTCTGTCTTTCCGTCGCTTCACTGCATGTGCCATCATCACCATCCTACTAGATTCCATATATATGTGTTAATATACTGTATTTGTCCTTCTCTTTCTGACTGACTTCACTTTTTATGATACATTCTAGATCCAGCCACCTCATTAGGGCTGATTCTTCTGCATTTCTCTTTACAGCTGTGTAGTATTCCATTGTATATATGTACCAGGGCTTCTGTATCCATTCATTCGTCGATGGACAGCTAGGTCGCTTCCATGTTCTGGCTATTGTATAGAGAGCTGCAATGAACATTGGGGTACAGGTGCTTCTTTCAGATTTGATTTCATCAGGGTATAAGCCTAAGAGTGGGATTGCTGGGTCGTATGGTGCTTCTATTTTCAGTTTTTTAAGAAATCTCCATACTGCCTTCCATAGAGGCGGTATCAATTTACATTCCCACCAGCAATGCAGGCATGTTTCCTTTTCTCCGCACCCTCTCCCCTCCCATTTATTGTCTGTCGATTTGTGGATGATGGCCATTCTGATGGGTGTGAGGTGATATCTCATTGTAGTTTTGATTTGCATTTCTCTAATTATAAGTGAAATTGAGCATCGTGTCATGTGCTTTTGGGCCATCTGTATGAGGTCTTTGGAGAGGTATCTGTTTAGGTTCTTTTCCCATTTTCTGATTGGGTTGTTCATTTTTCCAGTGCTGAGTTGTCTGAATTGCTTGTAGATTTTGGAGATTCAGTCTTTGTCTATTGTTTCATTTGCTATGATTTTCTCCCATTCTGTGGGGTGTCTGTTCAGCTTTTTTGTGATTTCTTTTGCTGTACAAAAGCTTTTAAGTTTCATGAGGTCCAACATGTTCATTTGTCTTTTGAGTTCCGTTATTCTAGTAGATGGGTCAGAGAAGATCTTGCTTTGATTGATGTCCTTGAGGGTTTTGCCTATATTCTCCTCTAAGAGTTTGATGGTTTCTGGCCTTACATTTGGGTCTTTAACCCATTTTGAGTTGATCTTAGTGTATGGTGTCAGGGAATGTTCCAGTTTCATTTGTTTGCATGTAGCTGTCCAATTTTCCCAGCACCACTTGTTGAAGAGGCTGTCTCTGTCCCATTTTATATGTTTGTGTCCTTTGTCAAAAATAAGGTACCCATAGGTGCATGGGTTGATCTCTGGGTTCTCAATCTTGTTCCATTGGTCGATATTTCTGTTTTTGTGCCAGTACCATGCTTTCTTGATGACTGTTGCTTTGTAGTAGAGTCTGAAGTTAGGGAGGCTGACCCCTCCAGCTCCATTTTTCTTTCTCAGGATTGCTTTGGCTATTTGAGGCCTTTTGTGTTTCCATATGAACTGTGTGATTCTTTGGTCTAGTTCTGTGAAAAATGTCATTGGTAGTTTGATAGGGATCGCATTGAATCTATAGATGACATTTGGTAGTATGGTCATTTTCACAATATTGATTCTTCTGATCCAGGAACATGGAATATCTCTCCATCTGTTTAAGTCTTCTCTAATGTCTCTCATGAGTGTCTTGTAATTTTCTGTGTATAATTCTTTTGTTTCTTTGGGTAGGTTTATTCCTAGACATTTGATTCTTTTGGTTGCGATGGTGAATGGGATTGCTTTTTTGATTTCATTTTCTGATTTTTCATTGTTTGTGTATAGGAGTGCCAGTGATTTCTGTATATTGATTTTTATTCTGAGACTTTGCTGAATTCACTGATTAACTCTAATAGTTTTGTAATAGTGTCTTTAGGATTTTCTATGTATAATGTCATGTCATCTGCAAACAGAGAGAGTTTGACTTCTTCCTTTCCAATCTGGATTCCTTTTATTTCTTTCTCTTCTCTTATTGTTGTTACTAGAACTTCCAGGTCTATATTGAATAACAGTGGTGAAAGTGGACACCCTTGTCTTGTTCCTGATCTTAGAGGGAATGCTTTCAGTTTTTCACCATTGAGGATAATGTTTGCTGTGCGCCTCTCATATATGGCTTTCTTTGGGAAAGATTTTTAAGCCGGGTTTTGCCTATATTCTCCTCTAAGAGTTTGATGGTTTCTGGCCTTACATTTGGGTCTTTAACCCATTTTGAGTTGATCTTAGTGTATGGTGTCAGGGAATGTTCCAGTTTCATTTGTTTGCATGTAGCTGTCCAATTTTCCCAGCACCACTTGTTGAAGAGGCTGTCTCTGTCCCATTTTATATGTTTGTGTCCTTTGTCAAAAATAAGGTACCCATAGGTGCATGGGTTGATCTCTGGGTTCTCAATCTTGTTCCATTGGTCGATATTTCTGTTTTTGTGCCAGTACCATGCTTTCTTGATGACTGTTGCTTTGTAGTAGAGTCTAAAGTTAGGGAGGCTGACCCCTCCAGCTCCATTTTTCTTTCTCAGGATTGCTTTGGCTATTTGAGGCCTTTTGTGTTTCCATATGAACTGTGTGATTCTTTGGTCTAGTTCTGTGAAAAATGTCATTGGTAGTTTGATAGGGATCGCATTGAATCTATAGATGACATTTGGTAGTATGGTCATTTTCACAATATTGATTCTTCTGATCCAGGAACATGGAATATCTCTCCATCTGTTTAAGTCTTCTCTAATGTCTCTCATGAGTGTCTTGTAATTTTCTGTGTATAATTCTTTTGTTTCTTTGGGTAGGTTTATTCCTAGACATTTGATTCTTTTGGTTGCGATGGTGAATGGGATTGCTTTTTTGATTTCATTTTCTGATTTTTCATTGTTTGTGTATAGGAGTGCCAGTGATTTCTGTATATTGATTTTTATTCTGAGACTTTGCTGAATTCACTGATTAACTCTAATAGTTTTGTAATAGTGTCTTTAGGATTTTCTATGTATAATGTCATGTCATCTGCAAACAGAGAGAGTTTGACTTCTTCCTTTCCAATCTGGATTCCTTTTATTTCTTTCTCTTCTCTTATTGTTGTTACTAGAACTTCCAGGTCTATATTGAATAACAGTGGTGAAAGTGGACACCCTTGTCTTGTTCCTGATCTTAGAGGGAATGCTTTCAGTTTTTCACCATTGAGGATAATGTTTGCTGTGCGCCTCTCATATATGGCTTTCACTATGTTGAGATAGGTTCCTTCTATGCCCATTTTTTGAAGAGTTTTTATCATAAATGGATGCTGTCCTTTGTCAAAGGCTTTTTCTGCATCTATTGAGATGATCATGTGATTTTTGTCTCTCAATTTGTTGATACGGTGTATCACATTGATTGATTTGCAGATATTGAAGAATCTTTGGATGCCTGGGATGAACCCAACTTGATCGTGATGTATGAGCTTTTTGACGTGTTTTTGAATTCTGTTTGCTAGGATTCTGTTGAGGATTTAGGCGTCTAGATTCATCATTGAAATTGGCCTATAATTTTCTTGTTTTGTGTTGTCTTTGCCTGGCTTTGGTATCAGGGTGATGGCGGCCTCCTAGAATGTGTTTGGAAGTGTTCCTTCCTGTGCAATTTTTGGGAAGAGTTTTAGAAGGACAGGCATTAGCTCTTCTTTAAATGTTTGGTAGAATTCACTTGTGAAACCATCTGGCCCTGGGCTTTTATTTTTGGGTAGATTTTTGATCACAAATTCGATTTCTGAGCTTGTGATTGGCTTGCTCATAGTTTCTATTTCTTCCTGGTTGTGTCTTGGGAGATTAATCTTCTCTAAGAAACTGTCCATTTCTTCCAAGTTGTCCAATTTGTTGCCGTAGAGTTATTCATAATAGTCTCTTATAATCCTTTGGATTTCTGTGTTATCTGTTGTAATCTCTCCTTTTTCATTTTTGATTTTGGTGATCTGGTTCTTCTCTCTGTTTTTCTTGATGAGTCTTGGCCAGTGGTGCATTGATTTTATTTACCTTTTTGAAGAACCAGCTTTTTGTTTTATTTATCTTTACTATTGTTTCTTTCATTTCTTTTTCATTTATTTCTGCTCTGATCTTTATGATTTCTCTTCTTCTGGTGGCTTTGGGGTGTTTTTGTTCTTCTTTCTCCAGTTGTTTTAAGCATAAGGTTAGGTCGTCAGTTTGAGATTTTCCTAGTTTCTTGAGGTAGGATTGAATTGCTATAAACTTTCCTCTTAGAACTGCTTTTGCAGTATCCCATAGGTTTTACACTGTCGTGTGTTCATTGTCATTTTCTTCTAGGAATTTTTTTATTTCTCCTTTGATTTGCTCAGTAATCAGTTGGTTTTTTAGGTATGTGTTGTTTAATCTCCATGTGTTTGTGTTTTTAGCTTTTTTTTTTTTTTTTTCGTGTAGTTGATCTCTAGTCTCATTGCATTGTGGTCCTAAAGATGGTTGATATAATTTCAGTTTTCTTGAATTGACTGAGGTTTGATTTGTGGCCCAAGATGTAGTCTATCCTGGAGAATGTTCTGTGAGCACTTGAGAAGAAAGTGTATTCTTCTGGTTTTGGATGGACGGTCCTAAAGATATAAATGAGGTCCATTTCTTCTAGCGTGTCATTTAAGGCTTGTGTTTCTTTATTAATTTTCTGTTTAGATGATCCGTCCATTGGTGTGAGAGGAGTGTTAAAGTCTCCTACTATGATTGTGTTAGTGTAGATGTCTTCTTTTATGTCTGAAAGTGTTTGTCTTATGTATTGGGGTGCTCCTGTGTTGGGTCCACAGATATTTATGATTGTTATGTCTTCTTCTTGGATCGATCCCTTGATCATGATGTAGTGTCCTGCCTTGTCTCTTCTAATCTTCTTTATTTTGAGGTCTATTTTGTCTGATATGAGGATTGCTACTCCAGCTTTCTTTTGATTTCCATTTGCATGGAATATCTTTTTCCAGCCTCTCACTTTCAGTCTATGAGTGTCTCTAGGTCTGAAGTGAGTTTCCTGGAGGCAGCATATGTATGGGTTGTGTTTTTGAATCCATTCAGCCACTCTGTGTCGTTTGGTTGGGGCATTTAGTCCATTTACATTCAAAGTAATTATTGATACAAATGATCCTATTGTCATCTTCTTAGATGTTATGATGGGTTTGTTTTGTGGATCTTCTCCTTCTTTTATACTTGTTTTCTATATAAGTCCCTTTAACACTTGTTGTAAGGCTGGTTTGGTGTGACTAAATTCTTTTAATTTTTTCTTGTCTGTAAAGCTTTTGATTTCTCCATCAATTTTGAAGGAGATCCTTGCAGGGTAGAGGATTCTTGGTTGCAGATTATTCTCTTTTAGCCGTTTAAATGTGTCCTGCCATTTCCTTCTGGCCTGCAGAGTTTCTGTTGAAAGATCAGCTGTTAAACATATGGGCTTTCCCTTGTATGTCACTAGTTACTTTTCCCTTGCTGCTTTGAGAATTCTGTCTTTGTTTTTAATTTCTGTCAGCTTCATTAATATGTTTCTTGGTGTGTTTCTTCTCGGATTGATTCTGTATGGTACTCTTTGTGCTTCTTGGACTTGATTGACTATTTCTTTTCCCATGTAGGGAAATTTTCAACTAGAATCTCTTCAAAAATTTTCTCATAGCCTTTCTTTTTTTCTTCTTCTGGAATCCCTATAATTCGAATATTGGTGCATTTGATATTATCCCAGAGGTCTCTGAGGCTATCCTCTGCTCTTTTCATTCTTTGAGCTAGATTCTGTTTTTCAGCAGTTACTTTCACCATTCTATCCTCCAGCTCACTTATCCGGTCTTCTGTCTCAGATACTCTGCTCTTGATTCCTTCTACAGTGTTTTTCAGTTCAGCAATTGAGTTGTTTGTCTCTGTTACTTTTTTTGTAAGTTCTTGTATTTCTTTATTCAGTGTGTTAATTGTGTCTTGCAATTTCTCTAACATTCTCTTTTCAGTGTCTTTGATCATCTTTACTATCATTCTTCTGAAATCGCTTTCAGAAAGTGTGTCCAAATTCTCTTCATTGATTTGATCTTGTGTGTTTGTAGATTGTTCCTTCACTTGTGTGGTATTTCTCTGCCGTTTCATTGTTATTATTAATTTTTTAACTGATTCTGTTTGGGATTTCCTTTTCCCAGCCTTTGAGTTACGTCTGTTGGTGTTTGTTGTTTGGATGGGGCTTCTTATTCTGGGTGATGCTGGTGGCTGGGTGATGTCAGGACTTGCATACAAGTGATTAGCTTTGTTGGCGTTCTCATTTGTATAGTGCTCTCTAGTGTTAGGCGTTCTCTAGTATTGTAGAGTTTTGGAGTCAGTACTCCCTCCCTAAAGCCCTGGGGCTTGTTGCCTGATAAGGGAATGAAGATTTCATGGCTGGTTTGTTATGGCATTAACTGATATTAAAATATATATATGCGAATGAGAAACAGAAGGTATACCTTTGACAAATGGCAATTAAAATATTATGCAAATACTATCTAGCATATTGAATTATACACCCAAACATATACAGCTGTAACATAACCCAAGCATTCCAACCAAAAATACAGGACAATACATTAGCACGGCGAATAGAGAAAACCAAGAATGATATCCACTAGTTAATAACCAAACTAAGTAGAGCACCAATTGGAGAATAATGGTAGAGCAAGGTCCCTGTTGGGGATAAGGCAATGAGGACAGAACAGACTAAGAAATATGGTGGGAAAAGGGAGAAAGAGAAAGGGAGGATAGAAGAGAAATATAGAATAATACTGCAAAGTTAAATATAGGGAGATAAAGATTTGTATGTATTAGAGTTTAGTGCTATAGGAAAGGAGCATCAGAGGAAGCAAAGAATAATAGAGGAAGTAGTAGTACAAATGAAAAATTTAAAAATTTAGAACAGAGATAAGTATATAGAAAAATATAGAAAAACAAAGCAAAAGCAATAAAAACAAACAAAACCCCCACAGAACCTTAAAAGGCCAATGGGAACCAGAAGTTTATACCAAAATAAAATGCGTGGTTTAAAAGGAAAAAGAAGAAGAAGAAAAAAATTATGTAAACTTGAATATATTCAGTCTTACTGATAAGATTAGTAGCTTCAATAGAATTCAACGGAGGAAATAAAAACACCCACTCTCACACACCCAAAAGAACAAAACAGAACAAAAAACAAAAAAATGGTGGGTGCACTGAGTGGGTTTGGAAAACAGGGGAAAAAACAATTGAAACAAAATAATACAATACAAAAAAAAAAGCAATAAAAAAGAATAAGGAATAAAATGAAAATTTAAAAATCCTGCAGTAACTCCAGCTTCAGACAAAACGTGAAAATAGTGGATCTGAAGACCTCTTTGACTGCTTGTTTATTTCAGCCTATTCCAGAACTAAAAGGCCCACCTAGGCTGGCCCTGGGAGTTTCTTAATCCAAATCCCTTTTCTTGCTGGGTGGAGCTAAGTTCCCTCCCTTTAGCTTGACCAGCAGCCCTGCGGTTTGACCAGCAGCCAAACTACAGTAGGGAAAATGGCGTCTGTCTCACAGAGGATTTATTCCCACACGCTCTATGGGAAGCACTTCCACAGTGACCCCGACCCTGCTGCAGGCCACCGTCGACTCCCGCCACCACGGGAGACGTCAGATCGCTCAGAGGTGAGTCTGGCTCAGTCTCATGCAGGATCGCTATTCCCCTCTCACGGCACACAGTTTCCAGTCGTCCTCGGCAGCTCTGGATCGGGTTAATGGTAACCTCCTCAAAAGGAAACTGAGTGCCGTCCTTCTAAGGACTGCTCAAGGGCACTTCTAGCTCCAGGGGGCACTTGGCCCCTCCAAAGCAGGTCTGGCTCAGTCCCTTGTGGGTGTCACTGCTCCTTTCCCCGGTCTTGATCTGCAACAGGCTTTGCACCTTTGGCTCACCCAGCCTCTCTGGCGGGTATGAAATTTGACTTTTAAAAGTGCGATTGCGCCCTTCCTACCGTCTTGATGCGGCTTCTCTGTTATTCAATGTGGGGTATCCTCTCCGTGGTCAGATCCAACCTCCTCCTGTCGGTGGTTTTTCCGGAACTTGTTGCAATTCAGGCGATTTTGCAGGAGAGATGAGTGCACGTCCTTCTACGCTGCCATCTTAGCTCCACCCCCATCGTGTGCATCAATCTTAGCTGTGATGATTGTAACATGGTGAGGGCTGGCCACCACTGAAGTATCTGATACAAATATGTTTAGTCTTTTCTGCAATGCTTTGTGCTTTTTGACTTTATATATCCTTAAACATTTAAATTTAAATAATAGACACTGAATTATTTTAAAGCAGATGTTTTTAAATATGAAAAAATGATTCTTTTAGCAATGAGGGGAATCCTAGGATACATCTATTCCAATTACATTTTAGACACTGGGGCCAAAGAGGTTACAGCCCTGTTTAGTGGTAGCAACAGGACTTGAAATTGTTCTAAAGACTCTGATTCTAGGTTCCCTCACACTCACATTCCTTTATTTTTAATTTTTATTTTCTACTGGACTATAGTTGATTTACAATGTTGCATTAGTTTCAGGTGTACTTCATGTTACTTTAAACATAATACAATTTTTTTTGTTAAAAACATAGTGTACTCAACTAGAAGCAAAAACTCATGGCTAAAAGTGGACAAGGTAAGGGTGAGATACAGTAATGATATGTAAAAATACACCTTAAGAAATCCATTCCTAAACTTCCCTGGTGGTTCAGTGGGTAAAGAGTCTGCCTTGCAGTGCAAGGGGTACTGGTTCAGTCACTAGCCTGGGAAGATCCCATGTGCCGTGGAGCAGCTAGACTGGTGTGTCTAATTAAGAGCCAGTGCTCTGAAGCACATGTGCCTGGAGCTGGTGTTCTGCAGTGAGAGAGGCCACTGCAGTGGGAGGCCCACACAGGCCAAAGAATAAAAGATGTATGAAATTAAATAAATAAGGCCAAAATAAAAAAAAAAAAAAAATGAATTCCATTCCTTCACCAATCATTCATGATTGACTAAGCAATTACCCTGTGTCCTGACCTGTGTCAGTACTGGGATGCAGGGTTGAACCACAGAATACGTCCACTCCAAGGAGTTTATGGTTTAATGGGAGATCTTATATTAATAATATGCATTAGAATTTTCTGAGGCCTCTTAGGTTCCAGGTCCAACAAATTCTGATTTACTGGTTTGGGAGTGATCTTAGGAATCTTTATGTTGGATAAACTGAGGAGGGCTGTACTAGAAATACAAGAGGTCCAAAGTGTTAGAACGGTTACAGTGTATGCATCACTTCCTGACTCTCCCATTCCAACTTCCTACTGAAATTAAAAGCGTTAGTGGAAATAAGACCAAACTATTAAATACATTTTTAAAATGTTCAACAAGGTTCAATGTTAGGATCAGTACTTTTTTGACTTATTAAAATATGCTAGATATTCCTAAAAGATTATTTTTTTGGTAATGCTACTTTACTGGTGCTCTAAGTGTCCCCAAGTTCTATCTAGTCCAGTGGAGTCTGATATAGGTGGTTGGGTGACCATGGTGGCACTGAGCCAGTGCACTTGTATATTGTGATGGTGATGCAGTTATACTGGCACTTGGGCTAGCACTGATGAAGCAGTGTGACAGAAAGGCAATCTGACAGAAAGATAGTCTGCATTAGGTGTTGATGCTTAAGAAACACTTGAAGGTTCATATGCTTATCTTCCTGAAAAAGAAGCCTATATGGATGAATTATTGTTAGACATTTATTTATTCATTAGTAAGAGTCTGCCTTGCAGTGCAAGGGGAAAACATGATATGTAAAAATACACCTTAAGAAATCCATTCCTAAACTTCCTGGTGGTTCAGTGGGTAAAGAGTCTGCCTTGCAGTGCAAGGGGTACTGGTTCAGTCACTAGCCTGGGAAGATCCCATGTGCCGTGGAGCAGCTAGACTGGTGTGTCTAATTAAGAGCCAGTGCTCTGAAGCACATGTGCCTGGAGCTGGTGTTCTGCAGTGAGAGAGGCCACTGCAGTGGGAGGCCCACACAGGCCAAAGAATAAAAGATGTATGAAATTAAATAAATAAGGCCAAAATAAAAAAAAAAAAAAAATGAATTCCATTCCTTCACCAATCATTCATGATTGACTAAGCAATTACCCTGTGTCCTGACCTGTGTCAGTACTGGGATGCAGGGTTGAACCACAGAATACGTCCACTCCAAGGAGTTTATGGTTTAATGGGAGATCTTATATTAATAATATGCATTAGAATTTTCTGAGGCCTCTTAGGTTCCAGGTCCAACAAATTCTGATTTACTGGTTTGGGAGTGATCTTAGGAATCTTTATGTTGGATAAACCGAGGAGGGCTGTACTAGAAATACAAGAGGTCCAAAGTGTTAGAACGGTTACAGTGTATGCATCACTTCCTGACTCTCCCATTCCAACTTCCTACTGAAATTAAAAGCGTTAGTGGAAATAAGACCAAACTATTAAATACATTTTTAAAATGTTCAACAAGGTTCAATGTTAGGATCAGTACTTTTTTGACTTATTAAAATATGCTAGATATTCCTAAAAGATTATTTTTTTGGTAATGCTACTTTACTGGTGCTCTAAGTGTCCCCAAGTTCTATCTAGTCCAGTGGAGTCTGATATAGGTGGTTGGGTGACCATGGTGGCACTGAGCCAGTGCACTTGTATATTGTGATGGTGATGCAGTTATACTGGCACTTGGGCTAGCACTGATGAAGCAGTGTGACAGAAAGGCAATCTGACAGAAAGATAGTCTGCATTAGGTGTTGATGCTTAAGAAACACTTGAAGGTTCATATGCTTATCTTCCTGAAAAAGAAGCCTATATGGATGAATTATTGTTAGACATTTATTATATTCATTTAGTCAACAAACACTTGAATTCCTATTCAGTGAAAATACTGGACTCTTTCCTGGATGGATTATAAAGACAAAAAAAATGTACTTCATAGATATTTGGGAGAAAGAGCTCAGAGCTGCTGTTCAACTTCCCTGAGAAGGTGTTTGAAGCTCAAGAAGTTGAAATAACATAGTAGACAGGATCTGAGTTTTAGACATGAGATATGAGCTCAAAGCCTAATCTGTTTCTTTTTTGCTGAAGAAACTTTCAGTAAGTTACTTTACTTTGATGGATCTTGTTTTTTTTTTCATCCAATTCATTCTGTATACGGATGATTGAAGGATTAACAAAGCAGTGTTTGTTAGTAGCTGATTCATGATCTGGCATATAATCAGTTCTCTACAAATGGTTGCTATTATAGTTTTAAACATAGTATATATATATATATATATATTATATCATGAATAAATTATAAACATAATATTTATAAAACATACTAATAATATTTAATAGTCGATGCTTTGCTTTACATTGTGAAACTTTGTTTACACATGCACACACACATCATTTTTCTTCTTCAGTTTCAACAAGTTGGCAACTAATATTTACATAAAAATTGAATCTCAGGATATTTATTCCCTGGGGATTTTGTGTCCTGGAGAGCAACTGGTAAAAATGAGAGAACATCCATCAAAAGCAGGGATAGCTAATCTACTTTCATTGTGATCATATATAACCAGTCAAATACTGCAAGATCCATAAAATGGGTGCACCATGGGTAATGCATGAATAATTAATATCTGCTACTGTTACCTCACAAGTAGAACCAGAGGCATGAATGTGAGACTGCTCCTAAATTATTTTCCCTTTGGCAGGTGAACATATTATTTACCATGGTGGCACTGAGCCAGTGCACTTGTAAAACTTGGCACTTGGGCTAGCACTGATGAAGCAGTGTGACAGAAAGGCAATCTGACAGAAAGATAGTCTGCATTAGGTGTTGATGCTTAAGAAACACTTGAAGGTTCATATGCTTATCTTCCTGAAAAAGAAGCCTATATGGATGAATTATTGTTAGACATTTATTATATTCATTTAGTCAACAAACACTTGAATTCCTATTCAGTGAAAATACTGGACTCTTTCCTGGATGGATTATAAAGACAAAAAAAATGTACTTCATAGATATTTGGGAGAAAGAGCTCAGAGCTGCTGTTCAACTTCCCTGAGAAGGTGTTTGAAGCTCAAGAAGTTGAAATAACATAGTAGACAGGATCTGAGTTTTAGACATGAGATATGAGCTCAAAGCCTAATCTGTTTCTTTTTTGCTGAAGAAACTTTCAGTAAGTTACTTTACTTTGATGGATCTTGTTTTTTTTTTCATCCAATTCATTCTGTATACGGATGATTGAAGGATTAACAAAGCAGTGTTTGTTAGTAGCTGATTCATGATCTGGCATATAATCAGTTCTCTACAAATGGTTGCTATTATAGTTTTAAACATAGTATATATATATATATATATATTATATCATGAATAAATTATAAACATAATATTTATAAAACATACTAATAATATTTAATAGTCGATGCTTTGCTTTACATTGTGAAACTTTGTTTACACATGCACACACACATCATTTTTCTTCTTCAGTTTCAACAAGTTGGCAACTAATATTTACATAAAAATTGAATCTCAGGATATTTATTCCCTGGGGATTTTGTGTCCTGGAGAGCAACTGGTAAAAATGAGAGAACATCCATCAAAAGCAGGGATAGCTAATCTACTTTCATTGTGATCATATATAACCAGTCAAATACTGCAAGATCCATAAAATGGGTGCACCATGGGTAATGCATGAATAATTAATATCTGCTACTGTTACCTCACAAGTAGAACCAGAGGCATGAATGTGAGACTGCTCCTAAATTATTTTCCCTTGAGGTTGAACAGGATATTTATTTTCACCTATGATCATTATAAATCTCTGTAAACTGTTTTGGAGTAGAGTGGAAAGTGAACATAGAAGTTTCCTTATCTCAAAACATGTTATATAATAGAACTATCCTTATTGTCATTTTAATATTTTCTAATATGTTTACAAAGCTTTTAGCTTAGTAATACCTAAATTGTCTTTTCTTTTAAAGGTTGAAGATAAAAGGCCATTTTTTAAAACTTGAGAAACTATTGGATTAGATTTTTGTATGATTTCCCTGAGGATTAGTGGTACAGTATTACATGCACTTTCCATAGAACTTGGCAGAGAATAGAGAGAGGGGTTAGAAAGTGAACTCTTTATCTACTTTCTTATACATGCCAAGCCATTTTACATCATAAATATTGGAGTCAAAAGTAGGGTTTACCTGATTCTTTGCAAGAATTCTATTGTGATATTTTACTAAAGATAAGTATGAAGTGGTTTCCCAATGGTAGCTCAATGGTACAGTCTGCCTGCAATGCAGGATACTTGAGCTTGACCCCTGGGTCAAGAAGATGCCCTGGAGAAGGAAATGGCAGCCCACTCTAGTACCCTTGACTGGGAAAGTCCATGGACAGAGGAGCCTGGTGGATTGCAGTCCATGGGGTCACAGAAGAGTCAGACATGACTGAGCCACTAAACAGCAAACAACAAGTATGAAATACTTTTAAATGGAATTAGATCTTATATATATGTACACATATATATGTGTATATATTCGTTTAAGCTATCTTTGCACAAATGACTCCTCTTCTTGAAGCCAGTATTCTCAGTTTACAAACCTGTGAACTACTTACTGTTGGTGCTTACCTCCTTCCCAGTGAAACATACAAACAACAAGCTCATGTACCCTTCCCCTGGATCCCTCTACCTCTGGCTCGGACTGCCCAAAGCACAGATCCTTTCTTACCTCTGTCTCCAGGTTTGATGCATTCAAGGGATCTAATACTTTCATTGTGATCATATATAACCAGTCAAATACTGCAAGATCCATAAAATGGGTGCACCATGGGTAATGCATGAATAATTAATATCTGCTACTGTTACCTCACAAGTAGAACCAGAGGCATGAATGTGAGACTGCTCCTAAATTATTTTCCCTTGAGGTTGAACAGGATATTTATTTTCACCTATGATCATTATAAATCTCTGTAAACTGTTTTGGAGTAGAGTGGAAAGTGAACATAGAAGTTTCCTTATCTCAAAACATGTTATATAATAGAACTATCCTTATTGTCATTTTAATATTTTCTAATATGTTTACAAAGCTTTTTAGCTTAGTAATACCTAAATTGTCTTTTCTTTTAAAGGTTGAAGATAAAAGGCCATTTTTAACACTTGAGAAACTATTGGATTAGATTTTTGTATGATTTCCCTGAGGATTAGTGGTACAGTATTACATGCACTTTCCATAGAACTTGGCAGAGAATAGAGAGAGGGGTTAGAAAGTGAACTCTTTATCTACTTTCTTATACATGCCAAGCCATTTTACATCATAAATATTGGAGTCAAAAGTAGGGTTTACCTGATTCTTTGCAAGAATTCTATTGTGATATTTTACTAAAGATAAGTATGAAGTGGTTTCCCAATGGTAGCTCAATGGTACAGTCTGCCTGCAATGCAGGATACTTGAGCTTGACCCCTGGGTCAAGAAGATGCCCTGGAGAAGGAAATGGCAGCCCACTCTAGTACCCTTGACTGGGAAAGTCCATGGACAGAGGAGCCTGGTGGATTGCAGTCCATGGGGTCACAGAAGAGTCAGACATGACTGAGCCACTAAACAGCAAACAACAAGTATGAAATACTTTTAAATGGAATTAGATCTTATATATATGTACACATATATATGTGTATATATTCGTTTAAGCTATCTTTGCACAAATGACTCCTCTTCTTGAAGCCAGTATTCTCAGTTTACAAACCTGTGAACTACTTACTGTTGGTGCTTACCTCCTTCCCAGTGAAACATACAAACAACAAGCTCATGTACCCTTCCCCTGGATCCCTCTACCTCTGGCTCGGACTGCCCAAAGCACAGATCCTTTCTTACCTCTGTCTCCAGGTTTGATGCACTTTTCAAGGTATAGGCAGCTTTCCTCTGCCCTCCTTTGGAATATAAAAAGGGGTAAAGAGACAAAGAGAGCCCCCTGGGCCTCTGCTCTCATCTATTTATGCTATTCCTTCTTCCCCTATCAGAAATAAGAAAAATAATAATGTAATTTTTTTTACTTGTATAGTTTTTAGTAGTATTATTTGAAAGTTTCTTCTGAATCTTTTTCTAGTATAAATTATAATACTTATTTTGAAGTTCATTTTGGAATTAAGATAGAGAAGATATCAAGTAGTTCAGAGATACATTTTTTATTTTTTTCAATCATGTTTTAATTGCATTTAATGAAGATTTACAAGTTTACAGAGTTGCATGATATTTGAAAACTGATTGTATATTAATCATGCACTAATCTTGTCCCAACTGAGCTCAGAAAAAAAAGAATCATGAAATCAAAAAAATTCTTGAGGAAAATTTGCATATATATCAAACTTTAAAAAAAGTCATACTATTTTGACAGTTTGAATCTACCAAAATAAATCATTGAGATTATTCAGTGGCATGTTAGATTCTGCTTATGGGTGAGGTGAGTTTGTTTGTAACAGATCAGAATTGGTGTTGAGACCAAGTAAAAAAGCAGGATTAAACCCCAAGTCATCAGTTTGGAGAGATGGGAGGCAATGAGAAATAGATAGGGGATAACTTCCTCATGAAAATGAGCTGATTTTTATAGCCATTTGTATCTGGGGGACATTTTCCAGCTTGGTATGTGGAGGGGGAGGCAGAATGCTAAAGACATAAGAAGAAGATGTCTAAAAAGCAATACAAAGTTTTTATAGTCTCGTGAGAACAGCAAGAGAAATAGCCTTAAACATCAGATGTACAGGTGGAAACTCTTGAGAACCAGAGTGACCTAGAGATAGACCGATTCCAGGCCTGCAGCCCAGCCTCAGCACTCCCTGATTAATTAAGATGAATGACTGTAACCAGTGAAGGGAGGGATGAGTTCACTATAGAGGAGGCTACGTCATCTGGATCTTCTAAAATCTCCCATATAAAATATTCACCACTGAATCAAAAAATTACTAAGTGTGCCCCAGCCCCAAGATAACATTGTCAAAATCACAATGAAAGGAAGACAGTAGAAACACACCTGTAGGTGATTGAGATGTAAGATTTAGCTAGGAATTTACAATATCTCTAACATGTTCAAGACAAAAGAGGTAAGGCTTTCCTAATCACATGCTCTCTACTCCTTCACCTACAATCTCTGCAGTGTTTGAAAATACAAGTTATAAGTCATGGAAATAATTTGACAGTAAATCAGATGTTTTTCTCTAGAATGCTCCAGGAGGGCGAAATCACATAAAACAAATGAAATGCAGTTCATGCAAATGGCTTGGAAATTATCAGACTGTGTGTTTGATGGGTAGAGTGGAAGAAATTCTCTTCCTGTGTTCCTGAAGGCCTCAAGGAACCTGAGCAAAGCCGGCACTGAGCATGAATAAAGTTGCTCTCATTATCATAATTTTTTAAAGTTTAGTTGTGGTAAGGGAACATAATCATTCTACGCTTGCTTTCTTATGGCTTAATCTCCCTACTACTGTAAATATATATTAATTAGTAAATATGATGACCTGATGATCAGATCAGTGACCTCAAGATCTACCATACTTCAGTCACACTCCATCCTAGGGGAAAGGTGGAAAGAAGGATGTAACAGTAGAGGCCAGGGAGGACCAGAAATGGCATTGATACAATGTCTCTTCCCATTTTGGTTGCTATGAAGATGAGTTAGCTTCCCTGTTGTCTTGTCTTGGGAGGGAGGAAGAAAAGGGTAACTACTTGAGTTGGAGAAATAGATATAAAAAGGAACTTCTATTTTATTAAATATTTACTCAGTGGGGCTATTTTAAATCATTACTGAGTTATCTCTGATTAGTAAGCACAAATAGTCCTTCTTTCCATTACCACATTCCAACTTTAGAAGAAACGTGAGCTCTCAAGAGCTCACTCACTGAATTCTGCTACAAAAATTCATGGAATCCATTTTCCTCTTCCCTTACTTTAAAACATCTACACCAGCATAGGGCAGCATCTCCTGGTATACACCTCCCAAAGTGAAGCAGCATTCTCAAACCTGAAGGAAGAGATAAGTCAGTCTCTTGGAGGGATATTTTAAGACTACATCTCTGTTCCTGACCATAATCCTGCTCCATCCCAGTATTTTTGAGAGGTATATTGAAGATTAAAAGAAAAATGATTTTAAACAATATCTCTAACATGTTCAAGACAAAAGAGGTAAGGCTTTCCTAATCACATGCTCTCTACTCCTTCACCTACAATCTCTGCAGTGTTTGAAAATACAAGTTATAAGTCATGGAAATAATTTGACAGTAAATCAGATGTTTTTCTCTAGAATGCTCCAGGAGGGCGAAATCACATAAAACAAATGAAATGCAGTTCATGCAAATGGCTTGGAAATTATCAGACTGTGTGTTTGATGGGTAGAGTGGAAGAAATTCTCTTCCTGTGTTCCTGAAGGCCTCAAGGAACCTGAGCAAAGCCGGCACTGAGCATGAATAAAGTTGCTCTCATTATCATAATTTTTTAAAGTTTAGTTGTGGTAAGGGAACATAATCATTCTACGCTTGCTTTCTTATGGCTTAATCTCCCTACTACTGTAAATATATATTAATTAGTAAATATGATGACCTGATGATCAGATCAGTGACCTCAAGATCTACCATACTTCAGTCACACTCCATCCTAGGGGAAAGGTGGAAAGAAGGATGTAACAGTAGAGGCCAGGGAGGACCAGAAATGGCATTGATACAATGTCTCTTCCCATTTTGGTTGCTATGAAGATGAGTTAGCTTCCCTGTTGTCTTGTCTTGGGAGGGAGGAAGAAAAGGGTAACTACTTGAGTTGGAGAAATAGATATAAAAAGGAACTTCTGTTTTATTAAATATTTACTCAGTGGGGCTATTTTAAATCATTACTGAGTTATCTCTGATTAGTAAGCACAAATAGTCCTTCTTTCCATTACCACATTCCAACTTTAGAAGAAACGTGAGCTCTCAAGAGCTCACTCACTGAATTCTGCTACAAAAATTCATGGAATCCATTTTCCTCTTCCCTTACTTTAAAACATCTACACCAGCATAGGGCAGCATCTCCTGGTATACACCTCCCAAAGTGAAGCAGCATTCTCAAACCTGAAGGAAGAGATAAGTCAGTCTCTTGGAGGGATATTTTAAGACTACATCTCTGTTCCTGACCATAATCCTGCTCCATCCCAGTATTTTTGAGAGGTATATTGAAGATATGAATGGTCTAGAAGAATGAAAAATATGGAGAATTAGCAAGATGGAGATATAAGTGGAAAACAGAGGGAGACACCTTCTATTGGAAGAGAAAACCAAAACCAGATGATGGGTTTCATGTGGGTACTGGTTTAACAAATTCTGTGAGCACAGATAGAGTAACACGCAGGCCCATGAGAGAGGTAGATTCTCTGGGGGGCAAATGGGAAGAAATGGCAACTGTGTGAGAAGATAGAGCTTCTATGAATTGCAGATCGAATTTCCCTTTCTGTATTCATGGAACTGACCAATGGGAACGTCTGAAGAGATTCTATATGTACTCAGGTTGTAACATTTACATTAACAGATGTTGTGATTTGTCGATCAAATCTTGCCCCCCAGTCTGGTAATGGCTCTCATATTTAACTTGATATTTTCTTCACTGTGAACTACTTTAGTGAATATAAAGCATGGCGGATTTACTAAGGTCTGAACTTTTGAGAGTCTTTAATTAAGCTTTGCCCTCAGTACCTGAGGAGATTGAGATGCCTTCTGTGTGTTTTTCCCCCATCATCCTTATGATCTGAGGAGGATTCCCATGGATTCTCCCATCCAAGCATTAACCAAGCCCGACCCTGCGTAGCTTCTGAGATCAGACAAGATTGGGCACGTTCAGGCTGGTATGGTTGTAGACCCTATGGATTCTCAACAAGCACACCTCCCTAAAGTAGAAGAGACACGGTGGGTTTGGGAATATATGCTCCTTATGGGGAGTTTTCTCACCATTCCAAGCGGTGTGAAGTAGTAGTAATAGTTTCACTCCTTATATCCGTCTAAAAATAGTCCCCATTACCACATTCCAACTTTAGAAGAAACGTGAGCTCTCAAGAGCTCACTCACTGAATCTGCTACAAAAATTCATGGAATCCATTTTCCTCTTCCCTTACTTTAAAACATCTACACCAGCATAGGGCAGCATCTCCTGGTATACACCTCCCAAAGTGAAGCAGCATTCTCAAACCTGAAGGAAGAGATAAGTCAGTCTCTTGGAGGGATATTTTAAGACTACATCTCTGTTCCTGACCATAATCCTGCTCCATCCCAGTATTTTTGAGAGGTATATTGAAGATATGAATGGTCTAGAAGAATGAAAAATATGGAGAATTAGCAAGATGGAGATATAAGTGGAAAACAGAGGGAGTCACCTTCTATTGGAAGAGAAAACCAAAGCCAGATGATGGGTTTCATGTGGGTACTGGTTTAACAAATTCTGTGAGCACAGATAGAGTAACACGCAGGCCCATGAGAGAGGTAGATTCTCTGGGGGGCAAATGGGAAGAAATGGCAACTGTGTGAGAAGATAGAGCTTCTATGAATTGCAGATCGAATTTCCCTTTCTGTATTCATGGAACTGACCAATGGGAACGTCTGAAGAGATTCTATATGTACTCAGGTTGTAACATTTACATTAACAGATGTTGTGATTTGTCGATCAAATCTTGCCCCCCAGTCTGGTAATGGCTCTCATATTTAACTTGATATTTTCTTCACTGTGAACTACTTTAGTGAATATAAAGCATGGCGGATTTACTAAGGTCTGAACTTTTGAGAGTCTTTAATTAAGCTTTGCCCTCAGTACCTGAGGAGATTGAGATGCCTTCTGTGTGTTTTTCCCCCATCATCCTTATGATCTGAGGAGGATTCCCATGGATTCTCCCATCCAAGCATTAACCAAGCCCGACCCTGCGTAGCTTCTGAGATCAGACAAGATTGGGCACGTTCAGGCTGGTATGGTTGTAGACCCTATGGATTCTCAACAAGCACACCTCCCTAAAGTAGAAGAGACACGGTGGGTTTGGGAATATATGCTCAGGGCTGATTGTGGAGGTGGAGGGAGTATTGTGTTCCTTTTTGTCCTACAACTTAAACCTAGGGTTTCCAAATGTCTGTTGAATAGCGGTGTGAAGTAGTAGTAATAGTTTCACTCCTTATATCTCTGTTCAAACTTAAAAAACTTGAGCTGATTTCTAACAAGTTAAAAGCACACTGTTTTGGAAGAGGAGGGTGACAATACAGTGTCTTCTCAAACTATAACTTAGGTGATCTTTAAAGACAGCATTGAATTTTTCTGCTTGAGTTATGCTGGCTAATAGGAATTTAAGTGATAACTGGTAGGAGAGCAGTGAAGCATTCATGCATGTGAAATTAGATGAACACCCAAAATTGGAATTTCCTAAGGAAAGTTATTCTAGCAGAGAAAACAGACCCAGGTTGAGTGCCAATAACTTTTAAACTAACATGTGGAGCTATCATCCTAATAAGTACCAACTAAAGGTGCCTGAAGAAAAGCAAGACCAATGTGTTTGAGTAAATTTGAAAAACACCAGCTCAAAGAGAGTTATAGACAAATCCCTTTCTCTGTTAAAGGGAATTTAATCTGTCTAAATTTTCATTCCATATATTAATGCTTACTCTTGAAAAGCATACATACAACTTGTTTAAGTAAGTCTTAGTAAATAAATTGTATCATTTACATTAAAATTCCTACATTAATATTAGGAATAAACTTATTTATTAATAAGATTTAATTTTAACAATATACTATTTTATCATTTACTAAATAATATTAACTTATTTATTAAAATTTAATAAGATTTAAAAAATTTAAAATCATATATTTATGTGGAACTAACTTTATCTTCACTGTGAACTACTTTAGTGAATATAAAGCATGGCGGATTTACTAAGGTCTGAACTTTTGAGAGTCTTTAATTAAGCTTTGCCCTCAGTACCTGAGGAGATTGAGATGCCTTCTGTGTGTTTTTCCCCCATCATCCTTATGATCTGAGGAGGATTCCCATGGATTCTCCCATCCAAGCATTAACCAAGCCCGACCCTGCGTAGCTTCTGAGATCAGACAAGATTGGGCACGTTCAGGCTGGTATGGTTGTAGACCCTATGGATTCTCAACAAGCACACCTCCCTAAAGTAGAAGAGACACGGTGGGTTTGGGAATATATGCTCAGGGCTGATTGTGGAGGTGGAGGGAGTATTGTGTTCCTTTTTGTCCTACAACTTAAACCTAGGGTTTCCAAATGTCTGTTGAATAGCGGTGTGAAGTAGTAGTAATAGTTTCACTCCTTATATCTCTGTTCAAACTTAAAAAACTTGAGCTGATTTCTAACAAGTTAAAAGCACACTGTTTTGGAAGAGGAGGGTGACAATACAGTGTCTTCTCAAACTATAACTTAGGTGATCTTTAAAGACAGCATTGAATTTTTCTGCTTGAGTTATGCTGGCTAATAGGAATTTAAGTGATAACTGGTAGGAGAGCAGTGAAGCATTCATGCATGTGAAATTAGATGAACACCCAAAATTGGAATTTCCTAAGGAAAGTTATTCTAGCAGAGAAAACAGACCCAGGTTGAGTGCCAATAACTTTTAAACTAACATGTGGAGCTATCATCCTAATAAGTACCAACTAAAGGTGCCTGAAGAAAAGCAAGACCAATGTGTTTGAGTAAATTTGGAAAACACCAGCTCAAAGAGAGTTATAGACAAATCCCTTTCTCTGTTAAAGGGAATTTAATCTGTCTAAATTTTCATTCCATATATTAATGCTTACTCTTGAAAAGCATACATACAACTTGTTTAAGTAAGTCTTAGTAAATAAATTGTATCATTTACATTAAAATTCCTACATTAATATTAGGAATAAACTTATTTATTAATAAGATTTAATTTTAACAATATACTATTTTATCATTTACTAAATAATATTAACAAATATTATTTAAGTAAATAGAATGAATAATTCAAAAGGAATAGTTACAAAAGGAAATTGTAATCAAGAACTGCTAGTTTTTATTGGTAATTTTTATTTCTATTCAGTGATAATATGAGTCTAAAACATATCCTTTTAAATAAGCCACCCAACACCATATCAATTTTCCACTCATGCAGTTCTAGACTGTACTGTGACTTCAGCTTCAGCTTCTATTCATTAAGGTTAAATGGACACATTCTAATGCTCATCTGGCATAAAATCTGCTCAGTTACCTTTCAAAGTGGACTAAAATTCGTGAAATAGTAATGGTTCACATACATGACTCCTCAACATTTAAAGACAGACATACTTAGGTGCATATACATGTATATCACATCATATAGGATGTAAATAAATTTACCCCTTCATACTTTCTAAACTGTGGAGGTAAAGCTGAATCTTTGCCATCATGCTTATTTTTTCCCATCCTATGGAGTGTTTGAAATGGTGTTGATCTCAGTAAAGGCCATCATGCTCTCAGTTTCCTAATTCACAAAATCAGGTTAATGATAATATCCATCTCATGGTGGCTGTGAACAGGAATAGAAGAAGATTGTATGGTAAATAGTGTTTGATAAATGCTGTTTGGCCATTGTTATCCTCATTTTTATTGTTGCTCACCGATTTTAAAAAAACTAGACAATTTAAAAGATGGTCTTTCCATCAGATCCCTCACTCATGCTCACTCACCATTATTAAATGATGGTCTTTCCGAAAACAAAAATGCTGTCCTCACAACTGTGCTGAAGAAAAGCAAGACCAATGTGTTTGAGTAAATTTGGAAAACACCAGCTCAAAGAGAGTTATAGACAAATCCCTTTCTCTGTTAAAGGGAATTTAATCTGTCTAAATTTTCATTCCATATATTAATGCTTACTCTTGAAAAGCATACATACAACTTGTTTAAGTAAGTCTTAGTAAATAAATTGTATCATTTACATTAAAATTCCTACATTAATATTAGGAATAAACTTATTTATTAATAAGATTTAATTTTAACAATATACTATTTTATCATTTACTAAATAATATTAACAAATATTATTTAAGTAAATAGAATGAATAATTCAAAAGGAATAGTTACAAAAGGAAATTGTAATCAAGAACTGCTAGTTTTTATTGGTAATTTTTATTTCTATTCAGTGATAATATGAGTCTAAAACATATCCTTTTAAATAAGCCACCCAACACCATATCAATTTTCCACTCATGCAGTTCTAGACTGTACTGTGACTTCAGCTTCAGCTTCTATTCATTAAGGTTAAATGGACACATTCTAATGCTCATCTGGCATAAAATCTGCTCAGTTACCTTTCAAAGTGGACTAAAATTCGTGAAATAGTAATGGTTCACATACATGACTCCTCAACATTTAAAGACAGACATACTTAGGTGCATATACATGTATATCACATCATATAGGATGTAAATAAATTTACCCCTTCATACTTTCTAAACTGTGGAGGTAAAGCTGAATCTTTGCCATCATGCTTATTTTTTCCCATCCTATGGAGTGTTTGAAATGGTGTTGATCTCAGTAAAGGCCATCATGCTCTCAGTTTCCTAATTCACAAAATCAGGTTAATGATAATATCCATCTCATGGTGGCTGTGAACAGGAATAGAAGAAGATTGTATGGTAAATAGTGTTTGATAAATGCTGTTTGGCCATTGTTATCCTCATTTTTATTGTTGCTCACCGATTTTAAAAAAATTAGACAATTTAAAAGATGGTCTTTCCATCAGATCCCCTCACTCATGCTCACTCACCATATATATTTTGAAATCTAGCCAGAGCTGTGATAAGTTATAGTCTCTACTTCAATGATCTTTAAACATGACTGCTATAATACTTTATTTTATTAACATCCCTGAAAAAAATTCAACAAGGCTCTTCATGGGTGCAAAATGTTACAACTTGAATGTTACTCTCCAGGAAGATGACTCAATATATTTTATACTAGTTGAGAGACAATAGTTCTGGGCTCCCTGATATAAAAAGGCTTAAACCCCTTGAGCATAGAGTGTTTGTATGGCTTTTGTTACCATAGCCTTCTGTGGTTTGGCTACCTATTCATCTGTTTTCAACTGATATATCACATAAGGAAAAGAAAAAGAAATTGCAGTTAAATTCTATGTGGAGATTTGTGGCTTTAGTCATTGTGTGTCTTAATTAGAAAAAATTGTCCTGCTGTTTGGAATAAACTGTGGATTTATGCCTGGAGACCATTTGAAAATCCTGTATATAATAAATACTATTCATATTCATTTGTTGTTTCCTTTTAGGTTTTAATTAATTTCCAGAATACTCGTTTCACTGCTCAAAAGATGAACAACTTTATGAATTTAGGACAGATAATGTAACAAGTAGTTATTTTCCATTTCAAACTGTGGCAAAGAAAAAGAAGAGGGTATTTTTCATGAATGGCCTTTAAAGTTATTTTTTTGGAACTATCTTTGAAAATGATCAGATTGCAAGTTTCAGCTATTTGGTTATAATAACTCTGATGAGCAACAGATTGAAAAAAGGTTGAAAAAGTACTTCAGTGAAAAGTCTACTTTGGGAAAAAAACAACCAAAAAATTCAGGTGGGCTATGGAGTGTTTGAAATGGTGTTGATCTCAGTAAAGGCCATCATGCTCTCAGTTTCCTAATTCACAAAATCAGGTTAATGATAATATCCATCTCATGGTGGCTGTGAACAGGAATAGAAGAAGATTGTATGGTAAATAGTGTTTGATAAATGCTGTTTGGCCATTGTTATCCTCATTTTTATTGTTGCTCACCGATTTTAAAAAAATTAGACAATTTAAAAGATGGTCTTTCCATCAGATCCCCTCACTCATGCTCACTCACCATATATATTTTGAAATCTAGCCAGAGCTGTGATAAGTTATAGTCTCTACTTCAATGATCTTTAAACATGACTGCTATAATACTTTATTTTATTAACATCCCTGAAAAAAATTCAACAAGGCTCTTCATGGGTGCAAAATGTTACAACTTGAATGTTACTTTCCAGGAAGATGACTCAATATATTTTATACTAGTTGAGAGACAATAGTTCTGGGCTCCCTGATATAAAAAGGCTTAAACCCCTTGAGCATAGAGTGTTTGTATGGCTTTTGTTACCATAGCCTTCTGTGGTTTGGCTACCTATTCATCTGTTTTCAACTGATATATCACATAAGGAAAAGAAAAAGAAATTGCAGTTAAATTCTATGTGGAGATTTGTGGCTTTAGTCATTGTGTGTCTTAATTAGAAAAAATTGTCCTGCTGTTTGGAATAAACTGTGGATTTATGCCTGGAGACCATTTGAAAATCCTGTATATAATAAATACTATTCATATTCATTTGTTGTTTCCTTTTAGGTTTTAATTAATTTCCAGAATACTCGTTTCACTGCTCAAAAGATGAACAACTTTATGAATTTAGGACAGATAATGTAACAAGTAGTTATTTTCCATTTCAAACTGTGGCAAAGAAAAAGAAGAGGGTATTTTTCATGAATGGCCTTTAAAGTTATTTTTTTTTTGGAACTATCTTTGAAAATGATCAGATTGCAAGTTTCAGCTATTTGGTTATAATAACTCTGATGAGCAACAGATTGAAAAAAGGTTGAAAAAGTACTTCAGTGAAAAGTCTACTTTGGGAACAACCAAAAAAAATTCAGTTCTGTCTTGATTATGTACTTGTGTTACATACCATGACAACTTACCAGTTTAGGTGGGTCTTGTGCACTTAAAAAAGAGGCTGAAAAATTAAAAACCTCTTTATAATACTACACAACACAGTCTTGTCTCCAGTATTTTCCCTTTCTCCCACATCAAAATCAATATTGTATTCCTTATTCAAATAAGGACAATGAAGAAAAACTACATGCTGTGTGCAAAGTTAGGTGATTATAAGGTTTTTTTTTATAAGGTGATTAAAAGGGTTTTTTTTTCCTTTTCTACTTTTATTTAAGTTTGCCCTTGCAAAAATTTTTGAGCTTTTGTTGCACATGAAGGGGAAAAAAATGGTAAAATATTTTTATTGGGCCCTAATTTATTTTTCCATTTGGAGAAAAACAGTTCATCCAGCCTGCAATAATATTTAAGACAGCACTCTGTGGCACCCAAGGCCTTACTGGTTAAATCTGAAAGATCCAAAGCCCTTTTGTGTGTATAATAACAGTATTTGCACATTAAATTTAATCATAGGGGATTAAACAAAAATGGTTATTATTACAAACAAGTTTTTATGTATTTATTTAAAGCTAATGGCTTACTAAACATGGCAAATATTTTGCTGATGTTCCAGAAACAGAGGTACTTACTTATACCTATGGATATTTTATACTCAAGCAATCTGAAAAGCAAACTTTAAACAAGGTTATCACTGTTTTTCATTGCTCATGTTGAACCACCTTTGAATGTCAGATTGCCTTTAAAGATATTCACTCATTCACTCACTCATACATCAAACATCTCACAGCACACACTTAATGCCAGGTATGATGTCAGAGTATACAGATGAAGACATAGTCTGTGTCTTAGAGAGAACTCAGATTGTCTTTTCACCTAAAACCATTCCCAGTGACTTTGGATTTTTTTTTTTTTTTTAATTTTAGCCTCTTTTATTGTTTGTTTATTTATTTATTTTCATCCATCTTAATGCTTTGGCCTGTGTGAGCCTCCTACTGCCGTGGCCTCTCTCGTTGCAGAGTACCAGCTCTGGGCGCATGCGCTCCAGAGTGCTGGCTCGTGACTGGACACACCGGGTCCTGTCGTTACACAGCATATGGGATCTTCCCAGGCCAGGGGTCAAACCTGTGTCCCTAGCACTGCAGGGCGGACTCTCTACCCACTGGGCCACTAGGGAAGTCCGACTCTGGATGTTTTTAATCCTTCAGTAATATCATGAATTACAGACATAGTAATATCATGAGTTAGGAAGACAACAGTCTTTAATAAAATCTGGACTCTGAAATAGTGATTCTACTTCACTTGACCAAAGGTAAATGACCTCATATCATACACTTTATTAAGGCATACAAGTTACAACAGAACAACATTAAACGTTTTACTCGTAAACCAAATATGATCTTGGCTTGTTCTTTCTCATCAGATAGGGTGTGCCACGTAGAGAATAGGAACCCACAGTGGAATTCCTGGTCTTTAACTGCCTACAGGAAATTTTTTCTTGGCTACTTATTAAGGTTGTCAATAGGCAACGTTCGTCATTCCTCAGGAAGGAAGGAAGAAAGGTGCTCCTACTTTCCCCAACTTCCTCGGGCTTCCTCAAGGTTCCTCTCCTTCCACCCCACCCAGGGAAGCTGAAACGTTTTAACGGAACAGAGATGAATCCCCTCCTACCTACACACTTGAGGCTCAGCCCAGTGGTGATGAGGCGAAGCCCTGAACTCTTTCCTGCCGTCGCATCAGGCCACGCTCAGGTCCAAACGTCCCAATCCAAGGCCACGTTGGTCTGTGTGCTCGCGAAAGATCAGGTTCGAAAGCACACATTCTGCGTGGCCCCACCCCCTCGCCAGTGGCCCCGCCCACAAGCCCTGCCAAGCTCCTGACATTTTTTCAACCTTAACATTAGTTTGCATTTTTTCCTTTCAGATTCTAAAAGTAATATGATCATTAAAACATACTTTGGAAAATACAAAAAATGTGCATAAAATAAAAATAACCTGTAGTATTAGAAATACTAAGACTATTTCAGTATATATATTTGTAATCTCTTTACCATGAATAGATAGAAAATAAATAGTGTTTCTTCTCTGCCTTTTTCACATACACAGAAGTACTCAGGTAGGATAAACATAATAAATATACTTTATAAGATTTTGTATATCTTTTCTTTTTTAAAGAAAAATACTTTAAAACTTTTAAAACTGTAAAATATACATATGTAGAAGTTAACGTCCTATTGTATATGTTAAAAAGTAAAAATTTTTAGATCAGCCATGTGTCATTTACACATTTCAGGAGGTGGAATATTATCACTGATAATGTTCTATTTTTACATTTGAAGGAAAGTAGGTACCCCTAAGCGGCTTCCCTGATATCTCAGATGGTAAAGAATCTGTCTCCAATGCAAGAGACCCAGATTCAGTCCCCGGGGGGAGAAGATACCCTGGAGGAGGAAATGGCTACCCACTCCAGTATTCTTGCCTGGAAAATTCCACAAACAGGGGAGCCTAGTGGGCTACAGACCATAGGATCGCAAAGAGTCAGACACGACTGAGCAACTAACACACACACACACACACACACGTACCCCTAAGCACTGAATCTTTCTCCTCAGCAATGTTATAAATTGTATGACCGATATTCCCTTGCTTTTGTTCATAGTTTAACAAATAATATATGTAACATTTTTTATTGAAGTGTGGCACATGTACAGAAAAATGATTCAACTACAAATTGTTAGATGAACTATCCCAAAGTGAAATCACCTGAGTAACTGCCATCCAAATAAAAGAAATAAAATATTCTTAGAACCCTAGAAAACCTTCCTAATGACTATCCCTTTCCTGTTCCCTAAAGGTAATGATTATCTTGGATTCTAGCACCACAGTTTAATTTTGCCTATTTTTGAACTTTATAAAAACAATCCATTCATTGTTTTACTGTTCCATACCACCATTGATTATATCTTTTACAAAGTACACTCCATATACTAAGTACGTATATGACAAGTCTATATCCTGCCTTCCACACATAACACTGTATAGAGTCATTTTGCATGTCATTTAACATTCTGTTAAAAAAGTGGGTTTTGTGTTATAGTCTATTGGATGGATGTACTGTGATTTTATTGAAAATGTAGGGTGGTTTTTGAGGGGGAGAGGCAATTTCTTTCAAGCATAATTATCCTGTTGCATATCATTTTGTGTACATCTTGGAGTTATTTCTTTAGGATTATTCCTAAAAATGGAATTCCTAAATCAAAGAGCACAGCCTTTTTAAAGGTCCAAGGTCCTTCTGTCATATTCCTTTACTAAAAAAATGTTGCCAATTTATACTCTTGCTTGTGATGCATGGTATATTCCATTTAAACTCCCCAACATTTTTTAAAAATCTGTTAATTTGATAGGTGAGACATAGTTTCTCCTTGGATGTTTACATTTGCAGTCATTTAATTACAAGTGAGTTTCATTACACATGTTCATTATTAATTCAAATGTTTTTTTTCCCCCCTTTAAGTTTTGACATTCATTTCTCCATGAGTTGGCCCTTGACCGGAGGAGGAAATGGCTACCCACTCCAGTATTCTTGCCTGGAAAATTCCACAAACAGGGGAGCCTAGTGGGCTACAGACCATAGGATCGCAAAGAGTCAGACACGACTGAGCAACTAACACACACACACACACACACACGCACCCCTAAGCACTGAATCTTTCTCCTCAGCAATGTTATAAATTGTATGACCGATATTCCCTTGCTTTTGTTCATAGTTTAACAAATAATATATGTAACATTTTTTATTGAAGTGTGGCACATGTACAGAAAAATGATTCAACTACAAATTGTTAGATGAACTATCCCAAAGTGAAATCACCTGAGTAACTGCCATCCAAATAAAAGAAATAAAATATTCTTAGAACCCTAGAAAACCTTCCTAATGACTATCCCTTTCCTGTTCCCTAAAGGTAATGATTATCTTGGATTCTAGCACCACAGTTTAATTTTGCCTATTTTTGAACTTTATAAAAACAATCCATTCATTGTTTTACTGTTCCATACCACCATTGATTATATCTTTTACAAAGTACACTCCATATACTAAGTACGTATATGACAAGTCTATATCCTGCCTTCCACACATAACACTGTATAGAGTCATTTTGCATGTCATTTAACATTCTGTTAAAAAAGTGGGTTTTGTGTTATAGTCTATTGGATGGATGTACTGTGATTTTATTGAAAATGTAGGGTTTTTTTTTAGGGGGAGAGGCAATTTCTTTCAAGCATAATTATCCTGTTGCATATCATTTTGTGTACATCTTGGAGTTATTTCTTTAGGATTATTCCTAAAAATGGAATTCCTAAATCAAAGAGCACAGCCTTTTTAAAGGTCCAAGGTCCTTCTGTCATATTCCTTTACTAAAAAAATGTTGCCAATTTATACTCTTGCTTGTGATGCATGGTATATTCCATTTAAACTCCCCAACATTTTTTAAAAATCTGTTAATTTGATAGGTGAGACATAGTTTCTCCTTGGATGTTTACATTTGCAGTCATTTAATTACAAGTGAGTTTCATTACACATGTTCATTATTAATTCAAATGTCTTTTACTACAATTTATACACTTTTGCCCCCACCTCCTCAAGTTTTGACATTCATTTCTCCATGAGTGGGCTTCCCTAGTGTCTCGGACAGTGCAGAAGGCATGTGCCATGTGGGAGACCTGAATTTAGTCCCTGGGTTGGAATGACCTTTGAGAAGGAAATGGCAACCCAATCTAGTATTCGTGCCTTAAACAGCCTTTTGTGTTTGAGTCTTTTAGGTTAGCATGAATGAATTGTGATCCTTACGTCAATGAATGGCCTAATCTCAAGACTATCATAGGATTTGAATCCCCTACCCCTTTCTATAGATGACAGGATTGTGATGGATGATTTCAATTTCATTACCTCATTGCAGTAACTAAATGAAGTCAGATTTCACTACTGTCACATTACAGCTGAAGAGAATGAGATTGAGTCCATATGTGACTTGCTGAGGTTGCCTAAAGGATATTTGAACCTGTATATTCCCACTTAGGTCTTCTACTTGGGATAATTTTTGAACCAGAAGTTTTTCCCCCTGTCATCACAGATCAAGTAGTAGAGGTTCTATTAGGCATGGCATCCGTAAATTTGAGACTCAAGAGAAGAGTTGCAAAACTGGGCAAAGGAGGTAGTAGTTGCTGAAGAGTGTAAAACACACGAGATCTACTCTTACGCTCTATAATTATAGGAAAATGAGTCCCCAAAGAGATGATGCCATTAAGCATGGCCATGCAGATTTTACATAGCATAATTCCAGAGGGAGCAAGCACTGTTTCACATCCATTATGATTTGAATGGTGTCCATTGGAATTCTCCTGATCCCCAATTGGATCATTAGCTATTCCTCAATAGTTATTTAATTTTTGTAATAACAAATGGTTTTCAAGCACAGGTCAGTGTAAACCAGGAACAGCATAAGTGATGTTGGATCAGAAACCTCATTCTGAACTTTCATCTTAGTTGTCAAAACAGTTGATACAAAACTCTGATGCATCAAAGGTCATTCATTGTTCTAAAAAACATAAAATAATACCAAGTGCAAAAAATTTCAAGCAAATTTGCCCCTGTAGGAATACAGTTAAAACACTCTCTATGGGTATATGTAAAGATTTCTGAAGCATCAATGGAAAGTAGAACATTTTCTTACAAATACCAGGTAACTGCATAAAGATTCTGTAACAGCAGTTACTTGGCCAGTCAGCATATAGGAAGGTACTCACATGGATGGGAAAGGGACCACACACTTAGCAGTGAGCATTTTACAGTAGAGGCATTTTCGAGGCCATCTTGTCTTGCAGTTGTGGTTATTTAGTCAAAGTCATTCAGCATGAAGATGGATTAGAGATTACAGACTTTATTAAGTAAAGCCACCAGATGAGGCTCTCTTGTGTTGCTAAAGATAGGAATCAGTATTATCCAGGCTTCATAGTAAACTGTTTGCCCTCATTCTACCAGAATTGTTAAATATACCACATACTTTAGTATTTTATATGCCTCAGTAAATAGTTATTGAGTTATTTCTTTTCAGGGAAGCAGTGTATCATAGTCCTAGAAGGTTCAGAAGATTGGACCTGATCTCTTCCATTAGCAAACCAGCTGAGTTTCCTCATTTACAGCATTTAGGCTTTGAATTGATTGATTGATTACTAAGATAATTTTTCTGCTCTGAAGCTGTATAGACATCACACACACATATACATCCATATATATATTTTAAAATGAACATTTTCTTTAATTATGATTTTTTTAAGTATGAATTTTTAAAAAGAAACACCAGGAAGGTTTTCACATGAACTTAAAGTAGAAAACCTAATACACACACACAGAGTTTACCATATGCTTGTGTTCTGCTTTGATAATATCCTTAGTCATTATTTAGATATTCTTTATGAAATGACTATTGTACTTGCAATAGTAAGTAAAATAATTTCTTCTCAGAGCAAAAGAGATGAATGCTCTCTCTTGCACATACTGGGGAATTTCATAATCAGAGTTTTGAAAATTCTTTCTCAGAATTGGCAGAACTTTTGGTACAGAAAACATAAGAAATGTGCTTCTTTTTTCTGGTCTTTGGAATAGGCTTAGCAGTTACCTCCTTCTTAAGTGTAAAAGCAATTATCTTCTTGCCCATGCAAACACAGATTGTTTAAGGTTTGTCCATGTCTTGAAGTTACAGGAAAAGCAAATTAATGGGCAGTTTTGATATTGTTGAGCAAATTCAGGGGCTACCCTTGAGGATGGAGGCTGAGGCCTTGTTATCACATGTGGGGCCTTTACTGATGTCTGCGTGTCCTGTGGACCCTCTGAAGTCAACTGTGTAAATTCCAGGTATAGCTTTGTTTAGTCAAAGTCTATTTGTTTTAAAAGCATGAAGATGGATTAGAGATTACAGACTTTATTAAGTAAAGCCACCAGATGAGGCTCTCTTGTGTTGCTAAAGATAGGAATCAGTATTATCCAGGCTTCATAGTAAACTGTTTGCCCTCATTCTACCAGAATTGTTAAATATACCACATACTTTAGTATTTTATATGCCTCAGTAAATAGTTATTGAGTTATTTCTTTTCAGGGAAGCAGTGTATCATAGTCCTAGAAGGTTCAGAAGATTGGACCTGATCTCTTCCATTAGCAAACCAGCTGAGTTTCCTCATTTACAGCATTTAGGCTTTGAATTGATTGATTGATTACTAAGATAATTTTTCTGCTCTGAAGCTGTATAGACATCACACACACATATACATCCATATATATATTTTAAAATGAACATTTTCTTTAATTATGATTTTTTTAAGTATGAATTTTTAAAAAGAAACACCAGGAAGGTTTTCACATGAACTTAAAGTAGAAAACCTAATACACACACACAGAGTTTACCATATGCTTGTGTTCTGCTTTGATAATATCCTTAGTCATTATTTAGATATTCTTTATGAAATGACTATTGTACTTGCAATAGTAAGTAAAATAATTTCTTCTCAGAGCAAAAGAGATGAATGCTCTCTCTTGCACATACTGGGGAATTTCATAATCAGAGTTTTGAAAATTCTTTCTCAGAATTGGCAGAACTTTTGGTACAGAAAACATAAGAAATGTGCTTCTTTTTTCTGGTCTTTGGAATAGGCTTAGCAGTTACCTCCTTCTTAAGTGTAAAAGCAATTATCTTCTTGCCCATGCAAACACAGATTGTTTAAGGTTTGTCCATGTCTTGAAGTTACAGGAAAAGCAAATTAATGGGCAGTTTTGATATTGTTGAGCAAATTCAGGGGCTACCCTTGAGGATGGAGGCTGAGGCCTTGTTATCACATGTGGGGCCTTTACTGATGTCTGCGTGTCCTGTGGACCCTCTGAAGTCAACTGTGTAAATTCCAGGTATAGCTTTGTTTAGTCAAAAAGCTGTTAGTTTCTGTTTAGAAGTGGGCGAAGTTTAACTTTATATCCTTCTTGCCTTTTTGGTCTCTCTCTCCCATCCCTGTGCCAGCACTTGCAACATCATCTGGGACTAAGACTTAGAAAAAGTACCCCTTAGAACAGCAAATTCAGGATATGATTTTTTTAAAATAAAATTCAGGACGCAAACAAAATAAAAATGTACCCATTTACAGAGCATTGGTTTCTAAATATTATTTAAAATGTATAGGTTCTTGTTTCTCTACCTCACCCTGATTTGAGATAAATTTCTTAAATTTCTACTTTGAATTAGATTTGGATATGTAAGACTTTTAAACCTGGGGAAATTATACAGGCTCTTCTTTCCAATTCTATTTCTGGGTCTGCCTCTTCTGCCTCAGTGAGCACATCCTCTGGCCTCAGGCCATCCTCACTGGAGGCATCCTGGGTCCGTCACTCCTATACTGTCCCTGTCAGGTTTCTTCTGCTGGGTTTTAGATAGTGGGCAGTGCTGTGCTTGTAAACTGGCTCTCAGGAAAGCAGGCACACAAATAAACACTGACTAGTAGCATCTGACAATTTCCATGTGTCTGTCTTTGCAGACATCTAGGACTGTGACTCGGATGATGTCTGTAAAGACAGATGCAGGCGGAGTGCTGTAGCCGGGTCTGGCTGGCATCTGAGGGGCGATTGTTCACTTATCTTCCCAATGCTTCATGTTGGTAGCTTGGAGATGGCCATGGCAGGACTATTTATACACAGAAATATACATGCTGAGCATTATACTGGATGAAATTCATTGAAGTGAATATTAATGTGACCTTTTTCTTTTCTCAGAGAAGACCTGTAACCACCTCCCATCCAACCAAGATTAGCTATTTTTGTTAGTGGAATTCTGAAGAAAATGACCCTGCTTAAAAAAAAAGAAAAACAACTAAGACCTTTAGAATGTAAGGCTTATAACTAACAAGAACAAGAACAACAACAAAACTGGGATCCCTTCCAGGTCCACTCTCCCATTATTGTGTATCCTTGTTCATGCCTGAACTCTGTACTGTGTATCCTTGCTCAACTCGGAACCTCTGTTTCCTCATTGGAAAATGAGGAGGTTGGACTTGGTCTTAGGCCTGAATAGCTTTCCTGCCTCTTTACTGAGTTGCTGACTTTTATGATGATGCTTTTCAGGTAAGAAGATAAAATGGTGGTAAGGCCCAGGGTGGAGAGCAGAGAGCGATGTGTCTGACTAGGAAATAGAAAGTGATTTTTGAGATGATCTCTTCCTGGCTTCAGCTCCATAGCTGGGCTCACTAGATATAGCAAATAAAGTTAAAGGCTGTCCAGTTAAATTTGAATTTCATTGGTTATAGGATATTTTTTAGTGCATTACAAAGAATTCATGTGGCAGTAAACTTAAAAATTATTCATTGTTTTTCTGAAATTCAGATTTAGCTTTGTGTCCTGTATTCTGTCTGGCAACTCTACATGACAGTAAATAACAGCTTATTCTGTCTCAGCAAGTTGGGCTGGACAAGTAGGGCGTTGGATCAAAAAATAGAACCTTAGTTTATAAAGACAGAAGTCAGGTAGTTGTTTGATACCTATGAAGCATGAGATGGGGAAGGTGTCATTTTTTTCTTTTTTTGCCCAGGTTGTAATGCCACTTCTATAGTAAAATTAAAAAAAAAAAAAACAGCTGTGTGACATTTTAGTACTGACATAAGTTGCCAGGCTAATCCCTGAATAGACCTAAACACTCTACATGGAGCTGTAGATAAGAAAGGTCTGTTACCAGAAGTGAGAGCAGATGAAATAAAAGCTATTAGACATTTTACTTAAAGCAGAAAATACTAAAATTGTGTCTGGCTTAGGAATTGAGTTGAATAACTTTGAAGTGAATATTAATGTGACCTTTTCTTTTCTCAGAGAAGACCTGTAACCACCTCCCATCCAACCAAGATTAGCTATTTTTGTTAGTGGAATTCTGAAGAAAATGACCCTGCTTAAAAAAAAAGAAAAACAACTAAGACCTTTAGAATGTAAGGCTTATAACTAACAAGAACAAGAACAACAACAAAACTGGGATCCCTTCCAGGTCCACTCTCCCATTATTGTGTATCCTTGTTCATGCCTGAACTCTGTACTGTGTATCCTTGCTCAACTCGGAACCTCTGTTTCCTCATTGGAAAATGAGGAGGTTGGACTTGGTCTTAGGCCTGAATAGCTTTCCTGCCTCTTTACTGAGTTGCTGACTTTTATGATGATGCTTTTCAGGTAAGAAGATAAAATGGTGGTAAGGCCCAGGGTGGAGAGCAGAGAGCGATGTGTCTGACTAGGAAATAGAAAGTGATTTTTGAGATGATCTCTTCCTGGCTTCAGCTCCATAGCTGGGCTCACTAGATATAGCAAATAAAGTTAAAGGCTGTCCAGTTAAATTTGAATTTCATTGGTTATAGGATATTTTTTAGTGCATTACAAAGAATTCATGTGGCAGTAAACTTAAAAATTATTCATTGTTTTTCTGAAATTCAGATTTAGCTTTGTGTCCTGTATTCTGTCTGGCAACTCTACATGACAGTAAATAACAGCTTATTCTGTCTCAGCAAGTTGGGCTGGACAAGTAGGGCGTTGGATCAAAAAATAGAACCTTAGTTTATAAAGACAGAAGTCAGGTAGTTGTTTGATACCTATGAAGCATGAGATGGGGAAGGTGTCATTTTTTTCTTTTTTTGCCCAGGTTGTAATGCCACTTCTATAGTAAAATTAAAAAAAAAAAAAACAGCTGTGTGACATTTTAGTACTGACATAAGTTGCCAGGCTAATCCCTGAATAGACCTAAACACTCTACATGGAGCTGTAGATAAGAAAGGTCTGTTACCAGAAGGAGAGAGAGATGAAATAAAAGCTATTAGACATTTTACTTAAAGCAGAAAATACTAAAATTGTGTCTGGCTTAGGAATTGAGTTGAATAACTTTGAAGTTTGTATATTAAAATAGAGAAAGAAAACTTAGAAGAGTTTAAAATTTTAGTAAATGTTAAGTAAGTGTAACATTTAACTAGTGAGCTGTTTCAGCATTAATCTTCAGGCACTTGAGAATATGATCATCATAAATTTGTGTAGATGATTATTGTTCTGTTTTACTGACTTTTGTATATGTAATAGCTAGAGTCTATAAACTAGGTAACATGAACCACACAGTGGCTCTTGTGACTGCTGACATTTCTGTCATCGTTTCACTGGTTGATAGGCCTTATTACTGATGGCAGATAAGAGAAGTCCAGCTTCTGACCTGCCTGAGTTCAACAGTCTTAAACCCCATCCAGGTTTCATATATTCCGTCTCTCCCACCTGCTGAGAGATTATCTTATATTTCAATTTTCTGTTTTAACATGAATATACTTATTCATCTAAGGAAAAGATAAATTGTGCCTTCTCCTCTGTATTTTTGGGAAAACTATTCATATATAAGGTATATAACAAATACCTCCAAAGGGGTGACTTAATGTTTCATTCTTTCAAAATTGTTTATATAGTACTGAGTCTGGCCTTGCCCTGATGCTAATTGGATAAAAACTAAGAGAAAATCATGATGCTGTATGTGTACCAGTAAAGGGCTAAGGGACAGGACAGTGAGGGAGCAGTATGGGGTTCAACTAACCCATGGCAGGGAGTGTCAGTTCAGTTCAGTTGCTCAGTCGTGTCTGACTCTTTGTTACCCCATGGACAACAGCACGTCAGACTTCCGTTTCCTTCACCATCTCCCAGAGCCTGCTCAAACTTGTGTCCGTTGACTCAGTGATGTCATCCAACCATCTTGTCCACTGTCATCCCCTTCTCCTTCTGCCTTCTATTTTTCCCAGCATTTGGGTATTTTCCTATGAGTCATCTGTTCACATCAGGTGGCCAAAGTATTGGAGCTTCAGCCTCAGTCCTTTCAATGAATATTCAGGATTGATTTGTTTTAGGATGGACTAGTTTGGTCTCCTTGCAGTCCAAGGGATTCTCGAGTCTTCTCCAACACTACAATTCAAAGGCATCAATTCTTCAGCACTCAGCCTTCTTTATGGTTCAACTCTTACACCTATCCATCCAAAGCTATGGGAAAACCATAGCTTTGACTATACAGATTTTTGTTAGCAAAGTGGTATCTCTTCTTTTTAATATGCTGTCTAGGTTAGTCATAGCTTTTCTTCCAAGGAGCAACCGTCTTTTGATTTTATGGGTACAGTCACTGTTCATAGTGATTTTGGAGCCCAAGAAAATAAAGTCTGTCACTGTTTTCATTCTTTACACATCTATTTGCCGTGTGATGGGAAGGGAGTGCAGAGCAATGGATTTTTGCAGGTGATAACCTTCAAAGAAAGAAAGATCGGGGAAACAGGAGGAGGAACTACATGGAGGAAGAGGGCATGCTCAGTAGGCAGAAGATACAGGCATTCTAGACAGAGGGATGGATGTGTGCTAAGACCTGAGAGGAAAGAGAACATGACACATGCAGGGCATTTCCAGGTGTTTTGCTGGATTGGGATGGTGGGTGAAGGAGTTGGCAGTGACAAGGGCTGAGGTGTGGGGCTGAGCAGGGACAAGACTGGAATTTTTTTTCTTTCCTTTTTGTTCCTGCCAAGTGCCATCTTAGTTCCCTGACCAGAGATTGAACCTGTGTTGGCTGCAGTAGTAGCATGAAGTCTTGACCACTGGACTGCCAGGAAAGTCCCAATATTGTGATGGTCTTCATGTTCTACTCAGGTTAGAAATTCCTGAGTATTATGAAAAGGGATTGAAATATTTGTAAAGGAGATGTGTGTTTTAAGCAGTCTGGCTGCAGTGTGCAGTATGTAAGAAGGACCACACCGGAGGCAGAGAGACAAGCCAGAAGCAGTAACAATAATCTAGAAGAGATTTTCCTTAGGTGCCCTCTCTTCTAGTCTCAAATTGGCAATTTCAAGCATCCTCCCTCTCCTCATACCTCCTACGTCATCTCTTAATTTGTCATGTTCAACACAAGACCTCTCCTCTCATTCAGAGAGAGAGCTTTTAGATCTTCGTTATTAAGTTATTCATCCTCCCAAGCCTGGCTAGTTCCACCTGTGCACTGGGCCTCAGATGTCTGGCCTCCTCAGAGAACTTGCCTCACACTCGGGCCCCCTCCCTTCTGCTTTTGGCAACATTCCTCTTCTGCTTACAGTTTCCTTCCCACCAACACTAACCCCAGCATGATGATGGTATGCATTGGGCAAGCAGCAGTGGGCTTAGAGAGAAATGGACAGAATCAAAGTATATGGAGGAGAAAGAAATACATGAACTTTATGTTTAAAGTAAAATGAAATCAGAAAATTTTACACATATATATCAGAAAAAATGTGTGTGTATGTATGTATATCTATATCTTAATTTGTAGATGCTTTCATATGTTTCTGGCTTGAGAAAATCAGAAAGTTTGAGGGTGTTGTTTACTACACCAGAGAAATTGACAGAATCAGGAGAGGGCAGATGAGTTTGCAACAGATCACTTACATCTAATGACTTACAGTTTGACCATATGAACTTTAGGACTCTGTTGCATATCTCAGTGGAAATATCTAGTGAGCAGTTGTATAGGTGGGTCTCAGTTTCAGCAGAGAAAGTTGAACTGTAACTCTAAAAGTTATTAGCATATAAATGGGGAGGGAGTCTATGTGGGCATAGAGTCTATTGTCAAGGGACCATATGTGACATAGGAAGAGAAGCAGACAGGGAGGAGCCTTGACACCTGCCTGAAAGGAATAGGCAGAGCACGTTGGTTGGAGGGCAAAAAAGAGCACTCAGCACTGGATGAGGAAAATCAGGACAGTGTAGTGTCAGAGAAGATGCAGAAAGGAAGGATTCTAGGAAAGAAAGACAAATCAAAAGTATCACATAGACCCAAAGGATCAATTAAGAATAAGATGAAAACACATTTATTGAATCAATAAGAAATCATTGGCAGCTTGACAGGGCAGTTTTGGTAGGGTTTTGAGGATGGAGTGAGAGATAAGGAATTGGTAAATGAATGGGAGAGGAGTAAATGGAAGTAACTAAGAAAGATCGAGAACCTTTATTTAAACATGAGTGAGACTTTGGAGGGTCCATGCTGGTAGGAAGGACAGTATAAGCAGTGAGGGATGCCACAAAAGCAGAGGAAGAGGGACTGAGTGTGAGGGCAAGTTTGCTGAGGAGGTCAGACATCTGGGCTTGAGGACACAGGTTGGGGTAGCCTGGCATGGGAGGAGGGACAGTTTTGCAGTCAGAAGGATCGAAAGGCCCTGGATCCGAAGGAAAGCCTTGTGAGGAGAATGACAAATCAGAGAGGAGGCAGAAGGTGTGAGGAGAGGGGAGGATATTTGAAATTGCCAATTTGAGGCTGGGAGACAGGGTGACAAGGGAAGCACGGGGTTTGCCAGCAATTGTGACTGCCCAGTGGATGTGGAGGTCATAAATTGGAATTGATATCGATCTGAGCCATTGTGTGATTTTCTCCATCAGAGCTCAGAGGCACTGGTGTAGAGGCTGAGAAAGCAGACAGTGAAATTTATTTAAGGCTGGGGTGTGCCAGGCAACGTGATGAATGTCAAAAGGCCCCTTTGCCAGAGAGGCAGAATTGAACACCATGAAGACAGAGAACTTCCCATCTTCAAAGGAAAAGTTGAGGATTGAAGGACATGGAGAAGAACTTTATATCTCCCAATAAAGGGCCCACGTAGGAATCTTAATTTGTAAAAACAAGTGCTTGCCAAGACTTTCTTATGAAATTTGTAAAACTAGAAAGACATTAATTAAAATTGCCTCAATTAGCGAATGAGGCATAGCAGTTGTCAAGGGACCATATGTGACATAGGAGGGCAAAGAAGCCTTGACACCTGCCTGAAAGGAATAGGCAGAGCACGTTGGTTGGAGGGCAAAAGAGCACTCAGCACTGGATGAGGAAAATCAGGACAGTGTAGTGTCAGAGAAGATGCAGAAAGGAAGGATTCTAGGAAAGAAAGACAAATCAAAAGTATCACATAGACCCAAAGGATCAATTAAGAATAAGATGAAAACACATTTATTGAATCAATAAGAAATCATTGGCAGCTTGACAGGGCAGTTTTGGTAGGGTTTTGAGGATGGAGTGAGAGATAAGGAATTGGTAAATGAATGGGAGAGGAGTAAATGGAAGTAACTAAGAAAGATCGAGAACCTTTATTTAAACATGAGTGAGACTTTGGAGGGTCCATGCTGGTAGGAAGGACAGTATAAGCAGTGAGGGATGCCACAAAAGCAGAGGAAGAGGGACTGAGTGTGAGGGCAAGTTTGCTGAGGAGGTCAGACATCTGGGCTTGAGGACACAGGTTGGGGTAGCCTGGCATGGGAGGAGGGACAGTTTTGCAGTCAGAAGGATCGAAAGGCCCTGGATCCGAAGGAAAGCCTTGTGAGGAGAATGACAAATCAGAGAGGAGGCAGAAGGTGTGAGGAGAGGGGAGGATATTTGAAATTGCCAATTTGAGGCTGGGAGACAGGGTGACAAGGGAAGCACGGGGTTTGCCAGCAATTGTGACTGCCCAGTGGATGTGGAGGTCATAAATTGGAATTGATATCGATCTGAGCCATTGTGTGATTTTCTCCATCAGAGCTCAGAGGCACTGGTGTAGAGGCTGAGAAAGCAGACAGTGAAATTTATTTAAGGCTGGGGTGTGCCAGGCAACGTGATGAATGTCAAAAGGCCCCTTTGCCAGAGAGGCAGAATTGAACACCATGAAGACAGAGAACTTCCCATCTTCAAAGGAAAAGTTGAGGATTGAAGGACATGGAGAAGAACTTTATATCTCCCAATAAAGGGCCCACGTAGGAATCTTAATTTGTAAAAACAAGTGCTTGCCAAGACTTTCTTATGAAATTTGTAAAACTAGAAAGACATTAATTAAAATTGCCTCAATTAGCCATTTTCAAACTGCATAATTATAGAAAAATGCTACATGAAAATGAAAATTGCCATAATTTAAGTAGAAGTTTATTGTATATAAACATATTTTAGGAAGATATAGGTGTAGTCCTCAACAAAGGGGCACATACTACGAGCAGCAGGAAATAGATTTGAAAATTGCTAGAATTTTTGAAAGCAAAAAAGTGGTAGTCATTCATACGTTATTTGTAAAGTTTTATATCTCTGGTGAACCTTATGAGCATAAATACGGAGTTGGACAAAAATAGGGTTGCAGATGGTACATGAAAAATAAGTAAACACATTGGCAGTATTAAAATATATAGTATTAGTACAATCCACCTCTAAACCAGTTTACACTAATGTCAAAAATATACATATTCCAAGTTACAAGCAAGTGGTTTTGGTAATAATACAGATGAGAGGGAGAAACCCCTAGATCCTCTAGAATTAGTATATATAATGCTATCAAATTTCATGGTAAAAGAATAGTTTAGAAGTCTTATTTGGACTGTATAATTATTCTTATTATTAATACACCGTATAATGCATTTTAAATGGTAATCAAAAAAACTAGAAACTCTTCAATTTAGTAGAATCAACAGAACAAGTCACTCAGATGACCTGTGGGCTGCTTTTTATTGTTTCACTTAGTTTTCTGCATACTGTAGGAAAAGTTGCTTTTCGTATATTTGGATATTCGTATATTCGTATCCAGGACAAAAAAAGTGAAAAAAGACCTTGGCAATCATTAAAGCTAATCATTTCCACCTTTAAAATATATTCACTGTTCTAGAGGCTGAGAAAGCAGACAGTGAAATTTATTTAAGGCTGGGGTGTGCCAGGCAACGTGATGAATGTCAAAAGGCCCCTTTGCCAGAGAGGCAGAATTGAACACCATGAAGACAGAGAACTTCCCATCTTCAAAGGAAAAGTTGAGGATTGAAGGACATGGAGAAGAACTTTATATCTCCCAATAAAGGGCCCACGTAGGAATCTTAATTTGTAAAAACAAGTGCTTGCCAAGACTTTCTTATGAAATTTGTAAAACTAGAAAGACATTAATTAAAATTGCCTCAATTAGCCATTTTCAAACTGCATAATTATAGAAAAATGCTACATGAAAATGAAAATTGCCATAATTTAAGTAGAAGTTTATTGTATATAAACATATTTTAGGAAGATATAGGTGTAGTCCTCAACAAAGGGGCACATACTACGAGCAGCAGGAAATAGATTTGAAAATTGCTAGAATTTTTGAAAGCAAAAAAGTGGTAGTCATTCATACGTTATTTGTAAAGTTTTATATCTCTGGTGAACCTTATGAGCATAAATACGGAGTTGGACAAAAATAGGGTTGCAGATGGTACATGAAAAATAAGTAAACACATTGGCAGTATTAAAATATATAGTATTAGTACAATCCACCTCTAAACCAGTTTACACTAATGTCAAAAATATACATATTCCAAGTTACAAGCAAGTGGTTTTGGTAATAATACAGATGAGAGGGAGAAACCCCTAGATCCTCTAGAATTAGTATATATAATGCTATCAAATTTCATGGTAAAAGAATAGTTTAGAAGTCTTATTTGGACTGTATAATTATTCTTATTATTAATACACCTTATAATGCATTTTAAATGGTAATCAAAAATACTAGAAACTCTTCAATTTAGTAGAATCAACAGAACAAGTCACTCAGATGACCTGTGGGCTGCTTTTTATTGTTTCACTTAGTTTTCTGCATACTGTAGGAAAAGTTGCTTTTCGTATATTTGGATATTCGTATATTCGTATCCAGGACAAAAAAAGTGAAAAAAGACCTTGGCAATCATTAAAGCAAATCATTTCCACCTTTAAAAATAACACTGTTCATAAATACCTTAGGGGTTCTACAGTTGAACTTCACTGAGGTCAGTTAGAGCCCTATGAATATAGCCATGTGCCTGAAAATTATCTTTAAGCTATTTCTGAAAACAAAATAGAAAGTAAATGAAAGGCATGTGCCAGTAGTTGGTATCTTATTCTGTGAGCTGGGCTGGAGTTTCAATTTCTCTCCAAACTCCTGTTTTTCTGGGATATGTCTTCTGTTTCACATGGATAGCAGTGAATTTTCTGGAATAAACAAAGAGGACACTATTTTATTGGAGCTAATTGATAAACTGCCACTAGTAGGGAGGAAGATCTTACTTATTCTTCCATAAGACTTCTTCCCTCTCCGGCTTTACTGCAGGGTGTGTGTGTGTCTGTGTGTGTGTGTGTGTGTGTACATATCCATGGAACTTCTTCTCATCTTGGTTGATTATGAAAAAGAAGTATAAATAGAAGGTGCAAGGTAATTGTATTTCCATTGTAGTAGCAGCAGACATGTCTAAGAAATAATGAAGAGAAAGAAACATGGAAAATGGAGGAGTCATGAAATAACCTTTGGTCTATTTGACAGTTGCCTAGAACTAGCTTCTGTCTTTTCGTGTACTAGGAACAAAAATGTAAAATCTTGGGAGCCAAACATAACTTAATATCTATATAAGCTTTAGAGTTTACAAAAGATTTTTACATACAGTATCTCTATGCACTGGATGGTAGCCTAAATTACAGATAAGAACTTTGAAGTTCAGATTAAATGAGACTCAGGTCTCATAAGACAGGATAGGCCTTTGAACTCAGATTTTTGATCTTAGTACTTATGCTCTTTGTACTACATGACAATTTATTTTTAAAATAAAGATAAAAAATAAAAATAAATACCAATTAGGGTAGTTCAACTATAGCAAAAGTTAGAAATGCTAACTTCATTTAATTGTCTTTCCCCACTTTGATTTCTTCTTTCTGCTCCCTTTACTTAAGGCTCCTGTATACTGAGAGTAAGAACGTTTTTGCAAATGCTGACTTTAAATTGAAAGAGGGAGAGAGAAGAGAGAAGAGGAACTTTTGTGGAGCACCTAGAAATTCATAAGAAAACTTTTTCAATTACACATAGGTTTTTTTATTTTTATTTTAAATAAATGTTGTTTAGGGTGTAAAACCCATGTTTTATTCTTAGTCTTGCTGTGAGTCATTCTCTGCCCTTGGACACCTCACTTAACACATTGTAACCTAGTAAGCTTTTCCTTTCTTCAAAACTAAATTGTGTTTGGAAAGACAAAACTTTAGTTTTCCTTATTGAGCTGCTCGTCTGTTTTCTTAAAGTGCTTGAGATCTTGGGTGTCCTGCTGTGACTTGTTCAAGCATAATATGTAACAGAAATAAGATTGAAATTTTTCTGGACTTAAGAGTGAAGATCTGTTCAAAAGCCATCTTTCAAGGTAGAATATAGCTAACCTATCATTTTCCTGTCTATTGCCCTGTGTTAGCTCATCCTCCCATGAGGTAACAGGGAAACCATCCAATGCCCATGCCCTCATGAGACTATGGCACTGGCTTACTATGCCACAAGGAGAACATGACCCCCATCATTTTAACCTGATCTTTGTTTCATGAATGGGAATAGGATTAAATTTTGGCTTTCATTTTTAAGATTATTTAATCATTTAAAGTCTTCCTAAGGCTATTCTCCTACTCACATTCCATGTCTTTTATGACTAACCTCTTCATTTTTCCCTTCACATCTTCAGAAATGTCTGCACTTAGGTACTCACTGTTGTCAAAACTAAAATCTAAAGGTTGATCACTAAATTTGATTTTCCTAAAACTTCTTTTTAATTCTACATAAACTTTGAAAGTCAGTCATTACTAAATTTTGTTCTGTCTCTTCTACCTCCATTTTCTCTTCTTTCAAGCTGACAAAGTGACATTTTATTACCTATGTCAATCATTTGAAAGTTAATTACATAGTATTTGTGTCAGCTCTTATATGAGCATTGCTTTCAACTACCACTGATATTTAATATAAATATGATATTTCTGCAGCTAGATTATTAGTACCTCAAAAGCAGGAATTGGTCTTAAAGAATACTTACACCTGGGCTTCCCCTGGTGGCCCAGTGGGTAGGGACGCCGCCTTGCAGTGCAAGGGGCGCCGGTTCGAGCCCTGACCTGGGAGGATCCCACGTGCCGCGGAGCGGTTGGACTGATGTGTCCAATTGCCGAGCCGGAGCTCTGGAGCGCATGCGCTCAGAGCCTGTGCTCTGCAACGACAGACGCCACCGCGATGGGAGGCCCACAAGAGCCAAAGAACAAAGACGGATGAACAGAGAGAAACGAAAGACCGGTGGAGGTGGCCCGCCTGCTCCCCTCCCTCCCTCCCCAACCCGACCCCCGCCCAAAAATAAATAAATAAATAAATCTTTAAAAAAAAAGAATACTTACACCAGCATACATAACAGACTTTAAAAGTCAGTCATCCCTAATTTTTCCTCATTATTGATTTTAATTGATTTTTTTCAGAATTTATTTTGAATTGGAGAATGATTGCTTGACAATATTGTGTTGGTTTCTGCCATATATTGACATGAATCAGACATAGGTACACACATGTCCCCTCTCTCCTGAACCTCCCTCCCACTTCCCACTCTGTCCTACAGCTCTGGGTCATCATAGAGCACCCAAGAATTAGAGCTGATTTCCACTAGCTATCTAATTTTACATATGGCAATGTATATGTTTCAGTGCTACTTTCTCAGTTTGTCCATTCTGCTTCTCCCTCTGTGTCCAGAAATCCATTCTCTGTGTCTGAGTCTTTATTGCTGCTCTGCAGGTTAAGTTCATCAGTACTGATGTTTTGTATGTGTGTCTGTGTGTGTGTGTGTGTGTGTGTGTGTTTAATTTTGACCTCTATTGTTTTTTTTAGTCAATTTATTTTCATACATCTTTATTCTTTGGCCTGTGTGGGTCTCCTGTTGCAGTGGCCTTTCTCGTTGCAGAGCACTGGCTCTGGGAGCATACGTTCCAGAGCGCTGTCTCATAGTTGGGCACACTGGGCCAGCCACTCCACAGCACGTGGGATCTTCCAGGGTCAGGAATCGAACTGGTGCACCTTGTACTGCAAGGCAGACTCTTTACCCAATGGACCACCAGAAAAGCCCTGTCTTTAGTCTTAATACCTTTTTCTTTTTCATATATTTGAGTACTCAACTAAAAAAATTTATTTAATTTGAATACAAAAAACCAATTCATTAATACATTAGGTAGGTTAGATCTCAGGTGGTCATAGGTTAAAAGTAGACTTAAAGATGACAGTTTTCATTTATTTCCATATAAGTCAACATTTCAGATGACTTTTTGATTAACATCCATATGCCAGGTACAATTTGGCTGGTGGAAGTATTCTGTAAAAACAATTCCTGATTTTGAGGTATTAATGATCTACCTGCTGAAATATTATATTTACATTAAATATTGGTGGGAGTTGACATCAATGTTCATATAAGAGCTGACAAAAATACTATGTGATTAACTGTCAAATGACTGATATAAGTAGTGTGAGTTTATGAACTCAAAAGAAGAGAAGGTGTAAGTAGAAGAGATGGGAAAAAGTAGATCTGGAAAGATTATGAGAATCTTTGTTAGAAGGCTAGATGTAGGAAAAGCTAATCAGGCATGCGAACTTGAATAAAAGCAGGGGAGTGGCAAAGAATAAAGCAGTTAAAGGACAAAATGTTTCCTAGGGAGAAGAGATAAGGTCAATCAAGCAGGATAGATCAGGGAAACAGAGGAGAGGTCAGAAATAAAGATGTAAATAAAGCTTTCTGGAAGAAGAATTGCATGCTGAAGCTATCATATAAGGAAGGAAAGTTAATTTAAAGGCATACACATAAAATAGACAAGATTCATGGAGGGCAACTCAGTTGAGTAATAATAGTAATAAGGGATCAGAGAACAATATGCCAATAATAGCAGTAAATGATTTATATAAATTGCAAATTTACTTTGTTAAAGCTTATGTATTTTTTGTCATTGTGGTAGACTGCTTGCAAAATGACCCCCAATGACTCCTGCCTTCTAATCATTGTGTAACCACCTACTTTGATTGTGGACTAAATTTAATGACTCTCTTCTAAAGAATAGACTATGACCTAAGGAATGGGATGCAACTTCTGAAATTCGATTACAAAGAGATTGTGATTTCCATCTCTTCTTTGCTTGCTCTGGCCTAGCCAACAGAGACCTCAGTGAGTGAGTGAGCTTGGATATGTATCATCCTCCAGTTCAGCCTTGAAATAACTGAAGCTCCAGCCATCCTTGACTGCAGTCTTATGAGAGACCCTGAGTCACACACTCCCAGCCAACATCTAAATCTCATGTTGAGATTCTTGGCCCAAAGAAACTATGAGCTAAGAAATGTTTGCTGTTGTTGTTGTTGGTTTTTTTTAAAAAGATTTATTTATGTATTTATTTATTTTGTTGGGGAGGAGAGGTGGGTAGGGAGGGGAGCAGGCGGGCCACTTCTATTGGTCTTTCATTTGTCCATTTTCATCCATCTTTGTTCTTTGGCCCGTGTGGGCCTCCCATCGCGGTGGCCTCTGTTGTCACAGGGCACTGGCTCTGGGCACATGAGCTCCAGAGCTCCGGCTCGGTAGTTGGACACATCGATCCAGCCGCTCCGCGGCACGTGGGATCTTCCCAGGCCAGGGATCGAACCGGCGCCCCTTGCACTGCAAGGCGGTGTCCTTACCCACTGGACCACCAGGGAAGCCCCTGCTTCTTGTTTTTAAGGCACCCAGTTTTGGGATAAGTTGTTATATAGTAGTAGATAACCAGTGAATCATTATAGAATTTTATGTTCTGCCTCTACTAGAACAGCTGACTGAATACTAGGAAGGACTCTTCCACTGTAATACCAAAATATTAAAGCGAAAATATATACTTTTAATGCATTATTTGAATCATTACTATCACAGAAAGCTAGAGATAAGGATGAATTAATTAAAATTTGTGCATGGAAATCTCATCCTAAGTTAAGGTTTGATTGATTTGATTGTGAGAATAGACCAAGACTGCAAGACAGGCTTCACTGCAAGACAGGAGACTAGAAGAGATTCTTACGTGGGTTTCATGAGGCTCTAAGGCAACAGGGTTCCTGAGAAGTTTACCCAGTTTAAGCCTTTAGGAGTTAGATTTAAAAAGCATGAACTCACAAATAAAAGAAAATTAATAGCAAATGAAAGGCAATAAGCCACTTGATGTGGAAGGAACATTAAGATACAAATCTTCATGGACTTTAGTGACTGAAATTATCAAATAATGTACAAGTTAGATGTTATGGCACTTCAAGGGGAAAAAAGTATAAATTGAGAAAATAGTAATAATTAAAAAGTTTCAGTTACTCTTTATAAAGAAAGAAAAAACCTTTTAAAATATAATCATTGAAACATAAAAGTTTAGTAAAATTCAAACATACATGTCTGGAACAACAAAACTCTGTAAAAACTTTAAAATCAATCAATCAATCAATCTAAAAGTAGAGATCAGAAAAAAAAGTTTAGTAAAATTCAAAATGATGAGGCTATATATGATGAAGATGGATTGCTCCTTTCATGTCTTTCCTCATTAATTGCTAGAAAGAATAGACTGTATTTTTTGATTCTCCATCACTAAAGTCAAAGAATTCAGTTCATTTGGTCTACAATTTCTTCTCTCCCTTTCCTCCATCTAATATTTCTACTAGTTGTGATTTTTGTTTTAGGTCCCATTAAATTTAAAGATTCATTTACTATTAAGCTTTTATCATCTGCCAGTGTTAACCAATGGGATGTATTGGTCATAGCAAACAGCCTCATCCAACAACACAAGAGATAATTCTACATATGGACATCACCAGATGGTCAATACTGAAATCAGATTGATTATATTCTTTACAGCTGAAGATGGAGAAGCTCTATATAGTCAGCAAAAACAAGACCTGGAGCTGACTGTGCCTCAGATCATGAATTCCTTATAACAAACTTCAGACTTAAATTGAAGAAAGTAGGGGGAAAAATCCAGATCATATTACTTTTTGAAAGCTAAAATCATGGTGGTGCTGTGTTTGTGGGAGCTGCAGTCACACAGGTCTTTCCCTATGTCGCATGCCCTGATATTCCTCCAGTATCTCTTATTTGCCAAATCCAGCTTGAAGCTACTACTACAAAGCCTAGGAAAGACGGGGCGCAAGAGTCAGTAACCTGTAAGGCAGAGCTGATAAGGCAAAGGGGAAGGATCTGGGAGAAAATAGGTCACAGATGGCCATGTTGACCTAACCTGTCTACAAAGAGGCTAAAGAATATAGCCTGTGTGCCCAGAGGAGAATACTGATGTTAATAAACCAGGCAAACCCAAATTGAAGAGAAAGCTTAAGAATTTCTAAAGTCAGCTGATAAATCATTATCAAGAATACCAAATCGGGCTTCCCTGGTGGTCCAGTGGGTACGGACACTGCCTTGCAGTGCAAGGGGTGCTGGTTCGATCCCTGGCCTGGGAAGATCCCACGTGCCATGGAGTGGCTGGACCTATGTGTCCAATTACCAAGTTGGAGCTCTGGAGTGCATACACCCAGAGCCGCTGCTCTGCAGCAAGAGAGGCCACTGGGATGGGAGGCCCACACAGGCCAAAAGAACAAAGATGGAAGTAAATGAAGGACCAATAGAAGTGGCCAAAAAAAAAAAAAAAAAAGGATACCAAATCACTATTGATAGTTTTCATAAGTTAGTTTCTTACTATATGACTGCCAAAATTAACAGAGTTTAAATATCTCCTACACGTAAAATAAATTTGACAGATTTTTAGTGTATTTGTAATAAACTTACCAATTCTGCCTATAATACTGGGCTATTGAAAGTAAAAGAGTGTATTCGATTTGAATTAATTGTGTTAAGATTCAATTTGTAGTGATTGCAACAAGACAACTCGTTTTTCTAATATTAGTATGTTTCAGTGTCTTAAATTTTGGATTTTATAGCTAAAATCTTATTGGTTGTTTATTTTTGGTTAACAAAAGCTTCTGTTAATATTTGTTAGAAAACCTGAGAAAGGAAATGTCTTTAATCTCTTGCATTTTTGAAGTATATAGATGGCAGATAGATTCTTCCTTTCTCTGACTGTTGCTTGCTCTGACTCCATATCACTCTCATTTGATTTTTCCACCTTATCTACACAATTGCTTCATTTTTATTTAACAGTTGTTGGCATCAACTAACTGTCACAAGGGATCATTTCTAATTGACAAGACTGGAGGACTATCATAATCTAGTAAATTGGTCACCTTGGAGAAAAAAGAATTGGGTTTCAAAATGACAAGGAATTAGATTAGAGGATGCTTAGCCAACTATACAAATAATAACTTTCATTCTAAAAGTTGAGTATTCTGTATTAGCAAATACATGTTAACATTGTGAACTCAAGGTGGACATTTTAGAAGGTCTGCTCCCAGGAAGAAATAGTCCTTAAGTGGTAATCATTAAAAAACAGGATTCTTTGATGTCACAAACATAATGTTTATTTTGATTTGACTGCAACTATTTGAAAGATCAGCATTATGTATCATTTTAGGAAACTTGCATGCCTTCTTTCAGTGTGCTTGAGGTGGCAAGTAAAAACACTTTTTGAAAAAATAGTAATGTATCACTGTGTACTTTCAGCCTGTTTTACCAAATGTATTCACAAACCATAGCAAAGAGTAATTCATTTTAACTCACATGTGCTCTGTGTCATTTGAAACTAGAAGATGCCATGATGGTTTTAGTACTGCACTCCTGACTCTTTGATTTAAATCTTAAATATTACTTCTCTCATTTCACAGCTATAGAATCTGGACCAACCAAGGTCATACTAATGGAAGTTCAAAACAAGGACAGTGAATAATTTCATGTCACTGTAAAGGTAGTGACTGTCTCAGGTGCTGTGGTGAGAGAGATTCTGAAGCCATACCAGGCTGAGCAGGATAGAGCATGGTTATTGATACTGATGTCTTCTGTAAGCATGGTAAGGGAAGAGAGGCGCCATTCCTGTTTCAGTAACTGAGAGGACTGAATTTCTGTTCTAAGTGGAAAATAAGACGAAGTTGGAACAGATTTTCAGTGGGTTGTACTGTGCAGATAGTTTTCAAATTAGTAAAGAAGTTATTTCTTGAATGTGAAGGCGACAAAGTTCTTTCCACTTTTCCAGCTGGGTATAATGGCTTTTCCTTCTTTCCTTGTTGCCTCACAAATGACTCTTCCAAAACTTAACCAGGAATAATTTACCAGCTATAAGCCAGTGCTTATAGTTTATAAGCCAGAGCTTATAGCCAGTCAGAAGTGCATGAGTGTCTATACGCCTCTTGATAGGGCCAATAAAGAATGTATTGGATTGATACTTTTTGTGTTTTCTCCTTTTGTTTTCTGAATTAAGAGACAGAGAAACCAACAGAAATTAATACTCAAATAAGAATTCTGTTTTTTAAATGCTTTGCAAAGGGTTCTTTTAAAATCTTTGATGAAAAAGGGATGCACATAATGGGAAAAGCGGAACTTGAAAATTTGTGCCCTGGGAAGTATGGGGGTTTTAAAACTTTCTGAGAGCTGGGAAAAAGGCCGGAACATAATGTTTATTTTGATTTGACTGCAACTATTTGAAAGATCAGCATTATGTATCATTTTAGGAAACTTGCATGCCTTCTTTCAGTGTGCTTGAGGTGGCAAGTAAAAACACTTTTTGAAAAAATAGTAATGTATCACTGTGTACTTTCAGCCTGTTTTACCAAATGTATTCACAAACCATAGCAAAGAGTAATTCATTTTAACTCACATGTGCTCTGTGTCATTTGAAACTAGAAGATGCCATGATGGTTTTAGTACTGCACTCCTGACTCTTTGATTTAAATCTTAAATATTACTTCTCTCATTTCACAGCTATAGAATCTGGACCAACCAAGGTCATACTAATGGAAGTTCAAAACAAGGACAGTGAATAATTTCATGTCACTGTAAAGGTAGTGACTGTCTCAGGTGCTGTGGTGAGAGAGATTCTGAAGCCATACCAGGCTGAGCAGGATAGAGCATGGTTATTGATACTGATGTCTTCTGTAAGCATGGTAAGGGAAGAGAGGCGCCATTCCTGTTTCAGTAACTGAGAGGACTGAATTTCTGTTCTAAGTGGAAAATAAGACGAAGTTGGAACAGATTTTCAGTGGGTTGTACTGTGCAGATAGTTTTCAAATTAGTAAAGAAGTTATTTCTTGAATGTGAAGGCGACAAAGTTCTTTCCACTTTTCCAGCTGGGTATAATGGCTTTTCCTTCTTTCCTTGTTGCCTCACAAATGACTCTTCCAAAACTTAACCAGGAATAATTTACCAGCTATAAGCCAGTGCTTATAGTTTATAAGCCAGAGCTTATAGCCAGTCAGAAGTGCATGAGTGTCTATACGCCTCTTGATAGGGCCAATAAAGAATGTATTGGATTGATACTTTTTGTGTTTTCTCCTTTTGTTTTCTGAATTAAGAGACAGAGAAACCAACAGAAATTAATACTCAAATAAGAATTCTGTTTTTTAAATGCTTTGCAAAGGGTTCTTTTAAAATCTTTGATGAAAAAGGGATGCACATAATGGGAAAAGCGGAACTTGAAAATTTGTGCCCTGGGAAGTATGGGGGTTTTAAAACTTTCTGAGAGCTGAAATAGGCTTTTACCCCACAATTTTAGTGTGAGAGTGATACTTCCTAATTTTAGGATAAATGTCCTACCTAAGCATTTATTGAGTAAATAATGTTTTTCAGCCACTAGGAATGATAGAATTTGCACAAATCTCATATTTCTGTTGAGCTTACTTTCAATTTTATTGTAGTGTTGGAGATAAGAATATGAAAACAGAGTGTCAGCAAATTATAATCAGTTTTAGGATATTCTAACTGAAAGCCTTTTAATTTTTATAAGTATTATAGTTTCCCACTAGTAATAATAATCTTTTCAGAGACATGAATTACTTATTTATTTTTCTTTTTTCTATTATATAAATATTATATAATCACATGCACAAATCTTAATTGTTTGACTTAAATTTAACAGGTAGGTTCACCACTGTCATCACTACTCAAAATGTCATAGAATATTTTTATCACTTACAGAAGATTTCTGCACGTATTTTTTCAACCAAATCTATCCCTGTCCTCCTTTCCCTGGCCAGTCATTTTCTGTTATCAGTTAGTTTTAACATCTAGCATTTCTTATAAATGTAAATACTCAATGTGTACTCTTTTGATCTGGCTTCTTTTGCCCAATATGATTTTAAGATTCATCCATCTTGTTCTATGTGTCCGTAGTATATCATTTTGTATTTCTGAGTAGTATTTCATTATATGACTATACTAGTATTTGTTTATTCTTTTCTCTGTTGATTTCTTTCCATTTTTTAGCCACGTATAAATAAAGTGGCAATCATAATTCTTTCAGAAATATTTTGGTGGTCATATAATTTTATTTTTCTTAGCTAATACTTGGGAGTTAAATTATCATAGGGTATATTTATTGTAAAAAGTGCAAAACAGTTCCCCCCAAATGATGGTATGTATCCATTAACAAAGCATGAGAGTTCTAATTTCTCTATATATTTGAAAACATTTAATGCTTTTTAAAATTGTTTTGTTTTGAATTTAGTCATTGGGAAAGCTGTGAAATGGAATCCTGTCATGGTGTGGAGTATTTTACATGTACTTATTGTCCATTTTTAGGGTTCCCTACCTGGTGACTAAGTGGTTAAGAATCTGTCTGCTAATGCAAGAGTTGTGGGTTTGATCCTTGGGTTGGGAATATCCCCTAGAGAAGGAAATGGTATTCTCTAGTATTCTTGTCTGGGAAATTCTATGGACATGCTTGTCTGGGAAATCCTGGCAGGCTACAGTCCATGGGATCACGGAGTCAGACAGACTTAGAGACTAAACAACAACAGTTGACCATTTTTAAAATAGCTGTTCAATCTTTTTCTCCATTAAAAAAACAAACGAACTGGTTTTCTCACCTTTTCATTGACTTTTCTTTTCTCATTGCATTGGTAGAATATCATTTTATTCTATATGTGTAGGTATATATCTATATTGTCTGTTCTGTTCCCTTGGTCTGTTTGTCTTTATGCTGATAAAACATCCACAATTATTGTAATTCATTAGTAAATCATGAAATCATGTAATGCAAGTTCTCGAAATTTATTTCTTTGCCCAAGATTATCTATATTTAGATAGATAGATTGCCCAAGATTGACTATATTTAGAGTCAATGCATTTCCACATATATTTTAGAATCAGACTGTCAATTTTTATATCAAATCCTGCTATAATCATGATATGAAATTTTATTAAATTGATAGGTCAATTTGGGAAGAATTGCTGTCTTAGATACTATCTTACAATGCATGAGTATGACATATCTTTCTATTTATTTAGGTGTTCTTTATTCTCTTTTTGCAATGCTTTGCAGTTTTATCCTAGATATTTTACACATCTTTTATTAAATTGATTCCCAGATCATTTAATCTTTATCAACACTATTAAAATTGAATTTTCTAAATTAAATTTATTTTCTTCAGTAGGAATTAAAAAAATAGATTTTTGTACCTGATGGTGTAACCTACAACTTTTTTCATTTAATAGTTCTGGGGCTTCCCTGGTAGCTCAGTGTTAAAGAGTTTGTGTGCCAGTGCAAGAGACATGGGTTCGATCCCTGATCTAGGAAGATCCCACATGCTGTGGAGCAACTAAACCCATGAGCCACAACCATTGAGCCTGTGCTCTAAAGGCCTCAGAGCCGCAACTATTGAGCCCATGTTCCACAACTATTGAAGCCTGTGTGCCCTAGAGCCTGAGTTCCACAACAAGAGAAGTCACCGCAACAAGAAGCCTGCTCACCTCAACTAGAGAGTGTCCCCCACTCCCTTCAACTAGAGAGGAGCCAGAATAGCCAAAAATAAATAAATAAAAATTTTTAAAAATTTCTAGTTAATTTTATTTCTGTAGATTCCATATAGTTTCTATGTACATAATCATATCATCTACAAGCAATAAATATTCTAATCTTTATGCTTTTTATTTATTTATTTTCTTGCCTAATTGTTGAGTAGGTACTCCACTACAGTGTGTGCTAAAAGGGATAAAAGTGGGTATCTTTGCCTTGTTTCCAAACATAGAGAAAATTGTACAGTATTTAATCATTAATTATGACAGCAATGGTAGATTTTTTTTAAAGGTCCAATTAACTGACTTTATGTTTACTTCCATTCTTAGTTTACTGAAAGCGTTTTTCATGAAGACATGGAAAATTTGATCAATTACTTTTGTCTACCTATTGAAATGATCATTTTATTGTTATGAAAGTTAGCTATTTTAGTCACACTGTTTTTCTTGAAGTCTATTTGCATGAATATAGTCACTTTAATCTTCTCATGCTTAGTAATAGCATGATATATTTTCCTATCCTTTCACTTTTTACCTACTGGTATGTTTATTCTCAAAGTGTATTTCTTTTAAACATCATATAGTTTGGTTTGAAATTTTTTATCTAGTCTAAAACTCTCTATAGTTACTTGACCTATGTTTAAAGTAATTATTGGTGAGTTAAATATATCATCTGCATTTATTTTTTTCTGTTTCCTTTTTATTGCTATATTTAGGGTACACTGTATGATTTTAATATTTCATGTTGTCTCATGTATTTATTTTGTGCTATATATTTGTATTATTTTAGATGTTTTCTCTAGATGTTGCAGTAGGTATCACTAAGCTAGTACACTTTACTAGAGCACACATTATAAGTGATACTATTATTCCTTCATTGCTACTATTTGTTCTCTTTTTGTTTTATATTGTTATTTATTCCACAATGCCATATATGGTTTTAATTTGTGTTTTATGCAGTCCATGTTCTTTTGGGAGGCTATCATGATTACTTAAGCAAATTCTTAAGTTAATGTTCCACAACTATTTCCTAGTAGAAAAAGTCACGCAACAAGAAGCCTGCTCACCTCAACTAGAGAGTGTCCCCCACTCCCTTCAACTAGAGAGGAGCCAGAATAGCCAAAAATAAATAAATCAAATTTTTTAAAAATTTCTAGTTAATTTTATTTCTGTAGATTCCATATAGTTTCTATGTACATAATCATATCATCTACAAGCAATAAATATTCTAATCTTTATGCTTTTTATTTATTTATTTTCTTGCCTAATTGTTGAGTAGGTACTCCACTACAGTGTGTGCTAAAAGGGATAAAAGTGGGTATCTTTGCCTTGTTTCCAAACATAGAGAAAATTGTACAGTATTTAATCATTAATTATGACAGCAATGGTAGATTTTTTTTAAAGGTCCAATTAACTGACTTTATGTTTACTTCCATTCTTAGTTTACTGAAAGCGTTTTTCATGAAGACATGGAAAATTTGATCAATTACTTTTGTCTACCTATTGAAATGATCATTTTATTGTTATGAAAGTTAGCTATTTTAGTCACACTGTTTTTCTTGAAGTCTATTTGCATGAATATAGTCACTTTAATCTTCTCATGCTTAGTAATAGCATGATATATTTTCCTATCCTTTCACTTTTTACCTACTGGTATGTTTATTCTCAAAGTGTATTTCTTTTAAACATCATATAGTTTGGTTTGAAATTTTTTATCTAGTCTAAAACTCTCTATAGTTACTTGACCTATGTTTAAAGTAATTATTGGTGAGTTAAATATATCATCTGCATTTATTTTTTTCTGTTTCCTTTTTATTGCTATATTTAGGGTACACTGTATGATTTTAATATTTCATGTTGTCTCATGTATTTATTTTGTGCTATATATTTGTATTATTTTAGATGTTTTCTCTAGATGTTGCAGTAGGTATCACTAAGCTAGTACACTTTACTAGAGCACACATTATAAGTGATACTATTATTCCTTCATTGCTACTATTTGTTCTCTTTTTGTTTTATATTGTTATTTATTCCACAATGCCATATATTGTTTTAATTTGTGTTTTATGCAGTCCATGTTCTTTTTGGGGAGGCTGCAAAGGGGCGGGCATGCCACTTCTATTGGTCTTTCATTCCTCTATTTTCATCCATCTTTGTTCTTTGGCCCTTGTGGGCCTCCCATCGCAGTGGCCTCTGTTGTTGCAGAGCACCAGCTCTGGGCACATGTGCTCCAGAGCTCCGGCTTGGTAATTGGACACATCGGTCCAGCCGCTCTGCGACATGTGGGATCTTCCCAGGCCAGGGATCAAACTGGCGCCCCTTGCACTGCAAGGCGGTGTCCTTACCCACTGGACCACCAGGGAAGCCCCAGTCCATGTTCTTTTAAATCAAGAAATAAAGACATACCATATGCATTTATATTTATATAAATTTTATATTTAGTGTATATACATTTAAAATGCTTTGGATATTCACAAATATATTTGCTTTCTTTTATGCTCTTTATTTTATCCTGTGTCAGAATGCTATCTGGTATCACACTTAAACTAGAAAGAGACTACTGCACTACTGTAAGCTTTTGTTTGCCTGAGAATATGTTCATTTTGCTTCAATTTTGACGGTTATTTTAGTCAGTTCAGTTGCCCTGTTGTGTCCAACTCTTTGTGACCCAATGGACAATGGTATACTGGGTTTCTCTGTTCTTTACCATTTACTGGAGTTTGCTCAAACTCATGCCACTGACTCAGTGATGCTATCCAACCATCTCGTCTTCTGTCATCCCCTTCTTTTCTGCTCTCTTTTCCAAGCATCAGGGTCTTTTCCAATGATATATCTCTTTGAATCAGTGGCCAAAGTATTGGAGCTTAAACTTCAGCATTTTAAAGTCTATTGTTTTTTTTTTTTCATAAGTTTGTTTTAGGTACACTGTATGATTTTAATATTTCATGTTGTCTCATGTATTTATTTTGTGCTATATATTTGTATTATTTTAGATGTTTTCTCTAGATGTTGCAGTAGGTATCACTAAGCTAGTACACTTTACTAGAGCACACATTATAAGTGATACTATTATTCCTTCATTGCTACTATTTGTTCTCTTTTTGTTTTATATTGTTATTTATTCCACAATGCCATATATTGTTTTAATTTGTGTTTTATGCAGTCCATGTTCTTTTTGGGGAGGCTGCAAAGGGGCGGGCATGCCACTTCTATTGGTCTTTCATTCCTCTATTTTCATCCATCTTTGTTCTTTGGCCCTTGTGGGCCTCCCATCGCAGTGGCCTCTGTTGTTGCAGAGCACCAGCTCTGGGCACATGTGCTCCAGAGCTCCGGCTTGGTAATTGGACACATCGGTCCAGCCGCTCTGCGACATGTGGGATCTTCCCAGGCCAGGGATCAAACTGGCGCCCCTTGCACTGCAAGGCGGTGTCCTTACCCACTGGACCACCAGGGAAGCCCCAGTCCATGTTCTTTTAAATCAAGAAATAAAGACATACCATATGCATTTATATTTATATAAATTTTATATTTAGTGTATATACATTTAAAATGCTTTGGATATTCACAAATATATTTGCTTTCTTTTATGCTCTTTATTTTATCCTGTGTCAGAATGCTATCTGGTATCACACTTAAACTAGAAAGAGACTACTGCACTACTGTAAGCTTTTGTTTGCCTGAGAATATGTTCATTTTGCTTCAATTTTGACGGTTATTTTAGTCAGTTCAGTTGCCCTGTTGTGTCCAACTCTTTGTGACCCAATGGACAATGGTATACTGGGTTTCTCTGTTCTTTACCATTTACTGGAGTTTGCTCAAACTCATGCCACTGACTCAGTGATGCTATCCAACCATCTCGTCTTCTGTCATCCCCTTCTTTTTCTGCTCTCTCTTTTTCCAAGCATCAGGGTCTTTTCCAATGATATATCTCTTTGAATCAGTGGCCAAAGTATTGGAGCTTAAACTTCAGCATCAGTCCTTTCACTGAATATTTAGGGTTGATTCCCTTTAGGATGGATGGATATTTTAGCTGTATATTTAACTCTTGAGTTCACAGTACTTCTCCACCAACCAGTGCTTTATAGATGTTATTTCCTTTTCTCTTAACTGCCATTGTTTCTACTGAGAACTCAGCTATTATTCATATTATTATTCTATTCTGAATGTGTCTGTGATACTGCAGTTGATAATAAGATCTATGCATTTGGTCTTCATCTACATTCCTGGCACAGAGCTCTCAAAACTAAAACCTTTGGAATTTTCCTAAGTGATAAGAACAAGAGTAATAAAGGTATCTTTTGTTACTCCCAAGAAGCCCTTTTCAATGATCTGATTTTATGCTAACGAGGTGTCCTTTGAAAATCCCTGAGGTTAGAGTGTAGTTGACAGGGGGAACCAACTGCAAAATTAGAGGGCTGGAAATTTCAGCTCCACTCTTAACCTCCAGGGAGAGAAGAGTGGTTTGAATGGCTTAATCACCAGCAGCCAATGATTTAATGAATTATGCTTATGTAATGAAGCTTCCATAAAAACCCAAAGAAAAAGTTGTGGAGACTTTCCAGGTTGGTGAATACAGTGTGGGAGGGTGATGTGTCTAGAGAGGGAATGGAAGCTCCACATCCTTTTTCTCCATACCTTGCACTATGCATCTCTTCCATCTGATAGTCTTGAGTTATGTCCTTTTGTAACAAACTGGTAATCTAGTAAGTAACAAATGGGATTTTGAGAATGTGAAATTTATGACCAGTTTTTCAAAGGCAGAGATGATTACCTGGATTTGAGATTGATATCTGTAGTGGGGGCATGAGTACACTCTTGCAGGAGTGAGACCTTAACCTGTGGGATCTTCCTCAGCTGGAAAGTGTCAGAAATGAATTGACTTGTAGCACACATCCAGGCCAGGTCACAGAATTGCTTACTGTGGGAAACCCCTGCCCCATCTGGTCAGCAGAGGTGTTATGGAAGTATAGTCTGGAAAAGGGGTCCTTCTTTTTAACAAGCATTAAAAGGGCTCTCTTTTCCAAGCATCAGGGTCTTTTCCAATGATATATCTCTTTGAATCAGTGGCCAAAGTATTGGAGCTTAAACTTCAGCATCAGTCCTTTCACTGAATATTTAGGGTTGATTCCCTTTAGGATGGATGGATATTTTAGCTGTATATTTAACTCTTGAGTTCACAGTACTTCTCCACCAACCAGTGCTTTATAGATGTTATTTCCTTTTCTCTTAACTGCCATTGTTTCTACTGAGAACTCAGCTATTATTCATATTATTATTCTATTCTGAATAATGTGTCTGTGATACTGCAGTTGATAATAAGATCTATGCATTTGGTCTTCATCTACATTCCTGGCACAGAGCTCTCAAAACTAAAACCTTTGGAATTTTCCTAAGTGATAAGAACAAGAGTAATAAAGGTATCTTTTGTTACTCCCAAGAAGCCCTTTTCAATGATCTGATTTTATGCTAACGAGGTGTCCTTTGAAAATCCCTGAGGTTAGAGTGTAGTTGACAGGGGGAACCAACTGCAAAATTAGAGGGCTGGAAATTTCAGCTCCACTCTTAACCTCCAGGGAGAGAAGAGTGGTTTGAATGGCTTAATCACCAGCAGCCAATGATTTAATGAATTATGCTTATGTAATGAAGCTTCCATAAAAACCCAAAGAAAAAGTTGTGGAGACTTTCCAGGTTGGTGAATACAGTGTGGGAGGGTGATGTGTCTAGAGAGGGAATGGAAGCTCCACATCCTTTTTCTCCATACCTTGCACTATGCATCTCTTCCATCTGATAGTCTTGAGTTATGTCCTTTTGTAACAAACTGGTAATCTAGTAAGTAACAAATGGGATTTTGAGAATGTGAAATTTATGACCAGTTTTTCAAAGGCAGAGATGATTACCTGGATTTGAGATTGATATCTGTAGTGGGGGCATGAGTACACTCTTGCAGGAGTGAGACCTTAACCTGTGGGATCTTCCTCAGCTGGAAAGTGTCAGAAATGAATTGACTTGTAGCACACATCCAGGCCAGGTCACAGAATTGCTTACTGTGGGAAACCCCTGCCCCATCTGGTCAGCAGAGGTGTTATGGAAGTATAGTCTGAGATGAAAAGAGAAACACAGGTGCATGTTTTACCTTTCAAGTACTCTTGTTCTCTAGATGCTTTTAAGATGTGTTCTTTCTCTTTGGTTTTCAAAGACAAATTTGATTATGAGGTACATAGAGTCTTGTTTTGTTTTGTTTTTATATGTATCCTACTTATAATTCAATGAGTCACTTGAATGTATAGTCTAATGTTTTCGTTGGTTTTTAAAAATTAGCAGCCATTACCTCTTCTAGTAGTTTACCTGCATCATTTTTCCTTCAACCTTTTTCGGCAGTCTAATTACATATGTATTATACTGTTTGAGATTATCCTTCCTATTTTATGTATTCTGTAACTCCTATTTTTGCTTTTTTTTCTCTTCGTATCTGGTAGGAAGCTTTCTATTGATCTGTTTTTCAGTACTAATACTATTTGATGTTGTGTCCAGTCTATTAAGTCCTTTTTGGGGGGTGGGGGCACTTCTGTTGGTCCTTCATTTATTTATTTTCATCCATATTCGTTCCTTGGCCTGTGTGGGCCTCCCATCGCAGTGACCTTGCTCATCACAGAGCACCGGCTCTGGGCGCATGTGCTCCAGAGCTCCAGCTTGGTAGCTGGACACAGCAGTCTAGCCGCTAGCCAGCACGTGGGATCTTCCCAGGCCAGGGATGGAACCTGCGTCCCTTGCACTGCAAGGCAGTGTCCTTACCCACTGGACCACCAGGGAAGCCCTTAAGTCCTTTTTTTAAACCATACTTTTGACATGTAACATTACTATTTAGATCTCATGTCTTTGCTGAAACTTGCTATTTCTTCATGCTTGTTTATCCACCATTTTAATTATTTCCTTAATTAAAAAAATGATCATTCAAAATTCTGTTTGATAACTCCAACATTCGAGCTATCTCTGGATCTACTTCCATTCAACATTTCCTCTTTTGTCCACTGTTCATATATTTTGCTTTTTTTGTTGTCATACAATGTTTCTTTGTTTGCCAGGCATTTTGTATAAAAGACTAGAAGGAACTGAAATAAATAATGGGCTTTCCAGATGGCGCTAGTGGTAAAGAACCTGCCTGCCAGTGCAGGAGTTATAAGAGACTTGGGTTCGCTTCCTGAATTGGGAAGATTCCCTGGAGGAAGAAATGGCAACCAACTCCACTATTCTTGCCTGGAGAATTTCATGGACAGAGGAGCCTGGCAGGCTATTGCACAGAATTGCAAAGAGTCGGACACAACTTAAGCAACTTAGCACATACTAACAAAGGAAATAATATTTGCTTCTAAAAAGAGGCACACTTTTAAATCAGGCCAGGAGAGCAGAGACTGAGTCAATTGTTGTTTATTCACTAAGTACTGTTCAACCCTTTGAAACCTCATGGGCTGCAGCACGCCAGGCTTCCCTGTCCTTCACTATCTCCTAGAGTTTACTCAAACTCATGGTCCATTGAGTTAGTAATGCCATCCAACCATCTTAACCTTTGTCGCCCCCTTCTCCCCCTGCCCTCAATCTTGAGTTTGACATTATTTCAACATTAGTTTAATTTTGTTTTCCACTGTCTTCAAATGTTTTAAAGATGGAATCAGGGTTCTGCTAGACTTGAGATCAGAGCACTGGCAAGACTCCAGAGATCTGCCTATGCTTCAAAACTGAGCTATAAATTTTTGAAACTAGAATAGCTCCCCCTAGTAGGGAGATTTGCACTCAGTTGCGCTCCTGTACATATCAATGGGGCTACCTCTTAGCTTTCATTCTTTGTCACCACTCCCCACTGGTTTTAGTGTATTACTCCCTACACTTCAGCAAAAATTGGTGGGAAGACTTGGTCTATGGGTGGAGTTCTAATCCTAATATACAGTGCCAATCTCAAGTGACTGTTAACAGTTGTTTAAATCTGTGTCTAATTTCTATTTCTCTCACATTCTGCTCCATGTCAGTCTTGCTCAGCAACCTTGGGTCTTGTTTGATAACTCCAACATTCGAGCTATCTCTGGATCTACTTCCATTCAACATTTCCTCTTTTGTCCACTGTTCATATATTTTGCTTTTTTTGTTGTCATACAATCTTTCTTTGTTTGCCAGGCATTTTGTATAAAAGACTAGAAGGAACTGAAATAAATAATGGGCTTTCCAGATGGCGCTAGTGGTAAAGAACCTGCCTGCCAGTGCAGGAGTTATAAGAGACTTGGGTTCGCTTCCTGAATTGGGAAGATTCCCTGGAGGAAGAAATGGCAACCAACTCCACTATTCTTGCCTGGAGAATTTCATGGACAGAGGAGCCTGGCAGGCTATTGCACAGAATTGCAAAGAGTCGGACACAACTTAAGCAACTTAGCACATACTAACAAAGGAAATAATATTTGCTTCTAAAAAGAGGCACACTTTTAAATCAGGCCAGGAGAGCAGAGACTGAGTCAATTGTTGTTTATTCACTAAGTACTGTTCAACCCTTTGAAACCTCATGGGCTGCAGCACGCCAGGCTTCCCTGTCCTTCACTATCTCCTAGAGTTTACTCAAACTCATGGTCCATTGAGTTAGTAATGCCATCCAACCATCTTAACCTTTGTCGCCCCCTTCTCCCCCTGCCCTCAATCTTGAGTTTGACATTATTTCAACATTAGTTTAATTTTGTTTTCCACTGTCTTCAAATGTTTTAAAGATGGAATCAGGGTTCTGCTAGACTTGAGATCAGAGCACTGGCAAGACTCCAGAGATCTGCCTATGCTTCAAAACTGAGCTATAAATTTTTGAAACTAGAATAGCTCCCCCTAGTAGGGAGATTTGCACTCAGTTGCGCTCCTGTACATATCAATGGGGCTACCTCTTAGCTTTCATTCTTTGTCACCACTCCCCACTGGTTTTAGTGTATTACTCCCTACACTTCAGCAAAAATTGGTGGGAAGACTTGGTCTATGGGTGGAGTTCTAATCCTAATATACAGTGCCAATCTCAAGTGACTGTTAACAGTTGTTTAAATCTGTGTCTAATTTCTATTTCTCTCACATTCTGCTCCATGTCAGTCTTGCTCAGCAACCTTGGGTCTTGTCTCTTCTATGAAGTCGTGACACTTTCTAAGTATTAGTTTCTTAAAGTTTCATTGTGTTCTCAACTCTTCAATGAGTTTTAGAAACTATGATTTTTGTACTTTATCTGACTTTTGGTTGCTGTTATGGTTAGAGTTCCATGGACTACAAGGAGATCAAACCAGTCAATCCAAAAGGAAATAAACCCTGAGCATTCATTGGAAGGACTGATGCTGAAGCTCTGATAGTTTGGCCACCTGATGTGAAGAGCTGAGCTGTTTGAAAACACTCTGATGCTGGGAAAGATTAAAGGCGAAAGAAGAGGGTAGCTGAGAATGAGGTGGTTGTATTGCATCAGTGACTCATTAGACAGGAATTTGAGCAAACTCTAGAAGACAGTGAAGAATAGGGAAGCCTGGCATGCTGTAGTCTGGTTTTTGTTTTTTTTGGTTTTTTTTTTTTTTTGCAAATCTGAGTTGCAAAGAGTCAGACAGGACTTAGCGATTGAACAACATTGTTAGGGTGGAACAAAAGTCTCTTATAAATTTCTTCTCTGATTGGAATAGAAACTCCATTTATATTATTATTACTCAATTTGAAATGTCCTCATTATGCATGTGATCATTGGTATAGGTACAAGAGATACATGTAACAAGGAGTCAGAGAATTACAACACTCCTATTCTCACTGGAAAATGTTTCTGGGAAAGTAGATGCTTTTGTCCTCTTCTGAGTTTAACAAACTGAATTTTGTAGTACTTGAAACACTAGGGAATTCTGGAACAGGGCATCTCAGTGACTCATGCTTTCCTTCTGGTTTCTTGAAGTTCAAATTTGGAAACATTTAGCAGAAATATTTTGGTGCTCTGAACTAGTGATGGTGTATATAGGACCCTAATTGTCGCTGACTCATTTCATGAAAGACTTTTTTCCCTGCATTCTATTTCCTACTTCTCAAACTTCCAAGAAATATTTTTGATAATTAAGGAAGACCTTTAATTTCATGTATTGCTCTTTTCATTTACAAATTAAGACAATCTCCATATTCAAGGGTATAATTTTTTCAGATGTTGCATAATATGATTATGTTATTAGTATTTTTATTTCCAAACTTCATATATTTATTATTTTAGTCTTACACATCAGTGCTTTAATTGCTAGCACTTTTACTTGACTACAGTACAAGTTGTTCATGTAAAATTTTCTGGTGCACTTATCCAAACATATGCAACCATAGTCATGTATGTGTGTATATACCTATATATAAATTTATGTACATGTGTGTATATTAATAGATAACAAATAGTAATATACATGCACACATTTTAACATAATTCTGTATCAAGATAAAGCTCTTCATATTGCATGAGCACTATCCAGACTCTGAAAAAGAACAGGCAGTTTTGGAACTTGTTTCTCCTATTCATTATCTATATATTTTTAAATATATGGATATCGATAGCCCATTTTTCTTCCTGTTGTGAGAACTGCCATATTTACAACTTCCATAGATCATCCTGGCAATTCGATGAGGCACCTTGTTCTGATTGAATTCTGCCTGGACAAGGATTAAGTAGCAATTTGACACACATTTGTTTTCCTTTGGTGAATATAAATCTCCCATTTTTGGAATGGAGAATGGGTACCTTTTTAAATTTATTTTTTAAGCATTTGTTTGCAAAATCTTCAGAGTAATTCCCATTCCTGAAATCTCTTTTATTGGTTTTGTATTGATGAGTTTTCTTCATAAAAGTGGAAAATAAAATTGCATAGAAGCAATGATGAACAGCTTTCTTTCCTTCTTTTATATAGTACAAGTATATTTTAGTCTGATTGTCCAGTATTAAATGGGACCCAGTGGATACTCCACTCCATAGATGATTTACTTTTCTGGGTTTGGGAAGTATAGATGGGGTTTGAAATATTACATACCATTGCCAAAGAAATCAAACAAAAGTAAATCATATATGGAACCCTGATTAGGTTAACTTGAAACAACATGAAGAGACTTTTCCAGGCTTTTTAAATCATGGCTTCTTCAACAGATGCTTTGTTAACATTGAAAACACTCCATAACCTCTAAACTCTTGACCTGGACAATAGGGTGCCCTTGCTTGGGTCAGCAAGTTAGATATTCCTTCACAGCACAAACATACACAAAAATGCAAAATATAGACAAAAAACAAAATTAAAAAAAAAAAAGAATAACTCTGTCACTTGAGATCTGGCACTCAGCACTGGTGCAACATGGCCTATGGTCCTAATCTCAGTTCTTGTGACCAACTCCATTTACGCCCCAGGGAAAAACCTTTCCACATCTTCAGACTTTTGTCCTAGAAATCAAAGGAGACAGCCTCCAACTTTGGTGAAGGTTTGTGGATTATGCCTTCATGAACATCGAAAATTGACACTGTTTTATAGTACAGGAAGGATTCAAGAGGCAGAAGTGCTTCACTGGCAGAAAAGACATGTTAATTAACTTGTCAAATGCTTCCTTCCAGATAGCATGACTGCAAATAGATTTTGCAGTGTAATGAAGTATTGTTTCTCAGTAATGATGAGAGTCCTTTACTTTACTTATTTTCCAGTTCTAATTCATGGTTCTGGGCATACAAATGAAAGAGTTTAAAATATACAACAGTTACATATGATAACTGGGGAACTTTTACAATAAAAAAAATCATTGGTATTTACTCTGAATCTTACATATATGGAGGTCTACAGGTGAAGTATGACATTAGCTTTTTACATTGGCAACAAGATGGACATTGAATGTAAGAATTGAGAATAGCTGTAGTTTTATCAAAAAGTAATAGCTTAATTACATTTTAAAATTAAGCACAAATACAGATTTTAAGTAATGATTTTAATTTTAATTTTCATCAATTTTATAATTTTAATACTTGACAACATTTTAAAAGAAAAAAGTTTTTTGGGAAAACAAAATAATGTGAAGCATATTCAAATTTTGTTTACTTATAATCATATTGCTTTTATTTATTTATACCATTTCTAGTAATAGAACACAAATTATGCTAAGGCGTGATAAGAATGATAAAAATCAGTGTTTCTGTTGAAGTGAAAATAAGAAAAATAAAATTTATATAATAAACAAGTTATGGATTGTGTAAATCTGATCACATGTTCGTAATTACCAACTAACCAAGGAACCCGCAGAAATTTGAGTAAATAATTGTCATCTGTTGATATATTATTTTAAATTGGAGAGTGATTGTAATGTGTTGGTTCCTGCCACAATGTTGTGTTGATTCCTGCCATACAACAACTCAAATCAGTCATAACTATATATATATGTCCTCTTCCTCTTGAATCTCCCTTCCACCACCACCCTCTCAATCCCAACTCTCTACGTTGTCACAGATTATGAGGCTGGGCTCCCTGTGTTATATAGCAGCTTCCCATTAGCAATCTGTTTTACATGGCACTCAGCACTGGTGCAACATGGCCTATGGTCCTAATCTCAGTTCTTGTGACCAACTCCATTTACGCCCCAGGGAAAAACCTTTCCACATCTTCAGACTTTTGTCCTAGAAATCAAAGGAGACAGCCTCCAACTTTGGTGAAGGTTTGTGGATTATGCCTTCATGAACATCGAAAATTGACACTGTTTTATAGTACAGGAAGGATTCAAGAGGCAGAAGTGCTTCACTGGCAGAAAAGACATGTTAATTAACTTGTCAAATGCTTCCTTCCAGATAGCATGACTGCAAATAGATTTTGCAGTGTAATGAAGTATTGTTTCTCAGTAATGATGAGAGTCCTTTACTTTACTTATTTTCCAGTTCTAATTCATGGTTCTGGGCATACAAATGAAAGAGTTTAAAATATACAACAGTTACATATGATAACTGGGGAACTTTTACAATAAAAAAAATCATTGGTATTTACTCTGAATCTTACATATATGGAGGTCTACAGGTGAAGTATGACATTAGCTTTTAACATTGGCAACAAGATGGACATTGAATGTAAGAATTGAGAATAGCTGTAGTTTTATCAAAAAGTAATAGCTTAATTACATTTTAAAATTAAGCACAAATACAGATTTTAAGTAATGATTTTAATTTTAATTTTCATCAATTTTATAATTTTAATACTTGACAACATTTTAAAAGAAAAAAAGTTTTTGGAAGACAAAATAATGTGAAGCATATTCAAATTTTGTTTACTTATAATCATATTGCTTTTATTTATTTATACCATTTCTAGTAATAGAACACAAATTATGCTAAGGCGTGATAAGAATGATAAAAATCAGTGTTTCTGTTGAAGTGAAAATAAGAAAAATAAAATTTATATAATAAACAAGTTATGGATTGTGTAAATCTGATCACATGTTCGTAATTACCAACTAACCAAGGAACCCGCAGAAATTTGAGTAAATAATTGTCATCTGTTGATATATTATTTTAAATTGGAGAGTGATTGTAATGTGTTGGTTCCTGCCACAATGTTGTGTTGATTCCTGCCATACAACAACTCAAATCAGTCATAACTATATATATATGTCCTCTTCCTCTTGAATCTCCCTTCCACCACCACCCTCTCAATCCCAACTCTCTACGTTGTCACAGATTATGAGGCTGGGCTCCCTGTGTTATATAGCAGCTTCCCATTAGCAATCTGTTTTACACATGGCCATATACACATGATACTTTCTCAACTTGTCCCACCCTCTCCTTCCCCTGCTGTGTCCGCAAGGCTGTTCTGCACATCTGCATCTCTATTTCTGTCCTGCAAATAGGATCATAGGCATCATGTTTTCTAAATTTCATATATATGTGCTAATATACGATATTTGTTTTTCTCTGAGTTACTTCACTGTGTTACAGGTTCTAGGTTCATTTCCCCCCTTCAACAGATTCACATTTGTTTCTTTTTATGGCTAATATTCCATTGTATATATGTAGTATAACTTATTTACCACTCATCTGTCGATGTACATCTAGATTGCTTCCATGTCCTGGCTATTGTAAATAGCACCTCAATGAACATTGGGCTACATGTGTATTTTTTCAGATTTTATTATAATCTAAAGGTATATTTGTCAAGGTAGAAGGATGAAGATTATATATCTAATAATTCATTAGTTTGATGTATAATTTGAAGTTATTAATTACTTAGTGGTTAAATATTTAGTAAAAAATATTGAATATTTAATTATGATATATGAATTTGATTTGGTCTTTGGTGCTGTAAATGTTAGAGTTAGAACTGTACTTAATTCCAAAAATACTAAATATAAACTAGTTATTCTATATTAATGGAGAAGGAAATGGCAACCCACTCCAGTATGCTTGTCTGGAGAATTCCATGGACAGATGAGTGTGGTGAGCTACAGTCCATAGTATTGCAGAGAGTTGGACATGACTGAAGCAACTAAATATGCACATATGCATCATATTAAGACATTAATTTTCTTTGGTAAGATAATAGTATTAAGCAATTACATGTCTATAGTTTGTAGGTATACTTAGAATTATTTAATAATTGAAGTAAGACAATGTCACAAATTTGCTTTAGAATATGACCCCCAAAATTTGTATTTCGTTTATACTTTTTCAGAATTATTTAATTAAGTATATGTCCTCTTCCTCTTGAATCTCCCTTCCACCACCACCCTCTCAATCCCAACTCTCTACGTTGTCACAGATTATGAGGCTGGGCTCCCTGTGTTATATAGCAGCTTCCCATTAGCAATCTGTTTTACACATGGCCATATACACATGATACTTTCTCAACTTGTCCCACCCTCTCCTTCCCCTGCTGTGTCCGCAAGGCTGTTCTGCACATCTGCATCTCTATTTCTGTCCTGCAAATAGGATCATAGGCATCATGTTTTCTAAATTTCATATATATGTGCTAATATACGATATTTGTTTTTCTCTGAGTTACTTCACTGTGTTACAGGTTCTAGGTTCATTTCCCCCCTTCAACAGATTCACATTTGTTTCTTTTTATGGCTAATATTCCATTGTATATATGTAGTATAACTTATTTACCACTCATCTGTCGATGTACATCTAGATTGCTTCCATGTCCTGGCTATTGTAAATAGCACCTCAATGAACATTGGGCTACATGTGTATTTTTTCAGATTTTATTATAATCTAAAGGTATATTTGTCAAGGTAGAAGGATGAAGATTATATATCTAATAATTCATTAGTTTGATGTATAATTTGAAGTTATTAATTACTTAGTGGTTAAATATTTAGTAAAAAATATTGAATATTTAATTATGATATATGAATTTGATTTGGTCTTTGGTGCTGTAAATGTTAGAGTTAGAACTGTACTTAATTCCAAAAATACTAAATATAAACTAGTTATTCTATATTAATGGAGAAGGAAATGGCAACCCACTCCAGTATGCTTGTCTGGAGAATTCCATGGACAGATGAGTGTGGTGAGCTACAGTCCATAGTATTGCAGAGAGTTGGACATGACTGAAGCAACTAAATATGCACATATGCATCATATTAAGACATTAATTTTCTTTGGTAAGATAATAGTATTAAGCAATTACATGTCTATAGTTTGTAGGTATACTTAGAATTATTTAATAATTGAAGTAAGACAATGTCACAAATTTGCTTTAGAATATGACCCCCCCAAAATTGTTGTAATTTGTCTTGTTTTCCATTATCTTAATGGAATTGTGTTTGAAAAGAAAAGGAGTAGGCAGATGTTCCATTTATAAATTAGACTTTAGCAAAACAAAATCTATTATTCCATTTGATCAAGAACTGTATTTCCATTTCCCTTAAAGTATGTTTTGAAAGTCTTACAAAAGCCCTAGTAGCATTAGAGTACAGGGGCCAAAATCATGTGTTTTAAAAAGAGTCTGACCTAGGTTTCAAGTCTACATTTTCACTAGCTTCTTGACTTGGGAGTAATTTGTTTATCTCTCCTAAGTCTCAATTTTCACATTTGAAAAATGACAGTAATACTATGTATACTAATCTTATAGTATCATAGTGAGAATTAAACAAAATAATGTATTTTGCTTAATACAATGCTTGATGCAGAACAAACACTCAAGATGATAGGTATTTAGTAGCATTAGTCGGCATTAGTTTTGGATTATAAAAAGACTAGATATGAAAGTGAGTGTTCTTGCTACTGCTGTGTAGTCACTTCAGTTGTGTCTGACTCTGTGACCCCATGGACTGCAGCCCTATCAGGTTCCTCCATCCATGGAATTCTTCAGGTGATAATACTGTAGCAGATGGCCATGCCCTCCTCCAGGGGGATCTTCCCAACCTGCAGATGGAACCCAGGTGTCCTGCATTGTAGGCAAATTTCCACTTACCCATTAAGGAAGCCCTGTATATTTATATTTGAGGTTTCTGTGTCTATGGAATTTTCCAGGCAAGAATACTAGAGTGGGTTGCCATTTCCTTTTCCAATTGTTCTCCTTAGTTTATGGAAATAGATTATTGTTGACGTTTATAGAGCATTTATGTTTTTCTGGGCATGCAGTTAATTGTAGCTTTAGTTAAAAATGCATCTTTTCGTTTCTAGCATGAGTTTCTGAAAGAAAGTGAGCACTTCTGGTTTGGACATGGTGAAGCTCAGAAATTCTGGGGTTGTTGAATTGGATGTTTGTGCTTGAGAAGACATCATTGTCTGGTTGAACTGGGATGGTTGATAGTTTGTAGGTATACTTAGAATTATTTAATAATTGAAGTAAGACAATGTCACAAATTTGCTTTAGAATATGACCCCCCCAAAATTGTTGTAATTTGTCTTGTTTTCCATTATCTTAATGGAATTGTGTTTGAAAAGAAAAGGAGTAGGCAGATGTTCCATTTATAAATTAGACTTTAGCAAAACAAAATCTATTATTCCATTTGATCAAGAACTGTATTTCCATTTCCCTTAAAGTATGTTTTGAAAGTCTTACAAAAGCCCTAGTAGCATTAGAGTACAGGGGCCAAAATCATGTGTTTTAAAAAGAGTCTGACCTAGGTTTCAAGTCTACATTTTCACTAGCTTCTTGACTTGGGAGTAATTTGTTTATCTCTCCTAAGTCTCAATTTTCACATTTAAAAAATGACAGTAATACTATGTATACTAATCTTATAGTATCATAGTGAGAATTAAACAAAATAATGTATTTTGCTTAATACAATGCTTGATGCAGAACAAACACTCAAGATGATAGGTATTTAGTAGCATTAGTCGGCATTAGTTTTGGATTATAAAAAGACTAGATATGAAAGTGAGTGTTCTTGCTACTGCTGTGTAGTCACTTCAGTTGTGTCTGACTCTGTGACCCCATGGACTGCAGCCCTATCAGGTTCCTCCATCCATGGAATTCTTCAGGTGATAATACTGTAGCAGATGGCCATGCCCTCCTCCAGGGGGATCTTCCCAACCTGCAGATGGAACCCAGGTGTCCTGCATTGTAGGCAAATTTCCCCCCCACTTACCCATTAAGGAAGCCCTGTATATTTATATTTGAGGTTTCTGTGTCTATGGAATTTTCCAGGCAAGAATACTAGAGTGGGTTGCCATTTCCTTTTCCAATTGTTCTCCTTAGTTTATGGAAATAGATTATTGTTGACGTTTATAGAGCATTTATGTTTTTCTGGGCATGCAGTTAGTTGTAGCTTTAGTTAAAAATGTATCTTTTCTTTTCTAGCATGAGTTTCTGAAAGAAAGTGAGCACTTCTGGTTTGGACATGGTGAAGCTCAGAAATTCTGGGGTTGTTGAATTGGATGTTTGTGCTTGAGAAGACATCATTGTCTGGTTGAACTGGGATGGTTGATAGTGGGAGAACAGGGCTGAGACTGGATAGGAAGCAACTGCAAGTATGTCCTGGTCACCTTTAGGCAGTTTGAGGTTGTGGCTGGCCCTGGCCAAGATGTGTGACTGAACTGACTTTCTTTTTTATTATTATTATTTATTTATTTTCATCCATCTTTATTCTTTGGCCTGTGTGGGCCTCCCATAGCAGTGGTCTCTCTCACTGCAGAGCCCAGGCTATGGGCGCATGTGCTCCAGAGCGCTGTCTTGTAACTGGACACACTGGTTCAGCTGCTCCGTGACGCATGAGATCTTCCTGGACCAGAAATCAAACCAGTGCCCCTTACACTGCAAAGTGGACTTTTTACCCACTGGACCACCAGGGAAACCCCAAGATAGTTTAAGATTTTAATATTGTGTGGGTTGCACACTCTTGATCTTTCTAACCTGAAGTCTTGTAGTCATTTTCAACACTGTTCTCTCAACCTCATGTTCCAACACATATAAAATACTTACATTATACCCATTTCTCCTCAGCACTTACTCAAGAAAATAGTAACTTATTTATTCTCATGCTGACAGATTTTTCCAGTTCTAGATTCCATATAGCATAGGGTAATCAGGAAATGCTATGCAGGCATAGATGCACACAAGAGAAAGTGAATTCTGTAGCAATATTCTGTTGTGTGTTCTCCAGGGGTGAAAGTACCAGAGACAGAGTTGGGATTTTGTTTAAAGCTAACCTTCTACAACAGATTTGCAAATTAAGAAGTAGGGGAGGATGAGTCTTAAGTATCAGGAGTTCTTCCCTCGGGAACAAGAGCTGCAAGGAGACAGTTTCCTTACTATTGATAGGGAGAAATACATCAGAGGAGCTAAAGAATTACTCCTGAGACCCATTACATTTGAGGATGATGACATCTGTCCTAGTGATCATTAGTTTATGTGCTATGCATGTATTTTTGCTTTGGATGATCATTGGCTGTGTGTACTGCAAGTGCATCTTCATGATTGGGGGAAAGCAGAAAGGAAACCTTCAGTGAATGCTCTTTTGTTGAAAGGTGGAATTGTTCTTAGGTAGGTCGGAAGAAGTGAGCCAGGTAGGCATGGGGGCACAGGAAATCAATGATGAGGTTGTGAATAGAAGTTTGTAACTCAAAGTACAAAGTGGAAAAGAAAACCATAACAGCAATAAAATGTGCAGACAGAAAACCTAACCACCATGGAAATTTTAGCATAGTCAATAGGATTTCCTTGTTGAAGTGTATGGGAACTGTTTGAAGAAACCACATCCTGTTCTCATTGGTACACAGGAGAATCATGGGCTCCACCAAATCAGAAGAATCTTGCTAACAAGATTTAATGAATGAAAAAAATTTAAAGTTTATAAAAGGAAGGTTAAACTGGAGAAATTTGCTGACCTAGAATTCAGGTAGTATCTGATCAGAAATTTTTAAGAACTGATGGAAAGAAGGGAGAAACTGTGTCCAATTTAAACTAGTATTCCCCATGCTGAACACTGAATGAAAAGCCTCCTTCACAGCCATGTCAAGTCCATTTTTCTTCATTCATTAAATCATGTTTCAATCATGAGTCAATTCTTTTTTTTTTGGCCACTTCTATTGGTCTTTCATTTATCTATTTTCATCCATCTTTGTTCTTTGGCCTGTATGGGCCTCCCATCACAGTGACTTCTGTCGCTACAGGGCACTGGCTCTGAGTGCATGCGCTCCAGAGCTCCGGCTCCCTAGTTGGATGCATAGGTACAGCCACTCCGCTGCCCGTGGGATCTTCCCAGGCCCAGGATCGAACTGGCGCCCCTTGTACTGCAAGGCAGTATCCTTACCCAATGGACCACCAGGGAAGCCCCATGAGTTAGTTCTTGATTCATCAGTTCCTAACCTACTTACATTAAGGTGTTGGTCTCTGCCATTTTTAATTTTATCATGTTTGAATTAAGTCACCCTACTCCAGACAGTAGACTGTGTTCCCATGTAAGGGATTGCTTCTGGCAATTGCTCCTTGGTTCACTAGTCGGCAGCGTGGGCGCAAAGTCTCAGAACCCTTGTTCCTTGGTATATGTGGCTTAATCCATAGTTGCATTCAGTTTATTGTCATCTGGCTTCAAGGTAATAGAAGTGAAAACAGAAACTTCCCATAAGGGAATGCTATTATTGGACGTGGGGGACACTAGGTGCTCTTTTGGTGAAAGGTCGAATTGTTCTTAGGTAGGTCGGAAGAAGTGAGCCAGGTAGGCATGGGGGCACAGGAAATCAATGATGAGGTTGTGAATAGAAGTTTGTAACTCAAAGTACAAAGTGGAAAAGAAAACCATAACAGCAATAAAATGTGCAGACAGAAAACCTAACCACCATGGAAATTTTAGCATAGTCAATAGGATTTCCTTGTTGAAGTGTATGGGAACTGTTTGAAGAAACCACATCCTGTTCTCATTGGTACACAGGAGAATCATGGGCTCCACCAAATCAGAAGAATCTTGCTAACAAGATTTAATGAATGAAAAAAATTTAAAGTTTATAAAAGGAAGGTTAAACTGGAGAAATTTGCTGACCTAGAATTCAGGTAGTATCTGATCAGAAATTTTTAAGAACTGATGGAAAGAAGGGAGAAACTGTGTCCAATTTAAACTAGTATTCCCCATGCTGAACACTGAATGAAAAGCCTCCTTCACAGCCATGTCAAGTCCATTTTTCTTCATTCATTAAATCATATTTCAATCATGAGTCAATTCTTTTTTTTTTTGGCCACTTCTATTGGTCTTTCATTTATCTATTTTCATCCATCTTTGTTCTTTGGCCTGTATGGGCCTCCCATCACAGTGACTTCTGTCGCTACAGGGCACTGGCTCTGAGTGCATGCGCTCCAGAGCTCCGGCTCCCTAGTTGGATGCATAGGTACAGCCACTCCGCTGCCCGTGGGATCTTCCCAGGCCCAGGATCGAACTGGCGCCCCTTGTACTGCAAGGCAGTATCCTTACCCAATGGACCACCAGGGAAGCCCCATGAGTTAGTTCTTGATTCATCAGTTCCTAACCTACTTACATTAAGGTGTTGGTCTCTGCCATTTTTAATTTTATCATGTTTGAATTAAGTCACCCTACTCCAGACAGTAGACTGTGTTCCCATGTAAGGGATTGCTTCTGGCAATTGCTCCTTGGTTCACTAGTCGGCAGCGTGGGCGCAAAGTCTCAGAACCCTTGTTCCTTGGTATATGTGGCTTAATCCATAGTTGCATTCAGTTTATTGTCATCTGGCTTCAAGGTAATAGAAGTGAAAACAGAAACTTCCCATAAGGGAATGCTATTATGGAGGTACAAACTGAGTGCTACGTGAACCAGTGGGTGGAACAGACAACTAGGTTTATTTTTATTAAAACCTCTGAATAATATCTCTCTATATCCAGTGGGAAAGATGCGAAAAAAGTAGTTGAGAAGTTAAGTACTTTTTAAAATCTAGCTGGATAGCTATCCCCAAAGTAACTAATAATGTTGATCAATGAAGTAAATGATGGAGTGAAATCCTGATCAAAGCACTTAGTTCTGAGCAGAGGAAAACAGAAACAAGCAGTAAGATTGACAATGACTGATACCCAAGAAAACAATACAGTGATAACTACCACTTATCTGATAGTTGAACTGTGCTACAGCTTTGCAAATACCACAGCTCATCTTCTCAAGACTTTAGGAGATAGACCCTTATTTTTATTTTATAGGTTTAGGAAGGGAAGCTGCCTCGTCCAGGCTTGCACAGGTAATACAAAAGGGCCAAGATTCCACTCTTTTGTATTCATGTTGTATTCAGATTTGTTCATGAGAAAGTCCCTTTATTTGTGTTAACTCATTTCATTCTTTTGATAACACAATGAGCTGGATTTTGTCAGCATTTCCCTTTTACCAATAAGAGAACTAAGGTAACCCTACCTCCAAACTTTGGATCACTACTAGAATATAATATTAGCTGTAATAATGTCATGAACATTTGGTCCAATGTAATAGTAAAAACTTGGTGAGAATAAAAATTAAGGCTTGCAAAAACACATGATTTATTATTTTGTGGATCAGAAATGAGAAGAACTGGGTTAGAGTTTTATTTTACCGTTTATTAGCTATGTGCCTTAGGGCAAGTGTGTTAACCTCTCTGTACCTCAGTTTCATTATCTATAATGTGTGGAAAATAATACCAGCCAACATACCTGATAAAGATTTAAAAGGAAAAACTGAGACAACTATGTGAAATTTATTTGAAAGTATGAGTGTTATGCAAATCTATGCTTTTGTTGTTTTGAAAACAAAACTGGTAAAAAAAATAATCATCTGAAAATGTTGCGATAAAAAGTGTTATTTTATGCTTGCATGAATTAAAATAATTCAAACACATGATTTTAAAAATCAAGGAGGCAGACGTTTGCCTTTGCAATGAAAATGAAAATTAAACACATTTAAAAACTGAGTCTAATAAGATAATATATAGGTCTGAAGTATATCTGTTCCCATAAAATTCCTGAGGCTTTTTACTCTTTCAGTTAAAGAAAGGAAGATGAGTCTTATAAACAAAACAACCTGTAGGTAGCCAAAGCACAAAAGAAACCCTTACTAGACAAGTACACAAGTATATATTTTAGAGGATATTCTTCTGACTCTCTGAAGTGAGTGTAAATCTATTTACTTACGGAATTGCAAACTCACTTACCAATACTATTATCCAAGCAGAGTGTTTCTAAAAGAAAAATAATTGTAATCAATAAAGTGTCTGTCTTCCACAGGATGAAATAAAGGACAATAAAGAGAAATTAATTGAAAACTAATTTTCATAGGTTAAAGGAAGGAAGCTGCCTCGTCCAGGCTTGACAGGTAATACAAAAGGGCCAAGATTCCACTCTTTTTTTTGTTAACTCCTTTTTTTCATTCTTTTGATAACACAATGAGCTGGATTTTGTCAGCATTTCCCTTTTACCAATAAGAGAACTAAGGTAACCCTACCTCCAAACTTTGGATCACTACTAGAATATAATATTAGCTGTAATAATGTCATGAACATTTGGTCCAATGTAATAGTAAAAACTTGGTGAGAATAAAAATTAAGGCTTGCAAAAACACATGATTTATTATTTTGTGGATCAGAAATGAGAAGAACTGGGTTAGAGTTTTATTTTACCGTTTATTAGCTATGTGCCTTAGGGCAAGTGTGTTAACCTCTCTGTACCTCAGTTTCATTATCTATAATGTGTGGAAAATAATACCAGCCAACATACCTGATAAAGATTTAAAAGGAAAAACTGAGACAACTATGTGAAATTTATTTGAAAGTATGAGTGTTATGCAAATCTATGCTTTTGTTGTTTTGAAAACAAAACTGGTAAAAAAAATAATCATCTGAAAATGTTGCGATAAAAAGTGTTATTTTATGCTTGCATGAATTAAAATAATTCAAACACATGATTTTAAAAATCAAGGAGGCAGACGTTTGCCTTTGCAATGAAAATGAAAATTAAACACATTTAAAAACTGAGTCTAATAAGATAATATATAGGTCTGAAGTATATCTGTTCCCATAAAATTCCTGAGGCTTTTTACTCTTTCAGTTAAAGAAAGGAAGATGAGTCTTATAAACAAAACAACCTGTAGGTAGCCAAAGCACAAAAGAAACCCTTACTAGACAAGTACACAAGTATATATTTTAGAGGATATTCTTCTGACTCTCTGAAGTGAGTGTAAATCTATTTACTTACGGAATTGCAAACTCACTTACCAATACTATTATCCAAGCAGAGTGTTTCTAAAAGAAAAATAATTGTAATCAATAAAGTGTCTGTCTTCCACAGGATGAAATAAAGGACAATAAAAGAGAAATTAATTGAAAACTAATTTAATTCCAGTAGCAGTTTAAAAAATATAATTTGAAATGAAATTTGAATTTTAATTGTGTGGCTTCTTTTCCTTTTAAAACATGAGGTCCTTTCCCTAGGTTTAAAGAATTATATTTCCAAGTTGTTGAGAAGGGAAAAAGTGTCAACCATTTTTTCACTTGTTTTAATCTTTTTCCCCACCATGGGGAATGATCATGACTTCATGACTTACTTCTTAGAATTTACTTGAGATTGTCTTTTGAATGTTTTTGTTTTAAAATTAGGTCCTTCACTTCCACTACTTTGGGCCACCTGATCCAAAGAGCTGGAAAAGACTGATGCTGGAAAAGACTGATGCTGGGGAAGGTTGAAGGCAGGAGGAGAAGAGGAAGACAGAGGATAAAATATTTGGATGGCATCTCCAACTCAATGAACATGAGTTTGAGCAAGCTCTGGGAGATGGTGAAGGACAGTGAAGCCTGGTGTGCTGCAGTCCATGGGGCATGTGGAGTCAGACATGACTGAGCAACTGAACAGCGACAACAGATATTGGGTAGCAGAGAGAAGATCTGTTGTATTCACAGCTAATACTAAGGGTGAGAAGTCTATATAAAATTGATTATCTGTGTCATCTTTTGAAACCTAGCCCACATGGATCAATCCCAGAGTAATCTATCTTATAGAAATGTATAGTCTAAGAATTTTTTATTATTTTTTCATTTCTCTAGATGAATATAACAAAGGAGCCATGTTTCACAGAAAAGCCTATAAGAATTCTGGGTTGTCTCCCATAAAATTCCTGAGGCTTTTTACTCTTTCAGTTAAAGAAAGGAAGATGAGTCTTATAAACAAAACAACCTGTAGGTAGCCAAAGCACAAAAGAAACCCTTACTAGACAAGTACACAAGTATATATTTTAGAGGATATTCTTCTGACTCTCTGAAGTGAGTGTAAATCTATTTACTTACGGAATTGCAAACTCACTTACCAATACTATTATCCAAGCAGAGTGTTTCTAAAAGAAAAATAATTGTAATCAATAAAGTGTCTGTCTTCCACAGGATGAAATAAAGGACAATAAAAGAGAAATTAATTGAAAACTAATTTAATTCCAGTAGCAGTTTAAAAAATATAATTTGAAATGAAATTTGAATTTTAATTGTGTGGCTTCTTTTCCTTTTAAAACATGAGGTCCTTTCCCTAGGTTTAAAGAATTATATTTCCAAGTTGTTGAGAAGGGAAAAAGTGTCAACCATTTTTTCACTTGTTTTAATCTTTTTCCCCACCATGGGGAATGATCATGACTTCATGACTTACTTCTTAGAATTTACTTGAGATTGTCTTTTGAATGTTTTTGTTTTTAAAATTAGGTCCTTCACTTCCACTACTTTGGGCCACCTGATCCAAAGAGCTGGAAAAGACTGATGCTGGAAAAGACTGATGCTGGGGAAGGTTGAAGGCAGGAGGAGAAGAGGAAGACAGAGGATAAAATATTTGGATGGCATCTCCAACTCAATGAACATGAGTTTGAGCAAGCTCTGGGAGATGGTGAAGGACAGTGAAGCCTGGTGTGCTGCAGTCCATGGGGCATGTGGAGTCAGACATGACTGAGCAACTGAACAGCGACAACAGATATTGGGTAGCAGAGAGAAGATCTGTTGTATTCACAGCTAATACTAAGGGTGAGAAGTCTATATAAAATTGATTATCTGTGTCATCTTTTGAAACCTAGCCCACATGGATCAATCCCAGAGTAATCTATCTTATAGAAATGTATAGTCTAAGAATTTTTTATTATTTTTTCATTTCTCTAGATGAATATAACAAAGGAGCCATGTTTCACAGAAAAGCCTATAAGAATTCTGGGTTGTCTCCTATTCTCCAAAATCATCTCTAAGGTATTTATCTCATAGGGTTCTTATCATACAAGGAACAAGTAAGATTTATTGAACTGCTCTTTATAAGCACCTGGCAGACATTAGCTATTTTCAATAGCATCTGAAAGGATCTTTCCTTTCATTCATCCCTTTCATTTCTCTTCATCCCTAACGTCAAACACAGATTCCGAAATGACAGTTTGGAACTGGATTATCAGAAATCATGAATTTTAGGTCAGGCATGAATTTTATTTCAGAAGCAATAATGACCTGCTGGTTGTTTGGATAGGACTAAGATCAGGCAATAATAAATTTAGGAAGACCATTTAGGAAGTTATTTGTATACCCAGAGATGACAGATAGAACCAGAAAATTAGAAATAGGAATGAAAAGAATAAAAATGCTATAATAGACATTGAAGAAAAGGAATTGTTAAGATTCAATAGTTATTTTGCTTCCAAGAGTGAGGTCAAGTAAAAGAAGTCAAACATAATTCTCAGATTAAGAACAGATGACTGGGCAAATCATCTGGGGGAGTTGCTGAAGGAAAGGAAGGTGAAGATTGCATTGCTTTCAGTTGGCTGGCATTGAAAATAAACTGTAAAGGTAAAATTCGGTGAATTTAATTAATGAGGAATTCATAGCTAATTATATTTCTTAGGCTTTGCTATTTTAAAAAGGTAAAGATTCTATATTAATAACTGTTGATTCATAATTAATTTTTATTAGCATATGGGTCTAATGCTATTTTTCTTGCAAACTGATAAGATAATATTTGGTATTGGACTCAGCATTAACTTGTCAAGTTTAATTCTAATGGTCTAGATTTAGTTACTTAGGGATAGATGTTATCTCACTTTTTGCCATATTCTCAGAGCTAGTTCCTAGGATAAAATTGATTATCTGTGTCATCTTTTGAAACCTAGCCCACATGGATCAATCCCAGAGTAATCTATCTTATAGAAATGTATAGTCTAAGAATTTTTTATTATTTTTTCATTTCTCTAGATGAATATAACAAAGGAGCCATGTTTCACAGAAAAGCCTATAAGAATTCTGGGTTGTCTCCTATTCTCCAAAATCATCTCTAAGGTATTTATCTCATAGGGTTCTTATCATACAAGGAACAAGTAAGATTTATTGAACTGCTCTTTATAAGCACCTGGCAGACATTAGCTATTTTCAATAGCATCTGAAAGGATCTTTCCTTTCATTCATCCCTTTCATTTCTCTTCATCCCTAACGTCAAACACAGATTCCGAAATGACAGTTTGGAACTGGATTATCAGAAATCATGAATTTTAGGTCAGGCATGAATTTTATTTCAGAAGCAATAATGACCTGCTGGTTGTTTGGATAGGACTAAGATCAGGCAATAATAAATTTAGGAAGACCATTTAGGAAGTTATTTGTATACCCAGAGATGACAGATAGAACCAGAAAATTAGAAATAGGAATGAAAAGAATAAAAATGCTATAATAGACATTGAAGAAAAGGAATTGTTAAGATTCAATAGTTATTTTGCTTCCAAGAGTGAGGTCAAGTAAAAGAAGTCAAACATAATTCTCAGATTAAGAACAGATGACTGGGCAAATCATCTGGGGGAGTTGCTGAAGGAAAGGAAGGTGAAGATTGCATTGCTTTCAGTTGGCTGGCATTGAAAATAAACTGTAAAGGTAAAATTCGGTGAATTTAATTAATGAGGAATTCATAGCTAATTATATTTCTTAGGCTTTGCTATTTTAAAAAGGTAAAGATTCTATATTAATAACTGTTGATTCATAATTAATTTTTATTAGCATATGGGTCTAATGCTATTTTTCTTGCAAACTGATAAGATAATATTTGGTATTGGACTCAGCATTAACTTGTCAAGTTTAATTCTAATGGTCTAGATTTAGTTACTTAGGGATAGATGTTATCTCACTTTTTGCCATATTCTCAGAGCTAGTTCCTAGGAGAAAAATGATCTGAAAGAAGCCACAGATCACTCTACCATTAAAATCTCTTCAAATTATAAGTCAGTCATCATCCAGTATAGCTGTGAAAATTTTGTGGAGTTGGAAGAAGAGGTACTAGGAAAGTAAGGCAGTGGCCAATGAGGTAGGAGACAGGGGAAGACCAAATACAATTAGGTTTGAGAATGATGTTTTTGAAACTTTAATGTGCATGTGACTCATCTGAAGAGAGATTCAGTAGTTCTTTGAAGAAACCCAATACTGTGCATATCTTGTTTTCTTTTTTTTGCATTTAAGTCATCATTTATTTTTCATCCATCTTTATTCTTTGGCCTGTGTGGGCCCCCCATTGGAGTGGCCTCTCTCGTTGCAGAGCACTGGCTCTAGGTCCATGCGCTCCAGAGCGCTGGCTCATAATTGGACACACCAGCCCTGCTGTTTCTCAGCACGTGGGGTCTTCCCTGGCCAGGGATCGAACCGGTGCTGCCTGCACTGCAAGGTGGACTCTACCTACTGGATCACCAGGGAAGCCCAATATTGTGCATTTCTAAAATGCTCCTAGAAGCTGCTGAAACTGCTAATCCCTGGACCAGATTTTGAGTAGCAAGGCCTAGAAATCCAAAGAGAGAATTTTTAAGTGAAAGAAAATTTCTGTGCTATACACTTTCAGTTTGGCTTTTCGGATCCAGTCTCTGCTATTCTAACGCCTGGTACTGTGTCCCAGGGGCTCATCTTTGTGGATTATAATAGTGGGCCTCTTTGCTTTGGTTTTCTGTTGGTTTTGGTTAGTAAGAAGAAGTGGCTGAAAATGGAAAGAGGCATATGAGTGAGATCTGGGTGTGTACAATTAGTTCTGCTGTAGCAGGACATTTGTGGCCCTAAACATTACCACACTATGAACAATCATGCAGTTAAAACCATAGGGTCATGGGAAAATGGAATTAGGGACAGAGAACTCAAAATCTTTTGTCAGTCACACACACACACAGACACGCAGATGGAAGCCTAATAAAAAACTGTAGCACAATTTTACACTTGTTCAGTGGTTTAAAAACACATATTACAATAAATATGGTACTTTACCTTGTAAAGGACCTACAATTTGATTGCAGAAACAGGCTTTGGAAAAGTTGCAGAGTATAAATCATCATAAAGTGGTTGAAGGTGGGATATCTGAAATTGGAAGGAAAGCTGTGACACAGATGTGAATGGACATGGCTTCTAACACATACAGTGAACTGAGGTAGCAGGTAGATTTTGAGGTGTGTGTGTGTGTGCCTTCTGTGTAATCCTGCTTATCATGGTTCAGCTACACAGTTTTCTCTGTTCATTCAGTATTTCTCATGGATGAAATTGTGCATAAGAAAGCATTAAATTCAGTTATGCTTAAATTTTTCCTTAGTATATCAATAGATTGGAACAAATTTACATTTTCAAAGGAAGGGTTTTGCTGCTGGTTGGTGCAGATAGTCTGCCTTTCTCTGTTCAGATGCTTCGCTCTAGTAGGTATCCCCTCCTACAGCTACAGAAATTACTTCTGGTCTCCTTTCTCCTTCAGAGAAGGCGTGGTTACAGCTCCCTGTTATTTCTAACCCTGGAAGATTTCACCACTGACTGTTAGTTTTACTTAACCTTGCCCACACCTTTCTAAATAGTCCTTTTAATGCACGCCTGTCAATTACCTACACTGTTTGAGTTTGCCAAATATGGCCTTCCAGTCCTGGACAGTGTTGAAATGTGATTAGTGATGCGAGGTAAAGGAGAATGTTGAGTTTTAACTTTTATTGAGGTCCAGTAGCATTTCAGTGGTTTGTGTACAATTTGGCTTTTCGGAGTCTCTGCTTTGTTAGCCCAGGGCTCATCTTTGTGGATTATAATAGTGGGCCTCTTTGCTTTGGTTTTCTGTTGGTTTTGGTTAGTAAGAAGAAGTGGCTGAAAATGGAAAGAGGCATATGAGTGAGATCTGGGTGTGTACAATTAGTTCTGCTGTAGCAGGACATTTGTGGCCCTAAACATTACCACACTATGAACAATCATGCAGTTAAAACCATAGGGTCATGGGAAAATGGAATTAGGGACAGAGAACTCAAAATCTTTTGTCAGTCACACACACACACAGACACGCAGATGGAAGCCTAATAAAAAACTGTAGCACAATTTTACACTTGTTCAGTGGTTTAAAAACACATATTACAATAAATATGGTACTTTACCTTGTAAAGGACCTACAATTTGATTGCAGAAACAGGCTTTGGAAAAGTTGCAGAGTATAAATCATCATAAAGTGGTTGAAGGTGGGATATCTGAAATTGGAAGGAAAGCTGTGACACAGATGTGAATGGACATGGCTTCTAACACATACAGTGAACTGAGGTAGCAGGTAGATTTTGAGGTGTGTGTGTGTGTGCCTTCTGTGTAATCCTGCTTATCATGGTTCAGCTACACAGTTTTCTCTGTTCATTCAGTATTTCTCATGGATGAAATTGTGCATAAGAAAGCATTAAATTCAGTTATGCTTAAATTTTTCCTTAGTATATCAATAGATTGGAACAAATTTACATTTTCAAAGGAAGGGTTTTGCTGCTGGTTGGTGCAGATAGTCTGCCTTTCTCTGTTCAGATGCTTCGCTCTAGTAGGTATCCCCTCCTACAGCTACAGAAATTACTTCTGGTCTCCTTTCTCCTTCAGAGAAGGCGTGGTTACAGCTCCCTGTTATTTCTAACCCTGGAAGATTTCACCACTGACTGTTAGTTTTACTTAACCTTGCCCACACCTTTCTAAATAGTCCTTTTAATGCACGCCTGTCAATTACCTACACTGTTTGAGTTTGCCAAATATGGCCTTCCAGTCCTGGACAGTGTTGAAATGTGATTAGTGATGCGAAGAGGTAAAGGAGAATGAGTGCTTGGTGGAAGACTTGGGGTTTAACTTTTATTGAGGTCCAGTAGCAGGTATTTTAAGGAATTGGTTCTGCACACAGCAGTCAGGGAAATCCTTTAAAAAGTAAGACAGATCAGGTTATTCTCTCTCAAGGATTTGAAATGACTTTGCTTTGCTTTTAAAGGCAGTGGTCCTCTCAATGACTTATAAAACCCGCATGGCCTGGTTTCCTGCTCCATCTCTGAACTCTTGACCGTCCAACATCAAGTCTATATTTTGCACCCTTTGTTCCAGAGACACTGGCCTCCTTGTGTTTCTCAGACACATGAGGTGGGCTTTTTAAAAATGTAGGCAGGAGTTTGTGGAGGCATCTTAACTGAAGACGTTGGAAGACTGTTTTCTGGATTAGAATTATAATTTGTAACAGGGTACACATATTCTAACTATGAAGGCCCTTGACTTTTCTGACTGGATCAGACAGTTCATTCATTTGCTGAAAAACTGAGCAATGTTGTTCAAATTAAAATGTTTTCAAATTATGCAAATATCACTCTAATGAAAAGGGAGGCTACAGAACTATCACAGGCTATTGAAACTCATTCAAGAAGCCTACTGCCTGACTCATGTAGCAATCTTAACATCTGTAAGGCTGATTGTCTAGTCATAGCCTGGAAATAGTTCAGATTCTGTTTTACATTTTGTTAGGATTCAATTATAAATAATTTTTGCATAAAAAGTGTGTCTTGGGCCCCTGATGGTCCAATGGGTAAAGAGTCTGCTTGCAAAAATTTCTTTTCAAAGGAAGGGTTTTGCTGCTGGTTGGTGCAGATAGTCTGCCTTTCTCTGTTAAGATGCTTCGCTCTAGTAGGTATCCCCTCCTACAGCTACAGAAATTACTTCTGGTCTCCTTTCTCCTTCAGAGAAGGCGTGGTTACAGCTCCCTGTTATTTCTAACCCTGGAAGATTTCACCACTGACTGTTAGTTTTACTTAACCTTGCCCACACCTTTCTAAATAGTCCTTTTAATGCACGCCTGTCAATTACCTACACTGTTTGAGTTTGCCAAACATGGCCTTCCAGTCCTGGACAGTGTTGAAATGTGATTAGTGATGCGAAGAGGTAAAGGAGAATGAGTGCTTGGTGGAAGACTTGGGGTTTAACTTTTATTGAGGTCCAGTAGCAGGTATTTTAAGGAATTGGTTCTGCACACAGCAGTCAGGGAAATCCTTTAAAAAGTAAGACAGATCAGGTTATTCTCTCTCTCAAGGATTTGAAATGACTTTGCTTTGCTTTTAAAGGCAGTGGTCCTCTCAATGACTTATAAAACCCGGCATGGCCTGGTTTCCTGCTCCATCTCTGAACTCTTGACCGTCCAACATCAAGTCTATATTTTGCACCCTTTGTTCCAGAGACACTGGCCTCCTTGTGTTTCTCAGACACATGAGGTGGGCTTTTTAAAAATGTAGGCAGGAGTTTGTGGAGGCATCTTAACTGAAGACGTTGGAAGACTGTTTTCTGGATTAGAATTATAATTTGTAACAGGGTACACATATTCTAACTATGAAGGCCCTTGACTTTTCTGACTGGATCAGACAGTTCATTCATTTGCTGAAAAACTGAGCAATGTTGTTCAAATTAAAATGTTTTCAAATTATGCAAATATCACTCTAATGAAAAGGGAGGCTACAGAACTATCACAGGCTATTGAAACTCATTCAAGAAGCCTACTGCCTGACTCATGTAGCAATCTTAACATCTGTAAGGCTGATTGTCTAGTCATAGCCTGGAAATAGTTCAGATTCTGTTTTACATTTTGTTAGGATTCAATTATAAATAATTTTTGCATAAAAAGTGTGTCTTGGGCCCCTGATGGTCCAATGGGTAAAGAGTCTGCTTGCAGTGCGTGGGGCACCGGTTCAATCCCTGGCCCAGGAAGATCCCGTGTGCTGTGGAGTGGCTGGGTTGGTGTGTCCACTTGTGAACTGGTGCCCACACATGCCAAAGAATAAAGCTGTATGAAAATAAATAAATAAATAATAAATGTTTTAAAAAAATAGTGTCTTTCTGCCCAACAGTTTCAGTCAAGGCACTATGGCAATAATATACCACTTTGTTTCAACAAAATAAAATTTTCCTTTTGTGTTTAAGGTTCGTTCCTGAACGATTCTGAAACCCAGCAATTCTCCCTTAGAATCATATAGCTCCATCCAAGTTTGCCCCAGAACACAGATAGAATTTTGGCTAGTCTTTAAGGTTCATTTATATTTTGCCAGAAGATGTTCTGTTTTACATCCTTATAACCATCACCAGCATCATAAGCTCTTAACTGATTTAAGGTAGACAAATGAGGGAACCTCTTCTAATGATACAAATAAGTTACATTTCATAGTTTGAAAGATTAAAGAATGTGCCTTATTTTCCTCCCAGCATTCTTCACTTTAGTTAGAATAGATGAATTTCCCAGGATTGAAGTTTCCATGTGTTTACATGTAAGAAAATGAGAGTATCTATGTTCTTATATTTATATCTGAGAATAATTTTTATTGAACTTTCAAGACTAGTTTAAGATGAATGTTATGAAATTGAAGTCACTGAACTGGCTATAAGACAAAGCTGTCATTTGATTATGTTGCCTTTATTATATGAAATCTTTAAATTAGGGATCTATTTCACTGTTCTTCATTGAATGGTTCAAAGCAAAGAGGGAAGTAAAACTTTAATTCATATACCTAAAACAGTTTTTGTGAATGGCAGTTGTATAAATTCTTACAGGGCATGAATAGAATGCTTGTGTGCACATGTGCTGAGTTGCTTCAGTCATGTCCAACTCTTTGTGACCCTGTGGACCATAGCCCACTGGGCTCCTCTGTCCATGGGATTCTCCAAGCAAGAATCCTCGAGTGGGTTGCCATACCCTTCTTCAGGGGATCATCCCACTCAGGAAGCAAACCCTTATCTCTTATGTATCTTATCTGCATTGACAGGTGGGTTCTGCACCGGTGCCACCTAGGAAGTTCATGAGTAGAATCATGACACCTAAATAATCACAATATTCGTTTAATTTCCTGTATCTGATGTTTATAGAAAACACTGAGTATGTGGAAATATTACACAAAAATAGCAAAGAAGAGTGGTGTTTTATACTGTTTCACGTTTTTATATTGAAGGACACATTAGCCTTAAAACTGATAAATGATAGACTCTTCGGGCAACTAAATTATAGTTTTTGCTTCCTTGTAATGAAAATCTTGCTGACATAGATGTTGGAAGATGAAAGCTATTCTCCAGCTGTTTACTGTGAATTCATTTATATCTCACTGACTAGCAGCCTTACACAAAGAGTGGGAATCTCACGCTTCTGTGTTCTTCAAGTGCCTAACTGAAGTATAAGGGCAAGAGTGGGAACTGAAAGTGTTGAGTGATGTAAAATAATTCACATAATCATGTGGATGTGTAGTGATTTGAAATGATGAAACCTCTGTAAAATTTAATTTACATTTATGTAGTTGTTTACTTACTGTTTATATATGCTCTCAAATTGAAAGCCTTTATTATATAAATAACAAGTATGGAATGGTAAATACTAAGCAGGAAATGCTATTATCAAGTTTTTGCAAACATTTCATCTGGAGAAATCTTAATCAGGAATTATTTCTCTGCAGCTACTTTGTTTTGCTTTCAGAAAAGTCAAATGCCAGGAAAGACATTAAGGCAAATTATCACAAAATATAGAAGACAAACAAAAAATGCTGTTAAAAAAATTCCTTGACGATGTTTTTAGACAGTTACACTGTGGAAAAACAGAGCAGCCATTCTACAATTTGACCAGCTAGGAGATGTGTGTAAAGGTGACATGAAATGACGTACTTTAGTGTGTTCATGACAGCTGGCTTACAGGGAGGCCAGCTGAACAGGAAGGTAAGTTCTGAGGAAGGTGTTGATGTTACGGGCATTAAGTGAAGATCAACAGAAACACACTTTCCAGCCAATTTTCTGTTGTTGTGTAGAAACAGAAAATGTGGTTATAAGTGCAACATCTGTTGAATTGTTTTCAATGTGCCAAGCTAGAATGGGCTTTTCAGTTTGAGAAACGAGGTTTAAAAGAAATATGGAGAAATGTCACACAAAATGAAGAAAGAAAATATTTATGTTTACAGTTTGAGAAACGCAGGTTTAAAAAAGAAATATGTGGAAATATTACACAAAAATAGCAAAGAAGAGTGGTGTTTTATACTGTTTCACGTTTTTATATTGAAGGACACATTAGCCTTAAAACTGATAAATGATAGACTCTTCGGGCAACTAAATTATAGTTTTTGCTTCCTTGTAATGAAAATCTTGCTGACATAGATGTTGGAAGATGAAAGCTATTCTCCAGCTGTTTACTGTGAATTCATTTATATCTCACTGACTAGCAGCCTTACACAAAGAGTGGGAATCTCACGCTTCTGTGTTCTTCAAGTGCCTAACTGAAGTATAAGGGCAAGAGTGGGAACTGAAAGTGTTGAGTGATGTAAAATAATTCACATAATCATGTGGATGTGTAGTGATTTGAAATGATGAAACCTCTGTAAAATTTAATTTACATTTATGTAGTTGTTTACTTACTGTTTATATATGCTCTCAAATTGAAAGCCTTTATTATATAAATAACAAGTATGGAATGGTAAATACTAAGCAGGAAATGCTATTATCAAGTTTTTGCAAACATTTCATCTGGAGAAATCTTAATCAGGAATTATTTCTCTGCAGCTACTTTGTTTTGCTTTCAGAAAAGTCAAATGCCAGGAAAGACATTAAGGCAAATTATCACAAAATATAGAAGACAAACAAAAAATGCTGTTAAAAAAATTCCTTGACGATGTTTTTAGACAGTTACACTGTGGAAAAACAGAGCAGCCATTCTACAATTTGACCAGCTAGGAGATGTGTGTAAAGGTGACATGAAATGACGTACTTTAGTGTGTTCATGACAGCTGGCTTACAGGGAGGCCAGCTGAACAGGAAGGTAAGTTCTGAGGAAGGTGTTGATGTTACGGGCATTAAGTGAAGATCAACAGAAACACACTTTCCAGCCAATTTTCTGTTGTTGTGTAGAAACAGAAAATGTGGTTATAAGTGCAACATCTGTTGAATTGTTTTCAATGTGCCAAGCTAGAATGGGCTTTTCAGTTTGAGAAACGAGGTTTAAAAAAAGAAATATGGAGAAAAATGTCACACAAAATGAAGAAAGAAAATATTTATGTAAAGAAAGCTTTACAAAAAGTACTGTAAATTCCTGACTGAAAATAGGTTGACAGGCAGCTTGATGGCATGGCTGAGGGAGACAGACAAGAGATTCTGGGTTTTGTTTTTTCATACACTGACAATTAAAAGCAACAGCAATTTGGTACAGTGGAGCTTTAGGAAAGACAGGAGTTTTGTCACACATGTTCCTTTCGCTTGCTGATTTATAGGGAGACAGTGGCATTGAAGGAAGGACGAGAACAGCTCGGTGTCGGTGATGAGGAGGAGCCCATATAATGTGGCAGATGTAGGGAGGTGGCAGGAAGCTGGCAGAGGGTAGTGACTTCTCATTCTCACAAGTCAGAGAGGATTTAACATCAAACGCAAAGCCTCACCATAGAAACAGGAGCACAGAACATGGATAATGGGATTATAGGAAGCCTAGTGGGATGCCAACTGACATTTGGGCCTAGCCGAGTATATGTATTGGTCTAGAAATTAGATATATTTATGTTCAATATTGAATATGGATTATTACAAACAAATAGCTCCATGCTCTTCTATCCAATTCTATTGATTAAGATTGGCATCTAATTGGTTGAGTATATATAGTGAAGGACAGGAAAGCCTGGTGCACTGCAGTCCATGGGGTCGCAAAGAGTTGGGCATGACTGAGGGACTGAACAACACCAACAACATATTCCATTTAATTATCAGTACTAATTAACTAGAGTCCTTTTACCAGTTATGTTATTGCTGACTGAATCTGATCCTGTTTCAGAGATGGGTCCTTGAAGAGAACTAGGGTGAATGTGAAGAATGAGCGACTTGTCAAAGTAATTACCTATATTCATAGGAAGTAAGGCTAGAAAAGCAATGACTTCTGTATTTCTGTTTTTAGGATTTCTCTTTCCCTTTAGGATAATTCACTACATTCATGACAGGCCATTCAAAATATCAGTTATTAAATAATTATACAAGAGTGGTTTCTCTACAGTCTGCATCTTGATGTAGCATTTATAAGGAATTCCAGAGGTTTTGGAGGGAAATTTGTCTTCTTTTTATGAATACTACAGTTGCAATAGTCCCTGTAATTCCACATTACAAGTGAAATAGCCTCTGGAAAAAAGTTAAAACATCTTATGGAGGAAAGAATAACAGTTCTTTTTAAATGCTAGGAATACAAACATGAATAGAAATACATTGCTAATGAAAGGCTTTATTTCACGTTACTCTTGATGCATTAGCTAAATAAATAGCTCAATAAAGTACATGTGAAAATCTGTTCTCTGAGAGTGCTACCTTTTCACATGCATGTGGATTATTTATAAAAATTATAACAATAACCCAAGTAAAGTTCCATAACCCAAACAGACTAGTTGTCATGTTAAAAGCAAAAGAAGTTTCAAAGAGCAAATTATACATATCCACCCAACTTCCATAGCCCAGAGTTCTTAATACTAACTAGTGTTAAAAGGATATTCTACCAAAACTGAAAAATTAATATCAAAGAGAAAAACAATTATGATCAGCTCTGTAGATTCTGAAAAGTATCAGACATTTAATGTTTAATATCTAAAATAAGAATGCATACCTCTGCAATATGGATGAGATATGAATAAAATTCACACCATGATAGGTGAAGAATTATAGGTAAAGAATTCCACAATATAAAATTAAAGCAGGTGAGACTTTTATTAGTTGTGGTATAATTGATTAACCCAAAGCCAGCATCACACTTTAACACTAAAAGCTGAAACAAGATAAAGATTTGTATATAGCCATCTATTAAAAGATTTTTTTAGTTCAAAATACGTGTTTTTCTTTCAATTTAGTGTTTGATTTCTATTTTTAAAGGATAAGATAAATTTTTCTGTGCCAGTAAGTGATTGATGAAAGGCAGAGAGTGCCCCTGTCTGATACATTAGCTTCGAAATGGGATCAAGGGCATAACTAGACAGAGGACAAGGGTAAGCCCCAGATTGGCTCCAAAATAAGCCTTATGCTGATAAAACTGTTCCTAAAATACAGAAAACTTAAAGAATAAGAGAAAATATTTTTATTTCCTCATATTATTTTTCCTGGCAATGTGAATAAACCATGAATTCTCAAAATTTTGGTAGTTTCAGGAAAAAAGTTGGTCATTGGTCTAAACTAAGGTTAGTATTTTCCACTTTTAGGTGTTGAAGAAGAGTACCTTTGAGAGAAAAATTGAAAGTAGGAGTGAAAAATGGATTGGATAATACAAGTTATAATGAAAAGATTTCATTTACTTTCCTTAGCTTTTCTTCAAGACAGGTTTTCAAAAAAAAATCAAGAGAAGTGAATTTTGCATTTTTGTGTAAGTTTAAAAAAGGAAATACATTGCTAATGAAAGGCTTTATTTCACGTTACTCTTGATGCATTAGCTAAATAAATAGCTCAATAAAGTACATGTGAAAATCTGTTCTCTGAGAGTGCTACCTTTTCACATGCATGTGGATTATTTATAAAAATTATAACAATAACCCAAGTAAAGTTCCATAACCCAAACAGACTAGTTGTCATGTTAAAAGCAAAAGAAGTTTCAAAGAGCAAATTATACATATCCACCCAACTTCCATAGCCCAGAGTTCTTAATACTAACTAGTGTTAAAAGGATATTCTACCAAAACTGAAAAATTAATATCAAAGAGAAAAACAATTATGATCAGCTCTGTAGATTCTGAAAAGTATCAGACATTTAATGTTTAATATCTAAAATAAGAATGCATACCTCTGCAATATGGATGAGATATGAATAAAATTCACACCATGATAGGTGAAGAATTATAGGTAAAGAATTCCACAATATAAAATTAAAGCAGGTGAGACTTTTATTAGTTGTGGTATAATTGATTAACCCAAAGCCAGCATCACACTTTAACACTAAAAGCTGAAACAAGATAAAGATTTGTATATAGCCATCTATTAAAAGATTTTTTTAGTTCAAAATACGTGTTTTTCTTTCAATTTAGTGTTTGATTTCTATTTTTAAAGGATAAGATAAATTTTTCTGTGCCAGTAAGTGATTGATGAAAGGCAGAGAGTGCCCCTGTCTGATACATTAGCTTCGAAATGGGATCAAGGGCATAACTAGACAGAGGACAAGGGTAAGCCCCAGATTGGCTCCAAAATAAGCCTTATGCTGATAAAACTGTTCCTAAAATACAGAAAACTTAAAGAATAAGAGAAAATATTTTTATTTCCTCATATTATTTTTCCTGGCAATGTGAATAAACCATGAATTCTCAAAATTTTGGTAGTTTCAGGAAAAAAGTTGGTCATTGGTCTAAACTAAGGTTAGTATTTTCCACTTTTAGGTGTTGAAGAAGAGTACCTTTGAGAGAAAAATTGAAAGTAGGAGTGAAAAATGGATTGGATAATACAAGTTATAATGAAAAGATTTCATTTACTTTCCTTAGCTTTTCTTCAAGACAGGTTTTCAAAAAAAAATCAAGAGAAGTGAATTTTGCATTTTGTGTGTAGAATCAGTCATGCACATCCTCAAAAGATTTATTTTGGGCTGTAATATTAAAATAAATCATCTTAATTCTATGGATCACTGCAGATTCTCAACTGTCATTTAGACTTCTTGTACCTGGGTGGAGTTTTTTATTCAAGGAATGCTTTTTAAGTGACTTACATCCATAACTTCAAATCTTTTTCCTTCAGTTTTCTCTGAAGCTTAATTTTTATTTTATTGTTTTTCTACCTCCAAGGAAATCTATGCTTTAGTTTTATGTTCTCTTTGTATTCCCACATTTCTAGGTTTACTTGGAGTTCTTTTTGATATCGTTTGAATTTCTGCATCACATCAGTTTTATTCTGACAGATGCATCCTCTAAAATAAGCTTGTGTGAGGCACTAGAACCTAAAATAAACCATTATTTGAGGGTTAGGTGCGTCATACCTGCAAATAACCCCATTTTTCTAGAGAAATATATTTAATGCACATTGTATAAATACCAGTGTTTCCATGTGCGCTATAATACCATCTGTCACTACTTTTCATACAATACATAATTCAATGTATTCCTTATTCCATTTTTTGAGATGCAGAGCTCTTGCACACTGTTCTATGTACTGTGACAAGAATCCAGGTGTTTATGAAAATTGTATGAAATATTATCCAACACGAAATTTGACTCCATGTTGAACCAAGTACTTCTTTCTTTGTTGCTAAGATATGCATACAAGGTAAGCTTGTATCATGGTAAGCTTGTACCATCTTTCACCAACTTCATTTAAGGTATATTTTAAACACAATGTTCTGGAAAGTAGAAAAGTAACTGCATACATATCTGTAAACAGCAAAACTCTGTAAAAGTTAAAGTAAAATAAAAGTTAAAAAAAAAAAAAAGTAACTGCTGTTCTTATTAAGTGAGTCAGAGTAGCAGGAGAGAGAAAAATGGCAACATTAATTGATAACATGTTATTGAGAAATGGGCATTCTTTTTCTCATCCTTTGCTTGAAATATAAGAATACAATCTTAATTAGATTTATAGTCACGGGAATGTCGATCCAGAATATACAACATGAGAGGTTTGATTAACAAACATTTGTTAAGTGAATACAAGTGCCAAGCCTGAGGTTATGTTCAGGTCCCTGAAACAGATCAGATCCCAGGTGCTCAAAAAAATCAAAAAGTGAATTTCATTTTGAGAAGTGAATTTTGCTTTTGTGTTGCACATCCCCCAAAAGATTTATTTTGGGCTGTAATATTAAAATAAATCATCTTAATTCTATGGATCACTGCAGATTCTCAACTGTCATTTAGACTTCTTGTACCTGGGTGGAGTTTTTATTCAAGGAATGCTTTTAAGTGACTTACATCCATAACTTCAAATTTTTTTCCTTCAGTTTTCTCTGAAGCTTAATTTTTATTTTATTGTTTTTCTACCTCCAAGGAAATCTATGCTTTAGTTTTATGTTCTCTTTGTATTCCCACATTTCTAGGTTTACTTGGAGTTCTTTTTGATATCGTTTGAATTTCTGCATCACATCAGTTTTATTCTGACAGATGCATCCTCTAAAATAAGCTTGTGTGAGGCACTAGAACCTAAAATAAACCATTATTTGAGGGTTAGGTGCGTCATACCTGCAAATAACCCCATTTTTCTAGAGAAATATATTTAATGCACATTGTATAAATACCAGTGTTTCCATGTGCGCTATAATACCATCTGTCACTACTTTTCATACAATACATAATTCAATGTATTCCTTATTCCATTTTTTGAGATGCAGAGCTCTTGCACACTGTTCTATGTACTGTGACAAGAATCCAGGTGTTTATGAAAATTGTATGAAATATTATCCAACACGAAATTTGACTCCATGTTGAACCAAGTACTTCTTTCTTTGTTGCTAAGATATGCATACAAGGTAAGCTTGTATCATGGTAAGCTTGTACCATCTTTCACCAACTTCATTTAAGGTATATTTTAAACACAATGTTCTGGAAAGTAGAAAAGTAACTGCATACATATCTGTAAACAGCAAAACTCTGTAAAAGTTAAAGTAAAATAAAAGTTAAAAAAAAAAAAGTAACTGCTGTTCTTATTAAGTGAGTCAGAGTAGCAGGAGAGAGAAAAATGGCAACATTAATTGATAACATGTTATTGAGAAATGGGCATTCTTTTTCTCATCCTTTGCTTGAAATATAAGAATACAATCTTAATTAGATTTATAGTCACGGGAATGTCGATCCAGAATATACAACATGAGAGGTTTGATTAACAAACATTTGTTAAGTGAATACAAGTGCCAAGCCTGAGGTTATGTTCAGGTCCCTGAAACAGATCAGATCCCAGGTGCTCAGATGGAGAGACACCTGCAGAAGCTGAATACAGAGCTCTCGAGCTACTGGCTTCATGGAGGAGAGCCTGGGGCAGTGGAGCTGCTGAAAGAGCTGTCTAACTCAGTTGCTGGAAGAAAGGGGTGCTAGGAAGGACTTTCCAAGGCAGGTTTTACCTGAACTTCAATTCAAAGAATGAGTAGGAGTTAATTGCTTAGATTGTTTTTAGATCATGTACCATCTAAGCAGTTTTAGGGTACAGAAATTCTGAAATTATCTTGTCATGATCAATTCAGTAGGTTGGATCAAAAAGAGACAATTGATGGATCTCCTTTCTACTTTCTGATACACACACACACACAGAATATTTTGTAAACATGTGACTTTGCTATCAGATATAGAGCTTTATAGTTAGAACTGTATGATATATATGTGAGAATGGATGATAGAAATTATATATTCATATTAGATCATCACTTTTTGTTGTCGTTAAGTTGCTCAGTCATGTCTGACTCTTTATGACCTCATGGACTACAGCACGCCAGGCCTTTCTGTCCTTCACTTTCTCCTGAGGGTTGTTCAAACTCATGTCCATTGAGTCAGTGATGCCATTGAACCATCTTGTCCTCTGTGGTCCCCTTCTTCTCCTGCCTTCAGTCTTTCCCAGTATGAGGGTCTTTTCCAAGGAGTCAGCTCTTTGCATCAAGTGAACAAAGTATTGGAGCTTCAGCTTCAGCTTCAATTCTTCTAATGAATATCAAGGGTTGATTTCCTGTAGGATTGACTGGTGTGAGTTTCTCCCTGTCCAAGGGACTTTTAAGAATCTTCTCTAAAACCACAGTTCAAAAGCATCAATTCTTCAGTATTCAGCATTATTTATGGTCCAACTCTCACATCCATACACGACTACTGGAAAAACCATAGCTTTGACTATACAGACCTTTGTTGGCCAAGTAATGTCTCTGCTTATTAATACTCTTAAGTTTGTCATAGCTTATCTTCCAAAGAGCAAGCTCATCTTTTGATTTCATGGGTACAGTCACCATCTCGCAATGATTTTGGAGCCCAAGAAAATAAAGTCTGTCACTGTTTCCATTGTTTTGCCCATCTATTTGCCATGAAGTGATGGGACCAGAGCCATGATTTTTGTTTTCTGCATGTTGAGTTTTACGTCAGCTTTTTCACTCTCCTCTTTCACCTTGATCAAGAGGCTTTTTAGTTGCTCTTTGCTTTCTGCCTTAAGGGTGGTGGTGTAATCTGCATACCTGAAGTTATTGATATTTCTCCTGGCAATCTTCACTCCAGCTTGTGCTTCATCCAGCCTGACATTTCACATGATGTACTCTGCATAGAAGTTAAATATGCAGGGTGACAATATAGACCTTTGATGTACTCCTTTCCCAGTTTGGAACCAGTCTGTTGTTCCATATCTTGTTCTAACCTTTGCTTCTTGACCTGCATACAGGTTTCTCAGGAGGCAGGTAAGGTGATCTGGTATTCCCATCTCTTTCAGAATTTTCCAGTTTGTTGTGATGTACACAGTCAACGGCTTTAGTATAGTCAATGAAGCAGAAGTAGGTGTTTTTCTGGACATTTGCTATCAGATTAGATTATATCATATTTTGTGAGAATGGATGATAGAAATTATATATTCATATTAGATCATCACTTTTTGTTGTCGTTAAGTTGCTCAGTCATGTCTGACTCTTTATGACCTCATGGACTACAGCACGCCAGGCCTTTCTGTCCTTCACTTTCTCCTGAGGGTTGTTCAAACTCATGTCCATTGAGTCAGTGATGCCATTGAACCATCTTGTCCTCTGTGGTCCCCTTCTTCTCCTGCCTTCAGTCTTTCCCAGTATGAGGGTCTTTTCCAAGGAGTCAGCTCTTTGCATCAAGTGAACAAAGTATTGGAGCTTCAGCTTCAGCTTCAATTCTTCTAATGAATATCAAGGGTTGATTTCCTGTAGGATTGACTGGTGTGAGTTTCTCCCTGTCCAAGGGACTTTTAAGAATCTTCTCTAAAACCACAGTTCAAAAGCATCAATTCTTCAGTATTCAGCATTATTTATGGTCCAACTCTCACATCCATACACGACTACTGGAAAAACCATAGCTTTGACTATACAGACCTTTGTTGGCCAAGTAATGTCTCTGCTTATTAATACTCTTAAGTTTGTCATAGCTTATCTTCCAAAGAGCAAGCTCATCTTTTGATTTCATGGGTACAGTCACCATCTCGCAATGATTTTGGAGCCCAAGAAAATAAAGTCTGTCACTGTTTCCATTGTTTTGCCCATCTATTTGCCATGAAGTGATGGGACCAGAGCCATGATTTTTGTTTTCTGCATGTTGAGTTTTACGTCAGCTTTTTCACTCTCCTCTTTCACCTTGATCAAGAGGCTTTTTAGTTGCTCTTTGCTTTCTGCCTTAAGGGTGGTGGTGTAATCTGCATACCTGAAGTTATTGATATTTCTCCTGGCAATCTTCACTCCAGCTTGTGCTTCATCCAGCCTGACATTTCACATGATGTACTCTGCATAGAAGTTAAATATGCAGGGTGACAATATAGACCTTTGATGTACTCCTTTCCCAGTTTGGAACCAGTCTGTTGTTCCATATCTTGTTCTAACCTTTGCTTCTTGACCTGCATACAGGTTTCTCAGGAGGCAGGTAAGGTGATCTGGTATTCCCATCTCTTTCAGAATTTTCCAGTTTGTTGTGATGTACACAGTCAACGGCTTTAGTATAGTCAATGAAGCAGAAGCAGGTGTTTTTCTGGAATTCCCTTGCTTTTTCTATGATCCAGCAGATGCTGACAATTTGATCTCTGGTTCCTCTGCCTTTTCTGAATCCAGCTTGCACACTTTAATATGGCTAAAATTTGCCTTTTAAAGCATAATTGCATAGTTTTGTTGACACTTTCTCTCTAAATATGTATTCTTTATACACATGTTCTTAAAACATGATTCAGAAGCAGGCAGTTCTGTTGGGTGTGGTCTGCCTTTCTTTTACGCATGTATTCTCATTTTTGTAGCAGATTAGAATTTATTTCTTTTATTCAATTGCAAACATGTTGAGTAGAAGAAATAAATTCTACATACAAAGTATGACAGTAAAAATATGTTTTTTATATTTTCCCCATATGTCACTCTTGTATATTCATTTTTACTGCTGTATAATATTCCATTGTATGGCTTCACCACAAGTTGTCCATTCATGTATTGACAGAGAGATTATTTTCAAGTATTCACTATTGCAAACAAAGCTACTATAAATATTTTTGTACTTGTATCCTTGTCTATGTGTGTAACACTTTTGTAACTCATATGATATTATAGCAGTAATCGCTAGGTTATGAACCATATGGGTTTTTTTTTAATTTGTGACTTTTTGCTTTTACAGAGTTTTGTTGTTTACAGATATGCATATTTCCAGATTAGTCATATGTATATCCCATTCCCCCCATCTCACACTTCCAGGCCATTGCATGACATGAACCATATGTTTTTTTTGTTTTTAACCATATGTTTTTAAAGCTAAAATAATGGCAAATTGACCCCCAAACTCTCTTGTACCAATTTACTCTTTCACAAGCAGTTTGCAAGAATTCTGTGTGTAAATGAAATCCCTTCCCATGAAAAATACATGCTTTTCATTCATTGTTGAATAAAGTGATAAGAACTGATGTCCTTGCCTCTGAGTTTGAGGGAAGCATTCCATTTTTCAGCCTGAAGTGGATGTTACATGTAGGATTTTATAAATGTCCATTATCAGGTTGAGGAAATTATTTTTTTTTTTGAAATTTCTTTTTAAACTTAGTTTCAGAGAATTTATACAATTATTTTGCTTATCAGTCACAATTTCTCATTTCTTGACCTTTCTGGTTTTTTTGTTTGTTTGTTTCTTTTTGATTGGACCCTGGACTTTGTGATTTTATGTTGCATAATGCTTAGATTGTTACCTTCTTTTAAACATTTTTGTGCTTTATGGGCCTTTTGCCTTTCCATATAAACTTCAGAATAAGTTTGTCAATATCTGCAAAATAACCAGTGGTGTCTGATTGGGATTGCATTGAATCTACTGATCAGATTCAATGCAATCCCAATCAGCTGCAAAAGGGTGATATCTTTACAATACGGAGTTTTCCCAAAGTATGACAGTAAAATATGTTTTTATATTTTCCCATATGTCACTCTTGTATATTCATTTTTACTGCTGTATAATATTCCATTGTATGGCTTCACCACAAGTTGTCCATTCATGTATTGACAGAGAGATTATTTTCAAGTATTCACTATTGCAAACAAAGCTACTATAAATATTTTTGTACTTGTATCCTTGTCTATGTGTGTAACACTTTTGTAACTCATATGATATTATAGCAGTAATCGCTAGGTTATGAACCATATGGGTTTTTTTTTAATTTGTGACTTTTTGCTTTTACAGAGTTTTGTTGTTTACAGATATGCATATTTCCAGATTAGTCATATGTATATCCCATTCCCCCCATCTCACACTTCCAGGCCATTGCATGACATGAACCATATGTTTTTTTTGTTTTTAACCATATGTTTTTAAAGCTAAAATAATGGCAAATTGACCCCCAAACTCTCTTGTACCAATTTACTCTTTCACAAGCAGTTTGCAAGAATTCTGTGTGTAAATGAAATCCCTTCCCATGAAAAATACATGCTTTTCATTCATTGTTGAATAAAGTGATAAGAACTGATGTCCTTGCCTCTGAGTTTGAGGGAAGCATTCCATTTTTCAGCCTGAAGTGGATGTTACATGTAGGATTTTATAAATGTCCATTATCAGGTTGAGGAAATTATTTTTTTTTTTGAAATTTCTTTTTAAACTTAGTTTCAGAGAATTTATACAATTATTTTGCTTATCAGTCACAATTTCTCATTTCTTGACCTTTCTGGTTTTTTTGTTTGTTTGTTTCTTTTTGATTGGACCCTGGACTTTGTGATTTTATGTTGCATAATGCTTAGATTGTTACCTTCTTTTAAACATTTTTGTGCTTTATGGGCCTTTTGCCTTTCCATATAAACTTCAGAATAAGTTTGTCAATATCTGCAAAATAACCAGTGGTGTCTGATTGGGATTGCATTGAATCTACTGATCAGATTCAATGCAATCCCAATCAGCTGCGAAAGGTTGATATCTTTACAATACGGAGTCTTCCTATTCATGAACATGAAATATTACTCTTTATTTTTCCTTTGATATTTTTTCTTCACAGCTTTGTAATTGTCCTCATACATGTTACATACCGACCTTGTTGAGTTTATACCTAAATACTTCATTTGAGGGGACACTGATATACATGGCATAGTCTTTTATATTCGCAATTGTTCATTACTGGTTGAATTTTGTGTATTCACCTTAGATCTTGCAAACTTGCTGCAATTGTTCATTAATTCCAGGAGTGTTTTCTTTTCGTTGATTCTTTTGAATTTTCTACATAAACAATTATATTATCTGCAAAGACACGATTATTTCTTTCTTCTTAATCTGTTTGCCTTTTATTTTCCTTTCTTATTTTATTGCATTAGCTAGATTTTCCACTATGATATTCAAAATTAATGGTGAGAAGAGACATCCTTTCCTTGTTTCTAATCATAATGGGAAAATTTCAAGTTTCTCAACATTAAATGTGATGTTTAACTCTGTGTTTTTTGTAGGTTTTCTTTATCAAGTAAAGGATGTTCCCCTCTATTCCCAGATTAGTGAGAGTTCTTTTCACATTAATAAACCACATTTTCTTCTTGCTGGAGTGTAGAAATCTTATTGTTCTGTATGTTAATCATTCTTGCTTACTTCTTCTAATTGATTGTAATAATTTGCCTATATCCCTTTAGTGTTTTTCTATAATAATTACAGTTTTCACTTTTCTCTCCCAAATCTTGTAGATTCTGCTCTTGTTTTTGTCATCCTAGACTGACAAGAACAGTATGCAGCTAAACAGAAGCAGTAATGGCAGGCATCTTTGTCTTGATCTTAATTTTTAAAGGTAATGTTTTTAGAATTTCAACATTAATTATGGAAATCATTGCAGGTTTTTGTCAGATAATCTGTATCTCTCATGGATGTGTTCATTTGTAAGGTGACAGAAAATGTGACAAGATTCTACTATATAAAATATAAGAAGTTATCTTTTCTCATGCAAAAATAAGCCTTGATGTAGACCTTTTCTCATGCTTTCAAAATGACCACTACAAATTCAGTCACCCAGAACATAACTCTTTTAAGGCAGACTTGGAAAATGAGTATTAAACTTGCTAGTTTATATAATGAAAGGTAGTTTTGGTAAAGAAGTTAGTAGATTATATTAACCCAAACTATAATATCTGCATAATTCATTTAATTTGGGCTAATTCCCTTTTATTTATGATTTGAGAAGTAGTTTATATTAAATCATAAATTGGAATTGATTTAAGAGAATATATTTTATGCATATGCAAAAATGAATGCATTTTGCTCTTCATTAATGTGTTGCAATTCATTATGAGATACTGTGAAAACTGTATTATCCCTATACTTCTCTGATATATCCAGCCTGGTTACTTTTTTTTTAATACATTGCAGATTTTAGTTCACAGATATACATTTTTAGGAGTTTTGTATATATTTGTAATAGGTTACAGTCAAACCTATTACAGAGCCAGTAATGCAATAAAATATGCAATGTGTTAATGACACCAAATTGTGGTCAGTGTAGTTATAGAAAGGGATTGCTTTATATAGTGGTAGGTAGACCCTTGGATGATATGACTGACCCCTCTCTTTTTTCCTAAAGCAGAATGAAAGCAAGTTGGTGATTTGGGATCCTTTGATTGGATGAGTTTCTCATTCTCCCCTCTCTGCATTGAAAACAAAACTTACGGAGTATATCTCTGAGAAACCAGACAAGAATTGGGAAGCTATATCTACTTTCTCACTTGTGCTTTTAGCTGATATACCTTGTGTTGTTTACTGATTCAATAGGAAACTTAAATGAAGGTTGTCATGTATTAGATTTCAATCATCGTTCTTGGCCATATTTAAGCTGAAGTCAAGCCTTTTTGTTCTAGCCTCATTCTATATTAAAAGTGAAATTGGCTTATTATTTTTATTTCTTATACTGTTCTTTTCTTTTTTGGATTTTTGTTCATTTGTAAGGTGAACAGAAAATGTGACAAGATTCTACTATATAAAATATAAGAAGTTATCTTTTCTCATGCAAAAATAAGCCTTGATGTAGACCTTTTCTCATGCTTTCAAAATGACCACTACAAATTCAGTCACCCAGAACATAACTCTTTTAAGGCAGACTTGGAAAATGAGTATTAAACTTGCTAGTTTATATAATGAAAGGTAGTTTTGGTAAAGAAGTTAGTAGATTATATTAACCCAAACTATAATATCTGCATAATTCATTTAATTTGGGCAAATTTCCCCTTTTATTTATGATTTGAGAAGTAGTTTATATTAAATCATAAATTGGAATTGATTTAAGAGAATATATTTTATGCATATGCAAAAATGAATGCATTTTGCTCTTCATTAATGTGTTGCAATTCATTATGAGATACTGTGAAAACTGTATTATCCCTATACTTCTCTGATATATCCAGCCTGGTTACTTTTTTTAATACATTGCAGATTTTAGTTCACAGATATACATTTTTAGGAGTTTTGTATATATTTGTAATAGGTTACAGTCAAACCTATTACAGAGCCAGTAATGCAATAAAATATGCAATGTGTTAATGACACCAAATTGTGGTCAGTGTAGTTATAGAAAGGGATTGCTTTATATAGTGGTAGGTAGACCCTTGGATGATATGACTGACCCCTCTCTTTTTTCCTAAAGCAGAATGAAAGCAAGTTGGTGATTTGGGATCCTTTGATTGGATGAGTTTCTCATTCTCCCCTCTCTGCATTGAAAACAAAACTTACGGAGTATATCTCTGAGAAACCAGACAAGAATTGGGAAGCTATATCTACTTTCTCACTTGTGCTTTTAGCTGATATACCTTGTGTTGTTTACTGATTCAATAGGAAACTTAAATGAAGGTTGTCATGTATTAGATTTCAATCATCGTTCTTGGCCATATTTAAGCTGAAGTCAAGCCTTTTTGTTCTAGCCTCATTCTATATTAAAAGTGAAATTGGCTTATTATTTTTATTTCTTATACTGTTCTTTTCTGATGTTTGACTCAAAGTTACATTAATCTTATAAAATTAATTGAGCATTTTTCTTTTCTTTCTCTTTTCTGGAAGGCTGATATACATCACCATTATTCTTTGTGTTCATGTGGGTTCGAAGGTAGGTGTTCATCTACTGATTCAATTTTTTTAATGATCAAAATTATTTTTAGAATTTTTTTTCTTTCTTCTTCAGTTACTTTTGATGTTATGTCTTCCTAGAAGATTTTTTTGCCTGTTTTCAAATTTATTGGCTTAGGCTTTGTTATAGTGCTATTTTATTTGTATGCCTCAGCTACAATTCTCCCTGTATATTCCTTATCAATCCAAACATTTTTCTAATCAGAATTCACAAAATTTTTTTGATCAGTCTTAATATATATTTGTCTTTTCAAGAGTCTGTGTGTATGTGTGTGTGGTGTATGTGGGTGGGTGGGCGGATGGGGGAGGGGGAGGTGAAATTTTTCTCTGATGTCTTTATTGATTCTTTTATTGTATCTTTTTTTTTTAATGTATGCTTTTTTTTTTTTAGTTTATCTTTTTTGGAGGGTGGGGTGGGGAGGGAGGTGGATGGGCGGGCCACTTCTATTGGTCTTTCAATTTTCTATTTTCATCCGTCTTTGTTCTTTGGCCCGTGGGGGCCTCCCATCACAGTGGCCTCTGTTGTCGCAGAGCACCGGCTCTGGGCACATGCGCTCCAGAGCTCCAGCTCGGTAATTGGACACATCAGTTCAGCCGCTCCGAGGCACGTGGGATCGTCCCAGGCCAGGGATGGAACCGGCGCCCCTTGCACTGCAAAGCGGTGTCTTTACCCACTGGACCACTAGGGGAAGCCCTTATTGTATCTTTTTTTAAAAAAATTTTTTGGCCTATTTTATTGGTCTTTCATTTATTTATTTTCGTCTACCTTTGTTCTTTGGCCCGTGTGGGCCTCCCATTGCAGTGGCCTCTCTTGTGGCACAGCACCACCTCTGGGCGCATGCACTCCAGAGCGCTGGCTCCTAATTGGACACACCCATCCAGCCGCTCTGTGGCACGTCGGATCTTCCCAGACCAGGAATGAAACTGGCACCCCTTGCATTGCAAGGAGGACTCTTTACCCACTGGACTACCAGGGAAGCCCTGTATCTCTTATTTTTATAAACTTGTCTTCTTTCACTATTTTGTTCCTTCTATATTATTTGGACTTATTATCTTTTTTCTAACTTTACAGATGGAAGCTCTGATAGTTATAGATTTACTGCCTCCATTCCAAATTTATGTTTTTTTTTTCTTTTTAACCAACTTAGCCTAACAAGTATTCCTCCTTTGCCTACCAGAAAAATCTTAAGGGGCATTCTTCCTTCCAAAGTATTAATAGCTTGCTCACCAGGTTCCTGGAGAGTGTGTGTGTGTGTGTGTGTGTGTGTGTTGCACAGCTTGGTCTGTAGAGAATTTCTGGTGCTAGATGTCTACAGGGACCAGTCTTCTCCAGAATTTACCACTGTGTGCTTTCTGTAGCTCTTTACTTAGGCAGCTACAGCATAGCTATGAGCCCTTGACAACACTAGCTGGTTCCTCAGCCAGGACCTCTGCTTTCTATATCCTCCCCTTGGTCTTGTTGGAACCATGCTGGGGTGCCTCAGTGGGCCTGCTATTTAGCGTATCTTTGCCTATGTTGGCCTAGAGCCCTATGGACCCACACATCTCACAAGAAAAGCACTGTGGGGTTTCCCCTGGTAGTCCAGTGGGTAAGGACACCACCTTGCAGTGCAAGGGGTGCCAGTTCGATCCCTGGCCTGGGAAGATCCCACGTGCCGCGGAGCGGCTGGACCGGTATGTCCAATTACCAAGCCGGAGCTCTGGCGTGCGTGTGCCCAGAGCCAGCGCTCTGTAACGACAGACGCCACCGCGATGGGAGGCCCACAGGAGCCAAAGAACAAAGACGGATGAAAATAGAGAAATGAAAGACCAATAGAAGTGGCCCGCCTGCTCCCCTCCCTCCCCAACCCGACCCCTGCCCAAAATAAATAAATAAATAAATCTTTAAAAAAAAAAAATTAAAAAAAAAAAGAAAGGCACTGTGTTCCTGCACAGAGAGGCTTCTCCAGCTCCTAGTTTCAGAAGCAAGATCAGCAGTACCCCTTCTCCCACACTGACCAATCACGTCCAGCTCATCACACACGTGTCTTCCAGTGCCTGCCTGTCAACCAGCCTTGCTGTGTTTTGGAGGTTTATTTCCTTTGCTCATTCTAATGTGAACATAGCACTATTTCTCAAATCCACAATGATGTCCCAACTCCATCTGCTACTTGCTCACTGTCAACCTCAATTTTTCTGTTCTCCAAAGGCTTGTTCCTGCTTGTCTGGCAAGTGTGGATCAGATCTGGCTTGGCAATCTCACTATCTTCTTTGTTGTCTAATTAGCTGCAACCACACCTTCTTCCGCAAGGTTTGAACCACTCTTTTAAATTGTCCTTCCTTGGAAACTCTCCCCCAGGCATAGGATTGATTCACTTTATGGTTTTCTTTCTATCTTTATTGTAACTCTCCAGCCATAACTAATAATTCCTTATCATATGTCATCAAATTATATTAAATTTCCCCTTGTTCCTTCCTCTTGACTGAATCCAGCTTCACAGATACTAACTATATTTCAGCATTTTTTCTAATAAAAATATTTAAGACGATTAATTGCCCTCTAATAGTGCATTTTTATTATGGTAAGACTCTTATGCTACGCATTTTCTGTAATAAGAATTAGGTTATGTGTGATAAATAACTGAATGATGACAGCATAATGCGTATATTGCTTTGGTTGATGCATTTAAAAAAGACAAAATGTTAATATAAATAGTTTATCTTGCCAAAAGTAATAGTGGTAAAAGAGTAAGTACACTGAAATAGAAAGTGCACTAATTTTTAAAAAAAATTTTGATCATGCCGTATGGCATGTGGGATCTTAGTTTTCTATTGTTCAGTTGCTCAGATGTGTTTGACTCGTTGCAGCCCCATGGACTTCATGCAGCATGCCAGACTTCCCTGTCCTTCACTATCTCTCAGAGTTTGCTCAAACTCATGTCCATTGAATTGATGATGCCATCCTACCATCTGATCCTCTATTGCCCTCTTCTCCTCCTTCCCTCAATCTTTCCCAGCATCAGAGTGTTTTCCAATGAATCACCTCTTTGCATCAGGTGGTCAAAGTATTGGAGCTTCAGCTTCAGCATCAGTCCTTCAATCTCCGCTCCTAGTTTCAGAAGCAAGATCAGCAGTACCCTTCTCCCACACTGACCAATCACGTCCAGCTCATCACACACGTGTCTTCCAGTGCCTGCCTGTCAACCAGCCTTGCTGTGTTTTGGAGGTTTATTTCCTTTGCTCATTCTAATGTGAACATAGCACTATTTCTCAAATCCACAATGATGTCCCAACTCCATCTGCTACTTGCTCACTGTCAACCTCAATTTTTCTGTTCTCCAAAGGCTTGTTCCTGCTTGTCTGGCAAGTGTGGATCAGATCTGGCTTGGCAATCTCACTATCTTCTTTGTTGTCTAATTAGCTGCAACCACACCTTCTTCCGCAAGGTTTGAACCACTCTTTTAAATTGTCCTTCCTTGGAAACTCTCCCCCAGGCATAGGATTGATTCACTTTATGGTTTTCTTTCTATCTTTATTGTAACTCTCCAGCCATAACTAATAATTCCTTATCATATGTCATCAAATTATATTAAATTTCCCCTTGTTCCTTCCTCTTGACTGAATCCAGCTTCACAGATACTAACTATATTTCAGCATTTTTTCTAATAAAAATATTTAAGACGATTAATTGCCCTCTAATAGTGCATTTTTATTATGGTAAGACTCTTATGCTACGCATTTTCTGTAATAAGAATTAGGTTATGTGTGATAAATAACTGAATGATGACAGCATAATGCGTATATTGCTTTGGTTGATGCATTTAAAAAAGACAAAATGTTAATATAAATAGTTTATCTTGCCAAAAGTAATAGTGGTAAAAGAGTAAGTACACTGAAATAGAAAGTGCACTAATTTTTAAAAAAAATTTTGATCATGCCGTATGGCATGTGGGATCTTAGTTTTCTATTGTTCAGTTGCTCAGATGTGTTTGACTCGTTGCAGCCCCATGGACTTCATGCAGCATGCCAGACTTCCCTGTCCTTCACTATCTCTCAGAGTTTGCTCAAACTCATGTCCATTGAATTGATGATGCCATCCTACCATCTGATCCTCTATTGCCCTCTTCTCCTCCTTCCCTCAATCTTTCCCAGCATCAGAGTGTTTTCCAATGAATCACCTCTTTGCATCAGGTGGTCAAAGTATTGGAGCTTCAGCTTCAGCATCAGTCCTTCCAATGAATATTCAAGGGTTGATTTCCTTTAGGATTGACTGGTTTGATATCCTGGCTGTCCAAGGGATTCTTAAGAGCCTGTTCCAGCCCCATGGTTTGAAAACATCAATGCAGGAAACTAAGTACTGGACCATCAGGGAAATTTGAAGGTGCACTACTATTGCTGAATGCTGCTAGCTGGTGGTTGGGTGAGATGGGGAATATGGTATTGTTCATCGTACGCATTCATTCCATCTTTTTCTTTTTGATTAATTTATGTCATGTGCTTCCTCTTGGAGTTGCTTACTCTGTGATTTTCCTCCATCTCTATGCATCCCCCCTTTGCTGTAATTCAGTGTGCTTCCTTACATCCTCTTCTTATATTTGCCTTTCAAATAAAGTTTTATATTTTCTATAACATTGTTTAAAAACAAAGCCTGTTCTTTAAGCTATGCTGTTTATTATTTTATTAGGATTGTTATTCTCCCATCCAAATACTAAGTAACCAGGCCTGACCCTGCTTACTTTCTGAGATCAGATGAGATCGGGCATGTTTGGGGTGGTATGGCTGTAGACAGGATTGTTATCCTTTTTATCTATTCTCTCATTACAAAGTAGATAAATTTTAGGTGTTCAATTCCTAGACTTATCCTTCTTTTGACATGATGTGTTATTTTTAGTGGGTGATTTTGCAGAAATCAACGTTTCATAGGAGGTAGCTACATCATATTACACACAGAAATGTAAGTTTCTCAAGTTCAAATTTTCCTAATATCCTTTTCAATTTATATTTTGATACATGCATCATTTAAAAATGTTATTTCATTTCAGATGTATGAGGATTTTTTTTTATTATTGATTTTTTAATTTAATTGCACTTTGGTTAGAGAATGTGAAATGAATAGTGTGGATGTGTTAAATTTATTGAGCATTGCTTGATGGCCAATGCATTGGGCAATTTTTATAATTGGCTCTAATACTTGTGTATTCTCTAATTGGTAGATTCAAAGTTCTATATATCAAGTGCTATAAGATTGAATTTTGGGCTTCCCATGGTGGTCCAGTGGGTAAGGACACCGCCCTGCAGTGCAAGGGGCGCCGGTTCGATCCCTGGCCTGGTAAGATCCCATGTGCCGCGGAGCAGCTGGACCGATGTATCCAATTACCGAGCCAGAGCTCTGGCACGCGTGCGCCCAGAGCCGGCACTCTGTGACGACAGGGGACACCGTGATGGGAGGCCCACAGGAGCCAAAGAACAAAGGCAGATGAAAACAGAGAAATGAAACACCAATAGAAGTGGCCCGCCCATCCCTCTCTCTCCCCACCCCACCCTCCAAAAGATAAATAAAATTGAAAAAAAAAAAAAAGATTGAATTTTGTCCCTCCAAAATTTGTCTGTTGAAGCCCTAACCCCTCAATGTGACTATTTGGAGATAAGTTTCTTGCGGTAATTAGCATGAAGTGAGTCACATGGGTAAGGCCCTAGACCCATAGGACCAGAGGCCTTGTAAGAAGAGTAGGAGAGAGTTGATGAGCTGCTCTCTCTCCACCTGTGCACCAAGGAAAGGTCAGATGATGACACAGTAGCCATCTACAAGCCTACAGAAGAGGTCTCAGGATCAAACCTACCTACTGGCACCTTGACCTTGAACTTCCAGTCTCTAGAATTGTGAGAAATACGTTTCTATTATTTAAGCCAGTCAGTCTGTGGTATTTCGTTACGCTATCTTATAGTGTTAATCAGTCAGCTGTGTCTGACTCTGTGACCCCATGAACTGTAGCCCGCCACACTCCTCTGTCCATGGAATTCTCCAAGAAAGAATACTGCAGTGGGTAGCCATTCCCTTCTCCAGGGGGTTTACCCAGCCCAGGGATTGGACTCGGGTCTCTTGCACTGTTGGCAGATTCTTTACCATCTAAGCCACCAGGGAAGCCCAGTTTAAGCAGTCTAATACATTAACTTTTTAAATTCAGATCTTACTCTCTCTCATTCTCTCTTTTCATCTTGAGCTCTCAATTACCAAAAGGAAAACAAAACTGTTATCAAATTTTCACACAAATTACCCCGATTTTTAATTTAATTGCACTTTGGTTAGAGAATGTGAAATGAATAGTGTGGATGTGTTAAATTTATTGAGCATTGCTTGATGGCCAATGCATTGGGCAATTTTTATAATTGGCTCTAATACTTGTGTATTCTCTAATTGGTAGATTCAAAGTTCTATATATCAAGTGCTATAAGATTGAATTTTGGGCTTCCCATGGTGGTCCAGTGGGTAAGGACACCGCCCTGCAGTGCAAGGGGCGCCGGTTCGATCCCTGGCCTGGTAAGATCCCATGTGCCGCGGAGCAGCTGGACCGATGTATCCAATTACCGAGCCAGAGCTCTGGCACGCGTGCGCCCAGAGCCGGCACTCTGTGACGACAGGGGACACCGTGATGGGAGGCCCACAGGAGCCAAAGAACAAAGGCAGATGAAAACAGAGAAATGAAACACCAATAGAAGTGGCCCGCCCATCCCTCTCTCTCCCCACCCCACCCTCCAAAAGATAAATAAAATTGAAAAAAAAAAAAAAGATTGAATTTTGTCCCTCCAAAATTTGTCTGTTGAAGCCCTAACCCCTCAATGTGACTATTTGGAGATAAGTTTCTTGCGGTAATTAGCATGAAGTGAGTCACATGGGTAAGGCCCTAGACCCATAGGACCAGAGGCCTTGTAAGAAGAGTAGGAGAGAGTTGATGAGCTGCTCTCTCTCCACCTGTGCACCAAGGAAAGGTCAGATGATGACACAGTAGCCATCTACAAGCCTACAGAAGAGGTCTCAGGATCAAACCTACCTACTGGCACCTTGACCTTGAACTTCCAGTCTCTAGAATTGTGAGAAATACGTTTCTATTATTTAAGCCAGTCAGTCTGTGGTATTTCGTTACGCTATCTTATAGTGTTAATCAGTCAGCTGTGTCTGACTCTGTGACCCCATGAACTGTAGCCCGCCACACTCCTCTGTCCATGGAATTCTCCAAGAAAGAATACTGCAGTGGGTAGCCATTCCCTTCTCCAGGGGGTTTACCCAGCCCAGGGATTGGACTCGGGTCTCTTGCACTGTTGGCAGATTCTTTACCATCTAAGCCACCAGGGAAGCCCAGTTTAAGCAGTCTAATACATTAACTTTTTAAATTCAGATCTTACTCTCTCTCATTCTCTCTTTTCATCTTGAGCTCTCAATTACCAAAAAGGAAAACAAAAACTGTTATCAAATTTTCACACATTATTGTGAATTCATCTTCTGTAAAATTCTGTCATTTTGTTTTAATACCTTTGAAACTGCATACATATTTAGAATTGTAAGAGACCGTTTGAAAAGATGTGAAATTCATCTTTTAACATTATAAAGAATATCTGTATATTCATAAAAACCTTTTGATCTCAGAATCTGTTTCATGTAGACATGTATAAGGCCACAGTAGCTTACTTTTGAGTAGGAATTTCCTTGTGTATAATTTTCAATGTTTTAATTGCAACCTATTTGGCATAAAATTTTACATGCACATCTTGTAGGCAATTTTAAAAATCTCTTCTTGCAGTTTTTGTATATATTGTCAATCCTGACATGTTTTGGATTTTCCATTTAACCTTATTTTTCTGTAAGATGTTTTTCTTTCTTGTCTACATTATGTCAGGCTTGTTTTGTTTTTATTCAATTTCTTTCCCTATCAAGGTTTTGAAATTTATATACCTTCTTTATAGTCTTTTAGTGACTGTCCTTAAAATTTTAACATGCATGCATATGATACTTAAACTCTAAGGTGCTATGACTAATCAGCATCCCTATTTATCTTTAAAAAACAAATACAGAAGTCTTAATTCATTTCTGATTTCTCCTTCTGTCTTACATGTGACAATTTTCACTTTTAATTCCATTCTGTTTCATTCAGTCACTTTTTGCTTGTTTACCTTTACCAATTTCTTTCCTCATTTTTTTTTTTTTTGGTAATTTCAAACCTTGGTACAGTTTCTTTTTTTCTGAAGTATATTGTTTAGTTATTACATTTTTGAGGCTCCATTGCTTCTCAAATTTTCCAAGATGTTTCTCTTTTTCATTCTAGGTATATCTTTATAATTGTTTACAGTTACATCAGATGTAAAATTCTAGGTTGATAGTATTTTCCCTCAATACTATAAGCTTATTATTTATCGGTTTTTTTTTTTTTTTTTTTGAATTGCGTTTTGGCCCATTCATCATTCCTTTATAGATTTTCTATCTTAAAAACAGAAAATAAGCTCTTCTATTTCTCTTTGGTATCCTGAAACTTGTAAGAATATATCTAGTTTTGTATTTATTTTTATTTATGCCAGTGATATACTTTCTTAATAATTTTTATCATTTCATTTGAATTCATATTTCTTCTAATTTTGCCTCTTATCCATTCTCTTTGTCCTTCTTTAATTTGATGTATGTTGGACCTCCTTATTCTATTTTCCAGATCTCTTACTTGTGCTCATATTTTTCATCTCTTATTTTTCTTGCTACATTCAATCTCTTTAGAGTCATATTCCAACTTACTGTTTCTCTTTTCTCTTGTGCATATTCTTCTGTTTATCTTGCTAATTGAGTTTTATGTCCTATGGTAATGTCTTTCATTTCTGAAACTGTTGTTGTTTTCTTCAAATGTGCTACATATTTTAATGGTGTTGTGCTCTTTTGCAATATTTTCACAAGAGTTTTAATTCTTTACACATTTAAACATACCTACAGTAAGTCTAAAGCTGAGAATTTCATTGACTGATATTCTTAGAGGCCTATTTCAGCCATCTTCAATTCATGAAGTGGCTTGTTTCCTTACGAATTTTGTAATTTTAAAAGTGGCTTTATGTTTGTTGTGATGTATATGGTGATTTTCTGAGGCATGTTCTAAGGTGTATCTCTTCACCAAGAATGTGTATTTTTTTTAGGTGCAATTGATTTCTATCAATCAGAAACTTCTTTATATTATAAAGCTATCTGGATCATGTAAGTAGTCAAATTTGGACTTATGTAACAGAAAATATATATTATTTTTCCCTCATGAAGATCCTAGATAAACATGGAGACATTTCCCTTTTGGATACCCTTGTTGACATTTTTTTTTTTTTTTTAAATCTAGCTCATTCTTCTTGAGCTCATAGCCTTTAAGGATTTAAGCTCTATGAGGCGGCATTAGATCTAATAACCCAACTGACTTGAATCCCATTTGATATCTCCTGTCTTTGTGAGGCCATGAAACACAACTCTGTTGGTTATTAAAATCAATGTAGTTTTCCACTCTGATTTTCAACTTCATAATCTCACCTGCCCACAGTTTTTTTTTTTTTTTTGACTATTTGACTTCATTACTTTCTTATTTACTCAGTTATGAATTTAAAATATGCTTATTATATTAAATCCAACATTCCTAAAAATTTTGTATAAGATGTTTTTTTCAGGTTATTTAGTCCACTATATTAAGTCAGTACCCACTATTATTTTATAAAGACTTCTACAACAAATTATCTTGAATTTTTTTTTTTTTAAAGATTTATTTAGTTATTTATTTTGGGCGGGGGTCTGGTTGGGGAGGGAGGGGAGTGGGCGGGCTACTTCTATTGGTCTTTCATTTCTCTGTTTTCATCAGTCTTTGTTCTTTGGCTCCTGTGGGCCTCCCATCGCGGTGGCGTCTGTCGCTGCAGAGCGCCGGCTCTCGGTGCATGCGCTCCAGAGCTCCGGCTCGGTAATTGGACACATCGGTCCAGCCGCTCCGCGGCATGTGGGATCTTCCCAGGCCAGGGCTCGAACTGGCGCCCCTTGCACTGCAAGGCGGTGTCCTTACCCACTGGACCACCAAGGGAAGCCCTTGAATTGTTTTTTTAATCACATCTCTTTGGAAGGAGAGAAAAAGAGCTAATATTTGTCGAGTACCTAAATGTGACAGACATAGAAGGAGTGCTTCACATGATATTTTTTCTAAGTTTAGGTAATTGAGATCTTATGTCTTTAGAAATTAATTGTTGTCAGTAAATTTAAAAGAAAAAAAAGGATTCATAATTCAGGAAGAATTTCTGTAAAATAAAGAGCAATCTTGTTTTATATTCAGGGACTCTATAAATTAGGTAGTGAGAGGGGAGGATAATGTTAAAGACAGAATTAATTTATTTCTCACTGGGTTTTAACATTGCCTGATTTATCACTGGGGCTCAGTTCTCTTCATTTCTTGGTATAGCTTACCTCTGTTATTGTTCTTGTGTCAACTGAATTCTCTGACATGCTTTTTCATTATTGCCACAGAATGACTGTTATACTGCCATTAATTACATTGTTTTTTTCATAGCTTCATGCTCAGTGGAAAAGAATGCAAATCTCTTTATGTAGCTTTCACCAAAGTCCTGAGATTCATTCTGACTGACCTCACTAGGTCATGCATGCATGTGTGCTAAATCACTTCATTCATGTCCAACTCTTTGTGATGCTATGGGCTGATTACTTTCTTAACCATTAAATTTAAAATTTTTTTTTTTGTATAAGATGTTTTTTTCAGGTTATTTAGTCCACTATATTAAGTCAGTACCCACTATTATTTTATAAAGACTTCTACAACAAATTATCTTGAATTTTTTTTTTTTTAAAGATTTATTTAGTTATTTATTTTGGGCGGGGGTCTGGTTGGGGAGGGAGGGGAGTGGGCGGGCTACTTCTATTGGTCTTTCATTTCTCTGTTTTCATCAGTCTTTGTTCTTTGGCTCCTGTGGGCCTCCCATCGCGGTGGCGTCTGTCGCTGCAGAGCGCCGGCTCTCGGTGCATGCGCTCCAGAGCTCCGGCTCGGTAATTGGACACATCGGTCCAGCCGCTCCGCGGCATGTGGGATCTTCCCAGGCCAGGGCTCGAACTGGCGCCCCTTGCACTGCAAGGCGGTGTCCTTACCCACTGGACCACCAAGGGAAGCCCTTGAATTGTTTTTTTAATCACATCTCTTTGGAAGGAGAGAAAAAGAGCTAATATTTGTCGAGTACCTAAATGTGACAGACATAGAAGGAGTGCTTCACATGATATTTTTTCTAAGTTTAGGTAATTGAGATCTTATGTCTTTAGAAATTAATTGTTGTCAGTAAATTTAAAAGAAAAAAAAGGATTCATAATTCAGGAAGAATTTCTGTAAAATAAAGAGCAATCTTGTTTTATATTCAGGGACTCTATAAATTAGGTAGTGAGAGGGGAGGATAATGTTAAAGACAGAATTAATTTATTTCTCACTGGGTTTTAACATTGCCTGATTTATCACTGGGGCTCAGTTCTCTTCATTTCTTGGTATAGCTTACCTCTGTTATTGTTCTTGTGTCAACTGAATTCTCTGACATGCTTTTTCATTATTGCCACAGAATGACTGTTATACTGCCATTAATTACATTGTTTTTTTCATAGCTTCATGCTCAGTGGAAAAGAATGCAAATCTCTTTATGTAGCTTTCACCAAAGTCCTGAGATTCATTCTGACTGACCTCACTAGGTCATGCATGCATGTGTGCTAAATCACTTCATTCATGTCCAACTCTTTGTGATGCTATGGGCTGTAGCCCACCAGGCTCCTCTGTCCATGGGATTCTCCAAGCAAGAATACTGGAGTGGGCTGCCGTGCCCTTCTCCAGGTGATATTCTCTACTTAAGGATTGAACCCATGTCTCTTACATTTCTTGTATTGGTAGACAGGCTCTTTGCCACTGGTGTCACATTGGAAGCCCCACTAGGTCACATTCTCACCTAATTATAAGGATTAGGCAAATAGAATGCTGTGACTGAATCAGAACTAAGTCAGGTGATCCAACTATTGAATGGGTACAGACTTAACTCCAATTAGAGAACATAGAATATAAAAAGGGTTTTGGAATGTGAACATGATGTATTACCACTGCTACCTAATTGCCTATTATATTTACTACACATATCCATCTACCTTAGTCTATGCTCTCAATGTGTTCATGTATATGTTAAATAGTCTCACCTTGCCCCAAAAGGAAGACAACAGTCGTCTCATCTAGTGATAGCTTCAAAATCTTTGGATAATATGTAAGCCTTCTAAGTCAATTCTAACTTTAGATTCTCATGATTTTCCACATACGGTGATTTATTTATTCTCTAAATACTCAAAATAAGGGAAGCATGAATGTAATTTCTGCAATAAAAGTGAGAATGGGAAACAAAATGCAGGATCGTTTTAGATTTTTATAACAGATAGCATCCTTCTAGGAAGGATAACGAGCAATCACTGCCCTGGAAGAGGATTGAGTGTTTGCTAATTTGATTTATTCTTGGAAGTACCTTTCCCATCCTAGGTCTTCTCATGTCAACATTTCAGGTAATCAATAGAGAGCATGTTCCAAGTAGAGAGAGACTTTCAACTAGAACTTCAAGAACCTTCTTGTAAAGTGTCTTGTACTTCATCTTAGTAGTTCACATGGTTCTCTTCCTCTAGTAGACTCACAGCTCTCTGAGTGAGTGCACGGATATATTTAGTGCATTTTATCTTCAACATGAAGCAATGTGATGGGTATAAAGTGAGCAATTAATAAATGTTTGCTAAAAGAATCAGTGAATAAATAGAGTAGCAAAGTGATCAAATAACAGAGCTAGTGGTGCTTCTAGGAGATGACCTGGTCTTGCTGTATTTTCAGGCTAATAAACATCTAAGTGAGGAAACAGGGCACCAAAATAATGATTTACTTTATGCAATATAAAGTTTGATGCATTTTGTTCCACACAAGATTAAATTTTCTTTTAGGATAACTATATTTAATAACTAGTTAGATCTTATGGAAGAGTCCAAATAAAATTTGTCTTCTGAAATAATCTTGAAGATTTTGAATTAGAAGTACATTACTTTTTATTTCCAAGTCAATCAAATATTTGATATCATGTAAAGATTTAATCATGCACACCTCAATGTGGATACTAGGTTGGTGATTTTGAAATTGCTTTTTCCTTGATTGTGATGAAAGATTTGCAAAGCAGTTGCCCATTTATAATACATATATGTGATATATTATATATGTGTGTCTGTATATATATATATATATATATACATATGTGTGTATGTATATATTGCTTATTTATTCCTTAGTCATTTAACAAAGATCTTTGTGAAATAAATAGGATTGTCATTCTAGCTTTCTATATAGATTCTTTTACAATTTTCACTACTTTTTGAATTACTTCTTGTCTTTGAAACAAACTTTATTTTAAAGCAGTGTTTCCTAAACTACAGTCATTTGTTGACTACTTTTATGATTTTTATAAACAGTTGAGCATCATTGAATCTTTAGTATTTTTCTTAAAGTCAATTCATTTTTTACTTAAATACTGCATTAATGAATCTTTTTCCTATTTTATTATTTAATCTCTAAGTCATGTCTGACTCTTCTGAGATCCTAGGTCTTCTCATGTCAACATTTCAGGTAATCAATAGAGAGCATGTTCCAAGTAGAGAGACTTTCAACTAGAACTTCAAGAACCTTCTTGTAAAGTGTCTTGTACTTCATCTTAGTAGTTCACATGGTTCTCTTCCTCTAGTAGACTCACAGCTCTCTGAGTGAGTGCACGGATATATTTAGTGCATTTTATCTTCAACATGAAGCAATGTGATGGGTATAAAGTGAGCAATTAATAAATGTTTGCTAAAAGAATCAGTGAATAAATAGAGTAGCAAAGTGATCAAATAACAGAGCTAGTGGTGCTTCTAGGAGATGACCTGGTCTTGCTGTATTTTCAGGCTAATAAACATCTAAGTGAGGAAACAGGGCACCAAAATAATGATTTACTTTATGCAATATAAAGTTTGATGCATTTTGTTCCACACAAGATTAAATTTTCTTTTAGGATAACTATATTTAATAACTAGTTAGATCTTATGGAAGAGTCCAAATAAAATTTGTCTTCTGAAATAATCTTGAAGATTTTGAATTAGAAGTACATTACTTTTTATTTCCAAGTCAATCAAATATTTGATATCATGTAAAGATTTAATCATGCACACCTCAATGTGGATACTAGGTTGGTGATTTTGAAATTGCTTTTTCCTTGATTGTGATGAAAGATTTGCAAAGCAGTTGCCCATTTATAATACATATATGTGATATATTATATATGTGTGTCTGTATATATATATATATATATATATATACATATGTGTGTATGTATATATTGCTTATTTATTCCTTAGTCATTTAACAAAGATCTTTGTGAAATAAATAGGATTGTCATTCTAGCTTTCTATATAGATTCTTTTACAATTTTCACTACTTTTTGAATTACTTCTTGTCTTTGAAACAAACTTTATTTTAAAGCAGTGTTTCCTAAACTACAGTCATTTGTTGACTACTTTTATGATTTTTATAAACAGTTGAGCATCATTGAATCTTTAGTATTTTTCTTAAAGTCAATTCATTTTTTACTTAAATACTGCATTAATGAATCTTTTTCCTATTTTATTATTTAATCTCTAAGTCATGTCTGACTCTTCTGAGATCCCATGGACTATATAACCCACCAGGCTCCTCTGTCCATGGGATTCTACAAGCAAGAATACCAGAATGGGTAGAGATTTCCTTCTCCAGGGGATTTTCCCAATCCAGGAAAAATCTCAAACCCAAATCTTGTCTTCTGCATTAACAGGCAGACTTTTTACCACTGAACTACCAAGGGAGCCCTTCTAGCCTATTACCCAAATATGAAAGAAATATATCTTTTCATAGCTATCTTATTGTAACAACTCAACAGAAGCAAACAAAATTCATTAAATTTTAGTTAGGTATCATTTTCTGCATAAGTACGGGAGCTTGATTTTTATTATGGAAAAAATAAAGATTAGTTCATGTCAGAGAGATAGTAAAGAAATCATTGCTTTAAACTGAGAGTTCTTTGACATCATTAGGTTGAAAGAAAAGGAAATAATGTTTTATCTGAATTAATATATTTTTTTGCTATGTCTTGTTATCACATGTCATGTCCAGTGTTGCCTAAAACCATGTCTTTATCCTCAACATAGTCTCTATTCTCTAATTTTGAGAAATGCCATTTTAAAAAGATGTCCTCAGACACATTGTGTGCTGTTTTAAATTGTGTGTGGGAGTGTTAGGTGGAAATGTACATGGGGTATGAGAATCAAAAGCTTATAGCTTCTATATGCTTATAGAACCAGACAACCACTCTCATTTATGTATGCTGCATTTTGCATAAACATTTCCTTCGACTTTCTGATTTAACTCATTGTTTTTTATTATTTAAATAGCTATTCAGTTGCACATCAAGAAAATTCACCTTTTGCCATTTTTAATAGAGAGATAAAACTTAAAGTTCATTCTAGTTTTATCAATTTTTGCTCTTGGACCCATCCTTTTTGCCTCCCTCTCTTCTTCTCCCCAAGCCCTAATACATTCTCTGCATAACAGCCAGAATTCCCTTATATGATATAGGTAAAAATCTGGACGCTGCTGTAAAACCTTTTATGGATTCCCCATGCGACTTAGAATAAAATTCTGAATGTGTGCGTCTCCCAGAAGAGCTTTCAGGCTCTGACCCCTGCTCATCTCCTGCAGGGCCTCTTTGGAGCCACTGTGACCTTATGTCTGTTTTCATTCATGCCAGTGTTAAATACAGGATGGCACTTGTCATGGGCATTTCCTATCTACCTCTACAAGGATTCAATCATGGTCTACTGCAGCTACTGATTTTCAGCACTCACTGAAAAGAATTCAGAGTAGAGAGCAGAAATGAGGAACTCTGTGCTTCGGGAAAAACTATCGAGACTATTCTGATAGTTTCAGGAGCCAATTTTATGAGCCCAATCCTTGTAATCTCTCCATACTCAGAAAAGTACTGAAATCCTTCATGGTGATGATTGCTCCTCCTGACTAGCAAAAGCTTCACAAGACTAGTAGAAACCTTCTGGAAAAAATATGTGCTTGATTACATGTATTTCCCTTCACCAAAAATCATATATATACTGACTTTTCTGTCCTGCCTCTTTGGAACAATTTCTCAGGCTATCTCCTGGACTGCAGTCTTCATTCTGCTCCAAATAAAACTTAACTTGCAACTTTCATGTTGAATATTATTTTTGTGTTCACAACAAGTTTTTCCTGGTTTAGACCCTTTTCATGTGCTTATTAGTGTTTTTAATTTTTTAAATAGAATTGTCTTCCTCTGAGGCTTCACTTGGTTAAATCTTTCTCTCCCTTAAGTCTCAGGTTAAGTGTCTTTTAGGCTGCCGCTCTATACCCTGTATAAGTGGATTGTTCCTTCATCTAGTATTTTCTACCCGTTTCCTTCTTTTGCTTTTTTTTTTTTTTTTTTGGAATATGTATTTGTCTTTTTCCTTGTTTATTTTTTACATCCCTAGTGGACGCTAAGCTCTGTGAGAGGACAGGGCTTATGGTTAGTGGCTTCAGTTGCTACTGCCTATGCTGTTCCAGTACCATTCAGGGTATTTAAAAGCACTCAGTGCATATTGAGTAAATTAATTCTCTTCAAAGAGTTGTTTTATTTGTTTGGTAGGTGACCCCGAAAATAATCTCCCTCTTCAATAATTGCTTTGTTAAGAAAGAAGTGTATGCTGTGTTCAGTATTCAGGAAGAGTGAGCAGTTGAATAAACAGCTTCCCTTAGTTTGTAATAGTGCTTAAAACTAATTGCAGTGACTGAACATAAGGGGCAGCATAAGCATCAAAGATATATGGTTTTGCAGCATCAAAGGCAAGGCAGCCATACCGTTTTAAATCTTCTTCTAATGATCTCTTTATAATTATGAATCCCTAAGAAGAAATTCAACTGCTTTCTATGTTTGAAAATCTGCTTAACTATGCTTAATTCTTTTCCTTGGCTTATCTCCAAACTCTGAAACTTTCTCTGCCTAACTAGAATTGCATTTGGACTTGGGAGGAAACAGTTATTGTTATACATTTGTAGGTGTGAGCACCAGCTGCTTATAGAAATTTGAATTCATTAAATGTGTGAGTTCATAAAAAAAAAAAATCAAAGAGAACTTTGAATTTGTATATTTAGCCCAAAGACCTGAACCTGAATTTTACTACTGATGTACTGTGGAAAATTCAAGTTATTAGTCAGATTTTTGATGTGTCTGTTACTTCAGTAATAATGTAAACATCTTTATTCATTCTTATTCAACTTTGATGAACCAAGCCTCTCTCTTAACAACTGTTGGAAAATAAGTGGATCCAGCTTCTCTTCTTGCTTCTGATATGATCTGAACTTCAAGGAGACAGGATTTCAGAATAAAGCAGTGAAATAGTAAGACTTGTTTTTCCATTTCCTCTCCACCCTCACTCCAATACCAAGCCTGGGCACTTGCCAATTAGTGCATCCCTTCAGACTCCACCCCAGGTCAAACGCCCAGGAAAGCAAGGGACTTGGTATTTATATTAGATTCATTCTGTCTATAAAGATTCTGTAATGAAGCAAGACCCAATGGGGCCTTCCAGTGACTGACTTCTCCCCCATATCCTCTGCTTTAGCTCCCCTCCGAAGCACCTGAAGAAGAATATCTGATGCACTTTTTCAGAATTGTTTTACAAATGAGGAAACCCTCCACCAAATGGAGGATATTAAGTACTTGATGACCAAGAGCATACAACCTCAGGCCTTCTGGAGCCTAAGGGTTGATAATGTTAATCCTTGTGACACAGCCCTGGGAACTGATCACACATCCTGCAATCCCTCCCTTCATGTGGCCTATAAAAATGCTTTCCTGAAATCCATTTGGGAGTTCAGGTTTCTTCAGGACTCGCTCTCCTGGACTCTGACACACTGACTTAACAACGTGCACTTTCCTTCATGACAACCCAGTATCAGTACATTGCCTTGACTGTTTCATTTGGTAGCAATTTCATCTTTTCTACAGAGGACTTTCCTAACTTTTCCCCACAATTTCACTCAGAACACATGACCCATGTTTTCAAAGTGAGGTATTATCTGAACTTCAAGGAGACAGGATTTCAGAATAAAGTGATAAAATAGTAAGACCTGTTTTTCCATTTCCTCTCCACCCTCACTCCAACTTTTCAGTTCCTATGACTTTTCCCCCACTTTATGGAAACACATCAGAATACAAGAAAAAAGACATTTATTATAGGACTAACCTTAAATTCATTATATAAGATACCATGGCCCATAGGCCAATAGGCCTCTGTTTTTAGCAATCAACCCTTCCAACTTTTTGTCCTCAATTCCAGCTCCCATAATTCCTAGATCAGCTTGAAACTGATGGATTCTGAGTTCTAGCTGCCAGATAAGCAGGGATAGGGCTCAAAGGAAAACTTCCTATCATGCTGCCGCAGACATGTGGTGCATTCTTGACATTTCTTGAAAAAATCAGTAACTGTAGTTTCCAAAGAATTCTTGTTATACATCCTATCATTTGTTCTATAGTCTACTATATTATGGATCAAATTTATTTCTCTCTTTGAGCTGACAATATATTCTGTTGAAAATCAGTGTGAGTCTGACAAAATGCATTCAAAAGCCACCTGCAAAAGGTGTTTAGAGTACAACTCAGTGACAAGTTAGCAATCACATGTATGCTTTGTTTTCATAATGAAAAACTTGGTTTACAGAGTCATTGAGACTGGCTGCGTCAGTCTTGGATGCTGCCCAAACTGTGTTTATTAGTGACATAATGTCAGCTATGATAACAAAGGCCTTATATAAATAGTTTTTATCCATAATTCAGCTCTATGGAATAAGCTATATCATAAATAAGAAAAATAATCATTGTTTATTGGTTTTAATATGAATATGAAAATTTAGAAACATACCTACATCAAAGCAAACACTCATAATTCTAATGCTAGTTGCCTCTGCACTACTTTTTTTTCTTTATTTTCAAAATATTTTTCATAGTTTATCAAAAACAGTTAAAATTATACTGTTATTTATAGTATAATATTGATTTTAAATCATCCTTTACTTTGACAATTAGTTTTAAGTGTTGGCCAAGTGATGATTTTTGAAATTCAAGTGAATCAGGCACTCTGAGCTTGTTTCACTTGATAAACATATGGCTAAAATGTTAGTAGCTTTATCAGATAGTTGAAAGTAAATAAAATTGTATGTTATCATAAAAAGATTCATACATGAGTAGTGACACAAGAGGGCAATTTTGAGACCTTTATAGGGCGATGTGGTGATTAACATATTTTTTTCTGGCTTCAGCCACTATTTGTCATTTTTGTAAATACTAAATTCATTATTTTTTTAAATACCAGAAATAAAACTCTAGGTAAATAATACTGTCCTTTCTTTTGATGTATAATTGTATTTCCTTCAATAATACAACTTGGTGAAATTCACAGTAAAAAATCTCAGAGGTTTTTGAATTAATTCAAAGATTCTCTGATTTCTTTCAAATATCCTTGCTTTTACTATCTGGAAAGGCTCATCCTCTTTTTCTGTTTTTCAAAATGTGTTTCATAAGAATGTATGTTTCTCTAGTTTTTCAAGGCCAATCTTATGATATTTACCGTTTTATGTTTTGAGCAAGGATATAATGTTAAAATTTCATTAAAAGTTAGAATAACATTTAAGCAAGCAGTTTTTTCAGATGACAGAAAACTTAATTTTGCTGATTAAGAGTAATATACTCATTTCTAGAATACGACTTATCTTTCCTCAAATGATAAGAAATAAATCTGACTTAACATTTACATAAAAGGGCTGTTTGCCCTGTGGTTACTTCTCTGTTAACACGACCTGGTAATTACTCTACTGTCTGTTCTCTTGTGCTTCCCCTGTCGACTTGTTCCTGGCCTCACAGCTCCTCCACCACCGGGACCGGGTAACGTGAGGCTGAGAAAATCCAAGCAGCGATTTCTCAGGCCTGCTTGGGGTTCCAAAGGAGTCCTAGTAATACATTTCTATAAAGTTTAGAAAAACAGCTTGTTTATTGGTTTTAATATGAATATGAAAATTTAGAAACATACCTACATCAAAGCAAACACTCATAATTCTAATGCTAGTTGCCTCTGCACTACTTTTTTCTTTATTTTCAAAATATTTTCATAGTTTATCAAAAACAGTTAAAATTATACTGTTATTTATAGTATAATATTGATTTTAAATCATCCTTTACTTTGACAATTAGTTTTAAGTGTTGGCCAAGTGATGATTTTTGAAATTCAAGTGAATCAGGCACTCTGAGCTTGTTTCACTTGATAAACATATGGCTAAAATGTTAGTAGCTTTATCAGATAGTTGAAAGTAAATAAAATTGTATGTTATCATAAAAAGATTCATACATGAGTAGTGACACAAGAGGGCAATTTTGAGACCTTTATAGGGCGATGTGGTGATTAACATATTTTTTTCTGGCTTCAGCCACTATTTGTCATTTTTGTAAATACTAAATTCATTATTTTTTTAAATACCAGAAATAAAACTCTAGGTAAATAATACTGTCCTTTCTTTTGATGTATAATTGTATTTCCTTCAATAATACAACTTGGTGAAATTCACAGTAAAAAGTCTCAGAGGTTTTTGAATTAATTCAAAGATTCTCTGATTTCTTTCAAATATCCTTGCTTTTACTATCTGGAAAGGCTCATCCTCTTTTTCTGTTTTTCAAAATGTGTTTCATAAGAATGTATGTTTCTCTAGTTTTTCAAGGCCAATCTTATGATATTTACCGTTTTATGTTTTGAGCAAGGATATAATGTTAAAATTTCATTAAAAGTTAGAATAACATTTAAGCAAGCAGTTTTTTCAGATGACAGAAAACTTAATTTTGCTGATTAAGAGTAATATACTCATTTCTAGAATACGACTTATCTTTCCTCAAATGATAAGAAATAAATCTGACTTAACATTTACATAAAAGGGCTGTTTGCCCTGTGGTTACTTCTCTGTTAACACGACCTGGTAATTACTCTACTGTCTGTTCTCTTGTGCTTCCCCTGTCGACTTCGTTCCTGGCCTCACAGCTCCTCCACCACCGGGACCGGGTAACGTGAGGCTGAGAAAATCCAAGCAGCCTGCTCTCTCATTTCTCAGGCCTGCTTGGGGTTCCAAAGGAGTCCTAGTAATACATTTCTATAAAGTTTAGAAAAACAGGAGTGTTTAACTGTGCTCCCTTAAGACCACTGTTTTTTTCCACACTGGCATTTCCTCCATCAGGTCATTCTATTGTCTGGGTGGCACTGGAGTAGCCGCTGGCATTTTAGAGTCAGTTGAAAAGAAGTTGAGGGCTTCCCCTGGTGGTCCAGTGGGTAAGGACACCGCCTTGCAGTGCAAGGGGCGCCGGTTCGATCCCGGCCTGGGAAGATCCCACGTGCCGCGCAGCGACTGGACCAATGTGTCCAATTACCAAGCCAGAGCTCTGGAGCGTATAGGCCCAGAGCAGGTGCTCTGCAGCAAGAGAGGCCACTGCAATGGGAGGCCCACACGGGCCAAAGAACAAGATGGATGAAAAATAGATAAATGAAAAACCAGTAGAAGTGGCCCACCTGCCCCCTCCCTCCCCAACCCGCCCCCGCCCCGAAAAAAAGAAAAAAAAAAAAGAAGCTGAATTGAGGATGCAGTTAGTTTGAATTTGGTTAGATTTGCTTATGTATTTGCTCTCATTTTGGACATTATTGTTTCTACCCATATATAATGACATTTTCTACCCAAAATGACAGAAATCACAGGATTTCTACCCATCCTGGTATAGGAGTTACACCTTGTGGACTGTACCCTCAAGGCTCTTCTGTCCATGGAATTATCCAGGCAAGAACAGTGGAGTGGGTGGCCATGCCTTTCTCCAGGGGATCTTCCCTGCCCAGGAATCACACCCACATCTCTTGTCTCCTGCATTGGCAAGAGGGTTTTTTGCCACTGGCACCAGCTGGGAAGCCCCAGTACTACCACTAACCACTTACCATTGTGACAATACACTTCAGAACCAAATGTTGTATCAAGATATGAATGTGCCCTACAGCACCAGAAATACATAGGAAATAGAAGAGGAAAAATGTTTGAGCAATTTGATTATAATCTGTCTTGCTATGATTTTTCTATGTGTTTATCCTGCCTGTGCTTTACTGAACTTCTTTAATCTTAATTTGGCAGTTTTCATTAAATATGGAAGTGCTCAAGCAATTATTTCTTTAAACACTTTTACTTTTTCTGCTGTGTCCTTTTTATTGCATGTGTCCTAGGTTATCTGATATCGTCCCAGACTGCTGAGGCTGTTTAGGTTTTAGCCCTTTTCTCCTTTTCAGTTTCTACTCATTTGAATAATCTTATTACTCTATCATCAAATTAACTGACATTTGCTTTTGTGTTGTCTAATATGCTGTTAGTCCCATCCAGTAAAATTTTCATTTGAGGTACTGTATTTTCAGCCTTTGTTTTTATTTTATAGTGTGTTTCTTTCATAATTATGTCTGCTTTCCTTTTAATCTTTGACTATGTTTATAATAATGGTTTTGAAAGTCATTATCTGCTAATTTTATCATGTGTCATTTCTAGATCTTTATCTGTTGATTCATTTTCTCCTCATTTTGGATCATTATTCAGCTTCTTCACATATCTCCTCATTTTGTATTGGGTACTGACTACTGTGAATGTCTAATTATTGGGCATCTGGGTTTGGGTAGGTTTTTCCTTTAAAGAGTGGCACAGGTTTTGAAAATCTGAAATATTTGTATGTGGGAGGGTGAACTGAACAGACATATATTATAAAAAGATTAGTTGGGTACAGGTGAGACATGGGAGACAGGGAGAATAGTGACAAGCCATTGTTACAGTTCAGTTGAGAGTTCTGACACTTAATAAAGGCAGCAGCAGTGGGGGTGGAGAAGAGGCAGCATTGAGATGTACCTGAGAGAGAGGCTGATGTCTCCATTCTCATTTCCATGACCTATTCTGGAACTCATTTGTACTTTGGAATTATCCAGGCAAGAACAGTGGAGTGGGTGGCCATGCCTTTCTCCAGGGGATCTTCCCTGCCCAGGAATCACACCCACATCTCTTGTCTCCTGCATTGGCAAGAGGGTTTTTTGCCACTGGCACCAGCTGGGAAGCCCCAGTACTACCACTAACCACTTACCATTGTGACAATACACTTCAGAACCAAATGTTGTATCAAGATATGAATGTGCCCTACAGCACCAGAAATACATAGGAAATAGAAGAGGAAAAATGTTTGAGCAATTTGATTATAATCTGTCTTGCTATGATTTTTCTATGTGTTTATCCTGCCTGTGCTTTACTGAACTTCTTTAATCTTAATTTGGCAGTTTTCATTAAATATGGAAGTGCTCAAGCAATTATTTCTTTAAACACTTTTACTTTTTCTGCTGTGTCCTTTTTATTGCATGTGTCCTAGGTTATCTGATATCGTCCCAGACTGCTGAGGCTGTTTAGGTTTTAGCCCTTTTCTCCTTTTCAGTTTCTACTCATTTGAATAATCTTATTACTCTATCATCAAATTAACTGACATTTGCTTTTGTGTTGTCTAATATGCTGTTAGTCCCATCCAGTAAAATTTTCATTTGAGGTACTGTATTTTCAGCCTTTGTTTTTATTTTATAGTGTGTTTCTTTCATAATTATGTCTGCTTTCCTTTTAATCTTTGACTATGTTTATAATAATGGTTTTGAAAGTCATTATCTGCTAATTTTATCATGTGTCATTTCTAGATCTTTATCTGTTGATTCATTTTCTCCTCATTTTGGATCATTATTCAGCTTCTTCACATATCTCCTCATTTTGTATTGGGTACTGACTACTGTGAATGTCTAATTATTGGGCATCTGGGTTTGGGTAGGTTTTTCCTTTAAAGAGTGGCACAGGTTTTGAAAATCTGAAATATTTGTATGTGGGAGGGTGAACTGAACAGACATATATTATAAAAAGATTAGTTGGGTACAGGTGAGACATGGGAGACAGGGAGAATAGTGACAAGCCATTGTTACAGTTCAGTTGAGAGTTCTGACACTTAATAAAGGCAGCAGCAGTGGGGGTGGAGAGAAGAGGCAGCATTGAGATGTACCTGAGAGAGAGGCTGATGTCTCCATTCTCATTTCCATGACCTATTCTGGAACTCATTTGTACTTAATATTTCCCAGGCATAATCTGGGCGTTCTCACCTCTTTGTTTTGGTATTTATTTTTTCTCGTAGCTTCACATTTTACTCATTCCATGAAATCCTTTTGAAATGCCAGCTCCTCTTTAAAGTTCTCTTTCCTCTTCTCACTTTCCTAAGTGGTATCATTTTAATCTCAAACACACACACACACACACACACACACACACACACAGGTTTAGATGTATTATTATTATTATTATTTTTATTTTTAGATTTATTTATTTATTTATTTTGGGTGGGGGTCGGGTTGGGGACAGAGGGGAGCGGGCGGGCCACTTCCGTTGGTCTTTCATTTCTCTATTTTCATCCGTCTTTGTTCTTTGGCTCCTGTGGGCCTCCCATCGCGGTGGCTTCTGTTGTCACAGAGCACTGGCTCTGGGCGCATGCGCTCCAGAGCTCCGGCTTGGTAAATGGACACATCGGTCCAGCCGCTCCGCGGCACGTGGGATCTTCCCAGGCCAGGGATGGAACCAGCACCCCTTGCACTGCAAGGCGGTGTCCTTACCCACTGGACCACCAGGGGAAGCCCGGTTTAGATGTATTAATCTGTGCTGCTTGAATATTATCCAATGTTGATGGCTAGAGCAGCTAGGATCCCCAAAATTCAACTTGCCAACTGGAATGTTGAGTATAACTGTATGCTGCTCAACCTTTTCCTCTCTCATTTGCCTGGCTGCCACATGTCAGCATCCTTTTGCTTCCTGTTACCTCCATCCCTGCCAGTCTGGTAGGGAGTTCCTCTTCTGAGCTCCATTGCTTCCTACACATCTATTTGATAACACTGATCATGCTGTTATATTTATCTGCATATTTATCCTCTACTGTACTACACATTCCTTAAGGACAAAGAATATTACTGAAAGCGACAGCTTTTGTTAGGGACAGTTGGGAGACAGGGAGAATAGTGACAAGCCATTGTTACAGTTCAGTTGAGAGTTCTGACACTTAATAAAGGCAGCAGCAGTGGGGGTGGAGAGAAGAGGCAGCATTGAGATGTACCTGAGAGAGAGGCTGATGTCTCCATTCTCATTTCCATGACCTATTCTGGAACTCATTTGTACTTAATATTTCCCAGGCATAATCTGGGCGTTCTCACCTCTTTGTTTTGGTATTTATTTTTTCTCGTAGCTTCACATTTTACTCATTCCATGAAATCCTTTTGAAATGCCAGCTCCTCTTTAAAGTTCTCTTTCCTCTTCTCACTTTCCTAAGTGGTATCATTTTAATCTCAAACACACACACACACACACACACACACACACACACAGGTTTAGATGTATTATTATTATTATTATTTTTATTTTTAGATTTATTTATTTATTTATTTTGGGTGGGGGTCGGGTTGGGGACAGAGGGGAGCGGGCGGGCCACTTCCGTTGGTCTTTCATTTCTCTATTTTCATCCGTCTTTGTTCTTTGGCTCCTGTGGGCCTCCCATCGCGGTGGCTTCTGTTGTCACAGAGCACTGGCTCTGGGCGCATGCGCTCCAGAGCTCCGGCTTGGTAAATGGACACATCGGTCCAGCCGCTCCGCGGCACGTGGGATCTTCCCAGGCCAGGGATGGAACCAGCACCCCTTGCACTGCAAGGCGGTGTCCTTACCCACTGGACCACCAGGGGAAGCCCGGTTTAGATGTATTAATCTGTGCTGCTTGAATATTATCCAATGTTGATGGCTAGAGCAGCTAGGATCCCCAAAATTCAACTTGCCAACTGGAATGTTGAGTATAACTGTATGCTGCTCAACCTTTTCCTCTCTCATTTGCCTGGCTGCCACATGTCAGCATCCTTTTGCTTCCTGTTACCTCCATCCCTGCCAGTCTGGTAGGGAGTTCCTCTTCTGAGCTCCATTGCTTCCTACACATCTATTTGATAACACTGATCATGCTGTTATATTTATCTGCATATTTATCCTCTACTGTACTACACATTCCTTAAGGACAAAGAATATTACTTGTGATCTTACTGCACAGTGTTTTATTGGCAATATGTTAAAAATTGTTGATAAAAGAATAAAAGTTAGTAGTGACTATGAAACTGAGAGGATTTTTCAGGAGCCTATGTGAAGAAATCTAGGGATTACTTAAATTAGAATCAGGGTCCATCACTGTTTGTTTGTGAGGCAAGGGGCATAAAAATAAAGACTATTATTTTATTATTGATACGAGGGACAATGTCAATTCTTTACCATACCCCAGTCTGCTTTGTTTGTTTACTTATTTATTTACTCACTTACTAGCTTGTTTCCTTACTGATTGATTGAGTGTAGCCCTATGTTGGTATGATCATTATATACACAGTGTATCATACTGCAGTAGAGACTGTGAGCCTTAGAGAAGACTAGAAGTCACAAAAGGACAGAGTAGAAGTTACGTCTGATCGGGGGAAGAGTCAAACTCATGCTTTTGTTTGCAATGGTGTTTGACAAGACTGGATCATAGTGACAGTAAGATTGGCTTATTCTTCCCAATCCAATACAAGGGAGATACCTTGCCTGCTTCTCCCCAAGAAACTCTGCTTCAGAAAGTATTTCTTTTATAAGGACATAGGTAACTTTGATAACTAATTTGAATCTAACTGGGAAGAAGGCAGACAGGCAGAGAAAGGTAAGGCTCAAATCCAAAAACCTTTTTTCTTGATTCTCCAAAGGCTCTTCTGTAGAGAGCTGTGCACTTTGTGGACCTAAATGATCCAGAGTCCCACTCTGGTGGCCAGCTTATGTTGGTGATAGTCACGGACCACCAGGGAAGCCCGGTTTTAGATGTATTAATCTGTGCTGCTTGAATATTATCCAATGTTGATGGCTAGAGCAGCTAGGATCCCCAAAATTCAACTTGCCAACTGGAATGTTGAGTATAACTGTATGCTGCTCAACCTTTTCCTCTCTCATTTGCCTGGCTGCCACATGTCAGCATCCTTTTGCTTCCTGTTACCTCCATCCCTGCCAGTCTGGTAGGGAGTTCCTCTTCTGAGCTCCATTGCTTCCTACACATCTATTTGATAACACTGATCATGCTGTTATATTTATCTGCATATTTATCCTCTACTGTACTACACATTCCTTAAGGACAAAGAATATTACTTGTGATCTTACTGCACAGTGTTTTATTGGCAATATGTTAAAAATTGTTGATAAAAGAATAAAAGTTAGTAGTGACTATGAAACTGAGAGGATTTTTCAGGAGCCTATGTGAAGAAATCTAGGGATTACTTAAATTAGAATCAGGGTCCATCACTGTTTGTTTGTGAGGCAAGGGGCATAAAAATAAAGACTATTATTTTATTATTGATACGAGGGACAATGTCAATTCTTTACCATACCCCAGTCTGCTTTGTTTGTTTACTTATTTATTTACTCACTTACTAGCTTGTTTCCTTACTGATTGATTGAGTGTAGCCCTATGTTGGTATGATCATTATATACACAGTGTATCATACTGCAGTAGAGACTGTGAGCCTTAGAGAAGACTAGAAGTCACAAAAGGACAGAGTAGAAGTTACGTCTGATCGGGGGAAGAGTCAAACTCATGCTTTTGTTTGCAATGGTGTTTGACAAGACTGGATCATAGTGACAGTAAGATTGGCTTATTCTTCCCAATCCAATACAAGGGAGATACCTTGCCTGCTTCTCCCCAAGAAACTCTGCTTCAGAAAGTATTTCTTTTATAAGGACATAGGTAACTTTGATAACTAATTTGAATCTAACTGGGAAGAAGGCAGACAGGCAGAGAAAGGTAAGGCTCAAATCCAAAAACCTTTTTTCTTGATTCTCCAAAGGCTCTTCTGTAGAGAGCTGTGCACTTTGTGGACCTAAATGATCCAGAGTCCCACTCTGGTGGCCAGCTTATGTTGGTGATAGTCACGGAGGATGACATTTGCATTTCCCAGGAAATTGCCCTCAGCATCCACCCTAGGGACAACTTTGAATTCACCCACACTTTATAATAAATAGAATATTTGCCTACAGATTTTACTTTGCTCTAGTGTCTTAATGATCATCCCCCAGTGCCTCTGACATACTTAAACATAATAGAAGCTGATTTTGACTCTAATTCAATGTTCTCTGTAGGAGAGGATGACTGAAGTTTAATTACAATTCTTTTATTCCAAATGTGCATGCATTCTCCAGCATTTGATGGGCTTCCTCCAAAATTTCCATCTCAAAATCAGCCCATCAGTAGAAAAGTCACATGCAGCCCAGTTAATTATAATAGAATGTGAGAGTTTGGGGCTATATTCCAAACCGAACATCATGGCATCTACAAAAACAAGCTTCTAAAAAACTAATAGGCCAAGCACTTTTGTGCTATTTCAGATGTTTTTGTTTTATTTTAGGTTTTTTCTCCTTATGTAAATATATTGAAAATGGACTCATAAAAATTATTTTCCATCTATGCAGGCCATTTCATTGCCACTCATCTTCTCTATCTCCTATGTACAGGTAGAGAGAAAACTCAAAGCTCCTCTGAGACCCCAAAGTCGTCAACATATTGTAAAACAGGGTGGATTTAAAGCATGTCCACTGTTACTTTTAAAGAATAAATTTCCTCAATATAATTTACTTCTTCTATGCTCCTATGCAAATCACTTACTAGCTTGTTTCCTTACTGATTGATTGAGTGTAGCCCTATGTTGGTATGATCATTATATACACAGTGTATCATACTGCAGTAGAGACTGTGAGCCTTAGAGAAGACTAGAAGTCACAAAGGACAGAGTAGAAGTTACGTCTGATCGGGGAAGAGTCAAACTCATGCTTTTGTTTGCAATGGTGTTTGACAAGACTGGATCATAGTGACAGTAAGATTGGCTTATTCTTCCCAATCCAATACAAGGGAGATACCTTGCCTGCTTCTCCCCAAGAAACTCTGCTTCAGAAAGTATTTCTTTTATAAGGACATAGGTAACTTTGATAACTAATTTGAATCTAACTGGGAAGAAGGCAGACAGGCAGAGAAAGGTAAGGCTCAAATCCAAAAACCTTTTTTCTTGATTCTCCAAAGGCTCTTCTGTAGAGAGCTGTGCACTTTGTGGACCTAAATGATCCAGAGTCCCACTCTGGTGGCCAGCTTATGTTGGTGATAGTCACGGAGGATGACATTTGCATTTCCCAGGAAATTGCCCTCAGCATCCACCCTAGGGACAACTTTGAATTCACCCACACTTTATAATAAATAGAATATTTGCCTACAGATTTTACTTTGCTCTAGTGTCTTAATGATCATCCCCCAGTGCCTCTGACATACTTAAACATAATAGAAGCTGATTTTGACTCTAATTCAATGTTCTCTGTAGGAGAGGATGACTGAAGTTTAATTACAATTCTTTTATTCCAAATGTGCATGCATTCTCCAGCATTTGATGGGCTTCCTCCAAAATTTCCATCTCAAAATCAGCCCATCAGTAGAAAAGTCACATGCAGCCCAGTTAATTATAATAGAATGTGAGAGTTTGGGGCTATATTCCAAACCGAACATCATGGCATCTACAAAAACAAGCTTCTAAAAAACTAATAGGCCAAGCACTTTTGTGCTATTTCAGATGTTTTTGTTTTATTTTAGGTTTTTTCTCCTTATGTAAATATATTGAAAATGGACTCATAAAAATTATTTTCCATCTATGCAGGCCATTTCATTGCCACTCATCTTCTCTATCTCCTATGTACAGGTAGAGAGAAAACTCAAAGCTCCTCTGAGACCCCAAAGTCGTCAACATATTGTAAAACAGGGTGGATTTAAAGCATGTCCACTGTTACTTTTAAAGAATAAATTTCCTCAATATAATTTACTTTCAAAAGAGAACATATGATGGACTATACATTGAAAGCAATAACCAGGTTTTATGTTCATTTTGTGTCTCCCAAATCACAGGCCTAAAAGAGAGATGCTAAATAGTAAATTATATATTTTGTAAGTTAAATTGATATTTTTTAATTACTTGGTGGGCTTCCCTGATGGCTCAGATGATAAAGAATCCACCTGCATTGTGGGAGACCTGAGTTTGATCCCTGGATTGGGAAGGTCCCCTGGAGAAGGGAACAGCTACCCACTCCAACATTCTTGCCTAGAAAATTTCATGACTTGTCCATAGGGTCACAAAGAGTCAAACACAACTGAGTGACTTTCACTTCACTTCACTTCATGTATGCTTCATCTACATGTGTATGGCATGAGATGGACTGAGGTTGTATTCAGCATAAACAGAGAAGAGAAAAATTAAAGAAAGGGTAGAGAAGGTACTTATCTGAATGGATAAGATCAAAGATGTCCCTGGGCAACTTCCAGAGAGGCTAGAAGTATGGAAACATCTCTGATAGAAAACTTATGAAATGAACAAAGCTTCATTTGCTGGAACTGATCTGTACAGAGGCTTAGATGATGAACCTCTTAGAGCTGAAGGTCAGATCCCAAGAAGTCTGCTTGAATGACAGTAGAGATATATGTTCAGTTGTATTTGGCTCTTTATGACCCTATGAACCATAGCCTGCCAGACTCCACTGTCCATGGGATTTTTCAGGGAAGAATACTGGACTGGGTTGCCATTTCCTTCTCCAGGGAATCTTCCCAACTCAGGGTTGGAACCTGCATCTTTTATATCTCTGGAGTTGGCAGGCAGATTCTTTACCCCTAGTACCACAGGGGAAGCCCAAATAAATGATAAATGATACATGAATGACAGTAGATAATCAGTAAACTGCCTCTGAGAAAGATAGGTCTGTTAACTATAAAGGTTGTATTTTGCTGAATGATAGTATGAGAACTTTTCACCAAAACTGAATTCTTTAGGAATCTTGAGGAAAGGGTAGGTACTAAGAAGATACACTTCTTCATCCTTTTCTCTCATTTTGCTGTCTTACCTTGAAGTGAATGTCAAGTAAAAACTTAAAGAATCCCAGTTTGATAGGTATTATAGTTTAGATAACTTTCTTCCTAGACGGCTCCCATGGGAGAGTGTGCCTAACCTAGTAAGAGTTTAGCCTGACTAAGAACTTTGATTCTAGTTACAGAAGTGGACCCAGAAGCCAACTATTTTTTATTTAAATGAATGTGCTTCTAAGGAGATCCATAATCAGAACTGTGGGTAAACCCAAGTAAACAGTAAAATGCCCCCTTCTTTTCACTATAGATCAAAAGAAAGGGCAGAGTCCCTAGGTCGAGAGTAGAATCTAAAGACATCACTCTAAATCTCACTCAGTAAAAGACATCCTGTGGGGGTAGAGCATGAGGATAGCATGAAGGAGAACAACAATGTCTAATTACACAGGATGGAGGATGGTTGACATGAATGACTCAGATGTTGGAGAGGCTGGCTTATGGCAGGGTAGATGAGCAGGTCAAATTATGTATTGTAAATAGGCTCAAGTCTTTGTACTGATAGACTAAAACCCCAAATTTGCAGTTGTTTCTGTTTAGAAACACGTCCAACATGTCTGTTTAGTTATGTCCAAGGCTTTTGTGACCCCATAGACTATAGTCTGCCAAGATCCTCTGTCCATGTGTTTTCCTAGGCAAGGATACTGGAGTGGGTTGCTATTTCCTTCTCCAGAGAATCTTCCTGACCCAGGTGGATTCTTCACCACTGAGGCTGCAAGGAAGATCAATATATCCAGTAAGGTTGAAGTATTTTTCAAGATTTTACTTTGTGAGTTTTTATGCCATTTTTAACTTCATAAAGTAAATAATTATGATAAAAACCTCAACTATAATAAAAGTACTCTTTTGTATTTGTATATTCCTTTACATTTCATAGAGTGTATATAGATTGATTTATTACATGAAATTTAAAATAGTATGAACAAGTGATATTTTTTCAAAATATAACATGTTCCAGCAGAAAGTATATATCTAATTTTGGCCCTAATTTTAGTATAATTTCTTTCACTAAAGAGACTATAATTAAATTTAATCTTCTACTCACTGTATAGGAAAATAATATATTCTCATTAAATAGGTTAGTTGATTGTATTAATACTATTTTGATAAATATGGATTGTAATGTGTAGATGCATTCTGTTACACTTTAAATACTTTTTCAGAATGTTCAAACAGTTTACAATTTAAACAGTTGCATTTCTATTTAATTAAGTAATACAAATTATATGCAAGTCATTTCACCTTTTTCCCTACTTATAGGGAAGTAAATTTGTTTGAAAAATAGCTTTTATGAAGGATATCAAGGATCCACTTATGTAACTAGTATTTGGCTAGTATTTCTATTTTTATTTTTTTAATATTTATTTTAATTGATGCTTGCTTTACAATATCAGTTTGATTTCTGTCATACATCAAAATGAATTAACCATAGGGGTTTGTATGTCCCCTCCCTCTTGGCTCTCCTTCCCACTCCTCTAGGTTATTGCAGAGCCCTAGTTCAAGTTCCCTGAGTCATACAGCAGATTGCCATTGGCTATCTATTTACATATATTAGTGTATATGCCAAATATGTATATTAACACACATATATAGAATCTAGAAGGATAATACTGATTAACCTTTGGCAGAGCATCAGTGGAAGCTCTTATGTACTTGTTTAAATAGGCTCAAGTTTTTAAAACCCCAAATTTGCAGTTGTTTCTGTTTAGAAACACGTCCAACATGTCTGTTTAGTTATGTCCAAGGCTTTTGTGACCCCATAGACTATAGTCTGCCAAGATCCTCTGTCCATGTGTTTTCCTAGGCAAGGATACTGGAGTGGGTTGCTATTTCCTTCTCCAGAGAATCTTCCTGACCCAGGTGGATTCTTCACCACTGAGGCTGCAAGGAAGATCAATATATCCAGTAAGGTTGAAGTATTTTTCAAGATTTTACTTTGTGAGTTTTTATGCCATTTTTAACTTCATAAAGTAAATAATTATGATAAAAACCTCAACTATAATAAAAGTACTCTTTTGTATTTGTATATTCCTTTACATTTCATAGAGTGTATATAGATTGATTTATTACATGAAATTTAAAATAGTATGAACAAGTGATATTTTTTCAAAATATAACATGTTCCAGCAGAAAGTATATATCTAATTTTGGCCCTAATTTTAGTATAATTTCTTTCACTAAAGAGACTATAATTAAATTTAATCTTCTACTCACTGTATAGGAAAATAATATATTCTCATTAAATAGGTTAGTTGATTGTATTAATACTATTTTGATAAATATGGATTGTAATGTGTAGATGCATTCTGTTACACTTTAAATACTTTTTCAGAATGTTCAAACAGTTTACAATTTAAACTGTTGCAGTTAGAGTTAATTAAGTAATACAAATTATATGCAAGTCATTTCACCTTTTTCCCTACTTATAGGGAAGTAAATTTGTTTGAAAAATAGCTTTTATGAAGGATATCAAGGATCCACTTATGTAACTAGTATTTGGCTAGTATTTCTATTTTTATTTTTTTAATATTTATTTTTAATTGATGCTTGCTTTACAATATCAGTTTGATTTCTGTCATACATCAAAATGAATTAACCATAGGGGTTTGTATGTCCCCTCCCTCTTGGCTCTCCTTCCCACTCCTCTAGGTTATTGCAGAGCCCTAGTTCAAGTTCCCTGAGTCATACAGCAGATTGCCATTGGCTATCTATTTACATATATTAGTGTATATGCCAAATATGTATATTAACACACATATATAGAATCTAGAAGGATAATACTGATTAACCTGTTGGCAGAGCAGCAGTGGAGATGCAGATATAGGGAACAGATTTATGCACAAGGGTTGGGGAGAAGAGGGAGTGGGTGAGGTGAATGGAGAGAGTAGCATGGATGCATCTCTCTTCATTTATCTCCTCTACCTCATTCCCATGTGAGAGGAAGGGGAGGATTTCCATGAAGGAGCACACATGCATGATAGTCTGGAAGACTTATGAGGCTGAACTGGGTTCCCAAAAGCTTCACCTCTTGACTTGTAATTTCCATCATTAGCGATTTATTCCTTTGAGTCTTGAAGATTTAATATTTATTGAAATCTTTCTGAATATGTAGGAAAAATTGCTTCCTAAAGTGTAGTCTGCAAATATTTTCTTACCAATTAATTAACAGTCAGATGAGAGTGCTCTAGCACACTGACAGGAAGAGGAGACAGTTCACATTAGGAGACACAAGTGTCCGCCAAAGTCCTTTTCTGATTGTTTCACTTTTCTCCACTTGATTGCTGCAGGGGTGGGGAATATAAAGTCTCATAAAAGAATGGCTGAATGTAGATAGATTGCCAGGACAGATGCTTCACAGAAGTTTCTCCACCCAAGCATGGAGCAGAGCTGGAGGACATCAATGCACTGGTCTGGCTTGGACTAGGAGCATTTACCAGCAAACAGTATGGAGTTAAGTATGGAGGTCTCTGAGGATAAGACCTTGGAACACTAGTAAGCCTGAGATGGGAGAAAAGGCTTCAAGAGACTGATACTGAAAACCAGCTCAGGTGATGCAGTCAAATTTAGGTTGATACAAAGAGAATGAACAATTATAAGTTTTCTTTCAATCCAGACTTTTCCTTGCAACTCAGGTCCAAATGAATACTGACTGGAATAGCAAGGCTTTTTCTGGGAGGTTGATTATGTTGAGAAGATGCTTGCATTTGAACATAGGGGTTTGTATGTCCCCTCCCTCTTGGCTCTCCTTCCCACTCCTCTAGGTTATTGCAGAGCCCTAGTTCAAGTTCCCTGAGTCATACAGCAGATTGCCATTGGCTATCTATTTACATATATTAGTGTATATGCCAAATATGTATATTAACACACATATATAGAATCTAGAAGGATAATACTGATTAACCTGTTGGCAGAGCAGCAGTGGAGATGCAGATATAGGGAACAGATTTATGCACAAGGGTTGGGGAGAAGAGGGAGTGGGTGAGGTGAATGGAGAGAGTAGCATGGATGCATCTCTCTTCATTTATCTCCTCTACCTCATTCCCATGTGAGAGGAAGGGGAGGATTTCCATGAAGGAGCACACATGCATGATAGTCTGGAAGACTTATGAGGCTGAACTGGGTTCCCAAAAGCTTCACCTCTTGACTTGTAATTTCCATCATTAGCGATTTATTCCTTTGAGTCTTGAAGATTTAATATTTATTGAAATCTTTCTGAATATGTAGGAAAAATTGCTTCCTAAAGTGTTGTCTGCAAATATTTTCTTACCAATTAATTAACAGTCAGATGAGAGTGCTCTAGCACACTGACAGGAAGAGGAGACAGTTCACATTAGGAGACACAAGTGTCCGCCAAAGTCCTTTTCTGATTGTTTCACTTTTCTCCACTTGATTGCTGCAGGGGTGGGGAATATAAAGTCTCATAAAAGAATGGCTGAATGTAGATAGATTGCCAGGACAGATGCTTCACAGAAGTTTCTCCACCCAAGCATGGAGCAGAGCTGGAGGACATCAATGCACTGGTCTGGCTTGGACTAGGAGCATTTACCAGCAAACAGTATGGAGTTAAGTATGGAGGTCTCTGAGGATAAGACCTTGGAACACTAGTAAGCCTGAGATGGGAGAAAAGGCTTCAAGAGACTGATACTGAAAACCAGCTCAGGTGATGCAGTCAAATTTAGGTTGATACAAAGAGAATGAACAATTATAAGTTTTCTTTCAATCCAGACTTTTCCTTGCAACTCAGGTCCAAATGAATACTGACTGGAATAGCAAGGCTTTTTCTGGGAGGTTGATTATGTTGAGAAGATGCTTGCATTTGAACATGATGTTCTTGTTGAACATGCTGTGGCCTCTATAGCTGAATGTGATTGAAAGGTTGATTTGGGAGTTAACTTTTCTTTGACTTATGAAAGAAAAAATATATTGAAAAAAGAGAAAAAAATGTCTTCTCTTTGTCTGCTATAACTGCTGCCCTCAGAACGACTGCAAGTTCTGCCAAAAGTTTTGCTCAATTATCAACTATTGCTATCCTGAATGTTAAATATACGAACTTATAATTCTGTCTCTTACTCTAGCTGTGCTGTGCTCAGTCACTTAGTCATGTCTAACCCTTTGTGACCCTTTGGATTGTAGCCCGCCAGGCTCCTCCATCCATGGGATGCTCCAGGCAAGAATATTGGAGTGAGTTGCCGTTTATTCCTCAGGGTAATCTTACTAGCCCAGGGATCAAACCCATGCCTCCTGTGTTTCCTACAATGACAGAAAGGTTCTTTACCACTGTGTCAGCTGGGAAACCTCTGTAAGATACAGTAACCTGTAATAAATATTTGCTGACTATATAGTGGTAACTGCATATGTATGTGTGAGACTGATGGTTATTTATTTTATATTTCTGACTTTAATTATAATTGCTAGCTGAAGGCTTTCTGGTGCAAGTTCTCATTCTATCAATAAGTATTTTACAAGCTGTAACTTTCAAAACTATCAAATGAAGTTGGTTTAATAGGCTTCCTCTACTGTCTTGTCCCTGGAACTATTTTCTATAGCCAAGAGTTGGATGAATAGACTGCTTTTAAATTGTTGAAAAAGTGTAAAATACTTATCTTTAATTGTTTGGCATTCATCTCTCCTTTCTTAGAGACATCATGTTTATACATTATTAAACTTCAACAAGACTCCCTTGTTAAAAGATTTTGCATGCCTGTAAGAAAGTAACATCTTTAAAAGCTGCCAAAGAGTTTCAAAGCTAGATAAAATGTAAACAAATGAGAAAAAAAAAAACTCAACAAATGACCAAATGGTAGGAGGCCATGGCATGATCGCAGACCTGGGAAGTTAGTCCAGGAAAGACCAGTGGCTGAGCAACTAGGAGCTGTTCATATCAGAAGGGGTCTGCCTCTAGGCTCACAATTTTCTACATGTCCATTAATGAAACCTTAATAGCAACCCTTTATCCTTACATAAAACTACACTGGAAAAGAACAAGCAGTTTTATTTATTCTCAGTGGAACATCCTATGACAATGAGTAATGCTGTACAAAGGGATGTTATGGTACAGCATGGAAACAGAATACCTTTTTATGACTTGTCAGAAAAGAAACTTTTACAAAAATAAAGGGCTTGGCTGTTTTTTCCATAATCTTCAATTACTGAAGTTGTTTTGATTTGTTTGGGGAGGTGGTGATGGTGCTATGAATTCTAAGGGATCTATCTGGGAAGAACAAAAATCATGCCTGTGATTACCAGGAAAGTGGGAGAAAAGGAACGCTTGATATATTAGTGAATCTTCGAGTCCTACTTTCTATCTTTTGGCCTAAGAAGTGAACAGTAGGGAGAGATATTGGGAAAGAGTAAGATTTTACTGATATTCATCAAATGTTGAGATGAGGTCAGAAATAATCTTATATTGCATACAATTTTGTACTCTGTACTTGATGGTCAAGCACATGATAAACACTTTGAAGGAAGAATCCACATTTTGATTAAGTGAATAATGGTTTGGTGCTCCCCAATATATTTTCTCATATTTTTAAAAAGTTTAAACAAAAGCATTCATTTAATGCTTATCATGTGTCAGATAACTTGCTAAGCCCTAAGTCAATGGAAACAAACACCTGCCTTTCTGGGGCTTATAGTCTGTCAGAGAAAAACAGAGATGGGAATATATAAGTGCCCTACTGTGTTAAAAGAGTGGGTTGAAACTACACCACAGAACTTCATTCCTTCTTTAATACTTTAAATATGAGAAAATATAAACTATAGCAGCAAAAAAGTTATGAAAAACAACCCAATAAGAAAAGAGAATAAACTAATGCAGTAACTCCAAAACTTGGCACCCATGGAAAGAAATAAGATTCTAGAGTACAAGAGAGACTTTACTGGAAGTCCTGAATAATAGAGGTAGATCAACAAAGTATTCAATTATGGATTCTCGCCTGTATCTCTAAAGCTAGGGAGAAGAAAATAAGTGAATGCTCATATCTTTTGATTCTTCTTCCTGGAGAATAACAAAAAACAGCAGTTGAAGAGAAACAAATAGAAGTGAGATACTGAGCTAGGTTGAATATTTCTTTTTTTTTTAAAGATTTATTTATTTATTTATTTATTTTGGGCGGGGATCGGGTTGGGAAGGGAGGGGAGCAGGCAGGCCACTTCTATTGGTCTTTCATTCCTCTATTTTCATCCGTCTTTGTTCTTTGGCTCCTGTGGGCCTCCCATCGCGGTGGCGTCTGTCATTGCAGAGCGCTGGCTCTGGGCGCATGCACTCTAGAGCTCCGGCTCGGTGATTGGACACATTGGTCCAGCCGCTCCGCGGCACGAGGGATCTTCCCAGGCCAGGAATCGAACCGGCGCCCCTTGCACTGCAAGGCAGTGTCCTTATCCACCGGACCACCAGGGGAAGCCCCGGATATTTCTTAAATAACGATTCTATATGTTGGACCCATAGTTAGAGGCAAAATGCAAAGTATAGGGATCTCTTTGGTATGAGTAGATGGAATGAGCTATAGTGTAGTGAATGTTACAGTCTTACAGAAGAAGCAGCCCAGGTATTCCAAGGGAGAGTATGAAGTTGTATCAGCTGAACTCTATCCCCCCTCCTGTCGAGCTACAAAACTGTGGATGGATGAGAAGTCCCTGGTCATGAACATTGCCTAGCTGATACCAATGTGTAGCTGGGATTGAGAATCACTAGGCTAAGAGTTATAAAATACGACCCCCTACAACAAATATAGCAGATAAGGGAACTCAGGCAAATGCAGCATTCCTGAATCAAAAGAGAGAAACCAGGAAGGTGAAGCTTTGACAATCCTGCCTGTACCCATTACCATACAAAACTACTGCAGGGCAGTTTGCAAAATAAATGACTTGTATAAGCTTTAAAAAGGTGATGATCATGAAAGACAAAGACTAAGAATCTTTTAAGGATGAAAAGAGAGTAAAATGACATAACAACTAAAGAACAGTAACTCCAAAACTTGGCACCCATGGAAAGAAATAAGATTCTAGAGTACAAGAGAGACTTTACTGGAAGTCCTGAATAATAGAGGTAGATCAACAAAGTATTCAATTATGGATTCTCGCCTGTATCTCTAAAGCTAGGGAGAAGAAAATAAGTGAATGCTCATATCTTTTGATTCTTCTTCCTGGAGAATAACAAAAAACAGCAGTTGAAGAGAAACAAATAGAAGTGAGATACTGAGCTAGGTTGAATATTTCTTTTTTTTTTAAAGATTTATTTATTTATTTATTTATTTTGGGCGGGGATCGGGTTGGGAAGGGAGGGGAGCAGGCAGGCCACTTCTATTGGTCTTTCATTCCTCTATTTTCATCCGTCTTTGTTCTTTGGCTCCTGTGGGCCTCCCATCGCGGTGGCGTCTGTCATTGCAGAGCGCTGGCTCTGGGCGCATGCACTCTAGAGCTCCGGCTCGGTGATTGGACACATTGGTCCAGCCGCTCCGCGGCACGAGGGATCTTCCCAGGCCAGGAATCGAACCGGCGCCCCTTGCACTGCAAGGCAGTGTCCTTATCCACCGGACCACCAGGGGAAGCCCCGGATATTTCTTAAATAACGATTCTATATGTTGGACCCATAGTTAGAGGCAAAATGCAAAGTATAGGGATCTCTTTGGTATGAGTAGATGGAATGAGCTATAGTGTAGTGAATGTTACAGTCTTACAGAAGAAGCAGCCCAGGTATTCCAAGGGAGAGTATGAAGTTGTATCAGCTGAACTCTATCCCCCCTCCTGTCGAGCTACAAAACTGTGGATGGATGAGAAGTCCCTGGTCATGAACATTGCCTAGCTGATACCAATGTGTAGCTGGGATTGAGAATCACTAGGCTAAGAGTTATAAAATACGACCCCCTACAACAAATATAGCAGATAAGGGAACTCAGGCAAATGCAGCATTCCTGAATCAAAAGAGAGAAACCAGGAAGGTGAAGCTTTGACAATCCTGCCTGTACCCATTACCATACAAAACTACTGCAGGGCAGTTTGCAAAATAAATGACTTGTATAAGCTTTAAAAAGGTGATGATCATGAAAGACAAAGACTAAGAATCTTTTAAGGATGAAAAGAGAGTAAAATGACATAACAACTAAATGCAGTGAACAATCCTAGATTGCTAGTGAATCAGAAAAAGAACAGTAGTGAGACAGTTGGTGACATCTTGAAGGTAGTCTGGAGATTAAATAATACTGTTCCTTCCATGTTAATTTCCTGATTTGATAATTGCACTGTGTTTATATCAGAGAATACCACTGCTTTTAAGAAATGCATGCTGAGGAATTTATAGGTATAGAGAGATTATGTCTGCAATTTTCTCTTAAGCTTTTCAGGTAAAGCAAGTGTGGTAGAGTAATCTAGGCAGAAGGCAACTGGAATACCTTGTACAGCATTTGCTACTTTTCTGTAGGTTTAGATGTTTTATCATTTTCTTTCTCCCTTGTTAAAAATCACAAAATTAATAACTATAATATGGCTCCTTTTGGTGTCAATGAACATGTCTTTAACATTCTATATGTATATATCTTTTGGTGATGATTTCAACAATGATTACATAATAATATTAAAGTTTACTTCTGAGTGATCAAGTTTTGAGTATCCTTAAACTTAAATCTTCTGAATTTCCAGCACTATGCTGATTATATACTATGAGCAGAATGTAGTTTTAAACAAAAGGAATTTTATTTTTTTAAGAAGACAAAAAGTAAAAAGATTAAAAGCAATATCTCAAAAATTGCATAATGATACATTGTGGATGAGAGGAATTTAGATGTTACTTTCCTTTTTGTACTTCTCCGTATTTTAAAATTTACCAGATTTGAAATAAATGAATGATGTTATGGAACTCAATTATGGTCCCCTTGCTTGACACACAAGCAAAACCCATCTACTGATAACAAGTTATGGTGAGGGAAAGCACAGCATTTATTTCAAGAGTTCAAGCAAGAAGTATGAGCAGGAAATACTCAAAAGGTTCCCTAATGGCTTTCAGGAAACATGTGAGAGACAGGATTGGAGGGTGTGTGGTCAACTGATGGACAGTTCTCTGATTGGTTGTGCCAGAAGTGTCAGGGTGATGTTTTGAGAAGATCAGTCATCAGCCTTCTAATCCCAACAGGTCTGGGGGCTGCATGCTGGTTGTCAACATACAGTTAGCTTCTTCCACCTGATGGAGGTGTTAATATCTGGCAAAAAATTGCAGGACATGACTCAGGATATTATGTGCAGACTTGAGGAGAAAATAAAGGTCCCTGAAATTTGTTTTTTGACTACACTATTATTATTTTGTCTTGCTTGGCTGTTTTCCTTTGATTCTGTATTTTCTCATTTCTCTGATTAAATTTGCTCTTTGGAACTCCAGGAAGGCCTGGGAAAATAAAACTTTTCTACAAACAATAGGCATCACACACAAGACTGGGAGAGGTTGGTTCCTAGGAAGGCACCACAGGGTCCTGCTCAATTTCAGTAGTAAACATAGTATAACTTTATAGACCCTATGTTGGGAGTGTATATAGTGGACACTTGGAAAAGTGTAGGAAGTGGCCAGATCTGAAGGGCCAGGAAATGTTTCCAATTGTGGTAATCCTCTAGTTGAGCTCTGTGAAATGAGATGTGATTGGTAGATGGAGATAGGAGGGAGTGGGGAAGGACACAAGGTGAGACAGTCATGTGCAATGACCATTCTCTTAAAGTCATCTGGTGTTAACCAGTGGGCTAGAGCAGGGAGAGTGTGGAGTGGAGGCCTGGGGGCAGCAGTGGAACCAGGGGTAAACCGGTGGCTGGAAGTGTGGTACAAAGTAAGAGATTAGAATAAAAAGTTAGGAACGGGCCTTTCAAAATCTTAGTAGCCATATTAAAGGGTTACAGGTTTTATCTCACAGGCTAGCAGGTTTAAGTTCAGGCTCTTGATGATTAAACTAGCACTGGAGGGGTCTCCAAGTAGTGGAGGACAAAAGACATGTGATGGGAAATGGGGAGCAGACAGAGGAGTAAGTCGGATTCTTAATCTCAACAGACTTTCAACAGAAACAACTCCCAGTTTATCTGCTTGGCATGTTGAACTTCTATTTTAAGAAAAGTTTTATGACAAAATGTTTGAGAATGCATAGGTCCATGGCCTTGAGCTCTTGGGGCAATAAATATGTACAGCATTTGACTTAAAGTCTTTAGAATATCTAAGTGGACAGACTTTGTACCTTGGACCATTTTGTCACTGGGTGAAGTTTGACAGAGAGAAGGCTTTCACAAGCACGTTGGAAGTGTACCATTACCATCTTCGTTTGTGGCAATTCCATTCTCCTCTTACCACACCGTTTCAACTGCTTGTATCATCAGAAGGGGAAGAATAGCGATTGGTTGCTGGAGAGAATCTCAGGAGGGTAGGATGGTGGAGATACTCTGTTGATTCAGCTACCTTTACTCTTTGTCCTGAGGGGTATGCTCTCCAGCTTATGCTATCACCAGACTCCTCATTGTCCCTTTGTCAAAATAAGAAAGAAAAGCCTTAAGTGTGTATGGGAAGACATGTTCTTCATCTTTCCTCCCTCAATTTCAGTAGTAAACATAGTATAACTTTATAGACCCTATGTAGTGTATATAGTGGACACTTGGAAAAGTGTAGGAAGTGGCCAGATCTGAAGGGCCAGGAAATGTTTCCAATTGTGGTAATCCTCTAGTTGAGCTCTGTGAAATGAGATGTGATTGGTAGATGGAGATAGGAGGGAGTGGGGAAGGACACAAGGTGAGACAGTCATGTGCAATGACCATTCTCTTAAAGTCATCTGGTGTTAACCAGTGGGCTAGAGCAGGGAGAGTGTGGAGTGGAGGCCTGGGGGCAGCAGTGGAACCAGGGGTAAACCGGTGGCTGGAAGTGTGGTACAAAGTAAGAGATTAGAATAAAAAGTTAGGAACGGGCCTTTCAAAATCTTAGTAGCCATATTAAAGGGTTACAGGTTTTATCTCACAGGCTAGCAGGTTTAAGTTCAGGCTCTTGATGATTAAACTAGCACTGGAGGGGTCTCCAAGTAGTGGAGGACAAAAGACATGTGATGGGAAATGGGGAGCAGACAGAGGAGTAAGTCGGATTCTTAATCTCAACAGACTTTCAACAGAAACAACTCCCAGTTTATCTGCTTGGCATGTTGAACTTCTATTTTAAGAAAAGTTTTATGACAAAATGTTTGAGAATGCATAGGTCCATGGCCTTGAGCTCTTGGGGCAATAAATATGTACAGCATTTGACTTAAAGTCTTTAGAATATCTAAGTGGACAGACTTTGTACCTTGGACCATTTTGTCACTGGGTGAAGTTTGACAGAGAGAAGGCTTTCACAAGCACGTTGGAAGTGTACCATTACCATCTTCGTTTGTGGCAATTCCATTCTCCTCTTACCACACCGTTTCAACTGCTTGTATCATCAGAAGGGGAAGAATAGCGATTGGTTGCTGGAGAGAATCTCAGGAGGGTAGGATGGTGGAGATACTCTGTTGATTCAGCTACCTTTACTCTTTGTCCTGAGGGGTATGCTCTCCAGCTTATGCTATCACCAGACTCCTCATTGTCCCTTTGTCAAAATAAGAAAGAAAAGCCTTAAGTGTGTATGGGAAGACATGTTCTTCATCTTTCCTCCCTTAGTTTAGGAGGAAAGGAAAAGCTATTCTTTTAAATTTTTTATTTTATTGATGTGTATTTGATTCACAATATTGTATTCATTTCTACCATATGGCAAAGTGATACACACATACACACACACACACACACACACATTCTTTTTCATATTCTTAGGAAATGCTATTCTGACATGGGACTCTAGTAGAATATGGAAGAAGGGTAGCAGATTTAACATCTTCTGCCTGATTTTCTATCAATTCATTTTACTCTAGAATTAGATGTTGAACTATTATTATGTTGACAATTTTCTGAAACCTCTTTCCCCTGCTCCCCAGTATGTGAAAACTATGTTTTAAGACTATGAAAATCTACAAAAGATATTTCAGTGAAGAAGTAATATAACCAGATTCATATTTTAGAATCATTACTTTGACAGAAATGCAGTTTCTTTATCATATGAAAATAATATTGGGACAGAAAACAGGTGATTACTGCAGCAAGAAGATGAGAGATTAAAAGGGAGAAGGCTTTGCAGAAATATTTGCTGAATGAATGGATGGATGGATGGATGAATGAAAGAGATCCTGAATTGAGGCAATAGGACGGAAGTACATTCAGCCTCAAGACTGAGAGGTATATCAAAAAAGTAGGCTGCAGAGCACACAGAGTGAATGCTGAAAGACAATCTGGGGAATGTCTAGTGTCTAGGTTTCTAGCTAGAGCCACAAAGCATCATGATATCTTTTTTTTTTTAAAAAAAAGGTAAGTAAATAGAGAAGGAAGAGAAGCAAAGGTGATACATTTTGTCCTGAGTAAATTGCCTTTGAGATGAGCATAGGATATCTGGGTAGAGATGTGAACATCTTATGGAGAGAATGGAAGGAGCCATCCAGACTGAATAGAAATATCTAGACTCACCAGCATAGGGAGGTAATTGGAGCCAATTATAGGGAAGAAAATTGCTCAGGGATAATGTGTAGCATGAGGAGGAGGAATGAATGCCAGGGAATACCAATTGTAAGGAAAACCAGAGGATGAGGAATCAACAAAAGAGACAGTCCCTTTGTCAAAATAAGAAAGAAAAGCCTTAAGTGTGTATGGGAAGACATGTTCTTCATCTTTCCTCCCTTAGTTTAGGAGGAAAGGAAAAGCTATTCTTTTAAATTTTTTATTTTATTGATGTGTATTTGATTCACAATATTGTATTCATTTCTACCATATGGCAAAGTGATACACACATACACACACACACACACACACACATTCTTTTTCATATTCTTAGGAAATGCTATTCTGACATGGGACTCTAGTAGAATATGGAAGAAGGGTAGCAGATTTAACATCTTCTGCCTGATTTTCTATCAATTCATTTTACTCTAGAATTAGATGTTGAACTATTATTATGTTGACAATTTTCTGAAACCTCTTTCCCCTGCTCCCCAGTATGTGAAAACTATGTTTTAAGACTATGAAAATCTACAAAAGATATTTCAGTGAAGAAGTAATATAACCAGATTCATATTTTAGAATCATTACTTTGACAGAAATGCAGTTTCTTTATCATATGAAAATAATATTGGGACAGAAAACAGGTGATTACTGCAGCAAGAAGATGAGAGATTAAAAGGGAGAAGGCTTTGCAGAAATATTTGCTGAATGAATGGATGGATGGATGGATGAATGAAAGAGATCCTGAATTGAGGCAATAGGACGGAAGTACATTCAGCCTCAAGACTGAGAGGTATATCAAAAAAGTAGGCTGCAGAGCACACAGAGTGAATGCTGAAAGACAATCTGGGGAATGTCTAGTGTCTAGGTTTCTAGCTAGAGCCACAAAGCATCATGATATCTTTTTTTTTTTTTAAAAAAGGTAAGTAAATAGAGAAGGAAGAGAAGCAAAGGTGATACATTTTGTCCTGAGTAAATTGCCTTTGAGATGAGCATAGGATATCTGGGTAGAGATGTGAACATCTTATGGAGAGAATGGAAGGAGCCATCCAGACTGAATAGAAATATCTAGACTCACCAGCATAGGGAGGTAATTGGAGCCAATTATAGGGAAGAAAATTGCTCAGGGATAATGTGTAGCATGAGGAGGAGGAATGAATGCCAGGGAATACCAATTGTAAGGAAAACCAGAGGATGAGGAATCAACAAAAGAGACTGAGAAGTACTGATCAGCCAGACAGCATATTCTCCTCCACCCTTATCACAGTGTGTATTTATGCATGTGTCTGTTATCCTTTCAGGACTAATTCTGTTAAGAAAGGGAACCATTTCATATTTTAGTCTCAAAACCTGAAATAGAGTAAAAAGTAAATGATAAATAAATGTTACCTAAGGACATACATATTTTCATTATAATATCTATTTTTGATAACTATATATTTACTTTACCTGTGTATTTGGTGGACATTCCTGTTCTGAAAACTTTGTATAGTTATCTATTTTGTGTGTGTAGCACTTCATTAGTTGTAATTATTACCCTTATACAGCTGTGGCCAGAGAAACACAAGCCCACCGTGGCTGAATTTTAGGAACACTGGCCCAAACAGGAGGAGCACATACTTGAGACAAATACTTGCCTACTTGAGACAGCCTGTATGCAATCCCGATAATGCTCACAGATTGTTGCCTACTTTTATAAATCATCAGGAAGCCAAGGTATCTGAGCAACAATAACTTGACTACAGATGTAAAAATACTCCATCAGAAAATAGGAAAAAGCACTTTACTTCTGTGAAGTTGTTTAACATTCTGCTCCACTCTTATAAATTAATTTGCAGTTGAAGTAATAGCATTTCTACGTATGTATTTTGCATGAGTGCAAATCAGGATCTAATATTCAGGAGAATCATTTAGCATTGTTAATATTATTTCTGGCTTTAGCCTGCCTGGCTGACATGATGTGCCTAAAGGGGTACTCGAAGAGCCTCTGCCCCCTCAAATACAGTCCCCAGCTGCTCTCTGACTCCTCTGATTTCTCTATCCTGTAAGATGCTGATTAGATTTAAGGATTACAGCCCAAACACTCGCGACAGAGAGGCATAGTGACTTAATTCTTCAGTAATAAGATATCCTTGAATAGAAATATCTGGGTAGAGATGTGAACATCTTATGGAGAGAATGGAAGGAGCCATCCAGACTGAATAGAAATATCTAGACTCACCAGCATAGGGAGGTAATTGGAGCCAATTATAGGGAAGAAAATTGCTCAGGGATAATGTGTAGCATGAGGAGGAGGAATGAATGCCAGGGAATACCAATTGTAAGGAAAACCAGAGGATGAGGAATCAACAAAAGAGACTGAGAAGTACTGATCAGCCAGACAGCATATTCTCCTCCACCCTTATCACAGTGTGTATTTATGCATGTGTCTGTTATCCTTTCAGGACTAATTCTGTTAAGAAAGGGAACCATTTCATATTTTAGTCTCAAAACCTGAAATAGAGTAAAAAGTAAATGATAAATAAATGTTACCTAAGGACATACATATTTTCATTATAATATCTATTTTTGATAACTATATATTTACTTTACCTGTGTATTTGGTGGACATTCCTGTTCTGAAAACTTTGTATAGTTATCTATTTTGTGTGTGTAGCACTTCATTAGTTGTAATTATTACCCTTATACAGCTGTGGCCAGAGAAACACAAGCCCACCGTGGCTGAATTTTAGGAACACTGGCCCAAACAGGAGGAGCACATACTTGAGACAAATACTTGCCTACTTGAGACAGCCTGTATGCAATCCCGATAATGCTCACAGATTGTTGCCTACTTTTATAAATCATCAGGAAGCCAAGGTATCTGAGCAACAATAACTTGACTACAGATGTAAAAATACTCCATCAGAAAATAGGAAAAAGCACTTTACTTCTGTGAAGTTGTTTAACATTCTGCTCCACTCTTATAAATTAATTTGCAGTTGAAGTAATAGCATTTCTACGTATGTATTTTGCATGAGTGCAAATCAGGATCTAATATTCAGGAGAATCATTTAGCATTGTTAATATTATTTCTGGCTTTAGCCTGCCTGGCTGACATGATGTGCCTAAAGGGGTACTCGAAGAGCCTCTGCCCCCTCAAATACAGTCCCCAGCTGCTCTCTGACTCCTCTGATTTCTCTATCCTGTAAGATGCTGATTAGATTTAAGGATTACAGCCCAAACACTCGCGACAGAGAGGGCATAGTGACTTAATTCTTCAGTAATAAGTTATGAACAAATGTGAAATTTGGAAAATAGAACAGTCTTACATTTAGGCAGTTGTTTTAGGAGGGACTTGTTAGCTTTCATAGCATGATCAACCCTTCTCAGTTATAGGAAAATATATTTATTTGATTATTTGTCCTAGCCCTTTGCTATGGATTCTCTTAAATGCACGCCCCCTACCCCCGCCTCAAAAGACCCACTGGCCATTAAATCGTAAGCTCTCTGAGAGTAGAAACTGCCTCTTAATCACCTTTATATCCAACCTTTGTCACCAGCATCTAACAGGGACTTTATAGGGAGGAGAAAGAGGGAAATAGATAATATTATACATCGCCTCCAGGAAGGGTATGTCCCTGAGTAGGAAATGGTTAAGACAAAGCAGTCAAGGAACATCAAAAATAAATGGCCCATAAAAACCTGTGATGACATGAAAAAATATGGTGAAGAAGAAAACAGAAATTCCCTTTCTTTGAGAGACTGTGTCCAGGATTCTTCACGAGGAAGGAGGTTTGTTAGAGGGACAGTGTTCCCCCACAAGGCAAAGCAGAGCTGTGGACAATGAAAGCTGCAGGGAACCCTCAACCTAATGATGAGTTTCTGCATGCTATTTTAGGTCAAAATAACATCTCTTTGGAGTCCTGGCTTTATATGAAATTGATAGAACTAAAAGTACATTTGACATGTTCATTACTCAAGGAAATTAGTCCATTATGGCAATTAGTGTACTCTTTTGCAAACTAAAGTCTAAATACCAACTGAAGGAAACTATAAAGATAAGTAATTTTAGGGAACATTGCAAGGTTGTCTTTTCAAAAAAGAAACTGAGTACATTTGATTTAATAAAAATTAAAAAATATATATATTTTATTACTCTTGAAAGAAACCTCACCAAAGGTAGAAAGAGAACATTTGAACAAAGCCAGGGTTTGATCTTATCAAAAAATGATTGCGTACACCAAAGTTTCACTAAACCTTTTAAAACCACTCTCATTTTTTGCACAGCAGACAAGAATAAAAGAAGAGTATACTTTTTACAATGAAAAAATAAATGCCTCAATAAAGATTAAATCATATATAATATAAAATAATATTTCAAATATATTAAGCAGAATTAATACATATATTTCTCTATGTGTAAAGTAGTATTTCATTTAAAGAAAAAATCCAAGACTAATAGTAAAACATGGGTGTGATTTTACACATCAAGATATATAAGTTGTAAAATAGTGTGTATTACAATATTTGTCTTCTTGAAATTTCACATAGCATGTACCTACATTAGAGTCATCAATAGGTGGCAATATATTTATTTACTATGTCCAGAAATGAGTTGAAGGGGCAGATGGCAAAATTGCATACAAATATGCAATGCAGATATAAAAGGCTTTTCTTATACTAATTCAACTTTTTATAAGCAAAATATTAAGATATAGTTATGTAAATTTAAAATTTGCATATTGGAAACAAATAACAAATAGACCATGTTTTCCACTAGCATAAGGTTATGCTTAAAACATTAACATTTAAATTGCATGAATTTTAATAATATCTCTGAACAATGTGTTTTCTGGCTTATTCAGGGACTGAGTAAGCTACTAAAACTTGTTTTGGTCAAAAGCTTTCTGAGAACTCTCTCTTACCAAGTGTGCTAATGCTTCCTGAAGACCATGGGATAAAGGGTCAAAGAATATGCTGAAATTAAGCACTGAATATTAGCACATCCTAATTTCTTAATTTTTGTATTTGAATATGGTATGCCTATAGACATGTACACATAAAAGTATAAATTTGATGAACATTGACAAATGTAATAAACTATGCAACTATATACAGATTAAACAATGGAAAATTATCAACCTTGTATTTGTGAGAATCATCCACATTATTATTTCTAATGGACACCATTCAGTCTTATTAAGCAGTAGTCCATTGTATGAATATATCACAATTTAGTCAACTGTTGAATAAAATTAAAAATATATATATTTTATTACTCTTGAAAGAAACCTCACCAAAGGTAGAAAGAGAACATTTGAACAAAGCCAGGGTTTGATCTTATCAAAAAATGATTGCGTACACCAAAGTTTCACTAAACCTTTTAAAACCACTCTCATTTTTTGCACAGCAGACAAGAATAAAAGAAGAGTATACTTTTTACAATGAAAAAATAAATGCCTCAATAAAGATTAAATCATATATAATATAAAATAATATTTCAAATATATTAAGCAGAATTAATACATATATTTCTCTATGTGTAAAGTAGTATTTCATTTAAAGAAAAAATCCAAGACTAATAGTAAAACATGGGTGTGATTTTACACATCAAGATATATAAGTTGTAAAATAGTGTGTATTACAATATTTGTCTTCTTGAAATTTCACATAGCATGTACCTACATTAGAGTCATCAATAGGTGGCAATATATTTATTTACTATGTCCAGAAATGAGTTGAAGGGGCAGATGGCAAAATTGCATACAAATATGCAATGCAGATATAAAAGGCTTTTCTTATACTAATTCAACTTTTTATAAGCAAAATATTAAGATATAGTTATGTAAATTTAAAATTTGCATATTGGAAACAAATAACAAATAGACCATGTTTTCCACTAGCATAAGGTTATGCTTAAAACATTAACATTTAAATTGCATGAATTTTAATAATATCTCTGAACAATGTGTTTTCTGGCTTATTCAGGGACTGAGTAAGCTACTAAAACTTGTTTTGGTCAAAAGCTTTCTGAGAACTCTCTCTTACCAAGTGTGCTAATGCTTCCTGAAGACCATGGGATAAAGGGTCAAAGAATATGCTGAAATTAAGCACTGAATATTAGCACATCCTAATTTCTTAATTTTTGTATTTGAATATGGTATGCCTATAGACATGTACACATAAAAGTATAAATTTGATGAACATTGACAAATGTAATAAACTATGCAACTATATACAGATTAAACAATGGAAAATTATCAACCTTGTATTTGTGAGAATCATCCACATTATTATTTCTAATGGACACCATTCAGTCTTATTAAGCAGTAGTCCATTGTATGAATATATCACAATTTAGTCAACTGTTGATATTTTGCATACTTTCCAGTTTGAAGCTGTTTTGAATAGTGTTATTCTGAACATTCTAGCACATATCTTTTGGTGAATATGTGTATGCATTTGCTCAGTATATATATATATTTTTAATTTTAGCCACTTTTATTGGTTTATTTATTTATTTATTTCCATCTGTGTTTGTTCTTTGGCCTTTACAGGCTTCCCATTGCAGTGGCCTCTCCTGTTGCAGAGTACTGGCTCTGGACAGATGTGCACCAGACAGCTGACTGGAAATTGGACACACCGGTCCAGCCATTCCACTGCATGTGGGATCTTCCTCGGCCAGGGATCAAACCCGTGCCCCTTGCACTGCAAGGCGGACTCTGCCCACTGGACCACCAGGGAAGCCCCTGCTCAGTATATATTAATATATGAGGTGGGACTGCTGTGTCATAAGTTATGTCTCTAGCTTTAGAATGATAGATACAACCAAACCACTTTTCACAGTGGTTGTCTCATAGCTTGATTTTTAATCAACCACTCATTCACATGGGTTTTTTCTATTGAGTACATTCTTGATTCAACCTGGAACCATAGGTGAACACACAGCTATTTCAGACCAAATTCCTTGTGACGACGATTCTTTCAGATCAAAGTAAACCTCTATAGAATAAAGAAATAATTTAATCTGTTTTATGCAACTATGAATGTATGAGTCTTTCCTGCTTATCTTGGTGATGTTTCTTGTTCAAACAAATAGAATGACTACAACAGGTGTGAGAAAATGATGATCACTATTCTTAGTGTATGTTACATTTTCTCAGCACATTCCACAGGAATCTCTGGTGGTATTAACTTCAATGTATATGTGAGGAAATAATCTCAGAGAGGTTAAGTGATTTCCCAAAGCAGAATAGTTACTGAGGGACATTACAAATCAACCTTGTATTTTTTTTAAAGAATCATGTACACATAAAAGTATAAATTTGATGAACATTGACAAATGTAATAAACTATGCAACTATATACAGATTAAACAATGGAAAATTATCAACCTTGTATTTGTGAGAATCATCCACATTATTATTTCTAATGGACACCATTCAGTCTTATTAAGCAGTAGTCCATTGTATGAATATATCACAATTTAGTCAACTGTTGATATTTTGCATACTTTCCAGTTTGAAGCTGTTTTGAATAGTGTTATTCTGAACATTCTAGCACATATCTTTTGGTGAATATGTGTATGCATTTGCTCAGTATATATATATATTTTTAATTTTAGCCACTTTTATTGGTTTATTTATTTATTTATTTCCATCTGTGTTTGTTCTTTGGCCTTTACAGGCTTCCCATTGCAGTGGCCTCTCCTGTTGCAGAGTACTGGCTCTGGACAGATGTGCACCAGACAGCTGACTGGAAATTGGACACACTGGTCCAGCCATTCCACTGCATGTGGGATCTTCCTCGGCCAGGGATCAAACCCGTGCCCCTTGCACTGCAAGGCGGACTCTGCCCACTGGACCACCAGGGAAGCCCCTGCTCAGTATATATTAATATATGAGGTGGGACTGCTGTGTCATAAGTTATGTCTCTAGCTTTAGAATGATAGATACAACCAAACCACTTTTCACAGTGGTTGTCTCATAGCTTGATTTTTAATCAACCACTCATTCACATGGGTTTTTTCTATTGAGTACATTCTTGATTCAACCTGGAACCATAGGTGAACACACAGCTATTTCAGACCAAATTCCTTGTGACGACGATTCTTTCAGATCAAAGTAAACCTCTATAGAATAAAGAAATAATTTAATCTGTTTTATGCAACTATGAATGTATGAGTCTTTCCTGCTTATCTTGGTGATGTTTCTTGTTCAAACAAATAGAATGACTACAACAGGTGTGAGAAAATGATGATCACTATTCTTAGTGTATGTTACATTTTCTCAGCACATTCCACAGGAATCTCTGGTGGTATTAACTTCAATGTATATGTGAGGAAATAATCTCAGAGAGGTTAAGTGATTTCCCAAAGCAGAATAGTTACTGAGGGACATTACAGGGATCCGATGTGTCTTTCTTTCTTTTTTATTTTAATTTTATTTTAAATTAGAGTGTAATTGATTTACAATGTTGTATTAGGTTTACATGTACAGCAAAGTGATTCAGATAGACATATATATTTATCTACTCTTTTTAAACCTAAGGTTTTTCTTATTTCAAACTCCAGATTTTCCATTTTGCCAGTGTGTATCCTACTATTATGCCACCTGGTGATTCCTTTTCTTGCTCCCTGTTTAATACTGGCCCCTCCAACATAGGAAGGGGGGTCAAATGTGAACCTGATTGTGGATCGACTCTGCCATGTTAATTCAGAGTGTTTGCTTTCTGAGAGATTGTTTCCCACTTAAGTTTCATAATTAAAACATATGCAACATGAAAAATAGTTTGAAACATTGTACAATCTTTTCTCCAAATTAATACATATATAGGGATGTGATATTCTATATATAAACACCAAAACAAGGTGATTTGGTTCTTTGAGTTTTTAGTAGGGGTCATAATTTCATATTTGCAAATGTCACACATAGAAATGCTAATCCTGTGCCTTCGAGAGCTCTTCCTCTTCAAAGATATTAGCAAAGGCAGTTGCTATCAGTGACCATGACTCAAAAGTTATTTTTTCTTCCCTAATTCATTGAGGTTGCATATTGGTTTGCTGTCAGTCACTAGTCATTGTATTTTTCCACTTTGCAGTTACATCATTTTGCTCAGAGTGTACACGTCATGAGTACTTGCTGTATTCCAAGCTGCCTGTGTGTTTTACACGTGCCTGCTGCATATTGGCTCCACTTCATCATGTGAGTACTGCCTGAATGTCCAAGCTTTGCACCAATCAAACTGATGGAGTTTGTTGAAGCAAATAGTATTAGTAGACTCCAATGTCAAAACTCTGGCTTCATTCCATGACCTCTAAATTCATGATCCTCTCTTGTTATTTAATGATAATTATGACTTTAAATGATATTGGTGAGATATTCAAAGAATTAGATATGATTAATATAAAAGATCCAAATCTCTCATGGACACAAAGTAGATTATACAATATCTTCATTCTATATGGCTTTACTTTGGTTTGAAATAATTTCTTTTACATTTTCATTTGGGTTGTAATTAAGAAATTATGCTGAACGAGTCACATTTGCTGTAAGAATGAATAAAACTAAATCACTGTGCTGTCATTCTCCCCCAAAACAAATCTTTGCCCTTGAAAATATATCCATTGACAGTCATAGTGTTTTGTCCTTGGCCATGTGTAAGTCACTGTGGTCAGCAGTGTTTGGTTGAAAGGACAAGAGGGATGCTTATGAAAATTTCAGGATATTAGGAAGTATTATAAATTTAGTAAATTAGTATTAAGACTTAAAATTATTCCAGGAAGTTAGAATACTTCAGCGAAACAAGTAGGAATAAGACTTAAAATAGGAACTGGGAGAATTATGAATTTAAACATAAAAGATTGAATTTATATGTAAAGGACATAGACACCAGCCCTAAATAAATTTCTATAAAATGTGGAGGATTTAGTTCACTTGGAATTAAGTTTTAACCAACAGTATTACAAAGGTACAGTACTAGTAGTAGTAAAATTCATCTCAGTTTTATTTACTGTTATCATATATTGCTATGTATCTACCATTTTACTAGGTAGTTGTACATATTATCTGGGGAAGATAAATAAAAGCACTTCAAGTGGTAAATCCTTATATCTTGCTTAAAATTATGAGCACACCACACAGAAGTAATTAACTGAAGCTATTTCTTTAGGAAGTTAAAATAATGTATTCTAGTGACATTCCTTTCTGGGCATCTAATGAGTGTCAGAATAAAATAAAGAGCCATGACTGCTTATTAATTCTTTCTTTGACTATGCCTTCTTAAATTCTGTGTGTTGCAGCCATTTTAGCCATCTTAGTCAATTGATGTCAGCATTTTCTGACACGTCAGATTTGCCAGTTGTTTACATTGTTGAAGAAACAATTCTACGTAATGCCAAGTATAAGAATGCTGAAGAAACATTCCCAGCAATGGATATCAGTAGTTTGCTACAGATATCCAAGGATAATGTTTTTCTCAAAAAAAAAAAAAAAGGTTTTCTTTTTAAATCTGTTACTTCTTTGTCAAGTGTTTGATAGAAACTCTGGGATTATGTACCGAAAAGGATAAAGGAGATGACTTCTAGCTGGAAATGTTGTTGACAGCTATTACTCACCAGCACCCTCACCTATGAAAGGAGCTTAGTGTTGTCTCTGTCAGACAGTAAGTGTGAGTAGAACTGCACTTGATGAGTATGTCAGCGTGAGTTTGCTTCAAAATACAGTTCCAAGAGAGGTAAATAAATTTATCCATGGCACGTTGGAGACAATCATTCACCCTTAGCTGGGACCACCCTTGATCATGAGTGCTGCAGAAGTGACTCTTAATCTTCGATCTCAGTTTATACTTAAGGATCTTTAGCCTCAGAAAGAACAAACTTCTATGCTTCTGGGCCATTTCTGAACAGGATTAAATGTTAATTGCTTAAGCTCCACATAACAGTAGTAATCCTGTTCTGATTTCCATTCACATGTGTTTATCTAACAAAACCATTATTGGGTCTATTAACAGATCCAGTGGCATATTTTAGCACTGGAGTAAAAATGGTTTTGTGATGATTGTTAAATGTAAAAAAAATGAATTCTTACTATGAGTAACTTAATACTCAGTAAATGGTCTAAGGCATGTCTTATACTCTTATACAAGGGAATGGGTTTTTTGTATGCATCTTATGAACAGTATGAGGATAGTCCTCAAGGGCTAGGAAGTTTGAACCATCCTTGGACAGTTTTTAAGAAGCTGTCATAAAGCTATCAAAATTATCAAAAATTGATTTTCTGCAGTGTAACATGGACATCTATGAGAAGTAACATTGCAAATTAATTTTTATTGAATTATATCCCCCTTAAATATTTTAAAATTGCACATGGTAACTGTATTCTCCTTCTGGGATGGATAGATAAGAATAGTCACAGTTCTCATCTCTTTGGAGTCTAGCATGGGTTGCCATTAAGGAATAATGAAAGAAAGTTAGAGACCGTGTAGCCTGAGAGGTTACAAGTCAAATTAAATTCACATTAGCACAGGAGATGAAGACAGACCATAGGTAGGTACTGAGGGGTGGTGCCTGTGAAAAAAGAGTCAAGGCAGTTTGAGTTGGGGAGCTATGAGAACTGAAGCAGTATATGGGTTCCTAGGCACACTTAGGTATAGAAGGAAAAAATAAAGGAGATGACTTCTAGCTGGAAATGTTGTTGACAGCTATTACTCACCAGCACCCTCACCTATGAAAGGAGCTTAGTGTTGTCTCTGTCAGACAGTAAGTGTGAGTAGAACTGCACTTGATGAGTATGTCAGCGTGAGTTTGCTTCAAAATACAGTTCCAAGAGAGGTAAATAAATTTATCCATGGCACGTTGGAGACAATCATTCACCCTTAGCTGGGACCACCCTTGATCATGAGTGCTGCAGAAGTGACTCTTAATCTTCGATCTCAGTTTATACTTAAGGATCTTTAGCCTCAGAAAGAACAAACTTCTATGCTTCTGGGCCATTTCTGAACAGGATTAAATGTTAATTGCTTAAGCTCCACATAACAGTAGTAATCCTGTTCTGATTTCCATTCACATGTGTTTATCTAACAAAACCATTATTGGGTCTATTAACAGATCCAGTGGCATATTTTAGCACTGGAGTAAAAATGGTTTTGTGATGATTGTTAAATGTAAAAAAAATGAATTCTTACTATGAGTAACTTAATACTCAGTAAATGGTCTAAGGCATGTCTTATACTCTTATACAAGGGAATGGGTTTTTTGTATGCATCTTATGAACAGTATGAGGATAGTCCTCAAGGGCTAGGAAGTTTGAACCATCCTTGGACAGTTTTTAAGAAGCTGTCATAAAGCTATCAAAATTATCAAAAATTGATTTTCTGCAGTGTAACATGGACATCTATGAGAAGTAACATTGCAAATTAATTTTTATTGAATTATATCCCCCTTAAATATTTTAAAATTGCACATGGTAACTGTATTCTCCTTCTGGGATGGATAGATAAGAATAGTCACAGTTCTCATCTCTTTGGAGTCTAGCATGGGTTGCCATTAAGGAATAATGAAAGAAAGTTAGAGACCGTGTAGCCTGAGAGGTTACAAGTCAAATTAAATTCACATTAGCACAGGAGATGAAGACAGACCATAGGTAGGTACTGAGGGGTGGTGCCTGTGAAAAAAGAGTCAAGGCAGTTTGAGTTGGGGAGCTATGAGAACTGAAGCAGTATATGGGTTCCTAGGCACACTTAGGTATAGAACATTTAGAAAGACTGAGATCAGGCACTTCCTAGGTGGTCCACTGGGTAAGACTCCATGTTTCCAATGCAGGGAGCACGGGTTCAATCCCTGGTCCAGAAACTAAGACCCCACATGCAGTGAAGCTAATTAATTAATTAATTAATTTAAAAAGGGTTTCAGCATCCTTGGGAGGGACACCAGGAGTGAACCTGGCTCCTTAGTCAGGTAATCAGTACTTCTGGCCAGCCTGGGACCAAGAGGTTCAGGGATGTGTAGGCTGCCTAAGTGGATTTGTCCTGTGTTTGGGGATTATATTTGGCTCCTGTAGGACTTTGTCAGGATGTCCTAAATGTCCTGTTTAAAAAGAAGAAGAAGAAAAAATGAGAGTATAGCCTTCTTCTATGAGCAGTTTTATTTCTTTTACAAAAAAGTCATACATTTCTTTTTCTCCTATATAAGCTACTCATTAAAAATACCTTTCTATTTGTTGGAAATACCACCTCACGTCCACTTTAAATTTTAAATATTGAACCCCTCCAAAAATGTAAATATTGCTTGCTGTTACTTTTTATTATTTCAATAAAATAATTACAAATAAGCCAAAGTATTTTTGACTTCCTTTTAGATACATCTTAGCTAAGAAAGCAATGGCATTTTTAGTCACATAAATTTATGTCTACCTTTTAGACCTCTTTCACTTGGAAAAAAAAAATCTGCCTACAAAATTTACTATATTGAAACCTTTGGAGTTATGTGTTGAATGGGTCCTTTTTCATGCGTACTCACACTTATTATAAAAACAAATCGTTTTTACTGTCTCTTAGCTAATTGTCTATCCTGCGATCAAACCCCTAGGCTGAGAAGGAACATTAAACATTATAATAGCTCATATACTCTTATAATACAGAATCTATAGCATTTCTGTTAAATGTCCATGTGGCCTGAATCAAAAACTTCAGTGAATGGGAACACATTACCTTTTAAGGTGGTCTATTCTTTTTTTGGAGATTCCAACCTATTAGGATATTCTTATTATATCAAACAAAATCTCTCTCCAATAAAGTTTGGGATGTATAATAAAGCAAGTATGCATTCTCTTCATTCTTCAAGAATCATGTTACTATCATGACCTCTTTGTCTTACCTCTCAATTCTTTTCTTTTTTGTGTCGTTCACACATCTACAAGTCTTTCAACTAAATATTTGTTTTCAGTTCTATCACCATTGCATTGCTCTCCTCTGGCCATGCTTGTTGATGCATATCATGTTAAATGTAGCATCCTGGGGGCACATGTGGAGTCAGGTAATCAGTACTTCTGGCCAGCCTGGGACCAAGAGGTTCAGGGATGTGTAGGCTGCCTAAGTGGATTTGTCCTGTGTTTGGGGATTATATTTGGCTCCTGTAGGACTTTGTCAGGATGTCCTAAATGTCCTGTTTAAAAAGAAGAAGAAGAAAAAATGAGAGTATAGCCTTCTTCTATGAGCAGTTTTATTTCTTTTACAAAAAAGTCATACATTTCTTTTTCTCCTATATAAGCTACTCATTAAAAATACCTTTCTATTTGTTGGAAATACCACCTCACGTCCACTTTAAATTTTAAATATTGAACCCCTCCAAAAATGTAAATATTGCTTGCTGTTACTTTTTATTATTTCAATAAAATAATTACAAATAAGCCAAAGTATTTTTGACTTCCTTTTAGATACATCTTAGCTAAGAAAGCAATGGCATTTTTAGTCACATAAATTTATGTCTACCTTTTAGACCTCTTTCACTTGGAAAAAAAAAATCTGCCTACAAAATTTACTATATTGAAACCTTTGGAGTTATGTGTTGAATGGGTCCTTTTCATGCGTACTCACACTTATTATAAAAACAAATCGTTTTTACTGTCTCTTAGCTAATTGTCTATCCTGCGATCAAACCCCTAGGCTGAGAAGGAACATTAAACATTATAATAGCTCATATACTCTTATAATACAGAATCTATAGCATTTCTGTTAAATGTCCATGTGGCCTGAATCAAAAACTTCAGTGAATGGGAACACATTACCTTTTAAGGTGGTCTATTCTTTTTTTGGAGATTCCAACCTATTAGGATATTCTTATTATATCAAACAAAATCTCTCTCCAATAAAGTTTGGGATGTATAATAAAGCAAGTATGCATTCTCTTCATTCTTCAAGAATCATGTTACTATCATGACCTCTTTGTCTTACCTCTCAATTCTTTTCTTTTTTGTGTCGTTCACACATCTACAAGTCTTTCAACTAAATATTTGTTTTCAGTTCTATCACCATTGCATTGCTCTCCTCTGGCCATGCTTGTTGATGCATATCATGTTAAATGTAGCATGTATACCTGATCCCATTGTCCAGAACAAAATAGAAATTGCCACTTCGCTGGTTCTATTAAAAACCTCAAATGCTATCATACTTTTGGGTGGCCATATTTACTGCCTCCATTCACTGTGCTCACTGTTTGTTAAAACACTGCAACCTTGATATTACTTACAGTTTTTAAGGCACAGCTTTTTCCCTCTACTTGTTAGGTACTCAAGCAAACATCTGCCACAAAGGGCTACTCAACAGGTGATTTGTGACTATTAGAGAAAATTTCCTACTTTCCTGTAGTTACTATTACAGGTTCTTGTGTCCATATATAAGGTTAGAGGCTCAGAAAAAAAATTCACTTTGCATTTGTTGTTTGTACAGTGTTCATACCTTAGATTTTGATTCTCTGTGATGGGTTAGTAAAAAAATTAAATTAAAGCTAAAGTGAGGTCACTGTGGGCTTCCCTGGTGGTCCAGTCGGTAAGGACACCGCCTTGCAGTACAAGGGGTGCCGGTTCGATCCCTGGCCTGGGAAGATCCCACGTGCCACAGAGTGGCTGGACCAATGTGTCCAACTACTGAGCCGGAGCTCTGGAGCGCATGCGCCCAGAGCCGGCGCTCTGCATCAAGAGAGGCCACTGCGGTGGGAGGCCCGCATAGGCCAAAGATCAAAGATAAATAAATGAAGGATCAATAGAAGTGGTCAAAAAAAAAAAAAAAAAAGAGGTTTTAAAATGAGGTCACTGAAATACCAATGCTATGAATTAGAAAGAGTACCTAAATTAGGTACATATTCCTAGTTTGATTAAAATTATAGCTTCTTTGACATTTCTATCAAGTGCAAATTGTGAGGACCGTTTATTTCTTTTACTTTCTGTGCTTTAATACTCATATAAAGACAGTCACTAAAAATAGTGACTATTATAAGATACACATAACTTTCAGTACTTGCTCTCTCTTGTTCTGGGTGGGTCCTAACTGGATGAAGGCATGTGTGTGTGTAGTTTTTTTTTTTTTTTTTGGTTTATTTTTGCTCTTTTTATAACCAGAGAGCTTGTATTCAAACCATATACACTTTCTTTTTTATTTGTGCTATTAAATTTGTAAGCCCCCAACTAAGGGTAATCCTGCCCATATGTTCATATATACTAATTTGGTCTCAATATGTACAATAAAAATAGAATTGAGATTTTTAAAGTCACTGGAACAATCAAGTGAAAGAAATTACTTTTAGTGATCACGATCCTTCCAAGATTTGTCAGGTAGCTTTAGCAACAGAATTTATGTAAAACGGTGCCTATTTTGGTTCATGAATACAAGAGTCATTAAACATATAGCACAATTCAAATCATGTTCTTGCTCTGGTCCACTGGAATAAATAGCAGCTGGAAAAAATATAGCATATACCATTCATTAATGTGAAGGAGAGATCTGAGAACAGACTTAGTAAAGAGCATATTTATAGAGACAAAGTTTAAAATTCTGGATAACAGCTATATATACAAAAAGTTTTCTGCTGTACTTGACCCTTGAACAACACCAGTCTGAACTGCCTGTCTACTTATACACAGAATTTCTTTTCAGTAGCATGAGTAAATACTACAGTACTACACAGTCATGGTTGGTTGAATCTGCAGATGCGGAACCTTGGATAGAAAGGAACCATGGATATGGAGAAATTCTAGGTACAGAGGGCTGACTATAAGTTAGTTATACATAGATTTTCAACTACCGGGAGGATTGGTACCCCAAGGGGTCAAGTGTATATGGAGTATACACATATCGTTTCTAGAATTCATTTCTAAAAAATAGAGGGCACCATTATCAATCCTGAAGTGCATATCACATTATACACAGAAATATCTATATTTCTGTATTATTCAAAGAATACATCTAGAAGACCTCTTTGAGATATCCAATTACATTCTCCACTAACACATTTTCTCTTAAACTAATGTTTTATACTTAGTTAACTATTAAGAATTATTCCAGTACTAAATAAGTTCTTTGACAAGTCAAAACAAATTAGTTTGGAAAACAAAAGAGTAAGTATACTCATAATATATTAGCATTCTAACCTTAAAGTATATTGTTCTAATCAGTTAATAACAACTAGTGACAACATCTATCATTTGAATGAACAAAATATTGCTTTGTTTTGACAGTACAGGTACAAATATTACATCATACATGAATTAAATTTAGACAGAATAACTATGGTGACTCAGAAAAGGAGAGATATTTAAATATGTCAGAGCCTGATATTTCACTCAGTGAATATAAGCTCCAATGTTTGACTCTACTTTGCTTCAGAGATAGTTCATATTTAAGCAGTATAGCATATAAATACATACACTTCTAGTTTCTATTAATGCATTTTTTTTGTAGGAAAAAGTAAAGCACTTCAACCATTTTTCCCTATGAAAAAAATCTCATACTTAAGTATCCTAATACTCAATACTGTTATATATATATGTATACAGTTCCAAAATATGATGAATGAAATGTTGCTATTTTTATCCTATTCTCAAGATTAAAAGCTGAGGTAAGAAAGGGATATGTCTTGCCAAAGGTCATGATATTCATGTGAATGTTGACCACAAGCAACTTGGCTCCAAAATCTTTCCTATTAACCGGTGTACTCACTCAATACACAAGTAAGTTCATGCGTACATGTTCACTATACAAGTTATTTCATACACCTGAGGTGTTTGACTTTCTACAATTTATATATTTTAGTGGAATTGTATTGTCATTGTAGTTTGGGCTGCTATATGACAATACATAGATTAGGGGTCTTAAACAACAGAAATCCGAGGATGGTACCCCAAGGGTTTTTCAATTTTGGGTTAATATGGAGTATACACATATCGTTTCTAGAATTCATTTCTAAAAAATAGAGGGCACCATTATCAATCCTGAAGTGCATATCACATTATACACAGAAATATCTATATTTCTGTATTATTCAAAGAATACATCTAGAAGACCTCTTTGAGATATCCAATTACATTCTCCACTAACACATTTTCTCTTAAACTAATGTTTTATACTTAGTTAACTATTAAGAATTATTCCAGTACTAAATAAGTTCTTTGACAAGTCAAAACAAATTAGTTTGGAAAACAAAAGAGTAAGTATACTCATAATATATTAGCATTCTAACCTTAAAGTATATTGTTCTAATCAGTTAATAACAACTAGTGACAACATCTATCATTTGAATGAACAAAATATTGCTTTGTTTTGACAGTACAGGTACAAATATTACATCATACATGAATTAAATTTAGACAGAATAACTATGGTGACTCAGAAAAGGAGAGATATTTAAATATGTCAGAGCCTGATATTTCACTCAGTGAATATAAGCTCCAATGTTTGACTCTACTTTGCTTCAGAGATAGTTCATATTTAAGCAGTATAGCATATAAATACATACACTTCTAGTTTCTATTAATGCATTTTTTTTTGTAGGAAAAAAAGTAAAGCACTTCAACCATTTTTCCCTATGAAAAAAAAAATCTCATACTTAAGTATCCTAATACTCAATACTGTTATATATATATGTATACAGTTCCAAAATATGATGAATGAAATGTTGCTATTTTTATCCTATTCTCAAGATTAAAAAGCTGAGGTAAGAAAGGGATATGTCTTGCCAAAGGTCATGATATTCATGTGAATGTTGACCACAAGCAACTTGGCTCCAAAATCTTTCCTATTAACCGGTGTACTCACTCAATACACAAGTAAGTTCATGCGTACATGTTCACTATACAAGTTATTTCATACACCTGAGGTGTTTGACTTTCTACAATTTATATATTTTAGTGGAATTGTATTGTCATTGTAGTTTGGGCTGCTATATGACAATACATAGATTAGGGGTCTTAAACAACAGAAACGAATGTTCTTACAGTCATGGAGCCTAGGCAGTGAGAGATCAAGTTGCCAGCATGACCGCTTTCTTACACGGGCTTTGTTCCTGGTTTATAGATGACCACATTCTTCCTGTGTCCTCACATGAAGGAGAAAGCAAGAATAAGCTCTTTGGTGTCTTTTTCTAAGAACACTGTCCCATCAAGACATATCTAGCCTTCTGTCCTCATCTATACCTAATTAAGTCCAAAAGGCCTACTTTCTAAATATTTAAGTAGTTCTAGTACTTAAGGAAGCATTAGAAAGAGAAATTTTTGCTTATCTGTCTCATGTGGTAATTTGTGTGTTTTGCATTATTTTGAAGTGGCAATGTTTTTATGTTAATGAGACAGTAAGGGGGACTCAGAAAAGCTCCTCAGTCTCACACTGCTTACACTAACTTTATCTTTGGCACAGGAAAACGAATCAAACACAATCACATTGGAGCTTCCCTGGTGGCCCAGTGGTTAAAGAGTCTGCCTTGCAGTGTAAGGGGCACCAGTTTGATCCCTGGCCTGGGAAGATCCCACATGCCATGGGTAGGCTGGACCAGTTGTGTCCAATTATGAGCCAGTGCTCTGGAGCGCATGTGCCCAGAGCCAGTGCTCTGCAACGAGAGGCCACTGCAATGGGAGGCCCACACAGGCCGAGGAGTGAAGATGGATGAAAATAAATAGATAGAAAGCCAATAAAGGAGGCCAAAATTAAAAAAAAAAGTCACATGTACTTTATATATATATATATAAATTATATACCATCTTTGAAATATTTGGATGTTCACGTGTGGAGCATACTTTATAGCCAACTTGCTATCACCCATACTTACACATAAAATATGTCTAGTCTGGACAGTCCACAATAGCCCCAAATCCCCACATCGTGAATAGTGTTTTTATAGCAGGAAGTCGATAATAAATTAAAGGGTGAATCATGTTTTAAATCATTATATTTACATTAACTTACCTTGTAACTAAAGATTTAAAACATGACTTACCTTTTAACTATTAAAATAAGTTTAAAATATTATTTAACTATATTGAAATGATACATTTAAAAATATTATATACAAGTTATTTGGTCTAAAGGACATTATGAGCAACAGAGGCGGAATCAAAGTTATAGCTGAGTAGTTCATCTGTAGATTGTTAGAAATGATAGTGTTACTTAAAGGCAGGATATACTATGTTTAAGCCCAATTGTGGTAAAAAAAGGACAAAAAAATGGCAAAAAAAACTGGCTCAAACAGTATATCAATGTACCTTTTTTCAAATAAGAAATGATCAATGAAAAGATTCTAGGTCTAACATGGTATACTTGCCATCAGTGTCAGAGACTAAGGTGCCTGTCTTTTTATTCCATTGTACATATCCTTGCTCTCTAGTTCAAGAGGAAGAGACCTACATTCCAAGAAAAAATTGAATGGAACCTAGAGGTGGGTAAAGGGATCATGTGCACTGTTTCCTAAAGGGGGTTCTTGAAAGCCTCTACATACTTTTCCTCCCAGCTCAGTTGTTGGAGCTGACAGAACTGCTATCAGCAATGCAAGATTGCTATAGGCTGGAAAATAAACTCTGTTTTGGGGAGCCATGTGTTCAGTTAAGAACTATATTCTGAAAGAGAGGAAGGACAGATATAAGGGACAACTGGCAATCTTTACCATTGTTGATTCCTTTTGCACTCAAATATCTGTGTACAGTTGGTCCTTGAACACCATGGATTTGTGGGTCCCCTTTTTATTTTACTTTTTATTTTTACAGAGTTTTGTTGTTTGTGGATACCCTTTACATGCATTTTTCTCAATTGTTAATACTCCAGGTGTCTCAGCAGTAAAGAGTCCACCTGCAATGAGGAAATGAGGGTTCAATTTCTGGGTTGGGAAGATCCCCTGGAGGAGAGAATGGCCGTCCATTGCAGTATTCTTGCCAGGAGAATCCCATGGACAGAGAAGCTTGGCAGGATACAGTCTATGGGGTTGCAAAGTGGCAGAGAAGACTGAGTCTCTGAGTGCACACACACAAGTTGAGCTCTGAAGTGCCCATCCGACTATTCAGTGGGTCATGCCATGTCCTCTCTGAGAAAGTCAAGCTCTCAACCCTGTGGAGTAGGGTGTTCTTCCTTGGGTATTTTGTTACATCCCCAGGGGGTAGTGACTCCTCTTTATATTTGCTATTCTTATGGTCTTCAGAATTCTCTTTATTCTTACTAGCTGAGTTCCCATTGTTTTAACTGTTCAGTATGGTTAATAATTCTTTATATTAAGGTTTCCTTCTTCAAATAACTGTGGTTTCTCTCTCTTGCTTGGACTTGGACTGATACAAAGATAACCAAATCCAAGCTTCAATCCAGAGAAAAGAGACAATCAGGGATACTATTCCAGAGGATTTGTCAAATCACAATGGGCAGGAAGAGCTAGAACTGTCTTCTCTATCAATAAAAGGATTTCCTTGGTTAGATCACCTAGTAGCTCTTGCTGTCTCAGTGGAAACAGTCTGTTCATCAGCGTTTGTATGTCCTGGCAATGGTTTATCTTCTCCTTATCTACTGTCCATCCTGCTTTGATTGAAGTTGGGCACTGGCAATTGGGCAGCATGACTTTTAGGTGAAGCATGACTCTTTGTAAACCACTTCCTGTTAGTGCACATTTGAGATCTGAAGGTTGCTCTAAGAATTTAAAAATTACTTATATTTTTGGACAGGTATTGTCTCTGTCCCCCAGTAATGAGTGGCACTCTGTGATGCTGAGGACTTGAAATTGGCTTGAGTGACTTTGCTTTGTGAGATCTTGACCTCGTGGTTCAGGATGTCAGCACCGCTTCTGGACAATGAATAGAAGAAGAGATAAAGGAAGGCAAATGCACAATTGCATTGTCTCTCACAATTGCAAAGCTCTCACAAGCTACTTCTCTTTACATTCTCATCTCATCCCTTCTCATCACACTAGCCAAATATAGTTGTAGTGCCACAGCTGATATAATTGCATAGAAGACTGGGAAATGTAATCTTTATTCAGAGTGGCCATGTGCCCAGCTAATAATCCTATTAATATGAAAGAAAGAATGAAATGGACATTGAACGACAAGAGGGAGACCACCACATCTGGGTTCTATGATTTGAAATGCATATGGACTGACATTTTTTAAAGTACATGATTATATATGCACTCCAAATTATAAAGTAATGCATTTTTTCTCACAAAACATTGCAAAACTTCTCCATCTTTAATAAAAAAAAAAAAGAAGTTGGTTAAAATATACTAAAGACTTTATGACAATATTTGAGGAGATAATAATCATGCTTGGAAGCAAATTCTTTCCTTGGTTTAGTTTTAGAACTGATTTCCAATTCCTGTTTTTTGTTTCAAGAATTCTAGGTAGCATTTATGTGGCAATCATTAAGACTATTCTTTGAGATTTTAACATTTGGGCCCTCAGAGCACCATGCATATTGTAAGCTTCAAGTGGAGAGAGAGAGAAAGTTGGAGAGAGATTTCCTTCAAGTTTGGAATAAATAAGAAATCAGAAAATTTAATTCACTTATTCATTCACTCAAGGTCATCTTGCCAGGAGTGCCAATATCTTGTTCTCTAGTTAAAAGCATTTATTTCTATGATTTAGGTCATAAAAGCAGTACAGGGAATCTAAGATGAGTCACTTCAACATTTGAATACATACACTGCCTGATATAACTGAGTTTTACAGAAACTGGTAATACTTTGACAGTGTGTATTTTTAAAAGCATCTTTTTTTTTTTTAACAAAAGTCTCAAAGTACTTTAAATTTGAAACATTGAAAGTTCAAAAGAAAAAGAAATCTGAAGCAGTGGGAAGCATAGATCAATTTGAGAGTAATTACTTTAATTATTTCTAATAAAATCATTTTGAATTAAGTGAAAATAGTCTTAAGTTTTAAGCATTCACTAAGGATTAAGAGTGGCAGCACAAGCCTTTATCTTTCCATAAAAAAATGAACCCTATTATTCTATATTGAGTTAATAGACTTTTGTGGGTTTTTTTTTCAGATAAAGGAAAGTACATAATTGCTTAGACTAATCAAGAGGGACAGTCAAATCCATTTTTCTTAAGTGCAGTCACATTACAATAATCGAAAACTGAAAATATGAATGACAAATTCCTTCCAATGGTCATAAATTTTGCATGTGATTCCAACCCAATATTTCTGTCCTCATTGTAAAACTGTCTTCTTTCACTTATTTAGAAATGATTCTTAGACTTTCAGAGGTTAAGAACACAGATTCTGGAGTCAATTTCAAATTCCAGCTTAAAAATTCTTAAGCTGTATCACTTTGGGTAATTCACTAAACTTTCTGTCTGTGCCTCAGTTTCCATCTGGATGTAATAGAAATGATACTAGTACCTACCCTACTGTGTTAAAGATCAAATATATGAATATTTCTAAAGTATATAGAACAGGGTCTTATCACATAATTAGTGTTTTTTGAGTTTAGTTTTTGTCATTACGTTCCTTCCAACTCTTAACTTTTATTGTTATTTTAGTTTCATTATAATCTTCTTTAAAGTATATAGATCTTTTGTTTTAGCCTTATACATTCTGGGACAAGTTTGGAATAAATAAGAAATCAGAAAATTTAATTCACTTATTCATTCACTCAAGGTCATCTTGCCAGGAGTGCCAATATCTTGTTCTCTAGTTAAAAGCATTTATTTCTATGATTTAGGTCATAAAAGCAGTACAGGGAATCTAAGATGAGTCACTTCAACATTTGAATACATACACTGCCTGATATAACTGAGTTTTACAGAAACTGGTAATACTTTGACAGTGTGTATTTTTAAAAGCATCTTTTTTTTTTTTAACAAAAGTCTCAAAGAACTTTAATTTTGAGACATTCAAAATTCAAAAAAAAAAAAAATCTGAAGCAGTGGGAAGCATAGATCAATTTGAGAGTAATTACTTTAATTATTTCTAATAAAATCATTTTGAATTAAGTGAAAATAGTCTTAAGTTTTAAGCATTCACTAAGGATTAAGAGTGGCAGCACAAGCCTTTATCTTTCCATAAAAAAATGAACCCTATTATTCTATATTGAGTTAATAGACTTTTGTGGGTTTTTTTTTCAGATAAAGGAAAGTACATAATTGCTTAGACTAATCAAGAGGGACAGTCAAATCCATTTTTCTTAAGTGCAGTCACATTACAATAATCGAAAACTGAAAATATGAATGACAAATTCCTTCCAATGGTCATAAATTTTGCATGTGATTCCAACCCAATATTTCTGTCCTCATTGTAAAACTGTCTTCTTTCACTTATTTAGAAATGATTCTTAGACTTTCAGAGGTTAAGAACACAGATTCTGGAGTCAATTTCAAATTCCAGCTTAAAAATTCTTAAGCTGTATCACTTTGGGTAATTCACTAAACTTTCTGTCTGTGCCTCAGTTTCCATCTGGATGTAATAGAAATGATACTAGTACCTACCCTACTGTGTTAAAGATCAAATATATGAATATTTCTAAAGTATATAGAACAGGGTCTTATCACATAATTAGTGTTTTTTGAGTTTAGTTTTTGTCATTACGTTCCTTCCAACTCTTAACTTTTATTGTTATTTTAGTTTCATTATAATCTTCTTTATATGGAAATGTTAGTTATTGATAGATTCTTTGTGTTTTAGTACCTTTATAAGCATTGATATCATGCGGCACATGATGTGACAGCGTATGATTTGTGATATGTGGTGTGTATGGTAAGAAATTTGTCTTCATAGAGCACCTTCTGGGAAATCCTTCTAACTGGAAAGCCTGAATTGAGGTTGAAACCATCAGGTAGGACCCACAAATCTAAGTATCTGTAACAAATAAGCAATTTCCCCCCAACTTTAAGCACATATGCATGTGTGTATGTATGTGTATATGTCTATACATAGACATATAAGCTATTCAGTGATGTGTAGATAGAAATTTCTAATTTATCCTCAGTAAGGAAGTGAACAATCTTTAGCCTAGAAGGAGGACATAAGAAGTCTGTACTTTTTGAAACAATCCTAATATATCTATCTTCTGGAGATTTCTCCTCTTTGTGGTCAGTTCAGGCTTTCATTATAATTTTGTATTGCTTCCTAAGGCATTCTTGTATGTCTTTATTTACAACAGACACATATGAACCCTGATGTGTCCTTTAAAATATTGCATAAAATCTGTTTTCTCCTTGGCTAGAATACCTAATTATAGAATATGATGATTCTCAGCTTTGATTTTGAACTATGCAAATGTATCACCTATTCATGCATTTTAGTCAATAATTTTAAAATATAAAAAGAAATTAAAAGATATTTTTAAAATTAAGGACTTTGGACTTAATGTATAAGGAAGAATTAATGAAATACAAATATTAAGTGAAGTTTTAATAAACGCCTTTCCACTCAGAATTTTTTTCAACTATTTTATTTTTACTCTTAGTCTGCACTACCATCAGTGTATTCCCAAATTTAAAAATTTTAAATTCCGTTGTGCATGATAAACTTCTCTTCACTTTTATATAAATGCTGTCTTACAAATCAACAGGGTTCTAGAGGGTTCAGGGTGGAAGCTTAGCTTGATGTTCCATTCAGTGGTATAAAACTTGAAAGATGCCAAATTCCCTCACAGTGAAAAATGGATCCCTATGAGGCTGACACAATGTCTGAAAATCTCACCATTAACATTGCTCCTTGAGGGCTTTGTGGAGACAAGCATTTTAATTAGGTTAAGGCATCATATTTCCGGGGTAAATCATTCACTACCCAAACACAATAGCATGCATTTTTCCATCTTATTAAAACTTATTAACACACAGCAGAACTCAGAGGAAATGACATGAGATAGAAAACAAGTGAATGTCTCAGAGGAATGAAGAGGGAGAGAAAGGTCAGATTCATGGGAGTTGCCAGGGCCCCAGTGGGCACTTCTAGACCAAAAGGGAGCATCGTGAAGTTCCAGGAATCTCTTGTGGTTTCTCCTAAATTCTTTACCGTATTTTGGGGGTTAGTACTTTTTTGTTTGTGTCCATTTTTTTTTTCTTGTTTTGTTGGTTTTGCTAACTGGCTTTTTAAGACAAGGGCTACCCACGTTTGATATGATATTGCCTCTGGACCGGTTAGCTGTGACCTTACACTGTCGTTCTGTCTTGGTACTGCTGCAATAGCGTCCTTTTGCCACACATCTGATAGTTTCTATGGCCTATTTATTTAAAAATAATAAACAAAAATAAAGAACACAGTCAGGCAGTGTGGTAATGACAGCAGCGCATGGAACCTGAACATGAATGATAAATCAATTGTTTAATCAATTAAAATTATTAATGTGAAAAATTAAGTGGAATCTTACTTTTGACAACCTGTAGCCAGTAAGTATCCTTAAAATCCCCCAATTTAAAACAAATAAAGTAAACCATCAAAAATCTAAGAATTCAAAATCTGAGAAATTAAACAAACATCTAAGAAATTAAAGAACAATAAAAACAAAACACACAGAATCCCCAAAATGGCTGAAGTTCAGAAGAATATATTGATCCTGGGTCTGCAAAACTCCTGGGGAAATTTTGTAACCTATAAACTAAGGGATTTGCATTTTATTAACTACACAGAAATAGGTAACAAGTTCTTAATTCCACCTAATGTGAGAATTGGGACTGATGTCTTTATTAAATGAAATTCTTAATGAGTTTCATCCATAGTAAAAGGTAGACTAGTAAAACCTTAGTCATCAAGAAAAAGAAGACAACGAAGCATCTCTATCTTGCCTTAGTGTCTTAAGTTAAAAGCAAAAGTTTATCTCGAGAAATGGTAACTGAAGGCCAGCTCTCACACAGGTTTCCCTTTCAACATTATACTATTGCATAATACATGTACATATCTGGCACAGTAAACCCCATGCTGATAAATTAAATGGGAAAATGTCAAGCCATGGCACTTGGGATCTTGAGCAGAATAAAGCGCAAATTCTCTCTGGAGGAATCACAATAGGTTCAATGGGTTTTTTTAATGGTTTATCGTCATGATGGAAGAGGGAGAGAAAGGTCAGATTCATGGGAGTTGCCAGGGCCCCAGTGGGCACTTCTAGACCAAAAGGGAGCATCGTGAAGTTCCAGGAATCTCTTGTGGTTTCTCCTAAATTCTTTACCGTATTTTGGGGGTTAGTACTTTTTTGTTTGTGTCCATTTTTTTTTTCTTGTTTTGTTGGTTTTGCTAACTGGCTTTTTAAGACAAGGGCTACCCACGTTTGATATGATATTGCCTCTGGACCGGTTAGCTGTGACCTTACACTGTCGTTCTGTCTTGGTACTGCTGCAATAGCGTCCTTTTGCCACACATCTGATAGTTTCTATGGCCTATTTATTTAAAAATAATAAACAAAAATAAAGAACACAGTCAGGCAGTGTGGTAATGACAGCAGCGCATGGAACCTGAACATGAATGATAAATCAATTGTTTAATCAATTAAAATTATTAATGTGAAAAATTAAGTGGAATCTTACTTTTGACAACCTGTAGCCAGTAAGTATCCTTAAAATCCCCCAATTTAAAACAAATAAAGTAAACCATCAAAAATCTAAGAATTCAAAATCTGAGAAATTAAACAAACATCTAAGAAATTAAAGAACAATAAAAACAAAACACACAGAATCCCCAAAATGGCTGAAGTTCAGAAGAATATATTGATCCTGGGTCTGCAAAACTCCTGGGGAAATTTTGTAACCTATAAACTAAGGGATTTGCATTTTATTAACTACACAGAAATAGGTAACAAGTTCTTAATTCCACCTAATGTGAGAATTGGGACTGATGTCTTTATTAAATGAAATTCTTAATGAGTTTCATCCATAGTAAAAGGTAGACTAGTAAAACCTTAGTCATCAAGAAAAAGAAGACAACGAAGCATCTCTATCTTGCCTTAGTGTCTTAAGTTAAAAGCAAAAGTTTATCTCGAGAAATGGTAACTGAAGGCCAGCTCTCACACAGGTTTCCCTTTCAACATTATACTATTGCATAATACATGTACATATCTGGCACAGTAAACCCCATGCTGATAAATTAAATGGGAAAATGTCAAGCCATGGCACTTGGGATCTTGAGCAGAATAAAGCGCAAATTCTCTCTGGAGGAATCACAATAGGTTCAATGGGTTTTATCTTGTGAATGTAAAAATGGTTCAGTGTTGGAAAATCAATCAAGATAATTCACTGTGTTGAGAAAATCATATCATCATGTAAATTGATGAAGAAAAGTTATTTAACAAAATCCAGCATCTCTTCATGATGAACACTCTTGGAAAACTAGGGGAAAGACCCTTTATAAGTCTCATAAATGTCACATACAGAAAATTTAAAGCGATCAAAATCGTTAAGGATGAAATACCAAATGATTTTCTCCTAAGATCTCTTAATGCTTTTTCCCTTAATGAACAAGGCGAAGATTATCCAACCTCACCACTTCTACTCAACGTTATACAAACAACTCTCAACCAGTGTAATAAGGAAAGAAAAAGAAATAAATGGCATAAAAATTTGAACAGAAGGAATAAAAGTCTCCCTGTTCACAAATAGCATGATGGTCTGTATCTACAGAATGCCAAGGATTCTGAAAAACAAAATACAACTTCTAGTACTAATGTTTCCATTGTTACAAGATACAAGGTTGACAAACAAAAATCACTTTTAACTGTTTCCTGTTTGTTTAAAATAAAATCAGTTATTTTTATTTTCCCTTTCATGCCTCTTTTATTTATATTTCTTTTCATGCATCTTTTTATTCAGCCTGTGTGGGCCTCCCACTTCAGTGGCCTCTTTTGCTCCAGAGCACCAGTAAGGGATTTGCATTTTATTAACTACACAGAAATAGGTAACAAGTTCTTAATTCCACCTAATGTGAGAATTGGGACTGATGTCTTTATTAAATGAAATTCTTAATGAGTTTCATCCATAGTAAAAGGTAGACTAGTAAAACCTTAGTCATCAAGAAAGAAGACAACGAAGCATCTCTATCTTGCCTTAGTGTCTTAAGTTAAAAGCAAAAGTTTATCTCGAGAAATGGTAACTGAAGGCCAGCTCTCACACAGGTTTCCCTTTCAACATTATACTATTGCATAATACATGTACATATCTGGCACAGTAAACCCCATGCTGATAAATTAAATGGGAAAATGTCAAGCCATGGCACTTGGGATCTTGAGCAGAATAAAGCGCAAATTCTCTCTGGAGGAATCACAATAGGTTCAATGGGTTTTATCTTGTGAATGTAAAAATGGTTCAGTGTTGGAAAATCAATCAAGATAATTCACTGTGTTGAGAAAATCATATCATCATGTAAATTGATGAAGAAAAGTTATTTAACAAAATCCAGCATCTCTTCATGATGAACACTCTTGGAAAACTAGGGGAAAGACCCTTTATAAGTCTCATAAATGTCACATACAGAAAATTTAAAGCGATCAAAATCGTTAAGGATGAAATACCAAATGATTTTCTCCTAAGATCTCTTAATGCTTTTTCCCCTTAATGAACAAGGCGAAGATTATCCAACCTCACCACTTCTACTCAACGTTATACAAACAACTCTCAACCAGTGTAATAAGGAAAGAAAAAGAAATAAATGGCATAAAAATTTGAACAGAAGGAATAAAAGTCTCCCTGTTCACAAATAGCATGATGGTCTGTATCTACAGAATGCCAAGGATTCTGAAAAACAAAATACAACTTCTAGTACTAATGTTTCCATTGTTACAAGATACAAGGTTGACAAACAAAAATCACTTTTAACTGTTTCCTGTTTGTTTAAAATAAAATCAGTTATTTTTATTTTCCCTTTCATGCCTCTTTTATTTATATTTCTTTTCATGCATCTTTTTATTCCTTAGCATGTGTGGGCCTCCGATTGCAGTGGCCTCTCTCACTGCAGAGCACCAGCTCTGGGCGCATGTGCTCCAGAGCACTGGCTCATAATTGGACACACCGGTCCAGCCGCTCCACAGCATGTGGTATCTTCCCAGGCCAGGGATGAACCAGTGCCCCCTGCAATGCAAGGTGGACTCTTTACCCACTGTTCCACCAGGGAAGCCTGAAGGTAATAATTTTATTGTAAGTAATAAGGAGCTGATTAGATGATGGAAAGCAAGATATCAGTGAACTTAAAAGACATAACAACAGAATAAATCCAAAATAAACAGAATCTTTACAAAAAGACTGCAAAAGATATGATCAGAACCTCAGTGATCTGTGGGGGAAACCTCAAGTAATATGACATGAATTTAATTAGAATCCCAGAACAAAGGCATGGAGAAGGAAAGAAAAAGTTATTTAAGGAAATTAGGTCTGAAAAAGATAAAAACTGTAAGCCATATTTCCAAGATATACAAAGAATTCACACACAGAAATTCTATGCCAGAACAGATGACAATCAAATTGATAATTACTTACAAGAATGGGCTTCCACAATGGCACAATGGGAAAGAATCCATATGCAAGTACAGAAGATGCAGGAAACATGGATTCAATTCCTGGGTTGGAAAGATCCCCTGGATAAAGAAATGGAAACCCTCTCCAGTATTTTTTTTTTTTTTAATTTTGGTCAGTTTTATTGGTCTCTTATTTGTTGTTTTCATCCATCTTTGTTCTTTGGCCCGTGTGGGTCTCCCATTGCAGTGGCCTCTCATTGCAGAGCACCTTGCTCCCAGAGCACTGGCTTGTGATTGGACACACTGGTCCAGCCACTCTGCGGCATGTGGGATCTTCCTGGGCCAGGGATCGAATCAGCACCCCTTGCCCTGCAAGGCAGACCCACTGAAACACCAGGGAAGCCCCTGCACCTCAGTATTCTTGGCTGGGATATCCCATGGATTGAGAAGCCATGGTGGGTTATGGTCCATGGGATCACAAACGAGTAGGATATGGCTTATGACTAAACAGCAATATAAGTGTTTAAATCACCCATGTGTGGACTTAGATGGGTCCATTATATTGACTATAAACCATATATCCACGTTTATGAGAAATGAATGAGTTAATGAATATAGGAGTAAGTGTAACAATCTGAGACAATATAATTCCTGAAGGTGTATAATTGAAAACAGTTTCCAAAAATTAAAATAAACAGGGCAAGGTCATTACTCAATAATATATTCAGAAATTAAATAAAATTCAAGTGTTTTGGGAGTTATAGGGTTGATAATTCTCTATAGAAGGGCAAGAGTAGGTGTATGTGGAAGTCCTAAAAAGTGGGTTATAGGATTAATTTTACTGTAACAACAGAATAAATCCAAAATAAACAGAATCTTTACAAAAAGACTGCAAAAGATATGATCAGAACCTCAGTGATCTGTGGGGGAAACCTCAAGTAATATGACATGAATTTAATTAGAATCCCAGAACAAAGGCATGGAGAAGGAAAGAAAAAGTTATTTAAGGAAATTAGGTCTGAAAAAGATAAAAACTGTAAGCCATATTTCCAAGATATACAAAGAATTCACACACAGAAATTCTATGCCAGAACAGATGACAATCAAATTGATAATTACTTACAAGAATGGGCTTCCACAATGGCACAATGGGAAAGAATCCATATGCAAGTACAGAAGATGCAGGAAACATGGATTCAATTCCTGGGTTGGAAAGATCCCCTGGATAAAGAAATGGAAACCCTCTCCAGTATTTTTTTTTTTTTTTAATTTTGGTCAGTTTTATTGGTCTCTTATTTGTTGTTTTCATCCATCTTTGTTCTTTGGCCCGTGTGGGTCTCCCATTGCAGTGGCCTCTCATTGCAGAGCACCTTGCTCCCAGAGCACTGGCTTGTGATTGGACACACTGGTCCAGCCACTCTGCGGCATGTGGGATCTTCCTGGGCCAGGGATCGAATCAGCACCCCTTGCCCTGCAAGGCAGACCCACTGAAACACCAGGGAAGCCCCTGCACCTCAGTATTCTTGGCTGGGATATCCCATGGATTGAGAAGCCATGGTGGGTTATGGTCCATGGGATCACAAACGAGTAGGATATGGCTTATGACTAAACAGCAATATAAGTGTTTAAATCACCCATGTGTGGACTTAGATGGGTCCATTATATTGACTATAAACCATATATCCACGTTTATGAGAAATGAATGAGTTAATGAATATAGGAGTAAGTGTAACAATCTGAGACAATATAATTCCTGAAGGTGTATAATTGAAAACAGTTTCCAAAAATTAAAATAAACAGGGCAAGGTCATTACTCAATAATATATTCAGAAATTAAATAAAATTCAAGTGTTTTGGGAGTTATAGGGTTGATAATTCTCTATAGAAGGGCAAGAGTAGGTGTATGTGGAAGTCACAATTGTGGTTAGTTTGTTCAGGTGGAATAAGAAGAAAGGTAGGAAGCTTTGATTACAGAGGCATGCTCAGGCTTCCAGCACAGGTTCTATTTCTTGACCTGTATGGTATTCATTTGATGATTTCATAATAACTTGAGCCATTGGTTTTAAGTATTCTAATCTATGAGTATTATTTTTCACAGTATAATAAGAAAAGCCAACCCTGGCTACCTTCACACCAGGCTCCAATTCACAGATACAGTTCATGATAACATTGGTTTCCTTGAAGTAACTCATATGTTTAATAATTTATATATAAAGTATAGAAAGAGAAAATATATATAAGATTATATGTTTGCTTAATTGTGTAGTGTATGTATTAGAGGACTTCTGTTCAAACCATACACTCATAGACTAATTTTAATATTTTCTTCAGTTTTTATTTAATATTATTTCAAGCATTTTGTCATATTATTAAATATTTAAATATCTATAATTTTGAGTGACCATGTGATATTTGAGATAATAGATGTACATTTCCCCATTTATTATTAGATACTTTTATTATCTCTTAATTTACATTGTACATAATAGGTCAACATGAATCCTTTCACGTGAAAATATGATTGTAGCTGTAGTGTGAAATCTTCAATGTTGAATTATCAGATTAAAGTTAAATTAATCTACTGTGTTAAATATAGGATATTGTAAAAATTGTTGATAGTTTGTACTGGATTTCCTTCCAGATAACTTTTGGCAATTTAAACTCTTAGCAATAATGTGTAAGGATATGTATTTCAGCATACATAGCAAATATAAACAGTTTTAAAACTTTCTCAGTCTGATGGTTTAAAATATATATCTCTGATTTACATGGTTTATTGCGATTGAAATTGACATTTAAATTGTTTAATATATTTTATTTATTTTTAATTGAAATGTATTTGACATAATATAGTTATACTTTGTGTCAATGTTATATATTTATATTTTGCTATAGGATTGCTATTATAGTAATAGTTAGAAACTTCAGAAATTAAATAAAATTCAAGTGTTTTGGGAGTAGGTGATTTTTGAAGGGCAAGAGTAGGTGTATGTGGAAGTCACAATTGTGGTTAGTTTGTTCAGGTGGAATAAGAAGAAAGGTAGGAAGCTTTGATTACAGAGGCATGCTCAGGCTTCCAGCACAGGTTCTATTTCTTGACCTGTATGGTATTCATTTGATGATTTCATAATAACTTGAGCCATTGGTTTTAAGTATTCTAATCTATGAGTATTATTTTTCACAGTATAATAAGAAAAGCCAACCCTGGCTACCTTCACACCAGGCTCCAATTCACAGATACAGTTCATGATAACATTGGTTTCCTTGAAGTAACTCATATGTTTAATAATTTATATATAAAGTATAGAAAGAGAAAATATATATAAGATTATATGTTTGCTTAATTGTGTAGTGTATGTATTAGAGGACTTCTGTTCAAACCATACACTCATAGACTAATTTTAATATTTTCTTCAGTTTTTATTTAATATTATTTCAAGCATTTTGTCATATTATTAAATATTTAAATATCTATAATTTTGAGTGACCATGTGATATTTGAGATAATAGATGTACATTTCCCATTTATTATTAGATACTTTTATTATCTCTTAATTTACATTGTACATAATAGGTCAACATGAATCCTTTCACGTGAAAATATGATTGTAGCTGTAGTGTGAAATCTTCAATGTTGAATTATCAGATTAAAGTTAAATTAATCTACTGTGTTAAATATAGGATATTGTAAAAATTGTTGATAGTTTGTACTGGATTTCCTTCCAGATAACTTTTGGCAATTTAAACTCTTAGCAATAATGTGTAAGGATATGTATTTCAGCATACATAGCAAATATAAACAGTTTTAAAACTTTCTCAGTCTGATGGTTTAAAATATATATCTCTGATTTACATGGTTTATTGCGATTGAAATTGACATTTAAATTGTTTAATATATTTTATTTATTTTTAATTGAAATGTATTTGACATAATATAGGTATACAACGTGTCAATTTGATATATTTATATGTTGCAATATGATTGCTATTATAGTAATAGTTAGAAACTTCAGCACATCACAAAATCATCATTTCTATTTTGTGATGGGGATAATTAAGATCTAGTCTTGTAATAAGTTTTATGATTATAATACAATATTGTTATCTATATTCACTATATTGTACATTAGGTCACTATGACTTTTGTTTTAAATATATATATATATATATACATATTTAGTTTTTAGATTCCACATATAAGTGATATCATACAGTATTTACCTTCCTTTATCTGATTTGCCTCACCCATCATAAGGTCTATCCACTCACATTCCATTCATGTTGTTGCAAATGGCAGGATTTCCTTCTTTCTCGTGGATTAAACACTATTCCATTGAACGCACTTACTATATCATCTTTATCCACTCATCTGTTGACAGGCACTTAGGTTGTTTCCATATCTTGAACATTGTGAATAATGCTGCAGTAAGTATGAGAGTGCATATATCTCTTTGACACCTTGTTTTTATTTCCTTTGGATGTATACTTAGAGGTAGAATTGCTGGATCTTGTGGTAGTTCTACTTTTAATTTTTTGAAGAACCTCTGTCTTATTCCCATAGTGACCAAACCAATTTAAATCCTACCTACAGCATACTATGATTCCCTTTTATCCACATCTTCATTGTTACTTGCTATCTATTATCTTCTTGATGATGACCAAAGGAATGAAGTAGACATTTTCTAAAGATGACATGCAAGTGACTGACAGGTACACAGAAAAGATGCTCAACATCACTAAATATCAGGGTAATGCATATTAATGTCACAGTGTGACATCACATCATATATGCTAGAATGACCATTAGTGTTGGTTGCTTATCTTTGTCCCCTTTCCAACTGGAAATTCTCATTTTTATAGGTTGAGAAAACCCCCTTTTAGTTAGTTTTATATTTTAGACATGTCTTACTTATTATAAATCTTTTCCACAGTATCTACTGTGTCTTTCAGTAGTTGCTTTTAGAAAGTTTAGCTGCTAAACTATAGACTTTTATCTTTTCTTTATTGTCCCTTTCTTTTATTTTACCTTTAGTAAAATTATTTCTCTTGTAGAGTGTTTAGGTATTCAATGAGAATTTATTCTACATTTTGAGGGGAATTAAAATCGTATATATTTATATAATACATAAATAATATTTAATCAACATACATATCAACATAAACAATACACATAAAATGCATCCTATGTATATAAATTAATTAAAGTCCACTCAAGGAAAATGGAGAAAGAACAAAATCTCTAGCGCTCTCTCCTTGACTTTGAAATCTCTTCTCTCTCTCATATATCTGTATATTCCCCTAAGTGAAAGAGATTTTTGCTTAATAGGATAAGTTGAAACTTAATGAGAATTTCTCAGAGAACTAGAATGGCTTCCTAGGTGGCTCAGTGGTAAAGAATCCACCTGCCAATGCAGGAGATGCAGGAGATGTGGGTTCAATCCCTGGGTTGGGAAGATTCCCTGGAGCAGGAAATGGCAACCTGCTTCGGTATTCTTGTCTGGAAAATTCCATGGACAGAGGAGCCTGGAAGGCTATAGTCCATGGAAGTGCAGAGTCAGAACCAATTAAGTGACTGAGCGCACACACACACACACACACATACGCACATATACATGAGCTCAGTAAGGATCTAACATTATTTTGCTTTCATCATTTATTTATGGATAAGACAATTTTTCATTTACTTGAAATGGTTTATTATTTTATTTTTCTATAAAATAGAAACCCTTTGAATGTTTTCTGTTGTTTAGATATTTATGCACTCCTGTAAATAAAACACAGTTAAGGAATCTTCCATATTAAATAGATTTTTAAAGACAAATATATAAATGAATCATCAACAAAAAAATTCAAAAGAAAGAATGTGAAAAATTATTGTACTGGAAAACTTGGGCAAAGTTATAATATCACTTAAGTAGAAAAGCAAGATATTCCAATTTAGGTAGAAGACAAAAAGTGTAGTCTTATATATTTTTCATAGTAAGCATAAAGATGATGTTGTGTGTTCACTATATACAAGATATTATGAAGTATATTACATGTATTATCTCACTCAATTCTAAAACATACCCCAGGATCTCCTTTTCACAAATGAGAAATCAAGAATTAAAAATTTAATTTCCCTTGGCAGAAAAAAGGCCTCAAATCCAAATCTATCTGACTCCAAAGCCGTCACCTTAACTACTGTGCTATTTCACATTATATTAGGAATTAAAAATCACGTATATATTTATATAATACATAAATAATATTTAATCAACATACATATCAACATAAACAATACACATAAAATGCATCCTATGTATATAAATTAATTAAAGTCCACTCAAGGAAAATGGAGAAAGAACAAAATCTCTAGCGCTCTCTCCTTGACTTTGAAATCTCTTCTCTCTCTCATATATCTGTATATTCCCCTAAGTGAAAGAGATTTTTGCTTAATAGGATAAGTTGAAACTTAATGAGAATTTCTCAGAGAACTAGAATGGCTTCCTAGGTGGCTCAGTGGTAAAGAATCCACCTGCCAATGCAGGAGATGCAGGAGATGTGGGTTCAATCCCTGGGTTGGGAAGATTCCCTGGAGCAGGAAATGGCAACCTGCTTCGGTATTCTTGTCTGGAAAATTCCATGGACAGAGGAGCCTGGAAGGCTATAGTCCATGGAAGTGCAGAGTCAGAACCAATTAAGTGACTGAGCGCACACACACACACACACACATACGCACATATACATGAGCTCAGTAAGGATCTAACATTATTTTGCTTTCATCATTTATTTATGGATAAGACAATTTTTCATTTACTTGAAATGGTTTATTATTTTATTTTTCTATAAAATAGAAACCCTTTGAATGTTTTCTGTTGTTTAGATATTTATGCACTCCTGTAAATAAAACACAGTTAAGGAATCTTCCATATTAAATAGATTTTTAAAGACAAATATATAAATGAATCATCAACAAAAAAATTCAAAAGAAAGAATGTGAAAAATTATTGTACTGGAAAACTTGGGCAAAGTTATAATATCACTTAAGTAGAAAAGCAAGATATTCCAATTTAGGTAGAAGACAAAAAGTGTAGTCTTATATATTTTTCATAGTAAGCATAAAGATGATGTTGTGTGTTCACTATATACAAGATATTATGAAGTATATTACATGTATTATCTCACTCAATTCTAAAACATACCCCAGGATCTCCTTTTCACAAATGAGAAATCAAGAATTAAAAATTTAATTTCCCTTGGCAGAAAAAAGTTGAGACTAGGCCTCAAATCCAAATCTATCTGACTCCAAAGCCGTCACCTTAACTACTGTGCTATACTACTTATGTGAGATTACAGAAAACATAAAAGTTTATCTAGTGAGACAAATACTCTCCTGTCGCTGTATTCTAGATGAAATTTATTGTGTGGATGTTGCGTAACAATGATGGATAATGTTTTCAATACACGTTTTACAGAAAATAGAGTAACATTTTTTAAATGGCCATTTCTTGTATCAGCTTTTGATAGCAGCTTAGTTCATAACGCTGAATTATAACTTACTGCAGGCATTTCTATGGACAACAAGGCTGAGACAACTTAGATATGTTGCCATCTGTGATCAACTTGTTTCAGGAATCCATTTATCATAGGCCCATCCTAGGAAGAGTCATAGAGAATCAGAAGGCTGGGCTTGATTTTTTTGACATATCAGGTAAATGGCAGATTCTGTTAGGAAAATAAGTCATGCAGAAAAGTCAATCTGAGTTAGCAGTTATGTGTCCTCAAAATAAACAAAATGGTTTCCTAAAGAAAGAGCAGAGCTGAGAAGTGAAGCTGGGTTGGTTATTTGTTCTCTGCATGTGAGACTTTGAGTCATGTGGAATTACACTTAGTGCCAAGTCAAAAAATGCCAGGATTAAAGGGCTGCAGAAGCCCGATTCACCACCATAGCCCAGCACTCAGGAAGTATGTTAGATAAATATTTATGTAATGAATAAGTGAATAATAGCATGAAAAAATGAATGAAGGATTTCCCAAGGGCATCAATTTTTTTTTAAAGAGCTATGTGGGGAGGAGGCGGAGAATAGATATTTACAAATAAAACACAGTTAAGGAATCTTCCTTTTTTCAATATATAAATGAATCATCAACAAAAAAATTCAAAAGAAAGAATGTGAAAAATTATTGTACCGGAAAACTTGGGCAAAGTTATAATATCACTTAAGTAGAAAAGCAAGATATTCCAATTTAGGTAGAAGACAAAAAGTGTAGTCTTATATATTTTTCATAGTAAGCATAAAGATGATGTTGTGTGTTCACTATATACAAGATATTATGAAGTATATTACATGTATTATCTCACTCAATTCTAAAACATACCCCAGGATCTCCTTTTCACAAATGAGAAATCAAGAATTAAAAATTTAATTTCCCTTGGCAGAAAAAAGTTGAGACTAGGCCTCAAATCCAAATCTATCTGACTCCAAAGCCGTCACCTTAACTACTGTGCTATACTACTTATGTGAGATTACAGAAAACATAAAAGTTTATCTAGTGAGACAAATACTCTCCTGTCGCTGTATTCTAGATGAAATTTATTGTGTGGATGTTGCGTAACAATGATGGATAATGTTTTCAATACACGTTTTACAGAAAATAGAGTAACATTTTTTAAATGGCCATTTCTTGTATCAGCTTTTGATAGCAGCTTAGTTCATAACGCTGAATTATAACTTACTGCAGGCATTTCTATGGACAACAAGGCTGAGACAACTTAGATATGTTGCCATCTGTGATCAACTTGTTTCAGGAATCCATTTATCATAGGCCCATCCTAGGAAGAGTCATAGAGAATCAGAAGGCTGGGCTTGATTTTTTTGACATATCAGGTAAATGGCAGATTCTGTTAGGAAAATAAGTCATGCAGAAAAGTCAATCTGAGTTAGCAGTTATGTGTCCTCAAAATAAACAAAATGGTTTCCTAAAGAAAGAGCAGAGCTGAGAAGTGAAGCTGGGTTGGTTATTTGTTCTCTGCATGTGAGACTTTGAGTCATGTGGAATTACACTTAGTGCCAAGTCAAAAAATGCCAGGATTAAAGGGCTGCAGAAGCCCGATTCACCACCATAGCCCAGCACTCAGGAAGTATGTTAGATAAATATTTATGTAATGAATAAGTGAATAATAGCATGAAAAAATGAATGAAGGATTTCCCAAGGGCATCAATTTTTTTTTAAAGAGCTATGTGCGAGCGGAGGAGAAGGATCCGCTGAGCCATTTCGCGGCTTACGGGAGCAGCAGCTCAAGCTCCTCGGACAAGGAGGATAACAGCGAGCCGTAAGACCCAGGATCCAGCCAAGTCGGCCGGCAGCTGTGGGAACAAGGCCGAGAAGCTGCTGCCCCGACCTGAAGAGCTTTTCAGGAGAGTGACTCGCCCGGCGTTTCTCTGTCTGCTCAACAAACAGATAGACTGAGAGAGGCACGTCGTCAAGGCTCCAGAGGAGCCTCCAAAAGAATTCAAAATATGGAAGTCAAACTACGTACCACCTCCGGAGACCTACTCTACTGAGAAGAAACCGCCCCCTCCAGAGCTGGATATGGCAATAAAATGGTCTAACATATATGAGGACAATGGCGATGATGCCCCACAGAATGCTAAGAAAGCCAGGCTTCTGCCAGCAGGGGAGGAAACGGTGGAATCAGATGATGAAAAAGACGAGCATACTTCTAAAAAGCGCAAAATAGAACCGGGAGAACCAACAAAGAAGAAAAAGTAGAAAACAAATGACAAGAATCTTTGGACTATAAAACGTGTTGAAATGAGTTTTTTTTGGCAGATTGAGTTGATATTGTAAATTATTATGAAACAACATCTCCATGAAAGTATATGTTAATTAATCAATGACTATTCCTGCAGAAACTCTCCACTGTAGAATTCGTTTTTTATTTAAAAATATGTATTTAAAGCTGAAATGGTGACTTGTGATTGTGTAATGGACAATGCTTGGAAGCATTCTTGCTACAACAGAATTGTGATGTGCTTTGAGTTTCATCCCAAGTTGACATGTCTAAGTTCTATGAACCTTTTATAAAGGAGTATATTTTTAAAGTAAATATATTGTAATGTACTGTGAACTTGTAGGGTGCTTTTCAACAGTGTCTGTACAGTGTATATAGATCATGGAGATAAATTTACCAATATTACTGCAAAAAAAAAAAAAAAAGAGCTATGTGCATCTTTCTGCTCAGTTCTTGGATCATACTAAAAACTTTGAAAATATATGAAGATTTGATTATTTTTTCATTTTTATTAATAACTTTTATGAACAGGAGTTTTTCCTTCAATTAATAATGTAGCATATATACATGCACTGTAGTAAATTGTTCTTTGTACTTCGTATCACAACCACTATAATTTACTTTTTCCTTTTGCAGTTGAAAAGAAATAAAGGTTCAGGGAGGTTAAGCATCTTGTTCAATGTTGCACAGCTTGAATACCTAGGATTTTACCCTATTTTTCCAAACCCATACCTTTTATGGTTCTATGAAACAAATATGGAACTACATTTATCCATTTTATATCTTTGAGAAATGCTCATTATAAATGTTTCAAATTATCCTAAAGTTTAAAGTAAATACCCTTTTTCACTCAAGGGGGTATTAGTGTATTTAAGTGAGAGAGAAAGAAGATACCAAGCCAAAGGAGAGAGCAGGAAATTTCCTTTTGTTGTTTCTCCTCTTTCCTTGAGTGACAACTGACTAGCACACCTGAGAGACTACATGAATTGAGCTACTTATTTTTTTTAGGGGTAAATTACACAGCCTAGCAAAAATGGCATTAATGTTGATATATGCATGGTCTCTGATTTCAAATGAGCACCCAACACTATTCACCATTCTATATTTCCCTTTTGTGCTATTTTCAGTAACATCTACTCTACATGTTTCCTTACTTTTCTAATTCAGTCAATCCCTGCTAAGATACCAAGTCATTACTGCCTCCAGATAAGCTCATATTTTATAGAGAATATAAAAGTGATCAGATGGTTGATTTCTCTTATTCCACCACTAAATCTGCCAACAAACCTGGATCTGCTTCCATACTAGTTTTATTGGGATCCATACTAGTTTTATTGGGATTCAATGAAGGTAGAGCAGGACTTTATGGCTTTCTGATTTTAAAATTCATGAAAACATTTTTGTGGACCTTTAAAACCATTTGTTTCTGGAAAAGGAAATGGCAACTCATTCCAATATTCTTGTCTGGGGAATCCCATGGACAGAGGAGCCTGGCAGGCTACAGTCTTTGGGGTTGCAGAATTGGACTCGGCTTAGCACCACCATAAAACCATTTGTAAGCCCCTAAAACTCTTCCTACTGTGCTAATAAATAAGTGGGCTCTGAGGAAGGGCCTTTCTCAGTATCAGATATTAATCCTTCTTAAGGTACTGGATTGCATCTCCTCCCACCATATTAAAGGACTATTTTAGTTTCCCCTTCTCATTAAATTAACTACTTAAAAAAAAATACTGTATTGTTTTGGGCTTCCCCTGGTGGTCCAGTGGGTAAGGACACCGCCTTGCAGTGCAAGGGGCGCCAGTTCCATCCCTGGCCTGGGAAGATCCCACGTGCCACGGAGTGGCTGGACCGATGTGTCCAATGACTGAGCCAGAGCACTGGATCGCACACGCCCAGAGCTGGCGCTCTGCAACGACAGATGCCACCGCGATGGGAGGCCCACAGGAGCCAAAGAACAAGGACAGAAGAAAATAGAGAAAGACCAATAGAAGTGGCCCGCCCGCTCCCCTCCCTCCCCAACCCGACCCCCGCCCAAAATAAATAAATAAATCTTAAAAAAAAAAAAAAATACTGTATTTTTATCACCAGAATGAAGTCAAGCTCTAGTGTTGTCTAGTTTGAAAACAAAGAACAAACAACAGAGCATTTATTCATTATCTTCCCCTGTTGCTAACCTCTGTTTCCACTCCCATCTAGAGATAAGCTTCTCTTAGTTCTATCTTTCATTGATATTAAGAAAGCATTTTTAATAATAGTAATTTTCTTCTATTAATTTATAGTAATGAATCGTTACTCTTTTAATTGTTATCCAAGGAACTTTCCCTGCCTCTATCCTCTAGTCTAAATTAAATGCAAATAGTGAGGACAGACATCCTTGTTTTTTCACAATTTTAGACAGGAAGCATTCAGTTTTTCACCATTACAAATGATGTGGGCTATAGGATTTTTGGTATATGCCCTTTAACCAAAATCTAAGAAGGTATTTCTGTTCCTAGTCTCTGCTGAGAGTTTTAACATGTTGCTCTTTCCACATTTATTGAAGTAAACATACGATTCTTCCCTAGACTGTTAATAGAGTGAATTGCCCTGACTGATTTTCCCCCCATTTTTTTTTTCGGCCACTTCTATTGGTCTTTCATTTATCTATTTTCATCCATCTTTGTTCTTTGGCCCGTGTGGGCCTCCCATCGCAGCAGCCTCTGTCGCTGCAGAGAACCAGCTCCGGGTGCATGCGGCTCCAGAGCTCTGGCTGGGTAGTTTGATACATCAGTCCAGCCACTCCACAGCATGCGGGATCTTCCCAGGCCAGGGATCGAACCAGCACCCCTTGCACTGCAAGACAGTGTCCTTACCCATTGAACCACCAGGGAAGCCCCCCTCATTTTTTGTGATAAAATACACATAAAATTTACTGTCTTAACCATTTTTAAGTGTACACTTCAGTGGCATTGATTACATTCATATCATTGTGAAACAATCACCACCATCGATTTCCAGAACTATTTTAATCTTCTAAGACTGGAACTCTATTCCCATTCGACAATAAATCCAATCCCCTTTATCCCCAACCCTTGATAATCACTATTCTATTTTCTGTATATACGATTTGGCTTATGTAAGTACTTCGTAAAAATGAAATCCTACAATACTTGTTCTTTTGAAACTGGCTTATTTTACTTAGTCTGATATCCTTAAAGTCCACCCCTGTTGTAGCGTACAAAGGTTTTTTTAAGGCTGAATAAGATCTTACTGGAGCTTTCCAGGTGACACAGTGCTAAAGAGTCCACCTGACAATGCAGATGTGAGTTCACTCCCCTAGGTAGAGAAAATCTCCTGGAGGGATGCAGGGAAACCCTCTCTAGTTTTCTTGCCTGGGAAATCCCATGGACAGAGGAGCATGGCTGACGACAGTTCATGGGGTTACAAAAGGGTCAGACACGACTTAATGACTAAAGATTTTCATTGAATATATATGCCATATTCTACTTATTTATTCATCTATGGACACTTGTGTTGCTCCTAGATTTTAGCTTTTGTGATAATTATGCTGTGAATAGGGGTGCACAGGTATCTCTTTCAATGCTTTCAAGAATATACCACAAAATGGAATTGCTGGATAATGTGATAATTCTGGTTTTTGGGGGGAAAAACTCCATATTATTTTTCAATGGCTGTATAATTTTGCATCCCACAGGGGTTCCATTTTGTCCACATTCTCACTGATTGTTGCCATTTTTGTTTTGATAGTAGCTGTCTTAATGAGTGTAAGGTGGTATTTAATTGAAGTTTAGGTTTGCATTTCCTTAATGATTAGTGAAGTTGAAAATGTTTTTATGTGTTTGCTAGACATTTTTGTATCTTCTTTGGAGAAATGTCTATGCAGGTCCTTTGCTACTTAAAAGTTTCTCTTTGTTTATCTTATTCAAAATTTTTTGAACTATTCTATGTCATAGGTATTTTCAAACATTAAGATTAATTGTTGATTCTTAGGAGAATAACAGTGATATTTAATTGGAATTGCTTTGAATGTATAGATCAGTTTGGAGAGAATTAACATTAACATTATTGAGATTTTTAATTCATGCAAAGTACTGTATTTTACCATTTATTTAGGTCTTCTTTAATTTCTCTCAGGAATTTATTGCACATATCAAATACTTTAATCTGATGCATTTTTTAAACTGACATTAAATTATCAAGTATATAAGGCATATTATAAATGCTGTTATATGATTTAGAAATTGGAAATTCAGACAGTGAATATGTAGATATTCAGCAATCTATACAGAAATAGCCTATTGATAAAAAGACTCTTTTACATCTATTTTGATATATTGATCCTCCTTTGGGATTAGATTCTACTCCATCAGCACATGGATTTATTTGAAAATCATTAAAATGAAAGAAACATTGTCAAATGCTTATTGAAAATACCATTTAAAATCTCAATTTACAGTATTTTGTTTATGTATACCATCACATATGTTCATCCTAGTATCTCTAGCTTCATGTGGGTATTCATTTCAAAAGGTCAGACACGACTTAATGACTAAAGATTTTCATTGAATATATATGCCATATTCTACTTATTTATTCATCTATGGACACTTGTGTTGCTCCTAGATTTTAGCTTTTGTGATAATTATGCTGTGAATAGGGGTGCACAGGTATCTCTTTCAATGCTTTCAAGAATATACCACAAAATGGAATTGCTGGATAATGTGATAATTCTGGTTTTTGGGGGGAAAAACTCCATATTATTTTTCAATGGCTGTATAATTTTGCATCCCACAGGGGTTCCATTTTGTCCACATTCTCACTGATTGTTGCCATTTTTGTTTTGATAGTAGCTGTCTTAATGAGTGTAAGGTGGTATTTAATTGAAGTTTAGGTTTGCATTTCCTTAATGATTAGTGAAGTTGAAAATGTTTTTATGTGTTTGCTAGACATTTTTGTATCTTCTTTGGAGAAATGTCTATGCAGGTCCTTTGCTACTTAAAAGTTTCTCTTTGTTTATCTTATTCAAAATTTTTTGAACTATTCTATGTCATAGGTATTTTCAAACATTAAGATTAATTGTTGATTCTTAGGAGAATAACAGTGATATTTAATTGGAATTGCTTTGAATGTATAGATCAGTTTGGAGAGAATTAACATTAACATTATTGAGATTTTTAATTCATGCAAAGTACTGTATTTTACCATTTATTTAGGTCTTCTTTAATTTCTCTCAGGAATTTATTGCACATATCAAATACTTTAATCTGATGCATTTTTTAAACTGACATTAAATTATCAAGTATATAAGGCATATTATAAATGCTGTTATATGATTTAGAAATTGGAAATTCAGACAGTGAATATGTAGATATTCAGCAATCTATACAGAAATAGCCTATTGATAAAAAGACTCTTTTACATCTATTTTGATATATTGATCCTCCTTTGGGATTAGATTCTACTCCATCAGCACATGGATTTATTTGAAAATCATTAAAATGAAAGAAACATTGTCAAATGCTTATTGAAAATACCATTTAAAATCTCAATTTACAGTATTTTGTTTATGTATACCATCACATATGTAATTCATTGTAAATTTTTCAAAAACAGCAGCGTAAGTACACTTTGAGTCCTTCTACTCACTCTGAATAAAATCCTCCTAAACAGTATTTCCATAGGCACCAATGTATAAATATGAAACTTTATTGTTGCAAAAGAGAAGGATCTACAGTTTGAAGGTTTTTAAATTGGTGAGTAAACTTTTTATAAATCACCTCCACATTCTATCCAGTGCCACTAATTTTTATTTTAACATAATATACAAGCCAAATAATTAAATTTATTGTATGAATACACAGAATATCTAAAAATTTTATTTTCTATGTCATAGATGTCAAGATAGTATAATTTATTTACTACAAAAATTTTTTTAAATGAAGCATGGTGATTATATTAATAATTATCACTGTATTACATATTTGAAGGTCACTAAAAAAGTAGATCCTAATGTTCTCATCAGAAAAAAGAAATGGTGATTATGTGTGATGATGTAGGTGTTAACTAATGACATTATAGTAATCATTTTGCAGTATTTTTTGTTGTTTGGACCCCATGGACTGCCACACACCAGACTTCCCTGTTCTCCAGAGTCTGCTCAAACTCATGTCCATTGAGTTGTGATGTCATCCAACCATCTCATCTTCTGTCACCCACTTTTCCTCATGCCCTCAATCTTTCCCATGCAATATATGTGTATCATATCAACACGTTGCTCACCTAAACTTGTACAATATTTTATACTAATTACATTTCAACAAACTTGGGGAAAGGTCAGCCAAATTAACTGGCTGTCATTTTTTTTTACCCTTTGTCTCTGAACAAAGGCTGTAGTAAGAACATTCATAATCCATATGATAATTCTTGGGTAACTTCTTTTTTTTTTTTTAAGATTTATTTATTTATTTATTTTTGGGCGGGCGTTGGGTTGGGCGGGGGAGGGGAGCGGGCAGGCCACTTCTATTGGTCTTTCATTTCTCTATTTTCATCTGTCTTTGTTCTTTGGCTCCTGTGGGCCTCCCATCGCAGTGGCGTCTGTTGTCGCAGAGCACCGGCTCTGGGTGCACGCGCTCCAGAGCTCCGACTCGGTAATCGGACACATCGGTGGGATCTTCCCAGGCCAGGGCTCGAACCGGCGCCCCTTGCACTGCAAGGCGGTGTCCTTACCCACTGGACCACCAGGGGAAGCCCAATTCTTGGATAACTTCTAATGACAAATGCTTTCAATGGTCAAAAAGTATTAATATAAGTGAGTTATATTAGAAGGGATATATATCAGAAGGGATTAAAATGTCTAATTGAATTGATAGAGAAATATTATTGAAACAGATATAAAAATACTTTATAAAAGCAACAGTCAAGACAGTACGGTACTGGCACAAAAACAGAAATATAGACCAATGGAACAAGATAGAGAACCCAGAGATAAACCCACGCACCTATGAGTACCTTATTTTTGACAAAGGAGGTGAGGCGAACATATAAAATGGGACAAAGACAGCCTCTTCAACAAGTGGTGCTGGGAAAATTGGACAGCTACATGCAAAAAAATGAAGTTGGAACATTCCCTGACACCATACACAAAGATCAACTCAAAATGGGTTAAAGACCCAAATGTAAGACCAGAAACCATCAAACTCTTAAAGGAGAATATAGGCAAAACCCTCAAGGACATCAATCAAAGCAAGATCTTCTCTGATCCGCCTACTAGAGTAGCAGAACTAAAAAGAAAAATGAACACGTGGGGCCTCATGAAACTTAAAAGCTTTTGTACAGCAAAAGAAACTACAAAAAAGCTGAACAGACGACCCACAGAATGGGAGAAAATCATAGCAAATGAAACAACAGACAAAGAATTAATCTCCAAAATCTACAAGCAACTCAGACAACTCAGCACTGGAACATTGAACAACTCAATCAAAAAATGGGAAAAGGACCTAGACAGAGACCTCTCCAAAGAGGACATACTGATGGCCAAAAAACACATGAAACGATGCTCAATCTCACTTATAATTAGAGAAATGCAAATCAAAACTACAATGAGATACCACCTCACACCCATCAGAATGACCATCATCAACAAATCAGCAGACAATAAATGCTGGAGAGGGTGTGGAGAAAAGGGAACCCTCTTGCATTACTGGTGGGAATGTAAAGTGATACTGCCTCTATGGAAGACAGTATGGAGATTCCTTAAAAAACTAAAAATAGAAGCACCATACGACCCAGCAATCCCACTCTTAGGCTTATACCCTGATGACATCAAAACTGAAAGAAGCACCTGTACCCCAATGTTCATTGCAGCTCTCTATACAATTGCTAGAACATGGAAGCAACCTAGATGCCCATCAATGAATAAATGGATACAGAAGCCCTGGTCCATATATACAATGGAATACTATGCAACTGTAAAAAGAAATGCAGAAGAATCAGTCCTAATGAGATGGCTGGATCTGGAACCTATCATAGAAAGTGAAGTCAGTCAGAAAGAGAAGGACAAGTACAACATACTAACACATATATATATATATATATGTAATCTAGTAGGATGGTAATGATGGCACATGCAGTGAAGTGATGGAAAGACAGACTTGGACAGTAGGCATATGGACATTGTGGGGAATGAACAGTGGATGGGAGGTGTAAAGGAAGTAGCATGAAAACGTGTACTATCATATGTGAAGAAAATAGCCCTAGTCATTGCTCTGTGAGAAAAGAGGATCCTTCAGTGGTGCTGTGTGACGGTCTGGAGGGGTGGGATGGGGGTGATATATATATATGACTAATCTGGGATCATGCATATCTGGAAACAACAAAACTCTGTAAAAGTTAAAAGTAAAATAAAAGTAAAAAAAAAAAACAACTTCATAATTTACCCATTAAGCAACAGTAAAGTGGCTTCTTAAAAGCACTTAGAGGGACCTCCCTGGTGGTCTAGTGTTTAAGACTATGAGCTCCCAATGCAGGGCACCTGGTTTCTGTGTCAGGGAGCTAGATCCCACATGCTGCAGCTAAAGATTTCATGTTTGCAATTGCAAACCAGCACAGCCGCATAAATATTGTTTAAAAAGTAAAAAATAAAATAAAATAACCTAGATACTGTTTCATTATAAATAGTCTAAAATCACTGTAATCTAGTGTCATAATATTTTACATTAAGAAATTTCAAGGAGCAATTTCCTGTGGTAAATATACAAAATTTGGTGTATTTAATCTTTGTGTTTAATGCATTTTAATAAATATAAATTTGTCTGTGTCACTTTATTTCTTTGTTGATGGTCATTTGTTTTCCAGACACATATTAATTTGATATCATTAATTTTAAATGTTGAAAAAGAAAACATTCCTAATCTAAAATTCTGTGTCTAGTACTTGAAAAAACTATTTAAATGTTGTGAATGAGGCATGTTTACTAGAATTCTTGAAATGGAATTTGACACAATTAATTTGGACTGATTTACTTTCTAGCCATGACTTTCTTATTGTGTACTTTATGGGCTTTTTGGCCACTTCTATTGGTCTTTCATTTATCTATTTTCATGCATCTTTGTTCTTTGACCTGTGTGGGTCTTCCATCACAGTGGCCTCTGTCGCTGCTGAGCACTGGCTCTGGGCGCATGCACTCCAGAGTTCCGGTTCCATAGTTGGACACATCTGTCCAGCCGCTCCGCAGCACAGGGGATCCTCTCAGGCCAGGGATCCAACCGGCGCCCCTTGCACTACAAGGTGGTGTCCTTATCCACTGGACCACCAGGGAAGCCCTGTGTTGTTTTTTTTTTTTTAATTCAGGAATTAATTTGATTATTTGCTTTATGTGGTCATGTTATTCTTTCATGCCACTCTAACTGCTTAAGCATTTGTAGCCACAAATATTTCAATAAAAGAATCTTGTTTCTGGCTTTCCTGGTGGTCCAGTGGATAAAGAGTCTGCCTTGCAGTGCAAGGGGCACTGGTTTGATCCCTGGCCTGGGAGGATCCCAGGATTGCTGCCAAGCGGCTGGATCAGTGTGTCTAATTTACTAGCCAGTGCTCTGGACAGCATGCACCCAGAGCTGGTGTTCTGCAATGAGAGGCCACTGCAGTAGGAGGCCCACACGTGCCAAAGAATAAAAATGGATGAAAAATAAATAAAAAAAACAATAAAAGAGACCAAAATTAAAAAAAAAAAAAAAAGAATCTTGTTTCTACACCCAATCTGAATAGTCATGCATTTTACGGTATTGTTATCATGGTGTCTTCTATGTAGCCCATACTTCAGTTCCCTTTGTTTTCCATGTTTGGGTTCTTTCATTAAAATTTCACCTCCTCAGGGAAGCCTCTTGTTCCTAATTCAAATTAGTAATAGTCTTTATAACCTAACAGGCCAATGGTATTTTTGATTAAGAAACCGTCTTCATTGGTTTATTTGCAAGCCTGACTCAACCACAGAAATTTAAACATATGCTTGCTGCTAAGATAATACTCTTTTGGCATCTCATGTAGATGGTTTTAAAATCTTGTTCATTAGTTAGTGCTGGGAAGCAATTTGATAAGCTCCTTATATTTTCTCTGTTGACTAAAACCAAGCATTTCAACTTTTTTAAAATCTAAAAAAAAAAACCTCCTTTGACAGAGATCTTACACGAAACCCTAATATTTGAAAGAGATAAAATTTAAAATTATCTGGCTTAAACAGGATGATTGCTCCTCTTTCAATCTCTTCACCTTTATCTAAAGAAAATTCAGAGAGAGTAAGCATGAGCAAGAGAAAGAGGATGAGTATGTGTGTTGATTTCTCTTTGAATAACTCCAATGTATATGTACCTTGTCATTGTATATATGCAATCATAAATAACTGGTGTATTTATTGTCATGGACATATGTTGTTAATTGAAAAGAGCAATATGGTCTGAGGCTATCCATGCATACAAAAAAGTCATATGCCAGTCTTTTAGTTCTGTAACACTAGGCAAATTATTTGTCCTCTATTTTCATATTTTCAACTATGCAACTTCATTTTGTCAGTTTATACAGTGAGATGTCTAGAAAAATACTTGCAAATAAGTGTAATGAATCAAGTAGAACACGTCCTACAAATATTTGAAACCAACCACGCCTGTAAAGATGGCTCATTTGAAGTAACAGAATATACGTGGTGTGAGCATAAGCTTTGCTTGAAATAAACACTACTTATCAATTTTATGAGGCTAATTAATGGGGCCATTTTTAAATAAGATATGATGACCCAAGACACGTGAATTATTACAGAAAATGTCTCAATTATACCATGATTCCCATCAATTTCCTGAGTCTATAAACAAAAGCGTTCAGATCACTTCTCATGTTCTTAGAATTTTGAAGTCTAAAAAACCCTAAAGTATGTCTGTGCCAGTTTTCACAAAGCAACTTAATTTTAAGAAAGACATGTAGAATCTATTGTCCCCAAAGGAGAGGCTTTTCCAGACACAACTCACTGAAACTCATTTGCCAGCTCAAGCTGGAGTCTCAGAGCCTCTTTGTGATGCTGAGATTATAAACCAGATGCCTCCAATCAAGATCAATTCCAGGAATTGCTGGCCCAGTTTACACTCAAAAAAATGCTCAGAACTTTTTGGATGACACCCATCTATTCATGGTGGGTTAAAATTAGAAGGAAAGAGGTTTTCTTTAGAAATCATTCAATGTTTCTCAAAAATTCTCCTGTGAGATTATATGTTTATTTACCCAGGAAAGTATGAAGAATTAAAAGTGAATTTATAGAGGTGGTGATTTTGCAGGGTCTCTTATTTCAGCTGGAGACCTTGATAAGTGGCAGGTGCTTTATCATGAAGACTAACTGGCATATTGCACCAACAGTTGGTTTTCTCCTTTGTACCAAGTGTCTTTTTGATGATACAGCCTGAGAGTTTGTCTCTTCAAATCACAATAATGGAATTTTCTAACTGGCAGATAAATAGCCTCTTTTGTCTTTCAAATGATCAATGCAAAAACAAACCGGAGAGAGAAAAGATTCAGACTTTTCTGAGGTTCTAGGACCAGCAGCAGTATGGGTAAGTAATGGTGTTAAAGGAGACAAGATTAGCATGAACAGAGAGTTCAGGAGAATTAGACAAAAACAGAACAGTACAAGTGCACAGAAACCAAAAAGGAAGAAAAGTGGAAAAAGAAGTCCAATATGAAATAACATATTCACTAGAAATGCTTATCTACTTAGAAATTAAGTAACTTGTAGAGGTCTCCATCTGCAAGTTTGCTGAAAACATAATACTGCAAGAGGAGATGGGTGATTTAACTGGCAAGATCTGGGATAATATTAGACTGAAGGCGAGAGTGTTGGACCGTAAAGTGAAAGAATAGAATAAGACAAAGACCTTGCAGTCTCCAGACCAGAAAACTGTTTCAGCTATCTGATTCCCATCAATTTCCTGAGTCTATAAACCTTAGAATTTTGAAGTCTAAAAACCCTAAAGTATGTCTGTGCCAGTTTTCACAAAGCAACTTAATTTTAAGAAAGACATGTAGAATCTATTGTCCCCAAAGGAGAGGCTTTTCCAGACACAACTCACTGAAACTCATTTGCCAGCTCAAGCTGGAGTCTCAGAGCCTCTTTGTGATGCTGAGATTATAAACCAGATGCCTCCAATCAAGATCAATTCCAGGAATTGCTGGCCCAGTTTACACTCAAAAAAATGCTCAGAACTTTTTGGATGACACCCATCTATTCATGGTGGGTTAAAATTAGAAGGAAAGAGGTTTTCTTTAGAAATCATTCAATGTTTCTCAAAAATTCTCCTGTGAGATTATATGTTTATTTACCCAGGAAAGTATGAAGAATTAAAAGTGAATTTATAGAGGTGGTGATTTTGCAGGGTCTCTTATTTCAGCTGGAGACCTTGATAAGTGGCAGGTGCTTTATCATGAAGACTAACTGGCATATTGCACCAACAGTTGGTTTTCTCCTTTGTACCAAGTGTCTTTTTGATGATACAGCCTGAGAGTTTGTCTCTTCAAATCACAATAATGGAATTTTCTAACTGGCAGATAAATAGCCTCTTTTGTCTTTCAAATGATCAATGCAAAAACAAACCGGAGAGAGAAAAGATTCAGACTTTTCTGAGGTTCTAGGACCAGCAGCAGTATGGGTAAGTAATGGTGTTAAAGGAGACAAGATTAGCATGAACAGAGAGTTCAGGAGAATTAGACAAAAACAGAACAGTACAAGTGCACAGAAACCAAAAAGGAAGAAAAGTGGAAAAAGAAGTCCAATATGAAATAACATATTCACTAGAAATGCTTATCTACTTAGAAATTAAGTAACTTGTAGAGGTCTCCATCTGCAAGTTTGCTGAAAACATAATACTGCAAGAGGAGATGGGTGATTTAACTGGCAAGATCTGGGATAATATTAGACTGAAGGCGAGAGTGTTGGACCGTAAAGTGAAAGAATAGAATAAGACAAAGACCTTGCAGTCTCCAGACCAGAAAACTGTTTCTGCCTCTCTAGGGTAGAATGAAGGATGCTTAAGATGGACTCAAAATTGTACAATTGTCTTATTCATATTTGTAATGAAATGGAATACATTTGATTTAACTGCTTTATTTGATTGTAATTTATCCATACTTCAGCAACTAAAGAACTCTTAAATCATTTATCTAGGCCTTTAAGAATACTAAAATAAGTATTTGTTTTTAAGGGATGCTGTCAAATTGATGCTAATAGTATTTCTGTTTATGATAAAAATGCATAAATACAGTTCAGTTTAAGTGCTTGCATATGCTCTACATTTACTAGAAGTAACCTCTACTCCATTCTATAGAAGCAACAAGGATATTTTAAGTAGACTTTCTTTATCAGTGCTGTGTTCATACTAGACACTCAATAAATGTTTGTTGATAGAAGTGAAAGATTGACTCTTAAACAGACACTTGCAACTTTTCCATACTAAATATTAAAAACTACTACTGAGTCCTGGTGGCTCAAATGCTAAAGAAACTGCCTTTAATGCAAGAACTCAAGTTCTGTTTCTGAGTGGGGAAGATCCCCTGGAGTAGGAAATGGCATCCCACTCCAGTATTCTTGCCCAGAAAATCCCCTGGAGAAAGGAGCCTGGTGAGATAGAGTCTATGGGACTGCAAAGAGTAGGACACAACTGAGTGACTAACACAAACACTTAAGGAAAAGATTTAAATAAATGTAGTGCTTGTGTTTTCCTTCTTGATTTGGGTTTTCTTCTCCAGAAATTTAAACTGGTCAACTTCAGCATGAATTAAATTAAGTTTAAAAGGTTCTTGCATTTTTATATACTTTCAACCTATTTCCAAAAATCACCTCAACTGAATTGACTAGCCAAAAGCCAGTCAATGCCTGGCCCAAGTTAACATAGTATGCCCAAGTAAATAGTATGAATCCAAAAAAACATATTCACTAGAAATGCTTATCTACTTAGAAATTAAGTAACTTGTAGAGGTCTCCATCTGCAAGTTTGCTGAAAACATAATACTGCAAGAGGAGATGGGTGATTTAACTGGCAAGATCTGGGATAATATTAGACTGAAGGCGAGAGTGTTGGACCGTAAAGTGAAAGAATAGAATAAGACAAAGACCTTGCAGTCTCCAGACCAGAAAACTGTTTCTGCCTCTCTAGGGTAGAATGAAGGATGCTTAAGATGGACTCAAAATTGTACAATTGTCTTATTCATATTTGTAATGAAATGGAATACATTTGATTTAACTGCTTTATTTGATTGTAATTTATCCATACTTCAGCAACTAAAGAACTCTTAAATCATTTATCTAGGCCTTTAAGAATACTAAAATAAGTATTTGTTTTTAAGGGATGCTGTCAAATTGATGCTAATAGTATTTCTGTTTATGATAAAAATGCATAAATACAGTTCAGTTTAAGTGCTTGCATATGCTCTACATTTACTAGAAGTAACCTCTACTCCATTCTATAGAAGCAACAAGGATATTTTAAGTAGACTTTCTTTATCAGTGCTGTGTTCATACTAGACACTCAATAAATGTTTGTTGATAGAAGTGAAAGATTGACTCTTAAACAGACACTTGCAACTTTTCCATACTAAATATTAAAACTACTACTGAGTCCTGGTGGCTCAAATGCTAAAGAAACTGCCTTTAATGCAAGAACTCAAGTTCTGTTTCTGAGTGGGGAAGATCCCCTGGAGTAGGAAATGGCATCCCACTCCAGTATTCTTGCCCAGAAAATCCCCTGGAGAAAGGAGCCTGGTGAGATAGAGTCTATGGGACTGCAAAGAGTAGGACACAACTGAGTGACTAACACAAACACTTAAGGAAAAGATTTAAATAAATGTAGTGCTTGTGTTTTCCTTCTTGATTTGGGTTTTCTTCTCCAGAAATTTAAACTGGTCAACTTCAGCATGAATTAAATTAAGTTTAAAAGGTTCTTGCATTTTTATATACTTTCAACCTATTTCCAAAAATCACCTCAACTGAATTGACTAGCCAAAAGCCAGTCAATGCCTGGCCCAAGTTAACATAGTATGCCTGACTTAAAAAAAAAAGTAATGAAAATAGCGCCAAATATTGTAATGTTGGGCATAGCTGATTAGCCCTAGGATTTAGTCATATGGCTTAAGGTCCAAACTCAAATTTGCAAATGGTTCAGGGAAAAAAAATTAAAAGTCTATTAGTTGCGGTTTTCTTTTCTTTCTTTCTTTCTTTTTTTTTTTCTTTTTCTTAAGTTTGGCCTCCTTTACTGGCCCTTCAATTATTTATTTTCAATCATCTTAATTCCTCGGCCTGTGAGCCTCCCGTCGCGGTGGCTTCTCTCGTTGCAGAGCACCAGCTCTGTGCGCATGCGCTCCAGAGCGCTCGCCAGGTAATTGGGCACACCAGCCTAGCCGCTCCGCGGTGTATGGGATCTTCCAGTGCCAGGGATCGAACTGGTGCCCCTTGCACTGCAAGGGGGACTCTTCCCACTGGACCACCAGGGGAGTCCGCACTTTTAAAACGACTGTAATTCATGGAATATTGCTTCATATACCAGTTTAGGAAATTAGGGAATAGTGATTCCCCTCATTGTATTGTATGTGCTCAGTCCCTTAAGTTGTATCTGACTCTTTAAGTCAGTTTGTCTGACTCAGTTGTGTCTGATCCCACCAGGTAGCTGTAGCCAACCAGGCTCCTCTGTCCATGGGATTCTGCCAACAAGAATGCTGGAGTGGGTTGTCATTCCCTCCTCCAGGGATCTTCCTGACCCAGAGGTTGAACTCATGTCTGGATGTCTCCTGCTTCAGTAGGTGGGTTCTTTTACAACCAGTGCCACCTGGGAAGCCCCAAAGTGTTAGTTGCTTAGTCATCTCTGACTCTTTGTGACCCCATGGACTTTATAGCCCATTAGGCTCCTCTGTCCATAGAATTCTCTAGGCAAGAATACTGGAATGGGTTTTCATTTCCTACTCCAGGGATCTTCCTGACCCAGGAAGCAAACCCAGGTCTCCTGTATCACAGGCAGATTCTTTACCATCTGAGCCACCAGGGAAACCCTTAGTTGTATTAGCTGTCCAGATAACTTATCTTGGTAAATAAGGCTTCCTATGGCCTCGGAGCAGAGTAACAAGCTGATGCAGTCTTTTCAAAATGTCAGTAAAACTGTATTTCTTATAGGTAAACCTAAGCAAGACACTAGCAAGCCAGGCAGTCCCTCCAATCCAGTGAAGTCAGAGAAGGAATTCTGTGTATCACTCAGTTACATCACTGCAGGTAATTTGCAATCAAGGTCCTGACACTTTTTCACCACCAGTACAGAGCTCTTACCTTTCCCCTCACATATTATTTCATTCTGAAGTATCTATGGTTGTAGGCTCCTCTACCCCTGGGCAAAGAACATACCTCACAACCTGTATTGACACATAAGGAGGTGGTTATCAGTCAGCAGTCATTTTGTTAGATTTCCCCACATTTCCCTATTATGTCCCTATTATAACTCATTCTCCCCAAATACCATTATCTTATGGTTAAAAATGTGTATACTTTGAATGGAACTGCGGGGACCTTCAGCAGAAAGGGAAGGCAGCGGATTGCCCCGGCTGAACCTCAGAAAGAATTCATGGAATATTGCTTCATATACCAGTTTAGGAAATTAGGAATAGTGATTCCCTCATTGTATTGTATGTGCTCAGTCCCTTGTTGTATCTGACTCTTTAAGTCAGTTTGTCTGACTCAGTTGTGTCTGATCCCACCAGGTAGCTGTAGCCAACCAGGCTCCTCTGTCCATGGGATTCTGCCAACAAGAATGCTGGAGTGGGTTGTCATTCCCTCCTCCAGGGATCTTCCTGACCCAGAGGTTGAACTCATGTCTGGATGTCTCCTGCTTCAGTAGGTGGGTTCTTTTACAACCAGTGCCACCTGGGAAGCCCCAAAGTGTTAGTTGCTTAGTCATCTCTGACTCTTTGTGACCCCATGGACTTTATAGCCCATTAGGCTCCTCTGTCCATAGAATTCTCTAGGCAAGAATACTGGAATGGGTTTTCATTTCCTACTCCAGGGATCTTCCTGACCCAGGAAGCAAACCCAGGTCTCCTGTATCACAGGCAGATTCTTTACCATCTGAGCCACCAGGGAAACCCTTAGTTGTATTAGCTGTCCAGATAACTTATCTTGGTAAATATGGCTTCCTATGGCCTCGGAGCAGAGTAACAAGCTGATGCAGTCTTTTCAAAATGTCAGTAAAACTGTATTTCTTATAGGTAAACCTAAGCAAGACACTAGCAAGCCAGGCAGTCCCTCCAATCCAGTGAAGTCAGAGAAGGAATTCTGTGTATCACTCAGTTACATCACTGCAGGTAATTTGCAATCAAGGTCCTGACACTTTTTCACCACCAGTACAGAGCTCTTACCTTTCCCCTCACATATTATTTCATTCTGAAGTATCTATGGTTGTAGGCTCCTCTACCCCTGGGCAAAGAACATACCTCACAACCTGTATTGACACATAAGGAGGTGGTTATCAGTCAGCAGTCATTTTGTTAGATTTCCCCACATTTCCCTATTATGTCCCTATTATAACTCATTCTCCCCAAATACCATTATCTTATGGTTAAAAATGTGTATACTTTGAATGGAACTGCGGGGACCTTCAGCAGAAAGGGAAGGCAGCGGGATTGCCCCCCGGCTGAACCTCAGAAAGAGGCGAATCTTGACTGCCGCCCCCCAGCCCCCTGGCTCAGTCAGAGGACAATCAGACACGACAGGGGTTCCATCGAAGTAGTTCCGGTTTATTGATGCAGATCTACAGCTTTTATAGGCAAGTGAAGGGGGTTTTGCATGGGAGTTCCTATAGATTACACCAATCAAGCTAAAGGTCAAGCAATCATTCATGAGCGCAGAAACCAGGGGGACCAATCAGAAATTTTGACCATCAATGAACAATTTAGATCACACCCTGTCTCTTCCTGTAGGTGCCATCTTAGCTGCAAACATGTGCTTAAGCTTCTTTAAACAATGTGCTTAAGCTTCTTTCACTCCCACGCCCCTTCCTGTAGGTGCCATCTTAGCTCCAAACTGAAACAATGTGTTTAAGCTTGCTTTCACTCCCACGCCCCTTCCTGTAGGCACCATCTTAGCTCCAAACTGAAACATGTGCTTAAGCTTCTTTATGCTTGCAACGGTCTTCTTTCAATTCAGAGCCCCACATGAAACCAGTGTCCACCACTGGTGCCTTTTTTAATGCTTTTCCCAACTTTCAACACTCACAGCTAATTTAATTAGGTCCACAAATTCAGGCACAAAAAGCTTTATGCAAAACTGAAGCTGTATGGCAGAGTTGCAGTTTCTCCTGCCTAGTGCAATTCTCTGCACGATCCTAAAGTGATATTGAGGTTTCCATATACTAACGTACTGATGTTTTATCATTATCAAACATATTGCTATTTTATGATGGTGTTAATTCAAAGCAAGACACTAGCAAGCCAGGCAGTCCCTCCAATCCAGTGAAGTCAGAGAAGGAATTCTGTGTATCACTCAGTTACATCACTGCAGGTAATTTGCAATCAAGGTCCTGACACTTTTCACCACCAGTACAGAGCTCTTACCTTTCCCCTCACATATTATTTCATTCTGAAGTATCTATGGTTGTAGGCTCCTCTACCCCTGGGCAAAGAACATACCTCACAACCTGTATTGACACATAAGGAGGTGGTTATCAGTCAGCAGTCATTTTGTTAGATTCCCCCACATTTCCCTATTATGTCCCTATTATAACTCATTCTCCTCAAATACCATTATCTTATGGTTAAAAATGTGTATACTTTGAATGGAACTGCGGGGACCTTCAGCAGAAAGGGAAGGCAGCGGGATTGCCCCCCGGCTGAACCTCAGAAAGAGGCGAATCTTGACTACCGCCCCAGCCCCTGGCTCAGTCAGAGGACAATCAGACACGACAGGGGTTCCATCGAAGTAGTTCCGGTTTATTGATGCAGATCTACAGCTTTTATAGGCAAGTGAAGGGGGTTTTGCATGGGAGTTCCTATAGATTACACCAATCAAGCTAAAGGTCAAGCAATCATTCATGAGCGCAGAAACCAGGGGGACCAATCAGAAATTTTGACCATCAATGAACAATTTAGATCACACCCTGTCTCTTCCTGTAGGTGCCATCTTAGCTGCAAACATGTGCTTAAGCTTCTTTAAACAATGTGCTTAAGCTTCCCTTCATTCCCACGTCCCTTCCTGTAGGCGCCATCTTAGCTCCAAACTGAAACAATGTGCTTAAGCTTCTTTTCACTCCCACGCCCCTTCCTGTAGGCGCCATCTTAGCTCCAAACTGCAAACATGTGCTTAAGCTTCTTTATGCTTGCAACGGTCCTCTTTCAATTCAGAGCCCCACATGAAACCAGTGTCCACCACTGGTGCCTTTTTTAATGCTTTTCCCAACTTTCAACACTCACAGCTAATTTAATTAGGTCCACAAATTCAGGCACAAAAAGCTTTATGCAAAACTGAAGCTGTATGGCAGAGTTGCAGTTTCTCCTGCCTAGTGCAATTCTCTGCACGATCCTAAAGTGATATTGAGGTTTCCATATACTAACGTACTGATGTTTTATCATTATCAAACATATTGCTATTTTATGATGGTGTTAATTCAAAGATAATTAAAATTACATTGTTGTGTTTAATTATGACCAGAGGCTTATGAACACACTCACGGTTTTGAATTAAAGAATGAGTTAATTCCAGCATCAAATATAAATGTTCCAGGTTATACAAGTAATATTTTGTGTATAATTATTAAATAGTCAGTGCCTGTTTGCTAACATTTTTATCAGTCAGTTGTGGATCATTCCCTTAATAGATCCTATTTTGAGAAAAGGATAAATATCATAGGAAATAGGATGATTAATACATAAACTCTATCTTCAGAGAACTGACAATCTAATGGGCAGATGTATTTAATAAACTAACAAAATACAAATACTTAATAAGAGACTAAAATATGGACATGAGGAGAAGAAATTATGTCTACTCCAAGGTTTAAAGTATCAGTAACTTAGAGAATTAAGTCTTCATAAAAATGAATATGTTAGTAGAAAGAACTGATTTCATGGGAGAGAAGGAGAGGATGAATTTGGTATTGACCATGTAAATGTCCATTGTGAATGACACATCAAAATGGAAATATCAATTGAGAAAACAGTTATGTTTTTTATAAATCAAACAGTGGCAATGTTTGAATTGTGTTTTGAAGCAGTGGTTATCATATTTTTTGGTCTCATGATCCCTTTGTAGTCTTATTGAAATCTCCAAAGAGGACTTTTCTTCATATGAGTTATATCCATCATTTTTTACAATGTTAGAAATTAAAACAAGAATTTTAGAAATTAATATAAATAATTTAATATAGTAATGAACAAGTCTTCTATATCACCATATTCAGTGGATTTTATTAAAAAAATAACCACTCTTCAAAAAAGATCAGTGAGTAGAGTGATACTACTCACTAGCTATTTTTTGAAAATAGCTTTAATGTATGGCTTAATAAAAGACAGTTGGACTCTCATGGCTGCTTCTGCATTCAATATGTTGTGATATCACACATTATGTAGATTCTGGAAAACTCCACTGTAAATTCATGAGAGAATGAGAGTGGGAAAAAAAGGCAAATAATGCCATATGACTATGAAAATAGTTTGGTTTTGGTCAGAATCATGCTTTGTATGCTTGAGCCCTTAAGATATGTTTATACCTATTTTGTTGCTCAGAATATAGTATATTTTTCTAAAATGACCATGTACATTTGAAAGGAATATATATTCTGCTGTATTTGTATGAAATTCTGTATAAATGACAGTTGAGTCAAGATGGTTGATAGTATTGCTAAAATCTTCTGTACCTTACTGTTTTTCTGTAAAATTATCCTGTTATTGTGAGAGCCTTGTTGAAATATCTGATGATAATCATGGATATGTCTATTTTTCTTTGTAGTTTTATCAGTTTTTGCCTTGTGCATTTTTAAAAATTCTTTATTTTAAAGATTTTACAGAGTTTTGTTGTTCACTGACATGTATGTTCCCAGATCATTCATATGCATATCCCTGGACCGCCCCCCCCCAACCCAGTTCCCCCCCTCCCACCACTCTGGACCATCGCCCCAGGTGATTGTAGGCACTCCTATTCCCTTAGCACAACAGCAATAGCTATCTTTTCCACACGTGCCAGTATACGAAAATGGAAATAATCCATTGTGAATGACACATCAAAATGGAAATATCAATTGAGAAAACAGTTATGTTTTTTATAAATCAAACAGTGGCAATGTTTGAATTGTGTTTTGAAGCAGTGGTTATCATATTTTTTGGTCTCATGATCCCTTTGTAGTCTTATTGAAATCTCCAAAGAGGACTTTTCTTCATATGAGTTATATCCATCATTTTTTACAATGTTAGAAATTAAAACAAGAATTTTAGAAATTAATATAAATAATTTAATATAGTAATGAACAAGTCTTCTATATCACCATATTCAGTGGATTTTATTAAAAAAATAACCACTCTTCAAAAAAGATCAGTGAGTAGAGTGATACTACTCACTAGCTATTTTTTGAAAATAGCTTTAATGTATGGCTTAATAAAAGACAGTTGGACTCTCATGGCTGCTTCTGCATTCAATATGTTGTGATATCACACATTATGTAGATTCTGGAAAACTCCACTGTAAATTCATGAGAGAATGAGAGTGGGAAAAAAAGGCAAATAATGCCATATGACTATGAAAATAGTTTGGTTTTGGTCAGAATCATGCTTTGTATGCTTGAGCCCTTAAGATATGTTTATACCTATTTTGTTGCTCAGAATATAGTATATTTTTCTAAAATGACCATGTACATTTGAAAGGAATATATATTCTGCTGTATTTGTATGAAATTCTGTATAAATGACAGTTGAGTCAAGATGGTTGATAGTATTGCTAAAATCTTCTGTACCTTACTGTTTTTCTGTAAAATTATCCTGTTATTGTGAGAGCCTTGTTGAAATATCTGATGATAATCATGGATATGTCTATTTTTCTTTGTAGTTTTATCAGTTTTTGCCTTGTGCATTTTTAAAAATTCTTTATTTTAAAGATTTTACAGAGTTTTGTTGTTCACTGACATGTATGTTCCCAGATCATTCATATGCATATCCCTGGACCGCCCCCCCCCAACCCAGTTCCCCCCCTCCCACCACTCTGGACCATCGCCCCAGGTGATTGTAGGCACTCCTATTCCCTTAGCACAACAGCAATAGCTATCTTTTCCACACGTGCCAGTATAGGTTTTGATGTTACTTCCTCTATGCCTCCCTCTCACTGTTCTCCACAATGTCCCTATGTCTATTCTTTGTCTGTTTTTCCATGTGTTCATTGCATGTGTTATCATGACCATCTTACTAGATTCCATATATATGAGTTAGTATACTGTACTTGTCTTTCTCTTTTTGACTTACTTCACTTTTTATGATACATTCTAGATCCAGCCACCTCATTAGGACTGAGTCTTCTGCATTTCTTTTAACAGCTGAGTAGTATGCCGTTGTATATATGTACCAGGGCTTCTGTATCCATTCATTCATCGATGGACATCTAGGTCTCTTCCATGTTCTGGCTATTGTATAGAGAGCTGCAATGAACATTGGGGTACAGGTGCTTCTTTCAGTTTTGATTTCATCAGGGTATAGGCCTAGTAGTGGGATTGCTGGGTCATAGGGTGCTTCTATTTATAGTTTTTTAAGGAATCTCCATACTGTCTTCCATAGAGGCTATATCAATTTACATTCCCACCAGCAATGCAAGAGGGTTTCCTTTTCTCTGCACTCTCTCCAGCATTTATTGTCTGCAGATTTTTGATGATGGCCATTCTGACGGGTGTGAGGTGGTATCTCATTGTGGTTTTCATTTGCATTTCTCTAATAATAAGCGAGGTTGAGCATCGTTTCATGTGCTTTTGGGCCATCTATATGTCCTCTTTGGAGAGGTGTCTCTTTAGATCTTTTTCCCATTTTTTGATTGTTTTGTTTGTTTTTCCTGTGCTGAGTTGTCTGAGTTGCTTGTAGATTTTGGAGATTAATTCTTTGTCTGTTGTTTCATTTGCTATGATTTTCTCCCACTCTGTGGGCTGCCTGTTCAGCTTTTCTGTAATTTCTTTTGCTGTACAAAAGCTTTTAAGTTTCATGAGGTCCCACGTGTTCATTTTTCTTTTGAGTTCTGCTACTCTAGTAGGCGGATCAGAGAAGATCTTGCTTTGATTGATGTCCTTGAGGGTTTTGCCTATATTCTCCTCTAAGAGTCTGATGGTTTCTGGTCTTATATTTAAGTCTTGAATCCATTTTGAGTTGATCTTTGTGTATGGTGTCAGGGAATGTTCCAACTTCATTTTTTTGCATGTAGCTGTCCAATTTTCCCAGCACCAGTTGTTGAAGAGGCTGCCTTTGTCCCATTTTATAGTTTCACCTCCTTTGTCAAAAATAAGGTACTCATAGGTGCGTGGGTTTATCTCTGGGTTCTCTATCTTGTTCCATTGATCTATAGTTCTGTTTTTGTGCCAGTACCATACTGTCTTGATGACTGTTGCTTTGTAGTAGAGTCTGAAGTTAGGGAGGCTGGTTCCTCTAGCTCTGTTTTTCTTTCTCAGGATTGCTTTGGCTATTCGAGGTCTTTTGTGTTTCCATATGAACTGTGTTATTTTTTGGTCTAGTTCTGTGAAAAATGTCAATGGTAGTTGGATAGGTATTGCATTGAATCTGTAGATGATATTTGGTAGTATGGTCATTTTCACAATATTGATTCTTCCGACCCAGGAACATGGAATATCTCTCCATCTGTTTAAGTCTTCTTTAATGTCTCTCATGAGTGTCTTGTAATTTTCTGTGTACAATTCTTTTGTTTCTTTGGGTAGGCTATATCAATTTACATCCCACCAGCAATGCAAGAGGGTTTCCTTTCTCTGCACTCTCTCCAGCATTTATTGTCTGCAGATTTTTGATGATGGCCATTCTGACGGGTGTGAGGTGGTATCTCATTGTGGTTTTCATTTGCATTTCTCTAATAATAAGCGAGGTTGAGCATCGTTTCATGTGCTTTTGGGCCATCTATATGTCCTCTTTGGAGAGGTGTCTCTTTAGATCTTTTTCCCATTTTTTGATTGTTTTGTTTGTTTTTCCTGTGCTGAGTTGTCTGAGTTGCTTGTAGATTTTGGAGATTAATTCTTTGTCTGTTGTTTCATTTGCTATGATTTTCTCCCACTCTGTGGGCTGCCTGTTCAGCTTTTCTGTAATTTCTTTTGCTGTACAAAAGCTTTTAAGTTTCATGAGGTCCCACGTGTTCATTTTTCTTTTGAGTTCTGCTACTCTAGTAGGCGGATCAGAGAAGATCTTGCTTTGATTGATGTCCTTGAGGGTTTTGCCTATATTCTCCTCTAAGAGTCTGATGGTTTCTGGTCTTATATTTAAGTCTTGAATCCATTTTGAGTTGATCTTTGTGTATGGTGTCAGGGAATGTTCCAACTTCATTTTTTTGCATGTAGCTGTCCAATTTTCCCAGCACCAGTTGTTGAAGAGGCTGCCTTTGTCCCATTTTATAGTTTCACCTCCTTTGTCAAAAATAAGGTACTCATAGGTGCGTGGGTTTATCTCTGGGTTCTTGATCTTGTTCCATTGATCTATAGTTCTGTTTTTGTGCCAGTACCGTACTGTCTTGATGACTGTTGCTTTGTAGTAGAGTCTGAAGTTAGGGAGGCTGGTTCCTCTAGCTCTGTTTTTCTTTCTCAGGATTGCTTTGGCTATTCGAGGTCTTTTGTGTTTCCATATGAACTGTGTTATTTTTTGGTCTAGTTCTGTGAAAAATGTCAATGGTAGTTGGATAGGTATTGCATTGAATCTGTAGATGATATTTGGTAGTATGGTCATTTTCACAATATTGATTCTTCCGACCCAGGAACATGGAATATCTCTCCATCTGTTTAAGTCTTCTTTAATGTCTCTCATGAGTGTCTTGTAATTTTCTGTGTACAATTCTTTTGTTTCTTTGGGTAGGTTTATTCCTAGATATTTGATTCTTTTGGTTGCAGTGGTGAAGGGGATTGCCTTTTTGATTTCATTTTCTGATTTTTCATTGTGTATAAGAATGCCAGTGATTTCTGTGTGTTGACCTTGTATCCTGCGACTTTGCTGAATTCGTTGATTAGCTCTAGTAGCTTTGTAACTGTGTCTTTGGGATTTTCTATGTATAATATCATGTCGTCTGCAAAAAGGGAGATCTTGACTTCTTTCCAATCTGGATTCCTGCCTTGGGCATTTTTAAGGTCTGTGATTAAGTATGTAAGCATCCAGATTGGTTAAATCCTCTTGAAGAATTTAACCCTTTATCATTATGAAATGACCTTATTTCCCCCTGTTTTTCTTGACTTTCAAATAAGCTTTGATAATACTATAACCACTCGAAGCCTTTTAAAATATTTGTATTAGCATGTATCTTATATCCATTAATTTTTTTGATCTATTTTTCTCATATTTAAACTGTGTTTCTTGTTGGCAACATATACTAAGGAGTTGCTTTACCTTCAATCTGACAATCTCTCTCTTTTAGTTGGAGTATGCATACTACTAACCTTAAATCCCATTAAGTTTGGTTGGTACTGTTAGGTTTAAACTTACCATTTGCTATTTATTTTCTATTTGTCACATATTCATTTTCTGTCTTTTATAGATGAATTATGTACTCTTATGATTCAATTTTATCTCATTTAGTTTTGGTTCCATATGAGCTACTTTTGTCTATGTTCTTGGATCCCTAGTCTGACTGTTTTTTAGTAGAGTCTGAAGTTAGGGAGGCTGGTTCCTCTAGCTCTGTTTTTCTTTCTCAGGATTGCTTTGGCTATTCGAGGTCTTTTGTGTTTCCATATGAACTGTGTTATTTTTTGGTCTAGTTCTGTGAAAAATGTCAATGGTAGTTGGATAGGTATTGCATTGAATCTGTAGATGATATTTGGTAGTATGGTCATTTTCACAATATTGATTCTTCCGACCCAGGAACATGGAATATCTCTCCATCTGTTTAAGTCTTCTTTAATGTCTCTCATGAGTGTCTTGTAATTTTCTGTGTACAATTCTTTTGTTTCTTTGGGTAGGTTTATTCCTAGATATTTGATTCTTTTGGTTGCAGTGGTGAAGGGGATTGCCTTTTTGATTTCATTTTCTGATTTTTCATTGTGTATAAGAATGCCAGTGATTTCTGTGTGTTGACCTTGTATCCTGCGACTTTGCTGAATTCGTTGATTAGCTCTAGTAGCTTTGTAACTGTGTCTTTGGGATTTTCTATGTATAATATCATGTCGTCTGCAAAAAGGGAGATCTTGACTTCTTTCCAATCTGGATTCCTGCCTTGGGCATTTTTAAGGTCTGTGATTAAGTATGTAAGCATCCAGATTGGTTAAATCCTCTTGAAGAATTTAACCCTTTATCATTATGAAATGACCTTATTTCCCCCTGTTTTTCTTGACTTTCAAATAAGCTTTGATAATACTATAACCACTCGAAGCCTTTTAAAATATTTGTATTAGCATGTATCTTATATCCATTAATTTTTTTGATCTATTTTTCTCATATTTAAACTGTGTTTCTTGTTGGCAACATATACTAAGGAGTTGCTTTACCTTCAATCTGACAATCTCTCTCTTTTAGTTGGAGTATGCATACTACTAACCTTAAATCCCATTAAGTTTGGTTGGTACTGTTAGGTTTAAACTTACCATTTGCTATTTATTTTCTATTTGTCACATATTCATTTTCTGTCTTTTTATAGATGAATTATGTACTCTTATGATTCAATTTTATCTCTTTTGTTTTATTATTGATTATAATTTTGTATGTGTATTAGTGATTAAGTTTTGTAGTGTACAGCTATAATCAATCACAATGTACCTTCAAGTAATATATCCTTTAATATATATTATTAAAATTTTCAATAGTATACTTTCATTTATCTCCTGACTTTATGCAGTTATCATATATTTTAGTTTTTGTTGTTCAGTCACTAAGTTCTGTCTGACTTTTTGCAACCCCCATGGACTGCAGCATGCCAGGCTCCTCTATCCTCCACTGTCTCCCAGTGTTTGCTCAAATTCATGTCCATTGATTCATTGATGCTATCTAACCATCTTATCCTCTGCTGTCCCTTCTCTTCCTACCCTCAATCGCTCTCAGCATTGGGATCTTTTCCAATGAGTCGACTCTTCACATCAGGTGGCCCAAGTGTTAGAACTCCAGCATCAGTCCTTCTAGTGAATATTCAAGGTTGATTTCCTTTAGGATTGACTAGTTTGATCTCCTTGCAGAGTAAAAATTTTAGTTTTACATATGTTGCAGAAGATTTGTTACATTATTATTTTCATTTAAGTAATTTAATCTTAAATAAAAATAATAGAAAAAAAGAAATTTGCACAAAGTAACAAGTATTTTGCATATTTATCCATGTGGTTACCACTTTCAGTGCTTCTCTTTTGGATAGAATTTCCACCCAGTGTTGTTTTCCTTTTGTGTAAAGACTGACCTTAAAATTTCTTGTATGAGTCATCTGCTGATGAAAACCTGTTTTAAAATATTTGTATTAGCATGTATCTTATATCCATTAATTTTTTGATCTATTTTTCTCATATTTAAACTGTGTTTCTTGTTGGCAACATATACTAAGGAGTTGCTTTACCTTCAATCTGACAATCTCTCTCTTTAGTTGGAGTATGCATACTACTAACCTTAAATCCCATTAAGTTTGGTTGGTACTGTTAGGTTTAAACTTACCATTTGCTATTTATTTTCTATTTGTCACATATTCATTTTCTGTCTTTTTATAGATGAATTATGTACTCTTATGATTCAATTTTATCTCTTTTGTTTTATTATTGATTATAATTTTGTATGTGTATTAGTGATTAAGTTTTGTAGTGTACAGCTATAATCAATCACAATGTACCTTCAAGTAATATATCCTTTAATATATATTATTAAAATTTTCAATAGTATACTTTCATTTATCTCCTGACTTTATGCAGTTATCATATATTTTAGTTTTTGTTGTTCAGTCACTAAGTTCTGTCTGACTTTTTGCAACCCCCATGGACTGCAGCATGCCAGGCTCCTCTATCCTCCACTGTCTCCCAGTGTTTGCTCAAATTCATGTCCATTGATTCATTGATGCTATCTAACCATCTTATCCTCTGCTGTCCCTTCTCTTCCTACCCTCAATCGCTCTCAGCATTGGGATCTTTTCCAATGAGTCGACTCTTCACATCAGGTGGCCCAAGTGTTAGAACTCCAGCATCAGTCCTTCTAGTGAATATTCAAGGTTGATTTCCTTTAGGATTGACTAGTTTGATCTCCTTGCAGAGTAAAAATTTTAGTTTTACATATGTTGCAGAAGATTTGTTACATTATTATTTTCATTTAAGTAATTTAATCTTAAATAAAAATAATAGAAAAAAAGAAATTTGCACAAAGTAACAAGTATTTTGCATATTTATCCATGTGGTTACCACTTTCAGTGCTTCTCTTTTGGATAGAATTTCCACCCAGTGTTGTTTTCCTTTTGTGTAAAGACTGACCTTAAAATTTCTTGTATGAGTCATCTGCTGATGAAAACCTGTTTTAATAGATCTGAAAAAGTTATCATTCTTCCTTTACTTTTGAAAGATATCTTCATTGGCTATAAAATTCTAGGTTACCGTTGCACCACCTGGGAAGCAATTGACATATAACATTGTATAAATTTATAGTGTACAATATAATGATTTGAAATATTTATCACATTATGCTTTGTTAATACAACCTTCACTTCCCATTTCATTTTTTTTTTGTTATGTAAGATTATTAAAGCTTTACTCTCCACGCAACTTTCTAGTATACAGTATTTATAACATAGCCAGAATACTGTATATTAGATCCCCAGAAATTATTCATCATATAACTGCAAGTTTTGTACCCTTTGGCCAATACCTCCCTAACCTACAATCTACTGTCTGTTTCTATGTATTTGAATTATTCGATTTTTTAAAAAGAAACTACATGCAAGTGATACCATGCATTCTTGTTCTGACTTTTTTTTTTACTAAGCATAATGCCCTCTAGTTCCATTCATGTTATATATATCACTTTTTCTTTATCCATTCATCTGTCAATGGATGCTTATGTTGTTTCCACATCTTGCCTATTATAAATAATGCTGTAATAAATGAAGGAGTGCAGATCTCTCTTCAGGATAGTGATTTCATTTCTTCAGGTGTACACCTAGAAGTAGAACTAATGGATCAAATGGCGTTTCTGTTTTTACCTTTTTGAAAAACCTCCATACTGACTTCAACAATTCACCAGGTTTTTCTTTTCTCTGGATCTGAGTCAGTATTTGTTATCTCATCATTTAAATAGTAGCCATTCTAACCTGTGTGAAGTGATATTGCATTATTTTGCCATTTGATTTGAACACCTTTTCTCCTTGCAGAGTAAAAATTTTAGTTTTACATATGTTGCAGAAGATTTGTTACATTATTATTTTCATTTAAGTAATTTAATCTTAAATAAAAATAATAGAAAAAGAAATTTGCACAAAGTAACAAGTATTTTGCATATTTATCCATGTGGTTACCACTTTCAGTGCTTCTCTTTTGGATAGAATTTCCACCCAGTGTTGTTTTCCTTTTGTGTAAAGACTGACCTTAAAATTTCTTGTATGAGTCATCTGCTGATGAAAACCTGTTTTAATAGATCTGAAAAAGTTATCATTCTTCCTTTACTTTTGAAAGATATCTTCATTGGCTATAAAATTCTAGGTTACCGTTGCACCACCTGGGAAGCAATTGACATATAACATTGTATAAATTTATAGTGTACAATATAATGATTTGAAATATTTATCACATTATGCTTTGTTAATACAACCTTCACTTCCCATTTCATTTTTTTTTTGTTATGTAAGATTATTAAAGCTTTACTCTCCACGCAACTTTCTAGTATACAGTATTTATAACATAGCCAGAATACTGTATATTAGATCCCCAGAAATTATTCATCATATAACTGCAAGTTTTGTACCCTTTGGCCAATACCTCGCTAACCTACAATCTACTGTCTGTTTCTATGTATTTGAATTATTCGATTTTTTAAAAAGAAACTACATGCAAGTGATACCATGCATTCTTGTTCTGACTTTTTTTTTTACTAAGCATAATGCCCTCTAGTTCCATTCATGTTATATATATCACTTTTTCTTTATCCATTCATCTGTCAATGGATGCTTATGTTGTTTCCACATCTTGCCTATTATAAATAATGCTGTAATAAATGAAGGAGTGCAGATCTCTCTTCAGGATAGTGATTTCATTTCTTCAGGTGTACACCTAGAAGTAGAACTAATGGATCAAATGGCGTTTCTGTTTTTACCTTTTTGAAAAACCTCCATACTGACTTCAACAATTCACCAGGTTTTTCTTTTCTCTGGATCTGAGTCAGTATTTGTTATCTCATCATTTAAATAGTAGCCATTCTAACCTGTGTGAAGTGATATTGCATTATGGCTTTGATTTGCATTTCCCTGATGGTTAAGAATATTGAACACCTTTTCACATACTTCTTGGCCATTTGTATGTTTTCTTTGGACAAAAATGTCTATTCAGTTCCCCACTTCTTTTTAAACTGGATTTGTTTTTTGCTATTGAGCTGTATGAATTTCTTATATATTTTAGATATTAACTCCTTATCAGATATATGGTCTGCAAATATTTTCTCTCACTCCATAGATTGCCTTTTATTTTGTTGATTATTTCTTTGCAGAAGGTTTTAATTTGATGTGGTCCTGCTTGTTGACTTTTACTTTTGATGCTTGTGTTTTTAATGTTACTATATCTAAAATATCATTGCCAAGTTTGATGTAAAGTAGCTTTTCTCTTAAGTCTTCTTCTAAGAGTTTTACAGTTTTAGGTTTTCCACTTATATCTTTAATCCATTTCAAGTTGAATTTTATAAATGGTATAAGGGTAGGAGTTCAATTTCATTTTTCTGCGTGAAGATATCCAGTTTACCCAGCACCATTTATTAAAGAGACTATCTTTTCCCATTATGACTCTTGGCTTCCTTGTCAAATATTAATTGACCACACATGTGTGGGTTTATTTCTGGACTTGTAATTCTGTTCCTTTTGTCTATGTGCCTGTTTTTATGCTAATACTGTACTGTTTTGATTAAATTAGCTTTAAATAGAGTCTGAAATCAGGAAGTATGGTGCGCCGGCTTTGTTTTTTCTCAAGATTGCTCTGGGATCTTTCGTAATTCCATTTGAATTTTAGGATTTTTTTTCCTATCTCTGTGAAAAATACCATTGGAATTTTGATAGGGAATGCATTGAATCCATGGATCATTGTGAGTAGCAAATTTTAACCATGTTAATTTTCTATATCATGTACATAAGAAATTTCATTTACTTGTGTCTTCTTCAATTTCTAAATACCTTGGCTTTTTTTTTTTTCGGAGATGCAGCTATCTGCAAATAGTTTGGTCTTCTTGGAGCTTGCTTTTCAGATTTGGCATACAGGGCTGAGACTGGGCTCAGGCTAAAGCTATTTTCTGTCATTGGGACAAGACTGTTTTAGGTACTCCATGCAGTGTCCTGTGACTCATAGGTTCAATGTGACTAGTGGAACACATACCCACTCCAGGCCCGTGACTGTGGGCACTATTTACTTTTCAGCCTCTTGAGTGTTTCTCAGTCTCTGGTAGTTTCCTCATTCATTCACTGATTAAAACTCAGCTAAATAGTTGATGGGGATCCTCTAGAGATCTCTGGGATTCTCCATTTGTGGAGTTCTTTCCTCTCTGATAGTTTGCCTTGGTAACAGTACCTGTGTAATATCACCCCAGACTCCCAACTCTACCTTCTCTACTTAGGTAACCCAACAGTCTCTGGCTTAGTTCGCTTTCCCAAGGCAACAGTCTGGATACTGCAGGAGCAATTGAGGAGTTCATACTTTTTTTTTATTACCAGATATTCATTGTTTTCAGAATTATTTTTTTATATATTGTTTCCACTTTTTTGTTCTCTGTCTTCATGACACAGAATGATACGGTGATATGATGTAATTTCATTTTTCTGCGTGAAGATATCCAGTTTACCCAGCACCATTTATTAAAGAGACTATCTTTTCCCATTATGACTCTTGGCTTCCTTGTCAAATATTAATTGACCACACATGTGTGGGTTTATTTCTGGACTTGTAATTCTGTTCCTTTTGTCTATGTGCCTGTTTTTATGCTAATACTGTACTGTTTTGATTAAATTAGCTTTAAATAGAGTCTGAAATCAGGAAGTATGGTGCGCCGGCTTTGTTTTTTCTCAAGATTGCTCTGGGATCTTTCGTAATTCCATTTGAATTTTAGGATTTTTTTTCCTATCTCTGTGAAAAATACCATTGGAATTTTGATAGGGAATGCATTGAATCCATGGATCATTGTGAGTAGCAAATTTTAACCATGTTAATTTTCTATATCATGTACATAAGAAATTTCATTTACTTGTGTCTTCTTCAATTTCTAAATACCTTGGCTTTTTTTTTTTTCGGAGATGCAGCTATCTGCAAATAGTTTGGTCTTCTTGGAGCTTGCTTTTCAGATTTGGCATACAGGGCTGAGACTGGGCTCAGGCTAAAGCTATTTTCTGTCATTGGGACAAGACTGTTTTAGGTACTCCATGCAGTGTCCTGTGACTCATAGGTTCAATGTGACTAGTGGAACACATACCCACTCCAGGCCCGTGACTGTGGGCACTATTTACTTTTCAGCCTCTTGAGTGTTTCTCAGTCTCTGGTAGTTTCCTCATTCATTCACTGATTAAAACTCAGCTAAATAGTTGATGGGGATCCTCTAGAGATCTCTGGGATTCTCCATTTGTGGAGTTCTTTCCTCTCTGATAGTTTGCCTTGGTAACAGTACCTGTGTAATATCACCCCAGACTCCCAACTCTACCTTCTCTACTTAGGTAACCCAACAGTCTCTGGCTTAGTTCGCTTTCCCAAGGCAACAGTCTGGATACTGCAGGAGCAATTGAGGAGTTCATACTTTTTTTTTATTACCAGATATTCATTGTTTTCAGAATTATTTTTTTATATATTGTTTCCACTTTTTTTGTTCTCTGTCTTCATGACACAGAATGATACGGTGATATGATGTAATTTTTCACTGGCTTTAAAATGACAGTGTTCTTTCCCACATATATAAAAATGTATGCAAGGACTTCCCTGGTGTTCCAGTGGGTAAGGACACCGCCTTACAGTGCAAGGGGCGCTGGTTTGATCCCTGGCCTGGGATGATCCCACATGCCGTGGAGCAGCTGGACCAATGTGTCCAGCATGCGCCCAGAGCCGGTGCTCTGCAGCGACAGAGGCCACGGCGTTGGGAGGTCCACACAGGCCAAAGAACAAAGATGGATGAAAACGAATAAATGAAAGACCAATAGAAGTGGCCAAAAAAAAACTTAGCTACTCTGAGGTACAAAAATTTTGGTAAGAAAGTAGCACCTTTAATCCCACTTTTGCTAACAGTACCATTGAATTTTCTGTACCAAGATAGCTATCTTGTCTTTTGCTGTTGTTGCCCCTTTCAATTGCTGTTCTCACTTCTGGTAGCAATTGTTGTATTGGTTAGAGACCAGGAGCTGCAACAGACAATGTTTTAGTTTGTCTAAGGAAAAACTGCTTTTTTACCGGTTGTTTATCAATATAATTTAGAAGGTTAGAAGAGATGTAACTCATTTCTATATGAATGGTAAAGCAACTTCTACTACTGCAGAGAAATATCAAATCTGTCAGTGCTAACTACTGAACTAAATTGCCTTTGCCATAAATCTGCATCTGCAAAATGATTTCCTCATGTGCTCTGTCTCCTTCCTTATTCATTTCTGAATCCTCTTCTTCAGGCAGTATATTTGAGAGGTATTTTTACTTAGTGATTAAGAATGTATAACTTAAAGTTTTAAGTTCTGCCTTCAGATTATCTATAAAATAGAGGGAAATATTAGTACCTAAACAGCCGATTGTTACGAAAACTAAATGTTAAATGCTTAGAACCACTTCTGGAATGTGCGTGCACACACACACACACACAAAGGTTAGAGAAGGATTAAGGATTGTTTTACTGTTGTTGATAGCAGCAGCAGTAGCCAGGGAATCTAGCTTTACATCCTCTTCAGTCTAACAGATCCACTAATAAAATGTCAGAATATCTATCCAGTCCACAGTATCGGGCCCCGCAGTTCTAGATATAAGAACAATTATATTCATTGATATAAACCTGGATTTGATATGAATATAAGTATTAATTTGAATACTTTCAGCTTATGAAACTCAAACAGATGAATCTCTGAAACTAAAACACCGTGGACCAGGGGCAAAATGACAGTGAATTGACCAGAACAATGTCACCATTTGGGGATCTATTCTCCAGGTGGTATTTTTGTGTATCTTATTTTGTCCCTCCTTTTAGCCATGATTGTGTCTAGGTTTGGTAGTAATAATAAAATAGAATATGAATAAGAAGAATAAGAAGATGAGAAGGACTGTAACCCTGAGTACAAAAGGCAAAGTTAGGCGTAAAAAGTGGGGAAAAAGGACAATAAGCCTGTATCCTTTTTTTACTTCTTTTTGATTTTTTTAACTGATAGATACTTGGTTTAAAATGTTGTGTTGGTTTCTGCATAATTTTAGGAATATACATTTTGTAAACGAAGTAGTTCCAGTTGATGAGTGTAGCAGCAGAAACTAACATAGTATGATGATTGCCATTGTATTGCATAAGATGCAATGGACACAGAGAAGAAATGTATTAAATCTGCCCAAGGGAGTCAGAATTAAGCAGACAAAAAAGTAACTCTTAAGCAAGGAAGTCATTGAATTTGAGATTAAGGATCTGTAGGGTTAAGGTGTCAGAAGATATATCATTATTAACAGTGTCTTTATTGAAGAAAATATCGGGCAAAAGTAACTATTTTTAAGCTGAAAAAATAAATACATCAATCAAAGAATATTTTCATGGACAATACAAGAAAGGTCATAGGCAGTGCAAAAATAATTGGTAATGTAAATAGTTATGATAGCTCTAAAAGTATACATGTATAAATGTCATAAATGGTTTGGACTTCTTTAGAGTCTTTACTTCATATGACAGGCAAGGTGAAATCTAAATAATTAAAAGAAAAAACAAGCTAAAGTGATGATCCAGTTTTACAGCAGAAAAATTTATTTTATTTCAGATGTATTTTTACATACCTGTCAGCAGACCCAAGCACACTTTATGACAATATAAACCTGTCCTCCTTACCAGCTGCTGAGTAACTTCTTTGCTTTTTTTCCTATAAGAGGCAAGGATCAGCAGACCTGATATAAAATAATAGCCAAGATGAGGAATAAGCTTAAAGATTGCTTTTAAATCACACAAGATGTGTTTATTCAAACATAAAGATTTTTTTTCCTAAGAGTCTCATAAATGATGCAAATGAGTAAATTAACATATCTATGCTAGCATAAATAAACATATAATGACTTATTGTAATGAGGAACTGACAGAAAAAAGAAAAATATTTTTATACTATTTGTGAACACCTAAAAATATATTTAAGGATTTATATTATGAAAAAGTAAGAGTAAGAAAAATGATTCGTTATCTCTTTCCTTCCACCAGAATTGAAAATTTTTTCTCCTAAGCAGCACAAAATTTCAAAGCTCAAGGAGTGTTAACATTGGGGTTAGAATTGGTCAGGGAAGTAGCTGTAGGCAACTTCACTATGCCTCTGTATACCACAAACTTTCTCATAATACCTATTGCATATTTCTAAATCTCTAAGTTTGATCCTATTCATGGTCTACATTGACTTAATTTCTTTTAATTCTTATTAATTGTACATAATGATGAGATTTCTTTGTTGTTTCACTTTTTCTTTCTAATCTGGTGGGTACTTTTATTCATAATAATGAGTTAGCTTATGCTCACTGTTATTTCTCCATGTATTTCTCTTTCCTCTAACACAATTGTTTGACTTTTTCCATGGTTCCTTGTCTCAAGTCTCATCCATCTGCTTGATTTCTAGCATCATCTTGCTTGCTTCAAATTTACCTGAGGTCATCAGCAAGTTGTCATTTTTGAGGTGTGATTTATGTAAAATAGATGCCCAGATTGATGAGTTTTGGTAATTGTACAAACTTGTGCAACTACAACTTCAGAAAAGGTAATTAACCCCAGGAACTTACCTCCGGCCCCTAAGAAGTAATCAAGAAGTATTCTTCTAATACTAAGCATTAGTTATGCCTCTTCTTAGCTTCCCTGTAAAGTCAAAGAGTATATTACTCTTTTGTATCCGAATTCTTTCACTAAATATTTTTGAGATTTATCTCTGTTCTTAAAATTGCCAGTACTTTGTTCATATTTATTTCTGAGAAGTATTCTGTATTGTGACTGTATCACAATTTGTATATCCATTTAGATCTTGATGAATATTTCAATTGTTTTAGCGATTATCATTGAAGCAGCTATCAATATCCTTACTATAAATGGACTCAGTTTTGTAAGTCTTAGTATAAACATATTTTTTTTATCTTGAGGAAATATTTAATTGCAGAGTTGCTAGATCATAGGGTAGATTTATGAGAAAATTCCAAACAGTTCTCAAAAATAGCTGTACAATTTTACACTTACACCGTTCAAAAACCAGAGGTCCATTCACTCTACAAATTTCCCATTGATGTTGTCATTCTTTTTTAAATCATTGTCATTCTCTGGATGTAGTATGATGTTTCCTTATGATTTTAACTTGTGTTTTCCCAGCAAAATTTCAAAGCTCAAGGAGTGTTAACATTGGGGTTAGAATTGGTCAGGGAAGTAGCTGTAGGCAACTTCACTATGCCTCTGTATACCACAAACTTTCTCATAATACCTATTGCATATTTCTAAATCTCTAAGTTTGATCCTATTCATGGTCTACATTGACTTAATTTCTTTTAATTCTTATTAATTGTACATAATGATGAGATTTCTTTGTTGTTTCACTTTTTCTTTCTAATCTGGTGGGTACTTTTATTCATAATAATGAGTTAGCTTATGCTCACTGTTATTTCTCCATGTATTTCTCTTTCCTCTAACACAATTGTTTGACTTTTTCCATGGTTCCTTGTCTCAAGTCTCATCCATCTGCTTGATTTCTAGCATCATCTTGCTTGCTTCAAATTTACCTGAGGTCATCAGCAAGTTGTCATTTTTGAGGTGTGATTTATGTAAAATAGATGCCCAGATTGATGAGTTTTGGTAATTGTACAAACTTGTGCAACTACAACTTCAGAAAAGGTAATTAACCCCAGGAACTTACCTCCGGCCCCTAAGAAGTAATCAAGAAGTATTCTTCTAATACTAAGCATTAGTTATGCCTCTTCTTAGTTTCCCTGTAAAGTCAAAGAGTATATTACTCTTTTGTATCCGAATTCTTTCACTAAATATTTTTGAGATTTATCTCTGTTCTTAAAATTGCCAGTACTTTGTTCATATTTATTTCTGAGAAGTATTCTGTATTGTGACTGTATCACAATTTGTATATCCATTTAGATCTTGATGAATATTTCAATTGTTTTAGCGATTATCATTGAAGCAGCTATCAATATCCTTACTATAAATGGACTCAGTTTTGTAAGTCTTAGTATAAACATATTTTTTTTTATCTTGAGGAAATATTTAATTGCAGAGTTGCTAGATCATAGGGTAGATTTATGAGAAAATTCCAAACAGTTCTCAAAAATAGCTGTACAATTTTACACTTACACCGTTCAAAAACCAGAGGTCCATTCACTCTACAAATTTCCCATTGATGTTGTCATTCTTTTTTTTAAATCATTGTCATTCTACTGGATGTAGTATGATGTTTCCTTATGATTTTAACTTGTGTTTTCCCAAAGATTATTCTCACAAACACTTGCTGATCAATTCTCAGTTAAAGACTCCACAGAAACCCTCTGTAGATACCTAGAACTCTCTGTGCAGCACTCTCCTCTAGCTTTCTTGGCCTTCCTTATTTCCCACTTCCATCTCCTCAACACAGAAAGATCTCCACCTGGACTGCAAGCTGGAAACTCTTTCCTGGCAGTATACTGGGAAATTAAAGGTTTAAGCCTGTTTTCTCTCTCAGGGATCCCTGTCCTGTAGCACCTGACATTCAATAACTGATACTGCATTTTTAAAATATTTGTATAATTCATTAGTTTTTTAGGAGGGAGTTAAATATAATTTATTTTACTTCATCTTGGCCAGAAGGATAATGTCTCCTATTTCTTTTTGATCTCCTGATGGTGCTTTCCCCCAGCTGAACTCAAGCCAAAGACAGTGGGCAGAAGAGTCAGTTAATATATACAATTGAGGTGACCCTTATCTAATATAGAGCAGAGCAGAGGAGGTCAAAGAGAAGATATGAAGGACAAAGAGAGGATATCGAGCATAAATTACCAGTGTGATATTCATCATAGCCACTTAAGGAAAGTTATTCTCAGAAATAAACTGAACTAAGTCTTTTGGCCTCATTCTCTGCTTGAAGCATCCAAAGAGTGTGCAACATATGATTAAACTCAACCAGTCTACAACTTCTAGTTCTGAAAATACATACAAGTTTCAATTTATATGTTTTATTCTAATACATATGTTGAATATGTAGTCATTTTAGCTATTTATTATGCATATTATTTAAAACAGAGGAAGTTTTATAAATTTAAAAGTTAAAAAGTCTGTCTCTTTTTATTTAGTGGTTTCTCAATATATATAGACCCAAATTCAGTATATGTATTTGATATATCCAAATAACAATAACAGATATGATTTAACAAGGAATGTCTTTGTACAAAGCACATACTGTAGTAGTTATAGGTAATTTTAGTTAAGTATGAAAAACTAGATGAGAAAACTGAAATTAAATTGATGAATGTCTTTTTAAATCATTGTCATTCTACTGGATGTATGATTTTAACTTGTGTTTTCCCAAAGATTATTCTCACAAACACTTGCTGATCAATTCTCAGTTAAAGACTCCACAGAAACCCTCTGTAGATACCTAGAACTCTCTGTGCAGCACTCTCCTCTAGCTTTCTTGGCCTTCCTTATTTCCCACTTCCATCTCCTCAACACAGAAAGATCTCCACCTGGACTGCAAGCTGGAAACTCTTTCCTGGCAGTATACTGGGAAATTAAAGGTTTAAGCCTGTTTTCTCTCTCAGGGATCCCTGTCCTGTAGCACCTGACATTCAATAACTGATACTGCATTTTTAAAATATTTGTATAATTCATTAGTTTTTTAGGAGGGAGTTAAATATAATTTATTTTACTTCATCTTGGCCAGAAGGATAATGTCTCCTATTTCTTTTTGATCTCCTGATGGTGCTTTCCCCCAGCTGAACTCAAGCCAAAGACAGTGGGCAGAAGAGTCAGTTAATATATACAATTGAGGTGACCCTTATCTAATATAGAGCAGAGCAGAGGAGGTCAAAGAGAAGATATGAAGGACAAAGAGAGGATATCGAGCATAAATTACCAGTGTGATATTCATCATAGCCACTTAAGGAAAGTTATTCTCAGAAATAAACTGAACTAAGTCTTTTGGCTTCATTCTCTGCTTGAAGCATCCAAAGAGTGTGCAACATATGATTAAACTCAACCAGTCTACAACTTCTAGTTCTGAAAATACATACAAGTTTCAATTTATATGTTTTATTCTAATACATATGTTGAATATGTAGTCATTTTAGCTATTTATTATGCATATTATTTAAAACAGAGGGAAGTTTTATAAATTTAAAAGTTAAAAAGTCTGTCTCTTTTTATTTAGTGGTTTCTCAATATATATAGACCCAAATTCAGTATATGTATTTGATATATCCAAATAACAATAACAGATATGATTTAACAAGGAATGTCTTTGTACAAAGCACATACTGTAGTAGTTATAGGTAATTTTTAGTTCTCATAATATTGTTATAAGGTCATTATTATTTTTATACCAATTTCTAGATGAGAAAACTGAAATTAAATTGATGAAGGGTATTCACAAGAATCATACAGCCAGTAAGCTGTGGTCCTTCGATTCAAGCTCTGGGCTTTCTCACAGAAAGTCCATTCTCTTGTTGCTTTTTTCTGCTTGATAAAAGAACAAGACAAAGTAACACGAGTACAAAGACTGTCTTCATTGTTAGAATCCAAGGGAAAAATGAAGAGAAACTTACTCACATTTTCAATTCCAATATGAAGGTTAATGCAAGTGTCCCTTTAGGCAAGCTGCCCAGGTTCTACTGTTTCTTCTCCATAACTGCTTCTTTCACTCATTTGGCATCTCTCTCATATTGAACGATGGGTCCACTTTCAACATTTTTCTGTTAGTGAAAGACAGGGAAAAAGAGAATATTGAGCTTCAGGCCTTTTATTTAGTTACAGTTATTGAAATATTTTCAGGAATAAAGGCTGCAAAACTAAACTCCAAAAAGGGTTGCTTGGCATTTCAAAATAGTACTATCTATGTAAAGATAAGAGCATGCTATTCACAAATCTTCCTTAAGACAAATGGTTTTGATGTTTCAAGGATTCTTTTCATCTTAAAACTGAAATGCTTCTATCTGTTTTCTATCTACTACAGGATTAAAAGTAACAAAAATAAAAAGCATGAATCCAGCTCTAACTTCCCATGCATTATTATGCACAAATCAATAGAAGCCAGCTCTTTCCATGTTAGCATTATATGGCCTTACAGACCTGTTTACAGGTGCATGACATTTTCTAGCCATCTGCTAGAAAGAAGCTGGAGAGAGGGGTATGTGTATGTGTATATGCTTGTGTGTGTATAAATCTGAAATAAAAGAGTAGATGGTAAATTATAGAAAGAAAAGAGAAAACAGCTTTTTTTGGATCTGTTTTTACAGGACAAGGAGGAGAGAGGCCTTTCATTGTCTTTACCATAAAGTCCCTACCAGTTATCATCATCTGCCACTGACACCAAAATAAACGTCTCAGACAAGTCGTAGAGCCTGATGCCAGCAAACAGGCACATAGATGTCATATATTTAAAAAAGTCTCTCTTATGGGAGATGTTCTAGAAGTGAGACCATTTGGGGGATATATTGATCATGTTGTACTGAAGTAGAGGTTTGATGGAATACTCAGAAATCCCTTACAGCTGTCTTATTTTATGATCTTTAGAGTTATATGGATTAATAAATAATTCCATCTATATTACTATGCATTTTTGATGCTGATGGAAATTTCTGTCACTAAGGCAACAGTGTAAGTATGTAGCATATTTCTAGTCTTTCCATTGCAATTCATAAAATAAAAAAAAATTTAGAATTGTGATAGTTAAAAATTGTTACATTCAACAATTCATCTTACAGATGAGAAAGCATAGGCTTAGAGAAGTAAATTAATTTATTAAAGATCCCAGAGCTATCTAGTCATAGACATGGTAATTAAATCATGGGGTTTAATCCCATGCTCTGTCTTTCGTGATACTAAAAGTTTGTAGTTACAGTGTGCAGGATAGAATTATGAAAATTACTACTCCTTAGAATATCACCATGTTATATTAGCTATTAATATTGTATACATTTCATTGCTCCATCAGTATAATGAATAAACTAATATCTTCTTCATATACATCATATGAATATTGCTTCATATTGGTGATGTTGAAATGATTATATGAAAGATACTCCATATATTTCTATTTTATATTTTTATATATCAAGGAGATGAAACATAATTTTCAAAAGCAGTGCATGAGTTTACCAGAAACTTTAAGTTTATTTAGACATTCATTATGTTCTACTACTAGTTAAGTATGAATAATTTACATTCATAATTTAGTTGCATTACTGACTGATATCAATAGGTGGTTTCAAACTTTCTAAGCTATAGACTTGATTATCTGAAACAAGGCTTCCTGATAATTTCTGATGATCGTGAAACTGTCAGTCAGCTGAGAAGCCCTCTGCTCCTTGGAGTTTTATATATTATCGAAAAGACCTCAACTCCACCCCATGGCCAACATAAATCCAGGGCCTCCCAAGCTTGCTTCACATTAAAAGGTTCTATTTGCATGTCCATCATCTGCCACTGACACCAAAATAAACGTCTCAGACAAGTCGAGAGCCTGATGCCAGCAAACAGGCACATAGATGTCATATATTTAAAAAAGTCTCTCTTATGGGAGATGTTCTAGAAGTGAGACCATTTGGGGGATATATTGATCATGTTGTACTGAAGTAGAGGTTTGATGGAATACTCAGAAATCCTTACAGCTGTCTTATTTTATGATCTTTAGAGTTATATGGATTAATAAATAATTCCATCTATATTACTATGCATTTTTGATGCTGATGGAAATTTCTGTCACTAAGGCAACAGTGTAAGTATGTAGCATATTTCTAGTCTTTCCATTGCAATTCATAAAATAAAAAAAAATTTAGAATTGTGATAGTTAAAAATTGTTACATTCAACAATTCATCTTACAGATGAGAAAGCATAGGCTTAGAGAAGTAAATTAATTTATTAAAGATCCCAGAGCTATCTAGTCATAGACATGGTAATTAAATCATGGGGTTTAATCCCATGCTCTGTCTTTCGCATACTAAAAGTTTGTAGTTACAGTGTGCAGGATAGAATTATGAAATTTACTACTCCTTAGAATATCACCATGTTATATTAGCTATTAATATTGTATACATTTCATTGCTCCATCAGTATAATGAATAAACTAATATCTTCTTCATATACATCATATGAATATTGCTTCATATTGGTGATGTTGAAATGATTATATGAAAGATACTCCATATATTTCTATTTTATATTTTTATATATCAAGGAGATGAAACATAATTTTCAAAAGCAGTGCATGAGTTTACCAGAAACTTTAAGTTTATTTAGACATTCATTATGTTCTACTACTAGTTAAGTATGAATAATTTACATTCATAATTTAGTTGCATTACTGACTGATATCAATAGGTGGTTTCAAACTTTCTAAGCTATAGACTTGATTATCTGAAACAAGGCTTCCTGATAATTTCTGATGATCGTGAAACTGTCAGTCAGCTGAGAAGCCCTCTGCTCCTTGGAGTTTTATATATTATCGAAAAGACCTCAACTCAACCCCATGGCCAACATAAATCCAGGGCTCTCCCAAGCTTGCTTCACATTTGCAAAAGGTTCTTATTTGCATGATCTCCTCTATTACCCAGCCTTCTGTTTCTGCATGCTACTTTCTTACAATATGCGACTCCATTGCCAGTTTTTACCTACAACTACAATTATCTATAACACCCACTCCTTATAAATCCCTCATGAAATTGATATGGTATGGTGGTTTCTGAAGTGCTAAAGAGCTTGAGTAATGTTAAAGGGTGAAGTGGTCTCTGCCTAGCAAGCAGTAAGTGCTTTTAAGATTGAAATTAAACATTTTTTTTCTGTAGTCCTATGGTTTCTTCTCCTAGCTTCTTCTCCATGTGGCACTTCTATCCATCCCAGATTTCTTTTTTCATTGGCCCTAATTCCTCCTCATTCTCCTTTTCTGTTATCTCTTTAAAGGGGAAAATAATCTTCCCTAGTCTCAAGCAAAGACATTCCGTCTTTTATTCTAAAATCTTTGGAAAACCTTTGAGACCTACACCAAGCATATATTTACTTTTTCTAAGATACTAAAGGCAGTTTTCTCCCTAGGGTATGGTTTAAGATAATCATTTGCTTGTCAATTTTCTAGTTCCAAAGTAAGTGTAAGGAGGTTACAAGAGAGTTAGTAGTCTAAAAATCAGCTTATGAAAGGCCCCCAAATTACTAGGAGTCTAGCCTGGAGCAAACAGCCAGTTTCCAGGAGTCTCTGAATCTTGGAGAGAAGAGATAAAATAGGGTTTGTAAATGTCCATGCATCTCCCTGGATGTTATCCAAAACATAATTTTATCAGTGCTACTATGATTAATAATTCAAATTATAAAACCTAATAATGAAAAGTGGTACTTATATATATATATATATATATATATATATATACACACATGTATGTTAAATATATAATACATAGTATTATAATATATTATTATGTATTATAATAGTATCAATATATTATATAATGTAATATTGATATAACATTAATATATTAATGTATATATTTGATATATTATATAATATATTTAATATATTATATAATATAAATATATTATATAATATATTAATGCACTATGTATTTAACATATTTATATATTGAATATAATGTATAAATATATCAATATAATTAATATATTATATAATATATATTAATACATAATGTATTATGTATATAGTATATCAATATATTAATATATTATGTATATAATATATTAATATATTGATATATACTAATATGTATTCATATAATATATGTATTAATATATAATGTATATTAATATATTATATATGTAATATATTGATATAGATTGATACAGATTAATATATTAATCTGTACCAATCTATTAACATATATGATATAATATAATATACATTAATGTAGTAACATATATTAATATACATTATATAAATATATATTAATATATTAATATGTATTATTATGTATTATAATATTACAATGTAATATTATAATATGTAAGTGCAATATATATATGCAATAAATACATATATATATGTGCAATATATATTATAGTTCCTAGGTTCTTTTATGGGCTTCTCTGGTGAAGAATCTGCCTGCAAAGTAGGAGGTACATTTTCTCTCCCTGGATTGGGAAGATCCCCTGGATGAGGGCGTGGTTACACAAGAATCCCAAGGACAGAGGAGCCTGGCAGGCTACAGTCCATAGTGTTGGAAAGAGTTAGACAAGACTAAAGTGACTGAGAATGGAGCCCAAGTTATTTTATATATATATCATTTCACTTCTGCTTCATAAAAATCTTCTAGGACAGAAGCAATATGGCCACAGTTCTCTTGAAACAGAGAGGTGAAAAAATAGCACCACTTTTTAAAAGTAATTTTATTTATTGACATAACTGTGATGGGAATTCATTGCTGCATGAACTTTTGTTTAGTCGCTGGGAGCAGCAGGGACTCTCTAGTTGTGGTGCTTAGCTTCTCATTGCTCTGGCTTCCTGCCTTGCAGGGCACAGACTCTAGGCTGCACGGGCATCAGTAGTTGTGCTCCTGGGCTTAGTTGCTTTGTGGCATGTGGGATCTTCCTGGATCTGGTATCAAACCTGTGTCTCCTGCATTGGCAGATGGATTCTTTACCACTAAGCCAACCAGGGAAACCTAGTTAGTTCAGTTTTGTAAATGCCAAGAGACTGAGTGATTTTAATACATAAATGACACTTCAATTTTAGTCCTTCCACATTTAGCTACTCTTACTCAGGTGCTTTCTGTACCACTAGCTCCTAAATGGTGACCTCCATCATGTCTTGAATTTCTCCAATTCAATCTCTCTTTGCAACCAGGAAGTGTTTTAAAAATCCAGATTTCTTCACTGTGTATTCCCTTTTAAAATTAAGTAATTTATTTTTCATTGATGTTTAGTTGATTTATAATACTGTGTCAGTTTCAGGTCAACAGAAAAGTGCTTTCAGATTCTTTTCCCCGTAGATTATTACAAAGTACTAAATAAGTTCCCTGTGTGTGTAAAATAGGTCTTACCAGTTTTACAAATAGTAGTATATTTATGTTACTCCCAAATTCCTAATTTATTCCTCCCCCTACATTTCCCCTTTGGTAGCAATAAATTTGTTTTCTGTGTCTGTGAGTCTGTTTCTGTTTTTTAAATAAGTTCATTTGTATCTTTTTTTTTAAGAGTCTATCTATAAGTGATATCTTATGATATTTCTCTTTATCTGACTTGCTTCATGTAGTATGATAATTTCCAGTTGGATCCATGTTGCAAATGACATTATTTCATATGGCTGAGTAATATTCCATTGTATATACCACATCTTCACTATCCATTCATCTGTTGATGGGCATTCTTCCATGTCTTGACTTTTGTCAACAGTGCTGCTATAAATATCAGGGTACATGCATACCTTAGGTCTTCATTGAATTGCTTTAATGCCCTCTCATTGCTTTTAAGGCTAAACTCTTTAATATGGCTTATCAGGCCTTGCATGCTCTGCCTCTGAGTTGTTCTTCATCTTCCTACCCATTTTTCTCTCCCTAATAGGGCATGTAAAATCTTTGTAATTCCTCCATTTTTACAGGTTCTTCTCTATGCCTTCCAAGTGTTTACCTCTAATCTTCTACCTCCTTCTACTAATGATTTTGTCAAAAATTACCTCACCTTTGCACCTGGGTTAGGTATAGCAAATCCATCGTGGCACCAGACACACTGTAGTATAACTGCTTTTTTTTTTCATCTGTTCCTATTAGTAGGCTAGTTTCATAAGAACTGTGGCCATATTGCTTAAAAACACTTGAATGATATCAGTTGTCAGTAAATGAGGCCTGTGGGCTAGACCCATTCCACAAACTAAGAAGGTTTTAATTTTTTTATTATTATTGTTATTTTTTAAAGATTTATTTATTTGTTTATTTTTGGGGGGGGGAGGGAGGGGAGCAGGCGGGCTACTTCTATTGGTCTTTCATTTATCTATTTTTGTCCATCTTTGTTCTTTGGCCCATGTGGGCCACCCATCGGGGAGGCCTCTGCTGTTGCAGAGCACCAGCTCTGGGTGCATGCACTCCAGAGCTCCGGCTCAGTAGTTGGACACATTGGTCCAGCCGCTCCGCGGCACGTGGGATCTTCCCAGGCCAGGGAACGAACTGGCGCCCCTTGCACTGCAAGGCGGTGTCCTTACCCACTGGACCACCAGGGAAGCCCGAAGGTTTTAAATTTTAAAGGTCGGAGTGGAGGACTGTGGAGGGAGAAGGAAGTTAAGTATGGGCCCTGAAGCTAAAAAAATTATCTCTTCATAGAAAAAGGTTTGTCGAACTCTGAATTAATAAATGAAACAATGAGTATGTTTTAATTTCAAGCCTCGACACTTTTAGCAAGCCGAGGGTCCTTGCCAAATAGCTTCCAAATATCTTTAAAATCCTTTGACTCTAGAGAGAAAGTTGCCTCACCTGTGGTATGGACATTCACTGATTAATAGCAGTAATAAAAACCTGTGATGTGTATTGCAGGTTGCAGTGGCTGCTAGTAGCATTAACCAGCTTCCTGAGACTGATTCAAAAGAGGAGACTTCTATCTGCCAAAAGTATGATGAGCCTGGCAGACTGCACAAAAAGTAGAAGAAAACTGTTTTTGAGAGCAAAATCAACCTGGTAATTTTGATTCTCTTATGCTTGGTTTACCTCTAATCTTCTACCTCCTTCTACTAATGATTTTGTCAAAAATTACCTCACCTTTGCACCTGGGTTAGGTATAGCAAATCCATCGTGGCACCAGACACACTGTAGTATAACTGCTTTTTTTTTTCATCTGTTCCTATTAGTAGGCTAGTTTCATAAGAACTGTGGCCATATTGCTTAAAAACACTTGAATGATATCAGTTGTCAGTAAATGAGGCCTGTGGGCTAGACCCATTCCACAAACTAAGAAGGTTTTAATTTTTTTATTATTATTGTTATTTTTTAAAGATTTATTTATTTGTTTATTTTTGGGGGGGGGTGGGGAGGGAGGGGAGCAGGCGGGCTACTTCTATTGGTCTTTCATTTATCTATTTTTGTCCATCTTTGTTCTTTGGCCCATGTGGGCCACCCATCGGGGAGGCCTCTGCTGTTGCAGAGCACCAGCTCTGGGTGCATGCACTCCAGAGCTCCGGCTCAGTAGTTGGACACATTGGTCCAGCCGCTCCGCGGCACGGGGGACCTTCCCAGGCCGGGGAACGAACTGGCGCCTTGCACTGCAAGGCGGTGTCCTTACCCACTGGACCACCAGGGAAGCCCGAAGGTTTTAAATTTTAAAGGTCGGAGTGGAGGACTGTGGAGGGAGAAGGAAGTTAAGTATGGGCCCTGAAGCTAAAAAAATTATCTCTTCATAGAAAAAGGTTTGTCGAACTCTGAATTAATAAATGAAACAATGAGTATGTTTTAATTTCAAGCCTCGACACTTTTAGCAAGCCGAGGGTCCTTGCCAAATAGCTTCCAAATATCTTTAAAATCCTTTGACTCTAGAGAGAAAGTTGCCTCACCTGTGGTATGGACATTCACTGATTAATAGCAGTAATAAAAACCTGTGATGTGTATTGCAGGTTGCAGTGGCTGCTAGTAGCATTAACCAGCTTCCTGAGACTGATTCAAAAGAGGAGACTTCTATCTGCCAAAAGTATGATGAGCCTGGCAGACTGCACAAAAAGTAGAAGAAAACTGTTTTTGAGAGCAAAATCAACCTGGTAATTTTGATTCTCTTATGCTTTGTTTCCCAAAATATTTTATACGTCAATTGAGAGCCCATATGTGAAAGAGAAACAGAGCTTTCAGTTTAGTTGGCGGCACATCCTCAAATGTTTTTACAAATAAAGTGTGGTCTAGGTAGTTTTCAAAGGAAGAAAACAGTTTTTTAAAACACTTCTTCTGCTTTTTAATATGTTTTTTTTTAAATAGTTATTTAAATAGCTGGCATTGTTAAGGTCTCTTATGCATTCAGCCACGTGCAGATTTATGTATTCTGTCCTTAGCAACCATAGTTTCTTTCTTGTCTGCATGAAAGTGAAGATATTTTCCCCAATGTCTTTCACTTTGCCATGTTTCTATTTACTAAGTAGGTTTGCTGCATGATTGCTGATTCTCGAAACATCAATTTAGAGATAGGGCCATTAAATAAAATAGACTCTTATTGGTAATTGATCACTCTATTTTGAAAACATATTGGCCCCAGTGCTTTTTGTAAAATCATGAAGAGATAAATATCAGTGTGCTTAGCCAATTCATAATCAAGTGTTTAATAAGACATTGGACAATAAATTATGAAAGTTTAAAATTTTTCTTTATACTATTTATAACTTTACTTACATGAACAATGTCATTGAAAAACTATAGTTTCATAATTGTATAGTGCAATTACTGAAAATGTATCTTTTGGTTCACTGGGTTGCTTATAGGAAGTCTATAAACTTTAGGGTGTGATTCATTCTCTGCCAAACTAGAGTATAACCATTCAAACTGAAAGACAGAAACCTAGTCAAACCTATGCTCTCAGGGTGCAGGGAGGAGTGAGATATTTGAAAACAACAATGAAATAGACTCTCTGTTGAAAAGCCTATTTTTATTCAAACTTAAAAATTTTAATTTTGTATTGGAGATTTCCATGTGCTATACAGTAAGTCCTTGTTGGTTATCCATTTTACATATAGCAGTATGTACATGACTTTCCCAAACTCTCTAACTATCCCTTTATGTTCAACTTTCCCCTGAGTGTTTCATGTCTATTTTTCCTAATAGATCTTTTCAACAACATGATGAGTGGTATACTATTTTTGAGAGCAAAATCAACCTGGTAATTTTGATTCTCTTATGCTTTGTTTCCCAAAATATTTTATACGTCAATTGAGAGCCCATATGTGAAAGAGAAACAGAGCTTTCAGTTTAGTTGGCGGCACATCCTCAAATGTTTTTACAAATAAAGTGTGGTCTAGGTAGTTTTCAAAGGAAGAAAACAGTTTTTTAAAACACTTCTTCTGCTTTTTAATATGTTTTTTTTTAAATAGTTATTTAAATAGCTGGCATTGTTAAGGTCTCTTATGCATTCAGCCACGTGCAGATTTATGTATTCTGTCCTTAGCAACCATAGTTTCTTTCTTGTCTGCATGAAAGTGAAGATATTTTCCCCAATGTCTTTCACTTTGCCATGTTTCTATTTACTAAGTAGGTTTGCTGCATGATTGCTGATTCTCGAAACATCAATTTAGAGATAGGGCCATTAAATAAAATAGACTCTTATTGGTAATTGATCACTCTATTTTGAAAACATATTGGCCCCAGTGCTTTTTGTAAAATCATGAAGAGATAAATATCAGTGTGCTTAGCCAATTCATAATCAAGTGTTTAATAAGACATTGGACAATAAATTATGAAAGTTTAAAATTTTTCTTTATACTATTTATAACTTTACTTACATGAACAATGTCATTGAAAAACTATAGTTTCATAATTGTATAGTGCAATTACTGAAAATGTATCTTTTGGTTCACTGGGTTGCTTATAGGAAGTCTATAAACTTTAGGGTGTGATTCATTCTCTGCCAAACTAGAGTATAACCATTCAAACTGAAAGACAGAAACCTAGTCAAACCTATGCTCTCAGGGTGCAGGGAGGAGTGAGATATTTGAAAACAACAATGAAATAGACTCTCTGTTGAAAAGCCTATTTTTATTCAAACTTAAAAATTTTAATTTTGTATTGGAGATTTCCATGTGCTATACAGTAAGTCCTTGTTGGTTATCCATTTTACATATAGCAGTATGTACATGACTTTCCCAAACTCTCTAACTATCCCTTTATGTTCAACTTTCCCCTGAGTGTTTCATGTCTATTTTTCCTAATAGATCTTTTCAACAACATGATGAGTGGTATACTATTATGCTCACTACTTTATAGATGATGAAACTGAAGCACTGAGATGTTAAGCAACTTCAAGGGCAGACAAGCGAAGTATTGGTAGATTAAAGAGCGGAGATGTTAACCCAAAATTGAGTGACTCAAAGATGTGCTTTTACCCACTGTATTTTACACAAGTAAGGGCAAAATAAAGCTCAACATGTTTATATCTGAAAAGTTAATAACAAAAGACATAGGCTCAGGTTAATATACTATCATTTGGGCAGAGTCACAAATATATTTTATTATTTTGAAATAGAGTTTAAAATCTTTTGTTTTCCATGAGATTTTTGACAGTCTGTATCCCAATTGTAAAATTTCATTCAATTTACATACTCATTTTGAACTGTGTGGAATCCAGAAGTCAAAATTTTAGGATCCAGTGAGAATGCATTGTTTAAGACAAATAAAAAAAAATGGAAATGGATGAGAAATTGTGTGGTAAACATAGAAGATTTGTTTGTGAATTAGATTATATGATATAAAATCAAAGATGCTAACTGATGACTAGTCTTTTTTTCCTCTGCTTCTCAGAAAAATAATTATATATACCTCAGTGCCAAGGGGCACAAACTTGGCTGCATTTTGAAATTTAACATTCTCTTTTGTTTTCAACATATGCCCTTTGAACTCCTTTATGGGACCGTGTATCCTTAGGACCTTATCTATTCTTATATGAACTTTGATTTTAGGATTGCCCTGTGTGGATCATTTTATCAGAATAATCACTTCAGTATTCCCATTTTTCCTGAACTGCCAGGATCCTCTCAGGACTCAGAAGCCTAGCTTTACATTTTCACCAAACCAAAATTTATTAGGTTGCTGCTAATAGGTTTTTGACCATGAATTTTAAATCATTATAACTAGGCTCAAACACATCTTTATTAATCAAACCAAGAACCATTACAATCAACACATTTTTGCCAATGAGAGATTAGTTTACTCCTATAGCATAAAAATATGTGCTTCAGGATTCTACAAATCTTGGAAAAGTATTTTCTGCCTCCTGGTTGTGGAAGCATTTCCCTTCTATAAGTTGTCAGGATGCTTAAAGAGGAGGTGATTGGTTGGCAAGAGGTCTGGTGAATATTGTGGCTGAAGTAAAATTTTATAGCCCAATTGGTTCAACTTTTGAAGTGTTAGTTGTACATCATGGAAAAGAACCAGGCCCTTTCTTTTGACCCAATGTCCATTGCAGGCATTGCAGGTTTTGATGCATCTCATCAATTTGCTGAGCACACTTCTCAGATGTAACGACTTTACCAGTATTCAGAAAGCTGTAGTGGATCACAGTGGCAGCAGACCTCCAGAAAGTGACCACTACTATTTTTTGGTGCAAGTTTGATTTGGGGAAGTGCTTTGGATCATCTTCTTAGTCCACCCACTGAGTAGGTTATTGGCAGTTGTCATATAAAATCCACTTTTCATTATGTGTCACAATCTCATTGTAAAATGATTTGTTGTTGCACAGTATAAGAGAAGGCAACACTTCAAAATGATGCTTTTTTAGATTTACTGTCACTTCATGAGGCACCCACTTATCAAGCCTTTTCACCTTTCCAGTTTGCTTCAAATGCAGAATGATTGCAGGATGGTGGACGTTAATTTCTTAGGCAATTTCTTATGTGGTTGCAAGAGGATCAGCTTTGATGATGACTCTCAATTTGTTGTTGTCAACTTCTGATGGCTGGCCACTGCCCTCCACATCTTCAAGGTTTTCGTCTCCTTTGCAAAACTTGAACCACCACAGAACTGTATACTCATTTGTAGTTTGTGGGCCAAATGTGTTGTTAATGTTGCAAATTGTCTCCACTGCTTTACAATCCATTTTGAACTCAAACAATACAATTGCTCACATTTGTTTTCTGTGTAACATCATTTCAATAGTCTAAAATAAATATAAACAGCAAAAATAAGTCATAGCAAAAAAACATAAAGTGAGAAATGCACATTAAAATTAGGTATAACATAACACATTTAAGAATATATTCCGTTAATCAAACCAAGAACCATTACAATCAACACATTTTTGCCAATGAGAGATTAGTTTACTCCTATAGCATAAAATATGTGCTTCAGGATTCTACAAATCTTGGAAAAGTATTTTCTGCCTCCTGGTTGTGGAAGCATTTCCCTTCTATAAGTTGTCAGGATGCTTAAAGAGGAGGTGATTGGTTGGCAAGAGGTCTGGTGAATATTGTGGCTGAAGTAAAATTTTATAGCCCAATTGGTTCAACTTTTGAAGTGTTAGTTGTACATCATGGAAAAGAACCAGGCCCTTTCTTTTGACCCAATGTCCATTGCAGGCATTGCAGGTTTTGATGCATCTCATCAATTTGCTGAGCACACTTCTCAGATGTAACGACTTTACCAGTATTCAGAAAGCTGTAGTGGATCACAGTGGCAGCAGACCTCCAGAAAGTGACCACTACTATTTTTTGGTGCAAGTTTGATTTGGGGAAGTGCTTTGGATCATCTTCTTAGTCCACCCACTGAGTAGGTTATTGGCAGTTGTCATATAAAATCCACTTTTCATTATGTGTCACAATCTCATTGTAAAATGATTTGTTGTTGCACAGTATAAGAGAAGGCAACACTTCAAAATGATGCTTTTTTAGATTTACTGTCACTTCATGAGGCACCCACTTATCAAGCCTTTTCACCTTTCCAGTTTGCTTCAAATGCAGAATGATTGCAGGATGGTGGACGTTAATTTCTTAGGCAATTTCTTATGTGGTTGCAAGAGGATCAGCTTTGATGATGACTCTCAATTTGTTGTTGTCAACTTCTGATGGCTGGCCACTGCCCTCCACATCTTCAAGGTTTTCGTCTCCTTTGCAAAACTTGAACCACCACAGAACTGTATACTCATTTGTAGTTTGTGGGCCAAATGTGTTGTTAATGTTGCAAATTGTCTCCACTGCTTTACAATCCATTTTGAACTCAAACAATACAATTGCTCACATTTGTTTTCTGTGTAACATAATTTCAATAGTCTAAAATAAATATAAACAGCAAGTAATAAGTCACTAGCAAAAAAAACATAAAGTGAGAAATGCACATTAAAATTAGGTATAACATAACACATTTATTAAGAATATATTCCGATATCAAATGTCAAATTTCAACAATACAGAAACTGTGATTACTTTTGCACCAACCTAGCAATCATAGTATCTGTGTTAGTTTCTTTTACTGGTAATAACAAATTACCACAAATTTGATGGCTTAAAATGCACAAATTTATTATTTTGTACTTCTGGAGATCAGAAATGTGAAATGGGTCTTATGTGGAGAAAATTAAGATGTCAGAATAGCTGCATTTCTTCTGCAGGCATTTGGGGAGAATCTGTTGGTGTCTTTTCCAGCTCCTGGAGGTATCAAAATTCCTTGGTTCATGGCTTTATCACTCTGACCTCTGCTTTCATTGTTACATCTACTTCTCCAACTCCTGCTTGCTTTTTTCTTATATAAGGGCATTAATAGTTACACTGGACCCACCTGGACAATTCAGAATCAGTTCAGTTCAGTTGCTTTGTCACGTGCAACTCTTTGTGACCCCATGGACTGCAGCACACCAGGCTTCCCTGTCCTTCATCATCTCTGAGAGCTTGCTCAAACTCATGTCCATTGACTCAGTGATACCATCCAACCATCTCCCCCTCTGTTACCCCATTCTCCTCCTGCCTTTTATTTTTCCCAGCATCAAGGGCTTTCCAATGAGTCATCTCTTCTCATCAGGTGGCCAAAGTATTAAAACTTCAGCTTTAGCATCAGTCCTTCCAATGAATATTCAGAGTTGATTTCCTTTAGGATTTACTGGTTTGGTCTCCCTGTAGTCCAAGGGACTCTCAAAAGTCTTCTCCAACACCACAGTTTGAACACATCAATTCTTCAGTGGTCAGGCTTCTTTCTGGTCCAATTCCCACATCCATAGATGACTACTGGGAAAACTATAGCTTTGATTATATGGACTTTTGTTAGCAAAGTGGTGTCTCTGCTTTTAAATATGCATGCTGTCTAGGTTTGTCATAGTTTTTCTTCCAAGGAGACAGTGTCTTAATTTCATGGCTACCTTCACTGTCCACAGTGATTTTGAGTCCAAGAAAATTAAGTCTGTCACTGTTTCCATTGTTTTCCCATCTATTTGCCATGAAGAGATGGGACTGGATGCCATGATCTTCATTTTTTCAATGTTGAGTTTTAAGTCAGCTCTTTCACTCTCCTCTTTCACCTTTATCAAGAGGCTCATTAGTTGCTCTTTGCTTCCTGCCATAAGGGTGGTATCATCTGCATTCCTCAGGTATTAATATTTCTTTCAGCAATCCAGATTCAAGCTTATGCTTCATCCAGGCTGGCATTTCACATGATGTTCTCTTTATATAAACTAAGTAAGCAGGCTGACAGTATACAACCTTGACATATTTCTTTCCCAATTTGGAACCAGTCCATTGTTCCACGTTCAGTTCTAACTGTTGCTTCTTGTCTAGCATTTAGGTTTTGCAGGAGGAAGGTAAGATAATCTGGTGTTCCCATCTCTTTCAGAATTTTCCAGTTTGTTGTGATCCAATGTCAAAGGCTTTAGTGTAGTCAATGAAGCAAAAGTATATGTTTTTCTGGAATTCCCTTGCTCTGTCTACGATCCAACAGATGCTGGCAGTTTGATCTCTGGTTCCTCTGTCTTTTCTGAATCCAGCATGTACATTTGGGAGTTCTCAATTCATGTACTGTTTTTCTTTTTTTTTTTTTTCAAACTTCTTTTGGTAACACATGTGATTTTAAAATACTCCCCCAAAATATCATCACTTAAATTTTTTTTGGGGTGGGGGGCAAGTTTGGGAGGGAGAGGGTGGGTGGGCCACTTCTATTGGTCTTCCATTTATCTATTTTCACCCATCTTTGTTCTTTGGCCGTGTGGGCCTCCCATCGCAGTGGCCTCTGTTGTCAAAATTATTCAGTCAGCTTAAATGGGCAAGGGTTGTGTACTTCAAGGTTCAATTCTTCAGTGGTCAGGCTTCTTTCTGGTCCAATTCCCACATCCATAGATGACTACTGGGAAAACTATAGCTTTGATTATATGGACTTTTGTTAGCAAAGTGGTGTCTCTGCTTTTAAATATGCATGCTGTCTAGGTTTGTCATAGTTTTTCTTCCAAGGAGACAGTGTCTTAATTTCATGGCTACCTTCACTGTCCACAGTGATTTTGAGTCCAAGAAAATTAAGTCTGTCACTGTTTCCATTGTTTTCCCATCTATTTGCCATGAAGAGATGGGACTGGATGCCATGATCTTCATTTTTTCAATGTTGAGTTTTAAGTCAGCTCTTTCACTCTCCTCTTTCACCTTTATCAAGAGGCTCATTAGTTGCTCTTTGCTTCCTGCCATAAGGGTGGTATCATCTGCATTCCTCAGGTATTAATATTTCTTTCAGCAATCCAGATTCAAGCTTATGCTTCATCCAGGCTGGCATTTCACATGATGTTCTCTTTATATAAACTAAGTAAGCAGGCTGACAGTATACAACCTTGACATATTTCTTTCCCAATTTGGAACCAGTCCATTGTTCCACGTTCAGTTCTAACTGTTGCTTCTTGTCTAGCATTTAGGTTTTGCAGGAGGAAGGTAAGATAATCTGGTGTTCCCATCTCTTTCAGAATTTTCCAGTTTGTTGTGATCCAATGTCAAAGGCTTTAGTGTAGTCAATGAAGCAAAAGTATATGTTTTTCTGGAATTCCCTTGCTCTGTCTACGATCCAACAGATGCTGGCAGTTTGATCTCTGGTTCCTCTGTCTTTTCTGAATCCAGCATGTACATTTGGGAGTTCTCAATTCATGTACTGTTTTTCTTTTTTTTTTTTTTCAAACTTCTTTTGGTAACACATGTGATTTTAAAATACTCCCCCAAAATATCATCACTTAAATTTTTTTTGGGGTGGGGGGCAAGTTTGGGGGGGGGGAGGGGTGGGTGGGCCACTTCTATTGGTCTTCCATTTATCTATTTTCACCCATCTTTGTTCTTTGGCCCGTGTGGGCCTCCCATCGCAGTGGCCTCTGTTGTCACAGAGCACTGGCTCTGGGCACATGTGCTCCAGAGTTCCAGCTCGGTAATTGGACACATGGGTCCAGCTGTTCCACAGCATGTGGGATCTTCAGAGGCCAGGGATCGAACTGGTGCCCCTTGCGCTGCAAGGCGGTGTCCTTACCCACTGGACTACCAGGGAAGCCCCAGTTCATGTACTGTTGAAGCCTTAACTTAGTTGCATCTGCAAAGTCTCACCTTCCACATAAGGTAACAGATTCTGGGAATAGTGATATGGAATTCTTGGAAAGATGTTCTCCTGTCTTCCACAGTATCCTTTATTTGGGACCATGTGTCCCCAGTAACTATGTGGTGAAGTTTGTAATAAAAATCATGCTTGCAATCTGCAAAATATGAGCTACATTCTTTTCAGTTATAATTGGCTTTGAAGAATCACTGTAGTTCTGTCTTTTTCTATTCTTCTCCCTTCTTGTTTCAAACATTTGGAATAAAGCAATTGATGATGAGAATATAAGTAACTTTACATAGCATGTTAATTTTTTCTCCTGTCTTTAGTGATTTTTTTGCTCACCAGTGAATACTGACTTACAGCCATTTCAACCTAAAGGGGAAGTACCATGACATGGGTCCAAATCACATGTCCTTCTTACATGTTTCTCAGGAATTACTGTGACATCACAGTCCAGTGAATGGCACTCAGCAAGCGTAGGAATGAAGTTTGATCTTGCTTTCTCCAAACCTTTACAAACCTAGTGAAATATTGAGGAAGACCATCTGTTCTTGAGCCTGATCCTTGAATAGCCATGTTGGCCCTCCCAAATGTCCATATCAGAGGCTTGTATTGAAGCTGATGTTTGCTGAAATTCTTAGAGCTCGTCAGTCAGTTTCTGACCAAAAGTAACTTCATTTTTTCACCAGATGGTGCATAAAAGAAGATTAATGGTCTCCATACCCTTGATGAATTCTGCATTTTGAAACAGAACTTGAGCTGGAAGATTTTAAGGATAGGAGTTATCAGAGTGATAAAATCTATGGTGTGGAACAGTGTGCAACTTAAGAAACGAACTGTCCCCTTTTTCTATGCTTCCTGCCTCTTCAAAAATACATTTCTGCACAGAAAATATAAAATGGGGAGAGACTGCTTTGGGTTGCATTTGTTTCACTTAAAGTTTTTACAGTGTCACTTCATTAATCCCTATTTTCATTTTGATAGGGAATCATCAACATAAAAATGCCATTTTATTATTATGGAAACAAGAGAATAAAAAGTTGATCAAAACATAATCCCTTTTTCATTTCTAGAAGCCCCAGTTCATGTACTGTTGAAGCCTTAACTTAGTTGCATCTGCAAAGTCTCACCTTCCACATAAGGTAACAGATTCTGGGAATAGTGATATGGAATTCTTGGAAAGATGTTCTCCTGTCTTCCACAGTATCCTTTATTTGGGACCATGTGTCCCCAGTAACTATGTGGTGAAGTTTGTAATAAAAATCATGCTTGCAATCTGCAAAATATGAGCTACATTCTTTTCAGTTATAATTGGCTTTGAAGAATCACTGTAGTTCTGTCTTTTTCTATTCTTCTCCCTTCTTGTTTCAAACATTTGGAATAAAGCAATTGATGATGAGAATATAAGTAACTTTACATAGCATGTTAATTTTTCTCCTGTCTTTAGTGATTTTTTTGCTCACCAGTGAATACTGACTTACAGCCATTTCAACCTAAAGGGGAAGTACCATGACATGGGTCCAAATCACATGTCCTTCTTACATGTTTCTCAGGAATTACTGTGACATCACAGTCCAGTGAATGGCACTCAGCAAGCGTAGGAATGAAGTTTGATCTTGCTTTCTCCAAACCTTTACAAACCTAGTGAAATATTGAGGAAGACCATCTGTTCTTGAGCCTGATCCTTGAATAGCCATGTTGGCCCTCCCAAATGTCCATATCAGAGGCTTGTATTGAAGCTGATGTTTGCTGAAATTCTTAGAGCTCGTCAGTCAGTTTCTGACCAAAAGTAACTTCATTTTTTCACCAGATGGTGCATAAAAGAAGATTAATGGTCTCCATACCCTTGATGAATTCTGCATTTTGAAACAGAACTTGAGCTGGAAGATTTTAAGGATAGGAGTTATCAGAGTGATAAAATCTATGGTGTGGAACAGTGTGCAACTTAAGAAACGAACTGTCCCCTTTTTCTATGCTTCCTGCCTCTTCAAAAATACATTTCTGCACAGAAAATATAAAATGGGGAGAGACTGCTTTGGGTTGCATTTGTTTCACTTAAAGTTTTTACAGTGTCACTTCATTAATCCCTATTTTCATTTTGATAGGGAATCATCAACATAAAAATGCCATTTTATTATTATGGAAACAAGAGAAACAGTGAGAAACTTTTTAGTCTTAAGAAAGATTACAAAAGCATACTTTATTTCCAATTTTTTGGTTTTTGAAATGAAATAATGGACCTTTGGGAATAATGCTTTTCATCTCCTTTAAAAAGAGATTAGCCTAGATTCTTTTTGTGAGCTGTTGTGCCAGTGAGCCCTTATCAGCTAAGCACTGTGAAACCCTAATACTTATACCTTGGAGTTTGTCTAGACTTATCATAAAAGAACCTCAACATTTTAAAATTATATTCAACCAACAGCTGCTTAGTGCCTGCTGTGAACTGGGCATGCCACTACAGACTAGCACGGCAAATACAGATAAGATACAGACCCTACCTGCAAGATGTTTATATTCCAACATAGCTTTCAGATTCTATTCAAATATTAAAACAGCACTCTTGCCCAATGGCGACACCAACTTAAATTAGTTTGGGTCCCTTTTCTGGGAAATCTAACGTGGAAGGCAGACAAGAGAATGAAAAGTACAGCACAGAGTGAATGTATGTGTGTGTTAAGTGGAAATGCTTTAGCATGGACAGGGTCAGTAGGCAAGCGGCCTCATGGGATTGGATGGCACGAAACAACTTACTCTAGTCCAGTGTTTGACATCCTTGTAGGTCGACACTAAGCACAATTAATGCACTTAGAGAAGATGACTAACCCCTCAAATAAAATGATAAGTGAATTCTTGCCATTTGAATAAATCATTGAAGATGTTCTTTGTTGTGGTCAGAATGTTCATAGTCCCTTTCTATGTTATTCTCCTGTCTCGTTATGGATAATGATTCCAGTGCACAAGCAATAAACATTGGAAAGGATGTGAAGAAAAGCGAATCCTCCTACAGGGGAATGTCGTAAACCAGAAGAAAAATATGGTGGTTCCTTAAATCAGAGTGATGGGCTGTGCAACTTAAGAAACGAACTGTCCCTTTTTCTATGCTTCCTGCCTCTTCAAAAATACATTTCTGCACAGAAAATATAAAATGGGGAGAGACTGCTTTGGGTTGCATTTGTTTCACTTAAAGTTTTTACAGTGTCACTTCATTAATCCCTATTTTCATTTTGATAGGGAATCATCAACATAAAAATGCCATTTTATTATTATGGAAACAAGAGAAACAGTGAGAAACTTTTTAGTCTTAAGAAAGATTACAAAAGCATACTTTATTTCCAATTTTTTGGTTTTTGAAATGAAATAATGGACCTTTGGGAATAATGCTTTTCATCTCCTTTAAAAAGAGATTAGCCTAGATTCTTTTTGTGAGCTGTTGTGCCAGTGAGCCCTTATCAGCTAAGCACTGTGAAACCCTAATACTTATACCTTGGAGTTTGTCTAGACTTATCATAAAAGAACCTCAACATTTTAAAATTATATTCAACCAACAGCTGCTTAGTGCCTGCTGTGAACTGGGCATGCCACTACAGACTAGCACGGCAAATACAGATAAGATACAGACCCTACCTGCAAGATGTTTATATTCCAACATAGCTTTCAGATTCTATTCAAATATTAAAACAGCACTCTTGCCCAATGGCGACACCAACTTAAATTAGTTTGGGTCCCTTTTCTGGGAAATCTAACGTGGAAGGCAGACAAGAGAATGAAAAGTACAGCACAGAGTGAATGTATGTGTGTGTTAAGTGGAAATGCTTTAGCATGGACAGGGTCAGTAGGCAAGCGGCCTCATGGGATTGGATGGCACGAAACAACTTACTCTAGTCCAGTGTTTGACATCCTTGTAGGTCGACACTAAGCACAATTAATGCACTTAGAGAAGATGACTAACCCCTCAAATAAAATGATAAGTGAATTCTTGCCATTTGAATAAATCATTGAAGATGTTCTTTGTTGTGGTCAGAATGTTCATAGTCCCTTTCTATGTTATTCTCCTGTCTCGTTATGGATAATGATTCCAGTGCACAAGCAATAAACATTGGAAAGGATGTGAAGAAGAAAAGCGAATCCTCCTACATTGTTGGTGAAAGTGTACATTTTCGTACAACCACTATGAAGAAAAATATGGTGGTTCCTTAAAAAACTAAAAATAGATACCATTTGAATCACCAATCCCACTCCTGGACATATATCTGGAGAAAATCATAATCCAGAAAGATCCATGCATCCCAGTAGTCATTCCAGCGCTATGTACAATAGATAAGACAGGGAAGCAACCTGAATGTCCATTGACAGATGAATGGGTAAAGATGTGTTACATATATACAATGGAATATTACTCAGTCGTAGAAATGAAATAATGCCATTTGCAGCAAATGGATGGACCTAGAAACTGTCAAAATGAGTAAAGTAAGTCAGAAAGAGTAAGACAGATATCATATCACTCATGTGGAATCTGATTTAAAATTATAAAATTAATGTATTTATTAATACAAATCAGAAGAAGACTTACAGATATTAGAAACAAACTTATGGTTACCCAAAGGGAAAAATGCAGAGCCTGGATGAATTAGGAGTTTGAGATGAACCTTCACATATTACTATATATAAGGTAGATAACCAACAAGGACATACTGTGTAGCAGAGGAAAGTCTACTCAATATTCCATGATAACCTAAGAAAGAATCTAAAGAAGAATGAATATATGTGTATATATGACTTTATCACTTGGCTATACACCTGAAACTAACCCAACATTATAAATCAACTATAGTCCAATAAAATTAAAATAAAAAAAAGTCCCCAAGACATATATAACTTACTATGGGTTACATACTTATGCATTTAACCTTCAGCACAAGTTTTTGAGGCAAAAGATATCATTCCCACTTTACAGGTATGGAAAAGGAGACACAGAAAGGTTAAATAAACTGCTTAATTTATGAGTAGGAAACAGAAGAACCTGGATTTGAACTAAGTTTCATTCTCAAGTTGACACTTGGAACTTCTATGCTGTATTGCCAAATCTTTGCAAGAAACTGATTAGAAAGTGCTTTCTTAGAATAGGTTATTACTACTGATTAAACTGAAACTATTTTAGGAAAACATGTCTCTCCAAATTATATGTTATTTAAATAGCATTAATTTTCAGAGAGAAACCTTATTTCCCTGTGTCTTATTTCTTATATCCTAAGATATGCATCGAATAAACAGAGTAATAGAGCTACAAGCCAAGTGTTGTGGAAACAAAACATTGGTATGGAAGCATGGTTTTAAAAACTTATCAACATTCAAATTAATGAATATCTCATTTCTCTTATTCTAGTATGGCCTATAGTCAAAGGCCTCCAGGTGTATATATGTGAATGTCCATTGACAGATGAATGGGTAAAGATGTGTTACATATATACAATGGAATATTACTCAGTCGTAGAAATGAAATAATGCCATTTGCAGCAAATGGATGGACCTAGAAACTGTCAAAATGAGTAAAGTAAGTCAGAAAGAGTAAGACAGATATCATATCACTCATGTGGAATCTGATTTAAAATTATAAAATTAATGTATTTATTAATACAAATCAGAAGAAGACTTACAGATATTAGAAACAAACTTATGGTTACCCAAAGGGAAAAATGCAGAGCCTGGATGAATTAGGAGTTTGAGATGAACCTTCACATATTACTATATATAAGGTAGATAACCAACAAGGACATACTGTGTAGCAGAGGAAAGTCTACTCAATATTCCATGATAACCTAAGAAAGAATCTAAAGAAGAATGAATATATGTGTATATATGACTTTATCACTTGGCTATACACCTGAAACTAACCCAACATTATAAATCAACTATAGTCCAATAAAATTAAAATAAAAAAAAGTCCCCAAGACATATATAACTTACTATGGGTTACATACTTATGCATTTAACCTTCAGCACAAGTTTTTGAGGCAAAAGATATCATTCCCACTTTACAGGTATGGAAAAGGAGACACAGAAAGGTTAAATAAACTGCTTAATTTATGAGTAGGAAACAGAAGAACCTGGATTTGAACTAAGTTTCATTCTCAAGTTGACACTTGGAACTTCTATGCTGTATTGCCAAATCTTTGCAAGAAACTGATTAGAAAGTGCTTTCTTAGAATAGGTTATTACTACTGATTAAACTGAAACTATTTTAGGAAAACATGTCTCTCCAAATTATATGTTATTTAAATAGCATTAATTTTCAGAGAGAAACCTTATTTCCCTGTGTCTTATTTCTTATATCCTAAGATATGCATCGAATAAACAGAGTAATAGAGCTACAAGCCAAGTGTTGTGGAAACAAAACATTGGTATGGAAGCATGGTTTTAAAAACTTATCAACATTCAAATTAATGAATATCTCATTTCTCTTATTCTAGTATGGCCTATAGTAAAAGGCCTCCAGGTGTAGCATGTATTGATAAGAAGATATTTAATTTTTCTCGTCTCATGGTTCATCTGAAAGTCTCTCAGTGCCATCCAACTCAAAAGATGGTTATGATTCTATAAAGAACGCTTCCATTTCCTTGTGTAATATAAAGTTTTGTCTGGATTGTAAAGCTAATGTAATTTCCCTTTGTAGCTATTAGTGTTAATCTCTAGGTACAATTTGCTTGTTATAGTAAAGCTTGGCTATCTGAGACCAGACAACCTAAAAGTTCAGGCTTTTGTCCAAACCTGAAGACAACTGGAGAAAACAGGCACACATGATATCCCTTTGGCCCTTTTCTTTTTTTGTCATGGAGACCTATTTCCTATGGACGCTTGAAATAAACAAATGAACAAGCCTGGATGAAATAAAGACCCAAGATTAAGCCCCATGTTGCAACTGATTAGTTTGTCAAGAGGAAAAAAAAAAAAAAGGATGACAAAACTCTAGATGACATTTTTCAAAAAAAAAAAGATGACATTTTTCCTGTGTGAGTATATGAGAAAGAGTAGCATGCAAAAGGAAACAAAGAAATAAACAAGAAAAGAGAGAAATGGAAATTAATAGCATATTTTCTCTTACTGATGTTGGAGAAAATGACGGTAAGGAGAGGCGGCATCAGTAATTGATTCAGGGAATCTTAATTACAAACAGTATAATAATGCCAGAGGAGCAGGTTAGCCCTAAAGAATCTGCGGTAGACAAGGTCTAGATGCTGAAGATGAGTAGAAGATTAGAAAGAATGCTTTGTCTTCAAGTCAGAGGTCAAGATCAAAATCCATATGAATACCAGTATTTGAACTAGAAAGCAGGGTGAAACAGAAGCAAACCAAGATATAAAATAAAGGAAAGAAGAATTCTGTGGGATAGTTTATAACTCAACTGTATTTTCAGTTTGCCTTTAGGTGAGCAAGATGTTTTGGCAAGGGTGGTGATTTTAGTCAGTCAACAACTTTAAAAGGTAATAGAGCTACAAGCCAAGTGTTGTGGAAACAAAACATTGGTATGGAAGCATGGTTTTAAAAACTTATCAACATTCAAATTAATGAATATCTCATTTCTCTTATTCTAGTATGGCCTATAGTAAAAGGCCTCCAGGTGTAGCATATATTGATAAGAAGATATTTAATTTTTCTCGTCTCATGGTTCATCTGAAAGTCTCTCAGTGCCATCCAACTCAAAAGATGGTTATGATTCTATAAAGAACGCTTCCATTTCCTTGTGTAATATAAAGTTTTGTCTGGATTGTAAAGCTAATGTAATTTCCCTTTGTAGCTATTAGTGTTAATCTCTAGGTACAATTTGCTTGTTATAGTAAAGCTTGGCTATCTGAGACCAGACAACCTAAAAGTTCAGGCTTTTGTCCAAACCTGAAGACAACTGGAGAAAACAGGCACACATGATATCCCTTTGGCCCTTTTCTTTTTTTGTCATGGAGACCTATTTCCTATGGACGCTTGAAATAAACAAATGAACAAGCCTGGATGAAATAAAGACCCAAGATTAAGCCCCATGTTGCAACTGATTAGTTTGTCAAGAGGAAAAAAAAAAAAAAGGATGACAAAACTCTAGATGACATTTTTCAAAAAAAAAAAGATGACATTTTTCCTGTGTGAGTATATGAGAAAGAGTAGCATGCAAAAGGAAACAAAGAAATAAACAAGAAAAGAGAGAAATGGAAATTAATAGCATATTTTCTCTTACTGATGTTGGAGAAAATGACGGTAAGGAGAGGCGGCATCAGTAATTGATTCAGGGAATCTTAATTACAAACAGTATAATAATGCCAGAGGAGCAGGTTAGCCCTAAAGAATCTGCGGTAGACAAGGTCTAGATGCTGAAGATGAGTAGAAGATTAGAAAGAATGCTTTGTCTTCAAGTCAGAGGTCAAGATCAAAATCCATATGAATACCAGTATTTGAACTAGAAAGCAGGGTGAAACAGAAGCAAACCAAGATATAAAATAAAGGAAAGAAGAATTCTGTGGGATAGTTTATAACTCAACTGTATTTTCAGTTTGCCTTTAGGTGAGCAAGATGTTTTGGCAATGGTGGATAAATGAGTTTTAAAGAGTCAGTGACGGGTTTAGCTGCAACCACAGGGGTGATTACACATTAATGAAGCTGAATGTTAGCAGATACTCAAACAGTGATTAGCAGAGCTACTAAGAAAAGGCAATTTGATGGAATACTTCCTAAATCTCAAATTTTCATTTGCTAACAGTATAGCATACTATTGTGTGTTTGTGTTTCACTGTGTATACTAACAACATTTGTGCATCAACATGGAAAGCCTCATGGTATCATGGACACCTCAGTGCAAGTTGCCTAGAAAATGTTATCTTTCCATTAAAGTGTCGAAATCACCTACCACATGCACCATCGACCTGATGAAGGAGTGAGATCATATGTTCAGTAAATATGGCTTAAGACGACTGCCCTGTTAGTTGTGAAGGGACACAAGAGCTGAATGATTTTCCACCAGCTACTCCAGGCCTTGTCATTGCCTGTATTAAATCCTGTGGTCAAACATTATACTACTTCCTTGTACACATGCTTGATTCTACTGTGTTCTATTTATCATTGCAAAGCAACAACCCTGATTATACCTCTTTGCCAACTCCATACCTTGTCACTGTACAGCTGAGCGTGGCTGAGGAAAACACATAGCATGGAGGCTTAAATTCATGACTGTAACCTCAAGCGAGTCCTTCATATCATGTTATAATAAGATTACACTCTCATAATTTAGTTACCTTCTCACTCTTCCAAAGTGAGAGCCATCTATATCCTCACTTCCTCAAAGCATGAGCCATTGGCCTGCAGCATCTTCAGCACCTGGGAGGATGTTAGAAATGCAAAACCTCAGTCTCCTGCAGGACTTACTGAATCTGATTCTGCATTTTGATGAGATCTCCAGGTGATTCATATGCACAGGACTGTTTGAGAAGCATTGATTTTCTGACCTCTCTCTTACTTACTCTGTTCTAACCACCTTGATTCTGGATATTCCTAAAATATAACCAGGCATGCTATCAATGTAATGTCTTTGCACTGGCCGTTCCCTCTGCCTGGAGTTCTCTTCTCCTCAGGTATCCATATGGCTGATTGCATCATGTCCTTCAAGCTTTGTTTAATTATCACTATCTCATCAAGTCCCAATCTGACCACCCTACGTCATTTGAACTTCTTCATGTCATGCAGGACCACTTCTTGTGTGCTCTACATTTTTCTCATTGTTGAAATCATCACTCCTTTTCTCTTTCCTTTTTAAATTATGGAAGTATGATAACACATTTACAGGAGAGTTGGAAAACACAGAACAAAGTTACATATAGTTCTACTATATACTACAATAATTTTTTAAAGTAGGTAAATTGAGATTTTTAATAGGAGTTTCAATATCCGACTCTCTAAAATTAAGGGAATGAATATAAGAAAGGTAGGAGGATATAGTAGACCTGAAAAACACCACAAACCAATTCAGCATAATTAAGATTTACACAGTTTTCACACAACAATAGGATACAATTCTATTCAAGTTGCCATAGACTATAAAGCAGGAGACACTCCAGGAATATAAAATAAGGTGCAAAAATTCCATGGACTAAAGATATTGATATAATGAAGAGTCTGTTCTCTTACCAATGTGGAATTATGTTAGAAATCAATTTTAAAAGATACTGGAAAATAACCAACATTCAAGTGCAATGTGACATTTGCCAAGAGAGATCTTTGACTTAGCCATTGAAAATGAAAGCCTCAATTCAGTTAGAAGACTGGAAAAATACAGAGACTGATTACAGAGAAGAAAGCATTTAAATGAGAAATTAATATCAAAATGAGAGATTAATATCAAAGACACTTTAAAATCCCCATGTATTTGGAAATTAAATGTCCACTTTTTTTTTTTTTTTTGGCTTCTAAGTCACCATTTGTTTTCATCCATCCATCCATCTTTATTCTTTGACATGTGTGGGATTCCCATTGCAGTGGCCTGTCTCATTGCAGAGCACCCACTCTGGGTGCATGCGCTCCAGAACACCAGCTGGTAACTGGACACAGTGGCCCAGCCGCTCTGCAGCATGTGGGATCTTCCCAGTCCACGTATCGAACTGGTGTCCCCTGCACTGCAAGGTAGACTCTTTACCCTCTGGACCACCAGGAAAGCCCTAAATGTCCACTTTTAAATGATGGGTGTATCCAAGAAGCTATAACAAAGAAAATTAGAAAATATTTGTAACAGAATAAAAATGAAAAGAGAATTCACCAGTAATTGATGCATGCTGTTGAAGCTGCTCAATGCAACTAAATACAATATAGAATCTTGAGTAAGAGATGAAAACAAATAATGGGCTCTAGCATAAAATTTTGTGAAATTTGAATAAAGTCTGTACTTTAATTAATAATACTGTATAACATTAATTTCCCGAGTTCTTTTCTTACAACATATTATTTCTTTATTTTCTCAGATTGGATTAGAAATTTCAAGCCTTATTCAAATTTTATTTCAAACCATTAGATAGTAAAATTTCTGGTCTTTAAGCAGTATTATTATATACCAAAATATATGAAATTATCAAAGTTTTGATGAATATAAGAAAGGTAGGAGGATATAGTAGACCTGAAAAACACCACAAACCAATTCAGCATAATTAAGATTTACACAGTTTTCACACAACAATAGGATACAATTCTATTCAAGTTGCCATAGACTATAAAGCAGGAGACACTCCAGGAATATAAAATAAGGTGCAAAAATTCCATGGACTAAAGATATTGATATAATGAAGAGTCTGTTCTCTTACCAATGTGGAATTATGTTAGAAATCAATTTTAAAAGATACTGGAAAATAACCAACATTCAAGTGCAATGTGACATTTGCCAAGAGAGATCTTTGACTTAGCCATTGAAAATGAAAGCCTCAATTCAGTTAGAAGACTGAAAAAATACAGAGACTGATTACAGAGAAGAAAGCATTTAAATGAGAAATTAATATCAAAATGAGAGATTAATATCAAAGACACTTTAAAATCCCCATGTATTTGGAAATTAAATGTCCACTTTTTTTTTTTTTTTTTGGCTTCTAAGTCACCATTTGTTTTCATCCATCCATCCATCTTTATTCTTTGACATGTGTGGGATTCCCATTGCAGTGGCCTGTCTCATTGCAGAGCACCCACTCTGGGTGCATGCGCTCCAGAACACCAGCTGGTAACTGGACACAGTGGCCCAGCCGCTCTGCAGCATGTGGGATCTTCCCAGTCCACGTATCGAACTGGTGTCCCCTGCACTGCAAGGTAGACTCTTTACCCTCTGGACCACCAGGAAAGCCCTAAATGTCCACTTTTAAATGATGGGTGTATCCAAGAAGCTATAACAAAGAAAATTAGAAAATATTTGTAACAGAATAAAAATGAAAAGAGAATTCACCAGTAATTGATGCATGCTGTTGAAGCTGCTCAATGCAACTAAATACAATATAGAATCTTGAGTAAGAGATGAAAACAAATAATGGGCTCTAGCATAAAATTTTGTGAAATTTGAATAAAGTCTGTACTTTAATTAATAATACTGTATAACATTAATTTCCCGAGTTCTTTTCTTACAACATATTATTTCTTTATTTTCTCAGATTGGATTAGAAATTTCAAGCCTTATTCAAATTTTATTTCAAACCATTAGATAGTAAAATTTCTGGTCTTTAAGCAGTATTATTATATACCAAAATATATGAAATTATCAAAGTTTTGAGTGAATATAAATTAGAAATCCAGCATTCTATTCATACTAAGTCAAACAAGTGGAATCAGACTTTTTAACATGCTGTGCTATGTTTTCATTTGTTGTGTAAAGCTACTTATCACTTTTTCCCCATCTTATACCTCTTGAACATAAAACACCATAAGAACAGAGTTCTTTGCCCTTTTAGTTCACCAACACATTCCAGTCATCTACATTGAACTGAGTATCTGTTAAATAAATAAAGGGAAGGCAATATGAAGAGGAAATGCCTGGACCTAAGCCCCAACCTTTAAGCCTTTGGCTGAGGCTATCATTGAATTTGCTGAGATTGAAATATCCTCAGTTGTGGGCTTCCTAGTGGCTCTGATGGTAAACAGTCTGCCTGCAATAGAGGAGACCTGGGTTTCATCCTTGGGTCGGGAACATCTCCTGGAGAAAGGAATGGCTACCCATGCCAATATTCTTGCCTGGAGAATTCCATAGACAGAGGAGCCTGTTGGAATACAGTTCGTGGTGTTGCAGAGATTCAAACACAACCGAGGACTACACACATGCGGCAAACACACCTCAGTTGTACATGGAATTGATAGAATGAAATCCCCATTCCCAGTTTTGCTGTTTTGAAAAGGGACTAATTTTTTTCACACTACATTTCGCGCAAACACACCCTCAGTTGTCCACTTTTAAATGATGGGTGTATCCAAGAAGCTATAACAAAGAAAATTAGAAAATATTTGTAACAGAATAAAAATGAAAAGAGAATTCACCAGTAATTGATGCATGCTGTTGAAGCTGCTCAATGCAACTAAATACAATATAGAATCTTGAGTAAGAGATGAAAACAAATAATGGGCTCTAGCATAAAATTTTGTGAAATTTGAATAAAGTCTGTACTTTAATTAATAATACTGTATAACATTAATTTCCCGAGTTCTTTTCTTACAACATATTATTTCTTTATTTTCTCAGATTGGATTAGAAATTTCAAGCCTTATTCAAATTTTATTTCAAACCATTAGATAGTAAAATTTCTGGTCTTTAAGCAGTATTATTATATACCAAAATATATGAAATTATCAAAGTTTTGAGTGAATATAAATTAGAAATCCAGCATTCTATTCATACTAAGTCAAACAAGTGGAATCAGACTTTTTAACATGCTGTGCTATGTTTTCATTTGTTGTGTAAAGCTACTTATCACTTTTTCCCCATCTTATACCTCTTGAACATAAAACACCATAAGAACAGAGTTCTTTGCCCTTTTAGTTCACCAACACATTCCAGTCATCTACATTGAACTGAGTATCTGTTAAATAAATAAAGGGAAGGCAATATGAAGAGGAAATGCCTGGACCTAAGCCCCAACCTTTAAGCCTTTGGCTGAGGCTATCATTGAATTTGCTGAGATTGAAATATCCTCAGTTGTGGGCTTCCCTAGTGGCTCTGATGGTAAACAGTCTGCCTGCAATAGAGGAGACCTGGGTTTCATCCTTGGGTCGGGAACATCTCCTGGAGAAAGGAATGGCTACCCATGCCAATATTCTTGCCTGGAGAATTCCATAGACAGAGGAGCCTGTTGGAATACAGTTCGTGGTGTTGCAGAGATTCAAACACAACCGAGGGACTAACACACATGCGCGCGCGCAAACACACCCTCAGTTGTACATGGAATTGATAGAATGAAATCCCCATTCCCAGTTTTGCTGTTTTTGACTATTCTATTTCACCTACTTTTCTTCATATGCGAAGCTACACTCTGACTTAATTTTTCTTTCACTTTCTCCGTTTCCTGAACCTCTAGGACTCCATTGTCAAATCATTCCTTTATATTCTGCACATTTTCAGAATATCCTCTCAACTTTCTTAACTGAAAATTGGCCATCCCCTGAGAACATGTATTCTGCAGAAATATCACTTGGAAGGAGTTTCTGCTTTCCTCACCTGCAAACCTCAGATGGTGTTGGTGTCTTCTTTACTCCCATTAGTGGCTTTCAGACCATTGTTCCTCCTCTCGACTAGCGAACTCCCTGCTTGTAGGCAGTCTCACCTTCTCTCCTCTGTACTGTTGTTAACCTCCTGATCACTCCACCTCATGATTTAATGACTGTGGCATGGTTCACTGTGCAAGTCTAGATAAAGACTTTGATATCTGGTCTCCATGACCTTCATATTCTCAGGGATATTCTCCATCTCTCCACTTAGTCACCCAGCTTCCATTGTCACTATCTTGATTAGTTATTTTCCCAAATTTCTCCATCTGTGACATGACTAATTCAAACATCTTACTCTTGAATGACAACTTCCTAAATTCACATCATCTGCTCATCTACTTGCATTACAAATTTCCTAGCATTATTAGGATATGCAGACAATAGTTCTCTCCATTTTCGTCCTCTTAGTCATTTTTTCTCACCAATTTCATCTGTCTCCAGTATAGTCTATGGCCTATAATCTTAATCTATGGCTCTGCGTCAATGCCGCGAATCCATTTGCCACCTACTGAGTCAATGCAAACCTGACTGAACCCAACTAAGCAGCTTCTGTTTTTCTAGTTTCTTGAATCCTGCTTCAGAAAATCATGCAATTAAGATTTTTTCTCATTCTGAATTCATATTCATTATAAACCGATTCCTCAGTACTGCCTGGGAATTCTGTTGTGTTTTATAGTCAGATCACTTTCCATTCCCTGCAACAATTATTTCTGGACTTCTTCCCTCCCATCTATCTGCAACTTGATGTTGCTGCCTAATTAATTAAGAAAAACAGAAGGAATAAGTTTGGTTTTCTCAGTTAGGCTTATGTGACTCTGAGCAGCATTCTCTTTCCCGCTGTGCTACCTCAGATGAGGTTACCTACTGTTATTTTTTTCTTTTTAAAATTGGTCATTTATTTTGGAGAATAATTAATTAACAACACTGCATTAGTTTAGGTGTACAGCAAAGTGCTTCAATTATGTGTGAACATGGATCTATTCTTTTTCAAGTTATTTCCCCATTCAATTTATTACAGAATGTTCAGCAGAATCCCCCATGCTCTACAGTAGGTCTATTTTAAATACAGCGATGTGTATATATTATTCCTCCCTCCCCCCAAATAATCATATGTTTGTTCTCTAAGTGTGTGTGTGTCTGCTTCTGGTTTGTAAATAAGTTTATTTAGATTCTGCATATAAACAGTATCATATGCCTTTTTCTGTCTGACTTCAAGATTTCAGATCACCTTTTCTTCTCTTTCTTTCCACACATAAAGTTTGTTTTAAAATTGTGTAATTTTTCTTACATCAATGTCCCATACTAAGTCCTATGAGCTCTAGAATCTAGAACAATATTTGATACATATGGTGAGCACTCAGTGAATAAATGAATAAGCCTACTTACAGTCTACTGTTTCTTATAATTATAATAATAGTCATTCTTTGGTGACTGTAACAGCACCACATGGTCTGTTTATATTACTTCTCAGCATGCCTAACAGGTACATTATTGTTCCTGTGTTACAAAAGAGTCAGGGTCTGCAAAGTTAAGTTGGGTGTGCACGTGGTGTAGGTGTTGTACAGAGTCATTTGCTTCTCAAGATATTGTCTTGAAGGTCTTCAGTCGGCCAGCCTTAGGGGTGCAGAAATAGGAGATGGCACCCCTTTCTTGAGAACTTATAGTATGGTACGACAGTCCAAGTATGTATATTGTTACAAAACATAAGATCATAGGAAGACACAGTTTAGGAAAGCTTGTTAAGATAGCACACACATGGGGCAACCTGCCTGGTGCATTGAGCTAGGAGTAATAATCAAGGAAGGATCCTCTTGTGGGTTAAGACTTTCTCTGGTAATATGCTAACCCGTGAGACGTTATAGAAAGCCTCCTCCCTCATAAAATCCTCTGTGCAATTTGTTAGGCTTATGTGACTCTGAGCAGCATTCTCTTTCCCGCTGTGCTACCTCAGATGAGGTTACCTACTGTTATTTTTTTCTTTTTAAAATTGGTCATTTATTTTGGAGAATAATTAATTAACAACACTGCATTAGTTTAGGTGTACAGCAAAGTGCTTCAATTATGTGTGAACATGGATCTATTCTTTTTCAAGTTATTTCCCCATTCAATTTATTACAGAATGTTCAGCAGAATCCCCCATGCTCTACAGTAGGTCTATTTTAAATACAGCGATGTGTATATATTATTCCTCCCTCCCCCCAAATAATCATATGTTTGTTCTCTAAGTGTGTGTGTGTCTGCTTCTGGTTTGTAAATAAGTTTATTTAGATTCTGCATATAAACAGTATCATATGCCTTTTTCTGTCTGACTTCAAGATTTCAGATCACCTTTTCTTCTCTTTCTTTCCACACATAAAGTTTGTTTTAAAATTGTGTAATTTTTCTTACATCAATGTCCCATACTAAGTCCTATGAGCTCTAGAATCTAGAACAATATTTGATACATATGGTGAGCACTCAGTGAATAAATGAATAAGCCTACTTACAGTCTACTGTTTCTTATAATTATAATAATAGTCATTCTTTGGTGACTGTAACAGCACCACATGGTCTGTTTATATTACTTCTCAGCATGCCTAACAGGTACATTATTGTTCCTGTGTTACAAAAGAGTCAGGGTCTGCAAAGTTAAGTTGGGTGTGCACGTGGTGTAGGTGTTGTACAGAGTCATTTGCTTCTCAAGATATTGTCTTGAAGGTCTTCAGTCGGCCAGCCTTAGGGGTGCAGAAATAGGAGATGGCACCCCTTTCTTGAGAACTTATAGTATGGTACGACAGTCCAAGTATGTATATTGTTACAAAACATAAGATCATAGGAAGACACAGTTTAGGAAAGCTTGTTAAGATAGCACACACATGGGGCAACCTGCCTGGTGCATTGAGCTAGGAGTAATAATCAAGGAAGGATCCTCTTGTGGGTTAAGACTTTCTCTGGTAATATGCTAACCCGTGAGACGTTATAGAAAGCCTCCTCCCTCATAAAATCCTCTGTGCATTTGTAACATACAAGTTAGGTGTCTCTGGAATTAATTCCACAGCAACAATTGCAAAGAAAAAATGAATGGCAAAAACAAAAGATTGTGATCATTTTGAAATCCAGAAAGAAGAAAAACAAAACAAGAAAATCTGTTACCACTTTTATTTCTTCTTAATTTAACTGGTTTTTTTTTTTTTTTTTTTGGCCTTGTCATCAGGTACACAGGATCTTAGCTGCTAGTTCCTTGACCAGGGATAGAACGCGCACCCCTTGCAGCAGAAGTGCAGAATCTTAACCAATGAACCACCAGGGAAGTCCCTGTACACACATTTAAAATAGTAGCTCAAAAAACTAGTGACAAGGAGGCAATGGCCGTGTGTGACAGAGCAGAAGAGCAGGTCAGCACTTAGTCAAACAGGTTTCTGTCCCAGTCCTGCAACTTCTTCATTACGTGATTTCTTCAGGATTTCTAAGCTCTCTGTTGAGAAATAGCAACAGTAACAAGTGCTTAATAATAGTAACCTCATAAGGTCATTGGGAGGATGAAATGATGCGTTACCACGTACATTGCTTAGCAAACATTTAAATGGGAGCTGTTATTATTAATCAGTGAAAATACACGTGATTAATGCAGTTGTTCTTTACTGTATCCATTCAGAAAGCTGTTAGCTCAGAAGATTCTGAAGCAGTGGGGAACAAGGCCTTTGTATTTTGGAAAAGCTCTGCAGGTGGCGCTGATGCACAGCCAAGGCTGAACAGCCTTCATATGCAGTGTGATTGGTGATTTTCAATTCTGTGCTTAAGAAGCATTGGCCTAGCACCTTGAAATACAGATTTCCAGGCCCCTTTCCACAACATTCATGATCTGTGGATCTGGAGTATGATCCAGGAATAATGTGATGAAGAAGGACCTGGACCATATTTTGAAATACCTTCTATGGCTCTCTGGAAACCAATGTGAAGATTTAATTCAAATTCACTGGGAAGGTACAATATATTTATGAACATGTGTCAACTAAACCTTATGCATTTTGCAAGTTTCCTTTAGTGATTCAAACAAACCCAACTCAGAAAGTCAGATTTTGCTCTTCCCACCATCTAGAAGAAGACTTCGAGTTCCACCTGAGCCCCCGACCTGATTTCTGTCTATAGCCTAGAGGAAATGCACACAAACAGCTAAGTAGTACAACCTGGCTAGCTTGGGCTGGACACATTGTCAGGCCCTGCAATCAAGTCATCTGGATCTCATGTTTTCAGCACAGAGAGGTAGCCTTTGTGAGTTAGGACTCGATCTAGAAGCTCCAATAAGCTTTTGTTGAACAGAAATGGATCGGACTGTCGTTGTCCTGCCAGAATGCTTTATAAACCCCGTCCTCCCTACAGCTGCAGAGGAATTAAAGCAGAAGTGCAGAATCTTAACCAATGAACCACCAGGGAAGTCCCTGTACACACATTTAAAATAGTAGCTCAAAAAACTAGTGACAAGGAGGCAATGGCCGTGTGTGACAGAGCAGAAGAGCAGGTCAGCACTTAGTCAAACAGGTTTCTGTCCCAGTCCTGCAACTTCTTCATTACGTGATTTCTTCAGGATTTCTAAGCTCTCTGTTGAGAAATAGCAACAGTAACAAGTGCTTAATAATAGTAACCTCATAAGGTCATTGGGAGGATGAAATGATGCGTTACCACGTACATTGCTTAGCAAACATTTAAATGGGAGCTGTTATTATTAATCAGTGAAAATACACGTGATTAATGCAGTTGTTCTTTACTGTATCCATTCAGAAAGCTGTTAGCTCAGAAGATTCTGAAGCAGTGGGGAACAAGGCCTTTGTATTTTGGAAAAGCTCTGCAGGTGGCGCTGATGCACAGCCAAGGCTGAACAGCCTTCATATGCAGTGTGATTGGTGATTTTCAATTCTGTGCTTAAGAAGCATTGGCCTAGCACCTTGAAATACAGATTTCCAGGCCCCTTTCCACAACATTCATGATCTGTGGATCTGGAGTATGATCCAGGAATAATGTGATGAAGAAGGACCTGGACCATATTTTGAAATACCTTCTATGGCTCTCTGGAAACCAATGTGAAGATTTAATTCAAATTCACTGGGAAGGTACAATATATTTATGAACATGTGTCAACTAAACCTTATGCATTTTGCAAGTTTCCTTTAGTGATTCAAACAAACCCAACTCAGAAAGTCAGATTTTGCTCTTCCCACCATCTAGAAGAAGACTTCGAGTTCCACCTGAGCCCCCGACCTGATTTCTGTCTATAGCCTAGAGGAAATGCACACAAACAGCTAAGTAGTACAACCTGGCTAGCTTGGGCTGGACACATTGTCAGGCCCTGCAATCAAGTCATCTGGATCTCATGTTTTCAGCACAGAGAGGTAGCCTTTGTGAGTTAGGACTCGATCTAGAAGCTCCAATAAGCTTTTGTTGAACAGAAATGGATCGGACTGTCGTTGTCCTGCCAGAATGCTTTATAAACTGTCCTCCTACAGCTGAGGCACAGTTCAGACGGACCCAGAAATAGTCAGCAGGTGCAGAGGAGGGCATGCAGAGCTGAAAGGCCATTCCCAGGCTGCAGCTGGCATTTCTCAGCTTCTGGAAGAAAAGCAAATCTTAAATCCCAGAATGGTGCAGACAATGGAGTAGCTACAGGTTATAGGAATACCACTGATAAAGGCTCCAAAGAGCCTGAGTGTCAGGCAGCACTAGGCAGGGAGTTTGAGAATTTTCTGCTACACGTTAAAAGGAATAGCCTCTGTTCTGATCTAATGTGCAGGTCTGCTCAGTTACTCAGTCATGCCTGACTGTGACCCCATGGGCTGTAGCCAATCAGGCTCTTCTGTCCATGGGATTTTCCAGGCAAGAATGCTGGAATGGGTTGCCTTTCCTCCTACAGGGGATCTTCCTGAGACTCAGGCATCAAACCCATCCCCTGTGACTTCTACAGTGGCAGGCAGATTCTTCACCACTGAGCCACCTGGGAAGCTTGTTGTGATCTAACACAGGACATAAGAAGTGTGGGATGCAGAAGAGGTCAGCAGATGGCAGCACTAGATGATGAAGAGAATCCAAATGGCCCGAGACAAACTATTTCCCTTGGCCCCTCTGGCAAAGGGTTTCAAGAGGAGTGTATATTCTCAGTATAATTCTTTGTAGTTTTTGATGAACATTCATACACTTAAAATTTTTTTAAGTAGAAAAGGATAGCTTTATTGCTTTGCCAGGAGAAGAGGGACACAGTGGGCCCCTGCTCTTGAAAACTATGAAACTATCCCAAACACTGATAGTTTTTAAATACATGGTATGGCTATTTTTTAGTCCATGTGTTTCATTATTCTATAGCAATCCTTTTGTTTCTTCATATGTTTCCATATAGATCATTACCTTTAAAAAACTTGTTCTTTGCTAAGTGTGCTGAACTTTGCACAAGCATAGCCAACTGCTGAAAAGTTTTATGATACTGACTAAAGCAGTCTTTTTGGATATATTTGAAGGGAAAAAGAAAATTAAGTATCTTTGTATTTTATAATTGCTTCTGAATGATATAAGCTTATTGTAATTGTTAGGAAATATTATTGTCCTTGAACCTGTGATTATGGCAAGCACTTTTAAGAATCTTGGAGGCTTTTCATGCAACAGTTGAAATTCCCTATGATGATGGCAAGGGTTGTGATGAGCAGGAAAATCATGAGTCATTTTATCGAATGTTCAGCAAACAGAGGGACTTGCCTAGAAGGTCACTGAGTGAAGGCAGCAGAGGAGAGTGCTCCCAAATATTACAAATATTTTTCACTCAAGAGAGAAAGCAATATATCTAGAGGCAACAATGGTGAGCTACGAGATTGCCAAAGTGCCTTCTGTTCTCTTAGGGAATAGAACCAGGATGTATGAGATATGAACAGGTGGTACTTGGCAGACTTTCAAGGGAAGTTATTCCTTGACTTGGTTTTGGTTTGTGTGGGAGGTTTAAAAAACATTGAGTAATTTTTTTTTTTTTAACCACAGATCTAGGGTGCTAGAGAGTACTAGGATGGATTGAACAGAAACCAATTTGAAAAGAATCAAAGACTTGAAAGGAAAGAAGCACAGAGTTGTATGTGGATAGCAGGACTGATAAAGGAGTTTACTACAAGAACTTGCCTTTGCCCGGTGACCAAGAATAAAAGAGATAAGGAACATAGGTATACCGATAGTCTTACTGTTTATTATTATTATTATTATTATTATTGGCCACTTCCATTGGTCTTTCATCCATTTATTTTCATCCGTCTTTGTTCTTTGGCATGTGTGGGCCCTCCCTTCGCAGTGGCCTCTCTCGTCGCAAAACACGGGCTCTGGGCGCATGCACTCCAGACCTCCAGCTCAGTAGTTGGACACATTGGTCCAGTCGCTTCGTGGCACACGGGATCTTCCTAGGCCAGGGACTGAACTGGTGCCCTTTGCACTGCAAGGCAGTGTCCTTACCCACTGGACCACCAGGGAAGCCCCCAGCCCCTGATAGTCTTATTGATAGGCTGACATCTTGGAAACTCAGTTAAAACTACTGGAGTCAGTATACATATAGTGTGTGTGTGTGTGTGTGTGTGCACACTCAGTCATATCTGACTCTTTGCAACCCCATAGACTGTAGCCTGCCAGGCTCCTCTATCCATGGAATTTTCTAGGCAAAAATGCTGGAGTGAGTTGCCATTATCTACTGCAGGGTTTCTTCCTGATCAGGAATAGAACACATGTCTCTTGCATTGGGTGGTAAATCCTTTACCACTGTGCCACCTGATGTATTTTTCTGCTATTTTGGTTTAATATTGTTCGGTTTGGGTTTAGAGAATGTTTTTGTTTATTTTTTTGTTTCTTTTTGTTTTTGTGGTGAATTTTCTCTGGGCAATCGAGGAAAATATTTAGTTCTTGATGTGTTTAACCTCCAGATATAATCCCAGTTGCTCAACACTCTAAACAAGCTACTGAGGCCATTGAACTTGGACAAAAATAATCTTTAATTACAGTTCTTTGGGAGTGATTGTGGGGTACTCGTTCAATCCTGAATTCTTATCTCACTATTTCATTTAACCCCTAAACAATTTAGCAATTTAGATATCATAACCTTTTTGAAGATGAAGCTAACATAACAGTTGATTCAGCAGGAGAAATCTATAAACATTTTGAACCTGTTCTCAACACGAGGAAGGAACTAGGTAGGTAATCACTTCGTCTGGACTTCTGCTCAAAGGCAGATTTGGGGAGCATCCGGTGAAAAGAGAGGCTAGGGTCATGTCAGCAGTACTTCAGCATCCTCTTCAGAGTGACCTAAGCTTTGACAGCTCAAGAATACACTTTTCTCCAGGGCTTCCCTGGTGGTCCAGTGGGTAAGGACACCGTGCTTCAATGCAAGGGGCGCCAGTTCGATCCCTGGCCTGGGAAGATCCCACGTGCCATGAAGCTGCTGGACCAATGTGACCCATTACCGAGCCGGAGCTCTGGAGCGCATGCGCCCAAAGCCGGTGCTCTGTGACAAGAGAGGCCACTGCGATGGGAGGCCCATGCAGGCCAAGGAACAAAGATGGATGGAAATAGATAAATGAAAGATCAATAGAAGTAGAAAAAAAAAAAAGAGAGAGAATACACTTTTCTCAAAACTCTCTAACAAAATGTTTGAAACAAGGAAGAGTATTTTAATTTCATATTCATCACAGAACACATAAGCTTGGATAAGTATGTTGGCTGATAAAATTATTGATATTTTTTAAAATAATGGTGTTAAAAGCCCAAGGGATTATATAGCAATTTTGAAGAACATGATTGAAGAGTTATAACAGCATCACTTGGCAAAACGTGTAAGCTAAGTTTAAGTTATAGACCCCAGGAAATCACTCAGCTTTATGCGTCATTGTATCTTCATTAAAAAAGAGAGAGAGAGCAAAAGACCTAAAATATATTAGAGGGGAAATAAAGCTAGTATGCTATGTGGCATCATCACTAATGTAGAGTAGAAGGGTTTTTTTCTTTTCTATTCATCTCCTGGCTGCAGTGGGTTCTCTTCAGCTGTGCCCTAGGGGGTGATAGTTTGCAGCCTTTCCTCAAGCACCTGCAGGCTTTTGTTCCCTAGGATCTAGGGTCTGGGAGAGGCATCCTGGTTTTCCTGCAGAAAGGACAGTTTCCCCCTCCAGGCCTGCACTGATGAGTTTTCCCCAGCTGTCAGTCCTGCTAGTAATCTTTTTCATTAGCACCCACTGGAAGCCTTGAGAGAAGAGACTGTCACTGGCTATGGGTTCCTCTTGTGTCTGTGGCTCCCAGGAGTTCTATTATCTAAAAATTGCCTTTAGCAGTTTGTGAACACATTTAGCTGAATTCTTCTTACCTGTTTGTGTGCACCTGGCATCCATCTCTTCCTCTCCTCACTCGGGGCCACCAGCGAAGGGTTACCCCCGCTTGCAGGGACCTGTCCTCTCTTGGACTTCAGGATACTTAGTTGTCTTGCAGACTTAGCTCTCTGATAGATTCAAGGGAAGTTATGATTTTACAGTTTATCAGGCTTTTGTCATGTTCTTAGTATAGCAGCAACGCTCTTTCCATATTTCTATATCCTAAACATAAGCACCAGGCTCTGTAACTTCTCTAAATATTTGACATTTACTACTCTGCTCTTTTTCCATAACTGAGTTTATCCAGCCTACTGTTTTTCTTTTTTCTTTTTTAGTTATTTTTAGTAACTATAACTTTCTTCCAGGACTAACTACTACTTTTTCAAAAATCTTTTTCAGTTCTTGAATTGTATCTATGTGTTTGAATTTTAGCTTTTATTTTATGTGTCATTTCTTCCTCTTTGACAATATGTAATATATTTATGTTAAAGTGATTTTTATTATTTATTTATCTATTTGGTCACGCAGCATGTGGGGTCTTAGTTCCCTGACCAGGAGTCAAACCCAGGCCCTCCGCATTAGAAGTGGGGTGTCTTAACCACTAGACCATAAGGGAAGTCCCTGCTGTGATTTTTAGATGACTCAGCTATTTTCAATTCACTAGCAGTGAATTTGTCGCTTGGATTTTAATTTTTGCTAATTGCCTTTCTCGGAAATAGTTTTTCACTTGGAATATTACTTTACAACCTTTATTGAGTAGTTGGTTTCTCTCTATGTGCGCTTACCAGCTGTCTCCAGAAACTGTGTGGGTCTCTCTATCCCTGGGTCCAGGGCCCGGAATGAGATCTTGTTTTTGTAACATGGTGGTCTTGCTGCACATGTAGCAACATTGCGTACTTCCTTTCCAAGCCAGCGGGTGGCCTGGAACATGTCCAGGTGGCCTAGCACCTCTTACCCTGTCCACAGGAACAGATCTGGGTAGGAGTCACCACTTCGATCAATCCTTATCCCTTGATGTCGTCCAATGTGGCTCTGGTCATGTACAGACAAATACATATACATATGTGTACATATATTTGTGGTTTTAAATATTGATCATTTCATCATTTCAAACCTTAAGTACCTCTTCACACTACACACTTAAAGGGTTACCCCCGCTTGCAGGGACCTGTCCTCTCTTGGACTTCAGGATACTTAGTTGTCTTGCAGACTTAGCTCTCTGATAGATTCAAGGGAAGTTATGATTTTACAGTTTATCAGGCTTTTGTCATGTTCTTAGTATAGCAGCAACGCTCTTTCCATATTTCTATATCCTAAACATAAGCACCAGGCTCTGTAACTTCTCTAAATATTTGACATTTACTACTCTGCTCTTTTTCCATAACTGAGTTTATCCAGCCTACTGTTTTTCTTTTTTCTTTTTTAGTTATTTTTAGTAACTATAACTTTCTTCCAGGACTAACTACTACTTTTTCAAAAATCTTTTTCAGTTCTTGAATTGTATCTATGTGTTTGAATTTTAGCTTTTATTTTATGTGTCATTTCTTCCTCTTTGACAATATGTAATATATTTATGTTAAAGTGATTTTTATTATTTATTTATCTATTTGGTCACGCAGCATGTGGGGTCTTAGTTCCCTGACCAGGAGTCAAACCCAGGCCCTCCGCATTAGAAGTGGGGTGTCTTAACCACTAGACCATAAGGGAAGTCCCTGCTGTGATTTTTAGATGACTCAGCTATTTTCAATTCACTAGCAGTGAATTTGTCGCTTGGATTTTAATTTTTGCTAATTGCCTTTCTCGGAAATAGTTTTTCACTTGGAATATTACTTTACAACCTTTATTGAGTAGTTGGTTTCTCTCTGTGCGCTTACCAGCTGTCTCCAGAAACTGTGTGGGTCTCTCTATCCCTGGGTCCAGGGCCCGGAATGAGATCTTGTTTTTGTAACATGGTGGTCTTGCTGCACATGTAGCAACATTGCGTACTTCCTTTCCAAGCCAGCGGGTGGCCTGGAACATGTCCAGGTGGCCTAGCACCTCTTACCCTGTCCACAGGAACAGATCTGGGTAGGAGTCACCACTTCGATCAATCCTTATCCCTTGATGTCGTCCAATGTGGCTCTGGTCATGTACAGACAAATACATATACATATGTGTACATATATTTGTGGTTTTAAATATTGATCATTTCATCATTTCAAACCTTAAGTACCTCTTCACACTACACACTTAAAACACAATATATAGGTATCTTTGGATCTTACATCACCAAACAAAAGAAACTATTAGGCAGAATCTCCTTCAACTTTTCAACAAGTCTACCAGGAAAGCTCTATCTGCACTTATCTCTTGGTTAGAAGGGTACTGTCTTTTCTCTGTAAGTGTGTAGGCCCTTTTACATTCTGAAGAACCTTGTCAATGTTCCCTTCTTTTATCATTAATTTGACCTTCTCTACTAACTTGTTGCCAACAAGATATCAAAATTAACATCCCCCAATCATAAAAACAAAAAAAAGACAATCAAACCCACCTCCTCTGACCCAATTTCTCTCTTCAGCTGCAAATCTCCATCTTCATGCTTAGCATGAGAATCTTGAGTGAATTTTGTATAACTGCTGTCTTCATCACCTCTTCTTTCCCTAGTGAACACACTTCTGCTTGGCTTCTCCTCTGAATGCTCCACAAGATCTGTTTTCGCCAAGGCCACCCATGTCCCTGCTGGACGCTTGAGGTCTCATTCTGATCTTTCTCACTAGTATTGGATACATTTTACTCAGTTCCACAAATGTACCTTTTATCTAAACCTTAAAATTCTGTTGTTCCTTCGGTTCTTAGTCCTTTCTAGTTCCTGTTTACAAACTGCCCCTCACAAGCTGTCCAAGTGCCTCATAGAGCTTCAATTAGCACGCATGTACTGATGATCCCCCTATACATATTCACACCACTCTCACTCTAGTTCATAATTGATTGCCTAGTTGGTTTTATTTTTTTAACTTGGATCTCATAGGCACTTAAAATTCAGCATGTGCAAATAAAATGAATTATTTTTCTCCCCCAAGCTGCTATTTCTTCAGAATTCTCTATTTTTGCGAAATTAGCTCCTTCATACTCCAAGCCAGCGGGTGGCCTGGAACATGTCGAGGTGGCCTAGCACCTCTTACCCTGTCCACAGGAACAGATCTGGGTAGGAGTCACCACTTCGATCAATCCTTATCCCTTGATGTCGTCCAATGTGGCTCTGGTCATGTACAGACAAATACATATACATATGTGTACATATATTTGTGGTTTTAAATATTGATCATTTCATCATTTCAAACCTTAAGTACCTCTTCACACTACACACTTAAAACACAATATATAGGTATCTTTGGATCTTACATCACCAAACAAAAGAAACTATTAGGCAGAATCTCCTTCAACTTTTCAACAAGTCTACCAGGAAAGCTCTATCTGCACTTATCTCTTGGTTAGAAGGGTACTGTCTTTTCTCTGTAAGTGTGTAGGCCCTTTTACATTCTCAAGAACCTTGTCAATGTTCCCCTTCTTTTATCATTAATTTGACCTTCTCTACTAACTTGTTGCCATCAATATTTCAAAATTAACATCTCCCAATCATAAAAACTAAAAAAAGAAAATCAAAAACACCTCCTCTGACCCAATTTCTCTCTTCAGCTGCAAATCTCCATCTTCATGCTTAGCATGAGAATCTTGAGTGAATTTTGTATAACTGCTGTCTTCATCACCTCTTCTTTCCCTAGTGAACACACTTCTGCTTGGCTTCTCCTCTGAATGCTCCACAAGATCTGTTTTCGCCAAGGCCACCCATGTCCCTGCTGGACGCTTGAGGTCTCATTCTGATCTTTCTCACTAGTATTGGATACATTTTACTCAGTTCCACAAATGTCCCTTTTATCTAAACCTTAAAATTCTGTTGTTCCTTCGGTTCTTAGTCCTTTCTAGTTCCTGTTTACAAACTGCCCCTCACAAGCTGTCCAAGTGCCTCATAGAGCTTCAATTAGCACGCATGTACTGATGATCCCCCTATACATATTCACACCACTCTCACTCTAGTTCATAATTGATTGCCTAGTTGGTTTTATTTTTTTAACTTGGATCTCATAGGCACTTAAAATTCAGCATGTGCAAATAAAATGAATTATTTTTCTCCCCCAAGCTGCTATTTCTTCAGAATTCTCTATCTTCATAAATGGTACAATCAGCTGCTCATTTCCTAACACAGGAAATCTGGAAATAATCTTGAATGCTCCCTCTTCCTCACTTTCTTTGCCATACCCTGCTAATTTCATCTCCTGAATAGCTTTCATAATTTTCTTACTCTATTTCCATTGCTACCAGACACGTGACTATCACCATCATACTGGTATGAAGGTGAGAACATCACTGAATGATTAATAATCTCTTTAATGTTCTTCTTTCTAGCGTATTTATTTTCGCTCATTTATGTATTTATTCAGAAATGTTGTAAAGTATTTACATGTGCAAGATAACGCATGCTCTAGGCACTCTGACAAATATTTTTTAAAAAAACTTTATAAACCATTTTTCAAACAGGGTAAGTGAGAAATGTCTAAAAAGTCAATGAGCCAAATTGTGAGGCCTGGAGCAAGTGCAGTTCAGATGGTGTGCCAGACAAGCTCAGAAGAAAAAGTGATACCTCCGTCTTATGGGCAAGAAGGAGGAGGGTTCATAGAAAGGGGCTATTTGAGCTGAACTCTCCTGCTTTCGTCTTGAGGGTATTGAGCTGGAAAAAGATAAAAGGAAGGGAGTCATGGAAAGGAAAGGAAAAAAGGAGAAAACAGTGACATGAGTAAGACCTGGAGAGTGTATGAAGGCACTCACTGAATCTGGCAGCCAGGCAAAGTGCTTGAGGGTATTTGGTAAAGGTGAGCTGAGAGATAACAGTGAACTTAATCCATGGGAGTGCATTGTTTCCATGGTCCCTGTCCCTCTACACATTGCTATTGTTGCACTGTGCTGTGCTGAATGGCTCAGTCCTGTCTGATTCTGCTACCCTGTGAACTGTAGCCCACATGGCTCCTTTGTCCGTGGGGTTTTCCAGGCAAGAACACTGCAGTGGGTTGCTATGCCCTCCTCCAGGGGACCTTCCCAACCCAGGGATCAAACCCAGGTCTCCTGGCATTACAGGCGGATTCTCTACCATCTGAGGCACCAGGGCTCACTCTATACATTGCATTTTGTTACAAATGTATAGTGTTAGAAAGGGTCATGTATGAACACATTGAGTCATATATTAACACACTGAAGGAAGGAGAGCCTTCCGGCCCCTGCACAAATGAGATATAGCCCAGGATGAGGAAATGACCTTTCAGAGCACATTACTCATCTCCTGAATAGCTTTCATAATTTTCTTACTCTATTTCCATTGCTACCAGACACGTGACTATCACCATCATACTGGTATGAAGGTGAGAACATCACTGAATGATTAATAATCTCTTTAATGTTCTTCTTTCTAGCGTATTTATTTTCGCTCATTTATGTATTTATTCAGAAATGTTGTAAAGTATTTACATGTGCAAGATAACGCATGCTCTAGGCACTCTGACAAATATTTTTTAAAAAAACTTTATAAACCATTTTTCAAACAGGGTAAGTGAGAAATGTCTAAAAAGTCAATGAGCCAAATTGTGAGGCCTGGAGCAAGTGCAGTTCAGATGGTGTGCCAGACAAGCTCAGAAGAAAAAGTGATACCTCCGTCTTATGGGCAAGAAGGAGGAGGGTTCATAGAAAGGGGCTATTTGAGCTGAACTCTCCTGCTTTCGTCTTGAGGGTATTGAGCTGGAAAAAGATAAAAGGAAGGGAGTCATGGAAAGGAAAGGAAAAAAGGAGAAAACAGTGACATGAGTAAGACCTGGAGAGTGTATGAAGGCACTCACTGAATCTGGCAGCCAGGCAAAGTGCTTGAGGGTATTTGGTAAAGGTGAGCTGAGAGATAACAGTGAACTTAATCCATGGGAGTGCATTGTTTCCATGGTCCCTGTCCCTCTACACATTGCTATTGTTGCACTGTGCTGTGCTGAATGGCTCAGTCCTGTCTGATTCTGCTACCCTGTGAACTGTAGCCCACATGGCTCCTTTGTCCGTGGGGTTTTCCAGGCAAGAACACTGCAGTGGGTTGCTATGCCCTCCTCCAGGGGACCTTCCCAACCCAGGGATCAAACCCAGGTCTCCTGGCATTACAGGCGGATTCTCTACCATCTGAGGCACCAGGGCTCACTCTATACATTGCATTTTGTTACAAATGTATAGTGTTAGAAAGGGTCATGTATGAACACATTGAGTCATATATTAACACACTGAAGGAAGGAGAGCCTTCCGGCCCCTGCACAAATGAGATATAGCCCAGGATGAGGAAATGACCTTTCAGAGCACATTACTCATCATGTGTAGCATCTTTAGAGTCACATTTTGTCTAGTTCCTTCCTCCACATGTGATGGGTTATTTTTTTTTTTTCATTTTTTTCTGGCCTCATTTTATTGGTTTTTATTTATTTATTTATTTTTATCCATCTTTATTCTTTGGCTTGTGTGGGCCTCCCATTGCAATGACCTCTCTCATTGCTGAGCAACGGCTCTGGGTGCATGCGCTCTAGAGTGCTGGCTCATAATTCCACACACCAGTCCAACTGCTCTGTGGCACGTGGAATCCTCCCTGGGCCAGAGATGGAACCGGTGCCTCTTGCACTGCAAGGCAGACTCTTCGTCCACTGGACCAACAGGGAAGCCCTCCACATGTGATTTTTACAAGAGAAATTTTCTTTTAGGGAATTGTTCTGTTAGGATAGGAGGCTTGATTATCTCCCAGTACCTGTAGGTACAAATATCTACCATCTGCCAGTGATCAAAATGTTTTAGTTATACTGCTAAGTGGTTGCTGTATACATTTAAAAAATACTTAGCATATATGAATATAGGTTTAAGGTTAAACCTGTTCCTCTGCATGATTACATCCCAAATATCAAGTTATTCTAATAGACTTTGCATTGAACACTAGAAGAAACATGAAACTGCTGCTTTAGGTTTACAATCTGGTTCATGAATTTTAAAACTTAGTTATCAAATATAGGACATTTGTTTCTCTGGAACAGAGAAAAGAAAGGAAAGCAATGTGAGAGGGCAATTATCTCCAACTTGAATCCTAAGATACTTAAATCATCTCTTGTTTCCTTTGCACTAAATATTGATATTGATTTCCTAATACTATCAGGGACACAACACCTCTATTTATATATTAATGACAGGAAGAACACTTTTATACTTTTGGCTGAAGTAGATTCTTAAGAAATAGGCACTCAGTATTGTATGAGGAAGTATTTTATTACTTTAATGTATAAATTGAGCATATCTAAAATAATTATAAACAGAGAAATCCACTATGAACTAATGTTTGCTATTTATACTTAAGCCAATTATTTTTTAAAAAACTTTTTCACGTAGATTTTTGCATCCCACCTCCCGAAATCTATTTAAGAATTTTTTTTATTTTTTCCCTCAGAAGACTGGCTTTAACACAGTCCATTTATTTTCTAAATCTCATTCCCTTCATCTTTCTTGGACCTAAATCTTACATCTATCTAATTTTTTCTTAATGAAATTAACATATGCTATTCTGAATTTTTCTTCATCAAACAGGCTCTGTTCTCCAAATTAAAAACAAAAAAAAAAGAAAAAAAGAAAACTTACCATTTCTTGACTCTCCTGCCTTTTAGAGTTAAAAACCTGATCTTTCTTCCTTTGTGGAAGATCTAAATTTTATATGCTTTTGTGTTATCATCTACATTAGTCTATTCATTTGTTCATCAATGCATTCAAAACAAATATGCACTGAATTTCAACCATGTTTAATCATGGCCTAATCAACTACTTCCTTCTTAATAAAGTATTTTCTTTTTTTTTTTTAAACACTTATTTATTTATGGGGGTGGGGTGGGGAGGGAGTGGGGGCAGGTGGGCGGGTCTTTCATTTGTCTATTTTTTCATCCATCTTTGTCCTTTGGCCCGTGTGGGCCTTCCATTGCGGTGGCCTCTGTTGTTGCAGGGCACCGGCTCTGGGCGCATGCGCTCCAGAACTCTGGCTCAGTAATTGGACACATCTGTCCGCCGCTCTGTGGCACGTGGGATCTTCCCAGGCCAGGGATTGAACCGGCGCCCCTTGCACTGCAAGGCGGTGTCCTTACCCACTGGACCACCAGGGAAGCCCCAATAAAGTATTTTCTGAAGTCCATTTTCGCCTCTCCTAAAATGTCCTTGATCATTTCCTTCCCTGAATTCCCATAACTCTTTTTAATTCACTTGCATTGTTTTGTTTCATACTTTGGTTATTTGTTTGTGTTTTCTCTAACCTTCTAATTAAAAGCTCTTTGAGGGTATAATCTTGTCTCCTGAATGTCTAATGAATTACATAGACAATTCCCTTTAATGAATGTACATTATGTACCTAAAATATGCAATGCATTCATCTCTAAAATTTATATTTCAGAAGACAGGTTTAAAGAAGGAATTAAAAGTAGCATAAAAATTGAACAAAGAACTATTTGCTATTTTCAACATTTTAAAAACTTTTCACGTAGATTTTTGCATCCCACCTCCGAAATCTATTTAAGAATTTTTTTTATTTTTTCCCTCAGAAGACTGGCTTTAACACAGTCCATTTATTTTCTAAATCTCATTCCCTTCATCTTTCTTGGACCTAAATCTTACATCTATCTAATTTTTTCTTAATGAAATTAACATATGCTATTCTGAATTTTTCTTCATCAAACAGGCTCTGTTCTCCAAATTAAAAACAAAAAAAAAAGAAAAAAAGAAAACTTACCATTTCTTGACTCTCCTGCCTTTTAGAGTTAAAAACCTGATCTTTCTTCCTTTGTGGAAGATCTAAATTTTATATGCTTTTGTGTTATCATCTACATTAGTCTATTCATTTGTTCATCAATGCATTCAAAACAAATATGCACTGAATTTCAACCATGTTTAATCATGGCCTAATCAACTACTTCCTTCTTAATAAAGTATTTTCTTTTTTTTTTTTAAACACTTATTTATTTATGGGGGGGGGGGGGTGGGGGGGGGGGGGGGGCGGTGGTGCGGGGCTTTCATTTGTCTATTTTTTCATCCATCTTTGTCCTTTGGCCCGTGTGGGCCTTCCATTGCGGTGGCCTCTGTTGTTGCAGGGCACCGGCTCTGGGCGCATGCGCCCAGAACTCTGGCTCAGTAATTGGACACATCTGTCCGCCGCTCTGTGGCACGTGGGATCTTCCCAGGCCAGGGATTGAAACGGCGCCCCTTGCACTGCAAGGCGGTGTCCTTACCCACTGGACCACCAGGGAAGCCCCAATAAAGTATTTTCTGAAGTCCATTTTCGCCTCTCCTAAAATGTCCTTGATCATTTCCTTCCCTGAATTCCCATAACTCTTTTTAATTCACTTGCATTGTTTTGTTTCATACTTTGGTTATTTGTTTGTGTTTTCTCTAACCTTCTAATTAAAAGCTCTTTGAGGGTATAATCTTGTCTCCTGAATGTCTAATGAATTACATAGACAATTCCCTTTAATGAATGTACATTATGTACCTAAAATATGCAATGCATTCATCTCTAAAATTTATATTTCAGAAGACAGGTTTAAAGAAGGAATTAAAAGTAGCATAAACAAATTGAACAAAGACTCAGAGATGAGAAAGCACTAAATGTGGTTTCACAACATCTAATCCACTTCCAGGGCTTCCAAAGTGGCTAAGAAGTAAAGAACGCCCCTGCTGATGCAGGAAACAAGATGCAAGAGAGATGACTTCTATTCCTAGGTCTGGAAGATCGCCTGGAGGAGGAAATGGCAACCCATTCCAATACCATCCCATGGACAGAGGAGCCTGGTGGGTGGCAGTTCATGGGGTCACAGAGTCAGAAGTAACTGAGAACATATACATCACCAATCCACTTCTGCTAAAAAGAAGGAACTGGAAAGGAGCTAATGGGAGGAAAACAGGGAGCAGCATGTGGAAAACTATCATTATGGCTGTAGGTGAAGTCTCTTCAGAAAGAATTTTTACATTTCTTCTTCTGGTAACCATTCTGGGGCTTTCCTAGATCAGCCTCCACTGTATGTGCAAACCTGGGGGCAGGTGTCCCCTTATCTGGTAAAGGTGTATACCATGTATCTTGGTCTTGGTATAGCAAATGAATTCCATTTCTGGTTGCAGAAAAAAGTCCTCCCTATGTTTTTTGTTTTTTTTTTTTCCGGCGAGATAACACGGTAATTTTCCCCAGAGATGAGAAGCTGAAAGGGCTTATCTGGAGTTGCTGACAGGAATTCAGCCCCCAGAGTCTGCCTGCTAATAAGCTGAGGCCAGCCAAAGAATTTAAAAAAAAAACTGGGGAAAGAAGAGCTTAATGACTTCAGTTAGTCTCTGAATGCAGTCATGTGAGAGTTCAACGCAATGAAAGGACTGATGCGGAAGCCGAAGCTCCAGTATTTCTTTGGGTCACGTTGGGGCTGAGCAGGAAAGAGAGCTGACTGCACTGGAAGGTTCCTACCATTTTTCTGAAGTCCATTTTCGCCTCTCTAAAATGTCCTTGATCATTTCCTTCCCTGAATTCCCATAACTCTTTTAATTCACTTGCATTGTTTTGTTTCATACTTTGGTTATTTGTTTGTGTTTTCTAACCTTCTAATTAAAAGCTCTTTGAGGGTATAATCTTGTCTCCTGAATGTCTAATGAATTACATAGACAATTCCCTTTAATGAATGTACATTATGTACCTAAAATATGCAATGCATTCATCTCTAAAATTTATATTTCAGAAGACAGGTTTAAAGAAGGAATTAAAAGTAGCATAAACAAATTGAACAAAGACTCAGAGATGAGAAAGCACTAAATGTGGTTTCACAACATCTAATCCACTTCCAGGGCTTCCAAAGTGGCTAAGAAGTAAAGAACGCCCCTGCTGATGCAGGAAACAAGATGCAAGAGAGATGACTTCTATTCCTAGGTCTGGAAGATCGCCTGGAGGAGGAAATGGCAACCCATTCCAATACCATCCCATGGACAGAGGAGCCTGGTGGGTGGCAGTTCATGGGGTCACAGAGTCAGAAGTAACTGAGAACATATACATCACCAATCCACTTCTGCTAAAAAGAAGGAACTGGAAAGGAGCTAATGGGAGGAAAACAGGGAGCAGCATGTGGAAAACTATCATTATGGCTGTAGGTGAAGTCTCTTCAGAAAGAATTTTTACATTTCTTCTTCTGGTAACCATTCTGGGGCTTTCCTAGATCAGCCTCCACTGTATGTGCAAACCTGGGGGCAGGTGTCCCCTTATCTGGTAAAGGTGTATACCATGTATCTTGGTCTTGGTATAGCAAATGAATTCCATTTCTGGTTGCAGAAAAAAGTCCTCCCTATGTTTTTTGTTTTTTTTTTTTCCGGAGAGTTAACAAGGTAATTTTCCCTAGAGATGAGAAGCTGAAAGGGCTTATCTGGAGTTGCTGACAGGAATTCAGCCCCCAGAGTCTGCCTGCTAATAAGCTGAGGCCAGCCAAAGAATTTAAAAAAAAAACTGGGGAAAGAAGAGCTTAATGACTTCAGTTAGTCTCTGAATGCAGTCATGTGAGAGTTCAACGCAATGAAAGGACTGATGCTGAAGCTGAAGCTCCAGTACTTTGGTCACTTGATGCAAAGAGCTGACTCACTGGAAAAGACCTTGATGTTGGGAAAGACTGAAGGCAGGAGGAGGAGGGCGTGTGAGAGGATGGCATGTTTAGTGAACATGAATTTGAGCAAACTCTGGGCAATAGTGAAGGACAGGGAAGCCTTGTGTGCTACAGTCCATGGGCTTGCAAACAGTCGGACCTGACAGTGATTGAACAATAACACTCTTGTGTTAGCTTAAGAACCTAACTACACAGTCTATTATAAATATGATTTTAGGTTTTTATAACTGCTTCTATAAATTTCAAGTTCTTTAGGGATCAAACCCTTTGCACTGAAATTGTGGAGTCTTAACCACTAGACTGCCAGGGAAGTCCCATATAAATTTCAAGTTTTTAAGTAACAACTAAAGAATTTTAGAACCTAAGAAAAAGAACATTACCTAGATACCCTATTTAAATCATAAAGCTCTTGGAAATGAGCAAATGTGAAATCTAAGCCATATGTAATAAAGAAGCAAGTATCCTTGGAAATGTCCCTGCTTTATGAACAGAGTTGGGGCTAATAATGCCCATTCTAAGCATTATCTCAAAAAAGTGACGGCCTGTGTCCCTTAATTTTAACTTAAATGTATTCTAAGCAAGACATTTATTTCAAAAATACAACTTTCAAGAATATCTAAGCAAATTCCTATGTCTTTATGTCCAATTTTTGGCTGAGATTATGATAGTCTGTAATCATGCCCCCCCCAAATGCTATGATATTAATGAATCGAATTGATTGCAATCATTTCATTCATTTGTTCAGTCAACAATTACAGATCTCAATGAGTCAGGCATACATCAAGGTGCTTATCATACAGTAGTAAACAAAATGGACTAAACTCCTGATTTTGTGAACTTTGGTTTTATAGCAAATGAATTCCATTTCTGGTTGCAGAAAAAAGTCCTCCCTATGTTTGTTGTTTTTTGTGTTTCCGGAGAGTTAACAAGGTAATTTTCCCTAGAGATGAGAAGCTGAAAGGGCTTATCTGGAGTTGCTGACAGGAATTCAGCCCCCAGAGTCTGCCTGCTAATAAGCTGAGGCCAGCCAAAGAATTTAAAAAAAAAACTGGGGAAAGAAGAGCTTAATGACTTCAGTTAGTCTCTGAATGCAGTCATGTGAGAGTTCAACGCAATGAAAGGACTGATGCTGAAGCTGAAGCTCCAGTACTTTGGTCACTTGATGCAAAGAGCTGACTCACTGGAAAAGACCTTGATGTTGGGAAAGACTGAAGGCAGGAGGAGGAGGGCGTGTGAGAGGATGGCATGTTTAGTGAACATGAATTTGAGCAAACTCTGGGCAATAGTGAAGGACAGGGAAGCCTTGTGTGCTACAGTCCATGGGCTTGCAAACAGTCGGACCTGACAGTGATTGAACAATAACACTCTTGTGTTAGCTTAAGAACCTAACTACACAGTCTATTATAAATATGATTTTAGGTTTTTATAACTGCTTCTATAAATTTCAAGTTCTTTAGGGATCAAACCCTTTGCACTGAAATTGTGGAGTCTTAACCACTAGACTGCCAGGGAAGTCCCATATAAATTTCAAGTTTTTAAGTAACAACTAAAGAATTTTAGAACCTAAGAAAAAGAACATTACCTAGATACCCTATTTAAATCATAAAGCTCTTGGAAATGAGCAAATGTGAAATCTAAGCCATATGTAATAAAGAAGCAAGTATCCTTGGAAATGTCCCTGCTTTATGAACAGAGTTGGGGCTAATAATGCCCATTCTAAGCATTATCTCAAAAAAGTGACGGCCTGTGTCCCTTAATTTTAACTTAAATGTATTCTAAGCAAGACATTTATTTCAAAAATACAACTTTCAAGAATATCTAAGCAAATTCCTATGTCTTTATGTCCAATTTTTGGCTGAGATTATGATAGTCTGTAATCATGCCCCCCCCAAATGCTATGATATTAATGAATCGAATTGATTGCAATCATTTCATTCATTTGTTCAGTCAACAATTACAGATCTCAATGAGTCAGGCATACATCAAGGTGCTTATCATACAGTAGTAAACAAAATGGACTAAACTCCTGATTTTGTGGCACTACAGTTCTGATGCGTGTGTGCTCAGTGGCTCAGTCATGTCCAACTCTTTGCAACCCCATGGACTATTGCCTGCCAGGCTCTTCCATCCATGGAATTTTTCAGGCAAGAATACTGGAGTGGGTTGCCATTTCCTACTCCAGGGGATCTTCCTGAACCAGGGATCAAACCTGTCTCTTGCTTGTCCTGCATTGGCAGGTGGGTTATTTATCATTACACCACGTGAGAAGCCCTACCTTTTAGTGTGCTGCACTTAGTCACTTAGTTATGTCTGACACTTTGCAGCCCCGTGGTCTGTAGCCGTCTAGGCTCCTCTGCTCATGGGATTCTCCAGAAAAGAATACTGGAGTAGGTTGCCATTTCCTTCTCCAAGGGATCTTCCCAACCCAAGGATCAAATCCGGGTCTCCTGCATTGCAGGTGATTTCTTTACCATCTGAGCCACCAGGCAAGCTCCTACCTTTTGGTAAGGAGAAACAAACAAATATAGTCAAGTCATGATAAATATTCTGAAGCAAATCTAAGAAGAAGATAGAATAAGTGAGGAGGAAAATGCTCTTTTAGATACTTGAGTCAGTGAAGACATCTTTTGAAAGTGACATCTGAGCAAAGACCTTATATAAATGTGGGAGGAAGTCATAGAGCCATTAAGAGGAAAAAAGACCTTGGAATAGGGAATAGTAAATGGAAAGGAAAGGTCTTTGGGTAAGAAATTGTTTAGTATAATATAGACAAGCTAAGAGAGACAACAGATCTAGAAATAATGGTAACACAAGAGAGACCGTGCAATTGCATTATGGGAGGTGCACATTAGTTACATTCTGAGCAAATAAGGGAAAATAATTTCTGATTGAGTGGATCTTTGAGGTAGTATTTTTGGAAGTATTCAATACATAGACATGGTGATTTGGACAGCCCAAGAAAAGAGATCGTTAGAATTGAGAGAAAAATAATGAGAGAAGCTCAATAAAGACATATGGTATTGAGAATGTGTTAAAGTTGGATCTCAGGATAAGGAACTTGTATTTCACATGACAGGAGACAAAGTTGCTTTAAATATTTTCCAGAATGGTTTGATTTGGTAAGGGCTAGATAAAAACATCAATTTGGTCAGCTCTATAGACTATATGGAATGGAGACGGGATTTGTGGATACACTAGAGTTGGAGACCAGGTGGATTGTTGTGAAATGGATACTAAAAACACTCAGACTACGCTGGTAATTTTATAAGTTGGGACTGTCTTTTCTGTATTAAGAACATCAATCTTTTGTCCAGGTTATAATAAAGCATTGCCTGGAAGCTGGGCAGGTGATCTACCTTGCAATGCCATGACTTGACAGATTATGAGGCTTTATGTTTTATTTCTTTCAGAGCCAAGATGCGAATTCTCATTGTCCCTATATACTTTTTCAGTATATTACTTATGTTTAACCTATTTTAAACAAAATATATATGTTTATGAGAAAGGTTGTAGTAAAATTTCATCTAAGCAATACATTTCTGTAATACTTTCTCTTCAGAAGTCCCTTTAAAAGAAAGAAAAAAAGTGCTGGATTCTTTGAGCTTTTCAAAGAATGAGTAATTCTCTTATTTTTTCTTTGCTTCAGGAGAAACAAACAAATATAGTCAAGTCATGATAAATATTCTGAAGCAAATCTAAGAAGAAGATAGAATAAGTGAGGAGGAAAATGCTCTTTTAGATACTTGAGTCAGTGAAGACATCTTTTGAAAGTGACATCTGAGCAAAGACCTTATATAAATGTGGGAGGAAGTCATAGAGCCATTAAGAGGAAAAAAGACCTTGGAATAGGGAATAGTAAATGGAAAGGAAAGGTCTTTGGGTAAGAAATTGTTTAGTATAATATAGACAAGCTAAGAGAGACAACAGATCTAGAAATAATGGTAACACAAGAGAGACCGTGCAATTGCATTATGGGAGGTGCACATTAGTTACATTCTGAGCAAATAAGGGAAAATAATTTCTGATTGAGTGGATCTTTGAGGTAGTATTTTTGGAAGTATTCAATACATAGACATGGTGATTTGGACAGCCCAAGAAAAGAGATCGTTAGAATTGAGAGAAAAATAATGAGAGAAGCTCAATAAAGACATATGGTATTGAGAATGTGTTAAAGTTGGATCTCAGGATAAGGAACTTGTATTTCACATGACAGGAGACAAAGTTGCTTTAAATATTTTCCAGAATGGTTTGATTTGGTAAGGGCTAGATAAAAACATCAATTTGGTCAGCTCTATAGACTATATGGAATGGAGACGGGATTTGTGGATACACTAGAGTTGGAGACCAGGTGGATTGTTGTGAAATGGATACTAAAAACACTCAGACTACGCTGGTAATTTTATAAGTTGGGACTGTCTTTTCTGTATTAAGAACATCAATCTTTTGTCCAGGTTATAATAAAGCATTGCCTGGAAGCTGGGCAGGTGATCTACCTTGCAATGCCATGACTTGACAGATTATGAGGCTTTATGTTTTATTTCTTTCAGAGCCAAGATGCGAATTCTCATTGTCCCTATATACTTTTTCAGTATATTACTTATGTTTAACCTATTTTAAACAAAATATATATGTTTATGAGAAAGGTTGTAGTAAAATTTCATCTAAGCAATACATTTCTGTAATACTTTCTCTTCAGAAGTCCCTTTAAAAGAAAGAAAAAAAGTGCTGGATTCTTTGAGCTTTTCAAAGAATGAGTAATTCTCTTATTTTTTCTTTGCTTCAGGAGAACATGCCATTTGATTTTCTTTATATATATAATTACTGGGGGAAAAAATCTTCCCATTTAATGACTTTCTATACTGAAAGCAAACTGAGTCTTCATACCACTATATTGAAGTGTCTGAACATATAATATTCACCTTCCAGCCTACATTCCTTTTGATATTTTCATTTCTGGGAAAAGAAATTTTACCATCATAATGATTAACTTGTATACATATACTTATAAAGTCAATTTTGCTACTCCTCTAGTGATTTTTTCTCCCACCTCCACTCAATAGGTTGTTTCCTTTGAACCAGTCTTTTCAGAGAATGCTGATACTTTACATATGTGTTATATTAAGATCTCCTTTCAAGTCTGTGGATCAACAGATATGCTTGGGCTAATTTCACAAGGTCTTTGTTTGTAATTGACTTTACAGAGAGCTTATATACTATTCATTTCAAATAGTATATAACATGGTAAAAGACCATAAAGGTACGTGTGGTTAAAGTCACAACCTAGAAGACCACATGATCTGAAATGTAAATTGAAGCTAATTTCTTACATTATATTGATGCGTTCATCACCTATTCATGTGTTCAGTGTTTTCTGTCTGATCCATAATTAATATGTTCCCTTACACTAAAATTAGCTAATAGATGATATAGCACCATTAAGAAAAGAGAAGACAAGGAGGGCCTAGGGATGCACTAATCACTGACGATTTTCATGTTATGGGTATTATGCTGTGTTTCTGTGACTCTATGGGCTGTAGCCTTCTAGGCTATTCTGTCCATGGGATTCTCCAGGCAAGAGTACCATAGTGGGTTGTCATGCCCTCCTCCAGGGATCTTGACAGATTATGAGGCTTTATGTTTTATTTCTTTCAGAGCCAAGATGCGAATTCTCATTGTCCCTATATACTTTTTCAGTATATTACTTATGTTTAACCTATTTTAAACAAAATATATATGTTTATGAGAAAGGTTGTAGTAAAATTTCATCTAAGCAATACATTTCTGTAATACTTTCTCTTCAGAAGTCCCTTTAAAAGAAAGAAAAAAAGTGCTGGATTCTTTGAGCTTTTCAAAGAATGAGTAATTCTCTTATTTTTTCTTTGCTTCAGGAGAACATGCCATTTGATTTTCTTTATATATATAATTACTGGGGGAAAAAATCTTCCCATTTAATGACTTTCTATACTGAAAGCAAACTGAGTCTTCATACCACTATATTGAAGTGTCTGAACATATAATATTCACCTTCCAGCCTACATTCCTTTTGATATTTTCATTTCTGGGAAAAGAAATTTTACCATCATAATGATTAACTTGTATACATATACTTATAAAGTCAATTTTGCTACTCCTCTAGTGATTTTTTCTCCCACCTCCACTCAATAGGTTGTTTCCTTTGAACCAGTCTTTTCAGAGAATGCTGATACTTTACATATGTGTTATATTAAGATCTCCTTTCAAGTCTGTGGATCAACAGATATGCTTGGGCTAATTTCACAAGGTCTTTGTTTGTAATTGACTTTACAGAGAGCTTATATACTATTCATTTCAAATAGTATATAACATGGTAAAAGACCATAAAGGTACGTGTGGTTAAAGTCACAACCTAGAAGACCACATGATCTGAAATGTAAATTGAAGCTAATTTCTTACATTATATTGATGCGTTCATCACCTATTCATGTGTTCAGTGTTTTCTGTCTGATCCATAATTAATATGTTCCCTTACACTAAAATTAGCTAATAGATGATATAGCACCATTAAGAAAAGAGAAGACAAGGAGGGCCTAGGGATGCACTAATCACTGACGATTTTCATGTTATGGGTATTATGCTGTGTTTCTGTGACTCTATGGGCTGTAGCCTTCTAGGCTATTCTGTCCATGGGATTCTCCAGGCAAGAGTACCATAGTGGGTTGTCATGCCCTCCTCCAGGGGATCTTCCCAACCCAGGAACTGAACCTATGACTGTTATATTTCCTGCACTGGCAGGCAGGCTCTTCACCTGGGAAAGCAGGTCCTTCACCTGGGAAAGCACCACCTGGGAAACCCATGGTACCACAGATGCAACCAAATTTCATGATCAGTTTTTAACACCAAGCTCAGATGTCACTAAATATATTGAAGTTTGAATCAGTAGGGGAAACACATCACATAGACACTAACAACAGAAGAGCCCTGAAAAATTACTCCTGCATCAAGTGCTTATATGCATTATTTTGGATAATCCTCACAACGTTCCGGCAAAGTAGGTACTATTATTATCTGGGTTTTGCAGAGGTGGAATTTGAGTTTAGAGAGATTAGGTAACATGCACTAGGTAATAACATACTAAGTGTAGGTCCAGGGTTCAGACTAGGCTACATGATCTCAGAGTCCCAGCTCTTAACTGCGTATCAACAAAGAAGAAAAAGATAAAAAAAGCAAAATTTCTTTTTTTTTTTTTAATTGCTTTTGGAATTCAGTGGTATGGTATGGGTTTATCTCCCTCAGGGGTCTGATTGGAAAAGTGGAGAAAAATAGGCAAGAGAATTAGGTTCACTTGCCTGTTTTTATACATTGTGATAAATGCTGTTTGTGTGACAATTCTATTGTGTTAAAATTCTTAGGCTTTTTGTAAGACTAGCATAAAAATGAGATAATAGTGCCCAGCTGATAGAGTGAAAAGAATAATGAAAAACACAATAGAACCTATTTAAAATTAATCTATACTCTAAATATCAAATATTAAAATGAAAATGTTCAGCCATTACCTTTAGGACTCTGACATTCACTTCAGCATTTAGAATATGATAAACAACAGCTTTGGTGAACAAGACAGTGCACAAAACTTTATATTCTTTAAATTAATTGTTTTCTGTCTGATCCATAATTAATATGTTCCCTTACACTAAAATTAGCTAATAGATGATATAGCACCATTAAGAAAAGAGAAGACAAGGAGGGCCTAGGGATGCACTAATCACTGACGATTTTCATGTTATGGGTATTATGCTGTGTTTCTGTGACTCTATGGGCTGTAGCCTTCTAGGCTATTCTGTCCATGGGATTCTCCAGGCAAGAGTACCATAGTGGGTTGTCATGCCCTCCTCCAGGGGATCTTCCCAACCCAGGAACTGAACCTATGACTGTTATATTTCCTGCACTGGCAGGCAGGCTCTTCACCTGGGAAAGCAGGTCCTTCACCTGGGAAAGCACCACCTGGGAAACCCATGGTACCACAGATGCAACCAAATTTCATGATCAGTTTTTAACACCAAGCTCAGATGTCACTAAATATATTGAAGTTTGAATCAGTAGGGGAAACACATCACATAGACACTAACAACAGAAGAGCCCTGAAAAATTACTCCTGCATCAAGTGCTTATATGCATTATTTTGGATAATCCTCACAACGTTCCGGCAAAGTAGGTACTATTATTATCTGGGTTTTGCAGAGGTGGAATTTGAGTTTAGAGAGATTAGGTAACATGCACTAGGTAATAACATACTAAGTGTAGGTCCAGGGTTCAGACTAGGCTACATGATCTCAGAGTCCCAGCTCTTAACTGCGTATCAACAAAGAAGAAAAAGATAAAAAAAGCAAAATTTCTTTTTTTTTTTTTTAATTGCTTTTGGAATTCAGTGGTATGGTATGGGTTTATCTCCCTCAGGGGTCTGATTGGAAAAGTGGAGAAAAATAGGCAAGAGAATTAGGTTCACTTGCCTGTTTTTATACATTGTGATAAATGCTGTTTGTGTGACAATTCTATTGTGTTAAAATTCTTAGGCTTTTTGTAAGACTAGCATAAAAATGAGATAATAGTGCCCAGCTGATAGAGTGAAAAGAATAATGAAAAACACAATAGAACCTATTTAAAATTAATCTATACTCTAAATATCAAATATTAAAATGAAAAATGTTCAGCCATTACCTTTAGGACTCTGACATTCACTTCAGCATTTAGAATATGATAAACAACAGCTTTGGTGAACAAGACAGTGCACAAAACTTTATATTCTTTAAATTAATTGAGTTAGCCAAAAAGTTCATAGGGGTCTTTTCATAGGATGTTATGGACAATGAACAATGTATCATCCTTATTTCCCTTTTAAAAGTTTAGTTCTGCGGTGGTCATAACCTCTCTCAAGTTACCTTATTGTGTAGTCGCATGAATGATGAAAGTATTCATCAGGTACTTTCATTGACACTGACATAGATCCTTATTGCTCATCCTTTTTAGGAAATTCTAGAGAATTCTCCAGACTCCAGAGACCTTTCATAGGATTTAGGATTTAGATAAACTGGGCAGTAGATGCCTGTCAGCAAGAACCAGAGACATGTTTTACTTGAATGAAATTTCACTTTCCTGGGAGCAACATTAAAAGATACAATTTGTCAACACATCACCTAAAGGTTACTTAAAGGAAAAAAAAGGAGAAAATGACAAGATACACTGAATTCTTAAACTATGTCAGGAAAAATGTGGTACTGAATTCCTTTCTTAAAAAAATTTAGTTTTATTTTACTTTCACAGAGTTTTGTTGTTTACTGCTATACATAAACACAAATCAGTCATAGGTATACACTTGATCCCTCCCACTTGAAATTCTCTTCCATCTCCCTCTCCATCCCACTCATCCAGGTTGTTGCATAGCCCCTGTGTAAGCAAAGGGATATTTCGTATTTAAAATTTTTTATTTTTGTTGGTATATAGTTGCTTTATAATGTTAGTTTCTGCTGTACAACAAAGTGAATCAACTATACATATACATAGACCCCTCTTTTTTGGATTTCCTTCCCATTTAGGTCACACAGAGCACTGAGTTCCCTGTGCTATACATACAACAGGTTCTCATTAGTTATCTATTTTATACACAGTATCAGTAGTGTATATGAGTCCATTTCCATCTCCTAGTCTTTTCTTCTGCTTGCCCCCCTTGGTATTATATGTTTGTTCTTAACATATGTCTCGACTTCTGTTTTGTGAATAGGATCATTTATACCATTTGTCTAGATTCCACATATATGCTAATGCATGTATATATATATGATATTGGTTTTTGTCTTTCTGACTTCACTCTGTATGACAATCTCTACGTCTATCCACATCTCGGCAAATGACCCAATTTAATTTCTTTTTATGGCTGAGGAATATGTCGTTTAATATTGTTTGTAAAAATCAGATCACATATTCAGGTTTCTTAGGTAATTTCAATAACCTCTCTCAAGTTACCTTATTGTGTAGTCGCATGAATGATGAAAGTATTCATCAGGTACTTTCATTGACACTGACATAGATCCTTATTGCTCATCCTTTTTAGGAAATTCTAGAGAATTCTCCAGACTCCAGAGACCTTTCATAGGATTTAGGATTTAGATAAACTGGGCAGTAGATGCCTGTCAGCAAGAACCAGAGACATGTTTTACTTGAATGAAATTTCACTTTCCTGGGAGCAACATTAAAAGATACAATTTGTCAACACATCACCTAAAGGTTACTTAAAGGAAAAAAAAGGAGAAAATGACAAGATACACTGAATTCTTAAACTATGTCAGGAAAAATGTGGTACTGAATTCCTTTCTTAAAAAAATTTAGTTTTATTTTACTTTCACAGAGTTTTGTTGTTTACTGCTATACATAAACACAAATCAGTCATAGGTATACACTTGATCCCTCCCACTTGAAATTCTCTTCCATCTCCCTCTCCATCCCACTCATCCAGGTTGTTGCATAGCCCCTGTGTAAGCAAAGGGATATTTCGTATTTAAAATTTTTTATTTTTGTTGGTATATAGTTGCTTTATAATGTTAGTTTCTGCTGTACAACAAAGTGAATCAACTATACATATACATAGACCCCTCTTTTTTGGATTTCCTTCCCATTTAGGTCACACAGAGCACTGAGTTCCCTGTGCTATACATACAACAGGTTCTCATTAGTTATCTATTTTATACACAGTATCAGTAGTGTATATGAGTCCATTTCCATCTCCTAGTCTTTTCTTCTGCTTGCCCCCCTTGGTATTATATGTTTGTTCTTAACATATGTCTCGACTTCTGTTTTGTGAATAGGATCATTTATACCATTTGTCTAGATTCCACATATATGCTAATGCATGTATATATATATGATATTGGTTTTTGTCTTTCTGACTTCACTCTGTATGACAATCTCTACGTCTATCCACATCTCGGCAAATGACCCAATTTAATTTCTTTTTATGGCTGAGGAATATGTCGTTTAATATTGTTTGTAAAAATCAGATCACATATTCAGGTTTCTTATTTATTATTATTAATTAATTAGTAACACATTGGAGCAATTGCATTCTAAGTGTTGGTTCAAGTTCATTCCTTTGACCTGAATTTTACAGATTAAAGCATACATGCAAATGAGAAACATGAAGCAAGCACTTAAGCAAGAAAAATCATTTTTCAAACCAAGTGTCACATATTTCTCCCAGGGATTTCCTACTTGTGAATTTTATTAATATTATTACACGTTGCAGTCAGCTAATTCAACGGTTCCATTGGCAGGCCCCTAGCCCTCAACTCACTTGTATTTAAAATTCACACAGAGAAGCTGGTGGAGGTGGGTAGGTGTAAACAATGTGGTACAGTGAGTCACACTCATCACAAAAGCCAACACTGATTAGCTATGAATTTTTAAAAATCACCTATCCAGAGACAGAAATGTGGGCGCAACCAGCGGGAAGAGGCCAAAGGCAGTGGCTTTGCATTTACACTTCCACAGATGAGACTACAACACTTCGACACTTCGGAGCTTTCTCTGCTTCTGGCTGGTGGAGACAGAAAATAGGGGCGAGTTTGGTGGCAGGAGATCTACCAAGGAAGGAGGAAAAGGAAAAGAAAAATAACTGAAGAAGCCCGGCAGAAGGCGATTGCTTCCAACTCCTTACTCTCAGTCACCAAAACGAAAACGCCTGGGAGGGAAGCATAATGACGTGGAGAACAGAGGAACTCGTTGCGTCCGAGGCCTCGCGGCTCCGCGGCCGCGCGGGTTCACTCGCGCTCCTGCGAGTGGTTCGGTGAACGTCGCACGTGACGCCCGGGGCCCTTCTCCCCTCCTGCCGCCGCGGGCGCAGCGGGCGCTGCGGGAGGAGGACGCTGGGTCGCCGAGGGAGGAGGGAGGGAGGGAGGAGAGCGGAACTTGTCTAGGGAAAGACCACCACCCACTTCACGTCTGCCACCGCTGGACCCACGCCCCCGATGCCCACTCCCACTGCGATCGTGGCTCCGGCCCGGGGGAGGGGGCTTGCAAGGAAGGGCATGCTGTGCTATAAACCGGGCGAAGAGAGGGTGCTAGGGGAGGGAATCGTGGCTCTGAGGGCGGCAGGACGGGGTCGGGAGGATGGGTCTAGCTTGATTCAGACTCCTGCACCCGGCAACGCCACGGAGAGAGTGGGGTGGGGTGGAGAGGGAGAGGAGGTTGTGCGGTGTGTGTGCCCGCGTGTGTGCGCGCGTTTGTGTGCGCGTGTCTACAGGTAGCAGCGGCGGCGGAGACCGGAGCAGGGGACGCATCTGCAGCCACCTCCCCGCCTGTGATTCTCGGAGGCGATTGCTCACTTAGCTGACGGATCTGTACCCTCGGGAGATCTTCTCATCCGCTCCATTTCCACGCGTCTTAGTCGTCTTCCAGTTTCAAGTGTGTGTTTTGGGTATTTTATTTTTAATTTTTCTTTCCTTCTCTCTCTGAATCTCGGGAATTCTGCATATTGAAGCAGGAGGCTCCTGGTACGAAATCTTTGGATACATTTTGGCTTGCCAAGTTTTTCCTTTCCCCGTCCCCTCCCGCGTTCAGAGGCATCTGTGGTGCTTTTCTTTTTGGATTTATGCGCAGAGAACGTATATATGTTTATATACGGACCGCATAATATATAGATACCTATACGCGTGCCCAAGCACTGGGTTTTCGTCTCTCTTCCCGACAAAGCGGAATGTTTTGGAGCGGATGGATAACAAGAACAGTATTAACATTCTTTTGAGCCTGTTTCTTCAAAAGGGGAGGGAGAGTGAAGAATTGTTTAACATTCGGCCATCGTTTGGCTGCACACTAAGCATCACGAAATATTTATGGTTGCAGATCAGGTGCAAACGGGGCTTAGAGAGAAAGGTAAGGGATATTCCTGCGTTCATCGAGCTCCTGCGTTTTTCTTAATCCTGGGCATTGCCGAGAACTTCCTACTCGCTGCCTCTCCGTCGTCTTCCCCACCTTCCACCTACCCTGCCCCGCTCTCTCCTTGCGCTTAACCCTTTTTCAATTCCTTTGGGTTGGGGCGGGGGCGGCGGCAGAGGGTTGCTGGAGGTGTTAACGTCTGTTAGAGTTTAAATGCCTCTCTCTCTCTCACACACACACACACACACACACACACTCACACACACGCACGCTCTCCTCTCTTCCTCCTCCCGCCCCAGCCGAGTAACTGAGTTTCCCAAGCCTCTTTTAGCTGTTTTAGGAAGTCCATTTAATCGTTTTGGAAAAGAATGCTACCTAGATAGCTGTTTTAAACATTTCTTGGTGCCAACCCCTCACCTCTATCCTCTGATAAAAATAAAAGCAATACAATGATGAACTTTAATGAACTGGGTGGTTTTTTTTTTAAAAAGCACTAGGGGTCGCAGAAGCTCCCCAATGGTTATTTTCATGTAAAGAACAGCGAATACCTCTGGAAGACTCCCCCGCGGAGGCAATTCAGTTTCCGTTTCTTTCTACTGCCAGTGCATTTACTTGGAGGGTCATTTACCAGAGCTGAGAGAGACAGAGCTGAGTCTAGTATCGGCAAAACTACACGACACTTAATTCCCTTTTAGATAAAATCCACCCCTTGCAACACGAGCAGCCCCTGTTGAACTCTCTGTTCAGGAGAAGCGTTTTCAGACCCGACCTTTTGGGGAGAGGTCCTTATTTTTTCTTTTCTCCTTCCTGCCTCCTTCCTCCTCCGCCCCTCGGCTCGCGCCCTGGCACTTTGTAAATTGCCCGTTTCTCCCACCCCTCCTGGTGGGTGTTCTCGGCTCTTCTCGGCTCCTGCCCTCTCCGTCCTCTCTTCCCTGGCTGTTTGAAAGCAAATTTATCTTCTCTTTTCTTGGGCTCCCTCTCCCCCGCCTCCGCCGCGCGCCGCCCCCAAGCTCCCCACCTGCCCCGGCCCGCCGCGCCCCTCCGCGCCGCCTCCCGCGGCGCTCTGACCCTTCCCGCCGGAGTCCGGGGCTGCGGGCGGGGGGCGTAGCGTCCGCGCGCCAACGACCCGGCGGCGACGCGGAGCGCAGGCGCGGGTGCGAGGAGAGGCAGCGGGGGAGGCTAGCCCGAGTCGGGCTACGAGGCCGGGAGAGCCCGTCCGAGCCGGAGAGCAGGCGGAGAGCAGGCGGAGAGCGAGAGCGAGGCGCGCACGCCTCCCGAGCTCGGCCGGACGAGTGCAGTCGCCTCCGACGCCTTAGAGCGGCGCCCCATTCGCTGCAGCCTTTCACCCTAGAGCGGTGTCCAGGGACCACAGAGACCAGGAGCCGAGAAATCGGCAGAGAGGTACCAAAAGCGTTAGGGAAAAGACTGCGAGAGAGCGGGGAGGGTTTCCTAGCGAAACGCGGAAGCTGAGCTGATGGAGGAACAATGTCTCCTCCGCGAGGAAACTCTCGCTTGAGGCCGGGGCGGAGCGCGGAGGAGCTGCCTCCAGCCTCGGGCTCTGCCTCCCGGAGCCCTGTGGCTCGTTCTGAGGCTCATACCGCCTCCTAGCTTGACAGTGACAAGAAAGTTGCTCTTGCCTACAACATTTCCTGCGAAGTGGTTTTCAGATCTGCGTGGTTCCAGTCAAGATGTCACTCCGTAGATCCCCCGCGACGAGCAGCTAATAGATTATGCATTATGGGCCAGTCAAGTCCCCTGAGCAGAGCAGACAGGGAGTCCCAACATTTCCAGCCTTCTCCGTTGGCTCCCGACCGGCCAGCACAATGCTTTGTGAGTAGAAATGAAAAGCCACCTGCTGTCAATTTAAAATTATTTGTGTTGAGATTTTCTTTTGGGAGTGATTTATTCCAGAAGAGGTTGTTAGAGTGTTATAGAGATGAGGAAAATTCTGTGTCTAACATTTGATTCACTTGTAATCATTCTGAATCATGGGTAGTTGGCCTCCACACAGGTATTATACTGTTTCTTTTTCATTTCTAGGACCATAGTGATACATGTAGGACTTAGGAAATATGAATTCGGATAACTAACCCCGTGTCTGTTACTCTGCCTTTTTATCAGTACTTCATATACTTATTTTCTTTCTGTTTTTATGGCCGCCCTCCGCGCGGGGGCTGCGGGCGGGGGGCGTAGCGTCCGCGCGCCAACGACCCGGCGGCGACGCGGAGCGCAGGCGCGGGTGCGAGGAGAGGCAGCGGGGGAGGCTAGCCCGAGTCGGGCTACGAGGCCGGGAGAGCCCGTCCGAGCCGGAGAGCAGGCGGAGAGCAGGCGGAGAGCGAGAGCGAGGCGCGCACGCCTCCCGAGCTCGGCCGGACGAGTGCAGTCGCCTCCGACGCCTTAGAGCGGCGCCCCATTCGCTGCAGCCTTTCACCCTAGAGCGGTGTCCAGGGACCACAGAGACCAGGAGCCGAGAAATCGGCAGAGAGGTACCAAAAGCGTTAGGGAAAAGACTGCGAGAGAGCGGGGAGGGTTTCCTAGCGAAACGCGGAAGCTGAGCTGATGGAGGAACAATGTCTCCTCCGCGAGGAAACTCTCGCTTGAGGCCGGGGCGGAGCGCGGAGGAGCTGCCTCCAGCCTCGGGCTCTGCCTCCCGGAGCCCTGTGGCTCGTTCTGAGGCTCATACCGCCTCCTAGCTTGACAGTGACAAGAAAGTTGCTCTTGCCTACAACATTTCCTGCGAAGTGGTTTTCAGATCTGCGTGGTTCCAGTCAAGATGTCACTCCGTAGATCCCCCGCGACGAGCAGCTAATAGATTATGCATTATGGGCCAGTCAAGTCCCCTGAGCAGAGCAGACAGGGAGTCCCAACATTTCCAGCCTTCTCCGTTGGCTCCCGACCGGCCAGCACAATGCTTTGTGAGTAGAAATGAAAAGCCACCTGCTGTCAATTTAAAATTATTTGTGTTGAGATTTTCTTTTGGGAGTGATTTATTCCAGAAGAGGTTGTTAGAGTGTTATAGAGATGAGGAAAATTCTGTGTCTAACATTTGATTCACTTGTAATCATTCTGAATCATGGGTAGTTGGCCTCCACACAGGTATTATACTGTTTCTTTTTCATTTCTAGGACCATAGTGATACATGTAGGACTTAGGAAATATGAATTCGGATAACTAACCCCGTGTCTGTTACTCTGCCTTTTTATCAGTACTTCATATACTTATTTTCTTTCTGTTTATACTGAAACTACTAGTAGACTCTTTTCACTTCAATAAAGGATCATGCCGTCCATGAAAATTTCAGTCATAATGTATTTCTCAGAAACTAATTGTGCTTAATTATAAATAGGATCCTAGATATAAAAATATCACTTGGGAAAGGTGAAGGGTACATGTGTGGCAAAGGTATAACATGCTTCAGCATTTCAGTCAGCCGTTGGAGCCTAGCAAACCACCAGCTTTTTGAAATGAGCTCAGAAACAAAGGGTATGCACGTACTTAAAATATTAAACGTTAAGTACAAAAACATGAAGTTTACTGTGCCCTTGGCAGAGAATGAATCTAAGTGTGCCTGCTCTAAGAAGTGATTGAGTGATTCACAGCGCAGGTGGATGTTAATCATCCCTCAGGCCTTCCGATTACACGGTTTGATTAAAAGAAGTAACTGTTTTCTGTAAGCCTGCTATTCTACAGTTAGTCTTTCCAATCCTCTTAACATAAGCAGGAATTTGAGGGAGTCAGTCTTTCAGCCAGCAGGCTTTACTAGACTTCCTTCAGTGTGAGCTTCAGAGAAGCCCTGGTAAGGATGTCTCCTCTTCATAGTCTCCCGCCTTCCACTCCAGAGTTCTTTCTCTCAATCTTTCATTCCCTTAGTGGGGCTTCATTTTGTGAAAATTTCCTTTTATATTTAGGTGTAACATACTTTCAAATACAAATATCTGAATTGTTTTGAAATTGAAGGTGGAATATACACTCAGAGAAGGTAGGCCGAGACTCCATTTGCTACAGGTAGAGTGAAGGTTTAATGACTCTCTGCATGGTTGGCTGACTTCCCTGACTCTCTGAAGTCTCTTCCAACCCTGAAATTCTCACATTTTATTCGATTTTGATTTTCACATGGTTTCCAGTGGCAGAGCCTGTATCACCCTTCAGATTCCTTTAATTAGTTATAATGTTATAGGATAGTTAAGTAGGTATAACTAGAGAATACAAATGTAAAACTGCTACAATGTTGTTGACAACTTTTTGAGGGACAATACTGAGCTGATTGATTAGTAGGTATAAGTGGTAAATCACCTCTTTAGGTTTCCATGTGCTGAAACAAACCGATTCTAACATTCTTTGAAACAAAGCATAATAATTGTTTATTTCTAGAATTATTTTTTAAAACTTTTATACAAAGGAATTATTTTATGAATTATCTAACAAATACTAACTTGTGGTTTTGTAAGCAAAACACAGCTGGAATTAACAGGTGGGAAAGTGAAACAGTTCAACAATACTCTTGCTACATTTAAGTGTTTTGAAGTGAAGTTTGATGTCTGCTTCCATCTTGTTAGAATGTACGTAGAAAGTTAGGATTCCTCAGTTACATTTAATTGTTTGTAAATGAAATAATCTGAGACCAGTTCACCAAGGCTTTTTCCCTAAAACACAGGTATGGTTCTACAGAATTTTTATCAGCCATGACCAGTGGCTCTTTATATGTTGGATGCTAATATCCAAAATTCTGAGGGCACTTAATTCTTTTCACAATTTACTCCCCAGTCTCCCTTTCTAGATTAAAATGTGTCCCACCTGGAATTCCTCCCAATACACTCTTCATTCACCTGACTCTTCTTTACCGTTTTCCCCAATACTACTTCATTCCATTCACGTGAGTCTTTCTTACGATTTTGCCCAATACTACTTGATATTTTAGGCTTCTGTGCGTTCCTTATACTAATCTTCCTTTATGGATTACTTTCCACTCACCCTCTACCCCACCCTTCCACCCCACCACACACATGTATACCATAACCATAGGGTGGGAAAACTTTCAAATACAAATATCTGAATTGTTTTGAAATTGAAGGTGGAATATACACTCAGAGAAGGTAGGCCGAGACTCCATTTGCTACAGGTAGAGTGAAGGTTTAATGACTCTCTGCATGGTTGGCTGACTTCCCTGACTCTCTGAAGTCTCTTCCAACCCTGAAATTCTCACATTTTATTCGATTTTGATTTTCACATGGTTTCCAGTGGCAGAGCCTGTATCACCCTTCAGATTCCTTTAATTAGTTATAATGTTATAGGATAGTTAAGTAGGTATAACTAGAGAATACAAATGTAAAACTGCTACAATGTTGTTGACAACTTTTTGAGGGACAATACTGAGCTGATTGATTAGTAGGTATAAGTGGTAAATCACCTCTTTAGGTTTCCATGTGCTGAAACAAACCGATTCTAACATTCTTTGAAACAAAGCATAATAATTGTTTATTTCTAGAATTATTTTTTAAAACTTTTATACAAAGGAATTATTTTATGAATTATCTAACAAATACTAACTTGTGGTTTTGTAAGCAAAACACAGCTGGAATTAACAGGTGGGAAAGTGAAACAGTTCAACAATACTCTTGCTACATTTAAGTGTTCTGAAGTGAAGTTTGGTGTCTGCTTCCATCTTGTTAGAATGTACGTAGAAAGTTAGGATTCCTCAGTTACATTTAATTGTTTGTAAATGAAATAATCTGAGACCAGTTCACCAAGGCTTTTTCCCTAAAACACAGGTATGGTTCTACAGAATTTTTATCAGCCATGACCAGTGGCTCTTTATATGTTGGATGCTAATATCCAAAATTCTGAGGGCACTTAATTCTTTTCACAATTTACTCCCCAGTCTCCCTTTCTAGATTAAAATGTGTCCCACCTGGAATTCCTCCCAATACACTCTTCATTCACCTGACTCTTCTTTACCGTTTTCCCCAATACTACTTCATTCCATTCACGTGAGTCTTTCTTACGATTTTGCCCAATACTACTTGATATTTTAGGCTTCTGTGCGTTCCTTATACTAATCTTCCTTTATGGATTACTTTCCACTCACCCTCTACCCCACCCTTCCACCCCACCACACACATGTATACCATAACCATAGGGTGGGAAAACACTGGTTTCCTTAGAGCAGTCTTTTCTCTGTCACCCTGCTGTCCTCCTTCTGAGCTCCTGCAACATGTTGTCCATACTAGGAGTAGCCCACCTTTCACACTTGCTGATGGTTGCCTCCTTCACTGGAGTGTCAAGTTCCAGAGGTCAAAAACCATACCTGATTTATCATTTCATTCAGAATGCTTAGCTCCACGTCTGAACGTAAAGTAGATCCCAAGTGAATGATGAATGTATTATTTAGAAATACGTTTGGCTGTGAGGCAACAGAAAATCTGCAAACAGTGGATTAAGTAAATAAGGACTTATTTATTTCATCTAATGAGGAACGTCAGGGGAAGAGGGTTGCTTAAGCATTTGAACAACATTTGAACAAGGAATCAGGCTTCATCTTTTGTGTGGGTGCTCTCCTTTGGTATCACTGTTGTACCTCTGGCACCTGTGTCTGCTTTCTAGGCCCAAAGAAGGAGGGGGAAGATAACAGAGGGTTTTCTAGCTCAGGATTTATCAGCCTTGGCACTATTGTCATTTGGTGCTCATAAGGCTTTGCTGTGGGAGAGTGTCTGGTACACTGTATTAGTAGGATATTTAGTAACATCCTTGGCCTCTGCTCACTAGTGGCTGGTAGCATACCCCACCTACTCGCCCACCTGGTTATGACCACCAGGACTATCTCGAGACCTTGCCAGATGTCCCTTACAGGTAAAAATCATCCTGAGTTGAGAACTTGAGAATGATTTGAGTCTGAAGGAAAGAAATCCCTTGTTTCCTACTTCCCCTTTTTCTTTGCATTGCAGTAGTGGTGAGGATCTGTTTGATTTTTAGTTAATAAATGGGCGAGAGCTCTTGGTGAGATTAAAAAAAAAAAAGGGAGCGGAAGAGTCAAAGAAGACACCTTCATGAGAATTTTGTCTTTCTTGCCATTTGGACATTCTCCCCAAAGACTTCCCACACCTACCGGAACCGTGTCAAATCACTGCTTCTAGGTCCCTGACGGATTGGGAAATGTGTTTTTCCTTTGGCATACCACTACCTTTCACAGAATCTGTGAAATAAAAAGGGGAGGGGGAAACAGATTCAGGGCTGGAAACTAAAAGTTTCTGTGTCACTGTGAGAGAATAAATGAATATTTATTTCACCTGAATACTTTAGAAAGGAGAAAAAGTAAGGCATAGGCATAAAAGAGGATAGATGTAGTTTTTTCACATAATACTGTGATTTTGTTTTTCGTCTAGATGATAGTTTACTTGGAAAAATGAGCAGAATGGAGTCATCTTACTTTTCCTAACTTTTTGCGGGGAGGTCAAGTAGCAACTTGTCTCCTTCAGTCTGTTGAATAAACCAACAAAGGCAGGTGTTCATAATTATAAATTAAATAGTCATCAGTCATGTGAGACATACTGTTGAGAAAATGCAGGTCTTTTGTTTTAGTACTCCTTTCTAAGGCTTGTATAAAGAAAGTGCATCCAGCTGATGGTATTTGGTTAATAATGGTTTCTTTTGCAGGTGTGTTAGCATGGATTATAGTAACTTTAAATTAGGTTGCTCAGTTATTTACCTCAGTGTAGTTTAAAAAGAAATTCTGTTGGATACGAAAGAATTCCGCCTTATAAAGATACATCGTTATTACTGTGATGACCCATGATCTTATTGGATTGATTACAATTTCTTCCCATGCGTTTGTTGAATGCTAATTTTTGCTCACTTCTATGTAGAATATAGAAATATAAAATATGGTGTCTATTGTGAAACCTTTGCATGAAGGCAACAGGATACCCAAGTTAAAAGCCTAAATAGTAAAGACTCATCTTTCAGAACAAGAATTCTGGAAGTATCTGCTTGTGTTTAGTTGCTCAGTCATGTCCAACTCTTTGCAACCCCATGTAGTGTACTCCGCCAGGCTCCTGTGTCCATGGGATTCTCCATGCAAGACTATTGGTGTGGGTTGCCCATGTTGTACTCCAGGGGATCTTCCCAACCCAGGGATCAAACCCAGGCCTCCCGCATTGCAGGCAGATTCCTTACTACCTGAGCCACCATACTGGTCCACAGTTGGCTACCCGTGGCAGTCCTTGAACTGTCATGGCTCAGGGACAGTTTTGCTGTAATTCTCTTGGCTCCCAATTTTGAAAACAAGATAAACAATATGGTCACCATAGAGCCAAACACCACCTCTTCACACAATCTCACTGAACACGAAAGAGGAAGTCTTCTCATGGAAATGTCTCATCTTTTGCCGTTCACCAATCTATCCCTGAACACAAAAGATAAACATTCATAGGTTTTTAAGAATACTTATAAAAGAAAGGATAGATGTAGTTTTTTCACATAATACTGTGATTTTGTTTTTCGTCTAGATGATAGTTTACTTGGAAAAATGAGCAGAATGGAGTCATCTTACTTTTCCTAACTTTTTGCGGGGAGGTCAAGTAGCAACTTGTCTCCTTCAGTCTGTTGAATAAACCAACAAAGGCAGGTGTTCATAATTATAAATTAAATAGTCATCAGTCATGTGAGACATACTGTCGAGAAAATGCAGGTCTTTTGTTTTAGTACTCCTTTCTAAGGCTTGTATAAAGAAAGTGCATCCAGCTGATGGTATTTGGTTAATAATGGTTTCTTTTGCAGGTGTGTTAGCATGGATTATAGTAACTTTAAATTAGGTTGCTCAGTTATTTACCTCAGTGTAGTTTAAAAAGAAATTCTGTTGGATACGAAAGAATTCCGCCTTATAAAGATACATCGTTATTACTGTGATGACCCATGATCTTATTGGATTGATTACAATTTCTTCCCATGCGTTTGTTGAATGCTAATTTTTGCTCACTTCTATGTAGAATATAGAAATATAAAATATGGTGTCTATTGTGAAACCTTTGCATGAAGGCAACAGGATACCCAAGTTAAAAGCCTAAATAGTAAAGACTCATCTTTCAGAACAAGAATTCTGGAAGTATCTGCTTGTGTTTAGTTGCTCAGTCATGTCCAACTCTTTGCAACCCCATGTAGTGTACTCCGCCAGGCTCCTGTGTCCATGGGATTCTCCATGCAAGACTATTGGTGTGGGTTGCCCATGTTGTACTCCAGGGGATCTTCCCAACCCAGGGATCAAACCCAGGCCTCCCGCATTGCAGGCAGATTCCTTACTACCTGAGCCACCATACTGGTCCACAGTTGGCTACCCGTGGCAGTCCTTGAACTGTCATGGCTCAGGGACAGTTTTGCTGTAATTCTCTTGGCTCCCAATTTTGAAAACAAGATAAACAATATGGTCACCATAGAGCCAAACACCACCTCTTCACACAATCTCACTGAACACGAAAAGAGAGGAAGTCTTCTCATGGAAATCTCTCTTTATCAAAAAGAAATTTTTTTTCCAGAAGCTTTCACCAGACTTCCCTTTATGCCAGATTGATTAAAACTATGACCCAGCCTGCTCCTAAACTCATCACTGGCAAAGAGATAATACATTGCATTAGTGGTTTGGATCAGTCATGGTCCCTTCCCTGGGGCTGGAGGAGAGGTCAACTTTTCCCATGGACATGGCAGTGTTATATTTAAACCAAACCAGAGCTCTTGTTAACTGACAGGAAGGAGCCAGTAGTCGTAACCTAGGGTGCCTAATAGGATGTGCCATGAACATCATGCTCTGACCTCCTTGAAGTTCTTATATAAATAATATGAAATGTCTACATTGAGATTAAGTGCACACAAGCACACACACACACACACACACACAAGAGTTAAACAGTCTTTGGATCTGAGGATATAAACTGTATACCTGTCAAGCTGTATGCTTCTGATGTAGAATGGTTTGCTTTTATAATGTTCCAGAGATTTAAGAAAAAATATTATCTGGAAAATCAGAAATTATGGAAATAGACCCTATATAGAACTACAAACACCAAATAATATTACATTCCATGTATAAATCTAAAACCCTGCATTTTCATCTTACACTGATATCGTATAACAGAAACCATAGTTAAACTAGAGCATGTTCTTATTAAATAGGCCCTCTATGTGTGTCATATAATCTTATAATTGTAAATCAGACATAGTGTGAGAAATGACTGAAATTTTGCCAGTTACTCTCATGCTGAAGGACTTGATACCAGTTATGCCCAAATTAAAATCACTCCCCTGCTTTTGATAGGTGTTTACTTGGAGAATCTAGAAGAGGGAACTGAATTTTAGCTCTCATGCCAGGATCTCATTGAACATTATAAATCTTTTTTTTTGTCAAACAAAGAAAGCCTTATTTTCATTTTTTTTTTGGTCTGACTTCATGAAAGCTCAGAGCGAATTCTGTGTGTAGTTGAAAAAAGGGTCCAGAGTTGCCTCCTTTTATCCTGCTTCATTTGAATCCATTTTTGCACTTAAACTTTGATTCAATCAAGATTTGATTGTATTTGGGCTTTTTATCATAAACTCCTTCAAATGACTTTTGGAAGGAGAAAGCCTGTGTATGTACATGTATACCTACACATGTATAAAGATGAATGTTGTCATACGTCAGTCAATGTGTCTTTTTCCTGAATGAATCTTTGTTTAGAAATTAGACAATATTGTGTGCAATAAACTCTGAGTTATGTTCCCATCAACACATGCAATACAATTTCAGGAAAAAAAGGTACAAATGATGTCTAAGTCATTTTGATGGAGATACATGCAGTAGTTTTCAGACAGATGGAAAACTAAGCCAAGGTGGATGGAGGATGTATAGCTGAAGTCATGGTTTTCATTTTGCTCTATGATCATGTAGCAGTTGGTTTTCAACTTTTTTACCTGCTATCCTTAGTATTTCAACACTACCTTTCTACTCTGGCACTTTCTCCCCAGTATAAAGGGATGGTTCAACTTTTTTTTTTTTTGTGGTGGGGGGAGTGCGGGTTGGGGAGGGAGGGGGGCGGGCGGGCCACTTCAATTGGTGTTTCATTTGTCTATTTTTCATCCATCTTTGTTCTTTGGCTCCTGTGGGCCTCCCATTGCAGTGGCCTCTGTTGTCGCAGAGCACCGGCTCTGGGCGCACGCGCTCCAGAGCTCCAGCTCGGTAATTGGGCACATCAGTCCAGCCGCTCCGCGGCACGTGGGATCTTCCCAGCCCAGGGATTGAACTGGCGCCCCTTGCACTGCAAGGCGGTGTCCTTACCCACTGGACCACCAGAGAAGCCCGGGATGGTTCAACTTTAACACCAGAGCCACAAGGTCAAAGAACCACACACCCGCTTTCTCTTGGTTTCAAAGCAGGTTTGGTGATGGACATTGGCAAGCCTCTCTGCTACCTCCGGCGTTTTAGATGTGTCTTCAGAGTCACCTCTTCGCATCTTCACTGCTCTATTTTCAGGCTCCAGGCCTGAAGCAGTTTGCATGGCAGCAGCCACCTCTGACCTGGGCTCCTTGCCTCCAGGGAAGCTGATGTTTGAATCAAACTGAAAGTGATAATTAGCAACTCCATCTGTGTTTGGGGTCAGAAAAAGATGCTTCTACTTTTTATTTTAAGAAGGCATATTTGGAAGTGAAATCTGCGTAAACTCGGTTTTAAATACTGCAGTTCACATATTAGTGGGCACGTCCTTCTTAAGGAAAGATCGTAGCAAGAGTGTGTGTTCTGGGTATCTGGACTGGCAGTGTCTTGTACTTAAGTAGATCCACTGTGACACGATTGCAGTTCACAGTATTGACTCTGAGGTACTGCAGGTTCTTGAAGCTTCTCTTAGGGAATACATGTTTAATTACATTGAACACCTTACAAATGTTTTATTTGAACTAAGGAACCATGATTACAGGACACCTCATTATTTTGCATACACTTTAGAAAGAAGAAGCACCCCAATTAAATCATTAAGTGCTTTCCTACTGCTTAGAATATTATACTTTAATAAAGAGCAATTTAGACTTAAATGAATGTATATTTTTCATATATATTACTTTTGTGCATGTGTGAAGAGTATAATTCTAATTAACACATTGGCTTAAAAAGTCAGAAATATTTTTCCAATACAGATTCTCATTCTTTCGAATATTTTTTGACTGAGTTGTATTCATACCCGTGTCTTTGCTGACAGAGGTCTGTGTGGGTTCCTGATGCACTCTTTCATAAGAGTACTTTATGATTGTCTTCAGGGCTTCATTCCAAGCAGCTGATGCCTTCTGAAAGGTTTGATGCTGGTGTTTTGTTGATCTTACTAGAATGTGACAATGGAAGATTTTCAGACAATAACCAGATCTCATAGTTCTTGTTTCAGTTGTCCTGAAGTGTCAGGAGTGATGGTAGTCTGGTCGTGGCAAGAGGAATGCAGCCAGTTTTTTCATACAAAGCCAATGGCCTCTGCTGCTGTTTCGCTATAACGAATTATAAAATGCATCCTGATTTTAGAGATGGTAAAGGTTATAAAATAGTGTGTCAGAGTCAATGAAATATGACAACTTTAATGAGATAGGCATCCTCACTTAAACAACCTAATGGAATGATGATAATTAAGCAGACTAATTAATTTCTAAGCTTTTGGATAAGAGAGAATACTACATAATTCTTAGAGAGTATGATTAGAATCTAATTCTAACCTGTTTTATTCTCTTCTTACTCTCCCAGTTTGCAATATGGAAAATGTAGCTAGTCTTCTAAATAGATAGTGGCATGATGAAGAAAGCACCAGACTAGGAATCAAGAGGCTTATGTTCATAGAACAGACTGTGTGTGTCACCTCCTATAATTTACTTCATCTCTCTGGGCCTTGGTTTCAATGTTGCCAATATATAGTTGGGAAAAATTGAAATTAAATGTATCTTTGGGCTCTGAGAACTGCTTTGAGTAAAGATAATTAGTAATAAAGAATATTCATATTATTATATATACATTTAAGCTGGTGTTACATAGATATATAGTTACAGAGATGTGTTATTCTAAAGTGATAAGCTTAAGATTATAATGTGCATTATATAGCTTTAAGATTTTACAGCTTTAGAGAGGGTTACACATGCATATCTTGTTTAAAACAATTGTGAGCAATGCAGAAGTTTGAAAAGAACAGAATTAGTATTGAGAAACCTTTTCCTCAAACATACTGGCATGGAAAGATTACTGAATAAATAAAAGCCAAATAAAGGAAGTCGAAGTGGGAAGAGGCAAGGAGTTAATGTGATTTCCATCAAGAACAAGGAAAACTTCCCCAAGAAATTAACTTTCACTATATCTAAATGTTCTGCTTAAAAAGAGTCATCAGGAAAAAGCAGGAGGAAATTGTCAGGTAAAAATGAAGTTTCTTTTTTATTTTCTTTCTGTTTTATGGTTAATCAACCTATTACCGATATAAAAATATGAGTAAAAGGAAGAGTCTTGGTTTGGATCAGTTAGATGCTACTATTTGTGGGTATATCTTGACAGTTCTTACTGTGCAGTTCCCACAGACAACAGTGTTTCTTCTCTGTATTGTATTTGAAAATTGCCACTGCTCTTAAGTGGTCAGAAAGCTGGATACTTACTTTCTGATGAATAACAAGCTCTCCAGAGGTGTCCCACTCACTTTTCTCTCATTGTAGCTCTAGTCATCACAAAGGAAGCACGATGTTGCCTCTTACATACCTATTTTGCCATAAAAGTGTGTTGATTTAGACAGCATGAAGAAACCCTTGCCTTAATTTTTTAAACTAGGTATTCTTGGAGCTTTTTTGAAACAAATTTAAAGTATGGAATATATAAGATAGAGGTATAACATTGCTACAAGTAGATTTTTGTTGAATAGTTACATTACTTTAATCCTCTATCTAGATCCCTTTGTCCACAAGAAAAATATTCAAGATACATGTATTTAAGATGGAGAATATTGCTAATGGTAGAGTCTTACACTGTAAAAATAGGATGTTGATATTGCAATCATTTTTTTAAGACCAAAAGGCAAAAATCATAATTTTTGACCCCAGATGATCTGCAAAACATGTTGTAAAAGAAAATAATTTATTTTTAAAGCTTTCAATAAATGTTCAGTGGTATTTCCAGCTGAGAAACTAAAAGGGCCATACTGGTTTTTCAGTCAGTTTCTTCAATCACAGAGGGCAAAACTGAGGCTGAGATAAATGACCTGCTCAGTATGCACAGTGACAGAACAATCTTTGTGTAATATCTTCATGGATCCATTTTTCATACAGAATAGTCATACATACACCAGCATCATATGTATATGACACATATCTGTGATGGTGCAATTATTTAGAAATAAAGGCAATAAGTGCCAGAAGATGGAAATAGGAGAATTCTGTTTTCAGAATGGTTTTGTGAAGGAAGATTTGCTCGAAGGAAGTTGGGAAATGAGTAAGTGGGGAAGAGGAAGCTCAGCACTGCTTGAACAAAAACAGTGGCAATTAAACATAGGACATGTGTCAGAAGCAGCAGGTCATTCTAGACTTCTTAAAGAGGAAAAAGACAAAACCAAAATCACACCAACCCACATTGAGAAATGTGATTGTAGAAAGGAAATGTGTTCATTGAGAAAATTCATCTCATTCTGTCCTGTGTTCAGTAGTTTGGCTTAGGGCCTCTGCAGATCGGACATATCAATTATATATTTATCCTGAGATAAACAGGTCTTTGGAAAAACTAGTGCTCATTGTCGACAAGCTCTCCAGAGGTGTCCCACATTTTCTCTCATTGTAGCTCTAGTCATCACAAAGGAAGCACGATGTTGCCTCTTACATACCTATTTTGCCATAAAAGTGTGTTGATTTAGACAGCATGAAGAAACCCTTGCCTTAATTTTTTAAACTAGGTATTCTTGGAGCTTTTTTGAAACAAATTTAAAGTATGGAATATATAAGATAGAGGTATAACATTGCTACAAGTAGATTTTTGTTGAATAGTTACATTACTTTAATCCTCTATCTAGATCCCTTTGTCCACAAGAAAAATATTCAAGATACATGTATTTAAGATGGAGAATATTGCTAATGGTAGAGTCTTACACTGTAAAAATAGGATGTTGATATTGCAATCATTTTTTTAAGACCAAAAGGCAAAAATCATAATTTTTGACCCCAGATGATCTGCAAAACATGTTGTAAAAGAAAATAATTTATTTTTAAAGCTTTCAATAAATGTTCAGTGGTATTTCCAGCTGAGAAACTAAAAGGGCCATACTGGTTTTTCAGTCAGTTTCTTCAATCACAGAGGGCAAAACTGAGGCTGAGATAAATGACCTGCTCAGTATGCACAGTGACAGAACAATCTTTGTGTAATATCTTCATGGATCCATTTTTCATACAGAATAGTCATACATACACCAGCATCATATGTATATGACACATATCTGTGATGGTGCAATTATTTAGAAATAAAGGCAATAAGTGCCAGAAGATGGAAATAGGAGAATTCTGTTTTCAGAATGGTTTTGTGAAGGAAGATTTGCTCGAAGGAAGTTGGGAAATGAGTAAGTGGGGAAGAGGAAGCTCAGCACTGCTTGAACAAAAACAGTGGCAATTAAACATAGGACATGTGTCAGAAGCAGCAGGTCATTCTAGACTTCTTAAAGAGGAAAAAGACAAAACCAAAATCACACCAACCCACATTGAGAAATGTGATTGTAGAAAGGAAATGTGTTCATTGAGAAAATTCATCTCATTCTGTCCTGTGTTCAGTAGTTTGGCTTAGGGCCTCTGCAGATCGGACATATCAATTATATATTTATCCTGAGATAAACAGGTCTTTGGAAAAACTAGTTCATATTACTCATATGAAAACAAACTCATTTCTACCAGAAAACAAATTACATTATTTGAAATGGAAAGTGCAACTTTCTGAGTATGTGTTTATGCATGTAAGTGATTGATACCAAATCAATTTGAGATCATTTGGTTGTTAGTCATCAAATGAGGAACTTCTTATCATAGCCTGCCTACATACTGTTTCCTAACTTGGCTAGCCTCTCCTCAGGAAATACTGGAAACATTCTGTCTCTCCACAGATACCTTCTTTCCCAAGCTCCCTTTCAATAAAATGCTCCAGGCAGTCCTTTCAAATCTGCTGATTATATGACACTTATTATTGAAATGTCTTATATGCCTAAGAGAGAGAGGGTCTAGTTGTTGCCACACTTTCTTTTTACCCAGCAATCATCCTCATCTTCGCTTGAAAAATCGTAATGTTTCTGTGATCTAAGAGGTGTAATTTCAAGTGAGATATATCCCTTAGTTTCTACTAAATTACACACGAAATCAACATGTCCCTCCTGACTTTCTTGAATCCACTCTCTGTAAAAATCGCAGCTCATTTTGGGAATCAGTGGGTAGAGTAACCAGCATCCAGGGAACAAGGAAGGAATCAGTCAGAGAGCATGAGCATGTTTTCTATAGAACTCCGTAAACATGGTCGTAATTTCTCACGAATTGGTGCATTACAGCTCTGCCAGTCAGAATACACTGGGAATAGCATTGGTATTCAGTTTAGAATGTCATTGCCTCTCCAGTCTTCTCTGAGACTTTGAAGGAGCATGAGTTTTCACAGACCCACCTGTCCTTCAGGGGCCCTGTCTGTTCCATGCAAACCCATAAAGAACAAGAGAGTATGGTGATGTTGCTGTGGCACAGAGCTAGGGCACAAGCACTGGAACGGAAGTCTCTGTCAGGGAAACAGAGCAGATACAAAGAGCATATTTAAGTTTGTGATATCCTTTAAGTCTGCCATGCTCAATCTTGCAAAACAGTTGTGTGTATGTGCATGTGTGCATATATCTGTTACTGTCTGCCTGTATATCTGCCTATCTGATTTAATTGAGAATTGTAGATGATGGCCTGATACCAAAAAGTACGAGAAGAAATAAGTACTTTTCTTGGAAAAGTTATTAATATTCAATATACTCTTTATATGAGAAAGGAGAGAGACACTAGGAAATGTGTTCCTGGCCATCATGAAGATTAACCCAGTGTCCATCTCTCTGCCTGTATTTTTCTTGTCCTCATGAATATTATTTCTCTCTTGCTCCTCACCCCACCTCCTTAGTCATGACTCATGATCCTTGCAGTCTTTTCCATGGTTCCCTTTCTGTATCTAAAACCAAAACTGGAAGATTTCCCATTGTACCCTGGGACAGTTGTAAGAGCCTCCTATGAATGTCCCACACTAACACTCTAGTACAAATTTGTCTGAATTAGTCTCTCCTCCGTGTGATGCTTGACTAAATTAGGTGAAATAAAAAAAGAGACCAGAATTGATGATGAAGGCCTGGAGGATCAGTTTAGGACCATTGCCAGAGAGATGAAGCCTCTGTTCATGCCAGGTGCTTACCAGAATAATCCTTTGAAGCTCCAGAGAGAGAGTCCTAGAAGAAATCCCCAGAGAGGATGGGGGGGTTAAGGAGCTGGGACATGCAAAAGGGACTGAAAAATGAACAAGACTGAGGAAAAGGAACTTGTTCTCCCCTACTCTTTAGTCTCACTCATGGACAGAGGAGCCTGGTAGAGTACAGTTCGTGGGGTTGCAGAGTAGGACACACGACTAAGTGATCAAGCATGCACACATGCTTTAGGCTCCAAAGTAATCCTGTTGCCAAGATAGTACAAAATGTATAATTCTTTGTAGTCTTCAGTCTTTCGTTTAGTTTATGTATGTATCCAAAAGGGTTGATACTGTCAACTTCATATGGCTCTTGCAAAATTGCATGAAATAATGTAATATAGCATAAAAATGCCCCAAAGTGTTCAACAAATATATAAAAACTATCATGGTAACCTTCAACAAATATATAAAAGTGTACTCTCTGCTTAGTAATAGCCATTTAGTACATGTTTTTTATGTAGCAGGTCAGATGTAGTGCTAGGCACACTGGAGAAGGCCTAGGTAAGTCTGACCCTGACTCAGAGATTCAGGGGATCTTTCATTTTGTCTCTTGAGCCTTTGAAATTGGACTATATATTGTTCTACATCTTTGTTTTGGCTAATGTAAGGAAGATAAGGTTGTTTTTATTTTCCAAGCACATGGAAGGCAGGGAAAAACATTTAGAAATGGTGAAATTGGCAGCTTCAGAAAAATTCAAGGACTTGTATCAGTATTAGACTGTGAAAACATTTGAGTCACGGGCTTGCTAGGGAGTGAGTGTTTAATGGGCGCCTTTGTAAAATCTCCAAACTAAGCTGTATCATTTTCTATACATGCTTAAATCTCTTAATTACAAAGCAACTTTAATTATACATAAAGTATGCCTCTTCAATCATGTTTTAATCACACATGAGAAAAAAATTAAATTTATCCCAAAGTTATTTTCTGCATTTCAATTCTGATTTTTAAAACTCTGGCATGTTCTGTACCAAAAAAATTGCATTAAGCTAATGTTTATGCTTGCACATAATCCCACACTTTCAAGGCAACACTTAAAATATTCAGAAGAGCTTCACAAGAGGGAGTAGTTTAATTCTGTTGTTGACTCAGAGCCATTGTTCTTCACAGTTACAGCTCCGCTGGCATAGGCTACATATGGTCACTTGTTTTCTCAGTGTACAGAGTGATAATGCATTAACATTCTGGCTGATGATGGAAGCTATACTGTGCTTTTAGAGAAATATATCAAGGAGGACATACTGCTTCTTGGAGAGAAAGGAGGACAAGATCAACATGGGAGGGCCTGCAGATTGGCTCTGACTAATCGCTGTGGCTTTACAATGTGGAGACTGACCTAGGAGTCTGGACTTCAAACCTTGGCTGTCTGTGGGTAGAGTTTATATTGAAAGAGCCATCACTGGAGACGACTGTGGATCGCAGCCATGAAAGGAGATTTTGCCAGCTTCTTCCCCGCTGCCATTCAGAGATGCTCTTCTAGAGCACTCAGTTGCCTCTCGCAACAGACTGTTTATGACCCCATGTTTGCTCTAAGCACTCCTATGTAGGTCACAAGTCAAAGGGGAGTCCAGGGCTGGAGACTTGATGGCTGCCGGGAGGTCCATTAGAAGTGCTTAAGTGGTTTCTTGAAGCATTAGCATTTTCAGCAACAAGGATGGGGGACTCTGACCAGGGTTCAGTGAACCTTTTGTAGTTCTCTTTAGTGTATGTGATGTGAAGGAAAAAGGCCAAGGAAGAAATTGGCAGCTTCAGAAAAATTCAAGGACTTGTATCAGATTAGACTGTGAAAACATTTGAGTCACGGGCTTGCTAGGGAGTGAGTGTTTAATGGGCGCCTTTGTAAAATCTCCAAACTAAGCTGTATCATTTTCTATACATGCTTAAATCTCTTAATTACAAAGCAACTTTAATTATACATAAAGTATGCCTCTTCAATCATGTTTTAATCACACATGAGAAAAAAATTAAATTTATCCCAAAGTTATTTTCTGCATTTCAATTCTGATTTTTAAAACTCTGGCATGTTCTGTACCAAAAAAATTGCATTAAGCTAATGTTTATGCTTGCACATAATCCCACACTTTCAAGGCAACACTTAAAATATTCAGAAGAGCTTCACAAGAGGGAGTAGTTTAATTCTGTTGTTGACTCAGAGCCATTGTTCTTCACAGTTACAGCTCCGCTGGCATAGGCTACATATGGTCACTTGTTTTCTCAGTGTACAGAGTGATAATGCATTAACATTCTGGCTGATGATGGAAGCTATACTGTGCTTTTAGAGAAATATATCAAGGAGGACATACTGCTTCTTGGAGAGAAAGGAGGACAAGATCAACATGGGAGGGCCTGCAGATTGGCTCTGACTAATCGCTGTGGCTTTACAATGTGGAGACTGACCTAGGAGTCTGGACTTCAAACCTTGGCTGTCTGTGGGTAGAGTTTATATTGAAAGAGCCATCACTGGAGACGACTGTGGATCGCAGCCATGAAAGGAGATTTTGCCAGCTTCTTCCCCGCTGCCATTCAGAGATGCTCTTCTAGAGCACTCAGTTGCCTCTCGCAACAGACTGTTTATGACCCCATGTTTGCTCTAAGCACTCCTATGTAGGTCACAAGTCAAAGGGGAGTCCAGGGCTGGAGACTTGATGGCTGCCGGGAGGTCCATTAGAAGTGCTTAAGTGGTTTCTTGAAGCATTAGCATTTTCAGCAACAAGGATGGGGGACTCTGACCAGGGTTCAGTGAACCTTTTGTAGTTCTCTTTAGTGTATGTGATGTGAAGGAAAAAGGCCAAGGAAGAAATTGCGTCTATTCCCATACCCTGAAAGATACCACCCTTCATCTAACTGTATTCCAAGTGAAATTGTATCCTAAGAGACCCTTCTAGGGATGCAGGCTACTACTTACCTTTCCCAGCAGCTAATCTGGTTCACATCTATGGTTGTGAATTTTAAAAAAGAAAAAAAAAATTAAGACTAGTAGCAGCACCAGAGGGAGCCACTTTCACAGTTTTGTCTCAGGCATCAGCAAAGCTGACACTAAGGCTTGGAATGCAGAAATATGAAGATTTTATTGTATTTTCTAAAAAAGAATAGCAGAAAAGTTGATATGTAAAATCTGTTAGTAGCAATTCCAAATTATGGGACTAGTAGCAATCATTTCATTTCTCCCACTTGAAATATTTGCCAATGGTAATTGCTTGGCTGCTGTTCAGAAAGTAAATCATATTTCAAGATGTTAAATTATATTTGGAGCAAGAAGTATTCTCTCTGATCCTGCTTTGCCCCTTTTCAGAAAACTATCAGCAAGTTTGTGTGTTTGAAACTTACGTCAGTTTACTGTTTTTGTGATGTAAATGGTGCTACCAAAATAAAAATGAAGAATAAAATTCTAGATGCACATTCCGGTGCTCAAACACATCCTCTCTATCACACACACACACACTCATCCACATACAAACAGACACACAAACACACACATGTTTGCACTGGTGCATTTGTTGTAAAACTCGTGGAGACGACCTAGGAGTCTGGACTTCAAACCTTGGCTGTCTGTGGGTAGAGTTTATATTGAAAGAGCCATCACTGGAGACGACTGTGGATCGCAGCCATGAAAGGAGATTTTGCCAGCTTCTTCCCCGCTGCCATTCAGAGATGCTCTTCTAGAGCACTCAGTTGCCTCTCGCAACAGACTGTTTATGACCCCATGTTTGCTCTAAGCACTCCTATGTAGGTCACAAGTCAAAGGGGAGTCCAGGGCTGGAGACTTGATGGCTGCCGGGAGGTCCATTAGAAGTGCTTAAGTGGTTTCTTGAAGCATTAGCATTTTCAGCAACAAGGATGGGGGACTCTGACCAGGGTTCAGTGAACCTTTTGTAGTTCTCTTTAGTGTATGTGATGTGAAGGAAAAAGGCCAAGGAAGAAATTGCGTCTATTCCCATACCCTGAAAGATACCACCCTTCATCTAACTGTATTCCAAGTGAAATTGTATCCTAAGAGACCCTTCTAGGGATGCAGGCTACTACTTACCTTTCCCAGCAGCTAATCTGGTTCACATCTATGGTTGTGAATTTTAAAAAAAAGAAAAAAAAAATTAAGACTAGTAGCAGCACCAGAGGGAGCCACTTTCACAGTTTTGTCTCAGGCATCAGCAAAGCTGACACTAAGGCTTGGAATGCAGAAATATGAAGATTTTATTGTATTTTCTAAAAAAGAATAGCAGAAAAGTTGATATGTAAAATCTGTTAGTAGCAATTCCAAATTATGGGACTAGTAGCAATCATTTCATTTCTCCCACTTGAAATATTTGCCAATGGTAATTGCTTGGCTGCTGTTCAGAAAGTAAATCATATTTCAAGATGTTAAATTATATTTGGAGCAAGAAGTATTCTCTCTGATCCTGCTTTGCCCCTTTTCAGAAAACTATCAGCAAGTTTGTGTGTTTGAAACTTACGTCAGTTTACTGTTTTTGTGATGTAAATGGTGCTACCAAAATAAAAATGAAGAATAAAATTCTAGATGCACATTCCGGTGCTCAAACACATCCTCTCTATCACACACACACACACTCATCCACATACAAACAGACACACAAACACACACATGTTTGCACTGGTGCATTTGTTGTAAAACCGTAGAACCAGGTTTGCTTTAAGGACATCAGGTGAGCTTGTTTTTGATCCCATAGTGGGAAAGAGAAAAATCTGTACATGAAAAAGAAAATAGAAGGCCTGTAACTTTATTAGCACACTGACCTTTTTTTATGAAGAAACAGTCAGATACATACAGTCCTGACGATAGTCTCTTAAATACCACGCTGACAAAATATTTCAGGAAAAGGTATTGATTCAAACTGTCTGGTCTTGGAGAGGAGGCTTTTAGGTCTTCTTTTGTTATGTCTTTGCGAGTTCTAACGCAGATCTAAAAACATTGGAGAGGGAAAATTGCCTCAGTTCTTTGAACAAAAAGGGCGTTATTCTTTTTTTTTTTTTTTGAAACTTTAAAAAATCTATGCTGTTTATTGAGGGCTTTATTCTTAATACTCCTCAGCACCCCCTAGCCTTGACTGCATCCATAAATCTCATTACACACAACCACAAGAAAGAAGGATTCTATAAAGTAAGACGATCTCTGTTGGCTCAAGCAATGACACTTTCTTGATCTGATTACACTGAAGTCTGCAGTGCATAATGCTGACCATGATTGCCTTCTTAGGTTCCTTTCCAGGTAATAGTCATCCTCTTCAAGATAGTACTTGATTATTTGTGGTTTGTGCTACAGATGGAAAGAAGAAAATGGGAGTGAATATTAGCTGCACTTGACTCTGTTAGTGCTTAACCTTCTTTCTTTACAATAATCTTTTGTTCCCTTCCTGCATTGCCACCCCAGCCAAACTACTCCCTCGATGAAGTGCTCATACTTAATCTGTCAAGGAAGTGGTTGAGGGTTGGGGGCATTTAATGTGATCTGATCTTCTGTCCTTCTGCCTGTAGGACTTTAGTCATACAAATTTACCTCCAAGACAGAGAAGCATGTATTGCTTACTCTTCGGTTGTTTTTTCTTCCTATCCATCTATCTGTCTATCAGTGCATCTCTGTTTATTTTATATTTTATTTTTAACATACTTCCAAGTCCAGAAAGGGAGACCATATTGAGGAAAGGATTCACAGTAATTTTGCCAACTGTCAGGAGTCTGGCTGCATATTTGGCAGTACTTTCATAGGAAACATTAACCCCCAGATGTCTAGAGAAGTTCTGTGTCAAATGAGAAGGCCTGGATCTAAACATTTCAGGTGACCTGACCACTGCGTGGGCGAGAAGGAAGAAAGACCTCCTCTCCCTGGAAACAGGATAGGGGAGAAGACATTAGTGTCAATAGTGTGGAAGGCAGCCATCAAAGGCAGAGGGGTTGGTGTGAACTTTGGACAGAGAAGACACCTCAAACTACTTCAGGGGCATCTCCATTCTTAGGATTTCATGGGGATGTTTGACCTGTCCGAACAGGAAGCTGAGAGAAAAGAGTGTGTGGGACCTAAAATGGTCAGCCTCGCACCTTGTTGTCCCTGAGCTTTGTATTGCAGCAAGCTGGTAACTGTACCACTGGCTTAAGAGAAAGAGAAAGGAAGGTCTAAATGTTGATTTGCATGTCAGAAAGGAGATGCTTGTCTTTAATAATATATATATATATATATATATATATATAGATAGATAGATAGATAGATAGCAAAGATACCATAGACTGGCTAGCTTAACAAACAGAAAACTTTTTTTCTCATACTTCTGAAGGCTGGAGAACCCAAGATCAGGGCAATAGCAGATTCAGTGTTTAGTGAGGGATTACTTCCTGGTTCATAGACAGCTGAATCCTGGGGCCCTTCTTATAAGGGCACCAATCTCATTTGTGAGAAGTCTACCCTCTTGATCTTATTGCCTCTCAAATCTTCCACCTCCAACTGTTACATTGGTGATTAGGTTCTAGCATGTGAAATTGGGAGGAACACAAACATTCAGATGGTAAAGAATCCACCTTCAGTGTGGGAGACCTGGGTTTGATCCCTGGATTGGGAAGATCCCCTAGAGGAGGAAATGGCAACCTACTCCAGTGTTCTTGCCTGGAGAATTCCATGGACAGAGGAGCCTGGCATGCTGCAGTCCTTGGAGCACCAAGAGTTGGATACGTCTGAGTGACTTTCACTCTTATTGGTATGCAAAAATCTGAGGAAAGGATTCACAGTAATTTTGCCAACTGTCAGGAGTCTGGCTGCATATTTGGCAGTACTTTCATAGGAAACATTAACCCCCAGATGTCTAGAGAAGTTCTGTGTCAAATGAGAAGGCCTGGATCTAAACATTTCAGGTGACCTGACCACTGCGTGGGCGAGAAGGAAGAAAGACCTCCTCTCCCTGGAAACAGGATAGGGGAGAAGACATTAGTGTCAATAGTGTGGAAGGCAGCCATCAAAGGCAGAGGGGTTGGTGTGAACTTTGGACAGAGAAGACACCTCAAACTACTTCAGGGGCATCTCCATTCTTAGGATTTCATGGGGATGTTTGACCTGTCCGAACAGGAAGCTGAGAGAAAAGAGTGTGTGGGACCTAAAATGGTCAGCCTCGCACCTTGTTGTCCCTGAGCTTTGTATTGCAGCAAGCTGGTAACTGTACCACTGGCTTAAGAGAAAGAGAAAGGAAGGTCTAAATGTTGATTTGCATGTCAGAAAGGAGATGCTTGTCTTTAATAATATATATATATATATATAGATAGATAGATAGATAGATAGATAGATAGCAAAGATACCATAGACTGGCTAGCTTAACAAACAGAAAACTTTTTTTCTCATACTTCTGAAGGCTGGAGAACCCAAGATCAGGGCAATAGCAGATTCAGTGTTTAGTGAGGGATTACTTCCTGGTTCATAGACAGCTGAATCCTGGGGCCCTTCTTATAAGGGCACCAATCTCATTTGTGAGAAGTCTACCCTCTTGATCTTATTGCCTCTCAAATCTTCCACCTCCAACTGTTACATTGGTGATTAGGTTCTAGCATGTGAAATTGGGAGGAACACAAACATTCAGATGGTAAAGAATCCACCTTCAGTGTGGGAGACCTGGGTTTGATCCCTGGATTGGGAAGATCCCCTAGAGGAGGAAATGGCAACCTACTCCAGTGTTCTTGCCTGGAGAATTCCATGGACAGAGGAGCCTGGCATGCTGCAGTCCTTGGAGCACCAAGAGTTGGATACGTCTGAGTGACTTTCACTCTTATTGGTAGTGTGCAAAAATCTGAGTGAGGGCAGATAGCAGGGAAAGGGGAAGGCTCAATTTCTGCTCAGAAATGATTAGATGGCTGTATTTAATTGACTTGAACAGGAGAAGGAGTAATCCTCAGGCAGCTAGGATACCCATGGACTTATGGGATCGGTATTTCTTTCTTTTTTTTTTTCTTTTTCTTTTAATCTTCCCAGAATTACTGCTGTACATGGTTTGGCAGAGGGTACATTGAGTCTTCAGTTTGCCAACTCAGAGGGAAATCAGGAACTTTAGATAAGAAATTAGAATGGCACTGTGTGTTGTATTTCTCTGTTTCCCTCTGTAATTAATAGTTAAAATCTTTGAAAGGGAAAAGACCTGCACATTCATGTCTTTGGGGAGAGCAAAGGAGGATTTGGGGAGCTGCATCTCACTTTGAAGGCAGGTTTGTTGTAGCAGAACCACAAGGGGTGGAGTGAGTGGTGTTGCGAAGGCTGCAGGTGGAGGACCTAAAAAGGTAATGGTGTGACATACGAAATCTGACATAGGAAAGAATCCTGGGCATTAACAGGGGAGAGGCCCTAAGACATCCACATATGAAAAGGTCCATCAGTGAAATCCACCTGGAACTTTTAAACGAATGAAATAAGAACTCACAGTAAGATTCAGAAGGAGACAAGGGGCACTGAAGGCGGAAACTGCAAAATAAAACTTTTCTTTGGTCCTTGGTTCAATGCTGGTCAAGCAAAGTCAGAATACTTGGAGTATGTTGAAAACCACACTTGGTTCTCAAGCTAATTGTGATTAAAGGGTGGTTTCAGATACTCAGACTTAACATCTCTTCAAATAATTATAGTAACTCAGTGGTATATAGTTAAATTCTGGACCATCAGCTTTCAGCAAAACCCTCTTTGATCAAGTGCAAAATAGGCAAATTTACAGCTCTCTGTTGTAAAGGCTTTGCTATTGAAATGTACGGAGATGGTAGTGGATGGGAGGGGGACAGTAATTTAAGGCATTTGACATGTATTATATCTCTTTCTCTGATCCTCATATATTTTTTTAATCCTCGACAAGTACTTAAACAGTATGAAGACAAATCTTGGTTGTTCCTAGAAGAAGTCATATGGAAAAGAGCTTGATGCAGTGACTAGTGCACTGGACTTAAAGTTGAATGATGTATACATAAGTCCTTATTTGGCCGAACATTTATGATTGGTGGAAGCTATTTAACCTGGCTCAGTTTTTACCCATAAAATGGAAAGGACAACATATCTTGTCTTGTAAAGTTGTTATAAGACTCAAATGAGCCAAAGTCTGAAAGCGTATTTTATACTGTATTAAGCTCTATGGGAATTTAGGATACTTTTCAATATATGAGAGCAGAAGGCAGCATTCTTTAGGGTCAGGAAGTAGGGTGATTCAGAGTATAGACTTATGCCAGCAGGGGCTGACTTGTGAACTCCAGCTTTGCCGTCAAGTTATTTAGCCTCTCTGTTTCCTCTGTAATTAATAGTTAAAATCTTTGAAAGGGAAAAGACCTGCACATTCATGTCTTTGGGGAGAGCAAAGGAGGATTTGGGGAGCTGCATCTCACTTTGAAGGCAGGTTTGTTGTAGCAGAACCACAAGGGGTGGAGTGAGTGGTGTTGCGAAGGCTGCAGGTGGAGGACCTAAAAAGGTAATGGTGTGACATACGAAATCTGACATAGGAAAGAATCCTGGGCATTAACAGGGGAGAGGCCCTAAGACATCCACATATGAAAAGGTCCATCAGTGAAATCCACCTGGAACTTTTAAACGAATGAAATAAGAACTCACAGTAAGATTCAGAAGGAGACAAGGGGCACTGAAGGCGGAAACTGCAAAATAAAACTTTTCTTTGGTCCTTGGTTCAATGCTGGTCAAGCAAAGTCAGAATACTTGGAGTATGTTGAAAACCACACTTGGTTCTCAAGCTAATTGTGATTAAAGGGTGGTTTCAGATACTCAGACTTAACATCTCTTCAAATAATTATAGTAACTCAGTGGTATATAGTTAAATTCTGGACCATCAGCTTTCAGCAAAACCCTCTTTGATCAAGTGCAAAATAGGCAAATTTACAGCTCTCTGTTGTAAAGGCTTTGCTATTGAAATGTACGGAGATGGTAGTGGATGGGAGGGGGACAGTAATTTAAGGCATTTGACATGTATTATATCTCTTTCTCTGATCCTCATATATTTTTTTAATCCTCGACAAGTACTTAAACAGTATGAAGACAAATCTTGGTTGTTCCTAGAAGAAGTCATATGGAAAAGAGCTTGATGCAGTGACTAGTGCACTGGACTTAAAGTTGAATGATGTATACATAAGTCCTTATTTGGCCGAACATTTATGATTGGTGGAAGCTATTTAACCTGGCTCAGTTTTTACCCATAAAATGGAAAGGACAACATATCTTGTCTTGTAAAGTTGTTATAAGACTCAAATGAGCCAAAGTCTGAAAGCGTATTTTATACTGTATTAAGCTCTATGGGAATTTAGGATACTTTTCAATATATGAGAGCAGAAGGCAGCATTCTTTAGGGTCAGGAAGTAGGGTGATTCAGAGTATAGACTTATGGCCAGCAGGGGCTGACTTGTGAACTCCAGCTTTGCCGTCAAGTTATTTAGCCTCTCTATGCATCTATTTCCTTCTTTATAATGAAAGATAAAGCTCATTTGGATGTGTAAAAAAGTGTATATGAAGTGCTTGACACAGAAACTGACCTTAAGTAAATAGAATGAATATTAGCTATTTTTAGGTGTGAGTATTGTGCTTAATTCTGTTGAGTTTATTAATGGAAATAGTAAACCTTTGAATCTCACAGAAGGGGACCTCGAAGCCCAAGCACTACTTTTCTTTATAGCACTTATGTCCATTTATCTGGGGGTGTAGCATAGAAGAACAAAGGACTGAAAACTATTATGTTTTACAGCTAACAATGTATAGGAAGTACATTATTTTTTTCACCTGGGGAACTTGTGGAATTTGCCATTGTGTTACTTGGCTCTGTCTGTCTCTATTTATCTATCTGTCTGTCTGTCGGTCTAGTTTTCCGGGTTGCTGAATCCTTCAGCAGTCCTCTGTTGTGCCAAATCATCATCAGGAGGGTGAAGGAACATCTTACTAAATGTACAGACTCGTTTGGCCCCTGTGAAGGAATCCTAAGAACTCCCCTTCCTCATTTGGTGGCCCCAACCATGGTTACTAAAACTGTCAAGTAGCAAAACCTAGTGCTGTGCACAGCATCACAGCAAAACTCAGATGGTTTATGAAAGAGAAGGGCAGAGATGTTTGTTTTCACTCTTTGTCTCTATTTTTCTGTTCTCTCTTATCACCCTCTTTCTTGCTCTTCTATCCTTTTCTCTTTTACCCTTGACTTGGCCCTGTCCACATTCCCCCCATTCTCTCACCTTTTCTCATCATTAGCATATGTAATTTTCATTCAGGAACCATTATGAATATTATTTGTATGTTTTGAGTATTTTATAATCTTTTCCAAGATAACATGTTTTTGTTTGGCTCAGTTTTTACCCATAAAATGGAAAGGACAACATATCTTGTCTTGTAAAGTTGTTATAAGACTCAAATGAGCCAAAGTCTGAAAGCGTATTTTATACTGTATTAAGCTCTATGGGAATTTAGGATACTTTTCAATATATGAGAGCAGAAGGCAGCATTCTTTAGGGTCAGGAAGTAGGGTGATTCAGAGTATAGACTTATGGCCAGCAGGGGCTGACTTGTGAACTCCAGCTTTGCCGTCAAGTTATTTAGCCTCTCTATGCATCTATTTCCTTCTTTATAATGAAAGATAAAGCTCATTTGGATGTGTAAAAAAGTGTATATGAAGTGCTTGACACAGAAACTGACCTTAAGTAAATAGAATGAATATTAGCTATTTTTAGGTGTGAGTATTGTGCTTAATTCTGTTGAGTTTATTAATGGAAATAGTAAACCTTTGAATCTCACAGAAGGGGACCTCGAAGCCCAAGCACTACTTTTCTTTATAGCACTTATGTCCATTTATCTGGGGGTGTAGCATAGAAGAACAAAGGACTGAAAACTATTATGTTTTACAGCTAACAATGTATAGGAAGTACATTATTTTTTTCACCTGGGGAACTTGTGGAATTTGCCATTGTGTTACTTGGCTCTGTCTGTCTCTATTTATCTATCTGTCTGTCTGTCGGTCTAGTTTTCCGGGTTGCTGAATCCTTCAGCAGTCCTCTGTTGTGCCAAATCATCATCAGGAGGGTGAAGGAACATCTTACTAAATGTACAGACTCGTTTGGCCCCTGTGAAGGAATCCTAAGAACCCCCCTTCCTCATTTGGTGGCCCCAACCATGGTTACTAAAACTGTCAAGTAGCAAAACCTAGTGCTGTGCACAGCATCACAGCAAAACTCAGATGGTTTATGAAAGAGAAGGGCAGAGATGTTTGTTTTCACTCTTTGTCTCTATTTTTCTGTTCTCTCTTATCACCCTCTTTCTTGCTCTTCTATCCTTTTCTCTTTTACCCTTGACTTGGCCCTGTCCACATTCCCCCCATTCTCTCACCTTTTCTCATCATTAGCATATGTAATTTTCATTCAGGAACCATTATGAATATTATTTGTATGTTTTGAGTATTTTATAATCTTTTCCAAGATAACATGTTTTTTCCTTACAGTTGCTCATGACTTGGCAATTTTGCAAACAAATGCTTAGACGAGTAATGAGAGCCGAAGTTCTTTTTAACCCTAATCTCTGTTCACCTTTCCTAATTCTTAGCCTCTGCAGCTCCTCCCCAAAGCTAATGTCAGTGGAGCTATGGCTATATCTGTAAGATCCCACCTTACTGCTTGAGAGCACAATGACATGAGCTAGGTTCTTGAAAGGCTCTGGACTTTGAGGATGTAACACAGTGATCACTGGACTTCTGCTTGGCTTCTGAGGTCCTATTCTGGCTATGTTGTTCCTCAGTTGGTAAATGGGTACCTTCCTTGAAAACAGATGCTTTGACAAGGGATGAGCCCCTGAGCATTCCCTGAGAGACTGGGGTCCTGCCCCCTGCTCTTTGCACCCGCTCGAGCCAGCTCATCGTCTGTGTCATAGCACACACTTCTCATGTCCCCATCCGCATGCGTGCCCTAAGTTTTCATATCTTAATGTTTCTGAATACTGTTGTGCCCTGCTCAACTCTGTGCTGTTGCAGCCCATTTCTATCCATCTCCTTCACGGTGGCTAAACTCCTTGAAAGGGAGGTGCTATGGTCAGAATGTTTGTGTCTTCCCCAAATTCGTGTTCTAAAATCCCAGTAACCCATGAGATAATATTAGGAAGTGGGGCACATAGGACGTGACTGTCGTGGAGGAGGAGACCTCCCAACTGGGATTGGTGCTGTGTTAAAAAAGGTTTCGGAGAGTTCCCTTGACCCTGTTTGCCTTGTGAGGATAAAAGGAGAAATCTGTGACCTAGAATAGGGCCCTCATAGAACAAATCTGGTGCTCGGATCTCAGATATCCAGCTTCCAGACTGTGACAAATTTCTTCTAATAAACCACCCACTCTATGGTATTTTGTTAAAGAAGCCTGAACAATTAAGACAGTAGGCCATGTGGCATTATACTCAGTATTCCTAATACCAAGCAGATTGAGAGCATAGTCTAGTGGGGTTCTCAGTGTAAGTTTGGAAGACTGATGAACCACTCTGATACCTCCCACCATGTGCTGTGGGAAGAGTTCCTCTCAACCTCTGCTGGTAGGTTTGCATAGATAGGGTTGTAAGTATTATCTGGTGATGACCAGTGAACTATGACAGAGAGGCACCTGAATTCAGCCTCTAAAAGAGAGTAGGAGTTTGCCAGTTATGGAGGTCTTGAAGTAGGGTATTCAAACAAAGGCATGGTGCTTCTAGTATCTGTGGGTAGTATAGTATGACAAGCCTTTTTTTAAAAATAAAAATTCCAGTTATCTTTTTCATCTGGCTCCAGAAACTTTTGCTGTGACTTCTAACAGAATTCTAGAAGGTATTGCTTTCTGAATTGCATGAATGAACTTTACAATAAGATAGAAATTGTTTCTCATCCATTCTCTCTTTTCTGGTCATTTTATGATCTCAGTTAACTAACCTCTTTGAGCATCAACTTGTTGCTATGTGCCTGGTATGTTGATGTAGGATGCACTCAATAAGGGTTCATTGCCTTTCATTCCTAACCCAGCTTTTCCTGGACAGATATTGACTTGCTTTCTCAGAAAGTGTGTGATTACCAGGAAAGGTCCCTAACTCTGTGCTGTTGCAGCCCATTTCTATCCATCTCCTTCACGGTGGCTAAACTCCTTGAAAGGGAGGTGCTATGGTCAGAATGTTTGTGTCTTCCCCAAATTCGTGTTCTAAAATCCCAGTAACCCATGAGATAATATTAGGAAGTGGGGCACATAGGACGTGACTGTCGTGGAGGAGGAGACCTCCCAACTGGGATTGGTGCTGTGTTAAAAAAGGTTTCGGAGAGTTCCCTTGACCCTGTTTGCCTTGTGAGGATAAAAGGAGAAATCTGTGACCTAGAATAGGGCCCTCATAGAACAAATCTGGTGCTCGGATCTCAGATATCCAGCTTCCAGACTGTGACAAATTTCTTCTAATAAACCACCCACTCTATGGTATTTTGTTAAAGAAGCCTGAACAATTAAGACAGTAGGCCATGTGGCATTATACTCAGTATTCCTAATACCAAGCAGATTGAGAGCATAGTCTAGTGGGGTTCTCAGTGTAAGTTTGGAAGACTGATGAACCACTCTGATACCTCCCACCATGTGCTGTGGGAAGAGTTCCTCTCAACCTCTGCTGGTAGGTTTGCATAGATAGGGTTGTAAGTATTATCTGGTGATGACCAGTGAACTATGACAGAGAGGCACCTGAATTCAGCCTCTAAAAGAGAGTAGGAGTTTGCCAGTTATGGAGGTCTTGAAGTAGGGTATTCAAACAAAGGCATGGTGCTTCTAGTATCTGTGGGTAGTATAGTATGACAAGCCTTTTTTTAAAAATAAAAATTCCAGTTATCTTTTTCATCTGGCTCCAGAAACTTTTGCTGTGACTTCTAACAGAATTCTAGAAGGTATTGCTTTCTGAATTGCATGAATGAACTTTACAATAAGATAGAAATTGTTTCTCATCCATTCTCTCTTTTCTGGTCATTTTATGATCTCAGTTAACTAACCTCTTTGAGCATCAACTTGTTGCTATGTGCCTGGTATGTTGATGTAGGATGCACTCAATAAGGGTTCATTGCCTTTCATTCCTAACCCAGCTTTTCCTGGACAGATATTGACTTGCTTTCTCAGAAAGTGTGTGATACATTTACCAGCAGTTTGATAGGCTAAATATTTCAGGTGACGTCAACCTTTATTTTTTGTTTTTACTCCTTAAGCTTTTGTGGAGTTTTTTTTTTTTTTTTTTAAAGATTCAGATCTTTAAATATTAATTTCCATGTCATGGGCATGCGTCTTTCCTGATTTAAAAAAAAAAAAATATATATATATGTATTTGGCCACTTCTATTGGTCTTTCATCATCCATCTTTTGTTTTTTGGCCTGTGTGGGCCTCACATCACAGTGTCCTCTCTCACTGCATAGCACTGCTCTGGGCACATGCACTCCAGAGCTCTGGCTTGGTAATTGGACACATTGGTCCAGCTGCTCTGTGGCATGTAGGATATTCCCAGGCCAGGAATCGAACCAGCGACCCTTGCACTGCAAGGCAGTGTCTTTACCCATTGCACCACCAGGGAAGCCCTTTCCTGATTTTTTGTTAGTAACCTTTCTGGTATTTATAATGCTAGGCTGAATTCTAGGATCTTGGGCTGCAATAGTGAACTATACCAAAGGGGTCCCTAAGCCCATGGAGCTCACATCCTCCTTTTGAGGAGACAGACTATAAACAAGATGAATAAATAATTTGTATAGTGTGTTCAAAGATAATAAATGCCATGGAGAGAAAGCTTGTGGGGAAGTTTCAGGACAGATGGTATCGTTTCAATTCCAAATCAGATGATGAGAGTATGTCTCACTAAGAAGGTGATATCTGGAAAAGACATGAAAGGAGAACTCTTTAGGTAGAGAGAACAGTCAGTGCAGACTTCCTGTAGTGACAGGAATATGCCTGGTGTGAACCTCAAGGAAGCTACTATGATAAGGGTTGCTAAGGGGGAGGGAGAGAAAACTAAGACGTGAGGTCAGTAAGGGAAGTGGTACAGATTGTGTGTCAGTAAGGGAAGTGGTACAGATCGTGTGTCAGTAAGGGAAGTAGTACAGATTGTGTGTCAGTAAGGGAAGTGGTACAGATCGTGTAGGCCCTTCCAGGCACTTGTAAGGGCATTGGCTTTTACTCTGGTGAAGATGAGTCCATTGAAAGATTGTGACTAGAAGAGTGATGTAATCTGACCATTTTAGAGGCTATTTCTAGGACTTCCCTGGTGCTCTGGTGGTTAAGAATCCATCTGCCAATGCAGGGGACATGAATTTGTTACCTGGTTGGGGAAGATGCCGCATACTGTGGGGAAACTAGCCCGCGTGTCACAGATACAGAGCCCAGGTGCCCTCACACTCATGCTCTGCAACAGGTGGAGCCACCGCCAAAGAGAAATCCACACACCTCCGCTAGAGTAGCCCCTGTGCACAGCAACAAAGACCCAGTGCAGCCAAAAATAAAAAATCAATAAAATAGTTCTGTTTTTTTTAAAAAAATAATTCTGTGTGTGATGTCAGTAATAGAGTACAGGGAAAGCAAGCTTTTAAATGGGGAGACCAGCTACAACTCTTGCAGTCATCTAGGTAAATACTGTCTGGTGATATGGAAGTGGTTTTATAAAAAGGGATGAATTCTGGAAATATTTTAACAAGAGAGCCTATAGGGTTTGTTTGTGGATTAAAGGTAGTTTCAAGGAGAAGAGCTGAGTTCAGGATAACTCCAGGAAGGCTTTTGGCATTAAAAATGGAAGTTTGAAGTTGCCGTCACCTGTGATGCAGAAAGTTTAGGTTGGGGCAGGTTTTGAGAGATGAATTTCAGGAGTTCAGATTTGGCAATCCACTCCAGTACTCTTACCTGGGAAATCCCATGGACAGAGGAGCCTGGTGGGCTATACAGACCATGGAGTTGCAAAGAGTCAGACATGATTGAAGCAGCTTTAGCACACAGCATTGTATTTTGACATATTCTTTCATTTCACAAGGTATTCCCTGTGGCTGGACAAATTACTTCTGTATGTCATTTATGCCATTGAATTTAAAAATTCTATTTAAAATTTTAAATCCAAGAAAGTTTGTAGCATAGAAAATAAATTAATAGAATTTTATGATGATTTTTAAAAAAATGCTATATTTTTTCCATTTTAAGAGTATAGGGTTAAACAAGCATTTAAAAGTTTACTAATTAAGATGAAAAATAGTTCTTGATATGATACTTCAACTTAATTCTCCAGGTTATTATTTATATTTAAAAACAGTGTTTTCCTATTTTCCTTAATTATTTGAATCAAATATAAGCATTTCTAGTCTCATGGAAATAATCATTCTCTTTATAAGATTAGTAATTCATATTTTATCATTATGTGCATTTAAATTATCTCGGAAAAATGATACAAATACCAATACTAAATCTTTTGGTTTGCTTAGTTATACAACATAGAAATGTGCAGATGTATAATATTGCTTACAACAATGACTTGCAGTTTTATGGATATGGTGTTGGATTCCCTATCAGCTATACAGTTTTTCTGTAATGATAGCAGATACAATGTTATACAAAATATGAAGAGGATGCACAGTATGAAAAGTAACATTAACTACATTCTTTAGATATTTTGAAGTTTCTACATGGCATAGTGGTAAAGAATCCACTGGCCAAACAAGAGATGCCAGAGAATTGGGTTCAATCCCTGGGATGTGAAGATCCCCTGGAGAAGGAAATACTGTCTGGTGATATGGAAGTGGTTTTATAAAAAGGGATGAATTCTGGAAATATTTTAACAAGAGAGCCTATAGGGTTTGTTTGTGGATTAAAGGTAGTTTCAAGGAGAAGAGCTGAGTTCAGGATAACTCCAGGAAGGCTTTTGGCATTAAAAATGGAAGTTTGAAGTTGCCGTCACCTGTGATGCAGAAAGTTTAGGTTGGGGCAGGTTTTGAGAGATGAATTTCAGGAGTTCAGATTTGGCAATCCACTCCAGTACTCTTACCTGGGAAATCCCATGGACAGAGGAGCCTGGTGGGCTATACAGACCATGGAGTTGCAAAGAGTCAGACATGATTGAAGCAGCTTTAGCACACAGCATTGTATTTTGACATATTCTTTCATTTCACAAGGTATTCCCTGTGGCTGGACAAATTACTTCTGTATGTCATTTATGCCATTGAATTTAAAAATTCTATTTAAAATTTTAAATCCAAGAAAGTTTGTAGCATAGAAAATAAATTAATAGAATTTTTATGATGATTTTTAAAAAAATGCTATATTTTTTCCATTTTAAGAGTATAGGGTTAAACAAGCATTTAAAAGTTTACTAATTAAGATGAAAAATAGTTCTTGATATGATACTTCAACTTAATTCTCCAGGTTATTATTTATATTTAAAAACAGTGTTTTCCTATTTTCCTTAATTATTTGAATCAAATATAAGCATTTCTAGTCTCATGGAAATAATCATTCTCTTTATAAGATTAGTAATTCATATTTTATCATTATGTGCATTTAAATTATCTCGGAAAAATGATACAAATACCAATACTAAATCTTTTGGTTTGCTTAGTTATACAACATAGAAATGTGCAGATGTATAATATTGCTTACAACAATGACTTGCAGTTTTATGGATATGGTGTTGGATTCCCTATCAGCTATACAGTTTTTCTGTAATGATAGCAGATACAATGTTATACAAAATATGAAGAGGATGCACAGTATGAAAAGTAACATTAACTACATTCTTTAGATATTTTGAAGTTTCTACATGGCATAGTGGTAAAGAATCCACTGGCCAAACAAGAGATGCCAGAGAATTGGGTTCAATCCCTGGGATGTGAAGATCCCCTGGAGAAGGAAATGACAACCCATACCAGTATTTTTGACTGGGAAATCTCATGAACAGAGGAGCCTTGGAAGGCTTTAGTATATGGTTGCAGAGTCAGACACAACTGAGCATGCATGCAAGCTCTGTCATTAATTTACTTCTCATGTTTACATGTGAAATAATTATATAATTATTAGCTCATGTTTTAATGACATAGTTTAACACTTAGTTTTCAGTCTTTTTGTTTTCCCTTTTATCAACAACAAAGATTATGTATGCATTGTATAGTTTTTTGATTATTTCCTTAGGGTAAATTCTTGATGGGGAATTTTCTTGGTGAGGGATATGTACATTTCCAGTCCTTCAAATATATATTCCCAACATGCTCTCCCTGGCATTGGTGACCATATGTAATCCCTCTGGCAAAGTTTCAGTGTGCATTCTTTAATACTGGACATTATATTCTTTGCTATATTTGCCAATTTAGTAGGTGCGATCTTCTATCCCATTGCCTAAATAGGAAAAACTTTGATTACTAATAATTTAAACACTTTAAAATGTATTTATTAGCCAAATGAACTTGAGATTTATCTACTTTTCCTAATATATTGTCCCTTTATTCATTTAAGAAAAGACATATCTCCTTTATAGTTCCTTCTTTGACTTGAAGTTTAACTTCTGTAACACTTGATTATACACTAATACATATAACTTATATTTTCTTTAGATACCTTTATGTTTTGAGTTTTCTTACAATTAAATTTTTACTTTATTGTTGTGAAGTATGAGATAAGTATCTAAATAGCAGTATTGAAAAGTCTATCTTTTGGGGCTTCCCTGGTGGTCCAGTGGGTAAGTACACCACCTTGCAGTGCAAGGGGCGCCCGTTCGATCGCTGGCCTGGGAGGATCCCACATGCCGCAGAGCAGCTGGACCAGTGTGTCCAGTTGCGGAGCCGGAGCTCTGGAGTGCAGGCTCCCGGAGCCGGTTCTCTGTGACGAGAGAGGCCACTGCGATAGGAGGCCCACACAGGCCAAAAAAACCCAAAAAGATAAATAAGTGAAAGATCAATGGAAGTGACCAAAGAAAAAAGAAAAAAAAGTAAAAAAAGAAAAAAGAAAAGTCTATCTTTCCATCCTTATTTGAGATATATTCTTCTTTATGTATAAAGTACATGTTCATTGCAACTTCTGGATATTTTTTTCAGTTTTGTTCATCTGTTTATTTGGAAAAATGCTATATTGTTTTAATTTGTTGTATATTTTTCATATATTTATAATGTTAAGGAATACAAGTCCTGTGTATTATGCTTTAAAATATTTTCTATCTTATCCAGTCTTCTGACTGTAATGTAGGATATTTCTTAAGTTAAAAATAATATTAGGAGAAGCTGGAGAAGCGCCGCGTCACAGATGCTAGTATCTGAACTAATATCACGGAACACCATAGCAAACCAGACATAGAGCCTATACACCCTGACCAGTCATCAAACCAAGGATCCTCAGATTAGAAGCCCTGATTCCAAGACCCCACACTATCAAAGAACATACAACACTAGAGATTATTCACCTGTGAACAAGACCTAACACCATCCAAGTCACAAACCACTGAACCCTTCTAGAAGGATAGAAACACAAAGGAAGGGAGAATTCAACCAAGAAGCCTGGTGGGGGGAAAAGAACTCACACACACAGACACACACAAAGAAACAAAATTAACCTAACAATGAAACGTCAGAGAAACACTGCACAAATGAAGGACCAAGCTAGAGAAACACATATCTCCTTTTAGTTTCCTTCTTTGACTTGAAGTTTAACTTCTGTAACACTTGATTATACACTAATACATATAACTTATATTTTCTTTAGATACCTTTATGTTTTGAGTTTTCTTACAATTAAATTTTTACTTTATTGTTGTGAAGTATGAGATAAGTATCTAAATAGCAGTATTGAAAAGTCTATCTTTTGGGGCTTCCCTGGTGGTCCAGTGGGTAAGTACACCACCTTGCAGTGCAAGGGGCGCCCGTTCGATCGCTGGCCTGGGAGGATCCCACATGCCGCAGAGCAGCTGGACCAGTGTGTCCAGTTGCGGAGCCGGAGCTCTGGAGTGCAGGCTCCCGGAGCCGGTTCTCTGTGACGAGAGAGGCCACTGCGATAGGAGGCCCACACAGGCCAAAAAAACCCAAAAAGATAAATAAGTGAAAGATCAATGGAAGTGACCAAAGAAAAAAGAAAAAAAAGTAAAAAAAGAAAAAAGAAAAAAAGAAAAGTCTATCTTTCCATCCTTATTTGAGATATATTCTTCTTTATGTATAAAGTACATGTTCATTGCAACTTCTGGATATTTTTTTCAGTTTTGTTCATCTGTTTATTTGGAAAAATGCTATATTGTTTTAATTTGTTGTATATTTTTCATATATTTATAATGTTAAGGAATACAAGTCCTGTGTATTATGCTTTAAAATATTTTCTATCTTATCCAGTCTTCTGACTGTAATGTAGGATATTTCTTAAGTTAAAAATAATATTAGGAGAAGCTGGAGAAGCGCCGCGTCACAGATGCTAGTATCTGAACTAATATCACGGAACACCATAGCAAACCAGACATAGAGCCTATACACCCTGACCAGTCATCAAACCAAGGATCCTCAGATTAGAAGCCCTGATTCCAAGACCCCACACTATCAAAGAACATACAACACTAGAGATTATTCACCTGTGAACAAGACCTAACACCATCCAAGTCACAAACCACTGAACCCTTCTAGAAGGATAGAAACACAAAGGAAGGGAGAATTCAACCAAGAAGCCTGGTGGGGGGAAAAGAACTCCACACACACAGACACACACAAAGAAACAAAAATTAACCTAACAATGAAACGTCAGAGAAACACTGCACAAATGAAGGACCAAGCTAGAGAAACACAGCTTCAAATGACAGAGGAGGAGATAGACAAACTATCTGAAAGAGAATTCAGAAAAGCTATACTAATGAGGATGCAAAACATCGAAAACAGAATATTAGAGGAAAGTAGTGCATTGAGAAGAGACATGCAAGAAATGAAAAATAAGCAAACGGAGACAGCCAACTCAATTGCTGAACTCAAAAATACTATAGAAGGTCTCAACAGTAGAGTATCTGAGACTGAAGAGTGGATAAGTGAGCTGGAAGACAGACTGGTGGAAATAAGTGCTGAAGAACACAACAAAATGGAAAGAATGAAAAGAACTGAGGATAGCCCCAGAAACCTATGGGACAATATCAAACGCACCAACATTAGAATTATAGGAGTTCCAGAAGAAGAAGAGGGGAAGAAAGGCTATGAAAAAATTCTTGAAGAGGTTATAGTTGAAAACTTCCCCAACATGGGGAAGGAAATAGTCAACCAAGTCTAAGAAGCACAAAGAGTTCCATACAGGAGAGACCCCAGAAGAAACACACCAAGGCACATTCTAATCAACCTAATGCAGACTAAATATAAAGACAGATTACTAAAAGCAGCTAGGAGCAAACAACAAATAACATATAAAGGAAACCCCATACGTCTAACTGTGGATCTTTCAACAGAAACCCTACAGGCCAGAAGAGAATGGCAAGACACATTTAAACGGCTAAAAGAGAATAACCTCCAACCAAGATTTCTCTACCCAGCAAGAATCTCATTCAGAATTGATGGTGAAGTCAAAAGCTTCACAGACAAGCAAAAACTAAAAGAATTCTGTACCACAAAACCAGCCCTACAACAAGTGTTAAAGGGCCTGATATAGCCAATAAATAGAGTAGGAGAAGTCCTACAAATCAAAGCCCAAACTTCTAAGAAGATGACAATAGGAACACTCATATCAATAATTACTTTGAACGTAAATGGACTAAATGCTCCAACCAAACGACACAGGCTGGCTGAATGGATCCAGAGGCAAGATCCATATATATGCTGTTTACAAGAGACCCACGTCAGAGAAACACTGCACAAATGAAGGACCAAGCTAGAGAAACACAGCTTCAAATGACAGAGGAGGAGATAGACAAACTATCTGAAAGAGAATTCAGAAAAGCTATACTAATGAGGATGCAAAACATCGAAAACAGAATATTAGAGGAAAGTAGTGCATTGAGAAGAGACATGCAAGAAATGAAAAATAAGCAAACGGAGACAGCCAACTCAATTGCTGAACTCAAAAATACTATAGAAGGTCTCAACAGTAGAGTATCTGAGACTGAAGAGTGGATAAGTGAGCTGGAAGACAGACTGGTGGAAATAAGTGCTGAAGAACACAACAAAATGGAAAGAATGAAAAGAACTGAGGATAGCCCCAGAAACCTATGGGACAATATCAAACGCACCAACATTAGAATTATAGGAGTTCCAGAAGAAGAAGAGGGGAAGAAAGGCTATGAAAAAATTCTTGAAGAGGTTATAGTTGAAAACTTCCCCAACATGGGGAAGGAAATAGTCAACCAAGTCTAAGAAGCACAAAGAGTTCCATACAGGAGAGACCCCAGAAGAAACACACCAAGGCACATTCTAATCAACCTAATGCAGACTAAATATAAAGACAGATTACTAAAAGCAGCTAGGAGCAAACAACAAATAACATATAAAGGAAACCCCATACGTCTAACTGTGGATCTTTCAACAGAAACCCTACAGGCCAGAAGAGAATGGCAAGACACATTTAAACGGCTAAAAGAGAATAACCTCCAACCAAGATTTCTCTACCCAGCAAGAATCTCATTCAGAATTGATGGTGAAGTCAAAAGCTTCACAGACAAGCAAAAACTAAAAGAATTCTGTACCACAAAACCAGCCCTACAACAAGTGTTAAAGGGCCTGATATAGCCAATAAATAGAGTAGGAGAAGTCCTACAAATCAAAGCCCAAACTTCTAAGAAGATGACAATAGGAACACTCATATCAATAATTACTTTGAACGTAAATGGACTAAATGCTCCAACCAAACGACACAGGCTGGCTGAATGGATCCAGAGGCAAGATCCATATATATGCTGTTTACAAGAGACCCACTTCAGACCTAGAGACACTCATAGGCTGAAAGTGAAAGGCTGGAAAAAGATACTCCATGCAAATGGAAATCAAAAGAAAGCTGGGGTAGCAATCCTCATATCAGACAAAATAGACTTTAAAGTAAAGAAGATTCTAAGAGACAAGGCAGGTCACTACATCATGATTAAGGGATCTATCCAAGAGGAAGACATAACAATCATGAATATCTATGCACCCAATACAGGGGCACCTCAATACATAAGACAGATATTTTCAGACATAAAAGTAGAAATCAACAATAACACAGTAATAGTAGGAGGCTTTAACACTCCTCTCACACCAATGGATAGATCATCCAAACAGAAAATTAATAAAGAAACACAAGCCTTAAATGCCACACTAGAAACACTGGACCTCATCGATATTTTTAGGACGTTCCACCCAAAAGCAGAAGAATGCACTTTCTTCCCAAGTGCTCACAGAACATTCTCCAGGATAGACCACATCTTGGGGCACAAATCAAACCTCAGTCAGTTCAAGAAAACCAAATTATATCACCCATCTTCTCGGACCACAATGCAATGAGTATAGATCTACTACAGGAAAAAAAAAAAAACGCTAAAAACACAAACACATGGAGATTAAACAATACATACCTAAAAAACCAACTGATCATTGAGGAAATCAAAGGAGAAATTAAACAATTCCTAGAAGAAAATGACAATGAACACACGACAGTGCAAAACCTATGGGATACTGCAAAAGCAATTCTAAGAGGGAAGTTTATAGCAATTCAATCCCACCTCAATAAACTAGGAAAATATGAAGCAGATGACCTAAACCTCTGCTTAAAACAATTGGAGAAAGAAGAACAAAAACACCCCAAAGCCAGCAGAAGAAGAGAAATCATAAGGATCAGAGCAGAAATAAATGAGAAAGAAACGAAAGAAACAATAGTAAAGATAAATAAAACAAAAAGGTGGTTCTTTGAAAAGGTAAAAAAAATTGATAAGCCACTGGCCAGACTCATTAAGAAAAAGAGAGAGAAGAACCAGATCAATAAAATCAAAAACGAAGGATTCTAAGAGACTATTATGAACAGCTATATGGCAACAAACTGGACAACCTGGAAGAAATGGACAGTTTCTTGGGGAAGATTAATCTCCCAAGACTGAGCCAGGAAGAAACAGAAACTTTGAACAACCCAATCACAAGCTCAGAAATCGACCTTGTGATCAAAAATCTACCCAAAAATAAAAGCCCAGGGCCAGATGGCTTCACAGCCGAATTCTACCAAACATACAAAGAAGAGCTAAGGCCTGTCCTTCTAAAACTCTTCCAAACAATTGCACAGGAAGGAAAACTTCCAAACACATTCTACAAGGCCACCATCACCCTGATACCCAAACCAGGCAAAGACAACACAAAAAAGGAAAACTATAGGCCAATTTCACTGATGAACTTAGATGCCAAGATCCTCAACCAAATCCTAGCAAACAGAATTCAACGACACATCAAAAAACTCATCCATCACGATCAAGTTGGGTTCATCCCAGGCATGCAAGGCTTCTTCAACACCCGCAAATCAATCAATGTGATACACCATAGCAACAAATTGAAAGATGAAAACCACATGATCATCTCAATAGATGCAGAAAAAGCCTTCGACAAAGTACAACATCCATTTATGATAAAAACTCTTCAGAAAATGGGCATAGAAGGAACCTATCTCAACATAATAAAAGCCATCTATGAGAAGCCCACAGCGAACATTATTGTTAATAGTGAAAAACTGAAAGCATTCCCTCTAAGATCAGGAACAAGACAGGGGTGTCCACTTTCACCACTACTATTCAACATAGTCCTGGAAGTCCTAGCAACAGCAATAAGAGAAGAGAAAGAAATCAAAGGAATCCAGATTGGAAAGGAAGAAGTCAAGCTCTCTCTTTTTGCAGACGACATGATATTATACATAGAAAATCCCAAAGACACGCTTACAAAGCTACTAGAGCTAATCAACAAATTCAGCAAAGTCGCAGGATACAAAGTCAACACACAGAAATCACTGACATTCCTATACACAAATAATGAAAAATCAGAAAACGAAATCAAAAAGGCAATCCCCTTCACCATTGCAACCAAAAGAATCAAATATCTAGGAATAAACCTGCCCACAGAAACAAAAGAATTGTATGCAGAAAATTACAAGACACTCATGAGAGACATTAAAGAAGACTTAAACAGATGGAGAGATATTCCATGTTCCTCGGTCGGAAGAATCAATATTGTGAAAATGACCATACTACCAAATATCATCTACAGATTCAATGCAATACCTATTCAACTACCATTGACATTTTTCACAGAACTAGACCAAAGAATCACACAGTTCATATGGAAACACAAAAGACCTCAAATAGCCAAAGCAATCCCGAGAAAGAAAAACGGAGTTGGAGGAACCAGCCTCCCTAACTTCAGACTCTACTACAAAGCAACAGTCATCAAGACAGTATGGTACTGGCACAAAAACAGAACTATAGATCAATGGAACAAGATCGAGAATGCAGAGATAAACCCACGCACCTATGGGTACCTTATTTTTGACAAAGGAGGTGAAACTATAAAATGGAACAAAGAGAGCCTCTTCAACAAATGGTGCTGGGAAAATTGGACAGCTACATGCAAACAAATGAAGTTGGAACATTCCCTGACACCATACACAAAGATCAACTCAAAATGGATTAAAGACCTAAATGTAAGACCAGAAACCATCAGACTCTTAGAGGAGAATATAGGCAAAACCCTCAAGGACATCAATCAAAGCAAGGATCTTCTCTGACCCACCAACTAAAATAGTGGAACTGAAAAGAAAAATGAACACGTGGGGCCTCATGAAACTTAAAAGCTTTTGTACAGCAAAAGAAATCACCAAAAAGCTGAACAGACACCCCACAGAGTGGGAGAAAAATCACAGCAAATGAAAGAACACACAAAGAATTAATCTCCAAAATCTACAAGCAGCTCAGACAACTCAGCACAGGAAATACAAACAACCCAATCAAAAAATGGGAAAAAGATCTAAAGAGACACCTCTCCAAAGAGGACATACAAATGGCCCAAAAGCACATGAAACGATGCTCAACCTCGCTTATCATTAGAGAAATGCAAATGAAAACCACAATGAGATACCACCTCACACCCGTCAGAATGGCCATCATCAAAAATCTGCAGACAATAAATGCTGGAGAGGGTGCAGAGAAAAGGGAACCCTCTTGCGTTGCTGGCGGGAATGCAAACTGATACAACCTCTATGGAAGACAGTATGGAGATTCCTTAAAAAACTAAAAGTAGAAGCACCCTATAACCCAGCAATCCCACTATTAGGCCTATATCCTGATGAAATCAAAAATGAAAGAAGCACCTGTACCTCAATGTTCATTGCAGTTCTCTATACAATAGCCAGAACATGGAAGCAACTTAGATGTCCATCGATGAATGAATGGATCCAGAAGCCCTGGTACATATATACAATGGCATACTACTCAGCTGTTAAAAGAAATGCAGAAGACTCAGTCCTAATGAGATGGTTGGCTCTAGAACCTATCATAAACAGTGAAGTAAGTCAAAAAGAGAAAGACAAATACAGTATACTAACTCATATATGGAATCTAGTAAGATGGTCTTGATAACACACACAGTGAACACATGGAAAAACAGAGCATAGACATATGGACATTGTGGGGAAGAAATAGGGAGGGGGCGGCATGGAGGGAGTAACATGGAAACCTATACTGTCATGTGTGGAAAAGATAGCTATTTTCATTGTGCTAAGGGAATAGGAGTGCCTACAATCACTTTGGGCGATGGTCTGGAAGGGGGAGGGGACTGGGAGGGGGGGATCCAAGGATATGCATATGAATGATCTGGGAACATACATGTTGGTGAACAACAAAATTCTGTAAAATCTTTAAAATAAAGAATCAAAAAAATAATAATATTAGAATTTTATTAACTAACCAAATGAATTTTATACTTTGGAATTTTTAGAAACAAGAATCCCTCCTACCTATTACTTTTCAAATCATTATATGCTCTTTATTTTTAAACAAACTTATAGAAAATTATAAGGAAAAACAAATACCTATTTTTCTTTCTTCTAAGCCATTTGAAAAGAAGTTGCCCATCTCCTCTTTCAAATACAGTAGTATGCATTTCCTATGAATAAGGTCATTATGCTTTGTAATCACGATATAGCCATCAAAATCAGAAAATTGACATTAATATATTACTGCATCTGATTCTCGGACTGTAAGTTTTTGTCAAGTGTTTCATAACATTGTTTCTATCAAAAAGATGCAGTTTAGTGTCATGTTTTATATTTAGTTGCTATATCTCTTTAGCTTCATTGAACCTTATAGAGTTTATCAACCTTGTTTATTTCATGACCTTGACAATATTAATGATTAAAGGGCAATATTTTGGTAGTGAACTGTTTGATGTTTCCTTTTAATTAGCTCTAGAACATAAATCTTTGGGAGGAATATCATCGAAGAGATGCTGTGCATCCTCTCAGGTAATACTTGATTAAGATGATGTCTGCCAATCTGGGTCAATATCTGTTCTTAATCAGGCTACCTTTCTTATCAAATTTGTGTGTGTGTGTTAGTGTTAGTCACTCAATTTTGTCCGACTGTTTGCAACCCCATGGACTATAGACTACTAGGTTCCTCTATAGACTACTAGGTTCCTCTGTCCATGGAATTCTCCAGGCAATAATATTGAAGTGGTTTGGCATTCCCTTCTCCAAGGTCTTATCAAATCTAGCAATATATATAATACATATTGTATAAAGTATTTATCTCGTATATATATGTAAATGTTTTTATTTGCATGACATATTAAGTGATACTTTTTATTAAACCAGTATCTGTAAACAATTTTTTTTAATTTTGTAAATAAAATAGACTTCCCTTTTCAGATCAGATTTAGGTTCAATGCAACATTGAATGGAAGGCAGTGAGATTTCCCATATACACTTTGGCTGCACACATATATAGCCTCTTTCATTAGAGCCACCTCACCAGAGTGATACATTTGTTAAGATAATGAACTTACCCTGAAAAATTGTTGTCCCTGAAAGTCCATCACTTGCTTTAGGTTGATTCTGGACCCTATACATTCCAAATATTATATGCTCTTTATTTTTAAACAAACTTATAGAAAAATATAAGGAAAAACAAATACCTATTTTTCTTTCTTCTAAGCCATTTGAAAAGAAGTTGCCCATCTCCTCTTTCAAATACAGTAGTATGCATTTCCTATGAATAAGGTCATTATGCTTTGTAATCACGATATAGCCATCAAAATCAGAAAATTGACATTAATATATTACTGCATCTGATTCTCGGACTGTAAGTTTTTGTCAAGTGTTTCATAACATTGTTTCTATCAAAAAGATGCAGTTTAGTGTCATGTTTTATATTTAGTTGCTATATCTCTTTAGCTTCATTGAACCTTATAGAGTTTATCAACCTTGTTTATTTCATGACCTTGACAATATTAATGATTAAAGGGCAATATTTTGGTAGTGAACTGTTTGATGTTTCCTTTTAATTAGCTCTAGAACATAAATCTTTGGGAGGAATATCATCGAAGAGATGCTGTGCATCCTCTCAGGTAATACTTGATTAAGATGATGTCTGCCAATCTGGGTCAATATCTGTTCTTAATCAGGCTACCTTTCTTATCAAATTTGTGTGTGTGTGTTAGTGTTAGTCACTCAATTTTGTCCGACTGTTTGCAACCCCATGGACTATAGACTACTAGGTTCCTCTATAGACTACTAGGTTCCTCTGTCCATGGAATTCTCCAGGCAATAATATTGAAGTGGTTTGGCATTCCCTTCTCCAAGGTCTTATCAAATCTAGCAATATATATAATACATATTGTATAAAGTATTTATCTCGTATATATATGTAAATGTTTTTATTTGCATGACATATTAAGTGATACTTTTTATTAAACCAGTATCTGTAAACAATTTTTTTTAATTTTGTAAATAAAATAGATTTCCCTTTTCAGATCAGATTTAGGTTCAATGCAACATTGAATGGAAGGCAGTGAGATTTCCCATATACACTTTGGCTGCACACATATATAGCCTCTTTCATTAGAGCCACCTCACCAGAGTGATACATTTGTTAAGATAATGAACTTACCCTGAAAAATTGTTGTCCCTGAAAGTCCATCACTTGCTTTAGGTTGATTCTGGACCCTATACATTCCATGGATTTTTGACAAATGTATAATGACACATGTTTATCATTGTAGTATCACATAGAATGGGACTTCTTCTGTGACTCAATGGTAAAGAATCTGCCTGTCCATTCAGAAGATGCGGGTTTGATCCCTGGGTCAGGAAAATCCTCTGGAGAAGGAAATGGAAACCCATCCCAATATTCTTGCCTGGAAAATCCCATGGACAGAGCGGCCTAGCAGGCTACAGTCCGTGAGGTTACAAACAAGTTGGATACAATTTAGTGACTTAACAACAACAAATCACATTAGAGTAGTTCTACTGCCCTAAAAGCCCACTCTGTTGATCCGTCTCTCCCTCTTAACCTCTGACAAACACTGATCTCCTGTCTCCATAATTATGTCTCTTTTTTTGGAATGTTATATAGTTGAAATCATACAGTCTGTAGAATTTTCAGATTGGCTTTTTCCATGTGGTAATATACATTTAAGTCCCTTTTATGCCTTTTCATGTTTTGATAGCTCATTTCTTTTTAGCATTGAATAGGATTTTATTATCTAAATGTGGCACAGTTTACTTGTCTGTTTTCCTGCTGGGTTGCTTCCAAGTTTTGCCAACTATGAATAAAGCCACTGTAAACACCTGTGTGCCGGCTTGTATGGGAATGTACATTTCCAGCTTCTTTGGATCAATAGTCAGGAGTGTGGTTGCTGGATAGAATGGTAGGAGTATGTTTAATTTTGTAAGAAACTGCCAAACTGTCTTCCAAAGTGACTGTCCCATTTCACTTTTCCACCAGCAGTGAGTCAGAGTTCCCATTGCTCTGAATCCTCAGCAGCATTTAGTGTTGGTGTCTGTGTTCTGATTTTGACCACTTTAGTGGCTGTTTAGTGATATCTCAGTGTTTTCATTTGTATTCCTCTGATGGCATATGAGGTGGGGTGTGTTTTCATGAGTTTATTTTCAATGTGTATATTTTCTTTGGTGAATGAATTGTCTGTTAAAGTCTTTGGCCTATATTTAAACAGGTACGCTTTCTTGTTGAATTTTAAATGTTCTTTGTATATTTTGGATATGCACATCTGTCCTTTATCAGATGTGTATTTTGTAAATATTTTTTCTTAGTCTGTAGCTTGCCATCTCATTCTCTTTCACAAAATCTTTCACAGAGATGGTTTTGATTTTAATGAAGTCTAGCTTATCAAGTAATTCTTTCATCTTTGATGTTGTCTCTAAAAAATCTTTGCTATCTCCAAAGTCATTGAGATGCTCTCTTAAGAGTGACTGTTTCCTTTTAGAGGAAAACAGTATATAAAAGTCAGAAGTCTGGGTCCTACTACCTATTATGACTGGAGTGTCACTCCCTCCAGGCTGTGTCTGTAGACGGAGCTTGAGAATATATATTCACACACATTCACCTCAATAATATTATATCTTTCCACCTATTTAAAACAGTGAGTTTACATTAATACTTCAGATTCTAATCAAATACTGCAGGATTCATTTTGGTCTTGTTCGTTTTCACATTTGTAAGTTTCTTATCTGTAATCGAGGCACCTGGCTTCCAGGATTCTTATGGTATGTACCCATTTGACCAGTTTCCCTATAGGAAGACTCTCCCACTGCTGTCGCTGCTCCTTCCTCTGCGTCAATGCCCTCTTCACCCCACTAGTGCTCAGGTAGTCCTCACTGGGGCTGCTCCTAGCACGGCCACCCTCCGCCTCTCATTTGAACTCCAATAGCCTGTGTCTGGACTTGCCCTCTCACGTGTGCCGGCTTGTATGGGAATGTACATTTCAGCTTCTTTGGATCAATAGTCAGGAGTGTGGTTGCTGGATAGAATGGTAGGAGTATGTTTAATTTTGTAAGAAACTGCCAAACTGTCTTCCAAAGTGACTGTCCCATTTCACTTTTCCACCAGCAGTGAGTCAGAGTTCCCATTGCTCTGAATCCTCAGCAGCATTTAGTGTTGGTGTCTGTGTTCTGATTTTGACCACTTTAGTGGCTGTTTAGTGATATCTCAGTGTTTTCATTTGTATTCCTCTGATGGCATATGAGGTGGGGTGTGTTTTCATGAGTTTATTTTCAATGTGTATATTTTCTTTGGTGAATGAATTGTCTGTTAAAGTCTTTGGCCTATATTTAAACAGGTACGCTTTCTTGTTGAATTTTAAATGTTCTTTGTATATTTTGGATATGCACATCTGTCCTTTATCAGATGTGTATTTTGTAAATATTTTTTCTTAGTCTGTAGCTTGCCATCTCATTCTCTTTCACAAAATCTTTCACAGAGATGGTTTTGATTTTAATGAAGTCTAGCTTATCAAGTAATTCTTTCATCTTTGATGTTGTCTCTAAAAAATCTTTGCTATCTCCAAAGTCATTGAGATGCTCTCTTAAGAGTGACTGTTTCCTTTTAGAGGAAAACAGTATATAAAAGTCAGAAGTCTGGGTCCTACTACCTATTATGACTGGAGTGTCACTCCCTCCAGGCTGTGTCTGTAGACGGAGCTTGAGAATATATATTCACACACATTCACCTCAATAATATTATATCTTTCCACCTATTTAAAACAGTGAGTTTACATTAATACTTCAGATTCTAATCAAATACTGCAGGATTCATTTTGGTCTTGTTCGTTTTCACATTTGTAAGTTTCTTATCTGTAATCGAGGCACCTGGCTTCCAGGATTCTTATGGTATGTACCCATTTGACCAGTTTCCCTATAGGAAGACTCTCCCACTGCTGTCGCTGCTCCTTCCTCTGCGTCAATGCCCTCTTCACCCCACTAGTGCTCAGGTAGTCCTCACTGGGGCTGCTCCTAGCACGGCCACCCTCCGCCTCTCATTTGAACTCCAATAGCCTGTGTCTGGACTTGCCCCTCTGGGCAAACTCTCCTCACCCACCGAATGCTCTGACCGCCCACGCTCGTTTGCCTCCCTGTGCAAAACTCCTTCTCATCCTGCCAGGGTCTGACATCTTGCTCTGGTCCATCATGGATCCAGCCCTATCTTACTCTGCTTTACCCAGTTACTTTATGAGGAGAATAAGGGGGAGAGAAGATAGCCAGTTTTTTTTTTATATCCTTCAGTAAAATTTATTTTCTTTGGTGGAGTCCTAGCCATTTTATATTTGTTTGTACTGTGAATGCTTTTTTAAAATTTTCATGTTATTTTGGGTATATAAGAAACTTTTATTTTTATGTTGAGTGTTTAATTTATAACCAACCAAGTTCTTAAGCTCTTCCATTTCAATTTAATCATTTTCAGTTTAGGAATCATAATTTCATCTTCAAATAGTGAGTTTTTTGCTTCTACCTCATGTGTATTTAATTGGACTTTTTCTGGAATGTGAGTTTTCTTATCATTGTATGCATAATGGAAATTTTCTTAGAAATTCTTTGTGGTTGGGGAGTTCTTAGCTTGTGCAATTTGTGTTTTTAAGAAGAAGTTATTTAAATAAATATTTCCATAAAATGTATTGCTTAGTATTAAGATTTATTTCTGATTTATTGTCTGATTAATATACTGTATTAATGTATATAAAAGTATTAAATTTAAAATAGGGCCTTTTTTTTTTTAAGATTTATTTATTTATTTATTTTGGGCGGGGGTCGGGTTGGGGAGGGAGGGGAGCAGGCAGGCCACTTCTATTGGTCTTTTATTTCTCGATTTTCATCCATCTTTGTTCCTTGATTCCTGTGGGCCTCCCATCGCGGTGGCACCTGTTGTCGCAGAGCGCGCATGCACTCCAGAGCTCCGGCTTGGTAATTGGACACATTGGTCCAGCCGCTCCGCGGCATGTGGGATCTTCCCAGGCCAGGGATCGAACCGGCGCCCCTTGCACTGCAAGGCGGTGTCCTTACCCACTGGACCACCAGGGGAAGCCTAAGGGCCTTTTAAATATTATTTAAGAACCAGCTAAGATACTGATTGATCATTAAGATAAGATTTTTACCTTCCAGACTATAGATATAGGAAATCTGTGATTACACAGAATTCTAGAATCTACTAAATCCAAAATCCATAACCAAAAGGTGCAGCATCAGGTGGGATGGAAAATTTATAAAATTGAAACTATTTATTAGGATTGATTCCTATTAGACAATTTTAGGCCTACTTAAAATTACTCAAAATTTCCTTCCATCAAGTTTCCATTCATTCCCTAAAATCTTCAAAAAGTATGAAAAGCATAACAAAGTAGAATCTGATTTTCATAGTCTTACTTCTGAAATAATACCAGAGCTCTTTGTAGCAATGGTTTTCAAATTTTAACAGGCTTATAAATTACCTGTGTATGAAGGCTGAGAATTGGCATTTTCATCATTCCAGGAATTTTAGGGTCGTGATCTCACCTGAGAACCGCTGATTTTAATGTGAGGCAGTGTCTAAATAAATGTTTCAATGAATACACTGTTGTTCTAAGTAGAACAAACAGAAATGTCTTTTCCTAGTGAGAGTATTGGAATGAATTCACAGAATAGAAGCTATTGTGTAGTTGGAGTCAACTGCACTCTGTATAATCTACTTCTTAAATAGCCCTGAAGTTCATTATCTCTCTGTGACCAAGACCCAGGTTCTTTGAATGTTCCCATCATTTTTCAGTTTTTTAGGAAAACGGCACTATATCAAATAGTCGAAAAGGAGTGGCAACACTTCTCTAGTCTTTAGTTATTTATCCAATTTTCAATGTTTCAGAAGCTTTCTTCAAGGCAAGAGTAAGTTCAGGATTATCTGTGAATAGCTACAAAATATTGACTGTTGCTTGAACTTTCCTAAGTATAGCATGTGTTTTGGAGGAAGTTATTTGGTCATTTAGCCTAATGCATAACTGAAAAGGTATCCTGAAGTCTGTCCAACAGTGTAAAATGCGTTTGTGTTCAGATCTGTGTAACTAATGCTCTACTTTCTCTGTTGGTCTCTTTGCTTTTCTGTTGCTTCTAAGGCCCAGAACTGTGAAGCTGGAAGCCACACAGGTTCCAAATTTGTTCCAGGGCTTACTAAGTTCTCACAGTTTGATTTCCTTTCAACCACTGAAGGGTTAGAAAGGTAGCAACAAAGGCGTCCACAGAAAACTGCAGTTCTTTTCCTGATGGTCCACCATAGTGATGACTTACTTCTTTTGGTCCATAGATATTTGTGGTGGTTGATGAATAATTTTAATACTTTTTTGTATAATACCAATACAATATATGGTATGGTTTTTGCAAACTGGCATAATCCTTTAACTGTGCTTTGAGTGTAGCCTGCGCTTCTCACATTCTTCCTCTGTCTATCCCCATCATCATGAAAAGTATGAAAAGCATAACAAAGTAGAATCTGATTTTCATAGTCTTACTTCTGAAATAATACCAGAGCTCTTTGTAGCAATGGTTTTCAAATTTTAACAGGCTTATAAATTACCTGTGTATGAAGGCTGAGAATTGGCATTTTCATCATTCCAGGAATTTTAGGGTCGTGATCTCACCTGAGAACCGCTGATTTTAATGTGAGGCAGTGTCTAAATAAATGTTTCAATGAATACACTGTTGTTCTAAGTAGAACAAACAGAAATGTCTTTTCCTAGTGAGAGTATTGGAATGAATTCACAGAATAGAAGCTATTGTGTAGTTGGAGTCAACTGCACTCTGTATAATCTACTTCTTAAATAGCCCTGAAGTTCATTATCTCTCTGTGACCAAGACCCAGGTTCTTTGAATGTTCCCATCATTTTTCAGTTTTTTAGGAAAACGGCACTATATCAAATAGTCGAAAAGGAGTGGCAACACTTCTCTAGTCTTTAGTTATTTATCCAATTTTCAATGTTTCAGAAGCTTTCTTCAAGGCAAGAGTAAGTTCAGGATTATCTGTGAATAGCTACAAAATATTGACTGTTGCTTGAACTTTCCTAAGTATAGCATGTGTTTTGGAGGAAGTTATTTGGTCATTTAGCCTAATGCATAACTGAAAAGGTATCCTGAAGTCTGTCCAACAGTGTAAAATGCGTTTGTGTTCAGATCTGTGTAACTAATGCTCTACTTTCTCTGTTGGTCTCTTTGCTTTTCTGTTGCTTCTAAGGCCCAGAACTGTGAAGCTGGAAGCCACACAGGTTCCAAATTTGTTCCAGGGCTTACTAAGTTCTCACAGTTTGATTTCCTTTCAACCACTGAAGGGTTAGAAAGGTAGCAACAAAGGCGTCCACAGAAAACTGCAGTTCTTTTCCTGATGGTCCACCATAGTGATGACTTACTTCTTTTGGTCCATAGATATTTGTGGTGGTTGATGAATAATTTTAATACTTTTTTGTATAATACCAATACAATATATGGTATGGTTTTTGCAAACTGGCATAATCCTTTAACTGTGCTTTGAGTGTAGCCTGCGCTTCTCACATTCTTCCTCTGTCTATCCCCATCATCTGCCACAGAAAAGTTGATTTTATTTTTAAAGATTCCTTTACCCTTTTCAGCTGTTATTTTCACTTTAAATATATAGTGTTCTACATGTTACAAAGTTAGATCCTCTTTTAATAGTATAGTTATGAATAAAAACCTCATGTTCACTGAAGCATTATTTTGTGATATTTTAGCATCAATTCAGTAAAAAAAAAAGACATTTTTAGGGGAAAAATGTAGTAGAGTCTATGCATGAAGTCAAGACAGAAGGCTAACCTTTAATGAAGGAGTGTTGTAACGAGGGGAAATAATGACTCTTGGGTCGGGCAGAAACAACAGTGCCAAGCTGCTCTGTTTTTTATAACTCTTTAGAAATGACTAATCTACAATGACGAGGGCAAAAGCAGACAACACATGATCTCTATTAGTAGCCTCAATGCTTTTCTTTTGAGTATGTCTAAAACTCCCTTTTAAAATAAATTTATTGAATACTAGGCACTTGATGAACAAAAAGGTAAAAATGATTATTATGCAGTCTTGGCTAAGAAGTTAAGAAATCACCTTTAAAAAACCAACAGTAAAAGCAAAACAATTTTTTTCTTTTTCCCCCTCATGCTTCATTTTTATTTATATTTTAATTTTTCATTCATCTTTTATTCTTTGGCATGTGTGGGGCCTCCCATTGCAGTGGCCTCTCTCAGTGCAGAGCACTGACTCTGGGCATGTGCACTTCAGAGCGCTGGCTTGTAATTGGACGCAACTCCATGGCATGTGGGATCTTCCTGGGCCAGGGATTGAACTGGTGCCCCTTACACTGCAAGGCGGACTCTTTACCCACTAAACCATCAAGTAAGCCCAAAAGCAGAACAATTTTTCATCATGATTCAAATATATTAGTAAAGAGACAACTCACTCCATTATTCTTGCCTGGAGAATCCCATGGACAGAGGAGCCTGACTGGCTGTCGTCCATGAAGTCACAGGAGTCAGATGTGACTACTACTACTAACTAGATTATATTTCTGAATATTAAAATTATTTCAGAATCTTTAGAAACAAACAGAAACTGTTTATCATCATACATTTTCTATTTCCTCTGGTTAATGGCTTCCATTCTTTGGCAGGTAACACGTGGCAAGCATAGGAGTTCTGGAACAGAGTTTAATAACTGAATTTCCTACCATTCATGAACCGTATGTCATGATATGGGGATTCCCTGCTATAGGTATAACAGATGGAGAAGACCGTATCAATTCAAGAGAATTGATTTCTTGACATGGTGTGTATTCAATTAAAGCTATAATACACGTACTGGTTGTTTTCTGTTTGTGACCCCACCCCACCCAGATCCATGTTCTGCCCTCTGTCTTGTTCGATGCCCTGAGAGGCTGGCCTTGACTTCTTTGAGCTTTGTTTCCCCAGGTTCTTTTGTGCTGACTTCGTGTTGAAATCTAGCAGGTGTCAGTGGATGGCAGGAGAATGGAGCGTGGTAGGAGAGTGAGTTTGGATTATGTTTTCCCTGGTCTTTCTCTCTTTCGGCCATGATTTTTCCATGATCACAGCTTGAGTAGCTTTCTTTTTCTTTTCAGCTTTCCTGCTCTAAATGTACCCCAGTAACACTGGGTATTTATCTTGCACTAAGTCAGGAGATGACTTCCTTCAGTCACTCTTCTGTGTAGGTACTGCCACAATCCCTTTTCCTTTCCCCTGTCCACACCTCTGTAAGCTGTCCTCTAGTATATCAGAGTTGAACTCTGATTCCTGTGTGACTGACGGAGCATGAAACAGCAATAAGAGGCCATATGTGATCCACTTAATTGTCAAAATTGCATTCTCAGATATAAAAATAAAGTGGGACAACTGAAGAAGACTGTTAAAACCCAATGTACCTAGAAAATACTTACATTTGATATAGCAAGACTGTTGCTTCCTGTTGCTTTTCAGTGCCTGCTTTCTCAGTTACTGCAACCAGCTCCTCAGCTGCTGACAGTACCCCCCACCCCCGATGCCACAGTGCCAAGTTATAGTCTTTCCACCTTCTCTCCTACTGCCAGGACCACATTGCCTACAGTGATCGGAAGTTTATTAGGTGGGGTGAAAGAAGATGAGACTGTTTCAGGAACATTAGTGAAAGACGGTTGAGGCTGCAATAAAGCTAATGCACTGGAATCTATCATTAGCATTATCCAGCATTCTTGTGGGCAGACGCTTTACCTCTTTCTTTTAAATCTTGATGGATATGACTTTGCTTTGAATTCCAGTTTTGCTCCTGGTACTTGGTGGATAGTTGGTTTCCCCCGTTGCAACCTATTTGACTTATTGAACTGAACTCTCCTCTCATTTGTCTGTGCACTGTTTTAAAGATTTATTTATTTATTTATTTTTGGACTATGTTGGGTCATCGTGGGCTTTCTCTAATTGCAGCAGCTGAGAGTTGCTCTGTAGTTATGGTGCACAGGCTTCTTATTGCAGTGGTTTCTCTTGTTGCAGAGCACAGGCTCTAGAGCGTGGACTCAGTGGTTCTGGCACATGGGTGAAGTTGCACCATGCCAAGTGAGATCTTCCCAGACCAGGGATTGAGCCTGTGTCCCCTGCATTGGCAAGTGGTTTCTTAACCACTGGGTCATCAGAGAAGCCCTATGTATGCATTTTTTATGTTCTTTAAGATCTGCTCTCAGGCTATAATATGCCCAGTAGCATGTAGATGCTACCATTTTTGTCTCCTCCATTGCACTTCCTGCCAGCATCACTCATGCCTTAGCCTCTCCTTAATGCCTTGACTTTCACCACAGCCACCCCCTACCCTCTTCACTCGCCTGCCCACAGCACTCACCATCCTGCTGCTCCCTGGTCTGCCCTCTTTGCCATCCTTGACTCCACCTTTCCTACTGTCAATCATCCATCAGCCACTGGCACCATTATCTCTGGCACCAATTCTGAATTTCGCACCAACTACCAATTTAACAGTCTGTTTCCTTCTGCAGTTTGGCCTTTAATCTGAGCTCCCAAATATCTGGTCTCTACAGATTATGGAGTGTGATATTTTACATTTTGTTTTTAATATTGCAGACAATATAAAGTGAAGTTAGTTCTCAAGGATTCATTAGTTTGGGGGTTATAGCAGATGCACATGAATAGATTTTTCTCTTGAGGAAATAGGAATCTGCCTTTGATCACTTTGTTATTTTGAGCTAAGTTTCATTTTTATAGTATTTCTTTGTTTCTACTTTGGACTGTATTTCAAAATCTGAATTCCATTCATTTGACAATGGAGAAAATCTTACATTCTGGATGTATAAATGGTGTAGTAAAGTTTCTATAATAGAAATCCAATTACCTGGTTAAGACAAGAGTAGAGTTTAAATAAAGTGATGACAAGCTGAATAATGTACATATTGTCTTTCCTATTAAAATAATATAAATTAAAAAATTACAGAAATGAAGGAGGTAACCAAATGAAAAAAACCAGCCTACTTTCTTTTTTTTAAAGATTTATTTATTTATTTACTGTGGGCGGGGGTTGGGTTGGGGAGGAGGGGAGCGGGCGGGCCACTTCCATTGGTCTTTCATTTCTCCATTTTCATCCGTCTTTGTTCTTTGGTTCCTGCGGGCCTCCCATCGCGGTGGCCTCTGTTGTCGCAGAGCACCAGCTCTGGGCGCATGCACTCCAGAGCTCCGGCTCGGTGATTGGACACATCAGTCCAGCCGCTCTGCGGCACGTGGGGTCTTCCCAGGCCAGGGATCGAACCGGCGCCCCTTGCGCTGCAAGGCGGTGTCCTTATCCACTGGACCACCAGGGGAAGCCCAAAACCAGCCTACTTTCTTAGAAAAAATTTCTCTAGACTCTGGGCTAAACCACTGGTGCTGGAATTACATAGAAACATAGTATGCACGCTTTCCTAAAGCAGTGTACAATGTAATACTCTTATTATTATTATTTTTTTAAATAACATGATCCTGCAAAATAAGCATGATCCTAGTATCTGTTAATTGGGAATCATTGTAAAACACTTTTGCTTACTTTTATAGTTTTGTTTTCAAAGCTTAGGGTTACCATTTTTAAGAAAGTTATAGAAAAACTGTATAAGATTTAGGAAGCATTAAAAATGAGTCAAGAGTTTTAAAATGGGAGCTCTGAAGAAAGCTTAAAGGAATTAGAATTATTCAGTAGAGAGAAAGATGAAGTTGCAGTGGCCTTCAGGGGATTAATGGGGACTGAACGTTCCTTTTTCTTATTTGAATCTAGGGAGAGGAAACAGTGATATATGCTAGTAAGAAAAGTACAAAAAAATGTTTCCATGTGGACATTTTTAGAATTGTCTTTTCTGAAGTTCTTCAGAAATAGACTTACCTGAAAAATGTTCCAGTGTTTCCCAAGGTACATTCAGTAGACATGACTTGGACTCATTTTTCTTAGGTTTTCTTGGTCAAAGATGCTCAAGAAATGTTGCATACACTGTCCTGTTGTTGGATGTAAGCAGTAGGCATCAGCATATTGCAGGCTGTGAGAAGTCCTGGGAAGATGAGTTTGCGGAGGTCTGTTTAATACTTAGGCAATGATGTTTATTAGAAGAAGGGAAAAAAATCCCTCCAGCCCCCATAACACACATCGTGGTCTTTAGTTTTCTCTTTAATACCTGTTTAAGAAGCACTGGTGTAAAGTTTGGAGAATGAATTTTCAAACCTGTTGAGGCTCACTATTGACTCTGAAGATTATATTAAGAACTTGTAAACTTATATTATAAACTTGTGGAATTTAATTGAGCAGTGAATGGGAATTAAATAAGAAATATGTAGGAAACTATACAAAAGAATTACCTGCAGTTTGCATAAATGTCTAATGCTTCTATTCCTATAAAATATGTGTACCAGAATGGATAATACAAGGGAAAATGTGCTGGTTCATGTATTTAGAGAAGCTGAGGTTTATTTTAGTCTGTTAAAAGCACACTCTGGGGCTTCCCCTGGTGGTCCAGTGGGTAAGGACACCGCCTTGCAGCGCAAGGGGCGCCGGTTTGAGCCCTGGCCTGGGAAGATCCCACGTGCCGCGGGGTGGCTGGACTGATGTGTCCAATCACCGAGCCGGAGCTCTGGAACGCATGTGCCCAGAGCCGGTGCTCTGCGACAACAGAGGCCACCGCGATGGGAGGCCCACAGGAGCCAAAGAACAAAGACGAATGAAAATAGAGAAATGAAAAGACCAATGGAAGTGGCCCGCCCACTCCCCTCCCTCCCCAACCCGACCCCCGCCCACAGTAAATAAATAAATAAATCTTTAAAAAAAAAAAGAAAGCACATTCTGCACTTGTGAAATAATGTATGTGAAGTGTATGTTAAATCTATTAAGCCACCAGGCCCTGATATGCCTGGATGCTTTCTGCATTAATTTAATTTTAGCATTTTGAAGTAAACCTATTTTTATTATAGAAAATTTTATTTTATAAAGTAGAAGTGTATATTAGCCCTTTTATTAGAGAAATGACAGTGTCTTCATAGGTTGAAAAAAAAATGCCAACAACATTGGGGAACGTAATCTTGTTACCCAGTATTCTTGCAATGACTTCTGTTGAGTGTACTGTCACTTCGCTCTTGATTATAAAATCCTTAAATATTGAAAATCATAATGCTCTAAAGAACTAGAAATAATTTTAAATACATGAAGAGTATTGAGTTATTATGTTTAAAATGTGTTGAATGGTTATTTTTCCCCTTTGAAATACTAATTATATTTTCCATTTAATGCTTTTTCATTTTCAGTATAGGGTTAACTTGGTTTAGTCTCTCCTTTTAATAAAGTAGATTACATTTTCCTTGCATCCATCTAAAAATAATGTGTAACATGAAAAGTGTGCAGTGTTCTCCAAGGAAGGAGAGACTCCTACAGAAATCTACAGAAGGAGAGACTAATTTTTGTAACTTTACTTCATTACCATATAAATGACTGTATACAGATGTCTGTGTTAAAGGATTTAAATTTCACTTCAGTTTTCTTGTATATTTTCTGTAATTAATGAGTCATAACATTAGATTTGAGACAACTATAAAATATATTTTCATGGTTATATTAAAATAAAAAATTACATTCTTTTTGAAAAGTGCCTGATTTATTCTGTTAAAGTTTAACAAGATTTGCTGATAAGAACTGTGGAGAAAATGAAGCCCAGGGTTCTTGAATTGAAGAATATTAGTATTTATCTCTTTTTAGTAGTAGTTATAAATCTTTCAAAAATTTTGCTCTGCCTAGTTAGTTGTAGTATAACTTGGTTGATAGAGTAGAATATACACACCGTCATTCAGTTGATAAGTTGTGTCTGACTTTTTGAGACCTCATGGACTGAAGCACCTTTGGCTTCCATGCCCTTCACTATCTCTTAGACTTTGCTCAAATTCATGTCCATTGAGTTGGTGATGCTGTCTAACCATCTCATCCTCTCTTACCCTCTTCTCCTTTTGCCTTCAGTCTTTCCCAGCATCAGGGTCTTTTCCAAGGAGTTCACTCTTCGCATCAGGTGGCCAAAGTATTGGAGCTTCAGCTTCATTATCAACACTTCCAATGAATATTCAGGGTCGATTTCCTATAGGATTGACTGGTTTGATCTCCTTGCAGTCAAAGGGACTCTCAAGAGTCTTCTCCAACACCATGGTTTCAAAGCATCATTTCTTTGGCACTCAGCCTTCGTTATGCTCCAACTCTCACATCCATACAGGACTACTGGAAAAACCATAGCTTTGACTATATGGACCTTTGCTGGCAAAGTGATGCCTTTATTTTTTAATATACTGTCTAGATTTATCATGGGAGCAAGCATCTTTTAATTTTATGGCTACAATCAACATCCAAAGTGATTTTGGAACCTTTGAAAATAAAATCTGTCACTTCTTCTACTTTTTCCCCACCTACTTGACATGAAGTGATGGGACCAGATGCCAGTATTCTTAGTTTTATTGAATGTTGAGTTTTAAGCTAGTGTTTTCACTCTCCTCTTTCACCTCCATCAGGAGGTTCTTTAGTTGCTCTTCACTTTTTGCCATTAGAGTGGTATCATCTACGTATCTCATCTGGTTCATATTTTTCATAGCACTCTACATTCCAGATTGTGAGTCATCCAGCCTGGCATTTTGGATGTTGTACTCTGCGTATACCAGGATAAGAGACATAAGAGACAAAGGTTCGATCCTTGGGTTGGGAAGATACCCTGGAGGAGGAAATGCCAACCCATTCCAGTATTCTTGCCTAAAGAATCTCATGAACAGAGAACCCTGGTGGGCTACAGTGCATGGGGTCTGAAAGAGTCAGACGTGACTTAGCATGCATGCATGCACACTTTGCATCTAAGTTAAATAAGCAGGGTGACAACATACAGCCTTGTCTTACTCCTTTCCCAATTTTGAACCAGTCGTTCCTTGTAAGGTTCTAACTATTGCTTCGTGACCTACATACAGGTTTTTCAGGAGACAGGTAAGGTGGTCTGGTATTTCCACCTTTTTAAGAATTTTCCACAGTTTGTTGTGACCTACACAGTCAAAGGTATTTGTATAGTTAATGAAGCAGAAGTAGATGTTCTTCTGAAATTCACTTGCTTTCTCTGTGATCCAGTGCATGTTGGCAGTTTGACCTCTGATTCCTCTACCTTTTCTTGTACGTGTGTTAAGTTCTCTATTCATGAACATGACATATATGTGTGTATGTGTGTATAGAAATAGTTAATTGAGCTACCAACTTTCAATATTCCAAAAATATAACTTTATAACTCTATAGCCAGTTTACAGGAACGAAAGAGCGGTTTGAAGTTAGTTGGTGTAATAAAGCATTTGTATCACTGATCTTTCCAGGGCATGCAACTAGCTCTGTACTTTACAGTGGAAACATGAGATTTAAAGTTGGATACCAAACTCGTTTTTTCCCTTGATAGCATGTACTCTTAAAACAATAGATTTAAGCATTTTGTGACTGAACTTCTACTTTTTCCCCACCTATTGACATGAAGTGATGGGACCAGATGCCAGTATTCTTAGTTTTATTGAATGTTGAGTTTTAAGCTAGTGTTTTCACTCTCCTCTTTCACCTCCATCAGGAGGTTCTTTAGTTGCTCTTCACTTTTTGCCATTAGAGTGGTATCATCTACGTATCTCATCTGGTTCATATTTTTCATAGCACTCTACATTCCAGATTGTGAGTCATCCAGCCTGGCATTTTGGATGTTGTACTCTGTATACCAGGATAAGAGACATAAGAGACCAAGGTTCGATCCTTGGGTTGGGAAGATACCCTGGAGGAGGAAATGCCAACCCATTCCAGTATTCTTGCCTAAAGAATCTCATGAACAGAGAACCCTGGTGGGCTACAGTGCATGGGGTCTGAAAGAGTCAGACGTGACTTAGCATGCATGCATGCACACTTTGCATCTAAGTTAAATAAGCAGGGTGACAACATACAGCCTTGTCTTACTCCTTTCCCAATTTTGAACCAGTCGTTCCTTGTAAGGTTCTAACTATTGCTTCGTGACCTACATACAGGTTTTTCAGGAGACAGGTAAGGTGGTCTGGTATTTCCACCTTTTTAAGAATTTTCCACAGTTTGTTGTGACCTACACAGTCAAAGGTATTTGTATAGTTAATGAAGCAGAAGTAGATGTTCTTCTGAAATTCACTTGCTTTCTCTGTGATCCAGTGCATGTTGGCAGTTTGACCTCTGATTCCTCTACCTTTTCTTGTACGTGTGTTAAGTTCTCTATTCATGAACATGACATATATGTGTGTATGTGTGTATAGAAATAGTTAATTGAGCTACCAACTTTCAATATTCCAAAAATATAACTTTATAACTCTATAGCCAGTTTACAGGAACGAAAGAGCGGTTTGAAGTTAGTTGGTGTAATAAAGCATTTGTATCACTGATCTTTCCAGGGCATGCAACTAGCTCTGTACTTTACAGTGGAAACATGAGATTTAAAGTTGGATACCAAACTCGTTTTTTCCCTTGATAGCATGTACTCTTAAAACAATAGATTTAAGCATTTTGTGACTGAACTTCTGAGGAAAAATGTAGTTTGCTTTCAATGCTGTTTTATAGAACTATATCAATTATGATTTGTTGCCATGAGATTTTTCTGAAAATTGCTTCCTAATTTTGAAAGCCCTTAATAAGAAGGGAGAAAGGAGTAAGCGAGACATGTATTTGTATATGCAGTATAGATAGAGTTGGCCTCAGGTTTGTATGGATCACATGGTTGACTATGTGTCACCCCTGTGTCTGTGCTGGTCTGTGCATGAATGTGTGCTGAATCCCTCTAGTCGTGTCTGACTCTTTGTGATCCTATGGACTGTAGCCTGTCAGGCTCCTCTAGGATTCTCTTGGAAAGAGTATTGGAGTGAGTTGCTGTGACTTCTCCGGGAGATGTTCTTGACCCAGCATCCAGCCCACATATCTTAGAGTCTCCTGCATTGATGGGTGGTTCTTTACCACTAACATCACCTTGGAAGCCCATGCTGGTCCATAGCAGATCTCTTCGTTTTACTTTCATACTTGAACTTTGTATATTTAATTTTCAGTTTTCATCAACTTTTCTGTCAGATTATGAATTCTTATTGCTTAGGGAGGGAGAAAATATAAACATTATTGTTAAGCTGGAATTTTTTTCTAGAGAACAGTTTCATTGTATTCTCTCAGTAGAAAGACTATTATGCAAGTTAAACCATAACCATTAAGCACGAAAACTGTAATGCTATAAAAAATTATAAGGGGTCAAATTCTTGCAAAGTCATTTGCTTTTGATATAGATAATTTGTGCCTACTCATACTTATTCATTGATAGCATGTCATTCTGTAAATAACGATTTAACTGACCAATGTATGTACTCTCTTGGCTGATAAGCTATAAATGATTCTATTGGAAGTCTGGTATTTATTTGCTCATAGGTATATAATTTTGCCTTGAAAAAATGCAGAAAATATAGTTTGAAAAATACAGCACATAGCGGTCACCTTTTAACAAACCTTGGTGCTATTACTGAAAAACAATACAAAGATGATTGAAATTCAAAATCATAGTCCTCTTCATAAAACTCTGACTTAAAACACTTTTTCAGAGGGTTCAGTATCTTCTTTTTTAAGGTTACTATGAAATCTATTTCATATTTGATGTTATGTTGTATGCATAGATAAAACAATTGATAGATTTTTGTGGCTACCTATCTGTATAGGAGAAACAGAGCAGGCCATGCTGCTCATCAGAATGGATAGACTTTTATAGCCATAAAATGCAAGATAAAACTTAGGCTTCTGCTGGAGTTAAATGAACCACTTAGATAATTTCATGCAAGTCCAGAATACATTTTTCCACCTTTACTTCTGCCATTCTCTTCTTCCAGTTTTAGCGAGGTAACTTTTGCATAGTTGATTTATGGTCCAGGTATTAACAGCTATTACTTTAAGTACAGATGTGTAGATTTTGGTTTTTAAAAAATTCAAGCCTTTGACTCTTACCATTTTGCAAAAATAAAATCAGAAGCCCCAAATGTATCTTCTTTATTTTACTTTCTTCATTTTGGCTGCCCTGATGAAAATGGGTGATGATCAAAAAGGTTAACATGTGAAAATACCCTTATTATATTAGTTTATTTTTTTATACTCTCTGACTTTCAAAAGCTAGACGTTCATAGCTATCGGCTGCAGGACCATCTGAGATGATTAAATTTTCAGTTTTCATCAACTTTTCTGTCAGATTATGAATTCTTATTGCTTAGAGGAGAAAATATAAACATTATTGTTAAGCTGGAATTTTTTTCTAGAGAACAGTTTCATTGTATTCTCTCAGTAGAAAGACTATTATGCAAGTTAAACCATAACCATTAAGCACGAAAACTGTAATGCTATAAAAAATTATAAGGGGTCAAATTCTTGCAAAGTCATTTGCTTTTGATATAGATAATTTGTGCCTACTCATACTTATTCATTGATAGCATGTCATTCTGTAAATAACGATTTAACTGACCAATGTATGTACTCTCTTGGCTGATAAGCTATAAATGATTCTATTGGAAGTCTGGTATTTATTTGCTCATAGGTATATAATTTTGCCTTGAAAAAATGCAGAAAATATAGTTTGAAAAATACAGCACATAGCGGTCACCTTTTAACAAACCTTGGTGCTATTACTGAAAAACAATACAAAGATGATTGAAATTCAAAATCATAGTCCTCTTCATAAAACTCTGACTTAAAACACTTTTTCAGAGGGTTCAGTATCTTCTTTTTTAAGGTTACTATGAAATCTATTTCATATTTGATGTTATGTTGTATGCATAGATAAAACAATTGATAGATTTTTGTGGCTACCTATCTGTATAGGAGAAACAGAGCAGGCCATGCTGCTCATCAGAATGGATAGACTTTTATAGCCATAAAATGCAAGATAAAACTTAGGCTTCTGCTGGAGTTAAATGAACCACTTAGATAATTTCATGCAAGTCCAGAATACATTTTTCCACCTTTACTTCTGCCATTCTCTTCTTCCAGTTTTAGCGAGGTAACTTTTGCATAGTTGATTTATGGTCCAGGTATTAACAGCTATTACTTTAAGTACAGATGTGTAGATTTTGGTTTTTAAAAAATTCAAGCCTTTGACTCTTACCATTTTGCAAAAATAAAATCAGAAGCCCCAAATGTATCTTCTTTATTTTACTTTCTTCATTTTGGCTGCCCTGATGAAAATGGGTGATGATCAAAAAGGTTAACATGTGAAAATACCCTTATTATATTAGTTTATTTTTTTATACTCTCTGACTTTCAAAAGCTAGACGTTCATAGCTATCGGCTGCAGGACCATCTGAGATGATTAATTCATATATAGCTTATTTGCAATATTTAAACAATTGTTTTTCTTTATGTTTTGTTCTGCTTCATATGTGAGAACTGTAGGAAATGCGTGAAAAAACTTATATGTGGAGAATCATCATGGTTTCCTGTCAATCAGTGATTTTTATTTTACCTTGTATTACAGTAGACTGATCTGTTTCATATGTAGGGCATTCCCAGGTTAATTAAAGTTTAATTCCCAGGCTCAAAACAACCCTTCAAAGAAGGCATACATTTTTCAAATTATAGAAGCAAAACCTACGATGGAGAAATTAGGTATTTTTTATTTTATTTTATTTTTTAAAAAGATTTATTTATTTATTTATTTTGGGCGGGGGTCGGGTTGGGGAGGGAGGGGAGCGGGTGGGCCACTTCTATTGGTCTTTTCATTTCTCTATTTTCATTTGTTTTCGTTCTTTGGCTCCTGTGGGCCTCCCGTCACGGTGGCGTCTGTCGTTGCAGAGCACCGGCTCTGGGCACATGTGCTCCAGAGCTCCGGCTCGTTGATTGGACACATCGGTCCAGCCGCTCCGCGGCACGTGGGATCTTCCCAGGCCAGGGATTGAACCGGCACCCCTTGCACTCTTGCAGTGCAAGGTGGTGTCCTTACCCCCTGGACACCAGGGGAAGCCCAGAAATTAGGTATTTTGCCAGTGATCACACAGCTAGGGGTGACTGAGGTGACTCCAGTTCTGAGCTTGTTGCCCTCCCCATGTGGTGAGCTCAGTTGTTACCCTCTGCAGTTATACAATGATGTGTTTAGATCCAGCTGAGGCATGTTGGACAGTTTTTTTCCACACTCAATTCTTCCAGATTGCTAAGCCTTTGGAACCATTGTGCTTTTTATAGATCAGCAGACTTCTTCCCCATTCTTGGTTGATTCCACTAGGATCTGTTTTCTTTGTGTTTGCAGCAGGACACCTGAGCACTGTTCAAGGAAATAAGAAAACAGAGAAGTTTGGGAACACTTTGAATTCATACTGACCAACCTCAACTGAGCTCTCAGCATGACCTGAACAGTTCTACTCTTTCTTTAGTTTCCTGCTCCATGTAAAAGATTTCAAAGCTCTGTGCAAAGATTTCTTCATTTTTAGCAGACATTTGATCTGTCTATCCTCCCTATTACTGTCAACAGATGACCCCTCTTTCTGCTTTATGGAGAAAAAGGCACTCTCAGATATAAATTCTGTCAACTTTCTTGTCAGCATTCACAATTGAGTTTTCTTATTGCTGCATTAAAATGAAACTCATATTTTGTTGAAAACTTAACAGTATATAAACTTTATTCTATGCATTGTGTGTATAGACATAAAAAAAGCCAAACCGGTTTCCTGGTCTCATGGTATTATCATTCTATAGTAGAGGTAGAAAATAAACTCCTGTAATAATTAAACATAAGTAATAGTTTTAACAAATGACACATTCTAGGAAAAGAATGAAACCAGTGCGGGAAAAGGTGGCACTTAATAGGGTGACAAGGAAAGATGCTTCTTAGGCAGCAGTACAGCTTGGCGATTAAGAATATAGCTCGAAACTCAAATTCTACCAGTTACTGATTGGAAAACTTTGAGAAAGTTTAACTCTGTTTCTTAGTTTCCTTATTTGTAAGGTTGAGGCCTTAACAAGACTGTTATATTAAGGTTAATGTGAAGATTAACTATATGCCGTGTGTTTAGAGCAGGCCTGGATTGTAAGAATTGTTCAATGATTATAGCCATTGTATCTATCAAAGATCAATTAGCTTACTCAAAAGAATTCAGCTGAAAAGAGTTTAATGAAACGTGATATTTACAGAGGTGCGGACTTAGCTGAGGGAACTCTGAGGACATGGTGATTCGCCCAGAGAATAGCAACAGTGGGAAGCCATTGCTACCTGTAATCCTAAAGGGACAAAGAGAGGGAATGTTGTTACTTACCAGGGCCTATGGGGGAGAGCAGTAACTATGGGTGAGAATCCATACAAGAACTGAGGGCATGGAGACACTCAGCCACTGTTTGAAGAGTGACTTGAGAGGGAAAAAAAACTGGGGATGGGTGTGCGGGCAGTACCTTGACCTCTCTCTTCCCACTGTTCAGTCTCCTTCCTGGCAATGTTCACATTGGGACATCCAATCACATTTCAGGGATAAGAGAGTTTAGGTGAGGACATCATGGGAGGCCATCCCTTCAAGGCACGGAACAATAAAGAACAATGTTTCCTGCTCCATGTAAAAGATTCTCTGTGCAAAGATTTCTTCATTTAGCAGACATTTGATCTGTCTATCCTCCCTATTACTGTCAACAGATGACCCCTCTTTCTGCTTTATGGAGAAAAAGGCACTCTCAGATATAAATTCTGTCAACTTTCTTGTCAGCATTCACAATTGAGTTTTCTTATTGCTGCATTAAAATGAAACTCATATTTTGTTGAAAACTTAACAGTATATAAACTTTATTCTATGCATTGTGTGTATAGACATAAAAAAAGCCAAACCGGTTTCCTGGTCTCATGGTATTATCATTCTATAGTAGAGGTAGAAAATAAACTCCTGTAATAATTAAACATAAGTAATAGTTTTAACAAATGACACATTCTAGGAAAAGAATGAAACCAGTGCGGGAAAAGGTGGCACTTAATAGGGTGACAAGGAAAGATGCTTCTTAGGCAGCAGTACAGCTTGGCGATTAAGAATATAGCTCGAAACTCAAATTCTACCAGTTACTGATTGGAAAACTTTGAGAAAGTTTAACTCTGTTTCTTAGTTTCCTTATTTGTAAGGTTGAGGCCTTAACAAGACTGTTATATTAAGGTTAATGTGAAGATTAACTATATGCCGTGTGTTTAGAGCAGGCCTGGATTGTAAGAATTGTTCAATGATTATAGCCATTGTATCTATCAAAGATCAATTAGCTTACTCAAAAGAATTCAGCTGAAAAGAGTTTAATGAAACGTGATATTTACAGAGGTGCGGACTTAGCTGAGGGAACTCTGAGGACATGGTGATTCGCCCAGAGAATAGCAACAGTGGGAAGCCATTGCTACCTGTAATCCTAAAGGGACAAAGAGAGGGAATGTTGTTACTTACCAGGGCCTATGGGGGAGAGCAGTAACTATGGGTGAGAATCCATACAAGAACTGAGGGCATGGAGACACTCAGCCACTGTTTGAAGAGTGACTTGAGAGGGAAAAAAAACTGGGGATGGGTGTGCGGGCAGTACCTTGACCTCTCTCTTCCCACTGTTCAGTCTCCTTCCTGGCAATGTTCACATTGGGACATCCAATCACATTTCAGGGATAAGAGAGTTTAGGTGAGGACATCATGGGAGGCCATCCCTTCAAGGCACAGAACAAGAAAGAACAGAGAATAATTTGGGAAAGATAGTAGGCAATCAGCTATCATCATCTTCATCATTTTGCCATGTCAAAATAAGTGTTGAGGGAGGGATAGGTTGGGAGTTTAGGATTGACATGTATATACTGTTATGTTCAAATTTTGCTTTAAAAAGATATAATTCAGAAAAAAAAGATATAATTCAGGCTTCAGTTTTTACCTTTTAAGTTAGAGAAGCTGCAAAAATAGAACATTGCTGTTCTATTGTTCTAATGAAGATGTACCTTCATTCAGGTACATCTCTGCCATTTAAAAATTGTCATATTCCATCTTATTTAGCTTTTTATGATTTAATGTGCATATATATTGGGAAATTATTGTCACCATTGTTGTCATTCAGTTGCTAAGTCATGTATGACTCCTTGTGACCTCATTAACTGCAGCATACCAGGCTTGTCCATCCTGCACTGTCTTCCTGAGTTTGCTCAAACTTTAAGGGTATTTGGAGCTGAGAAGTCAGACCATTCGGTGATCAAGGGAAACAGTATCAGAAAAAGAGAAAACTAAGTGTCAGTGCTCTGATGTAGACTAGCTGCATTGGCTATGTAGGTTTTGTAAGGGCTGGTATTCACAGAACCTATATTCCCAAAGTAGAGCGGACTGCGGTTTGAATACAGTAAATAAGGGGAATTAAGGAGAGATGCAACTGAGGAGAGCGGTAGGGACAGGTCCTCTAGTTCTTATAGGTTATGCTAAGAAGTATGAATTTTAAATGTAATAGGAAGGCCTTTTTTTTTATGTCGTCTTAAAGACAACAGTGGGAAGCCATTGCTACCTGTAATCCTAAAGGGACAAAGAGAGGGAATGTTGTTACTTACCAGGGCCTATGGGGGAGAGCAGTAACTATGGGTGAGAATCCATACAAGAACTGAGGGCATGGAGACACTCAGCCACTGTTTGAAGAGTGACTTGAGAGGGAAAAAAAACTGGGGATGGGTGTGCGGGCAGTACCTTGACCTCTCTCTTCCCACTGTTCAGTCTCCTTCCTGGCAATGTTCACATTGGGACATCCAATCACATTTCAGGGATAAGAGAGTTTAGGTGAGGACATCATGGGAGGCCATCCCTTCAAGGCACAGAACAAGAAAGAACAGAGAATAATTTGGGAAAGATAGTAGGCAATCAGCTATCATCATCTTCATCATTTTGCCATGTCAAAATAAGTGTTGAGGGAGGGATAGGTTGGGAGTTTAGGATTGACATGTATATACTGTTATGTTCAAATTTTGCTTTAAAAAGATATAATTCAGAAAAAAAAGATATAATTCAGGCTTCAGTTTTTACCTTTTTAAGTTAGAGAAGCTGCAAAAATAGAACATTGCTGTTCTATTGTTCTAATGAAGATGTACCTTCATTCAGGTACATCTCTGCCATTTAAAAATTGTCATATTCCATCTTATTTAGCTTTTTATGATTTAATGTGCATATATATTGGGAAATTATTGTCACCATTGTTGTCATTCAGTTGCTAAGTCATGTATGACTCCTTGTGACCTCATTAACTGCAGCATACCAGGCTTGTCCATCCTGCACTGTCTTCCTGAGTTTGCTCAAACTTTAAGGGTATTTGGAGCTGAGAAGTCAGACCATTCGGTGATCAAGGGAAACAGTATCAGAAAAAGAGAAAACTAAGTGTCAGTGCTCTGATGTAGACTAGCTGCATTGGCTATGTAGGTTTTGTAAGGGCTGGTATTCACAGAACCTATATTCCCAAAGTAGAGCGGACTGCGGTTTGAATACAGTAAATAAGGGGAATTAAGGGAGAGATGCAACTGAGGAGAGCGGTAGGGACAGGTCCTCTAGTTCTTATAGGTTATGCTAAGAAGTATGAATTTTAAATGTAATAGGAAGGCCTTTTAGGTTTGAAATGTGAAAGTGACTTGAACTGATCTGTACTGATAAAAGACAACCCTATGTGCTACCTAGAGATTGAATTTTGGGCAGTGAAACAGAACCATAAAATTTGTTGCAATCATCTTGTGAGAGATGGTGGTGGCTTGGATTGTGGAGACAGAACTGGACTGAATCTGGGTATGTGCAGAGTAAAGCCAATAACGCTATCTGATTGAATATGGCAGGATTTAGGGGTTATGAAAAAGAGGAATCAAAAATGGTTTCAGGTCTTTGATTTAAACAAGTGGATAGATGAGATTGGTATTTACATTTACTAAGAGTGAAAGCCTGAAAATAGAGGCTATATCTGCATTTTGCATGTGTGGCGGAGAACTGGGGAGGGAAGGAGGGAAGTAAGTGGTAATTGCAGATCAGGACAGATGTCTCTGAGGCAAAGAAGTAGACATACTTAGGAGACAGTGCAGCAGTCTGTGGTGAATTAAGACTTGAAATACACATTTAAATGCCATCAGTATTAAAGCTATGGAAAGTATAAAGAAAAGGATTTAGGATTGAGCTCCCTTTGAGAGATCCCACAAAGGTATAGACAACATAGGAGAATGAGAACAAGCTAACAGTGAAGTAGGAAGGAAACCAGCATTGTTTGTGGCGTGAATGTAAAAAAAAAAAAAAAAAAAAAAAAAACCTCCAAAGCAAAAAACAACAGAGCAATGGATAAAGAAAGTATAGTGCATATATACAACAGAATATTACTCAGCCATTAAAAACAATGAAATAATGCCATTTGCAGCAGCATGGATGGACCTAGAGAACATCACACTGAGTGAAGTAAGTCAGACAGAAGAAGAAATACTGTATGGCATTGCTTATATGTGGATTCTAAAAAGAAATACAAATAAACTTGCAAAACAGAGACAGACTCACAGAGAATGAGCCAATGGTTGATGGGGTGTGGATGGGGAGAAGTGATAATTAAGGTGTTTGGGATGGATATGTATACAGTGGTATATTTTAAAAAGATAAACAGTAAGGACCTACTTTATAGCACATGGAACTCTGCTCAGTGTTATATGTCAGGGGAGAATGGATACATGCATATGTATGGCTCAGTCCCCTTGCTGTTCATCTGAAAGTATCACAGCATTGTTTGTTAATTGGCTAATTCCCAATACAAAATTAGAAGTTTTAAAAATAATATTATATAAATATTTTTGAAATATGTTTCTTAAATACATTTACAAAAATGATTTTGTGAAAAACAAAACAAAACCCAGAAAGAAAGTGTTTTAAGGAAGAGGAAGTGCTGTTTTGTGTCTGATACCCATACCATCTCCTTTCAGTTTCAGGAAGCTTATGCTAAGGTTGATTCTTTTTCCTCTGTATCATTTATCTTCTTCTCTGCATTGCATCCTTCCAATCATCACTTAAGTATATTCAGTACTCACAGATCTTTTCTCTCTTAGAAACAAAAATTAACCAACCCAAAGAAAACCAAATCCACTGATCTCTCCCAGAGCTTCAGATCAAGCAGCTTCCCCGTTCGTCAGTGTTTCAGTCATTTTCAAGAGCAGTCTAAACAAGTTCTTCATCTGCTTAATTGAGATGTGATTCTTTTGGTAGCAAGTTATTAAAGACCCAGCTAGAGTGACTTTAAAATGATCTTTAATTGTATACATCAGGTGATTTCTTTGCATACTTAAATATTTGTGTGTGTGTGTGCATGCTCATTTGTGTCCGACTCCTTGCGACACCATGGACTAGCCCACTGGGCTCCTCTGTCCATGGAATTTTCCAGGCAAATTACTGGAGTGGGTTGCCATTTCTGATCAAACCTGTATATTTTGTGTATCCTCCATTGGCAGGCAGATTCTGTAACACTGTGCTACCTAGGAAATCCCTTAAATATTTTCATGCATGTTAAATTCAACAGTTCAGCTGTGTTGATACTCTGTGATCTTGGTTTTCCCATCATGACAACAAGGCAGCCACCAAGGATGTATGCTCTCATAGGACATGGTTTTATTAGTGTTTCACATTTCATTAAGGGTGAAAAACTTTTCAAAAATTCACCAGTAGAGGTCACTTAGATTTCACTGACCTATACTGTAGTGCATTCTCTAGTGATGGGAGGCCTCAGTGGTGGGAGACAGGGTGTGTCAACAAGAAAAAAGGAGGACAGTGGCCATAGGGTCGGCAGCAGTATGCTATCTGCAGCACCACTCCAGTGTGGCTCCCATGGGTCCCTCCACCCTTCCGCTACGGGGATCTGTTTTCAGACGGTTGAACCGTGCTCCCCTGCCTTAGAGCTTCCCTATGTGCTTTTCAGTCTTTTTCCCTGGAGTTCTTCTATTCCTTTGTTTAGTTTATGCCGGTCTATCTTCCAGTTTCAGTTTGAGTCACTTTATCAGTAGTATTTCCTAATTCTTTCCACCTGCCCTGCCCCAGGCTCCCCTTCTCTGTCAGTCTTGCAGTTTCCTGTACTTTTGCTTTGTTGTATTCTTCGACTGTGTATGTAGATTACCAATGAATGCCTATTGGACCAAACTACTTGATCTTTTAGCAATCATGTGTTCACCATTTTGCTGCTAGTACTCAGCTTATTGCTTAATTCAATTAAAGTGCAATTGCTTAATAGGTGAATTAATTAATTTCAATGTGTCTTTTCAGTAAGCTATGCTCACAATTCTAATTTTCTGTTTCCAATTTGCTGGGGCTTAACCAACCCCCCAAGTCCTTTCAGGTGTATGTGTGTGTGCATGCCAATGTAGGAGACACAGGTATGACCCCTAGGGGGGGAAGATCCCCTAGAGAAGGGAATGGAAATCCACTCCAGTATTCTTCCTGGAAAATTCCATGGACAGAGGACTCTGGAGGGCTACAGTCCATTGGATTGTGTAGAACTGGAATGACCAAACACATATTACACAAGCAGACCAATGAGATATTATTTATTGTTGAAAATAAGATTATGAAAAAGTATGACAACCTTTCCTGTGTTCTCATTTTTCTTTAATAACTATAATAATCTGAAGAAATTAATGTCTGATTGCACTTAAAGAAGAAAAGTAAAGCTATTACCATAACTATCTTTATGGTAATTTTATGCTATAGTGATAAGACAAACAGACCTGTTTCAAGGGACTCTTTATAATAGATTTGAATGAGAGGAAAGTCTTAAGTAATTTGGAGTTAAACACTCTAACAACACTTTAGGTAAGAGTGTTACATATGCATTTTCATTTTACTGTTTGGCATTCTCTAGTGATGGGAGGCCTCAGTGGTGGGAGACGGGTTGAACCAGTGCCATAGGGTCGGCAGCATTTGCATCTGCAGCACCACTCCAGTGTGGCTCCCATGGGTCCCTCCACCCTTCCGCTACGGGGATCTGTTTTCAGACGGTTGAACCGTGCTCCCCTGCCTTAGAGCTTCCCTATGTGCTTTTCAGTCTTTTTCCCTGGAGTTCTTCTATTCCTTTGTTTAGTTTATGCCGGTCTATCTTCCAGTTTCAGTTTGAGTCACTTTATCAGTAGTATTTCCTAATTCTTTCCACCTGCCCTGCCCCAGGCTCCCCTTCTCTGTCAGTCTTGCAGTTTCCTGTACTTTTGCTTTGTTGTATTCTTCGACTGTGTATGTAGATTACCAATGAATGCCTATTGGACCAAACTACTTGATCTTTTAGCAATCATGTGTTCACCATTTTGCTGCTAGTACTCAGCTTATTGCTTAATTCAATTAAAGTGCAATTGCTTAATAGGTGAATTAATTAATTTCAATGTGTCTTTTCAGTAAGCTATGCTCACAATTCTAATTTTCTGTTTCCAATTTGCTGGGGCTTAACCAACCCCCCAAGTCCTTTCAGGTGTATGTGTGTGCATGCCAATGTAGGAGACACAGGTATGACCCCTAGGGGGGGAAGATCCCCTAGAGAAGGGAATGGAAATCCACTCCAGTATTCTTCCTGGAAAATTCCATGGACAGAGGACTCTGGAGGGCTACAGTCCATTGGATTGTGTAGAACTGGAATGACCAAACACATATTACACAAGCAGACCAATGAGATATTATTTATTGTTGAAAATAAGATTATGAAAAAGTATGACAACCTTTCCTGTGTTCTCATTTTTCTTTAATAACTATAATAATCTGAAGAAATTAATGTCTGATTGCACTTAAAGAAGAAAAGTAAAGCTATTACCATAACTATCTTTATGGTAATTTTATGCTATAGTGATAAGACAAACAGACCTGTTTCAAGGGACTCTTTATAATAGATTTGAATGAGAGGAAAGTCTTAAGTAATTTGGAGTTAAACACTCTAACAACACTTTAGGTAAGAGTGTTACATATGCATTTTCATTTTATTTAAAGTTAAATTCTAATCAAAGACCTTAATAAAAGCTGTTATTCTGTGTTACTAGGAATTTTTAAGGTTTTACTTAAAATACAAATGTTATATGAGATGTAATTATTTTTTAGCCTATGTGGATGCAAATTGGCAATGCAGAATTATATTTTGCTATGAGAATTCTTAGCTATGTACCCTAAATAGTAATTATAAAAATCAATATTTGTTAATTAGCATTAATTAACACTTATTTAGAAAGCTACTAATGTAGGCTAGGCATTGTGGTAGTGAATTGATTGCAGAATCACAGTTGGAATATGTGTTTTATAAATCATGTAGGAATTTTTATCTGCTATGATTACCCTTTGGTCATAAAACAGTGTGATACAGGTGTTCTTAGTTATTTGTGAAATATTTCTAAGCTAGTTGTGCATGTGTGTGCTGTGTGTGCATGCATGTGCCTAGTCACTCAGTTGTGTCTGACTCTTTGTGACCCTGTGGAATAGCCTGCCAGTCTCCTCTGTCTATGGTACTTCCCAGGCAAGAATACAGAAGTGTGTTGCCATTGCCTTCTCTAGGGCATCTTCTTGACACAGGGATCGAATCTGTGTTTCCTGCATTGCAGGCAGATTCTTAACCACTGAGCATCCAGAGAAGCAGTTCAAAAGAAATAGTAATAAATTTAAAAAGCCAACATCTTTCGTAACTAAACTCCAGTATTCTTCCTGGAAAATTCCATGGACAGAGGACTCTGGAGGGCTACAGTCCATTGGATTGTGTAGAACTGGAATGACCAAACACATATTACACAAGCAGACCAATGAGATATTATTTATTGTTGAAAATAAGATTATGAAAAAGTATGACAACCTTTCCTGTGTTCTCATTTTTCTTTAATAACTATAATAATCTGAAGAAATTAATGTCTGATTGCACTTAAAGAAGAAAAGTAAAGCTATTACCATAACTATCTTTATGGTAATTTTATGCTATAGTGATAAGACAAACAGACCTGTTTCAAGGGACTCTTTATAATAGATTTGAATGAGAGGAAAGTCTTAAGTAATTTGGAGTTAAACACTCTAACAACACTTTAGGTAAGAGTGTTACATATGCATTTTCATTTTATTTAAAGTTAAATTCTAATCAAAGACCTTAATAAAAGCTGTTATTCTGTGTTACTAGGAATTTTTAAGGTTTTACTTAAAATACAAATGTTATATGAGATGTAATTATTTTTTAGCCTATGTGGATGCAAATTGGCAATGCAGAATTATATTTTGCTATGAGAATTCTTAGCTATGTACCCTAAATAGTAATTATAAAAATCAATATTTGTTAATTAGCATTAATTAACACTTATTTAGAAAGCTACTAATGTAGGCTAGGCATTGTGGTAGTGAATTGATTGCAGAATCACAGTTGGAATATGTGTTTTATAAATCATGTAGGAATTTTTATCTGCTATGATTACCCTTTGGTCATAAAACAGTGTGATACAGGTGTTCTTAGTTATTTGTGAAATATTTCTAAGCTAGTTGTGCATGTGTGTGCTGTGTGTGCATGCATGTGCCTAGTCACTCAGTTGTGTCTGACTCTTTGTGACCCTGTGGAATAGCCTGCCAGTCTCCTCTGTCTATGGTACTTCCCAGGCAAGAATAGAGAAGTGTGTTGCCATTGCCTTCTCTAGGGCATCTTCTTGACACAGGGATCGAATCTGTGTTTCCTGCATTGCAGGCAGATTCTTAACCACTGAGCATCCAGAGAAGCAGTTCAAAAGAAATAGTAATAAATTTAAAAAGCCAACATCTTTCATAACTAAGACAACTAGCATGTACTTCAGAAAATTCTAAACCTTGAGTATTTTATGTTTCTAACTTTGGCATTTCTTCCTCATATAATAGTTCAGCCAGCTAAGACTGAACTATTAGAATGTTGGATGTTGTGACCCAAATACTGCCTCAGAGCTCAAGAAATCATGGCATGTTTTATTGATTTTTCTTGAGAATCAGTAAGGGTAGAAGTTCCAATCAGTAGAGTTTAGCAATTGATTGTATTCTTTGTATTTGTACTGTTTCCTAAAAGTTAGACCTTGTCTATATTGCAGAATTTCTATTTCCTTGACCCAGACAAAAGTTGAATCTACATAGGATAAAGAAGTTTTAATTTGGTTATGATCAGTTTTCTTGGTGTCTACATAACAATAAAACAGAAGTTTTCAGGGATAAATCTTTTTGGGGATAGGCATTAGTCCCAGGTGACTCTGATTTTCCCACAGTGTAAAGACTGTTTAGGATTCTCTTTTCAGACCTAAAGCATCTATAACCATCTTACACAGTTGAGTTTGAAAGGGACTCAGGCTGTTTCCCCAGGGTCATCTAGACAGCATCAAATGTGAGAATGAATCAGAAAAAGGAGTATGAAGAGACAGAAATTTCCTCTAGAAATTATTGAGTACCAGAGAGGTCTATTATAACCAAGTCAGGCACATCAACTCCAAGCAATTAACACTTATATGAGCTTTGATGTAAGGGAATCAATCAAACAGATTGAACTGTTGATGCATCGCTGAAATCCTTGATTCTGAATTAAAAGGATGGTAAGGTACCAAATTCAGTTAGAGCTTTTAGTAGCACTTGGGCAATTTTAAAATCTAGCTAACCATATGGTTATCCAGCCCTCTTGGGAAAATATAGGCTCCTGAGTACACTTTTTTCCCCACCTCATTTATTTCTATTTTTATTTTTTGAGCCTTTGCATTAGTAAGGCGTTGCAGTGAGTTTTACATGACCTGCATAATTTAACTCTTAATTGGGAATAATTCTAGTATCATGACCATTTCATGGATGTGGATACTGAGGCTTAGGAAAGCTATCAGCTTACTTCACCCAATTGGAACTCTCTTGCCACCAGGGCCCACCTTTTAGCATAGCCCCATGTCATATATGTAGTAGACATTCAATAATTGAGAAATAGAATAATGACTCACAAGTCAATGGTAATGCCGTCCTTTTGATTTTCAAGTTGGTTTTATCATTGTTGTATATATATTCATGATGTAGACTGTAAATATCGAACCATGTTTTTTGCACTTACAAAGGAAACTAGAATGACTATCTCCCCTGGTGATATTTTCTTTATACCTTTAAAGTGTACTGTAATATTCTATGAAAATTATTTTCCTTCCCTTGTTTTACCTCCCTTCTCCTCATACATCATTTTAAATGTTCTAAACATATGTAGGGCTGCCCAGGTGGTGCTAGAGGTAAAGAACCTGCCTACCAATGCCAGAGACTAAGAGATGCAGTAGATCCCTGGGTCAGGAAGACCCCCTGGAGGAGAACATTGCAACACAGTCCAGTATTCTTGCCTGGAGAATCCCGTGGACAGAGGAGCTGGTGGGCTCAGTCCATAGGGTCACAAAGAGTTGGATATGACTGAAGCAAATTAGCACATGCCTACCTATGTAGGTTAAATTTCTTACCACTTCATAGTTGTATGAGTTTGCTCAGTGGCTGAATTCTTCACCTATACAGTTGACCCTAAGAATAATACATTATGACATAACTTTGATGTAAGGGAATCAATCAAACAGATTGAACTGTTGATGCATCGCTGAAATCCTTGATTCTGAATTAAAAGGATGGTAAGGTACCAAATTCAGTTAGAGCTTTTAGTAGCACTTGGGCAATTTTAAAATCTAGCTAACCATATGGTTATCCAGCCCTCTTGGGAAAATATAGGCTCCTGAGTACACTTTTTTCCCCACCTCATTTATTTCTATTTTTATTTTTTGAGCCTTTGCATTAGTAAGGCGTTGCAGTGAGTTTTACATGACCTGCATAATTTAACTCTTAATTGGGAATAATTCTAGTATCATGACCATTTCATGGATGTGGATACTGAGGCTTAGGAAAGCTATCAGCTTACTTCACCCAATTGGAACTCTCTTGCCACCAGGGCCCACCTTTTAGCATAGCCCCATGTCATATATGTAGTAGACATTCAATAATTGAGAAATAGAATAATGACTCACAAGTCAATGGTAATGCCGTCCTTTTGATTTTCAAGTTGGTTTTATCATTGTTGTATATATATTCATGATGTAGACTGTAAATATCGAACCATGTTTTTTGCACTTACAAAGGAAACTAGAATGACTATCTCCCCTGGTGATATTTTCTTTATACCTTTAAAGTGTACTGTAATATTCTATGAAAATTATTTTCCTTCCCTTGTTTTACCTCCTTCTCCTCATACATCATTTTAAATGTTCTAAACATATGTAGGGCTGCCCAGGTGGTGCTAGAGGTAAAGAACCTGCCTACCAATGCCAGAGACTAAGAGATGCAGTAGATCCCTGGGTCAGGAAGACCCCCTGGAGGAGAACATTGCAACACAGTCCAGTATTCTTGCCTGGAGAATCCCGTGGACAGAGGAGCTGGTGGGCTCAGTCCATAGGGTCACAAAGAGTTGGATATGACTGAAGCAAATTAGCACATGCCTACCTATGTAGGTTAAATTTCTTACCACTTCATAGTTGTATGAGTTTGCTCAGTGGCTGAATTCTTCACCTATACAGTTGACCCTAAGAATAATACATTATGACATAACTTTGAGAAATAAATTAGATAAAGCCTGTGAAGTTGTGCTTTTCAGACTAGTGAAGGACTATTTTGGAAGGACTGTTTTCCCTAAGGAAAAATTAAATTCAAAATCAAAAGAAATTTTTATGATTAGATTCAGCAGATGAGGTTACTATGTCAAATAGCTATAAAATTTTTGCAAAGTTTACTTTCATTTCTGTGCATGTCTCAGGTCAGACTGGTAGGAAATAGATCCGTGAATGGTGGTAGTTCCTCAGTCCTGTTTTGAGTAACACTGTTGTAAATCCCATAGTACCCCTGCCCATGTTAAATGCTGGAAAAGTATTTGCTTTTCCATTGCAAACAAGCAAGGTACCAATGACACTCCTGGTTTCTACCTTTCTTGCCCTTTTAACCTTCCATGTCTTCCAAGCTACTCATTTCTTTCCAGATTTTCTCCCTTTGATTTTAACTACTTCTTGTCTTCCTCTGCACCTTTATTGCTTTTGTTAATTTATTATGATCTTCCTTAACATTGAACCCTTGGACTCAAGGGTCTCTCTTTTTACATAGGTTTCCTTGGGTCTTCCATTTCATTAGGAGGTCACTCCTAAATCTCTATTACCCAGTCCCTTCTCCCTGCCTCTGCCACATCCACCTTCCCTTGCCCCCGCCAGGGTTTTCTTTCCTTAGCAAGTCTAATTCAGATAATTCCGCCTTCAGGTCGACTTTAACCTTCAGCTTTGTTTTCCCAGATTAAGGCAACAGCCCCCTGCTGCTCTCTCCACTGTCATTTTTCTTGTTTCAAATTATCTCCTATGCATTGGTTATTCACCATTTTCATACCTCCCTCTACTTCAAATGATTGCCATTTATTCGTTTTTTCCTTTTAAAATTTCTGTTGGGAGTTGATAATTTAGTATTTCCATGCAAATTCAAAAAGAAATGTTTTCTTCTGAGGTTTAAGTCCAACATTGTCTTCTATCCATTCTGTTAAAAATTCAAAATCTATCTCTTAGTTTTTTTCCATTTATCCATCCCACTATTCATTCCTCACCACTTCTCTGAGGACTGTTCATAACTCTATTGGTAGAGAATTGTTTCATTATAAGAGAGGCACCATCTCTGCCTTGTTCTAATGCCTCTGGGACATTTTCTATGCTCAGATCTAGCTCTATGAAGAAACCTATTGTTCTCAGACTATGGGCTGAAAATCTTTGGGGCATACTAAAATTTCTACAAGTGATCTGTGACTATACATATCCTCAGGAATTTATATTACTAACTATACTGCTAATTAAAACTTCACTTGTACTGGTAAGAATCATCTTGCTCAAAAACATCAGTAGAACGTAATTCATCCAAAACTATTTGAAAACATGTTAATACAAAAGAAAAATACAAGTATGCTCTCTCTCAATTGCACTGAGAAGTTTTCACAGCCCATGAACCTCTCAAGTTATCTCCATTTTTTTCTTAGTTCTGTTCAGTACAACTCCTGCTGGCCTGGTTCTGTCACGGTATTTCACATTGGGTACATGCAATTCCCCGTTTCGACTCTTACCACAGATATTACCATTGCCTTGAATGTTTCTTTGTCACTTTTCTGCCATTTAGTATTCGTTTATTATTGTTTTTATAATTATTATTACCATTGTCATTGTCATCATCTTTGAATTGACTTAATGACTTACTCCCTCCAGGAAATTATCTTGACTAACTTCAGGCAAGCTGTTCTCAAAGTGTGACCTGAAAATCCCTCAAAGTTCCTGATATCCTTTCAACTGCGTATCTGTGTGTGGACAGATTTTCTTGTAATATATCAAGCAAAACAACATATCCCAACAGACTGAATGTTGAAGCAGATATGACAACCCAGCTGTCTTATAATGAGCCCAGCACTGAAGACACTTACAAAAGTGTAAACCAGTGCCACTATTCACTTCTCACTGAATCTTTTTGATTTGGGAAGTATTTTATTTTATAAAATATATATTGTTGATATGCATATTGTTATTTAAAAATGAAGCAGTAAATATTTTACACTTTTCAAAATTTAATTTCTGTTATGATAATCCATAGGTGTATCCTAAATATATTAATAGAAAGAGTGTTTGGCATACTCCATAATTTTTAAGAGTCTAAAAAAGTCCAAAGACCAGAATTTTGAGAACTGTTGTTTCAGGCATATAAGGGGCATTTTGTTTCTATCTATCTGCTCATACTCTCCAGCTGTATAAGTAATAAACATTTATTGAGAGTCTACTGTAGAGAAGCATGTTACATAATTTGTCTCTAATCCACATAATAACCCTGTAAATTTGCTTTCTTATTCTGACTTTACAGATCATAAATTGGAGTATAGAGAAATTAAGGAATCCTCCAAGTTCTCCCAGAAATTATGTGTTAGACTCAGACTACCACTTGGCTCCAGACCCTTAGTATTCCTATTTTACACTATCTTTCATAAATGCGCATCATTCCTGAAACAACTGCCTATGGCATGAGTTAAAATTCTATACACAAGGAATTAATGAAAAAAATGATTATTGTATAGATATGGACATTCTCCAGAAATGCTTAGTAGCAAAAGGTAATCATCAAATGACTTGTTTATCTTTAGATACATCTTTAGATGTATTGTTTTTCAAAATTATTTTTGGTTTTGAATTGCTTTCTGTAGACAGTGGGATATTAGTTTTTACAAATCAGTATGTTTCAAAGAATGAACATAATTCACTCAGTTTTTCCTAAGTGAGCTTTTGAAGCTTAATTCTATATTAATTCACCTGTAGTTGCTTACCTTGATCTGAAAACATTTCATAATTCCATTTCTTGATAATATGCTTAGTCATTTCTCCACAGAGGAATTATGATTTTCAAAGTTATCAGTACACAATTAAGCTTTGTCCAATTAACTGGCCTGCTGCCATATTCGCAGGGTGCTGTGCCCTGCAACTCATAGACCTAAAACAGCATCACAGAGGATACTGGCTTTTGTCAACTGAGCCAACATTGAAGATATAATGCTTGGGAAATAAAAGTGAATCATTGATTTTATTTGTTCCTGAGAACTTCTTGGAGGAAGGATCACTGCAGGACAACTGACTCATCTTGTAGGAACCTTATATAGACTTTGTGCTGGGGAAGATCCTAGGAGATGAGACCTACAAGGGCCGCAGGGAAAAGAGCAACTCCCCAGCCTAGTGTACAGGAGCACAGTGATCATCTGAGGAGAGAGATTAGTTAAAAAAAGGTAATACATTTAGTTTTAGTCAGATTTGATGTAAAGACCAAACTTTCAAATGAAAGTGTTCACAGAGGCAGTTGACCATCTCTCCCTGAGTTTCAGGAAAGAACAGGATGGAATTTCTACAAGTGAACATTTTGAATTAGGGTGAGAGTTGAAGCCTTCTTTCTTTTGAATGAAAATCGCAAAGAAATAAGCTTAAAGGGATGACTGTTAAACATTGTAGAGATCCTATGTTAGACTGAAAGGTGAAGAAAAGAGCAAGATCAAAATGACCCTAATGAAATATGGGAGACATGCAATTATAGTACACAAGTTCAAGTGAGAAATAAGTTTCAGGAACTGTTGTATATTTCATCAGCAGAATAAACTGTTCCAGAGGAGGTACAATTAAGAGAGGAAACAAAATACTGTGCTTGTTAACCAGAAAGTCACCAGTGACCTGTGAATTGTTGGTGTCAAACTGGATCCTGTGAAAATGAGCACAGAAATGCTTGAGGCTCTAATGGAAAGACAATAATTGTAATTAGAGGAAGACAAATGGACAGGGTTTTACAGTAGACTGATGAACGAAATTGGCATGATGCATGGTTGGTTCAAGAGGAAAATTTCTAAAGAAACTTAGAAATTTCAGTTGTCTGAACCTGAAATAAACCTTCAGGGTGTCTAGTCAACCTGTGAATCATTTCCCCACGGATTTGACCACGAAATTGTGCAAAAAATCATGAGTTTTGAAGCTTTTTTTTCATAATTCCATTTCTTTTTGATAATATGCTTAGTCATTTCTCCACAGAGGAATTATGATTTTCAAAGTTATCAGTACACAATTAAGCTTTGTCCAATTAACTGGCCTGCTGCCATATTCGCAGGGTGCTGTGCCCTGCAACTCATAGACCTAAAACAGCATCACAGAGGATACTGGCTTTTGTCAACTGAGCCAACATTGAAGATATAATGCTTGGGAAATAAAAGTGAATCATTGATTTTATTTGTTCCTGAGAACTTCTTGGAGGAAGGATCACTGCAGGACAACTGACTCATCTTGTAGGAACCTTATATAGACTTTGTGCTGGGGAAGATCCTAGGAGATGAGACCTACAAGGGCCGCAGGGAAAATAGCAACTCCCCAGCCTAGTGTACAGGAGCACAGTGATCATCTGAGGAGAGAGATTAGTTAAAAAAAGGTAATACATTTAGTTTTAGTCAGATTTGATGTAAAGACCAAACTTTCAAATGAAAGTGTTCACAGAGGCAGTTGACCATCTCTCCCTGAGTTTCAGGAAAGAACAGGATGGAATTTCTACAAGTGAACATTTTGAATTAGGGTGAGAGTTGAAGCCTTCTTTCTTTTGAATGAAAATCGCAAAGAAATAAGCTTAAAGGGATGATTGCTAAACATTGTAGAGATCCTATGTTAGACTGAAAGGTGAAGAAAAGAGCAAGATCAAAATGACCCTAATGAAATATGGGAGACATGCAATTATAGTACACAAGTTCAAGTGAGAAATAAGTTTCAGGAACTGTTGTATATTTCATCAGCAGAATAAACTGTTCCAGAGGAGGTACAATTAAGAGAGGAAACAAAATACTGTGCTTGTTAACCAGAAAGTCACCAGTGACCTGTGAATTGTTGGTGTCAAACTGGATCCTGTGAAAATGAGCACAGAAATGCTTGAGGCTCTAATGGAAAGACAATAATTGTAATTAGAGGAAGACAAATGGACAGGGTTTTACAGTAGACTGATGAACGAAATTGGCATGATGCATGGTTGGTTCAAGAGGAAAATTTCTAAAGAAACTTAGAAATTTCAGTTGTCTGAACCTGAAATAAACCTTCAGGGTGTCTAGTCAACCTGTGAATCATTTCCCCACGGAGCCCCTGGGCTGTAAGGCACTCTTCTAGGTGCTTGGAATACATCAGTGAACATTTTAACCCCGAAGCACCATTTTAAAAATCATATTGTTGTGCATGTGATGTGGTGTAGTAAACTGGATCACTGGGGAAAAAAAGGTCCTCATGTGGTACTTGAGGACTCTTTGGTGTAGATATTACATGATAGCCAGATTCCAGCTACACCATCACACTGCCGACATGAGTTGGGAAAGATGTGCAGAATGGTCTCCCTGAAGCCCGTACAGCCAGCTCCAGCATGGTCCTGGCACATCTTGTTCTTGTGTTCTTTGCATGCCTCTGCCTTTGGTTCATTCATTTGTACAATGGAGAAAATATTTTGCAATTATTATAGAGGGGAAGTTTATTGCTGAATAGTTTTGGTGGAATCAAAAAGAGGAGACATGCAAGCTATCAAAAAAATCACCTTAATCATAGATCTTTATAGGTGAAAATAATTTTAAATTTAGATGTGAAAAACAACAGACAATTAAAAAATAAACTCACAGATGGTAGTCAGCTTTTAGAAATACTGTAATAACACCTCACTTATCTAACACCATCAGGGAATGAGCTGTTTCACATAAGTGAATTTTCCTATTAAATAGAGCTCACAGATTTAAGCACTAGCACTTTTTAATTTTAAACAAGTTTATCTGGAAACTTCAAATATGGAGTAGAAAATTCCTTGCCTTCTTTATTTTTATAACATATGTTGTGAATTCAAAAATAATGTATGATCATTATATAACATTTTAAAATAGAGACATATACAGGATAAAATAAAAATCTATTTCTAATCCCATCAACTAGAGATAGTTAATATTCATATGTTGGTTTATTTCATTGTCACCTTATTTGCATTCATGTTTTTAATAAGTGAAAGATTTTATATATGACACACATTATATAAATTTATTTGCATTTTCCTGCATTGTTGACTATTCTTAAAACACATGAATTTTATTGGGTATATAATATTTCCTTGAAAGGCTATATTAGAATTATTTTAAATATATACATACTGTTATTTATGTTGTTTCAACTTCTCATAATTGTTGTATACTGCAATAGATAATTTTACATATTTATGTACATCTTTGACTTTTTTATATATAATTTTATTTATTTTTATTTTTGGCTCTTCTGGATTGTTACTGCTGCTGCAGACTGTTCTCTAATTGCAGGGAGTGGGGGCTACTCTCTAGTTGAGGTGATCAGGCTTCTTGTTGTGTTGGCTTATCTTATGGTCGAACTCAGGCTCTAGGGTACACGGGCTCCAGTAGTTTCAGCACATGGACTCAGTAGTTGTGGCTCTGAGCCTCTAGAGCGCAGGCTGAATAGTTGTGGCTCATGGGCTTAGTTGCTCCGCAGCGTGTGGGATCTTCTCAGATCAGGGATCGAACCTGTGTCTCCTGCATTGGCAGATGAACTCTTCACCACTGAACTACCAGGGAAGCCCTTTGACACTTTTAATACTAGATTTTGGAAGTGGAATTAATGGGTCAAAAGACAAGCTTATTATTTTAAAGTTTTAGTGGAATTGGTCCAATTATAGTCAAAACTGATCAAACCTTGACTTCAGAAAGATTATAACAATTACTACTCCCATAATATATGTGTGGCCATCTCTTTGTGTTCTTGTCATGAGCTGTCTTCACCACTGTTTTTAAGCCATGTGCCACATGTCATAATGGCTCAGAGTCATCATCATTCACATAAGCGGGATAAATGAAATAATGTAAGGGAAAAGCACCTTTTAGGCTCCCTGGCACATAGTTATCATTTAGTTAATAGCTTCATGGGTCACATGGGTCACACAATAAAAAGTTATTTCTCATTCACATACAGCATGGGTCAGTGAGGAGTCTGCTCCGTGCAGTCATTCAGGCTCCTTCAGTCTGTTGGTTTCACCAACACTTTGAACCTCAGTATTCTCCTTTTTATTTCTTTTTCCCCAGGTTTATTGAATTATAATTGACACAATTAAGTTTAAAGTGTACAGCCTTATGACTTAATATACATATATGTGGCACAGTGATTGTCATAATAAGGTTAGTTAACACAGTCTCACATAATTACATATGTGGTGAGAACATCTAATATTTACTCTCTTAGGAGCTTTCAAGAATACAACACAGTATTGTCAACTCTACTTACTGTGCTGTATAGTGAATCTGTAATATGTGAGTTCAGTCAGTACAGTTTCATATTATGGTTGAAAAAATTGGAAATAAAACTTGTTCTAAGAGTTATCCACTGTAGTTGAATTAGAAGTCAGTGTATAAAGGGAAATTCACTTAGAATTATGGAAATGAGGAACTGATCTGGATTGGTCTTGACTAGAGATGGCAATCCAGTCTAGTATTTTTGCCTGGGCAATGCCATGGACAGAGGAGCCTGGCAGGCTGCTTGTGTCAGTTGGACAGGACTGGGCATGCACACACAGGGCTAGGGTATGGTAGAAAGAGGTGTTTTTGATTTCATAGCTACGAGATGTGAGGTCATCATCTGAAAGATGTTCTATAGTATCTGTTCTGTCTCCATCATGAAGTCGTTAGGCTTGGGTGAAATCAAGCATTCAGAAGAAATGAAAGTGCTATCAAAACTTAAAGTACTACTGCTTTATTAAATAATGTATTATTTATGCTCTGTGTAAAGTTTTAAATTTTAATCTATATTGTCTTCTGTCTGTTGCTGGTTTGTATATATTTTACACAAAATTACAGTCCTTTATCTTTGATATGAAAACCTTTATTTATTCATCTTTATTCCTCCAGTCCAAGGGACTCGCAAGAGCCTGCTCCCACATTACAGTTCAAAGGCATCAGTTCTTCGGTGTTCAGCCTTCTTTATGGTCCTACTCTCACATCCATATATGACCACTGGCTTTGACTGTAGCGGACTTTTGTCGTCAAAGTATGCCTCAGCTTTTGAATGCACTGTCTGTGTTTGTCATAGCTTTCCTTCCATGGAACAAGCATCTTTTTATTTCATGGCTGGAGTCACCATCCACAGTGATTTTGGAGCCCAAGAAAATAAAGTCTGTCACTCTTTCCATTGTTTTCCCATCTGTTTGCCATGAAGTAATGGGACCGGATGGATGATCTTCATTTTTTGAATGTTGAGTTTCAGGCCAGCTTTTTCACTCTCGTCTTTCATGTTTCTCTACTTGAGTCTATGATACTTGTTATCTCTATGCAGTAGAGAATTTACTGTCTAAATAGATAGTTTTATGATTGCTTAGAGATCATGAAACTGAACTTTGCTGAAGCAGGCAGGTTAGCAGTATTGACATTCTGAGAAAGAAGGTAATGAATTCTAGCTTTCAGAAATTCAGATCTGATTATTAATGCAGAAGTGCTTGGTGTTAGTATGAAATAAAACTTGACCTTAGAATTAAAGATGAAAGGAAATTCACTTAGAATTATGGAAATGAGGAACTGATCTGGATTGGTCTTGACTAGAGATGGCAATCCAGTCTAGTATTTTTGCCTGGGCAATGCCATGGACAGAGGAGCCTGGCAGGCTGCTTGTGTCAGTTGGACAGGACTGGGCATGCACACACAGGGCTAGGGTATGGTAGAAAGAGGTGTTTTTGATTTCATAGCTACGAGATGTGAGGTCATCATCTGAAAGATGTTCTATAGTATCTGTTCTGTCTCCATCATGAAGTCGTTAGGCTTGGGTGAAATCAAGCATTCAGAAGAAATGAAAGTGCTATCAAAACTTAAAGTACTACTGCTTTATTAAATAATGTATTATTTATGCTCTGTGTAAAGTTTTAAATTTTAATCTATATTGTCTTCTGTCTGTTGCTGGTTTGTATATATTTTACACAAAATTACAGTCCTTTATCTTTGATATGAAAACCTTTATTTATTCATCTTTATTCCTCCAGTCCAAGGGACTCGCAAGAGCCTGCTCCCACATTACAGTTCAAAGGCATCAGTTCTTCGGTGTTCAGCCTTCTTTATGGTCCTACTCTCACATCCATATATGACCACTGGCTTTGACTGTAGCGGACTTTTGTCGTCAAAGTATGCCTCAGCTTTTGAATGCACTGTCTGTGTTTGTCATAGCTTTCCTTCCATGGAACAAGCATCTTTTTATTTCATGGCTGGAGTCACCATCCACAGTGATTTTGGAGCCCAAGAAAATAAAGTCTGTCACTCTTTCCATTGTTTTCCCATCTGTTTGCCATGAAGTAATGGGACCGGATGGATGATCTTCATTTTTTGAATGTTGAGTTTCAGGCCAGCTTTTTCACTCTCGTCTTTCATGTTTCTCTACTTGAGTCTATGATACTTGTTATCTCTATGCAGTAGAGAATTTACTGTCTAAATAGATAGTTTTATGATTGCTTAGAGATCATGAAACTGAACTTTGCTGAAGCAGGCAGGTTAGCAGTATTGACATTCTGAGAAAGAAGGTAATGAATTCTAGCTTTCAGAAATTCAGATCTGATTATTAATGCAGAAGTGCTTGGTGTTAGTATGAAACTCACCAAAAGTAAAATATTTAGGACAACTGTAGAGATATAATAGAATTTAGGGACTTGGGGAACATGCAGTCCTTTTCTTAAGAGAAGATAATTATATTCAAAATATAGAACTGTTTATTCTGTATTCTCAGTCCATAAGCACAGACACAGGATGCTAATTACAGTACAGTGTAAGATAAATTTGAAAATGCTTCACTTCTTAGTGTAGCCTGTGGTAGTGGCTCTTAAAATTTAATCATAAACTTTAAAACTGTCTCTTTGTTTCTTCTTCCTTTTTTTTTAACAAGGGAAAAAAATCTCCCCTATTTCCTCTATTACTTTGTTCTTTTCATAATGCCTTTATAAATGATTCCATTGTTTCGCCTCATTGCATCTTGACCTGTATAGAGAATGTATAGATGAGCCTTACAGGAAATTGTGTTCCTTACCCAGAAAGAATGTTTCAAGAGTAAAATTTGTAGTTAAGAATTATATTAAATAGTTAAAATAGAAAATCACTTCTTTGAGCAAATTTTATTTGAGTCAACCTTGAGGAACTCCCAGTATCTAGCATTGTGCCTTTGGTAGAAGGAATTTATTAATATTGCCAGCCCCCATGGACTTATTCAAATTTTCCTCTATTCAATATTTTTTACTAAAAATTAATATTTAGCTCTTTTATTATTACTAATAAAGAAATAGTGATACCTAGAGTGTGAACACAAAAAATGTCACAGGGACACAAGTTTTTAGAGAATTTAATTGCTGTGCCTGCAGTATCTTGTTCTTTGCATTTTTCAATTATCAACTTTTAAAAAACTGTTACTTATACTCTGTTAAGGTGCTTTTATTCAACTCTTGAGTTTTTGACCCAAATAAGATAGCAAGTTGTTTTTATCTGTATTCTCAGGAATCTTTTGGGTTGATGGATCTCTCATCATGAATAATTAAACAGTGTTGGATTGTAAATTCTGAGAAAGAAGGTAATGAATTCTAGCTTTCAGAAATTCAGATCTGATTATTAATGCAGAAGTGCTTGGTGTTAGTATGAAACTCACCAAAAGTAAAATATTTAGGACAACTGTAGAGATATAATAGAATTTAGGGACTTGGGGAACATGCAGTCCTTTTCTTAAGAGAAGATAATTATATTCAAAATATAGAACTGTTTATTCTGTATTCTCAGTCCATAAGCACAGACACAGGATGCTAATTACAGTACAGTGTAAGATAAATTTGAAAATGCTTCACTTCTTAGTGTAGCCTGTGGTAGTGGCTCTTAAAATTTAATCATAAACTTTAAAACTGTCTCTTTGTTTCTTCTTCCTTTTTTTTTTCAACAAGGGAAAAAAATCTCCCCTATTTCCTCTATTACTTTGTTCTTTTCATAATGCCTTTATAAATGATTCCATTGTTTCGCCTCATTGCATCTTGACCTGTATAGAGAATGTATAGATGAGCCTTACAGGAAATTGTGTTCCTTACCCAGAAAGAATGTTTCAAGAGTAAAATTTGTAGTTAAGAATTATATTAAATAGTTAAAATAGAAAATCACTTCTTTGAGCAAATTTTATTTGAGTCAACCTTGAGGAACTCCCAGTATCTAGCATTGTGCCTTTGGTAGAAGGAATTTATTAATATTGCCAGCCCCCATGGACTTATTCAAATTTTCCTCTATTCAATATTTTTTACTAAAAATTAATATTTAGCTCTTTTATTATTACTAATAAAGAAATAGTGATACCTAGAGTGTGAACACAAAAAATGTCACAGGGACACAAGTTTTTAGAGAATTTAATTGCTGTGCCTGCAGTATCTTGTTCTTTGCATTTTTCAATTATCAACTTTTAAAAAAACTGTTACTTATACTCTGTTAAGGTGCTTTTATTCAACTCTTGAGTTTTTGACCCAAATAAGATAGCAAGTTGTTTTTATCTGTATTCTCAGGAATCTTTTGGGTTGATGGATCTCTCATCATGAATAATTAAACAGTGTTGGATTGTAAATTCTGTCAAGAATGCAGCATTGCAGAGATCAGTATTTATTTCACCAAAGACAGATATATTGAGGAAGCAAATCTGCCAATTCTATATAAAGCTTATTTTCAAGTGTATAGTATAAAAATATTTTCATGTAATGAGAAGTCAAAGCCCTTGATAATCAGAGTCAGTAAGTACACAATAAAAATCAGTAAGTAGTTCAGTATCCTTCCAAATATTAAGATCTATGAAAAATGTAAGTGCTGTCTTTACGTTTCTGAATTTAAGCTATTGCAAAGTAAAAGAAATATTGAAAAGTTGTATTGATAATTACTGACAATTGAGAATTTTTATTATCCCAGAAAGCATACCAGACCTTCTTAGAATAATGAAACATAACTTCAAAGAAGACATTGTTTTCTCTGTTCATTTTGAATGTTGGCCACTGGGTTAAAAGGAGGGATGGATTTCCCCCTATGGAAAATGAGCTTTGAAGTTCTGTAAATGCTGGTTTGCAGGAAAGATGCTTAGAATGATTCACCCTTTTCTCCTTGACTGTGAAATATATGCTTTGAATTCCAGAAAGAAAAAAAGTATATAAACTTTAGTGAAATAATTGCCACTTAAGGAATCTGAATTTTGAGGAGTGCTACTTTCAGATAGTGATCCGACATGGTCTCTTCCTGAAAAATCTCTCTTTGATCCCTCCCCTTTAGTTTCCCCACTGCAATGGTCTGCTAATTATATAATATATAGTGGTCTGTTTATTATATAATACTGCCAATAGCAGTATTATAATAAAATAGTGGATTTCTTTTTGCACTGGGTAAGAATTCGTCATCTTCTTTAAATGTGCACTTTCTCTTTTCAGTCGCCAAATAAATATTAAGTCAGCTTCTGAGTCTCTTCTGTGTGGTCAGGAGTGTGCTCTGTAGCTGCCAGGATGCTAGGAGGCTAGTAACACAGGGCTCCCTTTAACAAGGTGGCAAATCTCCTGTCTCTGCAAATGAAGACTGTTGGTCTCTGCAGTTACTTGGCATGCTAGGGGCTGTCCAGAATGTCATTGATTTTGGGTTGATGGATCTCTCATCATGAATAATTAAACAGTGTTGGATTGTAAATTCTGTCAAGAATGCAGCATTGCAGAGATCAGTATTTATTTCACCAAAGACAGATATATTGAGGAAGCAAATCTGCCAATTCTATATAAAGCTTATTTTCAAGTGTATAGTATAAAAATATTTTCATGTAATGAGAAGTCAAAGCCCTTGATAATCAGAGTCAGTAAGTACACAATAAAAATCAGTAAGTAGTTCAGTATCCTTCCAAATATTAAGATCTATGAAAAATGTAAGTGCTGTCTTTACGTTTCTGAATTTAAGCTATTGCAAAGTAAAAGAAATATTGAAAAGTTGTATTGATAATTACTGACAATTGAGAATTTTTATTATCCCAGAAAGCATACCAGACCTTCTTAGAATAATGAAACATAACTTCAAAGAAGACATTGTTTTCTCTGTTCATTTTGAATGTTGGCCACTGGGTTAAAAGGAGGGATGGATTTCCCCCTATGGAAAATGAGCTTTGAAGTTCTGTAAATGCTGGTTTGCAGGAAAGATGCTTAGAATGATTCACCCTTTTCTCCTTGACTGTGAAATATATGCTTTGAATTCCAGAAAGAAAAAAAGTGTATAAACTTTAGTGAAATAATTGCCACTTAAGGAATCTGAATTTTGAGGAGTGCTACTTTCAGATAGTGATCCGACATGGTCTCTTCCTGAAAAATCTCTCTTTGATCCCTCCCCTTTAGTTTCCCCACTGCAATGGTCTGCTAATTATATAATATATAGTGGTCTGTTTATTATATAATACTGCCAATAGCAGTATTATAATAAAATAGTGGATTTCTTTTTGCACTGGGTAAGAATTCGTCATCTTCTTTAAATGTGCACTTTCTCTTTTCAGTCGCCAAATAAATATTAAGTCAGCTTCTGAGTCTCTTCTGTGTGGTCAGGAGTGTGCTCTGTAGCTGCCAGGATGCTAGGAGGCTAGTAACACAGGGCTCCCTTTAACAAGGTGGCAAATCTCCTGTCTCTGCAAATTAAGACTGTTGGTCTCTGCAGTTACTTGGCACAGGGTTGCCTTTCCCTAACGAAATTTCTTCAAGGAGCAGCAGCAGCAGGAGTGCCACTGTTAGCTTCAAACCTAGAACAAAATTAAGGAACTAAAATACATGGTTAACTACACCATGTCTCTGGTGAAGTTTATATTCCTATGTATCCTTTTCCTTCCCCTCCTCCTCCTCCTTGTTTTTCACTTTCCCTCCTTCTCCTTCATCATTTTTCCCCCTTCAAGTTTAGTTTATCTTCTTTTGGAGTCTTAACACCACCGTTAGCTAATATGAGACAGAATCTTTAGTACCTGACAAAATAATCATCTTTCTTTCACTTGACAAAAAATTAAATAGACCTGAATCAGTAATTGACTGAACAAACTGTTCTGGAATTCTTGCATGGAAAATATGCCATATGTTATGTGGAATGTTACATTATCCTAAAAAATTTATTCCAATTTATTTCTTAAAAATACCTGTACATTTATAGATATATCCAAAGAGGTATATACCTAGATGACACGGATTCAGTACACACATACATGTAAATTATCTGCACAGATAAATATTCAGCATTTAAACAAAATGTAAGAACAGAACAGAAAAATATGAAGCCATCTTGTTAATATTTACACACATACACACTGATAGCCACAACTTTTATAGGCCATTTTAAACATAAAGTATACATATAATTTATTATATGTCCTCATGAAATGGTAGAAATTATGCATGACATGTTAATATGGTGTCTGATATTTTGACATCATATATAATTAAAAATAGTTTTCAAGTGATATTAAGTGCAGAATGAAATTTACTGAAGTAAAGTTGCATCCTGGCTAATAAGTTTTCCAAAAATGAAGAACTAACGATAATGCAATAAACAAATAATGATAAATTGAAGAAATAATATTTTGATTGATTAACTTAGATCTTTAAGCAAAATTGTAAAAAATAGAATATCGTTGCAAAAGTGATGTTACTGCAGTAACTTAGGTTAGTATAATTAATGCTATCTATGTATGTAAAAAGTTACGTATATATACTATTTTAAACCTTTCCTTAAATAATTCTGTTGTTTCCTGATTAAGGCTTTACAACTGTAATTTCTGTGTGTATGCAAGTGTATATACACATCCATTTACATATACATACATATACATTTATACATTTATATATATATATACACATTTATTACATACATATATATAAATATATACATTTATTACTCAGGATATGGTTACTAAGCTCTTACCTGCCATTTATATGTAGAGTTACTATTATTTTTATTTTCCAGTTTCCAACAGTGTGTATGAATTAGAATCAGCTTATCAAAAGCAAAACATTTCATATGATATGCTACTTTTTGCTTCTAAGTCTGACTCATTAAAACAAACCTTTGGGGAGCAAGTACGAATTCTTTTCCAGCATCGAATCCCCAGATCCTTACAAGATGATTGATGTTTAGTGTGAATTTAATAAATGTTTGTAGCATGTATTAATAAATGATTTACTTAGTGAATGATTATTGCTAATCATTCTTCAAGTGTATGTTTTATCTTTTCTGACTAAGCCCATTACTCTTAGCAAGATTTATAAAATTTGAAGATGATGTAAATACTTTAATCTTTGCATCTGGAACAGTTTCTAAAAGAGATCAACTGCTAAATGTTGTTAGAAATCAGTTAATTGGATCCATTTATTAACTAAACAAGCCTTGTGCTTTAAAGAATTGGCGAACATTCCAGCTAATGGGTTGAAAGGAAGGAAGGGAGTCATTTTCTTCTCTGAGAAATTAGTGAAGTCTGCATGGTGTTATGATATTTTATGACTGTAGTTCTCTGCCTCCTGTGTCTCATAAATATTGATTACTTGAGAGTAGAGTGAGATAAGCTGGAGAATTACCTAAAGAGAAGGCCAAGAAGAGAACAAACTCCATGTGGCAGGAAGACATAATTCAACTCAACAGCTAAATATTGTATGTTTCAAAATGAGAACTAACGATAATGCAATAAACAAATAATGATAAATTGAAGAAATAATATTTTGATTGATTAACTTAGATCTTTAAGCAAAATTGTAAAAAATAGAATATCGTTGCAAAAGTGATGTTACTGCAGTAACTTAGGTTAGTATAATTAATGCTATCTATGTATGTAAAAAGTTACGTATATATACTATTTTAAACCTTTCCTTAAATAATTCTGTTGTTTCCTGATTAAGGCTTTACAACTGTAATTTCTGTGTGTATGCGAGTGTATATACACATCCATTTACATATACATACATATACATTTATACATTTATATATATATATACACATTTATTACATACATATATATAAATATATACATTTATTACTCAGGATATGGTTACTAAGCTCTTACCTGCCATTTATATGTAGAGTTACTATTATTTTTATTTTCCAGTTTCCAACAGTGTGTATGAATTAGAATCAGCTTATCAAAAGCAAAACATTTCATATGAGATGCTACTGTTTGCGTCTAAGTCTGGCTCATTAAAACAAACCTTTGGGGAGCAAGTACGAATTCTTTTCCAGCATCGAATCCCCAGATCCTTACAAGATGATTGATGTTTAGTGTGAATTTAATAAATGTTTGTAGCATGTATTAATAAATGATTTACTTAGTGAATGATTATTGCTAATCATTCTTCAAGTGTATGTTTTATCTTTTCTGACTAAGCCCATTACTCTTAGCAAGATTTATAAAATTTGAAGATGATGTAAATACTTTAATCTTTGCATCTGGAACAGTTTCTAAAAGAGATCAACTGCTAAATGTTGTTAGAAATCAGTTAATTGGATCCATTTATTAACTAAACAAGCCTTGTGCTTTTAAAGAATTGGCGAACATTCCAGCTAATGGGTTGAAAGGAAGGAAGGGAGTCATTTTCTTCTCTGAGAAATTAGTGAAGTCTGCATGGTGTTATGATATTTTATGACTGTAGTTCTCTGCCTCCTGTGTCTCATAAATATTGATTACTTGAGAGTAGAGTGAGATAAGCTGGAGAATTACCTAAAGAGAAGGCCAAGAAGAGAACAAAAACTCCATGTGGCAGGAAGACATAATTCAACTCAACAGCAAGCTGATGTCTCCCTTTGACCAGCAGAGCACAGGCTGAGCAGGGACTTCATCCTCTAGAGACAGTAGTGTAAGCTGAAAATAGATTTCCAGGCAGGTATTAGCCCAAAGTCAGAATTTTATTATCTACATGAAAATGATTTTTCTTCTGTTACCCTGTTTATGAAAGAAAAGCTTGGATAATCGTTAGTGTGACTTTTTGAAGTTAAAACCATTAGGCAAGATAACCACATACATATTTGTGAATCTGTTTACCAACAGATTAAAAATTTCTCTAAAAATTCATGCTTTTTTTTTTTTCCGGTGTTTGTGAGCCTGCCTGATACTGGAATGGGAGTTCTGGAAAGAATAAACAGGATGTGTAGAGCCCTAGAGACATAAGAGACTATGGGACATTTCATGGAACTCTGTAATAGGTCGTGAAAATGGAATGAAGAAATAAGAAGGACCGTAAGATGAAGGGTCCTGTGTACTCACATAAAGAACCTAGGCCTTATACATCATTAAACTGGAGTGAAAAAATTAAAGTTGTCTTTTGAGGGGTCATTCTGACATCTCTGCATTGGGATGGGTTTTTATCAGAGATAGACCAGTATTAGAATATTTCAGTATGCTAGAAGAGGTAGAAAACTTGTTTGCTTGCATGTGAACGGTAGCTCTCATAAGTATTGATTATAGATTGATTGTGAGTTGGAAAAGGAGGGAGGAATCTAAGGTGTTAACTTGAACCAAGGGACAACTGAATGGATGATAATGACATTAACCAAGATAAGGAAAGAGGAGGAAGAACAGGGGAGAGTGTGACAAGTTCATGTTTTGACTTATTGAGGTTGAGATACCTATAATATCTGAATGGAATGAGCATTGGCAATAAGTTGTATATTGCTCAGAATTCAGAGGGAGATCAGCTAATGGGTTGAAAGGAAGGAAGGGAGTCATTTTCTTCTCTGAGAAATTAGTGAAGTCTGCATGGTGTTATGATATTTTATGACTGTAGTTCTCTGCCTCCTGTGTCTCATAAATATTGATTACTTGAGAGTAGAGTGAGATAAGCTGGAGAATTACCTAAAGAGAAGGCCAAGAAGAGAACAAAAACTCCATGTGGCAGGAAGACATAATTCAACTCAACAGCAAGCTGATGTCTCCCTTTGACCAGCAGAGCACAGGCTGAGCAGGGACTTCATCCTCTAGAGACAGTAGTGTAAGCTGAAAATAGATTTCCAGGCAGGTATTAGCCCAAAGTCAGAATTTTATTATCTACATGAAAATGATTTTTCTTCTGTTACCCTGTTTATGAAAGAAAAGCTTGGATAATCGTTAGTGTGACTTTTTGAAGTTAAAACCATTAGGCAAGATAACCACATACATATTTGTGAATCTGTTTACCAACAGATTAAAAATTTCTCTAAAAATTCATGCTTTTTTTTTTTTCCGGTGTTTGTGAGCCTGCCTGATACTGGAATGGGAGTTCTGGAAAGAATAAACAGGATGTGTAGAGCCCTAGAGACATAAGAGACTATGGGACATTTCATGGAACTCTGTAATAGGTCGTGAAAATGGAATGAAGAAATAAGAAGGACCGTAAGATGAAGGGTCCTGTGTACTCACATAAAGAACCTAGGCCTTATACATCATTAAACTGGAGTGAAAAAATTAAAGTTGTCTTTTGAGGGGTCATTCTGACATCTCTGCATTGGGATGGGTTTTTATCAGAGATAGACCAGTATTAGAATATTTCAGTATGCTAGAAGAGGTAGAAAACTTGTTTGCTTGCATGTGAACGGTAGCTCTCATAAGTATTGATTATAGATTGATTGTGAGTTGGAAAAGGAGGGAGGAATCTAAGGTGTTAACTTGAACCAAGGGACAACTGAATGGATGATAATGACATTAACCAAGATAAGGAAAGAGGAGGAAGAACAGGGGAGAGTGTGACAAGTTCATGTTTTGACTTATTGAGGTTGAGATACCTATAATATCTGAATGGAATGAGCATTGGCAATAAGTTGTATATTGCTCAGAATTCAGAGGGAGATCTGGACTAGAAATATGGACTTGGGTATCATTTACATCTAAGTGGTAGGTGAAGCCATAGAAAGTGAGGTAAGCTAAGAATTAAACTCTAAAAATTATACATTTAAGGGAGAGGTATGGAAAGGGAGTCTCTATAGGAACCTGAGCTTGAATAATGAAAGAGGAAAAGCGAAGAGAATAGACCTTGGCAGCCAGTGGAAGAGGAAGTTTCAAGGAGTTAGTAACATCGTGTGTTGAAGATAGGCTAAGACAGAAAATGAAAACTGGATTTGAAGAAGAAATACCAGTTTTACCTATAGAATATTGCATTTGAACAGAGTAAATAGGGTTATAACCTTATGAGAAAGTAGATAAAACAAGTATAGACTATTCTTTCCAGAAGTTTAATTGTGAAAGAAAGTAGAGAAGGAGGTAGAGGAGGGTATGCCATGGAAGCTGTGTTTGTTATGTGAAAAAAGACTATGTTTGCATGCAAGGGAAAAGCTACTTAATAGAAAGCCGTGTGACTCAGATGGTAAAGAATCTGCCTGCAATGCAGGAGACCTGGGTTTGATCCTCAGGTCAGGAAGATCTTCTGGAGAAGGAAATGGCTACCCACTTCAGAATTCTTGCCTGGAGAATTCCATGGATAGAGGAGACTGGCAAGCTATAGTCCATGGGATTGGGCAAACCCAACTCAGTGACTAAGACATACAATTAAACATCGTGAAAATGGAATAAGAATAGAAGGATTGATCCTGTGTACTCACATAAAGAACCTAGGCCTTATACATCATTAAACTGGAGTGAAAAAATTAAAGTTGTCTTTTGAGGGGTCATTCTGACATCTCTGCATTGGGATGGGTTTTTATCAGAGATAGACCAGTATTAGAATATTTCAGTATGCTAGAAGAGGTAGAAAACTTGTTTGCTTGCATGTGAACGGTAGCTCTCATAAGTATTGATTATAGATTGATTGTGAGTTGGAAAAGGAGGGAGGAATCTAAGGTGTTAACTTGAACCAAGGGACAACTGAATGGATGATAATGACATTAACCAAGATAAGGAAAGAGGAGGAAGAACAGGGGAGAGTGTGACAAGTTCATGTTTTGACTTATTGAGGTTGAGATACCTATAATATCTGAATGGAATGAGCATTGGCAATAAGTTGTATATTGCTCAGAATTCAGAGGGAGATCTGGACTAGAAATATGGACTTGGGTATCATTTACATCTAAGTGGTAGGTGAAGCCATAGAAAGTGAGGTAAGCTAAGAATTAAACTCTAAAAATTATACATTTAAGGGAGAGGTATGGAAAGGGAGTCTCTATAGGAACCTGAGCTTGAATAATGAAAGAGGAAAAGCGAAGAGAATAGACCTTGGCAGCCAGTGGAAGAGGAAGTTTCAAGGAGTTAGTAACATCGTGTGTTGAAGATAGGCTAAGACAGAAAAATGAAAACTGGATTTGAAGAAGAAATACCAGTTTTACCTATAGAATATTGCATTTGAACAGAGTAAATAGGGTTATAACCTTATGAGAAAGTAGATAAAACAAGTATAGACTATTCTTTCCAGAAGTTTAATTGTGAAAGAAAGTAGAGAAGGAGGTAGAGGAGGGTATGCCATGGAAGCTGTGTTTGTTATGTGAAAAAAGACTATGTTTGCATGCAAGGGAAAAGCTACTTAATAGAAAGCCGTGTGACTCAGATGGTAAAGAATCTGCCTGCAATGCAGGAGACCTGGGTTTGATCCTCAGGTCAGGAAGATCTTCTGGAGAAGGAAATGGCTACCCACTTCAGAATTCTTGCCTGGAGAATTCCATGGATAGAGGAGACTGGCAAGCTATAGTCCATGGGATTGCAAAGAGTCAAACCCAACTCAGTGACTAAGACATACATATGATTTGAAAACATAGAAAATGAAGGCTGTGATGGGATGAGTTGGTGAAGCAAAGTTTCTGAAATGATGGAAGGAAACCTTTGGAAAGAGTGAGGTTGAAGGAAATGAAAAAGGAACAGGACAGAGAGGAGGTGGAAGAGGGAGGAGAAGAAACTGATACATATTTTAAAAATACCAACCCAAAACATCACAAGCCAAAATGGGAATTTACTGATTCTCTTCCTTGTGAGGTTCAGGTTTGGAACTGGCTTCCGTAAAGTTAGAGCCAAAGGATCAGAGTCATTGCCGTTGTGACAGTTATGGTCCATTGTGGTGCTGGTATAATTCTGTATCCAGGCTTTTATGTGTCATTAGTTTGGTGGTCTCTGAGAGATCCAGATTCCACTCCTCCCACTTTAGCAACCTCTAGGGAAAAGATTCTTCTACTCTCAAAATGGAAATATCATTCCAGAGAAGTTCTCTGCTCTGCCATGTCTCAGAAAAAAGGTGAGGATTACAGGTGAAGGTGGGAGTTGGGAATGTGGTCGACAGTCTAGTCAAGACGACAGGAGATGGAAATAGGATTTAATTGAAAATCATCTGAGACAGGGATGAAAAATCAGTTGTCCTCAATAAAGAGGAAAATTTGCTATGATTTGAGAAAGGGCTTAAGACAGAGAGTAAGCACACACTCATCTTTATTTTTATCTTTTGGTATGTGTGTGTGAAATAGACAAAGATGTTATAAAAGTACGAAGAATTTCAGTTGAGTAGAAGACTTGAAGATAGTGATGGAGATTTGCAGCTTTCATTGAAGAAACTAGAAAGAAATCTGACCTGAATATGTAAAGCGGTGGACAAATTATAGGATGTTTCTTATATAAGGCAGTTGAAAAGTTACCACATGTGGTTCAGAGGGACTGGAATATATTCTCGTGCTGTCACATATTTGTGTGAGTTTAGGCATCTCCTCTTCTCTGACCCTCTATTATTATTGGTTTTTTTTTTTTTCATTTGTAGAAAAGAAATGTGCAAAGTATGTGAATCCCAGGGCTGGCCACAAACTGGATATTGCATTATGGATTTGCAGACTCAGAATCAGTTGAATGGCATTCAAGTGATAGGAGACAATCAATGCATGACTTGTTTCTGGGAAAGGAATAATGGGTTTCCATTTGAAATTAATATTTAACTTTCACTGAACAGAAAATGTGAAAAAAAGTTTACTTTTCTTTCTCTGATTTTGAAATATTTTTGAAATGAACCTGTTATCTTGGTGATGGTCTGCACACATGTGCTCAGATCCAAAGAAACCAATGGAGACTGTAAAAAGAATAGGCCCAAGATGTTGCTCATATAGTCTGGATAGATACTTAGACAGATTTATAGCAATTACTTTCCATATCTCATTACATAATTACCCAATCAAGGGCATCAACAGGATTTAGTCTGATTAGATTGGTAGTAAATGTAGTCAATTTTCTAATTTATCAATAGGAAATCTCTGGATAATTTGGCTAGGTAATAGTTCTTTTTAATTATTCAAGTTAATTAGTCAATCACTTATCTAGGTCTCTAAGCTCTTTCAATAAATGTTACTTGAATTTAGTAACTACAGAGACTTTGCAATGTGTTTTCGACAGTCTAGTCAAGACGACAGGAGATGGAAATAGGATTTAATTGAAAATCATCTGAGACAGGGATGAAAAATCAGTTGTCCTCAATAAAGAGGAAAATTTGCTATGATTTGAGAAAGGGCTTAAGACAGAGAGTAAGCACACACTCATCTTTATTTTTATCTTTTGGTATGTGTGTGTGAAATAGACAAAGATGTTATAAAAGTACGAAGAATTTCAGTTGAGTAGAAGACTTGAAGATAGTGATGGAGATTTGCAGCTTTCATTGAAGAAACTAGAAAGAAATCTGACCTGAATATGTAAAGCGGTGGACAAATTATAGGATGTTTCTTATATAAGGCAGTTGAAAAGTTACCACATGTGGTTCAGAGGGACTGGAATATATTCTCGTGCTGTCACATATTTGTGTGAGTTTAGGCATCTCCTCTTCTCTGACCCTCTATTATTATTGGTTTTTTTTTTTTTCATTTGTAGAAAAGAAATGTGCAAAGTATGTGAATCCCAGGGCTGGCCACAAACTGGATATTGCATTATGGATTTGCAGACTCAGAATCAGTTGAATGGCATTCAAGTGATAGGAGACAATCAATGCATGACTTGTTTCTGGGAAAGGAATAATGGGTTTCCATTTGAAATTAATATTTAACTTTCACTGAACAGAAAATGTGAAAAAAAGTTTACTTTTCTTTCTCTGATTTTGAAATATTTTTGAAATGAACCTGTTATCTTGGTGATGGTCTGCACATGTGCTCAGATCCAAAGAAACCAATGGAGACTGTAAAAAGAATAGGCCCAAGATGTTGCTCATATAGTCTGGATAGATACTTAGACAGATTTATAGCAATTACTTTCCATATCTCATTACATAATTACCCAATCAAGGGCATCAACAGGATTTAGTCTGATTAGATTGGTAGTAAATGTAGTCAATTTTCTAATTTATCAATAGGAAATCTCTGGATAATTTGGCTAGGTAATAGTTCTTTTTAATTATTCAAGTTAATTAGTCAATCACTTATCTAGGTCTCTAAGCTCTTTCAATAAATGTTACTTGAATTTAGTAACTACAGAGACTTTGAAACTACCTAAGCTACAGTAAAAATTCCAGACTATTTAATTTGTTCATCACAAGAGAAGTAAAATCAATCAGGTATTAAGTAATTAGTATTTCATGCACTCAGTGAGTTTGTGTGCGTGCATGGGTGCGTGTGTATGTGTATCCATACACAAACCAACCCTTATAGTCTACTTTTTTTCCCCTTAATTTTGGCCTCTTTTATTGGTCTTTCATTTATTTATTTTCATCCATCTTTTTTATTCTTTGTACTGTGTGGGCCTCCCATTGCAGTGGCCTCTCTCCTTGCAGATCAGAGTGCTGGTTCGTAATTGGACACACAGGTCCAGCCACTCCGGCAGGTGGGATCTTCCCGGGCCAAGGATTGAAACAGCCCCTTGCTCTGCAAGGCAGACTCTTTACCCACTGGACCACCAGGGGAGCCCTATATTCTACTTTTTGTGACAGGGCAGTCTTATAAATACTTCACATAATTAAAGTCATTGAACTCTTTTTTTTTTTTTTTTTCTTTTTTGGCCACTTCTATTGGTCTTTCATTTCCATCTTTGTTCCTTGGCCTATGTGGGCCTCCCATCGCAGTGGCCTCTCTCGTTGCAGAGCGCTGGCTCCGGGCGCATGCACTCCAGAGCTCCGACTCGGTAGTTGGATACATCGGTCCATCCACTCCATGGCACATGGGATCTTCCCAGGCCAGGGTTCGAACTGGCTGCCCTTGCACTGCAAAGTGGTGTCCTGACCCAATGGACCACCAGGGAAGCCCAAGTCATTGAATTCTTGACCCACGTGCCTGAAGACAGATATCCGTGTTATTATTATTAGTTTGGTGGTATTATTCTGATTTCTCAAATGAGGAAATTAAGGCAGAAAAAATGAGTGTTCAAACCAAGGTAGTCTGACTCCAGAGTTCATGCTCCCAGTGACACAATGAATATGCTCTAAATATTTGCAATTCTACAGAGGTTTTATATGCAGAATTTTCTTACAGAATTGTTATTTTCCATTACTGATTCATAAAAACTTCAGAAAGATTTGTAGTAATACCTACTATTTAAAAGATCATTGTTTATTTTTTCTGACTATAAAGTAATATGAATCATAGAAAGTTAAAAAAAATAGTACAGACAAACTATCATGCAGAGGTATTAACTCATCAATTTAGTCTATTTTCTTCTGACCTTAGTAAGAGATATTTTATTTTACAAATTTTAAATAAATTTTTTTATCTTACCATTTTCATTTATCTTTTGATGGGGGCCATATATTTTCCTAAATTTCTACATATTCTTTAAATAAGTTTTTGGATATAATATTTTCATATAGGTATATTATGATTTATTAATTGTATTGTCGAGTACTTTGTGAATCTGGCTTTTTGTTTAATTAAATATTAATATGATGACAATTGTTACAGCATTTGAAAAGTTGTAAAGGTATTTACTTAGGTATTGAATTGCTCACTTAAAATATAGGATGTTTTGCTCTGTCAGATATTAAGATATTTATGTTTTAATTGCCAAATAAAATGTTTGTTTTTGTTGATTTCTTATTATAATTTACTCAAAGTTTACACTGGTAAGATACAGGAGAACTATTATTATGTCTTTCTATTGAACTTTTCTTTTTTTTATCACTATGTAACTAATTATTCATTTTAGATCTGTTTTCTTTTGTCACAAGCTATATTCTCTGAAATCAATGTAATTACAGCAGTTTTCCTGAGTATTTGCTTAATTTGTTCTTTTCATTACTTTCTTTTATACTTTGTCTGTTATATTTTAGTTATTTCTTTTTTAAAACAGTATACCAGCTGTCATTTTTAATGCATTTGAAGAGTTTCATGTGGATTGATGAGTTTATTTAATGTGTATTCACTGTAAATACTGATCCATTTTAATTTCTTCCTTTTTTTTCTCATGTGCTTTATAATTAGCAGTTTTTGTTTTATTTTGTTGTTTTATGGGTGCGTATTTTGCTTTTTCATTCTTTCATGCCTTTCATTTGATGACATTTTTGTTCCATTTTATATGTTTTGTGTTCTGCTTTGCAGTATTATACTTAAAAAAATTTTTATTGCCAAAACAGTGGCTAACATTGATCAATAATTATACCTATCTAACAATATAAAATCTTAGAATATTGTTTACCTTTTATAACTGCTACGTCCCCATTTTTTGTATTATTGTTTTGATTTTTTTGGTTTTCAGCTTCTTTTGACACGTGTATTTCAAAAGAGTGTTACCTAAAGAGTTAGACAGGACTTAGCAACTGAACAATACTTTGTATCAATTAATTTAGAAAAACAGAAAGGATTAAAAGTTATTATTTACATAATAACATTTTGATTATCTTACCATTTTCATTTATCTTTTGTGGGGGCCATATATTTTCCTAAATTTCTACATATTCTTTAAATAAGTTTTGGATATAATATTTTCATATAGGTATATTATGATTTATTAATTGTATTGTCGAGTACTTTGTGAATCTGGCTTTTTGTTTAATTAAATATTAATATGATGACAATTGTTACAGCATTTGAAAAGTTGTAAAGGTATTTACTTAGGTATTGAATTGCTCACTTAAAATATAGGATGTTTTGCTCTGTCAGATATTAAGATATTTATGTTTTAATTGCCAAATAAAATGTTTGTTTTTGTTGATTTCTTATTATAATTTACTCAAAGTTTACACTGGTAAGATACAGGAGAACTATTATTATGTCTTTCTATTGAACTTTTCTTTTTTTTATCACTATGTAACTAATTATTCATTTTAGATCTGTTTTCTTTTGTCACAAGCTATATTCTCTGAAATCAATGTAATTACAGCAGTTTTCCTGAGTATTTGCTTAATTTGTTCTTTTCATTACTTTCTTTTATACTTTGTCTGTTATATTTTAGTTATTTCTTTTTTAAAACAGTATACCAGCTGTCATTTTTAATGCATTTGAAGAGTTTCATGTGGATTGATGAGTTTATTTAATGTGTATTCACTGTAAATACTGATCCATTTTAATTTTTTCCTTTTTTTTCTCATGTGCTTTATAATTAGCAGTTTTTGTTTTATTTTGTTGTTTTATGGGTGCGTATTTTGCTTTTTCATTCTTTCATGCCTTTCATTTGATGACATTTTTGTTCCATTTTATATGTTTTGTGTTCTGCTTTGCAGTATTATACTTAAAAAAATTTTTATTGCCAAAACAGTGGCTAACATTGATCAATAATTATACCTATCTAACAATATAAAATCTTAGAATATTGTTTACCTTTTATAACTGCTACGTCCCCATTTTTTGTATTATTGTTTTGATTTTTTTGGTTTTCAGCTTCTTTTGACACGTGTATTTCAAAAGAGTGTTACCTAAAGAGTTAGACAGGACTTAGCAACTGAACAATACTTTGTATCAATTAATTTAGAAAAACAGAAAGGATTAAAAGTTATTATGTAAATAATAACATTTTGTTACCTTAGGATTTCCTGTACATTTGGATGTTTTTCCGCTAAGGTTAAAATTGGTGTGCATATCTATGGTTCGTATTTCTATTAAAATTATTAAATTATAAAGATGTTAGAATATGGTAATTAAATAATCATAATTGCACAATAAGAAAGTTGGCAAGGAGGGTATTTCTACAAACATATTGAAAATATTATTTATGACTGAGCTGAGTTTTCGTTGCTGTGTGTGCTTTCTCTAGTTGTGGCCTGCAGGTTCTGCTCTCTAGTTGGGATATGTGGGCTTTTCATTAGAATGACGCCTCTTATTGAACACAGGCTCTAGGGCCCACAAGCTTCAGGAGTTGTGGCCCACACGGGTTACCCTGGGCACGTGGGATCTTCCCAGACCAGAGATGTAACCCATGTTGCCTTCATTGGCAAGCAAATTCTTAACCTTTGGACCAACAGGGAAGTTCAGGGGAGGATAGTTTTAAACGTATTGGACTAGAATTTGTTACAAGTACAATACAGTTGTCCCTTCATAGCCACGGTTCTGCTTTCTTTCTTGGATTCAACTCACTCTGGATCAAAATTCATGGAAAACATCCAGAAAATTTCAAAAAACAAGACTTAACTTCACAGTGTACTGACAATTCCATAGCATTTTAGTTATATTTATTTACTATTTAATTGTATTTATAACTATTTAGCATTTATATTGTATTAGGCATCATAAGTGTGAGCTTCTGTTTTGGCTCAGATGGTGAAGAGTCTGCCTGCAGTGTAGGAGACCTGGGTTCATTCTCTGAGTTGGGAAGATCCCTTAAGGAGGGGAAAGGCAACACACTCCCGTATTCTTGCCTGGGAATCCTATGGACAGAGGAGCCTGGTTGGCTATAGTTCATTTGGTCACATAGAGTTGGACGACTGAAACTGTAACACATTAATCAGAATATTGTTTACCTTTTATAACTGCTACGTCCCCATTTTTGTATTATTGTTTTGATTTTTTTGGTTTTCAGCTTCTTTTGACACGTGTATTTCAAAAGAGTGTTACCTAAAGAGTTAGACAGGACTTAGCAACTGAACAATACTTTGTATCAATTAATTTAGAAAAACAGAAAGGATTAAAAGTTATTATGTAAATAATAACATTTTGTTACCTTAGGATTTCCTGTACATTTGGATGTTTTTCCGCTAAGGTTAAAATTGGTGTGCATATCTATGGTTCGTATTTCTATTAAAATTATTAAATTATAAAGATGTTAGAATATGGTAATTAAATAATCATAATTGCACAATAAGAAAGTTGGCAAGGAGGGTATTTCTACAAACATATTGAAAATATTATTTATGACTGAGCTGAGTTTTCGTTGCTGTGTGTGCTTTCTCTAGTTGTGGCCTGCAGGTTCTGCTCTCTAGTTGGGATATGTGGGCTTTTCATTAGAATGACGCCTCTTATTGCGGAACACAGGCTCTAGGGCCCACAAGCTTCAGGAGTTGTGGCCCACACGGGTTACCCTGGGCACGTGGGATCTTCCCAGACCAGAGATGTAACCCATGTTGCCTTCATTGGCAAGCAAATTCTTAACCTTTGGACCAACAGGGAAGTTCAGGGGAGGATAGTTTTAAACGTATTGGACTAGAATTTGTTACAAGTACAATACAGTTGTCCCTTCATAGCCACGGTTCTGCTTTCTTTCTTGGATTCAACTCACTCTGGATCAAAATTCATGGAAAACATCCAGAAAATTTCAAAAAACAAGACTTAACTTCACAGTGTACTGACAATTCCATAGCATTTTAGTTATATTTATTTACTATTTAATTGTATTTATAACTATTTAGCATTTATATTGTATTAGGCATCATAAGTGTGAGCTTCTGTTTTGGCTCAGATGGTGAAGAGTCTGCCTGCAGTGTAGGAGACCTGGGTTCATTCTCTGAGTTGGGAAGATCCCCTTAAGGAGGGAATGGCAACACACTCCCGTATTCTTGCCTGGAGAATCCCATGGACAGAGGAGCCTGGTTGGCTATAGTTCATTTGGTCACATAGAGTTGGACACGACTGAACAACTAACCTGCATGCGAACAGGCATCATATGTAATCTAGGGATGATTTCAGGTACACCAGAGGTCATGCATGAGATACATGCAAATACTGTGCCATTTTATATAAGAGACTTGATCATCCTTGAATTTTGGTGTGGGGAGGGTACAAGGTATGGTCCTGGTACTCACTTGTGAGTACCAGGGAGTGACTTTAATTCACTGCATCAGAGGGTCAAAAGCAAAGTAGAATAGGTGCAAGAATATCAAAGTATAAATGAATCAGTAATCTTTGATTTATTTGCACTGAATTATTAAAGAACAGGATATGTGAATAAATTAGGCGACAAGAATGGTGTCTCTCAAATTTGCAGTGGTTAGTAAAATACACAGATTTTTTTCAATATACTCATGCCTCTCATTTTTAAATTATGGAGAAATAAATGAATTATCTGAAAAGGTGCTATCAACTTATAATATTCAAATAATATGAATATAAACTGTACAGTACTATGGATAATCCATATTTCTTGGGAATTTTTTTCCAACTTACTTCTTTCTGGCACTTACACAATCTTTTGTCTTATTTGATAAAATTTATGTAGCAAAAACACAAATAATATTCTCCATATTTGGAAATTTAATTTTGCTAGTGCAACTCTCTACCTTGGGTTTAAAATTTGGAATACTGATATTCTAACATGGCAATCACAAGTATTTCCCTAGGAGTCCTGGTAGAAAGAACTTCCTGGATTTTTGAGCTTATCATCCAGCTGCAGGTCATTGTCAGACATATTATTATATATATCAATAAATATTTCTTAGGTAGTAAAAATGAATGAGAGCTCCCCTATTGAGTTTATATTATATGTCATACTCTGTAGTAAAGTTTTACATATAGTGAATTTCATTCATTCCTCAGTATATGCCTGTGGGGTATTATCAGCCTCGTTTTACAAATGAAGAAATTCAAGTTCAGCAACATTAAATATTATGCCCCAGGTTACACAGCTCAGATGGGAGGAAACCTGGTTCATTCTCTGAGTTGGGAAGATCCCTTAAGGAGGAATGGCAACACACTCCCGTATTCTTGCCTGGAGAATCCCATGGACAGAGGAGCCTGGTTGGCTATAGTTCATTTGGTCACATAGAGTTGGACACGACTGAACAACTAACCTGCATGCGAACAGGCATCATATGTAATCTAGGGATGATTTCAGGTACACCAGAGGTCATGCATGAGATACATGCAAATACTGTGCCATTTTATATAAGAGACTTGATCATCCTTGAATTTTGGTGTGGGGAGGGTACAAGGTATGGTCCTGGTACTCACTTGTGAGTACCAGGGAGTGACTTTAATTCACTGCATCAGAGGGTCAAAAGCAAAGTAGAATAGGTGCAAGAATATCAAAGTATAAATGAATCAGTAATCTTTGATTTATTTGCACTGAATTATTAAAGAACAGGATATGTGAATAAATTAGGCGACAAGAATGGTGTCTCTCAAATTTGCAGTGGTTAGTAAAATACACAGATTTTTTTTCAATATACTCATGCCTCTCATTTTTAAATTATGGAGAAATAAATGAATTATCTGAAAAGGTGCTATCAACTTATAATATTCAAATAATATGAATATAAACTGTACAGTACTATGGATAATCCATATTTCTTGGGAATTTTTTTCCAACTTACTTCTTTCTGGCACTTACACAATCTTTTGTCTTATTTGATAAAATTTATGTAGCAAAAACACAAATAATATTCTCCATATTTGGAAATTTAATTTTGCTAGTGCAACTCTCTACCTTGGGTTTAAAATTTGGAATACTGATATTCTAACATGGCAATCACAAGTATTTCCCTAGGAGTCCTGGTAGAAAGAACTTCCTGGATTTTTGAGCTTATCATCCAGCTGCAGGTCATTGTCAGACATATTATTATATATATCAATAAATATTTCTTAGGTAGTAAAAATGAATGAGAGCTCCCCTATTGAGTTTATATTATATGTCATACTCTGTAGTAAAGTTTTACATATAGTGAATTTCATTCATTCCTCAGTATATGCCTGTGGGGTATTATCAGCCTCGTTTTACAAATGAAGAAATTCAAGTTCAGCAACATTAAATATTATGCCCCAGGTTACACAGCTGTTGAGTCACTTGTCTGAGAATTCCATCCAGGCGTGTTTATGAGGTATGAACCACAGTGTCTGCCTTCTGGATATGTGCCATATTTTGCCTGTGTAGTGAAGGAATTCATTTTTACATGCTCCCTGGACCAAAGAATGTAAAATGGCTTCATTTCGGCATCTAATAACAGATTGCAATTTGTGTTTATCAGATGAAACTGCTAATAAAAACGGAGATCAGTTATTCAACAGTTCCAGTGTGTACCCCTGTCTGTTGCAAATACATATGGAGTCGATGATGCTGAGTTAATTTGTGTATGCCATAATATTATAATCGCTAGCATTTTTAAGTATTTACCTTGTGCTAGGCAAAATTAGAAGTGCTTTACATATGTAAGCTCTTATAATGCTTACAACAACAAAACATAAAGGGTAACCTTATTACTCAGATTATACACATAAGGAAATTGGGGCACAATGTTGTAAATTACTTTGTCCTGATACACTCAACAAGTAATTTTGAAGCCTTAAATCAAGACTCAGGCAGTGGGGCACAAGAATCTAGATACTTTTTCACTGGCCTATAAAACAAATACACATAGAAAAGATCTTGCACATGCATAATGAACAATTTGTTATATATGTATATACACAGATACATGTGTGTATATACACACACACACACCCATATGCATATATAGATACACACACATATATATATAGTATTTTCTTTGGGTTCGTACTCTGATTTTTAAGCTTTTTTTGAAAAGTTTCTATAAATATTCGTAAAATTAGAAAACTACAATAAACTTCCATATAGTCCCTCCTCCATATTCAACAATGACTTCATTTCACCTTATCAAAATGATAGTTCTGTAAAATGTTCTATAAAGCAGACTTGTCTGTTTCTCTTATTTTTCTAACTTGTTTTTCCAGTTTCTTTATGTCTCTGCCAATGTTTAGTGTTGCTAGTTGTGGGTGTCTATGTTTTTAATATTTTGTTGTTTGGTTTTGGCCATTCTAGTCACTGTAGAGCTACAGTGGCATCTTACTGTGGTTTTAATTTAAATTTAGCTCCTGGCTGAAAATGTTGAGCAGTTTTTCATGTGCTAATTGGCCATTTATAAATCTTTAATGGAGTGTTTCTTTCAGGTGTTGTGCTCTTTTATTGGTTGTCTTTTTATTACTGAGTAGTAAATGTTCTGTAATATAGCCTTGATAATAGTGCTATGTCAGATTTATGTTTTACAAATATTTTTCTGGGTTTATTGCTTTCCTATTTATTTTCTTAATGTTTTTTCTTAATTTTTGTTTTTTCTTTCTTTATCGAATAAAACTTTTTGATTTAATGAAATAAATATATCTATTTCTCTTTCCCCTTTGGTTTGTTTTCTTGTGGCCTGCTTAAGAAATTTCGACTACCCTCAAAGTATACAGGCAGTCCATATGTTTTTGCTACAGCTTTTTATTTGCATTTTATGTTTAAATGTATGATGTGAATGATTTTTATGTATAGTATGTGATAGAGCTGAGAATCTTTTTTTTTTTTTTTTTACTGCTATGGCTGTCCAGTTATTCTAGCGCATTTATTGAAAATTTTCCCACTATCATTTGCTTGCTTTTGCATGTGTATCAAATATCAGATGACTAAGTAAGTGGAAATTAGTTTCTGAGCTTGTTCCTCTGTTTCACTGATCTATTAGCCATTTCTTATCCCAGTATTATCTTTATAATTTGCCTTGATTACTGTAGCATTTTATTAACTCTTGAAATCAGATAGTATGAATCCTCTGAAGTTTCTGTTCCTTACTAAATTGCCTTGAATGTTTTAGACATTACCATGTGAGTTTTATAAATGGCTTGACAGATATTTTGCGCTGTTTAAAATCCTTTATATATACATATAAGTTTTATAGTTTCCTAGTAAATTTCTATTTAAAAAAGCCATACAGATTTTATTAATGTTAATATTGACTCTGTGAAATAATTTGGGAGAATATATTTTAATTCATAAAATGGAATGTTGCTCCATTTATTTAGAACTTCTTTATGTCAGCCATGTTTTGTGTTTTTTACTGTCTTGCATAAATCTTCCACAACATTTGTTAAATTCATCTCTTAATAGGTCATATAACGATGCTATCATAAATGAAATTGCCTTTAATTTTAATGTCTAGTTAGGTATCGGTCTATATACATATAATATTTTGTATTGGACATGTATCCTGCTAGGTTTTAAAAATTGCTTTCTAGTCTAGTAGATTTGTGATATAGATTCTTTGTGGTTATCTATGCAGATGACCATGTTGTACACAAATAATGTTTTTATTTCCTCTCTTCCCATGTATCTCATTGCATTATTTGTTTCTTACTGGGATTCACTGAGCAATGCTTCTAGCACAAACTTGCATAGAAATGGTAACAACAAATGTTCTTGATTTCCAGTCTTAATGAGAATATTCGGTCTTCCACAGTTAAGCAGGTTATTCATCATGTTCATTGGCTTCTTTAAGAGATTTAATCAAGTAGGTGCTTATTGTTTTTTTTTTTTTTTAAGAAAATACTTGTCTGGAAGTATACCTCTAACTGCATTATTTGGCTAGTTAACTGTAACAGTGCTTTCTGAGATATACATTCATTTTTACACTTATTTTTCAGAAATCTAATAAGACATTCCACAAAAGGATGCCAGTACCGACTAACTTTTGATCTCTTTTGAGCCACAGACCTATTTTTAGACTTTAAAAATATGTATGCTCTGTATCGGTTTTTTGAAATTCCCTCTAATTACTAAATTGCTAAGACCTTTTTAATTTTAACCATGAAAGAGTATTTAATTTTCTGAAAATTGTTATAAAAACTATTGAAAAAGTCATGTTGGCGTCTTTTTTTACTCACCATAGTTAGTATGATGGCTTGCACACTGAGTTACAGTTATTAAACCAACCTTGCATTACCCAGAAAAGTTCCGCTTTATCAAGCTGTATCATCATTTTTATGTATTGGTGATTTCAACTAGCTAATATTTTACTAAGGATATTTTCTTTGCATACAGGTTTATGGATCTGTAGATTTCTTTTCTTAGAATGCCCCTCCCCCCTTTTTGTTTTGATATTGTCTTAAAGTTGGCTTTATAAGTTGTAAAGCTTTTCCTTCTTTTCTATTTTCTATAAAAAGTGCTTTTGTGGCATTGCTGTTATTTTTTCTATAATTGTTTAGTAGAATTCATGAGTGATAACTATCTGAGACTGGACTTTTATTTATGGGAATATTTCCCTTTAATTCAATATAAATTTATTCTTGTGTGACTTTTATAGATTTTATCTTTCATGGAATCTAAGTTTTATCTAAGTTGTCAACTGTATTGTTGTAAAGTTGTTCTTATTCTCTATTACCCTTAATGTCTGTGATAGATGAATGATAGTCCTTCTGGCATTTCTTGCGATTGTTAATATGTGTTTTCTTTCCATATTTCCTGATCCTTTATTTTCTTTTCTTTATTTTTCCTAATTTTTTTTTTTTTTTTAACAACAAATGTTCTTGATTTCCAGTCTTAATGAGAATATTCGGTCTTCCACAGTTAAGCAGGTTATTCATCATGTTCATTGGCTTCTTTAAGAGATTTAATCAAGTAGGTGCTTATTGTTTTTTTTTTAAGAAAATACTTGTCTGGAAGTATACCTCTAACTGCATTATTTGGCTAGTTAACTGTAACAGTGCTTTCTGAGATATACATTCATTTTTACACTTATTTTCAGAAATCTAATAAGACATTCCACAAAAGGATGCCAGTACCGACTAACTTTTGATCTCTTTTGAGCCACAGACCTATTTTTAGACTTTAAAAATATGTATGCTCTGTATCGGTTTTTTGAAATTCCCTCTAATTACTAAATTGCTAAGACCTTTTTAATTTTAACCATGAAAGAGTATTTAATTTTCTGAAAATTGTTATAAAAACTATTGAACAAGTCATGTTGGCGTCTTTTTTTGCTCACCATAGTTAGTATGATGGCTTGCACACTGAGTTACAGTTATTAAACCAACCTTGCATTACCCAGAAAAGTTCCGCTTTATCAAGCTGTATCATCATTTTTATGTATTGGTGATTTCAACTAGCTAATATTTTACTAAGGATATTTTCTTTGCATACAGGTTTATGGATCTGTAGATTTCTTTTCTTAGAATGCCCCTCCCCCCTTTTTGTTTTGATATTGTCTTAAAGTTGGCTTTATAAGTTGTAAAGCTTTTCCTTCTTTTCTATTTTCTATAAAAAGTGCTTTTGTGGCATTGCTGTTATTTTTTCTATAATTGTTTAGTAGAATTCATGAGTGATAACTATCTGAGACTGGACTTTTATTTATGGGAATATTTCCCTTTAATTCAATATAAATTTATTCTTGTGTGACTTTTATAGATTTTATCTTTCATGGAATCTAAGTTTTATCTAAGTTGTCAACTGTATTGTTGTAAAGTTGTTCTTATTCTCTATTACCCTTAATGTCTGTGATAGATGAATGATAGTCCTTCTGGCATTTCTTGCGATTGTTAATATGTGTTTTCTTTCCATATTTCCTGATCACACTGTTGTTGATTGTTTTGCACTTTTCAAGGAACAAGCTCTTTTTCCACTGGTTTTCTGTATTGCGCTATCATGTATTTCACAGATTTCTGCTCTTACCTTTGTGATTTTTTTCCCTTTCACTTGTTTTCAATTCAAATTGTTTTCTTAAATTTTTCTATTTTTCTTAAAATGGATGTTTAGATATTTGGTTTTAAGTCTTTATTTTTTTTTTTATGACAAAGACATTTGAAACTTTGTATTTCCTCAAAACATTCCTTTTATGTTTTTTCTCCTACTTTTTTTTAAAAAATTTTTGGCCTTTTTAAAAATTTTTTTGGTCTTTATTTATTTTCATCCATCTTTGTTCTTTGGCATATGTGGGCCTCCCATTGCAGTGGCCTCTCCTGTAGCAGAGCAATGGCTCTGGGTGCATGTGCTCCAGAGTGCTCGCTCGTAATTGGACACACTGGTCCAGCCGCTCCATGACCAGGGATCGAACCGTTGCCCCTTGCACTTCAAGGCAGACTCTTGATCCACTGGACCACCAGGGAGGCCCTCCCCCTACATTTTTATGTTGTATCTTTCTTACCTTGCAGTTAAAAATATTTTCTAATATCCCCTATGATTTTGTCTTTGACTTGTAGATTTCAGTATTTTAAAATTATTGATTTTTTTATAGGGCAATCAGTCTGCCTTGGTGAATGTAGCATGTTCATTTGACAAGTGTATACTTTCTACAATTGTCCATTAAAAGCCAAAGGGTTAAAGTGTCATTCAGATCATCTGTGAACCTACGTAATTTTGGTCAGATTTTCTAAGAATATCCTTACAAATTCTTAAAAATAAATATTAAAGTATTGAGTTATTATTATGTAAATGTCTTATGCTTCTCTAATTCTGTTCATTTTTTGGCTTTATTTTATATTTTGAAGATTTCTTAGGCCCAAATATCTTTATGAATATTTCATATTCCTAGCAAATAAATTTGTTTATCATTAGTGCATCCATAGTAATACTCTTAGTCTTGATGTCTGTATCTGATAATATGGATAATCCCCATTATTCTTTTGCATTATATATCTTTTTATAACCTTTCACTTGGAACTGTATCTTTATATGTAAATGTATGTTATGTAGCTATGATGGTTCAGTCTCTTTTTTAGTGCATTTTGAGAAAGTTTGTTTTTTAATTAAAGTGTATATTAGTCCATTGTTATTAATACACCAGTCCGTGCATATTATTTTTGTTTGTCTCTTCTATATTGATTTTGTTTTTTTCTGGTCTTCTAGATTATTTCAAATGTTTTCAGAAATTTAATTTTATTTCTTTTATTAATTTTTTACTATAGCAGTTTTCCTTTTCTTGCAGTTCCTGTGGGAATTCCAATATATATGTATTGAATGTATTGTGGTCTGTGTGTATATGTGTGCTAATTCTCTTCAGTCATATCCCGGCTCTTTGTGACTATGGACCGTGGCCCGCCGGGCTCTCTGTCCATGGGATTTTCCAGACAAGGATACTGGAGTGGGTTTCCATCCCCTCTTTCATGGGATCTTCCCAACCCAGGGATCAAACCTGCATCTCTTATGTCTCTTGCATTGTCAGGTGGGTTGTTTACCACTAGCGCCACTTGGGAAGTCCATATTTTGGTATACTTATAGTTGCTATAGTTATCACTTCACCCCCCCCCCCCCAAAAAAAGAAATCTTGAATCCATCAAGGTTCATTTACCCCCCCACCATCATTTACTTATAGTTGTCTATATATTACATCTCCATATATTCTAAACCCCACTGTAAAATATTGTAACTTTCACTTATAATTGTCTTATAAAGTGTCATTCAGATCATCTGTGAACCTCGTAATTTTGGTCAGATTTTCTAAGAATATCCTTACAAATTCTTAAAAATAAATATTAAAGTATTGAGTTATTATTATGTAAATGTCTTATGCTTCTCTAATTCTGTTCATTTTTTGGCTTTATTTTATATTTTGAAGATTTCTTAGGCCCAAATATCTTTATGAATATTTCATATTCCTAGCAAATAAATTTGTTTATCATTAGTGCATCCATAGTAATACTCTTAGTCTTGATGTCTGTATCTGATAATATGGATAATCCCCATTATTCTTTTGCATTATATATCTTTTTATAACCTTTCACTTGGAACTGTATCTTTATATGTAAATGTATGTTATGTAGCTATGATGGTTCAGTCTCTTTTTTAGTGCATTTTGAGAAAGTTTGTTTTTTAATTAAAGTGTATATTAGTCCATTGTTATTAATACACCAGTCCGTGCATATTATTTTTGTTTGTCTCTTCTATATTGATTTTGTTTTTTTCTGGTCTTCTAGATTATTTCAAATGTTTTCAGAAATTTAATTTTATTTCTTTTATTAATTTTTTACTATAGCAGTTTTCCTTTTCTTGCAGTTCCTGTGGGAATTCCAATATATATGTATTGAATGTATTGTGGTCTGTGTGTATATGTGTGCTAATTCTCTTCAGTCATATCCCGGCTCTTTGTGACTATGGACCGTGGCCCGCCGGGCTCTCTGTCCATGGGATTTTCCAGACAAGGATACTGGAGTGGGTTTCCATCCCCTCTTTCATGGGATCTTCCCAACCCAGGGATCAAACCTGCATCTCTTATGTCTCTTGCATTGTCAGGTGGGTTGTTTACCACTAGCGCCACTTGGGAAGTCCATATTTTGGTATACTTATAGTTGCTATAGTTATCACTTCACCCCCCCCCCCAAAAAAAGAAATCTTGAATCCATCAAGGTTCATTTACCCCCCCACCATCATTTACTTATAGTTGTCTATATATTACATCTCCATATATTCTAAACCCCACTGTAAAATATTGTAACTTTCACTTTAGTCCTATGCATTTTGAAGAAATTATAAGAAAACAAAACCTTTTATAGTTATCCAGATAATTTCATTTCCAATGCTTTCATTTTTTCCTGAAGATCTATAAAAGTATCCTAACCTAAAGCATTTTATTGTAATGTTTATTTCACTATTCATTGACTAACAATGAATTCTACTCAATTCATCTTTATCCTTGAAGGATATTTTCAAGTGATATACATAGAAGCCTGGTTGACAGTCATTTTAAAATAAATTTTAATTATCTTCATTTTGTTTTCTGGCCTCTGTAACTTCTGAGGAGAATTCAGTGGTTATTTGAATCATTTTGACCTGCATGTTATATGTCCTTTTTCTCTATCTGCTTACAAGACTTTTCATTTATCTTTGTAGGTAGGTGTGTGTTTATAATTTTATTATTATGTGCCTCGATGTGTGTTTTTTTTTTAATATATCCTACTTGTAGTTTGCTCAACTTCTTGAATAGGTAAACTTATGTCTTTTACCAAATTTTGTAGTGTTTGGCCATTAATTCTGATATATTTTCTGCCCCTTTTTCTTTCTCAGTCCTTTTAAGATTCTTTATATATATATACAACACCATTAGAAATCATCCCTGAGGTCCTTAAAGATCTCTTTACAAATATTTTTTTTTACTTTTCAGTTTGTATAATTTCTGTTATTTTGTCTTCAAATTTACCTGTACTTTTCTGTTGTCTCTATTGTACTATGCAATCAGTTATTTTATTTCAAATATTTTATTTTCAATTCCATATTTTATTAGCTATTTTCAATAGTTGCTTCTTCAGAAAATTCTTTAATTTTCATTTGATTATATTTTCCTTTACCTTGTTATGTATGGTTACAAGGACTTCATTAAATTCTGCTAATGTCAGTCTCAAGATTATTGGAGCATTGGACTTCATTATTTTCTTGAGAGTAGTTTGTGCTTCTTGGTCTTTCACAGGGTGAGCAGTTTTGGATTTATACTGGACATTGTGCATGTTATGTTGTAGAGTTTTTGAGCTTTATTATCATCCTTTGAAGTGTTACTATTTTTGGGTTTTTTTGACTTACTGGTAGGATTCAGACTAAAGCTGTTTTGGGCACCAGCTGAAATTTCAGTACTTGTTTTTTCTTTCTTCTTGTGTGAAACTGTTTTCTTTATCCAAGGGCCTCAAGCTTAGAACTGAAAACAGAACAGAATTGTGTATTTTTTAGTTTCTGCTTTTTAAAAACCTTTGCCTTTGCCTTTTAAATTTCATAATACTTTAAATTATTTTGTACTTAATTTATATAATTATTTTATAGGGTGTTACTTTAACTTTCAATTCTATATTATTAACTATCTTGTTAATATTATAATGATTGTAAATGTTTTAATTTGTGTTATTGGTTTTATATAAAAACTCTTTTTAAAGTTATTTCTTTACTTTTTCTGTAATAATTTTTGCAACTATTATTTTACCCTTTGGGATTTTCCTAATAAACTGTTTTAAACTTTCAGTTTTTGTTGTTTAATGTACATTGTCTTTATGCTTTTACTTTATAAACTGAAGCAAATCCACATGGATGTAGTAGACTTTTCTTGCATTTATCAAGGAGGATTAGTATACATTTATTTGGCCTTCTCTTTAATAAATTCATCCTATGTATACTACCTATACCGTGTCATCTTCATCTCATTGTTGCAAATACAAACTGTAAAATTATGCACCAGAGACTTAAAGCCTTCCCTCATCTTCAGATATAGTTAATATTAAAAGTAAATGTTTAGTATGTGATTGTTATGTGAATTAAGGGGAGTGACCACTATGGATTTTATTGAAGGTTTTCTTCTCAAATGCAGAGTAAACAGTATTTTCTTAATTAATACTCTGGTTACCAACTGACAACTGAACAAGGAGGAGACTCATTATCTTGATATATTATCACCAGTGAAACTCAAACATAATATTTTTTATAATTGTCTAGCTGGAAAGGACCCAAGTATTGAGACCCTGCCACAGACTGTGCTTTCTTGATATCTGTTGTGGAATCTAAAACTGCCCCATGCTTTTGAGACTCTGCTGGTAGATCCGTGGGTGGATGATGTGTTTATGTCTACTACGATGTTTTATGTCTATACCATTAAAAGATAATTTAATTACAAAAGTATTGCATCGTATTCTGGATAAACAGAATTCTTTATTGAACCTAACTTCACTCTGTTATTATTAGAACAGCCATGTATGGCATAAAGCAATTATTGAGATTTTAGATAGTATTGCATTCAACTCCTTTTATATACTTGGTACAAAAATTCCTGATACATTTTCTTAGTTATGGAGTATATACTCTTTACTATTATTTGTATTATAATTATTTTATAGGGTGTTACTTTAACTTTCAATTCTATATTATTAACTATCTTGTTAATATTATAATGATTGTAAATGTTTTAATTTGTGTTATTGGTTTTATATAAAAACTCTTTTTAAAGTTATTTCTTTACTTTTTCTGTAATAATTTTTGCAACTATTATTTTACCCTTTGGGATTTTCCTAATAAACTGTTTTAAACTTTCAGTTTTTGTTGTTTAATGTACATTGTCTTTATGCTTTTACTTTATAAACTGAAGCAAATCCACATGGATGTAGTAGACTTTTCTTGCATTTATCAAGGAGGATTAGTATACATTTATTTGGCCTTCTCTTTAATAAATTCATCCTATGTATACTACCTATACCGTGTCATCTTCATCTCATTGTTGCAAATACAAACTGTAAAATTATGCACCAGAGACTTAAAGCCTTCCCTCATCTTCAGATATAGTTAATATTAAAAGTAAATGTTTAGTATGTGATTGTTATGTGAATTAAGGGGAGTGACCACTATGGATTTTATTGAAGGTTTTCTTCTCAAATGCAGAGTAAACAGTATTTTCTTAATTAATACTCTGGTTACCAACTGACAACTGAACAAGGAGGAGACTCATTATCTTGATATATTATCACCAGTGAAACTCAAACATAATATTTTTTATAATTGTCTAGCTGGAAAGGACCCAAGTATTGAGACCCTGCCACAGACTGTGCTTTCTTGATATCTGTTGTGGAATCTAAAACTGCCCCATGCTTTTGAGACTCTGCTGGTAGATCCGTGGGTGGATGATGTGTTTATGTCTACTACGATGTTTTATGTCTATACCATTAAAAGATAATTTAATTACAAAAGTATTGCATCGTATTCTGGATAAACAGAATTCTTTATTGAACCTAACTTCACTCTGTTATTATTAGAACAGCCATGTATGGCATAAAGCAATTATTGAGATTTTAGATAGTATTGCATTCAACTCCTTTTTTTATATACTTGGTACAAAAATTCCCTGATACATTTTCTTAGTTATGGAGTATATATTTTGCCTGCTTTAACTATATAATTAACTCTTCCTGGATCCTATGGTCAGGCTTCCTCGTCTCTGTATAGCAATGAGCAGATTTGTATCCATTCTTTTAGTACCATCTACATTATTTATAACAGCTGTACATGCACCCCATCTTTCCTTTGAAATGTCTTTCCTTGTCACAGTTTTCTGTTGGTTCAGCCCTAATTGTCTTTACTCTTTCTCGTTTGCCCTTCCCTTTCTTCTTTTCACCATAGTTTCCCTCCTAATTTGCAATGAATTCCAATAAAGTTTGGTTTCATTACTTACTATCTTTTTGTTATTTCCCCATATTGTAGATTACAGCTGCCAAAATAAATGTTTCCTTTCATGTTTCAAAGTTCACAGTTCTAGACCTTTTTTTTTTTTTAATCTGTATGTTTTTGTTCTCATCTCTCAACTTTCATGGGTTTTGTGGTACTCGTTATACTTGGATTTTTATATTTTCTTGCCTTTTCTTACGTTTCTTCCCTAAAAGGATTCTATTCCCTATCATCATCCAACTTTGAGAATATAGACCGTATCTTCATCATCCTGTGTTCATCAGTCAATCCTTTATTGATTGCCAATGCTGTGTCTGTATTTCTCTGAGTATTTAGGATGCACAGATGTAGTTCCTGTCTTTACTTGTATAGAATACACACTCTTTCATCCCTCATCTTTACCTCTGTCTAGTCCCTAACTTAGCACCTTACAATAAGGAGCATATTACTGCATAGCCACCAACTATTTAAGTAGCCTACAATTAGCTGGAAGGACCCAAGTATTGAGACCCTGCCACAGACTGTCTTCGATTGTTGGAATCTAAAACTGCCCCATGCTTTTGAGACTCTGCTGGTAGATCCGTGGGTGGATGATGTGTTTATGTCTACTACGATGTTTTATGTCTATACCATTAAAAGATAATTTAATTACAAAAGTATTGCATCGTATTCTGGATAAACAGAATTCTTTATTGAACCTAACTTCACTCTGTTATTATTAGAACAGCCATGTATGGCATAAAGCAATTATTGAGATTTTAGATAGTATTGCATTCAACTCCTTTTTTTATATACTTGGTACAAAAATTCCCTGATACATTTTCTTAGTTATGGAGTATATATTTTGCCTGCTTTAACTATATAATTAACTCTTCCTGGATCCTATGGTCAGGCTTCCTCGTCTCTGTATAGCAATGAGCAGATTTGTATCCATTCTTTTAGTACCATCTACATTATTTATAACAGCTGTACATGCACCCCATCTTTCCTTTGAAATGTCTTTCCTTGTCACAGTTTTCTGTTGGTTCAGCCCTAATTGTCTTTACTCTTTCTCGTTTGCCCTTCCCTTTCTTCTTTTCACCATAGTTTCCCTCCTAATTTGCAATGAATTCCAATAAAGTTTGGTTTCATTACTTACTATCTTTTTGTTATTTCCCCATATTGTAGATTACAGCTGCCAAAATAAATGTTTCCTTTCATGTTTCAAAGTTCACAGTTCTAGACCTTTTTTTTTTTTTAATCTGTATGTTTTTGTTCTCATCTCTCAACTTTCATGGGTTTTGTGGTACTCGTTATACTTGGATTTTTATATTTTCTTGCCTTTTCTTACGTTTCTTCCCTAAAAGGATTCTATTCCCTATCATCATCCAACTTTGAGAATATAGACCGTATCTTCATCATCCTGTGTTCATCAGTCAATCCTTTATTGATTGCCAATGCTGTGTCTGTATTTCTCTGAGTATTTAGGATGCACAGATGTAGTTCCTGTCTTTACTTGTATAGAATACACACTCTTTCATCCCTCATCTTTACCTCTGTCTAGTCCCTAACTTAGCACCTTACAATAAGGAGCATATTACTGCATAGCCACCAACTATTTAAGTAGCCTACAATTAGATGCACCTTCACTGAAAATTTTTTGTCATGCTGAGTAGTCTTTTAAAACTGGAGTGACTTTTGACTTAACACAAAATTTGAGCTCTAAACTTTCTACTTTATTAAAGTTGTAATATTTTATTATTTTATTTTCTTATTTAGCCCATAAGCATCGCTGCTTGCAGTCCTTCAGTAGTTATCTTAACCTGGCAATTGAGACAGTTGTAAGATGTCTTGGTAATTGCACATTTATAGCAGTGCTTGCAAAGTTCTCACAACAGTGTTTCATACATTTTAATATACGTATGAATTACCTGAAGATTCTGTCACAAGAAAATTTTGGTTCAGAAAATCTTGGATGGACCTAAGTTTCTGTATTTTGGGCTATTAAGTAAAACCTGTACTGCAGGTTCAAACTTCTAGAATATTCTGGGATATTGGTGACAGATAAAGTTAAGATCAATAAATAGTTTCCCAATTGATACAAATAAAGAAATGTAGTGTTATATAAGAATACAAAAATACAAAATCTTGAAATCTGTGTTTGCCAAGAAGGCAATATATACTGCAGATAAACAGGATTAAGATGAAGATATATACACATGTACTAAAATTTATTTTCTCTTTTGCTGAAAATTAAAACCAATTATCTGATAGATATTAAATAAATGACTACTCTTAATCAAACATGTGAAAATTTGGGATGCACTGAAATCCTGAGCAGTGGAGAGATTAGTCATATGGATTATTCAGTCAGGGACACATTAATATTTAGCCATTTAGATGTTATCTCATCAAAATTGACAGAGATACTTTGGTGTGGTGAGTTTGGAATATGAACATAAATGTGACTGACAGAGGAACAAATAAAAGATTTTTCTTAGAATAGGTAAAAAAATAGATTGGGATATCTATTAATGTTACTCATACATTTAAATAGAGCATAGACTTAATTAGAGTAAGCTCATTTAGGATGCACAGATGTAGTTCCTGTCTTTACTTGTATAGAATACACACTCTTTCATCCCTCATCTTTACCTCTGTCTAGTCCCTAACTTAGCACCTTACAATAAGGAGCATATTACTGCATAGCCACCAACTATTTAAGTAGCCTACAATTAGATGCACCTTCACTGAAAATTTTTTGTCATGCTGAGTAGTCTTTTAAAACTGGAGTGACTTTTGACTTAACACAAAATTTGAGCTCTAAACTTTCTACTTTATTAAAGTTGTAATATTTTATTATTTTATTTTCTTATTTAGCCCATAAGCATCGCTGCTTGCAGTCCTTCAGTAGTTATCTTAACCTGGCAATTGAGACAGTTGTAAGATGTCTTGGTAATTGCACATTTATAGCAGTGCTTGCAAAGTTCTCACAACAGTGTTTCATACATTTTAATATACGTATGAATTACCTGAAGATTCTGTCACAAGAAAATTTTGGTTCAGAAAATCTTGGATGGACCTAAGTTTCTGTATTTTGGGCTATTAAGTAAAACCTGTACTGCAGGTTCAAACTTCTAGAATATTCTGGGATATTGGTGACAGATAAAGTTAAGATCAATAAATAGTTTCCCAATTGATACAAATAAAGAAATGTAGTGTTATATAAGAATACAAAAATACAAAATCTTGAAATCTGTGTTTGCCAAGAAGGCAATATATACTGCAGATAAACAGGATTAAGATGAAGATATATACACATGTACTAAAATTTATTTTTCTCTTTTGCTGAAAATTAAAACCAATTATCTGATAGATATTAAATAAATGACTACTCTTAATCAAACATGTGAAAATTTGGGATGCACTGAAATCCTGAGCAGTGGAGAGATTAGTCATATGGATTATTCAGTCAGGGACACATTAATATTTAGCCATTTAGATGTTATCTCATCAAAATTGACAGAGATACTTTGGTGTGGTGAGTTTGGAATATGAACATAAATGTGACTGACAGAGGAACAAATAAAAGATTTTTCTTAGAATAGGTAAAAAAATAGATTGGGATATCTATTAATGTTACTCATACATTTAAATAGAGCATAGACTTAATTAGAGTAAGATCTAAAGAAATATGAATTCTTGTTTTAACTAAGTGTCTTTTAATCTTTATTAATTACCAAATCCTTTCTTAATCTAACGCTTGAGATTTTGAAGCCCTAGGGCTTCTGTTACTCAATCAGCAGGGTTTTTTTTTTTTTTTCCAGTTTTTCTCATTTTTTCATCTTTTTAGTAAAGAGTACCAGTTACTTCCAAAATAGCAGAAAAAGGAAATTATGCAGTGGTGTGAGGGCACTGTTCTCCACTGAATATATTTTCTCTAGACATTTTTGTTTTCTGACTTTGTCATTATTTCCTCAGAAAGCCTTATTTATGTTCTCTTCTTGTCCCTGTGTCTTGCTATACTGCAAGTTTCATGAAGGTTCTTGTTTGCCACAACATCTATTACAAAACTTGATTTTTGGTGGACACTAAAGAAAGTATCTGCTGCATTTCAGTGGTAATGTAATGACCATGTAACCACCTTCCCAGATGAATTCCTCCAGGTTTGTCTAACTCTTCCAGTAAGATATTACAGAGTTGTGAACAGGAAATAAGATGATCTGAAGGATTGGCTCTCAGTAGTCTAGTAATAATTATTTTGTAAGAACCTAGAAAATATTAAAAATAAACATATACAAACAAAATCTAAAATACTTTTAATAGAAGTTTCCCTTTATCATACAATCATCATTCTTTTACTATATACTATTTATGTTACCACTGTAATTAGTAATTTTCAGTGATAGATTTTATCCAGCTTTGAGACAGGGGCTAAACATATGAGTGGAAGACAGTTTTGAAAATATTTTTTTGTGTTCAGTGCATATAAAAATTCTCATTTGTGTAAAGAATAGATACAGTTTATACAGTTTTTATCAGAAGAAAGTTGTTTTCTCCCTGGCTCATTAATTAAATGCTAAACAATCCTTAAAGATTATTGGTTGGAAGAGTTTCAAATGGCTAGCCTACCCTAGGCACCCTCATGCCTAAGTAGAGTCTGGAGTGCTGTAGTCCATGGGGTCACAGAGTCGGATATGCTGTGGTGACTAGATAACAACAGCAGCAGCAGCCCAGGGCCTTCTCATGCCTTAGTAGAGTCATGGCCCTATGATTATAAGTCAGTGTGTCTGAGTACCCACAGTTTGCAAATCCATGACAGATCGCACCATTGTATCCTTTCCTTTAGTCTTAATTTACTGATACCTGTCATGACTTAGACTTTGAGGTTGCCACTTAATGACTTTATATTTTGACTCATACTGTAATAATTTTTCTACAAATATTTTTGCAAGTTTAGACATTTCCAGTGGCAAGTAGTTCATTTTGACAGCAATCAAACTCTATTATCAAGAGTGGATTTCTATTCTTCAGTGTTCAGAAGCGATTATTACTTTTTTTAGTCATAAACATTAAGCTTGTTCTTGGCAATTTTCCTAGAGACTTGAGAAGAGAGGATCTTATGTCTCAAAATCTCTAAAGTGTATAAATAAATCTCCAGGTCTAAAGGGGCAATTTCAATGAGATGTGATACCTTTATTCGTGTGTGAACTCTTTGATGACACAAATTAAGTTGATTTGAGGTTTGTGCCATGTCAGGTCATGTATTTAATAAATGCTTCTGGGGAATATGAACTACTACTCTGATGTTACTTCAGTTCTCAGTTTTTCACAAGAGAGCTGTGAGCTTTTCTAGCTAATGTTTTTTCACGTGTCCACATATGATTCAAGTTTAGTGTGTGTGTGGTCAAATATTTAAGATTTTCTTTATACTGAAAAATATATAGAGGTTTTGATTTTTCTGTGGAATCAGTCACCTGCAGGAGAGGTATTAATAATTTGCTGCAGAGTATAAATACTAAGTGTAAAACAACTGGGAAGAGAAATAGCAAATGGCACACATCACTGAATTTTAATCGGCATCCTCTCCCCTGGCAGTACTTACAAGTTCCTATATGACCTTCACAGAGGGTTTCATGTTAAAACATTTAGAGAAAGCGGTGAACAGGTTAGCAGAAGAAGCTAAAAGTGGGCTTCCTAGTCTTGGCGCCTACTGTATTTACCCTTCTTCAAATGGCTAGCCTACCCTAGGCACCCTCATGCCTAAGTAGAGTCTGGAGTGCTGTAGTCCATGGGGTCACAGAGTCGGATATGCTGTGGTGACTAGATAACAACAGCAGCAGCAGCCCAGGGCCTTCTCATGCCTTAGTAGAGTCATGGCCCTATGATTATAAGTCAGTGTGTCTGAGTACCCACAGTTTGCAAATCCATGACAGATCGCACCATTGTATCCTTTCCTTTAGTCTTAATTTACTGATACCTGTCATGACTTAGACTTTGAGGTTGCCACTTAATGACTTTATATTTTGACTCATACTGTAATAATTTTTCTACAAATATTTTTGCAAGTTTAGACATTTCCAGTGGCAAGTAGTTCATTTTGACAGCAATCAAACTCTATTATCAAGAGTGGATTTCTATTCTTCAGTGTTCAGAAGCGATTATTACTTTTTTTAGTCATAAACATTAAGCTTGTTCTTGGCAATTTTCCTAGAGACTTGAGAAGAGAGGATCTTATGTCTCAAAATCTCTAAAGTGTATAAATAAATCTCCAGGTCTAAAGGGGCAATTTCAATGAGATGTGATACCTTTATTCATGTGTGAACTCTTTGATGACACAAATTAAGTTGATTTGAGGTTTGTGCCATGTCAGGTCATGTATTTAATAAATGCTTCTGGGGAATATGAACTACTACTCTGATGTTACTTCAGTTCTCAGTTTTTCACAAGAGAGCTGTGAGCTTTTCTAGCTAATGTTTTTTCACGTGTCCACATATGATTCAAGTTTAGTGTGTGTGTGGTCAAATATTTAAGATTTTCTTTATACTGAAAAATATATAGAGGTTTTGATTTTTCTGTGGAATCAGTCACCTGCAGGAGAGGTATTAATAATTTGCTGCAGAGTATAAATACTAAGTGTAAAACAACTGGGAAGAGAAATAGCAAATGGCACACATCACTGAATTTTAATCGGCATCCTCTCCCCTGGCAGTACTTACAAGTTCCTATATGACCTTCACAGAGGGGTTTCATGTTAAAACATTTAGAGAAAGCGGTGAACAGGTTAGCAGAAGAAGCTAAAAGTGGGCTTCCTAGTCTTGGCGCCTACTGTATTTGAGCTGCTCTTTGTTGTAGTTATTGAGACTAAAGCTGACTTATATGTGAATTACATTTTATTTAGAAATTGTATATACTTTGGTAGACCTTTTACAATGTTTGACGCCTGTGTAAAGTATTTCCATTTATCCCACAATTAACATGCAAGAAGATATAGGTGTTTATATATATATACATTTTATAAATGTGTGATATAATTCTATGCACATACTATATTTATAAAAATAACCCTATTTATACATGAGAGAATTGATGCTCAAAGACCTCCCATGACTAACCTGAAGCCTCAAAGCTATTAAGGCCTTTGCACAACAACTTTTTAAAAATTAATTATTTTTCTTTTGCATTTACAGAGTTTTGTTGTTTATAGCTATATATATAATCCCAAATCCATCATAGGTATACCTTTGACCCCTCCCATTTCCCCCATCCCATGCCTCCAGGTTGTTGCATAGCCCCTATTTAAGATCCGTTAGTCCCACAGCACATTCACAATGGTGACCTCTTTTACATACAATAGTGTAGATTTCCACATTACTCTTTCCATACCTCTCACCCACTTTTCTCTCCCCGCAGTGTCCATAGGTCTGTTCTCTATGTCTGTTTCTCCATCTCCGCTCTCAGTTACACAACAACTTGGATACTTAAAAGCTTGGTTAAGGCCTACTTAAGTAAATATATAAGAATTAAGCAATGGGACAATGAGTATGCCTACTGTGTGCAAAGCCATGAACCTCATTTTCTCTTTGCTTAGTGGCACTTCCTTGGCCGTTTTATAGTTGCATTTTGTATCATTATAAAGACATGACCCTCTTCTGGGCTTCAAGCCAAATACTGAATAGCATGAGATAATGTGCAAAGGCTTATTCTTGTCATCTGATAATTTATAAAAGCAAAATTGTCCATGAGAAAGATTTCTATAAATGTGCTTTATATAAAATCATGTGTAAAAGATTTTGCTTTTTGAAGTAAACCATTTGTTTGCACTTATATTTTGAGATTGTTGATCCATTTTCCCTACTTGGTTGTTACAGAAGCAGACATTCCTAGTGCCTACCATACTCCCTGGGAACACTTGTCACTTTGTAGGAACCACATTATCTTTTTGAGGCCACCTGGGGATCGTTTATTAATTTGTTGGTTTACCAGTCTCTAATTATCCTGAAATACTCAATGTTGTTTCCAAAGGTGCTGCAAAGAACAGCACTGCAAATCTGATACTTGGTAATTTTCACTTTATGATATCTTTCCATGGGAAATTGTGAATATGTATCTAGGAGGGGGTCTTGGCTGGAGTTATTTCTCCTTCATTTCTTATTCCCCACTGAAGACAATTTGTTTCCTTTGCTCACTGAAGAGAAGAAATAACACACGAGTTATTGGCAGCAAAATAGGAAAATAGCAACATCAGAAATGTGCTAATTAGGAGGCCTATAATGGTGCATATGTGTTGTAAACTGCCAATTAATCTTGATTATAAGAAATGTAGTCAACTTCAGTTACCAGTAATTCCCTTTCCAGAAGATCAACCATTAATGGTCAGTGCAGTTTCTAATTTGGCTTTTGTTTCATTGGACCACTATGGGCAAACCTTTTCACTTCAGAATTCTCATCTGGAGACTACAGGGAATGTATAATCCATGTGTTTGCTTATTCATACTTAACATGGAACATATGTAGACAGGGGATAAATATGTGAATTTGTCAAATTCATGAAAATACCTGTGGAACATATTCCAAGACTGTTAAAGTGGACTTTTAAAGCTCCTAGGTGTGCTTTTTCATTTCCAGAAATAGTCAATGTTTTGATTTTCTTTGCATCAAATTTATTTCAAGCTTATTTTTTCCATCAGGTTCAAGACTAAAAATATAGCCTACAAAGAGAAAAAAACATAGTTTTTAAAATGCATATTTTGTAGTTCAAATATACTGATAGCATGAGGGCCCTTGAAATCTCTTGACCTCACATTCATTCTCCATACTAGTCTGCTGCCATTCACAGCCCCAGGTGAAAAAGACCTGTTTACATCCAAGTTTCCCTGTCTTCTGTTCTCATTCACTCTTCAAACCACTCCAGTTCAGTTTCATATCTGCACTAAAATAGATTTTATCAAGTCATAGCTTTCATTCCTCTTTATTGTTGATCTCTCAGCAGCATTTGATCTCTCTGGCCACTTTCTCTTTTCCTTATCGTCTTTTCTCTTTTCCTATTCTTCTCATTTCTTCTTTCAGAATTCTCTGCAGACTTTTCTTCTCAAATATGACTGTTTAATACCAGAGTTTCTCAAGACCAATGCTTCCTGAATACAGATGTTTGAGGCCCCAATTCTAAACAGCAGGCTCAGTGATTCAAGAGCCAGCTTGATATTTCCAGTTCAGAGACATCTTATAGATGTCTCAAGTTTAACACATCTGTAACTAAGTAACTAAATAAAGTGTATCTTTCTTTTCCTCTCTCTCTCTCTCTCTCTCTTTCTCTCTCTCTCTCTCTCACACACACACACACATACTCTCCTTCATAGCCAGCCCTCCTCTTGTATTCTGTGTCTCTTTAAATGGTATACCTCTTCAACCATTGCTTGAATCAGAAAACAGGAAATTATGCTGGACATCTGTCTTTTTTCATCTTCTTTGTCTTAGTTACATATTTTGATTTCCCCATGTTCCTTGATTTTGCCTATTTCCAGTTCACATTGTGAAAACCTGAGTTCATGTTACTTTCATCTCTTGACTGGCTTAAAATCTGAAATGACTGATGCTCACTGAACTCTCTGCATTGATCTAGCCACTACAATGCAGCCAAAGCAAATTTTTGAAAACATAGATCTGTCACATCACTGCCTAACTTAAAACTCTATGTTGTTTTACTGTAATTCAATTTAATTATATCTCATAGTTCTCAGGGTAATGATTGAGTGTTTACTGTATCCCAAGATGCCATGCAGAACATAATCTCTGCTACCTTTCCAGCTGTATTCTGTGCCATTCTTCTTCTAAGTCCTGAACACTTCTTCTTTCAGTGTTCAGGACTTTGGCATACTCCATTCCCTCCATTCTGGGAGCTTTCTGCAACCCACTGAACCCTATTTCGTCTCCCTTCATCTAGTGAATAATGATATATTCTTTTTAAATTTTTTTTTAACTTCATGCCATGAGTTCTTTCTTATTTATTATTTTCGTCCATCTTTATTCTTTGTCCAGTGTGGGTCTCCATTTCAGTGGCCTCTCTCCTTGCAGAGCACCTGCTCTGGGCGCATGCACTCCAGAGTACTGGCTCATAATTGGACACACTGGCCCAGCTGCTCCATGGCACATGGGATCTTCCCAGGCCAGGGATCAAACCAGTGCCCCTTGCACTGCAAGGAGGACTCTTAACCCACTGGACTACCAGGGAAGCCCCAATGACATATTCTTTAAAGATTACTGAATATGTTGGTTCCTCAGAATCTTTCGTGACCATTCAGAATCCTCTTGTTATAAAGTCTCTTCGGCTGTCTGTTTATTTTTTTTTCCTGTGGCTGAATGCATCACAATTATTAAATAATGGCTTAATTAACTACTTATTTTAGGCTTCCCAGGTGGCACTAGTAGTAAAGAGCCTGCCTGCAAATGCTGGAGACATAAGAGACACAGGCTTGATTCCTGGGTCAGGATCCCCTGAGGAGAGCACAGCAACCCACTCCAGTATTCTCGCCTGGAGAATCCCCGTGGACAGAGGGGAGCTACAGTCCATAGGGTCACAGAAGTCAGACATGACTGAAGTACTTAGCATGCACGCAACTACTTGTTGAAATTTTTCTCTCCTCCTATAACGTATGCTCCATGGGATAATGGATTGTATTTATATTGCTCACTGCTGCACAATACGCAAGTAGCATCTTGCCAAGAAAGCAGTTTTATGTGTATGTATTTAATGAATGATCAGATGAACAAGTAATAATTTAAAAATAAGTGGCACTGAAACCACTGACACATAGTATGCACTTATAAATGTATATTAATAAATCATATAATTTCTAAGAATATACAATTTTTGCTTAAGTAAAAGATGCTCCTGGGGAGCAGGTAGACAATCAGAAGGACTGAGGATGGGGTGAGTGGTTCCTCAGAGACTGCTGGAAAGTCAGAAGAAAGAGGAAGGGATGCTGAGCTAGCAAAACAAAGAGCCTAGGGGCTAGTAATAGGGGGAGAAGGCAGAAGAAATCTGACCCTGGTTGCCTTGTATGCTGCTGTATCACTCAGCCCCAGGGTGCTAGCCACCTGCGGGAAAGAATGCGACAGAGTCATGTAAGAGTAGAACCGATTAGAGATGGAAAGGTGTGTAAAGGCCTAAAGACAGCTAAAAATTATGGAGTTCATGCTGCAGGCCATAAAGATGATTAAGACAAGATGCTGCCTCAAGAATACCAAAGTTTTGAGTAAGTATTACAAATTCAAATGCCCACCTGGGCTTAGTGCTTAATACAAATGAGTGAAGTGGCCCGAGAAACAAACTGGGGTGACCCCTCCTGAGTTCCAGCCTATGTTTTTAACCTGGACCCAGAATTTCCAAGAGAAACCAAACATTCATGATTTAAATGATTTTAGGCTTTTTATATGAAGCAAGGGTGTGGGCCAGGCAAAATTCACTTGCATATGGGGTTTAGCTCAAAAGCTACCAGGTTGAGATCTCTGGTTTAGACAGTAAGGCATGTAAGTAAGGACATCAGATGTGTGAGCTCACTCATGTCTCTTTGTGACCCCATGGATTATAGCCTGCCAGGCTCCTGTGTCCATGGGATTTTCTAGGTAAGAATAATGGAGTGGGTTGCCATTTCCTCCTCCAGGGGATCTTCCTGACCCAGAGATCTAACTCACCTTTCCTGTGTCTCCTTCATTGGTAGGAGGATTCTTTACCACTTAGTCACCCACTCCCTAGGACAATAGACCTTAAACTGTACTTAACATATGAGGAGTACCTATTAAATATTTAGATAAGTCAGAGATAATTTTCAGCTGGATCATTAGAGAAGACTTTGTGGAGGAAGTTACCTTGGAGTTTATCTTATGAAAATGCATCAGCTTTGGAGCCACTGTTTTAGGAAGGAATGCTCCTTCAGGTGTAGGAAATAAGAGGTGCTACGACCTTCAGATGGGAAATGATAGGTCAAGGTCAGGGACCTCTGTGACCCCATGGACCGTAGCCCACCAGGCTCCTCTACCCATGAAGTTTTTCCAGCAACTATATTGAAGTGTGTAGCCATTACCTACAGTAGGGGATCTTCCTAACGCATGGATCGAACCCTTGTCTCCCTCATTGCAGGCAGATTCTTTACTGTCTGAGCCACCAGGGGAGCCCGGTACTTTTATTTATTTATTTATTTTGGTTGTTGGTTTCATATTGTTTTTTTAGTTTCTTACTAAAAGTAAATTTATTTCACATGTTGCCTATAATCATAAAAAAAAGGGTGCTCCTGATAAATATTGAAACCTGGCCAGATTATTAACTATACCTTTTACTATAAAAATAGTGTGTGTTATCTTTTGTCTTGGCAAAGGGATTTTTCTATCCTCTTTAAGGTATACAATTAAAAGAAGAGAGCATGGAATGCTTAAATGTCATCAGTGTACTAAAGCTGATAGGTTCCATTTTATAGCTAGAAAGTTTTTTTCCCGTAAGACTCTAAATGTTTCATATTTTTAACAAAATAGAAAGAAATTTTTCTGCAACTGAATGTTTAACTGATTTCATTAGCATATTCCAGATGTTTAAATTAAACTCCGACTGTGTTGATATTTCTGTATCCTAATAATAATCCTATTTCCTTTAATAGTGAATTTAAACAATACACACACCAGTATTAGTGCTAATTGTGCATCATTGCATATAAAAAGTAAAAACTTTTCCTATATTATAGTTGTTGGAGACATATCCAATAACATATGTAATCTCTACTTTGAAATTAAGGGTAGATATATTTTGTTATTTAATGTTCTAATAGATACATACATTACCAATTTGATTCACTTAAAATATTGATGCCTATATAATGACTGGTTCCTTTGAAATTCTATGGCTTTTTAAATGAATTTTAAAACATTATTCTGAGAAGAAGAATTTAGGTTTAACCAGATTTTCAAGGATTCCATCTTACAAAATGGTAAAGAACTCCTGCATTATTCTGTGTTTTTAAGTTTTGAATTTTTCATCTGTCATTCAAAATAAAAGGAATGAGGAAATAAGAGGTGCTACGACCTTCAGGGAAATGATAGGTCAAGGTCAGGGACCTCTGTGACCCCATGGACCGTAGCCCACCAGGCTCCTCTACCCATGAAGTTTTTCCAGCAACTATATTGAAGTGTGTAGCCATTACCTACAGTAGGGGATCTTCCTAACGCATGGATCGAACCCTTGTCTCCCTCATTGCAGGCAGATTCTTTACTGTCTGAGCCACCAGGGGAGCCCGGTACTTTTATTTATTTATTTATTTTGGTTGTTGGTTTCATATTGTTTTTTTAGTTTCTTACTAAAAGTAAATTTATTTCACATGTTGCCTATAATCATAAAAAAAAGGGTGCTCCTGATAAATATTGAAACCTGGCCAGATTATTAACTATACCTTTTACTATAAAAATAGTGTGTGTTATCTTTTGTCTTGGCAAAGGGATTTTTCTATCCTCTTTAAGGTATACAATTAAAAGAAGAGAGCATGGAATGCTTAAATGTCATCAGTGTACTAAAGCTGATAGGTTCCATTTTATAGCTAGAAAGTTTTTTCCTGTAAGACTCTAAATGTTTCATATTTTTAACAAAATAGAAAGAAATTTTTCTGCAACTGAATGTTTAACTGATTTCATTAGCATATTCCAGATGTTTAAATTAAACTCCGACTGTGTTGATATTTCTGTATCCTAATAATAATCCTATTTCCTTTAATAGTGAATTTAAACAATACACACACCAGTATTAGTGCTAATTGTGCATCATTGCATATAAAAAGTAAAAACTTTTCCTATATTATAGTTGTTGGAGACATATCCAATAACATATGTAATCTCTACTTTGAAATTAAGGGTAGATATATTTTGTTATTTAATGTTCTAATAGATACATACATTACCAATTTGATTCACTTAAAATATTGATGCCTATATAATGACTGGTTCCTTTGAAATTCTATGGCTTTTTAAATGAATTTTAAAACATTATTCTGAGAAGAAGAATTTAGGTTTAACCAGATTTTCAAGGATTCCATCTTACAAAATGGTAAAGAACTCCTGCATTATTCTGTGTTTTTAAGTTTTGTCATTCATTGTGTTTGGAGTTCATTTATAAAAAAAAATTTCAGAAGTTTCAGTCGTCATAAGAAGGGTCAAAATTAAAAGGAATGAGACATGTCCTACATTCAAATTTAGTTGGTAAAACTTTGGTTTTTCAAACTGTTTTGTAAATTCCTTGCTTTAACACATAATATGTTCTTTTCCATCACTATCTTGTTTTGTACCCAAATTATACTCATTTCAGGTTGAAACTGAGGTTTTGAGGTAAAGCTGAATTCCTGAACACTTGCTGCTTCACTCCTCCATGCAGGGAAGTAGTTTTTTTGGATTAAGTTTTTCTCTTCCACTGTAGGGAATGAATACATGTTTGCTGCTGATGAGAAAGAATTAACCTCAGGCCCACTGTATTCCAGCCACATCGCCCGTAGTTCTGAATGGAAGGAGATTGAAAGAAGCATTCTTATTATTTTGTCATACCAAGGGTGGAAGAGGTGGTTGAGGAATCTTTTCATGGTCGATGCAGGACAATCAGATACATTCAATTCAATTTTTTTTTTTAATGTGAGCACAGTGCTCTTCTCTTTTTAATTAGGGTTTGTACTTGTTTGAATTGAAGTTTTCATTTCTTATACTCATATTATCCCCCAATAAGAGATAATCTATTTGAATTCTCTGATTGCTGTTGAAAATATAGTCCCACTCAGTGTTTCCACCATGCAGTGATGCCTTTAAACAAACAATGGTCTGTTTGAATGATTTTCTAGGAGATGGTTGAATTATTCTGTAAATGAAGAATATTTGTTTCATATTTTATTGATGAAGTTATTTCTGAAAGCATTACCTCTTTCCTTCCTTTCTGAAAGTATGTTTGTTAATGTGTATACACCTCCACATACATATCTTGCCTCCATCCTTTTTTTTTTTAAATAAATGCCCGTGGGACGGGTTTTTTTTTTTTTTTTTCTTAGGCATTTATTTATTTATTTATTTTGGCGGGGGTGGGGACGGAGTGGGCTGGGCAGGCCACTTCCACTGGTCTTTCATTTGTCTAGTTTCACCCATCTTTGTTCTTCGGCCGGTGTGGGCCTCACATCACACTGGCCTCTGTTGTCGCAGAGCACCGGCTCTGGGCGCATGCGCTCCAGAGCTCCGACTCGGTAATTGGACACATCGGTGTAGCCGCTCCGAGGCGCATGGGATCCTCCCAGGCCAGGGATCGAACCGGCGCCCCTTGCACTGCAAGGCGGTGTCCTTATCCACTGGACCACCAGGGAAGCCCCATCTTGGCTTCATTCTGAAAACGATTTAATTGTGACCATAAGTATTGCATTCTGCTCATTGTAATCCCCTTTTCTTGAGATTTTCAGATGACCTATATTGAGAGTGAGTGTTGGTATCTGAAATTTCACTGGCTTTGAAGAAACACATCTGGGTTTGATTTCTAGCTCTTCTGTTCAGCAAGTAGTTTTGTGACCATGGACAGTTTATTTAGCCACAACTCATCCTACTCAAGTGTAAAAAGAGGGTGTTAATACCACCTCATTAATTGAATAAAATAGCTGTATATTCAGAGGTACATATCTAATACCTAATAAATGGTAGTGACAGAATTAGTGTGCTGTATAAAGTGTGTCTTCAGGACAGCTGACTCGTTTGTGTTTTGTCCTGTATGGAAGATCTGTCAGTGTGCTCTTTTGTCTACTTTTAGTGGGCATGAGGTGTTTTTTATGTGTGATACTCATATTATCCCCCAATAAGAGATAATCTATTTGAATTCTCTGATTGCTGTTGAAAATATAGTCCCACTCAGTGTTTCCACCATGCAGTGATGCCTTTAAACAAACAATGGTCTGTTTGAATGATTTTCTAGGAGATGGTTGAATTATTCTGTAAATGAAGAATATTTGTTTCATATTTTATTGATGAAGTTATTTCTGAAAGCATTACCTCTTTCCTTCCTTTCTGAAAGTATGTTTGTTAATGTGTATACACCTCCACATACATATCTTGCCTCCATCCTTTTTTTTTTTAAATAAATGCCCGTGGGACGGGTTTTTTTTTTTTTTTTTTCTTAGGCATTTATTTATTTATTTATTTTGGCGGGGGTGGGGACGGAGTGGGCTGGGCAGGCCACTTCCACTGGTCTTTCATTTGTCTAGTTTCACCCATCTTTGTTCTTCGGCCGGTGTGGGCCTCACATCACACTGGCCTCTGTTGTCGCAGAGCACCGGCTCTGGGCGCATGCGCTCCAGAGCTCCGACTCGGTAATTGGACACATCGGTGTAGCCGCTCCGAGGCGCATGGGATCCTCCCAGGCCAGGGATCGAACCGGCGCCCCTTGCACTGCAAGGCGGTGTCCTTATCCACTGGACCACCAGGGAAGCCCCATCTTGGCTTCATTCTGAAAACGATTTAATTGTGACCATAAGTATTGCATTCTGCTCATTGTAATCCCCTTTTCTTGAGATTTTCAGATGACCTATATTGAGAGTGAGTGTTGGTATCTGAAATTTCACTGGCTTTGAAGAAACACATCTGGGTTTGATTTCTAGCTCTTCTGTTCAGCAAGTAGTTTTGTGACCATGGACAGTTTATTTAGCCACAACTCATCCTACTCAAGTGTAAAAAGAGGGTGTTAATACCACCTCATTAATTGAATAAAATAGCTGTATATTCAGAGGTACATATCTAATACCTAATAAATGGTAGTGACAGAATTAGTGTGCTGTATAAAGTGTGTCTTCAGGACAGCTGACTCGTTTGTGTTTTGTCCTGTATGGAAGATCTGTCAGTGTGCTCTTTTGTCTACTTTTAGTGGGCATGAGGTGTAACTCTAGTGTATCTCTGATGAAAGAGTAATTGTTGCTGTGACTTATAACTCCTTCCTGATTTTTGTCTTGTTTTTTCCTTTCTTGATTTCTAATTTTGGTTCATATTTTTTTGTGCTATGATTAGCAATTCTTTCATTTCATAGACAGGGTTAGCCAGTGCACATGCTTTTTCAGTTTGGTCCATGAATTAAGGCATCATACTTTGAAGCATGGCAATTATTTTTTCTCATAGATCCTGTTGCCTTTTGGGTGATTTTATGTTGTTCAGAGACTTTTATATTTCTTTTCTGTTTTGTCTCTTTTGAGATAATGGGAACTACCATGGGTAAACAGATTTCACTTGGAGCTGCTTCCCTGTGTGATCATCAGTGAATCCTCCGCTCTGCAAGTCGTGCATGTGGGTATTCACTGCTCCTGTGTCCCTCTCTTCCTGTGAATGCTAGAACATTTGTCCATCTCCTATGTTGTGTAACCTACTATTGTCCTGCTCACTAAGAGAGAAGCCCACAGCTGTTCAGTTTGCTCCCCCAGGAATATAGATCTCCAATCATATGAAATTGTCCTCTCCAAGGCAGAGAGCAGCCACAGGGTGAGGTTGAGGGAGGTAGGTTGGTTTCTTGTAGGGCTGAGTCCAGGACATTTTGAAACCCCCGTCTTGCTCCTCCACCTCAGCCAGCCCATATCCATGAGATGTCTTCTCGCTTATTTTGTCACAGTTTGCCTTGAGAGTATTGCCATCTTCCTGATGTTCTGATATCATGATTTCATCATCCTGAGTCCATCAGAGAGATGGTGCTTTTGGAATAGGTTCAGTTTTCTTTTACTGCAGGGTCCATATTTAAGAATATTTGGAAAACAGGAAGTTCTTATTAGCTAATAAAAGATTTCCTTCCCTTTCTCCCCCCAACACCCCCACCACAAACAAATACGAGGTAAAACTCTAATATAACCTTCAGCTCTGGCTGAGTTAAAACTTACTGTTACAAAAATAAGTTTGACAGATTTTGATGTTTTCAACATTTAGATATTTTGAAGAACAATTTAAAAACTCATTTTCATCCCATCTGAAACTTTTACCATACATTTTTCCTTTTACTCTGTCTTTATGGATTTGCATTTTTAAGTCAGATTTTTGCCATCAAAAATGTACTTAAATTATAAATAGTATTTCTATATTCATGAATTTTCCTTTCACTGGCAAGCAGTATTCAGGATATCATAGTTGTATAATACCAGGTCTAAACATTTTAGGTAAATTTGTGAACATTAGGAATTGTACTTTGTATGAAAGTATAAGGTTCGTGTGGTGCTTTTATGAATATATAAAAAAATACTCTGAAAAAAAGACTACGATGTAATTTTTTTTCTTTGAATCGTGAATTGATTGTATTGATGTGTATTTTACCTCAAGTTGCTCTTAGAAGAATGAATTTGCTTTAAAAATACTGTGGTAGATTTAACTTCAGTGTTCAAATGATCCATAATTTGAAGGAGATAAGTATGTGATCATCAGTGAATCCTCCGCTCTGCAAGTCGTGCATGTGGGTATTCACTGCTCCTGTGTCCCTCTCTTCCTGTAAATGCTAGAACATTTGTCCATCTCCTATGTTGTGTAACCTACTATTGTCCTGCTCACTAAGAGAGAAGCCCACAGCTGTTCAGTTTGCTCCCCCAGGAATATAGATCTCCAATCATATGAAATTGTCCTCTCCAAGGCAGAGAGCAGCCACAGGGTGAGGTTGAGGGAGGTAGGTTGGTTTCTTGTAGGGCTGAGTCCAGGACATTTTGAAACCCCCGTCTTGCTCCTCCACCTCAGCCAGCCCATATCCATGAGATGTCTTCTCGCTTATTTTGTCACAGTTTGCCTTGAGAGTATTGCCATCTTCCTGATGTTCTGATATCATGATTTCATCATCCTGAGTCCATCAGAGAGATGGTGCTTTTGGAATAGGTTCAGTTTTCTTTTACTGCAGGGTCCATATTTAAGAATATTTGGAAAACAGGAAGTTCTTATTAGCTAATAAAAGATTTCCTTCCCTTTCTTGCCCCAACACCCCCACCACAAACAAATACGAGGTAAAACTCTAATATAACCTTCAGCTCTGGCTGAGTTAAAACTTACTGTTACAAAAATAAGTTTGACAGATTTTGATGTTTTCAACATTTAGATATTTTGAAGAACAATTTAAAACTCATTTTCATCCCATCTGAAACTTTTACCATACATTTTTCCTTTTACTCTGTCTTTATGGATTTGCATTTTTAAGTCAGATTTTTGCCATCAAAAATGTACTTAAATTATAAATAGTATTTCTATATTCATGAATTTTCCTTTCACTGGCAAGCAGTATTCAGGATATCATAGTTGTATAATACCAGGTCTAAACATTTTAGGTAAATTTGTGAACATTAGGAATTGTACTTTGTATGAAAGTATAAGGTTCGTGTGGTGCTTTTATGAATATATAAAAAAATACTCTGAAAAAAAGACTACGATGTAATTTTTTTTCTTTGAATCATGAATTGATTGTATTGATGTGTATTTTACCTCAAGTTGCTCTTAGAAGAATGAATTTGCTTTAAAAATACTGTGGTAGATTTAACTTCAGTGTTCAAATGATCCATAATTTGAAGGAGATAAGTACATGGAAGATTCTTCAGTACACAGAGCAGAGGTTAGTCATAGGGATGGACTTGATAGGAATCCCATTCAACTGTAGTAGGAATCTGCGTGTGGAGCAGGGTAGCAGGGTAAATTCTTCACTTAAGGGATCAAATGTAAAGCTGGTTCACGTAGTGGCTCGGTTTGCTGCCTTATAGTTATGGTGTTGTTTCATCCTCCTTCACTCAAGTTTTATTTTATGTCTCGGGATGAAAGAGAGCTTTTATTTTATTTGTTGTTTGTGGTTTTCTTCACTGGTATTTTTTTGTAAGATGTTTATTTCTTCATTAAGGTTTTACAGTTTCATTCAACAAACATTTATGCCATCCTAAAATCTGGAAAAAAGCTGCATTAATTTCTGTGGAGTGACAGAAATGAATAAGGCATGAATTTGCACTATCTCCTAATCCACTAGGGCATAGAGAGCCATACAGACAGCTAATTCACACAGAGCGGAAGGAAATGAGAGCTGTGACATGTGTGCAGAGGAACAGCGATCAATTGGGTGTGGAGAGGAATATGTCTGTATTTCATGAAGAGATTCTTGAAAAAGAGGTGGAATTTATGGTTGCTAGACCTAGCATTCAATTAATAGCTTGTAAATAATATGAATTGTTATTAGAGATTTATTGATTTTTTTTCTTTATTCATGCCTCCTAGATGAAAAATATAATAAAAATTTAAAATCTAAAAATTGAGACAGATAAAAATGTTTATAAGCCTACATGTCACATTTGCATTTCTTTGGGGAGCAATAAGAAGTCAAGCCAGCTAACAGAGAAGAGACCTTATCTGAAGGGTTCTTTAGGAATAACTAACATTTGAGTTAAGTGTAGATAATTAGAGTGTTTCATACAGTATGAAGTAAGTAAGAAAGAGTAAAACAAATATTATATATTAATGCATATATATGGGCTTCTCAGGTGACCCTAGTGGTAAGGAACCTGCCTGCCAGGGCAAAGATACATAAGAAACCCAGGTTCGATCCCTGGGTTAGAAAGATGCCCTGGAGGAATCTGTGTTAACCCACTCCAGTATTCTTGCCTAGAGAATTCCTGGACAGAGGAGCCTGGTTGTCTCAGTCCATGGGTCACAAAGAGTCAGACATGTCTGAAGTGGCTTAGCGAGTGTAAATGTTTGGAATCTATAGAAATACTATAGATGAACCTATTTGCAGGGCAGGAATAATATATAGACATAAAGAAGGTACTTATGGACACAGTGGGGCAAGGAGAGAATGTTATGAATTGAGAAAATAACACTGACATATATACACTACTATGTGTAAAATAGATCTCTAATGGGAAGCTGCTGTATAGTACAGGGAGCTTAGCTTGGGCTCTGTGATGTGACCTAGAGGGGTGGGAGCGGGAGGCAGGGAAACTCAAGAGGGAAGGGATATGTGTATACATATGGCTTATTCACAATGTTATATAGCAGAAACTAACACAACATTGCACAGCAATTATGAAAGTGAAAATTAAGTCGTGTCTGACTCTTTGCATCCTATGAACAAGCCGTGGAATTCTCCAGGCAAGAATACTGGAGTGGGCAGCCTTTCCCTTCTCCAGGCAATCTTCCCAACTCAGGGGTCGAACTGCATTGTAGATGAATTCTTTACTATCTAAGCCACAGGGAAACCCTTGAATCTTGGAGTGGGCACCCTATCCCTTCTCCAGGGAAACTTTCTGACCCAGGAATCAAACAGCCCTCCTGCATTGCAGGCAGATTAACTGCTAAGCTACAGGGGAATCCCAATTATATTCAATTATACAGCAATTATACTCCCATTAAAATTTTTTTAAAAATTGAAAAAACATATACACAAGGTGGTTAGAACACTGCCTTGTACGTAGTAGGAACTATACAAAAATAGATGATCACTTCAAATAAGTATTATTTAAATATAGTTTCCACCCCAGTGACTGTGTTTAAATCTTAGACAATCCATCTAGTCAACAGAAACATGAGCTTTCACATTGTTAACCACAGGTAAGCGTTTTGCAGTTGCCCTGTCTCGCCTCTGTGCCTGCCGTTTTGGACAGAACTGATTAACTATATCTGAAAGGTTTGTTGTTGTTGTTTTTTTTTAAATAAGACAAACACATTTTGAACAGCTTAGGAAAAGATGCTTATTTTTATTATGGCGCTTACTCTCCTGTAAGAAGTTCAGCATGTTTTATGGGCTTATCAGTGGCGTATTTAGAAATCAGAGAAAAGGTTTTAACAAAGCTACGTTTCACAGTGTTTGTGTAAAGCTCCCACATATCCACAAGCTCAGACTGACTTATAAAAAACAAAACCTATTTGCAGGGCAGGAATAATATATAGACATAAAGAAGGTACTTATGGACACAGTGGGGCAAGGAGAGAATGTTATGAATTGAGAAAATAACACTGACATATATACACTACTATGTGTAAAATAGATCTCTAATGGGAAGCTGCTGTATAGTACAGGGAGCTTAGCTTGGGCTCTGTGATGTGACCTAGAGGGGTGGGAGCGGGAGGCAGGGAAACTCAAGAGGGAAGGGATATGTGTATACATATGGCTTATTCACAATGTTATATAGCAGAAACTAACACAACATTGCACAGCAATTATGAAAGTGAAAATTAAGTCGTGTCTGACTCTTTGCATCCTATGAACAAGCCGTGGAATTCTCCAGGCAAGAATACTGGAGTGGGCAGCCTTTCCCTTCTCCAGGCAATCTTCCCAACTCAGGGGTCGAACTGCATTGTAGATGAATTCTTTACTATCTAAGCCACAGGGAAACCCTTGAATCTTGGAGTGGGCACCCTATCCCTTCTCCAGGGAAACTTTCTGACCCAGGAATCAAACAGCCCTCCTGCATTGCAGGCAGATTAACTGCTAAGCTACAGGGGAATCCCAATTATATTCAATTATACAGCAATTATACTCCCATTAAAATTTTTTTAAAAATTGAAAAAACATATACACAAGGTGGTTAGAACACTGCCTTGTACGTAGTAGGAACTATACAAAAATAGATGATCACTTCAAATAAGTATTATTTAAATATAGTTTCCACCCCAGTGACTGTGTTTAAATCTTAGACAATCCATCTAGTCAACAGAAACATGAGCTTTCACATTGTTAACCACAGGTAAGCGTTTTGCAGTTGCCCTGTCTCGCCTCTGTGCCTGCCGTTTTGGACAGAACTGATTAACTATATCTGAAAGGTTTGTTGTTGTTGTTTTTTTTTAAATAAGACAAACACATTTTGAACAGCTTAGGAAAAGATGCTTATTTTTATTATGGCGCTTACTCTCCTGTAAGAAGTTCAGCATGTTTTATGGGCTTATCAGTGGCGTATTTAGAAATCAGAGAAAAGGTTTTAACAAAGCTACGTTTCACAGTGTTTGTGTAAAGCTCCCACATATCCACGAGCTCAGCTACCAAAGCTGCTGTGGTTTTATGGTGGTGGAACTTCCATAAGCATCCCTCTGTTCTGTGCTGTGCTAAGTTGCCTCATTAGACTGTGTGACCTTATGCGCTCTAGCCCACCAGGCTCCACTGTCCATAGGATTCTCTAAGCAAGAATACTGGAGCGGGTTGCCGTGTCCTCCTCTAGGGGATCCTTCCAACCCAGGGACTGAAGGCACATCTCTTAAATTTCCTTCATTGGCACGTGAATTCTTTACCACTAGTGCCACCTGGGAGGCCCCAAGCACCCCCTATATGCATCTTTTAGTTGTTAGGTCTGAGAAATATAATAATTGTCTTCATGCTAAAAAAAAAAAATGCACAAAATGGTGAATCACATGACTAAATCCAGAAAAGAAAGCAACAATGAATATGAGACTTGAGTCATTCCTTAACATTCTAACTTCCTCTGTTCCCTGGTATGTGCATACCCCGTTTGTAAACACATTCACAGTTGAGTTTTCTAGTTCTCTGATGGGTCAGCAGATAAAGAATCTGCCTGCAGTGTGAGAGACAAAAGAGACTTGGGTTCGATCCCTGGCTTGGGAAGACCCTCTGGAGTAGGAAATGGCAGCTAACTCCAATTTTCTTGCCTGGAAAATTCCACGGATAGAGGAGCCTGGCAGACTACAGTCCACAGGGTTGCAAAAGAGTCTAATGTGACTTAGTGACTAAACAACAATGAAAAGTCTATCACAAATTGCAATATATCATACCTAGGATGTGTGGTCTATGAACTTTAGTTCTTTACATTGTTAACCACAGGTAAGCGTTTGCAGTTGCCCTGTCTCGCCTCTGTGCCTGCCGTTTTGGACAGAACTGATTAACTATATCTGAAAGGTTTGTTGTTGTTGTTTTTTTTTAAATAAGACAAACACATTTTGAACAGCTTAGGAAAAGATGCTTATTTTTATTATGGCGCTTACTCTCCTGTAAGAAGTTCAGCATGTTTTATGGGCTTATCAGTGGCGTATTTAGAAATCAGAGAAAAGGTTTTAACAAAGCTACGTTTCACAGTGTTTGTGTAAAGCTCCCACATATCCACGAGCTCAGCTACCAAAGCTGCTGTGGTTTTATGGTGGTGGAACTTCCATAAGCATCCCTCTGTTCTGTGCTGTGCTAAGTTGCCTCATTAGACTGTGTGACCTTATGCGCTCTAGCCCACCAGGCTCCACTGTCCATAGGATTCTCTAAGCAAGAATACTGGAGCGGGTTGCCGTGTCCTCCTCTAGGGGATCCTTCCAACCCAGGGACTGAAGGCACATCTCTTAAATTTCCTTCATTGGCACGTGAATTCTTTACCACTAGTGCCACCTGGGAGGCCCCAAGCACCCCCTATATGCATCTTTTAGTTGTTAGGTCTGAGAAATATAATAATTGTCTTCATGCTAAAAAAAAAAAATGCACAAAATGGTGAATCACATGACTAAATCCAGAAAAGAAAGCAACAATGAATATGAGACTTGAGTCATTCCTTAACATTCTAACTTCCTCTGTTCCCTGGTATGTGCATACCCCGTTTTGTAAACACATTCACAGTTGAGTTTTCTAGTTCTCTGATGGGTCAGCAGATAAAGAATCTGCCTGCAGTGTGAGAGACAAAAGAGACTTGGGTTCGATCCCTGGCTTGGGAAGACCCTCTGGAGTAGGAAATGGCAGCTAACTCCAATTTTCTTGCCTGGAAAATTCCACGGATAGAGGAGCCTGGCAGACTACAGTCCACAGGGTTGCAAAAGAGTCTAATGTGACTTAGTGACTAAACAACAATGAAAAGTCTATCACAAATTGCAATATATCATACCTAGGATGTGTGGTCTATGAACTTTATGCTGTCTTATGAAACATCTTTAATATTTTAGCCTACATTTATTTCTCCTTAGAAATTCTAATGGTAATGTTGATGTATGGCAGAAACCAAGTAAATACTGTAAAGCAATTACCCGTCAATTAAGAAATCCTTTCACAATTCTAATGGTATTCATTATCTAATTCAAATAATTGCAGTCATAATAACCATATACTGTTTCTGATGGAAAATCTAAGGAAGGGACAGGGCTTGAACTGGATGATTTACAAAGTCTGGTGCCACTGAATTTATATGAAGGCTTTTTAGTACTTGAAGGTTACTTTTCTCAGTCTGTGCAAGCAATAACCACATAACCAAAATTATTTTTCTTTTTTTGAAGAATAGGAAAGCATTTCTAGAGGACAGTTAAAAAAACTGAGATTCCAGATCTTCCTTTAAATATGGCTCCTTTATTCAGTGTGAAGATTGATATCACTCACCTGTCGTTTAACTTGATCCTCTACTCTTGGCAAGGGTTATTCTCCATTAGGCTCCGGGGGTGATATCATCACTGTCCATATGATTAAATGACACTTAGTAATATGGATTTCCCACATTGTGTAATATCTACCTTCTGTGTCATCACTATCCCACTTTATAGCCAAAATGCAGGCAAATTTGGCTCTACAGTGAAGGGTTCAGATAGATAAATACGAGAAGGGGCGGTTTTAATTTGGCACTGGCATTGTTTAACATTCATAAAAAATTGTTCTACTGCCCAGATGTTGGAAATTTATTAATTATCATATTGACTTTTGGGCCTGGTTCTTGCAAGAACTGTACTGGATGCCAGAAGCTAAATAACCTTTTGTCATTTTGCTGAATAAAGGATTGTTTGTGCTCGCCAGTTGATGAATTATCTCTGTGCCTTGTCGTTATAAAAAGAAACTCATCTTGTTCACTGGCCTGGCAGGAGATGAGAAGGCCCTAGAGAGAGCACAGAGGAGTTTTCCTTTCACAAATCATATGTAGAATGTATGCGGTGAGTACTGTTTGGAAATGAATGTGAAAGACAGGGTTGCAAAAGAGTCTAATGTGACTTAGTGACTAAACAACAATGAAAAGTCTATCACAAATTGCAATATATCATACCTAGGATGTGTGGTCTATGAACTTTATGCTGTCTTATGAAACATCTTTAATATTTTAGCCTACATTTATTTCTCCTTAGAAATTCTAATGGTAATGTTGATGTATGGCAGAAACCAAGTAAATACTGTAAAGCAATTACCCGTCAATTAAGAAATCCTTTCACAATTCTAATGGTATTCATTATCTAATTCAAATAATTGCAGTCATAATAACCATATACTGTTTCTGATGGAAAATCTAAGGAAGGGACAGGGCTTGAACTGGATGATTTACAAAGTCTGGTGCCACTGAATTTATATGAAGGCTTTTTAGTACTTGAAGGTTACTTTTCTCAGTCTGTGCAAGCAATAACCACATAACCAAAATTATTTTTCTTTTTTTGAAGAATAGGAAAGCATTTCTAGAGGACAGTTAAAAAAACTGAGATTCCAGATCTTCCTTTAAATATGGCTCCTTTATTCAGTGTGAAGATTGATATCACTCACCTGTCGTTTAACTTGATCCTCTACTCTTGGCAAGGGTTATTCTCCATTAGGCTCCGGGGGTGATATCATCACTGTCCATATGATTAAATGACACTTAGTAATATGGATTTCCCACATTGTGTAATATCTACCTTCTGTGTCATCACTATCCCCACTTTATAGCCAAAATGCAGGCAAATTTGGCTCTACAGTGAAGGGTTCAGATAGATAAATACGAGAAGGGGCGGTTTTAATTTGGCACTGGCATTGTTTAACATTCATAAAAAATTGTTCTACTGCCCAGATGTTGGAAATTTATTAATTATCATATTGACTTTTGGGCCTGGTTCTTGCAAGAACTGTACTGGATGCCAGAAGCTAAATAACCTTTTGTCATTTTGCTGAATAAAGGATTGTTTGTGCTCGCCAGTTGATGAATTATCTCTGTGCCTTGTCGTTATAAAAAGAAACTCATCTTGTTCACTGGCCTGGCAGGAGATGAGAAGGCCCTAGAGAGAGCACAGAGGAGTTTTCCTTTCACAAATCATATGTAGAATGTATGCGGTGAGTACTGTTTGGAAATGAATGTGAAAGAACCCACGACAAAGCATAAAGCTTTCATTGTTACTAATAGTTGATATATAATAGATAATTACAAATTTACAGAATTAAGCATCTGCTTTTACCCTTACTCAATTATTTTAAATTAGAAATCAATTGTAGTACAGACAAATGCATGTTTGTGTGTGCTTTGGAAGTCAAGAGGAAATTTAAAATCATAATGAAGCTAAGATAATACCAATAATTTTATGTTAATATATTCATTTATGACAGAGATTTATGGGATCATTTGATATCAAGTCATATCTTTGTATACTGAAGAGAAGAAGCCATTATTCCTTAAAATCGTTATGTTTCCATTAAATAAAATGGGTGAAGATTTGCAATTGGATAAATTTTGCTGTTTTTTTCTTAATTAGGGAATAAAGTTTTTTCTTAATTAGGGAATAAGTTTTCTTTTCTTTTTTTTTTTTGAGCAGTTTTACATTTGCAGTAAAATTGAACACAAAGTGCAGAGAGTTCTCAGATAGCCTCTATCCTCACACTGATAGTGGATTATATAATCACCACAGTCAGCATCTCACACCATATGGTACATTAGCTATGATAGATACACTATACTAAAACGCCTTATCACTCAAAGTTCATAGTTTATATAGGGTACATCCTTGCTGCTGTGCATCCTATGAACACGTATAATGGCCATGTATCTACCGTTATGGTATCTTACAGAATAAACTGGACTCTGTGCTCTGCCTATGCATCCCTTTCTCTCTATTCCCACCCATTGGCAACCACTAATCTTTTTTTTTTTTTTGGCCTCTGAGTCATTATTTGTTTTCATCCATCTTTCTTCTTTGGCCTGTGTGGGCCTCCCATTGCAGTGGCCTCTCTCATTGCAGAGCACTGGCTCTGGGTGCTTGTGCTCCAGAGCTGATTCCTAATTGGACACACCCACCCAGCCGCTTGGGGACATGGGATCTTCCCGGGCCAGGGATAAAAAGAAACTCATCTTGTTCACTGGCCTGGCAGGAGATGAGAAGGCCCTAGAGAGAGCACAGAGGAGTTTTCCTTTCACAAATCATATGTAGAATGTATGCGGTGAGTACTGTTTGGAAATGAATGTGAAAGAACCCACGACAAAGCATAAAGCTTTCATTGTTACTAATAGTTGATATATAATAGATAATTACAAATTTACAGAATTAAGCATCTGCTTTTACCCTTACTCAATTATTTTAAATTAGAAATCAATTGTAGTACAGACAAATGCATGTTTGTGTGTGCTTTGGAAGTCAAGAGGAAATTTAAAATCATAATGAAGCTAAGATAATACCAATAATTTTATGTTAATATATTCATTTATGACAGAGATTTATGGGATCATTTGATATCAAGTCATATCTTTGTATACTGAAGAGAAGAAGCCATTATTCCTTAAAATCGTTATGTTTCCATTAAATAAAATGGGTGAAGATTTGCAATTGGATAAATTTTGCTGTTTTTTTCTTAATTAGGGAATAAAGTTTTTTCTTAATTAGGGAATAAGTTTTCTTTTCTTTTTTTTTTTTGAGCAGTTTTACATTTGCAGTAAAATTGAACACAAAGTGCAGAGAGTTCTCAGATAGCCTCTATCCTCACACTGATAGTGGATTATATAATCACCACAGTCAGCATCTCACACCATATGGTACATTAGCTATGATAGATACACTATACTAAAACGCCTTATCACTCAAAGTTCATAGTTTATATAGGGTACATCCTTGCTGCTGTGCATCCTATGAACACGTATAATGGCCATGTATCTACCGTTATGGTATCTTACAGAATAAACTGGACTCTGTGCTCTGCCTATGCATCCCTTTCTCTCTATTCCCACCCATTGGCAACCACTAATCTTTTTTTTTTTTTTGGCCTCTGAGTCATTATTTGTTTTCATCCATCTTTCTTCTTTGGCCTGTGTGGGCCTCCCATTGCAGTGGCCTCTCTCATTGCAGAGCACTGGCTCTGGGTGCTTGTGCTCCAGAGCTGATTCCTAATTGGACACACCCACCCAGCCGCTTGGCGGCACATGGGATCTTCCCGGGGCCAGGGATCAAACCTGTGCCCCTTGCATTGCAAGGCAGAATCTTTACCCACTGGATCATCACGGAAGCCCCACTAATCTTTTTTAGTTTCTTCATAGTTTTGCCTTTTCCATAATATGTATTTAAGTTTCCATGGAAGACTCTCCTTTTAAGACTTGATAGCTCGTTGCTCCTTGTCTAGGTGTACCATGGTTTATTCACCTACTGAAAGACATCTTGGTTTTTGGCAAGTGTAAATAAAGCTGCTAGAAACATCCAGATACAGGTTTTTGCATAGACATAAGGTTTTAGTTTGGGGCATAAATACCAAGGAACACAATGGTGGGTCACATGGAAAGAGTAGACTCTGTTTTATAAGAAACTGCCAATTGTCTTGTGAAGTGCTTGTGCCATATTGCATTCCTACCAGCAATGAATGAGAGTTCCTATTGGTTCACATCCTCCCTAGCATTTGGGGTCATCACTGTTTTTTAGTTAGCCTGTCTAGAAGCTTATCATTTTTTTGTCTTTACAAATAATTGGCTTTTGGATTTGTTGATATTTCTCTCCTGATTTTATGTTTGCGATTTCTTTCATTTTGGCTCTAATTTTTGTGTCTTTTTTTCCCACCTGCTTGGACTTAATTTGTTTTTTTTTTTGTAGGTCTTAAGGGGAAAGCTTGGATTATTGATTTTTAGATCTTTCTTCCTTTAAAATACATTTGTCTGATGCTATAAATTTCCCCGTAAGCACTGCTTTTACTGCATCTCACAAATTTTGATAAATTGTTTTAATTTTCATTTAGTTCAAATATTTTTTAAATTTCTCTTAAGATTTTTTCTTTTGATGTATGTACTATCTATGAATGTATTTTTTAAGCTCTGTTGTTCAATATTTTGGATTTTTCAGCTTCTTTCTGTTTTGGGTTTCTATTTTAGGTTCATTGTGGCCTGAGAGCAGTCACTATATGATTTCAATTTTTCCAGTATTTGAAGGTGTTTTATGTTACAGAATGGTATCTTACCTTGGTGATTGTGCCAAGTAATCTTGAAAAAATGTGTAATCTGTTTTTAGATATACAAGTCTGTATATGCCAATTTTATCTAATTAAGTGATGATAGTATTGAGTACAACTGTATCCATACTGATTATCTGCCTTCTGGATCAGTCTATATCTAAAGGAGGGGTGTTATAGTTTCTAACTGTCATAGTTCCTGTATTTTTCCTTATAGTTTTACCAGTTTCTGCCTCACTCATTTTGATGTTCTGTTGTCAGGTACATACTCATTAAGAATTGTATGTCTTGTAGCATTGACCCTTTTAGCATTTTGCATGACCTGTCTTTATCCTTTATCATTTTTATTGCTCTAACACTGTGAGCTTATAGACTTAAATGAAGTCACGAGTAAGGAATAGAGGAGTTAGAATGTGAGAGTTGTGAAGGCTTTAGCTGGAGGAAGAAGGGGAATTGTTTTCATGATCTCACTTATTCCTTAAACAAATGCTATTATGAATTCAGCACACATGACTCATTTGTGACATTGCTTATTACAAATTCAGTCAACTGACTTTTAGTCCTTATTATTCCATCAACTGTATTTGACATAGACTACTAGACTACTCTCTTCTTTTCAAGTAGTCTCTTCCTTTAATTTCTGTGATACTGCAGTCTCCTTATTCTTATCTTTCTGCACTTTGTTTCAGATATTTCATTCTCTCTTACTTGGCAAACTTTGGTTAGCTTTACGACATTACTTTAAAGCCTCTTCTTGTCTCCCTTTGTGTACTTTCCTGAAACAATCCTGTCTCCTTCTATGGTTTAAGTTTCAACTTTTATAGTTATGACTCCCACAACTATACCTCTAGTTTAGGTCAGTCTCCATAAGCCGCAGGCCATCATATTCTGGACAGTTCCACTGGGAAATCTTTCAGACATTCTGTACGCAATGGATAGAATACTGAACTCAAAGATTTTCTCCATAACTCTAGTCCTTTTTCTGTGTCCATTGACCTAGTGAATGATATTGGTTCACCATAACTTGTTGCTCTAGTAGAGAAATTTGAAATAATTATTAACCCCTCTTTGTCATCTCTAATCATCAATCATCAAGTCTTGTGTATTTGAACCCCTTAAAATCTTTTGAATCTATTCAGTTTCCTCAGTCTTTGCAAATTTGTGTTATTTGAATGGAATTTCCACCAGTGTCTCCTAGTTGGTTTTCCTTTGTCCAGTCTTTCTACTTAGCCATTCTTTATCAAACTCCTTGTAGCGATTGTTGAAGTTTCAACCACTTGAAACTTTGTTCATAAAAGGCAGTAGGTTTGGTCTCCTGTCTAAGTGTATATACTCAGATTATTTTCCTGGAATGGAACTCACTCTCGTAACCATTTCCTTTCTAGAAGTTATCTTACTGTGTGGCTTAAATGTTGTTTTCTCTGAAAATCACTTTAGGGACATCCAAAGTGTGTGTCCTATATGGCCTGTGAGTTCCCATATAGTTCTTAGTATTCTATAGGGGAAGACTTACTGCAGTGTTTCCTTGTGTGTGTGTGCTATGTTTCTCAGAATACGGAAGAGAGTAGCCATCTCCTAGGGGATCTTGCCAACCCAGAAACCACCGTTATTGCTTGATTAGTGATCTCCCTTAGGCTGTAAACTTCTTGACACTCCTTGGCCTTTTTCACTCTTCATGCCTCTGGAATCTAACACAGTGCTTGACATGATACATCTAGTTAAAAATACCTTCTTAATGAGGGAATAAAAACTAAGACAGCAGACAGAAAGCATTATAAATAATAGCAGGAATTTTGGTTTGTTCACACTTTTGAAGTTCTTACCCATGAATACTGATATTTAAACTGAGAGAGAAGGGAAGCTACATTTGAAAATGCTTGGAAGGAAAGGCAGGAAGGAGAGCTGCAGGAAGATGCCTCTTAGGAAAGAGGTGGGAAGAAACATATTGGAGAGAAGGGATATTTCTTACTTTAAATATTTGAAATTGTTTTTTCATTTGCCTTCATAAGCTGATTTATACTTACTATACAAAGTTCAAAAGTACAACAGGGTATGTAGTGAAAAGTTAATTCCCTGTGTCACCTGTCAAAGATTTTCTCCATAACTCTAGTCCTTTTTCTGTGTCCATTGACCTAGTGAATGATATTGGTTCACCATAACTTGTTGCTCTAGTAGAGAAATTTGAAATAATTATTAACCCCTCTTTGTCATCTCTAATCATCAATCATCAAGTCTTGTGTATTTGAACCCCTTAAAATCTTTTGAATCTATTCAGTTTCCTCAGTCTTTGCAAATTTGTGTTATTTGAATGGAATTTCCACCAGTGTCTCCTAGTTGGTTTTCCTTTGTCCAGTCTTTCTACTTAGCCATTCTTTATCAAACTCCTTGTAGCGATTGTTGAAGTTTCAACCACTTGAAACTTTGTTCATAAAAGGCAGTAGGTTTGGTCTCCTGTCTAAGTGTATATACTCAGATTATTTTCCTGGAATGGAACTCACTCTCGTAACCATTTCCTTTCTAGAAGTTATCTTACTGTGTGGCTTAAATGTTGTTTTCTCTGAAAATCACTTTAGGGACATCCAAAGTGTGTGTCCTATATGGCCTGTGAGTTCCCATATAGTTCTTAGTATTCTATAGGGGAAGACTTACTGCAGTGTTTCCTTGTGTGTGTGTGCTATGTTTCTCAGAATACGGAAGAGAGTAGCCATCTCCTAGGGGATCTTGCCAACCCAGAAACCACCGTTATTGCTTGATTAGTGATCTCCCTTAGGCTGTAAACTTCTTGACACTCCTTGGCCTTTTTCACTCTTCATGCCTCTGGAATCTAACACAGTGCTTGACATGATACATCTAGTTAAAAATACCTTCTTAATGAGGGAATAAAAACTAAGACAGCAGACAGAAAGCATTATAAATAATAGCAGGAATTTTGGTTTGTTCACACTTTTGAAGTTCTTACCCATGAATACTGATATTTAAACTGAGAGAGAAGGGAAGCTACATTTGAAAATGCTTGGAAGGAAAGGCAGGAAGGAGAGCTGCAGGAAGATGCCTCTTAGGAAAGAGGTGGGAAGAAACATATTGGAGAGAAGGGATATTTCTTACTTTAAATATTTGAAATTGTTTTTTCATTTGCCTTCATAAGCTGATTTATACTTACTATACAAAGTTCAAAAGTACAACAGGGTATGTAGTGAAAAGTTAATTCCCTGTGTCACCTGTCACCCAGTCTTCTTTTCCCCCACCCTGGAGATAATCACTGTGATTAGTTTTCTTTTTCTCCTTCTAAATGCAGTCTGTGTATTACTAAACATCTATGTGTTTATATATATATGATTTTAAAATAGAGTCTATAGAATCAGCAGCATAATATACACTTTTCTGTTTTGTGCTGTTTCTGCTATTATCTATCATGTATCTGTCATGTGCTCATCAACATGACCTTATTCTTTGTAAACTTCCACAGACTTTCATTATATGGATGTGTTGGATTTTATTTAATCTGCTCTACATTATGGGCAGTTAGACTGTGCTCTATCTTCTGTGATGACAAAAGAACATTACTGTGTATACCTATATGTAAGCATCATTTTGCTTACATGAAATATAAATGCTTAACATTAGCAGCATCAGATAAAAAGGTGGAAATATTTTAATCTAAAGAAACCTTACTAAAGAATCTTCATTGGAAACGGCATGAGTCATACTCCCACCAACTGCATCTCCATTTGCCTTTACAGGCATTGCCACCAAAGCAATTTGTTGCCAGGCAAGTTTATTTTTGCCAAACTAATGGGTTAAAAATATCTCATTTTAGTTTTAATTTAAATTTATGCTAATATAACAGAGTAGAGTGCTCTTTTCTATATTTAATATATTCTGTATTTATTGTTGGCCTTTTCACTCTTCATGCCTCTGGAATCTAACACAGTGCTTGACATGATACATCTAGTTAAAAATACCTTCTTAATGAGGGAATAAAAACTAAGACAGCAGACAGAAAGCATTATAAATAATAGCAGGAATTTTGGTTTGTTCACACTTTTGAAGTTCTTACCCATGAATACTGATATTTAAACTGAGAGAGAAGGGAAGCTACATTTGAAAATGCTTGGAAGGAAAGGCAGGAAGGAGAGCTGCAGGAAGATGCCTCTTAGGAAAGAGGTGGGAAGAAACATATTGGAGAGAAGGGATATTTCTTACTTTAAATATTTGAAATTGTTTTTTCATTTGCCTTCATAAGCTGATTTATACTTACTATACAAAGTTCAAAAGTACAACAGGGTATGTAGTGAAAAGTTAATTCCCTGTGTCACCTGTCACCCAGTCTTCTTTTCCCCCACCCTGGAGATAATCACTGTGATTAGTTTTCTTTTTCTCCTTCTAAATGCAGTCTGTGTATTACTAAACATCTATGTGTTTATATATATATGATTTTAAAAATAGAGTCTATAGAATCAGCAGCATAATATACACTTTTCTGTTTTGTGCTGTTTCTGCTATTATCTATCATGTATCTGTCATGTGCTCATCAACATGACCTTATTCTTTGTAAACTTCCACAGACTTTCATTATATGGATGTGTTGGATTTTATTTAATCTGCTCTACATTATGGGCAGTTAGACTGTGCTCTATCTTCTGTGATGACAAAAGAACATTACTGTGTATACCTATATGTAAGCATCATTTTGCTTACATGAAATATAAATGCTTAACATTAGCAGCATCAGATAAAAAGGTGGAAATATTTTAATCTAAAGAAACCTTACTAAAGAATCTTCATTGGAAACGGCATGAGTCATACTCCCACCAACTGCATCTCCATTTGCCTTTACAGGCATTGCCACCAAAGCAATTTGTTGCCAGGCAAGTTTATTTTTGCCAAACTAATGGGTTAAAAATATCTCATTTTAGTTTTAATTTAAATTTATGCTAATATAACAGAGTAGAGTGCTCTTTTCTATATTTAATATATTCTGTATTTATTGTTGGCTTTTTTCTTTTTGGTAAACAGTCCATATGCTTTGCTCATTATTTCCTTAGTGAACTATGAGTCTTGTGATAATTTCTTTTGAAGTTATAAATCATTGTAAATACATATATAACATTGCACTTCTATATAAATATTTATAATTAACTGTAATAGCTGCACATGTATGAATACTATAGTTGTATATCAAAAGTGTATGTCTGTGTGTGTATGTGTGCATGTGTGATGAGAGTAGAAACGATTCCCCCATTTATCTTTTGTCTTTTGACTTTGCTATGAAGTTGTTTCCCCTTTGGAGAATATTTTACCTCTGTGTAGTCAGATTTATCAATTTTTCTTTTACTGCTTCTCAGTTTTATATAATTTGGGAAAGCATCCCTCATTTTAAATTATGTTTTAAAAATTCTCTGCTGTTTTCTTTGTATAGTATAATTTTATATTTAAATGTTCAATTCAATGGAATTTTGTTTTGTTTTTAAATATGAGGTTGTATCCAGGTATTTTTTTTCAGATAGTTTCACAAATTGTCACAACGCTACTTAATGTATTGATATGATATGTATTTCCTTCAATGACTTGAAATATCATTCTTTTTATATATATCAGTGATGGTTTGCTCACTTTTCATATGTGATTTATTTAGGGTTTCAATTCAATTCAGTTTGATTCTCCTTTCTGTCTACTTCTCCACTAGATCAAGAATTCTTTAATTATAAAGCCTTTTAATATATTTTGATAGCTAATAAAGATAGTTCTTTTTCATTAATCTTTGTTTTTTTCTATCTAGGCTTGATCATATATTATTCTATATGTTCTTTAGAATAGTTGGTCTAGTTTTTACCAAAAGATTGTATTGACTATTATAATTAAAAGTCTTAACAGATACTAACAACTTAGTAAATGCTCATCTTCTTTGGCAATAGCATGGTTTCTGTTTCAATCCTTTTTTGTTCCTCAGGGGATTAAAAACTTTTTTCTTATATATTTATTTGTTATTAATTTATTTAAAAACTTTGATGTTTATTGCTATTTGTGTGTGCTCAGTTGCTCAGCTGTTTCTGAGTCTTTGAGGCCCAGTGAACCCTGCCAGACTTCTCTGTCCATAGGATCTCCCAGGCAAGAATACTGGAGTGGGTTGCCATTTTCTTCTGCAGGGGATCTTCAACCCAAGGATTGAACCCATGTCTCTTGTATTGGGAGGCAGATTCTTTACCACTAACGTCACCTGGGAAACCCCATTCTATGTGATACTATAGTGATAGATGTGTCATTATACATTTATCAAAAACCCATTGAATATATAGCTTCCCTGGTGGCTCAGTGGTAAAGAATCCCCCTGCCAATGCAGGAGATGCAGGATTGGTTCCTGCATTTGGAAGATCTCTTGGGAAAAGAAATAACAGGGAAATCCCATGGACAGAGGAACCTGGAGTCCATGGGGCAGCAAAGAGTCAGATAGGTTATCAACTAAGCCACCATACATAGAACTGATATTCAATCCTGAAGTGAAAGATGGACTTAACAGGGACAATGATTTGTCAGTGTAGGTTCATTAAATTAATAATTATTGTTGCTATTTAAATGGGGTGCTTTCTTTCCTTATTCAGCACGACTGGCTTTTGTATGCATGCATGAAAGCTATTGATTTCTGCATATTACTTTTTCACTTAATCATGGATATCTTTGAATTTCAAATAAAGTAATTAAATTAATATAAAATGATTTATTTTCACCTCTGTTCTAATTTGTATTTCTTTTCCCTGTTTAATTATGTTAGATAGCACTTCCTTCCTTATGACAAAAAACATATTTGTAAGAGGAAACATCACTGTCTTATTTCTCACATTAATGAGGATGTTTCTATTGTAAATGTATTGAACTCATGTTGTGAGTTTATGATTTCACATAAATATATTTATGTTTTATCATACTAATAAAATATTATACATTCCTTCTTATTAACCATTGTAGTCATTATCAAGAGTGGATTTTGATTTATATAAAATCTAGTATACTATCAAATGTAGTATCTCTGCATAATAATAATGAGTTTTTTTTTTTTACTTTAGATCTGTTGTTACAGTACATTTCTTACTATTCAGGTTTCCTCACATTTCTGGAAAGAAAATCTACTTGGTATTTTCATATGCTGGTGAAATTTGTTTGTACTTAGACTGATAGGATGGGAATGGATGGAGAATTATATTGATATGGGAATGGATGGAGAATTATATTGATATGGGAATGTGCTTGTTATTAAGAGCCTTTGTCATTATAGCTGAAGTAAAAGGAGTGAGAATCTATTTAGTTACTAAGTATTTTCAGTGCCCATGTTAGAAGCAAGGATTGTGCTTAACACTGGAGTTAGCAGATGAGTAGGACATTATTCCTGTCTTCAGAGACCAGAGCATAGCTGGGTGAATCAGAGAAACATTCAACAAATCATAATGCAATGTGGTCAATGGTCAAAGCTTTTGCAGTTGTAATAGCCATAGAAATTCAGGGGCCAGGACAATCTGGAATGTTTGGAGGTACTGGGGTAGGTATCACAGGTGGTCACACATCATCAGGTTTGTGAGGGCAAGTTTCAGTTTTGCTATGGGAAGTAGAAAGAGAAAAATGCAGAAGGTGGTGTGTAGGACATTCTGAATTCATGACGATGTGCTCGAGACTGAAGTTTGATGTGAGAAGTACCTAGAAGAGCAACAGGGTGTAGTTTGCTAGGAAACAATACAAAGATTGTTTCAGGTTAACCTGTACATAGAAGGAAGTGCCCACTGGAATTTAAGACATGCTTTTATAGAGCTAAGTTTCAACTAGAATTATTGATAAGTGCTAAACAGAAACTTAGGACTTCTTTCATTTATATGGCTACCTTGATTGATAAACATTCTTCTCTAGCCTGATAGATGGTACCAAAAGCAACCAGGTGTAACCAGGTGTAGATGTAAATATGTACAAGAGCCTGGTGAGGTTCTGGGCATAATGATCTTTTATCTTGAAATGGGGCAACAATGATTCCACTATGTAAATAGAGAGGCACTGAGAAAAAATACAGTCTGATCATGTGAGACAAAGAAACCAGAGAAGGTTGTGCATCTAATACTTAACAACCACTTGCTGAATGCATGCCAGACACTGTGTGTGTAATATCCCTAAATCTCAAAGCAATCCTGAGAGATATTTCATAAGTGAAGAATCAGGTGCACTAGGCTTCCCAGGTGGCCTAGGGGTAAAGATTCCACCTGCCAATGCAGGAGATGCGGGTTTGATCCCCTGGATCAGGAAAATGCCCTGGAAGGAAATGGCACTGCACTCAAATATTCTTTCCTAGAAAATCTCATGGACAGAGGATCCTTGGCAGGACATAGCCATGGGCTTGCAAAACAGTTGAGCATGACTTCTCTGTTGAACAACAACAGTCACACTACAGAGTGTGCTTAAGTCACAAAGCTGGTGACAGAGTTGGGATTAGAACCTATGTCTGGTGGGTTTGGGGTATAGTGAGACACAGACATCACAAACCTGAAGGAATGGCTTGAAATGTCACACAAGTCCTGTATGTCCAAGCCACTGTGGGACATAAGTAACTCTAGAGATCAGCATGGAGACGTGTGTAAGACCTTTCTGCGGGGCTATCCTTCTGTCTCTTCAAGCTGCCTCTGTAAGATCCCAGTTCTTGTGGCTACTATATACCTACAAGTATTGAACACCCACATGTGGCAGTCACACTACAAAAGGGTGGTAAAGCCTAGATTTGGCCCTGTTCTTATGCTCTGATCTCTTGTTCTTCACTAATTTTTAAGGTGAAGAGTTCTTGACCCCTTTTCTGATGCTCCTAGTTGTGCCTGTTCTCATAGAAAGTTTGACCTCTATATGTTACATACAAAATCCCACACATGAAAGATCTGTTATTTCCAGAACCTCCCAACTCACTTAATCTGAGCCTAATACTAAAAATAATTATAATAATCCTTATTTGACACTTATCATTTGCTTGACATTATTTTAAGAACTTTACATATTTTAAATTATTTAATCCTCCCAGCAATGCTATGAAGAAGGAACTGTAGTGTTCTTAAATGCACGCTACAAGAAGGCCTGGTGAAGGTTCTGGGCATAATGATCTTTTATCTTGAAATGGGGAAAATTCCACTATGTAAATAGAGAGGCACTGAGAAAAAATACAGTCTGATCATGTGAGACAAAGAAACCAGAGAAGGTTGTGCATCTAATACTTAACAACCACTTGCTGAATGCATGCCAGACACTGTGTGTGTAATATCCCTAAATCTCAAAGCAATCCTGAGAGATATTTCATAAGTGAAGAATCAGGTGCACTAGGCTTCCCAGGTGGCCTAGGGGTAAAGATTCCACCTGCCAATGCAGGAGATGCGGGTTTGATCCCCTGGATCAGGAAAATGCCCTGGAAGGAAATGGCACTGCACTCAAGTATTCTTTCCTAGAAAATCTCATGGACAGAGGATCCTTGGCAGGACATAGCCATGGGCTTGCAAAACAGTTGAGCATGACTTCTCTGTTGAACAACAACAGTCACACTACAGAGTGTGCTTAAGTCACAAAGCTGGTGACAGAGTTGGGATTAGAACCTATGTCTGGTGGGTTTGGGGTATAGTGAGACACAGACATCACAAACCTGAAGGAATGGCTTGAAATGTCACACAAGTCCTGTATGTCCAAGCCACTGTGGGACATAAGTAACTCTAGAGATCAGCATGGAGACGTGTGTAAGACCTTTCTGCGGGGCTATCCTTCTGTCTCTTCAAGCTGCCTCTGTAAGATCCCAGTTCTTGTGGCTACTATATACCTACAAGTATTGAACACCCACATGTGGCAGTCACACTACAAAAGGGTGGTAAAGCCTAGATTTGGCCCTGTTCTTATGCTCTGATCTCTTGTTCTTCACTAATTTTTAAGGTGAAGAGTTCTTGACCCCTTTTCTGATGCTCCTAGTTGTGCCTGTTCTCATAGAAAGTTTGACCTCTATATGTTACATACAAAATCCCACACATGAAAGATCTGTTATTTCCAGAACCTCCCAACTCACTTAATCTGAGCCTAATACTAAAAATAATTATAATAATCCTTATTTGACACTTATCATTTGCTTGACATTATTTTAAGAACTTTACATATTTTAAATTATTTAATCCTCCCAGCAATGCTATGAAGAAGGAACTGTAGTGTTCTTAAATGCACGCTACAGACTCGGAGCACAGCCTTGACTCTGAGGCAGGGAGGTCTCTGTGGTTCTGGTGGTGGTGTCACTAGTCCTGTGGCCTACCAGCCTCATCTATGGTGGATGTGTTTTAAATGTAGAAACCCTTCTAGCGTGATAAAGGTCCTGTCTGTCTGTGCTGGTCTTAATGACTTATGATTATCACAAAGAAATATTTTCATGATAAAGAATTAAGATACAGAGCTCCTAATGGCAGAGCATGATTTGGGCTCAGATTGTCATAATGAAATTATTTATTAAACACTTTCTATGTGCGGAGAGTCAGTAGGTGCTTTATCTGCATTATTTGCTTTAATTCTCAACAGTATTCTGTGAGGCCAGAGTTATTATCCCCATTTGACAAATGAATAAAGTGAGCATCATAGAGGGTAAACAACTTGCGAGTAGGTAGTGGGTGAATCTGGGGTAAGCATAGGTCTGTTTGACCTTAAAGCCTAACCTGTCACAGTCCATCTATGCCTGGAGTGTAGCTGTCACTCTGAACTATCTCTGCTCATCCATGTTGGGTCATGAGAGAGGGGAAGGAATAATGGATGCTGCTGGGTTCAGTGTGCTGTCATCCTCAATAATAAAGAGAGACAACAAGGAGAATGAATGGAACAGGAGCTAAACTCACTTAAGGGAGAAATGCTCTTTTTCAGACAATAGTAGGTGTTGCCCTCACATTCAAAAGCTATTCGTGAAGGTAATTTCCAGAAGGAAGCTTATTTAGGTTACTTTCAGATGGTTGAATGTACTCAGAATTTTAATCATCTGTACTTAACTTAGTATTTTGGACTGAGAGGTACTGGTGTTGGTCTTTTATTAGCAGAGAAAACATAATTCAGTTAATTGTCACTTAAGGTTTTAATCTGCTAGTTCTTTAATTTCTCACCTTTCTACTTATAAATCTTATTTGACACTTATCATTTGCACATTATTTTAAGAACTTTACATATTTTAAATTATTTAATCCTCCCAGCAATGCTATGAAGAAGGAACTGTAGTGTTCTTAAATGCACGCTACAGACTCGGAGCACAGCCTTGACTCTGAGGCAGGGAGGTCTCTGTGGTTCTGGTGGTGGTGTCACTAGTCCTGTGGCCTACCAGCCTCATCTATGGTGGATGTGTTTTAAATGTAGAAACCCTTCTAGCGTGATAAAGGTCCTGTCTGTCTGTGCTGGTCTTAATGACTTATGATTATCACAAAGAAATATTTTCATGATAAAGAATTAAGATACAGAGCTCCTAATGGCAGAGCATGATTTGGGCTCAGATTGTCATAATGAAATTATTTATTAAACACTTTCTATGTGCGGAGAGTCAGTAGGTGCTTTATCTGCATTATTTGCTTTAATTCTCAACAGTACTCTGTGAGGCCAGAGTTATTATCCCCATTTGACAAATGAATAAAGTGAGCATCATAGAGGGTAAACAACTTGCGAGTAGGTAGTGGGTGAATCTGGGGTAAGCATAGGTCTGTTTGACCTTAAAGCCTAACCTGTCACAGTCCATCTATGCCTGGAGTGTAGCTGTCACTCTGAACTATCTCTGCTCATCCATGTTGGGTCATGAGAGAGGGGAAGGAATAATGGATGCTGCTGGGTTCAGTGTGCTGTCATCCTCAATAATAAAGAGAGACAACAAGGAGAATGAATGGAACAGGAGCTAAACTCACTTAAGGGAGAAATGCTCTTTTTCAGACAATAGTAGGTGTTGCCCTCACATTCAAAAGCTATTCGTGAAGGTAATTTCCAGAAGGAAGCTTATTTAGGTTACTTTCAGATGGTTGAATGTACTCAGAATTTTAATCATCTGTACTTAACTTAGTATTTTGGACTGAGAGGTACTGGTGTTGGTCTTTTATTAGCAGAGAAAACATAATTCAGTTAATTGTCACTTAAGGTTTTAATCTGCTAGTTCTTTAATTTCTCACCTTTCTACTTATAAATCTGATTTGACGCTAAGTAAATGCTGCTCTTTTGCTTTATTTCTGAAGACAGAGTCTAAATAATTACTTCTTTACACTTCATCACCTTTCCTTTGTCAGTTGCTTAGTGTATAATTATATTTAAAATATTCTTTGGTTTTAGTTGAAATTCTTTTCACTATTAGATGTTTTTGTTTTTTTTAAAAAATTAAGTATCTTGAAAGATTTTTGATTGCACTTTGCTTTAATATTTGTCATGGGCTTTGCTTTAACTGACATCACCTTTCAGTTCTCCAGCTTTTTTGAACCTTTCAAAATGATTTTTTTTCTTCCTAAATCTGTGTTTTAGTTTTGATGTTATGACCTATACAGCTCTTCATTTTTAACATATTACTGTTGCCCTATTCAAAAAATTATATGCTAATCTATTGTGACACTTAATTTTATTGAAGCTAACATGCATTTCATAAATTGTGATTAAGAATGTAAACTCAAGAACTTTTGGATTTTGCCTTCATCATTTTTATGTTGCTATTATTTTTCCAAGCATATTGATATGTGGGAAAATAGGTGAAAATATACAGAAGTATAGTGCTTGCTTTTTTTTTCAAGAATTTGAAACTTGGTATAAATAGTAAAAGTATATAACCAAAATATCATGGCCATAGGTATTGTAAAATCTTTTCTGAAATTTCCTGTTATTGCTTATTCTGTAACATGTTTAAAAGTACAAGCTTTATGGTATTCAATTCATTCTTAAGTTACTGTAGTTTAAATGATAGACTTGGTTTTGATTTTATTTTTCCTAAAATTTTATTCATTTTCACCAGTATGAAAAAATACATACACATTAGTATAGTAATCATGTTATTAGCCAGTCAAGTTCTCCTTTCCTTTATCCTAGTTAAATTTCCACCTACCTATAAATCCCATGCCTCCTTTCATTCGAAGTCAAGGTAACCAATTATTTAAACATCTAATTCTCAATAGAGCAAGAATGTACTCAGAATTTTAATCATCTGTACTTAACTTAGTATTTTGGACTGAGAGGTACTGGTGTTGGTCTTTTATTAGCAGAGAAAACATAATTCAGTTAATTGTCACTTAAGGTTTTAATCTGCTAGTTCTTTAATTTCTCACCTTTCTACTTATAAATCTGATTTGACGCTAAGTAAATGCTGCTCTTTTGCTTTATTTCTGAAGACAGAGTCTAAATAATTACTTCTTTACACTTCATCACCTTTCCTTTGTCAGTTGCTTAGTGTGTAATTATATTTAAAATATTCTTTGGTTTTAGTTGAAATTCTTTTCACTATTAGATGTTTTTGTTTTTTTTAAAAAATTAAGTATCTTGAAAGATTTTTGATTGCACTTTGCTTTAATATTTGTCATGGGCTTTGCTTTAACTGACATCACCTTTCAGTTCTCCAGCTTTTTTGAACCTTTCAAAATGATTTTTTTTCTTCCTAAATCTGTGTTTTAGTTTTGATGTTATGACCTATACAGCTCTTCATTTTAACATATTACTGTTGCCCTATTCAAAAAATTATATGCTAATCTATTGTGACACTTAATTTTATTGAAGCTAACATGCATTTCATAAATTGTGATTAAGAATGTAAACTCAAGAACTTTTGGATTTTGCCTTCATCATTTTTATGTTGCTATTATTTTTCCAAGCATATTGATATGTGGGAAAATAGGTGAAAATATACAGAAGTATAGTGCTTGCTTTTTTTCAAGAATTTGAAACTTGATATAAATAGTAAAAGTATATAACCAAAATATCATGGCCATAGGTATTGTAAAATCTTTTCTGAAATTTCCTGTTATTGCTTATTCTGTAACATGTTTAAAAGTACAAGCTTTATGGTATTCAATTCATTCTTAAGTTACTGTAGTTTAAATGATAGACTTGGTTTTGATTTTATTTTTCCTAAAATTTTATTCATTTTCACCAGTATGAAAAAATACATACACATTAGTATAGTAATCATGTTATTAGCCAGTCAAGTTCTCCTTTCCTTTATCCTAGTTAAATTTCCACCTACCTATAAATCCCATGCCTCCTTTCATTCGAAGTCAAGGTAACCAATTATTTAAACATCTAATTCTCAATAGAGCAAAGAGATTCCCTTTGATTGGCAGCCAGTCTAAAGCTCTACCTTACATTTTATTCCTGTAAGCTTCCAAATTGGATATTTGATCCTCCTCTAAGTACTCTGCTCCTTTTTTTGCCCTTATGCCACTCATCTCATTATAAAATCCTGCATTTCATTATTAGCTTCACACAGATCTGCAAATGGCTGTTTTCTCTTATTAAGTTTCCCTGGGCTCTTCAGCTAAGATGGAACTCTATTTTATAGGAATGCATTTCAACTCTTACTATTACTCTTTCCTTTCACTTATTACTTCAGTTTCCTCTGCACTAGATTTCTTTTGAATTTCCTTTAATTTTCTCCCTTAACTCACAAATTCATCAAAACTGCACTTTCAGGTGTCACTAATAATCATTTCTTGTTAAAAACCCAAAGCTTTCACTCTGTTCTTGGATTTCTTTCACTCTTGATTACTTTAGACACACTTAAAACTCTCTTTATTGCTTACATTTTAGTTGTAGAGCTTTGATGTCATTTCTTTCAGATAGGTCTTTCAAGCTTTTGAAAAATATGTCATTTATATTATTTGGTCTCCTGAGGATTGACTGTGGATATTTCAAGGTATAGCTCTTCCATTTTCAGGAACTGGCCAAATGAAGGATAATGGAAACTACCTTTACATTTCTGATGTTTTTTTTGCTTTTTTTTTCCTCTTCAATTTTTACTGTTCAGAAGACATATCCAACCTATTGCCATCTTAAAGCAGGCCAGAATTTACCAACACTTCCTATTTCTAACCATTTGTCTTATAGTGTGTATGTGTTTCTTGAAGGAATCTTAGTGGTTATTAACATACTACAGATGGTCTGTATCATCATAATAAGCAAAATCTGCTCTGATGCAGTAGTCACTAGCCATGTTTGGCTATTGAGCACTGGAAATGCGATTAATTTCACCTGTTTCTTTTTCATTTTTGGATGTAAATGACATATTTTGTATTTGAAGGACAAAAATATTAGTAAAATCAAATTTACCTGTTTCTTTTAACATTTTATTGTTTATAAATTTTTAAAATGTATTTATCTGTTTATGGCTGCTTCACTGGGTCTTTGTAGTTGCCCAGGGACTTTCTCTAGTTGTAGTGAATGGGGGCTACACTTCCTTCTGATGTGCGGGCTTCTTATTGTGGTGACTTCTCTTGCTGCAGAGCACTCACCCTCAAATCTTAGTGACTCAGTACTACAAAGGTTTAATTTTCACTCATGCTCTGATGTCTGTTGCAGTATAACTGAAACTCATTCTCTGTGCTTTGCAATCTAAGTTAATGGAACAGCTACTATCTCAAGTCTGCCAGTCAGTTGAATAGAAGGAAAGTGAACTCCAGGAGGCTTGAGCAAATAATGAAAAGCTTTAGCCTGGAAGTGACTCACTTGACACCTCTATTCTTGACTCATTATTCAGCAAAGGTTACATGACTGTAACACAGCTACAACATCAGAAAGTACGGCATTACTGTGTCCAGAAGACAGAGAGCCAAATAGCATTCGTATACACTATAGACTTTTGGAAATTTCTTTGTGATTATTTCTCCATTGATTATAGTCTCTTTAATGCAAATTCACCTTGGTTGTTTATTTTCCTTTAGTTGGCTATCTGCAAATGCTACTTGGCAATCATACCATTATGTTTTTATAGAGTAATGGAAATAGTTGTATAATCTTTAGTAGTACCCTGAATGATTTTCAGCTTCTGACTAGAATTTACTCATTTTTGGCCAGGTCACAAACAATTTTTATAGTTCAAAATAAATGTGTATTAAAAAATTTAGAAAAGCAAACGTTGGGGATTATCACTTATCCTCTTTTTAGATCATTTTCTTCATGATATTTCCCTATATTAAAGGACGATATACACACATGCATGAATTTCATAGTTCTGTTTTTCCAAAGATGTGTTTCCAGTTTAGACGAAACTTCATAGCAGTTATCACATTGTCACGAGTTATAATCACTAGAATAACAGAAAATATCAGGCTCTTTGTTACTCCACAAGCATGGGGGCAACCATTCTTTCTATGAGGCACTGCTGGTCTTGGTGTCACCTGGTTCTTCTGGAAAATAAAATGTGTAATTTTATGTATTCAGGTCCACCTTATGCTTTTTTTCAGAGAGTTGATATAAAATCCTGTCTAAGATGCTCACTCTCTGTAAAAACGACTAAACTACATTTTTGGCACAATCGCCAAAGAAATATTCTGTAAGATGCTGTTATGTAAAGAGGTGAAGGATGATAATGACACTGTCACAGGCTTTGGAACGTAGACTTTTCTCCAGGAAGCATCTCCATGTCACCATTTGCTAACTGAACTTAAAAGATTTAAGCTTATTGAGTCTCATCTACTATGGAAAATAGGGGTACTTCTTACCTTGTAGGGCTGGTATGTGTCTAACCAACTTCTGACATGTTTTAATTTCCCAGTAAATGCTCATTGTTATGATAAGAGCTGTAATGTAGCCTCATATCCTAATTGGGGGCAACATAAAGGGCATATTGCTCTTCACAGATGGACTCCTTTTACAGAAATGTTCTCATTATTAGTTTCTTCTTGATAGCCTTTTCATTTTATTTTGAAATTGTTCCAATTGTCCTTCAACTCTGAGTCTTGTTGTACCTTTACTATGTGTTCTCTAACACCTTTAATAGCCCTTCATTTAAATCACTAGAGGCTTTCTTTCCCTCAAGCTGTCCCCACAGCTGGGTCTCTGACTGATTATTTCTCTCTGCACCTTCCCCTACTTTGCTTATGACACTTTCATGGCATTGATTACATTTGCCCTTTGACTATAGTCTTATGTATAAGAGTTATTGCTCTATAAATTTTAGGCTTTTAAGGGAGGGAACTTTCACAGTAAGAATCAATTAGAGAATGGATACATGTATATGTATGGCCGATCCCCTTCATTGTTCACCTGAAACTATCACAAAATTGTTAATTGGCTATACCTGAATAAAAATATTTTTGGTGTTAAAAAAAAAAAAAAAAGTAAAGGGAAAACACATTCTGTACTAAACTCTTCAATGCCTTTATCTCAATTTGAATCTCTAAAAGATGCAAAAAGGCGGGTGCTGTGTTATTCCTATACTAAAGATAAGGGAAATTGAGGCTAAAACAGTAAACTGTTGTTGTTCAGTCACTAACTTGTGTCTGACTCGTTGCAACTCCACGAAGTGTAGCATGCCAAGCTTCTCTGTCCTACACTATCTCCCAGAGTTTGCTCAAATTCGTGCTCATTGAGTTGAAGATGCCGTCTGAACATCTCATCCTCTGCTGCCCTCTTCTTTTGCATTCAGTTTTTCCCAGCATAAGGGTCTTTTCCAATGAGTTGGCTCTTCCCATCAGGTGACCAAAGTATTAGAACTTAAGTATCAGTCCTTTGAATGGATTTTCAGAGTCTGTTTCCTTTAGGCTTGACTGCTTTGATCTCTTTGCTGACCAGCGGACTGTCAGAGTCTTCCCCAGCACCACAGTTTGAAAGCATTTGTCGTTAGCACTCAGCCTTCTTTACGGTCCAACTCTCGTATCTGCACACGACAACTGGAAAACCATAGCTTCGACTTTGGGTTTGGGAAAGTATGTCTCTGCAATTGAGCTGTAATGTAGCCTCATATCCTTGGGGCAACATAAAGGGCATATTGCTCTTCACAGATGGACTCCTTTTACAGAAATGTTCTCATTATTAGTTTCTTCTTGATAGCCTTTTCATTTTATTTTGAAATTGTTCCAATTGTCCTTCAACTCTGAGTCTTGTTGTACCTTTACTATGTGTTCTCTAACACCTTTAATAGCCCTTCATTTAAATCACTAGAGGCTTTCTTTCCCTCAAGCTGTCCCCACAGCTGGGTCTCTGACTGATTATTTCTCTCTGCACCTTCCCCTACTTTGCTTATGACACTTTCATGGCATTGATTACATTTGCCCTTTGACTATAGTCTTATGTATAAGAGTTATTGCTCTATAAATTTTAGGCTTTTAAGGGAGGGAACTTTCACAGTAAGAATCAATTAGAGAATGGATACATGTATATGTATGGCCGATCCCCTTCATTGTTCACCTGAAACTATCACAAAATTGTTAATTGGCTATACCTGAATAAAAATATTTTTGGTGTTAAAAAAAAAAAAAAAAGTAAAGGGAAAACACATTCTGTACTAAACTCTTCAATGCCTTTATCTCAATTTGAATCTCTAAAAGATGCAAAAAGGCGGGTGCTGTGTTATTCCTATACTAAAGATAAGGGAAATTGAGGCTAAAACAGTAAACTGTTGTTGTTCAGTCACTAACTTGTGTCTGACTCGTTGCAACTCCACGAAGTGTAGCATGCCAAGCTTCTCTGTCCTACACTATCTCCCAGAGTTTGCTCAAATTCGTGCTCATTGAGTTGAAGATGCCGTCTGAACATCTCATCCTCTGCTGCCCTCTTCTTTTGCATTCAGTTTTTCCCAGCATAAGGGTCTTTTCCAATGAGTTGGCTCTTCCCATCAGGTGACCAAAGTATTAGAACTTAAGTATCAGTCCTTTGAATGGATTTTCAGAGTCTGTTTCCTTTAGGCTTGACTGCTTTGATCTCTTTGCTGACCAGCGGACTGTCAGAGTCTTCCCCAGCACCACAGTTTGAAAGCATTTGTCGTTTAGCACTCAGCCTTCTTTACGGTCCAACTCTCGTATCTGCACACGACAACTGGAAAAACCATAGCTTCGACTTTGTTGGCAAAGTATGTCTCTGCTTTTTAATACACTGTCTAGGTTTGTCATAGCTTTCCTTCCAGGAGCAAGCATCTTTTAATGTTAAGACTGCAGTCACTGTCCACGGTCACTTTGGAGCCCAAGAAAATAATGTCTGTCACTATTTCCACTTTTCCTCCTTCTGTTTGCCATGAGGTGATCGGACGGGATGCCATGGTATTAGTTTTTTGAATGTTCAGTTTTAAGCCAGCTTTTTCACTGTCCTCTTCACCCTCAAAAGAAGTACAAGACGGTAAAATACTCAAATACCAATAAGAAGGATTCAAAGCCAAGCTGGCCTCTATCTAAAACACAAGTTCTAAGCCACTGTCCACATTTCTTATTCCATCTCTGCTCAACTAGTGTGGACCTCTCCATCCCAGTAACACTCAACATACTGTCTTGGTTTATGCTTTCACTTGATTAATAAATACATTTAAGCTTAAATGAATTTATTAAATACATTTAAATACATCCTTGCTTTTTATTTATTTTATATTTTTTTACAGAGTTTTGTTGTTTACTGCCACTCATCAACCCAAATCCTCCATAGATATACACACATCCCCACCCCAAAATCTCCTCCCCGTCCCACCCCTCCAGGTGGCCTCAGAGCCCCTGTTTGAGAGCCCCTAGTCCCACACCCCAATGTTCCTAAGTGTGGGGGCCTTCCGCAGAAAGGAAGGCAACAGGATTGCCTCGGGCTGAACCCAGAGATCTCGGAGAGAGGTGAGGCTGCTGCCCGCCAACCCGGCCCCAGCTCCCCCCACACTCCCGCCCCCAGCAAGCGGGAGACAATCAGACACGACAGGGGTTCCGTCAAAGCAGTTCCGTTTTATTAGTGCAGACTTACAGCTTTTATAGGCAAGTGAAGGGGGTTCTGCAAAGGACTTCCATAGATTACACCAATCAAACTAAAGGTTAAGCAGTCATCCACGAGCGCAGAAACCAGGGGAACCAATTCGAAATTTTGACAATCAATTTAACAATTTAGATCACGCCCTCGTCTCTTCCTGTAGGCGCCATCTTAGCTCCAAACCGCAAACATGTGCTTAAGCTTCCTTATGCTTGCAAAGATTTAAATCACGCCCTCATCTCTTCCTGTAGGCGCCATCTTAGCTCCAAACTGAAACAAAGTGCTTAAGCTTCCTTATGCTTGCAACAGTCCTTTTCCAAGTCAGAGCCCCACACATAAGACTGTCTCCATGTCTGTCACTCCATTGCTGCTCTGCATATTCATTTATCAGCACCATCTTTCTAGATTCCATTTACTTTTATTAGTAGTCATCTCATATTATTCATGAAAACCGAAGGGGTCAAAAGCATCAGTAACTTAAGAACTACAGAAAGTAATACCTCTCTCCTCCATTATTTTAGATAAAGAAGACGAATCACAGAACGTGCTGAGAGGGCCTTTTTCAGTTGGGCAGAAGCTGACGTCTAAGCTTCAGAGCCACGGTTTGGAGCTTCTGTGTCCATGCACGGCTCATCTACACTGTAGATAACATTTTCTCTTCTGTCTGTTAGCTGCTTATTATACATTTTTAGCCTGTGTTTTGAGGTAGCTCATAAAAATACATATAATTTAATAGAATAACAATTAAAAGATGAAAAAAAATGTGGAATAAAGTAAACTAAGATTAGGGAAACATGCCGGGGTATGGTTTGCCAGGAGACATCATAAGACCCTGGACAGTGAGTGGGAAAAGATTGCAAATTTATTGCTAATCTTCTTTACACCAAGTCAAGTAGAAATGCAATCAAATGTGAAGTTCAGTGTTCTTAATATGGAAAAGACTGCTTGCTCAAGGGGGAAATTTTAAAATATGCAGGCATGTTTTGGTATAGTGAAAATATCCTATATTAAATACAGCGTTGCTTTTTCCATGGAGGCTTGATAAGTTTGGCTTTGTGTCACAGTAGTGTAACATTGCTCACTTATTAAGTGGTGTGTTTTCTGTCATTTCATTAAATGCCCATCTTATTCTCTGCTGCATTTAGACATCAGGCTGTAAGTGATCAAACTGAGGATGGAACCAAGAGTATTAATATCAATTCAAGGGGAAAAAATGTAAGGACAGTTGTACTTAGGCTTGCAAAATGATCAGACTGCCAGACTGGAGTGAGATGGTCAGCCAGACTAAACATTGGCCACAGAAGTTGACTCACTTTATATGATGATGAGCAAGACCTATTTTCAGGATTATTTCATACATTTTAATGCTGCTCATACTTCAGTGTTGTTTCTTTAGCATCCGTTTTTTAGCTTTTCGTTTCTCTGGTCAAAATAAGTAGGAAAAGCAGAAGGTCAAATAATATGACATTTTTTATTCCAAAATAAGGCATGAGATTTGAATATAGCCAAGGAAGGGCATAGATGAGTTTTGACAAGACTGAGAATACACTCACAGTTATCACGTCAACTGTTCTGATCTGAAACTTATTAACTGATTTACAGAGTCATGTGGCAAAAGCAAAGCACTGTGACAAGGCAACAGAAAAGGGTTAGAAAATATAAACCAACCTGCCTCTTGGAATGATCTTTTGAGTGGTGGTTTGGGCCAGGTAACCGAAAACATTCTGTCTGTTAGCTGCTTATTATACATTTTTAGCCTGTGTTTTGAGGTAGCTCATAAAAATACATATAATTTAATAGAATAACAATTAAAAGATGAAAAAAAATGTGGAATAAAGTAAACTAAGATTAGGGAAACATGCCGGGGTATGGTTTGCCAGGAGACATCATAAGACCCTGGACAGTGAGTGGGAAAAGATTGCAAATTTATTGCTAATCTTCTTTACACCGAAGTCAAGTAGAAATGCAATCAAATGTGAAGTTCAGTGTTCTTAATATGGAAAAGACTGCTTGCTCAAGGGGAATTTAACATATGCAGGCATGTTTTGGTATAGTGAAAAATATCCTATATTAAATACAGCGTTGCTTTTTCCATGGAGGCTTGATAAGTTTGGCTTTGTGTCACAGTAGTGTAACATTGCTCACTTATTAAGTGGTGTGTTTTCTGTCATTTCATTAAATGCCCATCTTATTCTCTGCTGCATTTAGACATCAGGCTGTAAGTGATCAAACTGAGGATGGAACCAAGAGTATTAATATCAATTCAAGGGGAAAAAATGTAAGGACAGTTGTACTTAGGCTTGCAAAATGATCAGACTGCCAGACTGGAGTGAGATGGTCAGCCAGACTAAACATTGGCCACAGAAGTTGACTCACTTTATATGATGATGAGCAAGACCTATTTTCAGGATTATTTCATACATTTTAATGCTGCTCATACTTCAGTGTTGTTTCTTTAGCATCCGTTTTTTAGCTTTTCGTTTTCTCTGGTCAAAATAAGTAGGAAAAGCAGAAGGTCAAATAATATGACATTTTTTATTCCAAAATAAGGCATGAGATTTGAATATAGCCAAGGAAGGGCATAGATGAGTTTTGACAAGACTGAGAATACACTCACAGTTATCACGTCAACTGTTCTGATCTGAAACTTATTAACTGATTTACAGAGTCATGTGGCAAAAGCAAAGCACTGTGACAAGGCAACAGAAAAGGGTTAGAAAATATAAACCAACCTGCCTCTTGGAATGATCTTTTTGAGTGGTGGTTGGGGCCTCCAGAAATTTGACTGACTTGGCGAATTCCTTTCTCTCTAGTCCTCCTCTGCCTCTTCTGGATTTGTCTGTGACTATGGGACGACGGGTAGTCATTGGTCCAGCCGACATCTTACCAATCGCTGACCTCTTCTGAGAGGAGACCAAGTATGATTCTCTGACTCCCACTCTGTCTTAATCACTGTCAGTTCTTGACATAGTTAATCTTCCTTGATAATGAGGATTGAACAATATTTTAATTGTGATTTTTACTTACTCCCAGTTTTTGTTTTCATTACTTTTTTCACTGAGTCAATCACTCATCAATACTGTAAGAGAAAGTGAACAGTCTTTTGAACTTTATTGTATAAATAGTAAAGCATTAAGGCAGTTTTCTCAAAGTGTATCTAAGGGCTCCCCATATCAGAATCTCTTCGTATATTGGTTAAAATACAAATTTATGATCCCTACTCTAAATTCATTGAAGTTTGAAATTTGAAAAACAGACTCATTGATATTTACTTTATGTAAACTAGCGTAGCAAAAAAAAAAAAAAAAACGTTCTTACTTTTCATCATCTTAATCATTCAACAGTATCATAATGCTGCGCTTCCCAGGTGACTCTAGTGATAAAGGACCTGCCTGCTGCTGCAGGAGACACAAGAGATGCTGGTTCCATCTCTAAGTCAGGAAGATCCCCTGAGGAGGGCTTGGTAGCCCACTTCAGTATTCTTCCTTGGAAACTTACATGGACAGAGGAGCCAGGCAGGCTACAGGCAGGCTACAGTCCATAGGCGTCACAAGATCTCTGACATGACTGAATTGACTTAGCATGCATGCACAAACAATAATGCTAGCTATCTTTCCATGAGTTGGCCTACTAACCCCTACAGATCCTGTGTTTCTCAACTGGTGTCCCAAAAGTAATTAAGCCTAATGGCTTAGGGCATCTACTCTTTGTGATGACCTTTTCTACTGTGTGTCTAGAATAATAGTAGTTGTGTACCAATTTCCAGAGAGTGGAAAAAAATAGTCAATTTCCCGTATATTCTGAGAAAATTTTATAAACCTGATTTACAGAGTCATGTGGCAAAAGCAACTGTGACAAGGCAACAGAAAAGGGTTAGAAAATATAAACCAACCTGCCTCTTGGAATGATCTTTTTGAGTGGTGGTTGGGGCCTCCAGAAATTTGACTGACTTGGCGAATTCCTTTCTCTCTAGTCCTCCTCTGCCTCTTCTGGATTTGTCTGTGACTATGGGACGACGGGTAGTCATTGGTCCAGCCGACATCTTACCAATCGCTGACCTCTTCTGAGAGGAGACCAAGTATGATTCTCTGACTCCCACTCTGTCTTAATCACTGTCAGTTCTTGACATAGTTAATCTTCCTTGATAATGAGGATTGAACAATATTTTAATTGTGATTTTTACTTACTCCCAGTTTTTGTTTTCATTACTTTTTTCACTGAGTCAATCACTCATCAATACTGTAAGAGAAAGTGAACAGTCTTTTGAACTTTATTGTATAAATAGTAAAGCATTAAGGCAGTTTTCTCAAAGTGTATCTAAGGGCTCCCCATATCAGAATCTCTTCGTATATTGGTTAAAATACAAATTTATGATCCCTACTCTAAATTCATTGAAGTTTGAAATTTGAAAAACAGACTCATTGATATTTACTTTATGTAAACTAGCGTAGCAAAAAAAAAAAAAAAAACGTTCTTACTTTTCATCATCTTAATCATTCAACAGTATCATAATGCTGCGCTTCCCAGGTGACTCTAGTGATAAAGGACCTGCCTGCTGCTGCAGGAGACACAAGAGATGCTGGTTCCATCTCTAAGTCAGGAAGATCCCCTGAGGAGGGCTTGGTAGCCCACTTCAGTATTCTTCCTTGGAAACTTACATGGACAGAGGAGCCAGGCAGGCTACAGGCAGGCTACAGTCCATAGGCGTCACAAGATCTCTGACATGACTGAATTGACTTAGCATGCATGCACAAACAATAATGCTAGCTATCTTTCCATGAGTTGGCCTACTAACCCCTACAGATCCTGTGTTTCTCAACTGGTGTCCCAAAAGTAATTAAGCCTAATGGCTTAGGGCATCTACTCTTTGTGATGACCTTTTCTACTGTGTGTCTAGAATAATAGTAGTTGTGTACCAATTTCCAGAGAGTGGAAAAAAATAGTCAATTTCCCATATTCTGAGATTCAGAGGAGGAACCTTATTGAGAAGGAGAATTAAAATCATTTTATTGAGTTTATAAACCTGACATTCTCATCCATTAACAAAGATATGATATTTATATTATTTAGGACAAATTAGAAGTTGACATGCCCTTTGATGTTTCAAAATGAGTTATTATCAAAATAAATTGTGCACATGTTGGAACAAAATCAAGTAGCATTCTTCTGCTAACTTTTGCTGCAGTAAAAAGCATCTTCAAAATTACAGTGGCTCACAGTAGCAAAGGCTTATTTCAACGTCACACTGTGGATCTATTGCAAGTTGTCTGGGGCTAGCTCTGAAATGTGTATTCTCATTCTGAGACTCAGGCTGATGATTAACCACTGGAGTTTCTGATTGTTACAAAGGAAAAGGGAGAGGGTGGTGAATTATGCACTGGTTCTTAAGGCTTCCTCTTGGAAATGACACATGTCACTTTCGCTCAGCTCTATTGTCAGCAGGTTCAGTCTTGCCATATGCTCAGGGGCCAGAGACTGGGAGTATTTGGTAAATAGCAATAGCGATAGCAACTTTATGAAAAGCAAGTTTATTTTTAAACTCCTTCCTCCTCCTTGGCTCCATCCCCAGTTGAAAACCACTTCTGCTTCTATGTTTACCATTTCTGATGTATATTTTAAAAAAGGTTATCTCTTTTTTAAATTAAAAACAAAAAACATCTACCTACATATAGTGTATTGATTTCCTTCTGTGAAAGAAGAGATGAGTTAAGAGATGAGTTACCCTATCAGCGTTCTCTCTGTGCCCTGCTCTGAACCTGTCCACCAGATATCTTGCCATCTTTGGAAGTTAATTGAAGATGGGCTATATAAGAAGAGGATATACCAAGAAAGATGAAAATGTGATGTCAAGGAAAGATTGGGATTAACTTAGAAGCACAATCAAATGCTGCCCTACTATGATAGCTGTACTGCTGGCTTAGAGAACAGTAGAATATGTTTTGGTAGATGACTCTGGGGAATAGGAGGAGTCTATAAAATATAAAGAATGATTAGCTGCGGGCACAGAAATAAGAATATGGTAAAGGCATGTGATAGAGGAATGAAAAAGAATTCATTCTAAATGACACAAAAAAGTATTTTCCTTATAGAAATATAGGGACTAGTGGACTTAGATGAAATATAGTTCCACTATATGATTCAAGGTTGCAACTGACTACACTTGCAACAGCATCATCACAGTAATAAGTACTAGATATGAGAGTTTGGAACTAATCAAACTACATAAATGTAAAAGTAAATTTAAGGCTTTCAAAGCTTGAGTAGATAAAAGAGAGGATGAGGTGTGGCGAGAGTATCAATGTCCTTCCTCATTCTGCATAATGGCAAGTCACCACATGACATTTGAAATAGCGGGTCAGCTACATTGTTTGAAATTGCAAAGGTATCAATGAAGGGACTGAGGATTGTGATTTAATTATGTGTATTGGGAAATTAACTTACTGAGAAAGGAAGCAACAGTGGTAAACTCTGAAACTTTGCATATCTAAAAATGACTTTATTCTATGCCTCTATTCACCTGCTAGTTTCATTTTATATAGAATCTTTTTTTTTTTCACTTATAGCCCATTAGTTTGAAGGTTTTGCTCTATTTGTTTTTATACTTTTAGTATTACTAGAATCCAGTCTGATTCTTGTTCCTACCTTGGTGACCTACTTTTTTTCTTCTTAAAAGAGTTTGTGATCCCATCCTTGAGCTTGGTGTTGTTCATTTTTGCAAAGATATATCTATACATGGATGTCATTTTCTTTTATTCTTTTGCCTAGTTACTTGATGAGTTACCCTATCAGCGTTCTCTCTGTGCCCTGCTCTGAACCTGTCCACCAGATATCTTGCCATCTTTGGAAGTTAATTGAAGATGGGCTATATAAGAAGAGGATATACCAAGAAAGATGAAAATGTGATGTCAAGGAAAGATTGGGATTAACTTAGAAGCACAATCAAATGCTGCCCTACTATGATAGCTGTACTGCTGGCTTAGAGAACAGTAGAATATGTTTTGGTAGATGACTCTGGGGAATAGGAGGAGTCTATAAAATATAAAGAATGATTAGCTGCGGGCACAGAAATAAGAATATGGTAAAGGCATGTGATAGAGGAATGAAAAAGAATTCATTCTAAATGACACAAAAAAGTATTTTCCTTATAGAAATATAGGGACTAGTGGACTTAGATGAAATATAGTTCCACTATATGATTCAAGGTTGCAACTGACTACACTTGCAACAGCATCATCACAGTAATAATTACTAGATATGAGAGTTTGGAACTAATCAAACTACATAAATGTAAAAGTAAATTTAAGGCTTTCAAAGCTTGAGTAGATAAAAGAGAGGATGAGGTGTGGGCGAGAGTATCAATGTCCTTCCTCATTCTGCATAATGGCAAGTCACCACATGACATTTGAAATAGCGGGTCAGCTACATTGTTTGAAATTGCAAAGGTATCAATGAAGGGACTGAGGATTGTGATTTAATTATGTGTATTGGGAAATTAACTTACTGAGAAAGGAAGCAACAGTGGTAAACTCTGAAACTTTGCATATCTAAAAATGACTTTATTCTATGCCTCTATTCACCTGCTAGTTTCATTTTATATAGAATCTTTTTTTTTTTCACTTATAGCCCATTAGTTTGAAGGTTTTGCTCTATTTGTTTTTATACTTTTAGTATTACTAGAATCCAGTCTGATTCTTGTTCCTACCTTGGTGACCTACTTTTTTTCTTCTTAAAAGAGTTTGTGATCCCATCCTTGAGCTTGGTGTTGTTCATTTTTGCAAAGATATATCTATACATGGATGTCATTTTCTTTTATTCTTTTGCCTAGTTACTTGATGAACCCTTTCAAGTGAAAAGTCATATCTTTCAGCCCTGGGGAATTCTCTTCTACTATGTCTTTGATATTTTTTCCCCTACAGTTTTTTTTTCTTTTTCTCTAGTTCTTGGATTCTGATTAATCAAATAATGGACTTCCTTGTTTTCACTGCCTGTATTACATATTTCCTCTTATTTACTTTATGTTTTCACTTTTTGTAGACTATTTCCTTTAATGTGACTTTCATTTCTTCTACTAAAGCTTTACTTTGGAAATTTTATTTGCCTTTTCTAAGAGCTCTTTTTCTTTTATTGCTCCATTTTTGTTGAATCCATTTCTTATTTTATGCATTCATTGTCTTACTATATCTTCTTTCCAGATACTAATAAAAGCATCTTTTTTAAAGTCTTACTCTATTCTCTAATTTTTTTTTTTTTTTTTTTGGTCTTTTGGAGTTGACTTTTCTATTCACGTATTTTGGCAGTTTTCTCTCACATTGGTTTCTTTCCTTAAATGTTCATTAGTGATCGGTGACCTTTAATGGTTAGAAACGAGGTATATAAAAAAGTTTCCTCTAAGCTCTGTAGATGTGGACAGGATTGATCATGAGTTTTCTCTTCATGGTAAATAGGAAAGAAGCCAGCTCTTACACTGGGTTTCTGTAAATGTCAAATTTTGAGTTTTCTTCTATTTTCTTTACAGAAGAGGTCTGTTTTTGTTTCATTTTTGACTTGGGATAAGTGATGGCCTCTTAGTAGTTTGCTGGATCAGGAATTCAATTTAGAGACTTTCATTTAATCTCCCCACTTTTCAGTCCCATCCCTCATGTTTAGTGTTGTTTGTATAGAATTGTCCTTTATATCTAAAGATGATGTTGCTGCAGATGTCAGCTACTACTCTAAGAGTGATTGAAAATCCATGCTACGTGTGTGTTACCCTTCCATTCTGATAACTATAAAATACATCTTTTCATCTAAATAGTTGTAGCTGGGTGTGATTTGTCTCCAGAGGTCTGAATATTTCCTTTAACTTCTCTACCTCATCATACTTTTTCTTTTCTTAAAAGAGTTTGTGATCCCATCCTTGAGCTTGGTGTTGTTCATTTTGCAAAGATATATCTATACATGGATGTCATTTTCTTTTATTCTTTTGCCTAGTTACTTGATGAACCCTTTCAAGTGAAAAGTCATATCTTTCAGCCCTGGGGAATTCTCTTCTACTATGTCTTTGATATTTTTTCCCCTACAGTTTTTTTTTCTTTTTCTCTAGTTCTTGGATTCTGATTAATCAAATAATGGACTTCCTTGTTTTCACTGCCTGTATTACATATTTCCTCTTATTTACTTTATGTTTTCACTTTTTGTAGACTATTTCCTTTAATGTGACTTTCATTTCTTCTACTAAAGCTTTACTTTGGAAATTTTATTTGCCTTTTCTAAGAGCTCTTTTCTTTTATTGCTCCATTTTTGTTGAATCCATTTCTTATTTTATGCATTCATTGTCTTACTATATCTTCTTTCCAGATACTAATAAAAGCATCTTTTTTAAAGTCTTACTCTATTCTCTAATTTTTTTTTTTTTTTTTTTGGTCTTTTGGAGTTGACTTTTCTATTCACGTATTTTGGCAGTTTTCTCTCACATTGGTTTCTTTCCTTAAATGTTCATTAGTGATCGGTGACCTTTAATGGTTAGAAACGAGGTATATAAAAAAGTTTCCTCTAAGCTCTGTAGATGTGGACAGGATTGATCATGAGTTTTCTCTTCATGGTAAATAGGAAAGAAGCCAGCTCTTACACTGGGTTTCTGTAAATGTCAAATTTTGAGTTTTCTTCTATTTTCTTTACAGAAGAGGTCTGTTTTTGTTTCATTTTTGACTTGGGATAAGTGATGGCCTCTTAGTAGTTTGCTGGATCAGGAATTCAATTTAGAGACTTTCATTTAATCTCCCCACTTTTCAGTCCCATCCCTCATGTTTAGTGTTGTTTGTATAGAATTGTCCTTTATATCTAAAGATGATGTTGCTGCAGATGTCAGCTACTACTCTAAGAGTGATTGAAAATCCATGCTACGTGTGTGTTACCCTTCCATTCTGATAACTATAAAATACATCTTTTCATCTAAATAGTTGTAGCTGGGTGTGATTTGTCTCCAGAGGTCTGAATATTTCCTTTAACTTCTCTACCTCATCATACTCGCATGACCTGTCTTCTATTTTTCTTTTGCAAAAGGTGGTCTAGTAAAATAAATTAATCAAAGCTCAGTGTTTACTTGCATCATTGTCTCTAGTTGTCTTCTTCAGTGACTTTAGACAGCTCAGATGAGCATATTACCTAGCTTAATTTTGTCTGATTTCTTGATTTTGTTTGAAATATCTACTATTGATTTTTTTGTGTGTGTGTGGAACTAAAATGTCAGAAACCATGTCATTGAAGAAAAACCTCTTTATCCAGAAAAAAAAAAAATTGCTTATATAGCTTCCAGCTAATTTCACAATGCATGTTCAGATTTTCTATTTTTGTCTATTACCATCGCACTTAACAGTGGACTACAAAGATAGCAAAAATGGATACACTACTTATGAAATCTGTCACTTGGATATGGGACTTCCCTGATACAACTTAGTGAAGAACTTAGACCTTCTTCAACATAATGGTTTATTTTTAGCACTAGTCTGCCTTTTTAATGCAATGGGTAGACTCCTGATGTATGTATACATGAGCATATCCATTAGGATAAAGCTGTTTCTTGAACAGTCTTGAAGTTCTTTGATGATTTTGACAGTGTTCAGTGAATGAAATGTTTATCAGTAGATAACAAGAATATTCTGATATTATCTTGTGTTCTGAAAGATGACTAAAATAGATTAACTCAAGTCAGGCATCATAAGTTAAATTTCTGTAAAAGTACCCACAGAATCTTTAATTACTGAAAAGACATCAATAAGATTGATGATTTTTTCATTTATATATACAGTTAAATGTCTATTGAATTCAAAATATGTGCTAGTCACTGTCAAACTAGAAATAAAATGATAGAGGGGTTTAGTGGTACAACACTCTTAGTGTTTTCCATTCCCCCCTTTTGTTTATTTTTGTTGTTTGTATAGAATTGTCCTTTATATCTAAAGATGATGTTGCTGCAGATGTCAGCTACTACTCTAAGAGTGATTGAAAATCCATGCTACGTGTGTTACCCTTCCATTCTGATAACTATAAAATACATCTTTTCATCTAAATAGTTGTAGCTGGGTGTGATTTGTCTCCAGAGGTCTGAATATTTCCTTTAACTTCTCTACCTCATCATACTCGCATGACCTGTCTTCTATTTTTCTTTTGCAAAAGGTGGTCTAGTAAAATAAATTAATCAAAGCTCAGTGTTTACTTGCATCATTGTCTCTAGTTGTCTTCTTCAGTGACTTTAGACAGCTCAGATGAGCATATTACCTAGCTTAATTTTGTCTGATTTCTTGATTTTGTTTGAAATATCTACTATTGATTTTTTTGTGTGTGTGTGGAACTAAAATGTCAGAAACCATGTCATTGAAGAAAAACCTCTTTATCCAGAAAAAAAAAAAATTGCTTATATAGCTTCCAGCTAATTTCACAATGCATGTTCAGATTTTCTATTTTTGTCTATTACCATCGCACTTAACAGTGGACTACAAAGATAGCAAAAATGGATACACTACTTATGAAATCTGTCACTTGGATATGGGACTTCCCTGATACAACTTAGTGAAGAACTTAGACCTTCTTCAACATAATGGTTTATTTTTAGCACTAGTCTGCCTTTTTAATGCAATGGGTAGACTCCTGATGTATGTATACATGAGCATATCCATTAGGATAAAGCTGTTTCTTGAACAGTCTTGAAGTTCTTTGATGATTTTGACAGTGTTCAGTGAATGAAATGTTTATCAGTAGATAACAAGAATATTCTGATATTATCTTGTGTTCTGAAAGATGACTAAAATAGATTAACTCAAGTCAGGCATCATAAGTTAAATTTCTGTAAAAGTACCCACAGAATCTTTAATTACTGAAAAGACATCAATAAGATTGATGATTTTTTCATTTATATATACAGTTAAATGTCTATTGAATTCAAAATATGTGCTAGTCACTGCCTTCAAAGCTAGAAATAAAATGATAGAGTAGGGGCTTCCCTGGTGGTCCAGTGGGTACAGACACCGCCTTGCAGTGCAAGGGGCACCGGTTCAATCCCTGGCCTGGGAAGATCCTACATGCTGTGGAGCGGTTGGACCGATGTGGCCAACTACCGAGCCGGAGCTCTGGAGCACATGCGCCCGGAGCCGGTGCTCTGTGACAACAGAGACCACCATGATGGGAGGCCCACATGGGCCAAAGAACAAAGATGGATGGAAACAGATAAATGAAAGACCAGTAGAAGTGGCCTGCCCGCCCCTCCCTCCCACCGCCCCCAAAAAGAGTATGACAAGATACTGGCAAGTCATATGTGATAAAGAGTATAAGTTTTCTGTTAGATTTAGCTATAAGATAATCATTGATGACTCTGCAAAAATTTTATTGTCAAAGATGAAGCCTCAAAGGTAATGTAAATGCAGAGACAGAAACAAATGTGCACCGCATAAGGCTCATAACTCTTAAGAAAGTATCTGAGAATTAGCTCTCTTTGACGCCCTGTCAGATAGGGATAGAGACATATTAAGCTAAGTAGATTGATTTTAAGAAAAATTTGAGACTTTCTCACAAGAGTAACAATCAAAGAAAGAATGCATATGAATTAGATTTCAATGGATGCTCTGTCTGGTACACATTAGTATGATAATCCAGGGCAGTTGGGTTGTGCTATCAAATCTCTGCAAAAATGTTCTATAGTGTCTTTCTATAAACACTTGTACTTATATTGAGCAGTTTACAATCTGCAAACAAAAATTATTCTGCTTGAATGAAGAAGAAGATGTATGAATTTAGTTTTTTAATCTTGAAGTTCTTTGATGATTTTGACAGTGTTCAGTGAATGAAATGTTTATCAGTAGATAACAAGAATATTCTGATATTATCTTGTGTTCTGAAAGATGACTAAAATAGATTAACTCAAGTCAGGCATCATAAGTTAAATTTCTGTAAAAGTACCCACAGAATCTTTAATTACTGAAAAGACATCAATAAGATTGATGATTTTTTCATTTATATATACAGTTAAATGTCTATTGAATTCAAAATATGTGCTAGTCACTGCCTTCAAAGCTAGAAATAAAATGATAGAGTAGGGGCTTCCCTGGTGGTCCAGTGGGTACAGACACCGCCTTGCAGTGCAAGGGGCACCGGTTCAATCCCTGGCCTGGGAAGATCCTACATGCTGTGGAGCGGTTGGACCGATGTGGCCAACTACCGAGCCGGAGCTCTGGAGCACATGCGCCCGGAGCCGGTGCTCTGTGACAACAGAGACCACCATGATGGGAGGCCCACATGGGCCAAAGAACAAAGATGGATGGAAACAGATAAATGAAAGACCAGTAGAAGTGGCCTGCCCGCCCCCCCCACCGCCCCCAAAAAGAGTATGACAAGATACTGGCAAGTCATATGTGATAAAGAGTATAAGTTTTCTGTTAGATTTAGCTATAAGATAATCATTGATGACTCTGCAAAAATTTTATTGTCAAAGATGAAGCCTCAAAGGTAATGTAAATGCAGAGACAGAAACAAATGTGCACCGCATAAGGCTCATAACTCTTAAGAAAGTATCTGAGAATTAGCTCTCTTTGACGCCCTGTCAGATAGGGATAGAGACATATTAAGCTAAGTAGATTGATTTTTAAGAAAAATTTGAGACTTTCTCACAAGAGTAACAATCAAAGAAAGAATGCATATGAATTAGATTTCAATGGATGCTCTGTCTGGTACACATTAGTATGATAATCCAGGGCAGTTGGGTTGTGCTATCAAATCTCTGCAAAAATGTTCTATAGTGTCTTTCTATAAACACTTGTACTTATATTGAGCAGTACTCACAATCTGCAAACAAAAAATTATTCTGCGTCTTGAATGAAGAAGAAGATAAGCATCTTACTAAATTCCTTAACAAAATGAGCAGTATTCTTTGAAATATTGTTTTAAATTGATATGTGTGTGTGCTTTTATAGAAAAACAAATTTTCCTACAACCCAAAATGTACAAAATAAAAATATAGTCCTTTATATTAAGTCCTTGGCTTACTCCCTGGAGGAAATCATTTTTTCAGAACTTTCTCCTGAATCTTTAAGTAAGATATGCATTTTAGGGGAGACTTATCCACTTTGAGGCACTTGTTTATTGAATTTGGAGCTAGAGTGACTTGTATCATTTAAATTATTCTTGGTCACAATTACCATTTTCTCTTGTGACTATCACAGTACACACAAGTTTGAATATTTCCAAATCTTATTTTCCTAGCAGATGCCATCATCAGCTGTCATTTAGTTGTCTCTCATTCTGAACTACAGTCTTGTTAATCTTTTATTCACTCAACAGGATTATAGTGCACACCTTGAAAGAAGTACTTCATTCTAATTAGTTCCACAGGTGCCTTTCTTTTAAAAAGGAAATAGCTTCCACACTGTCTCCAGAAGAATGTTTTGGGGTCATTATCCCTTAGATAAATGAACTCATCACTGAGCTGCTGTTTCCCTTAAGGGTCTCCGTGATGCTCAGAAATGCTGTGTTATAACTTTTGATCCATGATTGCCCTAATTTTCTTAATTTATCCAATATTATATCCAGATATACGGCCCCAGATCTCCAGTGAACCACTCTGATACTTCCTTGTTAATTTTATGTACTTATTTTTCCCTCAGGTTGCTACTAAACATAAGTTCTTCTCTTCATACTAGTTGTTATGTGTCAGCTTTTATAGAATTAAGTTGTTTATGGCATTGATATGAGAATAGAGTATTTACAGACAATGGATGCTCTGTCTGGTACACATTAGTATGATAATCCAGGGCAGTTGGGTTGTGCTATCAAATCTCTGCAAAATGTTCTATAGTGTCTTTCTATAAACACTTGTACTTATATTGAGCAGTACTCACAATCTGCAAACAAAAATTATTCTGCCTTGAATGAAGAAGAAGATAAGCATCTTACTAAATTCCTTAACAAAATGAGCAGTATTCTTTGAAATATTGTTTTAAATTGATATGTGTGTGTGCTTTTATAGAAAAACAAATTTTCCTACAACCCAAAATGTACAAAATAAAAATATAGTCCTTTATATTAAGTCCTTGGCTTACTCCCTGGAGGAAATCATTTTTTCAGAACTTTCTCCTGAATCTTTAAGTAAGATATGCATTTTAGGGGAGACTTATCCACTTTGAGGCACTTGTTTATTGAATTTGGAGCTAGAGTGACTTGTATCATTTAAATTATTCTTGGTCACAATTACCATTTTCTCTTGTGACTATCACAGTACACACAAGTTTGAATATTTCCAAATCTTATTTTCCTAGCAGATGCCATCATCAGCTGTCATTTAGTTGTCTCTCATTCTGAACTACAGTCTTGTTAATCTTTTATTCACTCAACAGGATTATAGTGCACACCTTGAAAGAAGTACTTCATTCTAATTAGTTCCACAGGTGCCTTTCTTTTAAAAAGGAAATAGCTTCCACACTGTCTCCAGAAGAATGTTTTGGGGTCATTATCCCTTAGATAAATGAACTCATCACTGAGCTGCTGTTTCCCTTAAGGGTCTCCGTGATGCTCAGAAATGCTGTGTTATAACTTTTGATCCATGATTGCCCTAATTTTCTTAATTTATCCAATATTATATCCAGATATACGGCCCCAGATCTCCAGTGAACCACTCTGATACTTCCTTGTTAATTTTATGTACTTATTTTTCCCTCAGGTTGCTACTAAACATAAGTTCTTCTCTTCATACTAGTTGTTATGTGTCAGCTTTTATAGAATTAAGTTGTTTATGGCATTGATATGAGAATAGAGTATTTACAGACAATGGATTAGTGGTTTGAATTCTTCCCATGCTATCAGTAACAAAAGTTGTTAGGACTCCCTTGGGGTCTATATAAAATGAAGCTGGTCTGATTACAGTTCTAGGCCATTAAGAAGGAGTATGATTTCTGTTAGAGAGGGCAAGAACAGAAGTCTTGGTAAAGGGACCAGATGTTTCCTTTGAATGGCCTGTTAAAACAAAACCTGAACATATTTGAATTTTTTTCCCAAAAGTTATATCCCTGGAGTAGTGATAAAATGTTATATTCTCTCTTTCCAGCAATTTGCTCATATACTATAGTAATTTATTAATTTATGCACTTACCCAATTACTGCTTCTTCAATAGTAAAAGCTCAAAAAGTTCTTAGAGGCCATTTCTGTTTCCCTTGTTCCAAATTAACACCTGCCAAAACCAAACATCTTTGGCCCCTCACTTAACACTTGCAGGTACTTTGTTACTGATGTTTCTCTGGATCTCATAATTTGTCATCCTGTCAAGTGATGGTTGTAAATCTGTGCGGCATCTCTAAAATTAACTGCTGATCAACATAACAAGGGAGCTTTATGTGTATTTGAGAAAGTTGAACTAGGATACTGTGTGTGTGTGTGTATTTGATGATTTTTTAAAAATTTTTTGTTTTATCAGCCAGACTTCAAAGTTTTACATGCGTTAATATAGAGAGGTGAAAGAAAAAGCATTGAAATCAAACTGAAAACTGCTTGAAAAGTAGAATGTTTATATGAGATCAGCATCTAAACTTTTCTTTCGAGATCATGTGATGTTTCTGAAGTGGTTACAGGCAAAATGTCATCTATCTGAAGAGCTAGTGGTGGTTATTGTGTTTTAAGACAATTTTCTGAAAGAAAGTACAGTGTATGATTTTAGTTTGATAATAAAGACTGTACTTTGACATTACTTATTAAAGAATTTTTCAGTTATTTTTTATCATGGCTCACAAAATATGTATTATTTTATATTAAGATCCAGTATACACAAACACACTGGTACATGAGGATATCTTTAAATATATATGAACATAATTAGATTATGAGATAAAAAGTATTTAAAAAACAGACAATGGATTAGTGGTTTGAATTCTTCCCATGCTATCAGTAACAAAAGTTGTTAGGACTCCCTTGGGGTCTATATAAAATGAAGCTGGTCTGATTACAGTTCTAGGCCATTAAGAAGGAGTATGATTTCTGTTAGAGAGGGCAAGAACAGAAGTCTTGGTAAAGGGACCAGATGTTTCCTTTGAATGGCCTGTTAAAACAAAACCTGAACATATTTGAATTTTTTTCCCAAAAGTTATATCCCTGGAGTAGTGATAAAATGTTATATTCTCTCTTTCCAGCAATTTGCTCATATACTATAGTAATTTATTAATTTATGCACTTACCCAATTACTGCTTCTTCAATAGTAAAAGCTCAAAAAGTTCTTAGAGGCCATTTCTGTTTCCCTTGTTCCAAATTAACACCTGCCAAAACCAAACATCTTTGGCCCCTCACTTAACACTTGCAGGTACTTTGTTACTGATGTTTCTCTGGATCTCATAATTTGTCATCCTGTCAAGTGATGGTTGTAAATCTGTGCGGCATCTCTAAAATTAACTGCTGATCAACATAACAAGGGAGCTTTATGTGTATTTGAGAAAGTTGAACTAGGATACTGTGTGTGTGTGTGTATTTGATGATTTTTAAACACTTTTTGTTTTATCAGCCAGACTTCAAAGTTTTACATGCGTTAATATAGAGAGGTGAAAGAAAAAGCATTGAAATCAAACTGAAAACTGCTTGAAAAGTAGAATGTTTATATGAGATCAGCATCTAAACTTTTCTTTCGAGATCATGTGATGTTTCTGAAGTGGTTACAGGCAAAATGTCATCTATCTGAAGAGCTAGTGGTGGTTATTGTGTTTTAAGACAATTTTCTGAAAGAAAGTACAGTGTATGATTTTAGTTTGATAATAAAGACTGTACTTTGACATTACTTATTAAAGAATTTTTCAGTTATTTTTTATCATGGCTCACAAAATATGTATTATTTTATATTAAGATCCAGTATACACAAACACACTGGTACATGAGGATATCTTTAAATATATATGAACATAATTAGATTTGTATTGAGTGGAGATTAAATGAATTTTACTTTACAATGTACCATCCCCTTTTATATATTCTATTCTTTTATATTCTACTGTGATCATTAAAAAATGATCATATCCCATTAGATTTATTTCATGTCCAGTTAATGGGTTATATACTGAAGGCTGAAAGATGCTCTCTATTGTGAGGATTGTGACATATATTTTTTATATCATGTTCTTCCTACCACAATTGTTTTAATTTCAGGAAAAGACTTGTCATAAGATATGTTTACATATTGGGGATTTGTTTTAGCCACTATCTCTGTATTTCTGTTAAAGTTACACGTTCTTAGGGAAGACTACAGTAAGGTCACATCACTCTGGGTTAAAATACTTCTTAACTATCCCTTTTTCACATAACTAGATAACTAAATCTCTGTTTAAACTATATGTTTAAAAGGAATATCAAGGTTTTTCTTTTCACTCATGTGTCTCCTGAATAAATTTAAGACTACATCCTAGATGAATATTCCAGCACACTTACAAGTGCATTTTAAATAGTCCTTCGCAAAAGACAAAAGAAAATATTTCAAATTTTGGTTGAACAAAATGATTGCATAATATCTTTCACATTGTATACCTATTTTAATGTAGTTTCTCTGAGCCGTACTCCTGTGTCAATAAAAAAGTTGCCCGTCATTTTATACTAAAATTTATTTTCTCCCTGGATGAAAACAATGCTTCCTGGCTTTTATTAGATTATTTTATTTACAGGACGGATGCTAACTCATGCAGTGATTGTTATAAAAATTATTTGAAACAGTTCTTTATGATATTTATGTTCTGAAAAGGGGCTTTGACTGTAAAAGTAGAATGTTTATATGAGATCAGCATCTAAACTTTTCTTTCGAGATCATGTGATGTTTCTGAAGTGGTTACAGGCAAAATGTCATCTATCTGAAGAGCTAGTGGTGGTTATTGTGTTTTAAGACAATTTTCTGAAAGAAAGTACAGTGTATGATTTTAGTTTGATAATAAAGACTGTACTTTGACATTACTTATTAAAGAATTTTTCAGTTATTTTTTATCATGGCTCACAAAATATGTATTATTTTATATTAAGATCCAGTATACACAAACACACTGGTACATGAGGATATCTTTAAATATATATGAACATAATTAGATTTGTATTGAGTGGAGATTAAATGAATTTTACTTTACAATGTACCATCCCCTTTTATATATTCTATTCTTTTATATTCTACTGTGATCATTAAAAAATGATCATATCCCATTAGATTTATTTCATGTCCAGTTAATGGGTTATATACTGAAGGCTGAAAGATGCTCTCTATTGTGAGGATTGTGACATATATTTTTTATATCATGTTCTTCCTACCACAATTGTTTTAATTTCAGGAAAAGACTTGTCATAAGATATGTTTACATATTGGGGATTTGTTTTAGCCACTATCTCTGTATTTCTGTTAAAGTTACACGTTCTTAGGGAAGACTACAGTAAGGTCACATCACTCTGGGTTAAAATACTTCTTAACTATCCCTTTTTCACATAACTAGATAACTAAATCTCTGTTTAAACTATATGTTTAAAAGGAATATCAAGGTTTTTCTTTTCACTCATGTGTCTCCTGAATAAATTTAAGACTACATCCTAGATGAATATTCCAGCACACTTACAAGTGCATTTTAAATAGTCCTTCGCAAAAGACAAAAGAAAATATTTCAAATTTTGGTTGAACAAAATGATTGCATAATATCTTTCACATTGTATACCTATTTTAATGTAGTTTCTCTGAGCCGTACTCCTGTGTCAATAAAAAAGTTGCCCGTCATTTTATACTAAAATTTATTTTCTCCCTGGATGAAAACAATGCTTCCTGGCTTTTATTAGATTATTTTATTTACAGGACGGATGCTAACTCATGCAGTGATTGTTATAAAAATTATTTGAAACAGTTCTTTATGATATTTATGTTACTGAAGAAGATGACCGTGGATATTTCTGAACCAGATTTACCCAGCTGACAAGGTTAACCCTTAGGATTTGGTGGCCAAAGCAAGCCTTTGTAAATTTTATTCATATTTCCTTTGCCTGCAAGACATCCAGCGTTGTTCACTGTATTACAGAAGTCAGTCACATAGTCTCTCCTAAAATCTGACCCTTCCCGTGGACCTTGATTGGTAGCATAACCTTATCTTCTGCTTCAGTGCTTAATTCCACAGGTCACCGACAGAAGATAGTTTTCAAAATGCAGAAGGCAATGAAGAGATTATGAGATTCTCTTGTCACTTGAGTTAGACTCTGAAAGCCTAAAAGAAGGCATGAATTCTGTTGTTGGCCCAATCAAGATTTTACATCTCATATCTCAATTGAACTGATCCTTTTTGTGTTTCTTGTACAGTACTGTGTTAGCTCAGCTGGTAAATAATTTTGCCTGCAATGATTTGGGACACCCTGGTTTGATTCCCGGATTGGAAAGACCCCCTGGAGAAGGGACAGACTTCCCATTCCAGCATTCTTGGGCTTCCCCAATGGCTCAGATGGTAAAGAAACCACTTGCAATGTGAGAGACATGGGTTTGGTTCCTGGGTTGGGAAGAACCACTAGAGAAGGGATAGGCAACCCACTCCAATATTCTTGCCTGGAGAGTGCTCATGGACAGACAAGCCTGGCAGGCTATAATTCATGGGGTCACAAAGAGTTTGACACAGTAAGCACAAACACATAATTTTTTAGCAATTTATAGAAGATTTTACAAGTGAAAAGTGAATGAGAAGTATATGTAACCAATTAAGATGGAGAAATTCTTGCTTGTCATAACAAAATTTATTTTCTCCTGATGAACAACATATGTATACCTAGTTTAATGTAGTTTCTCTGAGCCGTACTCCTGTGTCAATAAAAAAGTTGCCCGTCATTTTATACTAAAATTTATTTTCTCCCTGGATGAAAACAATGCTTCCTGGCTTTTATTAGATTATTTTATTTACAGGACGGATGCTAACTCATGCAGTGATTGTTATAAAAATTATTTGAAACAGTTCTTTATGATATTTATGTTACTGAAGAAGATGACCGTGGATATTTCTGAACCAGATTTACCCAGCTGACAAGGTTAACCCTTAGGATTTGGTGGCCAAAGCAAGCCTTTGTAAATTTTATTCATATTTCCTTTGCCTGCAAGACATCCAGCGTTGTTCACTGTATTACAGAAGTCAGTCACATAGTCTCTCCTAAAATCTGACCCTTCCCGTGGACCTTGATTGGTAGCATAACCTTATCTTCTGCTTCAGTGCTTAATTCCACAGGTCACCGACAGAAGATAGTTTTCAAAATGCAGAAGGCAATGAAGAGATTATGAGATTCTCTTGTCACTTGAGTTAGACTCTGAAAGCCTAAAAGAAGGCATGAATTCTGTTGTTGGCCCAATCAAGATTTTACATCTCATATCTCAATTGAACTGACCCTTTTTTGTGTTTCTTGTACAGTACTGTGTTAGCTCAGCTGGTAAATAATTTTGCCTGCAATGATTTGGGACACCCTGGTTTGATTCCCGGATTGGAAAGACCCCCTGGAGAAGGGACAGACTTCCCATTCCAGCATTCTTGGGCTTCCCCAATGGCTCAGATGGTAAAGAAACCACTTGCAATGTGAGAGACATGGGTTTGGTTCCTGGGTTGGGAAGAACCACTAGAGAAGGGATAGGCAACCCACTCCAATATTCTTGCCTGGAGAGTGCTCATGGACAGACAAGCCTGGCAGGCTATAATTCATGGGGTCACAAAGAGTTTGACACAGTAAGCACAAACACATAATTTTTTTTAGCAATATTATAGAAGATTTTTACAAGTGAAAAGTGAATGAGAAGTATATGTAACCAATTAAGATGGAGAAATTCTTGCTTTTAATAAATACATACAGAGGTTTAGAGTAAATATCAGTGGAATTGGGTACTGGATCCAATATATGTCATGTTTTGACAAATTAGGCCTGGTGTCAAGGAAGGAATTTGTACTTTCATTATGTCCTTTATCTCTTCACAAAGGACTGGAGTTCAGGGACAGCAGGAAGAGTAAACTAAAGAAAAGAACCTAAATGAATTAATAAGAATAATGATAGATATTTGTCTTATTATTTCTCTTCAACACATTCACCACACAAAATTTTCAAATGACCTGGGAATGATCATGGTCATCATACAACTACTTGATATTAAATATATTTCCTAAAACTGCTGAAAAAATAATGAAAGCATTTGCTAAATTCTCAAAGTTCACAAACCACACTTGTAACCTGTAAAGGCTTTGCATGAGCATTATGCTTCTCTATTTAGTAATGTTAATTTTACTGAAATAAACTGTTCTGGTAGACCAGTGACTAAAACAATAGAATGTAAACCAGGATATTACCAATGAAACATCTTAGAGAAGTTCTAACTCATTACAATATGTACTGCAATTTAGTCACTTAGAGCTGTATCTCATAGGAAGTATGTTTAATTTATTTTAATTTAAATTCTGACATTTTCCCAAATTTTTTCACTATACATATTGTCTTTTCTCATTGCAAACATTTCTATAATCAGATTTGTTTCCTGCACTATCACTTTATCTGAAAAACTTTAGCTCAGCTGGTAAATAATTTTGCCTGCAATGATTTGGGACACCCTGGTTTGATTCCCGGATTGGAAAGACCCCCTGGAGAAGGGACAGACTTCCCATTCCAGCATTCTTGGGCTTCCCCAATGGCTCAGATGGTAAAGAAACCACTTGCAATGTGAGAGACATGGGTTTGGTTCCTGGGTTGGGAAGAACCACTAGAGAAGGGATAGGCAACCCACTCCAATATTCTTGCCTGGAGAGTGCTCATGGACAGACAAGCCTGGCAGGCTATAATTCATGGGGTCACAAAGAGTTTGACACAGTAAGCACAAACACAAAATTTTTTTTTAGCAATATTATAGAAGATTTTTACAAGTGAAAAGTGAATGAGAAGTATATGTAACCAATTAAGATGGAGAAATTCTTGCTTTTAATAAATACATACAGAGGTTTAGAGTAAATATCAGTGGAATTGGGTACTGGATCCAATATATGTCATGTTTTGACAAATTAGGCCTGGTGTCAAGGAAGGAATTTGTACTTTCATTATGTCCTTTATCTCTTCACAAAGGACTGGAGTTCAGGGACAGCAGGAAGAGTAAACTAAAGAAAAGAACCTAAATGAATTAATAAGAATAATGATAGATATTTGTCTTATTATTTCTCTTCAACACATTCACCACACAAAATTTTCAAATGACCTGGGAATGATCATGGTCATCATACAACTACTTGATATTAAATATATTTCCTAAAACTGCTGAAAAAATAATGAAAGCATTTGCTAAATTCTCAAAGTTCACAAACCACACTTGTAACCTGTAAAGGCTTTGCATGAGCATTATGCTTCTCTATTTAGTAATGTTAATTTTACTGAAATAAACTGTTCTGGTAGACCAGTGACTAAAACAATAGAATGTAAACCAGGATATTACCAATGAAACATCTTAGAGAAGTTCTAACTCATTACAATATGTACTGCAATTTAGTCACTTAGAGCTGTATCTCATAGGAAGTATGTTTAATTTATTTTAATTTAAATTCCCTGACATTTTCCCAAATTTTTTCACTATACATATTGTCTTTTCTCATTGCAAACATTTCTATAATCAGATTTGTTTCCTGCACTATCACTTTATCTGAAAAACTTTAGTTCTTCTAATCACCTCCACTTTTGTCTTACCCTTCTTTATAAATTTTGTAGCAGAGAAGTGATGGATTGGGTTGTGGATGTGGAGTGAGGTGATGGCTACAAAAAGTAAAGGAATATCTGTGATATTCCAAGTGCAATTTACAAGTGCAATTTTCAGGTTCTTACCAAAGTTTTTACCAAAAAAAAAAAATGTAAGCTCTGCTACTGTCTATATTATGAACTCATTAAATAGGCTGTATACTCTTTTCCAATTGATTAATATATGAGATTTAAAGAGCTTAAAGCCTGGAGTAATTGTTTTGTTTTAAAAAGTACTGTGTTTGACATAAATTTTTTTTAATGGTGTCTGATCCTGAGAAGGGTTATATTTTATGTCCTGAGGATCCACACTTAAAAAAAGATCTTTTTGTCTTTTATATAGACTTTGAATCTAGTTTGACATATTCCCTCAATTTTAAAGATAGTTATTACTTTCTTCAACAGAAAATCTCTTGTGGATTGATATGCAACCTCCAGAGGCAGGCAAGGTTTGCATTGTGATCACTGAATCAAAGCTATCTACCTGCAAAGTGTTGACTACTCAGGTGACCCAATAAATTATTTCACATTTATGAACTTCTGTTTGTTCATTTGTATAATGGTACTGATTATACTTATTCAGAATTCTGTAAGCATCACCAATAGCAGTACTTTGCAAGAAATAGGCACTCAATACATGGTAGTAGTAGCTGTTTTATTATTGCTGTTATTAACTAAAGCTCTATATAGTTCCTAGGAACTATAGTAAATTAGTAGTACAGTTTATATAGTTATAAATTATAGTCATTCCTATCTGCACATTAGTAGAAAACTAAGTAAACCAGGATATTACCAATGAAACATCTTAGAGAAGTTCTAACTCATTACAATATGTACTGCAATTTAGTCACTTAGAGCTGTATCTCATAGGAAGTATGTTTAATTTATTTTAATTTAAATTCTGACATTTTCCCAAATTTTTTCACTATACATATTGTCTTTTCTCATTGCAAACATTTCTATAATCAGATTTGTTTCCTGCACTATCACTTTATCTGAAAAACTTTAGTTCTTCTAATCACCTCCACTTTTGTCTTACCCTTCTTTATAAATTTTGTAGCAGAGAAGTGATGGATTGGGTTGTGGATGTGGAGTGAGGTGATGGCTACAAAAAGTAAAGGAATATCTGTGATATTCCAAGTGCAATTTACAAGTGCAATTTTCAGGTTCTTACCAAAGTTTTTACCAAAAAAAAAAAATGTAAGCTCTGCTACTGTCTATATTATGAACTCATTAAATAGGCTGTATACTCTTTTCCAATTGATTAATATATGAGATTTAAAGAGCTTAAAGCCTGGAGTAATTGTTTTGTTTTAAAAAGTACTGTGTTTGACATAAATTTTTTTTAATGGTGTCTGATCCTGAGAAGGGTTATATTTTATGTCCTGAGGATCCACACTTAAAAAAAGATCTTTTTGTCTTTTATATAGACTTTGAATCTAGTTTGACATATTCCCTCAATTTTAAAGATAGTTATTACTTTCTTCAACAGAAAATCTCTTGTGGATTGATATGCAACCTCCAGAGGCAGGCAAGGTTTGCATTGTGATCACTGAATCAAAGCTATCTACCTGCAAAGTGTTGACTACTCAGGTGACCCAATAAATTATTTCACATTTATGAACTTCTGTTTGTTCATTTGTATAATGGTACTGATTATACTTATTCAGAATTCTGTAAGCATCACCAATAGCAGTACTTTGCAAGAAATAGGCACTCAATACATGGTAGTAGTAGCTGTTTTATTATTGCTGTTATTAACTAAAGCTCTATATAGTTCCTAGGAACTATAGTAAATTAGTAGTACAGTTTATATAGTTATAAATTATAGTCATTCCTATCTGCACATTAGTAGAAAACTAAGTAAAACAAACATATCCAACATGACAGAGAATATTCTTTGTAAGCCAGGTGTAAGATGATGGCTGGTAAACAATTGTTTGTTCATATTGAAATAGATTCTCTGTGGGAAATTCATGCTATAACACATGAGAAATTTTCTCTAGAATGTGGGACCAATCTGCTGGATAGTACATTCATTTTCACCTTTGTAAAAACATGGAGAAGATTTTTTGGTGGCAAAAGTGAGAACTGACCACCTGAGAAAAGAAAGTCAACCTGTAGAAATCAGATGTGTGTCAACAGGTACAGGGTCAGAAGAGTTACTGTGGCATGAGTTGTGAGCAGTAATTGTTGATTAGTTACTCAGTCATGTTTGAATCTTTGTGATGCCATAGACTGTAGTCCACCAGGCTTCTCTGTCCTTGGAATTCTGCAGGCAAGAGTACTGGAGTGGAGCAGTTATTGGCCTCTAAATAATCCAAGATAATTTGAAAAAAAACAAAACAAAACTTTTTCTCTAGCTCATATCATCCATGCTTCATATGATAATCATTAGCAGAGAACTAATATGATAGTCTGTAATTTCTCATGCAAATTTGAGAGATTTGTATTAAATAGCATCACATTTATATGTATGTATATATATATATATATATATATATATATATGTGCTATACTAATGTTTTGCCTTAATCATATGTTTATAAGATACAGTAGTATACTGAAGCACACTGTATTTTTGAAACTTAATGATTTCTATATAAGAAACTCTATTTAGATCCACTATTCAAAATATGATCTGTGGACTAGCAATAAGAAAGTTTATTTAAAAATGCATATTCTCAGATTCTGCCACAGAACTACTGAATCAGACATTGTGTTTTAATAAGATTCCAGGTAATTCAGTTCCCATTAAAGTTCAAGAGGCCTGGGTTAGAACTCAGAGTTATTCCTGCCTTTGGAGGTTTTTATTATTTCCAAATTGTAAATAGTTGGAGAATTAGCCTTGCAAATCCAGCTTTCCAAAATTACTGGATTACCACAATTAACAAGTTCATTAAGAAAGAAATCCTGATTTTAAAAAAAGAAAAAAAGCACATAGATATGTATGAAAAGGAAATTATATTGTTACCAAGGTTGATACCAAATACAAAGCAATGGCAAGAGTCTTTAAATATATGAAGGACTGTCCAGTAGAAAAGGAATTGAAATTACTCCATTTAGATGGAGAGGGAATTACTGGGATCAGTGAGTAGAATGTACCAGGAATATAGATTTTGGTGACAGATAATTGAGCTGTGCATATGTGCATTGTATTCCTTCACAAATAATATGTTTATCTCCCTTCCTTAAGCATAGGTTACTCAGTTATTTGTCAGGAACATTTTGAAAGAGCTTCTTAGAAGGTTTAAACTGAAACAGCTCAGAGGTTACTTTCAACTCTAAAATTCTGCGATTTGTCCACTCGGGTGCTAAAAAATGCCTGCGAATAATTGGATATCTGTGACAAGTGAAAGGAGAACTATTTGAAATGAGCATAAGTAGTGGTTAGGTTTAACAACTAATAAGAATAATCAGCTACACTGCCTGTGCAGATTTAAGAGGCAAATTACATGTTTAACGAAGCCTGCTAACAGAGGTGTTCTAACTCTTTTGTGAGGACTTGGAAATTCTCTCACTGAGCCCTCTGCTGGCTGATATGCAGGGTGTTACTGATTTTTTTTTTTTTTTTTTTCCAAATCTGAAAGGAGACAAAACTTCCTCTCTGGACATCATGTTAATGTTAGTTGGTGTTTGTACCTAAACAGAGGTACAAAGAGTGGAGATCAGTTGATTAGCTCATGAGAGTTGCAACTTGTTTGGCTCTTGGAAATTAAATTTTGATTATCTTCATGATAGCAGTTGATTCAGTTGGTGCCTTGTGGTGACATTTGCAAATGACGTGTCTGTTTTTAAATATTTAAGTCAAATCTATTTTCAAAAAAATATGCTGAAATTTATAATTATATAAAGCTTTACAAAGTATAATTTGTTACTGGCAGTTCCCTAAACTTAGAATGAAAGATAATTCAAAATTACTTTAGCAGAGAAACAAAACTGTATAAAGATCTTCCCCTGCTTCAATATTCAGGCTTGTTTAAATATGAATCAGTGTGATAGTTAATTCACTATCATTTTCAGGATGCAACAGTGATGTTGAGAGAGTCCAGCACATGGTCAGGGAATACCCCACCATGGAATGTTGCCATCATCCTCAAAGTTTCTACTGTGCTTTTTTCCAGTCAGTCTCTAACAACTGCACAACATAAGAAGACACTCTACTGAACTGGACCACATTTTAATCAACATAGAATAGTATTGCACATTCTTGAATGTTAGTATAAGTGATTTTGTGTTTGACTTCTTTATGTCTGAGAGATACATTCAGGTTGTTGACTTCATCAGTGGTTTGTTCCTTTTTTTTTATGAATAGTATTCCACAATATGTTCTCTTAATGGTGGACATTTAGCTTATTTAAAGTTTTTGGCTTCTATAAGCTAAGCTGCTATGATTTTTTAAAAAAATGTCTCTTATGTAAACAGGGAGTGAAATTCTTACTCTTAATGGTAATTGTGGAAATATATATATATTAAAAAAACTTACAAACTTTTTTTCAAAGTAGTCAAACCTTCTACATTCCCATTAGCAGTATCTTTCAGTTGCTCCACATTCTTGTCAACACTTAGTATTTTCATCGTTTTAAATATAAGCCCTTCTGGGAGGATATGAAAATGTATTGCATTGATGTTTTAATTTGTTATACTGTAATGATGTTGGGCACCTTTTTATGTGCTAATAGGCCATTTATATGTTTTCTTTAGTGAGTGGTTAGTTCAATCATTTGGCTTTTTTTTTTTACTGTGCTGTTTATTGACATAGTGTTGACTGCTTGCTGCATTTTGGATATAAGTTCATTATCAGATCAAGAAAAACTTTCTGTTAGTTTGCTGACATATATTTTTAAGTCACAAAGGGGTATAGAATTATATAGTTATTTTTCTTCATCAGTTAAGATGTTTATATAATTTTTAATCTTTAATTGATGAAATTATATTTGAAGTTTTTAAAGCTTACATTGTGGCTCAGTATATATTATATATTGGCAAATGTCCCATGTGCATTTGTATTTTTAGTTTCACTTAAATAAATAAATAAATATCCATTAGTTCAAGATGGTTGATACCTAATTCAAACTTTCCATAGACTTAATGACTTTATTTAATATACATGTTTATTGGTTACTGAAAAAATACTAATAAGTTCCCTAACTATAATTGTGAATTCATTTACTTCTTCCTGAAATAGGTTTTGAAGCTTATTTATTATGTCCATACGTATTCAGTTGTTGTGTTATCCTGATAAATTGACTTTATATCTTTATGAAATTTTTTTTCATAAAGCTCTTTATCGTAAAGCCTATTTTTATGGTATTATGATAGCCATGTTAGCTCTCTTGTGATTAGGTTTTTCATGGCCCATGTGTTTCTGTATTTTTATTTTTAATATATTTATGTCTTTATTGTTGGAACATGACTCTTGTACTCAACATATAGTCCACCTTATCTTTAAACCTAATTTTAGTCTAATCTTTGAATGATTTAGTCCACTTACATTTAGCATAATTATTGTAAGAAAGTCTCCTATTTTATTATTGTGTTTATGCCACTTAATTCTTTTGTTTTCTATGTTCTTTGAATTGAGTGTATTTCAACATTCCATTATGTATCTTCTGCTAAAATTTAGTGACCTCTTTATTTTGTTTTAGTGATTTCTTTAGAAATTATAATATGAATTATTAATTCATCAAAGTCTGCCTTAAATTAAGTACTTATTACTTGCCTCTTCACTGAGCCCTCCCCCTGTATTTTGTTATGTTGCTACATTTATTTCTATATTACTAGCCAAATGGCTCTTCATTATCAGTTTGCCTTGTCTTTAAACAAATTGAGAAATATCTGAAACTGCAGCACAACATCCTCTTACTTCTAAAATTGGAAGATCAAAAAGGCAGAGTGAGCAGTGATGGTAGTTTGTACACCTAATTGCAGATGACTTTAATCTAATTAAATATGAGTGCCATTGCCCTATCAACTCAGTCTGGTAGGATGCTGAAAGAGTAACCCGTCATGTTAACTACCAGGGGAAGGAAGGAGCTTGCACTTTCATATATTTAGGTTTGTTTTGGATTGTTCCATAAGAAAGCCTCCAAATCCTGGCAATACGATGAGATCTTTCAACTCCCAGCCCTTCCTCTGTGGCTGCTTTCTTGGATAAAATCAGAGGACAGAACTGATGGCCCAAACAGTTTGTTCTATCTAGCATTTGGATTCCTTTCAGACACAATACAATTTACATGTCCTGCCTTGCTATCTAAGGCATGGTTGATTTGACCTTGTCCTTGAAAAGTCTGTCTGCCACAGACAACTCTCTCTCTGCCCAGATCAAGCACTTAGCTCAATGTATAGAAGCTGCTGTACCTATGGCTCACCTATGAAGTTCTTGTTCTTGTTTGGAATTTGATTTATCAAGGCTTGCTAGTGTTTACCATATTTCATTCACCACACAGAATATTAGGATTTTATTTGTATAACTTTTCCTTCTTATTAAATGGTAGTGCACATATTTGTGCACTCCTCTGTATTCTATTTGGAAGTGGAAGACCTAACAGCAAGTAAATACTTTAAAACAGTACTCTCTCTGCAGATATGACTAGATAAAGATATACAGACAGAGACTTATACTCTTAAAGAAATGTTTTAGCTTAATATACAGTTTATGTTCTATGAATTCTACAAAGCTTTTTATATACATTTTATATGGCTAGTTAAATGAGTCATATATTAGTATATTATAAAATAATATATGAAATAATATTCTCTCTCATGAAGAGAATACATCTGATCATTAATAAAAGACATTAAAGTATATTATTAGTTGACTTCAGTAATAACATTACTTTGTTTAGATCAAATTTATAGTAACTGAGCATTATGATTCTCCTTAAAACACTTGAAATGTAGAATTGTAAGGAGAAAAGAGAGGTGGTGGAAGGGAGAGGGGGAGAGGAGGAAGAAAGAGACAAGGAAAAGGGGATTCATTGGCTAAAGCATTCAACAGGATAAGTTTTTCCTTGTTCAAATACTCACCAGTTTTAGGTCAATGCTAGCCTTTCTGTAGACCTTTAATCTAATTAAATATGAGTGCCATTGCCCTATCAACTCAGTCTGGTAGGATGCTGAAAGAGTAACCCGTCATGTTAACTACCAGGGGAAGGAAGGAGCTTGCACTTTCATATATTTAGGTTTGTTTTGGATTGTTCCATAAGAAAGCCTCCAAATCCTGGCAATACGATGAGATCTTTCAACTCCCAGCCCTTCCTCTGTGGCTGCTTTCTTGGATAAAATCAGAGGACAGAACTGATGGCCCAAACAGTTTGTTCTATCTAGCATTTGGATTCCTTTCAGACACAATACAATTTACATGTCCTGCCTTGCTATCTAAGGCATGGTTGATTTGACCTTGTCCTTGAAAAGTCTGTCTGCCACAGACAACTCTCTCTCTGCCCAGATCAAGCACTTAGCTCAATGTATAGAAGCTGCTGTACCTATGGCTCACCTATGAAGTTCTTGTTCTTGTTTGGAATTTGATTTATCAAGGCTTGCTAGTGTTTACCATATTTCATTCACCACACAGAATATTAGGATTTTATTTGTATAACTTTTCCTTCTTATTAAATGGTAGTGCACATATTTGTGCACTCCTCTGTATTCTATTTGGAAGTGGAAGACCTAACAGCAAGTAAATACTTTAAAACAGTACTCTCTCTGCAGATATGACTAGATAAAGATATACAGACAGAGACTTATACTCTTAAAGAAATGTTTTATCTTAATATACATTTTATGTTCTATGAATTCTACAAATCTTTTTATATACATTTTATATGGCTAGTTAAATGAGTCATATATTAGTATATTATAAAATAATATATGAAATAATATTCTCTCTCATGAAGAGAATACATCTGATCATTAATAAAAGACATTAAAGTATATTATTAGTTGACTTCAGTAATAACATTACTTTGTTTAGATCAAATTTATAGTAACTGAGCATTATGATTCTCCTTAAAACACTTGAAATGTAGAATTGTAAGGAGAAAAGAGAGGTGGTGGAAGGGAGAGGGGGAGAGGAGGAAGAAAGAGACAAGGAAAAAGGGGGATTCATTGGCTAAAGCATTCAACAGGATAAGTTTTTCCTTGTTCAAATACTCACCAGTTTTAGGTCAATGCTAGCCTTTCTGTAGACCTTTACATTTTGGACTAGATTCTTACGTATATTCTAACACATTAAAATTATAGACGTTTATACAGCTTGCAGAAAAATTTAGTTAATTGCATTCACCTCAAGATAAAAAGGCAAACATTATAAATGGTGAAATGATTCAAGATTAACTGAAATGCCAAAGTAACACATTATATATACATACATATGCACATATATGTATGTGTGTGTATATATATGTATGTGTATGTGTGTGTATACACACACACACGAGAATTTATATTTTGGCTGTAGGTTATGCTGTAAGGGGGCATGATTCAACTACTAAAAACTGCAGTAACTAAAATTTATCCAGTAATTTATGGTCTAAACAGTACACTTAACATGTGTTTTCTTATTTAGTTTGCCCGTCAATGATCCTCACTCATAACTTTGTCTCCTTTGTTACTCTACTTCATCTAGACATTTTAACAAAGGAGTGCTCTGAGGTTCAGTTCTTGGTTCTTATCCTCTGTGTTTACATTCACTGCCTTTGTTACTTCATTCAGGCTCATGGCTGAAAATAACACACATATTGCTATAGTTTCTCAAAGCTGCATCTCTATGTCAGAAAGTCTTTTGAACTTCAAATTCATATATAAATATAAATGTTAGTACTTCCTGCTGGACACTCCACCAAGGTATCTCCTAAACTTTGCCTAACATATCCAAAGTTGAAATCATTATCTCTTCACATCCTCCAAAACAAAACAAAAGTGCCTGTTTTACCTGTAACCTCACCACCTGGGATAATATTGATTCCACCATTTTAATCACCAATTTGTGGTATGAGATGTTACAGTATTAGAGAAGCCTGTTTCCAATACGCATCATCTGAGGATGTAAGCTGGCCACAGCACGAGTCTGCAGCTTTTCAGTCATCACACATTGTGTAATGAGAATGCTGTGCCTGCTCAGAGTGAATGGCTGTTCAATGAAAATTTGAAAACACCTTTGGATTGTTGATAATGTGCATGCATTTGCTAGTTGAAAAGCATCAGTGGGGTCTTTTAGAGATGCTACAAACTCACCTGAAAAAGTATTGCATGTGAAATTCAGAGTAAAGGGTTATATCTGTAGGAAAATCTAAGGGAAATGAAATATAGGTAAATGGGCACCAAAAGCTGGGAATGAAGTGTCTACTATCAGGAGACATTTATTTACATCTAGTAGTAAAATTATATTACTGAAAAGGAAAGAAAAGCAACTTTATCAAATTAAGAAACTCTAGTTTTAGCAGAACTCTGGCTACTCTCCAGTTTGCTTGTGTATGTTTGCTCTCAAACAGATTTATATTTTGCTGAGATCTTTGAAAGTGTGATAAGACTCTGCAACAAGGTCACAGACCTTAGAGTCATCCTTGTGCCTTTCTTTTTCTCTCACCCTCATGTATTCAGGAAATCTTCTTAGGTCTATCTTGAAAATATAGAAAAATCCCACACCTCTCTCACCATCTTGATTCATTCGCTCAGTTTAGGACTATCAGCATATCCCATTTGAATTTTTACAATTGGCTTCTCACTGGTCTTCCTATTTCCACCATTGCCCTTCTACATCTATTTTCATCACAGCAGCGGACTGATTTTTATAAAGTAAAACTTATCCTTTCACTCTTAATGCTCAACATACTGCCAGGGTTTCCCATTTCTCATAATAGTCAAAATCCCTACAATAGGACATAAGACCCTATATGATTTGTCACTTACTATCTATCTGATTCATCTTCAGTCTCTTTCTCCTTTCTTTTTCTTTCCACTGACCTGGTTGCTGCTCCATGAACAGATACCAGGAACACCAGGTACTTACTCTTTCATTTGCATAGAATGTCTTTCTCCCCTAAAGAAGTTTGCTTCTTCAAACACATTCCACCTGTTGTAGGCACAGGTTTCTGTTAAACACCTCTGCTTTTTCTCTGTGCCTTTTATATATTTGACTGAAGAGAGAATATAGGATATGAGATTAACAATAGAGAATGCATTCTGTTTAAGTGAATGGCTGTTCAATGAAAATTTGAAAACACCTTTGGATTGTTGATAATGTGCATGCATTTGCTAGTTGAAAAGCATCAGTGGGGTCTTTTAGAGATGCTACAAACTCACCTGAAAAAGTATTGCATGTGAAATTCAGAGTAAAGGGTTATATCTGTAGGAAAATCTAAGGGAAATGAAATATAGGTAAATGGGCACCAAAAGCTGGGAATGAAGTGTCTACTATCAGGAGACATTTATTTACATCTAGTAGTAAAATTATATTACTGAAAAGGAAAGAAAAGCAACTTTATCAAATTAAGAAACTCTAGTTTTAGCAGAACTCTGGCTACTCTCCAGTTTGCTTGTGTATGTTTGCTCTCAAACAGATTTATATTTTGCTGAGATCTTTGAAAGTGTGATAAGACTCTGCAACAAGGTCACAGACCTTAGAGTCATCCTTGTGCCTTTCTTTTTCTCTCACCCTCATGTATTCAGGAAATCTTCTTAGGTCTATCTTTAAAATATAGAAAGATCCCACACCTCTCTCACCATCTTGATTCATTCGCTCAGTTTAGGACTATCAGCATATCCCATTTGAATTTTTACAATTGGCTTCTCACTGGTCTTCCTATTTCCACCATTGCCCTTCTACATCTATTTTCATCACAGCAGCGGACTGATTTTTATAAAGTAAAACTTATCCTTTCACTCTTAATGCTCAACATACTGCCAGGGTTTCCCATTTCTCATAATAGTCAAAATCCCTACAATAGGACATAAGACCCTATATGATTTGTCACTTACTATCTATCTGATTCATCTTCAGTCTCTTTCTCCTTTCTTTTTCTTTCCACTGACCTGGTTGCTGCTCCATGAACAGATACCAGGAACACCAGGTACTTACTCTTTCATTTGCATAGAATGTCTTTCTCCCCTAAAGAAGTTTGCTTCTTCAAACACATTCCACCTGTTGTAGGCACAGGTTTCTGTTAAACACCTCTGCTTTTTCTCTGTGCCTTTTATATATTTGACTGAAGAGAGAATATAGGATATGAGATTAACAATAGAGAATGCATTCTGTTTATGCACTTTGTTCAAGTGTAAAGATACTAAGCTTCTGCTTCTACTACTGAGAAATGAATGTTTAAGATATCATCCTTTTTTACTGATTGTGTAAAACATACTAGTCTTTATCAACATTTTTGGTTCTCTTCTCCGTCTGGGGCCATGGGATGATTATATTTCCATGCCTTTTTGGAGTTTGATTGTTTCCATATAACTTACTTTGGTCATATGAGAAGATGTTAATGATTTGCTGTTTTTTTCATCTAAGCGCTAGTCCGCAGTTATCCGTGCTTTCTATTCCTCCACGAACTCTGAACTCATGAGGAAATGGAAACATCACAAAATGGTTCAACCCTCATTCTCTTAACTCTTCAGTGACTATATGGACCAGAATCTCTACTGAATTTTGTTGATCATGGCATGCACAAGAAGTCAAATTTTTTTGTTATAAATAACAGAAAATTTAAAGTTGTTATTATAGCCTAACCTAATCTTTTTGGAATCATAAGCTATTGTTTTAATTCACTTTGTATGTTTACCAAGGTTGCAATGAAGAGTTTAGAAAGCTAACAGGAATTAGTGAGGAAAATCTTTCATCCAGTTACTATGTATTAACTACAATTATTTTCTGGGGACTATAGTGATAAGCGACATTTCCTATCTTCATAGAGCTTACAGTCTAGGATAGACTGGAGTCAAGTGTTGGGTAGAGGGAATTATGTGGCCAAAATTCTTCCAAAAGGGGAACCAAGCTAGGGTGATGAGGATGAGCGGCCTAGGAGCATGGCACAAAGTTGGGAGGGAATATCCAGCTAGGTTGCACCCTGTGTAAGATGAGCAAGTCAGCAGAGGACGATTAGAACCCAGTCCTGGGAAATGGGGAAGGTTAGCCCTATGAGGATGTGGAAGAGAGGAGGCAGCCAGGTGAAGAATTCAACAGAGCAGTCAAGTAGAATTCCTGGGAGTAGTCACATAGGCTGCAGGCTCCCTTACAGATGGAAGAGGAAGTGGATGTGAAGACGAGAGTCACTGTTCTGCAGAAGTACAGCATTGGAGTGGGAAAAGAGGGGTTACCCGAAAGGAAGTGGGTATAGGTAAATTTATATACCTAAGGAGCAAATTTATATTTTCAAAAGTCTCCAAAATCACAGGACGTGGGCTGCTGAACTCCCACTTGTTCTACTTCCCTGAAGCCAGAAAAAGAGCTAGAGTGCATTTAGACAGCTGGAGCCTTCTAACAGTTATGATGGGCCTGGAGAAGGTTGGGGATTCCCAGGTGGTGCAGCGGTAAAGAATCCACCTGCCAGGGCAAGAGACGCAAGTGATGTGGGTTTGATCCCGGGGCAGGAAGATCCTCACTCCAGTATTCTTGCCTGGGAAATCCTATGAACAGAGGAACTTGGTGGGCTACAGTCCATGGAGTTGCAGAGAGTCAGATGTGACTGAGCATGCACACAGGGATAGGGAATGATAGCCTTTAGAAGATGGTGGAAGAAATATGGCAATTCTTCAAAGAGATAGCTTTTTTTTCCCATTGGGTAGGGAAAAAGAGGGAAGTTGTATGTGTCACCACCAAAAAAAGAGGAATGATTCCAGAAACATGATTTTGAAACATGGCTCTTTAAATTCCTAGTGATATGTAATGTCACATAAACTGATTCATACCACCACCGAAGTGCTCTGACAGACTTGGCAGTTTTCAAGTTTCAGCAGAATTGGAGTTAAGATGGAGCAGATGTTACAATGAGAATTTTGTTAAGAGTAGACATGCATGTATCGAAGAACATTTTCTTTGGAGGAAATAAAACAATGCCAATTAAAACTATTTTAGGCATATTAGAATTCAGTGAATTAAACTGGTTTTTCCATTAATTGTGAATAGAGATTTAATCTATCATTTTGTTAGTTCTCTTCAAACTCAAAGCAAATAGAATTATTCATAGAGAAAGAAGAAGGACTGAGAGTAGTGGGATTATGTAAAGAATGGACTATAAGGAGTGAGGTATAATGGAGAGATATAAGAATGCGACTATAATGTGAGTGAGCCCTTAAGATGGAAGAGGAAGTGCGGGAGGGGTGAAAAAAACGGGGAGTTCAACGAGCAGTCAAGTAGAATTCCTGGGAGTAGTCACATAGGCTGCAGGCTCCCTTACAGATGGAAGAGGAAGTGGATGTGAAGACGAGAGTCACTGTTCTGCAGAAGTACAGCATTGGAGTGGGAAAAGAGGGGTTACCCGAAAGGAAGTGGGTATAGGTAAATTTATATACCTAAGGAGCAAATTTATATTTTCAAAAGTCTCCAAAATCACAGGACGTGGGCTGCTGAACTCCCACTTGTTCTACTTCCCTGAAGCCAGAAAAAGAGCTAGAGTGCATTTAGACAGCTGGAGCCTTCTAACAGTTATGATGGGCCTGGAGAAGGTTGGGGATTCCCAGGTGGTGCAGCGGTAAAGAATCCACCTGCCAGGGCAAGAGACGCAAGTGATGTGGGTTTGATCCCCGGGTCAGGAAGATCCTCACTCCAGTATTCTTGCCTGGGAAATCCTATGAACAGAGGAACTTGGTGGGCTACAGTCCATGGAGTTGCAGAGAGTCAGATGTGACTGAGCATGCACACAGGGATAGGGAATGATAGCCTTTAGAAGATGGTGGAAGAAATATGGCAATTCTTCAAAGAGATAGCTTTTTTTTCCCATTGGGTAGGGAAAAAGAGGGAAGTTGTATGTGTCACCACCAAAAAAAGAGGAATGATTCCAGAAACATGATTTTGAAACATGGCTCTTTAAATTCCTAGTGATATGTAATGTCACATAAACTGATTCATACCACCACCGAAGTGCTCTGACAGACTTGGCAGTTTTCAAGTTTCAGCAGAATTGGAGTTAAGATGGAGCAGATGTTACAATGAGAATTTTGTTAAGAGTAGACATGCATGTATCGAAGAACATTTTCTTTGGAGGAAATAAAACAATGCCAATTAAAACTATTTTAGGCATATTAGAATTCAGTGAATTAAACTGGTTTTTCCATTAATTGTGAATAGAGATTTAATCTATCATTTTGTTAGTTCTCTTCAAACTCAAAGCAAATAGAATTATTCATAGAGAAAGAAGAAGGACTGAGAGTAGTGGGATTATGTAAAGAATGGACTATAAGGAGTGAGGTATAATGGAGAGATATAAGCCTATAATTAGTGACACCAGAGTGGCTGAGGTCAGGCTGTTATCGCACAATAGTACTTTATTATTTCAAATTAGTCTTGAGAGAGCTTGAAAGCATTCATCACCATATCTTGTTAGTAAATGGGTTAACTGATCCACACATTTCATGCATCATGATTTCAATGGAAAATGCCTTTAGGATGGAAATTGAAGTTATAGATTCCAGTCTCTCCCCCAGGCTTTTAATTGTTAGACATTGTTCTTAACCTTCCCTTACCTCAGCTTTAATAGTATTCAGACAAAGTGGTTAATTATATGGGTTAGTAGGTCACCCAAACATGTATAATTGAATGAACCTTATGCAAATCAAGACTAAATTATTTGGGAATTAAATAATGCTTGTAAAATTGGATTCTTTAGTGACTCTCATTAAAGAGTTCTATGAAATCCTTAAATTCAGAAAAAAAGAATTTGCTTTCTAAAATAATGTCACTCTCTGCCCTATTTTATATCACAATAACTGATACTCTTCTTCCTTACTTAGCCTTTCTCAAATATTTTCTCCGGCATCCTCTATATCTGCAACACAAAATAATAAAACATTTTCTTGTCTGTGTGCTATTGATAGCTCTACTTCAGCAGTTACCACTTTGATTCGTAGTTTTGTTTGTTTGTTTGTGTATCCAACTGAAAATCCTTTAAGGACAGCCTATGGCTTGGGCATCTCTTTACCTCTTGTATTTGGTAGACTGCCTGGTACATAGTCTATGTTCATATTTTTTTTATTGCTTAAAAAAGGAATACACAAAATGCAAAGAATAAAATTTTTGCTGCTTGTTGAAGACTAAAAAAAGATTCTTATCCTCTGTAAGTAAATATATAATGAATTATTCTAAAAGTAAATGCTATCAAAAGATGCAGAAGAAAGGTTTATAGCTAGTTTCATTCTGTACCCCCATAGGACTTTAGGAAATTTATTTAACCCCTTTATCTTTAGCTGTTAAAAAAGCATGATAATACCTATTCCTCTTGTCTGTTTTAGTTTTTACTTTGAAGGGAATTGAGAAGTGAATAATTGTGTGTGCATGTCTGTGTGAAAATTCTGAAAATCATAGTATGTTTAACATGTAAGTTTTCATTGTTAGATGAAAAGTAGTCACCTTCTATAAAAATAAGAAAAATTGGAAAGGGCAGATCCATCAATTTCAACAACCCCTACTTAATATCAGGGTTGAATTTATGAGTCATATATTTTAAGCTTGAAAGCATTCATCACCATATCTTGTTAGTAAATGGGTTAACTGATCCACACATTTCATGCATCATGATTTCAATGGAAAATGCCTTTAGGATGGAAATTGAAGTTATAGATTCCAGTCTCTCCCCCAGGCTTTTAATTGTTAGACATTGTTCTTAACCTTCCCTTACCTCAGCTTTAATAGTATTCAGACAAAGTGGTTAATTATATGGGTTAGTAGGTCACCCAAACATGTATAATTGAATGAACCTTATGCAAATCAAGACTAAATTATTTGGGAATTAAATAATGCTTGTAAAATTGGATTCTTTAGTGACTCTCATTAAAGAGTTCTATGAAATCCTTAAATTCAGAAAAAAAGAATTTGCTTTCTAAAATAATGTCACTCTCTGCCCTATTTTATATCACAATAACTGATACTCTTCTTCCTTACTTAGCCTTTCTCAAATATTTTCTCCGGCATCCTCTATATCTGCAACACAAAATAATAAAACATTTTCTTGTCTGTGTGCTATTGATAGCTCTACTTCAGCAGTTACCACTTTGATTCGTAGTTTTGTTTGTTTGTTTGTGTATCCAACTGAAAATCCTTTAAGGACAGCCTATGGCTTGGGCATCTCTTTACCTCTTGTATTTGGTAGACTGCCTGGTACATAGTCTATGTTCATATTTTTTATTGCTTAAAAAAGGAATACACAAAATGCAAAGAATAAAATTTTTGCTGCTTGTTGAAGACTAAAAAAAGATTCTTATCCTCTGTAAGTAAATATATAATGAATTATTCTAAAAGTAAATGCTATCAAAAGATGCAGAAGAAAGGTTTATAGCTAGTTTCATTCTGTACCCCCATAGGACTTTAGGAAATTTATTTAACCCCTTTATCTTTAGCTGTTAAAAAAGCATGATAATACCTATTCCTCTTGTCTGTTTTAGTTTTTACTTTGAAGGGAATTGAGAAGTGAATAATTGTGTGTGCATGTCTGTGTGAAAATTCTGAAAATCATAGTATGTTTAACATGTAAGTTTTCATTGTTAGATGAAAAGTAGTCACCTTCTATAAAAATAAGAAAAATTGGAAAGGGCAGATCCATCAATTTCAACAACCCCTACTTAATATCAGGGTTGAATTTATGAGTCATATATATGTATATAGATATATATTACTGTTAATCCTAAATGGTATTATCTTTTTATTTAAGTGCTACTCTTAGTCTCAGTAAGTCTGAGATATTGAAGAGATAGAAAATACTGTTGTTTTTTGTTTTTAAAAATCTAGTATGCTAGGTTTATTAAATATTAATATAAATTAAATAGTTTATATTTATGTTATCCTCCAAGTTGCTCAAATGTTTGCATTTTTATATAATTGAAATCAGAGCACAAATTTAATTTTGAATATTGTTTCCTTCAACTGAATTATATTTTGAACATTATTACATGTTGCTACATAATTCCTTAATAATATTTTTCAAGAATATTATCATATCTTACTTAAACATCCCACTAATTCTGAATATTTGATTGTTGCTAATTTTGCTATTATAAATTGCATTGCAGTGAACATCTTTGCAAATAAATTTTCCTTCTTTGGGATTATTACTTTGGATTAAATTTCTAAAGGAGATTTAATTAAATCACTGGCTTAAGTTTACCTTCAGTAAAGGCCTATAGAGGAAAGAGGAAATATTTTCTTTCTTAATAAAGAATTTTTCTGTTGAGCATCGGCATCCTAAAAGTAAATTAAATGAATGACAAATAACAACTTAAGATACATCAAGAAGAAACAAAGCCATTAAGTAACAAGTAAAACTAAAAAGAAAAAAAAATTGGGGAAGATAGCTTAGCTTCAGGAAAAAAAAAAAAAAAAATCCATGACTTATTTCTTCAACACTTTGTGCTTGTTTTCCCAGAATTTTGCCTGAGGTTAGAAATGTAAAAGTACAATGGAAATATTATGATTATAAAAAAGTGCAATAAAATTACTCTCCAAAAAAAATTTTTTTTTAATTAGTCTTTCATTTATTTATTTTAATCCATCTTTGTTCTTTGGCCCTTGTGGGCTGCCCACCGCAGTGGCCTCTGTTGTCGCAGAGCGCCGGCTCTGGGCGCATGCGCTCCAGAGCTTTAGCTCGGTAATTGGACACATTGGTCCAGCTGCTCCGCTGCACGTGGGGTCTTCCCAGGCCAGGGATGGAACCGGCGCCCCTTGCACTGCAAGGTAGTGTCCTTACCCACTGGACTACCAGGGAAGCCCTCCAAAATGTTTTAACACTAATAATATATGAGTTTATCCTATCAGTTTTGTGAAACTATTCTGTATTAGTGAAAATATATTTTATTAGACATAATTTTAATAAAATTATTGTATGATTTACCTTAAAAGCAAAAGAAGTACAAAAACAAAACAAAACAAAACTGGGTTTGTGAGCCTTCATATAAATGTTTCTTTACAATCTATTATGTATTAGACTTTAAAACAGAGATTTTCACTTCATTTTCAGTGTGTGACTTAATCTGCAGCCATGTACATTTGCTTACTGAGGACTTCTGTTAAAGTATCCATTTCAGTATGTAAATTATATAAAAACTCTTTGTTCTTTTATAGGTATATTTTCAGAGAAGCCTATTTTTGTTTTCTAAAACAGAAAAAACTTTTTCTTCTTTTCTTAAATATATATTTCCCCACCGTGTTTTATTTCTTTCCTTTCCTATTTATCTGTTCTTTTCTTTTAAAACTATGGGTTTTCCTCAAATGCTTGCTGTTTCTGATTTTCTGTTCAAATTCATGAATAAAAGATTAGATTGTTTAATATAGGTATCTGGCAAGGTTTTCCTCTCATGGTAATGGAAAGTTTGAGAGCGGTGAATTAGGAGCTGCTGAGGATCATGGCTGCCCTATTTTCTGGTGGTATGATACAGCATATGCAGCAAGTACCCGCTTCCACTGGAATGTATGCCATGTTCTCCCACATTCATGCTTTTTGTAAAAAATTACTTTGAAAATAGCATTCCTTCATTCTTGGATTTCTTCTTTTAACAATGTGTGTGTGTGTGTGTGTATGTGTGTGACACTTAATAGGTTTAGAGTGCTAGTGAATAAAGGTGAAAGGCTCCCTCAAAGAGCAATTGGCAAAAGTGCAAGTGTGATAAAGGAAAAATAAAGGTTGACTCTAATTCCTCCCTTAGTTTGGGAGCTGGACCCATGAGAGGTGAGGTGTCATGATTTCTAGAGTCGGTGCTAGATAAAGTAAAATTTAATGGATCTGTACAGGTGAGAAAGGTGAATTGGTTGAGAAGAGGGCTTTCAAAGAGAACTTTCCAGACAAAAGGAAAGTCGTGTAAAAAAGTCAAATACTTGGCATGGTGGGTTTGAAAAACCTTACAAGTAGTTCAGCGTGCTTGGTGAAGCAGTGGGTGGCAGGTGCAGCGCCTGGTCAGGAGAGCAGGTGACTGACTTCGAGGTACTGACTGGGGCTGTCAGCACCTATGTGATCTAGAAGACATTATAAAACAGGGGAAAGAGGGTTTGATTAGGACTCGAGATGTGAAGTCTCTGATAGAGCTTCTTGGACAAATCACTTGGCTCTTTCATATTCTCGTCTGTTAAGGGAGCAAGTGGTTTTCCAGTGGAGCTCCAAATTGGCCTCCTGGGCATGGAGGCACCTCGTGGGCAGGCCTTTCAATGTGCTGCCCCCTTCAGTTCTACTGTAACAGTTCTGTTTTTACCTGAAATGGTTTGCCTTATAATTTTATGCTTTTTTTCTTTTTTTGAAAATTGACCACCACCAAAACTATTCTGAGAACTAAAGGACTAAGCTGTTTTAGGTCTTTCTGCCAATTTAGGAAAATAGCAACATGCACTATTAGAAAGACGTCAGACTGGCAGTCTAGGATCTGATTTCTCTGCTTGAAAAGCCCCTACCTGGGCATAAGGAATTCATTTTTTTCTATTTGGTCAATGTATCTTTTCGGTCATAAAAAGGAACACATATTACCAGCTTTCTGGCCTTATTTTTTTTTTACAACTGAAATAGAATCAGATATGTTAAAGTACTTAATATTCAAAATACAACCATGTTTATTGATATTCTTAAGGAAAATATCCCCTAAACTGAAAGATGTTTCTATGTACAAGAGTCTCATGTAAAAGATGCACTTGGCATGAAGGATTTGATTATTTAATGGAAGTGCACACTTCTTAGGTCACGCATTTCTTGGCTAATCTTCCTTTACCTAGAAGTAATATAAAAATCTCTGTAGTGGACAACTTACTCCACACTTTTAAGATTTATCAGAATGAAGTTTATTTATTTAAAATTTTTATTTTTAAAAAAGTAATATAAAAAGTGATATAATAAGAATTACATAAAAAGTAACATAAATAAAAAAGTAATATAAATAAGCATTCTGTGGCTCATTGACAAATGATGCTAATCCTGTACCCCAGGATATTTTCTTTTTTTGTTGTTCTTTGTTGTTGTTGTTGTATTTGTACTGCTTGTGGGATCTCAGTTCTGTGATCTGTGACTGAACCTGAGCCACTGCAATGAAAATACTGAGTCCTAACCACTGGGCAACCAAGGAAATCTCTCCAGAATGTTGCCTTGAATTATTCATTCCCTCTCCAAGTATATGTTAAGTTGAGATACCATGTATGAGACAAAATGTATCTGTTGTTCATACTACCTTCCTTACAAAGCTCTAGAGAGTCAGTTTAAGTGTTTGGTTTTTTGATTGTTGATGTTTAAGGAGCATTTATACAGCTAACAGAGTTGTATTAATACTGATCTTTCCCAATAGCAGAACTTAGGCATGTGTTAGGTTAGGAGATCTTTCTGTGTCCAGGGTGAATAGGGGAAAAGATTGAGGAAAACAGATAATTCTGTCTTTCCACAAATAATGTGGCCACTTATCAGCATTGCAGATGAGGAAAATGGAACTCAGAGGGAATAAAGTGTCCACTAGCAAGTGGAACACTTAGGAATTGAAGCCATGTTTATCTGATAGCCAAACCTGTGCACATCATTCTGTGCTAACAAGGTCCAGTTTAATTCTGTTAAATATATTTAATATAATATATACTTATACATTATATATTGTATTAAATGTATGTTAAGCACAAGAGAGGTTGAAGTGGAGAATGAGAGGAGGGCAACAGACCGTATTAAGACTTCATTCTGTCATCTGCTATTATTGCTACTTTTATTTTATTATTGTTAATATTTTATCTTTCACGTTACTTCCCAGTATACTTCTTGATGTATTCAGGGAGAAAGAGAAGATAACAAGATTTCTTAATTTTGCCAGTATTAGGAGTCAAAATGAAACATCATTGACATTTTGTCAAAATTTCATTTGAAATGCTTGCAGCTAAAATTAAGATTGATATTGAGTTGTATATTGATGAGCTTATTTTAAAAATTAATCTAATTAATTTAGATAAATTTTTGAAGCTTTTATTAAAAGTACTCTATAATCCAAAGTTTTTAAAATCAGTTAAATACTATCAATAAGAAATACATTTTGATAAAAATATAGTTGATTAATTCAATAGAAAGATTCATACTATATTGGTAAGTAAACCAGAAATAAGACCTTATTGCTGCCTGCCAATGCTGAAGATGTGGGTTTGATCTCTGGGTTGGGAAGATCCCTTGGAGAAGGAAATGGAAACTCATTCCAGAATTCTTACCTGGGAAATCCAGATAAGAGGAGTGGACAGAGTCTGGCAGACTGCAGCCCATGGGTGTCACAAAAGAGTCAGACTAAACCACAACAAAACAAGAACTGCACTGTAAGATAGAGCAGGATACGATATGTTAAAATTTGAACGAGTAAACTTAAAATATAATTTGAAATTTGATATTTAGATACTTTATATCAGGCTTCAGAAAAACAAATAGTTTGAAAAAGCACTATTGGAAAGCATATTGGAAAAGCAGAAACAGTTGATCATTTAGGTATTCCATTTTTAAAACAGTTGATCATTTTAGATATTCTGTTGATCATTTTAGGTATTCCGTTTTGGCAGGTTCCTACCAAAGCTTCTCATTCATACTCATCATTAGATTAATTTGCTTTTTGAACCTCCCTGATTACAAAATAAATTCCTTTGGAATATTTAATTCTCAAAAAAAAAAGAGAAAAGAAACCAAGACATCAAAGAACATTCACTGCTACAAAAGAGTGATTGTTTAACTTTCAAAAAATCTACTCAACTCCTCTGTCATTCAGCTCATACTTCATAATTTTGTGCAGCAGAAAATTACGAGTAGTTTTAATAAAAGGCTTTGGACGGAGTCAAGATAAACAAATCAGGCCACGTTTTTGATCTGCCATGCCAGTAGACCTAATAAAAAGATTTTATTTTAGTTTGACATATACTTAGTGAACACATGGGAATGTGGCTTCTAGAATTTTGGTTAATGTCAAGAATAGTAAACTTCAGCTTCTGAAATTCTGTTCGCAAAACAGGACGATTAACAATTTTCACGGTGGTTTTCCATGGTAACTCAAAGATAATAGATATTAGTTCCAATAATACATCTTCATGTATTTTTAGTATCGTATTAAGTAACCAATTTAAACTTGGAATCTTAAAACTAATTTAAATCACCATCAGGCTTCTTACCATTACCTCTCCATCATACTCTTTTTCTAGTTCAAACCTCATTCTTGTCTATGGAGAAATTGGAAGCTAAGGTTAATCCTTTGTTTTTCTCTTGGTTATTTGTACATATTATCTACTTGACCCTTAGCAATGTCATTCTTATCCTATCCTTGGTTGTCTTTTTTCTGTGAAAATATCAGAGAAATTTCTTTTCTGTTACCCTTAGCGTTTTTCATAAGCATCAAATGACTCAGTGTCATTATGTAATCATATTCTTCTTTCATGTTATTTTGTTGTTCTTCCTTTTCCTCGTTTTTCTTTTTAAATACACTTCTCAAGTACACAGTTACAAGAAAATCAGCCATATAATTATCCTGCTTTCTTTAGATTCCATTATGATTCTTAATCTAGATTCTTATATGAGAGAATATTAAAATCATTTATAGAATAATATGTGAATTTTTCATTTTAATTTCTTTCATACAGTCTGATGCTCCACTATTCAACATGGTAGAAATAGTAACTGAGCTCTTGAAATGAAATTGAACTCACGTCAGTATCCACTATAAAGATTAGAATTGAATATTTCATATGAAAAATTATAAAATATCTCACTATTTGATAGTGTTCCATGTTAAAATGATTATTTTTAAAGTATATTGAGCTAAATAAAATAAATTATTGGGTTTAATTTCACATGACTCTACTTCTTTTTAAAAAATTGTATGTTAGAAAATATAAAATTGCATATGTCGTACACACTATGTTTGTACTGCGTAGCATTGATTATTCTCATACTTTTAATCTTTCATTAATTTCATTATCTTTCAGTTTATACTGTAAAAATTACTGTAAAACTTGGTGACTTAAACAACAAAGTGTATTAATTCATAGTTCAGGAAGTCAGAAGTCTGAAGTGGATTGGAAGAACTGTGTTCTTTTAGCGGCTCTATGGAGAAATTCATTTCTTTCCTTTTTCTACTTATAGAGGCTGCCTGCATTCCTTGGCTTTTTGCCTTTTCTTCCAGTTTTTTTCCGCTAATTTTTAAGTAGTGCAGTATCTTCAAATATCTCAGTTTATTTTCCTGTGATCTATGACTCTCTTATCACATCTCTGAGTCTGACTCTCCTGCCTCCTTCTTATAAGGAACCTGTGAATACACCAGGCCCATCTCAAGATCCTAATCACACCTACAAAATCCTGTATGTCACGTAAGGTAATGTGGTCACAGATTTCAGAGTTTAGGATGTGGGCATCTTTGGAGGACCATTGTTTGACTTACTGTATTATGTATATTTAATGCTATGCTTCCTTGGTTGCATAACAGTCCTTGGTTGGTTTGTTGATTACAATTTTTACAGTTTGGTTTAGGAATGATGGCACTTTAATATAAGCAACCAAACATAAACAGCAATGAGTCTGAAGTGGCATGGTGCAATGGATTCTCATCTGTCAATGCCATAGACTGCATGCAGTGTGACCTTAGTTACATCAGTCATTTGTCTTCTTGTTTTTTTTCTATTTAGCCAAAGGAGATTTTTGGAGTCTATGCAAGGACTATAAAACTGTAATTCTTTGGGTCATAGTTCAAATGTACTCTACTTGTTTTAAAGATTAGAATTGAATATTTCATATGAAAAATTATAAAATATCTCACTATTTGATAGTGTTCCATGTTAAAATGATTATTTTTAAAGTATATTGAGCTAAATAAAATAAATTATTGGGTTTAATTTCACATGACTCTACTTCTTTTTAAAAAATTGTATGTTAGAAAATATAAAATTGCATATGTCGTACACACTATGTTTGTACTGCGTAGCATTGATTATTCTCATACTTTTAATCTTTCATTAATTTCATTATCTTTCAGTTTATACTGTAAAAATTACTGTAAAACTTGGTGACTTAAACAACAAAGTGTATTAATTCATAGTTCAGGAAGTCAGAAGTCTGAAGTGGATTGGAAGAACTGTGTTCTTTTAGCGGCTCTATGGAGAAATTCATTTCTTTCCTTTTTCTACTTATAGAGGCTGCCTGCATTCCTTGGCTTTTTGCCTTTTCTTCCAGTTTTTTTCCGCTAATTTTTAAGTAGTGCAGTATCTTCAAATATCTCAGTTTATTTTCCTGTGATCTATGACTCTCTTATCACATCTCTGAGTCTGACTCTCCTGCCTCCTTCTTATAAGGAACCTGTGAATACACCAGGCCCATCTCAAGATCCTAATCACACCTACAAAATCCTGTATGTCACGTAAGGTAATGTGGTCACAGATTTCAGAGTTTAGGATGTGGGCATCTTTGGAGGACCATTGTTTGACTTACTGTATTATGTATATTTAATGCTATGCTTCCTTGGTTGCATAACAGTCCTTGGTTGGTTTGTTGATTACAATTTTTACAGTTTGGTTTAGGAATGATGGCACTTTAATATAAGCAACCAAACATAAACAGCAATGAGTCTGAAGTGGCATGGTGCAATGGATTCTCATCTGTCAATGCCATAGACTGCATGCAGTGTGACCTTAGTTACATCAGTCATTTGTCTTCTTGTTTTTTTTCTATTTAGCCAAAGGAGATTTTTGGAGTCTATGCAAGGACTATAAAACTGTAATTCTTTGGGTCATAGTTCAAATGTACTCTACTTGTTTTAATGATTAGTTTGAATCCTGGTAAAATTAATTTCAGCTATAAGGTGGTTTCTATATCTTTTATCGGACTTGTGAATCATGAAGATATGAATTATTAATTGCTTTAGCATATTGCAGATAGCCAAGAATTAGACTTACATCATTTGTACAGTTGGTAAACTTTCTATTTTCCTAGACCAACTACCTTATAGTCTATTACCTTTGTGATTTATAACAAATCTTGCTTTGAACATTTACGACATTATCTTCTCTGCATAGTGTACTTAAGGAACTACTTTTTAAAAACTACTGTTCTTTCTTTTTCCTTCTCTACTTTTCTTCTAGTTAACATAGAAATAAGTGGTCAAGATTTAATATTTTTAAGATTTAATTTTTAAAATAAGAAAATATCATTTATAGGCTTTCTTATCTCTAGGGAGAGTTGGAATATATTTAGAGAAAAAAAACCAAAGTGCTGAAGCTGTAGGTCATGATTTTATAATGGATGGTTAAATGGTTGAACAACTTCTTATACATTAAGTGCAATGTGGTTTTATCATTCTCTTTGATTGTATCATTTTATTGTGTGTTTCCAGGTATCAAATGACTTTATTTACATGCAATTGAAAAGCAAGCTCTAACTGGAAATACATATGATTTTAGAAAATCTCAGCTTTTTGAAACAGTTGTGACATGATTTCTATTTGATGTAAATAATCAAAAATGAACTAAAGAGGTAACTTTATGTGTTTGGAGTTCCCGAGAGGGAGGGACAGATAGACAGACAGAGACAGAGGGAGAGAGGGAGAGAAAGAGATAGAGACACACAGAAACACACAGACACAGACTCACAAACCAAGAGAATACCCATTTCTATTTGAATTTGGTAAACTAATTTGCAGGGAGAGAAAAAAGGATGAACCAAACATAAACAGCAATGAGTCTGAAGTGGCATGGTGCAATGGATTCTCATCTGTCAATGCCATAGACTGCATGCAGTGTGACCTTAGTTACATCAGTCATTTGTCTTCTTGTTTTTTTTCTATTTAGCCAAAGGAGATTTTTGGAGTCTATGCAAGGACTATAAAACTGTAATTCTTTGGGTCATAGTTCAAATGTACTCTACTTGTTTTAATGATTAGTTTGAATCCTGGTAAAATTAATTTCAGCTATAAGGTGGTTTCTATATCTTTTATCGGACTTGTGAATCATGAAGATATGAATTATTAATTGCTTTAGCATATTGCAGATAGCCAAGAATTAGACTTACATCATTTGTACAGTTGGTAAACTTTCTATTTTCCTAGACCAACTACCTTATAGTCTATTACCTTTGTGATTTATAACAAATCTTGCTTTGAACATTTACGACATTATCTTCTCTGCATAGTGTACTTAAGGAACTACTTTTTAAAAACTACTGTTCTTTCTTTTTCCTTCTCTCCCTTCCTTCTAGTTAACATAGAAATAAGTGGTCAAGATTTAATATTTTTAAGATTTAATTTTTAAAATAAGAAAATATCATTTATAGGCTTTCTTATCTCTAGGGAGAGTTGGAATATATTTAGAGAAAAAAAACCAAAGTGCTGAAGCTGTAGGTCATGATTTTATAATGGATGGTTAAATGGTTGAACAACTTCTTATACATTAAGTGCAATGTGGTTTTATCATTCTCTTTGATTGTATCATTTTATTGTGTGTTTCCAGGTATCAAATGACTTTATTTACATGCAATTGAAAAGCAAGCTCTAACTGGAAATACATATGATTTTAGAAAATCTCAGCTTTTTGAAACAGTTGTGACATGATTTCTATTTGATGTAAATAATCAAAAATGAACTAAAGAGGTAACTTTATGTGTTTGGAGTTCCCGAGAGGGAGGGACAGATAGACAGACAGAGACAGAGGGAGAGAGGGAGAGAAAGAGATAGAGACACACAGAAACACACAGACACAGACTCACAAACCAAGGGAGAATACCCATTTCTTTTTAAGATGTAATTTAAAGGTCTTCCTTATTTAATGTTTTAGGAGATTATGGAACTAAATGTTTTGGGACAGGTAGATGATGCTTATTAAATCACTAATTGAACAATAATGAAAATCCAGGCTAGTGTTTACTTTTAATTGTGTAATTAGCATAAAATCCTATTTAGAGAAGAAAGAGCAACCAACCTGTGTCTGTGAAGTCAATGTGATGGCAAGGCCATTGGGATAGAACTGAAGATTTTCTTTTCTAGCTTGAACTATAGGACATTAATTTTCAGGTGACTTTTCCATACTTAGGTCAAATTTTACAAAAAATTTTACAAGTACCAGAAACATAGACTCAAATAAGATAACATTATACAGTAAACTTTAATGGATAATGTACAACAGGATGGTTTCCTGGTTGTATTTATTCAGTCCTAAAGGCATACTTAAGGAATAGTTTCAATAGCTTATTATAAAATATATTCTAGACTGTAGTGCATTGTACTAAAATTAATCATGATACGATGGAGTCATAAGCAGCTAAAATATCAAGAGAATCTGGTATGACGGTTATGTTGCCCCCATAAATAATATTCAATATTGCAAATATATAAAAATCTACATTGTAATTAAATCAGATATTCCACAAAATAATAATGTATTGTGCCTTGGCAGCTAAAATCTTTGAGCCTGAAAATGTATGTATTTTTAAGTAAAGAATAATTGCACTAATTAAATATAAATATCAATTGTTTGCTGTTGTTTGATCACTGAGTTGTGCTCTTGGCAGCTAAAATCTTTGGCCTGAAAGTATGGCTTAATGTGTTTTTCCTTTTTATTGTTTTGTGTTTCCAGGTCAAATGACTTTATTTACATGCAATTGAAAAGCAAGCTCTAACTGGAAATACATATGATTTTAGAAAATCTCAGCTTTTTGAAACAGTTGTGACATGATTTCTATTTGATGTAAATAATCAAAATGAACTAAAGAGGTAACTTTATGTGTTTGGAGTTCCCGAGAGGGAGGGACAGATAGACAGACAGAGACAGAGGGAGAGAGGGAGAGAAAGAGATAGAGACACACAGAAACACACAGACACAGACTCACAAACCAAGGGAGAATACCCATTTCTTTTTAAGATGTAATTTAAAGGTCTTCCTTATTTAATGTTTTAGGAGATTATGGAACTAAATGTTTTGGGACAGGTAGATGATGCTTATTAAATCACTAATTGAACAATAATGAAAATCCAGGCTAGTGTTTACTTTTAATTGTGTAATTAGCATAAAATCCTATTTAGAGAAGAAAGAGCAACCAACCTGTGTCTGTGAAGTCAATGTGATGGCAAGGCCATTGGGATAGAACTGAAGATTTTCTTTTCTAGCTTGAACTATAGGACATTAATTTTCAGGTGACTTTTCCATACTTAGGTCAAATTTTACAAAAAATTTTACAAGTACCAGAAACATAGACTCAAATAAGATAACATTATACAGTAAACTTTAATGGATAATGTACAACAGGATGGTTTCCTGGTTGTATTTATTCAGTCCTAAAGGCATACTTAAGGAATAGTTTCAATAGCTTATTATAAAATATATTCTAGACTGTAGTGCATTGTACTAAAATTAATCATGATACGATGGAGTCATAAGCAGCTAAAATATCAAGAGAATCTGGTATGACGGTTATGTTGCCCCCATAAATAATATTCAATATTGCAAATATATAAAAATCTACATTGTAATTAAATCAGATATTCCACAAAATAATAATGTATTGTGCCTTGGCAGCTAAAATCTTTGAGCCTGAAAATGTATGTATTTTTAAGTAAAGAATAATTGCACTAATTAAATATAAATATCAATTGTTTGCTGTTGTTTGATCACTGAGTTGTGTCTGACTCGTTTGGCACCCTATGAACTGTAACCACTGAGCTCCTCTCTCTATGGGATTTCCTGTGCAATAATAGCGGACTGAGTTGCCATTTCTTTCTCCAGGGGATCTTCCCAACCAAGGGATCGAACCCTTCTCACCTGCATTTGCAGGCAGATTCTTTACTGCTGAGCCACAAGGGAAGCCCAAATATCAACTATGGATTGTTTTTAAAGAATCCTTTTAAGATTCTTAATTATTAGCATGATAAAACAAATGTTTGGAAATTTTTAATATTTCAAAATTGTTTGTTTTGACATTTTGGATGTATTTCTGACCTATGCCATTGAGCTTTTAAGGTATTTCTTTATCTCAAACCAGGTTTGATGAAGAAGACCTATTTCTCTATGTAACAGTCTCATCCTAAAATAATCTAGTCTTGATCATTTCTTCCTTGGTTTCCACTGCCAGTCTTCCAACCAAGAAATATAAAGATGGATCTAGTAAATTTAGCATTTGAGCAGATGTGTTCTCCCAATACATACCTGAAATATTCACCATCAGTCAGGTGTTTTAAGTAGTCAGGAAACTCTTCCCTGTAGAAAGAACCTCTTTGTAAACATCCACCTTTGCAGTGGTTAGGAGTTGTAATGTTGCAATCCTTTTTATCTTTATACATTTCATAATTTCCAATTGCCATTCATTTAGATTCAAGACTTGAGCACTTAAAATAAAGTTTCAATAGCTTATTATAAAATATATTCTAGACTGTAGTGCATTGTACTAAAATTAATCATGATACGATGGAGTCATAAGCAGCTAAAATATCAAGAGAATCTGGTATGACGGTTATGTTGCCCCCATAAATAATATTCAATATTGCAAATATATAAAAATCTACATTGTAATTAAATCAGATATTCCACAAAATAATAATGTATTGTGCCTTGGCAGCTAAAATCTTTGAGCCTGAAAATGTATGTATTTTTAAGTAAAGAATAATTGCACTAATTAAATATAAATATCAATTGTTTGCTGTTGTTTGATCACTGAGTTGTGTCTGACTCGTTTGGCACCCTATGAACTGTAACCACTGAGCTCCTCTCTCTATGGGATTTCCTGTGCAATAATAGCGGACTGAGTTGCCATTTCTTTCTCCAGGGGATCTTCCCAACCAAGGGATCGAACCCTTCTCACCTGCATTTGCAGGCAGATTCTTTACTGCTGAGCCACAAGGGAAGCCCAAATATCAACTATGGATTGTTTTTAAAGAATCCTTTTAAGATTCTTAATTATTAGCATGATAAAACAAATGTTTGGAAATTTTTAATATTTCAAAATTGTTTGTTTTGACATTTTGGATGTATTTCTGACCTATGCCATTGAGCTTTTAAGGTATTTCTTTATCTCAAACCAGGTTTGATGAAGAAGACCTATTTCTCTATGTAACAGTCTCATCCTAAAATAATCTAGTCTTGATCATTTCTTCCTTGGTTTCCACTGCCAGTCTTCCAACCAAGAAATATAAAGATGGATCTAGTAAATTTAGCATTTGAGCAGATGTGTTCTCCCAATACATACCTGAAATATTCACCATCAGTCAGGTGTTTTAAGTAGTCAGGAAACTCTTCCCTGTAGAAAGAACCTCTTTGTAAACATCCACCTTTGCAGTGGTTAGGAGTTGTAATGTTGCAATCCTTTTTATCTTTATACATTTCATAATTTCCAATTGCCATTCATTTAGATTCAAGACTTGAGCACTTAAAATAAAGTTACATAGGGAACTTCTGAAGATGATAGAGGAATATTTTTTCCCCAAGAATTGCTTTTGAAATCTATTTTACAATATTGTATAAGATATTTTTTCAGACATAGACCAATCTTTCATGACATCTTAAAATGTTTACTGCCAGACAGAACTTAATTGGTTTGACCTCATCATGAAAGAGTGCTTTTGTATCAATTATTGAAAAAAAAAACAAAAGCCAATTCTCTTTCATACTGACTTTTGTACTAAAAGCAACAGTACATTCTCATCTGTTTTTTAGTAGCACCATGTCATTTCTTTACATGATCCCTTTGGCATTAGTTGTTTTTTGTTTATAGCACAGAAATTGCAAGAGTATGTGTAATCCTTTCTACCTTGGGTTTTAGCACAGCTGAAATTTTAGTGACATAATCCAGTTGGAATCCAAAATTCCAGTTGGCACTCAAGTTTGCCATTCTTAGCCCTTCATTTTCCATTATTGTTAGTCATAGTGATTTTTTTACTTCTCGCCTCTATTTCATTCTCTGGAGAGAGACTAGAGAGCTCATATGATGTAAAGAATAAATTTGTTTTCTTCATGTACTAGTTTCACTCTTTGGTCTGTGAAGGCATTCATTCACTAACATTTGTACTGTGAAGAATATAAAGACTAAGTAATTTCCTTTCATCTCTGTAAAGTAAATCACCAGGGAAAGAAGTGAATTTTATTGATGTTTTAGCCTCATCCTCCTGGTTCTTCTTCTTTTACTTTTCTGTCTTTATTAACTTTTTCAACCCATCAAAAAGTTTGCACTTCAACACACTGAAAATGAAACTTCAGGTTTTTTTTTTTTTTTTTTGCCCCAAGTCATTGTTTATTTTTCATCTGTCTTTATTCTTTGGCCTGTGTGGGCCTCCCATTGAAGTGGCCTCTCTTGTTGCAGAGCACTGGCTCTGGGCACATGTGCTCCAGAGTGCTGGCTCATAACTGGACACACCAGCCCAGCTGTTACATGGCATGTGGGATCTTCCCAGGCCAGGAATCAAACCGGTGCCCCTTGCACTGCAAGGTGGACTCTCTACCCACTGGACCACCAGGGAAGCCCTGAAACTTCAATTTTATATTAATATTTATATCATTTCATTATCTATGGTGAATTATTGATTTGCAGTAACCGTTAATCACTTACAATCAGCACACGAGTCATCAGGAGTAGACTCAGGGTTTATGGTGGTGGTTTGTTTTAAAATCAACCCATCTGTGATTTGCTTTATACTGTACCCAGTATTTAGAAGGTATTCAATAAGTGGTTACTGAAAGAATATGTCAAAACCTCTCCAAATTTCAGAAATATTATGTCTACTTCTTCTGCCTTTTCCGTTCTGTTCTCTAAGGAAACAAAATTGTCCCCTCAATCTTTCTTTATAACAGAGGTGCTTTGCTTATTGCTTGGGAATGCTATTCTGAACAGTTTACAATCTGTTGTTTAATGATTTGTCCAGACATCTTTCCTGAGTTCAGTTGAGTTGAGAATATTAACTGTGAGTATAGCTCATTTTACTTCTTACAACCTTTGGCATTAGTTGTTTTTGTTTATAGCAAATTAAATGTACCTTTTAGGGTTTAGCACATTTGCATTTGGTCTGTGAAGTTGCATTCAGCCCTTCATTTTCCATTATTGTTAGTCATAGTGATTTTTACTTCTCGCCTCTATTTCATTCTCTGGAGAGAGACTAGAGAGCTCATATGATGTAAAGAATAAATTTGTTTTCTTCATGTACTAGTTTCACTCTTTGGTCTGTGAAGGCATTCATTCACTAACATTTGTACTGTGAAGAATATAAAGACTAAGTAATTTCCTTTCATCTCTGTAAAGTAAATCACCAGGGAAAGAAGTGAATTTTATTGATGTTTTAGCCTCATCCTCCTGGTTCTTCTTCTTTTACTTTTCTGTCTTTATTAACTTTTTCAACCCATCAAAAAGTTTGCACTTCAACACACTGAAAATGAAACTTCAGGTTTTTTTTTTTGCCCCAAGTCATTGTTTATTTTTCATCTGTCTTTATTCTTTGGCCTGTGTGGGCCTCCCATTGAAGTGGCCTCTCTTGTTGCAGAGCACTGGCTCTGGGCACATGTGCTCCAGAGTGCTGGCTCATAACTGGACACACCAGCCCAGCTGTTACATGGCATGTGGGATCTTCCCAGGCCAGGAATCAAACCGGTGCCCCTTGCACTGCAAGGTGGACTCTCTACCCACTGGACCACCAGGGAAGCCCTGAAACTTCAATTTTATATTAATATTTATATCATTTCATTATCTATGGTGAATTATTGATTTGCAGTAACCGTTAATCACTTACAATCAGCACACGAGTCATCAGGAGTAGACTCAGGGTTTATGGTGGTGGTTTGTTTTAAAATCAACCCATCTGTGATTTGCTTTATACTGTACCCAGTATTTAGAAGGTATTCAATAAGTGGTTACTGAAAGAATATGTCAAAACCTCTCCAAATTTCAGAAATATTATGTCTACTTCTTCTGCCTTTTCCGTTCTGTTCTCTAAGGAAACAAAATTGTCCCCTCAATCTTTCTTTATAACAGAGGTGCTTTGCTTATTGCTTGGGAATGCTATTCTGAACAGTTTACAATCTGTTGTTTAATGATTTGTCCAGACATCTTTCCTGAGTTCAGTTGAGTTGAGAATATTAACTGTGAGTATAGCTCATTTTACTTCTAAGATTGGACTCTAAAATATTTCTTCCCTGATATTTAGTATTTACCTCTCCTATTTTGCATGAATTACGAAAAATGCTATCAAAAAACTTGGAAATATTCTCATATTTCACCTCAACAAAGCTTCCTTATTTGAATTTCCATGTGTGTTTTAAGTGTTCTAGAAGGATTTTCTTTTGGGGTGCAGTTTGGCTTAGGTTTACACTGGATTTGGTGGCTTTTGGTTAGCTGGCCAGAACTGAACAGAATCAATTGGCTACCTGTTTCACAATTTCAGAGGCCTTGTTGCTCTATGTGAGATTAAAGGAAAATACGTCCCCTCTACAAAAAAAACTGGTCAAGCATTACTTTTCCCATATTTCAACCACACTTTCTCTTATTTAGGTGGTGATTTTTGCTTGCTAGCTGAAATTTGCATACCCTTTGTAGAGATAAATAAGGATCTATGCACTTCCAGTTCTTAAAAATATTAAGTACTGTAGATTTTTATTTTTTTTGGCCTATTTTATTGTTTTTTAAGGATTTATTTTCATCCATCTTTATTCTTTTGGCCTGTGTGGGCCTCCCATTGCAGTGGTCTCTATCGTTGCAGAGCACCGGCTCTGGGCACATGTGCTCTGGAACGCTGGCTCTTGATTGGACATGCCGGCCCAGCCGTTCCTTTGCACGTGGAATCTTCCCAGGCCAGGGATCAAACTGGTGCCCCTTGCACTGCAAGGTGGACTCTTTACCCACTGGACCACCAGGGAAGCCTTGAAATACTATAGACTTTTTAAAAAATTTATGTGTTTTTAAAATTTATATAAACTTCTGTGCAAACAGTATATTATGAAACTCTGAGCTCCCATACTATTTTTTTTTTTTTTACTTCTACGTACACTTTTTCCAATTAAATTTTTTTTCTTAAAGTACAAGTATTCATAGAAATCATCTAATTTAAATATTTCATTTTAAGGAAATGGTTTGGACATGCAATCAGTTTAAAATGTAATGCTATAAACATTGTATAGTGCAGATTCACGCTAAGTAAGAAAGCATGGAACATTGTGCTGAAGCTCTGCATGGTGTCTTTCTGGTTTCATTAACTTTGGGTCATCCCAGAGATAACACATACCCTGAGCTTCAAGCTTATCATTATCATGCATGTTGATACACTTTTTTCTACATATATATATATATGCTCAAAAAATAATATATATATGTGCAGAGACATAATAGTGTTTCCAAACTTGATATATAAATGTTTCATCCTACAAGTATCTTTCTGCAGCCTGCTTTTGTTGTAGCTGTTTCACATTGCATTTCTGAATGCAGTCATGTTAACTCAATTGGCTACCTGTTTCACAATTTCAGAGGCCTTGTTGCTCTATGTGAGATTAAAGGAAAATACGTCCCCTCTACAAAAAAAACTGGTCAAGCATTACTTTTCCCATATTTCAACCACACTTTCTCTTATTTAGGTGGTGATTTTTGCTTGCTAGCTGAAATTTGCATACCCTTTGTAGAGATAAATAAGGATCTATGCACTTCCAGTTCTTAAAAATATTAAGTACTGTAGATTTTTATTTTTTTTGGCCTATTTTATTGTTTTTTAAGGATTTATTTTCATCCATCTTTATTCTTTTGGCCTGTGTGGGCCTCCCATTGCAGTGGTCTCTATCGTTGCAGAGCACCGGCTCTGGGCACATGTGCTCTGGAACGCTGGCTCTTGATTGGACATGCCGGCCCAGCCGTTCCTTTGCACGTGGAATCTTCCCAGGCCAGGGATCAAACTGGTGCCCCTTGCACTGCAAGGTGGACTCTTTACCCACTGGACCACCAGGGAAGCCTTGAAATACTATAGACTTTTTAAAAAATTTATGTGTTTTTAAAATTTATATAAACTTCTGTGCAAACAGTATATTATGAAACTCTGAGCTCCCATACTATTTTTTTTTTTTTTACTTCTACGTACACTTTTTCCAATTAAATTTTTTTTCTTAAAGTACAAGTATTCATAGAAATCATCTAATTTAAATATTTCATTTTAAGGAAATGGTTTGGACATGCAATCAGTTTAAAATGTAATGCTATAAACATTGTATAGTGCAGATTCACGCTAAGTAAGAAAGCATGGAACATTGTGCTGAAGCTCTGCATGGTGTCTTTCTGGTTTCATTAACTTTGGGTCATCCCAGAGATAACACATACCCTGAGCTTCAAGCTTATCATTATCATGCATGTTGATACACTTTTTTCTACATATATATATATATGCTCAAAAAATAATATATATATGTGCAGAGACATAATAGTGTTTCCAAACTTGATATATAAATGTTTCATCCTACAAGTATCTTTCTGCAGCCTGCTTTTGTTGTAGCTGTTTCACATTGCATTTCTGAATGCAGTCATGTTAACTCAAGTAGCTATAGTGCATTTATTTTTCTTTTCACTGCACCTAATACTGTAATGTGTGAATAGTCTTATGTTCCTTGTTACCTTATATAACCAAAGACATTTTTCTTTCTTTTCTTTCAAGTAATTCTGCAATAAGAGTTTTCTGTACATGCATAGACACAGAAGAGAATGCAGGAAGGGAGTAGAGTGGATATGGAGATGGAAAAGACTGAATTTGGGGATGGAAGAATCTGTATTACTAAATTTCTGTCTGAAGTTGTACTGTTACCTGTTTTTCATGGTTTCTCCACATCCTTATAAATATTTCCTATTGCTAGACTGATAAAATTTCTCCAGTTTCATAGTTATGAAATTATGCTTCAGCATTTTAACTGGCATTTCTCTAATAACTAGGGAAATGGAATACCTTTTTCATATCTAATTGGACATTAAGAATCCTCTTCTGTCAATTGTTCGTTTGTTGGTTCATTTTTTTATAATATTTTTGTTTTTATAGATTTATGAGAAATCTTGATGTACTTGGATACTAATCCTTCTTTGGTTATGTAAACAAATGATTGCATGGCAAATATATTCTCTCAGTCTATGCTTTGACTTTATTTTGATGTAGATAATTTTTTTTCACATGCCTAATTATTGTCTGAATAAATATCTTTCCTTACTGCCCTGTAATGCCACCTGGTATTTATCAAGTTTCCATAAATGTGGGAATACATTTCTAGGCTCTTTGTTCCATTTTCCTGAACTACTTTTCTATCTCTGAACCAAAGCTACATTGCCTCAGTTACTGTCTTTGTGTATTAAGCCTTAATAATCAGTACAGAAATTCTCCATATCTTGTTCTTCAAAATTGTATTGACAAGTTTTGACCCTTTCCTCTTGCAAACACACTTTAGAATTAACTTTTCAAGTTCTATGAAAAACTACATGGGCTTTCAATAATAATTACTTTAATTTTATAGATTAAATTACAATCGAGTCTTCCATCCAGGAGCAAGTACACCTGTTAATTTATTTGAGTTTACTCTTTAAGTTTTAATAGATAAATTAACCCTGGGTCAAAAGTGACTGCTCAAAGTCACATAGCCAATTAATAACAAAACCAGTGGTAGAAGGAAGTTCTCTTGACTCCTTACTAGCTCTTACATGAAAAAGGTTTAATTATTTAGTCAATTAGGAGAGAAGATCTTGGAGCCCTTGCAGCTACAGCACCCACCAGTATGAAGGTGAATTCAACTTCCTGAGTTTACTAGGCCCTTGATAATGAGAGTGTGGTCAGAAGGCTGGCTAGAAAGCCAGAATTTCATCCATTTCATGTTCCTATTGGATCAGAATCCTCATTTTTATAAGATCACTAGGTTATTGATAGGCCCAGTAAAGTTTGAGAGGTGTTGCTTACCAAACAGAATCCTGAAATTCATTGCATTTTTTTCCTCTAATATCTGCCCCAAAATGCATATGTATACACATATAGAGTATTCCTTTAAAGGAAACAAAATGTTAATTTTTGTTTGTTTGGTTTTGGTTTTAAACAGCATATTTCAGGAACACTGAGGCTTCTTTCGGTATCTGTGGTTATTTAGAAAACAAATACATTTGCTTTGAAATTACTGGCTGTCCCACTTTGGCCTTTTAGCTATTCTGTGGCACTGGGAAAAATTCTGTAGGAGAAAGATTGAATACTGAGGAGACAAAAGCAAAGCAAAGTCTGTCTTTAAAGTAAAACAAGAAAGATATGATGACTTTTTCAAGGAGTCATATACTATTCATGTTAATCTCCATTCAGCACTTCTGCTAAATGTGGAATACATTTCTAGCTCTTTGTTCCATTTTCCTGAACTACTTTTCTATCTCTGAACCAAAGCTACATTGCCTCAGTTACTGTCTTTGTGTATTAAGCCTTAATAATCAGTACAGAAATTCTCCATATCTTGTTCTTCAAAATTGTATTGACAAGTTTTGACCCTTTCCTCTTGCAAACACACTTTAGAATTAACTTTTCAAGTTCTATGAAAAACTACATGGGCTTTCAATAATAATTACTTTAATTTTATAGATTAAATTACAATCGAGTCTTCCATCCAGGAGCAAGTACACCTGTTAATTTATTTGAGTTTACTCTTTAAGTTTTAATAGATAAATTAACCCTGGGTCAAAAGTGACTGCTCAAAGTCACATAGCCAATTAATAACAAAACCAGTGGTAGAAGGAAGTTCTCTTGACTCCTTACTAGCTCTTACATGAAAAAGGTTTAATTATTTAGTCAATTAGGAGAGAAGATCTTGGAGCCCTTGCAGCTACAGCACCCACCAGTATGAAGGTGAATTCAACTTCCTGAGTTTACTAGGCCCTTGATAATGAGAGTGTGGTCAGAAGGCTGGCTAGAAAGCCAGAATTTCATCCATTTCATGTTCCTATTGGATCAGAATCCTCATTTTTATAAGATCACTAGGTTATTGATAGGCCCAGTAAAGTTTGAGAGGTGTTGCTTACCAAACAGAATCCTGAAATTCATTGCATTTTTTTCCTCTAATATCTGCCCCAAAATGCATATGTATACACATATAGAGTATTCCTTTAAAGGAAACAAAATGTTAATTTTTGTTTGTTTGGTTTTGGTTTTAAACAGCATATTTCAGGAACACTGAGGCTTCTTTCGGTATCTGTGGTTATTTAGAAAACAAATACATTTGCTTTGAAATTACTGGCTGTCCCACTTTGGCCTTTTAGCTATTCTGTGGCACTGGGAAAAATTCTGTAGGAGAAAGATTGAATACTGAGGAGACAAAAGCAAAGCAAAGTCTGTCTTTAAAGTAAAACAAGAAAGATATGATGACTTTTTCAAGGAGTCATATACTATTCATGTTAATCTCCATTCAGCCTTCTTGCTTCACTACTATAGCAGCCAGTTAGCTACAGGGAGGGAGAAGGAAAGGGAGGGGGAAAAGAAAAGAAAAAAAAAAAAACGTGAGGAGAGGGGATTAAAAAAAAAAAAAAAAAAGAGTTTCCTGCAATATCACCTCAAGCCACTAGGGGTATCTTTGTACCATTTTTCATCATGCACTGATTTGGAGTGCAAACCTATATTAGGGGAAAACCAGGGTCCTCGGCATTTTTTGCGAGCAGTGCACCTAGAATCCGAAAAGATTTTAAAAAGAAAGAAAGAAGGAATCCACAGTTCTTTTGGTCATCCGAACAGGGCTGCGAAATTGCTCTACTGGACATCAGCACCAGGGATTCATTTTTGAGGTCAATTTCCAATCGAGATAAATCTATTGGATTAGTAGGATTATCTGATTGCAGCTGAAAGAAGTAACGTTGTTTGATCATTTGTATTTCTTGCCTGATGCTCGGATTTACATGGAGGTGGCGTTGGGTCCCAAGAATTCTGGATCGTGGTTGCTTCTGGAGAGAAAAAAGGATCAATCGACACGTTTTGGAAGTGTCCGTGGGTGAATAAAAAAAGGGGGGGGGTGCGAAACTGGGGTTGCGGCTGCTTAGAGAAGAGAAAAATAAATAAAGGAAGCATCTTGAATTCTCAGACAAGAATTACCTGGTGTTCAAGATCCCAAAATCTTTAGGAACTGGTAAATACTTTGAGCAATTAATTCAGCTTTGAATTTGACGGCGAAGTGTTGTAGAAACTGTCTCCTTGAATTATTGGAAGCGGACTGGGGGAAGATGAGGGGGCTCCCTCTGTGGATTTACCTTACTGAGGGTAAGTTTGGGATCTTTTGTTGGGAGGGGGCTACCTGGGTCTGTGTGCCACTGCGCGGAAGGTGCTGCGGACGCGGTGCCTGCGAAATGGGAAGAGAAGGAGGTGGGGTGTAAACCACCTCTCACGTCTCGGGTGGATCGCTAGGGAGCTACCTAGATCGAGCTTCAGAACCGTATTTTGTGGCGTCGGTGGGGAAGCCGAGCAACATTCCTAGCTCTGAAGTTCATATTGAAAATCTCTCAGTCCGGGAGATCCCGTTTGGATCTAGTGCTTTTTCCTAGTGATACTTTAAGGAGACAGGCAGCGATGCCTTGGAAAACCTGAATGTGGATGGGGGAAAGCCCAAGTAGAATCGCTGCTGCCTCGCCCGCGGTTTTGGCGGCTGTCTTGGCTTCTAGGGGAATTTTGCAGGGGAATTGGCCGTTTTCGTATCGTCTCTTTCTCCCTCCCTCTTCCTTCCTTTCTCTTCCAGCCTCCCCCTCCTCTCCGCTGAACACTAAAGGGTTATAGGGTCACTGCATCGGGATATAGACTGTAAGAGTGGGTGACTGGCCACACATGTTGTCTTGTAATTCACTTGCACGACTTTGCATAATACAGTCCGAGGTAACTTTCTTTGAGTTGGACGAGTCCAGGAAGGCCATGCAGCCTTTCTGCCGAGGGCCCAGGCTGGCAAGTGCGTCAGGCAGCCGGCTGCATTTCCGATGCATCCCTACCCTGACTGCCTTGCCACTTACTGGCTTTTCTTTCCAACTGAGCGGTGCGCGCGCGTTCCCAGACATTTTCTTGCAGCTGAATTAAGGGATTTTTTTTTTTTAAGTTTCTTTTAAAATCTTATTTCATTGCTCTCAGTAAAAGCTCGTCTTTGTTTAGAGAAGGGAAATCGGTTTCAGCAGATATAATTGAAATTAATCACTTAAATAAGTGACTGTTAATTGACTTAGGAAACTGTAAGTTGCTTTGGAATCTAAAGAAACGTATTATTCTGAACCAATTTTGGAGTCTACGTAGGTTCATAGCAATTACGTATAAAAAACTGGTTTGTTTAAAATGTGTGTAGATATGTTAAATAAGTTAATGCACTCCCTTGCCTTTATAAGCTTCTGATACCTCAGCATCGTAATTTTAGCTGGCTTTTTCTATTTAAGGCCAATTTGTTAAATTTTAAACCTCAGACATGCAGCTGCATTAGACTAAAATGGAGATATATAATCGTTAAAATATAAAATAGTGCATTTTCTGCATTTTAACCTTTTAAAAAAAGCATCAAATATTTTTTCAGGGGGTTTTGTGTTTATAAATTATGAAATGTATGTAGATACCTTTATGGTTTGAGTATTGAAGCCTCTTCATTAAGCGTGAACTCATTGAAAGGCATCTCTTCAGTGTCATCTAAAGCACTCATTATCCCAGTACTTCAGGAATTCCAGATACATCCATCATTGTGGTATTAAACCAAGAGCCTCACCAAACTTTCTTCTCAGATTTCTATGTGCATATGTGTTTCTTAGATCTAAATTCTAAAACATGAACAATGCCATTTCTTTCCAGGATTAAATCAAAATGCAATTATTCCCTTCTTTCTCTTCCAGCCTCCCCTCCTCTCCGCTGAACACTAAAGGGTTATAGGGTCACTGCATCGGGATATAGACTGTAAGAGTGGGTGACTGGCCACACATGTTGTCTTGTAATTCACTTGCACGACTTTGCATAATACAGTCCGAGGTAACTTTCTTTGAGTTGGACGAGTCCAGGAAGGCCATGCAGCCTTTCTGCCGAGGGCCCAGGCTGGCAAGTGCGTCAGGCAGCCGGCTGCATTTCCGATGCATCCCTACCCTGACTGCCTTGCCACTTACTGGCTTTTCTTTCCAACTGAGCGGTGCGCGCGCGTTCCCAGACATTTTCTTGCAGCTGAATTAAGGGATTTTTTTTTTTTAAGTTTCTTTTAAAATCTTATTTCATTGCTCTCAGTAAAAGCTCGTCTTTGTTTAGAGAAGGGAAATCGGTTTCAGCAGATATAATTGAAATTAATCACTTAAATAAGTGACTGTTAATTGACTTAGGAAACTGTAAGTTGCTTTGGAATCTAAAGAAACGTATTATTCTGAACCAATTTTGGAGTCTACGTAGGTTCATAGCAATTACGTATAAAAAACTGGTTTGTTTAAAATGTGTGTAGATATGTTAAATAAGTTAATGCACTCCCTTGCCTTTATAAGCTTCTGATACCTCAGCATCGTAATTTTAGCTGGCTTTTTCTATTTAAGGCCAATTTGTTAAATTTTAAACCTCAGACATGCAGCTGCATTAGACTAAAATGGAGATATATAATCGTTAAAATATAAAATAGTGCATTTTCTGCATTTTAACCTTTTAAAAAAAGCATCAAATATTTTTTTCAGGGGTTTCTGTTTATAAATTATGAAATGTATGTAGATACCTTTATGGTTTGAGTATTGAAGCCTCTTCATTAAGCGTGAACTCATTGAAAGGCATCTCTTCAGTGTCATCTAAAGCACTCATTATCCCAGTACTTCAGGAATTCCAGATACATCCATCATTGTGGTATTAAACCAAGAGCCTCACCAAACTTTCTTCTCAGATTTCTATGTGCATATGTGTTTCTTAGATCTAAATTCTAAAACATGAACAATGCCATTTCTTTTTCCAGGATTAAATAACAAAATATGCAATTATTATCTCCTATGGATTCTACAGGGGAAGAATTATTACTTATTTCTGCACATTTTTTCCCCTAGAGATTATAAAAATAACAAGAAATAGTTTCTACAAGCTTGTTAGTTTTAAGAAGATATCTGAGAGATTGAGTTTACCTTTTTTTAAGCACAGCTCTGAGTCATGTAGTTTATGTGCTACAGGAGCTAGAAGAATGGATATTCTGTGTTTTGGTATATTCTAGCTGCTGATCATAGCCACATAGTGCACCAATATAAACATCTTTTTTCAAAGTTTAAGATAAAGCACACAGCTAGCAAATAGCATGTTAAGTGATAATAGTAAAAAAAAAAAATAATGAAGGAAAATGGGTTAAAATTCCTCTTTATAGACTAGTAGAGAATATGATGTTGACATTATATAAGTAGATGGAAATATGAAAAAGAAGGTCCTTGTAAAAGTTAATTTACATCTTTCACAACCTCTGACCCAGTGGTCATGGCGTGTGCCATAGTGCTAAAGCCAAAGTGCTTTTGTCATGGCTGGACTATCTTTTCCTCTGTCAAGAATAATCAATACTTTGCAGTCCCTCTTCCATTTTATTTTGGCAGTGAAAATGGAAAGGGGAAAACTTGAGCCCACTCTGTGGTTTCTACAGGCAGTTCCTACATAAAACTTTGGTAAACTTTGTAGGTGGTAGGTCCACTTTGGAAAGTTAATGATAGGAATAAAAATAAACAAAACTACCCATGACAAAATAATTTTAAAGCTGTAGCCAGTAAATAGAGAGCAGCTTGCCCAGTTACATGAATGTACTCTATTCGAGTGGATGATTCTAATAACTGTTGAAAAATCTGAGGAGTTCACTTACTTACATTTGTTCTACTTTATTCAAACAACATTTTTTTTTTTTTTTGATCATGACTATTACAAAGAACATGGTGACCTTGATCATCTGTCCCAGTTTTGCTACAGAATGCACAAAATGTGGTAGTTTGGGGTAAAGAGGTAGAAACTCTCAATTAGCCCTGAAAGTTGCAAGCACAGTTTCTAATGTGTGTGACAAGAAATAGCATTGGTTTCCCCAAAGCTTATCAACATGGAATAATTGATGTTTGTTCTCTGGACCTTTGCTGCACCTGACCGTTGAATGCCTTTCATGTGTTCTAGCTGGCCTAAGGTTCAAGGGATACTCATACATTCTGTAGATTTCTTCCATGATTTTGATATATTTAAATACAGTTAAATGTTATCCTATATCACCTGTTTTTTTTGTTTTTTGAAAGGAAACTGTTAGACACTCTAAATTGAAAGCAAAATGAAAAGGGCAATCCTTTTTTAATGATTTGTTGAAATTTAACACATGGCATCCCAAAATGCAAGACTTCCATTTCGTTTGCTTTGTGGAGAAATGGAAAAACAAAACTTAAAAGCTTACAGTTAGTTTAAAGTTTCATATTTTAATATTTCAAATTTTCAAAGCCCAGAAAAATCTTTGAAAAATTAACATATAGAATACTTATGATAAATCTTGGGTGTCCTTTTAAATGCCTGTTAAAAAGATAATATAAAACATTTTGAAGTAGTTAACCTGTTAATCTTGTTGGGGTAGCAACATTCTCAACTGTTCTTAAGAATAATTCCTTATTAGTAACAGGCTTGATTACTTTTCCTTTGCTATTAATGGCATCACATTGACAATGTGAAATATAACTCTGTTCCTATAGAAGGATATAAATTACTTCTGCCTTCAGCATCCACCCACCCTACAAAAAAAACCTGTGTGGTAGCAAACATGTGTGAGAGAGAGAGAGACTGTCAACTCTAAGCTTAACTGAAATCAAGGAAAACTAGTAAATCACTCCAAGCATTTGTAACTATTAGACATTAAACTTTGGGGGGATGTTATATGAATTCTTTTTATAACAGTCAATATAATCTCTTCTGTGCCTTTTTCTGTTGCATGTAAAATTCTAGTCAATGGCGAAACGCTTTACTGCTGCCATTACTGCAGACTTTATAGATGAGAGATGTGTCAGCATGTTAGCTTTAGCAGTAATGCCTCTTTTGTGTGAAACCTTATGGGCCTTGCAGGCAGTCTCTCATCTTGACACTCATAAAACGTTCAATCCCCATATTTATTATTTAATTTTCTTCCTATATATAGCTGCAGAGCCCTTCAGTATATGAATGTGTAGCCAAAAACTGACAGGCAAGCGTGAATGGGACTAATGAGTTTTAATAATACACATATTAGGGACTGCTAAAGAAAGTTTAATTAAGAAAAACAAGTTGAGCATGAAATTTATTTTGGAACAAATGCAAGTTAAGTACTGCTACAGATGTAAAATCAAAAACCACAGGGATACAGTACAGGAAAGAAAGTTCCAGGCTGACACGAGACCTACTAAATGCAGTTGACATCTTAGGACCTGTGTTAAAGTTGATGAGCTTGGCTCTTACTTACAAAATCAAAGAATGCACACTTCTTCAGTGTTTTCACTATCAAAGTTTTATCCCAAAATGCAAGACTTCCAGGGAGAAATGGAAAAACAAAACTTAAAAGCTCGATTAAATTTCATATTTTTTTTGCCCAGAAAAATCTTTGAAAAATTAACATATAGAATACTTATGATAAATCTTGGGTGTCCTTTTAAATGCCTGTTAAAAGATAATATAAAACATTTTGAAGTAGTTAACCTGTTAATCTTGTTGGGGTAGCAACATTCTCAACTGTTCTTAAGAATAATTCCTTATTAGTAACAGGCTTGATTACTTTTCCTTTGCTATTAATGGCATCACATTGACAATGTGAAATATAACTCTGTTCCTATAGAAGGATATAAATTACTTCTGCCTTCAGCATCCACCCACCCTACAAAAAAAACCTGTGTGGTAGCAAACATGTGTGAGAGAGAGAGAGACTGTCAACTCTAAGCTTAACTGAAATCAAGGAAAACTAGTAAATCACTCCAAGCATTTGTAACTATTAGACATTAAACTTTGGGGGGATGTTATATGAATTCTTTTTATAACAGTCAATATAATCTCTTCTGTGCCTTTTTCTGTTGCATGTAAAATTCTAGTCAATGGCGAAACGCTTTACTGCTGCCATTACTGCAGACTTTATAGATGAGAGATGTGTCAGCATGTTAGCTTTAGCAGTAATGCCTCTTTTGTGTGAAACCTTATGGGCCTTGCAGGCAGTCTCTCATCTTGACACTCATAAAACGTTCAATCCCCATATTTATTATTTAATTTTCTTCCTATATATAGCTGCAGAGCCCTTCAGTATATGAATGTGTAGCCAAAAACTGACAGGCAAGCGTGAATGGGACTAATGAGTTTTAATAATACACATATTAGGGACTGCTAAAGAAAGTTTAATTAAGAAAAACAAGTTGAGCATGAAATTTATTTTGGAACAAATGCAAGTTAAGTACTGCTACAGATGTAAAATCAAAAACCACAGGGATACAGTACAGGAAAGAAAGTTCCAGGCTGACACGAGACCTACTAAATGCAGTTGACATCTTAGGACCTGTGTTAAAGTTGATGAGCTTGGCTCTTACTTACAAAATCAAAGAATGCACACTTCTTCAGTGTTTTCACTTTTCTATATCAATTTTGGTTTAGTATATTAACTTTGTATCTAGGCATGTTCCATATCAGTTCCCATGAGGCAGGTCACAATAGTCTTTCATTTTTTCTGTGGTCTACTTTCCTAATGCCATGTATGTCTATCATTAGAGTGACTGCCAAAACCCACACCGTCCCTTAGGGTATGCTGTATGTGGTGTTTCAGTAAGAGGACTGGTTACGTATCAGTTTACCTGCACCTGTAGTTCTGTTTACTTTTTTCCATTTTGAAATAAATTTTAGAAATAAGAAAAATTATTTTCTAGTTTAGAAAATCAGTAGATTTATTTATCTCTTTGCTTGCCCATGGATTTATTTGGTGGTGACATTGTATGTTGAGGCAGAAGTTGAAGAGGAGAGAGAATATTTGGAAAATACTTCCTTAGAATGTGGTTTTCTTTCATTTTGTCTCTAACGTAGGTACATTCTGAAATGAGTGAAGCAGGCAGGCAATAACATGAAGGTCCTATATATGCTCTTCAACAACTCTCTTTTTGGCAACATCTGATTGATAAACTAATTTATTCTCTTATTCCTTTTTTTTTAAAAATTTGCCTCCTTTTATTGATATTTTATTTATTTATTTCTCATCCATCTTTATTCTTTGGCCTGTGTGGGCCTCCTATTGCAGTGGCCTCTCCTGCTGCAGAGCACTGGCTCTGAGTGCATGCGCTCCAGAGCGCTGGCTCATGATTGGACACACCGGTCGAGCCGCTCTGCGGCAGGTGGGATCTTCCTGGACCAGGGATCGAACTGGCATCCCTTGCACTGCAAGGCAGACTCTTTACCCACTGGACCACCAGGGAAGCCCTAATTTATTCTTTATACACATCTTTGGCATCACATCTTTTGCAATAGTAATTTTTTCTTCTTTGAAGCACCCAATGGATATTGAGCCTTTGGGGAAAAAAGAGGTTAGTTATAACATTCCAAAGTGAATTGAAGAGCTTGTCTTGTTTTCAGTATTTATGGTGAATACTTTCATGTTATCTTATGGAATATTCCATGGTTGGAAATTTAACATGGTCATTCATTAAACTAACTTGAAATTATCACTACCATAAGTCTTTCTCTTAGGAGCAACATTCCTCTTAGGACAGAACTGACCAGGAAAACTGTGGTTACTACATGTCACATTGACCGACAATTGTCACAATATTCACACCTGAAAATCACAGTGAACCATCTAACCGTTAACCATAATGCTACAAGGAGTAAAGGTTCACTTCAGTAACCATTATGTTTCAAGTCAGTGCATCTGTCATTTTTAATTTAAATCTATATTACTTCGAAAAAAATTGTCCACCAAAAACTTTTACATTTTTAGAAATAAGAAAAATTATTTTCTAGTTTAGAATGTAGTTTATTTATCTCTTTGCTTGCCCATGGATTTATTTGGTGGTGACATTGTATGTTGAGGCAGAAGTTGAAGAGGAGAGAATATTTGGAAAATACTTCCTTAGAATGTGGTTTTCTTTCATTTTGTCTCTAACGTAGGTACATTCTGAAATGAGTGAAGCAGGCAGGCAATAACATGAAGGTCCTATATATGCTCTTCAACAACTCTCTTTTTGGCAACATCTGATTGATAAACTAATTTATTCTCTTATTCCTTTTTTTTAAAAAATTTGCCTCCTTTTATTGATATTTTATTTATTTATTTCTCATCCATCTTTATTCTTTGGCCTGTGTGGGCCTCCTATTGCAGTGGCCTCTCCTGCTGCAGAGCACTGGCTCTGAGTGCATGCGCTCAAGAGCGCTGGCTCATGATTGGACACACCGGTCGAGCCGCTCTGCGGCAGGTGGGATCTTCCTGGACCAGGGATCGAACTGGCATCCCTTGCACTGCAAGGCAGACTCTTTACCCACTGGACCACCAGGGAAGCCCTAATTTATTCTTTATACACATCTTTGGCATCACATCTTTTGCAATAGTAATTTTTTCTTCTTTGAAGCACCCAATGGATATTGAGCCTTTGGGGAAAAAAGAGGTTAGTTATAACATTCCAAAGTGAATTGAAGAGCTTGTCTTGTTTTCAGTATTTATGGTGAATACTTTCATGTTATCTTATGGAATATTCCATGGTTGGAAATTTAACATGGTCATTCATTAAACTAACTTGAAATTATCACTACCATAAGTCTTTCTCTTAGGAGCAACATTCCTCTTAGGACAGAACTGACCAGGAAAACTGTGGTTACTACATGTCACATTGACCGACAATTGTCACAATATTCACACCTGAAAATCACAGTGAACCATCTAACCGTTAACCATAATGCTACAAGGAGTAAAGGTTCACTTCAGTAACCATTATGTTTCAAGTCAGTGCATCTGTCATTTTTAATTTAAATCTATATTACTTCGTTGTCCAAAACTTTACACACATGTGACATTGTTACCTATCCCTTTTCTTATGGGTAAAAAAAAAGTCACTTAGTGTCTTTACATCTTTAACTCTGCCAGGTATTCTAATGCATATATTGCTATGAGACTGATGCCAAAAGTTTCTATTATTTCAAGCTGTGGTCTTTAATAATAAATCTGAGGAATTATTTAATATATGAGTAAAACTTTTTACTTGCTGCAATAATGCAATGGTGGTAGTCTATGTAACCTTTTTAGTGGCTGGGAATATTGTCTGGCATTTCAAAACTATGAGTTTTCCTCCAGCACCTAGAAAAGTGCCTGGCATATTACTAGCGACCAATAAATATTGCTAAATGAATAAAGAGACCAGTTCCTTGCCTTGGATATTAATAACTAAATACGTAACCTCTTGCTTAATACGTGATCTCTTTTATTTGCTTTTAATTTTTCTTAGCATAAGTCAATTGTTACTTTAATTAGTAGATATTTTAAAACTATGTGCAAAAGTAATTCCAAAAGTAACAAGGAATATATTTAATGATTGAATTTTAATCATAGGTAAATAATAACTTAAACGTTTTAGTTGAATTTTATATAATCTTATTTATTTTTGACAAATTATTTTATCAGGACTTACAAGTAAAATAGGATTGTTTCATGGTTACAGTTTACCAAAGTGTATATTAGAGTTATTTTCTGCCATATAGAAGATATGATATCTCAAGGAACTTTGGAAGCACTAAAAATTATTTCAAACACTTAGAACACAAACAGTAAGATGTAAAATATAATCATATTTGGCATTTTACTTACCAATTCTTTTCTCAGTTTTTAAAACAATTTAATTATAAGTTTCCTGTTGTTCAATTTTATTTAAATGATGAATAAAGTTTATGTGTATATTAAATTCTTGTATATATATTCATTGCTGTTTTGTTATACAAATGGCCCATGAATAGAGTATTGTTTTGAATTTTGTTATTGTTAGTACTAATAGAACTGTAATCTGAAGGGAAATAAAAGATGTGAATATCTGAAGAAGACTGCAAGAATAATTTTTGGGGTCTTGTCCATTATGCTTTACATCTTATCTCATGCTTCAAGTTGTCCAAAACTTTACACACATGTGACATTGTTACCTATCCCTTTTCTTATGGGTAAAAAAAGTCACTTAGTGTCTTTACATCTTTAACTCTGCCAGGTATTCTAATGCATATATTGCTATGAGACTGATGCCAAAAGTTTCTATTATTTCAAGCTGTGGTCTTTAATAATAAATCTGAGGAATTATTTAATATATGAGTAAAACTTTTTACTTGCTGCAATAATGCAATGGTGGTAGTCTATGTAACCTTTTTAGTGGCTGGGAATATTGTCTGGCATTTCAAAACTATGAGTTTTCCTCCAGCACCTAGAAAAGTGCCTGGCATATTACTAGCGACCAATAAATATTGCTAAATGAATAAAGAGACCAGTTCCTTGCCTTGGATATTAATAACTAAATCGTAACCTCTTGCTTAATACGTGATCTCTTTTATTTGCTTTTAATTTTTCTTAGCATAAGTCAATTGTTACTTTAATTAGTAGATATTTTAAAACTATGTGCAAAAGTAATTCCAAAAGTAACAAGGAATATATTTAATGATTGAATTTTAATCATAGGTAAATAATAACTTAAACGTTTTAGTTGAATTTTATATAATCTTATTTATTTTTGACAAATTATTTTATCAGGACTTACAAGTAAAATAGGATTGTTTCATGGTTACAGTTTACCAAAGTGTATATTAGAGTTATTTTCTGCCATATAGAAGATATGATATCTCAAGGAACTTTGGAAGCACTAAAAATTATTTCAAACACTTAGAACACAAACAGTAAGATGTAAAATATAATCATATTTGGCATTTTACTTACCAATTCTTTTCTCAGTTTTTAAAACAATTTAATTATAAGTTTCCTGTTGTTCAATTTTATTTAAATGATGAATAAAGTTTATGTGTATATTAAATTCTTGTATATATATTCATTGCTGTTTTGTTATACAAATGGCCCATGAATAGAGTATTGTTTTGAATTTTGTTATTGTTAGTACTAATAGAACTGTAATCTGAAGGGAAATAAAAGATGTGAATATCTGAAGAAGACTGCAAGAATAATTGTCTTTCCCCTTTGGGGCACTGCTTGAATTCTAAGCCAGATCAGGAGCAAAGAACCCTTATTGTTCAGTACCTTACATGAAAGGAGTTGGTGGTCTCAGTCCAGTTCCTAGCAGACAGTTACTCCTTAAACAATAGTGACTATAGTATTTGCCAATTCCAGCAGAAGCCTAGGACTGAATGGGTATAAAGGTTTAACTACCCCCTCACTGCTAATCATCCTGCAAGGGGTCAAGATTGACTCACCCTGGCATAGGGCCACACCGGAGAAAGTTAGCACTGCTTCTGCCAGGGTTGTAGCTATTGTCTGTGAGCATGGGGACTTTTTAAAGAGGACTTTAATTAAGCAGGGAACCAGGAGTGGCAGTTCTTCACTCTTCCAAGCACAGCAACCCACCAGAAATAGAAATAGGCTTAAAGAGTGACTTGAGAAGGGAGCACTGCTCTTAGGTTGTACTGTCTCCACAGTAAAGATACTGGCAGGCATCATTCAGTTGCTTCTGGACACAGTGACTTGCAACCTCAAAGTAACCCTTTTGAGACAAAAGCTTCAATTTAATATCGAGGGAGGTAATCAGCCCTGTCTGACTCTTTCACCTGTGGTCCGAGTGATTATTCGTTTTCTCCTGGGAGAGTCACAGGGTCATGAGTTGGTTCTGAAAATGCATCCTGTGGTATTTTAGGTGTGCATAAAAGCAGTTGCCTATATTGTCTTTTTTTTTTTTTTTTTTTTTAACAATCTGTATCATAGTTCCTGCCTTTCTAACCCCCTTAACCTCCTTACTCATTTGAAAGTCAACACTCCTCTGTAGATTTTAAATTTATCAATTTATATGTAGAGATTCTACCTGAGAGTAGGTTTAGAGTAAACAGAAAGTAGGACTTACTGTATATAGTTAAATGTTAGATGGATTGTTTCACTTGCATCCCCCAAACAAAACAAACAAGAAACTCACCTATGTTTTACCCATTTGTTGTAATGATCATCTGAGTAGAAACATTCTGTTGTAGAATGCAGAAGGTAATACTGTCACTTAATCTTTTTTACTTTGTGCTGGTGGAAGGCTGTTAATGGCATCTTCAAATCCCATTTTTGCCAAACAGTAATGGAATTAGTCACTAGTCTATAAGAACATGAGTGCACAACTCTGGGTAATGAGGAATTTTCATTCTACTTCTATTTGTCTTCAATGCTTATCTCTTTTACAAGATCAGGAGCAAAGAACCCTTATTGTTCAGTACCTTACATGAAAGGAGTTGGTGGTCTCAGTCCAGTTCCTAGCAGACAGTTACTCCTTAAACAATAGTGACTATAGTATTTGCCAATTCCAGCAGAAGCCTAGGACTGAATGGGTATAAAGGTTTAACTACCCCCTCACTGCTAATCATCCTGCAAGGGGTCAAGATTGACTCACCCTGGCATAGGGCCACACCGGAGAAAGTTAGCACTGCTTCTGCCAGGGTTGTAGCTATTGTCTGTGAGCATGGGGACTTTTTAAAGAGGACTTTAATTAAGCAGGGAACCAGGAGTGGCAGTTCTTCACTCTTCCCAGGCACAGCAACCCACCAGAAATAGAAATAGGCTTAAAGAGTGACTTGAGAAGGGAGCACTGCTCTTAGGTTGTACTGTCTCCACAGTAAAGATACTGGCAGGCATCATTCAGTTGCTTCTGGACACAGTGACTTGCAACCTCAAAGTAACCCTTTTGAGACAAAAGCTTCAATTTAATATCGAGGGAGGTAATCAGCCCTGTCTGACTCTTTCACCTGTGGTCCGAGTGATTATTCGTTTTCTCCTGGGAGAGTCACAGGGTCATGAGTTGGTTCTGAAAATGCATCCTGTGGTATTTTAGGTGTGCATAAAAGCAGTTGCCTATATTGTCTTTTTTTTTTTTTTTTTTTTTTAACAATCTGTATCATAGTTCCTGCCTTTCTAACCCCCTTAACCTCCTTACTCATTTGAAAGTCAACACTCCTCTGTAGATTTTAAATTTATCAATTTATATGTAGAGATTCTACCTGAGAGTAGGTTTAGAGTAAACAGAAAGTAGGACTTACTGTATATAGTTAAATGTTAGATGGATTGTTTCACTTGCATCCCCCAAACAAAACAAACAAGAAACTCACCTATGTTTTACCCATTTGTTGTAATGATCATCTGAGTAGAAACATTCTGTTGTAGAATGCAGAAGGTAATACTGTCACTTAATCTTTTTTACTTTGTGCTGGTGGAAGGCTGTTAATGGCATCTTCAAATCCCATTTTTTTGCCAAACAGTAATGGAATTAGTCACTAGTCTATAAGAACATGAGTGCACAACTCTGGGTAATGAGGAATTTTCATTCTACTTCTATTTGTCTTCAATGCTTCTGTTTTTATCTCCTTTTACTGCAAGTATAATTACAATAATGCCTTCACAAAGGTCACATATCACAGTGGAACAAATAAAATCTGAGGGTAGGGTTAATGAAAGAAAAATAAGGTATTGAAGGAAAGGGCTAGTCATTCAACAGATACTCTCCAGTGATTTACAATGTAGTGAATTGTTCTGGGGATGGTTACTAGAAATCAAAAGTCCAAAAGTCATAGCCTCTCTTCTCAAAGATTAAAGCTAATCTGATCACGTTTGTGATTATAATTATTCTTATCATACAGGATAAGATCTCACATCCCTAATGTTTTGGTCTGATGCCCCATCCTTCTCTCAAGTCACACTTACTTCTTTATTCATAGAGAGGCCCAGGCTTCACAGCATTTGGGTCTCTTCTTGCCTGTGACAGTTTGTCTCTTGTCAACCTCTACTCATCTTTCAGAACCCAGTTTACTGATCACTTCTTTAGGAAGGTCATTCTTTCTACTCAAGACTCATTAACTCTCCTCTTAGATCATTATCCTTCTTTGCAAATCCTTTGTAACTGAATGATTACCGGTGTGAATGATTTACATAAAGTTTGTCTTCCCCACTGAACTTTTGTCTCTGTGAGAACCATCACCTTGCCTATCTCCTTCATGTTGGCCTTCTCTGTGCCTGGCTTTAAATGATTTAATATGAATTAATAGGAAATCTGAGTTTACAAATTACTGTGGTAAAAAGTTACTACTGGTTCAGTTACAAAAAAGGTAAATGCTTTGAGAGTTGCAAGGAGGGTGTGTTTTTGTGGCTGGGAGGATCTAAGAAGGAAGTACTGACCTATGAGTTAGGCCTTGAGGGATCCTAGTTTGAGTCCCTCCAGACAAAATCTGTTAGGGGAGAGTATTTCCCAGGGAGGAAGGTAAACAAGTGGCTTGAATTCACTGACCAGGACTCCCAGTGCTGAGCTTTGTTGGTTTTTATTAGTATTGCCTTCTCACAGGTATTTTGCTACTAAGTATAATCTCTGCAGTATACTTGTGCTTTTTTTCCTTCCTATTCTTTCAAATAGGTTGCTGGTAAAATTTTTTCTCCTATTTTTGTCAAATTTCAGTTTACCTTTTCTCTTTGCATTCTATTTTCTCTACTTTTTACTAACATCACAGTGGAACAAATAAAATCTGAGGGTAGGGTTAATGAAAGAAAAATAAGGTATTGAAGGAAAGGGCTAGTCATTCAACAGATACTCTCCAGTGATTTACAATGTAGTGAATTGTTCTGGGGATGGTTACTAGAAATCAAAAGTCCAAAAGTCATAGCCTCTCTTCTCAAAGATTAAAGCTAATCTGATCACGTTTGTGATTATAATTATTCTTATCATACAGGATAAGATCTCACATCCCTAATGTTTTGGTCTGATGCCCCATCCTTCTCTCAAGTCACACTTACTTCTTTATTCATAGAGAGGCCCAGGCTTCACAGCATTTGGGTCTCTTCTTGCCTGTGACAGTTTGTCTCTTGTCAACCTCTACTCATCTTTCAGAACCCAGTTTACTGATCACTTCTTTAGGAAGGTCATTCTTTCTACTCAAGACTCATTAACTCTCCTCTTAGATCATTATCCTTCTTTGCAAATCCTTTGTAACTGAATGATTACCGGTGTGAATGATTTACATAAAGTTTGTCTTCCCCACTGAACTTTTGTCTCTGTGAGAACCATCACCTTGCCTATCTCCTTCATGTTGGCCTTCTCTGTGCCTGGCTTTAAATGATTTAATATGAATTAATAGGAAATCTGAGTTTACAAATTACTGTGGTAAAAAGTTACTACTGGTTCAGTTACAAAAAAGGTAAATGCTTTGAGAGTTGCAAGGAGGGTGTGTTTTTGTGGCTGGGAGGATCTAAGAAGGAAGTACTGACCTATGAGTTAGGCCTTGAGGGATCCTAGTTTGAGTCCCTCCAGACAAAATCTGTTAGGGGAGAGTATTTCCCAGGGAGGAAGGTAAACAAGTGGCTTGAATTCACTGACCAGGACTCCCAGTGCTGAGCTTTGTTGGTTTTTATTAGTATTGCCTTCTCACAGGTATTTTGCTACTAAGTATAATCTCTGCAGTATACTTGTGCTTTTTTTCCTTCCTATTCTTTCAAATAGGTTGCTGGTAAAATTTTTTCTCCTATTTTTGTCAAATTTCAGTTTACCTTTTCTCTTTGCATTCTATTTTCTCTACTTTTTACTAACATCATTGTGGAAGTTCATTCATAGTAGAAGTAGCCCAAGGAGAGAAAGAACAGGTAGAACCCTGCTTACATTTTTTTGTGAAGGAAGGTAGAATGGGCTTAACCTGGAACCCACAGAGACCTGCCTACCCTTCTTCCTAGAAGGAGCCTCCGCACAAAATTGAGGAGGAGGCAGGGTTTATCTTTAAATCTATTAAATTCTTCTGCCTTATCTCTGTTTGTTGGCAGTCCCTACATTCATAAACCTGTGTTCTCTTTTTATTTAAAAATATTTCATTGGCTTTGTGTTTCTGATCCTCAGTGTAATTATCTTTTACACAGAGATTGTAATTATCTCTGACTCATGGTAGTTGGTGCTGGCATTAATAAAGTTATTAATTAATTGCTAATCATGACAGAATATACTTGTCACCTCATTTCTTCTCCATAGCTACATGTTGGTGTGGCCACAATATGGGCTGTGATAGTACTTGAACTTCTATAGGACTAAGGTCTTGACATCCCCGTCTTTGTAACTTTTGGTTCTGATTTTGTCTTTTTCTCCTTGTACCCTTCTGGTACTGCTTGCCTTCTTATCCAGAATTAATCTGTTCAAGACTAAAATTATCATTTCTTATAATCTTTGCTCCTTGAAATTCTACCATTCTTGCCATGCTTATCCACAACTTCTATCATTTACTCTTTACCCCATATTATGGGGTGTTGCTGGAAAAACTTTTACCATCATAACATTTGTTCCAAATTATGCCTACTAACTTCCTAGTTGCCTCCTATTGGTGTCCTATATGTTTGATTCTCCTCATAATCATCAGCATATGACTTTATTGAGTTAGTCTCATTCAGGAAACAAAGCAAAATCTGTTAGGGGAGAGTATTTCCCAGGGAGGAAGGTAAACAAGTGGCTTGAATTCACTGACCAGGACTCCCAGTGCTGAGCTTTGTTGGTTTTTATTAGTATTGCCTTCTCACAGGTATTTTGCTACTAAGTATAATCTCTGCAGTATACTTGTGCTTTTTTTCCTTCCTATTCTTTCAAATAGGTTGCTGGTAAAATTTTTTCTCCTATTTTTGTCAAATTTCAGTTTACCTTTTCTCTTTGCATTCTATTTTCTCTACTTTTTACTAACATCATTGTGGAAGTTCATTCATAGTAGAAGTAGCCCAAGGAGAGAAAGAACAGGTAGAACCCTGCTTACATTTTTTTGTGAAGGAAGGTAGAATGGGCTTAACCTGGAACCCACAGAGACCTGCCTACCCTTCTTCCTAGAAGGAGCCTCCGCACAAAATTGAGGAGGAGGCAGGGTTTATCTTTAAATCTATTAAATTCTTCTGCCTTATCTCTGTTTGTTGGCAGTCCCTACATTCATAAACCTGTGTTCTCTTTTTATTTAAAAATATTTCATTGGCTTTGTGTTTCTGATCCTCAGTGTAATTATCTTTTACACAGAGATTGTAATTATCTCTGACTCATGGTAGTTGGTGCTGGCATTAATAAAGTTATTAATTAATTGCTAATCATGACAGAATATACTTGTCACCTCATTTCTTCTCCATAGCTACATGTTGGTGTGGCCACAATATGGGCTGTGATAGTACTTGAACTTCTATAGGACTAAGGTCTTGACATCCCCGTCTTTGTAACTTTTGGTTCTGATTTTGTCTTTTTCTCCTTGTACCCTTCTGGTACTGCTTGCCTTCTTATCCAGAATTAATCTGTTCAAGACTAAAATTATCATTTCTTATAATCTTTGCTCCTTGAAATTCTACCATTCTTGCCATGCTTATCCACAACTTCTATCATTTACTCTTTACCCCATATTATGGGGTGTTGCTGGAAAAACTTTTACCATCATAACATTTGTTCCAAATTATGCCTACTAACTTCCTAGTTGCCTCCTATTGGTGTCCTATATGTTTGATTCTCCTCATAATCATCAGCATATGACTTTATTGAGTTAGTCTCATTCAGGAGCAAAGCAAAGTGCCATATCTCATAAACAGGGCATATGCTTTAAAAGTGAAGGAATCTCTCTCCACTTTTTAGCTTTGTGGCCTTAAAGTTATCTTGCCACATGAAATCTCATTTTCCTCATCTCAAATAAGAATGTTTGGCTTGCAAGTTTATTGTGAGGACTAAACGTAAAGTGATTTGGACAGAGCTTCACAAAGAGTTGTGATCTCTGATATTAGCTGGTTTAGGTATCATTTTCATGTAAATATAGATCTATTTAGTGGTACTTCAAATTGATGAATAAAACATGAAAATAAAACTGTTTCTGATTTCTTTCTCATCAATTTATTCATTGAGGTAAGGCTTTCCATAACGTTGTGGTCATATACTCCTCTGTTTTTGATAATCAAATCATAAAAAGTACAAAATATGTACTTGGGAATTGTTACTCAGTCATGTCTGACTCTTTGAGACCCCATGAACTGTAGCCCACCAGGCCTCTCTGTCCATGGGATTTTTCCAGGCAAGAATACTGAAGTGGACTATTCCCTTCTCCAGGAATTTTCCTGACGCAGGGCTTGAACCCAGGTCTCCTGAATTGTAGACAGATTATTTCATCAATACTTCTATCATCAGATTGCAAAACATATACCAAATAGACATTAAATAATGAGAAAATTTCAGGGTTTTTTTTTTTTTTTTTGACTAGTAAACTTGATCCCTTGTTTCCAGCATTCATTAATATCTCAAGTTGTAAAGATTCATAAGACACAGTTCAGAGCTACTAAAATGGATCTAAATTTGCATTTCAAAGTTATCTTCTTGATGTTTTCAGATATTTTTTCTACTTGTTATTATATATGCTTAGATAGTCATTATTTTCAATCTTGCAATATAGCTGAGGGAGAGCTTATTCTAGAACTAGGAGCAGTTTCATTTCTGCTCATTTCTCATCCTTTATTACTAGTACTATTTTTTAATCTGTATTTATCTTGTGGAAAAAACTTAATTTAGTAGTCAAGTTTATGAGGGTTATATTAACTAAACCATGATGAAAAATGTATAAATCTGCTTATCCAGTGGTATTAACTCTAATATATCACCAAACATTGAAAAGGAACAGTAGCAACAGCAAAACGCCACTCCTGGCCAATCCACCACGGGACCTTCCCAAGAGCATCTCAAGTACTGTATGCATCACACAGGCATGGGAGGTCCTGGCATGGAGACCATATATTCATATAAGCAAAGCTTAATTTCATTCTCTTCTTGTTTTACAGAAGTTGCAATACATAGAAGTGCAATGATTTACTTCCCTTCCCTCATCTGGTCCTCTTGTAGTGGGGTAGAAACGTGCTACCCTGGGGAATCTCTGCTCCTCAGTGCCACCAGTTTAATTTTCTTTGAATAGATTTTATAAGTCTCTTCCACTGCTAAGAATATTTAAAGGCTTTTCATCATCCAGTGAATAAAATCAAAACACTTCATCCTTTTAATGAAGGGCTTGCTTGATTTGGCTGTAACCTGCCTTTCCAGTCTCATCCAGTGCTTAACGTCATTTACTCTGTGTTCTGGCCACCCAAACTGTGTCCTCCTCAAATGTGACTGCTTCTTTCCTTTGTGTCTTAGGTCAGGTTTCCCAGGGAAAAAATAAAGAGACTCTGAGATGAAGGTTTGCTTGTTCAAAGTTTATTTGGGCATAGCATTGGGAAAAACACTGGAGGAGGGCAGGCGGGGGATCACCACCAACCCCTCCCTCTGCCCCTTTCCCCAGGGAGCTTGGGGGCTGGGGTGGCCCCTCCCAGTGGGTCTGTGTGGAGGTTAGAAAAGCAGACCTTTCTTCAGTGGTGTGGACATTCTGCTTGGAGTATGAGTTGCTCACAGGGAGGTTGAGCACCACACTGTTGACTGCATATGTTTTCCTCTGTTTCTAGAGTGTGCCCTCTACCTGGGATTCCTTCTATGACCATCAGTGTCAGTCTGATTGTTTGAGGCCCAGCTCATATTCCCTCTGATTCATGAACTCTCTCCTCTTCCACTAGCTCGAGGTAGACCTGTCTCCTTTTAAAGTCTAGCAACTTTTTTTTTTTTTTTTCTGATTTCATTCATTTGTTTATTCATCTCTTTTTTAATTACTTACTATGTGAATTAATTCCACATTACTTACTTTATGTGATTAGTTAATGAATGGACTCACAGGACTCAGATAGTTTATATTCATCGGGCAGCTTTATTACAGGCATATAAGGCAATAGCAGGAGAAGGGTATGCATCGAATGGGGCCTGGAAACTCAGGCTCAGACTTATTTGTTCTCCCACAGCTGGGTCCCATGGGATACCCCATATCTACTGGTCACTGCATTCATGAGATTGTGAAGCATCTTCGTACAGGAAGCCCACACTCTGCTGGTGGTCAGGTTCTCTTCCAGTGAGCTCTTCCCATAAGCATATTTCAGTTGTATTTTGTAGCTTGACCATTAAAAACTGCCACATTCTACTGAAACCAGTTTTGACTAAATGCAGTTATTATTAAATTGTTATTACTAAATGCAACTCTTAAATCTCATTATTATTCCCAAGTGCTGTTGCCAGGCTAATATGTTCTGACCTCAAAATAACTTATAGATTCATAGGCACAAAACATTATTTATCTTTAGTTAATACAGTTAGTCTACATTATTCCTGGATCTGAATTACAGATTTGCCTGTTCACTAAGAAAAAATTTTTGTAACCTCAAAGTACGGTACTCATAATACTTTTTCAGTTATTCACAGACATGAGCAGAGCAGCAAAAAATGTGAGTCACTCCTGAGCACATTTCCTGCTGAGGTTGAGCAAGGTGGCGATCTGACTTCTTGTTTCAATTCCCACACAGGAGTGAACAGAGCATAGAGCTGGTGGGAAGTACAGTGTAGTATAAGAAGCTCCAGCTCAGGGGCCAGGTGGAGGGGATCTGAATCCCAGTTCTGGCATCTATTAGTGAAATGTGTGCATGCTAAGTTGCTTCAGTTGTGTCACACTCTGTGGGACCCTATGGACTATAGCCCACCAGGCTCCTCTGTCCATGGCATTCTCCAGGCAAGAACACTGGGGTGGGTTGCTATGCCCCGCTCCAGGGTATCTTTCTGACCCAGGGATTGAACCCACATCCTCCTGCATTGCAGGTAAATTCTTTATCCACTGAGCCACCTGGGAAACCCGTTAGTGAGGTGGCTACAGACAAGTCACTAAACAGTTTTGAGTTTTCTTTTCTCTTCTGTAAAATAAGGAAAGTAGTGTCTACTAGTTTGAATTAATTCACAACAATGTGAAATATATATATATTTATATATATATAAAACATGTTTGTGTGTATGTATATGCAGATGCACACATGTATACACACACACACACACACACACACACACACAGGTGCATTTCTCTTGGAGCAATGGATCTGTATTTCCTAGTTTAGTGTTTTCAGGGACTTTATAGAGCATAACTATGATGAAGAGCAACCATCAGTTGTGCAACATTGGTCAAGCTTTAAGCAGCTTTTGTAGTAAGTGTGTCATCAGTCCAGGTCAGCCAAGGCCCACACCTACACTTGGTACAGGATTTTCACTTAGGGATGGACATAAAAATAATGACAGAAAATTCTTGCCCTTGAATAAGAAATTCATAGGGGGGAGTTGGGTTCAACAATGAAACAAATGAAAATAAACAGTAAAAACAAAGTAAGATAGAAAATGTACAGGTGATTTTTTAAAAAGACATAAAGTTAAAATTTGGACACACCTTTCTGGGTTCCAACTCCTTATAATCCTGTATTTACTAAACACATGTCACGTTCCAACCTGCAGTAGCACCATTTTTAATGTGACATTTCTTTGCAATATTGTAGCTGCTTGGAAACAATGACTAGGTTGTACTTATCTTTAAATTCTTGTAAGATTTAGCACAATAACATATACATCAGAGATACCTAATAAATGGGGGTTGAGTGAAGGAAGAAATGGGTGAGTGTGCCACCCACTGTGATTATTTCATGTCCTAGAAATTTCTCTCTACTCTCGCCAGCATCAGCTCTGCTTTGGGTCCCTGAGAAACAAACTAGTTAAGAGGACCAGGTGTTATGATAAGTTACTGTAAGTAGTTAGTATGTTTATGTTTTTTTAGTTATTTATTTTTGTTTTATTTATCTCAGTAGGATCGCACATGCTTTAACCCAAAGAGAGGAATAACAGAGGAATTTGTGACCTGATATCTCCACCTACTTAAAAGTCGGAGGAAAGCTAGTCTAGTGTGGACTGAGAAGTGCATCTACTTGTCTACCTAGACTGCTGAATAAGACTTTTCTGACCTCATTATTTTCATGTATAATCAATATTTATTGTAAAATATTTCAAACGTGCAGTAAATACAAAGAATTCCTCAACAAAGGTGTGTGTGCACGTGGGTGTACGGGTGTCACCCAACACCATCAAACCTTAGATTTGTAAGACTTGCTGTACTTAATTAATTGTGGTCTTTTTTAAAATTAATTAATTAATTAATTTTTTATTCTTTATTTTAAAGGTTTTACAGAGTTTTGTTGTTCACAGACATGTATGTTCCCAGATCAGTCATATGCATATCCCTGCTCCGCACCCCCCACAGTTTCCCCCATCCCACCCCTCCAGACCATCGCCCCATGCCATTGTAAGCACTCCTATTCCCTTAGCACAACAGCAATAGCTATCTTTTCCACACATGACAGTATAGGTTTTCATGTTACTCCCTCCATGCCTCCCCCTCTCTATTTCTTCCCCACAATGTCCCTATGTCTATGCTCTGTCTGTTTATCCATGAGTTCACTGTGTGTGTTATCAAGACCGTTCTACTAGATTCCATATATGTGTTTTAGTATACTGTATTTGTCTTTCTCTTTTTGACTTACTTCACTTTTTATGATAGGTTCTAGAGCCAGATACTTTATTAGGACTGAGTCTTCTGCATTTCTTTTAACCGCTGAGTAGTATTCCATTGTATATATGTACCAGAGCTTCTGTATCCATTCATTCGTCAATGGACATCTAGGTTGCTTCCATGTTCTGGCTATTGTATAGAGAGCTGCAATGAACATTGGGGTACAGGTGCTTCTTTCAGTTTTGATTTCATCAGGATATAGGCCTAATAGTGGGATTGCTAGGTAATAGGGTGCTTCTAGTTTTAGTTTTTTAAGGAATCTCCATACTATCTTCCATAGAGGCTGTATCAATTTACATTCCCACCAGCAATGCAAGAGGGTTCCCTTTTCTCTGCACCCTCTCCAGCATTTATTGTCTGCAGATTTTTTGAAGATGGCCATTCTGACGGGTGTGAGGTGATATCTCATTGTGGTTTTCATTTGCATTTCTCTAATGATAAGCGAGGTTGAGCATTGTTTCATGTGCTTTTGGGCCATCTGTATGTCCTCTTTGGAGAGGCGTCTCTTTAGATCTTTTTCCCATTTTTTGATTGGGTTGTTCGTTTTTCTAGTGCTGAGTTGTCTGAGTTGCTTGTAGATTTTGGAGATGAATTCTTTGTGTGTTCTTTCATTTGCTATGATTTTCTCCCACTCTGTGGGGTGTCTGTTCACCTTTTCCGTAGTTTCTTTTGCTGTACAAAAGCTTTTGAGTTTCATGAGGTCCCACATGTTCATTTCTTTTCAGTTCCACTATTTTAGTAGGTGGGTCAGAGAAGATCTTGCTTTGAATAATGTCCTTGAAGGTTTTGCCTATATTCTCCTCTAAGGGTTTGATGGTTTCTGGTCTTACATTTCGGTCTTGAATCCATTTTGAGTTGATCTTTGTGTATGGTGTCAGGGAATGTTCCAACTTCATTTGTTTGCATGTAGCTGTCCAATTTTCCCAGCACCATTTGTTGAAGAGGCTGTCTTTGTTCCATTTTATAGTTTCTCCTCCTTTGTTAAAAGTAAGGTACCCATAGGTGCGTGGGTTTATCTCTGGGTTCTTGATCTTCTTCCATTGGTCCATAGTTCTGTTTTTGTGCCAGTACCATACTGTCTTGATGACTGTTGCTTTGTAGTAGAGTCTGAAGTTAGGGAGGCTGGTTCCTCCAGCTCCGTTTTTCTTTCTCAAGATTGCTTTGGCTATTTGAGGTCTTTTGTGTTGCCGTATGAACTGTGTTATTTTTTGGTCTAGTTCTGTGAAAAATGTCAATGGAAGTTGAATAGGTATTGCATTGAATCTGTAGATGATATTTGGTAGTATGGTCATTTTCACAATATTGATTCTTCCGACCCAGGAACATGGAATATCTCTCCATTTGTTTAAGTCTTCTTTAATGTCTCTCATGAGTGTCTTATAATTTTCTGCATACAATTCTTTTGTTTCTTTGGGTAGGTTTATTCCTAGATGTTTGATTCTTTTGGTTGCAGTAGTGAAGGGGATTGCCTCTTTGATTTCATTTTCTGATTTTTCATTGTTTGTGTATAGGAATGCCAGTGATTTCTGTGTGTTGACTTTGTATCCTGCGACTTTGCTGAATTTGTTGATTAGCTCTAGTAGCTTTGTAACCGTGTCTTTGAGATTTTCTATGTATAATATCATGTCATCTGCAAAAAGAGAGAGCTTGACTTCTTCCTTTCCAATCTGGATTCCTTTGATTTCTTTCTCTTGTCTTATTGCTGTTGCTGGGACTTCCAGGACTTTTTATTTTTTTGCTGTACAAAAGCTTTTGAGTTTCATGAGGTCCCACATGTTCATTTCTTTTCAGTTCCACTATTTTAGTAGGTGGGTCAGAGAAGATCTTGCTTTGAATAATGTCCTTGAAGGTTTTGCCTATATTCTCCTCTAAGGGTTTGATGGTTTCTGGTCTTACATTTCGGTCTTGAATCCATTTTGAGTTGATCTTTGTGTATGGTGTCAGGGAATGTTCCAACTTCATTTGTTTGCATGTAGCTGTCCAATTTTCCCAGCACCATTTGTTGAAGAGGCTGTCTTTGTTCCATTTTATAGTTTCTCCTCCTTTGTTAAAAGTAAGGTACCCATAGGTGCGTGGGTTTATCTCTGGGTTCTTGATCTTCTTCCATTGGTCCATAGTTCTGTTTTTGTGCCAGTACCATACTGTCTTGATGACTGTTGCTTTGTAGTAGAGTCTGAAGTTAGGGAGGCTGGTTCCTCCAGCTCCGTTTTTCTTTCTCAAGATTGCTTTGGCTATTTGAGGTCTTTTGTGTTGCCGTATGAACTGTGTTATTTTTTGGTCTAGTTCTGTGAAAAATGTCAATGGAAGTTGAATAGGTATTGCATTGAATCTGTAGATGATATTTGGTAGTATGGTCATTTTCACAATATTGATTCTTCCGACCCAGGAACATGGAATATCTCTCCATTTGTTTAAGTCTTCTTTAATGTCTCTCATGAGTGTCTTATAATTTTCTGCATACAATTCTTTTGTTTCTTTGGGTAGGTTTATTCCTAGATGTTTGATTCTTTTGGTTGCAGTAGTGAAGGGGATTGCCTCTTTGATTTCATTTTCTGATTTTTCATTGTTTGTGTATAGGAATGCCAGTGATTTCTGTGTGTTGACTTTGTATCCTGCGACTTTGCTGAATTTGTTGATTAGCTCTAGTAGCTTTGTAACCGTGTCTTTGAGATTTTCTATGTATAATATCATGTCATCTGCAAAAAGAGAGAGCTTGACTTCTTCCTTTCCAATCTGGATTCCTTTGATTTCTTTCTCTTGTCTTATTGCTGTTGCTGGGACTTCCAGGACTATGTTGAATAGTAGTGGTGAAAGTGGACATCCCTGTCTTGTTCCTGATCTTAGAGGGAATGCTTTCAGTTTTTCACCGTTGAGGATAATGTTCACTGTGGGCTTCTCATATATGGCGTTTATTATTTTGAGATAGGTGCCTTCTATGCCCATTTTCTGGAGAGTTTTTATCATAAATGGATGTTGTACTTTGTCGAAGGCTTTTTCTGCATCTATTGAGATAATCACGTGATTTTTGTCTCTCAATTTGTTGATATGATGTATCACACTGATTGGTTTGCGGATATTGAAGAATCTTGGCATGCCTGGGATAAACCCGACTTGATCATGATGTATGAGTTTTTTGATGTGTCATTGAATTCTGTTTGCTAGGATTTTGTTGAGGATCTTGGCATCTAAGTTTATCAGAAATATTGGTCTGTAATTTTCCTTTTTTGTGTTGTCTTTGCCTGGTTTGGGTATCAGGGTGATGGTGGCCTCGTAGAATGTGTTTGGAAGTTTTCCTTCTTGTGCAATTTTTTGAAATAGTTTTGGAAGGACAGGCCTTAGCTCTTCTTTGTATGTTTGGTAGAATTTGGCTGTGAAGCCATCTGGCCCTGGGCTTTTATTTTTGGGTAGATTTTTAATCAGAAATTCGATTTCTGAGCTTGTGATTGGGTTGTTCAAAGTTTCTGTTTCTTCCTGGCTCAGTCTTGGGAGATTAATCTTCCCCAAGAAACTGTCCATTTCTTCCAGGTTGTCCAGTTTTAAGGCCTCATCACAGGTTATCATAGTTTCAATTAATGAATTAATAACAGGGATTAATTGCTAGAACTAATTTCCTACCCTTTTCTTCTTAACCATGGATAACAAACAATGTGTTATTACATATTTATGCATCTGTGAATAATGTGTAGTTTTACATATTTTAAGCTGTATTTAGATAGCATTTTAGTGTATCTAATCTTTGTTAGAAAATTTGTGATTTATTCATGTTAATATATTTAGGTCTAGGTTCTTTATTTACTCTGAAGTATAGAATTCTAATTTGTGAGTATATCATTTATCAAAATCTGTTAATGGACATTTGTGCTATTATGAAGTGGGCTTTTGGGGCTACTCATTATTGTTTTAAAATGAAGTTGTGCAAGTGCATATGAACACCCATTCAATGTAAAGTTAAAAAAGGTGAAAAAAGGGTAAAATCTAAAGTTCCAATAAGAACAGGTTAGACCATTTAAATTTCTGTTTCTATTAAATTGTCAGAGAATTTACCTAGAGTCTATCTTCTGAAGGAACATAAAACACTTTTACAATTCAATTTTAAATGCACAAGGATCAATTTTTAAAAAAGTGTTAATTGTGAAGTGAGAGACTATATCTAGCGTAATGATCAAGAGGATGGCCTTTAAATTAGATGCCAGTGGGCTCCTGGATCTGCTATTGATTAGCTGAGAAACTAGGGCCAAGGCACTTAACCTCTTTAAGTCTCAATTCCTTGTGAGTAAAAAGGGAATAACTGTTGAACCCAGTTTATAGGGTTGTTTTAAATGAGATGTAAAGGTATAAAAGCTAAGGGTTTGTCATATACTAAGGGAAAACCAATAAATAGGAAAAAAATCCCCAACAACAAATTTGAGCATCTTTCTATTTCGGCATAACACACACACACACACACACACAATACATATAGGGCTTCTATGATGGTTCAGACAGTACAGAATTTGCCTGCAATGCAGAAGACCCAGGTTTGATCCCTGGATCAAGAACATCCTGTAGAGGAGGGAATGGCTTTCCAGTTCAGTATTCTTGTTTGAAGAATTCCATGAACTGAGGAGCCTAGTGGACTGCAATCCATGAGACTGCGAAGAGTTGGGCATGACTGAGAGACTAACACACGCACAAACACACACACACACACACACGGATAAATTTTCAGTTATTTAAGCAAGCTGTATTTGTTCATTACTCGTGGGCAACTGTTATTGTAACAGTGACATCTGAAAGATATTTGGGGTCCATACTATAATTCTCTGCACAGGTAAGCCCATGTATAATGGAATGTTTTTGTAACCTCAAAAGCTAAACAATAGAATTTAAAAATTTACCATGCCGTGCAGAATTCTCATCCTTAACAATTTGTATTAAAGTAGCACATTATTGGAAAACAACAGCCCTTTTATTTTTAACACTGTTAGGAATTTGTGAGAACAAAAATGGGTGTTATTTTGTTTGGAACCAAACAAATATTTTTTATTATTGATGAATGTGTCAGAATGTAAAGAAGAATTTTCAGGAATCGCTGTGTTTAAAAATTAGGCTGAATATGGTCTTGGAGACCTTAAAGTCCTCACCGCAGGTTCTCTGGTTTAGGTGTCAAAAATGCTGCTATTTAACACGAAAATTAGTATGATCGAGGATGGCATTTTAAAAAGTGTTAATTGTGAAGTGAGAGACTATATCTAGCGTAATGATCAAGAGGATGGCCTTTAAATTAGATGCCAGTGGGCTCCTGGATCTGCTATTGATTAGCTGAGAAACTAGGGCCAAGGCACTTAACCTCTTTAAGTCTCAATTCCTTGTGAGTAAAAAGGGAATAACTGTTGAACCCAGTTTATAGGGTTGTTTTAAATGAGATGTAAAGGTATAAAACTAAGGGTTTGTCATATACTAAGGGAAAACCAATAAATAGGAAAAAAATCCCCAACAACAAATTTGAGCATCTTTCTATTTCGGCATAACACACACACACACACACACACAATACATATAGGGCTTCTATGATGGTTCAGACAGTACAGAATTTGCCTGCAATGCAGAAGACCCAGGTTTGATCCCTGGATCAAGAACATCCTGTAGAGGAGGGAATGGCTTTCCAGTTCAGTATTCTTGTTTGAAGAATTCCATGAACTGAGGAGCCTAGTGGACTGCAATCCATGAGACTGCGAAGAGTTGGGCATGACTGAGAGACTAACACACGCACAAACACACACACACACACACACGGATAAATTTTCAGTTATTTAAGCAAGCTGTATTTGTTCATTACTCGTGGGCAACTGTTATTGTAACAGTGACATCTGAAAGATATTTGGGGTCCATACTATAATTCTCTGCACAGGTAAGCCCATGTATAATGGAATGTTTTTGTAACCTCAAAAGCTAAACAATAGAATTTAAAAATTTACCATGCCGTGCAGAATTCTCATCCTTAACAATTTGTATTAAAGTAGCACATTATTGGAAAACAACAGCCCTTTTATTTTTAACACTGTTAGGAATTTGTGAGAACAAAAATGGGTGTTATTTTGTTTGGAACCAAACAAATATTTTTTATTATTGATGAATGTGTCAGTATGTAAAGAAGAATTTTCAGGAATCGCTGTGTTTAAAAATTAGGCTGAATATGGTCTTGGAGACCTTAAAGTCCTCACCGCAGGTTCTCTGGTTTAGGTGTCAAAAATGCTGCTATTTAACACGAAAATGTGAAAGACCCAGTCATGCTGTGGCCCACCTCACTTCTGTGTAAGAATGTGCCTTATATACTCTTACCAGAAATGAGTTTGTGTAGCTAAATCTTCGTCACATGCTGGAGTTCTGACACAGAAATGGGATGGGTCTAAGCCTGTCTTTTGTATGTTAACGTGCTTTCACAGCAAAGATAGGCGAATTAACACAGACTGAGGTATTCTTGAAGAAAGACATTTATCTCCTTATTGCTTTCTGTGATGAATTGTTCAGAGCTGGAGGAACACTAGACTTGAACCAAATCTCCTGCTGCCCTATATAGTTTTTACAATCTCTCCTTTTCATTTACACAAAGTCAGGGCAGCCTCACTGCCAGACCAGAACTTCTTCAGGAATCTTCCCATAACGTGACAGGATAGAGCCATCTGTAATACAAATCAACATGTTATTTTCAAACTAAGCACTTTAAAAGGTTGCTTGAACAAGAAAAGACAGACTGGTTGACTTGTGTGCTATTTTGTAGTCAATGTAAGACACACTGTGAAATGCATGGCACTGAGTGTTCTATTTTATTCTCATTTGTCTTAAGTTGGACGGGTAAACAACGTTAGATGTTTGATTAGTGTCAATATGCAGAATGCTATGATTAGGTATTGTTATTCTTTGAAACTACCACATTATTTGTATGGTTCCTTTGATCTCTGACAGATATTAAGAACATTTGTAATTTAAATATATTGACTTTGACTAAATTTTCCTGTTGTATTAAATGTACACCTCAAAAGCTAAACAATAGAATTTAAAAATTTACCATGCCGTGCAGAATTCTCATCCTTAACAATTTGTATTAAAGTAGCACATTATTGGAAAACAACAGCCCTTTTATTTTTAACACTGTTAGGAATTTGTGAGAACAAAAATGGGTGTTATTTTGTTTGGAACCAAACAAATATTTTTTATTATTGATGAATGTGTCAGAATGTAAAGAAGAATTTTCAGGAATCGCTGTGTTTAAAAATTAGGCTGAATATGGTCTTGGAGACCTTAAAGTCCTCACCGCAGGTTCTCTGGTTTAGGTGTCAAAAATGCTGCTATTTAACACGAAAATGTGAAAGACCCAGTCATGCTGTGGCCCACCTCACTTCTGTGTAAGAATGTGCCTTATATACTCTTACCAGAAATGAGTTTGTGTAGCTAAATCTTCGTCACATGCTGGAGTTCTGACACAGAAATGGGATGGGTCTAAGCCTGTCTTTTGTATGTTAACGTGCTTTCACAGCAAAGATAGGCGAATTAACACAGACTGAGGTATTCTTGAAGAAAGACATTTATCTCCTTATTGCTTTCTGTGATGAATTGTTCAGAGCTGGAGGAACACTAGACTTGAACCAAATCTCCTGCTGCCCTATATAGTTTTTACAATCTCTCCTTTTCATTTACACAAAGTCAGGGCAGCCTCACTGCCAGACCAGAACTTCTTCAGGAATCTTCCCATAACGTGACAGGATAGAGCCATCTGTAATACAAATCAACATGTTATTTTCAAACTAAGCACTTTAAAAGGTTGCTTGAACAAGAAAAGACAGACTGGTTGACTTGTGTGCTATTTTGTAGTCAATGTAAGACACACTGTGAAATGCATGGCACTGAGTGTTCTATTTTATTCTCATTTGTCTTAAGTTGGACGGGTAAACAACGTTAGATGTTTGATTAGTGTCAATATGCAGAATGCTATGATTAGGTATTGTTATTCTTTGAAACTACCACATTATTTGTATGGTTCCTTTGATCTCTGACAGATATTAAGAACATTTGTAATTTAAATATATTGACTTTGACTAAATTTTCCTGTTGCAAATTTACTGGTATTTAAAATACATAGCTTGTGTATCCTACATTGCCAGGCGAGTTCTTTACCACCGAACCACTAGGGAAGCCCTAAAACATATAGCTAGATTGCTTAAAAAAAGCAGTCTGCAAAAAACTATGCCAGCTTCTGTCTCTTTTTCAAGTTGTGTCTAATGGTAATTTGTTTTTTAAATTCTTGAGTCTTAATTTAAGGTGAAGGAACTATAGCCAATGATTTTATGTATACTTCTGGGAAAAGCAAGGAGATTGACCTTATAAGATAGTTGTACTTGCATGATTGTAGTTGAATTAGTATTGGTTTTCTTGTTATAACATTATTTTTGTCTTAAGTATTTAGCATGGAGTTGGGGCCATCTTTTTATTTATTTGTTTTTAAAATATATTTAGTCATTCTTACCAAGTTTTTTTATACTCCACTAATTCCCTACCAATATTATTAAAAAGATTTTCTGCTACTGAATTCTAATATTTGGTATATTTGATGATTAATACTGTGGGTCCTTAAAATGACTGAAGATCTTCAATAAAGGAAAAATTTAACATAAGCCTTCTGTATTTTAAGAAAACTGTACTGTGAAGTGCTCCTGACACTGTATATTTTGATAAGACCTGCTTTCTCTTAAATGTGCATGAAAGTCAGGAGGCAAGTTTCTCAATATTCTGATAATCGGTTATTTTCCCTGTCATCTCACATCAAATCATAATTTCCCTATGGTAGCATTTAACTTACCTGACTCCAGCCACTATTAATGTATTTCTGTAACTTGTAAAACATCTAGTTATCACTCTGTCTATTTTAGCTTGTTTGTACTAATGATTTATTTTCATTTTCTCTAGGATATAGACCGGCAGCTAACTGGATGTGATTTATAAGAGGGAAATGTACAGTCAATGGCCACTCTCGCCACAGTGCTACTATGGAAAGCAGAATAGTCAATAGGATATGGTCTGATAAATAGTGATGATTGAAGATGCTACTTCAACACATGTGAAATCAATGGGAGATACTGGCTGCATGAAGAGCTTTCTGAGCTTTTCTTGACAAGCTCACCTTTAAGAAATTGGAGGTGTAGTCTGCCATTATACAGTTTTTCTCAAGTGGATACAAATACTTTTGACTCCCTGTAACCCAGACACAACTAATGTGGGACCATGGCACGACCCAGATGCATGTGGCCAAATTATGTTTGGAGAGCAGTCATGGCCTGCTTGGTCCACAGGGGACTGGGGGCCTCATTGACTCTTTGTGCATTGAGCTGTTTGCTTCAGGCTGCCCATGTGCTCTCACAAAAGTTGGATGATGCAGACCCTCTGGTGACCACCAACTTCGGCAAGATACGAGGGATTAAGAAAGAACTCAATAATGAAATTCTGGGTCCTGTTATTCAATTTCTTGGGGTTCCGTATGCAGCCCCACCAACGGGGGAGCATCGTTTTCAGCCTCCAGAGCCACCGTCCCCTTGGTCGGATATCCGGAATGCTACTCAGTTTGCTCCCGTGTGCCCCCAGAATATCATTGATGGCAGACTGCCTGAAGTCATGCTTCCTGTGTGGTTTACTAATAACCTGGATGTGGTTTCATCATATGTACAAGACCAGAGTGAAGACTGCCTGTATTTAAACATCTATGTCCCAACGGAGGATGGTGAGTTTACTACAGGAAATACAGGGAGATATATTTATATTCCTCTCTTCTATTCTAACAGTATTAATTCATATGTACTGGTAGCGTGCATGGCTTTCCCTGTTGGCATGTAGACATACTTTACATGTGTGCATGCTGCTCTTTTTGTTTATTTATGTTGGTGTATCTGTTCTTATTTTTCCCTGTGCCTACTCATTTTCTCTCCTTTGCAGCACGTATATTCAGGTAGAAATGGGTTCCTAATTTCCATTTCCTACCGAATGACTTCTGAGAAGATGCATCAACATTTCTCCATTGCATGTGCAGGCTCAGCGAAATTGGGGATCTCTCGCACTCAGTAAATGCAGGAGCATATTAAGTTAGATAGTGGCGTGGTGCATGTTCCGGCGGTCTGTGATGGAGCGCCATGTTATTTTCTAGTCTTCTATTCATTTTTCAGTAAAAAGAATATCCAAGGAATGTGCCAGAAAACCCGGCAAGAAAATATGTAGAAAAGGAGGTATGTATAAAAGTGGAAATAAAAAATGGGGGCAACAGCTTGCAGAGGAGGAACAAGATTTTTGCCCTAAGGATGATTTGTTGATGCTGGGAAGTGAATGATTAGGTGACATTCAGGATTTAATGGAGCCTGTCAAAGAATAGAAAGTTGGTTGAGGAGACCTCTAGCTGCATTGATGACATTGATAGAGCTCCTCGGTGGCACCTTGTGTGCTGGTGCTGGTTGCATGGACAGGATTTGAATCTCTGCTTTGAGTTTGTCTGTAGAGAAGACACATAGGTCATTAAATTGCCTGCAGGGAACCCAAAGATGTGGCCTTCCCAGCTGGTCAGCTTTGATCTCAGGACCTGCCCCCCACCTTTTTTTTTTTTTTTTCTTTTTTTACAGATAATAGATTCCTGTTTCTCTTACAGTTGATCAGTTCTAAATCTAGGTTTTTATTTGTTCATCCTTAGTTCTCTCCAAACACCCTGTGAACTTTCTCATATAAAGGTAAAATTACTGTAACTGTTGGGCAATTACGATTATTAAGTAGTGGTATCTTTTTCACCAGACAGTCTTACCATTTTCAGTCAAATCTTCCAGAAAAAAATGAGATTTGCAGCTTTTTATACTAAATATTTACAGTCTTAAAATTGCTTTAGCATTTTTATATTTATGTTAAACAATTTAAAACATAGGCAAGAACATGATTCAGAAGCTACAATTAAATCAACCTTCAAATCATCCTCTAGCCAGATTGAGCAAAAGCAGGCACTGACAGCTGCAAGCTTGCATCTGAATGGAGCTTGTCCACACTCCGTTTTTATATAACATCCAGTAGATCACTCATAGGAGAATATGATTTTCTCTGGCAGTAAATTATCTAAGTGTTATTTTGACCTTATTATAACTTTGTAGAATTTTCAATCTTCATACAGAAGTCATATTAATATTCTAGTGCTGTACATTCTCTCTCTGTGCACTTTTAATCTCCTGGCTGGACCAAGTCAGATTTCATTACAGCATCCGTATGGGGTGGAGAATATCTAAACTATTCATTTTTATAGGAATTGCATTATGTAGAAGATGCTTCATATAACCAAATCGTCAATTGTGGGTCATTAAATAGAGTTTTGTTTTGTTTCTGTTCTTATTTCTTTGAGCAGACTCATAGAATGGGATGTAGTCTTCATTTTATAATTAATGTCATAGTTTGGGCTAAAAGAATAGTTTACTTCAGAAGGTAGATATGGAGGCAACAAAGATGTTTTAAATAACTAAAAGAAAAATCTCTTGTTTTTTCCCAACTGAGAGTAACTGCAGTAATTTACATGCTTTCAACTAATGTACAGTACTGCGGTGGTTATTATTATGCAGCTTACCAAGCATGTGTAATTAGCTAAGTGACTCTCGCCTCCTATCAAAAAGATGTTGATTCACAAAGTCATAAATAAAGATGCTATTAAAAAATGCATAAATAGAACATAATACATAAAAATGTGTACAATCAAAAAATGATAAGAACATCAAAAGGTAAGCTAGTGAGAAAGTGACCATTCTTCCCATAAAACTTCAGACAGAAATGGATTTGTAATAAAATTATTTTAATTTTCTTTTGGATTTTGGGGTGGGGGTGCCATTATCTTGCTAAAGTAGTGGTATCTTTTCACCAGACAGTCTTACCATTTTCAGTCAAATCTTCCAGAAAAAATGAGATTTGCAGCTTTTATACTAAATATTTACAGTCTTAAAATTGCTTTAGCATTTTTATATTTATGTTAAACAATTTAAAACATAGGCAAGAACATGATTCAGAAGCTACAATTAAATCAACCTTCAAATCATCCTCTAGCCAGATTGAGCAAAAGCAGGCACTGACAGCTGCAAGCTTGCATCTGAATGGAGCTTGTCCACACTCCGTTTTTATATAACATCCAGTAGATCACTCATAGGAGAATATGATTTTCTCTGGCAGTAAATTATCTAAGTGTTATTTTGACCTTATTATAACTTTGTAGAATTTTCAATCTTCATACAGAAGTCATATTAATATTCTAGTGCTGTACATTCTCTCTCTGTGCACTTTTAATCTCCTGGCTGGACCAAGTCAGATTTCATTACAGCATCCGTATGGGGTGGAGAATATCTAAACTATTCATTTTTATAGGAATTGCATTATGTAGAAGATGCTTCATATAACCAAATCGTCAATTGTGGGTCATTAAATAGAGTTTTGTTTTGTTTCTGTTCTTATTTCTTTGAGCAGACTCATAGAATGGGATGTAGTCTTCATTTTATAATTAATGTCATAGTTTGGGCTAAAAGAATAGTTTACTTCAGAAGGTAGATATGGAGGCAACAAAGATGTTTTAAATAACTAAAAGAAAAATCTCTTGTTTTTTCCCAACTGAGAGTAACTGCAGTAATTTACATGCTTTCAACTAATGTACAGTACTGCGGTGGTTATTATTATGCAGCTTACCAAGCATGTGTAATTAGCTAAGTGACTCTCGCCTCCTATCAAAAAGATGTTGATTCACAAAGTCATAAATAAAGATGCTATTAAAAAATGCATAAATAGAACATAATACATAAAAATGTGTACAATCAAAAAATGATAAGAACATCAAAAGGTAAGCTAGTGAGAAAGTGACCATTCTTCCCATAAAACTTCAGACAGAAATGGATTTGTAATAAAATTATTTTTAATTTTCTTTGGATTGTTGATGCCATCTGCTTTATGAGAGAGTTGGCAAAGAAGTAGGTAGGCTGTGCTATTTACTTTGGCAAACTTTGAACTAATTTATGGTTAGCCTGAGGACAAGATCTACATATACCTACATCAGTCTGTGTGGTTTGTAGTCTACACTTATTGTGTTTTTATATTAAGAATTCTAAAAAATTGGTTCACTTTGGTATTTACTACATTATTAACAAATGAGTTATGCTTATTTATTAGCTACTTCTATATTATCCTAGAATCTCAATAATAAAAAAAAATAATGTAATTTTCTATAGAAATAGTTTCTTTAGAGAAGAGATGTAATTAAAGTTTACAGCTTGACTTTTACACAGAGGAGTTGATTTTTCCCCCAGACTTTCACTTTTTTTTCTCTTCTTTGTCATGAAGGGTCTATTCTGATTACTTCCAGAAATCATATTTTTCTGGTTCAAAAAATGTTAATCATGTCATATGTATGCATATACTTATACATATTAAAAATGGACTGTGAGTTCTTCAATAGAATTCTGAAAGTTTATAAATGATGATTTAGGAAGTATAGGAATAGTATTTTATCTAGGTATTAATAAAATTCTGGCTTATTATTTATCTCTCCTTCTAAATTGTGTATGGTCACATGCAGAGGCAGATGGACTTCTACCCTTGTGTTAATTTGTGAATGCTCTATTCATTCAAAACTATTCCTTAATTGCCTTAAGGCACTGTCAGTAATGAACAAAACAAAGTTTTCTCTTCCTATAGAACTTGCATTCAAATAAGTTTACAAAGAACAAAGTCCTTTCTGGACTATAATCTGTATGAGAGGAAGAAATTGTCTCCTCCCTCTAAGAGATACCTTGCTGTGATTTTTAAATAAAGCCTTTATAAGAATTTTTCCTGTGCAATTGAATAAAAGAAACCATATTTTTACCAATAGGCTGCCTCTCATTTGCCACGGGTCCCGACTGTTAAATAAAGATGCTATAAAATGTGTACAAATTTCAAAAATGATAAGAACATCAAAAGGTAAGCTAGTGAGAAAGTGACCATTCTTCCCATAAAACTTCAGACAGAAATGGATTTGTAATAAAATTATTTTAATTTTCTTTGGATTGTTGATGCCATCTGCTTTATGAGAGAGTTGGCAAAGAAGTAGGTAGGCTGTGCTATTTACTTTGGCAAACTTTGAACTAATTTATGGTTAGCCTGAGGACAAGATCTACATATACCTACATCAGTCTGTGTGGTTTGTAGTCTACACTTATTGTGTTTTTATATTAAGAATTCTAAAAAATTGGTTCACTTTGGTATTTACTACATTATTAACAAATGAGTTATGCTTATTTATTAGCTACTTCTATATTATCCTAGAATCTCAATAATAAAAAAAAATAATGTAATTTTCTATAGAAATAGTTTCTTTAGAGAAGAGATGTAATTAAAGTTTACAGCTTGACTTTTACACAGAGGAGTTGATTTTTCCCCCAGACTTTCACTTTTTTTTCTCTTCTTTGTCATGAAGGGTCTATTCTGATTACTTCCAGAAATCATATTTTTCTGGTTCAAAAAATGTTAATCATGTCATATGTATGCATATACTTATACATATTAAAAATGGACTGTGAGTTCTTCAATAGAATTCTGAAAGTTTATAAATGATGATTTAGGAAGTATAGGAATAGTATTTTATCTAGGTATTAATAAAATTCTGGCTTATTATTTATCTCTCCTTCTAAATTGTGTATGGTCACATGCAGAGGCAGATGGACTTCTACCCTTGTGTTAATTTGTGAATGCTCTATTCATTCAAAACTATTCCTTAATTGCCTTAAGGCACTGTCAGTAATGAACAAAACAAAGTTTTCTCTTCCTATAGAACTTGCATTCAAATAAGTTTACAAAGAACAAAGTCCTTTCTGGACTATAATCTGTATGAGAGGAAGAAATTGTCTCCTCCCTCTAAGAGATACCTTGCTGTGATTTTTAAATAAAGCCTTTATAAGAATTTTTCCTGTGCAATTGAATAAAAGAAACCATATTTTTACCAATAGGCTGCCTCTCATTTGCCACGGGTCCCGACTGTACTCTAATCCATCTTTTTAAGTTTCCTATGATGGTTTTAGCCATATGTTAATTACTCTCTAGATATTTCTTCAGGGCTTTATCCTTGCAAAATTGAAAGAAGGATGAATATTTAAAATGAGATGACTGACAACACTTGGCCACATAAGCAGCCAACATGTGATATAAACTGGAATTTGGATTTAGAGGACTGACAATTTGTCACCAAGACTTTATGAAGAAAGGGTATGACTGCCCTTATAGGTTCTATCAATACTTTTAAATAGTAAATGTGCTTTTTCCTCTGCCCAAATATCCCAGCATATTCTTCCTGACTGCTATCAGGAGTAGCTTTAATTTGCTTATGTTTCATTTTGCTTTCTCTAGTTTGCTCTCTTGTGAGAGCTGCCAACAAAGAGCAAAGTGGTCAAATATTAGGCAGTAAACATGAGAAGGAAGAGCAAGGGACCCAGAGAATCCACAGCAAATCGATTGCTGGGTACATCTTACGGGTACCCTAGAGATGTTTAGGTTTTTGTTTCTCCAGCACTTTGACGATTATTTGCACAGCTCTTGTGAGATGAATACAGAATTATTTTTTTCTCTAGAAGTTTTTCATCCCAGTTTTATTGTATGGAAAATTAGAATCTCTGCAGATGGCTCTGGTACAGTTCTTGACTCATTGAGAATTTTATTTCTGACTTGCATAAATATTTTACTTTTACTCACTTTGTCTAGTAGTCTTTACCTGACATAATATTGAATTCATTCAAGAGCCTTTCCCACAAAGTTTGTGTTTATTTGGTGATTTATTGAACACAGAGACTGGCAATTTCCTAATGAAATATGTGTAAAAAAGACTGCTACCACTGTCAATGTGTTTAGGATTTTAGAAGGGAATTCTAATCCAGAATATTCTTCCTTTGTACTTATACATTTCTATCAAATTTATTTATTCCTTAACAAGTGTTTATCGAGTCCTTACTCTGTGCTGGTTAATTTTCCACTCTAGGCCCCTAAGATAACATCATTAAAGTCAAAAACAACAAATATATATATATATATATATATATATATATTTGCCCTCTTGGGGCTTATATCCTAGTATGTGGGAGACATTGTCAATGAAAAAAACACAGTAACTGGCTAAATTTAAAGGGTTTAAGAAGATGAGAAATAAACAGAGTGTGGAGGCCTGCGTGTGCTGGTGCGGCGCGCGCAGGTAATTTTAAATAAGATAGTATTATCCTCTTTGGGGCAAAAACCTGAAGGGGATGAAATAAGTATCTGAGGAAAGAATGCAGCAAAGAACAAGTACAAAGGCCTTAAGATGAGATTCTGCCTCCTGTATTTTAGGAAAAAAAAATGGGAGTATGGTAAATATGGAGAAAGTAAAGAAAGGCAATGCAAGTCAGAAAAATCTGACTTTCTATTAAAGAGATCATTCCTGACTGCTATCAGGAGTAGCTTTAATTTGCTTATGTTTCATTTTGCTTTCTCTAGTTTGCTCTCTTGTGAGAGCTGCCAACAAAGAGCAAAGTGGTCAAATATTAGGCAGTAAACATGAGAAGGAAGAGCAAGGGACCCAGAGAATCCACAGCAAATCGATTGCTGGGTACATCTTACGGGTACCCTAGAGATGTTTAGGTTTTTGTTTCTCCAGCACTTTGACGATTATTTGCACAGCTCTTGTGAGATGAATACAGAATTATTTTTTTCTCTAGAAGTTTTTCATCCCAGTTTTATTGTATGGAAAATTAGAATCTCTGCAGATGGCTCTGGTACAGTTCTTGACTCATTGAGAATTTTATTTCTGACTTGCATAAATATTTTACTTTTACTCACTTTGTCTAGTAGTCTTTACCTGACATAATATTGAATTCATTCAAGAGCCTTTCCCACAAAGTTTGTGTTTATTTGGTGATTTATTGAACACAGAGACTGGCAATTTCCTAATGAAATATGTGTAAAAATGACTGCTACCACTGTCAATGTGTTTAGGATTTTAAAAGGGAATTCTAATCCAGAATATTCTTCCTTTGTACTTATACATTTCTATCAAATTTATTTATTCCTTAACAAGTGTTTATCGAGTCCTTACTCTGTGCTGGTTAATTTTCCACTCTAGGCCCCTAAGATAACATCATTAAAGTCAAAAACAACAAATATATATATATATATATATATATATATATTTGCCCTCTTGGGGCTTATATCCTAGTATGTGGGAGACATTGTCAATGAAAAAAACACAGTAACTGGCTAAATTTAAAGGGTTTAAGAAGATGAGAAATAAACAGAGTGTGGAGGCTTGAGTGTGCTGGTGTGGAGAGAGAAGGTAATTTTAAATAAGATAGTATTATCCTCTTTGGGGCAAAAACCTGAAGGGGATGAAATAAGTATCTGAGGAAAGAATGCAGCAAAGAACAAGTACAAAGGCCTTAAGATGAGATTCTGCCTCCTGTATTTTAGGAAAAAAAAATGGGAGTATGGTAAATATGGAGAAAGTAAAGAAAGGCAATGCAAGTCAGAAAAATCTGACTTTCTATTAAAGAGATCATTCTGGTTGATGTGTTGAGAGTAGAATGCAGGAGAGTATGGAAAAACTTGAAGAGCAAGTAAGAGGCTAGTGTAGTTTGGACCGGGTATCAGCCTGATCCAGACTCATACCAGAGAAGTTACAATGGAGGTAGAAGTCTTGATACATTACAGGCATCACATTTCTTGATCATTTGGCTATGGATTGTGAAAGAAAGTGAGCAGTCAGAGAAGATTCCTAGATTTTAAATAGACTATTTAGAAAGATAGATTTGCCATCAATGAAGATGGGAAAAAAAGCAACGTAGAATAGTTTGGGGGGGACACAATCGAAGGATGATGTTTGCTTTTGAACATTTTAAATTTGCGGTGACTCTTAGATATTATGTGTAGATTTCAGGGAACCAGTTTGACATTCGGTAGAGAGATATAAATGGAGATACACATCTTGGAGTCATTGTAATATAAAAGGTAAAGTTTTAAAGTCATGAGGTTAAGTGAGAATAAAGGGAATTGTATAAAAATAGAGAAAAGAAGTTGACATCAAAGATTAATCCATGGGACATTCCCAAACATGAAGAGGTCTGGAAGAAGAGAAGAAAAGATGGTGGGGTGTGAGAAAGTATACATGTGAGATGGGAGGTAAGCCAAGATATTTCTGTTGTTTTAGAAGCTAAGTAAAGAAAATGTATAAGAAAATAGACAAGAGTGATTAACTCTGCCAAATGAACTTTTGTGAGGTGATGTGGATCTGACCCCCTGGGATGGGTCGAAGAGAGAACTGGTGAAGATTTGAAATCATTTAGCATAAATAGTTATTTTAAGAAGTTTTGCTGTAAAAAGGAGCAGAAAAAAAATGGATATATTAGGGAAAATGGATTTCTTTTTCCACTGTAGGTTAAGATAGAAGAAGTAGAGAAGTATTTGTGTATAGTAGGAAAGGAACAATTAAAAATATAGGAAAAAGATGATAGACTTCTAGAATAATATTTTTATAGAACGATGGGTTCTAGTACATAATTGGAAGGTTTTGGATTAAAAAGAACAGGTGTACGTAATTTGAATTAGCATGTAGCTAGGAAGAGTACATGAGTAGGAGTACTAGGGCAGAATTAGTGGTATGATTGTGTTCTCATTTGATTGTTTCTGTCTTAATTATTCAGTAGGTACCACTAAGAGAAGTGGCAATAGAAATAACATTGGTGAGCTCTTAATACGTTCTAGACATTTAGCCTAAGTTTATTTAATGCCACAACAGTGCTGTGAGATTCTTATTCTCCCTTTATAAATGCAGAAATGGAGAACCAAAGAGGTTAAGTATCCTGACTAAAGATAAGTAATTTGTAAGTGGCCAACTGTATTTCCTTTAAGGAGACAGACGGTATTAGAACAGAGGGAACAAAACAAAACAGTACAATGGCAACAAGAAGAATCCCATTTATCTGGGATGCCAGATCAAAGAGAAAATGAAGTTGGTGGCCAATTTTTAAGGAGAAAAATCACTGAATATTGGAATAAGTACAGCATCTGTGCTGTTGGGGATTTCAAAGATGAATTGGAAACAAAATTCAACTGGAGATCTGGCTTCAGGTTTGAATGACTATCCTTGGACCTTTGTGATTGTCTTCTAAAAGAAAACAGTTTAAGTTGGAACTCCGAAGTGAATTAGATCTAAAAGGGCTGTAAAGTTTTAAAAGAACAACATCAGTTGTTTCATTGTTTACTGACAGGCAGAGTCTACTGAAGCCAATGATTAAAAGACTATTATAGTTGTCCAACTCAGTTTTTCCAGAGAATAAATACCTTTTTTTCTTGTAGAAACGGGTTGAAGTTGAAAACCCGTAAGACATGCCACAAGCAAAAAGCGCTATGCCACAATGTAAACTCTCTATAGAAAATGCTTTTGTTTCTCTTATCCAGTGTAACCATACATGTTTTAATATAGTGTTTTCACATATAGAACATATTACCAACTTCATAATTATGTTGTAATCTTTGCTTTAATTAGCTTCTACATTACTTTCCATTTCAGACTTTGTTGATAATCTTTTGGCCTTTCTTTCTTTTATTGATAATCTTTTGGCCTTTCTCCTCCTCTTCTCTTTCCTCCCGGGGTGGTGTTGGGTTGGCCAAAAAGTTTGTTTGGGTTTTTCTACACAATGTTACAGGAAAACCTGAATGAGCTTTTTGGCCAATACAGTATGCCCTAGAGTAGTTGAGAAAATGGCTAACTTCAAAAATCACACCAGTACATCAACAGTGACACCATCTCCTTCCTGATTTGATAGTCTTAAACCCTGGACTAGTCGTAGAAGCATAATTTCTTATCATACGTCTTCACATTGTGCTTTATATGTGGACAGAAGACTTTATGTAACACTTCCTAGATTAGATTCCTAGAGCTGCTGTAACAACTTGCCACAACTGGGTGTTTTTAAACAACAGATTTATTCTCACAGTTTTGACATTGAGAAGTCCACAGTGAAGGAGTTGGCAGTTTGGTTACTTCTGGAGGGTCTGAAGGAGAATCTTCCTGCTCTCTCTTTGCTTCTGTTGTTTGCCAAAAGTCACTGGTCTTCTTTGGTTTGCCTTGCTCCAGTCTCTACTTCTGTTGATATGTGGCCTTCTCCTGTGGGTGTCTCCCAGCATCTCTGTGTTTTCATGTGGCCTTCTTATAAGGATACCAGTCATAAGATTTATGACCTATCCCAATCCAGTATGACTTCATCCTAATTACATTTGCTGAACTCTTATTTCCAGAGAAGGTCATTTCTTTGCTAGGGTGGCTGTAACAAAGTACCACACACTGCACGACTCAAAGAGCTGAAAGCTTTGGTCTCACAATTTTAAAGGTTGGAAATTTGAGATCAAGACATTGGCATGGCTGGTTCTTTCTGAGGGCTAGGTGGAAGATGCTGTTCTAGGTTTCTCTCCCTGACTTGTGGATGGCCACCTTCTCCCTGTATCTTCACATGTACTCTCCCCTTTTCTATTGAAGCATGATTGACATGCAATTAGTTTCTAGTGTACAGTATGACGATTTGATACTTGTATATATTGTAAAATAATCAGCACAACAAGTCTAGTTAACAGCATTCGCCATACAGTTACATTTTTTTTTCCTTAGGATGAGAAATTTTAAGGTTTACTCTTAGCAGCTTTCAATATATACTACATTATTATTATCTATAGTCACCATGTGATACCTCACATCCCCATGACTTATTTATTTTTTAACTGGAAGTTACCTTTGACCCCCTCCCCACCTTCACCCATTTTACCAACCCCTCACTCTGGCTTTTGTTCAATCTATCACCTTGCTTTTTTATTGTTTTTTTTGTTGTTGTTGTTACTATTGTTTGATTTTTAAACTCCACATTTGTAAGTGTTTATCTTTCACTGACTTTTTTCTCAGCTTAATGTTCACAAACTCCTTCAAGGTTTCATTTTTTATGATTTAATAATATTCTATCATGTATTCTTTTATCTGTTTATCTATCCATGGATGCTTAGGCTGTTTCTGTATCCTGGCTGTTGTAAGTGATGATGCAATAGACATCTGGATATATCATTTTGAATTAGTGCTTTTGTTTTCTTCAGGTAAATGCTCAAATGTGGAATTACTAAATCATATATACTTTCTTTGGTTTGCCTTGCTCCAGTCTCTACTTCTGTTGATATGTGGCCTTCTCCTGTGGGTGTCTCCCAGCATCTCTGTGTTTTCATGTGGCCTTCTTATAAGGATACCAGTCATAAGATTTATGACCTATCCCAATCCAGTATGACTTCATCCTAATTACATTTGCTGAACTCTTATTTCCAGAGAAGGTCATTTCTTTGCTAGGGTGGCTGTAACAAAGTACCACACACTGCACGACTCAAAGAGCTGAAAGCTTTGGTCTCACAATTTTAAAGGTTGGAAATTTGAGATCAAGACATTGGCATGGCTGGTTCTTTCTGAGGGCTAGGTGGAAGATGCTGTTCTAGGTTTCTCTCCCTGACTTGTGGATGGCCACCTTCTCCCTGTATCTTCACATGTACTCTCCCCTTTTCTATTGAAGCATGATTGACATGCAATTAGTTTCTAGTGTACAGTATGACGATTTGATACTTGTATATATTGTAAAATAATCAGCACAACAAGTCTAGTTAACAGCATTCGCCATACAGTTACATTTTTTTTTCCTTAGGATGAGAAATTTTAAGGTTTACTCTTAGCAGCTTTCAATATATACTACATTATTATTATCTATAGTCACCATGTGATACCTCACATCCCCATGACTTATTTATTTTTTAACTGGAAGTTACCTTTGACCCCCTCCCCACCTTCACCCATTTTACCAACCCCTCACTCTGGCTTTTGTTCAATCTATCACCTTGCTTTTTTATTGTTTTTTTTGTTGTTGTTGTTACTATTGTTTGATTTTTAAACTCCACATTTGTAAGTGTTTATCTTTCACTGACTTTTTTCTCAGCTTAATGTTCACAAACTCCTTCAAGGTTTCATTTTTTATGACTTAATAATATTCTATCATGTATTCTTTTATCTGTTTATCTATCCATGGATGCTTAGGCTGTTTCTGTATCCTGGCTGTTGTAAGTGATGATGCAATAGACATCTGGATATATCATTTTGAATTAGTGCTTTTGTTTTCTTCAGGTAAATGCTCAAATGTGGAATTACTAAATCATATATACTTTCTTTGAGGAACCTCTCCACTGTTTTCCATAGTGGCTATATATATATATATATATTCTTTGGAAAAATATCTATTCAGATTCTCTACTAAAACCCTTAATTGGGTTTTGGGGCATTTTTTAAACTGAATTGTTAAATTGCTCCTTTTTAAAAAGATACCAATCATATTGTGTTAGGGCCCATCCAAATATCTTCCTCTTAACTAGTTACATCTGTTAAGACTCTATTTCTAAATAAGGTCATATTCTCAGATATTTAGGGTTAGGACTCAGCACATGAATTTTGGGGTAACACAACTTAACCTGTAAAGTCACAACCTGAGGTTCTAGTTGGACATGAATTCCTTAAGAACACAAGTATTTTTCCAATTTTTTTTTCATTCAAGCTGAATCCCAAGAAATGGCTGCTAGTTAGAAATATTGGGACTCCTCTTCAAATCAAAACTCAAATTTAATGTGTTATCCAGATTCTTTCTTCTCTACTTAAAAGTTTCTGTTATTTGTTTTTAAGTATTTTTTTCTATCAAGATAGTATACTATGCCTCAATCTAGATACTTTTCAATATTTAAGTGTTTGCCTTTCTGTAGACAAAATTATTCAGATATTTTTAAAAAATTCTTTGAATTTTAAACGTCTTATCGAGATGATTGCTTACGTTCATTCACAGGTTTAGTTAACATTAAGATTTTACTAATTTAAAACTGTGGTAGAATTGATTTTCACTACTGTTTCATTTGTCATATTTAGGAAATTGGACCAAGTTCTTTTAAAAATAAGTTTTAATTTAAGAGCTATTTCTTTGTTTCCTTTAATCCTATGCATCTGGTGTTTATGTAATGATAGCATTAGAGCAATTTAATTATAGCCCATAATTTTCAATGAAGCATGAGAAATGTTGCAAACATGAGTTTTAAACAATTACAAAAGGTGATACAAAAGCACCTTCCCTCTCTTCCTTTTGGTTCACATTCTGTTTCCCCAAAAAACTTCTGGGCTCCTCTTCTAGAATCTTTTTTTGCAGCTTCTCTAAGTTGAGGGAGGAAGAGAGGACAGAGGCACAAGTGTGGATAGCCCAGTGATGACACAGGATGGATATGACCTTCTGGGTAGGGATGAAGCAGCTGTAAATATCGCTACTGCCAGAAAAGGGAAAGGAGTCTTAGGTAGACTTATTAGTAATATTTATGTTCCTTCTGATTTGGATTCCTAGGACTCTTAGGAATAGATGTGTCCCCATGAACGGGGTCTGTGGAAAGCAGAATGCTCCTGCCTAGTGATCACTCTCTATTCCTTCTGAGTTCCCACTCACCATCCTCTTCAAGCTCACCATTCTTCCAAGTAGTGAGCAGGTCAGGCATCAGCTTGCAGCTCTAAGCTTTGACTGGGAAGAACTGATAACATCTTTTTGGTGTAGCAATTTTTAAGCCAGGCAGTTCCTGAGGATTCTGAGCTGCCTCTGAGCTAGGCAGCCAGCTAACCTGCTAGCACCTCTCTTGACCCACACCCAATTCCCCACTGTCACCCAGCACCGCGCTCCCTCACATCTAACCACAGGCACAGCTTGGCTTTCATTCCTTACACATACAGGGAGAGACTGCCTACAGTGCCAAGATTTCTTTTAAAAAAGTGGTGGTGTGGTGGGGATCCTATTGCTTAAAGTTTTTTGAAGTAGTTTATTTAGGGAATTAGCTTTATTTCATTGAGAACTGAAATACTTATGAATGTGGATTCAGAAAAGAAATATTTTTCTGTGATGACCATTTAAAATATTTTGTATTCTGACTCACTCTGAAAGACCAGGGATGAGATTCGTTTTTCTTGATTTATTTTATGAAGATGTTTGGTTATCTGTGCTGTTTAGCAGAGGACTTTAAAACAGAAACACACATACACACATGCAGATGTATCAGTTCAGTCGCTCAGTCATGTCTGACTCTTTGCAACCCCATGGACTGCAGCACGCCTGCCCTCTCCTTTACCATCTCCCTTAGATTGCACAAACTCATGTCCTTGCCTGAGTGGTGCCATCCACCGATCTCATCCTCTGTTGCCCCCTTCTCCTTCTGCCTTCTATTTTTCCCAACATCAGGATATTTTCCAGTGAGTCATCTCTTTGCATCAGGGGACCAACGTATTGGAGCTTCAGCTTTAGGTATCAGTCCTTCCAATGAATACTCAGGTTTGATTTCTTTTAGGATTGAGTGCTTTGATCTCCTTGCTGTCCAAAGGACTCTCAGGAATCTTCTCTAACACCATAGTTCAAAGGCAATGATTCTTTGGAGCTCAGCACACAAAGGTAAAACTTTGTAGAATATTTACTGAGGACTCCAGTGGTCATGAATGGAATCTTTGACTTCAGAATGCTCCTGCCTAGTGATCACTCTCTATTCCTTCTGAGTTCCCACTCACCATCCTCTTCAAGCTCACCATTCTTCCAAGTAGTGAGCAGGTCAGGCATCAGCTTGCAGCTCTAAGCTTTGACTGGGAAGAACTGATAACATCTTTTTGGTGTAGCAATTTTTAAGCCAGGCAGTTCCTGAGGATTCTGAGCTGCCTCTGAGCTAGGCAGCCAGCTAACCTGCTAGCACCTCTCTTGACCCACACCCAATTCCCCACTGTCACCCAGCACCGCGCTCCTCACATCTAACCACAGGCACAGCTTGGCTTTCATTCCTTACACATACAGGGAGAGACTGCCTACAGTGCCAAGATTTCTTTTAAAAAAGTGGTGGTGTGGTGGGGATCCTATTGCTTAAAGTTTTTTGAAGTAGTTTATTTAGGGAATTAGCTTTATTTCATTGAGAACTGAAATACTTATGAATGTGGATTCAGAAAAGAAATATTTTTCTGTGATGACCATTTAAAATATTTTGTATTCTGACTCACTCTGAAAGACCAGGGATGAGATTCGTTTTTCTTGATTTATTTTATGAAGATGTTTGGTTATCTGTGCTGTTTAGCAGAGGACTTTAAAACAGAAACACACATACACACATGCAGATGTATCAGTTCAGTCGCTCAGTCATGTCTGACTCTTTGCAACCCCATGGACTGCAGCACGCCTGCCCTCTCCTTTACCATCTCCCTTAGATTGCACAAACTCATGTCCTTGCCTGAGTGGTGCCATCCACCGATCTCATCCTCTGTTGCCCCCTTCTCCTTCTGCCTTCTATTTTTCCCAACATCAGGATATTTTCCAGTGAGTCATCTCTTTGCATCAGGGGACCAACGTATTGGAGCTTCAGCTTTAGGTATCAGTCCTTCCAATGAATACTCAGGTTTGATTTCTTTTAGGATTGAGTGCTTTGATCTCCTTGCTGTCCAAAGGACTCTCAGGAATCTTCTCTAACACCATAGTTCAAAGGCAATGATTCTTTGGAGCTCAGCACACAAAGGTAAAACTTTGTAGAATATTTACTGAGGACTCCAGTGGTCATGAATGGAATCTTTGACTGTCAAAGCAATGTTTTTCCCTATCCGTCTATCTATGCATACATCTCTGAATTTATTTAGTATTCCTTGGGTGTGGATGTATGTTGCTCTCTTTTGTTCTATAGCCAGATGGTGCTGCTGCAGATTTCCTACATGGCTGTTTCCTCTCTCTCTGTCTGAACCCACTGTGGACAAAACACTCATATCCAGAACTCTGCTGGAGGCTCAGTTGGGCAGGACATATTCTTTGCCCTCAGGGAACTTAAGCGGCCATGACAGTTGGCAAGCGATGAGAAACAGGACATTTTTGTTAGTGACCATGTCAATATGACCAAGGAAATGGAAGCATGATAGGTAGTGAAATCTCAAGTCAAAATGAGGGAATGGCTGTTTCTGTGGAAAAAAATGAAAAGGTAATGATGCTGATATTTGGCACTGTGTTCCCTATAATAAAACATTTAATTAAATCTTTAAATGTGTATGGAGCACAAAATATGCACATCAGAATAAAACACATCAGGCATAACCAAAACTGTAATTATATCAGCCCTGTTGCCTGAGCCCACCTTTGTTGCTCTGCCAACAAGCAGTGGTTCAAAACTTTTTATCCATCTGCTTAAAAAAAATACCCTATGCTGTACCTATACAGATCTCTTAGGCTTGGGACTGCTTTGGCGGCTGATACAACAGCTGCTGAATTTCTGGGCTGCAGGCTGTCTCTTCTAGAGGTAAATTAACAGCTGCTGCTCTGTGGTTCTTTCCACACCTTTGCTGAGTGTCCACTCTTCAGGGCCCTGTGCTAGGCTCTAGAAATGCACTGATCAAAGGGGCACTAATGGGCTGTCCTCAGGGTGTTCTCTATTATGTGCAGGTAGCAGCTACAGAAAACAAGATAGTAAGCACCCGGAGGAAAGGGGGAAGCAACTAACTTTGTGGGAACACATAGGAGAGGTGTCCATGGTTTAGAGATGTCTTGTGATAGAAAGTTGTCCCTGTTGTGAGCGTCCAGGCATAACTATTGCTTTCCCTCCATGTCTTCAAAGGCTACTGTGCTCTGTGGGACCCTTTCACTGAGTAACTCTAGACTAAAGTATTTCTGAGTGCTTATCTCAATTGTTTATTTGCTTCTGTATTTGTGGATGCAGATGTGTCAGTGTGCGTATCTGTGGGTCTCCACCTTCTTTACCCAGCTGGCAATTGTCTTCTGTTATTTCTCTCTTTTTACCAGGCTTTAGAAAACTACTTGCTTCTGAGGGAGGTACTGAATCTGATCTGTTATGCATGGGAAACTGAGCCATCATACTTAAAAAAAAAAAAGAAAAAAAAAACACTCCTTTGTGAAATAAAAACAAATAGGCTTGAAATGACTGTCTCTGTGATGAGTAATTGGAGAAGGAAATGGCAGCCCACTCCAGTATCCTTGCCTGGAGAGGCCCATGGATGGAGGAGCCTGGTGGGTTGCGGTCCAAGGGGGCACAAAGAGTCCGACACAAGTGCATTGACTGGACACACACACACTTTCTGATGAATCCACAGCAACTTGCATTTGATACCTGATGGTGGCAACTGTGTTCCTATAATAAAACATTTAATTAAATCTTTAAATGTGTATGGAGCACAAAATATGCACATCAGAATAAAACACATCAGGCATAACCAAAACTGTAATTATATCAGCCCTGTTGCCTGAGCCCACCTTTGTTGCTCTGCCAACAAGCAGTGGTTCAAAACTTTTTATCCATCTGCTTAAAAAAAATACCCTATGCTGTACCTATACAGATCTCTTAGGCTTGGGACTGCTTTGGCGGCTGATACAACAGCTGCTGAATTTCTGGGCTGCAGGCTGTCTCTTCTAGAGGTAAATTAACAGCTGCTGCTCTGTGGTTCTTTCCACACCTTTGCTGAGTGTCCACTCTTCAGGGCCCTGTGCTAGGCTCTAGAAATGCACTGATCAAAGGGGCACTAATGGGCTGTCCTCAGGGTGTTCTCTATTATGTGCAGGTAGCAGCTACAGAAAACAAGATAGTAAGCACCCGGAGGAAAGGGGGAAGCAACTAACTTTGTGGGAACACATAGGAGAGGTGTCCATGGTTTAGAGATGTCTTGTGATAGAAAGTTGTCCCTGTTGTGAGCGTCCAGGCATAACTATTGCTTTCCCTCCATGTCTTCAAAGGCTACTGTGCTCTGTGGGACCCTTTCACTGAGTAACTCTAGACTAAAGTATTTCTGAGTGCTTATCTCAATTGTTTATTTGCTTCTGTATTTGTGGATGCAGATGTGTCAGTGTGCGTATCTGTGGGTCTCCACCTTCTTTACCCAGCTGGCAATTGTCTTCTGTTATTTCTCTCTTTTTACCAGGCTTTAGAAAACTACTTGCTTCTGAGGGAGGTACTGAATCTGATCTGTTATGCATGGGAAACTGAGCCATCATACTTAAAAAAAAAAAAGAAAAAAAAAACACTCCTTTGTGAAATAAAAACAAATAGGCTTGAAATGACTGTCTCTGTGATGAGTAATTGGAGAAGGAAATGGCAGCCCACTCCAGTATCCTTGCCTGGAGAGGCCCATGGATGGAGGAGCCTGGTGGGTTGCGGTCCAAGGGGGCACAAAGAGTCCGACACAAGTGCATTGACTGGACACACACACACTTTCTGATGAATCCACAGCAACTTGCATTTGATCAAAGATTTTTTAAAAACAAATCTTATGTTCTGAGTAACTGAGACTGTTTATAAAAGAGGTAGCTTCATAGTAAAGTGAGGTATTCACTAATTGTGAAGATGTAGGCGCCAACCCTCCTCATGAGGTGACCCCTCAGGGGTGTGCGCAGGCCTCACTCCTACTAGTCAGCCCACTGCAGACGTTATCCTCTCCCTCAGTGCTCGCTTTCCCTCCTCCTCCAAGTTTCTCACTTTAACCTAGAATCTCTATAATGTCTTGCCTGAGCCATCACAGTAGCCTTATAATGGGTCTTTCTATTTCCATTCCTGCTCCTGCACTACATTCTGCACAGAGGGCAAATTTAATCATTAAAGTCTGAAATCTGTTTCAATCACCTCTTGCGTATCCCTTCAGGGATTTCCTGTTTCTTTTAGAATAAATGTAGGACCCCTGATCATGGTCTGTGAGATTCTACATGAGGACTCCTGCCTATCTCTGCCCACATCTTCTTCCAGATGCGTCCCTCTTACTTTCTAGATTCTAGCCTTGCTGATCTCCTTTTGGTTACTGGATGACCAATTCTTTTTCTTTTGCTTTCTTTTTAAAAAATAATTTATTTTTAATTGGAAGATAATTGATTTACAATGTTGTGTTGGTTTCTGTCATACATCAATATGAATCAGCCATAGGTATACATATGTCCCCTCCCTCTTGAGTCTCCCCCCCACCCCACCCTATCTCACCCCTCTCTGTTGTCACAGAGCCTTGGTTTAACTTCCTTGAGTCATTAAATAAATTCCCACTGGCTATCTATTTTACATATGGTAATGTATATGTCTCAGTGTTACTCTCTCAATTCCTACCAATTTCTGTCCTAGGAACTTTGCACTTGCTATTCCTGCTGCCTCAAATGTACAGTGGCTACCTCTTTTTCTAAGTATTGGCAAAATGCCACGTTATGAAAGGAGTCTTTGATGAACACTCAGACAAGGTAACTTCACCTGACACGTTTTCTCTGGTAATTCACTTCCATCCCCTTGGTTATCTCCTTCATTATGCCTTTATCTTTGTATGAAGTTAGCTTGTTCATTTATGAGCTTACATATATACTCGCTGTAAGCCCCAGAAGAACATTTCTCTTCCTTGCTGCTCTGTGCTCAGTACTCACAAGCGATTCAGTGAATATTCATCTAAAACACAAACAGCCTTAAGAAACAATGCACTTTATTGGAGAAAGCCTTCATCTTGCTCCATCTGCCTTTCTTTGAGTAATACTACACATGCTATCATTCCTCACCCGATAGAACAAGTAAGAATATATTCTGTTTCTCTCTGCCTTGTAATCACTGTGTGTTTATGACTCCCAAAATGAGGAAACTCTCAAAGCCAACACCAGAGTCCTTAACTAAGAAATAACAGTGTTCAGTGGCTGAGTCTCTGACAGATATAACCTGGATTCCATTGCAGGGGCCCTCGGGCCAGAGTGGCTGCCAACTGCCGAGCCTCTTGGCTCTCTGCCTGTGCACGTTTCTGCCAGCCTTATTGCTTCTGCACTGAATTTATATTTTAATACAGGACGCCAGCAACGCATTTGTGTAATAGGAGCATGGAGAATGATTTTCCTTTTCCAGGCCAGCAGCTTCATTTTCCCTTCCCACCTTCTAATTTAATTTCCTTTCCCTCTTACCCAACTCCAAGTTCCCTCCTGTGACAAATATATCTTCTTTTGTAATTATTTTACTTTCTTTGTCCTTGTTCTACCATCTACTTCTATGGTAGGACTTCTTGCCCCAATTTCTATTAAGACATTTCATTTGAGGTTCATTTCATTCGAGGTTACTCAAGAGGCAGCCCCTTAGATGAGCTAAGAAGAGGTCTAACTGAATTTGCTTAAGGGATTTTCTATTTGCTATGAAATAACTCCTCCAGGAGCCTGTGCTGGGGCCTTCCTAGGATTTAGCCTTAGGTTCAGTCATGTCATCATTAACATATGTGCTCTGTATGTTATTTAACCCTTTTCTTATTTTATTTGGCGTTAGCAGCTACTGACTTTCCTATGAAAAACAGACATTGTTTTATTAAATGATGCAAACCAGAAAACGAGACCTTCCTATATGTATCGCACCACAGGCAGAGTTGTGGGGACGAAGTTTGTGTCCCAGAATGACAGATGAATGAAGACATATTTTGAGCCTGACAGATACTGGGTAGCTTGGATTACTGAGATAAATGGAGAGGTCAGTGGCTTTTCTAGTGGATAGCAGAGGCTGGATCGTGGGCAGTTCAAGGTGGAAAGGCCTAGTAAGACCATGGGAGGCCTGGAATCTCTTGATCAAGTTAAGAGAGAGAGAGAGATCTGGCAGTGACATAGACTAAATCTGTGTTTCAGAACATATTGTGGAACTTATGAGAAGAAGACGTTAGTTAGATTCCTGGTAGGACTGGCTTCATAGGAGGGTAGTGTGTGCAGCCACACTGATTCCTGTACTCAGAGCAGCTTCACACTTGAATTCTTTGCTGTTGTCAGTTTGAAATTCATAAGAATTCTTTTTGTGTGTGGTTTTGGCCTCTTTTATTATTTTTCTACTTTTTTCATTCATCCTTATTCTTTGGCCTGTGTGGGCCTCTCGTTGCAGTGGCCTCTCTTGTTGCAGAGCACCAGCTCTGGGCGCATGCATTCCGGAGCGCTGCTTCATAATTGGACACACCAGTCCAGCCGCTCCGTGGCACGTGGGATCTTCCTGAGTCAGGAATCGAACTGGTGCTCCTTGCACTGCAATGCGGACTCTTTACCCACTGGACCACCGGGGAAGCCCTCATAAGAATTTTTGAACAAGGGGCTCTGCATATTCATTTGGCATTGGGCCTCACAAATTATGCAGCCAGTCCTGCTTCTTGGCTTTGCTGGCATTTTCCCCATTCTGTACACTCATAGAGGCTCTTGTAATTCTGAGAGATAGCAGAACAGAAATCCTCTGTCCATGCTGGAAAGATGGATTAAAACTCTTAACTAAAGCACTATGAACATTTGTGTTAGTACCCTTACAGTTTGTTCCACATCTATGGCGGGGTTGGGGGAGGGTACAATGAAAAAGGGACATGTTGTAATTTGGGAAAATAAAAGGTCTGTTTTTCTCTTATTCCTATTTTTTATGCATTTGTTCATTTTTTTAATGAAACAGTTACTAAGCATCTAGTATGTCCTAGGGACTATACTGTACACTTAGGATAAAAACAACTAGATATGGTATTTGCCCATAAGGGACAGTCACACAAGGAATAATAACAATAATAATTGTTATAATAGCTACCACTTGTGCAGTGCTTATCACAGACTAGTCATTGTTTTAAGGATTTTGTATATTAGCTTAGTTCTCACTAAAGCCCTACGAAGTTGTTACTGTTCGTCTCTCCACTTAACTGATGAGAAATGTGAGAGAAGGATAGGTTACATCAACTGTGTGAGATTCCACAGCTAGAGAGTGTGAGCCAGGATTCAAAATTAAGGAGCTCGACTCCTATGACTGTGCCCTTAGCTAACAGTGTAACAGACATTAGAGGTGATTTGAGGGAAGTAAACAAAGATTGTGTGTGGTCGGGTACTGCCATGAGCTGGGAAGAGCTACTTCTGTCTTGGATGGGAGCTGGAGAGAAAAGGGTTCATCATCATCTTATTTGAAATGAACTGTGAAACATGAGGAAGCAACTCATCCCCTGAGGAAGAGGATCAGCTGGGTGAGGAGGAAGGAGGCTCACCAGATCAAGAGGAGCATGTGATCACCAAGGGCATGAAGGAGAACCTTGATAAGGCATCTCTCAGATCTTCATGCCTGATGACCTAAGAGGGTTTAGCTAGGTGATGGCAAGGCATTAAACACTTTGAACAAAGGCTTGACCTGATTGGATGAGCACTTTAGAATATTCTCTGAAATAAAAGTGTAAATGATAGAATTCATGGATGAAAGACTCCAGCAGAGATAAGTAGAGGGTTGTTGTAATGGGTGTTAGTGACCACACAGGTCTTACCACAGGCAGTGACTGGAGGGTAGAAATGAGAAAATGAAGGATGGGCTGATAGGATTAGGAGGTTGATGGGGGTTGTGAGGGCCAAGGAAAGGATGGAGCACAGGCGGTCTCTGGGATGTCTCACGGCCCAGTGCCTCCCTTCCTGACCCATTACCCCGACTTCTCACCCTTGACCATGCTTTTTCACCAGGGCTCAAGAGGAAAGGGCAGGCTTAAGAGTGAGTTAGAGCAAAGAAATGAAGTTTGAGACGAGGGAAAGTGTCAATGGCAGAGGGGAAAAGATAAAAGGAAAAAAGCTTGCAGATAACAAACAGAAGGACAGGCTAGAATACTGAACAAACTTTTAATCTCCCATATGCCAAATGTAATGGACACTGCTAAAAAGAATGCGCTCTCTCTCTCTCTCTCTCTCTCTCTCTCTATATATATATATATATATATATACACACATAATACATACATACATGACTGAGTCATCTTTTTTTTTTTAATATTTATTTATTTATTTATTTTTTTGCAGAAGGGGAGGGGGGGCGGGTGGGTCACTTCTATTGGTCTTTCATTTATCCATTTTCATCCTTCATTGTTCTTTGGCCCATGTGAGCTTCCCATTGCAGTGGCCTCTGTTGTCACAGAGCACCAGCTCTGGGTGCATGCACTCCAGAGCTCTGGCTTGGTAATTGGACACATCGATCCAGCCGCTCCACGGCACATGGGATCTTCCCAGGCCAGGGATCAAACCGGTGCCCCTTGCACTGCAAGGCGGTGTCCTTACCCCCTGGACCACCAGGGAAGACCCCGAGTCATCTTTTAACAGTGGAACCTAAGGGAGACATAAGTATCAGAACAAGACAGAAAGAGAGATGACAGGAAAATGTAATGACACAGAAGAAAGAATCCTGAGTTTGTAATCTACCCTTTGTCAGGACAAGTTTGAAAATGGTAAGAAAGATATGCATAGACAGCAAATCACAAACTGCCAATTGGAGGGCACTTTAGAATATTCTCTGAAATAAAAGTGTAAATGATAGAATTCATGGATGAAAGACTCCAGCAGAGATAAGTAGAGGGTTGTTGTAATGGGTGTTAGTGACCACACAGGTCTTACCACAGGCAGTGACTGGAGGGTAGAAATGAGAAAATGAAGGATGGGCTGATAGGATTAGGAGGTTGATGGGGGTTGTGAGGGCCAAGGAAAGGATGGAGCACAGGCGGTCTCTGGGATGTCTCACGGCCCAGTGCCTCCCTTCCTGACCCATTACCCCGACTTCTCACCCTTGACCATGCTTTTTCACCAGGGCTCAAGAGGAAAGGGCAGGCTTAAGAGTGAGTTAGAGCAAAGAAATGAAGTTTGAGACGAGGGAAAGTGTCAATGGCAGAGGGGAAAAGATAAAAGGAAAAAAGCTTGCAGATAACAAACAGAAGGACAGGCTAGAATACTGAACAAACTTTTAATCTCCCATATGCCAAATGTAATGGACACTGCTAAAAAGAATGCGCTCTCTCTCTCTCTCTCTCTCTATATATATATATATATATATATCTTTTTTTTTTTTTTATTTTTTTATTTATTTATTGCAGAAGGGAGGGGCGGGTGGGTCACTTCTATTGGTCTTTCATTTATCCATTTTCATCCTTCATTGTTCTTTGGCCCATGTGAGCTTCCCATTGCAGTGGCCTCTGTTGTCACAGAGCACCAGCTCTGGGTGCATGCACTCCAGAGCTCTGGCTTGGTAATTGGACACATCGATCCAGCCGCTCCACGGCACATGGGATCTTCCCAGGCCAGGGATCAAACCGGTGCCCCTTGCACTGCAAGGCGGTGTCCTTACCCCCTGGACCACCAGGGAAGACCCCGAGTCATCTTTTAACAGTGGAACCTAAGGGAGACATAAGTATCAGAACAAGACAGAAAGAGAGATGACAGGAAAATGTAATGACACAGAAGAAAGAATCCTGAGTTTGTAATCTACCCTTTGTCAGGACAAGTTTGAAAATGGTAAGAAAGATATGCATAGACAGCAAATCACAAACTGCCAACTAAAAGGAGAATAAAATTATTTATTTAAATGCAAATTGCCAAAAAGAACAGGAAGGTGCATAATTTATGTAGATTTGTAATAACAACTAGACAAATGAACTTAAAATTTCAGAACACTAATAACTCAGACAATGCACGTTGATTGAAGTCAACATATATTTTTTTGGAGCATTTACTGCGTGGTATGCCTCATGGTAGATAGTGGAATACAAATTCAGACTGTACAAATGAATAGCACACACAGACATACACATTATACATGTTACACTTGGGTACTTGACATCTACTATGAAGGTAAATTATGCATAATCAAGTATATATTACTATAAGACTAGATAAATAATTAGGGGAAAGGCATGCTATTGATCCTTGTAACAATACAAGAACTCAAGTGTGATATGAATCAGAAAAGTTCCATAAAACAAGTACTATTTTGGATCATCCTTGAAGCATAGGTAAACTGTCCGCTGACAGAGATGTAGGACTTTTGTCCAACCAAAGGAAAGGCATAATAGTTAGCAGAGACTGGAGACAGTAGTGTTCAATTATTTAGATAACAGAAAATATTGGATTGTAGTGAAAAGTCAGTGCTAGCTTTAGTGAATGTTAGAAGGCCTCAAAGGCTAGGGTGAGTGATCTGACTGTCAGCTGAAGTTTTGCGTTAATGACTTTTTGGGCAAGCTATAATAACAAGGAATGTGCGTTCAGAAGAAAATGGACAAGGGACAGGAAGGTTGGACGATTGGTTAAAATACAGGAAAGGAGCCCGTGTAGGAAACAATGGTCCTGCAATTCATACGAACAATGGCTGGCAGAAGAAACCAAAAGATGATGAATTTGAGAGTCATTTCAAAGCAGAATTAGCAGAATTGGAAATTGATTCCAAAAATATCAGGTTGGACAAGGAGGCACTGGCAGGCTTGACAGCTGATTATAGACTCCATGGCCCCGAGGATGGTGAGACTGTGAATAAAGCATATTTCCAGATCTCTTCCAGGACAGGCGAGCTTGTGAAATTTTCAGCAAAATTGATCATGGGAACTAACATTGCCTCCTTTTCTTTATTCTTATCAAAATGAAGGTATAAGAAAAGCTATTTGTGCCTTTGTAGTGTGTTCAAATAAATTAATAACCTCATCAAGGCAAGGAAAGCTTCTGAAAAAAACTCCTATATTCTTTTTTTTTACCACATGGGAGAAAACAGATGATGACTCTTCTGCACCAAGATCCCTCTATTACTGTCATTTCTGAGCTGGGTATAACTCTAGATTTCCAAAAGAGAAATGAAAAAGGTACATAATACTTTGCTCAGGAAAAGGCCACCCACTGCCATAGCCTGTGTGAGTATAATTCTCACTGACACGCCAAGACTGAGAAACATATACAAGGCCAATTACACAAGCTCAGCCTGTTTTTCCACCTATTTAACTGTTCACATCAAGCGCTATGTTTATCTGCATGGAAGTGGAATGGACGCAAAGAACCTGAGAGCAGCATAGCCACATGCCTTGCTGTGAGAAGTACAGATGGATCAGAAAGGCTTTTCCCTCAGACTCGTACACCTCGATCATTAAAATCACATAAACCTCAGAGAAAGACTGAGAATGCAGGATGTGGGGTCTACAGTAGTGGCAGGAAAACCTGGTGGGGTCAGGGCATGATGGAATGCCCCAGTTGCTTTCTGATGCTGACCTACTACAAGAGGAAGAAAAATAGTCCCAGGAGAAGAGAGGGCAAAAAACAAATTTAAATTGGCTAAGGAGTGAGTGATCTGACTGTCGAAGTTTTGCTTTTGTTTGGGCAAGCTATAATAACAAGGAATGTGCGTTCAGAAGAAAATGGACAAGGGACAGGAAGGTTGGACGATTGGTTAAAATACAGGAAAGGAGCCCGTGTAGGAAACAATGGTCCTGCAATTCATACGAACAATGGCTGGCAGAAGAAACCAAAAGATGATGAATTTGAGAGTCATTTCAAAGCAGAATTAGCAGAATTGGAAATTGATTCCAAAAATATCAGGTTGGACAAGGAGGCACTGGCAGGCTTGACAGCTGATTATAGACTCCATGGCCCCGAGGATGGTGAGACTGTGAATAAAGCATATTTCCAGATCTCTTCCAGGACAGGCGAGCTTGTGAAATTTTCAGCAAAATTGATCATGGGAACTAACATTGCCTCCTTTTCTTTATTCTTATCAAAATGAAGGTATAAGAAAAGCTATTTGTGCCTTTGTAGTGTGTTCAAATAAATTAATAACCTCATCAAGGCAAGGAAAGCTTCTGAAAAAAACTCCTATATTCTTTTTTTTTACCACATGGGAGAAAACAGATGATGACTCTTCTGCACCAAGATCCCTCTATTACTGTCATTTCTGAGCTGGGTATAACTCTAGATTTCCAAAAGAGAAATGAAAAAGGTACATAATACTTTGCTCAGGAAAAGGCCACCCACTGCCATAGCCTGTGTGAGTATAATTCTCACTGACACGCCAAGACTGAGAAACATATACAAGGCCAATTACACAAGCTCAGCCTGTTTTTCCACCTATTTAACTGTTCACATCAAGCGCTATGTTTATCTGCATGGAAGTGGAATGGACGCAAAGAACCTGAGAGCAGCATAGCCACATGCCTTGCTGTGAGAAGTACAGATGGATCAGAAAGGCTTTTCCCTCAGACTCGTACACCTCGATCATTAAAATCACATAAACCTCAGAGAAAGACTGAGAATGCAGGATGTGGGGTCTACAGTAGTGGCAGGAAAACCTGGTGGGGTCAGGGCATGATGGAATGCCCCAGTTGCTTTCTGATGCTGACCTACTACAAGAGGAAGAAAAATAGTCCCAGGAGAAGAGAGGGCAAAAAAAACAAACTCATTTTGAGATTTTAGGAAAATCACTGTTTGCATTTCTAGAGTGATCATGTTGATCACTTTCAAGAATATTATTCAAATAGAGAAGTCACTGCTTTGGGGGTATTTCTGAAAAATAATAATAATAATAAAAAGATAGAAAGTTACTAGCCAACACAATTAGGAAACACAGCAGGTTGTCATATTTCTTGCCCAATAACAGATGCAGGCCTTAGGGAAGCTTTGACATCACCTTCCAGATCATTGAATGAATGACTTCTTCAGTGCACTTATTATGCTGAAAGAGTTAAAAAAAAAGAAAGAACATCCAAGTGTATTCTATGCCATGAAACTGAAAGATGCTTGCTCCTTGGAAGAAAAACTGTGAAGAGTTTAGTGTACTAAAAAACAGAGGCATCACTTTGCTTACAAAGGTCTGTATAGTCATAGCTATGGTTTTTCTGGTAGTCATGTATGGGTGTGAGAACTGGATACATCCATAAAGGAGGCTGAGTACCAAAGAATTGATTTCATACTGTTGTGCTGGAGGAAACTCTTGAGAGTCCCTTGGACAGCAGAGAGACCAAACCAGATCAATCCTAAAGGAAGTCAACCCTGACTATTCACTGGAAGGGCTAGTGCTGAAACTGAAACTCCAGTACTTTGGCAACCTGATGCAAAGAGCAGACTCATTGGAAATAACCCTGATGCTGGGAAAGATTGGGAGCAGGAGGAGAAGGGGGTGACAGAAGATGAGATGCTTGGAGGGCATCACCAACTCAATAGTCATGAGTTAGAGCAAATTCTAGGAGATAGTGAAGGACAGGGAGGCCTGGCATGCTACAGTCCATGGGGTCGCAGAGTCAGACATGACTTAATGCCTGAATAACAACAATGCCCAAGGGAATGTTGAGTCTCAAGGAAGCTCAGTTGTGTGAAGAACGAAAGTATTAACTATTCCTGTTACCCCAAATGCTAGCACTCTGTCCCATCACCAGTCTGCAGCAAGACATGATATTGGTGGCCTGCCTCTGAAAGGGGCTTCCATATAAACCTCAGTGAAGATTAAATCATTCTTAGGTGTTTTGTCCAGAAAACCAATTGGCATGCAAGTCCACAGTACTGATTGCATCTTGGCAGTAGGGGAGCCTATATCTGTGTCTATGTCTGTGTTGTAAAAGCATTTGATTGGATACGAAAGGAAATTAGGACAGGTCTGTATATTATATAAATGTAAGGGAATGTTGTAATCTTTATAAAAGCAGAAAAACTGGAGTCTTTGGAGGCTGGAAAGATGGGAGGGATGATATCTAATTGTGAATGTGTTTTAGATCAGTTCAGAGAGTGGACAATCAGAAAATGATAGTATTTAAGGTGACCTGGGCTTTTGACAAGTAGATAGGGAAGGAGAGCATGTTTACCAAGAAGACAGAATAGCATGGGTGAGGGGGACATAGTGGTAGAGAAGAACAAGGATTGTTACTGTCTCCTAGGTGGAGTCGGACTGGGAAACAGGTAAGGGATACCAGGAAGAGAAGATTGATTGGGACTTTGTGAAGGACTTTGAATGCCATTGCGAGGCTTTCACATTTAATTTGGTAGGCAAAGGGAAGCCACCAGATGTTTGTGCATAAGAAAGTGACATGATTAAAACTGTTTTAGGAAGATTAATTTGGCAGTTATCTTTGGTGAGATTGATGTTGCAAGAGCCTGAGACTTGGAAAAAAAATAGTTAATAGGTCTTTACCATTGTGTCATCTGACAAGAAGTTGATTAGTAATTTTAAAAATATTATAAATATTTGACATTTCCTGTAGCCCCACTGATATCTACTTAAAAGGCTCTAAAAGAGTATAAAGGATATTATTAGCGTTTTTTTTCAAACAAAGAAAGGTTGCTAGGAGAATCAGAACATGTAGTTGAATGGTGTTTTCTGGGAAAGGGTCTGGCCACCCCGGCATCCTTCTAGCACATCGGCTGTGGAAGGAGCCCTGGCTGCACACACGGCCTCCTGGTCTCGGCCTGTCATTGCATTGTTGTGTGACTTTGAGCAAGTCATGTCACCTCTATGGGCCTCACTTTTCTACATCTCCATACCAGTCTGCAGCAAGACATGATATTGGTGGCCTGCCTCTGAAAGGGGCTTCCATATAAACCTCAGTGAAGATTAAATCATTCTTAGGTGTTTTGTCCAGAAAACCAATTGGCATGCAAGTCCACAGTACTGATTGCATCTTGGCAGTAGGGGAGCCTATATCTGTGTCTATGTCTGTGTTGTAAAAGCATTTGATTGGATACGAAAGGAAATTAGGACAGGTCTGTATATTATATAAATGTAAGGGAATGTTGTAATCTTTATAAAAGCAGAAAAACTGGAGTCTTTGGAGGCTGGAAAGATGGGAGGGATGATATCTAATTGTGAATGTGTTTTAGATCAGTTCAGAGAGTGGACAATCAGAAAATGATAGTATTTAAGGTGACCTGGGCTTTTGACAAGTAGATAGGGAAGGAGAGCATGTTTACCAAGAAGACAGAATAGCATGGGTGAGGGGGACATAGTGGTAGAGAAGAACAAGGATTGTTACTGTCTCCTAGGTGGAGTCGGACTGGGAAACAGGTAAGGGATACCAGGAAGAGAAGATTGATTGGGACTTTGTGAAGGACTTTGAATGCCATTGCGAGGCTTTCACATTTAATTTGGTAGGCAAAGGGAAGCCACCAGATGTTTGTGCATAAGAAAGTGACATGATTAAAACTGTTTTAGGAAGATTAATTTGGCAGTTATCTTTGGTGAGATTGATGTTGCAAGAGCCTGAGACTTGGAAAAAAAATAGTTAATAGGTCTTTACCATTGTGTCATCTGACAAGAAGTTGATTAGTAATTTTAAAAATATTATAAATATTTGACATTTCCTGTAGCCCCACTGATATCTACTTAAAAGGCTCTAAAAGAGTATAAAGGATATTATTAGCGTTTTTTTTCAAACAAAGAAAGGTTGCTAGGAGAATCAGAACATGTAGTTGAATGGTGTTTTCTGGGAAAGGGTCTGGCCACCCCGGCATCCTTCTAGCACATCGGCTGTGGAAGGAGCCCTGGCTGCACACACGGCCTCCTGGTCTCGGCCTGTCATTGCATTGTTGTGTGACTTTGAGCAAGTCATGTCACCTCTATGGGCCTCACTTTTTACCTTATTTGTGAAATGAGGTTTGGACTCCATGACCTCTAGAGACAGTTTCATATTTCACTCTCTCAGAGTTTGTTTTATAGGAACAAAGGGAATAGCAGTGGAGAAAGACATATGTTTGTCTGTATTTTTTTCTGCCTATTTCACTGACTCACCAAAAATTCTAGAGAGGAGGATGAGTTGAAGACTTCATGCGTGGATTTAATGTAGCACAAACTTGTTTCATTTCTTGAAACAATTTAAATGCCATCTTTAATGTTTCCTTGTGATGCTACTGTTGCTGTTTTTCCATGTTTCCAAGAAACTAGAATGTTGCAGACGTCTGTTCCCACGTCTTATAATGAATTAAGGCTAAAACAAGGATATATTTTCTACTTTATATCTAAAAAGACTTAGAATACCAATTTAAATAATTCTCTGTGGTATAATATTGGAGTATCTTAGTTTTATCTGCAAGGGAATAATTTAAATCAGCTATCTATGCAGTGTAATACTTTAAAGACGTGAATACAAGACAGCTACCACATGTAGTAAGAACAAATAGCAGCTATTTCAATTAATTAGTTAAATTATACACAGCATAGCGGGCATTAGGCAACCAGTGATAGTATTTCCAAGACTAATTTATAGCTCAAATGCTAATTTTTCTTGACTAGGTAGGTAATATGGTTTATAATTCTCATGGTTTAAAAAACATGAATTTTTTTTTTTTCTGGAGGCTTCCAAATTGCTTTATAAAAACCTTCTGAGGACACCATTGTTAATATGTATCTCTGTGGGAATCTTCTTGAACTGTATGTAATTGTCAGAGATTTCATCCATGGCAGTTTGGTCATACAAATGGGTAAGTCAGTCATTCTTAACTACTCACTCACTTGCCACTTTTCTGATTCTGTTTAGAAAATCTTATCTCTTTCTTTGTATACTCTATTATGTTTATTTGTCCAGCAAAGATGGAGTCACTGGGGGGATGGGGATACCACTGTTAGAAGTACCACTCCCCTTTTCTTTAATTTTGCAGAAAAATGGATGGATGAACTACAGTGGTGAAGAATAGGGTAAAGGAATAACATTACATGCATTAGGACAGTATCCTTGATATGGGTTTTAGCAATAAGTTAATGTGAACTGGACAAGTATTTCAGTGTTGTTCAAAGTGGAAAAAATAACTATTCCTTTTTCCTACTCTCTCAGACACACATACCACCATTACTACCACCCTAATACTTCTGCTCAAATTGAAGTTGAAGAAGCAAGTTTGGATTTACTTACTGGCTTTAGTAGATTTGATTGAGTGGAAATGCGTACTTTTCTTCGTGCTCTTAAACATCTTCTCCCATGTAGTATTTCCAAATGGGTCTTGGTCTTTCCCTTCTCTCTTTAAGAAGATATAAAGGCATGTTTATCCCAAGCTACAAATCATGGACTATTGATTAAGTAATCTGATGTACACTATGTATGAATTACCTAATACATCAATATTTTAGTTTTCAATTCAAAATTAAGAGTAACTGTTAACTAGTAAAATAATAAGGTCATTAGGAAGTAGCCATTCTACTTACCTGACATAGTCACCTGAATCTGCCTCAAAAATCTTGGAATGTTTCATGTAATAAAAGGAGTCTTTAAGGAGTCTACAGGTACAAATTCAGTTGACATTTGACAGTTATTTGTTTGAAAAGCTCAATACAGAAGTGAAACAGCTCAGTGTTAGAACTGTGGACTTTAATTAATATGAAGGATGATGGAAACGTCTTTGAAATTTAATGTAATTATTTTTTCTTATAGCTAGAAATATAGCTTTAGTAATTGAATTTGTATTAGCATCTATATCACAATACATTCAAATGTATGAAGTCTCTTCTCTGTTTATAGCCTGTAGATCAGTGCTGTCTAATAGAACTTTCTGTAGTCATAGAAACATGTTCTGTATCTGGTCTGAGTGGCATACCAGCCACTAGCTACCTGTGGCTATTAAGAACTCCAAGATATAGTTAATGTGACTGAGAATATATTTATTTTGCAAAGATGGAGTCACTGGGGGGATGGGGATACCACTGTTAGAAGTACCACTCCCCTTTTCTTTAATTTTGCAGAAAAATGGATGGATGAACTACAGTGGTGAAGAATAGGGTAAAGGAATAACATTACATGCATTAGGACAGTATCCTTGATATGGGTTTTAGCAATAAGTTAATGTGAACTGGACAAGTATTTCAGTGTTGTTCAAAGTGGAAAAAATAACTATTCCTTTTTCCTACTCTCTCAGACACACATACCACCATTACTACCACCCTAATACTTCTGCTCAAATTGAAGTTGAAGAAGCAAGTTTGGATTTACTTACTGGCTTTAGTAGATTTGATTGAGTGGAAATGCGTACTTTTCTTCGTGCTCTTAAACATCTTCTCCCATGTAGTATTTCCAAATGGGTCTTGGTCTTTCCCTTCTCTCTTTAAGAAGATATAAAGGCATGTTTATCCCAAGCTACAAATCATGGACTATTGATTAAGTAATCTGATGTACACTATGTATGAATTACCTAATACATCAATATTTTAGTTTTCAATTCAAAATTAAGAGTAACTGTTAACTAGTAAAATAATAAGGTCATTAGGAAGTAGCCATTCTACTTACCTGACATAGTCACCTGAATCTGCCTCAAAAATCTTGGAATGTTTCATGTAATAAAAGGAGTCTTTAAGGAGTCTACAGGTACAAATTCAGTTGACATTTGACAGTTATTTGTTTGAAAAGCTCAATACAGAAGTGAAACAGCTCAGTGTTAGAACTGTGGACTTTAATTAATATGAAGGATGATGGAAACGTCTTTGAAATTTAATGTAATTATTTTTTCTTATAGCTAGAAATATAGCTTTAGTAATTGAATTTGTATTAGCATCTATATCACAATACATTCAAATGTATGAAGTCTCTTCTCTGTTTATAGCCTGTAGATCAGTGCTGTCTAATAGAACTTTCTGTAGTCATAGAAACATGTTCTGTATCTGGTCTGAGTGGCATACCAGCCACTAGCTACCTGTGGCTATTAAGAACTCCAAGATATAGTTAATGTGACTGAGAATATATTTAATTTTATTTAATTTTTATTAAGATAGATTAAAATTTAAAAAGTCATCTATGATTGCCTACTACCCTTTTGGACACTGAAGCTAGAGGTTGAGTATTAGTATCATTAGAAGAAAGATAAAGGTTGTCTAGGGTTTTCGTACAGAAGCAAAAACTTAGTGTCTTTATTTTCAGAAGTTTTGAATTTAGAAGATGATAGCTAGAAATTGTTACAAAAAAGGAACTTACTCAAATGGTGTATGTCAAGTATGGTTACTTTTAATTTCAAGCATTTTTAGAATAGAAGCTATAAAATTTATTTAACCAGATCTTTGCAGACATATTTCCTTGAAATTTTATCAGCAGTGTTTCAAAATTGAAGCAAAAGATATTTGGAATAATCTGTGACATCAAAGGTTCTAATTTTATACAGGATACTCTTCATTATATTTGTTTCAGAAAACTGTATACTTAAGAGTTTTGGTTTTTGTCACTGACTAATATTTACCAAATTTTCTCTCCAGGATACACATCAGTGGGGGCCACATTTCCCTAGCTATTCTAGAATTGTTTTCTGAAAAATGAGTTAATCATTTGGAATTATTTTATTAGTTGTTTTGTGACTCTCAGTTTACAAACTTGTCATATGGTTTGTTTTTAGAGATTTTGAATTTACCATTTCAACTGGTCATCATTTCAAGTCATAGTTTATATTTTCTAAGACTGTGCTGATGATTCATAGTCTTCATTTTCAGAAACTATTGCCAAAAATGTCAGAAGTATCCCCTGGGGAGACCAAAGTAGATTTCCCTTGGAATCTCTTGAAACTCACTGACTAGGGAACAGAAACATTTTTATAAGATGGATTCCTGAGTAAGCCAGTGCCATCAAAAGTTATGTCTTCTTGCCTGTCTTTCTTTCTGTACTCTGATCTGCCATGGTTTTACGCTGAACACATTATTTAGAAACATTGGTAATTGGTGATTTTTCTAGCATATGAACTTAGAGCCAAAATCTTATGATTTGCATTTTTGCATAAATCTCACCTTACCTACCATTGTTTTTGTTGTTGTAGCAAATGAGTTCATTGTAGCCTTTGGTGCAAAACTTTTTCCTTTAAAGACTGTTCTCTTTATTCATGATTTCTTCATAGCAGGTTGCATTTTTTTTCCTTCTAATTTTTAAGAAGATTATGTGTCACTTACTTTGTGAACTTTTTTATCTCTCATAAGAATTCATGCTTTAAGTTTTCAAGCAGCTGGTTGTACATTTCATCCAGGTGAGACATTTCATCTGTTGCCTGTTCAGCAAAAGAAATCCTTCCTAAAAATCTGTACATACTGTCTTGAATTTTCAGTTGTCTTCCTGTGAGGCTTCTGTTGATGTTGGACCTGAATCCAGTATTTGTCCTTTGAACTTCACTCTTCTGTATCTTGGTACCTTACTTTTTAATGTGAATGCTTGCTTCTCTTCCTGTCAGGTACTGCTCTCATCTTCTGTCATTTACATAGCTTGGAGTTTATGCAGTGAAAAATAGTTCATCCTGAGTTGAACCTGGCCTGCCTGGGTAAGCAGCCTTACTGAAGCCCCAGGATCATCTGAATGGGCTTGGATTCCTCACCTCTTTCCATATAACCTGCTGTTCTTAGTCAAGACTGTTTTCTCTTCTTGTGTACAGATGTGAGGATGTCATTTGGCATCCTTAGGGTGAGCTCAGTCCTTTTGGTTAGGAGAACCCCACAAAACCTCTTTCTTGTTCTTTCATTATTGCTGAGTTTTTCTGCCTGCAATTCATCTGAATTTCCACATTTCATAAATTTTACGTTTTGCTTTTTAGCAATAGATGTTGAGTATCCAAGCTGTGCAGAGTCACATATTGACCTTGTGATTGGTTCCATATGAAGCAATTCATGTAAATATGCGCATAAAGAAAGAAGTTAGAGGATATGCCTAATGAGAGCTTTAACTATAAAGTCACTCAATATGTAAAACATTGTAGAGTTACTGTCTAATAAAATTGAAAAGAACCTTAGAGATACTTTAAGCCACGTATTCATTTTGTCAGGCAAATAATATATTTGGGATCTGACATAACTTTAAAATTTTGTCTTAAGATACTAAATGTAATATTTTAGTTGCTCAATGAGGTCAAAGCACTTTGTAGACCATTATATAAATAATTATTATTACTTTGTGAGCAACTTTAGGATTTCCCCATAATCCTTTATTTTTCTTTATTGTTCATTTTAATCACAATGTAAAACAGGCATATCTTATTGCTTTTAGACTACCTTATCTAAATAAGTTGTAGAGTATCTTATTGCTTTTTTTTTAAAGTCTTCTAGACAGGAGAATTTAATTATTTCTTTGTACGTGGACTATGGTCCCAGATTGGAGCTAATTCAATGTTAATTAGGTTGGCAAACACCATCTCTATAAGTTCTTAAAAACTATGCTTCAAGAAAAGCAAAATCATCAGTAGACAACTAATTAACTTTTTTTTAGACATTTACCTTTTTAACTACCAAATACTTCTCAAACTAAAAGGACATATTCTTTATTCAGAAACTTAGTATTACTCATCATTAAAATAGTAATTTTTTAGTTTTAAAGGAAGAGTCATGTAACCATAGGTTGCAAAATACCTAATGCAAGGTTATTTGAAACTTGTGAATCCTTAGATAAAGGACTTTTAACAAATTGTATATCAGGTTTCTATTAGACAACTCCCTTTGAATCATGTATGCATAACTAATCCCTTTATTTCCAGCCCCCTCACATCTTATTTAATATTGCTGGTTTAAACATCTGTATCTTTATTATGTATTTTTTTATTTTTAAAACAGGTTCACTGTGTTAAGAAATTGAAAACACCCAATCAATCTCAGACTCTATCAGGCTTGTATAATTAACAATTGAAAAAGTTTAATCCTTTCTATCTATGTATTTTTCCCTAATTTATTCAGATCACATTTCTGCCTGCAATTCATCTGAATTTCCACATTTCATAAATTTTACGTTTTGCTTTTTAGCAATAGATGTTGAGTATCCAAGCTGTGCAGAGTCACATATTGACCTTGTGATTGGTTCCATATGAAGCAATTCATGTAAATATGCGCATAAAGAAAGAAGTTAGAGGATATGCCTAATGAGAGCTTTAACTATAAAGTCACTCAATATGTAAAACATTGTAGAGTTACTGTCTAATAAAATTGAAAAGAACCTTAGAGATACTTTAAGCCACGTATTCATTTTGTCAGGCAAATAATATATTTGGGATCTGACATAACTTTAAAATTTTGTCTTAAGATACTAAATGTAATATTTTAGTTGCTCAATGAGGTCAAAGCACTTTGTAGACCATTATATAAATAATTATTATTACTTTGTGAGCAACTTTAGGATCCCTATAATCCTTTATTTTTCTTTATTGTTCATTTTAATCACAATGTAAAACAGGCATATCTTATTGCTTTTAGACTACCTTATCTAAATAAGTTGTAGAGTATCTTATTGCTTTTTTTTTAAAGTCTTCTAGACAGGAGAATTTAATTATTTCTTTGTACGTGGACTATGGTCCCAGATTGGAGCTAATTCAATGTTAATTAGGTTGGCAAACACCATCTCTATAAGTTCTTAAAAACTATGCTTCAAGAAAAGCAAAATCATCAGTAGACAACTAATTAACTTTTTTTTAGACATTTACCTTTTAACTACCAAATACTTCTCAAACTAAAAGGACATATTCTTTATTCAGAAACTTAGTATTACTCATCATTAAAATAGTAATTTTTTAGTTTTAAAGGAAGAGTCATGTAACCATAGGTTGCAAAATACCTAATGCAAGGTTATTTGAAACTTGTGAATCCTTAGATAAAGGACTTTTAACAAATTGTATATCAGGTTTCTATTAGACAACTCCCTTTGAATCATGTATGCATAACTAATCCCTTTATTTCCAGCCCCCTCACATCTTATTTAATATTGCTGGTTTAAACATCTGTATCTTTATTATGTATTTTTTTATTTTTAAAACAGGTTCACTGTGTTAAGAAATTGAAAACACCCAATCAATCTCAGACTCTATCAGGCTTGTATAATTAACAATTGAAAAAGCCTTCACAATTCAATAAATTCCTTTTTCTAACCTCTATAGAAATATATTTTTTCCCCTAATGGTGTATTCCAAAAATTCAAGAGAACTTGAAAAATACTGAAGGTTAAATAAAGCAGGAGTGGTTTGAGAAGGATTTTTTTTTTTCCCCAGACAAGCAAAGAGAGAAAAAATGCATGTCTTTAGAATAAACTATGTTTCTTGGTTACTTATGACACATGCCTGGGAAAGTGAACGAGGCAGAGCCAGCCAAGCGTAACTGGGAAGCTAAGTTGTTTTGGAAGGAACTACCAAGTCGACGCAGATGAGGAGGGAAGTATGTCCAGGGAAGCGCTCAAATGGCTGACATTCTCTCCAGAGGAGGAAGAAGATTTTCAGAGCATAGAGCTAAGTTTTCTCTTGTTGGCATCATGAAGAGAGAGCAGTAATTATTCTTAAAGTAATGAATATTAAGTCCTAGAACCCCTAACTATAGTTATTCATATTCTTACCTGCTTTTCTTTAATTTTGGAGTAAGTATGCTACATTTAAGGTGGCAGAACCAAAGACCATTTCAAAATAAAGTTGGATGCAATCTATAATAATAATAATAAAAAGAAAACTTTCTTAAAATATATAAGAATGACAGTGTTTTACATTTCTCCCCAAATCCAATATATTCCTTTCAGGTAGTTCTTACTTACCTTTGGTGCTCCCTGGTGAGGTCCATTTCTGCAATGACATCTGTTAGGCACTAGTGTTCTTTAAAATTCCTTTCTTACATGTTTCCCTAATATAGAACAATATTCTTCTGACATGTAGTTGTGTGCTCAGTTGCTCAGACATGTCCAATTCCTTGCTGCCCTAATGCCTGTAGCCTGCTAGGCTCCTTGGTCCATGGAATTTTCCAGGCAAGAATACTAGAGTGGGTTGGCATTTCCTACTCTAGCCTTACTTAAACTTTCTTCCAAGTTTCATAAATCTTTGACTTTGTTACCTCATTTAACATTGTATGCAGATATTAGAATTCTTGAAGTTGGAGAGGAAGAGATGGGACCTGAAAAAGTATAGAAAGGAAATTAAAAAGAGAAGATGTGTGATTTTTTTGAAATTGGTCCAGATAGGGAGCTTGAGAGAAAATTCCAAGATAAAAGCCAGTATCTAAGTTGCCTTCTCAGGACATGAAAGTGTGATATGACAATTTACCCTTCTCTGTGATCTTTCCGACTGGTAACCTCGTAGATAGTTTTTAGATTTCAGTCATTGGAGAGAGACAAGTCCATTCGGCAAGCAGTATTTTTAAATAGAATGTGTGTTTCAAGGCATTATTATTAGTAGGTATCTATTAAATTATCACTGAGTAATGAGTATTCTATTAAGAAAACAGGTGGAAGATTCTTACACATGGGGAATACAGACTGTTTTGCAAGAGATTGTTTATGATACTTTTTTTTTTTAATCCTAAGTGTTGATTTTGTTTAAAAAAAATCTTTGGGGCATAACTTTTCTTTCCCTTTATTTTTAATTATTTTGGAACTTAATTTTCCTTTTACTCCTGAACAGCCCAAAACAACAAAAGACTTTATGTTTGATTCATATGGTTGTGTGTTCCTGCATGTATATACATATGTTGGGTGGTGAGTAAATATGTCTATGAATCATGTATAAATGTGAGAAAGTGATGCTACCAGAAGCAAGGGTTTCATTTCTGTCTTCGTACTTTACAAATGTTGAGTTTTGTCCTGGAGTTGTTTTTCAAATATAATATCATTTGACAACTCAGTGAGTATAGATATTTGTAGTAACTGATAACCATGGTTAAAAATCTCCAACCAGAAGTCTCCTGGTGAGGTCTATTTCTGCAATGACATCTGTTAGGCACTAGTGTTCTTTAAAATTCCTTTCTTACATGTTTCCCTAATATAGAACAATATTCTTCTGACATGTAGTTGTGTGCTCAGTTGCTCAGACATGTCCAATTCCTTGCTGCCCTAATGCCTGTAGCCTGCTAGGCTCCTTGGTCCATGGAATTTTCCAGGCAAGAATACTAGAGTGGGTTGGCATTTCCTACTCTAGCCTTACTTAAACTTTCTTCCAAGTTTCATAAATCTTTGACTTTGTTACCTCATTTAACATTGTATGCAGATATTAGAATTCTTGAAGTTGGAGAGGAAGAGATGGGACCTGAAAAAGTATAGAAAGGAAATTAAAAGAGAAGATGTGTGATTTTTTTGAAATTGGTCCAGATAGGGAGCTTGAGAGAAAATTCCAAGATAAAAGCCAGTATCTAAGTTGCCTTCTCAGGACATGAAAGTGTGATATGACAATTTACCCTTCTCTGTGATCTTTCCGACTGGTAACCTCGTAGATAGTTTTTAGATTTCAGTCATTGGAGAGAGACAAGTCCATTCGGCAAGCAGTATTTTTAAATAGAATGTGTGTTTCAAGGCATTATTATTAGTAGGTATCTATTAAATTATCACTGAGTAATGAGTATTCTATTAAGAAAACAGGTGGAAGATTCTTACACATGGGGAATACAGACTGTTTTGCAAGAGATTGTTTATGATACTTTTTTTTTTTAATCCTAAGTGTTGATTTTGTTTAAAAAAAATCTTTGGGGCATAACTTTTCTTTCCCTTTATTTTTAATTATTTTGGAACTTAATTTTCCTTTTACTCCTGAACAGCCCAAAACAACAAAAGACTTTATGTTTGATTCATATGGTTGTGTGTTCCTGCATGTATATACATATGTTGGGTGGTGAGTAAATATGTCTATGAATCATGTATAAATGTGAGAAAGTGATGCTACCAGAAGCAAGGGTTTCATTTCTGTCTTCGTACTTTACAAATGTTGAGTTTTGTCCTGGAGTTGTTTTTCAAATATAATATCATTTGACAACTCAGTGAGTATAGATATTTGTAGTAACTGATAACCATGGTTACAAAAGTAAATCTAGTCCAACCAGAAGTAAAATCTACTCTGGAATGATAGTTATTTACTTGGGAAATTATTTTCCAGCATACCTTCAGAATAAGTGAAAATGAGTTTCCATTTTATAAATTTCTGGTGATTATTTATCTTGCTCCATTGTATATTGAAATTATGTTTTGGCACAGAAGCCTGCACAATTGTGTTTTGGTAATTTATAATTTTAAAATGGAATTTAAAAATGTTCCTCTTCCATAATGAACTTTAATATTTTTTTCTCCTTTCTTCAGACTACAAAACTTGATCCAGGAGCAGATTTTTTTTACAGCTGGGATATAAACTTTTCAAAAATGGTTTTTATAATAGAAATGCTGCCATAACTTTAAATCTAGCAGTGCTAGGAGGCAGCCTTCAATCTTCATGATTTGCTGACAACATAGAAGTTTGTTTTCAGATGCATCTGCGATGTCTATCTTGAGCATTCCAGACTGTAGGAAATAAAGTATCTTCCTCTTAAAGAGAAAGAAAACAAAGCGTTTTGCTGAGGGCTGCATCAGTTGAAATGAATTTAGTATGCTGTGCATATCACTTAGTGCTTCTTGAATTTAACTGGGTATTTTGGTTATAACATGGAGCATCTTGAATGGTGGTTGTACAAGCGTTTGTCCTGTTTTATTTTTCCCCTGGAATGTCTAGAAACATAGCTATGAAATTTCTAGGAATAGAGTGAAGAATTTCATCTTGCTTTCCTTTCAAAAATATTGGTGCATTTTAGTCTTGTGGAAAATGCCTGAAGTTACTGTGAGATTATTTTATCTGAAGGGATGCTTTTCTTGATGGTCTATATATAAACACTCAAAAAAAAAAAAAAAAAAAAAAAAAGGCCATAAACTAAGTGCAGCAGGAAAAAAGACTTCGGTGTACTTTTAGTTTTGTCATTTTGTCCTTTATGTTCAGGTGAAGGTCAGAGAACTCAGTCAAACATCAAATATTTGAATACCAGTTGCTTACTTGATTTTTTTTTTAACTGGGATATGGTTGATTTACAATGTTGTGTTAGTTGCAAGTGTACAACAGAGTGAATCTCTGCATGCCAAGAAAAGCTCCATGGGGCAGGATTTTCTCACAGGTTCACTAGGCTCCCCCCATTCATTCTTTCTCTTTTGAGGTTAAAAGTGGAGGAAAACAGCTCCAAGATATTTGTGTTTCTATAATGCTGTAGGTTCACTAGGTACACAGATGGGATTTTTGATAACTACAGAGGGTTCACCTTGAAGGAAGGTTTTTGTAGTTGATCTTCCAAAGAAGGGTTGGACATAAGATTACTTTAGTATCTACTCTCAGAGAACCAGAATCCTGTCTAATTGCTTCTGGAAAAGTTTTTGCTGTAGCCAGTAGTTTGCTCTTAAAATGTGCTTAACTTTTGATGCCATGAAATATTTGCCATATAAAAGTTATTTGTGTGAGATAGCATCTGATTGGGTGGTGGGGTGGGATCCTAGAAAGCCTTGTCGGCTGCATTATGAACTTTAGCTTTTACTCTATTGGAGATGAGACATCTTTCTTTGAAAGGTCATGAGCTAAGGTTCTTTTCACTCTTTTTTGGGGGGAAGGGGCTCTTTTATTTGTTCTTTTCAAATTTATTTAATTTTCATCCATCTTTATTCTTCGGCTTGTTCGGGCCACCCGTTGCAGAGGCCTCTCGTTGCAGAGCACCAGCTCTGAGCGCATGCGCTCCAGAGGGCTGTCTCATAATTGGATACACTGGTCCGGCTGTTCCGCTGCATGTGGGCTCTTCCCAGGCCAGGGATCAAACCGGTGCCCCCTGCACTGCAAGGTGGACTCCTTACCCACTGAACCACCGGGAAAACCCCACTTTGACTCTTAATGCTGTCTAGAATTGCTATCTTCATAACATGACTGGTTATTTTAACCCCCTTTTATAGACTCTAGTTAAAAATCCTTCATTTGCTCTGCCTCTGGTATCTTTTGTGACTGATCTCTGCCAACTTCTCTAGCCTTGTCTGGTTCCACACTCACCCTTGCTGTCTGGATTGCAGTTGCTTTGTCATTCTGTTAGCGTTTCTAATGTACTCCCACTAGGGCAGTTTCTCCTCCTGTAGCCTCATAGTCATATGTGTGTGCAGTCTTAAGTGGCAAGATGGGTGTTTGCAATTGATCTGATAAGAAATGGAAGATTTTGTAAGTTCCAAAAGAAGAGGCATTTTGTAGCCCAGGAGTTCACACATGGTTGAAACTTTGGAGCTATCTGATTTAGATATTTACAAAGCATTCAGAAATGGCGATGTAGGTTCTATGTGGGCAGCTCCAGCTAGAGGCAGAGGAATCACCACCTATGAAAGAAGCACTCTTTTTGGGCTATTAGAAACAGCTTCTCTGAGACAAGAATTTTGGGTGAAGATGATAAGTAAAGAAAATCCAGACTTTTAAAGTCACAACAGAAATCTGGGAACATACATATCTATAAACAGCAAAACTCTGTAGAAGTTAAAAGTAAAATAAAGGTTTTAAAAAAGAAAAAGAAAGAAACTTTCTGATTTTCCTTCTAGCTCTCACTTAGCAGTACTTTGTTTATAGAACAACAGAATATATTGGACTTGATTTTATTTTTAACTCTTAACTTTTTCTTATCTCCCATAGCTTGTTAAACTTCTTATGCATAATCCACTTATATTAGCTTATACCAAAAAACATTTCAGGGCATTGTTCTATTGCCCATTTAGTAGGATTCTGAGACGGTGTGATAAGTGACAACTTGTCTAAGTAATTCCCCACTGGAATGAAGACAATCACCTTAAGGCTTAGTATTCATATAAAGGTAAATCCATATTGTTATTATAAAATATTATAGGCTTTTAAGTTTTTCAAATTACTTGTAAAATCCATTTTTGTTGTTCTTTTGAAAAGTAAAACAATACAGTTTTAGATAAAACAGTGCATAAATATATACATTGGCCTCTGTCATCTCACTAGATAATTTATTGACAAAATATTTTTTCATATTTTTATATGAAAAAATGGCTAAAAACAAAAATTAAAGTTAAACAAAATGCCCATTATATGCCCCATAAAAGAAATGAATAAATTAACCCCCCTCATGCTCTCCAATACACAAATATGATTACTATGAACAATATCATAATCCTCAGTATTTATATATATTACTGTGCCTCAGGTAATATGTTTTTATTTATCTATATTTCAAATATTTTTCATACAGATAAGTATATAATCAACTCTTTTACAAAATAGAATGACATAATAGATGTTATTCAGCAATTTTTTTTTCAATTGGCAATAAATTATGAACATCCTTCCACATATATAATGTACACATTAATGTTTTTACACTAATTTTTAATACATAGGTAATAGTAGAATTTGCCATGAGTCACTTAACCATTCCCATCTTGAAAATATATTTTAAGATGCATTTTAACTATTACTTTATTTAGTGCATTTAAAATTCAGCTTATTTACTCTTGCTATTGAAAACTGTGCTTTAAGAAGACTCCTGTCATGAGTATGCAAGAGGAACTGGAATTGGGCAAGAAGGTGTACAGGGAGAGCAATGAGATCTTTTTTCTCCCTGTGATAATCACAGTCTAAAATGGAAAGAGATAGACCAGTATGGGGCAGAGGAGATGGTGAAGCCAAGAGATGGAGGAAGCACAGTGAGGGACGCACCCATGGATGACATCTGATTGAATGAAAGTGCTTTATTACACAGTGCAAGAAAGTTGCCATTCAGACATATGTATAGATTCAAATGTTAAATCTCTTGAAATATAACCACTTAAAAAATTGTTCATAGAAAAACTCTGCTTTACTTTTTACAGAGTTCATGAACATCAATTTTTCCTAAAATACTGAGAGCTTTATGATGCCATAAATAATAACAAAAATATTCACAGGTTATTGTATGTTTCCATCTATCATTTGCTTCTTATATGCAGGCCATCCACAGCCCCTCTGGGGAGTCAGGCATTGTCATCCCTAGTGTTTAAGTTTCTTAGACATCTTAAGTAATTTAGGTTTATTGTTGTTTAGTCACTAAGGCATGTCCAACTCTTTGTGATCCCATGAACTGCAGCACACCAGGCTTCCCTGTCCTTCACTATCTCCCTAAATTTGCTCATTTGAGTCAGTGATGCCATCCAACTGTCTCATCCTCTGTTTCCTCCTTCTTCTGCCCTCAGTCTTTCCCAGCATCAGGGTCCCCCCACCCCCCATCAGTTAGTCAGCTCTTTGCATTAGGTGGTCAAAGTATTGGAGCTTCTGCTTCAGCACTAGTCCTTCCAATGAATATTCTACGTCAATTTCCTTTAGGATTGACTGGTTAGATCTCCTTGTTGTCCAAGGGACTCTCAAGCGTCTTCTCCAGCATCACAGTTCAAAAGCATCAACTCTTTGGAGCTCAGCCTTCTTTATGGTCTAACTCTCACATCCATAAATGACTACTGGGAAAATCATAGCTTTGACTATACGGACCTTTGTTGGCAAAGTGATATCTCTGTTTTTAATACACTGTCTAGGTTTGTCTTAGCTTTTCTTCCATAAATTTATAAAGAGCTATTATCTTTGGAGATATAATGACTCTGTAGATAATTATGCGGAGCTCCTGTTTCGTATAGTCTCATTAGTTCTCTAAAGAATATGAAACAAGATAAGATGGCTACGTAAGTAGAGTCCTCTCTCTACTTTTGAAATAGAGGTACTGCCATTTAACTTTTCTGCTTTGAATTGAAAGTTTGGATTTATTTTTTCTATTTATTAGAAGAGAAAAGCAAGCGGAAAGATTTATGGTATCCTTATTGTATTTCTAATAGGAGTAGAGGAGATTTTTCTGAAGAGAATGATTTCAAAACATACTTTTCTGGAATGAATGCTCACCACGCCCTTTAGGGAGTGCAAGAATCATCAGATTGTATAGATTCAAATGTTAAATTTTAAATATAACCTTTGTTCATAGAAAACTCTGCTTTACTTTTTACAGAGTTCATGAACATCAATTTTTCCTAAAATACTGAGAGCTTTATGATGCCATAAATAATAACAAAAATATTCACAGGTTATTGTATGTTTCCATCTATCATTTGCTTCTTATATGCAGGCCATCCACAGCCCCTCTGGGGAGTCAGGCATTGTCATCCCTAGTGTTTAAGTTTCTTAGACATCTTAAGTAATTTAGGTTTATTGTTGTTTAGTCACTAAGGCATGTCCAACTCTTTGTGATCCCATGAACTGCAGCACACCAGGCTTCCCTGTCCTTCACTATCTCCCTAAATTTGCTCATTTGAGTCAGTGATGCCATCCAACTGTCTCATCCTCTGTTTCCTCCTTCTTCTGCCCTCAGTCTTTCCCAGCATCAGGGTCCCCACCCCATCAGTTAGTCAGCTCTTTGCATTAGGTGGTCAAAGTATTGGAGCTTCTGCTTCAGCACTAGTCCTTCCAATGAATATTCTACGTCAATTTCCTTTAGGATTGACTGGTTAGATCTCCTTGTTGTCCAAGGGACTCTCAAGCGTCTTCTCCAGCATCACAGTTCAAAAGCATCAACTCTTTGGAGCTCAGCCTTCTTTATGGTCTAACTCTCACATCCATAAATGACTACTGGGAAAATCATAGCTTTGACTATACGGACCTTTGTTGGCAAAGTGATATCTCTGTTTTTAATACACTGTCTAGGTTTGTCTTAGCTTTTCTTCCATAAATTTATAAAGAGCTATTATCTTTGGAGATATAATGACTCTGTAGATAATTATGCGGAGCTCCTGTTTCGTATAGTCTCATTAGTTCTCTAAAGAATATGAAACAAGATAAGATGGCTACGTAAGTAGAGTCCTCTCTCTACTTTTGAAATAGAGGTACTGCCATTTAACTTTTCTGCTTTGAATTGAAAGTTTGGATTTATTTTTTCTATTTATTAGAAGAGAAAAGCAAGCGGAAAGATTTATGGTATCCTTATTGTATTTCTAATAGGAGTAGAGGAGATTTTTCTGAAGAGAATGATTTCAAAACATACTTTTCTGGAATGAATGCTCACCACGCCCTTTAGGGATCTGATACAATTTGATTTCTCTTCCTTTGTTTGGGTGCTCTCTGTACTCAGGAAGGATTTTTCTTTATTATCTTAATTTTCTCATTTCTGTTATTAATTAGAAGACATTTTATATCAATGAAAACCTTGAAATATCATTCATTATTTCCTCAAAATTATTAGAGACTCTGTCTATGGGGAGTTAATTATATAAAACATTTTTGAAAGGACTGAATTTTATGTTTAGTAAAATGAGACTCACGTTTCTATGAAATTGTTTTACTATTGAACCTGTTAATAAATAGGTATGGAAAAAGATAGTAATCAAGGATGTTAGGCTCCTGATATTCAATTCCTAGGAAAGGAGAACTATAGTTTATTTATTGGCCCTGCAAAGACACCAGGGGAACAATGTTTTATTCCCAACTTCTAAATTATTTTAATTTGAGAAATTGCATACCCTAGTTTCTATATTCTACTAAGAAGTAAGAAAGGGCCTTAAGAATGGTATTTATCAGATGATCGTTTAGTAGGATGTAATTAGTAAGTATAAGGGGAAATTGTCATGAGTAAATCATATCTGTGATTCCTCCTACCTCACCCTTCCTACCTCAGTTCCAAGAAAGACCACCCCTGTTGATTTCCAGAACTCTGCATTTGTTTATTCCCTTTTGGCGCTTCCACCAGTGCCAAAAGAGAAAAGAAAAGAAAGGAAAAAAAAAATGCTTCCTGTCAACTGTCTTTCACTGTATAATTAATGGAGGCGTGAGTGGTGCTCTTACACTTAGAGCTAATATAGAGCCCAAGGAAAAGTCAGACTCAAGGTGCCAGAGTTGTATGAGGATGTTAAGCCTCTAAAGGAAATTATTACCTTGTGTAGATTATGAAACTGAGCTTTAGAAGTTCTAGACTTCTGTCAGGTCATAATTTGTCCAAGACATTTCTCTTTCCTTTTGCATTCTTTCCTTTTATTTTATTGTTTTATCAACCATAGAATACCTCACTCCTCACCTTTAGTGTATTTTTAAAAAACTCTCAGATTGGAATATTTGGGGTATGCTATAATTAAAATTTTCTAAACTGAAGAGAATTGAGTTCATGGTCTGGAATTTCGGATCACAGTCATTTTTAGACGAGCTGGAAGGTAGTTTTAGGGACATAGAATGTTAACTTCATCAAATTTCAAGAATGGATAGGATATTTGTCTTTCAGATAACACAGTGACTCTCATATTTCTTTTGGATTCTTAAACTATTGGGGTTATTAATAAATATCATGAAAAGTATTATAATAACAAACAAGTGTAGATATCTGAAATATAGAATTAGGATGAAAATAACTTCTCATGAATAGAAATCAAAAAGACATTTGGGTTTCTCGTGACAGTGCTGTGCCTAAACCAGTGCAAATAAATTTTCAGTTATTAACCTTATGATTTGAAGCAGAATAGAAGTAAGGTTAATTCTGGGAAAAATTTTTGTCTCTTTATGTTAGTCTAAGAGTAAATAAAGAAGTGTGAATTACTTTAATACATTCATAAGAAAAGTGTAACCTTGGCCAAGGAAACATAGCTGACTAGAACACACTTCATTGTCTAGAAAAGTTTTAGGTGAAATTGTATTTCAGATGATAGTTTAGTAGGATGTAATTAGTAAGTATAAGGGGAAATTGTCATGAGTAAATCATATCTGTGATTCCTCCTACCTCACCCTTCCTACCTCAGTTCCAAGAAAGACCACCCCTGTTGATTTCCAGAACTCTGCATTTGTTTATTCCCTTTTGGCGCTTCCACCAGTGCCAAAAGAGAAAAGAAAAGAAAGGAAAAAAAAAAAATGCTTCCTGTCAACTGTCTTTCACTGTATAATTAATGGAGGCGTGAGTGGTGCTCTTACACTTAGAGCTAATATAGAGCCCAAGGAAAAGTCAGACTCAAGGTGCCAGAGTTGTATGAGGATGTTAAGCCTCTAAAGGAAATTATTACCTTGTGTAGATTATGAAACTGAGCTTTAGAAGTTCTAGACTTCTGTCAGGTCATAATTTGTCCAAGACATTTCTCTTTCCTTTTGCATTCTTTCCTTTTATTTTATTGTTTTATCAACCATAGAATACCTCACTCCTCACCTTTAGTGTATTTTTAAAAAACTCTCAGATTGGAATATTTGGGGTATGCTATAATTAAAATTTTCTAAACTGAAGAGAATTGAGTTCATGGTCTGGAATTTCGGATCACAGTCATTTTTAGACGAGCTGGAAGGTAGTTTTAGGGACATAGAATGTTAACTTCATCAAATTTCAAGAATGGATAGGATATTTGTCTTTCAGATAACACAGTGACTCTCATATTTCTTTTGGATTCTTAAACTATTGGGGTTATTAATAAATATCATGAAAAGTATTATAATAACAAACAAGTGTAGATATCTGAAATATAGAATTAGGATGAAAATAACTTCTCATGAATAGAAATCAAAAAAAGACATTTGGGTTTCTCGTGACAGTGCTGTGCCTAAACCAGTGCAAATAAATTTTCAGTTATTAACCTTATGATTTGAAGCAGAATAGAAGTAAGGTTAATTCTGGGAAAAATTTTTGTCTCTTTATGTTAGTCTAAGAGTAAATAAAGAAGTGTGAATTACTTTAATACATTCATAAGAAAAGTGTAACCTTGGCCAAGGAAACATACTGCTGATCTAGAACACACTTCATTGTCTAGAAAAGGACTTGGTTCATCCATCCCTAAAATCTAAAGGTCAAGGAAAATAATTAGAGAGGGCTTTGAGATGTGATAACATATTATACATGGAGTGATCAGGTAACTGTATCTAGGATACAGTTTATTATAAAAGTGTAGCTTTGGAAATATGTTGTTTAAAATATTGAGAGTAATTTTAGTTTCCTCGTATTTTTTCATTTGTTCTGGTATTATAGTACATAAAGGAAATGATGGCCACAGTGGGCCATAATTGGCTTCTGAATAGCATTCATTTTGAATGATCTGTACTTATATGAGTCAAAAAGAAGATGCTCTTTTTTACCACTATTCCTTTGTATGACAGTTTTTTAATATGCTTTTGTTTCAATCACTATAAAATGGTGAAAGTAACAATTTGAAAAGTGCAGTCAAAAAACAACAGTGTATACCTATTTAAGGCTACTAATATAATCAGAATTTGATTTTTTATTACCTTTAGTGTCTGTATAGGCATTATTTTATAGTTGAGGTATTGCGATACTGTGATGTTAATAAGCCATTCTATAGAGCTCGGATGCTTGCTGTCTCAAGACTGAGCTCAGGGAAGTGCCTTTTCTGCCTTAAAATACAGAACTGAGTTGCAGGTAAAAAGGCCATGGAGAACTTATACCACAAACTGTACTATTATGCAGAGACACCAGTGTGCATGTGTGCTCAGTTTGGCTTCCCCGGGAAGTGCCTTCTGACAGTATATTACAAACAAGTGTAGGATTCTTAAATTTGGTTTTCATGAAAAGTATTATAATAACAAACAAGTGTAGATATCTGAAATATAGAATTAGGATGAAAATAACTTCTCATGAATAGAAATCAAAAAGACATTTGGGTTTCTCGTGACAGTGCTGTGCCTAAACCAGTGCAAATAAATTTTCAGTTATTAACCTTATGATTTGAAGCAGAATAGAAGTAAGGTTAATTCTGGGAAAAATTTTTGTCTCTTTATGTTAGTCTAAGAGTAAATAAAGAAGTGTGAATTACTTTAATACATTCATAAGAAAAGTGTAACCTTGGCCAAGGAAACATACTGCTGATCTAGAACACACTTCATTGTCTAGAAAAGGACTTGGTTCATCCATCCCTAAAATCTAAAGGTCAAGGAAAATAATTAGAGAGGGCTTTGAGATGTGATAACATATTATACATGGAGTGATCAGGTAACTGTATCTAGGATACAGTTTATTATAAAAGTGTAGCTTTGGAAATATGTTGTTTAAAATATTGAGAGTAATTTTAGTTTCCTCGTATTTTTTCATTTGTTCTGGTATTATAGTACATAAAGGAAATGATGGCCACAGTGGGCCATAATTGGCTTCTGAATAGCATTCATTTTGAATGATCTGTACTTATATGAGTCAAAAAGAAGATGCTCTTTTTTACCACTATTCCTTTGTATGACAGTTTTTTAATATGCTTTTGTTTCAATCACTATAAAATGGTGAAAGTAACAATTTGAAAAGTGCAGTCAAAAAACAACAGTGTATACCTATTTAAGGCTACTAATATAATCAGAATTTGATTTTTTATTACCTTTAGTGTCTGTATAGGCATTATTTTATAGTTGAGGTATTGCGATACTGTGATGTTAATAAGCCATTCTATAGAGCTCGGATGCTTGCTGTCTCAAGACTGAGCTCAGGGAAGTGCCTTTTCTGCCTTAAAATACAGAACTGAGTTGCAGGTAAAAAGGCCATGGAGAACTTATACCACAAACTGTACTATTATGCAGAGACACCAGTGTGCATGTGTGCTCAGTTGTGTCTGACTCTTTGCAACCCCATGGGCTATAGCTTGCCAGGCTCCTCTGTCCATGAGATTCCTCAGGCAAGAATACTGGAGTGGGTTACCATTTCCTCCTCCAGGGATCTTTCAGACAAAGGGCTCAACCCATGTCTTCTACATCTTCTGCATTGCACACAGATTCTTTACTGCGAGCCACCAGGAAAGCCCAATGCAGAGACATAAAAAATGGTTTCCTTTGTGCCTAGATCACTGTAGTCTGAATAAAGGATATAAATTTCACTGTATGCTGTGCTTCTCTGTATCTATGGTTTGGATTTGGCCCTCTGGAACCAGATAAACATTCACCAACAATGCTGTTTTATTCCTTATCTTTCAGCATTTAAAAGTGGAAAGTTGTGAAAATTTGATGTTAAACCACTCAGTGCAATTGAGGATGTATGCTATTAGGTATATTGGTAGATTACAGTAGAGATGCTTCCTTTTCTGTGTCCTCTGGACATCTACAGCTAGAGATTATATATATATATTTTCCCAACATTTTTTTGGGGTGGGGGCGGGGAGGGAGGGGAATGGGCGGGCCACTTCTATCCGTCTTTCATTTCTCTATTTTCATCCTTCTTTGTTCTTTGGCCCGTGTGGGCCTCCCATCGCGTGGCCTCTGTTGTCGCAGAGTGCGGCTCTGGGCGCCTGTGAGCCAGAGCTCCGGCTTGGTAATTGGACACATTGGTCCAGCGCTCCGCGCACGTGGGATCTTCCCAGGCCAGGGATCGAATCACTATAAAATGGTGAAAGTAACAATTTGAAAAGTGCAGTCAAAAAACAACAGTGTATACCTATTTAAGGCTACTAATATAATCAGAATTTGATTTTTTATTACCTTTAGTGTCTGTATAGGCATTATTTTATAGTTGAGGTATTGCGATACTGTGATGTTAATAAGCCATTCTATAGAGCTCGGATGCTTGCTGTCTCAAGACTGAGCTCAGGGAAGTGCCTTTTCTGCCTTAAAATACAGAACTGAGTTGCAGGTAAAAAGGCCATGGAGAACTTATACCACAAACTGTACTATTATGCAGAGACACCAGTGTGCATGTGTGCTCAGTTGTGTCTGACTCTTTGCAACCCCATGGGCTATAGCTTGCCAGGCTCCTCTGTCCATGAGATTCCTCAGGCAAGAATACTGGAGTGGGTTACCATTTCCTCCTCCAGGGATCTTTCAGACAAAGGGCTCAACCCATGTCTTCTACATCTTCTGCATTGCACACAGATTCTTTACTGCGGAGCCACCAGGAAAGCCCAATGCAGAGACATAAAAAATGGTTTCCTTTGTGCCTAGATCACTGTAGTCTGAATAAAGGATATAAATTTCACTGTATGCTGTGCTTCTCTGTATCTATGGTTTGGATTTGGCCCTCTGGAACCAGATAAACATTCACCAACAATGCTGTTTTATTCCTTATCTTTCAGCATTTAAAAGTGGAAAGTTGTGAAAATTTGATGTTAAACCACTCAGTGCAATTGAGGATGTATGCTATTAGGTATATTGGTAGATTACAGTAGAGATGCTTCCTTTTCTGTGTCCTCTGGACATCTACAGCTAGAGATTATATATATATATTTTCCCAACATTTTTTTGGGGTGGGGGCGGGGAGGGAGGGGAATGGGCGGGCCACTTCTATCCGTCTTTCATTTCTCTATTTTCATCCATCTTTGTTCTTTGGCCCGTGTGGGCCTCCCATCGCGGTGGCCTCTGTTGTCGCAGAGTGCCGGCTCTGGGCGCACGCGAGCCAGAGCTCCGGCTTGGTAATTGGACACATCGGTCCAGCCGCTCCGCGGCACGTGGGATCTTCCCAGGCCAGGGATCGAACTGGCGCCCCTTGCACAGCAAGGCGGTGTCCTTGCCCACTGGACCACCAGGGGAAGCCCCCCAACATTTTTTTGAACTAGATACAAGCCTGATTTCTTGTGACTTCATGTTCATCAGTACAGTTCCTTTGTTTTAAACCAATGAATAGATGGGGGAAAGCATTTGTTCAACTATTTCTTTTGCATAGCCATAAAGGTGAAAAACCCTGGATGTGCCTCTGTTTTGATGTTCCAGGCTGAAGTCACTGTAGCTGTGAAGTGAAGTGAATGTAAAATGAGTTTGATGGTTCCATCAGCTTCAGTAGGCAGATGGTAATTTCATCCCCTAATAGGAAAAGGTAATGCAAACATCATTATAAAAGTCAAAGGACAGGGCTTCCCTGGTGGTCCAGTGGGTAAGGGCACTGCCTTGCAGTGCAAGGGACACTCGTTTGATCCCTGGTCTAGGAAGATCCCACGTGCCTCGGAGCAGCTAGACCAATGTGTCCAACTACCGAGTCAGAGCTCTGGAGTGCATGCGCCCAGAGCCGGTTCTCTGCAGCAAGAGAGGCCACTGCGATGAGAGGCCCACCAAAGAACAAAGGTGGATGAAAATAAATAAATGAAATACCAATAGAAGAGGCCAAAAAAAAAAAAAAAGTTAAAGGACAGTTAGATGCAGGTTTGTGAATATTGCTAAAAGAAATGTATATAGAGAATTTTAAAGTAAAGTTCTAGATTACAGTCTTACACACATTTTTGTGTTATTTTTAATAGTTTCATCCTGTCACCCCCTCAGTTTGTGACATCAGGTCTCTTAATTTCTTTAATATTTGTATTTCTCATTTGTAAAATAAAGATGATGCCTGCTACATGAGGGTTAATGAGCAATTCAAAGAAAGAAGGTGAAAGAGTTGTTACACTAAGACCCGTTGTATAGAATGGATATTTCATCAGAGATGGGATCTCCATGAAGGAAGTCCTCTTTATGGGAATGTCAGTTTTTAACTATGATTTATAATTTCATGATTATGTGATAATTGCTTCTGTAAGAACATTATGAGAAATATCCCAAGTAGCTTTGGAGAGAATAATTCTTTTTCTCTATTAATTTTCATGCACTAATTATAGACATGAATTTCTTTCCCAGCTGATAGGCTATAGGCACATAGTACTGGAAGGTATGCTGCACACTGAAGGTGGTTTGCATAAATTGAAGAAGTATTGTCATAATATTTAAAAGTCAAAGAAGTAGAAATTTAAGGAAAGCTCAAACTTAGCTCTAGGTTTGGTATTCACTGTACTTATAAACTATAGCATATTCATATATTCTGTTACCAAAGGTGAATCATTTATTTATTAGATGAATTAAGGGGTTTTATTTTTTTTAATGGAAAAAAAGAATTAAAACTTTAAAATGAATGATTGTCAGGGCTTTGTATCCAGCCTGCTTTGTGTGTTCAGAATGGATGCTGAAAGTCTTATGAGGACTGCAGGGATAGGGAAGTATCCTGAACTTGAAACTTTGAAACAAAAATCTTCTCCTGGTTAGAATGTGATTCCACTGTATTTGCCTTCTGACACTAAATAAGAATGGGACAAACTATTAAGAATAAAATATCTTATCAATAAAAAGTTTTCCTAGCCATCATGCTCTTTCTGACTCAGGGCTACATCCTAGGGATGTACTGTCAATCTACAGTCTCTCACATACCTACACAGTAGAGTGAGGTAGTTATTTGGGGTCTCGTCGTCTTGAAAGTTCGACTAGGTAGGTGACTAATTTAAGTCGAAAAGTGAAGTGAATGCTATAGAATTTCGTCTGATAGCAAGCAACGTGACAAAATGACAGAGAGGTTAAGATGTTAGCCAGCCTAAATGTTTATGACCAATAATAGCTCATCAAAATACATGAATCAAAACTTGATCCAGAAATAGATAAATTTGTAAAATAAAGATGATGCCTGCTACATGAGGGTTAATGAGCAATTCAAAGAAAGAAGGTGAAAGAGTTGTTACACTAAGACCCGTTGTATAGAATGGATATTTCATCAGAGATGGGATCTCCATGAAGGAAGTCCTCTTTATGGGAATGTCAGTTTTTAACTATGATTTATAATTTCATGATTATGTGATAATTGCTTCTGTAAGAACATTATGAGAAATATCCCAAGTAGCTTTGGAGAGAATAATTCTTTTTCTCTATTAATTTTCATGCACTAATTATAGACATGAATTTCTTTCCCAGCTGATAGGCTATAGGCACATAGTACTGGAAGGTATGCTGCACACTGAAGGTGGTTTGCATAAATTGAAGAAGTATTGTCATAATATTTAAAAGTCAAAGAAGTAGAAATTTAAGGAAAGCTCAAACTTAGCTCTAGGTTTGGTATTCACTGTACTTATAAACTATAGCATATTCATATATTCTGTTACCAAAGGTGAATCATTTATTTATTAGATGAATTAAGGGGTTTTATTTTTTTTAATGGAAAAAAAGAATTAAAACTTTAAAATGAATGATTGTCAGGGCTTTGTATCCAGCCTGCTTTGTGTGTTCAGAATGGATGCTGAAAGTCTTATGAGGACTGCAGGGATAGGGAAGTATCCTGAACTTGAAACTTTGAAACAAAAATCTTCTCCTGGTTAGAATGTGATTCCACTGTATTTGCCTTCTGACACTAAATAAGAATGGGACAAACTATTAAGAATAAAATATCTTATCAATAAAAAGTTTTCCTAGCCATCATGCTCTTTCTGACTCAGGGCTACATCCTAGGGATGTACTGTCAATCTACAGTCTCTCACATACCTACACAGTAGAGTGAGGTAGTTATTTGGGGTCTCGTCGTCTTGAAAGTTCGACTAGGTAGGTGACTAATTTAAGTCGAAAAGTGAAGTGAATGCTATAGAATTTCGTCTGATAGCAAGCAACGTGACAAAATGACAGAGAGGTTAAGATGTTAGCCAGCCTAAATGTTTATGACCAATAATAGCTCATCAAAATACATGAATCAAAACTTGATCAGAATTCAAGGAAAAATAGATAAATTTGAATAACCTTCTCTCAATAATTGCTAAAACCATTAGGCAGAAAACCAAAAACATTGAAGAGATGAACAACAGTAACAACCCATTTGAAATAACTGAGATAGGTATAACATTCCACTCAACTTAGAGAAGAATACACATTCTTTTTCGAGATAAAACATATTCTGGTACACAAACATCTCAATGAATTGTGAATGATTAAAGTCATCCAAAGTATGTTTTTTGACCTTAATAGAATGAAACTAAAAATCAGTAAGAGAAGTTCTCTAGAAAATTCCCAAGTATCTAGAACCTAAATAATACACTTTTTAAAAATGACATGTGAGTTAAAACAAATCAAAATCCATATTATAAAGTATTTTAAGCTGAATGAAAAAATAAAATTATCAAAATTTATGAACTACCCCTAAAGCAAAATATAGGGGAACACTTAAGATAATAAACTTCTGTATTAAAAAAGAATGTCTCAAGTCCATGGCATCATCTTCCTCTTTATGAATCTATAAAAACAGAAGCAGATTTCTATCAAGATTAACATAAAGACATGTGAAACACTTAGGGATAAATCAGACAAAAGATGTCCAAGACCTGAAAAATATTGTTGAAAGTAAAGAAAACTGAAATAAATAGATACATTTGATCATTGGTCTAAAGAGTCACTGTTGTTGAGGTGTCAGTTCTCTCCTTAATGGTCTGTGGATTCAGTGTAATGCCAATAAACATTTCAATAGGATTAAAAGAAGGATTGATACCTGAATGTAAGACTCATAGAGAAATTCAAAAAATCTGGAATATCTAAAACAATTTTGAAAAATAAGAAAAGAATAGAATTAGTCCTACTTGATTTCAATAAAAATAACACCTTGAACTTCACAAAAACTTAAAACTTTGGCTCGTCAGAGGATACTGTTAGAAGAATGAATAGAGATGCTATTCATTGGGAGAAATATTTGCAAATTGTATCTCTGTAAAGGACTTATATCCAAAAAATGGGAAGAAAAAAATATTTCGTCTGATAGCAAGCAACGTGACAAAATGACAGAGAGGTTAAGATGTTAGCCAGCCTAAATGTTTATGACCAATAATAGCTCATCAAAATACATGAATCAAAACTTGATCAGAATTCAAGGAAAAATAGATAAATTTGAATAACCTTCTCTCAATAATTGCTAAAACCATTAGGCAGAAAACCAAAAACATTGAAGAGATGAACAACAGTAACAACCCATTTGAAATAACTGAGATAGGTATAACATTCCACTCAACTTAGAGAAGAATACACATTCTTTTTCGAGATAAAACATATTCTGGTACACAAACATCTCAATGAATTGTGAATGATTAAAGTCATCCAAAGTATGTTTTTTGACCTTAATAGAATGAAACTAAAAATCAGTAAGAGAAGTTCTCTAGAAAATTCCCAAGTATCTAGAACCTAAATAATACACTTTTTAAAAATGACATGTGAGTTAAAACAAATCAAAATCCATATTATAAAGTATTTTAAGCTGAATGAAAAAATAAAATTATCAAAATTTATGAACTACCCCTAAAGCAAAATATAGGGGAACACTTAAGATAATAAACTTCTGTATTAAAAAAGAATGTCTCAAGTCCATGGCATCATCTTCCTCTTTATGAATCTATAAAAACAGAAGCAGATTTCTATCAAGATTAACATAAAGACATGTGAAACACTTAGGGATAAATCAGACAAAAGATGTCCAAGACCTGAAAAATATTGTTGAAAGTAAAGAAAACTGAAATAAATAGATACATTTGATCATTGGTCTAAAGAGTCACTGTTGTTGAGGTGTCAGTTCTCTCCTTAATGGTCTGTGGATTCAGTGTAATGCCAATAAACATTTCAATAGGATTAAAAGAAGGATTGATACCTGAATGTAAGACTCATAGAGAAATTCAAAAAATCTGGAATATCTAAAACAATTTTGAAAAATAAGAAAAGAATAGAATTAGTCCTACTTGATTTCAATAAAAATAACACCTTGAACTTCACAAAAACTTAAAACTTTGGCTCGTCAGAGGATACTGTTAGAAGAATGAATAGAGATGCTATTCATTGGGAGAAAGTATTTGCAAATTGTATCTCTGTAAAGGACTTATATCCCAAAGATATAATGAAGCCTCAAAAAGCAATAACGAGAAATGAAAAGACAAAATAAAAACTGATCAAAATATTTGACCAAATATTTCACCAAAGAAAATTTAGGGATGAGAAAGAAGTACATGAGAAGATGCTCAACATAATTACTCACTGAAGAAAATCCAAATTAAAACAACAATGGTATACTCTGATGCTGGGCAAGATTGAAGGGTGGAGGAGAAGAGGGTGACAGAGGATCAGACGGTTGGATGGGAGTCACCAATGCAATGGAGATGCGTTTGAGCAAGCTCTGGAAGATGGTGAAGGATAGGGAAGCCTGGTGTTCTGTAGTCAATGGGGTCACAAAATGTTGGACACAATTTAGTGACTGAACTGAACTGGTACCCTATATATTAGAATAGATCAGTTAAGAAGACTGACCATGCTGGGTCACTGGAGGAATGGACACACTTTTGTACATTGCTGGTGGGAAAGTATAGTCGTACAGCCACTTTGCATAACTGCTTAACAGATTCTTAAGAATCTTAACAGATAGCTACTATATGATCCTATCATTCAATTGCTAAGTAATTGCCAATTACTTGTCAGTTGTCCATGAAAAGATTTATATGTGAAATTCATAAAATCTTTGTTCATATTAGCAAGAAATCATAAATTACCTAAATATCCAGCAGCTGAACAAACTAATTGCAGAATATTCATAAAATGGAATGCCACTTAGTAACAAAAAAAGAATAAACTATTGATACAAGCAACAACATGTGTGAATCTCAAAATAATTATGCTAAATGGAAGAAGCCAGACTCTCTCCTGCTGGAAAGAGTATGTACTGGATAACTCCATTTGTATGAAACTTTAGAAAATGCAAACTAATGCAAACTAATCTGCAGTTACAGAAAGAACATGAATAGATGCAGGGAAAGGGAACTGGGGAGAAAGGACAGAACAGGACAAAGGGATTACCAAGGGATAAGGTAAAACTGTGGAATGATAAACATGAATACAATCTGTTTTATAGGGATAGGAATGAGCCCATACATATGTCAACATTTATCAAATTATGTATTTATGCATGTGCAGCTTCTTGATTCTTTTTGTGTCAATTATACCTCAACATAACATAACAGTTTAAAAAAATGTTGAGTTCACATCACTATCTGAAATTCAAATATGCCTTGCCTTGCCATAGGGTTCTTTCTCAACTTCCCACATTCCATACTTGTATCTTCCTTGCCTCATAGTGAAAACTGGTTCCAAATTTTACAAAAATTAGGAAAAACATGAGAAGATGCTCAACATAATTACTCACTGAAGAAAATCCAAATTAAAACAACAATGGTATACTCTGATGCTGGGCAAGATTGAAGGGTGGAGGAGAAGAGGGTGACAGAGGATCAGACGGTTGGATGGGAGTCACCAATGCAATGGAGATGCGTTTGAGCAAGCTCTGGAAGATGGTGAAGGATAGGGAAGCCTGGTGTTCTGTAGTCAATGGGGTCACAAAATGTTGGACACAATTTAGTGACTGAACTGAACTGGTACCCTATATATTAGAATAGATCAGTTAAGAAGACTGACCATGCTGGGTCACTGGAGGAATGGACACACTTTTGTACATTGCTGGTGGGAAAGTATAGTCGTACAGCCACTTTGCATAACTGCTTAACAGATTCTTAAGAATCTTAACAGATAGCTACTATATGATCCTATCATTCAATTGCTAAGTAATTGCCAATTACTTGTCAGTTGTCCATGAAAAGATTTATATGTGAAATTCATAAAATCTTTGTTCATATTAGCAAGAAATCATAAATTACCTAAATATCCAGCAGCTGAACAAACTAATTGCAGAATATTCATAAAATGGAATGCCACTTAGTAACAAAAAAAGAATAAACTATTGATACAAGCAACAACATGTGTGAATCTCAAAATAATTATGCTAAATGGAAGAAGCCAGACTCTCTCCTGCTGGAAAGAGTATGTACTGGATAACTCCATTTGTATGAAACTTTAGAAAATGCAAACTAATGCAAACTAATCTGCAGTTACAGAAAGAACATGAATAGATGCAGGGAAAGGGAACTGGGGAGAAAGGACAGAACAGGACAAAGGGATTACCAAGGGATAAGGTAAAACTGTGGAATGATAAACATGAATACAATCTGTTTTATAGGGATAGGAATGAGCCCATACATATGTCAACATTTATCAAATTATGTATTTATGCATGTGCAGCTTCTTGATTCTTTTTGTGTCAATTATACCTCAACATAACATAACAGTTTAAAAAAATGTTGAGTTCACATCACTATCTGAAATTCAAATATGCCTTGCCTTGCCATAGGGTTCTTTCTCAACTTCCCACATTCCATACTTGTATCTTCCTTGCCTCATAGTGAAAACTGGTTCCTAACAAAATCAGAATATGTACTCATTGTTCTGTTTCACAGCATACACACACAGGCACAGACATAGACTTACACACAGAAACATGTTTACCATGACATCTATACAACTTTTAGCAGAGAAAACTGAAGAAGTAAAGTACAATCCTCATATCTGTTGTGCCTGAGAAGACAAGGTTAGTCAATATTTGCTAAATTGATTATTGAACATAATTATGGCAATCCTAAACCTTCACCAAGTCTGTGTGAGTTTTCAAAATAAAACACAGTTTCACCTTCAATAGGTTAAAAAAAAGGATTTCTTGCATTTTTTTTTTGACCTTTGTGATGTATACTATTAAGGCACACTGAAAGTGTACAGTTAGAAAATTGTGTTCAGTTGACTTGAATTATTTCTCTTTTTGTATGGGTCATGTTATACATTTAATATATAAGTGTGGCACGTTGGTTTATGCTTGAATTGAATTTTATGATATATAAGTACAATCCATTTGTTTATGTTTGGGGTGAACTTTATAATAGTCCTCTAATTCACATGTTAAATATGTAAAGTATCTTTATTGCCCAGAAGAGAAAACATATACTAAAATCTTTCTCCCATAAAAATTTCCTTCAATTTCTACTTCTGCTTAGCTGCATGGCAAAGAAATCATTTTCTTTTCAGAAAATCATTTCTGAATTTCTTCTTGCAGAAAGAAGCACATTGGTTTTGTTTCTTATATAAGTATTTTTATTTATCCCTTTTTATTCAAATGAAGCATGTATTCATAATGTATCATTTGTCTAGTCTCTTGTGCTTTGTTATTTTTACATAATAATACACCTTGGATGTAACACTATTAACATCTTTTTCTTTACTTTCACCTGGACAGAAGAGGACAAAGGGATTACCAAGGGATAAGGTAAAACTGTGGAATGATAAACATGAATACAATCTGTTTTATAGGGATAGGAATGAGCCCATACATATGTCAACATTTATCAAATTATGTATTTATGCATGTGCAGCTTCTTGATTCTTTTTGTGTCAATTATACCTCAACATAACATAACAGTTTAAAAAAATGTTGAGTTCACATCACTATCTGAAATTCAAATATGCCTTGCCTTGCCATAGGGTTCTTTCTCAACTTCCCACATTCCATACTTGTATCTTCCTTGCCTCATAGTGAAAACTGGTTCCTAACAAAATCAGAATATGTACTCATTGTTCTGTTTCACAGCATACACACACAGGCACAGACATAGACTTACACACAGAAACATGTTTACCATGACATCTATACAACTTTTAGCAGAGAAAACTGAAGAAGTAAAGTACAATCCTCATATCTGTTGTGCCTGAGAAGACAAGGTTAGTCAATATTTGCTAAATTGATTATTGAACATAATTATGGCAATCCTAAACCTTCACCAAGTCTGTGTGAGTTTTCAAAATAAAACACAGTTTCACCTTCAATAGGTTAAAAAAAAGGATTTCTTGCATTTTTTTTTTGACCTTTGTGATGTATACTATTAAGGCACACTGAAAGTGTACAGTTAGAAAATTGTGTTCAGTTGACTTGAATTATTTCTCTTTTTGTATGGGTCATGTTATACATTTAATATATAAGTGTGGCACGTTGGTTTATGCTTGAATTGAATTTTATGATATATAAGTACAATCCATTTGTTTATGTTTGGGGTGAACTTTATAATAGTCCTCTAATTCACATGTTAAATATGTAAAGTATCTTTATTGCCCAGAAGAGAAAACATATACTAAAATCTTTCTCCCATAAAAATTTCCTTCAATTTCTACTTCTGCTTAGCTGCATGGCAAAGAAATCATTTTCTTTTCAGAAAATCATTTCTGAATTTCTTCTTGCAGAAAGAAGCACATTGGTTTTGTTTCTTATATAAGTATTTTTATTTATCCCTTTTTATTCAAATGAAGCATGTATTCATAATGTATCATTTGTCTAGTCTCTTGTGCTTTGTTATTTTTTACATAATAATACACCTTGGATGTAACACTATTAACATCTTTTTTCTTTACTTTCACCTGGCTAATTCTCTTTCATCATACTTTATTCAAATCAGTTTCCTATGGATAGCATTTAGATGGTGTCCACGATTTTGCCATGGCAAGTCATAGCCCAGTGAATCATCTTTATATATATATATATATATATATATATAGGTTTTTATTTTGGAAGCTTCTCTTCAGGATAAGTTACTTGAACTGGAATCCCTTTTACTGTGGAAGATATTGCCCATTTCTCCTCCCTGTGGTTGTCCATTTGCCCTGGCACCAGCTGTCTGTAGACTATTCATTTCCCCACAGTTTCGCCTCTGTGTGTACTGTCACATTTTTGGAGTCTTAACAATCTGACAGGTTAGGAATGGTCTCACCTTCTAGGTTAAATTTGTTTTTATCTACTATTTGGGTTCTAGGGAGGTTGAGTATCCTTTAATATATGTTCAAAGACAATTGATGTCTTTTTCTCTGCACTGTCTTTCCATCTCTGTTAGTCTCTCTATATTTCTGTCTCTATTTTTGATTTTTAGAATCTTTTAATATCTTAGGGTGTTTTTTCTGTTAGATAAACTGCAAATATTCTATTGCAGTTAGTAATTTGCCTTTTGCCTCTGCATATGGTATCTTTAAGAACATAGTAGGTTTTTTTTAATTGCAATTGAAATTATAAAATGTTCATTGTTTCTGGATATTTAGTTATAATTCAGAAAGCTTTAGTTATAATTTAGAAATTGCACTCGGTTTATAAAGTAATTCCTTCACTCATATATTCTTCTAGCGTCAATACAGTTTACTTTTTTTCACTTTAATGTGTTTCATTTGAAATCTACTCTGTTGAGTAAAGTTAGGTATAGAACCAGTTTGATTGTTTTTAAAAACAATTGTCTACTTGTTTCAACATAACTTGCAGATACCATCTTTTCTTATTGACTTAGAACACTATTTTTATAATACACGTAATTTTCATATGTTCTTGAGTATGCTTCCAGTCTCCTAATTTGTTCCATTTGAGCTGCATCATATAATTTTAAACTTGTAAAGGCTGTAATTGGGCTTCCCTGGTGGCTCAGACAATAAGGAATCAGCCTGCAATGCAGGAGACCCAGGTTCAATCCACATATCAGGAAGATCCCCTGGAGAAGGGAATAGCAACCCACTCCAGTATTCTTGCCTGGAGAATTCCATGGATAGAGAAGCCTGGTAGGACATGACTGAGTGATTAACACTGTAAACACTATAAAGACTGTGAAGTATGTTTTCATATGTGGCAGGACTGGTACTCATTGTTCTTATCTAGGGGTTTCCTAGCTATTCTTGCATGTTTATTTTTTTATATAAACTGTAAGTTAACTCTTATAGTTCAAAATGCAAAGTTAACATTTTTATAGACATCATGCAGAATTTACATGATGGTATGGTCGATTGAAGGTGCCTACAAGTTCTTGATTACTCATACATGAAGACGTGGAGTTTAATCCCATTCTTTTGAATCTGGGCTGACCATTGTGATTTGTTTATCTAGCAGAATGAAGCAAAGGTGTCATTCTGAGGCATAAAGGCCAGGGCTGAGAAAGTATCACAGAAACTTTCCAGGTATCTTGGGACATCTTGGGACCCTGATACCACTGTGAGGAGGCCCAAGCAGCTCCATGAAGAGTCCACATGGACAGAAATCAAAGATCCTGGCCAACAACCCTGACTGAGTTAAGAGCCACTGCCAACTAGCTAGGGGTGTGAGTGTTTTCTTAGATATAGGTCCTCCTGCTCAAATGAGTTATCCCACCTAGTGTTCTGTAGAGATGAATCTTCCCCACTGAACCCTACTCACATTGCAGATTTTTAAAGAAAGAAAATAATTACTAATGTTTATTGCTATTTAAATCATTAATTTGGGGGCTTCCATGGTGACTCAGGTGGTAAAGAATCTGCCTGTAATGCAGGAGACACAAGTTAAATCCCTGGATCGGGAAGATCCCCTGGAGAAGGAAATGGCAACGCATGGCAGTATTCCTGCCTGGAAAATCCCATGAACACATGAGCCTGGAGTACTATAGTCCATGGGGTCACAAAGAGTTGGAGAGTATTGAGTGATTAACACAACAACAATTTTAGGATAGTTTTTATTACATAGCAGTATATTGCCAGAGCAGTTGCCTTAGAGAAAGTTTAAACTAGATAGCTAATACTTTAATTTCTCATCTTTCACTAAGATGCCTTTTACAAACTCTTTAACTTTCATTTCTGTGTCCTATTTTATTAAAAAAAGAATGTTGAGAGGTTTTTAATTTACTGTACTTAAACACATAGACAATACTAGTAACATCAAATATTGATCCTGAATAGCATAGCATAGGATTTGTCTTAATAGAATAATGTCTAAGAATTGAAAGCAATTTGTTTATTGCTTTTATCCTATTTACCCTAAGTAAGTATTCAAGGCAGTTGAAAGCTATATATAGATTACACCTTGTTATAACAAAATATGAATAGAAGGAAAAACCTATAGAAAAGAGGGGATTAAATTACTGCATTATTTTTTGGTTCTAAGTTTCATCTTTTTACATTTTTACTTGTTTTCAAATTGAATGCTCTTTATGATTGGTGTATAGGTTTAATATAGTTGTTTTCTTTCTCCCTAGAGAAAGAATGATATTATTAAATCATAGAAATATCTGACAATTGAGGAATCATGTGTATATCACGAACGATTTTTCTTTTTCTTTTCAAAATAAGAATATATAGATATATAATATCTGCAAAGACATTCTTCAGCTTTTTTGTTTGAAATGGAGAGTGTAAGTAGACATACATCTACATTCTCCCAGAGCAGGAGGAATTAATTCATGTACCTATTTTTTCTTTAAAACATTGACTTTTCATGCTACAGTCTATAGAGTCTATAGAGTGTTTATTGGTCACAGATGATGAAACCAAACTGCTTGTGTTCACATCCCAGATCCTCCACAGTAGCTATGAGATATGGGGGAAGTTTTGCCTACATTATACTTTTTTATGAAAATAAAATGAACTAGTATTTTTAAAGCAGACAGGAAATGACCTGCATGTAGGAATGCAGACACATTTTGAGGGCCTGGGGGTACGCATGGCAGTATTCCTGCCTGGAAAGGCCCATGAACACATGAGCCTGGAGTACTATAGTCCATGGGGTCACAAAGAGTTGGAGAGTATTGAGGGATTAACACAACAACAATTTTAGGATAGTTTTATTACATAGCAGTATATTGCCAGAGCAGTTGCCTTAGAGAAAGTTTAAACTAGATAGCTAATACTTTAATTTCTCATCTTTCACTAAGATGCCTTTTACAAACTCTTTAACTTTCATTTCTGTGTCCTATTTTATTAAAAAAAGAATGTTGAGAGGTTTTTAATTTACTGTACTTAAACACATAGACAATACTAGTAACATCAAATATTGATCCTGAATAGCATAGCATAGGATTTGTCTTAATAGAATAATGTCTAAGAATTGAAAGCAATTTGTTTATTGCTTTTATCCTATTTACCCTAAGTAAGTATTCAAGGCAGTTGAAAGCTATATATAGATTACACCTTGTTATAACAAAATATGAATAGAAGGAAAAACCTATAGAAAAGAGGGGATTAAATTACTGCATTATTTTTTGGTTCTAAGTTTCATCTTTTTACATTTTTACTTGTTTTCAAATTGAATGCTCTTTATGATTGGTGTATAGGTTTAATATAGTTGTTTTCTTTCTCCCTAGAGAAAGAATGATATTATTAAATCATAGAAATATCTGACAATTGAGGAATCATGTGTATATCACGAACGATTTTTCTTTTTCTTTTCAAAATAAGAATATATAGATATATAATATCTGCAAAGACATTCTTCAGCTTTTTTGTTTGAAATGGAGAGTGTAAGTAGACATACATCTACATTCTCCCAGAGCAGGAGGAATTAATTCATGTACCTATTTTTTCTTTAAAACATTGACTTTTCATGCTACAGTCTATAGAGTCTATAGAGTGTTTATTGGTCACAGATGATGAAACCAAACTGCTTGTGTTCACATCCCAGATCCTCCACAGTAGCTATGAGATATGGGGGAAGTTTTGCCTACATTATACTTTTTTATGAAAATAAAATGAACTAGTATTTTTAAAGCAGACAGGAAATGACCTGCATGTAGTAAGCATCATTCAAGTGCTTGTTAAATTAAATAAAAAGGCAGAAGGGACCTTAGAAAGGGGAAAAATAGGTGTTTTAAGGGATAAAAGACAAGTTGAAATACAGCATTATAACAGGATTTATTTAAGAAGGTGCTATTCATTTATATCGACTCCTGTTCACTTATATGTAAAATCCTCTGTAGCAAGTATGAGAGAAGCTTTTGGAAAATTTTCAAGACTTCAATAATTTCCAAGGTCTAAATATATGCAAACCTTTTTGTATTGCAGCAAGTTGTTCTGTTATGTACACATTTTCATACAGATGGCTATTTTGAGAGAGTGTAAGCAAAACTGGTTATAACAAATGAATTTTATATTCTCAAGATTTGTTTTTCTCTCAGTATGTTATCATTCTGAGCTACATTTTTGGAAGCATATATGACAGGTGTACTTACCAACTGTGCCTGAAAGAATTATGTTTTGAAAAAAATAAAAAAGCCCTGCCACTGCAAATCTCTAGCTCCTGTCCTTGTTTCATGTTGAAATTATTCCTGCATGAATTTGTTTACTTCATATTTCTCAGGTGTATTTATTTATAATTTATACCCTGCCTACTTTCCAAATGACTTTAAGATGGCTTTTTAAAATTCATGTATAATAGGACAATTAAAATAAAAATAGCTCAAACTCATATGAGTTCTGTGAGGGTGAGGCTATGGAAAAGTCCATATGCCTAAAATCTTAGTAGGTTATATTAAGTTCAGTTTTGAACTTCCTGACAGGCAAGATAAAAAGGAACCCTGTATAAAATAGATAGCTAATGGGACCCTGCTGTACAGCCCAGGGAGCTCATCTAGGCACTCTGTGATGACCTAGAGGGGTGGGATGGGGAAGTGGGAGGGAGATCAGAATGGGAGGGGATATATGTATACATTTAGCTGATTCATTTCAATGTACAGTAGAAACTAGCACAGCGTTGTAAAGCAACTAGAGCCCAGTAAATACTTTTTTAAAGAGGAGACTAATCCAAGTTAATTAGAACCGATAATTTTCTTTTTCTTGTCCTGAATTTTGAAAAGCATTCTGTGTGTGTGTGTGTGTGTGTGTGTATGTGTGTGTGTGTAGTATCTATCTACTCAGGAAAAATATCCTTTATAGACTTTTTACAAAGTTGCAAAGATGTTCCGTATATCTCAACTCACCCTTGATAATAGTCAAGGTGGTATCTTGATAATCTCATTTATTAAAAATTTTAGTTGGCTTGGGTTTAGGGTTATTTTGTTTTTAGGGAGACTTGACTGGTGTTGCCCAGATATATTGCTTTCTGCTCTGGTGACAATGAAAATGTTTAATGAAGTATTTTTCTAAGGATGATCTCCCACTACTTGTATGAGAATTACCTGAATAATTTGTTACTTATTCAGGACCTCAACTCAGTTGTAATCAGAATCTTTAGAACTGTTATTTTAATCAGCCTTCTCAAGGAATTGTTTTGAACCCCAATGATGCTAAATCATAATTGTAGACCTTTGAGGGGAGATCAAAGGGTAATCTCAGCTAGAAGACATTAGAAGTCTTTGCGTGCCGCTATTCAAGATTTCACAACTAGTAAGTTGATTAATTTTACCTCAGTTTCTTTCTCATGTAAAAACAGAGGAAATCATTTTGTCTTACATACCATTATGTAATGGTATCATTATGGTGATCATTATGATGATTACATTAGAGAATAAATATAAAAATTCCTTGAAAACCATGAAATAAGATGCACTGAGAGTCAATTTTCATTATTATTATGGAAAACAAATGGTTTCATGATATAACTGTACTAAGGAAGTTATATAGCTTTGGGGCCTCATTGGTGTATTTGACTCTTGAATTCCACTCTCTTTATATCTCAGTCACAAGCCTTAAATTTTGGGGATGAGGGATTCTAGGGAGCTTTCTGCTCCTTACATAGACTTTCAGAGAATCCTGCTAGTTTTATACGTGATTCATCACCCTTCCAACTACTTGTTTGCCAGTTCTGGGAACACTTGAAGTTCTACAGTGAAATGGCATTGGTTTTTGATCTTCCTATTGCTAGCTTAAGAATCAGCTATTTTACCTAAGTACTTTGTTCCTTGTTTTTCTGCATTCTAGTTTCTAAAATAGTACTGCTGTCTGCTTTGTCCTTTTGTTTCTTTGAGATTTTGCCTCTGACAAAGAATTTAAATTGTTGTTTTAAGGGGTGTTGGGAAGTAGTGAGGATTGCTAAATACAAGGTTTAAATCTGAGTTCATTATTTCTTAAGTATAAGTACTTTATCTTTAAAATCATTAGTTGGAAAAACTTTGCTTTTCAATACATAGGTTTAAATCCCGGGTTATTTTGTTTTAGGGAGACTTGACTGGTGTTGCCCAGATATATTGCTTTCTGCTCTGGTGACAATGAAAATGTTTAATGAAGTATTTTTCTAAGGATGATCTCCCACTACTTGTATGAGAATTACCTGAATAATTTGTTACTTATTCAGGACCTCAACTCAGTTGTAATCAGAATCTTTAGAACTGTTATTTTAATCAGCCTTCTCAAGGAATTGTTTTGAACCCCAATGATGCTAAATCATAATTGTAGACCTTTGAGGGGAGATCAAAGGGTAATCTCAGCTAGAAGACATTAGAAGTCTTTGCGTGCCGCTATTCAAGATTTCACAACTAGTAAGTTGATTAATTTTACCTCAGTTTCTTTCTCATGTAAAAACAGAGGAAATCATTTTGTCTTACATACCATTATGTAATGGTATCATTATGGTGATCATTATGATGATTACATTAGAGAATAAATATAAAAATTCCTTGAAAACCATGAAATAAGATGCACTGAGAGTCAATTTTCATTATTATTATGGAAAACAAATGGTTTCATGATATAACTGTACTAAGGAAGTTATATAGCTTTGGGGCCTCATTGGTGTATTTGACTCTTGAATTCCACTCTCTTTATATCTCAGTCACAAGCCTTAAATTTTGGGGATGAGGGATTCTAGGGAGCTTTCTGCTCCTTACATAGACTTTCAGAGAATCCTGCTAGTTTTATACGTGATTCATCACCCTTCCAACTACTTGTTTGCCAGTTCTGGGAACACTTGAAGTTCTACAGTGAAATGGCATTGGTTTTTGATCTTCCTATTGCTAGCTTAAGAATCAGCTATTTTACCTAAGTACTTTGTTCCTTGTTTTTCTGCATTCTAGTTTCTAAAATAGTACTGCTGTCTGCTTTGTCCTTTTGTTTCTTTGAGATTTTGCCTCTGACAAAGAATTTAAATTGTTGTTTTAAGGGGTGTTGGGAAGTAGTGAGGATTGCTAAATACAAGGTTTAAATCTGAGTTCATTATTTCTTAAGTATAAGTACTTTATCTTTAAAATCATTAGTTGGAAACCTCATAACACATTCCTGTTTTAGACTGTTTTACAATATGGTGCATGTATTTTGTCTTTAGCTGAAAAAGTTAGAATTATCGCACCTAAAGTCCCAGATTCACTCAATTTATCCTCAGTACTATTAAATAAGTAATTCAATAAATAAACACCAGAGCTTCCTGAGAGACAGAGCCATGAACAGTGAATGATTTTGAGAAGTACTGGATGATGATCCTTGTTGGAAACATTCTTTCCTAAAGTTTCTTATTACTTCATGTTTCTTTCTCATAAAAACTGATAACTGTGATAGCCGATGTATGCCTGGATCTGCTATGGGAGTGACAAACCTAAGTTTGAAAGTGCGTGAACACTTACACAACAATTCAGTAAAAGGAATGGAAAGAAATTAGGTTGTAGCCACCCTACCGATAAAATGGAGATATTTGAGGAAAGAAAAATGGTATAATTTGTGTATCTAAATTAAAGTAAGTTAATAGTTGAGATGATGGTGGATATATTAGAGGATGCTGTGACTGTACATATTTATACCACAGGTTCAAGACACCACATATTGAATCTTCGCAGAGAAGTTCCCCTCCTCTTGTTTCCCTTGGGAATAACTAATGTATAACCTTAGTTACCCTTTCTTTGACTCTCTATTGGGTGTACTTCTAGTCATTGCTTTATAGAAAAGAGAAACTGCTTGGGATAGACAAGTTTGAATGAGAAATAAGAAAAGTAGCCTAGTTTCTTAGCTGGGAATGCAGGAGAATGACTTACAAGAATGATAATATGTTTTTTACAGGCTATCCAACTACTTGTTTGCCAGTTCTGGGAACACTTGAAGTTCTACAGTGAAATGGCATTGGTTTTTGATCTTCCTATTGCTAGCTTAAGAATCAGCTATTTTACCTAAGTACTTTGTTCCTTGTTTTTCTGCATTCTAGTTTCTAAAATAGTACTGCTGTCTGCTTTGTCCTTTTGTTTCTTTGAGATTTTGCCTCTGACAAAGAATTTAAATTGTTGTTTTAAGGGGTGTTGGGAAGTAGTGAGGATTGCTAAATACAAGGTTTAAATCTGAGTTCATTATTTCTTAAGTATAAGTACTTTATCTTTAAAATCATTAGTTGGAAACCTCATAACACATTCCTGTTTTAGACTGTTTTACAATATGGTGCATGTATTTTGTCTTTAGCTGAAAAAGTTAGAATTATCGCACCTAAAGTCCCAGATTCACTCAATTTATCCTCAGTACTATTAAATAAGTAATTCAATAAATAAACACCAGAGCTTCCTGAGAGACAGAGCCATGAACAGTGAATGATTTTGAGAAGTACTGGATGATGATCCTTGTTGGAAACATTCTTTCCTAAAGTTTCTTATTACTTCATGTTTCTTTCTCATAAAAACTGATAACTGTGATAGCCGATGTATGCCTGGATCTGCTATGGGAGTGACAAACCTAAGTTTGAAAGTGCGTAGACACTTACACAACAATTCAGTAAAAGGAATGGAAAGAAATTAGGTTGTAGCCACCCTACCGATAAAATGGAGATATTTGAGGAAAGAAAAATGGTATAATTTGTGTATCTAAATTAAAGTAAGTTAATAGTTGAGATGATGGTGGATATATTAGAGGATGCTGTGACTGTACATATTTATACCACAGGTTCAAGACACCACATATTGAATCTTCGCAGAGAAGTTCCCCTCCTCTTGTTTCCCTTGGGAATAACTAATGTATAACCTTAGTTACCCTTTCTTTGACTCTCTATTGGGTGTACTTCTAGTCATTGCTTTATAGAAAAGAGAAACTGCTTGGGATAGACAAGTTTGAATGAGAAATAAGAAAAGTAGCCTAGTTTCTTAGCTGGGAATCCAGGAGAATGACTTACAAGAATGATAATATGTTTTTTTTTACAGGCTAGGGTAATGCTACTTCTGATTTCTAGGCTGGCACATTTTAATGTCTCTAACTGTAATCTGGAAATAGCACAAACCCCTCCTTTTCCATCAAATGACTTCTGATGTGTCCACTCTCTGTTGTACATGCTCTTGCAGAGCTGGCAGAATCAATCAGGGTGAAGAAATTATCACAGTCTTCTTGCTACTCTGCTTTGATTCAAATCTAAAGGTGCCGCTAATCTAAGACTTTCTTTGGGTTAATCCTGCAGTCTCTCTCCAGAGCCCTGTTTGAAGCATACAAAGTTATGATGTTGATTTCAGTTTTAACCATAAGTGGAGGCCCCAAATGATCCTCTGGATGTAATATCTATGTGTGGTTTATAATTCTTTTAGAGCTGCATCTATATGATTTATACACATGCAGGTAAAGAAGGGCCATACTTATAAAACATTTGTAAAACTATCCTGTGAAATCACAACGTTATTTAAAGAGAATAAATATCCTAGGTAGCCTTATTTGGCACTTGTGTGAAGATACACAATTATTGCAGTCCTGTGTTTTTCTAGGGAGAACTGTAACACAAGGAACATGTAGCCTAAGTTGCCTCATTATGCAGATGAGTCCCTTAACTTCTCTTGCCTCTATTTTTATATTTTAACCAAAGAATCATGGCTTACCATTAATGTCACTGTGAGCAACAGCCAATGCAACTAATAATACAATGTTCAGTGGAAATAAAACACAAACATAGATGAATTTTAGAGTTCAGAGGGTGCCAAATTAAAGTAAGTTAATAGTTGAGATGATGGTGGATATATTAGAGGATGCTGTGACTGTACATATTTATACCACAGGTTCAAGACACCACATATTGAATCTTCGCAGAGAAGTTCCCCTCCTCTTGTTTCCCTTGGGAATAACTAATGTATAACCTTAGTTACCCTTTCTTTGACTCTCTATTGGGTGTACTTCTAGTCATTGCTTTATAGAAAAGAGAAACTGCTTGGGATAGACAAGTTTGAATGAGAAATAAGAAAAGTAGCCTAGTTTCTTAGCTGGGAATCCAGGAGAATGACTTACAAGAATGATAATATGTTTTTTTTTACAGGCTAGGGTAATGCTACTTCTGATTTCTAGGCTGGCACATTTTAATGTCTCTAACTGTAATCTGGAAATAGCACAAACCCCTCCTTTTCCATCAAATGACTTCTGATGTGTCCACTCTCTGTTGTACATGCTCTTGCAGAGCTGGCAGAATCAATCAGGGTGAAGAAATTATCACAGTCTTCTTGCTACTCTGCTTTGATTCAAATCTAAAGGTGCCGCTAATCTAAGACTTTCTTTGGGTTAATCCTGCAGTCTCTCTCCAGAGCCCTGTTTGAAGCATACAAAGTTATGATGTTGATTTCAGTTTTAACCATAAGTGGAGGCCCCAAATGATCCTCTGGATGTAATATCTATGTGTGGTTTATAATTCTTTTAGAGCTGCATCTATATGATTTATACACATGCAGGTAAAGAAGGGCCATACTTATAAAACATTTGTAAAACTATCCTGTGAAATCACAACGTTATTTAAAGAGAATAAATATCCTAGGTAGCCTTATTTGGCACTTGTGTGAAGATACACAATTATTGCAGTCCTGTGTTTTTCTAGGGAGAACTGTAACACAAGGAACATGTAGCCTAAGTTGCCTCATTATGCAGATGAGTCCCTTAACTTCTCTTGCCTCTATTTTTATATTTTAACCAAAGAATCATGGCTTACCATTAATGTCACTGTGAGCAACAGCCAATGCAACTAATAATACAATGTTCAGTGGAAATAAAACACAAACATAGATGAATTTTAGAGTTCAGAGGGTGCCAAATTAAGATATATGTATTCTCATATTATATTTCATTGTGATGTAGAAGCTGTTAAAAACAAAGTGGATTAAGGAACAGGCATTTGTATTGTATTTTTTCCTAGTAAACAAGTGATGATCTTTAGGTCTATTCTATTTGCTGCGTTCTCTTTTTGCTGTGTGTCACCTCTGTGACACAGCTCAAATGACAATCACTGCATGATATAGCCATCTACCTGGTGTATACAAGGGTATGTCAGAAATATTAATCATGTGGGAGTCATTTAAAAACCAAGTACATATGACCAAAATCATTTAGCACTTAGTACCTTCCAGAGCAGCAGTTTGAAAAATAGCCTTGGGCCACAGGGTTATCTTCGCCAGCTAACATCCTGGGTTTATTATATCAAAGGGACACCGCAATGCCTTGGTCCCTGAATCACACATTTTAGAGCACTGCTAACTTCAGATGTTGATGTGTGTATTGTTGCAGCTTATTTGTGACTCTCTGGGCTTCTTTGTGTGCCTTTGAGTGTGTTTCCTTCACCGCTCTTATTATTTGCTGGCATGTGTTTCTTTTTAACTAGGAGTATATGTGTATGGTTCTATATTTTGCCAAAATCCCCTATTATAATGATCTCCAACGTCAGTATTGATCTTTTAGGCTAAGTGTGATTCCTGAAAGTCATGTGTTTTGTTCTGAATTTGCTTCACTTCTTGTATTTAAATGGTAGATAAACAGCCTTTCTTCTTCTGTACTCTGTTGGTTTATGTGCGTCTCCTATCCTAAGAATGTAGCAAGAGGAAATGTGATACACATTGCAGTAAAATGATTGGTTGTTCTTGCCATTCTGTAGAAGGCTCCATGACATGCAGGTGAATTATGTTCCACTATGTCAGCCCCAAGCTAAATGGGACTTTATCTTTCCCACACAGTGAAAGCATCCAGAGAGAATGCAAAGTAGTTTCCATTGTACAATGAATCACTCATTAAAGTCAGTTGATGTCCATGGAACACTTGTTTCAGATATCATAGCCATTGGGGCAAAAGCTGGTTATCAAAGAAAAGCAGGATACCGCACTGGTCTAATCATACTTTTGTATTCTTTTCAAGTGAAAAACACACTTAGGGGTACATTAAGGACAATCTCTGGATATGTGCATTGAAATTTATTATTTAGCACCACTTTCAAATGTTGTGTTATAGGTTTCTGTGATTGTCTGTGCATTATTGGAATTCTAAAAAGTTATCAAAACTCTTAAGTTGCCTGAGTGATTAAGGATCAAAACCATTCTAACCCATTAACATGAGAATTATACTTGAGTGAAGATTTTTAGAATATGACTGTTTATACATTAATTCAGCTTTACAACCAGACAAAAAATGATTTTGTGGGACAAAAAAGAGCTTTAATATATTCTGTTTTATCTGGCATTATTAAAATGCTGAAATGTTACTGCTAGTTTAAAATGAGGAATTATAATCAAAGATACATGATGTGCTGCATCATAAAGTCCCCTTGTTGACAAAATTTCAAGTTTACATTATATCTGTCTCCCCAGTCTGTCCTCTCCTTGCATTGTGCTTGCAGTTTCATTATGAACTGGAAGGAGGTTTGGCTCAGTTTCAGACTTAGCCATTTACTGTTTGTGTGGCCTCAGCTTAATGAACTTCTTTGAGCTGGAGTTTTCTTCATCTGTAAACCAGGAGATGGCGAGAAGGCTTTTAAAACCAACATTGATGAGACGGGAGAGCAAGCATGAATGAGTAATATCCAGTTAAAGATCTGTTATAATAGTCCACTTGAGAATGATTGTACCTTTCACAGGTGTTGCAGCAGCAGAATTGAAGATAAATGGACTAATTGAAGAAATATTTAAATGAAGAAGATCAAGCAAAGAAAAGGGAGTATGCTGCTTAGTCATTTCAGTCTTGGCCAACTTTGTGATCCCATGGATTGCAGCCTGTCGGGCTCCCCTGTCCATGGAATTCTCCAGGCAAGAATACTGGAGTGGGTTGCCATGCCCTTCTCCAGGGGGTCTTCCCAACCCAGGGATGGAACCCAGGTCTCCTGCATTGTAGGCAGATTTCCAACCACTGAGCCATCAGGGACTGTATATATATATATATATATATATATATCAGATCCCATGGACTGTAGCTCACCAGACTCCTCCTCTCCATGGGATCTCCAGGCAAGAATACTGGACGGTAGATTATCTAGCATCATTAAGTATTGTAATCCAGCATTTTTGACTATTTAATGAAGTTCATCAGAAAAAACCATTTTATTGATTAAAAAGGAATGTTTACCATTACAGTTAATATAAAATGTTATCTATTTGGAATTCTGTGCATTATTGGAATTCTAAAAAGTTATCAAAACTCTTAAGTTGCCTGAGTGATTAAGGATCAAAACCATTCTAACCCATTAACATGAGAATTATACTTGAGTGAAGATTTTTAGAATATGACTGTTTATACATTAATTCAGCTTTACAACCAGACAAAAAATGATTTTGTGGGACAAAAAAGAGCTTTAATATATTCTGTTTTATCTGGCATTATTAAAATGCTGAAATGTTACTGCTAGTTTAAAATGAGGAATTATAATCAAAGATACATGATGTGCTGCATCATAAAGTCCCCTTGTTGACAAAATTTCAAGTTTACATTATATCTGTCTCCCCAGTCTGTCCTCTCCTTGCATTGTGCTTGCAGTTTCATTATGAACTGGAAGGAGGTTTGGCTCAGTTTCAGACTTAGCCATTTACTGTTTGTGTGGCCTCAGCTTAATGAACTTCTTTGAGCTGGAGTTTTCTTCATCTGTAAACCAGGAGATGGCGAGAAGGCTTTTAAAACCAACATTGATGAGACGGGAGAGCAAGCATGAATGAGTAATATCCAGTTAAAGATCTGTTATAATAGTCCACTTGAGAATGATTGTACCTTTCACAGGTGTTGCAGCAGCAGAATTGAAGATAAATGGACTAATTGAAGAAATATTTAAATGAAGAAGATCAAGCAAAGAAAAGGGAGTATGCTGCTTAGTCATTTCAGTCTTGGCCAACTTTGTGATCCCATGGATTGCAGCCTGTCGGGCTCCCCTGTCCATGGAATTCTCCAGGCAAGAATACTGGAGTGGGTTGCCATGCCCTTCTCCAGGGGGTCTTCCCAACCCAGGGATGGAACCCAGGTCTCCTGCATTGTAGGCAGATTTCCAACCACTGAGCCATCAGGGACTGTATATATATATATATATATATATATCAGATCCCATGGACTGTAGCTCACCAGACTCCTCCTCTCCATGGGATCTCCAGGCAAGAATACTGGACGGTAGATTATCTAGCATCATTAAGTATTGTAATCCAGCATTTTTGACTATTTAATGAAGTTCATCAGAAAAAACCATTTTATTGATTAAAAAGGAATGTTTACCATTACAGTTAATATAAAATGTTATCTATATGCACTGTGCTTGGTAATAAAGGCAAATCAGAAGAAGAAATTTTGTGCAATAACATTTGGAATCCTAGTTAATCAGACAACAGCAGGTTTTTACTAATTAAGTTGCTGTGGATGATTGCTAAAGGCACTGGTCTGTCAGAACTCAAATGACAAGACCCATGCCCGTGTTTGCACAAGGCAAATTCTTTAATCATTTCTCTCTGCATTGTAAACCTATATACCTTATAATTCTATTACACTTCCATTGGAAAAAAAAAGCTATCTTATACTGTTCTACTGGTTACTGAAGTCTCCGTTTAGCTCATGTACCCTCATGAGAAAGAACATTATGGGATCCTAAGAAGAAAAATATTAAGGCTGTTCAATTCCAATGTCAAATAGACCTTAAAGGACTAAATTCATACAGAAAAAATGATAGAGTTAGACTCAAGTGATTTCCTTCTGAGCATAGTTCTGCTATTTTAAAAAAAATTCAACTTTGACAGAGTTGCTCTATCTCAGTTTCCTTACATATGAAATAAGAAGGTTGTACAGTTGAAGGTGTCTCTCATCTGTGATATCCTAAAACTTGGTTATCTAAGTATGTTTAGTTTTATAAACATACATTTCACATTTTAGTATGTGAAAATTGTTAGAATAATCTGTGTGGTTTAAGGCTGATTCAGGAATCCATTTGAAGTATCTTGCAAGATGACTATAGTCTTTTCTAATTTATTTCTTATAAAAGGTGTTTTGTTCTCTGTAGAAGATTGGAATTTTTTACTCATTAGAATAGAATTTTATGAATTTTCTTTAATTAGTAATTCCCAACTGGAGGCATTTGGTAATGACTGGAGACACACATTGAGGAACGCTTCTGACACCTATTAGTAGGGGCCTGGCTGCTGCTTTATATCCTGTAATCCAAGGTACAGACCCCCTACCCCTACTAAAGAATTATCCTCGTCAAAATGTCAAAAGTGCCAAGGCAGAAAAATGTTAAACTGAATATGTACTTCTGAGTAAAGAGGAACTAATCTGGGAGCCTTTTTATTGATTAAAAGGAATGTTTACCATTACAGTTAATATAAAATGTTATCTATATGCACTGTGCTTGGTAATAAAGGCAAATCAGAAGAAGAAATTTTGTGCAATAACATTTGGAATCCTAGTTAATCAGACAACAGCAGGTTTTTACTAATTAAGTTGCTGTGGATGATTGCTAAAGGCACTGGTCTGTCAGAACTCAAATGACAAGACCCATGCCCGTGTTTGCACAAGGCAAATTCTTTAATCATTTCTCTCTGCATTGTAAACCTATATACCTTATAATTCTATTACACTTCCATTGGAAAAAAAAAGCTATCTTATACTGTTCTACTGGTTACTGAAGTCTCCGTTTAGCTCATGTACCCTCATGAGAAAGAACATTATGGGATCCTAAGAAGAAAAATATTAAGGCTGTTCAATTCCAATGTCAAATAGACCTTAAAGGACTAAATTCATACAGAAAAAATGATAGAGTTAGACTCAAGTGATTTCCTTCTGAGCATAGTTCTGCTATTTTAAAAAAAATTCAACTTTGACAGAGTTGCTCTATCTCAGTTTCCTTACATATGAAATAAGAAGGTTGTACAGTTGAAGGTGTCTCTCATCTGTGATATCCTAAAACTTGGTTATCTAAGTATGTTTAGTTTTATAAACATACATTTCACATTTTAGTATGTGAAAATTGTTAGAATAATCTGTGTGGTTTAAGGCTGATTCAGGAATCCATTTGAAGTATCTTGCAAGATGACTATAGTCTTTTCTAATTTATTTCTTATAAAAGGTGTTTTGTTCTCTGTAGAAGATTGGAATTTTTTACTCATTAGAATAGAATTTTATGAATTTTCTTTAATTAGTAATTCCCAACTGGAGGCATTTGGTAATGACTGGAGACACACATTGAGGAACGCTTCTGACACCTATTAGTAGGGGCCTGGCTGCTGCTTTATATCCTGTAATCCAAGGTACAGACCCCCTACCCCTACTAAAGAATTATCCTCGTCAAAATGTCAAAAGTGCCAAGGCAGAAAAATGTTAAACTGAATATGTACTTCTGAGTAAAGAGGAACTAATCTGGGAGCCTTTTTTGTACCATATTATACAGGGGAAATATATAAATCAATTCATTAACTATTTTAAATGCACAAAGCAGGATTCAGTTGTAATTTTCTTTTCAGTTTCTACAAAGGAATATTTGAAAGGCAGTGGGGTAGACAGTAAGAGATATTCCAGAGTAGGCAGATATAAGTTCATATCCTGACTTCATCACCGAATAGATATATGTATGACCTTGAACAGTTTATTTCTCTTCTTTTGAGTCTCAGTTGTCTCATCTGAAAAGATGTTTAATTATACCTTCTTTTTATTATTGTAAGACTTAAAATAGAGCATTAAAAGTTTATAACTAAAAGATGCTTAAAACTGACACGTGGCAATGATTTTGTTAACAATGATTTCAGTGAATATATGGGTTTGTTAATTGATTTTCTAAAAACAATCTATGAATCAAAAATTTATTTGCATCAGTTGTTTGACTTATTAAGATGTTTTAGCAGAATACGAATACTGAGATAGGCTTCTGTTTCTTATTGAAACTGGAGAAGAAAATAGGACAAAAACAATTTCCAAAAAGTTTTTTTTCCACTTTAAATAATATATGGAAAAAATAATTCTATATACTGTAAAAAAAGAAAGTTTTTTCATATAGAGAAACTGGTGCCAAAATAATAAATAGCGTTGGAAAGATACTGTAAAGAACTGTGCTGAACGAGAGGAGCTCCTAAAGATATTAAAACCACCCACAAGTGAATCAGAGAAAAGCTGCACTTGAAAGATGACTAGAAATGTGCTGGTACTTGAACTGGGAACCATTTTCAACATACACCTTTTCTAAATATTCCAGCTTTTCTGCACTAGTATGTCCTGTAGGGGTCAGTAACCTTGGCCAGAAAGTGGTCAAGTGTAGAGCAATAAATTGAGACTGTTGAAAGCCAAGCTTCTTGTAAACAATCAATTTAAAATCTGTAAATCAGTGTGATTCTTCTCCATGATGAGCAGTCTTTTTCCCAAAGGAATCCTGGCTGATGAGTAGGAGTGCAGTGTTTTAAAGAACTGCAGAAGTACTTCTTAGGTGTTTTCTGCCTTTAGCAAACTGTTGGGAAGATGGAGGAGTATTCAGCATGAGGTATACTGTCGTTATATTTATTCTAGGGCTTTTTCAGCACTGTAATTTATTTCTGTGCCAAAACAATATAAATTGTTAAAAAATGTACTCCTTCACAGAATGAAACAATTGGACTAGATCCGTCTTGAATTATGCACATAACTTAGCTAAGAGGATGGTATTTTCTGAATAATAAAAATCACATCCTTTTGCAAAAACAAAATACTTAAAATCTTTATCAGTACATATTTAAGGGCTAGTCTTCTATTTGGACCTAAAATGAACTTCTGGGAAAATTTAATGATGCCCTGAAAGCTCACCACATCTTTAACTTAGAACACATTACATCCACTATCTCTTTTGTTTTTTTCCTAAGATGCTTCCTTCTGGAAATGAACACTTTAGAATCAATGTCTAATATTTAGAAATACAGAGTCACTTCATTGTACATGGAAACTCTTCCAGAAGGAGTATGGCCTCATCACTCGCCTTTATGGGCATAAAATGTAATGGGCATCTTGGGCTTTCTTGGTGGCTCAGATGGTAAAGAATGTGCCTGCAATACAAGAGACCTGGGTTCCATCCCTGGGCCAGGAAGAGCCCCTGGAGAAGGGAACTCCACTATTCTTGCCTGGATAATTCCTCCAACAGAGGAGGCTGGCAGGCAATAGGTCATGCAAATAATTGGACTTGACTAAGTAATTATTATTTTTACTTTCAACTTTGAATGGGTATCTTAGGTATGGTAACAATCAAAAGTAAAACAAAAGAAATACTAGGCAGAACTTGCAGTTTTCTCCTTTGTGATCCTAAGGCAGAGGCAGTTTCCCATTATTGAGTACCTGCTGAGAGTAAAGCACTCTTCTGACACCTTCACATATGTTCTTATGGAATCCTTTGAGCCGCCATGAAGGTGAATGCCACCTTTCTAATTTTATCTTGCTGATCTTTAAAGTTTAACCCTTTCACAAGCATAAATGCTCAATTTTGTTTTGGTGATTCTTCTCCATGATGAGCAGTCTTTTTCCCAAAGGAATCCTGGCTGATGAGTAGGAGTGCAGTGTTTTAAAGAACTGCAGAAGTACTTCTTAGGTGTTTTCTGCCTTTAGCAAACTGTTGGGAAGATGGAGGAGTATTCAGCATGAGGTATACTGTCGTTATATTTATTCTAGGGCTTTTTCAGCACTGTAATTTATTTCTGTGCCAAAACAATATAAATTGTTAAAAAATGTACTCCTTCACAGAATGAAACAATTGGACTAGATCCGTCTTGAATTATGCACATAACTTAGCTAAGAGGATGGTATTTTCTGAATAATAAAAATCACATCCTTTTGCAAAAACAAAATACTTAAAATCTTTATCAGTACATATTTAAGGGCTAGTCTTCTATTTGGACCTAAAATGAACTTCTGGGAAAATTTAATGATGCCCTGAAAGCTCACCACATCTTTAACTTAGAACACATTACATCCACTATCTCTTTTGTTTTTTTCCTAAGATGCTTCCTTCTGGAAATGAACACTTTAGAATCAATGTCTAATATTTAGAAATACAGAGTCACTTCATTGTACATGGAAACTCTTCCAGAAGGAGTATGGCCTCATCACTCGCCTTTATGGGCATAAAATGTAATGGGCATCTTGGGCTTTCTTGGTGGCTCAGATGGTAAAGAATGTGCCTGCAATACAAGAGACCTGGGTTCCATCCCTGGGCCAGGAAGAGCCCCTGGAGAAGGGAACTCCACTATTCTTGCCTGGATAATTCCTCCAACAGAGGAGGCTGGCAGGCAATAGGTCATGCAAATAATTGGACTTGACTAAGTAATTATTATTTTTACTTTCAACTTTGAATGGGTATCTTAGGTATGGTAACAATCAAAAGTAAAACAAAAGAAATACTAGGCAGAACTTGCAGTTTTCTCCTTTGTGATCCTAAGGCAGAGGCAGTTTCCCATTATTGAGTACCTGCTGAGAGTAAAGCACTCTTCTGACACCTTCACATATGTTCTTATGGAATCCTTTGAGCCGCCATGAAAAGGGGAATGCCACTGTATTATGTGTATTTCATAGATGAGAATGCTGAGGTCAGATAGGATAAGTTCATTCACTAGTGAGTAAAGGACCAAATTTGAGCCCAAATGTGAAGGTCTTTAAAGTTTAATACCCTTTCCTCTAGTCACACTGCTTATATGCTACATTGTTCTTTTATGTCTGTTTCTATTTAAAGAAAAATCTTCCCAACCACCTTAAGTCTCCACTGCTGGATGAATTCTTCAGAGTCAGCCATGGTTTGCATGTCTCAGGGCTCATTCGGCATTACTGACAGCCATATGGCTGGTTGTTATCAGTATTTGTTACATAAATGCCAGAATTGAAGACTTTCACAAAGAACATCTTCCTCCATTTGTTAAGCAGAGGTGGTGAACTGGCATACCTGTCAAAGCATTTAGATGTTCTGAAGATCATGTGAAGTAAATGTGCGGTCATAATTCTGCTGAAGTGACGAGATTTGCATAGTTGACACTGAAGACTTCAGCATGTATAAACACTGCTTAACTACTGTCTACTTGAATCACCTTGCCAAAAAATTCCAATTCTTTTCTTAACATATATTCTAGTCAAACCTCAGTTCTTTACATGTGTGTTCAGAAATAGTGTTTATCTAGAACAACATGGGAAAAATATAAATACAAACATATGTATTTCCAGGTAAAGCATTTACATTTTTCTTAATGTGCAGAGGGAACAAATCAACTGTACTTAGAAGACCTTAAATAGAAGTGGTCAAATCCTTTGGGTAAATTATTTTTATAATAGAAAGTTTGTTGTGATTAGTCACTTTTTGGAACTAGAGGAGGCTGGGGCAGGCAATAGGTCATGCAAATAATTGGACTTGACTAAGTAATTATTATTTTTACTTTCAACTTTGAATGGGTATCTTAGGTATGGTAACAATCAAAAGTAAAACAAAAGAAATACTAGGCAGAACTTGCAGTTTTCTCCTTTGTGATCCTAAGGCAGAGGCAGTTTCCCATTATTGAGTACCTGCTGAGAGTAAAGCACTCTTCTGACACCTTCACATATGTTCTTATGGAATCCTTTGAGCCGCCATGAAAGGTGAATGCCACTGTATTATGTGTATTTCATAGATGAGAATGCTGAGGTCAGATAGGATAAGTTCATTCACTAGTGAGTAAAGGACCAAATTTGAGCCCAAATGTGAAGGTCTTTAAAGTTTAATACCCTTTCCTCTAGTCACACTGCTTATATGCTACATTGTTCTTTTATGTCTGTTTCTATTTAAAGAAAAATCTTCCCAACCACCTTAAGTCTCCACTGCTGGATGAATTCTTCAGAGTCAGCCATGGTTTGCATGTCTCAGGGCTCATTCGGCATTACTGACAGCCATATGGCTGGTTGTTATCAGTATTTGTTACATAAATGCCAGAATTGAAGACTTTCACAAAGAACATCTTCCTCCATTTGTTAAGCAGAGGTGGTGAACTGGCATACCTGTCAAAGCATTTAGATGTTCTGAAGATCATGTGAAGTAAATGTGCGGTCATAATTCTGCTGAAGTGACGAGATTTGCATAGTTGACACTGAAGACTTCAGCATGTATAAACACTGCTTAACTACTGTCTACTTGAATCACCTTGCCAAAAAATTCCAATTCTTTTCTTAACATATATTCTAGTCAAACCTCAGTTCTTTACATGTGTGTTCAGAAATAGTGTTTATCTAGAACAACATGGGAAAAATATAAATACAAACATATGTATTTCCAGGTAAAGCATTTACATTTTTCTTAATGTGCAGAGGGAACAAATCAACTGTACTTAGAAGACCTTAAATAGAAGTGGTCAAATCCTTTGGGTAAATTATTTTTATAATAGAAAGTTTGTTGTGATTAGTCACTTTTTTGGATTTGTAATTGGTTTTAGTTTCTCGCCCTGAATGATATTAAAACTAGGCACTGCTCAAGGATTTTGTTTTATTATTATTATTTATTTTTGGCTATGAAGGTCTTTGTTGCTGCGTGGGCTTTTTCTCTTGTTGCAGCACATGGGGGCTACTGTCTCACTGTGGTGCATAGGCTTCTCATTGTAGTGGTTTCTCTTGTTGCAGAGCACAAACTCCAGGGTGTGAAGGCTTCAGTAGTTGTAGCTTGTAGGCTTAGCACTTGTGGCTCCTGGGCTTTTGGATCACAGTTTCCATAGTTGTGGCACATGGGCTTTGTTGCTTCATAGCATGTGGGATCTTCCTGGATCAGAGATCAAACCCCTGTCTCCTGCATTCACAGGTGATTTCTTTATAACTGAGCCACCAGGGAAGCCCCAAGTATTTTGTTTATATACCTGACCCCTTCTTATGAACTCCTGGTGGGCAGGGACTGGCTATTCATCTTTGTATCCCTGCAGGTGGTTAATGACTAAATTCATATTTTACCATATAGTTGCATGTGATGAAGGATCCAAATTGTGAATGTAACTGGAAATAGCATCATGCCTGGACTGGAAACTTTAGCTCTGGAGCTTCTCTTAAATGTCTCTTGACTTTGAGTTCCTAATAAAATCATAGCATTGCAGGAGTTATATAAAGTTTTTTCCCCCCTGACAATCATATTCTGTTGATATAGATAGACACAAGCCTAAGAATCTGCTTCCCTATTAATAGGATACACTGACGCAATTCTGAACCAAATCATAACCTCTGACCAAATGCACATCATTTTGAATTAATTATATTTAGTGAGTTAAAAATTATACTATGAAAGGAGTTGAAAACACGCCCGATGTATTCATTTTAAAACAATCTATTGTTTTTGGAGGAAAATTGTGTTAGGTTAGTTCTGTTTTAATCAGATGTCAGATTTTAAGGATCTTTTCTCTTGTACAGAGCTATGACTAACAGATCAATCATTCCCTAACAGGGACTCTCTTGATGATGCTCTCTCCTTTGAAAATGATCCCAGTTCTTTCTGAATGTGTCTTAGATGCGTTATTATCCTGAGTGTGAAAACTCTGTATCCATCACAAACTAAAAAGACAACAACAACAACAACAAAAGACTACATTTGCATGACTGTTAACTAAAATGGTAATAAAAATGAGCAGCTGTATTTAGAATATTACATTTTCAAATAATATTCATTACCAAAGCAGCTTGAAATCCAGGAAAAGCATAGTTATTCATTACCCTACTAGAATTATTAAAAATTCATATTAACAAGCAGAATGTTCACCCATTATCTTGACTCACTTAAAAAGCAAATGTAAACATTTTATTGTACATTGTATATTATATAAGGTCAACTCTTTTGAACATATTCAGAAATAGGAACTCTTTGAGCTTAAATACAAAAGTAAAAGTATGAAGATATCTTAATCATTAGATTATGTTTTATACATATTTTACTCTGCACTTTTACATGACAGTAGATTGCAAATGGGCTTCCCAGGTATTGTTATTATTTAGTTGTGTCCAACTCTGAGATTCCATGGACTGCAGCATGACAGGTCTCCCTGTCCCTCACCATCTTCTGATGTTTGCCCAAGTTCATGTCCATCGCATTGGTGATACCATCCAGCCATCTCATCCTCTGGCACCCTCTTGTCCTTCTGTCCTCAATCTTTCCCAGCATCAGGAACCCTTCCAGTGAGTCATCTGTTTGCATCAAATAACCAAAATACTGTCACTTCAACTTTAGCATCCGTCCTTCCAGCAATATTGTCCTCCCAGTATTCAGGGTTGATTTCCTTTAAGAGTGACTGATTTGAGCTCCTTGTTATCCAAGGGACTTTCAGAAGTCTTCTCCAGCACCAGTTTGAAGGCATCAGTTTTTTGACACTCTTGTCTTCTTTATGGTCCAGCTCTCACAATCATACATGACCACTGGGAAGACAATAGCCTTGATTGTATGGACTTCATCGGCTGTGACATCTCTGCTTTTCAATGCACTGTCTCACTTTGTCATAGTTTTTCTGCCAATAAGCAGTCATCTGAATTCATGGCTGCAGTGACCATCTGTAGTTATTTTAGAGCCCAAGAAGAGAAAATCTGTCACTGCTTCTACCTTTTCTCCTTCTATTTGCCATGAAGTAATAGGACTGGATGCCATGTTCTTAGTTTTTTTTTTTTTTTTTTTAATAGTTTTAAGCCAGCTTTTCAGTCTTCTCCTTAACCTTCCTCAAAAGGTGCTTTACTTCTTCTTTGCTTTGTACCGTTAGAGTAGTGTCATCTGCATACCTGAGGTTGTTGATGTTTTTTTCCTCATATCTTTTTTTTTTTTAACAGTGACAGATTTTCTTTTCTTTTTTTCCTTTTTTTTTCCCATTGTGCCGCCAGGGAAGACTTATGTAATTTAATTTTTTTTTTTAATTTTACTTTTTAATTTCACAGAGTTTTGTTGTTTACAGATATGTATAATTTCAGATTAGTCATGTATATATCCCTGGCCCCCATCCATCCTCCATCCCGCTCCCAGTCCCGTCCCCACCCTCCGCCCCATCCCATCCCCTAGGCTATCTCACAGCACCCCTGCAGGATACCCTATTCCACAGCACAATACCAATAGCTATGTTTTTCACATATGATAGTGTAGATTTCCATTTATTCCTCTATGCCTCCCACACCCTATTCATTTTCCCTCCTGTTTTGATTCCAGCTTGTAACTATTGCAGCTTGCCATTTCTCATCCTCCACCTCTCTCCTGTCTGTCCTTCTGTCCTCAATCTTTCCCAGCATCAGGAACCCTTCCAGTGAGTCATCTGTTTGCATCAAATAACCAAAATACTGTCACTTCAACTTTAGCATCCGTCCTTCCAGCAATATTGTCCTCCCAGTATTCAGGGTTGATTTCCTTTAAGAGTGACTGATTTGAGCTCCTTGTTATCCAAGGGACTTTCAGAAGTCTTCTCCAGCACCAGTTTGAAGGCATCAGTTTTTTGACACTCTTGTCTTCTTTATGGTCCAGCTCTCACAATCATACATGACCACTGGGAAGACAATAGCCTTGATTGTATGGACTTCATCGGCTGTGACATCTCTGCTTTTCAATGCACTGTCTCACTTTGTCATAGTTTTTCTGCCAATAAGCAGTCATCTGAATTCATGGCTGCAGTGACCATCTGTAGTTATTTTAGAGCCCAAGAAGAGAAAATCTGTCACTGCTTCTACCTTTTCTCCTTCTATTTGCCATGAAGTAATAGGACTGGATGCCATGTTCTTAGTTTTTTTTTTTTTTTTTTTAATAGTTTTAAGCCAGCTTTTCAGTCTTCTCCTTAACCTTCCTCAAAAGGTGCTTTACTTCTTCTTTGCTTTGTACCGTTAGAGTAGTGTCATCTGCATACCTGAGGTTGTTGATGTTTTTTTCCTCATATCTTTTTTTTTTTTAACAGTGACAGATTTTCTTTTCTTTTTTCCCTTTTTTTTTCCCATTGTGCCGCCAGGGAAGACTTATGTAATTTAATTTTTTTTTTTAATTTTACTTTTTAATTTCACAGAGTTTTGTTGTTTACAGATATGTATAATTTCAGATTAGTCATGTATATATCCCTGGCCCCCATCCATCCTCCATCCCGCTCCCAGTCCCGTCCCCCACCCCTCCGCCCCATCCCATCCCCCTAGGCTATCTCACAGCACCCCTGCAGGATACCCTATTCCCACAGCACAATACCAATAGCTATGTTTTTCACATATGATAGTGTAGATTTCCATTTATTCCCTCTATGCCTCCCACACCCTATTCATTTTCCCTCCTGTTTTGATTCCAGCTTGTAACTATTGCAGCTTGCCATTTCTCACGATGTGTTCAGTGTATAAGTTAAAAAAGAGGGTGACAACAGACAGCCCTGTTGTACTACTTTCTCAATCCTGAACCAGTCAGTTATTCCATACAGGGTTGTAACTGTTGCTTCTTTACCTGGTGGCTCAGTGATAAAGAATCTGCCTGCAAAGCAGAACATGCTGGTTCAGTCCCTGGATCAGAAAGATCCCCTGGAGAATAGAATGGCAGTGCACTCTAGCATTCTTGCCTGGAGAATTCCATGGATCAAGGAATCTAGTGTGCTGCAGTCCATGGGGTTGTAAAGAGTAAGAGGCAACTTAATAACTGAGAATACACACAGATTGCAAACATCTCTTCATTTCTATAAACCTCGAGGAATATCTTACTTTTCAAGTTACATATATCTTTTTGTAAGAAATGTAATTATTTCTTGGACATGCAGGTTTTCCATTTTAATTTTTTAAATAGTGCCATAATGGAATATGTATATACAAATAAGCATATGAGCGCATATATAGTTTTGGGAACTTTTCAAATTCCTTGGGAAACACAAGCCTTAAATGTTACATTAGATGAGATGACTCTCACTGATATCTTTAGGACTCTCCATCCAAATTCAGAAGAATACACTATGTTCTCAAGTGCACGTGGAACACTCTCCAGGATAGACCACATCCTGGGTCACAAATCAAACCTCAGTAAATTTAAGAAAATTAAAATTATATCAACCGTCTTTTCTGACCACAAAGCTATGTGACTTGATATCAATTATAAGAAAAGACCTGTAAAAAACAGAAACAGATGGAGGTTAAATAATACATTTCTAAATAATGAACAGATTATGAGAGAAATCAAAAAGTAAATAAAAAAATCCCTAGAAGAAAATGATAGTGAAAAGACAATGACTCAAACCTATGGGATGCAGCAAAAATAGTTCTAAGAGGAGTTTATAGCAATACAATCCTATGTCAAGAAACAAGAAAAACATCAAAAAAACTAACAAACCCAAAAATTAGCAAAAGAAGAGAAATCATAAAAATCAGAGCAGAAATAAAAGAAATGAAAGAAACAATAGTAAAGATTACTAAAACCAAAAACTGGTTCTTCAAAAAGATACACAAAATTGACAAACCTTTTGCCAGACTCATCAAGAAAAAAAGAAGAATCAAATCAACAAAACTTGAAATGAAAATGAAGAGATCACAACAGACAATACAGAGATACAAAGGATTATAACAGAATATTATGAACAACAATATGGCAATAAAATGGACAACCTGGAAGAAATGGACAGGTTCTTAGATAAGTGCAATCTTCCAAGACTGAACGAGGAAGAAATATAAATTAGGAAAAATCCAATCACAAACACGGAAATTGAATCTGTGATTAAAAAAAAATCCTACCCAAAAATAAAAGCCCATTGCCAGATGGCTTCACAGGTGAATACTACCAATCATTTAGAGAAGACCTAATCTCTATCTTTCTAAAACTGTTTCAAAAAATTGCACAGGAAGGAACACTTCCAAACTCATTCTATGAGGCCACCATCACACATACCAAAACCAGGCAAAGACAACACACAAAAATGAAAATTACAGGCCAGTATCACTTATGAGCATAGATGCAAAATCCTCAACAAAATTCTATCAAGCAAAACTCACCAACACATCAAGGAGCTCATACACTATGATCAAGTTGTTTATTCCAGGCATGCAAGAATTCTCCAGTATTGCTAAATGATTGAACCACTTTTTCCCATCCAAATTCTGAAGAATACACTATGTTCTCAAGTGCACGTGGAACACTCTCCAGGATAGACCACATCCTGGGTCACAAATCAAACCTCAGTAAATTTAAGAAAATTAAAATTATATCAACCGTCTTTTCTGACCACAAAGCTATGTGACTTGATATCAATTATAAGAAAAGACCTGTAAAAAACAGAAACAGATGGAGGTTAAATAATACATTTCTAAATAATGAACAGATTATGAGAGAAATCAAAAAGTAAATAAAAAAATCCCTAGAAGAAAATGATAGTGAAAAGACAATGACTCAAACCTATGGGATGCAGCAAAAATAGTTCTAAGAGGAGTTTATAGCAATACAATCCTATGTCAAGAAACAAGAAAAACATCAAAAAAACTAACAAACCCAAAAATTAGCAAAAGAAGAGAAATCATAAAAATCAGAGCAGAAATAAAAGAAATGAAAGAAACAATAGTAAAGATTACTAAAACCAAAAACTGGTTCTTCAAAAAGATACACAAAATTGACAAACCTTTTGCCAGACTCATCAAGAAAAAAAGAAGAATCAAATCAACAAAACTTGAAATGAAAATGAAGAGATCACAACAGACAATACAGAGATACAAAGGATTATAACAGAATATTATGAACAACAATATGGCAATAAAATGGACAACCTGGAAGAAATGGACAGGTTCTTAGATAAGTGCAATCTTCCAAGACTGAACGAGGAAGAAATATAAATTAGGAAAAATCCAATCACAAACACGGAAATTGAATCTGTGATTAAAAAAAAATCCTACCCAAAAATAAAAGCCCATTGCCAGATGGCTTCACAGGTGAATACTACCAATCATTTAGAGAAGACCTAATCTCTATCTTTCTAAAACTGTTTCAAAAAATTGCACAGGAAGGAACACTTCCAAACTCATTCTATGAGGCCACCATCACACATACCAAAACCAGGCAAAGACAACACACAAAAATGAAAATTACAGGCCAGTATCACTTATGAGCATAGATGCAAAAATCCTCAACAAAATTCTATCAAGCAAAACTCACCAACACATCAAGGAGCTCATACACTATGATCAAGTTGTTTATTCCAGGCATGCAAGAATTCTCCAGTATTTGCAAATCAAGCAATGTGATACACCATGTCAACAAATTGAAAGATAAAAATCATATGATGATCTCAATAGATGCAGCAAAAGCCTTTGACAAAATCCAGCACCAATTTATGATAAAGACTCTTCAAAAAATGGTCATAGAAGGAACGTACCTCAACCTAGTGAAAGCCATATATGAGAAGCCCACAGCAAACATTATTCTCAATGGTGAAAAACTGAAAGCATTACCTCTAAAATCAAGAGCAAGGCAGGTGTGTCCACTTTCACCACGATTATTCAGCATAGCCTTGGAAGTTCTAGCTACAGCAATTAGAGAATAAAAAGAAATAAAAGGAATCCAGATTGAAAAAGAAGTAAAACTCACACCATTTGGAGATGACATGATACTATACATACAAAACCCTAAATATACTATCAGAAAATTACTAGAGATAATCAGCAAATTTAGCAAAGTCACAGGATACAAAATCAATACACAGAAATTACTTGCATATATACTAACAATGAAAAATCAGGAAGAGAAATCAAAGAAGCAATCCTATTCAGCGCTGCAACAAAAAGAATAACATATCTAGGAATAAACCTATCAAAGGAGACAAAGAACTGTACACAGAAAATTATAAGACACTGATGAAAGAAATCAAGAAGACATCAAAGATAGATATTCTATGTTCCTGGGTTGGAAGAATCAATATTGTAGAAATGACTATACTACCAAAGATAATCTACAGATTCAGGGTGATCCCTATCACTTTACCAATGGCATTGTTGACAGCACTAGAATGAAAAATATCACAGTTAATATGGAAGCACAAAAGACCCCAGATAGCCAAAGAGGCCTTGAGAAAGAAGAATGGAGCTGGAGGAATCAACCTTCCTGATTTCAGACTATACTACAAAGCAATAGTTATCAAGACAGTATGGTACTGGCACAAAAACAGAAATATAGACCAATGGAACAAGATTGAGAGCGTAAAGATGCAAAATCCTAAAATTCAAGCAAAACTCACCAACACATCAAGGAGCTCATACACTATGATCAAGTTGTTTATTCCAGGCATGCAAGAATTCTCCAGTATTTGCAAATCAAGCAATGTGATACACCATGTCAACAAATTGAAAGATAAAAATCATATGATGATCTCAATAGATGCAGCAAAAGCCTTTGACAAAATCCAGCACCAATTTATGATAAAGACTCTTCAAAAAATGGTCATAGAAGGAACGTACCTCAACCTAGTGAAAGCCATATATGAGAAGCCCACAGCAAACATTATTCTCAATGGTGAAAAACTGAAAGCATTACCTCTAAAATCAAGAGCAAGGCAGGTGTGTCCACTTTCACCACGATTATTCAGCATAGCCTTGGAAGTTCTAGCTACAGCAATTAGAGAATAAAAGAAATAAAAGGAATCCAGATTGAAAAAGAAGTAAAACTCACACCATTTGGAGATGACATGATACTATACATACAAAACCCTAAATATACTATCAGAAAATTACTAGAGATAATCAGCAAATTTAGCAAAGTCACAGGATACAAAATCAATACACAGAAATTACTTGCATATATACTAACAATGAAAAATCAGGAAGAGAAATCAAAGAAGCAATCCTATTCAGCGCTGCAACAAAAAGAATAACATATCTAGGAATAAACCTATCAAAGGAGACAAAGAACTGTACACAGAAAATTATAAGACACTGATGAAAGAAATCAAGAAGACATCAAAGATAGATATTCTATGTTCCTGGGTTGGAAGAATCAATATTGTAGAAATGACTATACTACCAAAGATAATCTACAGATTCAGGGTGATCCCTATCACTTTACCAATGGCATTGTTGACAGCACTAGAATGAAAAATATCACAGTTAATATGGAAGCACAAAAGACCCCAGATAGCCAAAGAGGCCTTGAGAAAGAAGAATGGAGCTGGAGGAATCAACCTTCCTGATTTCAGACTATACTACAAAGCAATAGTTATCAAGACAGTATGGTACTGGCACAAAAACAGAAATATAGACCAATGGAACAAGATTGAGAGCGTAAAGATAAACCCACACACTTATGAGTACCTCCTTTTTTTTCTTTTTTTTTGACACAGGAGGCAAGAATATACAATGGGGCAAAGACAGCCTTTTCAATAAATGGTACTGGGAAAACTGGATACCTACATGTAAAAGAATGAAATTGGAAAACTAGCTAACACCATACACAAGGATAAACTCAGAATGGATTAAAGACCTAGTGGTAAGAAACTATAAAACTCTTAGAGGAAAACATAGGCAGAAAACTTGATGACATAAATCAAAGCAGTATCTTCTATGACCTGCCTCCTGGAGTAATGAAAATAAAGACAAAAATAAACAAGTGGGGCCAAATTAAACTTAAAAGCTTTTGCACAGCAAAAGAAACTATAAACAAGGTGAAAAGACAAACTTCAGAAAGGGAGAAAATAATAGCAAATGAAACAACCAACAAAGAATTAATTTCAAAAATATACAAGCAGCTCAGACAATTCAGCAACAACAACAAAAAAAACAGCCCAATCAAAAAATGGGAAAAAATCCTTTACAGATATCTCCTCAAAGAAGACATACAGATGGCCAACAAACACATGAAAAGATGCTCAGCATTTCTCATCGTTAGAGAAATGCAAATCAAAACTACAATGAGATATCACCTCACACCAGTCAGAATGGCCATCATCAAGATGTCTACAAACAATAAGTGCTGGAAAGGGTTTGGAGTAAAGGGAACCCTCTTGCACTGTTGGTGGGAATGTAAACTGATAAAGCCACTATGGAAGATAGTATGGAGAGTCCTCAAAAAGCTATAAATAGAACCACCATATGACTCAGCAATCCCACTAGTAGGAAATTAAAATGGAAAGAGACACATGTACCCCATTGTTCATTGCAACACTATTTACAATAGCTAGAACATGGAAGCAACCTAGATGGCATTGGCAGATGAATGGATAAAGAAGCTGTGGTACATATGTACAATGGAATATTACTCAGCCAAAAAAAGGAATGCATTTGAATCAGTTCTAATTAGATGGATGAGTCTAGAACCTATTATACAGAGTGAAGTATGTCATAGAAAGATAAATATTGTATACTGGCACAAATATATGGAATCTAGAAAGATGGTGCTAATAAACGAATATGCAGCTCAATAGTGAACAGGTGGACATGGAGAAGAGTCTTATGGACATTGGGGTGAGGGATGAGAATATGCTGTGGAACTAGGAGGTCTCAGACAGGGGCTCTGTGGCCACCAGGAGGGATGGGATGAGGAAGGAGATGGAGGTGAGGTTTGGGGGCAGGGACATGTGTACACCTTTGGAGTACTGGGTTGATGTGTGGCAGTAAAGATCAAAACTCTGTAAAAAATAAAATGACTTGTTTTCATTTTAATTATGGAATATTTCAAAAATGAAATATTAAGAAAACAATAAAATAGACATCCATGTACTGCAACTTGATTTAATGGAGTGGCAACATTTGGCACATTGACATTGGATTGCTTACCTTTGTATATGATTATTTTTGTTTTTATATTTCTTTTTAATATAAAAATAAGTAATAAAATAAATTAATAATAAAATATAGTTAAATATACTATAGCTAAATTTCATCAGCTGATCCTTTCTTTTTCTTCACTCTCTAAGGAGGGGATTTTTTTTTACTCAAAGAAGACATACAGATGGCCAACAAACACATGAAAAGATGCTCAGCATTTCTCATCGTTAGAGAAATGCAAATCAAAACTACAATGAGATATCACCTCACACCAGTCAGAATGGCCATCATCAAGATGTCTACAAACAATAAGTGCTGGAAAGGGTTTGGAGTAAAGGGAACCCTCTTGCACTGTTGGTGGGAATGTAAACTGATAAAGCCACTATGGAAGATAGTATGGAGAGTCCTCAAAAAGCTATAAATAGAACCACCATATGACTCAGCAATCCCACTAGTAGGAAATTAAAATGGAAAGAGACACATGTACCCCATTGTTCATTGCAACACTATTTACAATAGCTAGAACATGGAAGCAACCTAGATGGCATTGGCAGATGAATGGATAAAGAAGCTGTGGTACATATGTACAATGGAATATTACTCAGCCAAAAAAAGGAATGCATTTGAATCAGTTCTAATTAGATGGATGAGTCTAGAACCTATTATACAGAGTGAAGTATGTCATAGAAAGATAAATATTGTATACTGGCACAAATATATGGAATCTAGAAAGATGGTGCTAATAAACGAATATGCAGCTCAATAGTGAACAGGTGGACATGGAGAAGAGTCTTATGGACATTGGGGTGAGGGATGAGAATATGCTGTGGAACTAGGAGGTCTCAGACAGGGGCTCTGTGGCCACCAGGAGGGATGGGATGAGGAAGGAGATGGAGGTGAGGTTTGGGGAGGGACATGTGTACACCTTTGGAGTACTGGGTTGATGTGTGGCAGTAAAGATCAAAACTCTGTAAAAAATAAAATGACTTGTTTTCATTTTAATTATGGAATATTTCAAAAATGAAATATTAAGAAAACAATAAAATAGACATCCATGTACTGCAACTTGATTTAATGGAGTGGCAACATTTGGCACATTGACATTGGATTGCTTACCTTTGTATATGATTATTTTTGTTTTATATTTCTTTTTAATATAAAAATAAGTAATAAAATAAATTAATAATAAAATATAGTTAAATATACTATAGCTAAATTTCATCAGCTGATCCTTTCTTTTCCTTCACTCTCTAAGGAGTTGGCATTTATTAATCACAGGTATTTTAAATAATATACATGCATATATATTTGACTATAAATAGTATACAATATTATATATTTCAACTTTTTTATCTAAACCCTGTTGTACATATAAAACTAAATTTACTTTCTCTACATGCTTTCTACCTTTGAACAGTAACATGTTGTCTTTTAAATTTATCAGTGTTAATGCATATAAATCTAGTCCATTTATGTTATCTTTGTGAATAATATTCTACATGTTCAAGAAAATATGTTTACAATTCAATATTTATTCAGCACATTTATCAATCACCTACAATGGGACAAGGAATGTTTTCTTCTCTCACTTAACAATGGATTCCTTAAAGAGAAATGGGATTTACATTTTAATACACAGATTGCAGCATTATTTGTAATAGCAAAAACATGGAACCATGAAAACTTAATGTCATGCTATATTCTCATCAAAAAAGAAAAAAAAACAATCTGTAAAATGTAAGTTGATTGTTTTATTAAGTTCGTGGAGGAGCCCTTTCACAATGCAGATACATATGAAATATGAAATTACATGCTTTAAATAACTTAACAGTTTTTTTGTCAATTCACCTGAGTAAATCAGAAAAATGTTACATCTCATTCATTTATTTTTGTAGTCTATAAATAAGTATATGAATGTATGTTTATCATATGTTGTAGATACTAGGAATATGACTTGCTTTCCTTAGAAGGAAGATATAGACCGGAGGTCTCAGACAGGGCTCTGTGGCCACCAGGAGGGATGGGATGAGGAAGGAGATGGAGGTGAGGTTTGGGGGCAGGGACATGTGTACACCTTTGGAGTACTGGGTTGATGTGTGGCAGTAAAGATCAAAACTCTGTAAAAAATAAAATGACTTGTTTTCATTTTAATTATGGAATATTTCAAAAATGAAATATTAAGAAAACAATAAAATAGACATCCATGTACTGCAACTTGATTTAATGGAGTGGCAACATTTGGCACATTGACATTGGATTGCTTACCTTTGTATATGATTATTTTTGTTTTTATATTTCTTTTTAATATAAAAATAAGTAATAAAATAAATTAATAATAAAATATAGTTAAATATACTATAGCTAAATTTCATCAGCTGATCCTTTCTTTTCCTTCACTCTCTAAGGAGTTGGCATTTATTAATCACAGGTATTTTAAATAATATACATGCATATATATTTGACTATAAATAGTATACAATATTATATATTTCAACTTTTTTATCTAAACCCTGTTGTACATATAAAACTAAATTTACTTTCTCTACATGCTTTCTACCTTTGAACAGTAACATGTTGTCTTTTAAATTTATCAGTGTTAATGCATATAAATCTAGTCCATTTATGTTATCTTTGTGAATAATATTCTACATGTTCAAGAAAATATGTTTACAATTCAATATTTATTCAGCACATTTATCAATCACCTACAATGGGACAAGGAATGTTTTCTTCTCTACTTAACAATGGATTCCTTAAAGAGAAATGGGATTTACATTTTAATACACAGATTGCAGCATTATTTGTAATAGCAAAAACATGGAACCATGAAAACTTAATGTCATGCTATATTCTCATCAAAAAAGAAAAAAAAAACAATCTGTAAAATGTAAGTTGATTGTTTTATTAAGTTCGTGGAGGAGCCCTTTCACAATGCAGATACATATGAAATATGAAATTACATGCTTTAAATAACTTAACAGTTTTTTTGTCAATTCACCTGAGTAAATCAGAAAAATGTTACATCTCATTCATTTATTTTTGTAGTCTATAAATAAGTATATGAATGTATGTTTATCATATGTTGTAGATACTAGGAATATGACTTGCTTTCCTTAAGAAGCTTACAGTCTAGAAGGAAGATATAGACCTGTGAATAGGAATATAATTGTCTAACAGCTATAATTGGAGTTTTTCTAGATTATCATGAAATATTATCATGAATTCAGAAAATAGGCAGTGATGATCAGATTTTCCTTAGCTAGACTTCATATGAGTGGCAGTTGACAGGTCTCGAATATGGGAAAGCATTTGTCACTTTGGCTGAGATTTCAGAGAAGAAGAAAAAGAAAGGTATTAACAGAAATAATGAACAAGGAAACATCCAGCTAAATTAAATATGCATAATTAGAGACTCATAAAGAGACACAGTTAATGGATTTGTCAGTGAAGCAAAAGTAGATGTTTCTCTGGGATTTCCTTCCTTTCTCTGTGATCCAACTAATGTTGACAATTAGACCTCTGGTTCCTCCACCTTTTCTAAGCCCAGCTTGTACATTTGGAAGTTCTCAGTTCATGTAATATCAAAGCCTAGCTTCAAGGATTTTGAGCATGACTTTACTAGCATATGAAATGAGCCCAGTTGTATGGTAGTTTGGATCCTCTTTGGGATTGTCCTTCTTTGGAACTGGAATGAAAATTGACCTTTTCCAGTCCTGTAGCCACTACTTAGTTTTTCAAATTTGCTGGTATATTGAGTTCACCACTTTAACAGCATCATCTTCTAGGGTTTTAAGTAGCTCAGCTGGAATTAAATAGCTCACCTCCATCCGCTTTGTTTGTAGTAATGCTTCCTAAGGTCCACTTGGCCTCACTCTCTAGGATGTCTGGCTCTAGGTGGGTGACCACACCGTGGTGGTTATGTGGGTCATAAAGAATTTTTTCTATAATCCTTTTATGTATTCTTGCCACTTCTTAATCTCTTCTGATTCTGTTAGGTCCTTACCAAAAATTTGATTTGTATAGCAAAACATGGAACCATGAAAACTTAATGTCATGCTATATTCTCATCAAAAAAGAAAAAAAAAACAATCTGTAAAATGTAAGTTGATTGTTTTATTAAGTTCGTGGAGGAGCCCTTTCACAATGCAGATACATATGAAATATGAAATTACATGCTTTAAATAACTTAACAGTTTTTTTGTCAATTCACCTGAGTAAATCAGAAAAATGTTACATCTCATTCATTTATTTTTGTAGTCTATAAATAAGTATATGAATGTATGTTTATCATATGTTGTAGATACTAGGAATATGACTTGCTTTCCTTAAGAAGCTTACAGTCTAGAAGGAAGATATAGACCTGTGAATAGGAATATAATTGTCTAACAGCTATAATTGAGTTTTCTAGATTATCATGAAATATTATCATGAATTCAGAAAATAGGCAGTGATGATCAGATTTTCCTTAGCTAGACTTCATATGAGTGGCAGTTGACAGGTCTCGAATATGGGAAAGCATTTGTCACTTTGGCTGAGATTTCAGAGAAGAAGAAAAAGAAAGGTATTAACAGAAATAATGAACAAGGAAACATCCAGCTAAATTAAATATGCATAATTAGAGACTCATAAAGAGACACAGTTAATGGATTTGTCAGTGAAGCAAAAGTAGATGTTTCTCTGGGATTTCCTTCCTTTCTCTGTGATCCAACTAATGTTGACAATTAGACCTCTGGTTCCTCCACCTTTTCTAAGCCCAGCTTGTACATTTGGAAGTTCTCAGTTCATGTAATATCAAAGCCTAGCTTCAAGGATTTTGAGCATGACTTTACTAGCATATGAAATGAGCCCAGTTGTATGGTAGTTTGGATCCTCTTTGGGATTGTCCTTCTTTGGAACTGGAATGAAAATTGACCTTTTCCAGTCCTGTAGCCACTACTTAGTTTTTCAAATTTGCTGGTATATTGAGTTCACCACTTTAACAGCATCATCTTCTAGGGTTTTAAGTAGCTCAGCTGGAATTAAATAGCTCACCTCCACTAGCTTTGTTTGTAGTAATGCTTCCTAAGGTCCACTTTACATCATACTCTGGGATGTCTGCCTCTAGGTGAGTGATCACACCATTGTGGTTATGTGGGTCATAAAGAATTTTTTCTATAATCCTTTTATGTATTCTTGCCACTTCTTAATCTCTTCTGATTCTGTTAGGTCCTTACCATTTCTGTCCTTTATTGCCCTTTATGGATCACAGCCTTACCATGACAAAAGGGCTTGGGTAACTCATGAAGGTATGAGCCATGCCATGCAGGGCCACCCAAGACAGATGGGTCATAGTGAAGAGTTCTGACAAAATGTGGTGCACTGGAGGAGGAGATGGCAAATGCTCTAGTATTCTTGCTAGGAGAGTCCCATGAACATTATGAAAAGGCAGAAAGATATGACACTGGATGGTGAGTCCCCTAGGTGGACAGGGGTCCAATATGCTACTGGAGAATAGCAGAGGACAATTACTAATAGCTCCAGAAAGAATGAAGCAGCTGGGTCAAAGAAGAAACAGGCTCACTTTTGGATGTATCTGGTGGTGAAAGTAAAGTCCAGTGCTATAAAGAACAATCATTTTTCTACTCTCTCTGAGTTTTACTATTTTTTTAAGATTCCATATGTGAATGATATCATTCTGTATTTGTCTTTCTCTGTCTGGTTTATTTCACTTAGTATAATGTCCTCAAGATCCATCCACGTTGTCAAAAATAGGAAGATTTCCTTATTTCTCATAACCGAATAATATCCTGGTGTAACTATATATTCATCTATTGATGGCCACAGGTTGTTTCCCTATCTTGGCTACTGTGAGTAATGACATAATGATCATTGGAATTCAGATATCCAACTAATTAATTGACCAAGTTGTATTGGTTAGTTTGGATTCAAGGATTTTGAGCATGACTTTACTAGCATATGAAATGAGCCCAGTTGTATGGTAGTTTGGATCCTCTTTGGGATTGTCCTTCTTTGGAACTGGAATGAAAATTGACCTTTTCCAGTCCTGTAGCCACTACTTAGTTTTTCAAATTTGCTGGTATATTGAGTTCACCACTTTAACAGCATCATCTTCTAGGGTTTTAAGTAGCTCAGCTGGAATTAAATAGCTCACCTCCACTAGCTTTGTTTGTAGTAATGCTTCCTAAGGTCCACTTGGCCTCACTCTCTAGGATGTCTGGCTCTAGGTGGGTGACCACACCGTGGTGGTTATGTGGGTCATAAAGAATTTTTTCTATAATCCTTTTATGTATTCTTGCCACTTCTTAATCTCTTCTGATTCTGTTAGGTCCTTACCATTTCTGTCCTTTATTGCCCTTTATGGATCACAGCCTTACCATGACAAAAGGGCTTGGGTAACTCATGAAGGTATGAGCCATGCCATGCAGGGCCACCCAAGACAGATGGGTCATAGTGAAGAGTTCTGACAAAATGTGGTGCACTGGAGGAGGAGATGGCAAATGCTCTAGTATTCTTGCTAGGAGAGTCCCATGAACATTATGAAAAGGCAGAAAGATATGACACTGGATGGTGAGTCCCCTAGGTGGACAGGGGTCCAATATGCTACTGGAGAATAGCAGAGGACAATTACTAATAGCTCCAGAAAGAATGAAGCAGCTGGGTCAAAGAAGAAACAGGCTCACTTTTGGATGTATCTGGTGGTGAAAGTAAAGTCCAGTGCTATAAAGAACAATCATTTTTCTACTCTCTCTGAGTTTTACTATTTTTTTAAGATTCCATATGTGAATGATATCATTCTGTATTTGTCTTTCTCTGTCTGGTTTATTTCACTTAGTATAATGTCCTCAAGATCCATCCACGTTGTCAAAAAATAGGAAGATTTCCTTATTTCTCATAACCGAATAATATCCTGGTGTAACTATATATTCATCTATTGATGGCCACAGGTTGTTTCCCTATCTTGGCTACTGTGAGTAATGACATAATGATCATTGGAATTCAGATATCTCTTTCATATCCTGGTTTCTTTTTTTTTTTTGGATATATACCCTAAAGTAGAAATGCTGGATCATATGGTGGTTCTATTTTTATTTTTTGAGGAACCTCCTTTCTGATTTCCATAGTGGCTGAACCAATTTGCATTCTCAAAATGACTGAATTTTTAATTCAAGAAAGAACAGTGTGGTGGCAGTTTTGAGGAATGATTTGAAGGATCTTAAGAGGCAGTAAGACTTCTTACAAAGGTGTTACATGTATTGATTGTGTAGGGTAATGAGGTACAGTTTCTTAATATATTGTTTGTATTACTTTCCTAGGGATGTTGTAACAAAGGAACATAAACTGGGTGGTTTAGAACAAGAGAAATTGATTTTCTCACAGTTCAGGAGTTCAGAAATCTGAAATCAAGGTGTCAGCAAGGCCATGCTCCCTTTGAAGGTGCTAAGAAAGAATCTACTTTCTGGTAGTTTTTGGTTTGTGACAGCATCACACCAGTCTTCTTACTTCAGTCTCCCTGCATGAATGTCTGTCTTTCACATGCTTCCTTTTTCACCACTCATATTGGATTGGAGCCCATCCTACTCTAGTATGATTTCCTCTTAACTAAATACATCTAAAATTATCCTGTTTCCAGCTTCGATCACATTATAAGGTGCTGGGGGTGAGAATAGGAAGATGTAAATTCAGGAGGGACACAGTTCAACAGGTAACATGGTTTTTTCTGACTTCAGGGTCACATAGGCCTTTCTAGGTATTTCCCAGCATTATGAGAATTCAAAGTTACTTTATAGTTATAATATCAGCTTTTTTAAAAAATACAATCAGGGCTTCCCCTGGTGGTCCAGTGGATAAGGACACCGCCTTGCAGTGCAAGGGGCGCCAGTTCGATCCCTGGCCTGGGAAGATCCCATGTCCCGCGGAGCGGCTGGACTGATGTGTCCAATCACTGAGACGGAGCTCTGGAGCGCATGCACCCAGAGCTGGCGCTCTGGGACAACAGACGCCACGGCGATGGGAGGCCCGCAGGGGCCAGAGAACAAAGACGGATGAAAACGGAGAAATGAGAGGCCAATAGAAGTGGCCCGCCGGCTCCCCTTCCTCCCCAACCCGACCCCCGCCCAAAATAAATAAATAAATAAATAAATCTTTCAAAAAAAAATACAATCAGTTGCCATCAGTGCTAATCAAAAAGAAAACTCACCATTCAAATACACTTGACAAATGTGGAATGGTGTCTATACCTTCTCTTAATTATGCATTCATTCATGAATCACGCTGTTTAAAAATATTGAGTGATATCAGGTTTTAACTGGTAGCTCAGCTGGTAAAGAATCCGCCTGCAATAAGGAGACCCTAGTTTGATTCCTGGATCAGGAAGATCCTATAGAGAAGGAATGGGATACCGACTCCAATAATCCTGGGCTTTCCTGATGGCTCAGATGCTAAAAGATCTGCCTACAATGCAGGAGACCTGGATTTGATATCTGGGTTGGATCCCTGGGTTGGATAGATCTCCTGAAGAAGGGGAACAGCAATCCACTCCAGTATTCTTGTCTAGAGAATTCCATGGCTTATTCATGGGTGACTGAGCAGCTTTCACTTTCATCAGGTTTTAATGGAACAAAATATAAAATTATTTTTACAGTATAATTAAAACTATGTAAGAATATTCATGTATGTGCATGTCTGAAATTTAATATACTAGAAATAACTTTAGTTTTATTATGATGGCAAGATTATGATTATTTTCCTCCAAATTTTCCTGGTTTATTTCTCCTAGAAATAAAGAGAAAGCAGATACATCTAAGACATCAGCTGATTATTAAAACTGATTGCTGTAGCGCTAAGATCTTGATTTTCATGTAATTTGGAAACTATCATCACAGCTCTGAGCACACAGAAGCAGCTTAGTAAACACTTAGTGCCTTGGTGTGATTATTAATGCCACAGCTCCGATGGGACATAGAAAGTGATTAGAGTGCTAAATTGTTTTATGGTGGTCACTCTATTTTTATTTTAATGGTTGGCCCATTTCTTGATGTTGACAGGTAATGTTTCACTCAGTCTCATTTTTACCTAGCTTAAGGCTGACAAAGTGATGATCATCTTATTCATTTACAGAAGGATTATAGAGTGTATGATAGTCTTTTCTTTCTGGAAAATACAATTTTGGACACCACATAAAAATACACTGCTTTCAAGTCTGATGAAATGAGAAATAGAAGTGTACCATTGTTAATTATGAGTTATTGGTCTTATTTTCAGAAGCTGTATAAGTAGCTCAATTTAAAAATCAACAAGGTGTATGAAGTTATTTTGAGAACAAAATGTCATTACCAAAGGTGTACTTTTTCACATATTGAACTAATAAATAGTTCAGAAAGTCCTTTGTAAATTTATCAAAATGTCATCTTCAGGTACTGGGTTGGAAAATTAGTAACTGCTGGAGTGTGTGACTACTAAAAGGTGTCATATAGGCAAGGACCTATCAGGTTTTAGCTTCTGGCATAAAGCAAAGATGTTAATCATCACAGTTGAGATTTAAAATGTCAAAAGTTCTTAGCACAAAAAAATAAAGGTTAAAAGTTAAGCATCTATGGTAGTGTATAACCCAATGTACAGAAAGAAAACAGAATATGAAAAAAAGGACTCAAATATGTATTTGTGTACTTAAATACTCAAATTATAATGACTAAGAATGACATAGATAGCAAATACTGTTATAGTATATAATGGCCTATTCCTTAATTTTGTTCTTAGAATATGATTTCTCCTGACTTTTAATTACAATAGATGGGCAGAGGAATGGTTGGTCCATGCTTCACACATTCATCCTTAGATACATACGTAGCTGTTCATATGTTTGGGAAAATATAATTTTGCTTCCTTGACAAAATTCTTAGCAATTGGGAGAAGTAGTCTAGAATCTTTAATGAAATGATACAGGATTAAAGCATTTTACTTTAACATGTTTATTCACTTGGATGAGAGCAGACCTAGATAGGAAATGACTTCATGCTTCAGTATACCTGTAACAATATTTCTCCTGATAGTTTATACTAGATTTTTTGTTCAACTTCTCAAATGGTATAGTCCTCCCCAGGATGCAGATGGAGTCAATACCTCATCTCACTTGACAGGTGAGGTAAATAAACAGACCCTCTGGTATTTCTAGTGTCTTGACCCAAGATTTAACACATGCTAATGCTTGAAAGACCTGGGCCAACAACTTGGGTCTTCTAGAGGTCAAGGATCTCCTACAAAGTACTGTAGATCAGATGATTTATTTTAAGTGCAGGATAAGGATTTAAGGCTCAGCAGAGTTAAAGCAGAAAGGAATAGCTTATTTGTAGTCATGAAGCTATATTGGTCTTTAAGGTTTGAGCAGAATAACACTTTAGGTTTATATGTCATGAAGCTATATTGGTCTTTTTCACATATTGAACTAATAAATAGTTCAGAAAGTCCTTTGTAAATTTATCAAAATGTCATCTTCAGGTACTGGGTTGGAAAATTAGTAACTGCTGGAGTGTGTGACTACTAAAAGGTGTCATATAGGCAAGGACCTATCAGGTTTTAGCTTCTGGCATAAAGCAAAGATGTTAATCATCACAGTTGAGATTTAAAATGTCAAAAGTTCTTAGCACAAAAAAATAAAGGTTAAAAGTTAAGCATCTATGGTAGTGTATAACCCAATGTACAGAAAGAAAACAGAATATGAAAAAAAGGACTCAAATATGTATTTGTGTACTTAAATACTCAAATTATAATGACTAAGAATGACATAGATAGCAAATACTGTTATAGTATATAATGGCCTATTCCTTAATTTTGTTCTTAGAATATGATTTCTCCTGACTTTTAATTACAATAGATGGGCAGAGGAATGGTTGGTCCATGCTTCACACATTCATCCTTAGATACATACGTAGCTGTTCATATGTTTGGGAAAATATAATTTTGCTTCCTTGACAAAATTCTTAGCAATTGGGAGAAGTAGTCTAGAATCTTTAATGAAATGATACAGGATTAAAGCATTTTACTTTAACATGTTTATTCACTTGGATGAGAGCAGACCTAGATAGGAAATGACTTCATGCTTCAGTATACCTGTAACAATATTTCTCCTGATAGTTTATACTAGATTTTTTGTTCAACTTCTCAAATGGTATAGTCCTCCCCAGGATGCAGATGGAGTCAATACCTCATCTCACTTGACAGGTGAGGTAAATAAACAGACCCTCTGGTATTTCTAGTGTCTTGACCCAAGATTTAACACATGCTAATGCTTGAAAGACCTGGGCCAACAACTTGGGTCTTCTAGAGGTCAAGGATCTCCTACAAAGTACTGTAGATCAGATGATTTATTTTAAGTGCAGGATAAGGATTTAAGGCTCAGCAGAGTTAAAGCAGAAAGGAATAGCTTATTTGTAGTCATGAAGCTATATTGGTCTTTAAGGTTTGAGCAGAATAACACTTGAGGTTTATATGTCACCTTTCCTTCAAAGAGAATAAAGGAATATTTCAAATGGTTTTATCTATGCCTGTGAGATAGCAGATGGTGACTATTAGAGTAGATTAAAAACTGGCCCAAATGCTTAAAAGACCTGTATAACATCACTCTTTACAAAACAAAATAGTCTGTTCTGGCACCTAATGATTTAGAAAACCTTAGATAGGTAAAGATTAAATCCTGACTGAATTCTCAATGGCTTTGGACACGTTCTTAATACTAAACCTCTGAGAGACTTTGTGCTTCATCAGTGCAATGGGATGCTGGAAACATATCATAAATAGAATTGACCTAAGGATTTATGGGAGAGCACATATTAATTGCCTAATAGAGGCCTAACACATTGAAGGAAGCTTACTTCTTCCCTTCTCTTTTCCACCACCTGAGACACTTCTTTATGATTTCTGCCTAGTTTACTTCAATCAAGCTCGGTTACTCTTTGCCTCATTACTGTATTTATAGTATTTTGTAGTTTTTTCCTTTTTTTTTTTTGATTTTGGCCTCTTTCATCCATCTTTATTCTTCGGCCTGAGTGGGCCTCCCACTGCAGTGGCCTCTCTCGTTGCAGAGCACTAGCTCTGGGCGCATGCCCTCCAGAGAGCTGGTGTGTAATTGGACACATGGGTCCAGGAGCTCTGCAACACGTGGGATCTTCCTGGGCCAGGGATCAAACCGGTGCCCTTGCCCTGCAAGGCAGAAATGACTTCATGCTTCAGTATACCTGTAACAATATTTCTCCTGATAGTTTATACTAGATTTTTTGTTCAACTTCTCAAATGGTATAGTCCTCCCCAGGATGCAGATGGAGTCAATACCTCATCTCACTTGACAGGTGAGGTAAATAAACAGACCCTCTGGTATTTCTAGTGTCTTGACCCAAGATTTAACACATGCTAATGCTTGAAAGACCTGGGCCAACAACTTGGGTCTTCTAGAGGTCAAGGATCTCCTACAAAGTACTGTAGATCAGATGATTTATTTTAAGTGCAGGATAAGGATTTAAGGCTCAGCAGAGTTAAAGCAGAAAGGAATAGCTTATTTGTAGTCATGAAGCTATATTGGTCTTTAAGGTTTGAGCAGAATAACACTTGAGGTTTATATGTCACCTTTCCTTCAAAGAGAATAAAGGAATATTTCAAATGGTTTTATCTATGCCTGTGAGATAGCAGATGGTGACTATTAGAGTAGATTAAAAACTGGCCCAAATGCTTAAAAGACCTGTATAACATCACTCTTTACAAAACAAAATAGTCTGTTCTGGCACCTAATGATTTAGAAAACCTTAGATAGGTAAAGATTAAATCCTGACTGAATTCTCAATGGCTTTGGACACGTTCTTAATACTAAACCTCTGAGAGACTTTGTGCTTCATCAGTGCAATGGGATGCTGGAAACATATCATAAATAGAATTGACCTAAGGATTTATGGGAGAGCACATATTAATTGCCTAATAGAGGCCTAACACATTGAAGGAAGCTTACTTCTTCCCTTTCTCTTTTCCACCACCTGAGACACTTCTTTATGATTTCTGCCTAGTTTACTTCAATCAAGCTCGGTTACTCTTTGCCTCATTACTGTATTTATAGTATTTTGTAGTTTTTTCCTTTTTTTTTTTTGATTTTGGCCTCTTTCATCCATCTTTATTCTTCGGCCTGAGTGGGCCTCCCACTGCAGTGGCCTCTCTCGTTGCAGAGCACTAGCTCTGGGCGCATGCCCTCCAGAGAGCTGGTGTGTAATTGGACACATGGGTCCAGGAGCTCTGCAACACGTGGGATCTTCCTGGGCCAGGGATCAAACCGGTGCCCCTTGCCCTGCAAGGCAGACTCTTTACCCACTGGACCACCAGGGAAGCCCCTTTTTCCTCATTTTTATTTTACCTATTTTGCTGTGTTTTTTTTTTAAAAATATTGGAGTATAGTTACTTTTCAGTGAATGTTAGTTTCTGCTGTACTGCAGAGTGAATCAGCTATGTGTATACATGAAGTGAAATGAAAGTTGCTCATTGATATCCAACTCTTTGTGACCCCATGGCCTGCCAGTCTCCTCTGTCCATGAAATTCTCCAGAAAAGAATAGTGGAGTGGGTAGCCATTCCCTTCTCCAGAGGATTTTCTAGACCCAGGGTTCAAAGCCAGGTCTCCTGCATTGCAGACAGATTCTTTACCATCTGAGCCACCAGGGAAGCACTTATATGTATACATATATGCCCCTTTTATGGATTTTCTTCCCATCAGAGAGCATTGAGTAGCGTTTTCTGTGCTATGCAGCAAGTTCTAAATAGTTCCCTGTTTTATATATAGTAGTGTATATGTGTCAATTCTGATCTCCCAATTCATTCCCCTCCTTTCTTTCCTCACTGTCCATGTTTGTTCTTTTCATCTGTGTCTCTATTTCTGCTTGCAGGTAGGCAAAAATCAAAATACTGATTTTTGCAATAATATTAAATAATATTAAAATGCCAGTTTTTTAACAATCAGTATCACTTTAAAGAGCATAAGTGTTATGCTCATTATTTGGGGGACATTTTATTTACTTTTTAGAAGTAAATGATTTTATTATTCAAGGCACAGAAGGAAACATGAGCTCCAATTTTGCATTGACTTTGTTTGTTGGGTAGTATTTTAGAAGGAAGTAGACTTTCAGGGACTCACTGGACATTTTTCTGGTTTAGCCCTTGTTGATAAGTAGTTGATCTCTCAGAGTAAGGGAACTTGGAATGATTGTTTTTAAGAACTGTTATGGTATGATGAGGGGGCTGATTTGCATCTTTATTCTTCGGCCTGAGTGGGCCTCCCACTGCAGTGGCCTCTCTCGTTGCAGAGCACTAGCTCTGGGCGCATGCCCTCCAGAGAGCTGGTGTGTAATTGGACACATGGGTCCAGGAGCTCTGCAACACGTGGGATCTTCCTGGGCCAGGGATCAAACCGGTGCCCCTTGCCCTGCAAGGCAGACTCTTTACCCACTGGACCACCAGGGAAGCCCCTTTTTCCTCATTTTTATTTTACCTATTTTGCTGTGTTTTTTTTTTAAAAATATTGGAGTATAGTTACTTTTCAGTGAATGTTAGTTTCTGCTGTACTGCAGAGTGAATCAGCTATGTGTATACATGAAGTGAAATGAAAGTTGCTCATTGATATCCAACTCTTTGTGACCCCATGGCCTGCCAGTCTCCTCTGTCCATGAAATTCTCCAGAAAAGAATAGTGGAGTGGGTAGCCATTCCCTTCTCCAGAGGATTTTCTAGACCCAGGGTTCAAAGCCAGGTCTCCTGCATTGCAGACAGATTCTTTACCATCTGAGCCACCAGGGAAGCACTTATATGTATACATATATGCCCCTTTTATGGATTTTCTTCCCATCAGAGAGCATTGAGTAGCGTTTTCTGTGCTATGCAGCAAGTTCTAAATAGTTCCCTGTTTTATATATAGTAGTGTATATGTGTCAATTCTGATCTCCCAATTCATTCCCCTCCTTTCTTTCCTCACTGTCCATGTTTGTTCTTTTCATCTGTGTCTCTATTTCTGCTTGCAGGTAGGCAAAAATCAAAATACTGATTTTTGCAATAATATTAAATAATATTAAAATGCCAGTTTTTAAGAATCAGTATCACTTTAAAGAGCATAAGTGTTATGCTCATTATTTGGGGGACATTTTATTTACTTTTTAGAAGTAAATGATTTTATTATTCAAGGCACAGAAGGAAACATGAGCTCCAATTTTGCATTGACTTTGTTTGTTGGGTAGTATTTTAGAAGGAAGTAGACTTTCAGGGACTCACTGGACATTTTTCTGGTTTAGCCCTTGTTGATAAGTAGTTGATCTCTCAGAGTAAGGGAACTTGGAATGATTGTTTTTAAGAACTGTTATGGTATGATGAGGGGGCTGATTTGTGGCAAATAAAAGTTGATTTTTTAAATGACTAAATGGATATTTTAGGAAATTTTATGGATAATTCAAAGATTTCTATTATCAGTATCAAAGTTTTTTCCTCAAGAATAATATCGAAAAACTGTGCATGACAAAATGGCATTTTCTGATGTTATGGAATGTACCCCTGGGTAATTGAGAAAACTATATTACCAAAAATATAGTGAGTTTAATTGTGAAGAATATTTCCAAATACAGTGGTTTTACTTGAGCATAATTCATGCTAAGTCATTTATTTGGCCATAACTAGGTTCCAGTCCTGGTTAACCCGTGTTGAAATCTTTAATGTGTAACGATGTTGTCATGCCATCCACAGAGAGGGGAACATCTTCCTATTTACTTTAGTAGACTCCTCGCACTTACTCTAAAAGCAGTATCTGATGTTTAGGATATATGTTAAGAGAAGAAACTTTAAAATATTGATGCTTTTTGAAATACTGGTCTGGTTTGTCAAGGTAGCATACCTACTGACCATGATTTTTGCAATAATATTAAAATGCCAGTTTTTAAGAATAAGAAAGGACTATCTAGCATGATGCCAAATATCATACCTACATTATTGTATTTAGTTATTAGAATGATCCTGTAAGCTCAGTGATATTATTTTACACATGAGAAAAACTGGAGCTTGGAAAATATTAGTAAGTTGTTAATGTCACAAAACTAGTTAGGCATTACAGTACAATCTCTGAATATAATATCCATTTTTGTTATTGTTTTAATTACATTCAGTCACCCAATACTCATTAGTGTCTAAGGTAGTGAAGGTTTGTTTCATTTTCTGGAGTAATAAGAAATAAATGAAAAGTGTACAGTATTAAAAGTTTCTTTTGGCAGATTTCTACAAAAGATGAAAGACACAAGAACAATCTATAGTAAAATGATCTTTCACTTACTGAAGTTTACTTTGTTTGTTGGGTAGTATTTTAGAAGGAAGTAGACTTTCAGGGACTCACTGGACATTTTTCTGGTTTAGCCCTTGTTGATAAGTAGTTGATCTCTCAGAGTAAGGGAACTTGGAATGATTGTTTTTAAGAACTGTTATGGTATGATGAGGGGGCTGATTTGTGGCAAATAAAAGTTGATTTTTTAAATGACTAAATGGATATTTTAGGAAATTTTATGGATAATTCAAAGATTTCTATTATCAGTATCAAAGTTTTTTCCTCAAGAATAATATCGAAAAACTGTGCATGACAAAATGGCATTTTCTGATGTTATGGAATGTACCCCTGGGTAATTGAGAAAACTATATTACCAAAAATATAGTGAGTTTAATTGTGAAGAATATTTCCAAATACAGTGGTTTTACTTGAGCATAATTCATGCTAAGTCATTTATTTGGCCATAACTAGGTTCCAGTCCTGGTTAACCCGTGTTGAAATCTTTAATGTGTAACGATGTTGTCATGCCATCCACAGAGAGGGGAACATCTTCCTATTTACTTTAGTAGACTCCTGCGCACTTACTCTAAAAGCAGTATCTGATGTTTAGGATATATGTTAAGAGAAGAAACTTTAAAATATTGATGCTTTTTGAAATACTGGTCTGGTTTGTCAAGGTAGCATACCTACTGACCATGATTTTTGCAATAATATTAAAATGCCAGTTTTTAAGAATAAGAAAGGACTATCTAGCATGATGCCAAATATCATACCTACATTATTGTATTTAGTTATTAGAATGATCCTGTAAGCTCAGTGATATTATTTTACACATGAGAAAAACTGGAGCTTGGAAAATATTAGTAAGTTGTTAATGTCACAAAACTAGTTAGGCATTACAGTACAATCTCTGAATATAATATCCATTTTTGTTATTGTTTTAATTACATTCAGTCACCCAATACTCATTAGTGTCTAAGGTAGTGAAGGTTTGTTTCATTTTCTGGAGTAATAAGAAATAAATGAAAAGTGTACAGTATTAAAAGTTTCTTTTGGCAGATTTCTACAAAAGATGAAAGACACAAGAACAATCTATAGTAAAATGATCTTTCACTTACTGAAGTTTACTTATTTCACAAATGAATTGCTTGTGATTTTATCAGGCATATTTATTGAGCTTTTGTTGTATACTAAACATCAAGTATTCACATTAACATTATTATCTCAGTTTTACAGATGAGGAAACTGAGGCTTAGAGAGTTTAAATAACTTACCCAGATCTCCAGGCCTTAACTGGCAAAAGTAGTTTGGATAATTTCAAAGTCTGTGCACTCAGTAGCTTTGTTTTATCTTTGGCTGAAGAGGAAGCCTTGTAGGGAAGAAATGTAGTGTGTTTTGAATACTTTATTTAAAGTTATAGAAAATTTTGTTAAATACATAAAAGATTATCTTTTCAAAAATGGTTTCTTCATAAGCAACCATTACTGGGGATTTAATTAGGACAACAGTAAATTAAGGATCAAACCCCTTTCATTATTAGGGTATCTTTAAAAAAATTTCTAGTGCAAAGAACTTTCCTAAAGTTTTAATTTTCTTTATTTCAAATAAAGGTCAATAAGACATGGTAAGAGAATTTAGATAGTCTCAGTTAACAGAGGACATTGGTTCCTAAACCTGGAAGAAATGATCCAAATTAGGGAAAAATTTTCTGCCTCCAGGAATCTTTAATGGTAGTAATAGGAATCTGAGTTCTATTTTTATTGTTATAGAAACCTAATTGTTTCTATGTTCTTTTGCATGATGAGGTTATTAAAGTTTGCTGCATTTCTTCATTTATTACTCAAATCTGTCAGGCCGCATGGTAGCATTATTTTCTCTAAGCTGACCAGAAGTTTTGGTTGGGAGCTAAATACTTTTGATTTGTAAAACACATTGATTTCTTTAATAAATGATGTTTGTTAAACTCTTTAAAAATATGAAATTTTGCATTTAGTATAAAGAAGGAGAGAAGCAATAAAAAATAAATCTTTGTTGATTAAATATTTGGAAAGATTGCACTGAAGTCTATGTGGATCTTTTTTTCTTTTTTTTTTTTTAACATTTATTTGTTTTTTTATTTTCTGGAGTAATAAGAAATAAATGAAAAGTGTACAGTATTAAAAGTTTCTTTTGGCAGATTTCTACAAAAGATGAAAGACACAAGAACAATCTATAGTAAAATGATCTTTCACTTACTGAAGTTTACTTATTTCACAAATGAATTGCTTGTGATTTTATCAGGCATATTTATTGAGCTTTTGTTGTATACTAAACATCAAGTATTCACATTAACATTATTATCTCAGTTTTACAGATGAGGAAACTGAGGCTTAGAGAGTTTAAATAACTTACCCAGATCTCCAGGCCTTAACTGGCAAAAGTAGTTTGGATAATTTCAAAGTCTGTGCACTCAGTAGCTTTGTTTTATCTTTGGCTGAAGAGGAAGCCTTGTAGGGAAGAAATGTAGTGTGTTTTGAATACTTTATTTAAAGTTATAGAAAATTTTGTTAAATACATAAAAGATTATCTTTTCAAAAATGGTTTCTTCATAAGCAACCATTACTGGGGATTTAATTAGGACAACAGTAAATTAAGGATCAAACCCCTTTCATTATTAGGGTATCTTTAAAAAAATTTCTAGTGCAAAGAACTTTCCTAAAGTTTTAATTTTCTTTATTTCAAATAAAGGTCAATAAGACATGGTAAGAGAATTTAGATAGTCTCAGTTAACAGAGGACATTGGTTCCTAAACCTGGAAGAAATGATCCAAATTAGGGAAAAATTTTCTGCCTCCAGGAATCTTTAATGGTAGTAATAGGAATCTGAGTTCTATTTTTATTGTTATAGAAACCTAATTGTTTCTATGTTCTTTTGCATGATGAGGTTATTAAAGTTTGCTGCATTTCTTCATTTATTACTCAAATCTGTCAGGCCGCATGGTAGCATTATTTTCTCTAAGCTGACCAGAAGTTTTGGTTGGGAGCTAAATACTTTTGATTTGTAAAACACATTGATTTCTTTAATAAATGATGTTTGTTAAACTCTTTAAAATATGAAATTTTGCATTTAGTATAAAGAAGGAGAGAAGCAATAAAAAATAAATCTTTGTTGATTAAATATTTGGAAAGATTGCACTGAAGTCTATGTGGATCTTTTTTTCTTTTTTTTTTTTTAACATTTATTTGTTTATTTATTTTGGCGGGGGTGAGCAGGGAGGGGGGTGGGCGGGCCACTTCCACTGATCTTTCACTTCTCTAGTTTCATCCATCTTTGTTCTTTGGCCCGTGTGGGCCTCCCATCCCGGTGGCATCCGTTGTTGCAGAGCACCGGCTCTGGGCGATGCACTCCAGAGCTCCAGATCGGTAATTGGACACATCAGTCTAGCCGCTCCGCGGCCCGTGGGATCTTCCCAGGCCAGGGATCGAACTGGCGCCCCTTGAACTGCAAGGCAGTGTCCTTACCCACTGGACCACCAGAGAAGCCCTATGTGGATCTTTTTTAATGAAATATTTTCTTTAACATGGGTGAAAGTCAATGGGATATCCTATTTTCTTTTTTGATCTTCAAGAGTTGATTTTCAAAATGTCAGGGTCTCAGGCTCATTTCGTTTCACATACTTCACTCAATTAAGCAGCCAACTCAGTTTCCAGATCTGATAATTTTAATATATTTAGGAGGATAGGTAGCAGAAGTAGACAACAACAACAACAAACTGTGAGGAATCCTTACAAAGAAGAATTAATCTTAAAGTCAAAATGCAAATAAATGAGTAAAAGGTGGTGGTAAGTAGGGCAAGTATCTCTTTATTCAATAGTTTTAAACAACTATTTTATTCTTAGTCTCTGCTAATACTTTATTAATTAACATTTATTGAGGCCAAAAACCAAGCTAGATGCTTTGTAGATATCTAATTTCATGTTCTGGGATACATTCATGGTTGGTTTGTACATGAAAAATAAGGTGTTTTAAGTAAACTTGTGAAGTTTGCTGCATTTCTTCATTTATTACTCAAATCTGTCGCCATGGTAGCATTATTTTCTCTAAGCTGACCAGAAGTTTTGGTTGGGAGCTAAATACTTTTGATTTGTAAAACACATTGATTTCTTTAATAAATGATGTTTGTTAAACTCTTTAAAAATATGAAATTTTGCATTTAGTATAAAGAAGGAGAGAAGCAATAAAAAATAAATCTTTGTTGATTAAATATTTGGAAAGATTGCACTGAAGTCTATGTGGATCTTTTTTTCTTTTTTTTTTTTTAACATTTATTTGTTTATTTATTTTGGCGGGGGTGAGCAGGGAGGGGGGTGGGCGGGCCACTTCCACTGATCTTTCACTTCTCTAGTTTCATCCATCTTTGTTCTTTGGCCCGTGTGGGCCTCCCATCCCGGTGGCATCCGTTGTTGCAGAGCACCGGCTCTGGGCGATGCACTCCAGAGCTCCAGATCGGTAATTGGACACATCAGTCTAGCCGCTCCGCGGCCCGTGGGATCTTCCCAGGCCAGGGATCGAACTGGCGCCCCTTGAACTGCAAGGCAGTGTCCTTACCCACTGGACCACCAGAGAAGCCCTATGTGGATCTTTTTTAATGAAATATTTTCTTTAACATGGGTGAAAGTCAATGGGATATCCTATTTTCTTTTTTGATCTTCAAGAGTTGATTTTCAAAATGTCAGGGTCTCAGGCTCATTTCGTTTCACATACTTCACTCAATTAAGCAGCCAACTCAGTTTCCAGATCTGATAATTTTAATATATTTAGGAGGATAGGTAGCAGAAGTAGACAACAACAACAACAAACTGTGAGGAATCCTTACAAAGAAGAATTAATCTTAAAGTCAAAATGCAAATAAATGAGTAAAAGGTGGTGGTAAGTAGGGCAAGTATCTCTTTATTCAATAGTTTTAAACAACTATTTTATTCTTAGTCTCTGCTAATACTTTATTAATTAACATTTATTGAGGCCAAAAACCAAGCTAGATGCTTTGTAGATATCTAATTTCATGTTCTGGGATACATTCATGGTTGGTTTGTACATGAAAAATAAGGGTAAGTAACTTGTGTAAAGTTATCTAACTCGAGATAGAACCCATGCTTGCTTGATGCAAAAGTTCATGATCTCATCTATCATCCTATTTTCAAATGCAATAGAATACAAGATGTAGCAGTGGTTCCATGTCATGAAAGTGTGTGTAAGTTGTTTAGTTGTGTCGACTCTTTAAAACCCCATGGACTGTAGCCCACCTGACTTTTCTGTCCATGGAATTCTCCAGGCAAGAATACTGTAGTGGGTGGCCTATCCCTTCTCCAGGGGATCTTCCTGACCCAGGGATCAAACACAGATCTCCTGCATTGCTGACAGATTCTTTACCATCAGAGTCACCAGGGAAGTCCTCCATGGCATACTACTCAGTGATAAAAAATAATGAATTATTGATTTATTAACAGTTTGGATGAACCTCAAGAGAGTAATGTTAAGTGAAAAAAAAAAGGTCATTTTCAAAAAGAATATATACTATGTGAAACTCTTTATAAAATATTCTTGAAGTGGAAAAACTATAGAAATGGGAAATGGATTAATAGTTCTGAAGGGTTAGGGAGGGAGTGTATGTGGAAAGGGGCAAGAAAGAATGGAAGTTGTTACAAAAGTATAATACAAAGGATATTTGTGGTGATAAAATTATTCTGTTTTTTTTTCACGTAATTATTACTTTATTTATTTAAATTTTAATTTTATTGGCTTGTAGTTGATTTACCATGTTATGTCTGTTTCAGGAGTACAACAGTGTGATTCCCTTATACACATACATATATTCATTCTTTTTAGATGCTTTTCTCTTATAGGTTATCACCGAATATTTAGTAGTTTCCTGTTCTATATGCTATGTCTTTGTTGTTTATCTGTCTTGCATATCATAGTGCGTATATGTTCATCCCAAGCTCTTGATTTATCCCTTCCCTCACATTTTGGTAGCCATAAGTTTGTTTTGATATCCATAAGACGTTCTTTTGTAAATAAGTTCAGGTGTATCATTTTTAAAGAATTAGATTTCACAGGTGAGGGATAACATATGATATTTGTCATTGTCTGACTTAATTCACTCAGCATGATAATCTCTAGGTCCATCCATGTTGCGGCAAATGGCATTGTTTCATTCTTTTTAGGGCTGAGTAATATTCCGCTGTATATGTGTACCACGTCTTCTGTCATTGGACACTAAGGTTGTTTCTTTGTCCCAGCTGCTGTGAATATCGCTGTGATGAACATTGGGGCACACGTATCTTCCTATTGCTTAACTTTGGTGGTGGTTGCGCAAAACTACACAAGTGATAAAAGTGCACAGAAGTCCACATACACAGTGACAACCCCCACATGTACACATATACACACATATGCACATACACACAGAAGGACAAGTAACCTAGGGAAATCAGAGAAAAGCCAGTGGATTGCATTAATGTCGATATCCTGGTTGTGATATTGTACTACAGTTTTGCAGGATGTTACTTTTCAGGCAACTGGATAAAGAGTACAGGATCTCTCCGCCATGTCTCTTTCAACTATATGTGAATCTACAATTATCTAAAATAATATAAATTTAAAAGAATATATACTATGTGAAACTCTTTATAAAATATTCTTGAAGTGGAAAAACTATAGAAATGGGAAATGGATTAATAGTTCTGAAGGGTTAGGGAGGGAGTGTATGTGGAAAGGGGCAAGAAAGAATGGAAGTTGTTACAAAAGTATAATACAAAGGATATTTGTGGTGATAAAATTATTCTGTTTTTTTTCACGTAATTATTACTTTATTTATTTAAATTTTAATTTTATTGGCTTGTAGTTGATTTACCATGTTATGTCTGTTTCAGGAGTACAACAGTGTGATTCCCTTATACACATACATATATTCATTCTTTTAGATGCTTTTCTCTTATAGGTTATCACCGAATATTTAGTAGTTTCCTGTTCTATATGCTATGTCTTTGTTGTTTATCTGTCTTGCATATCATAGTGCGTATATGTTCATCCCAAGCTCTTGATTTATCCCTTCCCTCACATTTTGGTAGCCATAAGTTTGTTTTGATATCCATAAGACGTTCTTTTGTAAATAAGTTCAGGTGTATCATTTTTAAAGAATTAGATTTCACAGGTGAGGGATAACATATGATATTTGTCATTGTCTGACTTAATTCACTCAGCATGATAATCTCTAGGTCCATCCATGTTGCGGCAAATGGCATTGTTTCATTCTTTTTAGGGCTGAGTAATATTCCGCTGTATATGTGTACCACGTCTTCTGTCATTGGACACTAAGGTTGTTTCTTTGTCCCAGCTGCTGTGAATATCGCTGTGATGAACATTGGGGCACACGTATCTTCCTATTGCTTAACTTTGGTGGTGGTTGCGCAAAACTACACAAGTGATAAAAGTGCACAGAAGTCCACATACACAGTGACAACCCCCACATGTACACATATACACACATATGCACATACACACAGAAGGACAAGTAACCTAGGGAAATCAGAGAAAAGCCAGTGGATTGCATTAATGTCGATATCCTGGTTGTGATATTGTACTACAGTTTTGCAGGATGTTACTTTTCAGGCAACTGGATAAAGAGTACAGGATCTCTCCGCCATGTCTCTTTCAACTATATGTGAATCTACAATTATCTAAAATAATATAAATTTAAAAAGGGAGCATAGAAAGGGAAACCTTAAACAAGTTTTGGGGCTTGCTGGTCTTTCTTGCTTTCTAAAAAGCCAGGGAGTTGAGGTGGTGATGTCTTTGACAGACTGTAAAATCTGTAAAAGTTTTCAGATGCAAAATGGAAAAAAAAAAAACCAAACAGCTACAAGACCTGGGAATGGAATCAGAGTCCTTCTATATTTCAAATGAATGCATATCCACTGTAGAGAACTGTTGCTATTCCACCCTTCCTGGGCCCTGACAGTGGCAATTCAGCATCCAATAAGTGCTCAGATATAGAAAATACACAGGCTACCTTTATATATATATATATATATATATAAAATAAGCTTTTTTTTTTTCCTAATAAAGGTACTATGTTAAATGTATAAGTGATTTTATGTATGTACCTTGGTTGTACTATTCATATATATTTATAATTCAGAAAATACAGTTAATGCAAATGATATTTTTATTGTGAATATGTAGTTGCTACATGCCGGAAATGCTGAGTAAATATCCATCCTTTTACTTAAGAGTACCTAATGTTTCACTGTACCTGTCAATATCTGCCAAGAAACACAATTTTTTATAATTTCTTCTCATTATTTTGGTTTTATGTTTCTCGCCTGTCTAGCCATTGAGTGCTAGGATTATTGAACATTTCTTCTTCGCTTATTAATATTTCTTTAGTACTAAAGAGTTGGTATTGTTAGTATTGTCTTTTACCTTGGGTATAAGGCTATGCAAATAGTGATGCTTAATTAATGTGTATTGAAATAATGTAAAAGTGAGCAGTGAGGAGATAAACAATGACACAGCATACATAACCTTCCAGAGCATGTTATTTCCAGAGAAGGAGAGGCTATAGAATCAGGACTAAAGGACCTGAGACTCAGAGAAAAGCATTTCTAAAGGCTGACAGTGGGTAAGCCAGTGGATTGCATTAATGTCGATATCCTGGTTGTGATATTGTACTACAGTTTTGCAGGATGTTACTTTTCAGGCAACTGGATAAAGAGTACAGGATCTCTCCGCCATGTCTCTTTCAACTATATGTGAATCTACAATTATCTAAAATAATATAAATTTAAAAAGGGAGCATAGAAAGGGAAACCTTAAACAAGTTTTGGGGCTTGCTGGTCTTTCTTGCTTTCTAAAAAGCCAGGGAGTTGAGGTGGTGATGTCTTTGACAGACTGTAAAATCTGTAAAAGTTTTCAGATGCAAAATGGAAAAAAAAAAACCAAACAGCTACAAGACCTGGGAATGGAATCAGAGTCCTTCTATATTTCAAATGAATGCATATCCACTGTAGAGAACTGTTGCTATTCCACCCTTCCTGGGCCCTGACAGTGGCAATTCAGCATCCAATAAGTGCTCAGATATAGAAAATACACAGGCTACCTTTATATATATATATATATATATATAAAATAAGCTTTTTTTTTTTCCTAATAAAGGTACTATGTTAAATGTATAAGTGATTTTATGTATGTACCTTGGTTGTACTATTCATATATATTTATAATTCAGAAAATACAGTTAATGCAAATGATATTTTTATTGTGAATATGTAGTTGCTACATGCCGGAAATGCTGAGTAAATATCCATCCTTTTACTTAAGAGTACCTAATGTTTCACTGTACCTGTCAATATCTGCCAAGAAACACAATTTTTTATAATTTCTTCTCATTATTTTGGTTTTATGTTTCTCGCCTGTCTAGCCATTGAGTGCTAGGATTATTGAACATTTCTTCTTCGCTTATTAATATTTCTTTAGTACTAAAGAGTTGGTATTGTTAGTATTGTCTTTTACCTTGGGTATAAGGCTATGCAAATAGTGATGCTTAATTAATGTGTATTGAAATAATGTAAAAGTGAGCAGTGAGGAGATAAACAATGACACAGCATACATAACCTTCCAGAGCATGTTATTTCCAGAGAAGGAGAGGCTATAGAATCAGGACTAAAGGACCTGAGACTCAGAGAAAAAGTATTTCTAAAGGCGTCAGACAAGTGCTTTGTTGAGGGACCAAGGCAGAATAGATAGATGTCCAAACAGCTATGGAGTGAATGATGACAATCATCTGGGCCAGAAGGGTGGTCTGGAGACCCAAGATTCACACCTAAGGATACGAATAGGAAACCAGCCAATTATTATAGAATTTTGTCTTTCACTGCACCTAAAAAGAGTTCCATCCTATATCTGTTTCGGCTGGATGCTGGAATGTATTTTGGTCATCCAGTCTAGGCCAGAAACATGTATGAAATTTAAGCTCTTTCTGCATATAATTCTATGTATTTCATATCTCTTTTATCTGATTTTATTGTTTCATCTTCATTTCCAGAATTTATTAATAAATTTACCACTTAAAGTATTCAAGTTGCCCTTAAATTAATTTGGGGAGAATTTAATTTTGAATTCCTTAGCAACAGCTTTCTTTTTCTTTTTAAACTAGAACAGTTTCTTTAAGATAGAAATATTACTGTCCAGAGACCATATAGACTGGATAGCTATATAACCAATATATGACACTTGTGTATTCTGAACATGTAGTTTTAAAAACATTTGAATAGAGATATAAATAGAAATATAAAAATATGTAGATCCATGGGGAAAATACACTACGATAAATGAATCATCTCACTGTCAACCAGACACTGTGTGCTAACCACACACATAATCTTCCTAAAAATCATATCTTTGTTCTGTATTAATCCACACATTTAGTAGGTACAGAAACTAAACTTTGGAATCATTAAATAATTGATTAAAAGAGATTAAAGGGTAGGATTAAATATGATGGCTTACTCTAGATCCCTCTTCATTCTGTGACATCAAGTGTTTATTTTCAGAAAAAAAAATGCCCACTATAATATAATTTAATATTCAGCTGTCCACAATTTCTTGTATAATGTTTAAGCTTTATGTTTGGGTCTGTGTTTGGGATATATGTAATTTTCTCAGTTTGTCCCTTATCTTGCTATCATTTGTGAAAATGTAAAAGTGAGCAGTGAGGAGATAAACAATGACACAGCATACATAACCTTCCAGAGCATGTTATTTCCAGAGAAGGAGAGGCTATAGAATCAGGACTAAAGGACCTGAGACTCAGAGAAAAAGTATTTCTAAAGGCGTCAGACAAGTGCTTTGTTGAGGGACCAAGGCAGAATAGATAGATGTCCAAACAGCTATGGAGTGAATGATGACAATCATCTGGGCCAGAAGGGTGGTCTGGAGACCCAAGATTCACACCTAAGGATACGAATAGGAAACCAGCCAATTATTATAGAATTTTGTCTTTCACTGCACCTAAAAAGAGTTCCATCCTATATCTGTTTCGGCTGGATGCTGGAATGTATTTTGGTCATCCAGTCTAGGCCAGAAACATGTATGAAATTTAAGCTCTTTCTGCATATAATTCTATGTATTTCATATCTCTTTTATCTGATTTTATTGTTTCATCTTCATTTCCAGAATTTATTAATAAATTTACCACTTAAAGTATTCAAGTTGCCCTTAAATTAATTTGGGGAGAATTTAATTTTGAATTCCTTAGCAACAGCTTTCTTTTTCTTTTTAAACTAGAACAGTTTCTTTAAGATAGAAATATTACTGTCCAGAGACCATATAGACTGGATAGCTATATAACCAATATATGACACTTGTGTATTCTGAACATGTAGTTTTAAAAACATTTGAATAGAGATATAAATAGAAATATAAAAATATGTAGATCCATGGGGAAAATACACTACGATAAATGAATCATCTCACTGTCAACCAGACACTGTGTGCTAACCACACACATAATCTTCCTAAAAATCATATCTTTGTTCTGTATTAATCCACACATTTAGTAGGTACAGAAACTAAACTTTGGAATCATTAAATAATTGATTAAAAGAGATTAAAGGGTAGGATTAAATATGATGGCTTACTCTAGATCCCTCTTCATTCTGTGACATCAAGTGTTTATTTTCAGAAAAAAAAATGCCCACTATAATATAATTTAATATTCAGCTGTCCACAATTTCTTGTATAATGTTTAAGCTTTATGTTTGGGTCTGTGTTTGGGATATATGTAATTTTCTCAGTTTGTCCCTTATCTTGCTACATGTATGTGGAAGTAGTTAGGATATCAGCTGTTGAAATAATTTGTGAATTGAAATTCAAAACGTCTAGTTACCCTGAATGCCCATGGGTATTTTTTTTTTTTTTTTAATTTTAGCCTCTCTTATTTATTTTTTAAATTTTCACCCATCTTTATTCTTTTGGCCTGTGTGGGCCTCCCATTGCAGTGGACTCTCTCACTGCAGAGCACTGGCTCTGGGCACATGTGCTCCAGAGCTCTGGCTTGTAATGGACACACTGGTCCAGCCGCTTTGTGGCATGTGGTATCTTCCCGGGCCGGGGATCAAACTGGTGCCTCTTGCACTGCAAGGCAGACTGTTTACCTACTGGACCACCAGGGAAGCCCTACCTAAAGAATTTTTAAGAGAGAGCGATTAGATCATATTTAGATATTAGAAAGGGCCACCAGGGAAACCCCCATGGGTCTTTAATGTGGCAAGAGTAGTTCATTCTTACAGCGTCTCTGATACTATATACTAAGTGCCTACTGTTTGTCAGTGCTTGTTTTGCATACTGGGGACCCTAAGATGAATAGGACATAATTCCTGCTCTTAAGGAATTAACAGACTGGTAGAACGGGTTTGTAAGACAAAAGATCTACCTAGAGTAATTACCATTAGAGGTAACAGAAAAGGCCCTTGGTTGTATAAAGAAGGGAGAACTTACCTGTACCTTCTTATTATGAAACCATGGGGAAAGAGAGCGATGATGCTTGACTGTGACTTGAAGGAGTAGTAGTAATTATTGGGTAAATGCATCCCCGGGTCATTCTAAACAGAAAGATTTAGGCCCTCAGATTTCAGAGGTGTTGCAATTGATTGTTGTTGCTATAGACCCTAAAGAGCAGAATGTTGAGAAGTGGCTGAAGAAAAGACTTGGAGAGGTACACTGGGGCCAGATTTTAAAGGAACATATGCAGTAGCCAAAGGATTTCGTCTTCACGTTGGTGGCAGTGGAAACCATTCACAAGCTCATTTTTTTATCAGGAGAGGGACATGATCAGATACAAATTTCAAAATAATCATTTTGGCAACAGCATAGAAAAAACGATTACAACCAACCAACCAACAAACCTGGAAGCGCAACACTAGTTAGGGGGCCGCTGATGGAATCTTGGTGAGAAATACAAGAGCCATCAACTAGGTGAAAAAGATAGGAGTCATTCAGTAGGAACTTAGAAGAGGGGTAGATTTTAGAAATTTTTAGAAGGATGTGTTGGGAATTAAACAGGCCGGAATTGAACAGTCTGTAAAAGTTGGGTGGTTCCACAAACTGAGATAGAGAATATAGTTAGGGGAGCAGGGTTTAGATGGGAATTAAATAAATTTGGTCTAGGTATGTTGCTGAGTTTGAGAACATTGAGGAGTTGGTCAGTTAGTACTGAGCCAGTCTGTTAGTGCAAAGAATTCCATTCTGCAATGTTATGTAGTCTAGATGTTAAAAATATACAATCAGATTTTAGAAGCAATCTAAGGTTGATATGCAATGTTCAGTTTAGATGCTAAAAAATATTCAATTATATCGTAGAAGCAATCTAAGATTGATAAAAGACAGGTGGATGAGTTGATTGAGTTTTTGGTAAGAGAAATTCATGATTCACTAGGGCTAGTTAAAATGAGTAAGTAGAGGAAGAAACTGCTAGATCAGCGGAAAATACACCGATCAAGGACTTTGTGATTCCAGGATTTCAGAAAGAATAAGGGAATGAAAGAGCTGAAAATAGGTTAAAGATTTTACAGGTGGAAGAATCCTGAGTCATATGGTACTCTATAGATTAGGGTTATATGAGTAGGTTGCTGAAATGATTTGGGGATAAATGTTATTACAGAAGAAGAGATTGGGTAAATGCATCCCCGGGTCATTCTAAACAGAAAGATTTAGGCCCTCAGATTTCAGAGGTGTTGCAATTGATTGTTGTTGCTATAGACCCTAAAGAGCAGAATGTTGAGAAGTGGCTGAAGAAAAGACTTGGAGAGGTACACTGGGGCCAGATTTTAAAGGAACATATGCAGTAGCCAAAGGATTTCGTCTTCACGTTGGTGGCAGTGGAAACCATTCACAAGCTCATTTTTTTATCAGGAGAGGGACATGATCAGATACAAATTTCAAAATAATCATTTTGGCAACAGCATAGAAAAAACGATTACAACCAACCAACCAACAAACCTGGAAGCGCAACACTAGTTAGGGGGCCGCTGATGGAATCTTGGTGAGAAATACAAGAGCCATCAACTAGGTGAAAAAGATAGGAGTCATTCAGTAGGAACTTAGAAGAGGGTAGATTTTAGAAATTTTTAGAAGGATGTGTTGGGAATTAAACAGGCCGGAATTGAACAGTCTGTAAAAGTTGGGTGGTTCCACAAACTGAGATAGAGAATATAGTTAGGGGAGCAGGGTTTAGATGGGAATTAAATAAATTTGGTCTAGGTATGTTGCTGAGTTTGAGAACATTGAGGAGTTGGTCAGTTAGTACTGAGCCAGTCTGTTAGTGCAAAGAATTCCATTCTGCAATGTTATGTAGTCTAGATGTTAAAAATATACAATCAGATTTTAGAAGCAATCTAAGGTTGATATGCAATGTTCAGTTTAGATGCTAAAAAATATTCAATTATATCGTAGAAGCAATCTAAGATTGATAAAAGACAGGTGGATGAGTTGATTGAGTTTTTGGTAAGAGAAATTCATGATTCACTAGGGCTAGTTAAAATGAGTAAGTAGAGGAAGAAACTGCTAGATCAGCGGAAAATACACCGATCAAGGACTTTGTGATTCCAGGATTTCAGAAAGAATAAGGGAATGAAAGAGCTGAAAATAGGTTAAAGATTTTACAGGTGGAAGAATCCTGAGTCATATGGTACTCTATAGATTAGGGTTATATGAGTAGGTTGCTGAAATGATTTGGGGATAAATGTTATTACAGAAGAAGAGATCAAAAAACTGAGAAGCTGGGAAATTGGATACATGTGTTGAAACCCCTCAAAATTATTACAGGAGTTAGACTGGAGAGGGAGAGTGTCAACCAGTTTTTTTTTTTTTTTTTTTTCTGTGAATGCAGAGCAAGGATTTGAAAATTGTAGAATAAGTTATTAGAGTGAGAAGTAAAGGACAGTATAGTAGAATATTTTGGCCTCAAGGAGAAAGGACTTTTTCAAGAATGAATTAGTAATGTTCTTAAAATTGAAGCCAGAAGCCAGGAAAATGCCTGAGGTAACCTCTGTGTCTGATGAGAAGCTGGCTGCATGAGGACCATGATCAGAGGCTGACAGTGGATGACTCAGTCATGGAAACCGATTCCTTGTTCTAAAGACTGTGGCGTGTTCTGTGATGCAAGTTCTTTGGAAAGTACATGGTAAAGGAACAGTAATTATGGTTGGCAGAAGTCAGAAAATGTTCTGCCAAAGATAAAATATTGTACAAACACCTGGAAGGTGTGTAGGATTCTGGCTAGAGGAAAACAGGAAGAACTTGGAGGGAAATATTTCAGAATAGCACATATTTTGATTCTACAATGAAAAGAAGACGAGGATGTAAAGACTTTAAACTGTATTTTAAATTATGTTTTTTATTTAGCAGAGGCATTAGTTTTGCATTAATTGATATGTATAAACTTAAGGTTTCTTAGAAATTTTACTTATATTGCTTACTGATAGTCATTTGTAGAATAGTAACAGCATTTATTTGGAAATGAAGGTGCTATTTTAGAGATGATCAGAAATATACTTTTGGTATAAATCACCACTCTCATAATTCTAGAAATGCCTCAATTTTTTTTTTAAAGTATAGGTTGGAAGTTAATAGTGTGATCTTTTGATTAATTTTAAATATAATCACTAGTTTTTAGAACAGTGTTCTCTGTGTTATGAAGACTATGAATTTTAAAAATTCTAAGTGAAATTAATTTTAAAGTATAATTCTCTGACTCAAGCAGCAAGATGGATCAAGGTTTTAGTCCTTGTGTTTTCTTAGTAGCATCATTTTATGATTGTGATAATACTCCCACATGAAACATGTTAATGGCAAATATCTGAAGGAGAGGAAGTTGGTTGACAATCCATTTAGACCTATCACTAGAGGATATGTAAGGAAACCAAAGTAACTGTAGGGATTGAAAAAAAATATAGATAGATATAGATATATAAAATTTGTCTCCATTCTTAGTCTAAAATTTTTAATCTTACTTCATATATTATGAATATATATAATACATGATATATAAAGTACATATTAAATATATCTACTGAAGAAAGATATTATGTATTTTTTATATGTATTATATATATATATGCATACATACATATAATATTAGGTTAGAGAATATTCTGAACCAAGAACTGAAAGAAATGCACTCTTTCTGACCCAGATTAAGCAATCTGATGCCTAGGGATGGAATTTGAGGCATGGGAAACCTGGGTCAGACTTTCTTTCTGCTTTAGGCTACATTTAAAAGAAAATTAGAACAATTCATTTTAAAGATTGTCCATTTGCTTCATGTTAAAACAGTATCTTTCAAGAAAATAGTGTTTACCAGTAGGGATTTTAGCCCCTTTTCTTTCATTTGAAATTTGTTAGGCTATCAAATACATGATGACAAGATTCACTGGTAACTTTGTATACATTAAGACTACTCTCCACAATATATGTTACATTTTCTATCCTGTGAGATGAGATAAGCAAAGGTTGTTTTATATGCTGAGCACTATTTTTTTTTTTTTTTAGCATGGTAAGAAAATAGAAACATGAAATGTTTGCTCCAAGTCAAGGTAACAAAATGACTTTATGGTCAGTGTTTGGGTATGAAGGAGGAATAGAGGAAGATTGATGTTTTGATGGATAATAATTGACTCTTAGCTGTTCTCCCTCTTCTAAAGGCAAGGATGAATTTGCACTGATGCTTCCTTGCTGTCATTCTAAATAATATATTTCTGTAGCTCAAGCTGTTATCAGTAATTGTAAGTAGGTATTTTTGTGACAGTCAGCCCTCTGGAGCCTGTGTGATGAATTTGTCCTTGGCCTCTTCAGCGCTAGCTGGCTGCAGTACTTGAGGTGTGCTCTGCACTCCCAGCCTCTCAGGAAGAAACCTGTGGTCTTTTGGAGCTGTTTTTATGGTGAACTCCCTGAGTAAGAAGCATTTGAATGCTGATTAAGTACTTGTGCTCTGGATTCACAACGGCCAATAACTACCTATTTGATGTGTGAGGGGCAAAGTTCTCTGCACCAGATTCCTGCACTGAGAATGGAAATGTTGGCAGCAACCTGGTGGCTCAGATGGTAAGGAATCTACCTGTAATACCAGAGACCTGGGTTCAGTCCCTGGGTGGGGAAGATCCCCTGGAGGAGGGTATGGCAATCCACCTCAGTTCTCTTGCCTGGAGAATCGCCATGGACAGAGAAGCCTGGTGGGCTGCAATCCCTGGGGTCTCAAAGAGTCAGACACCATTGAGCGACTAAGCACCACATCTCACAGAAATGTTGTCAAGCTGAATGAGCAGGTATGGAATACCCTCGGTGTAGAGCTCATATGAGATTGATGAATGCTTAGTACTGTGCTTACTATGATGTTTGGGAATTCATTTAAATACTCCACTGATTTGTACAATAAACTAAGACACAGACAGTGAAAACCCTATTCAGTAGGAAAACAGGATGTGGAGTTTGTTAAACCTGATTTGAAACTGACCATGCCGTTCACTAGTGTTGTATGTGGACAATTCATTTAAACTCTCTTTGCTCTGTTCTTCATTTTCAAAATGGTGATAATATACCTTATAAGGTTTTGAAATAAATAGGTGTGAAGGTATATATATACATGCATATATATATGTATACATATATATATATATCACTTGACATAGTGACTGACACAGTGAATTTAAGAAATGATAATTGTTATTATCATTAATACTATATTGAAGTTTTTATTAAGTAATTCCCTTTATGAAGTCATTTCTGCCCACCTACAGTAACAATAGCTAGTTCTATATGCCATGATTTCCCAAAGGGTATTCCATATCTTTTAAATTGCTGCCTGAGATGTTACCAAATTATGTACTAGAAAATCATGCCTGGTGAATCCTGAGGGTTATATCAAATTTAGGTATCTCTTTAGTTGAAGAAATCTACCAAAGCTATTGTAATTTAAGGAGGTTTCTCTTGCATGAGAGAATATTTAGAGACTTTTATTAAAATGTCATCCTGTATAAGTTGCTGTTCTTGCAATTGTTGACAGAGATGAAAGCCATGCTTTTCATTATAGGGCATTCTGTACAGCATGTATATTTGTGGTTAGTTTTACAAAAATAAATTTAAATGTGGCTTTCTTCCATTTAGTATTAATATGCAGCTGGCATGTATTTATAAATGATGTATAAGTAACTATTTTCTGCTCCTTTTAAAATACACAGATTTCATTTGATTCACATTTCTTTCATGTTTATTCCCTTGTGTTCTCAGTGGAAGAAATGATTTTTCCTGCCTAATTCAGGTTCTTTGCTGCTTCCTGCTCTTCTCATGAATTTAATGCTGCTTCATGCACTGTGTTTGTACCCACCACGTTCAGTGAGCAGTGCTATTATATTTTTGGAAAATAGGGTTGAAATTTCTCCAGATTCCAATAAGCTTTCCTCAGCCTGTCATAATTGAGGATGTGGAATTGACTCCAAATGGAGGGATCTCCCAAGAACAGAACAATGGCCAATGCTGAGACACATACAAGGTAAAGAATTGAGGAAAGACTAGATTTGATAACCTAGAGATAGTAACACAAAATACAGTTTTGTTTTGCTCACTCGCCATTTTCATGGTAATAAAGCAAAATAATAACTTAATTACAGGTTAATCACTTCCTGTGAGTAAACTGTAATGCTTGACCTCAGATCCTTACAATTAAGATGCAACTAATACACTTCACTTGAGATAAACTGTGAAGTTGAGAAGGGTATGTCAAGTATTATGCTTTGTGCTTTGTGAATGTTTTCAAATTTAATCTTCATTTCAACCCTAAGAGATGCATATTATCAACATTTGGCAGATGGGAAAAACAGGCATCAAGGATGCATGTTAGTAACTGTCTATAAAGTTTGATTTTAACCAAGCTCCAGCTGATTCCAAAGCTAGTGGGTTTTGTTTTTGATCATAATATGCAAATGTAGGGTATTATTATTATTACTTAATTATATATGAATACTTCATTTTATTCAGTGAGTTAAAATTCAAAACTGTTAAAACAGAAAATAATTCAGGGTGATTATTAACTTTTCAAAAGAAATCTTTGCTTTAGATGACACAAGAGTGTCTTTTAAATAGAACTTTTTTTTCCTAGTGCAATTAAGATACAATTTGATATTTAGAGACTTAATTTATATTCAAATTTCCAGAAATGTGGTTTGGCAAAACTGACGTGTCCCTTCAGTGCATTTTCACTTTGAGCTCAGAAAGTAGATGAAACGTATTTGACAAGGATAAATTTGGAGGTTAGGCATCAGGATCTGCATAGTGTACTTGCCATGTTTCCAGCACAGTGTAAGTCTGAAGTGTCTGTGAGTACTAAGATGTAAATGACGCTTATTGCTCTTATTTACTTACAGGCCATTAGCTTTCCTCACATCTTGACTTTGAAGACCTAGGCCAAAGAAAAATATGCTTGTGATGCCCAAATAACTTAATTTTTAAAATGTGCTGAAGATTGAACATTTGGTCTATGAGCTCATGTGATACTCAAGTTTAGAGCATTTTTAAAGTGATGGTCACTGAGTTAGGGTTTTGTTTAATTCTTTGTTATTTTTAAAATGATGTATGAAGAATTTATATGAAAGAAGTTTTCTTCAGAAAAGATATTTAAAATTTGAAAGTTGTATGTGTTTAATGAACCGTATGTTCATCTCACTTTAATGTTTTCCTGGCCATAGCAGCTAAGACCATTACTCAGCTACTCTAAAACTTAAGCAAATGCACAATGGAATGATATTCCAAAACCTTTAAAGGTAAATAATCCTTGTCCTGTATCTAGTGATTTGGAAGTTATTGTTTTTAATAATGTTCTTTTGCATCACAGACAGTATATTATTTCATAGTGGTAGTACAATTTGTGTCACCATTTATTATTACTTAATTTTTTTTTTGGAAAAAAGATGGGAAAACAGGCATCAAGGATGCATGTTAGTAACTGTCTATAAAGTTTGATTTTAACCAAGCTCCAGCTGATTCCAAAGCTAGTGGGTTTTGTTTTTGATCATAATATGCAAATGTAGGGTATTATTATTATTACTTAATTATATATGAATACTTCATTTTATTCAGTGAGTTAAAATTCAAAACTGTTAAAACAGAAAATAATTCAGGGTGATTATTAACTTTTCAAAAGAAATCTTTGCTTTAGATGACACAAGAGTGTCTTTTAAATAGAACTTTTTTTTCCTAGTGCAATTAAGATACAATTTGATATTTAGAGACTTAATTTATATTCAAATTTCCAGAAATGTGGTTTGGAAAAACTGACGTGTCCCTTCAGTGCATTTTCACTTTGAGCTCAGAAAGTAGATGAAACGTATTTGACAAGGATAAATTTGGAGGTTAGGCATCAGGATCTGCATAGTGTACTTGCCATGTTTCCAGCACAGTGTAAGTCTGAAGTGTCTGTGAGTACTAAGATGTAAATGACGCTTATTGCTCTTATTTACTTACAGGCCATTAGCTTTCCTCACATCTTGACTTTGAAGACCTAGGCCAAAGAAAAATATGCTTGTGATGCCCAAATAACTTAATTTTTAAAATGTGCTGAAGATTGAACATTTGGTCTATGAGCTCATGTGATACTCAAGTTTAGAGCATTTTTAAAGTGATGGTCACTGAGTTAGGGTTTTGTTTAATTCTTTGTTATTTTTAAAATGATGTATGAAGAATTTATATGAAAGAAGTTTTCTTCAGAAAAGATATTTAAAATTTGAAAGTTGTATGTGTTTAATGAACCGTATGTTCATCTCACTTTAATGTTTTCCTGGCCATAGCAGCTAAGACCATTACTCAGCTACTCTAAAACTTAAGCAAATGCACAATGGAATGATATTCCAAAACCTTTAAAGGTAAATAATCCTTGTCCTGTATCTAGTGATTTGGAAGTTATTGTTTTTAATAATGTTCTTTTGCATCACAGACAGTATATTATTTCATAGTGGTAGTACAATTTGTGTCACCATTTTTATGCCTCTCTGCCTCAGTATGGTGTCAGATGAGTCTTACCATAATGTTAGCCTTCATTATTAGACTATCTAAGGGCCTTTCTCTCTAATAATGGAAACTCATTTAATAATGTATGGTTTGTGTTACATTAAAGATAATTACAGGATACCCAGTAGTTGTTTCAGCTGAAAATCAATTTAAGTAAGTTACTCCCCATATTAAAATAGACACAAAATAAAGCTTATTGGTAATCACTCGTAATAAGACAAAGTCATTAGGAACCCTGTGGACAAGAAGAGAACAGATTTGAATCATTTTTTATGTATTTTTAATACATATCCTCAGGTTTTATGAGCTATGTGAGTTTGAGATTACTAGTATGTTAAGAAAATTAAGTGTTAAATGTATTCTGAGTGCATCAGTAATTTGAAATGTTCTAAACACTATGGTAAAAATGCTCCCAGGATTCTTCCCCAAACAATATTGCTGGATTGCTTTTGAGGCCCTCAGTTAATAGATATCAATGCTATTCCTTAGCCTCTGCAGAGAACCTGGGCTAGCAGGCATGAAGAAAGCAGGATGTTAAGATCTAGCCATCAGAGATAGGTTGAGAGTCAGTGACTCAAGAAGGTAAGCTCTTACGTTGATAGACCAGGGAGATGAATGTATCAGTTAAGAAGTGAAATCCAGGAAATTCAGTAAATCAACCTAAATCAAGATGGAGTGATTCTGAGTGTCTCTGAAGCAGGAACTGGGGCTCTCTGTAAATACTACATCAACAAGGTATGAGTGATGAGAGGGTTTACCGTGGGCATGGACAGATCCACGCCCACATTTGCTTCTTTTCAACCTCAGATGTCATCATACAATTAAAATCAGAGTAATAATTGTATGTGTTTAATGAACCGTATGTTCATCTCACTTTAATGTTTTCCTGGCCATAGCAGCTAAGACCATTACTCAGCTACTCTAAAACTTAAGCAAATGCACAATGGAATGATATTCCAAAACCTTTAAAGGTAAATAATCCTTGTCCTGTATCTAGTGATTTGGAAGTTATTGTTTTTAATAATGTTCTTTTGCATCACAGACAGTATATTATTTCATAGTGGTAGTACAATTTGTGTCACCATTTTTATGCCTCTCTGCCTCAGTATGGTGTCAGATGAGTCTTACCATAATGTTAGCCTTCATTATTAGACTATCTAAGGGCCTTTCTCTCTAATAATGGAAACTCATTTAATAATGTATGGTTTGTGTTACATTAAAGATAATTACAGGATACCCAGTAGTTGTTTCAGCTGAAAATCAATTTAAGTAAGTTACTCCCCATATTAAAATAGACACAAAATAAAGCTTATTGGTAATCACTCGTAATAAGACAAAGTCATTAGGAACCCTGTGGACAAGAAGAGAACAGATTTGAATCATTTTTTATGTATTTTTAATACATATCCTCAGGTTTTATGAGCTATGTGAGTTTGAGATTACTAGTATGTTAAGAAAATTAAGTGTTAAATGTATTCTGAGTGCATCAGTAATTTGAAATGTTCTAAACACTATGGTAAAAATGCTCCCAGGATTCTTCCCCAAACAATATTGCTGGATTGCTTTTGAGGCCCTCAGTTAATAGATATCAATGCTATTCCTTAGCCTCTGCAGAGAACCTGGGCTAGCAGGCATGAAGAAAGCAGGATGTTAAGATCTAGCCATCAGAGATAGGTTGAGAGTCAGTGACTCAAGAAGGTAAGCTCTTACGTTGATAGACCAGGGAGATGAATGTATCAGTTAAGAAGTGAAATCCAGGAAATTCAGTAAATCAACCTAAATCAAGATGGAGTGATTCTGAGTGTCTCTGAAGCAGGAACTGGGGCTCTCTGTAAATACTACATCAAAAAGGTATGAGTGATGAGAGGGTTTACCGTGGGCATGGACAGATCCACGCCCACATTTGCTTCTTTTCAACCTCAGATGTCATCATACAATTAAAATCAGAGTAATAATCTTTTCACTTGGTTGAGAAGATCAGAATCCAAACATCAAGAGGGGCATATGTATGTGTGGAAGAGGAGGAAGTGGATTGTATCAGCTAAAGAAGGGTGATAGGAAGAAGGAGAAAAGAGGCATAGAGGATTCCAATAATCATGGAACATGCTCACTTGTGGAGGTGGCTAATATTTCTAAATATTAAAACATTTTTATAAGGAAATGCACTGAGTTAAACCCAGGGACAGAACTTGTTTTGCTCACACTGCATAACTGATTTTTTATAGCATATCTCTAGACTAATATTGAGATAACCGTGAAGCTGGATAAATTTTAACTTATTCTTGAGTTGCTGAATACAGAGTTCTCCTAATATTGTACTATGATGAAGAGACGTGAAATATTTGGCTGAAAATAATCAAGACAAAATAATCCCAACAGTTTAATCAATGAAAGTGATCTTTCTTTACTTCTCTTTTTTTCATTTTCAAAAAAGAAAGTTTAAACTGTATTTTATCACACTTCTGTTTAAGTTAGACTTACTGTCTTCTTAAAGTTTTGAATTCAAATTATGCTGTCCAGTGATTTCCTAAGGATAGTCAATTTTTGTTTTCATCACTGTGTAAATTTCTTCCAACCTCTAATCACAGATACATAAACATTGCTTGTCTATGTTTCTTCTAGTCATATAACTGAGCTAAACAACTGTATTATATATAAACAATGTCTTACATATAATAGACACTCAAGGACTTCATATGAAATTTCAGTGATGTATATGGTATGATGACATGTGTTCAGGAAGGATGAGAAAGTATGTGCCACTAGGATGTTACTCTATGTATGTTGGGTTCTGCTTTGGTTGCCAAGAATGTCCAAATGAAATCGACAATTGCGTTGTTATCCTCAGATTTGGGCTTAACCATATATTTATAGAACCATAATAAATTCTTCTGAAACAGTGGTTCTCAAAATGATCTGACCCAATAACTCATTTGTATAAAATCTCTTGTAATGTACTTTTAAATTTTTTCCAGAAATTTTTAATTGGAACATAATTGTTTTACAATATTCTGTTGGTTTCTGCTGTACAACACATGAATCAACCCTGAGTATTCACGTCTCCTCCTGTTAAGGCCCCCCCCCCCACCTTGCCTTGTGTTATACATTAAATTTCCCTGACTATCTATTTCACTTGGTTGAGAAGATCAGAATCCAAACATCAAGAGGGGCATATGTATGTGTGAAGAGGAGGAAGTGGATTGTATCAGCTAAAGAAGGGTGATAGGAAGAAGGAGAAAAGAGGCATAGAGGATTCCAATAATCATGGAACATGCTCACTTGTGGAGGTGGCTAATATTTCTAAATATTAAAACATTTTTATAAGGAAATGCACTGAGTTAAACCCAGGGACAGAACTTGTTTTGCTCACACTGCATAACTGATTTTTTATAGCATATCTCTAGACTAATATTGAGATAACCGTGAAGCTGGATAAATTTTAACTTATTCTTGAGTTGCTGAATACAGAGTTCTCCTAATATTGTACTATGATGAAGAGACGTGAAATATTTGGCTGAAAATAATCAAGACAAAATAATCCCAACAGTTTAATCAATGAAAGTGATCTTTCTTTACTTCTCTTTTTTTCATTTTCAAAAAAGAAAGTTTAAACTGTATTTTATCACACTTCTGTTTAAGTTAGAGTTACTGTATTCTTAAAGTTTTTGAATTCAAATTATGCTGTCCAGTGATTTCCTAAGGATAGTCAATTTTTGTTTTCATCACTGTGTAAATTTCTTCCAACCTCTAATCACAGATACATAAACATTGCTTGTCTATGTTTCTTCTAGTCATATAACTGAGCTAAACAACTGTATTATATATAAACAATGTCTTACATATAATAGACACTCAAGGACTTCATATGAAATTTCAGTGATGTATATGGTATGATGACATGTGTTCAGGAAGGATGAGAAAGTATGTGCCACTAGGATGTTACTCTATGTATGTTGGGTTCTGCTTTGGTTGCCAAGAATGTCCAAATGAAATCGACAATTGCGTTGTTATCCTCAGATTTGGGCTTAACCATATATTTATAGAACCATAATAAATTCTTCTGAAACAGTGGTTCTCAAAATGATCTGACCCAATAACTCATTTGTATAAAATCTCTTGTAATGTACTTTTAAATTTTTTCCAGAAATTTTTAATTGGAACATAATTGTTTTACAATATTCTGTTGGTTTCTGCTGTACAACACATGAATCAACCCTGAGTATTCACGTCTCCTCCCTGTTAAGGCCCCCTCCCACCTGCCTTGAATGTTACAGAGCACTGGGTTGAGTTCCTTGTGTTATACATTAAATTTCCCTGACTATCTATTTCACATATGGGGATGTATGTATTTCGATGTTACTCTGTCAATTCATCTTACACTCTCCTGTCCACAAGTCTGTGTCTGCAAGTCTATTCTCTATTCTTGCCTGGCAAATAGGTTCATCAGCATCATTTTGTCTAGATTCCATACATATGCATGTTAATATATGATATTTGTTCTTCTCTTTCTGAGTTTACCCTATATATAGCAGGCTCTAGGTTTACCCACGTCACTAACTCAAATATGTTTCTGTTTATGGCTGAGTAATATTCCATTGTGTATTTGTAGCACAACTTCTTTTCATCTGTCAATGGACATCTTGGTCGCTTATATGGCCCTTCTATTGTAAACAGTGCTGCTGTGAACATCAGCGTCTTTTGAATTATTGTTTTCTCAAGCTATATGCCCCGTAGTGGGATTGCTGGATCATATGGTAATTTTATTTCTAGTTTTTGAGGAGTGTCCATACTGTTCTCCATAGGGGCTATATCAATTTATATTCACACCAACAATGCAATAAGGGAAGAGGATTTCCTCTTATCTATATCCTCTCAAGCCTTTATTGCCTATAGATTTTTTTTTATTGCCTATAGATTTTTTTGATCATGGTTATTCTGAACAGTATGAGGAGATACCTCATTATAGTTTTGATTTGCATCTCTCTAATAATGTGATGTTGAGGATCTTTTCATATGTTTATTGACCATCATATGCCTTTTTTTGAAGAAATGTCTCTTTAGGTCTTCTGCCCATTTTTTGGTTGGGTTGTTTGTTTTTCTGTTATTGAGCTACATGAGCTTCTATGTATGTTGGGTTCTGCTTTGGTTGCCAAGAATGTCCAAATGAAATCGACAATTGCGTTGTTATCCTCAGATTTGGGCTTAACCATATATTTATAGAACCATAATAAATTCTTCTGAAACAGTGGTTCTCAAAATGATCTGACCCAATAACTCATTTGTATAAAATCTCTTGTAATGTACTTTTAAATTTTTTCCAGAAATTTTTAATTGGAACATAATTGTTTTACAATATTCTGTTGGTTTCTGCTGTACAACACATGAATCAACCCTGAGTATTCACGTCTCCTCCCTGTTAAGGCCCCCTCCCACCTGCCTTGAATGTTACAGAGCACTGGGTTGAGTTCCTTGTGTTATACATTAAATTTCCCTGACTATCTATTTCACATATGGGGATGTATGTATTTCGATGTTACTCTGTCAATTCATCTTACACTCTCCTGTCCACAAGTCTGTGTCTGCAAGTCTATTCTCTATTCTTGCCTGGCAAATAGGTTCATCAGCATCATTTTGTCTAGATTCCATACATATGCATGTTAATATATGATATTTGTTCTTCTCTTTCTGAGTTTACCCTATATATAGCAGGCTCTAGGTTTACCCACGTCACTAACTCAAATATGTTTCTGTTTATGGCTGAGTAATATTCCATTGTGTATTTGTAGCACAACTTCTTTTCATCTGTCAATGGACATCTTGGTCGCTTATATGGCCCTTCTATTGTAAACAGTGCTGCTGTGAACATCAGCGTCTTTTTGAATTATTGTTTTCTCAAGCTATATGCCCCGTAGTGGGATTGCTGGATCATATGGTAATTTTATTTCTAGTTTTTGAGGAGTGTCCATACTGTTCTCCATAGGGGCTATATCAATTTATATTCACACCAACAATGCAATAAGGGAAGAGGATTTCCTCTTATCTATATCCTCTCAAGCCTTTATTGCCTATAGATTTTTTTTTATTGCCTATAGATTTTTTTGATCATGGTTATTCTGAACAGTATGAGGAGATACCTCATTATAGTTTTGATTTGCATCTCTCTAATAATGTGATGTTGAGGATCTTTTCATATGTTTATTGACCATCATATGCCTTTTTTTGAAGAAATGTCTCTTTAGGTCTTCTGCCCATTTTTTGGTTGGGTTGTTTGTTTTTCTGTTATTGAGCTACATGAGCTGCTTGTACATTTTTGAGATTAATCCTTTGTCAGTTGCTGCATTTACAATTATTTTCTCCCATTGCGAGGGCAGGTTTTTCATCTTGTTTATAGTGTCCTTTTCTGTGCAAAAGCTTTTAAAGTTTAGTTATGGTTAAGAGTATACTACAAAGCTACAAAGCTTGGTTACTTCAAGACAGTATGATGCTGGCATGAATACAGGCATATAGATGAATGGAATAAAATAGAAAGCCCAAAGATAAATCCACACACCCGTGGGGGCCTTATCTTTGACAAAGGAGACAAGAATATACAATGGAGAAAAGACCATCTCTTCAATAAGTGTTGTTGGGAAAACTGGACAACTACATGCAAAAGAATGAAATTAGAACATTTCCTAACACCATACACAAAAAATAAAGTCAAAATGGATTAAAGACTTAAATGTATGGCCAGAGACTATAAAACTCTTAGAGGAAAGCATAGGCAGACCACTTTTTGACATAAATTGCAGCAAGATCCTTTTTGACCCATCTCCTAGTGCAAAAGAAATAAAAATGAAAATAAACAAGCATAATGTTCTTTTAATTATACTGAAATAAAGCTAATACATTATATTCTTTACCTACATATGCCTTTTTCAAAACTAATTTTAAAATGATATGTACTTTATTATGTAAATACATGGCTTCACTAAAAGACAGAAGAAGTGGTCAGATGCGTATGCCTATGTGTAGAATTGCTAAAATGGCTAAATGCAGACAGTTACAGATATGCTGTGTTGGAGACACAAGCACCATCAGCAGCTCTGCTGCCAGTCACCCCATTCTCCAAGAAAGTAAATGACTCAATAAAATTCTGAAAAAGGAAATACAAATGTCTCTAGATTTATAAAAATAGTTATATTTGGGGAGAATTTGAATAAAATGTATAAATATTGATATGTAAAAAGGCGTTAAATTATGGGCACAGATAAGTACATAAGTACAAGTATTTCCAGCAAGATGTTTGAAAACCAGCATGATACAGGCTAGAAGACACCAACCACTGTAGTTGGAAACTGCCGTTCTATACTAGTTTTTAAATCTGAATTGGATTTCAAATTTAAAAACTAGTATAAAAACTAATACAAAAACTTTTTTAAGAAAGATCTGAACTCAGTGTAGGGAGTGCAATAATAAAGCATTGTTCTTTAGTCCCTCAGTTGTGTCAAATTCTCTGTGACCCCACAAGCTGTAGCCCATCAGGCTTCTCTGTCTATGGGATTTTCTAGGCAAGAATACTGGAGTGGGTTGCTGTTTCCTTTCACAATAATAACAAGTGCTAGTATCTAAAATGCCCGAACAAATACATAGAAATGTATTTGTTTGAGTTGTGAACTTAGACTGAGTCTGAATGAGAGTGTGCTTTGACTTTTCAAAGCCCTTTTCTTCAAATATCAGGTGATAATACATGACATAAGATATGTTGGTCATGCTTTGCAGATTGATGTCAAATATGAACTAGCCATTCTGTTATAGAGATTTCCTTAAATACTAAGGTAAGGATTTATTAATGGCTTCAAAAAGGCAATGGAATCTCTTAATTTGTTTGCTCTCCTGAGATAGTAAGTTTAAGTAAGCTCAGACAAAGCTAATGATTCATTAGAATTAGAATTTTGGCCTCTAAAAACAGTATTGTTTTCTTAGGACTTTCTAATCCTCTGAGCACTTCATGGTTGGGAAACAAAACAATTAAAAGGTCATTTACATTTTCCATTTAGTCTTAGTAATACAGAGGAATCAAAGAATCAGAGAGCCCTTTAATTGTTTTAGTCATTAAAATAAGACTGTTTATGAATACTAAACATGTACCAGACATGTTTTTAAGGATATTGTAGGCAAGTCGCATGGTCTAACTCTTACTCTGACTGGATGTGTAGGAAAATTAATCTTGCCTTCTTCTACTGGTTAGAAATAAGCTAAGATTCCAATCTGTTTTAGATAGTCTTACAGTCAGTATTCAAAATCAGTCTTCAAAATCTCATGGACAGATTGCTAATTTCTGAAACAAACTTTTATTATTGTCCCCTTCCTCCCTAAAATTGAGTCAGGGAATATTTGGAAGTCTGTTATATGTGAGATTGTGGTGAAAGGTGAATCTTTCCGTTTCAGTATCCTGTGTCAGATTTAGTTCCTGCACCTTCCACATGAGTGTACCGATTATTTGTGACTGATATCTGGAGCTAGTAGAATTTATGTCCTGTTCTGATAGACCTTGATCTGCTCTGACTGGCTGCAATGGCCCATTTGGCTCCAAGGAAGTCAGACCCTCGCTTCTGCTCTGATTCTTTTCCAGCTTCTTTTTTGGATTCTTCTGTATTGTGCTAGTGGACTACACAGCCAACTTGCTGGTTCCACAGCTCATTACCTTGACCATATGAGATAGTGCTTTGCCTGTGTGTGTTGTGTGTTCTGTCATTTCTGACTCCTTATGACCCCATGGATTGTAGCCCACCAGGCTCCTCTTGTCCTTCGGATTTCCCAGGTAAGGATACTGAAGTGGGTTGCCATTTCCTACCCATGGATTCTTCTCAGCCCAGAGATTCAACTCCTGTCTCCTCCATTGGCAAGCAGATTCTTTACCACTATGCCACCTGGGAAACCCCAAGCCAGTACTTATAACCTAACAAAAGCAACCCAGGTTTTGCCAGGTTGTAAGCAAAACCTTGTGTGTCTACTTCTATATCAAATTAGATTTTAAACAGTATTGTTTTCTTAGGACTTTCTAATCCTCTGAGCACTTCATGGTTGGGAAACAAAACAATTAAAAGGTCATTTACATTTTCCATTTAGTCTTAGTAATACAGAGGAATCAAAGAATCAGAGAGCCCTTTAATTGTTTTAGTCATTAAAATAAGACTGTTTATGAATACTAAACATGTACCAGACATGTTTTTAAGGATATTGTAGGCAAGTCGCATGGTCTAACTCTTACTCTGACTGGATGTGTAGGAAAATTAATCTTGCCTTCTTCTACTGGTTAGAAATAAGCTAAGATTCCAATCTGTTTTAGATAGTCTTACAGTCAGTATTCAAAATCAGTCTTCAAAATCTCATGGACAGATTGCTAATTTCTGAAACAAACTTTTATTATTGTCCCCTTCCTCCCTAAAATTGAGTCAGGGAATATTTGGAAGTCTGTTATATGTGAGATTGTGGTGAAAGGTGAATCTTTCCGTTTCAGTATCCTGTGTCAGATTTAGTTCCTGCACCTTCCACATGAGTGTACCGATTATTTGTGACTGATATCTGGAGCTAGTAGAATTTATGTCCTGTTCTGATAGACCTTGATCTGCTCTGACTGGCTGCAATGGCCCATTTGGCTCCAAGGAAGTCAGACCCTCGCTTCTGCTCTGATTCTTTTCCAGCTTCTTTTTTGGATTCTTCTGTATTGTGCTAGTGGACTACACAGCCAACTTGCTGGTTCCACAGCTCATTACCTTGACCATATGAGATAGTGCTTTGCCTGTGTGTGTTGTGTGTTCTGTCATTTCTGACTCCTTATGACCCCATGGATTGTAGCCCACCAGGCTCCTCTTGTCCTTCGGATTTCCCAGGTAAGGATACTGAAGTGGGTTGCCATTTCCTACCCATGGATTCTTCTCAGCCCAGAGATTCAACTCCTGTCTCCTCCATTGGCAAGCAGATTCTTTACCACTATGCCACCTGGGAAACCCCAAGCCAGTACTTATAACCTAACAAAAGCAACCCAGGTTTTGCCAGGTTGTAAGCAAAACCTTGTGTGTCTACTTCTATATCTAAGTTTGCGAGATTACGTTGTATTCTAAGGTGTGGTTTCTTTGTGTGACTACTTTTACATCTAAGGCTGTGAGATTAAGCTGTGTTCCAAGACCATGTGGGGTAATCCATAAGTTGGCGTCTTCCCACAGTTCTATAGACTAGATAGAACAATGGTAGAATTTTCAACTAGTACAGCTGCATTCTACTCTTAAGGTTCCTCTCACTTACCTGATGTTCCTCCCTATCTTTTGGACAATCTGGGAAAGTCAGGGTACACATCTACTGGAGTAGATTGTCTACTTTACTTTTTTCCAATATTCTCTGGGCCCAGAAAGGGGAGAGTGGGGATTTAGCCCCATGACCTTTTCCTATTGACTTTGCTAAGTCTGACCCTCATTACCCTAAAAAAAAGTCACGTTAATTTTGACAGTTGTTTTTCCAGATAATATTATCTGGTTTGCAAAGCACAAATTTGCAGAAAAAATCAGACTTTGACTACCCAAAGCTAATTTTTATCTCTATTTCTTTTTCCTTTTTGTCTTCCATCTTTAACAAATCCTAATCTTCCCATTCTACCTGCCGCTATTCAATTAATTGCTTTGGATTAACTGCAGTAAAAATCCCCTTCTCATGATAAAAAGAAACACTCTCATAATTTTCAAGACATATCCTCTGATTTAACCATTTAGGATACAGTGGTGCAGAGGGTAGATGATCCATATACTCATGGAATCCACTTTCTATTTGTGGAGAATGGGCACATAAGTAAGGATAAATAAATTGAAATGAGGTGGTTCTAGGGACTTAAATAATTGGTTTAGATTTAAAACCTTTTAAAAACCATAAGAGATAGTGCTTTGCCTGTGTGTGTTGTGTGTTCTGTCATTTCTGACTCCTTATGACCCCATGGATTGTAGCCCACCAGGCTCCTCTTGTCCTTCGGATTTCCCAGGTAAGGATACTGAAGTGGGTTGCCATTTCCTACCCATGGATTCTTCTCAGCCCAGAGATTCAACTCCTGTCTCCTCCATTGGCAAGCAGATTCTTTACCACTATGCCACCTGGGAAACCCCAAGCCAGTACTTATAACCTAACAAAAGCAACCCAGGTTTTGCCAGGTTGTAAGCAAAACCTTGTGTGTCTACTTCTATATCTAAGTTTGCGAGATTACGTTGTATTCTAAGGTGTGGTTTCTTTGTGTGACTACTTTTACATCTAAGGCTGTGAGATTAAGCTGTGTTCCAAGACCATGTGGGGTAATCCATAAGTTGGCGTCTTCCCACAGTTCTATAGACTAGATAGAACAATGGTAGAATTTTCAACTAGTACAGCTGCATTCTACTCTTAAGGTTCCTCTCACTTACCTGATGTTCCTCCCTATCTTTTGGACAATCTGGGAAAGTCAGGGTACACATCTACTGGAGTAGATTGTCTACTTTACTTTTTTCCAATATTCTCTGGGCCCAGAAAGGGGAGAGTGGGGATTTAGCCCCATGACCTTTTCCTATTGACTTTGCTAAGTCTGACCCTCATTACCCTAAAAAAAAGTCACGTTAATTTTGACAGTTGTTTTTCCAGATAATATTATCTGGTTTGCAAAGCACAAATTTGCAGAAAAAATCAGACTTTGACTACCCAAAGCTAATTTTTATCTCTATTTCTTTTTCCTTTTTGTCTTCCATCTTTAACAAATCCTAATCTTCCCATTCTACCTCGCCGCTATTCAATTAATTGCTTTGGATTAACTGCAGTAAAAATCCCCTTCTCATGATAAAAAGAAACACTCTCATAATTTTCAAGACATATCCTCTGATTTAACCATTTAGGATACAGTGGTGCAGAGGGTAGATGATCCATATACTCATGGAATCCACTTTCTATTTGTGGAGAATGGGCACATAAGTAAGGATAAATAAATTGAAATGAGGTGGTTCTAGCTTTTTGTTTGTACTTAAATACATTGAGATTTAGAACTTTTCAAATATTAATCAATTAGTTGCTGCCAGAGTCAGGAATAAAGACAGAACTCCAGAATCCTTTCTGAGTGAAACCATTTTACATATGACACTTAAAATAATAATACTTCTGGCATGAGTGCAAGTTGGACTTATTTGTATAAAATGTTATGCTATAAATATTCTCTGCTCCAAGGAAATTAGGCTTCACACCACCTCTGTCATAGCTTACATATTTTATACCTTTATATTTTTTGTTATTCCTAGCATATTATCTCCTCTCATTTCTAGGCATTATAATTCTCATCCAGCTCGGATACATCCTTATTCATGAATATAATTCTGAATAGCATATCTAGAAATAAGCTTTCAGCTCCTGAAATTACCTCATATGGCATTTTTCACATATTGCCTGAATTACTGTTTGATTTCCCACTGAGGTGAAATCATTTTATGGTCCAAGTACTATATACTGTAAATGCATATAGTGCTTTACTCACAGTTACCAGTAAAATCCTTGGTGAATAAATGCATGAAGTATGTAATAAAAATCCATGATTCTAGATCTAGTAGAAATTCCCTGATATGTAAATGGTTCAAGAGCCTCATTATCTATTCTAGTTAATGAAGGATTTAGTTTCTGCTTCTGTTTACAGCAACACTGAGTGCATGCAAAAATAAAGCACAGTGAAGCGGAAACATAGACTATGTTTTGTATTTGCAGAGGGTCTTCCCCAGTGGCTCAGTGATAAAGAGCCTGCCTGCAATGCAGGATATGTGTCAGGAGCCACAGGTTCAATTCTTTGGTTGAGAAGATCCCCAGAGAAGGAAATGACATTCTCCTCCAGTATTCTTGCCTGGGAAATCCTATGGACAGAGGAGCTTGACAAACTACAACCAGTGGGGTTATACAGTGTCAGACATGACTGAGGACAGTATATGCTGCTACACATGCTACATTAGCTTACTAAAACCACACTTTGTGTGTGTGTGTGTGTGTGTGTGTGTCCTAGCAGTGGTTTGTGAAGGGAACCACAAACAGAAAGACTTGATTTTAAACCATTTTTGAAATACGGGCTAAACAGGCTGTGGTGCCTTACTGAAATGCCTTGGGAGAAGTTTTAGAGAGTGCAGAAGTGATAAAGGGCAAACACAAGTTCTGTGTAGTATATAAGCTATTAGACCAGAATAGAGTGTTAGCTGCAGAATCTAGGAGATGGGGAGGTGGACACTTTGAAGCTTGTGATTGGGAATTTTAATTATATTCAAAGGATAGTTGGGAGCCATCATTGCCTTCTGAGAAGAGGAACTTAAAACATTTAGGGAACATTCCTACTCCTGTCCCTTGCTCATGCTGTTTTCTCATCTGGAAGGTTTCTTTTCCTTTCTTCCTACCTCTCCTTAGCCAATGTTCCTTCAAGTATTAGTTCAGGCCTCTCCATCTCTGAAACGTTTTTGATGATTCTAGTCAATGCATATTCTGCTTCTCTCTCTATCATTGTCTTTCTCCCACCCACATCCCATTGCATTCACTACAGAATTAGCACCCTTCTTAATTCTTTCTTCTTAATTCATAATTGATTCCTTAAATAATTTTTATCATATGGTCATATTCTGCAGTTCAGAGTTTCTTTTACACAGTGACGGACATTATGATCTCTGCTGAAAGGTGTTGTATATCATGTTCTAGAATAGATCTAAGTATGTGGCTGTTTAATACATATCTTTAAGTTATACTGGGAAAACTTATGACCCAGGTATCAGCTCAGAAATAAGTAAGTTTTAAAGTTTACATGGGACCTTGAATCATTGCCAAAGCTTATGTTGGGATCAAATATGGAATCCGTAAAATGGTTTTTATCACACTTTTCCCACGAATGAGCTCTGGAGAGCCTGCCTGCAATGCAGGATATGTGTCAGGAGCCACAGGTTCAATTCTTTGGTTGAGAAGATCCCCAGAGAAGGAAATGACATTCTCCTCCAGTATTCTTGCCTGGGAAATCCTATGGACAGAGGAGCTTGACAAACTACAACCAGTGGGGTTATACAGTGTCAGACATGACTGAGGACAGTATATGCTGCTACACATGCTACATTAGCTTACTAAAACCACACTTTGTGTGTGTGTGTGTGTGTGTGTGTGTCCTAGCAGTGGTTTGTGAAGGGAACCACAAACAGAAAGACTTGATTTTAAACCATTTTTGAAATACGGGCTAAACAGGCTGTGGTGCCTTACTGAAATGCCTTGGGAGAAGTTTTAGAGAGTGCAGAAGTGATAAAGGGCAAACACAAGTTCTGTGTAGTATATAAGCTATTAGACCAGAATAGAGTGTTAGCTGCAGAATCTAGGAGATGGGGAGGTGGACACTTTGAAGCTTGTGATTGGGAATTTTAATTATATTCAAAGGATAGTTGGGAGCCATCATTGCCTTCTGAGAAGAGGAACTTAAAACATTTAGGGAACATTCCTACTCCTGTCCCTTGCTCATGCTGTTTTCTCATCTGGAAGGTTTCTTTTCCTTTCTTCCTACCTCTCCTTAGCCAATGTTCCTTCAAGTATTAGTTCAGGCCTCTCCATCTCTGAAACGTTTTTGATGATTCTAGTCAATGCATATTCTGCTTCTCTCTCTATCATTGTCTTTCTCCCACCCACATCCCATTGCATTCACTACAGAATTAGCACCCTTCTTAATTCTTTCTTCTTAATTCATAATTGATTCCTTAAATAATTTTTATCATATGGTCATATTCTGCAGTTCAGAGTTTCTTTTACACAGTGACGGACATTATGATCTCTGCTGAAAGGTGTTGTATATCATGTTCTAGAATAGATCTAAGTATGTGGCTGTTTAATACATATCTTTAAGTTATACTGGGAAAACTTATGACCCAGGTATCAGCTCAGAAATAAGTAAGTTTTAAAGTTTACATGGGACCTTGAATCATTGCCAAAGCTTATGTTGGGATCAAATATGGAATCCGTAAAAATGGTTTTTTATCACACTTTTGACCTTTCGTGGTGTTTTCTACATTAATTGTATTCTAGATTCACCATAGCTGGTTCTGAATGATACTGATCTGTCTCACAAATAAAACAAAATGAAGCAACAGCCACAAAGATTTCCTTTAGGTGAAATGTTTCTACTGTTGAAAGTTTCTGAAGAGTTACTGGTTTCCGGGTGCTAATGGATAAATCAAATTCCTCTTTACAGAAGGACTTTAGTCATGTGGAAGCCGAGATGGTCTAGCACAGTGCATATCTTTATAATTTAAGACAAAATTAATTTCATTGCTCTGGATAGATATATATCTTACATGCTGTGGGTTTAATATATAAGAAATTAGAAGAAGATTTATTTTTCTGGTAGTGATAATTAGTAAAATTCAATGTAATAATAAATTCAGTATGCTGATCATTGTGTCAAAATCTGACACCTTTAAAAACTCTGGCATCATAATGATTTCCTTTCTATTTAGTGTGTAGAGAGAAGAAATTCTTACTTGAAATCAACATTTTGTTAAGCCCATTAGTGTTTAAAGAAAGACATTTTTCTAATATTAACCTGGTAGGCATCATTGTAGCATTTACTTAGTCATTGTCTTTTCATGTATGAAGTAAGTAAGCTGTAAACCTTGTTTGGCAGTTACTATTTCTTTGTGCATGGCAGAAGTGCATTTTCACTGAATTATTTTTTAAAAAGATGTGATATGCTCACATATGTGGCATAAGAATTAACTGATACATATCTCTGAGTCCCAATTACCATATAACTGCTGTATAATACAGCAAGCGATCTTTGAAAATACAGATTACTATATAAATGCAAACTTTGACTTTTTTTCAAACCACATTTCTCTGAAGTCTAAAGGTAGGATTGGACTTATCAGACATCTGCAGAAGGTGTCAAAAACCCTTGGTAAGAAACCAGTTTAACTTTTATATTATTTTAGAAATGTGTTTGATAGTTCAGTTTCAGAAGTGCACAGAAAGTTACAGAACCCTGAAGGCAAAGATGAGCTACTTGAATTTAATATGAACTAAAGTGATAATACCTTATACTTAAAAGCTAACTGTTTTTTGCAAGATACTCCAAAGTCTTTGGCTGTATTAGCTCTAATCCTCAGAACACATTTGTGAAGATGGTCTCTGTGAACAGGTTTAAATGCAATGGAAAGAAGGCTGATAGAAATAAGGAGGGGTCACTTTCCCATCAACAGTTATTGTATATAGACAAAAGTACGTGCCTGAATTCAGAAAGAGCTATCTTTTCCACTGGTGTGGCAAATCAATCAAATGAAATATCTTGATAACTTCACATGGTCCAAATTTGTGGCCGTGGAGAGTTTTGTTACATAATTTCCTTGAGTACACTCTGAGAATAGTCAGAATTAGAATTAGGAGATGATGCAAGGATCTTTGTAAGATCCCTTCATGGAAAAATACTACAGCAAATAATTTTGATATCTTGAAGCAGAATGGGAAGAAATACTAAGGATCTTGCAGTATTGGAGGTGGTGTTTTGGGTGACCAGTGGACCATGTGTAAAGTTAGTCTTCTTAAGGACTGGAAGTAAAATGTACCTATTATCTACAAGAAACAAGTACAGTTTTTGCAGAGTGCTGTTTAGATAGGTGATAGCACAAGTCTGTGACTCATCAGAGGTAAAAGCAAAGGAGAATACTGGAACACGTGGGAAAAAGAAGAGTAAATAATCTACCCACATGTATTCAAATCTAACTTCCATTTTGCATCTGGGCTAGAAAAACAAACATCTGTAGCCTCAGTTTCATACAGGTTGCATGATTTTAGATTGAGTTCTTTGATACATGTCAAAGGGTTTTCTAGAAATATTAAGGCTGTAATTAGAAAATAACGTTTAGTAGAGATTCTAACTTCTGAGTTTAAATTTTACCAATACTTCAAACACTACATAAAATGTTACCTAAACATTGATATGGTATTTATAAGTTATATGACCTATTTATTGAAGAGAATTCTAAGCATCACTTTAGCAAGTTGTTTATATTTGTATTTTATTATTATTTTTTCATTCTCCTCTTTCACCTTCACAAGGCACTTTAGTTCCTCTTCGCTTTCTACCAACTGCATACCTGAGGTTGTTGATATGCTTCTCAGCAATCTTGATTCCAGCTTGTGATTCATCTAGCCTGCCATTTCACATGATTAACTCTGTATAGAAGTTAAATAAGCAGGGTGACAGTATTCAGTCTGGACAGACTTGTTTCCCAATTTTCAACCAGTCCTTGGTTCCATGTCCAGTTTTAATTGTTGCTTCTTATCCTGCATACAGGTTTCTCAGGAGGCAGGTAAGGTGGTCTGGTATTCGCATCTCATTAAGAACATTCCACCATTTGTTGTGATCCACAAAGTCAAAGGCTTTAACATAGCCAGTGAAGCAAAGAAGATTTTTATTTTTAATTCTCTTGTGTTTTCTGGTACAGCAAATGTTGGCAACTTGATCCCTGGTTCCTCTGCCTTTTCTAAATCTAGCTTGTACATCTGGAAGTTCTTGGTTCATGTACTGCTGAAGCCTAGCTTGGAGGATATTGAACATAATCTTTCTGGCATGTGTGTAGGATAGGATAAATATGACAGGATGAATTACCAATTAAACTTTGCATAATATGAGGTGCTGAACAAACTGAAAATGATTTGGACACTTGGGGGGCAAGTGGTGTATAGAAAGCTTGTGAACAATAATGATGAAGTCCTATTTAGTGTCTCAGTGTGCTTAGTATATGGCAGTATATTGAATAGTACATTTTCCCTTTTTGGCATTTTTGACTTACTGGAACACGTGGGAAAAAGAAGAGTAAATAATCTACCCACATGTATTCAAATCTAACTTCCATTTTGCATCTGGGCTAGAAAAACAAACATCTGTAGCCTCAGTTTCATACAGGTTGCATGATTTTAGATTGAGTTCTTTGATACATGTCAAAGGGTTTTCTAGAAATATTAAGGCTGTAATTAGAAAATAACGTTTAGTAGAGATTCTAACTTCTGAGTTTAAATTTTACCAATACTTCAAACACTACATAAAATGTTACCTAAACATTGATATGGTATTTATAAGTTATATGACCTATTTATTGAAGAGAATTCTAAGCATCACTTTAGCAAGTTGTTTATATTTGTATTTTATTATTATTTTTTCATTCTCCTCTTTCACCTTCACAAGGCACTTTAGTTCCTCTTCGCTTTCTACCAACTGCATACCTGAGGTTGTTGATATGCTTCTCAGCAATCTTGATTCCAGCTTGTGATTCATCTAGCCTGCCATTTCACATGATTAACTCTGTATAGAAGTTAAATAAGCAGGGTGACAGTATTCAGTCTGGACAGACTTGTTTCCCAATTTTCAACCAGTCCTTGGTTCCATGTCCAGTTTTAATTGTTGCTTCTTATCCTGCATACAGGTTTCTCAGGAGGCAGGTAAGGTGGTCTGGTATTCGCATCTCATTAAGAACATTCCACCATTTGTTGTGATCCACAAAGTCAAAGGCTTTAACATAGCCAGTGAAGCAAAAGAAGATTTTTATTTTTAATTCTCTTGTGTTTTCTGGTACAGCAAATGTTGGCAACTTGATCCCTGGTTCCTCTGCCTTTTCTAAATCTAGCTTGTACATCTGGAAGTTCTTGGTTCATGTACTGCTGAAGCCTAGCTTGGAGGATATTGAACATAATCTTTCTGGCATGTGTGTAGGATAGGATAAATATGACAGGATGAATTACCAATTAAACTTTGCATAATATGAGGTGCTGAACAAACTGAAAATGATTTGGACACTTGGGGGGCAAGTGGTGTATAGAAAGCTTGTGAACAATAATGATGAAGTCCTATTTAGTGTCTCAGTGTGCTTAGTATATGGCAGTATATTGAATAGTACATCATTGAAATCTTCAACTAAATTGAGATATGAATTGATTTAACAGGACATATGTTTCTATCACATTGTCTTGTGCTACATATTGAAGCAGCATTACACAAGCTTTTGTTTGCCAGAGAGTGTGGTTGGGTAAATAAGATGTGCTTTTGTGCTTAGTTTCTGATTTTCAGAGTGAAAGCTCACCATTGATGCATAGACATCATTGAAAATATTAATTGCTTGATGGATTTATGCCCTGATTGTAAATTGAAAAGTAAGATGATTAACATGGGACCCTCATCATATGTATGCAATGCTCCTGATTGGAAGGTTACTCTCATTTGCAATTCTTGTTGCCTTTTATTGACTATGACAGAGCACACTTGCAGCATTCACACAACCAATTGCTGCAAAAACTATTGACAGAAATGAATTTGAAAGGTGGAGAATAAAAAATATATTCTACTGAAAACCCTCCACTAAAGTGCAGACAGATAATTGAGCTGGTGAAAATGTGTAGGTTTACCAAATTCTACAATAACTTCTATCTATATTTTTATTTGTCCCCCTTTTTCTTTAGTGATGATATTGAAACTTTTTAGCTTTGTTATTTGATGCTATCCCAGAGCCTTTTAGCTATATATGTGAAGTGTTATATGAGCTTCCCAGGTGGCTCATTGGTAAAGAATCCTTCTGTCAGTGCAGGAGACGTAAAAGGCACATGTTCAATCCATAGATCAGGGAGATCCCCTGAAGGAGGATATGGTTACACACTCAAGTATTCTTGCCTAGAGAATCCTAGGGACAAAAGAACCTGGCAGGCTACAATCCATAGGACTGAGCATGTGGAACCTTATAGTTAAAAACTTCCCTTTTTTTAATTAGCCAATTTAAAAATTTTTTAAAAATATTACTCATTTTATGACCAAATAAAGTTGCAATAAATAATATATGTGTAGGATAGGATAAATATGACAGGATGAATTACCAATTAAACTTTGCATAATATGAGGTGCTGAACAAACTGAAAATGATTTGGACACTTGGGGGGCAAGTGGTGTATAGAAAGCTTGTGAACAATAATGATGAAGTCCTATTTAGTGTCTCAGTGTGCTTAGTATATGGCAGTATATTGAATAGTACATCATTGAAATCTTCAACTAAATTGAGATATGAATTGATTTAACAGGACATATGTTTCTATCACATTGTCTTGTGCTACATATTGAAGCAGCATTACACAAGCTTTTGTTTGCCAGAGAGTGTGGTTGGGTAAATAAGATGTGCTTTTGTGCTTAGTTTCTGATTTTCAGAGTGAAAGCTCACCATTGATGCATAGACATCATTGAAAATATTAATTGCTTGATGGATTTATGCCCTGATTGTAAATTGAAAAGTAAGATGATTAACATGGGACCCTCATCATATGTATGCAATGCTCCTGATTGGAAGGTTACTCTCATTTGCAATTCTTGTTGCCTTTTATTGACTATGACAGAGCACACTTGCAGCATTCACACAACCAATTGCTGCAAAAACTATTGACAGAAATGAATTTGAAAGGTGGAGAATAAAAAATATATTCTACTGAAAACCCTCCACTAAAGTGCAGACAGATAATTGAGCTGGTGAAAATGTGTAGGTTTACCAAATTCTACAATAACTTCTATCTATATTTTTATTTGTCCCCCTTTTTCTTTAGTGATGATATTGAAACTTTTTAGCTTTGTTATTTGATGCTATCCCAGAGCCTTTTAGCTATATATGTGAAGTGTTATATGAGCTTCCCAGGTGGCTCATTGGTAAAGAATCCTTCTGTCAGTGCAGGAGACGTAAAAGGCACATGTTCAATCCATAGATCAGGGAGATCCCCTGAAGGAGGATATGGTTACACACTCAAGTATTCTTGCCTAGAGAATCCTAGGGACAAAAGAACCTGGCAGGCTACAATCCATAGGACTGAGCATGTGGAACCTTATAGTTAAAAACTTCCCTTTTTTTAATTAGCCAATTTAAAAATTTTTTAAAAATATTACTCATTTTATGACCAAATAAAGTTGCAATAAATAATATATTAATTTTCAGAATAAAAGAGGTAAGAATACTTTGAAAATGTACTTATGTTATTTTAAATATTCTGTCAAAGTGAGCAATATCAATACACTTGGTCATCAGTTTCAAAGCATTTTTGTCCTAACATTCACTTGTTAGTCGAAATACATATATATTTTTATGTAGAAAATGGTGATTAGTTTCCTAGACTGCCCCACAAATTCTTCCTCAAAAACAGTGCCACTCATGGGATACTTTCAAACTTGGACTTTATTACCACCCATGTATTGTTCTGAGTTATTGATAAAGTTTTAGTGGCAAAACTTGTCCTCTTATATGAATCTTCTGATCCTATTGTCTTCCAATGCTATTTATTACTGGTATGCTACCTCTTTTTGTTTTTGTTTCTGTAGAGCAGATATCAGTGAGTAGTCCATAGACTTTCGGGTTTTGATATAGGAAGAATATCTTCAAGTCAGTTTTGTCTTCCTCACTCAGGCAGTAAAACCTTGGGCAATTTAATGCCTGACTCTCACTCAGTTTCTCTCTCTACCTGTAAAATGCAGAGAATCATACCTTTATTATAGAATGTCTGCAAAAATTAGAAAGCTTGTGAAGTGCCTGTTACTGTTGTTCAGTCGCTAAGTCATGTCTGACTCTTTGTGACCCCATGAACTGCAACATGCCAGGCTTCCCTATCCTTCACTATCTCCTGGAATTTGCTCAAACTCATGTCCATTCAGTCAGTGATGCCATCTCATCTCCTCTGTTATCCCCTTCTGTCCCCTTCTCATCCTCCGTTGTTCTCCTTCTGCCCTCATTCTTTCCCAGCATCAGAATCTTATCCAGTGAGTCAGCTCTTGGCATCGGACGGCCAAGTATTGGAGCTTCAGCTTCAGTATCAGTCTTTTCAATAAATATACAGTGTTGATTTCCTTTAGGATTGACTGGCTTGATCCCCTTGCTGTCCAAGGGACTCTCAGAAGTCTTCTCTAGAACCACAGTTTGAATGCATCAATTCTTCAGTGCCTTCTTTATGGTCTAACTCTCACATCTGTACATGACTACTGAAAAGAACATACCTTTGACTATACAGATCTTTGTTACCAAAGTGATGTTTCTGCTTTTTAATATGCTGTCTATGGCCTGTCAGAGTGTCCAGCATATATTGAGATACTCAATATGTGGTAGCCATTGATTTGTGATTTTTGCCTGTGTAGAAATTTATTTCCAACTAACTTGACCAAAAACTGGAAATCTATTAGAGATATTTCCAAAAAAGTGAGTAATAAAACTGTGTCATGAAACAGGAGCAATTGGCTCTCAGAAATAACAACAACCAAAGACTGAATGCTGACAACTTTTTCTCCTGACATTTGTTTCTATTTATCTTGGTATCCTAACTTCAGTGCCACTTTATCTTCTCTAATAGCATAGTGGAGGAATGACTGTGTTAGCTCCCAAGATTTTCTTTTTCATCTCTAGCTCTTTAAATCTAGGGAAAGAATTTTGAGTTGAGTGGTTAAGTGGTCTACTCACTTCAGAACCAATCATTTGTGGCTCAAGAATGGAGTCATTCTGAGTTAAAGGGAGCATTTGTATGGCTCCTGTCTATGAGGAGAGAGTAGCCAGAAGTGGTGAACAAACAACCTATGCTTCTGAGTTCTTTTCTCTCCTTTACCTTCTTTCTATTTCTTTTAATTTACCTCAGAATATGGCTCATTGACAACTGAAAGAACATTAGTTAGACTTGTTTCCTTGTCTCTTGTGAGTTTAAGCCACAGACATGTTGCCCCCACATGCACAGAAAATTCTCAACTTCTGAAGTTTAATCATACTTCCAAGATTATGTTATGATCATTATTCACCTCCAAGGAGTTCTACAAATATTTTGGAATAAATATCTAACAGAGGAATGTGCTTCATAGAAGTGTTTTGCTAAATAAGAATACGTTTGTTGTAAAGAAAAAGTCATCAAGATATGATTCTCCCAAGAGTCGACAGTGTACTGTACCCATAGGGGAAGCCCAAGTGTGTCATCTCGCCTATACTCACCAGTGCTACTCGTCTCATATATCTTTAAAAATATGATCAAAAGTCATATTACCACATTGGTTTTTTATCATGGGAAAAGTTAAATGTTTCTCTCCAATTTTTATGCTGTCTTCTATTGACTAATATTTGGATACATATTTTAATTACAATGAAATTCCATAGCTGTCTATAGAGAGTTCATTTATGATAGAAAGCCAACATGGCATTGTGTGAGAACTATGTGTCTGGGAATAGATCAGTGATGTTTTTATTTCTTTATTTTTTTTCTTAGTGGAGTTTTTAGAGGTCTGAATTTCCAGGTCTATGTGACCTCAATTGTTACAGTATTTTACCTTCCTAAGCTTCCGTTTCTACATCTGGTAAAAGAGAAAATGGAGATATAAATAATGCTTACCTTAAAGATCTTTTGTGAGATATATATATATATATATAATGCATACAAAGTAGGCTGTGAAAGATCAGCTGAAAGGGAAGGGACAAGGGAAGACCCAAATTCAGGCAGAGACTTTAATGGAGACTACTGCCAGACTGTCTCACAACAGAGAACAGCCCCTAGAGCTCAGGGGTGAAGATTATGTACTGGAGCCTAAAGGGAGTGGAAAATTACCAGGTAGCATCATGGACATTTTGCGTGCTTTGTCCTTGGGAATTTCCTCCTGGTTCTGAGAACCAGGAAGGTCAGGTGCAAGTGGTCTTACAGGCAGTTGATTAACAGGGTGTGAGAAGTTAGCAGGGTGTGAGCAGTAAAAGCATGCAGGAGGTTTCTTCTTGTCGCATAGGGAGGAGGGGATGGGGGCCTCGGTGGTCCTAACAGGTTGCACAGTGTTTTGATATGTTTATGATTATAGAGATGATTATAAGTGAATTAGTGGCCATCTTTATATCTTGTCTGATTTTATGGACTTTTTAAATAAGATTAAGAACAATATTGAAGTATCTATACTATTTGTTAGACAGGGAGAGGGAAAAAGATTTTCAGTCTAATTATCCTGTCTTTTCTCTTGTATAGAGTAGAATCTCTCTGTGATTAGAGGGTAAATAACTCACCCTTCATTGTTACATTTGTATTTCTTTTCAGATTACTGGGGCCATTTTGTAAATGTGTGTTGCACGGCATTGAATGGGAACCAGAGGCCTAAAGGCATTAAAATAAGGCTTCAGAAGTGAGGGAAGGCTCTTTATGCTTTATCTCTAGATAGTTCAATCTGCATTTTTACATTGTTTTGTTGCAGGAGATTGTAGATTTATGGAGCTTTGTATTTTCCTGTAGTGATTAGTCAGCCAATAAATGCTACTTGATGATAATGCTGATTTTTTTTTTCCCCTCAAGAAATGGAAATTCAGGAAAGAAAGTCATTCATTGCAGTACTGGATTATCCAACTGGAGATTTTTTTTTTTTCCATATACAAGTGAAAATAAAATCCGGTCTCAGTTGTTCTTGTGAATACTGATCCTTCCACTAATAAAAATAAGAGACTTTTGAACTAGTCCATTAAATAGGTTCTGGTAACCTAATGGATTCATGAACTTTCTAATGGGAGAACAGTAAAATATTGTTAAGATAATGTTATTTATATTTCTCACAACAGTGTTCCCTTTTGATGATTCAGACTTTACTAACGCATGGCAAAATGCCTAAAATGATAATTGCTCCTCAGGTTCAATTGACCAACATATTTATTCAGTTCTTAGTCCACACGTTGTTCTTAATTACCCTGTGGAACACCCAAAGGAAATCTGTCCTCAAAAACAGTATTTTGCTAGACAAAATTTTTCTATATTATAAAAATTATCTGAAATTCTTAACAACAAAAACTAAAATCCTCTGACCTTTAAGCATGGCAAAATTCTTTCTTAGATTACTGTTTGGTCATACCCATAAGCCATGGTTGAATCCTAGGAACCAACCGTCGGGACATCTATTCACTGTGCCTAATTGTCCCAATTATACAGATTGCCTATTGCAAAGAAATGAGAAAAGTGAGGATCTTGTCTGATTTTATGGACTTTTTAAATAAGATTAAGAACAATATTGAAGTATCTATACTATTTGTTAGACAGGGAGAGGGAAAAAGATTTTCAGTCTAATTATCCTGTCTTTTCTCTTGTATAGAGTAGAATCTCTCTGTGATTAGAGGGTAAATAACTCACCCTTCATTGTTACATTTGTATTTCTTTTCAGATTACTGGGGCCATTTTGTAAATGTGTGTTGCACGGCATTGAATGGGAACCAGAGGCCTAAAGGCATTAAAATAAGGCTTCAGAAGTGGGGGAAGGCTCTTTATGCTTTATCTCTAGATAGTTCAATCTGCATTTTTACATTGTTTTGTTGCAGGAGATTGTAGATTTATGGAGCTTTGTATTTTCCTGTAGTGATTAGTCAGCCAATAAATGCTACTTGATGATAATGCTGATTTTTTTTTTCCCCTCAAGAAATGGAAATTCAGGAAAGAAAGTCATTCATTGCAGTACTGGATTATCCAACTGGAGATTTTTTTTTTTTCCATATACAAGTGAAAATAAAATCCGGTCTCAGTTGTTCTTGTGAATACTGATCCTTCCACTAATAAAAAATAAGAGACTTTTTGAACTAGTCCATTAAATAGGTTCTGGTAACCTAATGGATTCATGAACTTTCTAATGGGAGAACAGTAAAATATTGTTAAGATAATGTTATTTATATTTCTCACAACAGTGTTCCCTTTTGATGATTCAGACTTTACTAACGCATGGCAAAATGCCTAAAATGATAATTGCTCCTCAGGTTCAATTGACCAACATATTTATTCAGTTCTTAGTCCACACGTTGTTCTTAATTACCCTGTGGAACACCCAAAGGAAATCTGTCCTCAAAAACAGTATTTTGCTAGACAAAATTTTTCTATATTATAAAAATTATCTGAAATTCTTAACAACAAAACTAAGATCCTCTGACCTTTAAGCATGGCAAAATTCTTTCTTAGATTACTGTTTGGTCATACCCATAAGCCATGGTTGAATCCTAGGAACCAACCGTCGGGACATCTATTCACTGTGCCTAATTGTCCCAATTATACAGATTGCCTATTGCAAAGAAATGAGAAAAGTGAGGCAAATACTTGTTCTAAATAACAGTTTTAGATTAACTACTTATACAGTAAGGCTGATAAATATGTTTCCACTGGTATGGTAGAATTACCTCATTTGTTTTAAAAATAGTCAAAATATTTCTTACAATTAATTGAAGGAAGCGAGTCTAAAATAATTAATCTAAATGTTTTTTTATTAGATTTAACATCATCAAATAATTTGTAAAACGCATAGGACCTCACCCTGTAAAATAGCTTTAGATAACCCTTTATTTTTAGCTGTTATATGCACCCTTCTTGACTTCCTAGATGGCGCTAGTGATAAAGAATCCACCTGCCAATGCAGGTACCCTTCTAAGCCTTTTGACTTGCATTCATAGTTGTAATCAAAAGTGGTAATAATATGGATACTAAAGTACATTTCCCTTCTAAAAACAGGACTTGATTGGTGATTTTCATAACGTGTCCTATTTTTATTTGTTTTTTTTTTTCTTGAATATGAATAAGCATTTTTATATACTTAAAAAAGGGTGGGTTTAAAATGTAGGTACTACCTTCATCTTAATTTTCTTCTGTATTCTATTTACTTTATTTTTCCATTTCAGAACCCAGATTTCACGATGCTTTACCAAGCATGACCATGAGATAAAAAAATGCAAAGTAAATGTCACCAATACAGTTTATAAACATATATCTACACATTTTTGGATCTATCCAAAATCAACCTGACATTAAAATGTTGGTCTGTTCTTGTGAAGCTCTTTTCTTCTTGGCTTGCTCTGACCTAAATTTCCAACCTGATATTTATTCAGTTCTTAGTCCACACGTTGTTCTTAATTACCCTGTGGAACACCCAAAGGAAATCTGTCCTCAAAAACAGTATTTTGCTAGACAAAATTTTTCTATATTATAAAAATTATCTGAAATTCTTAACAACAAAAACTAAAATCCTCTGACCTTTAAGCATGGCAAAATTCTTTCTTAGATTACTGTTTGGTCATACCCATAAGCCATGGTTGAATCCTAGGAACCAACCGTCGGGACATCTATTCACTGTGCCTAATTGTCCCAATTATACAGATTGCCTATTGCAAAGAAATGAGAAAAGTGAGGCAAATACTTGTTCTAAATAACAGTTTTAGATTAACTACTTATACAGTAAGGCTGATAAATATGTTTCCACTGGTATGGTAGAATTACCTCATTTGTTTTAAAAATAGTCAAAATATTTCTTACAATTAATTGAAGGAACGAGTCTAAAATAATTAATCTAAATGTTTTTATTAGATTTAACATCATCAAATAATTTGTAAAACGCATAGGACCTCACCCTGTAAAATAGCTTTAGATAACCCTTTATTTTTAGCTGTTATATGCACCCTTCTTGACTTCCTAGATGGCGCTAGTGATAAAGAATCCACCTGCCAATGCAGGTACCCTTCTAAGCCTTTTGACTTGCATTCATAGTTGTAATCAAAAGTGGTAATAATATGGATACTAAAGTACATTTCCCTTCTAAAAACAGGACTTGATTGGTGATTTTCATAACGTGTCCTATTTTTATTTGTTTTTTTTTTCTTGAATATGAATAAGCATTTTTATATACTTAAAAAAGGGTGGGTTTAAAATGTAGGTACTACCTTCATCTTAATTTTCTTCTGTATTCTATTTACTTTATTTTTCCATTTCAGAACCCAGATTTCACGATGCTTTACCAAGCATGACCATGAGATAAAAAAATGCAAAGTAAATGTCACCAATACAGTTTATAAACATATATCTACACATTTTTGGATCTATCCAAAATCAACCTGACATTAAAATGTTGGTCTGTTCTTGTGAAGCTCTTTTCTTCTTGGCTTGCTCTGACCTAAATTTCCAACCTGATATTTTTATTCAAATGTGTCATGAGGGCAGCCAGATGGCCTGATTTTTCCGGGCCAGAAGTAAAAACCATTCTGCTTTCTCATGGGTTATTCGAAATAAGTTGCCTTTGCAGTGAATATAAATGTCTAAGTAAGCTAAGCAATACAATGGTAGGTTTGAAGTCAGAGGTCCGAGTCCTTCTTTCCAAGACTGAGTCGTTACAGCCTCTGTGGCCTTGACTTGTTTGTCTGTCTTGAAAATGGGAATTAAAATATGACTGATAACATTTTATGTCCTAAGGCTTGAGGGAAAGACTAATGTAGAAAGGTATAGGAGAAGCAGCAGATAATTTTTTTTGAGGACTGATTAATAGAAACATTGCAAAATACCTCACAAATAATGAGCTCTCCTCTCCTCTACAGTGGAGAGAAAATTGCCCACTATTGGAAAGTTTGACGATGATAAGGAAAGAAAAGAAACAGAACTTTGCTAGTCACAGAGGTACCATTTAGGGCACTGGAGCATCATTTATTAAGTGGACCTTTGTGGCTAAAAAGAGCTAATTTGCCTACCAAACTGAGCAAATTTACATTCTTACCATTCTAACTGTGAGATTCTGCATAGCTAGTTATTCATCTTCTGGGAAATAACTTGGTAAGATATGAGCAATGGAGTAAATCAGCAAAATGAAATTTATTCCCAAATGCCCAAAACCACAGACTCCTGGGAAATACACTAAAATATTATTGTTAATTGTATATCTAGAAAAATTCTGGTAAATGCACTCATGTTAATCACTACTGCAAAAGCCCTCTATTTCCTTATATTTTATAATGTTCCATTTCTTGGAAAAATACAAGATAATTTTAAAACCAATCAAAAGAGCCAGATTCGTTCATTTTAATTAAATCTTACAGATAACTGCCTTGTTACAGCTGTAAATCCTAGTTAGTGACTTTCTCAAGGTGAGAAAAGATAGATTCAGACCTCTATATTACCACAATGTACTTTGTACTCTACAGGTAGAAACAAATAAATTCTAGCATCATTAAGACTGTATGAAGGAAGCTGAGCAGTAGTGGTTTTATGTTTTCATAATGAGCTTCTGGTGTTGAATGCAGAACTTGTGTCGTAGTTTCATAGAGCTTTCACAGCATCTATATATAACAAAAAGCCTGTTTTTCCTCTCTGATGCATCATTTTAGGCAGACACTTATCATTGTGTTTTTGGTGTTTAGCTGATACTTGAATCTAACCCAGCCTCCAGAGATTACTGCCACATTTATCTTTTGCATACAAAAATGCTCTTTTATAAAAGCAATGACTGATATATAGCAGGGCAAGCCAATTATCAAGAAGCCAGAATAGACTGCTAATGTGTGTATTTGGAAGTGACTAATAGAAATCTTAAAATCTCAATCTTCACAAAGGTGCCAGAAAATCCTATTAAAGTTTATCTAAAGATTTTCTAAAGCATATAGTCAGAAAAATGCTCCCCTCAAGAGATGTCCATGTTCTAATCTGAGTCTATGAATATGTTACTTTATATGGCAAAAGGAACTTTGCAGATATAATTATTTATTTTTTGTTGAAATATAATAGAGAATGAGAGAGTTAGATAGCATCACTGACTCAGTGGACATACATTTGTGCAACCTGCAGGAACTAACGAATGACAGGGAAGCCTGGCATACTGCAGTCCATGGGGTTACAAAGAGTCACACTCGACTTAATGACTGAAAAACAACAACAACAAAACATCTGCAATGTTGTGTTAATTCCTGCTGTAATGATTCAGTTTTATATACATAATTTTTTCTTTTTAAAAATATTATTTTCCATTATAGTTCATCATAGAATATTGAATATAGTTCTCTGTGCTATACAGTAGGACCTTGGTGCTTATTTATTCTACATATAAAAGCTTACATGTAGATGTAATTAAGTTAAATGCACTGAGATGGGAAGGGAGATTAAGATGGATTATCTGGGTAGACCCGATGTAATTACAAGTGCCCTTATAAGAGGGAGGCAGATTAGGTCAGAGGAGATGCGAGGCAGTAAACAGGGGGCAAAGGGATGCAGCCTTGATCCAGGAAAGAGAAGGCACTTCTGGAACCTAGAGGGGTAAAGAACCAATTCTCCAAGAGCCACCAGAAATAATGCCTCCTGACATCCTAAAATTTAGCCTAACGAATCCGATTTTGGACTTTTGACCTTCAGAGCTGTCAGATAATAAATTTCTTGCATTTAAAATCACTAAAATTTGTGAAACTTAGTTAGCAAGAAACTAATAGTTGTTCATCTGACTTTTCAACTTTGGAATATACAATTGAGCGAATTTTGGACGTAAACCAGCCTCCAGAGATTACTGCCACATTTATCTTTTGCATACAAAATGCTCTTTTATAAAAGCAATGACTGATATATAGCAGGGCAAGCCAATTATCAAGAAGCCAGAATAGACTGCTAATGTGTGTATTTGGAAGTGACTAATAGAAATCTTAAAATCTCAATCTTCACAAAGGTGCCAGAAAATCCTATTAAAGTTTATCTAAAGATTTTCTAAAGCATATAGTCAGAAAAATGCTCCCCTCAAGAGATGTCCATGTTCTAATCTGAGTCTATGAATATGTTACTTTATATGGCAAAAGGAACTTTGCAGATATAATTATTTATTTTTTGTTGAAATATAATAGAGAATGAGAGAGTTAGATAGCATCACTGACTCAGTGGACATACATTTGTGCAACCTGCAGGAACTAACGAATGACAGGGAAGCCTGGCATACTGCAGTCCATGGGGTTACAAAGAGTCACACTCGACTTAATGACTGAAAAACAACAACAACAAAACATCTGCAATGTTGTGTTAATTCCTGCTGTAATGATTCAGTTTTATATACATAATTTTTTCTTTTTAAAAATATTATTTTCCATTATAGTTCATCATAGAATATTGAATATAGTTCTCTGTGCTATACAGTAGGACCTTGGTGCTTATTTATTCTACATATAAAAGCTTACATGTAGATGTAATTAAGTTAAATGCACTGAGATGGGAAGGGAGATTAAGATGGATTATCTGGGTAGACCCGATGTAATTACAAGTGCCCTTATAAGAGGGAGGCAGATTAGGTCAGAGGAGATGCGAGGCAGTAAACAGGGGGCAAAGGGATGCAGCCTTGATCCAGGAAAGAGAAGGCACTTCTGGAACCTAGAGGGGTAAAGAACCAATTCTCCAAGAGCCACCAGAAATAATGCCTCCTGACATCCTAAAATTTAGCCTAACGAATCCGATTTTGGACTTTTGACCTTCAGAGCTGTCAGATAATAAATTTCTTGCATTTAAAAATCACTAAAATTTGTGAAACTTAGTTAGCAAGAAACTAATAGTTGTTCATCTGACTTTTCAACTTTGGAATATACAATTGAGCTTTTGATTAGAATACAGTGATTCAGACAGGACACCGAGCCTAACTCTTGGTTCTTTTCTTCTTTTCAAATAACAGAGCTAGCATATATCTTAGTGATAAAAGCCTATTGCACCAGAGTTACTAAAATCAGTGGAGATAAGTGATCTGTTCACAGTACCCAGCTAGTTACAGTGCCAGCCTAACTCTGGGACTAAGTAAGACTCTTAAACTATGGATATGCAATTTCTATCATATGAAAACATTTGCCTACAAAAGGTCAGCGCTGAAGAAGTGTCATTGTCATATGTTGTGAGAAGGAATCGGAGTAAAAGTGGGTTTGAGGGTTGAAAGATAAGGCTGGGGAGGGGGAAACTTCAGAACAAGAATTTCTACATGTCCTGCTGAATTCAGGACAAGCTAAACAGTCATAACCCCTGCCCTCTTGGTATCTGTTAATTAGAAAGGCAGACATATACAAATATCATTATAATGAAGAAATAACATGCAAGAAGCAAGCGAGATTCTGCAAAGAAGTCTTCAATAACAACATGAAAAAATGTTTTCTTATATTCCATATGGTCTTTGAATAAGATGATGACCAAAAAAGAATTTAGTTTTATCAAGAGACCATCATAATTTTGAGTTGTCGTTCCTGCTCTTAGACGTTTAATGATCACCTTTTACTTTGGGTAAGGATGCATGTATATGTTTCTCAATGCCTTTGCAAGCATATTTGAATATATTTTAGAAGCTCAGGTTTGTTGATGACACTTTACTGCAATATCATCAGTTTCCATGGAGACACTGTTGTGTAGTTAACTGGGGAAAAAAAAGACTCTTCTGCTTCCCTGTAGGTTTAAAAATGTTTTTACTTGTTTTCGTATTCCACACGTGCAGAAATAAAATTAAAATGGTTTTCTTTTCAAACAATGTTATTTGAATGCCAGTAGGATTCTCATTTATTTCACCAAGACTATAAACATTTACAAATTGAGTACAACCCAGCAAAAAATGAAATCTTCCCTGACCATTCCATCCTAATGGCAAAGATAGTGTTTCCTCTGTATGCTTAATAAATCTAGAATTTTTTGACATTACTTAAGTTCCTTTTTAAATAACTTATCCTTTAAACACTACCAATAACTTTACCTGTGGTCTTTTGCACAGCTGTGCTGTGTAGATAACTTCCATTTATATTAACTGAAGTTACATTTGCATGTCGGTAGGAAAGTACCCTTTATACAACCCAATTAGTATAAACTACATGAAAGAATAAGTCTTTTCTACTTAAAAGAGGTATGGTGACTTTATTTAATAAAATAAATTCACATTGGCATTTGTTTCCTGGATTTTGATGGATCCAATCTGTTTCTTTTGCATCATTCATTTAAAGTAAGTTTTACAAATCATATTTGGTAAACAACAGATAGAATTCTCTGCTCTGAACTCTCTTGTTACTCTGGCTTTACTTACTGGGTGGACCTTTTGATGTATTTTCATTCCTACTTAAAAATAGGATTTTCTGCCACCTTTTTTCAAAAGTTGTGTGAAATGCTGAATTATGTACATATCAGTAAATATTATATGTGGTAAAGGCTTAAAAACATTCCTAAAAATGATTGTAAGAAAAAAACTACTTCTGAATTCATACATTTAAATATATTTTAATATCAAAGTTAAACATTAAGTCTTAATAGTGAATCCATGGAGACAGTGTCATACTTTGCAGTCTGAGTACTTTTAAGTAGCACAAGGTCTTTCAATATAATTAGCACAGAATATTGAACCCTGCCAGAAGTATGGAATTCGCCATTAAATTTAGAGGCTTTTTTATCTCTCTGAGTCTAATCATGTGTGTAGAAGACTAATTGTTAATAGCATGGTCTTTATTGCTCATAGCTTTCTTTTATTTTAAATGGAATGGTCTGCTTTGTGAGAAATAATTAGGTTTTATAGGCCTACCTGCATAGAGTCTTTTGTTGAATGTCTTACCGTTTTGCCAATTCAGATCCTGAGAGCAATTAGAGACTGTGGAACTGTCTTTACACAGATGCCTGCCTTAAAATGTTTCTTGCATTACTTAATTTCCTTTTTAAATAACTTTTTTCCGTTTTACAAATTGAGTACAACCCAGCAAAAATGAAATCTTCCCTGACCATTCCATCCTAATGGCAAAGATAGTGTTTCCTCTGTATGCTTAATAAATCTAGAATTTTTGACATTACTTAAGTTCCTTTTAAATAACTTATCCTTTAAACACTACCAATAACTTTACCTGTGGTCTTTTGCACAGCTGTGCTGTGTAGATAACTTCCATTTATATTAACTGAAGTTACATTTGCATGTCGGTAGGAAAGTACCCTTTATACAACCCAATTAGTATAAACTACATGAAAGAATAAGTCTTTTCTACTTAAAAGAGGTATGGTGACTTTATTTAATAAAATAAATTCACATTGGCATTTGTTTCCTGGATTTTGATGGATCCAATCTGTTTCTTTTGCATCATTCATTTAAAGTAAGTTTTACAAATCATATTTGGTAAACAACAGATAGAATTCTCTGCTCTGAACTCTCTTGTTACTCTGGCTTTACTTACTGGGTGGACCTTTTGATGTATTTTCATTCCTACTTAAAAATAGGATTTTCTGCCACCTTTTTTCAAAAGTTGTGTGAAATGCTGAATTATGTACATATCAGTAAATATTATATGTGGTAAAGGCTTAAAAACATTCCTAAAAATGATTGTAAGAAAAAAACTACTTCTGAATTCATACATTTAAATATATTTTAATATCAAAGTTAAACATTAAGTCTTAATAGTGAATCCATGGAGACAGTGTCATACTTTGCAGTCTGAGTACTTTTAAGTAGCACAAGGTCTTTCAATATAATTAGCACAGAATATTGAACCCTGCCAGAAGTATGGAATTCGCCATTAAATTTAGAGGCTTTTTTATCTCTCTGAGTCTAATCATGTGTGTAGAAGACTAATTGTTAATAGCATGGTCTTTATTGCTCATAGCTTTCTTTTATTTTAAATGGAATGGTCTGCTTTGTGAGAAATAATTAGGTTTTATAGGCCTACCTGCATAGAGTCTTTTGTTGAATGTCTTACCGTTTTGCCAATTCAGATCCTGAGAGCAATTAGAGACTGTGGCGGAACTGTTCCTTAAATCATACACATATTGTGTTATTGCCTGCCTTTTATTTTTACTTGCAGTAGCAGATGCAGAGGCTTCAGTGACTTGTGAGTACAAAGAGTAATTGTTATCCAATGCAGAAGCTTGGATTGGGAGGCATCAGCTAGAAAGAGGAACATGTCAAGTAAGCCTGGCATATGGCAGTGGGTCCTGATGTTTCATTGTCTCCATGATGCTGATGTTCTCAATCACAGAACAAAGTCTTCAACCATGTTCTCTAAAAGTACAGTGGAGTTTCATTGTTTAAAATGATAGTGAGGGCTTCCCTGGTGGTCCAGTGGGTAAGGACACCGCCTTGCAGTGCAAGGGGTGCCGGTTCGATATCTGGCCTGGGAAGATCCCACGTGCCGCGGAGCGGCTGGACCGATGTGTCCAAATACCGAGCTGGAGCTCTGGAGTGCATGCACCTGGAGCCGGTGCTCTGCGACAACAGAGGCCACTGTGATGGGAGGCCCACACGGGCCAAAGAACAAAGATGAATGAAAATAGAGAAATGAAAGACGAACAGAAGTGACCCGCCCATCCCCCTCCCTCCCCAGCCCATCTCCCCCCCTCAAATAAATAAATCTTTTAAAAAATAAATAAATAAATAAAATGATAGTGAGAGTTGGTCAGAGTGTGGTCTTTAGGGATGTATGGATTTATTCAACCAAAATAATATGTTTACTTCCTAATATGGGATTATTTTAATATCAAAGTTAAACATTAAGTCTTAATAGTGAATCCATGGAGACAGTGTCATACTTTGCAGTCTGAGTACTTTTAAGTGGTCTTTCAATATAATTAGCACAGAATATTGAACCCTGCCAGAAGTATGGAATTCGCCATTAAATTTAGAGGCTTTTTTATCTCTCTGAGTCTAATCATGTGTGTAGAAGACTAATTGTTAATAGCATGGTCTTTATTGCTCATAGCTTTCTTTTATTTTAAATGGAATGGTCTGCTTTGTGAGAAATAATTAGGTTTTATAGGCCTACCTGCATAGAGTCTTTTGTTGAATGTCTTACCGTTTTGCCAATTCAGATCCTGAGAGCAATTAGAGACTGTGGCGGAACTGTTCCTTAAATCATACACATATTGTGTTATTGCCTGCCTTTTATTTTTACTTGCAGTAGCAGATGCAGAGGCTTCAGTGACTTGTGAGTACAAAGAGTAATTGTTATCCAATGCAGAAGCTTGGATTGGGAGGCATCAGCTAGAAAGAGGAACATGTCAAGTAAGCCTGGCATATGGCAGTGGGTCCTGATGTCATTGTCTCCATGATGCTGATGTTCTCAATCACAGAACAAAGTCTTCAACCATGTTCTCTAAAAGTACAGTGGAGTTTCATTGTTTAAAATGATAGTGAGGGCTTCCCTGGTGGTCCAGTGGGTAAGGACACCGCCTTGCAGTGCAAGGGGCGCCGGTTCGATATCTGGCCTGGGAAGATCCCACGTGCCGCGGAGCGGCTGGACCGATGTGTCCAAATACCGAGCTGGAGCTCTGGAGTGCATGCACCTGGAGCCGGTGCTCTGCGACAACAGAGGCCACTGTGATGGGAGGCCCACACGGGCCAAAGAACAAAGATGAATGAAAATAGAGAAATGAAAGACGAACAGAAGTGACCCGCCCATCCCCCTCCCTCCCCAGCCCATCTCCCCCCCTCAAATAAATAAATGTTTTAAATAAATAAATAAATAAATAAAATGATAGTGAGAGTTGGTCAGAGTGTGGTCTTTAGGGATGTATGGATTTATTCAACCAAAATAATATGTTTACTTCCTATAATCAGCTGGGAATTATTTGCTGTTCAGTGAGGTAAATAATGGGGACAGTTTTCAAAAGTACTCATAACAGATGTCACAATCAACATTTCATTTCTGAGAGTTCCTTTTGTATGATGAGTCAGGGACTCCCCTGTGAGATCTGATACAGGCATTGTCAAAAATGTTGCAAAGTTCAATAGTATGTTGAGAGGAATTCATGCGATCGTGGAATATTTTGCTGAAAAATTTTGGCTACTTGTCCTATTGAGCTTCTTCATGACACAGAAGGCCCAGTAAGATTACTGTTAATAATTTAATGATGATGAAAATCACCGTTGTTTCCGTATTAAAATGCCAGTATAAACTCCATGTTATTTCAATTAGAGTTGTTAAATAGTGCTGAAGAGTTGGTATTCACTTTCCAAAACTATTTCATCAAATGACAGTAAACTCTTATGTGTGTACTGTTGCATTTGTCTTAAATTTAACAATGCCTTTTCTTCTCTATATTTTCAATATATTACCCAGCTACCATTTGCTCAGGCAGGTCTACTTATGCTGCCATATAATCAATAACAGTCAGAGTACTTTCAATCTTGATAATTTTCTTTAGTGGAAACTTACTCTGCATAGGCTTTTTACCATCTCAATTGACAAGTCAGCTTCACTCAAATCTACAGTGTCAGGCATTTTCATCCCTAAAAAAGATACAGGCAGTTTTAGACCTATGCAAGTACAAATCAATATTATTTTTCAACTAATATCCTTTGGAAACACTTTTTTGCTGAAATAATAGAAACCCAATAAATTTGTGACCTCAATCTAGTGGCAAACCTGAAGCTAACATTGAAAAATGTCATATGAAGTTGCAGGATCCACAATTTCACCAGTAAAATATACTGGTGGGGGGTGAACCTATCATTTTTGTTATAAAGAAATAGGTTATTGTGAAAATATTTTCATAGCAACCAGTGATATGAAGAACTTTCTTTCCTTCCTTCTTTCTTCTTCCTTCCTTCTCCCTCCTTCCTTTCCCTCTCTTCATCCCTCTTTTCTTTTCTCACCTCCTTCCTTCTTTTTCCTTCCCCCTTTGTAAAGGAAAAAATAGAAAAATGCCTTTATATTATCTGGCAAATTTCATTTTACATAATGGATTTAGACAGGTAAACATGCATATTATTGCTTTGAAGCATACTTGAGATCTTTGAAATCCTGAGAGGAGTTTACAGTTGTATAAACAACTGCCTAATTAAAATATTGTTGAAAGATTTAGGGAGTATTTCTTTTTATGGAAAAGTGATGAAGAAAATAGAAAATCTAAGAATAATTTTAGTGGGTAGAAAGTTTTATTAGAAACAATCTGATGTTTTTGGTTATAAGTACAAATTGAATAATTATTCTGCCATCAAGCAGAAAATCTAACTGTCCTTTTTTTCCTTTGGATATTTTGACCACCATGAAAAATCATTGTTTGTATTTATGAAAAACAGTTGTTGCGATGCTGCTTTGTGGTCTTCAGAAATCAAGAGTAATTAAGGAAAGTAATTCTAAAAAAGGCTGAGATTGTTTGGTAAGTAAGGTTGGGGAGAATTATGTGTTATGACAACTTATAATTAAACATCCTTCTTGTAAATATTCAGACAGTGTTAGTGTTCAGTAGAACTATAAAGTTCCTTTTCATCCTATTTTTAGAGATAAATATTGTTTATGGTTTGGAGAAGATCTTTCCATACTTGTTATGCTTATTTTTTTAAAAGAACCATCTCAATTGACAAGTCAGCTTCACTCAAATCTACAGTGTCAGGCATTTTCATCCCTAAAAAAGATACAGGCAGTTTTAGACCTATGCAAGTACAAATCAATATTATTTTTCAACTAATATCCTTTGGAAACACTTTTTTGCTGAAATAATAGAAACCCAATAAATTTGTGACCTCAATCTAGTGGCAAACCTGAAGCTAACATTGAAAAATGTCATATGAAGTTGCAGGATCCACAATTTCACCAGTAAAATATACTGGTGGGGGGTGAACCTATCATTTTTGTTATAAAGAAATAGGTTATTGTGAAAATATTTTCATAGCAACCAGTGATATGAAGAACTTTCTTTCCTTCCTTCTTTCTTCTTCCTTCCTTCTCCCTCCTTCCTTTCCCTCTCTTCATCCCTCTTTTCTTTTCTCACCTCCTTCCTTCTTTTTCCTTCCCCCTTTGTAAAGGAAAAAATAGAAAAATGCCTTTATATTATCTGGCAAATTTCATTTTACATAATGGATTTAGACAGGTAAACATGCATATTATTGCTTTGAAGCATACTTGAGATCTTTGAAATCCTGAGAGGAGTTTACAGTTGTATAAACAACTGCCTAATTAAAATATTGTTGAAAGATTTAGGGAGTATTTCTTTTTATGGAAAAGTGATGAAGAAAATAGAAAATCTAAGAATAATTTTAGTGGGTAGAAAGTTTTATTAGAAACAATCTGATGTTTTTGGTTATAAGTACAAATTGAATAATTATTCTGCCATCAAGCAGAAAATCTAACTGTCCTTTTTTTCCTTTGGATATTTTGACCACCATGAAAAATCATTGTTTGTATTTATGAAAAACAGTTGTTGCGATGCTGCTTTGTGGTCTTCAGAAATCAAGAGTAATTAAGGAAAGTAATTCTAAAAAAGGCTGAGATTGTTTGGTAAGTAAGGTTGGGGAGAATTATGTGTTATGACAACTTATAATTAAACATCCTTCTTGTAAATATTCAGACAGTGTTAGTGTTCAGTAGAACTATAAAGTTCCTTTTCATCCTATTTTTAGAGATAAATATTGTTTATGGTTTGGAGAAGATCTTTCCATACTTGTTATGCATATGTACATGTATTTTACCTACTTTAATGCAGGCATGCTATCTTTACTGTTCCATCATTTGCTCTCTGCACTTAACAATGTAATGATGATTTGTTCACACATGTGGGTCTACTAATTTTAGAAAAAAATGTTCTGTAATTTATTTCAAAAATTTTATGTGATTAAGATTTGGACTGTTCAAATTTTCTTCATTATAAATAATACTCCTCTACTATGCTACTATACTCACTATTCTACTATAATAAATAAACTTATATTTTGGCATACTTACTCCATTATCTCCTTAGTATAGGTTCCTGGGATTAGATTTGCTGGCTCAAAGGTGTTCAGGCTATTCATTAATACCATTTTATACCCCCAACTTCCAATATATGAAAATTATGGTTTTTACATCCTTTGTTTCGTGTCTGTCACTTTTTTATTTTTTTGATCTGAGGTGCCCTGATAGATTAAAACATAGTGAATTTGTTTTCTAATCTGCTATTCTTTTCAGACATCAGATTTAGCAGGCATTGATCTGACGATCTGCCTATAGATATCTATAGTTGTAGATCATGTAGACATAGATATAGACATTATATAGTTTCAGACATATCTATAAGCACAGATGTAGATGTAGATTTTAGAACATAGACATAGACAAAGGCATACATACCCATGCACAAACTTTGATTTCTCCCTGTATAGTTTTATTTGTCCCAGAAAGTTAAGCTCATATTTTGCTATCCCTGCTGAGTCATGATTGATTTGATCAAGCAGAAAATCTAACTGTCCTTTTTCCTTTGGATATTTTGACCACCATGAAAAATCATTGTTTGTATTTATGAAAAACAGTTGTTGCGATGCTGCTTTGTGGTCTTCAGAAATCAAGAGTAATTAAGGAAAGTAATTCTAAAAAAGGCTGAGATTGTTTGGTAAGTAAGGTTGGGGAGAATTATGTGTTATGACAACTTATAATTAAACATCCTTCTTGTAAATATTCAGACAGTGTTAGTGTTCAGTAGAACTATAAAGTTCCTTTTCATCCTATTTTTAGAGATAAATATTGTTTATGGTTTGGAGAAGATCTTTCCATACTTGTTATGCATATGTACATGTATTTTACCTACTTTAATGCAGGCATGCTATCTTTACTGTTCCATCATTTGCTCTCTGCACTTAACAATGTAATGATGATTTGTTCACACATGTGGGTCTACTAATTTTAGAAAAAAATGTTCTGTAATTTATTTCAAAAATTTTATGTGATTAAGATTTGGACTGTTCAAATTTTCTTCATTATAAATAATACTCCTCTACTATGCTACTATACTCACTATTCTACTATAATAAATAAACTTATATTTTGGCATACTTACTCCATTATCTCCTTAGTATAGGTTCCTGGGATTAGATTTGCTGGCTCAAAGGTGTTCAGGCTATTCATTAATACCATTTTATACCCCCAACTTCCAATATATGAAAATTATGGTTTTTACATCCTTTGTTTCGTGTCCGTCACTTTTTTATTTTTTTGATCTGAGGTGCCCTGATAGATTAAAACATAGTGAATTTGTTTTCTAATCTGCTATTCTTTTCAGACATCAGATTTAGCAGGCATTGATCTGACGATCTGCCTATAGATATCTATAGTTGTAGATCATGTAGACATAGATATAGACATTATATAGTTTCAGACATATCTATAAGCACAGATGTAGATGTAGATTTTAGAACATAGACATAGACAAAGGCATACATACCCATGCACAAACTTTGATTTCTCCCTGTATAGTTTTATTTGTCCCAGAAAGTTAAGCTCATATTTTGCTATCCCTGCTGAGTCATGATTGATTTGATTGCTCTTATCAGAAATGACATCTCTCTCTTTAAAATGTCTGTGGAGCTTTGCACTCCTGTGGAATATTTAGACTTATCCTATCTCCTTAATTTAACTTGGGCATTTCTCAGCTTCAGTATTAGTAGGTACGCTCCCTGGTTGCAGGAAATACGCTTGTATTACCCATCTTTCATCTTCCACAGATACCTTATGATTTGGCATATTTATCAGTTTGGGGAAGGTAATGAGTCCATTTTGTCTGCTTATGAATTCCCATTGATATCTTCCATAAGAGATGTGATTTTTTTGAGAAATGCGATGTCTTGGGAAAGGAACACAGGATGTGGAGTCAGAATTTGCCACTTATTTGCTGTGTGATTTGGGGGATGTTCCTCATCCTCTATGAACCTCAGTTTAATTCAGCTGTTAAATGAAGGTAATAATATACTTCAAAAAGTGGTAATGAAGAATAAATAATAGTTTGACAAGTGCTTTTTTCATTTTTCTATAATCATAAATATTACAGTTAAGATGTAAATTTTTATGTGAGTAGGAAGTAAACAAGAAGACTGAGTCCCTTTCTTGCAATGTGTTCCCGATGATGTGAATCTTAAGTACATAAATAGATAACAAGATTCCAGTTGTAAATGTTATGACCATACGCATCCATCAGAAACTGTGTAGTAAAAGACAAAAGAAAATCAGCTCACTGATGATATGTTCAGGCTATTCATTAATACCATTTTATACCCCCAACTTCCAATATATGAAAATTATGGTTTTACATCCTTTGTTTCGTGTCCGTCACTTTTTATTTTTGATCTGAGGTGCCCTGATAGATTAAAACATAGTGAATTTGTTTTCTAATCTGCTATTCTTTTCAGACATCAGATTTAGCAGGCATTGATCTGACGATCTGCCTATAGATATCTATAGTTGTAGATCATGTAGACATAGATATAGACATTATATAGTTTCAGACATATCTATAAGCACAGATGTAGATGTAGATTTTAGAACATAGACATAGACAAAGGCATACATACCCATGCACAAACTTTGATTTCTCCCTGTATAGTTTTATTTGTCCCAGAAAGTTAAGCTCATATTTTGCTATCCCTGCTGAGTCATGATTGATTTGATTGCTCTTATCAGAAATGACATCTCTCTCTTTAAAATGTCTGTGGAGCTTTGCACTCCTGTGGAATATTTAGACTTATCCTATCTCCTTAATTTAACTTGGGCATTTCTCAGCTTCAGTATTAGTAGGTACGCTCCCTGGTTGCAAGAAATACGCTTGTATTACCCATCTTTCATCTTCCACAGATACCTTATGATTTGGCATATTTATCAGTTTGGGGAAGGTAATGAGTCCATTTTGTCTGCTTATGAATTCCCATTGATATCTTCCATAAGAGATGTGATTTTTTTGAGAAATGCGATGTCTTGGGAAAGGAACACAGGATGTGGAGTCAGAATTTGCCACTTATTTGCTGTGTGATTTGGGGGATGTTCCTCATCCTCTATGAACCTCAGTTTAATTCAGCTGTTAAATGAAGGTAATAATATACTTCAAAAAGTGGTAATGAAGAATAAATAATAGTTTGACAAGTGCTTTTTTCATTTTTCTATAATCATAAATATTACAGTTAAGATGTAAATTTTTATGTGAGTAGGAAGTAAACAAGAAGACTGAGTCCCTTTCTTGCAATGTGTTCCCGATGATGTGAATCTTAAGTACATAAATAGATAACAAGATTCCAGTTGTAAATGTTATGACCATACGCATCCATCAGAAACTGTGTAGTAAAAGACAAAAGAAAAATCAGCTCACAAATAGGGTTATACTCTCTTCCCTATATGATAGAATAGTTAAATTAATGGCTAAATCTAATTAAGAAACTGCAAAATTATAGCATTGCCTGGTACCAATACTAAACCCAATGGACTGTGAGATAGGAATATGGTAACTCTCTAAATGACCTCACCATTGTTGAATATTAAGACAATTTTGCTACCTATCCTTAGAAATAAAACAGCCCTTGCAATTACATTTTATAATTTATTATTGGTTTGAAAATGAACAACTTTCACTGTAATAAATGGATCATCACAAATGACAAAGCACAGTTTTAATTAACAGTGACAGGTAAAACCTCTTACAGTCAGATTCAATTTACATTAGCAATTATATAAGAAATTATATTTTGATCATCACAATTTTACATTGAGTTTAAGTGTACTAATCATATGTTGTCTTACCCCCAACATTTTGTGGGACATGGGCAAATATTAAAGAATTGTAAAATACCAAACTATTTAATATATTCTTCTTGATGAATATACTTTTACAATTACCAAGAAGCTTTATATTTAGAATTATCTTGACTCTTGGAAATTCTTTGTCAGACCTTTGCTGAAGAGGCCTCTCATTTGTTGCCTGAGGCATTGCAAATCTCTGCTCAATGCTGTACCACAAGAGATCTTGTGCTTTGACTCTAATGAATCTACTTCTCAGTCCCTTGATGCGACATCCCAGCCCCCACAGCTCTGTCATGGCCAACCTTCTGGTCTAGGGATATGCGTTCTACCTTCAAGAGAATGGACGAGGGAAGAATCCTACAAGGTCTTGGATCAAGCTTAGGAAAATTAGGGAAGAAAATGACAGAGACTTATCCATCCTGGAAAAAAGGTCTAGAAAAAGTCTCAAATTGCAGGTGAACACAGCCATTTGGCCTTGCAGATTTTTGGCACTTGAAGAATAAATAATAGTTTGACAAGTGCTTTTTTCATTTTTCTATAATCATAAATATTACAGTTAAGATGTAAATTTTTATGTGAGTAGGAAGTAAACAAGAAGACTGAGTCCCTTTCTTGCAATGTGTTCCCGATGATGTGAATCTTAAGTACATAAATAGATAACAAGATTCCAGTTGTAAATGTTATGACCATACGCATCCATCAGAAACTGTGTAGTAAAAGACAAAAGAAAAATCAGCTCACAAATAGGGTTATACTCTCTTCCCTATATGATAGAATAGTTAAATTAATGGCTAAATCTAATTAAGAAACTGCAAAATTATAGCATTGCCTGGTACCAATACTAAACCCAATGGACTGTGAGATAGGAATATGGTAACTCTCTAAATGACCTCACCATTGTTGAATATTAAGACAATTTTGCTACCTATCCTTAGAAATAAAACAGCCCTTGCAATTACATTTTATAATTTATTATTGGTTTGAAAATGAACAACTTTCACTGTAATAAATGGATCATCACAAATGACAAAGCACAGTTTTAATTAACAGTGACAGGTAAAACCTCTTACAGTCAGATTCAATTTACATTAGCAATTATATAAGAAATTATATTTTGATCATCACAATTTTACATTGAGTTTAAGTGTACTAATCATATGTTGTCTTACCCCTAACATTTTGTGGGACATGGGCAAATATTAAAGAATTGTAAAATACCAAACTATTTAATATATTCTTCTTGATGAATATACTTTTACAATTACCAAGAAGCTTTATATTTAGAATTATCTTGACTCTTGGAAATTCTTTGTCAGACCTTTGCTGAAGAGGCCTCTCATTTGTTGCCTGAGGCATTGCAAATCTCTGCTCAATGCTGTACCACAAGAGATCTTGTGCTTTGACTCTAATGAATCTACTTCTCAGTCCCTTGATGCGACATCCCAGCCCCCACAGCTCTGTCATGGCCAACCTTCTGGTCTAGGGATATGCGCGTTCTACCTTCAAGAGAATGGACGAGGGAAGAATCCTACAAGGTCTTGGATCAAGCTTAGGAAAATTAGGGAAGAAAATGACAGAGACTTATCCATCCTGGAAAAAAGGTCTAGAAAAAGTCTCAAATTGCAGGTGAACACAGCCATTTGGCCTTGCAGATTTTTGGGCACTTGAAGAGTGCAGAGTCACAAATAGTCATAGATAGGCCTTGTAGAGTACAGGGCCCAAAGACCCACATCACCTGGATCTCAGGGTGGTAATGATTATGCTGGAAGCTTTTAAATGTATCTCAGAGATATCAAAAGATAATGCTACTAATATCTCAATGATAATAGTGAGTCTAATATAATAATTTAAAGTTATATAGACTTTCTATAGATAAAAAAGATGATGTGTGGGTGTGTTCAGTTGTGCCCTATTCTTTGTGGCCCCTGGACTATAGCCTGCCAGGCTTCACTGTCCATGGTATTTTCCAGGCAAATATTCTGAAGTGGATTGCCATTTCCTACTCTAGTGGTTCTTCCTGACTCAGGGGTTGAAACCAGGTCTCCTGTGTCTCCTGCATTGGCAGGCAGATGCTTCACCACTGAGCCACTCTTTATATTTAAACCAGTGCATTATTTGGTATATTAATTTTGTTTTAAGAAGCAAGGATCTTCTATAATATGATTTCTGTTGAGTTGTGGTATTGTTTCTTTTTTTTTTAAACATATTTATAAGACGTGGTGTTATTGAGAATTCTTATATGTTAAAGGCTTATATGTCAAAGTCACAGAGTATACCAACTTGCTCACGTGGACATAGTTACAGCTTTGAGTATATGAATTTATCAGTAGAGTCTAGAGATTAGTCTAATAGTACTAATAACTAATTTTATATATGGTATGCAAGTATGTATCTAGAAACATTCATAAATCCATAAGAAATATTTGAAGCACATGCATTCAGTTTTTAACACTGGTTTCCTTGGAGGGTGGAATCTGTCTTTTAAAACCTTTTTGTGCTTTCAATACTTGTGTAGTGTATTTAATACTAAGGCCATGGATAGATTTTAAAGGTATAAATACCTAATGCAATACTTATACGTTGAAATTTAAGTATTTGTCTATCCAACATTGCTTTTGCTTCTACCTTCAAGAGAATGGACGAGGGAAGAATCCTACAAGGTCTTGGATCAAGCTTAGGAAAATTAGGGAAGAAAATGACAGAGACTTATCCATCCTGGAAAAAAGGTCTAGAAAAAGTCTCAAATTGCAGGTGAACACAGCCATTTGGCCTTGCAGATTTTTGGGCACTTGAAGAGTGCAGAGTCACAAATAGTCATAGATAGGCCTTGTAGAGTACAGGGCCCAAAGACCCACATCACCTGGATCTCAGGGTGGTAATGATTATGCTGGAAGCTTTTAAATGTATCTCAGAGATATCAAAAGATAATGCTACTAATATCTCAATGATAATAGTGAGTCTAATATAATAATTTAAAGTTATATAGACTTTCTATAGATAAAAAAGATGATGTGTGGGTGTGTTCAGTTGTGCCCTATTCTTTGTGGCCCCTGGACTATAGCCTGCCAGGCTTCACTGTCCATGGTATTTTCCAGGCAAATATTCTGAAGTGGATTGCCATTTCCTACTCTAGTGGTTCTTCCTGACTCAGGGGTTGAAACCAGGTCTCCTGTGTCTCCTGCATTGGCAGGCAGATGCTTCACCACTGAGCCACTCTTTATATTTAAACCAGTGCATTATTTGGTATATTAATTTTGTTTTAAGAAGCAAGGATCTTCTATAATATGATTTCTGTTGAGTTGTGGTATTGTTTCTTTTTTTTTTAAACATATTTATAAGACGTGGTGTTATTGAGAATTCTTATATGTTAAAGGCTTATATGTCAAAGTCACAGAGTATACCAACTTGCTCACGTGGACATAGTTACAGCTTTGAGTATATGAATTTATCAGTAGAGTCTAGAGATTAGTCTAATAGTACTAATAACTAATTTTATATATGGTATGCAAGTATGTATCTAGAAACATTCATAAATCCATAAGAAATATTTGAAGCACATGCATTCAGTTTTTAACACTGGTTTCCTTGGAGGGTGGAATCTGTCTTTTAAAACCTTTTTGTGCTTTCAATACTTGTGTAGTGTATTTAATACTAAGGCCATGGATAGATTTTAAAGGTATAAATACCTAATGCAATACTTATACGTTGAAATTTAAGTATTTGTCTATCCAACATTGCTTTTGCTTCTATGCCACGTCAAATTGGTGATAGATGTATTATTAATTTAATTTGGCATGTGGTAGACACAACCAATTATGGATTTTCAAATATTTAATGAATGACTATACATTTAATCTGATATTATAAGAAAATTTAAATGAACATGCCAGATAATACAGTTGAAGATAGTAGCCTTACATAAGATAGAAAAGGACCAACAAAATACCCTTGTTGACTTTGGAATCCTATAGATTTCAGGAATCTCACTATTATCATATTTAGCTTTTCATTTAATACTGTACTAGCTATATTCCTACTCATATTCCAAAATAAAATAAAATAAAATAAAATAAAACTTCTGCATTGATTTCCCAGGATTCATTGTTTGCTTTCTTACTTGACTATCTAGCACAGTCTAACTTTTCAGCATTTAAGTAGCAAAACCTAGTTTTAAATGCAATGTTCGTGAATTATTTCCAGTTGTGATGTACTAAAACTGAGTCATATTGCTTAAAGATAATTTAATTTTCTAAAACTTGGTATATGCAGAATATTCTCTAGGTCTATATCTGTAAGAACCATTGAATGCCTGACAGTGCACAAGTGCAGTGTCTCTGATAGTAAGGATTTTGTTAAATTAATGAAAACTTAGTAATTCAATTTTTAATTGGATCTGTAAATTTTTTATTACCTGAGGATCTTTTCACAGTGAAGTCCCTTTATACCTAAAACAATTTGAAAGTAATATGTACTTCTAGAGGTATCTAATTCAGTCTTAGCAAACTCAAAAGCATGTACAGCTGACTCACTTTGCTGATATTCCAGTTTAGATGTTTTCTGGCTTAACTCAGTAGAGTTACTTATTTGTTTCGGGTGGTTGGGGAGAAAAATCAGCGTATTACTTGCTTTTCAAGTCAGGGAAATAAAGGACAGTATCTCAAGTCAAAACATGGAGCGTATAGCTTCCATGGTGGTTCAGTGGTAAAGATTCTGTCTACCAGTACTGGAGACACAGGTTCAGTCCCTCATCTGGAAAGATCCCAGATGCCACAGAACAACGTAACAGAACAAGAGAAGCCACCACAGTGAGAAGCCTGCACGTTGCAACTTGAAAGTAACCCCTGCTCTCTACAACTAGAGAAAAGCCCATGTAGCAATGAAGACCTAGCACTGCCAAAAATAAATAAATAAGTAAAATTATTTTAAAAATATGAGGCATTAAGAAAAGAAGTCCCCCAATGAAACAAAACAGTGAAAGCTACCACTTACTGTATGTCGTTTTGTTTGCTAAGTATTAAAGCAGGAAGGATCATAATTTTCTTATTACTAGGTTCAGGTCAACAAAGGGTTAAACAGAAAATGGAGGCTGAGGAGAAAAATGGGAGAGAAAAAGGAGGCTGAAGGGACTTGTCTTTTTGCCAGGAAATGTGTGCCCATCATTCTATCTTTTACCTGCTTTTATGAGTACCTACTAAGTGTGGTGGCTACTTATACTTGTTATGGAAATTAGCTCACCAAGGTGCTGCTGAGTCCCCAAGAAATGGGAGCCCAACTACCTCAGGAAATGGTATGGTTAGGACCCAGAACCTGACTGGCAGTGAGACTGTCTGGATGTTGCCCACAGATGAAGCAAAAGCCCTTCACATTTCCCCAGAACAGGCACAATACTTGTTCTCTAGGTCTATATCTGTAAGAACCATTGAATGCCTGACAGTGCACAAGTGCAGTGTCTCTGATAGTAAGGATTTTGTTAAATTAATGAAAACTTAGTAATTCAATTTTAATTGGATCTGTAAATTTTATTACCTGAGGATCTTTTCACAGTGAAGTCCCTTTATACCTAAAACAATTTGAAAGTAATATGTACTTCTAGAGGTATCTAATTCAGTCTTAGCAAACTCAAAAGCATGTACAGCTGACTCACTTTGCTGATATTCCAGTTTAGATGTTTTCTGGCTTAACTCAGTAGAGTTACTTATTTGTTTCGGGTGGTTGGGGAGAAAAATCAGCGTATTACTTGCTTTTCAAGTCAGGGAAATAAAGGACAGTATCTCAAGTCAAAACATGGAGCGTATAGCTTCCATGGTGGTTCAGTGGTAAAGATTCTGTCTACCAGTACTGGAGACACAGGTTCAGTCCCTCATCTGGAAAGATCCCAGATGCCACAGAACAACGTAACAGAACAAGAGAAGCCACCACAGTGAGAAGCCTGCACGTTGCAACTTGAAAGTAACCCCTGCTCTCTACAACTAGAGAAAAGCCCATGTAGCAATGAAGACCTAGCACTGCCAAAAATAAATAAATAAGTAAAATTATTTTAAAAATATGAGGCATTAAGAAAAGAAGTCCCCCAATGAAACAAAACAGTGAAAGCTACCACTTACTGTATGTCGTTTTGTTTGCTAAGTATTAAAGCAGGAAGGATCATAATTTTCTTATTACTAGGTTCAGGTCAACAAAGGGTTAAACAGAAAATGGAGGCTGAGGAGAAAAATGGGAGAGAAAAAGGAGGCTGAAGGGACTTGTCTTTTTGCCAGGAAATGTGTGCCCATCATTCTATCTTTTACCTGCTTTTATGAGTACCTACTAAGTGTGGTGGCTACTTATACTTGTTATGGAAATTAGCTCACCAAGGTGCTGCTGAGTCCCCAAGAAATGGGAGCCCAACTACCTCAGGAAATGGTATGGTTAGGACCCAGAACCTGACTGGCAGTGAGACTGTCTGGATGTTGCCCCACAGATGAAGCAAAAGCCCTTCACATTTCCCCAGAACAGGCACAATACTTGTTCCAGGTTTGGAGTGGCTCTGAGACCCTGGCTCACTGAGTGGGTCAGAGAGTGAGGAACAAAAAACATTGAGGGCATAGAGCAGTTTAGGTCATTTTACTTTTGAATCTGACATTTGTCAAGAGCCATGGTGTATTATGTGATTTTTGCTTTTAAGCAGCCTTAAAAAGTTTATGGAATGTAGATCAGAAAGTACTGTACATTCTTCTATGACTGTGCTGAATAATAATTTATAAGGCATGTAGTATATGATGCCTTTTAAAAAAAATTTGGCCTCTTTTATTGGTATTATTATAATTATTATAATTATTTTCATCCATCTTTTATTCTTTGACCTGTGTGGGCCTCCCCTTGCAGGAGCCTCTCTCCTTGCAGAGCACTGGCTCTGGGTGCATGGGCTCCAGAACCCTGACGCATAATTGGACACACTGATCCAACTGCTCCATGGCACGTGGGATTCTCCCAGGCCAGGGATCAAACCAGTGCCCCTTGAACTGCAAGGCAGACTCTTTACCCACTGAACCACCGGGGAAGCCCCTGATGCTGCTTATTTTTTTTTTTTTTTTTTAGTTAACTTCATTCTTATAGTGAGGGAGGTGTTATAGTTGGATTTCCATCTGAGAAAACTGAAATTTAGACGTGAGTTGCTTGCCAAGCAATGCATAACTAGGGAGAAGGGGGAGTCATGTTCCTGCTTGTTGAATTTCAAGCCTAAGCGATTCACTCTATTAGCCGTGATTAAGCTTGCTACACTTAATATTCTGAATCACTAAGACTATCTAGTCATTTATTACAGTGGCTAAGCCGTCTGGGTTCAGAGCCTGACTCCACCACCAGATTTGTTACCTCAAGCAAGTTACTTTGTTGAACCTCAGGTTTCTTGACATAAAATGAAGATAATAGCGTTCAATTCCTAGGGGAAGTGTGGTGGCTTTTTGTTATGGAAATTAGCTCACCAAGGTGCTGCTGAGTCCCCAAGAAATGGGAGCCCAACTACCTCAGGAAATGGTATGGTTAGGACCCAGAACCTGACTGGCAGTGAGACTGTCTGGATGTTGCCCCACAGATGAAGCAAAAGCCCTTCACATTTCCCCAGAACAGGCACAATACTTGTTCCAGGTTTGGAGTGGCTCTGAGACCCTGGCTCACTGAGTGGGTCAGAGAGTGAGGAACAAAAAACATTGAGGGCATAGAGCAGTTTAGGTCATTTTACTTTTGAATCTGACATTTGTCAAGAGCCATGGTGTATTATGTGATTTTTGCTTTTAAGCAGCCTTAAAAAGTTTATGGAATGTAGATCAGAAAGTACTGTACATTCTTCTATGACTGTGCTGAATAATAATTTATAAGGCATGTAGTATATGATGCCTTTTAAAAAAAATTTGGCCTCTTTTATTGGTATTATTATAATTATTATAATTATTTTCATCCATCTTTTATTCTTTGACCTGTGTGGGCCTCCCCTTGCAGGAGCCTCTCTCCTTGCAGAGCACTGGCTCTGGGTGCATGGGCTCCAGAACCCTGACGCATAATTGGACACACTGATCCAACTGCTCCATGGCACGTGGGATTCTCCCAGGCCAGGGATCAAACCAGTGCCCCTTGAACTGCAAGGCAGACTCTTTACCCACTGAACCACCGGGGAAGCCCCTGATGCTGCTTATTTTTTTTTTTTTAGTTAACTTCATTCTTATAGTGAGGGAGGTGTTATAGTTGGATTTCCATCTGAGAAAACTGAAATTTAGACGTGAGTTGCTTGCCAAGCAATGCATAACTAGGGAGAAGGGGGAGTCATGTTCCTGCTTGTTGAATTTCAAGCCTAAGCGATTCACTCTATTAGCCGTGATTAAGCTTGCTACACTTAATATTCTGAATCACTAAGACTATCTAGTCATTTATTACAGTGGCTAAGCCGTCTGGGTTCAGAGCCTGACTCCACCACCAGATTTGTTACCTCAAGCAAGTTACTTTGTTGAACCTCAGGTTTCTTGACATAAAATGAAGATAATAGCGTTCAATTCCTAGGGGTTTCATTAATATAAACTGAGTTAATACCTGAAAAGTGCTTAGACTAAATCATGCCAGCCCATAGTGAGTTCTCCATAAATAGTTGCTATTCTTGCTATAATTATCATTACTATTCAGTTCAGTCACTCAGTCGTGTCCAACTCATTGCAACTCCATGGACGGCAGCATGCCAGACCTTCCTGTCCTTCACCATCTCTCAGAGCTTGCTCAGACTCATGTCCATTGACTCAGTGATGCCATCCAGTCATCTCAATTTTGGGAAAATTGTAAAATATTTCCATTTTAAAAATTATAAAATCCCGTAATGTGTTGCCTGATAGCCTGGCTTTGAATCCCAACTTTATCACTTCCTGTATGAATTACTTTGGGCAATTATTTGACCTTTCTATACTCTTCATCTTCAAGAGGGGATTAGTGACATTACAAGCTTTTTTTGGAAATTAAGTGGGATAAATATACAAAGTATTTACAACGCTGCCTTACACGCATCTACTCAATTGATATTAACTGTTAACAGTGTATATTATGTATATGATCCTTTAGCTTACTTTTCATTAAACAGTTATATGCACACTCAGATGTTATAAAAATGTTTCAATGATATTTTATGGCTATATTCCTGAAGAGTTATGCTTGTTCTATTCTGTTACCTCTAACCATGGTCAAGACAATCTAGGATACAGAAGGATAAATATGATAGGGCAAACTAAGGAAAATAAAGATGTATGTTTGAAGCAAAGACTAATGGGAATATATTTGTAATGCTATATTATTAGAAGATAGTGTTTTTAGATATTGTTAAAATTCACTTTACATTGGTTGTAATATTTGGTTATGACAGTGTTTTGAAAACATTCATATTTTTGTGTTGTATTTAGCTGAGAATGTCTTGAAAGTAGAAATGCAAGTGTTGATAACTCTAAGGATATAAACTTTCATTCATTCATGTATAAAATCTTTGTTGAGTACTTTAAAAAATGACATTTAAGAAAATGGATTCTGGGAGCAAATGACATAGTGTTCAAACTTCATTTTTCATTTCCATCAGTGAGAGCTAATTGACCTCACCAACTCTTGATTTCTTCACCTGAAGAAAAAGGGCCAAAGCTATGTCCATCACAAAGGTTGTTAAGACTTGTTGGACTAATGCATACAAATGGCTTAGAACTGTGCTTGACACCGTGTTTGTATTCCATAATTGTAACTATTACATTAATCTTTAGGAGAGTCAGTTATTAGAAAAATGTTGTTTTTGGTCTCAAACAAATTGCATGCCAATTGGAGGACACTAAAGTATATATAGTGTCTGTAAAGTAAGTCAGACAGAGAAAGACAAATATATGATATTTCTTATATGCAGAATAAAAAAGATACAAAAGAAAGAAGTTATTTACAAAACAGAGAGACTCATATACTATAAAAACAAATTTATGGTTACTAACAAGGAAGGATGGGGTGGAGGGTAGATTGGGAATTTGGGATTGACATGTACATACTGCTGTATTTAACATAGAGAACTATTACAGACCTATTGTACAGAACAAGGAACTCTAATTAATACTGTGTAATTACCTATATGGGAAAAAAATTTGAGAAAGAATAGATACGTGCATATGTCTAACTGAATCACTATGCTGTGCACCTGAAACTAACATCGTTTTTAATCAACTATACTCCAATATAAAATTTATATATGTATGTGTGTATGTGTGTATATGTGTGTATATGTATATGTATATATATATATATATATATATATAATTGAGTAAATAAGGTCTTGTTTCCCAGGTGACTCAATGGTAAAGAATCTGCTTGTCTGCCAAGCAGAAGATGCAGGTTCAGTCAATGGGTAGGGAAGATCCCCTGGAGGAGGAAATGTCAAACCACTCCAGCATTCTTGCCTGAGAAATTTCATGGACAGGAGAGCCTGGCACGCTACAATCCAGGGGATCAATTAAGAGTCAGACACGACTTAGTTACTCAACAGCAGCAGCAAATAGGCTGTTATAATACACTATGGTAATTGTTCCACAGTGGCTAGAAGTGTGTATTGGTTGATGCTCATAATGATTAATAAGAACCCGTTCATTCTAGGAAATGAAAGATGGCTTTCTAGAGAACATGATCTATGAGCTAAATCCTGAGAAAATGAGGTTTAACATGAGAAGCGAATGGGAGGCTATGAAAGATGAGGGCACAGAATGTGCCCAGGTGAAGTTTTTTTCCCCAGCTAATTGACCTCACCAACTCTTGATTTCTTCACCTGAAGAAAAAGGGCCAAAGCTATGTCCATCACAAAGGTTGTTAAGACTTGTTGGACTAATGCATACAAATGGCTTAGAACTGTGCTTGACACCGTGTTTGTATTCCATAATTGTAACTATTACATTAATCTTTAGGAGAGTCAGTTATTAGAAAAATGTTGTTTTTGGTCTCAAACAAATTGCATGCCAATTGGAGGACACTAAAGTATATATAGTGTCTGTAAAGTAAGTCAGACAGAGAAAGACAAATATATGATATTTCTTATATGCAGAATAAAAAAGATACAAAAGAAAGAAGTTATTTACAAAACAGAGAGACTCATATACTATAAAAACAAATTTATGGTTACTAACAAGGAAGGATGGGGTGGAGGGTAGATTGGGAATTTGGGATTGACATGTACATACTGCTGTATTTAACATAGAGAACTATTACAGACCTATTGTACAGAACAAGGAACTCTAATTAATACTGTGTAATTACCTATATGGGAAAAAAAATTTGAGAAAGAATAGATACGTGCATATGTCTAACTGAATCACTATGCTGTGCACCTGAAACTAACATCGTTTTTAATCAACTATACTCCAATATAAAATTTATATATGTATGTGTGTATGTGTGTATATGTGTGTATATATATATACTCATATATATATATATATATATATTATATATATATAATTGAGTAAATAAGGTCTTGTTTCCCAGGTGACTCAATGGTAAAGAATCTGCTTGTCTGCCAAGCAGAAGATGCAGGTTCAGTCAATGGGTAGGGAAGATCCCCTGGAGGAGGAAATGTCAAACCACTCCAGCATTCTTGCCTGAGAAATTTCATGGACAGGAGAGCCTGGCACGCTACAATCCAGGGGATCAATTAAGAGTCAGACACGACTTAGTTACTCAACAGCAGCAGCAAATAGGCTGTTATAATACACTATGGTAATTGTTCCACAGTGGCTAGAAGTGTGTATTGGTTGATGCTCATAATGATTAATAAGAACCCGTTCATTCTAGGAAATGAAAGATGGCTTTCTAGAGAACATGATCTATGAGCTAAATCCTGAGAAAATGAGGTTTAACATGAGAAGCGAATGGGAGGCTATGAAAAGATGAGGGCACAGAATGTGCCCAGGGTGCATGTCTGCTAAGTCACTTCAGTCATGTCCAATTCTTTGTGTATATCTATAGGCTGTAGCCCCCCAGGCTTCTCTCTCCAGTGGATTCTCCAGACAAGAATACTAGAGCATGCTGCCATTTCCTTCTGCAGGGGATCTTCCCAACCCAGAGTTAGAACTCAGGCCTCTTATGTCTCCTGTATTGGCAGGTGGGTTTTTTACTGCTCACTCCACCTGGGAAGCCTAGGATATTTTGGGAGAATTCAAATTGTCTAGTATTGCTGGAGAAAAATGTGGGAGTAGGCTGAGGAGAGTGGAATTGTTGGTAGATGATAAAGGAGAAAAGTGAGCAGGGGTAAGCTCAGAAGGGTCTGTTAAAGGTATCAAGGAGGTTGGACTGCCAGCCATTCCTCACAATAGTCACATGTTGAGATTGAAGCTGTGGAAGTCTACACTTTGCTTCCCTTTGGGTACAACACAGGGAACAGATGGAAGGAAGGAAGTTCCTGGCAAGGCCACCCGTTTGGAGGCACTTCCTAAAATCCAGTCAAGAAGTCAGAGTAGTCCCTCAGAATGGCCCACCAGTGGGGAGAGAAGAACTGGACGGATTCTACTCAGGTGGAATCAAGGGGACTTGAAGTTTCCTCATGTCTCTAGATAAGAATTCAGGCCTTCCCTCAAATGACTGTGTCATACCCACTTTCACTTTATTTCCTAAGTATAAATCTGGACATTATAATTTGTTTTGCCCAATAAGAACTTACAATATTCATTTTGGTGGCTTCAACATAGGCATTACTCATGCCCCATTACACAAATATCATATAGACTATTTCTACCTGAAATTTATTAAGTCCATGGTCATGGTACCAAGAGAAGAACAGGCAATTATGAGATATTAGTTACTCAACAGCAGCAGCAAATAGGCTGTTATAATACACTATGGTAATTGTTCCACAGTGGCTAGAAGTGTGTATTGGTTGATGCTCATAATGATTAATAAGAACCCGTTCATTCTAGGAAATGAAAGATGGCTTTCTAGAGAACATGATCTATGAGCTAAATCCTGAGAAAATGAGGTTTAACATGAGAAGCGAATGGGAGGCTATGAAAAGATGAGGGCACAGAATGTGCCCAGGGTGCATGTCTGCTAAGTCACTTCAGTCATGTCCAATTCTTTGTGTATATCTATAGGCTGTAGCCCCCCAGGCTTCTCTCTCCAGTGGATTCTCCAGACAAGAATACTAGAGCATGCTGCCATTTCCTTCTGCAGGGGATCTTCCCAACCCAGAGTTAGAACTCAGGCCTCTTATGTCTCCTGTATTGGCAGGTGGGTTTTTTACTGCTCACTCCACCTGGGAAGCCTAGGATATTTTGGGAGAATTCAAATTGTCTAGTATTGCTGGAGAAAAATGTGGGAGTAGGCTGAGGAGAGTGGAATTGTTGGTAGATGATAAAGGAGAAAAGTGAGCAGGGGTAAGCTCAGAAGGGTCTGTTAAAGGTATCAAGGAGGTTGGACTGCCAGCCATTCCTCACAATAGTCACATGTTGAGATTGAAGCTGTGGAAGTCTACACTTTGCTTCCCTTTGGGTACAACACAGGGAACAGATGGAAGGAAGGAAGTTCCTGGCAAGGCCACCCGTTTGGAGGCACTTCCTAAAATCCAGTCAAGAAGTCAGAGTAGTCCCTCAGAATGGCCCACCAGTGGGGAGAGAAGAACTGGACGGATTCTACTCAGGTGGAATCAAGGGGACTTGAAGTTTCCTCATGTCTCTAGATAAGAATTCAGGCCTTCCCTCAAATGACTGTGTCATACCCACTTTCACTTTATTTCCTAAGTATAAATCTGGACATTATAATTTGTTTTGCCCAATAAGAACTTACAATATTCATTTTTGGTGGCTTCAACATAGGCATTACTCATGCCCCATTACACAAATATCATATAGACTATTTCTACCTGAAATTTATTAAGTCCATGGTCATGGTACCAAGAGAAGAACAGGCAAAATAAATATGCGAGATATTTTTTTTACCTTGTTCCACAAGTGACAAACTGTTTTCATCTCACTTAGTAAAGAGCTTTAACATTCCAGGGTCTGGTTTTGTATTATAACATAACAAAAGTAGCAAAAGGGACTATTTCTCTATAAGAGGAGAAAGGTTTTGCATCTTTTTTTATTACAAAAAAATGACTTCAGTTTCCTCTTCATTTTCTGTCCACTATAGAGGTCTTGTTGTTTTCTGATACTGCATTGCTAAGAAAAATTAAATTACTTAAGTAGCATGCATTGTTTTTGTAGATGAAAGTTTGTTAGTCAGAAATCATATAAACTATTCCATGCACTGCATTGATTGATAGCTTAAATGAAAAACTAAAATCCTTTTTCTCTCTTGTCATAAACACTAGAAAGACAGGTTTTGAGGGTTATTTGTTTCTTTATTTAGAGTTAATGAATTTTTTTCAAGTCTTGCTGAAAAAAAATTTAAATAAGACAGCAGAGAGTTGTATTTTAAGTTATTTGGAGGATTTTTAAAAGGCCTAATAAATAAACATGTTTACAATACATAGATATATTCATAAAACAATTCTATGATTAATATACAAAGCTCTGAGTTATTTTACACAACGAAATTGAGTCTGCAGCATTTTATTGTTTTCCTGTCAAGACTGACTATATACAAGAGCTAGTTGAGAGAATGAATTTGAAGTTTTAGAAAACAGATTTAAAGGAGTTAATCTTTATCGACATTTTTAATTTCTGAATTTAACTTAAATATTTCTCATTTACTGGAGAGATGAGTCACAGATTGTTTTAGTTATAGTCATTTTACCTAAGCATATGAGTGTCAGTAGGGTATTTCTTATTCATGTATAAATGTCTGCATTTCAATTAAATTATCATATATATAGGGCTTCCCAGGTGATACTAGTGGTAAAGAACTTGCCTGCAATTTCAGGAGACACAGGTTTAATCCCTGGGTTGGGAAGATCACCAGAAGGAGGGTATGGCAACCCACTCCAGTATTCTTGCCTGGAGAATCCCATGGACAGTGGAGCCTGGTGGCCTACAGTAGACAGGGTCACAAAGAGTCAGACACGACTGAAGCAACTTAGCCTGCATACACATTATCTATATAATCCTAAGAAAGTGATTCATTTAAGATGCAGTCTCTGTCATAGAGCAGCCTAAGCACTACTGATATTTAAGAAGCAAGAGGCAGCAAAATCTTTGCCTCTGAAAGCCTCAGATGGCAGCACCCCATCGGAGCTCATCAGAACCAATTCAAGTTTATCCTGAGGGGTCACTAGATGCACTGCCTGATTCTTCTTCTTAGGGGCTAAATGCACAGCTTCAGCAAGGCACCCAACTCCTGGTGGCTTAAGAAAAGTGTTATTTTAATGATGATTATAATGAGCTTTAGTGTTGCTGGGAGCCAAATGTATCCTTAAGTCCAAGAGAGAATGCTGCAATTAGAGTGAAGTATAATGTGGCTTAGATTATTATTTGATAAGTTGGCCTTTTAATTTTTCCCTTCTTCTGTACTCATTTACTACCTACTGTTCCAAGGTGAATAATTGCCATGCATCTTTATCAAGATATCTTAGCAACTGAAACACACTGAATGCACAAGGAGGGGACTGCCTCAGAATGCTTATCCTGACACGTTAATCAATGAAACTGTGCCTTTGATCCCAGGACCTGAATTCATTTCTAGTATTTGATTTTGCCTCCAGCAACCATTACAAGCTAGGTTTTATTAAGTGACTCCAGCCTTAGCAGATTGTTTTTAACCACTGCTAAGCTCCATCAGTGCACTACATTGTCATGAGATGTTCTTTAAGGAAACATCTAATAAAAGTCACTTCAATTAGACAATTGGATATGATGATGCCATGGAAATCCTTAGAGTTAGTGGACATTGCATGTGAACTGAACTTAGAATGTGATGTGATCTGGTCCAAAATGGTTATGTTAATTTTATCTTCTACCAGATGTTATGCTTGAAAGATTTATGGAAAAGAATGAAGGTAAACAGTTTTCATTTTTAAGCTGTGAAAGTCTCTTAAGGGAAATACATTTATTAAGTGTTGCTCATCCATTTTCACAGAAAAGGGTTTTCCTACCAGGTAAGACTGGGAAAGATAGAAAACTAAAGGTCTTGGTCACAGCTTTCAATGTAACAGCTCATAACCAGTTGTTCCCAAAGTGTTCAGGGTATCATCTGTGGATCATAAGTAAATAGCACGTTCTCCGTGGCAACACAGTATACATAGTATGTTAAAAACTGAAAAAAAACAGTTTCAGAGAATAATACCTTTTGTAACAGATAATGGACTTTATTTTCTGCTCTATTTTATTGAGAAGAGATGTGGGTCACAAATCACTAAACTGACCTCACCGTCAATGAATGGGTCCCAGCATGTACAACATTGTTCTAAACCACAAATTACACAACATAGAATAGAGGGAGGTATACAGTATATTTCTGCAAATATCTCCTAACTGTAAAAGTCCATGACCCTGACTAGAAAATGCATGTAGATATGGCCCGCACATGGTAGATTCAAATCAACGAATATCCTGAAGAGGCTGATGGATGCATCACCTGCCTGTGTGATCCCATTCAGTTTGTGGCTATATCTGATACAAATTGTTTCTAAAAGATATGTGAAAATATAAGAATTCTTTAAAAATACTTTTTTAATAATCACCAAAAGATGCTTATAAAATACGTGAAACTTTACTGTTATTTACAATATGTATTACAATTGTTGAACTGAACGTGAAACATTTTTCTGTAATAACTGATATAAAATAATTATCTGGGTGCTTAGCTACAGTTGAAGGTAATTGTGCAATGAGATTCCCCCTTTTAGCAGATTGTTTTAACCACTGCTAAGCTCCATCAGTGCACTACATTGTCATGAGATGTTCTTTAAGGAAACATCTAATAAAAGTCACTTCAATTAGACAATTGGATATGATGATGCCATGGAAATCCTTAGAGTTAGTGGACATTGCATGTGAACTGAACTTAGAATGTGATGTGATCTGGTCCAAAATGGTTATGTTAATTTTATCTTCTACCAGATGTTATGCTTGAAAGATTTATGGAAAAGAATGAAGGTAAACAGTTTTCATTTTTAAGCTGTGAAAGTCTCTTAAGGGAAATACATTTATTAAGTGTTGCTCATCCATTTTCACAGAAAAGGGTTTTCCTACCAGGTAAGACTGGGAAAGATAGAAAACTAAAGGTCTTGGTCACAGCTTTCAATGTAACAGCTCATAACCAGTTGTTCCCAAAGTGTTCAGGGTATCATCTGTGGATCATAAGTAAATAGCACGTTCTCCGTGGCAACACAGTATACATAGTATGTTAAAAACTGAAAAAAAACAGTTTCAGAGAATAATACCTTTTGTAACAGATAATGGACTTTATTTTCTGCTCTATTTTATTGAGAAGAGATGTGGGTCACAAATCACTAAACTGACCTCACCGTCAATGAATGGGTCCCAGCATGTACAACATTGTTCTAAACCACAAATTACACAACATAGAATAGAGGGAGGTATACAGTATATTTCTGCAAATATCTCCTAACTGTAAAAGTCCATGACCCTGACTAGAAAATGCATGTAGATATGGCCCGCACATGGTAGATTCAAATCAACGAATATCCTGAAGAGGCTGATGGATGCATCACCTGCCTGTGTGATCCCATTCAGTTTGTGGCTATATCTGATACAAATTGTTTCTAAAAGATATGTGAAAATATAAGAATTCTTTAAAAATACTTTTTTAATAATCACCAAAAGATGCTTATAAAATACGTGAAACTTTACTGTTATTTACAATATGTATTACAATTGTTGAACTGAACGTGAAACATTTTTCTGGAATAACTGATATAAAATAATTATCTAGTTGCTGAGCTACAGTTGAAGGTAATTTGTGCAATGAGATTCACTTTTCATACCCCTGTCATTTTCTCTGTCCCAGGCCTGCATGGGAATTTCACAAGGCAGAGACCATCTTGTCTTTCAGCCCTATTGACTGCTTTTTCCCCAAAGCAAAGTGCTATTCCAGGTCCTGTTCTATGGCACTCATTAGGTATTGTTGAATCTATGAATGTAAATGAATTGATGAATGGATGGATAAATACGTTGGTTTTAATAAGACTTGCTCTAGGTAACTTGGAAGTAACAAAATTGTTCATTTCTGGTTTTAACTTTCTTTTAGTCCTTCCTGGACTTAATTCTCTTTCTGATCTCTTGTTTCACTTAGACTACTTCCTTATGAGGACCTTCTTGTCTGATGAAGCTCCAGACCATTTTCTTTTTATATTTTCATCACAAAACTAACCCGCCTGTTATCTGGTTCTTCAGATCCTTTAGTTATACATTCATGTCCACTCTTGGGTTTTCAGGCCATTTAGTTTACACATTAATTCATGTTAAGGAATGAAAAACTCTAATTGCTTATAGTATAACTGCTCTCAGGAGAATTTACATCTGAATCTTAAATCTATCTTCTAGGAGATGGCATTCTGTTAGATGGTGTTATTAACATTATCAGAAAAATATAAAAAAGGTAAAAGATCAAATTTTGTCAGTATCTCACAAATAATTTTATATGGTTGATTGTCAACTTGCCTCAGAAAATACTGACACAATATTGGGGGCACAGGTTAATGAGAAATGCTGAAACCAGTGAAGGAAGTGTTCATACATACACTCTCTCACACACACACATTTATATTCACACATATATATTCCTTTCTGTGGTCTAGGAGAGTTTTGTCAAATTGTGGATTTTGGAGTGCTTCTAAAAAGTCAGTCTCTGAGCCCAGGCCTATTAAATCAGAATTTCTGAATATAGTAACCAGAAATCTTCAGTTTAAACTATCTTCAGTGGTACCCATGCATGTTAAATTGAAGACTCAAATTTGAAATAGTTTCAGTTTTCATCTTGAAAAGTGTCCATGATAACTTGTTTGAAGATAAGTTTCACTGTCCTCTTACCCAGATGATCCAAATGTCATTTATTTTTTCCCTTTGCATTATAAATGGGCTTTGTGATCATGGGCCATGAAAACACAGTATAGTCAATAGGAATGTACAGTGAATTCTAGCATACTTATCAAGAATTATAAAAGGTCTACCTCCATAATAGGCAGAGTCAGCTTTCATTTGATCATTAGGTTTTTAATCTATGAATGTAAATGAATTGATGAATGGATGGATAAATACGTTGGTTTTAATAAGACTTGCTCTAGGTAACTTGGAAGTAACAAAATTGTTCATTTCTGGTTTTAACTTTCTTTTAGTCCTTCCTGGACTTAATTCTCTTTCTGATCTCTTGTTTCACTTAGACTACTTCCTTATGAGGACCTTCTTGTCTGATGAAGCTCCAGACCATTTTCTTTTTATATTTTCATCACAAAACTAACCCGCCTGTTATCTGGTTCTTCAGATCCTTTAGTTATACATTCATGTCCACTCTTGGGTTTTCAGGCCATTTAGTTTACACATTAATTCATGTTAAGGAATGAAAAACTCTAATTGCTTATAGTATAACTGCTCTCAGGAGAATTTACATCTGAATCTTAAATCTATCTTCTAGGAGATGGCATTCTGTTAGATGGTGTTATTAACATTATCAGAAAAATATAAAAAAGGTAAAAGATCAAATTTTGTCAGTATCTCACAAATAATTTTATATGGTTGATTGTCAACTTGCCTCAGAAAATACTGACACAATATTGGGGCACAGGTTAATGAGAAATGCTGAAACCAGTGAAGGAAGTGTTCATACATACACTCTCTCACACACACACATTTATATTCACACATATATATTCCTTTCTGTGGTCTAGGAGAGTTTTGTCAAATTGTGGATTTTGGAGTGCTTCTAAAAAGTCAGTCTCTGAGCCCAGGCCTATTAAATCAGAATTTCTGAATATAGTAACCAGAAATCTTCAGTTTAAACTATCTTCAGTGGTACCCATGCATGTTAAATTGAAGACTCAAATTTGAAATAGTTTCAGTTTTCATCTTGAAAAGTGTCCATGATAACTTGTTTGAAGATAAGTTTCACTGTCCTCTTACCCAGATGATCCAAATGTCATTTATTTTTTCCCTTTGCATTATAAATGGGCTTTGTGATCATGGGCCATGAAAACACAGTATAGTCAATAGGAATGTACAGTGAATTCTAGCATACTTATCAAGAATTATAAAAGGTCTACCTCCATAATAGGCAGAGTCAGCTTTCATTTGATCACAAATTATTTGCTTAGGAAAGAAAGATGTTAAATGAGGCAATAAAAGTAGATCTTTTAGTCATCTTTCTGCTCTAGGAAAAAGAATCTTTCATTATACCACACATTATTTAAAAGTTAAATCCACTAAAGTATGAACACAATAAATTAAATGTTTTATTTATATTTCTATGCAAACATGTCTGGATAGCCAGACCTTCAGATTTTCCATTTGAGTTTCTCTACTAGCAAGGTTAACAGAATTAAATGTATTCTTTAAAAGAATAATGTCGAATGGCTACTAGAAATCAGGAACATTGTTAAGATCTGAAGATGGAGGAAGAAAAAAGACTTCATATCTGTTCTCAAGGAGCTTTTGATAATTCTAAGGAAGTAATTTGTGAAATTAATGTTGGATGATATTAAAGTATAGCAGCAATGAGAAATATGTGATCGGTAGACCAGGACCCCTGATTCAGCCTTAGGGGTCAAGGAAGGCTGTCCTGAGGAGTGATATTTCATTATAGTACTGAAGAGTGAAGAGGAGGTAGATGACCAGGCAGAGGATCGGGTAGAGTATTTCAGACAGAGACAGCATCAACAGAGAGCCTATCCTTTCATTCATAAAAGATTTTTTTTTTGAGGATTCAAATGTAGACAGCACATATTTTATAAGTAAACTCTATAGATTTAGTTGTACATAATCAGTTTTTTATGTTCAACTTTCAAATTTTTCAATTCTGGTCACCAAAATCTAAGATAAAATATAAAATATGTAAGAATTTATAATAATAATGTGTTCAGGGTGTTTGCTGTATGCTAACTGCTACTCTTAGTATATTTATGAATAATCTTATTTCATCTTTACAACAACCCTATGGGTTTTTCAAAAGCAAAACACATTATATGTAATTATTGATAGAAATTGTTAGAGAAGGCCTTGAGATAGTAGAGATTTTTAAGAGCAAGAACATATGTTTATTACTGCTAGGAAAATCATAAAATAATTATGTATCATCTCTGCGGTATCACAGTCACTAAACCATGGCTTACTCATCTCTCTGCATACCCATTTAATCATTTTGACAGAATGGGAAATTGGCTCCCATTTGTGTCCAGGATAAAGTACCCGGCAGGCATCAGGGCTGAAGAGGAAGCTGCTATGACTTGATGGACATCATGCATATATGCTGGGCAAAAATGAGCCTTTGTGGACCTGAATTAAGATATTTAATTATTAGAAATTTAGAGTCTTTCAGATTTTTCAGGAGTCTGTTGTAAAATGGTAAATTTCTTAGAAAGAAGAAACGCTTTAAGCAGTGGAATTTCTGAGAGATTAGTAAAATAACAGAATTGATTGAAAAATTGTTCCAAAGTTAGGATGTGCAGACTGGATTGGTAGCCATTGTAGTCTCAGTAGCTTTTTTTTTTATAGCTTTGTGAATGCCATCTCCCTGTACAAGATTTGCTTTTTGTTTATCTTTATGAGTGGCCTTAGACTGTACAGTCATGTAATCCATGAGTGACAATATTAAGTAATGTTTCATTCTTCAGGCACTGTAGCCACATCAGATCCAGGATCTGACAATATGCAATTTAGTGTAATACAAAATGTCCCTAGGAGTGATATTTCATTATAGTACTGAAGAGTGAAGAGGAGGTAGATGACCAGGCAGAGGATCGGGTAGAGTATTTCAGACAGAGACAGCATCAACAGAGAGCCTATCCTTTCATTCATAAAAGATTTTTTTTTTGAGGATTCAAATGTAGACAGCACATATTTTATAAGTAAACTCTATAGATTTAGTTGTACATAATCAGTTTTTTATGTTCAACTTTCAAATTTTTCAATTCTGGTCACCAAAATCTAAGATAAAATATAAAATATGTAAGAATTTATAATAATAATGTGTTCAGGGTGTTTGCTGTATGCTAACTGCTACTCTTAGTATATTTATGAATAATCTTATTTCATCTTTACAACAACCCTATGGGTTTTTCAAAAGCAAAACACATTATATGTAATTATTGATAGAAATTGTTAGAGAAGGCCTTGAGATAGTAGAGATTTTTAAGAGCAAGAACATATGTTTATTACTGCTAGGAAAATCATAAAATAATTATGTATCATCTCTGCGGTATCACAGTCACTAAACCATGGCTTACTCATCTCTCTGCATACCCATTTAATCATTTTGACAGAATGGGAAATTGGCTCCCATTTGTGTCCAGGATAAAGTACCCGGCAGGCATCAGGGCTGAAGAGGAAGCTGCTATGACTTGATGGACATCATGCATATATGCTGGGCAAAAATGAGCCTTTGTGGACCTGAATTAAGATATTTAATTATTAGAAATTTAGAGTCTTTCAGATTTTTCAGGAGTCTGTTGTAAAATGGTAAATTTCTTAGAAAGAAGAAACGCTTTAAGCAGTGGAATTTCTGAGAGATTAGTAAAATAACAGAATTGATTGAAAAATTGTTCCAAAGTTAGGATGTGCAGACTGGATTGGTAGCCATTGTAGTCTCAGTAGCTTTTTTTTTTATAGCTTTGTGAATGCCATCTCCCTGTACAAGATTTGCTTTTTGTTTATCTTTATGAGTGGCCTTAGACTGTACAGTCATGTAATCCATGAGTGACAATATTAAGTAATGTTTCATTCTTCAGGCACTGTAGCCACATCAGATCCAGGATCTGACAAATATAGGACCAATGTGACTTTCACAAAGTTACTTAACCTCTCTTAACCTCCCTTTCTTTGTCAATACATTAAGAATAATAATGCAATCACAATCATCAATAATCTTAGCACCTACCTATCATAAGATTTTTATAAAGAGCCATTCATTCATTCATTTATTCATTCAACACATTTTTAAGAGCATCTACTCTGTGCCAGACACTATGGCTCCACTTTTCAGTGGAGGAAAGAAAGACAATAAACAAAAGAATAAGAAATGAATTGAGTGTGGAGAAAAATTAATTTGAGAGAGTCAGGAATATTTTAAATATCTATAGAGAAGATAGCACTAATAAAATGGGATTTGAGCAGAGACTTGAAAGAAATGAGTGAATAAGTCTTACATGGGTAGAGGAAGTGGGAAGATAGTGGTAGAAGGAACAGAGGGACAGAGTCCTTGGCTGAGTGCTCATGACAAATACAAGGAGGCCATTGTGGCTACAGCTGTGTAAGCCAGGGTGAGAATTTTGCAGAGATATGTTCAGAAAGCTATCAGGAGGGTAAGAGCATGTAAGGGTGTTGTAGAACATTATAAGGCTTTAATACCTGGATTTTACCATATATCATCACATTTAAAACTGTGTGAATTTCATCATTATTCCATATGTGTTGTGCTGTGCTCAGTCTCATCTGATTCTTTGCAGCCTCATGGGTCATAGCCCTCTGTCCATGGAGTTCTCCAGGCAAGAATACTAGAGTGGGTTGCCATTTCCTGCTCCAGGGGATTTTTCTGTCCCAGGGATAGAACCCATGTCTCCTGTGTCTCTTGCGTTGGCAGGTGGATTCTTTACCACTAAGTCACCTGGAAGCCCATTATTCCATATATGACCTAGAAAGAAACAAACCTTCCATTGTAAATGACGATACAGTGTTTTCCAATTAAACACTTTTATTTTCAATTTATTGAAAGATCTCATTTAGCTTTATTTAGACAAAGATTCATCTTTATGCCATTCTGGCCTGCCACTGTGTCTCGCTGCAAACACAGTAGCTTCTAATTTCAAAGTTGAATCATAGTAGAAACTTAATGAAAACACTAACTCAAGATATATACTTCTTACAGTACCTGTAACTCAACTGAAGTGAAGACGCTGTGAGTAGCTACGACCAGGGTTGTTCATGAATAAACAGCAACTGATGAATCATAGTTGCCAGGAAATACCTTTTGATTTCACATATAAAATAGTAGGTGTTTATTATTATCAGTCAAATATTGGTCTAAATGAGATAGAAATTCAGAGGAAAGGTTGTTGAAAAAAGCATTACTGCAAAACCATTCTTGCTCCTACGAAGAGACTACACAAACGAAAATGAGCAAAGGTGGAGGCAGAGAGTGGACAGGAGGTGTATTTTAATTACACTCATTCAGAGAGATGGTAGTAGTGGTAGTCACATGGTAGTTCAGAAGTGGTAAGACATGGCTAGGTTCTTTTATATTTTGAAAGTAGAACTGACAAGGTTGTTGATAATTGGATATGGGTAATGAGAAAAAGAAAAATCAGAATGACTCCTGGGTTTTTGGCTTACAATCAGATCGACTGTGGGCAGTCAGTTTAAGGTTGATCGAGAAGGTCGGGGGTCTGATTATAGACATGATACACTTGAAAGTTATTATTCATTCAAATAGAAATGTTGAGCAGGCAGTTAGAAAATGGGTCTAGATTTCAGAGAAGTATAGTCTAGAGATACAAAATTGATATAACATGACTCCATCCTGGGATAGATGCTGTTTAATACCGTGAAACAGGATGGCACCACCTAGGGCAGTGTTTCTCAATATTTTTGGCACTATCCACACTTAAAATAACACTTTACATCACAAAGGTACACAGACTTGCACACTGGAAAAAGATGTATTGTTCCCTGTAACTTTATTTTACTGTGTGTGATATTTTGTTTTTCTTGTCTCCTTTTCTATTTTTGTTCAAAAACCACAAGTTACTACATGCTTCGCGCCTCAAAAAACAATGGCCTAGAATGAGAATGAGGATAGAGAACAGATGAGTTTCAAGGACTGAACCTTGCCGTTCTCCAACATTTAGAAGACTAATCAATGAAGCATATGCAAAGATTTTCAACAATGCCTAACTCAAAATGTTAGAAAAATTTTAAAAAGTTTATTTTTATTATTACCATGTACTCCCCCCTCCAAATGTTCTCTGATTTATTGTTATCAGTCTTACAATTAGAGGGCTCATGCTATACTATACAGAAAAAGAAATAGGTGCTATGCTAGTTTTATATAGTGTCTAATAATCACAAATTTAGTAACTTAAAACAGCATAGGTATATTATTTCAGGTTTGATGGCTTAGAAATCTGGGTACAGTTTAGCTGAGATTTCTCCTCCAAGATCCCATGCTAACGTCTAGTGTTTGTTAGGACTGTAGTCTCATCAGAAACTCATCTGGGGAAATATCCAGTTCATAGCTTCTCAGGGTGTGAGCAGTATTCGTTTTCTTACACTTGCAGGACTCAAGTCCTCAGTTGCTGGCTGGCTGTTGGGGGTCACTCTCAGTTCCCATCCCTTGAATGCCACTCCTGTTCATATTCCTTGACCCTGTCCATTGACAGTTCAGAGTATATGTCTTTCGTGTTCAAGCAGGTGAATTTTTCAAGCTTCAGTCTGCTAAGATGGACTCATCTAATGTAACATGTCAAAACAATGACAACATACTACCTTTTCCATACACCATGATATGATCAAGAAGTGAAGGTCACTTTTTTCATACTCTATTGGTCAGAAACAAGTCATTTATTCCCCAAAGGGGAAAGGATTATAAAGGGACCTGACCTCTTGGAGTTCACCTTAAGGTGTGTGCTCCTGCCTTTCTCCTTTTTATTCAGGTATCCCTCACAGCCTGGAAATTATAGAAAAGAGTGAAACCTCAGTTTTGCATTTTGATTACAAAATGAGAAAGCAAAAACTAAGGGTTAAAAAGACATGAACTCTACTGAGGACTTTCACTGTTATCAACTGAATATGACAGTAATCACCGTATTGGATCCTGAGTTTTCCCATCTTTAAAATGATGATGGAAATATCTTTCCAGCATCCTTTCTCACAGGACTCCAGTGAGTATGAAAGGAAATAATTTATGTAAAATTGAATTTTGAGCTTTGAAATAGTGGCAATAAAAACAACTATAAGATGACAATATTCTTGATTATACTGTAATTCTCTGATCTTTCATTAGCCACCTGGGAAGATATAGCAATATTATCAGTGACTTGTGGCCTTTCACCTTGCTGTAAACCTTGTCCACAGCAAGCTCTCAAATATTTATTTAATAAATAAAGTGTATTTTTCTCTTTTTTGGTTTATAACTAGTTTTGTTTATCTTGGGAGCCATAGATAGTTTTACCTTTTATAAAGTATGTTGGGTTCTTAAAACAAACCACAACTGTTGCATGGTTTGTACTAAAGGACTACTTTATTGCTTTTTTTATTACCTGAAAAATGCAACAAAATTTAAAAATTAATAACAGTCAGTAACAGGGAATAGGGGTAATAAAAATTATGTTCCTTGCTTCAGAAGCACTCACTTTCCATTTCCTTATTAAAAAAGAGATGAGAAAACTTTCTGGTGGTTTATCAGGGGAGTAGAAAAAAGAGAGAAAGAAAGAAAAAAGTTTAAACTTGAAGCTTAAATTTGCTACTTAGCATCTTTCAATCAAGAACCGACTTGGGAATTTACCTGATTTGGATGGTTCCTCAACTACCAGAAGACTCATATTCATATTTGGGAGGAGAAAGAGACAATGAAACATTAAGAAAGAAATAGATTAATTACAGCAGAGCAAATCTGGATACCATCCCTGTTTCATGGTCTTTCATCACTGTCAGTTGGTCAAAGTGGCAGATTAGATGACCATTCCAAGAAATCTTATACTGAATCCCCAGGAGAGAAAGATGTTTTTCTTTGCAGAACAGTATTTCATTTTTATTTGCTTATTTTTTTAAAAGTTTCATTAAATATTTCTTCCAGTGCTCATCATTTAATGGCATCTCAAAAATATTCCCCATGTATGCTTGTTACTGATCTGTCTGGTGCTAGGCTTTTATGCCCTTTTAGCATCTCAATCAATCTCCTAGAAATGATATTAACAAAGTCCAAGTTCATCTTTAACCAACTACTGTTTCCAAATAAATATTCTTTCAGTTGAAATTTATTTCAGCAAAAGCCAGCTTCTAACCTTTCAACCTAACTCTTTGCCAGCCCACTTTCCCTTCTTTATCTCCACAAGGACAAGAGCATCCACAAGGAGCATGTACTGTGAACCTGCAGTCCACCTTGGGTGTGGACTCTGTTGTTCAGGGGAGAATTCTGGTGCATTTAACCATTTTTCTGTCTTGGAACCTTCACCAGTGACTGAGTGGTAAAGATTCCGCCTGCCAATGCAAGGAGACTTGTGGCCTTTCACCTTGCTGTAAACCTTGTCCACAGCAAGCTCTCAAATATTTATTTAATAAATAAAGTGTATTTTCTCTTTTTTGGTTTATAACTAGTTTTGTTTATCTTGGGAGCCATAGATAGTTTTACCTTTTATAAAGTATGTTGGGTTCTTAAAACAAACCACAACTGTTGCATGGTTTGTACTAAAGGACTACTTTATTGCTTTTTTTATTACCTGAAAAATGCAACAAAATTTAAAAATTAATAACAGTCAGTAACAGGGAATAGGGGTAATAAAAATTATGTTCCTTGCTTCAGAAGCACTCACTTTCCATTTCCTTATTAAAAAAGAGATGAGAAAACTTTCTGGTGGTTTATCAGGGGAGTAGAAAAAAGAGAGAAAGAAAGAAAAAAGTTTAAACTTGAAGCTTAAATTTGCTACTTAGCATCTTTCAATCAAGAACCGACTTGGGAATTTACCTGATTTGGATGGTTCCTCAACTACCAGAAGACTCATATTCATATTTGGGAGGAGAAAGAGACAATGAAACATTAAGAAAGAAATAGATTAATTACAGCAGAGCAAATCTGGATACCATCCCTGTTTCATGGTCTTTCATCACTGTCAGTTGGTCAAAGTGGCAGATTAGATGACCATTCCAAGAAATCTTATACTGAATCCCCAGGAGAGAAAGATGTTTTTCTTTGCAGAACAGTATTTCATTTTTATTTGCTTATTTTTTTTTAAAAGTTTCATTAAATATTTCTTCCAGTGCTCATCATTTAATGGCATCTCAAAAATATTCCCCATGTATGCTTGTTACTGATCTGTCTGGTGCTAGGCTTTTATGCCCTTTTAGCATCTCAATCAATCTCCTAGAAATGATATTAACAAAGTCCAAGTTCATCTTTAACCAACTACTGTTTCCAAATAAATATTCTTTCAGTTGAAATTTATTTCAGCAAAAGCCAGCTTCTAACCTTTCAACCTAACTCTTTGCCAGCCCACTTTCCCTTCTTTATCTCCACAAGGACAAGAGCATCCACAAGGAGCATGTACTGTGAACCTGCAGTCCACCTTGGGTGTGGACTCTGTTGTTCAGGGGAGAATTCTGGTGCATTTAACCATTTTTTCTGTCTTGGAACCTTCACCAGTGACTGAGTGGTAAAGATTCCGCCTGCCAATGCAAGGAGATACAGGAGATGCAGGTTTGATCCCTGGGTCAGGAAGAGCCCCTGGAGGAGGAAATGGCAACCACCTCCAGTATTCTTGCATGGAAGATCCAATGGTCAGAGGAGCCTGGTGGGCTACAGTCCGTGGGATCACGAAGAGTTAGACACATCTGAGGACACATGCATGGTCTGGTTTGAAATGGTCATTTGTAGTGCCTTTGGAGATGAAGGCAGGATTAATCTGATATAATGTATTCTATACATTTTTTTATATTGCTAAGAAAGAATTTTTATAATTCCTCTTGCAAGCAAGAGGTGAAGGAGGGCAACAGACACAATAAATTGAGGCTCATTGGAGATGAGGTTTCCCTTTAGTTGTAAAAGACAGTGTATTTGAGTAGGTGAGTCAGGTCAAAGCCTAAAAATCTTTGACACTGGTCTGAGGTGCTTACATTCTGTCCCAAAAAAATGGGTAACCATTGATGGTTTAGGGTTTATGAGAAAATGTGGAGAAAAAGTAAGTGATCTTTAGTGCTTTGTCCTATGATTCAAGTAATCTTGAGACCTGTGTTGCTTTGAAGGTAGTTATACTCATTCTGATGTGAAGGTCTAAGGTTGGGTAGATTAGAAGTGAGAAAGAGGGCTTCCCTGGTGGTCCAGTGGATAAGGACAATGACTTGCAGTGCAAGGGGCGCCGGTTTGATCCCTGGCCTGCGAAGATCCCACACACTGTGGAGCGGCTGGACCAATGTGTCCAACTACAGAGCCAGAGCTCTGGAGCGCATGCACCCTGAGCTGGTGCTCTGCAACAAGAAAGGCCACTGTGCTGGGAGGCCCACACACAGGTCAAAGAACAAAAATGGATGAAAATAAATAAAGGAAATACCAATAGAAGTGGCCAAAAAAATAAAAAAATAAAAATAAAAGAAGTGAGAAAGACAAATGGATGTGAGAAATATAGTAGAGAAAAATGACCAGTGTTGGTAGCTAGTGGTAGATGTGACAAATGTACAAGATGTGACTAGACTTTAAGTCCTAAGAAAAACAAAAATACAAAAACTTCTATAGAAGCTCTCTTAAAGACAAGTTTGGGAAAATGGAAAAATAATATGTTCATACTACAGGTCTAGGTAAACATTGCATGTATGTATGAGAAGACAGTGTATAACAGAGGTGACTATGCTTTTTATACTCTATGGTGGTTTTTACTGTCTCTTATTTTGCTTAAAGCTATGTGGGCCTTAGCCAAGTATCTGTAGTGGTTTGAATAGTGCCCCTCTAAAATTCATGTGAGAGTTGGACCATAAAGAAGTCTGAGCCTCAAAAAACTGATGCTTTTGAATTGGGGAGAAGACTCCTGAGAGTCCCTTGGACTGCAAGGAGATCAAACCAGTCAATCCTAAAGGAAATCAACCCTGAATATTCACTGAAGGACTGGTATTGAAGCTGAAGCTCCAATACTTTGGCTACCTGATGTGAAGAGCTGACTCACTGTAAAAGACCCTGATGTTAGGACAAATAAAAGGCAGAAGAAGAAGGGGACAACAGAAGATGAGATAGTCGATGGTGTCACCAACTCAATGGACATAAGTTTGAACAAACTCCAGAGGATAGTGAAGGACCAGGAAGCCTGGCATGCTACAATCCATAGGGTTGCAAAGAGTTGGACATGACTGAGTGACTGGACAACAACAAAATTTCACGTTCATATAGAACTCAAAATGTGATCTTATTTGGAAATAAGGTTTTGTAGATGTAATTAGTTAAGATGAGTAATGGTAGATGAGAGTAGGCTTTATATCCAAGGACTGGTGTCCTTACAGACAAAGGAAAGAATACACAGAGATGCATGTACAGAGGAGAATGCCATGTGAAACCAGAGTAGACCTTGTTGTGAGGCAACTACAAATTAAGGAACATCATGTATGGCTACGAACCACCAGAAGCTAGGGAGAGACAAAGGAGAATTCTTCCCTAGACTTCAGAGGCAGAATGGCCTTGATAACAACTTCGCTTCAGAATTCTTCCAAATTTGTGGCAGAATAAAATCCTCTCATTGCAAGCCAGTAAGTCTGTGATAATGTTTTACAGACTCCATACTTAGTGCTTTTTTCAGATGAGCTCATAGAAATCTGTCATGGAGAGCTTATTATTTTATGTTTTTTAAACATGGAAACCAAGAAAGTGGATTTGAAGAAAGTGTGCCCTCTGAACAGAGTGGTAGTAACTCGTGGAGCCAAGATTCTTCTAATTACAGTTGGACTCAAGATTCATCAAGCAAATGATCTCTCCTCCATTTCTTTGGCTTCTGAGCAACTTCTAGTGAGTATCTCCCTGCCAAGTATCTGTAGTGGTTTGAATAGTGCCCTCTAAAATTCATGTGAGAGTTGGACCATAAAGAAGTCTGAGCCTCAAAAAACTGATGCTTTTGAATTGGGGAGAAGACTCCTGAGAGTCCCTTGGACTGCAAGGAGATCAAACCAGTCAATCCTAAAGGAAATCAACCCTGAATATTCACTGAAGGACTGGTATTGAAGCTGAAGCTCCAATACTTTGGCTACCTGATGTGAAGAGCTGACTCACTGTAAAAGACCCTGATGTTAGGACAAATAAAAGGCAGAAGAAGAAGGGGACAACAGAAGATGAGATAGTCGATGGTGTCACCAACTCAATGGACATAAGTTTGAACAAACTCCAGAGGATAGTGAAGGACCAGGAAGCCTGGCATGCTACAATCCATAGGGTTGCAAAGAGTTGGACATGACTGAGTGACTGGACAACAACAAAATTTCACGTTCATATAGAACTCAAAATGTGATCTTATTTGGAAATAAGGTTTTGTAGATGTAATTAGTTAAGATGAGTAATGGTAGATGAGAGTAGGCTTTATATCCAAGGACTGGTGTCCTTACAGACAAAGGAAAGAATACACAGAGATGCATGTACAGAGGAGAATGCCATGTGAAACCAGAGTAGACCTTGTTGTGAGGCAACTACAAATTAAGGAACATCATGTATGGCTACGAACCACCAGAAGCTAGGGAGAGACAAAGGAGAATTCTTCCCTAGACTTCAGAGGCAGAATGGCCTTGATAACAACTTCGCTTCAGAATTCTTCCAAATTTGTGGCAGAATAAAATCCTCTCATTGCAAGCCAGTAAGTCTGTGATAATGTTTTACAGACTCCATACTTAGTGCTTTTTTCAGATGAGCTCATAGAAATCTGTCATGGAGAGCTTATTATTTTATGTTTTTTAAACATGGAAACCAAGAAAGTGGATTTGAAGAAAGTGTGCCCTCTGAACAGAGTGGTAGTAACTCGTGGAGCCAAGATTCTTCTAATTACAGTTGGACTCAAGATTCATCAAGCAAATGATCTCTCCTCCATTTCTTTGGCTTCTGAGCAACTTCTAGTGAGTATATTTCAAGGTTTAAGGGTCCCTGAAAAACATTTTGTGCTGAGTAGTCAGAATCAGAAATGTGTCAAGGGTTCTTGTCCCAAATAAGTCATCTTATTCCTATTCTTCAACTTCTTAGGTTTCTTTGGGCCTTTGAGACTTGGAGATTACAGTAGCTTCATTTTGTTTTCACCTTTCCCAAGTTTCCAGTCTTTGGTGACTAAAGATTTTTATAATCTCTAAGTTTTTTTACACAGGGACATAAGTTCTGTGGGTGTTCTAAAATACACACACTTCATAAACTTGGAGTCTCAGTGAAGCAATATGCAAAATATTTAATCTTTTTTTAATGATTTCTTTTTAATTTATCATAATGCCTTTGATGGGATGCAAATCCACACTTTGGAGTTTCTGTGGTTTATAGAAGATGTACACTAGCAAGTGAACTTTTGTCCTTTGGAAAGAGACATATCATCAATACTGAATAGAAAACTTTAAAAATGTCTTTCATAGCCATACTTGTATATATTGATGATAAATTCAATTTTTAAAATACCATATTTCCCACATTATAAATATCCAACATGTCTATTATTGGGAGTTATAAATGGGTGATTTGATAGTCTGATCATATAAATTTTTACTTATTGTCAATTTCTATATTATTGTAAATGCTTCAGAAGTCTCATTTTTCACTTGCATGTCTCTTTGTTTCAAATATTTCGTTCATGGGACTTAGAATTTCTGAGTGGAGCTGGGAGGTGCATTGTATTTGTCTTCTACTCTGAATTCCTTTAGTCTAGAAAAACACATTGGTTCAAAATATAATCAACACTTACTTATTAAGTGCCTACTGTTGGTCAGACACTATTCTAGCTATTGAAGATATATTGAACAGGAGAGTAAAATATGGTTATATGCTAATGTGTATGCATGCATAAGAGATCAATTTGATCATTTCTCTAAAAAATACTAAGATATAAAAGAAATAGTAAAACAAAGTTGTTTTAGGGAATATTTTGTCCATAATATAAGTGACTTCCAATTTAAACTACCATACTTAGTGCTTTGATTTTCTGACACAGTAAAACAGAATATGAGCTACAAATTTCACAATGTGTAATTTTAAATTTGCTAGCAACCATGCTTGAAAGAAATGTATACTAACAGAATTGAATACATTAAATATATAAAAATATTAAAAGTATATAGTAACTGTTTTATTTAACCTAATATTTTCAAATACTATCATTTCAACAAGTAATCAATACAAAAATCATTCAGGAAATCATACCTTTTTTCATACCAAGCATTGAAATTTAGTGTATATTTCATACATACAATATACCTCAGTCTGGACTAATCGTATTTCAGGTGCTGAAAGCCACATGTGTCTAGTGGTGACTCGAGCCCCCAGTGCCTATCTAATTAATGCCTTGAGTTTTTCCATGCCTTTTCCATTTAAAATGGGGACATCCTATTTTTTTTTTTCCCTCTTGTTCAACATTCTACAAATAGAAAAGATAGGGAGAGAAAAGCAAAGATTTATACTCAGTTACTTTCTCTGACCTTCCAATAGATGCACAAAGTATAGGATTTATTGAAAGGACATTTAAAAAATATAAAGCTGAGAATGTTCATAGCTTCCTTGTAGGAATATCAAGTTTGGATATCAGAAGTAGATAATACAATCATCTCATATGTGCTTTTTGAAAATTACTGAGAAAATGACATTTTCTAGGTTTAGAAATTTAAAGAAATTTGGAAAAGGCTTCAAAGCCATGGTATGAGCCTTGAGAGATCCTTGGTTAGCACCAAGGGATTTCTCTCTGTCTTGGAGCAGAGCTGAATAGGAATTTTATCATATAACCTGTAGCTGTTTTCTTTCCAATATCTACCACCTTAAGTCTCAGATGATGACTTTTTCTTTTCACTGGAAGAATTCAGTACATTTTATGCATAATTTAGATTGTGTCATTGCTAGATGGCTTAAAGGAAAAATAGGATTTCTTTTTGCAATTCTTTGTTTTATTTTATTCTCAATGAATTTATAGGTTTGATGAGTTTTATTTATTTCTTAATTTAATATTACAATGAAATTTGGCACTGAAATCTGGTGAATGAAAAGAGAAATGGAATTATTTTGTACTTCTCTAATACTTTATAAAATCATCATAGGATAGACTATTTTCAATCTTAAATATTTGCTTAAGAGGTGCTCAAATGGTTTGAAAACTGCATGGACTTTGTATCTTGGGTCCCACTAGTATTATGCATTTCCTCGTTGTGAAATGGGAACCATACTACCTTCATTGTAGAACTGTTGAGAGGATTAAATGAAATAAATATGTGATACACAGCATTATGGGCTTCCTTGGTGGCTCAGCTGTAAAGAATCTCCCGTCAACGCAGGAGATGCAGGTTTGATCCCTGGGTGGGGAAGATCCCCTGGAGGAAGATATGGCAACCCACTCCAGTATTCATGCCTGGAAAACCCCATGGACAGAGGAGGCTGGTGGGGTACAGTCTTTAGGGTTGCAAAGAGTCGGACTCGAATGAAGCCATTGAAGACAGAGGCATTACAGATTACAACAGCATTGTGTGGATATTAGTAAAGGTTAACTACTGTTTCCCCCTTACCGTAGCCTCAGCTTAGTTTTTCTGTTATATATATTTTTAAAAAAAGCAAAACAAGAAAACAAAAACCAGCTGAAACCATATATCAGTATATGAAACTTTTTTTTTCCTTCTTATGGAAAATGACATAAAAATATACTTGGTTTAAAAAAATTTACCCTTCAAGAGCAAAAGCCTGTTCCTAAGATTCATATAGGCATATGAATTTTTTAAGTGAAAAGTGCAAAATCACATGTAATTGGGTTCTTGGATCATGATTAATTACTTAAAGTTGTCAAAAAATTAAAACTTAAAATTTTAAAGATAAAAATACTGACCCTTGCTCACAGATTAATCAAAAGACAAAATCACCAAAAAAAAACTCAATAAAAATCATAAAGGAGAAATCATTATAGTCTTAGAATAACTGATTTTTTTTCAAGAGAAATACAGGCTAAATTATTGTTTGCACTTATTCTAATGCACACCTTCAATTTATCACTGGTGAGGACATTATTTTAAGCTAGTTAAGATAAAATATTGTCTGTCATTCAAATTGCTTTAAGCCATCTTCCCTAGGACCCTCAATGCCTCAGTAGGACATCTTAGCAGAAGTAGTGGTTTTCTGTCTTTTAATTCCTATGACGGATTTTTTACAGCTCAGTTACAAACCCTTGAAAATAATTAATATGGTGACACAATCTTAATTATAATGGTGCAAATAGCACCGTTCTAATACAGCGTGAAGCTTACATTGAAAAGGAATTTCCCCCGAATTGAAGCTCTTCTGATTGCTTTCCACATCACGTTTTAAACAAACACTGTGGTGCTTTAGCCATTACTTGGTTGCCTAGGATACACAGTTAATGTAGCCTTAAGATGCTGCTACCAGTTAGGCTTTGAGGCTGCTGCTTTGGAGTACTAAAAGGCAACCCACCCCAGTATTCATGCCTGGAAAACCCCATGGACAGAGGAGGCTGGTGGGGTACAGTCTTTAGGGTTGCAAAGAGTCGGACTCGAATGAAGCCATTGAAGACAGAGGCATTACAGATTACAACAGCATTGTGTGGATATTAGTAAAGGTTAACTACTGTTTCCCCCTTACCGTAGCCTCAGCTTAGTTTTTCTGTTATATATATTTTTAAAAAAAGCAAAACAAGAAAACAAAAACCAGCTGAAACCATATATCAGTATATGAAACTTTTTTTTTCCTTCTTATGGAAAATGACATAAAAATATACTTGGTTTAAAAAAATTTACCCTTCAAGAGCAAAAGCCTGTTCCTAAGATTCATATAGGCATATGAATTTTTTAAGTGAAAAGTGCAAAATCACATGTAATTGGGTTCTTGGATCATGATTAATTACTTAAAGTTGTCAAAAAATTAAAACTTAAAATTTTAAAGATAAAAATACTGACCCTTGCTCACAGATTAATCAAAAGACAAAATCACCAAAAAAAAACTCAATAAAAATCATAAAGGAGAAATCATTATAGTCTTAGAATAACTGATTTTTTTTCAAGAGAAATACAGGCTAAATTATTGTTTGCACTTATTCTAATGCACACCTTCAATTTATCACTGGTGAGGACATTATTTTAAGCTAGTTAAGATAAAATATTGTCTGTCATTCAAATTGCTTTAAGCCATCTTCCCTAGGACCCTCAATGCCTCAGTAGGACATCTTAGCAGAACTAGTTATTTTCTGTCTTTTAATTACTATGACGAATTTTTTACAGCTCAGTTACAAACCCTTGAAAATAATTAATATGGTGACACAATCTTAATTATAATGGTGCAAATAGCACCGTTCTAATACAGCGTGAAGCTTACATTGAAAAGGAATTTCCCCCGAATTGAAGCTCTTCTGATTGCTTTCCACATCACGTTTTAAACAAACACTGTGGTGCTTTAGCCATTACTTGGTTGCCTAGGATACACAGTTAATGTAGCCTTAAGATGCTGCTACCAGTTAGGCTTTGAGGCCATGCCTGGAAGTGCTGCACATAGCTGCTTTTTAATATATTAGATCAGTTTAACGGAGATGCTTTGGAAGGGGTACATTTTGGTTAGTGAAATAACCAAGTGTATTTTTTGAGTAGCTACATAGATAACAGTTATTTTTATTTTAATTTAGCATTATCTTCAATGAGAGAAGCTAAAACTGATTGTTTTTAAAACAAATGCAAAATTGAGTCAGTGACCTAATTCTCAGGCCATTGTCCAAAAATATAATTTTTCTTTTGTTAGTGAAGTACTGAAAAAAGTGACTAGGTACTCACAGGGAATTGTTTGTATAAGCTTCTTCATTCGATACATTCTTTTATTGTTACATTTTTATTTAGTCTGTGTGACATATCACAGTTTATTTTTATTATGGTATTGAAAGGTTCATGTATTATCATAAAATTTTATTACAATAAAAATAAGCATTAGCCAACTAATATTTGTAACCAATTAATTAATGAGAGTACTGATGCACCACAGAAATGGACGTAAATTTCAGCATTTGGTATATAGGTTACCATATCTTTCAGATTAACAAGTTGTCTTTCAATTCCTCTATTAGTACATTTTTAGTGTTTCACTAAAAGCTGCTTTGGGATTAAATGTAAGATGGAAATACAAAGTTGCTTTAAATCTTAGAAAAATTTTGGGCTGTCTGGTTGTAAAAAATCAGTAGTGATCTTGCCTTATTCCTAAGAAAAATGGATTGTCTTCTTGGCTGATTTGAATGCAAATCAAAGATCATAGTTTAGTGACAGAGCAAACTAGTTTTTTCTGTCTTTTAATTACTATGACGAATTTTTTACAGCTCAGTTACAAACCCTTGAAAATAATTAATATGGTGACACAATCTTAATTATAATGGTGCAAATAGCACCGTTCTAATACAGCGTGAAGCTTACATTGAAAAGGAATTTCCCCCGAATTGAAGCTCTTCTGATTGCTTTCCACATCACGTTTTAAACAAACACTGTGGTGCTTTAGCCATTACTTGGTTGCCTAGGATACACAGTTAATGTAGCCTTAAGATGCTGCTACCAGTTAGGCTTTGAGGCCATGCCTGGAAGTGCTGCACATAGCTGCTTTTTTTTAATATATTAGATCAGTTTAACGGAGATGCTTTGGAAGGGGTACATTTTGGTTAGTGAAATAACCAAGTGTATTTTTTGAGTAGCTACATAGATAACAGTTATTTTTATTTTAATTTAGCATTATCTTCAATGAGAGAAGCTAAAACTGATTGTTTTTAAAACAAATGCAAAATTGAGTCAGTGACCTAATTCTCAGGCCATTGTCCAAAAATATAATTTTTCTTTTGTTAGTGAAGTACTGAAAAAAGTGACTAGGTACTCACAGGGAATTGTTTGTATAAGCTTCTTCATTCGATACATTCTTTTATTGTTACATTTTTATTTAGTCTGTGTGACATATCACAGTTTATTTTTATTATGGTATTGAAAGGTTCATGTATTATCATAAAATTTTATTACAATAAAAATAAGCATTAGCCAACTAATATTTGTAACCAATTAATTAATGAGAGTACTGATGCACCACAGAAATGGACGTAAATTTCAGCATTTGGTATATAGGTTACCATATCTTTCAGATTAACAAGTTGTCTTTCAATTCCTCTATTAGTACATTTTTAGTGTTTCACTAAAAGCTGCTTTGGGATTAAATGTAAGATGGAAATACAAAGTTGCTTTAAATCTTAGAAAAATTTTGGGCTGTCTGGTTGTAAAAAATCAGTAGTGATCTTGCCTTATTCCTAAGAAAAATGGATTGTCTTCTTGGCTGATTTGAATGCAAATCAAATTGGAATTGTTGACTGGGAAAATCTAGCGCTGAACCAGCAGGTGGTGCTTGAGTTATAAGTGCATTTATGATAGAGGTTTTCTTTAATAATCTTACACAGCCCTCAGGAATGTCTACTCTTGTTTTCATTTATTCTATAGGAGTAATTACATTTTAGAGGGAAAGATACTGTTAATGTTTAGCGCTTCTGAAGTATCTCTGAAATCCACAGGCTTAACTCCTTTCTACTCTTTCCTAACCTTCCTCCCCCCTGTCTCTGATCCTTGTTTCCTGCTCCCCAGTGGTTTCAGCAGCTGTACTGTCTGGTAGGAAGCCTGAAGTCTTCCCTCCAAAGCTGAGCACCTGGGTGGTGGGAGGGGTAGTACACTGTTTCTACAGACAGGTGGACAGAGAGAGATTCAGGCATGTTAACTGCAGGTGCATCCCTTTCTTTCTGGGAGGGGTTCAAGGAGGTTCCTAACCCTTCATCTCAAAATCTTCCTGTACGTTATGGCTCCATTTTCCAAGTTCACTCTTCTGTGCCTGCTCTGTCATTCTGCCTGTGGTTATTAGCAAGGCAGAGTCCTTTATTGTGACTCCACTTCCTTAAATCCTCAAAAGACATAATGATCTGAAAGGTAACAAAGTTATGTCTTTTCATATTTGTTACAAGTAGGAGGGAAGAAGTTTATATACTGAATTATCCAAAAAAGAATTGACCATGTGGCCAAATAGAAAAAGAAGTCAAAAATCATTGCTTTTTGGTAGATTGTGCATTTTTAATTGCAATATAGTTAACTTGCAATGTTGTGTTACATTCAAGTGGAAAGTGAAGTGATTCAGTTATATATATGTATGTTTATATATATATGCATATATATGTATATATAATATATAGATATATATGTATATGGTTCATTTTTAAATTTCGAACTCTAGCAAATGACCATAGAATGTAAATAACAAAGAACATTATATTGCAACTTACCTTGTATGATTTCTTTCCATAAGCTAATCAACTATACTTTACTATTACATTTTAATTATTAAATATTAAATCTAGAAACGTCCTAGATGGTCCACTATTTCTACAGAAATAATTAGAGAGCAATTTATAATTTCATTAACTTTAGAGAATCCCTTTATTGGTTGTTTTTAATCAACTAATATTTGTTTTATAGTATGGATGATTTTAAGGTCCTAGAAACTTATACAGACCATCAGATTTCTGATGTTTTTGTTTAGGTGATAGCTAATTATAGTCCCAAAGTAATAGAATGCTGTTTCTCTGCTATTAATTATGCTAGATAATAAACTATGTGGACAGTTATTTCATTTTAATATAAGCAGCCTGAATAGATCACATTTTTTTCTCTCAGAAAAATCCCCATTTTCTCCTAGTTTTGTTTTTTTCTGTAGAAATTTCCATCTCAGAGTTAATTCTTCAACCAATTACTGTAATGGTTTCTTCCTGAACTCTGATTTAAAGTATCAGACCAGTTGGTGTCAGCAATGGCAGAGAAAAGCAAATAAAGTAATAGACCTTCTCTGTGTATGATTAACATGGCATTGTACATCCGTTTCTTCAAAAATTTTTCTTTTCCCTCTTAGAATTAAGCTTAATATACTATTTGTCAGTTATAAATCAAGCTATGCAAATAGAGGTCTGCTAGGTCTCTGATGAAGAGAATGAAATTCATTTCGTCTTTGTGAGCTCCATTGCTTTGTATGTCACTTTAATATTCTATTTTCTAGGTTCTTATGATTAGAAGTAGACATAGATGCAAAATGTATATATCGTTCATTCAAACTCCAACTGCTATTGAAAAACGTAATAACCGAAATACAAAGTCCTAATAATCTTGGGTCCAGGGAGTGAATATTTTGTTGTTTTTATTCATGGGAGCTTATTTTCATATCCTTTCTCCCTTCTGACCTTGCCCATCAAAAGCAGTGAAACAAACTTCTTTCTTGGTTCATCTCTGGCTACTTGAATTTACTGCGGGGTTAGAGAACAGAAATGTTAAATACTCACGAAACAATTCCAGCGCACATCCCAGAGTGCTGCAAATCAGATTCAAAGGATTAGGAAAAAGATTCCTCTTATGATTTTATGAGAAGGACTAAAATTTCTTACCAAATCACAAATTATATTTAATTTTTTATTCTTCCGCTCGTTGTCAGCTGCTGGCTGATTCTTAGCATGACAGACCAACTCTTCTGTCTCAGATTTGCATAGAGATAAGTTTTGAGAGGAGCAGAGTCCCTTTGGGTGTGAAATTTGCTTTTGCTATTTTTGTTATTCTTTTTTTCACAGGAGACTGTATAATCATTTTCTGCTCTAGGGTCTTGAAATAACATTAAAGATTGACAATTCAGTTAGACTTGTCCCTCTCAGGTCTAAAGTTGACTCCTCTTGCACAGGGGAATGGTGATGTCCACGTGACTTTTTAAAAATACCTTTTATATATAAATATTATTTTTCCAACTATAGGTGGCATTTCAAAACACTATTCTGTGTTTGGTGCCATTCAAGCACGTTATTAAAATATATATTTTATCTTTGTTTACCCATAGTTTTCCCTCAGGTGATTTTGCTCTTTGGAGGAACTCTTAGAGTTCTTTCTAAGGCAGATACTATGCAGGTGGGAGCACAGAAAACTTGGAAATCTCCATGATAGGAAGTTAGGCAAAGACTAAAGGAAATAGATACCCTAGGTTAGAGAAAGCTGTGGAAGTAGAGTAAAAATGAACTCAGCTTGATTCATTTTTAAGTTTTATATTCAGTACTTCATACAATATATGAAAATGAGAACTCATTCTACATACCTTCAATTCTTTTTGACCTTTGTTCTTTCTCTAGGATTCTCATCATAGAAGTGACATTACTCATTGATTTCTGTAGTCGAAGAGGAAGGAACTTTGTGCTGTGCCCCATCCTCCTTCCCCCTCAAACCCTGCAAATGTGGTCACTGAGTTTAGAAAAAGCATGTAGGTTTATCATGGACATTTTTAATGTAATGCGTTGACAAACATAATGTCCAAGGAATATAATTCAGAAACAGGTATGTAGAACCTGTATCAAAGGAGTGGAGAGAAATGCAAACACAGAAAGGGACCAGAACATAGCCTTCTCTCTTTTGGTTTTATGTATGAACAAAAATACTTCCTTTTTCTCTTCTCAAGATGCCTTCTCCAATAATTTAAGAGGGAGGCTTGGGGGCTTAGGGATGATTGCAGTGTGAGAAAAAGGAGTCATTAGTGTAATTACCATGAGTGTTCACTTCCAAATCCATATGCCTATACAAATTCCTTTTTCCCATTCTGTGGGTGGTCCTGTCATCTTTTTCATGGTATTCTTTGCAACTGTGTCTTTAATTTAGGTGAAATCCAGCTTATGAATTTTGTCTTTTTTTTTTTTTGGTGTCATATCTAACAAGGCTTTGCCTAACCCCTGGTCACCAAAATTTACTACTATATTTTTTTTTTCCCCTAAGCGATTCATGGACTTTGTTCTTTAGTTCTATAGCCAATTTGGCTTAATTTTGTGAGGAAAGGTTCAACTTCATTCTTTTACATGTGGATAGCCAGTTGACCTAGTATGATCTGTTGGAAAAAACTGTTCTTTCCCCCCATTGAATTAGCTTGGTATCCTTGTCAAAAATTGCTTACTGCAAATGTGAGAATCTCTTTCTGGATTCCAAAATCTACTCCACGGATTTATATTTCTATCTTTATGCTAGTATCGCACACTCTTCATTTGTATTTTTTTTTTAAACATTTATTTATTTATTTATTTATTTATTTTCGGGGGGGTGGGGAGGGAGGGGGCGGGCGGCCCACTTCTGTTAGTCTTTCATTTGTCTATTTTCATCCGTCTTTGTTCTTCGGCCTGTGTGGGCCTCCCATCGCGGTGGCCTCTGTTGTCGCAGGACACCGGCTCTGGGCGTATGCGCTCCAGAGTTCCGGCTCGGTAATTAGACACATCCGTCCAGCCGCTCCGCGGCACGTGGGATCCTCCCAAGCCAGGGATCGAACCGGCGCCCCTTGCACTGCAAGGCGGTGTCTCCACCCACTGGATCACCAGGGAAGACCCCTGTATTAAGTTTTGAGACTGGGATTTGTGAATCCTTTAACTTTGTGGTTTTCAAGATTATTTAAGCTTTTTGGCATCCTTCAAACTGCCATTTAAATTTTAGAAACAGCATGCCAATTTCTGCAAAACAGCTGAAATTTTGATAGAAATTATGTTGTCTATAGACCAACTTGGAAAGTACTGCTATCTTAACAATAATAGGTATTTTGATTGATGAACATAAGCTGCTCTTCTTTTTATTTTGTTTTTTATAAATCTCCTTCAATAATGCTTTGTAGTTTTCAGAATATAAGTTTTGTACTTTGTAAAAAAATTATTCCTAAATATTTTATTATCATTTTTATGGATTTATAAAGGTATTATTTTCTATATTTATTTTTGATTATTCATTAAAATAAAAATAGTATAGTATATAAAATAGAATTTATTTATATATTGATCTTGTACAGTGCAAAGCTCCTGGACTTGTTTATAGGTTTTAGTAGTTTTTGAATGGATTTCTCTCGATTTTTATATAACAAGGTATATCACCTGAAAATAGATTTTTTAACTTCTGTTTTTTTCTAATATAGTGCCTTTTATTTCAGTATTTTGCCTAACTGCCATGGCAAAAACCTCAGTCCAGTATTGGATAGAAGTATCAAGAGCGGACATGCTTGTTTCTGATTTTATACAGAAAGCATTCAATAGTTCATCATTAAAATAGTAAAATTAACTCTGGCTATTACATGGGTATCCTGTATCAGATTGAAGACATTCCTTTCTATTTGTTGTTTATTGAGTGTTTTTCTCATGGACAGCTGTAGAGTATTTTTTCAAATGTGTTATCTCTATATATTGAAGTAATCATGATTTTTGTCCTTTATTCTGTTGATATGGTGTCTTACATTAATTAAATGTAAAACTAACCTCAGATTCTTGGGATAAATTCTACTTGGTCGTGGCAGATAATCTTTTTTAGTATGTTCCTAGATAGAAGATGCTAGTAATTTGTTTAGGAACATACTCACTTTTCCAATGCAAAGGACTTGTAAAACCAGGCTGAAACACATAGAAACAGACCATATATCCACTCCTTACCTGATTTCCTTTCAACATGTTTGGTAATGGCAGGAAAAATGAGGAGGTACAAATTTGAAGTATTTGATATCCAATATACATACCCATTGGTTAGCCCTGGTGACTCGGTAGTGAAGAATATGCTTGCCAATTGATTATCCAATATACATACCCATTGGTTAGCCCTGGTGATAGAAATTATGTTGTCAACCAACTTGGAAAGTACTGCTATCTTAACAATAATAGGTATTTTGATTGATGAACATAAGCTGCTCTTCTTTTTATTTTGTTTTTTATAAATCTCCTTCAATAATGCTTTGTAGTTTTCAGAATATAAGTTTTGTACTTTGTAAAAAAATTATTCCTAAATATTTTATTATCATTTTTATGGATTTATAAAGGTATTATTTTCTATATTTATTTTTGATTATTCATTAAAATAAAAATAGTATAGTATATAAAATAGAATTTATTTATATATTGATCTTGTACAGTGCAAAGCTCCTGGACTTGTTTATAGGTTTTAGTAGTTTTTGAATGGATTTCTCTCGATTTTTATATAACAAGGTATATCACCTGAAAATAGATTTTTTAACTTCTGTTTTTTTCTAATATAGTGCCTTTTATTTCAGTATTTTGCCTAACTGCCATGGCAAAAACCTCAGTCCAGTATTGGATAGAAGTATCAAGAGCGGACATGCTTGTTTCTGATTTTATACAGAAAGCATTCAATAGTTCATCATTAAAATAGTAAAATTAACTCTGGCTATTACATGGGTATCCTGTATCAGATTGAAGACATTCCTTTCTATTTGTTGTTTATTGAGTGTTTTTCTCATGGACAGCTGTAGAGTATTTTTTCAAATGTGTTATCTCTATATATTGAAGTAATCATGATTTTTGTCCTTTATTCTGTTGATATGGTGTCTTACATTAATTAAATGTAAAACTAACCTCAGATTCTTGGGATAAATTCTACTTGGTCGTGGCAGATAATCTTTTTTAGTATGTTCCTAGATAGAAGATGCTAGTAATTTGTTTAGGAACATACTCACTTTTCCAATGCAAAGGACTTGTAAAACCAGGCTGAAACACATAGAAACAGACCATATATCCACTCCTTACCTGATTTCCTTTCAACATGTTTGGTAATGGCAGGAAAAATGAGGAGGTACAAATTTGAAGTATTTGATATCCAATATACATACCCATTGGTTAGCCCTGGTGACTCGGTAGTGAAGAATATGCTTGCCAATGCAGGAGATGCAGGTTTGATCCCTGGGTAAGGAATATACCCTGGAAAAGAAAATAGCAACCCACTCCAGTGTTCTTGCCTGGGAAATCCTATGGACAGAGCAGCCTGGTGGGCTACAGTCCCTGGGGTCTTAGTAACTGAACAGCAACAACATATCTGCCTTCAGTGACACAGTTAAAGAAATCCACAGAATAACAGAGTCATACCAATCCTAACAATCAGTTTATAGCGAGGAAAGAAAAACTTAAATCTGAATCTAGGTGTCCTAGAAAAAAAGATGTCCCTGCCTCAATTGTGAGGTAAGGAGAAAAAAATAAAAAATTGTAGATCTATATCTATATGTCATCTCTGTTTACCTGTAATATTTATCTTTATCTGTGTATGTAATTGTCTCAGAAAAATTAAAAGGCATTTGTTGAGGAATATAATTATCTTTTGGTTTAGCCTTTGCTTGGTAGGCAATGCAGAAGGATCTTTTGATTGTGTGCTACAATATATATGCACAATCTGGTTAAATGAAAAGCACACTTATCTGTATAGATTTTAACCTACACAAAAGGCTACCTACTGAAGGTCCAGGCTCTGACAACCAACCTACTAGATCATCTAGAAAACAAAGGGAAACATTGTTTATCTTGTCAATGGAAGGGACTTGCTTATATTAATTCAGGATTTAATAGCAAGCTAAGCCATAGGGAGCTGCTATCATGATGATAAACGCCACTGGAGTCCTCCGGAAAAGGTACTTCTGATGTAAGAGACCTCAGGGAAAGGTTGCTGGGGAATCCATAATTAAATGTCACATCATGGCAAGGGCAGAGGAAAAAAATGACTCTACTTGGAAAATGATAAAATATGAATGTAGGGTCAAAATATTTTTATACCTGTGAAAAAGGCTGACTCTGGCTGTAGACTTCCAAACCAGCAGCTTCAGTGAGTAAACTACTTGTTAACAATACAAAAATAGTGAATACACTTCAGCATTGCTAGTCTCAGTAATGCTGATGTAAATTCCTGGATCCTGGATGGAATTTCTTTCCTTCTGGGTTGATGGTCACAAGAAAATTGAACAGAATGATACGACAGTGTTTTTTTTTTTTTTTCCTAACAGATAGTTTAAAATATATTAGGGATGAAATAGTGGAACTTACTTTCCTTAATTCCCCTGATTTAGTTTATTTAAAAAAAAAAAAGTAAAAAAACCTATGTTAGCTTTTGGGTGTATAGTCTGATAAATGAGTATTGTGATTCAAAACCAGTTCATTTCTTCAGGTGGGTTCAACTCACTGTGATAAACACATAAAATATGAAGGAAGGCAAACTAACATACCCCTAGGGGCTACCGGAGGAGCAGACAATTAAAATTGCTGGTCATTAACTAAATTAGGTAGTTGGAATGACTTCAGTGATTTTGGACAATGCTGATTTAATTCTACAGTAAGGGTAAATGAAAATTTCTGACCTTTAAAAAAAGTGTATTCCCACTTTTATGATCTTCTTAGGTGCATTTGTAACAGTTAAAAATGGGTCACCTTTTGCACAATGTACAGGATTAAAATGGTTCTTTAGGTGAAGTCAGATATCAAACCAATGTGTTTTAAATGAAACCAGTATCCTGGTCACAGCTTCTCTAATCCCTCACCCAACTGCCATTTTCAAAGAAATGCTGACTGGAAAGAGAAGACAATGAGTTAATACAGAAAAGAAAAGAAAAATCTCAGGAATAGATATTTTTAAAAAAAAAAGAAAGAAAAATAATAAAATTGAGGAACTAGAGTATACAAAAAACAAAATGATGACAGGCAACAACGTCTAAAGTGAAAATATGCCTTTTTTTCCCTCATACCTTAGTTCATAGGCGAGAAAGCAACCATATGCTTAATTCTTGGATAATGACAGATTTTGGAATTGAAGGAGAAACTAAATGAATAAATTGTTCCCAAAACTAAAAAAGTGGTATGTAGGTGGGAGAGGTAGGGGCTGATGACCTGCTCTGACAGAGAAGAAGCAAATGAAAGTAGATGCGATGTGAAATCAGGAATGAGTCAGATTATCCTCTGTGACACTTTGAAGGCCCAGAAAAAATGTTTGACCTTATAAAACGCATACTTTATTATTAGCATACAAAAACTAGTTAGTAGATTTAGGAAAACTCTTAGCATATATCTAAAAGTTTAGTTATGAGAGTGACTAAACACATAGAAATTTGACTTAGTATTTTTTAAACTGGTAGAATCAAATTAAGATAGCTATTAGTACATCATATTACACCTTAAATATCAGAGTATCAATCAGTACTAATTCATTAACTTGCTGCTTGATTTTCATTAAGTGGCAACAATTGTATTCTTGTGCCTAGCACAAAATCTGATATATATAACAGACAATCCATACCAATTTCTTGAGTTAATATGCAAATACATTTTCCTCAGCACTTTCACTAAGTTGATGATAGTATTGGCCATTACCAAATATTTTTTACATGCCCATTATGTGCCAGATCAAAGGGGCACAACTGATGTTCCGAGGGGTTGATGGTATTTGAAATGGCGTGAATGGCTCACTGCCGTTTATTCCATTTACTGTGGTCTGCGATAACAGCCTTCCAACTTGTGGAAACACAGTCGTGTTGTAGCTAAGAAAGTCTAACATACCAAGACTGAGAAAAGTGGGAAAGCTGCTGTCCCGGAGACAGTTGAGTGTGCTCATCCGTCTATGGAAACTTTAGGTGAAGTCAGATATCAAACCAATGTGTTTTAAATGAAACCAGTATCCTGGTCACAGCTTCTCTAATCCCTCACCCAACTGCCATTTTCAAAGAAATGCTGACTGGAAAGAGAAGACAATGAGTTAATACAGAAAAGAAAAGAAAAATCTCAGGAATAGATATTTTTAAAAAAAAAAGAAAGAAAAATAATAAAATTGAGGAACTAGAGTATACAAAAAACAAAATGATGACAGGCAACAACGTCTAAAGTGAAAATATGCCTTTTTCCCTCATACCTTAGTTCATAGGCGAGAAAGCAACCATATGCTTAATTCTTGGATAATGACAGATTTTGGAATTGAAGGAGAAACTAAATGAATAAATTGTTCCCAAAACTAAAAAAGTGGTATGTAGGTGGGAGAGGTAGGGGCTGATGACCTGCTCTGACAGAGAAGAAGCAAATGAAAGTAGATGCGATGTGAAATCAGGAATGAGTCAGATTATCCTCTGTGACACTTTGAAGGCCCAGAAAAAATGTTTGACCTTATAAAACGCATACTTTATTATTAGCATACAAAAACTAGTTAGTAGATTTAGGAAAACTCTTAGCATATATCTAAAAGTTTAGTTATGAGAGTGACTAAATACATAGAAATTTGACTTAGTATTTTTTAAACTGGTAGAATCAAATTAAGATAGCTATTAGTACATCATATTACACCTTAAATATCAGAGTATCAATCAGTACTAATTCATTAACTTGCTGCTTGATTTTCATTAAGTGGCAACAATTGTATTCTTGTGCCTAGCACAAAATCTGATATATATAACAGACAATCCATACCAATTTCTTGAGTTAATATGCAAATACATTTTCCTCAGCACTTTCACTAAGTTGATGATAGTATTGGCCATTACCAAATATTTTTTACATGCCCATTATGTGCCAGATCAAAGGGGCACAACTGATGTTCCGAGGGGTTGATGGTATTTGAAATGGCGTGAATGGCTCACTGCCGTTTATTCCATTTACTGTGGTCTGCGATAACAGCCTTCCAACTTGTGGAAACACAGTCGTGTTGTAGCTAAGAAAGTCTAACATACCAAGACTGAGAAAAGTGGGAAAGCTTCTATCCCTGAGACAGTTGAGTGTGTATCCATACACCCACTGTGTGCCTCTATTTCATGCTCCCTCATGGAAACTCTCATTCTTGCGACCCTTAGGCCCTCTGCTAAGCAAGCAGGACTGGTCTCATTTCATTTCTTATATCAAAAAGACCCCAGTGATGTCTTAATTTATCCTCTGATGCTCTCCATCCTTTCATAATATGATTTGTTTTGTTTATCTCCCTTCTCTCCAGAATCCTCCCATTTCACTTTCTTTTATTCAAAGATAACTATATCACTTCTTTGAGGGATGCGCAGTGTATCTGTTTTCCCATTAAAGGACATTGACACTTTTAGTGAAACTGAAAAGTCAAGCAATCATCAACAGGGATGTTGGATAAGAAGAGGCGGAACATAAAAGAACTGAGATTCTCTTTTAATATTTTGACCTAGTGTCGCGGTACCAGGTAGTAAATACAGAATTTTTCTCTTTATTCCAATTGATTAAATGTACTTAATGATGTTTCCAAAACACTTTGATTTTCTTAATGAAAAGCATAGAGTTAAATGTTTTCACGCTTCTACTATGTGATATATATGACTATTCTATAATACATTCATATTACATACAATATCTTATTTAATATTTACAGTGATCTTTTTAAAAAGGAGCTACTGCATTCCCATTTTATAGATGAGGAAGCTGAGGATCAGAAAAATTGAGATTTCTTTAAGGACTCATAAATAGGTATATTATGGCTATAGTTCTAGAACGTGATATTTTCTTCCATAAAACATTACTGACTATATAAGAAAATTAAGATTTAATTTTTGTATGACATGTTGGATGCAACAAATTCTTCCTGAGTTTCAGTTCTGTTCAGCCTCTCAATTGTGTCTGACTCTTTGAGACTCCATGGACAGCAGCATGCCAGGCTTTCCTGTCCTCCATCATCTCCCAGAGCTTGCTCAAATTCATGTCTATTGACTCATTTCACCTTTATTTTGAGTTTTGCTAGATTTCTTTGCAGGAGGGAAAGTTGTGATTTTGTGTTTTTGAAAGTGACTCTTGGCTTCCCTATTTTAGTTGAGGTTTTAGGAACCCGTTCCTATGGGTTCTATTGTTGCTGTTGTTGTTTAGTCACTAAGCTGTGTCCAACTCTTGGTGAATCCATGGACTGTAGCCTGCTGGGCTCCTCTGTTCATGGGATTTCCTGGGCAAGAGTACTGGAGTGGGTTGCCACTTCCTTCTCCAGGGAATCTTCCTATGGGTTCTATTTTGGATAAATTGTGTTTCTAGATTTGGATGGTGGATTGATTGTATTCTACCTATAAAATTATTTGTGCATATTTGAATTTCTTCTTTCTGTATAGTATTTATGATTTTTAACATATTATTTACTTATTTTCATTTCCTTTGTAATTGTCTGATTCTCCTTATTAAAATATAAGCTCCACACACATAAAATATATACTTTCTCCAAAACTTATAGATATTTCCTGACTAGACCTCTGTATTAATAGCCACAACTTTGCCACAGAAAATCAATATAGGACATAGTTTGATTCCCTCAGTATGCCATGTCTACCACAACTTGTATTATTATTGAGGCCTTTCTCTAGGTGGAAGTTTTCTGCTGTTGACTCTTAAAGACTCATAGTAAACTCACACTTCAGCAATATCTGGCAACAGTTGAGTTCTGCAGTCTAAGTTTAATTTATTTTTATCATTAGTATTTGATAGCGGCCTTAATATTTAAAATCACACACATATCTAACAAGGAATGGTAATACATATGGAATCTTGAGTAGCTTGTCTTGGAGTGTAGTCTAAATTATGTTCTCTGGGAGAATGATTTTGCAGTGACTTAAGTACTCAACAGCTCGAGGGACAAATACACCATTTACTCTACTGGGTTATATTTCCTTCTTTGAACAGCTGCTACTTATTATTCATATTGCTTCATGTCAGAGCTTTGTACTATCAAATATGTCATAGCAAGTATCCATATCTTTGCCTTCTTCACATAGGATTTGAGAATAAAAACGTTTTTTTTTTCTGTAGAATTTCCCATTGACTTCTTTTCAACTTTAGAACAGTATTGCCAACATTCTGTTTTCTCTGTCTTAGGGAAACGTGTTTTATGGGGCTACAGGGATGAAATAACAGAATCAGCAAACTTCTGGCCTCTCATTGGATAGTTTGATGGGGAGGGAGTGAGAATTATTCAAGAATAGACTCTAAATGATTCTCCAGACAAGTTCTTGGTTTTTCCTTCAAGGTTAACTCCAGCCTATGCAGTTTCTTTGACTACCTGCAGAGTCCAGTGCTTCGAGATAGACACTCAGATTTTATCTGTCTTCTTTTTAATGTTTAGTATAGTAAAACCTGTCAGAGGTGGCAGTTGTCAACTGTGTATGATTTCTGAACACTGGAAAGTCACCATTTAAAAATTTTTTTTTAAAAAAAGCCAGTTAGAAATTCAGACAAATTTCTGTAACCTAAAGAGGTATCATGATATATTTAGTAAACAGTGGTGGATTTGGGATCACATTGATCAAGGTTTGTGTCTTTGAGATCATTGACTTCATTCTCTGAAATTCAATGAAGTGCACATGATAAGACTCACGTTGAAGGGCCGACATGAGAAATATATACCACATCAGGATAACAGATGATATACAATATGTACACAAAAAATGGTTTTGATTTCTTCCTTCCTTTTCTTCCTCTTATTTTAAACAGATATTTATTGGGCCTTCTAATGCTATGCTTTGGTCTAAGGAACTAGTGATAAGCAAAAGCAGGTGTGCTATCTCTTCACAGTGGGTATATGATTTGGTACAGAGAAGTACAGAAAAGAAATGGTCATACAGATGGGGGCACACTCTTACTGGAACAAGTGCTGCAGAAAGGGGGGACAGATGAAAGCCTGTTTCAGAAGAACTTCAGTCTGCCATGAAGGTCTGGGAAGCTGCTGCAGCATGTTAACAGTTTCTCTAAGGTTTAAAAGAGAGGTAGAAATTAACTGAGCATAGTAGGAAGTAAAGAAACATCTTCATTATCATCAACAGCACCACCCTCGTCATCCCTATCATCACCCTTATAAAACACAAGGCTCTTTGAATTCTTTTTCCAGAGAAGGAAGCTCCATCCCCCATTTTTCAGTTCATTAATTTGTGCTGTATATCAGAGCCTTGTCTTTCCTTCTGCCTATCTGTATGCATATCCCTGCCTTCAGTCATTTCTGGAGGTTGCTGGTCAGCAGTGGTTCTGAAGAGGGTGTTATTAATCTTTTGGCTTCTTTATTACTCTTTTGGAGTGAGGCTGATGGTCACTACTGCCCATACCTTCCAATGACTAAGAACCCTATATTCTTCACCCGCATCATATCAATCACTCTTTGCTCACAACACCAACTCCTGATATTCCTAGCATGGTTAACAGGCCATCTGGGTTTCCTAGTACTACACTGAAACTGGGTGGTCTGGTTGGGTCAGTGGTGTGCATTCTTAATGATCCTTTCCTGACCCTGGCAGAAGAGCCCTGTGTATGGGCAGACTGTGGCAGCCATGCATAATGGCATGTGTTTTCCTCATCTACCATAAAATGTCTATAGAATTAGTGACTTGATAATTCAACTTTTAACATGTTTTATGAATTCGGACATGCCTTGCTTGTGATTAATGTCCTTATTACAGTTTGGATGAAGAAAAATGAAAAACAAGAGCAGACTATAGTTTTTCTTTGTCTTTTCCTATTTCTTAGTTCCATGTACTCCTCCAAATATGTTGCCAAACATCATTTTTCAAAGTAGTAAATCCCTGGAGAGCCTACCTAGTTGATGCTTAATTGGATTAGCCCTTAGTACCTGGATAATTTATTTCAATGAATTACCAGTTCTGTTTTTACTTAAGTATATCTGAAGTTCTTTTTCCCCACAAGAAAGAGTTGGTTATTTATGTATATATTTATTTATTCTATAAGTTCAGATAAACCTAGAACTGCCTCCCGAGTTGCCTCAGTGACAAGGATAGGGAGGAAAATAATGAGTGTTATTTGAGGATTAAAAGGGAATTTTAAAGATCATAAAATCTGTACCTTTTGTTTTATAGATGAGGTTTTGACTTACCAAAGGCCACATGACAGGCATTTATGGGACTTTCCAATCAAAAAAGCACCACCCTCGTCATCCCTATCATCACCCTTATAAAACACAAGGCTCTTTGAATTCTTTTTCCAGAGAAGGAAGCTCCATCCCCCATTTTTCAGTTCATTAATTTGTGCTGTATATCAGAGCCTTGTCTTTCCTTCTGCCTATCTGTATGCATATCCCTGCCTTCAGTCATTTCTGGAGGTTGCTGGTCAGCAGTGGTTCTGAAGAGGGTGTTATTAATCTTTTGGCTTCTTTATTACTCTTTTGGAGTGAGGCTGATGGTCACTACTGCCCATACCTTCCAATGACTAAGAACCCTATATTCTTCACCCGCATCATATCAATCACTCTTTGCTCACAACACCAACTCCTGATATTCCTAGCATGGTTAACAGGCCATCTGGGTTTCCTAGTACTACACTGAAACTGGGTGGTCTGGTTGGGTCAGTGGTGTGCATTCTTAATGATCCTTTCCTGACCCTGGCAGAAGAGCCCTGTGTATGGGCAGACTGTGGCAGCCATGCATAATGGCATGTGTTTTCCTCATCTACCATAAAATGTCTATAGAATTAGTGACTTGATAATTCAACTTTTAACATGTTTTATGAATTCGGACATGCCTTGCTTGTGATTAATGTCCTTATTACAGTTTGGATGAAGAAAAATGAAAAACAAGAGCAGACTATAGTTTTTCTTTGTCTTTTCCTATTTCTTAGTTCCATGTACTCCTCCAAATATGTTGCCAAACATCATTTTTCAAAGTAGTAAATCCCTGGAGAGCCTACCTAGTTGATGCTTAATTGGATTAGCCCTTAGTACCTGGATAATTTATTTCAATGAATTACCAGTTCTGTTTTTTACTTAAGTATATCTGAAGTTCTTTTTTTCCCCACAAGAAAGAGTTGGTTATTTATGTATATATTTATTTATTCTATAAGTTCAGATAAACCTAGAACTGCCTCCCGAGTTGCCTCAGTGACAAGGATAGGGAGGAAAATAATGAGTGTTATTTGAGGATTAAAAGGGAATTTTAAAGATCATAAAATCTGTACCTTTTGTTTTATAGATGAGGTTTTGACTTACCAAAGGCCACATGACAGGCATTTATGGGACTTTCCAAGTATCAGATGAGACATTCAGATGCAATGTGACATGGCTATTGGGTGGCTCAGTACCAGGAAACAGCTACCTGAGAAGAGGAGTCAGATTTCTATTTATTTACTAATGACAAAGGCGTAGTTGAGTCACAAGCTTTTCATTTAAAAGAGATTTCAGAGTAACTATAAATCAAACATATTTACTGCATAGATAGGAAAACTGAGACTCAGAATATCATGGTTACTTTTCCATGGATGTATAATGGCTTTGCAGCCAGGTCACTGGACTTTAACTCAGTAGGCACTGAATGCCTTCTCTCAGCAAGGTATTGTAGTATGTGGTGGGTTATGAAGATAGTGATAAAGTTTGCTCCCTGAGGATTGATGTCTTTTTTTTGTGATTCCCAGCCAGTGGATAGAATGGAAGGTTTATGCCCATCTATCAAAAGCTGATCTCAGGTTAAGGGACCCTATTAAAATCCTTCAGTTTTTCTCATTACTCTCAAGATAAAGTTAATCTTTAACTACCTGGCCTACCTGGCCTTCTACAACTGACCATTCCCTTCCTGGCTGTTCCGACTCATCTCCGAGTACAGTCCCCTCCAGTCACTCCAGTCATGAAACCCTCACCCCTCTCTCCAACTCTTAGCAAGATTCTATATGCTGTTGCCTCTGTACTAGCTAGCTCTGACTCATTTCCAAGTTGAAGTCTAAATGTCCTTCAGGAAAACTGTTCCCATCTAACTAAACTATATTGTCTATATTGTCTCATTTGTCCTGTACTTTTATAGAACATTTAAGTGGGTGCTTTCGAGTCACATATGTAATAATAGTTATTTATACAATTATTTGCTCAAGATCTGTTTATCACCAGAAGATAAATAATTCCCATAAAACATAGATTATTGTGTTTTAGTTTAATATATCACTTCTAGCATATCAAATGGAGCCTGGTGCATAGTAGGCCATCAATAATTACTGGCTAATTGTCTGAATAGATGAATAAATCTCTCTTAGAATAACTAGTTCCTGCCCTGCTTGACTGGCAAGGGAGAGTCGTATTTTAACCTCAAAAGTATATTTTCTCATAATATATTTTCCAAATCCTTTAGGAGATATTTCTTCATGCAACCATTTATTCACTGAGACATATTTACTTGTGCCTAAGAACAAACAGTACACTCTGTTCTAAAGCAGTTCACAATATTGTTTGTTTAGGGACTATTCTTAGAATATGTGCAAGCATTGGAATATGATGTGAATATTATAAAGCAAAATCTTCTTTCTCTTGAAAAGATATATTTAAGAGCCTTAAAGTATGTTATTGGTTGATATGCTTACTGATCTGCAAATAACTGCATTGTTTTTATTTTTGTTATAAGAGTCAAGAAACATTCTATCTAGACAGATACAGGTAATAGAAAATTTTAAGCACTGGAGAGAGAAAACAGTTTATCCCTTAGATTTACTGTGGCAGCAGACTTCCCTGTTTTCACAGAAAGAGCATTATATATCTGGTCACATAGGGAAAGTGGAAGTCATAATGGAGAAAATGATATCTACCTAGTATGTGAAGAATCATCTTTGATGGCTAGTGACAGCTTCTGGGAAGAAAATGTAATGCTGGGGTGATTTTCCTCTGAGTTATCCTACAATGTGTGTGAGCAGAGACTGATTGGATTTTTTATCTCTGTATAAACACTGACTGTTTTCTCCTCATATCTAAATGAGAGAGAGAGAGAATAAGAAAAGGATGGATATGAAGAATTAGCATTGTGGTAACTTGACTGCATCTAGATATTGTCACTACTACACACAGAAATAATTTTTTTTAATTATCTTTCTCCATAAATGGCGCATGCTGAGTCACTCAGTTGAGTCTGGCTCTTTGCAATGCTATGGACTGTAGCCCACCAGGTTCTCCTGTCCATGGGATTCTCCGGGCAAGAACTTGGGTATATTTGAATGACCTATTTCTAGGTTATTATATGGAGGTGTTTAAGAATGGCGAGTCAGCTGAGGCATGCATTCCTTCTCCAGAGGTGAGAAAAAAATGTGGCATTTTCATCATAGCTATCTTAGAAAAGCCTTTGTGGAACAAAGTGGAGTATAAGTAAGTAAACAGAGATAGAGAAATAGAGATGCATCCAAAGTCAAAGTGACATTGGAAAACTGTCAAAATTTCAGCCTATTTGGATGCTTCCTTATTCTTTTGCAGAGGTCATATGCATTTAGTATGTATCACCCTCTGAGAAAATGACGTGGCCTCTGAGAAACAATGAACAATGCACTCAAACCTGTCTCAGACCCCCAGCTTCTCAGGCGTCATATGCTTGACCTTAAGGAGATTTTTACCACTTGTATAAAATAAGAAAGATTGATCTGGAAAGATGGGGGAGGTGAAATGGTTGGGTACATATGCACACGAGCATTGCCCAGCAGTTTCACGACTCATCCCAAGTACTTAAAAATAGGCAAGTACAGTGCTTTGTGTTCTGTTCAAATTCAAAGAACAAACTAGCGTTCTTACAGCAGTAGCAAATTGAAGAATCTCTTCTCAGTATCATATGTGAATTAAACAGTTAAAAGAGTCAAGAAACATTCTATCTAGACAGATACAGGTAATAGAAAATTTTAAGCACTGGAGAGAAAACAGTTTATCCCTTAGATTTACTGTGGCAGCAGACTTCCCTGTTTTCACAGAAAGAGCATTATATATCTGGTCACATAGGGAAAGTGGAAGTCATAATGGAGAAAATGATATCTACCTAGTATGTGAAGAATCATCTTTGATGGCTAGTGACAGCTTCTGGGAAGAAAATGTAATGCTGGGGTGATTTTCCTCTGAGTTATCCTACAATGTGTGTGAGCAGAGACTGATTGGATTTTTTATCTCTGTATAAACACTGACTGTTTTCTCCTCATATCTAAATGAGAGAGAGAGAGAATAAGAAAAGGATGGATATGAAGAATTAGCATTGTGGTAACTTGACTGCATCTAGATATTGTCACTACTACACACAGAAATAATTTTTTTTAATTATCTTTCTCCATAAATGGCGCATGCTGAGTCACTCAGTTGAGTCTGGCTCTTTGCAATGCTATGGACTGTAGCCCACCAGGTTCTCCTGTCCATGGGATTCTCCGGGCAAGAACTTGGGTATATTTGAATGACCTATTTCTAGGTTATTATATGGAGGTGTTTAAGAATGGCGAGTCAGCTGAGGCATGCATTCCTTCTCCAGAGGTGAGAAAAAAATGTGGCATTTTCATCATAGCTATCTTAGAAAAGCCTTTGTGGAACAAAGTGGAGTATAAGTAAGTAAACAGAGATAGAGAAATAGAGATGCATCCAAAGTCAAAGTGACATTGGAAAACTGTCAAAATTTCAGCCTATTTGGATGCTTCCTTATTCTTTTGCAGAGGTCATATGCATTTAGTATGTATCACCCTCTGAGAAAATGACGTGGCCTCTGAGAAACAATGAACAATGCACTCAAACCTGTCTCAGACCCCCAGCTTCTCAGGCGTCATATGCTTGACCTTAAGGAGATTTTTACCACTTGTATAAAATAAGAAAGATTGATCTGGAAAGATGGGGGAGGTGAAATGGTTGGGTACATATGCACACGAGCATTGCCCAGCAGTTTCACGACTCATCCCAAGTACTTAAAAATAGGCAAGTACAGTGCTTTGTGTTCTGTTCAAATTCAAAGAACAAACTAAACGTTCTTACAGCAGTAGCAAATTGAAGAATCTCTTCTCAGTATCATATGTGAATTAAACAGTTAAAAGACATAAAAATTATTTATAATTCAATTCTTTATATACTGGCTAATTTATCCATCATATCTCATGTTACCCAGAAGTACAGTCTGATGTGGAGAAATCTTGTACAGGCTGTTATCAAGGGAGCACTCATACCAGAAACAGCAGGGTAGAGTCGGAAATGAAGCTACTAAGTAAGGTGATCTTGGGGGAAACTGAGCTTCAGCCCGATCACACCAGGAACCCTGGAGCATTAATGACCCAAAGATCTATTCCCATCTTGGTGTATGGGGCTGAGGGTGTGTCTTTTGTCCAGCGTGTGCATCACTGCAATGTGAAATATCCTGGACAAGGTGGCTCCTGTTTGCCCACAGACAATGCTCCAAAGAAATAAGAAACTATACCTATCAGCAGGTACTGAGAGAGTTCACTTTGATAAGGGGAATGTAGAGAAGGCCACTCCATTGGTCATAGCAATATCTTATTTTATCACACTGTGTCACACATAGCAGCCAAGGGAGGAGACACAGAGTCAAGTCTTAGAAAGTTCCAAATGAGAAGCTTCCTTCATTTTCAGAGATGTGACATTGATAGATGATGATCCTCGTATATTATTGCCAGTCAGGAAGCTCACCTGAGCCTTTTGTGTCTAACATTTTGTTGAGGCTTCATCACTTAGGCATTATTGATTTAATTACTACCAGCAGAATTAAGCTCAACTTGCAGCCCCCTTCTCCTTGGAGATATGTGGACATCTGTGGTTCAAAACCATGGACTGAATTTTTTCAGTATGACCAACCCCCGACCCTAAAGACATTGTTAGCATAAACTATAGATGTGGTCTAGGAGTCTCCACCCTCTGAGAAAATGACGTGGCCTCTGAGAAACAATGAACAATGCACTCAAACCTGTCTCAGACCCCCAGCTTCTCAGGCGTCATATGCTTGACCTTAAGGAGATTTTTACCACTTGTATAAAATAAGAAAGATTGATCTGGAAAGATGGGGGAGGTGAAATGGTTGGGTACATATGCACACGAGCATTGCCCAGCAGTTTCACGACTCATCCCAAGTACTTAAAAATAGGCAAGTACAGTGCTTTGTGTTCTGTTCAAATTCAAAGAACAAACTAGCGTTCTTACAGCAGTAGCAAATTGAAGAATCTCTTCTCAGTATCATATGTGAATTAAACAGTTAAAAGACATAAAAATTATTTATAATTCAATTCTTTATATACTGGCTAATTTATCCATCATATCTCATGTTACCCAGAAGTACAGTCTGATGTGGAGAAATCTTGTACAGGCTGTTATCAAGGGAGCACTCATACCAGAAACAGCAGGGTAGAGTCGGAAATGAAGCTACTAAGTAAGGTGATCTTGGGGGAAACTGAGCTTCAGCCCGATCACACCAGGAACCCTGGAGCATTAATGACCCAAAGATCTATTCCCATCTTGGTGTATGGGGCTGAGGGTGTGTCTTTTGTCCAGCGTGTGCATCACTGCAATGTGAAATATCCTGGACAAGGTGGCTCCTGTTTGCCCACAGACAATGCTCCAAAGAAATAAGAAACTATACCTATCAGCAGGTACTGAGAGAGTTCACTTTGATAAGGGAATGTAGAAGGCCACTCCATTGGTCATAGCAATATCTTATTTTATCACACTGTGTCACACATAGCAGCCAAGGGAGGAGACACAGAGTCAAGTCTTAGAAAGTTCCAAATGAGAAGCTTCCTTCATTTTCAGAGATGTGACATTGATAGATGATGATCCTCGTATATTATTGCCAGTCAGGAAGCTCACCTGAGCCTTTTGTGTCTAACATTTTGTTGAGGCTTCATCACTTAGGCATTATTGATTTAATTACTACCAGCAGAATTAAGCTCAACTTGCAGCCCCCTTCTCCTTGGAGATATGTGGACATCTGTGGTTCAAAACCATGGACTGAATTTTTTCAGTATGACCAACCCCCGACCCTAAAGACATTGTTAGCATAAACTATAGATGTGGTCTAGGGAGTCTCCATGAGTCACTGAGTCAGGAAAAATGATTAGGTAAGAGAGGGTACATAGATACAAAGACACTCTTATCACTGCGGAAATTCCAAGAGTTTTAAAAGGAGTCGGCACAAAGAATAGACCTTTTGGTAGGTGCTTTAAGATCCTTTACTGAAAATATGCAATAATTCTTTCCTATAAAACAGTTTACATTCTCATAAAGAAAGGATCTGAAGAAACTTTAAGGTTCTTAAAAAGAGGAGGATTTTGGTAGCAATACAGTTGGAAGTGGGGGAGATTTGTGTCTTTGTAACCTCTGAAATCTATAACCTCTGAAAGGGCATTTATAGAAAAAGCCCACTGTTTAAGACTGCTTTTTTATTTGGAGAAGTTTTGATTACAGCTAAGAGAAACTAGTTGATCTAATAAGATAGCTATTTCTTGGTGCTGACTGCGGGTATGGACAATGGAGTTTGCTTGTGGCTCTGATTGCAAACATGTGAAGTCATAGTGTGCATATAGCATGAGTAGGTTGTTGTAAAATTGAACACAGATGCATGCTTGTGTTTTTTGTTTTTTTTTTTTTTTTAAAGATTTATTTATTTATTTATTTAGGGCGGGCGTCGGGTTGGGAGGGGAGCAGGTGGAGCGGGCAGGCCACTTCTATTCGTCTTTCATCTCTCTGTTTTCATCCGTCTTTGTTCTTTGGCTCCTGCGGGCCTCCCATCGCGGTGGCGTCTGTTGTCTGTTGTCGCAGAGCTCCGGCTCTGGGCGCATGCGCTCAGAGCTCGGTGGCATCTGTTGTCACAGAGTTCCGGCTTGGTAATTGGACACATGGGTCCAGCCGCTCCGCGCACGTGGGATCTTCCTAGGCCAGGGATCGAACCGGCGCCCCTTGCACTGCAAGGCGGTGTCCTTACCCACTGCGCCACCAGGGGAAGCCCCATGCTTGTGTTTTGTTTGCATATATGTGGTATCTTCTGTGTGCTTGATGCCATCGTATAATAGGTGAATAGAGTACCTAGGTATCACCCAGGTGTACTCAGAAGTCTATGTACATGGATTAAACCCCTCTGACTACATCCCCTATTTTGATGGACACAAAGGATTGTGGTCATCTTTTCCTGGTCACACTCTTTGGCATGCACTTTACCCTTTTATTCATCTGCATTCTTTCTGAAACATAGATACAAAGACACTCTTATCACTGCGGAAATTTTAAAAGGAGTCGGCACAAAGAATAGACCTTTTGGTAGGTGCTTTAAGATCCTTTACTGAAAATATGCAATAATTCTTTCCTATAAAACAGTTTACATTCTCATAAAGAAAGGATCTGAAGAAACTTTAAGGTTCTTAAAAAGAGGAGGATTTTGGTAGCAATACAGTTGGAAGTGGGGGAGATTTGTGTCTTTGTAACCTCTGAAATCTATAACCTCTGAAAGGGCATTTATAGAAAAAGCCCACTGTTTAAGACTGCTTTTTTATTTGGAGAAGTTTTGATTACAGCTAAGAGAAACTAGTTGATCTAATAAGATAGCTATTTCTTGGTGCTGACTGCGGGTATGGACAATGGAGTTTGCTTGTGGCTCTGATTGCAAACATGTGAAGTCATAGTGTGCATATAGCATGAGTAGGTTGTTGTAAAATTGAACACAGATGCATGCTTGTGTTTTTTGTTTTTTTTTTTTTTTTAAAGATTTATTTATTTATTTATTTAGGGCGGGCGTCGGGTTGGGAGGGGAGCAGGTGGAGCGGGCAGGCCACTTCTATTCGTCTTTCATCTCTCTGTTTTCATCCGTCTTTGTTCTTTGGCTCCTGCGGGCCTCCCATCGCGGTGGCGTCTGTTGTCTGTTGTCGCAGAGCTCCGGCTCTGGGCGCATGCGCTCCAGAGCTCGGTGGCATCTGTTGTCACAGAGTTCCGGCTTGGTAATTGGACACATGGGTCCAGCCGCTCCGCGGCACGTGGGATCTTCCTAGGCCAGGGATCGAACCGGCGCCCCTTGCACTGCAAGGCGGTGTCCTTACCCACTGCGCCACCAGGGGAAGCCCCATGCTTGTGTTTTGTTTGCATATATGTGGTATCTTCTGTGTGCTTGATGCCATCGTATAATAGGTGAATAGAGTACCTAGGTATCACCCAGGTGTACTCAGAAGTCTATGTACATGGATTAAACCCCTCTGACTACATCCCCTATTTTGATGGACACAAAGGATTGTGGTCATCTTTTCCTGGTCACACTCTTTGGCATGCTTTCTTTACTTGTTCACCCTTTTATTCATCTGCATTCTTTCTGTTTTATTTCTTTTTCTAGGAAACCAAAACTGCTATGGCAGAGAAAGAAATATATATATATATATATATATATACACACACACATACATATATGCAATACTATATATATTATACTATATATATGTATATATACTCTATTTTATTTTATGCCAACTTTATTCTAGTTAATCAAAGACTAAAAAGTAAAGATGAAAATATAAGGTGGAGAAGACTGTAAATAAATTAAATATACAGCTTGTCTCTAAAATTGTCTCTGACTCACTTTTTTAACATAAGCAAATAATTTAGAAATTATTTGCTGTAATTTAGAAAGTAAACTTAGCATACAGTCACAGGACAAAATAAGAAGGTAATTTATGACCTGCTAGATTTATCAAGTCATTTTGCTATGCACATGGTTTAATAATAATAATAATAATAATAATAAAAGGCTATTGAACAGATGTGTTAGGAGCTGTGTTAGCCACGAATGGATCAATTTGTCTTTCCTAGCCCTTCATTTCCTCATCTGTAAAATGAGGAGATTGTCCTAGTTTAATTGTCTCTAAAGATCCCATCTAACTGTAACAGTGTACATTTTACATTGGGCTGTATGGCTTGAGAATTTGTCATGTGAATGACAAAGTCAATTAATGCAGACAGATAATTTGATGTCAGTAAATCAAAACATAACTGATGATTTCCTTAACTAGAAAGACCTTCTGTCAAAAATAAAAGCTCAAGTTTCTAGTTTGAAGCACCAATGATCCTATTCTACATGGAAGAAACCATTTCCTAGCTAGTGCTTCTATTCTGGAAATTAATTGTGACAGTAACATGTACATTCAAAATATTTCTCTTGCAATGAAAGATAATTATGACCCATTAAATATGGCTGTCACAAGACCATGATGACCAATACATATTAACTAAAAATAATGAAATATTCCTCCATTACCTGGTTTTCTGAGAACAACTTCCTTTATAACAAAATGTTTTATATTACAATAAAATCATCATAAACAATATTAAGTTATCTGGTCAGTGAGAATGTGCCTGGTAAATTTTGTATACGCTCTGTTTATTCGTGCTTAGGTGACAGTAACAGTGCCCAAACTCAGTGGACTTAATAAAGCTTGTCTCCGAGCTTCTACCCTGTGCTTTTTCTCTGCTCTGATCAGAAATTTGCCAAACCAGAACTATGGAGACCTAGACTGAGTTGATTCTGATTGGAGATTCTTCCAGAATGTGGGTACTGCCCTGCCCTAACTTACCCTATACCAAAGCAATCTTCCTTGTCCCCTCTCCTTCTCTTTCCAGCCCTTGTAACCTTGTTCATTATTTTGAACTTTCTGCTAAAGCATCTTTCGTGTTTTTCAGTTGTTGTGACTTTATTTTGCTGCATATTTAATTAAATGTTATCACCACAGCAACAGTTTTCTCATGTCTTAGACCATAACCTTATGCTTCCTGTATTTGTTTTAAACTCGGGTAATGAAGTTTTTGGTGAGAGTGTGTCACTGGATTGCATTGCCTCTGCAAATTGGAGTTACTGAACTAAGATAGAAAACTCATTTCCTTGGTGGAGTCAGGGTATTATATTTTGTACTTAACAAAATTTAACAAAACATTAGTTACAGACTGAATAGGATTTGCCAGTTTTCTAAGAACTAGAACGCAGTACAGTACAAGTAGTCGTGGATATGTACCAAACTCATTTTATATCTATTGAGAATTCAGAATGTACTTCTGTGCCTCAAAGGAATCATTATGCACACTAATTATTGTTGTACACTGCAGAAAGACCTTCTGTCAAAAATAAAAGCTCAAGTTTCTAGTTTGAAGCACCAATGATCCTATTCTACATGGAAGAAACCATTTCCTAGCTAGTGCTTCTATTCTGGAAATTAATTGTGACAGTAACATGTACATTCAAAATATTTCTCTTGCAATGAAAGATAATTATGACCCATTAAATATGGCTGTCACAAGACCATGATGACCAATACATATTAACTAAAAATAATGAAATATTCCTCCATTACCTGGTTTTCTGAGAACAACTTCCTTTATAACAAAATGTTTTATATTACAATAAAATCATCATAAACAATATTAAGTTATCTGGTCAGTGAGAATGTGCCTGGTAAATTTTGTATACGCTCTGTTTATTCGTGCTTAGGTGACAGTAACAGTGCCCAAACTCAGTGGACTTAATAAAGCTTGTCTCCGAGCTTCTACCCTGTGCTTTTTCTCTGCTCTGATCAGAAATTTGCCAAACCAGAACTATGGAGACCTAGACTGAGTTGATTCTGATTGGAGATTCTTCCAGAATGTGGGTACTGCCCTGCCCTAACTTACCCTATACCAAAGCAATCTTCCTTGTCCCCTCTCCTTCTCTTTCCAGCCCTTGTAACCTTGTTCATTATTTTGAACTTTCTGCTAAAGCATCTTTCGTGTTTTTCAGTTGTTGTGACTTTATTTTGCTGCATATTTAATTAAATGTTATCACCACAGCAACAGTTTTCTCATGTCTTAGACCATAACCTTATGCTTCCTGTATTTGTTTTAAACTCGGGTAATGAAGTTTTTGGTGAGAGTGTGTCACTGGATTGCATTGCCTCTGCAAATTGGAAGTTACTGAACTAAGATAGAAAACTCATTTCCTTGGTGGAGTCAGGGTATTATATTTTGTACTTAACAAAATTTAACAAAACATTAGCTTACAGACTGAATAGGATTTGCCAGTTTTCTAAGAACTAGAACGCAGTACAGTACAAGTAGTCGTGGATATGTACCAAACTCATTTTATATCTATTGAGAATTCAGAATGTACTTCTGTGCCTCAAAGGAATCATTATGCACACTAATTATTGTTGTACACTGCAGAAATAGCAGTTAGTAGAGGTTTCTTTTGATAGAAAGGCAGATAAATCAACTTCCCTGTAGTTAATTCTTTAGATGGTACATAATCCCTTTATGCAAATGCTGGTCTTCCTGCAGTTTGCACTCCAAGTCTGAACTCCAACAGAGTTATGATGTGTGGAAGAAAATTCAAAGGCAAAAAAGCTCTTTGTAATGTGCTTGACACTGAGGTCATTAGAACATTTCAGCACAGCTCAACTGCCGGAAGAAAATTCTGTCCTGAGGAAGTACTCTAGCTATGGTGGTTGGGGCAAAAATCACCTTAAGCACAATAGTTTCAGAGAACATGTTTCAGAAAACAATTAGAAAGCTAAGTGTTCAACCATGTAACAGGTATGTTCCTTGAAACTGGATTCTTGTTACAAGAAGTATAGCTTTGAATTTTAAAATATGATTTTAATATAACCAAAGTAGGGAACTACCTATAATAGGACTATACTAGTTATAATTATGTTTGCACAAGGACCGGTCATTTGCTTTTTGAAAACAAAAACAAAAGTAAAACTGGCATGATTCAATTTCAAAGGCCTTAAATATTCTGCCTTTCCATTCATTGCTTGACAAGGAGGATCATAAAAGGATACATTTTAATATGCATAGTAAAAACATGATAGTCATAATGAAACCATACCAACTCAGATGGGGACTTGAACCCACTGTCTTTTAATTGAGATCACAGATGTAGTCTCAAGATTTAATTAAATGTTATCACCACAGCAACAGTTTTCTCATGTCTTAGACCATAACCTTATGCTTCCTGTATTTGTTTTAAACTCGGGTAATGAAGTTTTTGGTGAGAGTGTGTCACTGGATTGCATTGCCTCTGCAAATTGGAAGTTACTGAACTAAGATAGAAAACTCATTTCCTTGGTGGAGTCAGGGTATTATATTTTGTACTTAACAAAATTTAACAAAACATTAGTTACAGACTGAATAGGATTTGCCAGTTTTCTAAGAACTAGAACGCAGTACAGTACAAGTAGTCGTGGATATGTACCAAACTCATTTTATATCTATTGAGAATTCAGAATGTACTTCTGTGCCTCAAAGGAATCATTATGCACACTAATTATTGTTGTACACTGCAGAAATAGCAGTTAGTAGAGGTTTCTTTTGATAGAAAGGCAGATAAATCAACTTCCCTGTAGTTAATTCTTTAGATGGTACATAATCCCTTTATGCAAATGCTGGTCTTCCTGCAGTTTGCACTCCAAGTCTGAACTCCAACAGAGTTATGATGTGTGGAAGAAAATTCAAAGGCAAAAAAGCTCTTTGTAATGTGCTTGACACTGAGGTCATTAGAACATTTCAGCACAGCTCAACTGCCGGAAGAAAATTCTGTCCTGAGGAAGTACTCTAGCTATGGTGGTTGGGGCAAAAATCACCTTAAGCACAATAGTTTCAGAGAACATGTTTCAGAAAACAATTAGAAAGCTAAGTGTTCAACCATGTAACAGGTATGTTCCTTGAAACTGGATTCTTGTTACAAGAAGTATAGCTTTGAATTTTAAAATATGATTTTAATATAACCAAAGTAGGGAACTACCTATAATAGGACTATACTAGTTATAATTATGTTTGCACAAGGACCGGTCATTTGCTTTTTGAAAACAAAAACAAAAGTAAAACTGGCATGATTCAATTTCAAAGGCCTTAAATATTCTGCCTTTCCATTCATTGCTTGACAAGGAGGATCATAAAAGGATACATTTTAATATGCATAGTAAAAACATGATAGTCATAATGAAACCATACCAACTCAGATGGGGACTTGAACCCACTGTCTTTTAATTGAGATCACAGATGTAGTCTCAAGAATTAATGAAGTTCAGGTTCTTGATGTCTCACAGCAGAAAGAATTTAGTGAGAGACAAAGTGATATTTAAGAAGTGGATTTATTTAGAGCGATACACCTTACATAGACAGAACATGATCGGTTTCAAAAGGCAAGAACAGCTCTGAGAGAAACAGAGTCCGTGGAGTTTGGGCTGTCTCAGAAGGCAAGAGACCTTGAAACAAGGGATGGTTAGTTTTTAGGGGCTGAGTAAGTTCATAGGCTATGAAATGGGAGGATTATTCCAACTATTTCAGGGAAGGGGTGGGGATTTCCAAACACTGGGCCAACACCCATGTTTTGCCTTTATGCTTGTCTTTGGCAGGGTCATGGAGCTGGTGGGCATGTGATTTAGCCTATTCTAATGTATTACAAAGAGCATAAAAAGAGGCTGAAGTTCTACTGGAAGTTGAATCTTCACCATCTTGGACCTAGTTGGTTCTAACCAGTTTGTTTTATCTCAAGGGCTATGTTATTTTTTTAAAGACTGTACCTTGCCCCACTCCCTCTTGCTTCAGTGACTTGTGGATTTAATCTAACACATATTTATCAAGTTTCTAGCCCTTAACAAAGTAGCTTTAATTCAGTCCATCTTTACTTGTTCATGTTTTTGTAAAAGTGTCACCCCTTCAAATGCAGACATGTTGCATCCAATTTTACAATTGATTCAAATGGACCTTAATTAATTTCCCTCTGTGAGTGAGAGTCTGCTGTGCTAAGAATCAGACACTAAGACAGTTTTCAGTCAGAGCATGAAGAATCTTATCTATATAAACAAATCAACACTTTTTTATATATAGGAAGGAACAACATATCCTTAAAAGAGAACCACAGAAACAAAGTCATGGAAGTGTGAAAATTTAAGAGGATTTAGGACATAAATCCTAAAACATAATTTTTACTAAGCACTAGTCTAGGTACTATGCTAAAACAAAACAGTAAAACTGGCAAGATTCAATTTCAAAGGCCTTAAATATTCTGCCTTTCCATTCATTGCTTGACAAGGAGGATCATAAAAGGATACATTTTAATATGCATAGTAAAAACATGATAGTCATAATGAAACCATACCAACTCAGATGGGGACTTGAACCCACTGTCTTTTAATTGAGATCACAGATGTAGTCTCAAGAATTAATGAAGTTCAGGTTCTTGATGTCTCACAGCAGAAAGAATTTAGTGAGAGACAAAGTGATATTTAAGAAGTGGATTTATTTAGAGCGATACACCTTACATAGACAGAACATGATCGGTTTCAAAAGGCAAGAACAGCTCTGAGAGAAACAGAGTCCGTGGAGTTTGGGCTGTCTCAGAAGGCAAGAGACCTTGAAACAAGGGATGGTTAGTTTTTAGGGGCTGAGTAAGTTCATAGGCTATGAAATGGGAGGATTATTCCAACTATTTCGGGGAAAGGGGGTGGGATTTCCAAACACTGGGCCAACACCCATGTTTTGCCTTTATGCTTGTCTTTGGCAGGGTCATGGAGCTGGTGGGCATGTGATTTAGCCTATTCTAATGTATTACAAAGAGCATAAAAAGAGGCTGAAGTTCTACTGGAAGTTGAATCTTCACCATCTTGGACCTAGTTGGTTCTAACCAGTTTGTTTTATCTCAAGGGCTATGTTATTTTTTTAAAGACTGTACCTTGCCCCACTCCCTCTTGCTTCAGTGACTTGTGGATTTAATCTAACACATATTTATCAAGTTTCTAGCCCTTAACAAAGTAGCTTTAATTCAGTCCATCTTTACTTGTTCATGTTTTTGTAAAAGTGTCACCCCTTCAAATGCAGACATGTTGCATCCAATTTTACAATTGATTCAAATGGACCTTAATTAATTTCCCTCTGTGAGTGAGAGTCTGCTGTGCTAAGAATCAGACACTAAGACAGTTTTCAGTCAGAGCATGAAGAATCTTATCTATATAAACAAATCAACACTTTTTTATATATAGGAAGGAACAACATATCCTTAAAAGAGAACCACAGAAACAAAGTCATGGAAGTGTGAAAATTTAAGAGGATTTAGGACATAAATCCTAAAACATAATTTTTACTAAGCACTAGTCTAGGTACTATGCTAAGAACCTTTACTATCCAACATTATACTATTTATTCTCTGATATTATAATATTAGTATTATCTATTATGAATTCTATTATCATCCTTCAAGTTTACTTTCCTGATTTTACAGGTAAGAAGCTGAGGGTTAAATAACTTGAGCTAACTAGAACATCTAATAAATCTTGGAGCTGTGATTTGAATCGGGTTCTGACTCCAAGTCCTATGATATAGAAACACTGCATTTTAGCATGAGTGGTTTTTCACAGCTACAGAAAGGAATTCTGGGAAAAGTGGCTGAAACACTGTCTCTTTTTTTACCTGACAGGTAAAGATCTTATGAACCAAACACACTGCAATTGTATCTTTATGATCTTCAAAATTTCATTCATGAGTGTGAGTTGTTTCCGGGATTACAATGATAACAAATACCCCTCTTGCCAGACTTCTCAGTGGCAAGTAACATTTATTTTCTGGTTTCTTAAAAATATATATTTGTATTCTTGACTTTTTTTTTTTTAAGATTTATTTATTTATTTATTTTTGGGTGGGGGTCAGGTTGGGGAAGGAGGGGAGCAGGCGGGCCACTTCTATTGGTCTTTTTGTTTCTCTCTGTTCATCCGTCTTTGTTCTTTGGCTCCTGTGGGCCTCCCATCGCGGTGGCGTCCGTCGCTGCAGAGCACCCGCTCTGGGCGCATGCACTCCAGAGGGTTCTCCCTCTTGCCTCAGTGACTTGTGGATTTAATCTAACACATATTTATCAAGTTTCTAGCCCTTAACAAAGTAGCTTTAATTCAGTCCATCTTTACTTGTTCATGTTTTTGTAAAAGTGTCACCCCTTCAAATGCAGACATGTTGCATCCAATTTTACAATTGATTCAAATGGACCTTAATTAATTTCCCTCTGTGAGTGAGAGTCTGCTGTGCTAAGAATCAGACACTAAGACAGTTTTCAGTCAGAGCATGAAGAATCTTATCTATATAAACAAATCAACACTTTTTTATATATAGGAAGGAACAACATATCCTTAAAAGAGAACCACAGAAACAAAGTCATGGAAGTGTGAAAATTTAAGAGGATTTAGGACATAAATCCTAAAACATAATTTTTACTAAGCACTAGTCTAGGTACTATGCTAAGAACCTTTACTATCCAACATTATACTATTTATTCTCTGATATTATAATATTAGTATTATCTATTATGAATTCTATTATCATCCTTCAAGTTTACTTTCCTGATTTTACAGGTAAGAAGCTGAGGGTTAAATAACTTGAGCTAACTAGAACATCTAATAAATCTTGGAGCTGTGATTTGAATCGGGTTCTGACTCCAAGTCCTATGATATAGAAACACTGCATTTTAGCATGAGTGGTTTTTCACAGCTACAGAAAGGAATTCTGGGAAAAGTGGCTGAAACACTGTCTCTTTTTTTACCTGACAGGTAAAGATCTTATGAACCAAACACACTGCAATTGTATCTTTATGATCTTCAAAATTTCATTCATGAGTGTGAGTTGTTTCCGGGATTACAATGATAACAAATACCCCTCTTGCCAGACTTCTCAGTGGCAAGTAACATTTATTTTCTGGTTTCTTAAAAATATATATTTGTATTCTTGACTTTTTTTTTTTTAAGATTTATTTATTTATTTATTTTTGGGTGGGGGTCAGGTTGGGGAAGGAGGGGAGCAGGCGGGCCACTTCTATTGGTCTTTTTGTTTCTCTCTGTTCATCCGTCTTTGTTCTTTGGCTCCTGTGGGCCTCCCATCGCGGTGGCCTCTGTCGTTGCACAGCACCAGCTCTGGGCGCATGCACTCCAGAGTTCTGGCTCGGTAATTGGACACATCAGTCCAGCTGCTCCGCGGCACGTGGGATCTTCCCAGGCCAGGGATCAAACCGGCGCCCCTTGCACTTCAAGGTGGTGTCCTTATCCACTGGACCACCAGGGGAAGCCCTTGACTTTTTTTTAACATGGGAAACTTTCTCAGTTTTTACTATGAAGACTGTTGACCTCCTCAACTCTCTCCTTCCTTCTGGCCTTCAACCCTGTGTCAACCACTTACTCCCAAAAGCACATACTGTATCTTATCAGAAGCAGAATTTTCACCATGATCTTGCTTTCAAGCATTCCTCTTTCCAATCACCAGCAAATTTTTTTCAAGCTTACCCCCAAATCTTTAAATTCTTCAGTCCTACTCAACAGTGCAGTTCAACCAACTCTTCCTTTTTCCTCATCCCATTTATATCTTTCTCCTCACATTGAACAGCTTACAGTCCATCTTTGTTATCTCTTACCTACAAATATGTTTAATTCCCTACCCCTCTCTTCCTAGACCTTAATCGTCTGCTTCTCCACTCATTCTGTTAAACATGACGGGAAAGACCATAACCACATTGAGTGCTTGGCCACTCTAAATATACTACCAACTTCAAGTGGCTCTTGGCTGTCCACTGTTGTTTATTTTCCATCTTTCTGTTATTCACCTGTCCTTCCCTCAGATACTCAATAGTTTCTCTTCAATCTTCACTCTGAGCTTGTTATCTTGCCTCCTATTTCAGTGACAAAATAAAAGCAGTGAAAAGAGAGCATTTATTATCTCTCCTCACCTTTCCTTACCCACTGCCGGTCCTCGTCTTTACCTTTATACTGTAAGAAAGGCCAAACCCTTGATCCTGTCTCCTTTTGCCAGCTCCTGGGAATTATTCCAAAACAATCGTCCTTTTAGAGGGCTGGGGGTTGTTTTTTTTTTTCCCTTACTGGATCATTTTCATCAGCATGTAAATATGGTACAGGGCTCAATCCTTGAACTTTTTCTCAAAGCTATACTTACCAAGCCTCCTGGCTTTAAATCGTCTCTGAATTTATAATGGTAAAATTTAAATTTCTGCTTTTTAGTTTTCTTTGGCTCCTGTGGGCCTCCCATCGCGGTGGCCTCTGTCGTTGCACAGCACCAGCTCTGGGCGCATGCACTCCAGAGTTCTGGCTCGGTAATTGGACACATCAGTCCAGCTGCTCCGCGGCACGTGGGATCTTCCCAGGCCAGGGATCAAACCGGCGCCCCTTGCACTTCAAGGTGGTGTCCTTATCCACTGGACCACCAGGGGAAGCCCTTGACTTTTTTTTAACATGGGAAACTTTCTCAGTTTTTACTATGAAGACTGTTGACCTCCTCAACTCTCTCCTTCCTTCTGGCCTTCAACCCTGTGTCAACCACTTACTCCCAAAAGCACATACTGTATCTTATCAGAAGCAGAATTTTCACCATGATCTTGCTTTCAAGCATTCCTCTTTCCAATCACCAGCAAATTTTTTTCAAGCTTACCCCCAAATCTTTAAATTCTTCAGTCCTACTCAACAGTGCAGTTCAACCAACTCTTCCTTTTTCCTCATCCCATTTATATCTTTCTCCTCACATTGAACAGCTTACAGTCCATCTTTGTTATCTCTTACCTACAAATATGTTTAATTCCCTACCCCTCTCTTCCTAGACCTTAATCGTCTGCTTCTCCACTCATTCTGTTAAACATGACGGGGAAGGCCATAACCACATTGAGTGCTTGGCCACTCTAAATATACTACCAACTTCAAGTGGCTCTTGGCTGTCCACTGTTGTTTATTTTCCATCTTTCTGTTATTCACCTGTCCTTCCCTCAGATACTCAATAGTTTCTCTTCAATCTTCACTCTGAGCTTGTTATCTTGCCTCCTATTTCAGTGACAAAATAAAAGCAGTGAAAAGAGAGCATTTATTATCTCTCCTCACCTTTCCTTACCCACTGCCGGTCCTCGTCTTTACCTTTATACTGTAAGAAAGGCCAAACCCTTGATCCTGTCTCCTTTTGCCAGCTCCTGGGAATTATTCCAAAACAATCGTCCTTTTAGAGGGCTGGGGGTTGTTTTTTTTTTTCCCTTACTGGATCATTTTCATCAGCATGTAAATATGGTACAGGGCTCAATCCTTGAACTTTTTCTCAAAGCTATACTTACCAAGCCTCCTGGCTTTAAATACGGTCTCTGAATTTATAATGGTAAAATTTAAATTTCTGCTTCAGGCCTCTCCTTCAATTCAGACTTAAATATTTCAGTTCCTGTTCTCCATATCCACTTGAAATTCCAATATTCATCTTCAACATAACATGTTCATATGTTTTGTTTTGTTTTTTTTTTAGATTCATGGTCTTCCTTAGCTTAGTTAAAAGCAGCTTGAGACTTCCAGAGGCTCAGGTCAAAAATCTTGAAGTCATCCTTGACTTTCAGTTTCCTCTCATGCCCCATATCTAATATGCCAACCACCTGTGTTGGCAGTACCTTCAAAATATATCTAGCATTTAATCTCTTCATATTCATGCATTCTGGACCAAAACAACATCATCTCTCATCTTTATTATCATTTCTTTCCTTCTGTCCTTGTCCCTGTAGTCCTGTTCTCAAAAGTCATGGTAATTATGTTCAACTGGATGTTATTTCATATTATTCCGTGCCTTAGAACACTTTAGTGACTCCTTTTCCATCCAGAGTAAAGACTGAAGTACACATGGTGGCCTACAAAGTCTTACAAAATCAAGCTTCCAGTACTTTTTTGAGTATCTGTTTTCTCTCTATTTGCTCCTCATGTTCAGCTACACTGGTAGCTTCCTTGGTCTTCCTCATAACAGGCTTGCTCTAGCCTTAGGACATTTGTTTTCTTGATGTTCCGTCTGTAAAGAATACTTTCCCACCGGTATCTACATGGTGTGGTCTCTCTTTCTTTTTTTGTCTTTACTAAAGTGCCATAATATCATGAGACTTTGCTTTTTCTGACTCTGCTATATGAAATTGCAGTGAATCTTTCTCCTAACATGTCTTCATTTTTTCTGTCATACTTTTTCCAAGGGATATTTTGCCATCTAAAATATTACATAATTTGTTTATATTGTTTATCGTTAGTGTTTCTCTTAATGATTTTATTTGTGTTAGAATTTTTTTTTTTATTTTACTTTTAATTTTTACAGAGTTTTGTTGTTTACAGATATGTATAATCCCAGATTAGTCATATGTATATCCCTGGCACCCTCCCTCCTCCACCCCTCTGCCAGTCTCCCCCATCCCACCCCTCCAGGCCATCACACTGTACGCCTGTAGGATGCCTTTTCCCACAGAGCAATGACAATAGCTATCTTTTTCACATATGATACTACAGATTTCCATGTTTCTCCCTCTATGCCTCACACCCACTGTTCATTCCCCACAATGTCCATGTGTCTGTTGTCTATGGCTGTTTTTCCATTGCTTCACTGCATGTGTTATCATTACCATTTTACTAGATTCCATATATATGTGTTAGTATACTGTACTTTGACTTACTTCACTTTTTATGATAGGTTCTAGATCCATTCACTTCCTTAGGACTGATTCTTCTGCATTTCTTTTTACAACTGAGAAGTACTCCATTGTATATATGTACCAGAGGTTTTTTATCCATTCATTAGTCAATGGACATCTAGGTTGCTTCCACTGTATAGAGAGCTGCAATGAACATTGGGGTACAGGTGCCTCTTTCAGTTTTGATTTCATCAGGGTATAAGCCTGATAGTGGGGTTGCTCGGTTGTATGGTGCTTCTGTTTTTAGTTGCGCCCAGAGCTGGTGCTCTGTGACAACAGAGGCCACCACGATGGGAGGCCCACATGGGCCAAAGAACAAAGATGGATGAAAATAGGCAAATGAAAGACCAATAGAAGTAGCCCGCCTGCTCCCCTCCCTCCCCAATCCCCCAAAATAAATAAATAAATCTTTTAAAAAAATAATTATGTGTAGAAGTTGTAGAAGACAGTATAACTGGAAAGTCAACTTTTTTGCAGTAGCCAGTTAAGCTGTTGATTCAGGCAAAATCATTAACAGATCAAACCATCAGACCAAAGGTTAATGGAGAATCAGATGTCATCATCCTGACCCACTGTTTAATGATAGAATTGTTAAAAAATAGGACAAACCAACATTGTGTGACATACTCATCCTGATATTTTTGGAAATAAAATTCACAGCCTCACTTTGTTTATATTGTTTATCGTTAGTGTTTCTCTTAATGATTTTATTTGTGTTAGAATTTTTTATTTTACGTTTTACTTTTACAGAGTTTTGTTGTTTACAAATATGTATAATCTTGGATTAGTCATATGTATATCCCTGGCCCCCTCCCTCCTCCACCCCTCTGCCAGTCTCCTCCATCCCGCCCATCCAGGCCATCACACTGTACGCCTGTAGGATGCCTTTTCCCACAGAGCAATGACAATAGCTATCTTTTTCACATATGATACTACAGATTTCCATGTTTCTCCCTCTATGCCTCACACCCACTGTTCATTCCCCACAATGTCCATGTGTCTGTTGTCTATGGCTGTTTTTCCATTGCTTCACTGCATGTGTTATCATTACCATTTTACTAGATTCCATATATATGTGTTAGTATACTGTACTTTGACTTACTTCACTTTTTATGATAGGTTCTAGATCCATTCACTTCCTTAGGACTGATTCTTCTGCATTTCTTTTTACAACTGAGAAGTACTCCATTGTATATATGTACCAGAGGTTTTTTATCCATTCATTAGTCAATGGACATCTAGGTTGCTTCCACTGTATAGAGAGCTGCAATGAACATTGGGGTACAGGTGCCTCTTTCAGTTTTGATTTCATCAGGGTATAAGCCTGATAGTGGGGTTGCTCGGTTGTATGGTGCTTCTGTTTTTAGTTGCGCCCAGAGCTGGTGCTCTGTGACAACAGAGGCCACCACGATGGGAGGCCCACATGGGCCAAAGAACAAAGATGGATGAAAATAGGCAAATGAAAGACCAATAGAAGTAGCCCGCCTGCTCCCCTCCCTCCCCAATCCCCCAAAATAAATAAATAAATCTTTTAAAAAAATAATTATGTGTAGAAGTTGTAGAAGACAGTATAACTGGAAAGTCAACTTTTTTGCAGTAGCCAGTTAAGCTGTTGATTCAGGCAAAATCATTAACAGATCAAACCATCAGACCAAAGGTTAATGGAGAATCAGATGTCATCATCCTGACCCACTGTTTAATGATAGAATTGTTAAAAAATAGGACAAACCAACATTGTGTGACATACTCATCCTGATATTTTTGGAAATAAAATTCACAGCCTCACTTAAAAATATTCTTGCAAAAAATTAATAGTTATACCTGAATCAAATAATGTCTTTAGAATTAAGTAATATATTGGAAGAAATATAGATGATTTGAAGGTGCTTTAAATGATATCATGATAAAACATATTCATTTAGAATACAGGACAGTTGAACAAAAATTCTCAGTTTTTAATTTGGCCAATGGTAGGAAAAAAGTAAGTGAGAGAAGATAGTCATATTGAATTAAATTTAAGATATATAGCAACCAATGGCAATGTGCAGACATTGTTTATATCCTGGTTCAAGCAAAGCAACAGATAAATGGAGTTTGGGGACAATCAGTGAAATCTTAAAATGGTATGGCTGTTAAATTATACCAAGAAATTATTGTTCATTTTATTAGGTGCAGAATTGCCAGGTGTTTATGTAAATAAAAGTTCATGTATTTCAAACTTTCTTGCTGCAGTGTAGAGGTATAAAAGGATGTGGTATCTGAAACTTACTTTAAGGCACTTTATAACATAAAAGAAGGACATGTGATTTAAGAGTGATTTAAGATTTATCATATTTGGATAATGGATGCTATGGACTGAATTGTGTCTGTCTCAAATTCACATGTTGAAGCTGTAACCCCAGTTTAACCCTGAAGATAGGACTTACAGGAAATAATTAAGATCAAATGAAGTCATAGGGTAGAATTCTCACCTAACAGGATTGGTAGCCTTATAAGGAAAGGAAGAGAGAAGGTTCTCTGTTTTTTCTCCTCATGCATTACATACCAAGAGAAGGTCATGTGAGGTCACAGCAAGAAGGTAGCTTTCTGTAATCCAGGAAGAGAGCTCTCACTGAAAACTGAATTAGCTGACACTTTGATCTTAGATTTCCAAGCCTCCAGAGCTGCAAGAAATCAATTTCTGTTGTTTAAGCCACACTGTCTATGGGATTTTTTCATGCTAGCCCATGCTGACTAATAAGACTATAGATAGAGCAGGATTGATTATATCAGACTCTATGCAGTACTTTATGCATTCAGCCAACTAACAAAAAAATTGTTCTACTGAACATTTCTGACATTTCTGACTCATGTCAATAAAAATAAAATGTTATTTAAAATTAAAATTCTCACTTTGCTACTCTGTCCCTTAACCTCAATCCATTTGATCTTGTAGGTTTCTTATTAATATGTCATTAGCAACCTGCAGGCTACAAGAGAAAGTCCAAGCTGCTTACCCAGCCAGTCTTTTCCATAATTAAGCTCTAAATGAATATTTCCAGAAATGTCTCCCTCTGCTCTCTGTAACACATCTTTATACTTTAGCAAAAGAAACTAGCTTTACATTACCCAGAACATCCACTCTCCATTTACATTTGTAACGATTCTTCAAGTTCAGCTCAATTTTTACTTGAAAATAAAAAAAAAGAAGTAACTAAAGAGGTATGATATCCAATTACATGCAGCTCCCTATCTGGGGAATTGGTAATAACCTTCAATCAACATGGCTACAAAATTACTTCTGATAGAACCATAGATCCTCTCCAATGGCTCTCACTCTGGGAGCCCCGTTGGTACAGGGGTGTCTCCCGTTTTCAGTACCTTTACTGATGAGTTCATCATTTTGCACTTATAGACACACAGGACGTTCAGCCCCTGTTACTCAGTGCTGCTTTTCTTCTACCTTATACATTTTCTTTCGCTTTCCTATTACCTTCTTTATTTTTTTCACCATCCACTCCGGGATCTTGATTTTAACTTGCTACTTCCATATTATTTCAATGCATGTAACAACGTACACACACAGAAGTTTCAAACCTTTGTTTGACTTACAAAATAGGAAGATTTCATCTAGGTTTCTTTGCATCTTGCCTTTTTTCTTTTTTTTTTGGCCATTTCTATTGATCATTCATTTTTTTAATCTTTGTTCTTTGGCCTGTGTGGGCCTCCCATTGCAGCAGCCTCTCTCATTGCAGAGCACTGGCTCTGGGCGCATGCACTCCAGAACTCCTACTCAGTAGTTGGACACATCAGTCCAGTTGCTCCGTGGCATGTGGGATCTTCCTAGGCCAGAGATGGAACCAGCGCCCCTTGCACTGCAAGACGATGTCCTTACCCATTGAACCACCAGGAAAGGCCCATCTTTCCGATTTTTACTTAACAGCTTATTATAGAAATCCCAGCTCATCAGTTGGTGAAGATTATAACTGGTGAAGACTATAACTTCCTAATACTCTCAGCAGAGATTACCACAATTCACTCAACCATTTCCCTATTGATAAGCATTCATATTTCCTCTTTTAGTTTTGCTGTTAGCACCCTGTGGTCATGGAATCACTCGTCTGTGGGTTTTAATTTGAGCACATGCTTTCAAATTGCTTTCTGAAAAGTTTGTGAGAACTAACATTCTTTAAACAATATATGAGAGTTACCTAAAACATTGAGGGAAGTTAGGCATTATTATGCTTTTGATCATATCCCATTTATTAAGGAAAACAGTTGTATTTCAGAATTATTTTCATTTGCATCTCTCTCACTTGCCATGGTGGTTCATCATACTTCCATCTATCTTTGGTCATTTTGATTGCTCTGTAAATTGTCTATTCTTATCTTTGACCCATTTTTCTACTGAGATATCAGTCTTTTTTGTTATCTATTTTTAAAGAATATAGAATACTAAATATAATGACTGTCTAACATTATCTGCATTACAAGAAATTACTTTCCAGTCTATCTTTTACTAATCACTTAAACTCTATTTTTTCATATGTGAATTTTAAATGTGTCTGTAGTAAATATGTTTATCTTCTGAGGTTTTTGTCTTATTTTTAACAAACTCTCAAATATCTAGGTTGTATTGTACAATCTCCTAAATTGTCTTCTAAGATTTTTTTCTTTTATAATTACATCTTTAATCAATGGGAATTGGGCAAGACAAGGATCCAATGTGTTTTCATCTTGCCTTTTTTCTTTTTTTTTTGGCCATTTCTATTGATCATTCATTTTTTTAATCTTTGTTCTTTGGCCTGTGTGGGCCTCCCATTGCAGCAGCCTCTCTCATTGCAGAGCACTAGCTCTGGGCGCATGCACTCCAGAACTCCTACTCAGTAGTTGGACACATCAGTCCAGTTGCTCCGTGGCATGTGGGATCTTCCTAGGCCAGAGATGGAACCAGCGCCCCTTGCACTGCAAGACGATGTCCTTACCCATTGAACCACCAGGAAAGGCCCATCTTTCCGATTTTTACTTAACAGCTTATTATAGAAATCCCAGCTCATCAGTTGGTGAAGATTATAACTGGTGAAGACTATAACTTCCTAATACTCTCAGCAGAGATTACCACAATTCACTCAACCATTTCCCTATTGATAAGCATTCATATTTCCTCTTTTAGTTTTGCTGTTAGCACCCTGTGGTCATGGAATCACTCGTCTGTGGGTTTTAATTTGAGCACATGCTTTCAAATTGCTTTCTGAAAAGTTTGTGAGAACTAACATTCTTTAAACAATATATGAGAGTTACCTAAAACATTGAGGGAAGTTAGGCATTATTATGCTTTTGATCATATCCCATTTATTAAGGAAAACAGTTGTATTTCAGAATTATTTTCATTTGCATCTCTCTCACTTGCCATGGTGGTTCATCATACTTCCATCTATCTTTGGTCATTTTGATTGCTCTGTAAATTGTCTATTCTTATCTTTGACCCATTTTTCTACTGAGATATCAGTCTTTTTTGTTATCTATTTTTAAAGAATATAGAATACTAAATATAATGACTGTCTAACATTATCTGCATTACAAGAAATTACTTTCCAGTCTATCTTTTACTAATCACTTAAACTCTATTTTTTCATATGTGAATTTTAAATGTGTCTGTAGTAAATATGTTTATCTTCTGAGGTTTTTGTCTTATTTTTAACAAACTCTCAAATATCTAGGTTGTATTGTACAATCTCCTAAATTGTCTTCTAAGATTTTTCTTCTTTTATAATTACATCTTTAATCAATGGGAATTGGGCAAGACAAGGATCCAATGTGTTTTCTTCTAATGGATAGTCAGTTACAACATTCATTTACTAAACTAGACCATCCTTTTTCAAATGAATTGAAAACCTCCTTAGTGATCCTCTATATTCCACAATATATTGTGATTTATTTCTGAGCCATGAAATGCCTCTTTGTCAGTGGCTTTAAAATTTTACGTTCATATAAAATTTTCTCTCTCACAAGTTGGAATTTCTGTCATCCTGCTTTGGAGTCCCAGAGGACTTTAGTTTTACTTCTCTTTAAGGCATTAACCACTTCCCAACTCAAATTATAGTTGTTTATATACATGTCTCCTCAATTTCACTATCCAATCCTTTAAGAGAAAAAATCTCCATTTATCTTTCACTTTCCAGTTTCTTAAGCAACTTAGAAAATTTGGACATAGATAAATACACTAACAATTAAATGTGGGCTTCCTCGATGGCTCAGTGGATAAAGAACCTGCCTGCAATGCAGAAGACACAGAAGACGTGGGTGGATACATTCCTTGGGCTGGGAGGAGGAAATGGCAACCTACTCCAGTATTTTTGCCTGAAAAATTCCATGGACAGAAGAACCTGGCAGGCTACAGTCCTAAGGGTCTCAAAGAGTCCAATACAACTGAGTGATTAAACACAGATTGTGAAAATCCTAAGAGTTTCATACAATCCTAGAAACCTAAAACGATGGTGATTCTAGTCAGGATGTGTCAGATTTTTGTTTTTGTTTCACTTTGAATTTCTTGCTACTGCAAATGGAGTTGAACCAAGAAATTGTATTTATGTAATTTCTTAATGTTTTATTCATTGGTGCGTAAACCCTTCAGGCATAGTTCATTATACTATATGATCATTTAGCAAGTGGTTCAGTTTAATTTAGTTTTACTTAGTACCTTTTCCACTTATTAAAGCCATGAATGACACAAATGAGTTCACATGTCTGCAAGATTCAGAAAACTTTGATAATATTAAATTGTAGAAAAGCATTTACATATTTTTCTTAATCATAGCTTTTGAAATGCCAATTTTACTGTAATACAGTAACAAATGACAATCATAGCAGCTAAAGTTTCTAATTCATTAATATGTTGGCATTACATAAATCGTGATATTCAAATCAAGAAAAAAAAGGAGAGATTAACAAATGTTTTCCTGGAGCTACCTACAATCATGCAACTTTAACTCTGGGCCTATAACAGTTTGCAGAGGAACTATTTGCGGTAGCCTCTCAGTAAAATAAGAGGAAATTCTGCTTCATTTCCAACCATTTTGTGAAGTACACTGGGAAATGCTGAGAACTGACTCAGTTTTGCCCTCTTTTGACATATAAACTGAATATAGGTCAGTGTGCACATGTTTTAATATTCAAATTAGCCTGTAATGATGATACTGAAATGCAGTCCTTGTGTTAAAGAAACACCCTAATTTGCTTGTTCTGGGGGACGCTGAAAGCCCACTGGAGAACCTGTTATTATCTCTTCTATTGAAAAGGCAGAAGCCATCTCCTTGGATCTTGACAGAAGTTCCAAATCAGGAGAACTGGTTGATTGGATAAGCTGTACTTGGTGGCCCTGACAGAGAGGCAGGACATGATGGGAAAGGTGTCAGGGAGCCAACTTGAATAATGAAGTGTGAATCGGAAGTGCAATTGCACTGGGGCAAAGGCTCAAGGGTCCTGATGGGCATGCTGATGGGCAAGACTTATGGAACATTGACACTTTTAAATGTGGTTATTTAGCTCATTTGGAACAGCTCTTTCTGAGATTTTTTTTTTATTAAATAGATCATCATATTTCTGAGATCGGGACCCTCCATTAATGTTTCAATAGATTTCATCTTCTTTAATGACCTTCATTTCCTACAGATATATTTCTTCTAGCCTGGAAACTCCAAAATTAGCAGCATGAGCAAACAGGGCTTTGGCCATTATTATATGCATTGAGTGAATGGTCTTTTTGTCCTTGTTACTTTTTCCCTCTGTTTTAAGTTTTTCAATGGAAATAACATAGATTTTTCACTAGAAACAAATCAATGACAGAAGGCCAATCTAATACCAATGAGCCAAGAACCATCAGCTTAATATCAAAGTCTTTGATTAAATGCTTGGAATGGACCAGCAGAGCCATCTGCTTCTCAGAGTTCAAAGCAAAGAAATGATTCCAGAAAACAATTGAAAGGTCAGAGAAAGTTGGAGGGACAAGAATCTTATGCCCTGCTAGTAATTTTTTATTTTTATTTTTCTGACCAGCTAGTAATTTTAGTGAGTAATATTGAGGCATTAGTCCGATTTTATCCTCATTATTTCATTTATTTCTCCAGGACAGGAAATAAGCCAATGGTGGTTTGAGGGGTTCTGAATCTACTTTCACTGTGGGAGTCCTGGGTACGATTCCTGGGTTGGGAAATGGCTTCCCGGGAGAAGGAAATGGCTACCCACCTCAATATTCTTGCCTGGAGAATTCCATGGACAGAGGAGCCTGGCAGGCTACTGTCATTGGAGTCACAGAGTCAAACAGGACTGAGCAACTTTCACTAGACTAGACTAGAGCTTAAAGGAGGGTCAGAGAAGTGACTCTCTTGGAAAGAAGAGAAATAACAAAAGAATGTTAAAGCAGACCTCAGAGAATGATATTCTCTGACAAGCAAACATGCTGGGTCTAAGTTGGCTTCCCTGGTAATGAAGTACATTTGTTTTATAATAAAATGAAAAGCATTTTATTGTGACAGTGGGTTGTTCAACATGGGATCCATCATGTAATGGTGTAAACAAATATTTGCACCTTTTAAAAATATAATACATAGAGAAGTGAACAGCAAAGCATTTGAGTGATTAAAATCTAAATGAGATAAAATATAACATAGCTATATAAAATATGCAAATGATGTGATCTTTTTCTTCATTTACTATGTCGTAATGGTGGGGGAAATAATGTACTTCCAATTGATACTAAAAAGAAACTGTTTTATTATGTTTACTACACAATGAGCCTGCCTAAGGCATTCTCTAGTTATGTTATACATTATTAACTGTTATAAACCTTTTGTCCTTGTTACTTTTTCCCTCTGTTTTAAGTTTTTCAATGGAAATAACATAGATTTTTCACTAGAAACAAATCAATGACAGAAGGCCAATCTAATACCAATGAGCCAAGAACCATCAGCTTAATATCAAAGTCTTTGATTAAATGCTTGGAATGGAACCAGCAGAGCCATCTGCTTCTCAGAGTTCAAAGCAAAGAAATGATTCCAGAAAACAATTGAAAGGTCAGAGAAAGTTGGAGGGACAAGAATCTTATGCCCTGCTAGTAATTTTTTATTTTTATTTTTCTGACCAGCTAGTAATTTTAGTGAGTAATATTGAGGCATTAGTCCGATTTTATCCTCATTATTTCATTTATTTCTCCAGGACAGGAAATAAGCCAATGGTGGTTTGAGGGGTTCTGAATCTACTTTCACTGTGGGAGTCCTGGGTACGATTCCTGGGTTGGGAAATGGCTTCCCTGGAGAAGGAAATGGCTACCCACCTCAATATTCTTGCCTGGAGAATTCCATGGACAGAGGAGCCTGGCAGGCTACTGTCATTGGAGTCACAGAGTCAAACAGGACTGAGCAACTTTCACTAGACTAGACTAGAGCTTAAAGGAGGGTCAGAGAAGTGACTCTCTTGGAAAGAAGAGAAATAACAAAAGAATGTTAAAGCAGACCTCAGAGAATGATATTCTCTGACAAGCAAACATGCTGGGTCTAAGTTGGCTTCCCTGGTAATGAAGTACATTTGTTTTATAATAAAATGAAAAGCATTTTATTGTGACAGTGGGTTGTTCAACATGGGATCCATCATGTAATGGTGTAAACAAATATTTGCACCTTTTAAAAATATAATACATAGAGAAGTGAACAGCAAAGCATTTGAGTGATTAAAATCTAAATGAGATAAAATATAACATAGCTATATAAAATATGCAAATGATGTGATCTTTTTCTTCATTTACTATGTCGTAATGGTGGGGGAAATAATGTACTTCCAATTGATACTAAAAAGAAACTGTTTTATTATGTTTACTACACAATGAGCCTGCCTAAGGCATTCTCTAGTTATGTTATACATTATTAACTGTTATAAACCATTACTCTGAATAGCACCCAAGGGGCCTAGAAGTTAATGTATCTCTTTTAAGTGCTTAGCTCACTAAAAGAGAGTAACTTAGACATTGAAAAGTGACTGCTTGTTCGTTGACTCCAATTCTGCCAAGATTAGGATAAAATTTAGTGGAGGTCAGAACATGTTAGGAAGCATAAAAGGAAGAAGAAGCAGAAAGATTCAGTTCACTGAAACAGAAATTCTAAATAATGATTTTATGATACTCTAGGATATATATTTCTATAACTGTCACAGGGTTCTCCAAACAGTGAGAGAATATGGATCTGAATAACCCTTCTTTCTCTCTCCCCACATATAGATCTTTGCCAGGCAAAAGTCAGGTCTGTAACCTTTTCCCTGCTACAACTGCTGATAAGCAAATGATTAGAGAGATGGACAGGGTTTGGAGAACTTCCTTTCCTCTTCTTCTAATCTGTTACACTTATTTGGTCAGAATTTTTTTCTATACTTCCTATACTGTTAAGGACAAAGACAACTAACTGCCGATTATTTCTTGACTTGTTACCTTAGTAAGTAATGTAAGGGAACCTCCCTCTGTTTATATTCTAATCTTTGCTAGGTAGTATAGACAGAAGTATGAATTGTACAACAAAAGTCCATATAGTCAAAGCTATGGCTTTCTCAGTAGTCATGTATGGATGTGAGTGTTGGACCATAAAGAAGGCTGAGCACTGAAGAACTGATGTCTTTGAACTGTGGTGTTGGAGAAGGCTCTTGAGAGTCCCTTGGACTGGGAGGAGATCAAACCAGTCAATCCTAAAGGAAACCAATCCTGAATATCTATTGGAAAGAATGATGCTGGAGCTGAAGCTCTGGTACTTTGGCCACCTGATGCGAAGAGATGACTCATTGGAAAAGAGCCTGATGTTGGGAAAATAGAAGGCAAAAGGCGAAGGAGACAGATGACAGGATTGTTGCATGGTATCATTGAGACAGTTGGAGAAATAATGTACTTCCAATTGATACTAAAAAGAAACTGTTTTATTATGTTTACTACACAATGAGCCTGCCTAAGGCATTCTCTAGTTATGTTATACATTATTAACTGTTATAAACCATTACTCTGAATAGCACCCAAGGGGCCTAGAAGTTAATGTATCTCTTTTAAGTGCTTAGCTCACTAAAAGAGAGTAACTTAGACATTGAAAAGTGACTGCTTGTTCGTTGACTCCAATTCTGCCAAGATTAGGATAAAATTTAGTGGAGGTCAGAACATGTTAGGAAGCATAAAAGGAAGAAGAAGCAGAAAGATTCAGTTCACTGAAACAGAAATTCTAAATAATGATTTTATGATACTCTAGGATATATATTTCTATAACTGTCACAGGGTTCTCCAAACAGTGAGAGAATATGGATCTGAATAACCCTTCTTTCTCTCTCCCCACATATAGATCTTTGCCAGGCAAAAGTCAGGTCTGTAACCTTTTCCCTGCTACAACTGCTGATAAGCAAATGATTAGAGAGATGGACAGGGTTTGGAGAACTTCCTTTCCTCTTCTTCTAATCTGTTACACTTATTTGGTCAGAATTTTTTTCTATACTTCCTATACTGTTAAGGACAAAGACAACTAACTGCCGATTATTTCTTGACTTGTTACCTTAGTAAGTAATGTAAGGGAACCTCCCTCTGTTTATATTCTAATCTTTGCTAGGTAGTATAGACAGAAGTATGAATTGTACAACAAAAGTCCATATAGTCAAAGCTATGGCTTTCTCAGTAGTCATGTATGGATGTGAGTGTTGGACCATAAAGAAGGCTGAGCACTGAAGAACTGATGTCTTTGAACTGTGGTGTTGGAGAAGGCTCTTGAGAGTCCCTTGGACTGGGAGGAGATCAAACCAGTCAATCCTAAAGGAAACCAATCCTGAATATCTATTGGAAAGAATGATGCTGGAGCTGAAGCTCTGGTACTTTGGCCACCTGATGCGAAGAGATGACTCATTGGAAAAGAGCCTGATGTTGGGAAAAATAGAAGGCAAAAGGCGAAAGGGAGACAGATGACAGGATTGTTGCATGGTATCATTGAGACAGTGGACATGAGTTTGAGCAAGATCTGGAAGATGGTGAAGGACAGGGAAGCCTGGCATGCTGCAGTCCATGAGGTCGCAAAGAGTCGAACATGACTGAGCAACTGAACTGATACTAGAAAGTATAAATACATGTTCCCTTGTCTAATTGAATTTATTTATTCACATATCTACTATGCATCAGGTCATATGCAGGGGATAAGAAAAAATAAGATATATATATACATATATACATACACACTCACATATATATCCATGTCCTTTTGAATAAAATTGGAAAATATTTAAGAGAAACTCGTGATTTTGGTTTAGTTTTGTATTACAAGCTTAATCTATTTTTGATAATACATTTGTGTGTCTTTTTAATTTACCTCAGTTTTTATTTCATTTATTGTGAATTTTTCTCAGACTGGTAAAGCAATTTTTTGATATCATGAAATTTTTGATGATATACTGTGGAGAATGATATAGAGGAAACTTGTTTTCATAATCTAAAACAATGTGAAAGAAAAATTCCAATGGTTTGATAATAAAAGGTAATTTAACCAGATAGGCAAAAACTGTTTCTACATTGTGGACTAAGCAGATCGAAAGGATCATCGATAGTGTCTCTGGAGAGATGGTCAATAAAATGACATGCAAAGAAACAAAGAGAAAATGTACCTGTATGAGCAGAAGGTGAAAAGGGAACTGGAGTTTCTTATGCCCTATTTTGAAATGGAAATCTTTTTCCTGTAGCCTTCTCCTTTATTTAGAACCCGAAAGAATCATCAAGTATGTAATAGGAATGGCATCCTGTTTTAGGAAATTTTATGTGCTCTTTTCAAACCATCTGTTCCATTGGTCCAGTCTATTCTGTCTGTTTTCCTTTAGTTCCTGGGATTTTAGAATGACCACTGATCCTGTGGAGAGACCTACTCTTGTTTTATGTAGTTGGTTACCAAGAAAAATGGTTTTACACACTCTGACTATCTGCTTCAATAAGAAAAATGAATTGATTTCTACTTCTTTTCAGCACATTTTTTTCCTACATATGATTATTAGGTCATAGATCTTTCCATCACCTTTGTGTTAACACCCATTATGTCCTTTGGAGGTATAGGTTGTACTCAGGAATTTGCTGGCATAGTAAAATGTGATAGAGGAGAATAGCCTCTATTTTCTAAATCACTATCATCATATTATGATATAGATGCATATATATGCATGCATATGGACACATATAATTTATTTATTGTGTTTTCTATTTTCTTCCTCTTTTCTTCATGCTTTTTGCCGTTCACCTTATTTTTCTTTCTCCTCCTCCTCCTACTTTTTTGTATTAGTCATAGCATTATTAGTGGTAGTACTAGTAGCAGTGGCAATAATATTATCTTCTACTTATTGAACACTGACTGTATCTTTGGTGTGCGCTTGTCATCCTATTCTATCCATTATTTAGAACACCTAGAATGTTATTGTTTCTCCATTTTACAAGGGTAGAAACAGAGGAGAAAATATGGTTAATTCACAAATTTTGTAGAACAGGACCCCTGCAATGAATTGTTCTAAAATCCTTACAGTGAATTGAGACTAAAATTCCACAATGTGTAAGTTAAGAGAGCTGACCTTCATGGATATGGAAGAAGCAAAGGGAAACTTGTTGTATATATGCAATAATAATATTTCCATGTATATTATATAGGGACAAGTTTATAAATTAAGGCAGGGTGTGAGCATGAATTATTTCTGGCTATCATTTTATTATAGACAGAGCTATTAAAAATCTCCTGTGTTAAATGAAAATAATTATTACCAAAGTTTTATCTTGTTAAATAATAATTTTAAAATTTTGATTAAAAGTTATCTTCTGCCTCTCTTCCTAAAATTACCTCCTTCACCTATGCTTCATTCTCTAAATCAGTAATGATACAATAAATAGTAATTATAGTTTATCTTCAGAGAGTACTTGAAAACTTCAACTGTACGTGGCTATGTTTCATGTATAATTATAATGTGGAAATAAATTAATAACTTGGAAAAACAAAAGAAGGGGCTGACATGTTTACCTTTGATGCTGAATATTTGTTTTTAATAGAGACTGAACCAGTAATGTGAAGTTGGTACTTAAAGTGCTAGTGGCAAAGAACCAGCCTGCCAGTGCTGGAGATATAAGAGATGCAAGTTCAATCCCTGGGTCAGGAAGATCCCCTAGAGAAGGGCACAGCAACCCACTCCAGTACTCTTGCCTAGAGAATCCCATGGACAGAGGAGCCTGATGAGCTGCAGTCTGTAGAGTTGCAGAGGCAGACCTGACTGAAGTGACTTAACACGCATGTACATAAGCCTAAAGGAATTTTTACACTTCATGACCAATATATTTGGCAAATTTTTAATTGCTTTAAATTTGGACAACATAGATTGAAGTTGGCTTGTACATAGGATAAAAAGTATTTTCTAATATGTAGGGAAAGATGATCTAAGTCTTGGAGGGTTATATAGGCACTTATTGAACAATGACTATATATTTGGTGTGTGCTTGTCATCCTATTACATACATTATGTAGAATACCTAAAATGTTTTTGTTTCTCCATTTTACAAGGGTAGAAACAGAGGAGAAAATATGGTTAATTCACAAATTTTGTAGAACAGGACCCCTGCAATGAATTGTTCTAAAATCCTTACAGTGAATTGAGACTAAAATTCCACAATGTGTAAGTTAAGAGAGCTGACCTTCATGGATATGGAAGAAGCAAAGGGAAACTTGTTGTATATATGCAATAATAATATTTCCATGTATATTATATAGGGACAAGTTTATAAATTAAGGCAGGGTGTGAGCATGAATTATTTCTGGCTATCATTTTATTATAGACAGAGCTATTAAAAATCTCCTGTGTTAAATGAAAATAATTATTACCAAAGTTTTATCTTGTTAAATAATAATTTTAAAATTTTGATTAAAAGTTATCTTCTGCCTCTCTTCCTAAAATTACCTCCTTCACCTATGCTTCATTCTCTAAATCAGTAATGATACAATAAATAGTAATTATAGTTTATCTTCAGAGAGTACTTGAAAACTTCAACTGTACGTGGCTATGTTTCATGTATAATTATAATGTGGAAATAAATTAATAACTTGGAAAAACAAAAGAAGGGGCTGACATGTTTACCTTTGATGCTGAATATTTGTTTTTAATAGAGACTGAACCAGTAATGTGAAGTTGGTACTTAAAGTGCTAGTGGCAAAGAACCAGCCTGCCAGTGCTGGAGATATAAGAGATGCAAGTTCAATCCCTGGGTCAGGAAGATCCCCTAGAGAAGGGCACAGCAACCCACTCCAGTACTCTTGCCTAGAGAATCCCATGGACAGAGGAGCCTGATGAGCTGCAGTCTGTAGAGTTGCAGAGGCAGACCTGACTGAAGTGACTTAACACGCATGTACATAAGCCTAAAGGAATTTTTACACTTCATGACCAATATATTTGGCATATAATTGCTGTTTAAGATATGCTGGTTAATAAATGAGTGATGGACAACATAGATTGAAGTTGGCTTGTACATAGGATAAAAAGTATTTTCTAATATGTAGGGAAAGATGATCTAAGTCTTGGAGGGTTATATAGGCATTTATAAGAGAAGAGACATTTTCACCTGAATGAAATTAAAAATAATATTATTGGATAATTTATTTGGATAGTCTCTGATATTGATTTTTCAAGATGTCTCCATGAGAAATTTATTATTTGATTTAAATTATTCAACTAATTGATTAAATCATTATAGAAAGAATGGGCCCAAAGTAAACAATAGTGACTCCATTTGGAGAAGTAAAACACATACTAATTGATATTCTAATTGTGTATATTTGAAAGTTTCCTTTTTTTTCAAAGTACATGATAGTCTCAATATCTAGAAACTAGTCTAGGCAAATCATTTGTTAAAGTTCAGCCATTAAAAGGATCTTAATATTTTATATAATCACATCCCTCATAAGTTTAGTTTCTGCTTTTGAATAATACTATATTGTAATTTAAATTGTAATTTCTCATGTTCCTTTAAACATTTTTAATGTCCTGTTATTTAAGTCCCTCACTTTATCTCAATAGTTAACTAAGTACAGTTATCATTCAGAAATAAGTTCTTACATTGACTTCTAGTTTTTTTGTACCTGAAGTTCTGCCTCAAATTCATGTGTATTCATGAAAACACAGAAAATGTATCCATATAAGAAACTAGAAATTAGGTAGCCGAAAACAATTTGATTTTCCAATACCTGAGGTTGACTGAGAAGAGAGAGAGAGAGAGAGAGAGAGTTTAGAGTTATTTTTCAGGGAATAGTACTTCACAGAGTTTTTAGAAAATATCCAGTTCCTGCATTGTGAGAGCAGAGATGTTCCTCGTGAAGCTCTTCTTAGCTGATAAAGAATGAATTATTTGGGCTTCCCTGGTGGTCCAGTGGGTAGAGAGTCCACCTTGCAGTGCAAGGGGAACCGGTTTGATCCCTGGCCTGGGAAGATCTTACATGCCTGGAGCTGCTGGATTGGTGTGTTCAGTTACAAGTAAGCGCTCTGGAGTGCATATGCCCAGAGCCAGTGCTCTGCAACGAGAGAGGCCACTGCAATGGAAGTATTGTTTAAGATATGCTGGTTAATAAATGAGTGATGGACAACATAGATTGAAGTTGGCTTGTACGTAAAATATTTTTGTAGGGAAAGATGATCTAAGTCTTGGAGGGTTATATAGGCATTTATAAGAGAAGAGACATTTTCACCTGAATGAAATTAAAAATAATATTATTGGATAATTTATTTGGATAGTCTCTGATATTGATTTTTCAAGATGTCTCCATGAGAAATTTATTATTTGATTTAAATTATTCAACTAATTGATTAAATCATTATAGAAAGAATGGGCCCAAAGTAAACAATAGTGACTCCATTTGGAGAAGTAAAACACATACTAATTGATATTCTAATTGTGTATATTTGAAAGTTTCCTTTTTTTTCAAAGTACATGATAGTCTCAATATCTAGAAACTAGTCTAGGCAAATCATTTGTTAAAGTTCAGCCATTAAAAGGATCTTAATATTTTATATAATCACATCCCTCATAAGTTTAGTTTCTGCTTTTGAATAATACTATATTGTAATTTAAATTGTAATTTCTCATGTTCCTTTAAACATTTTTAATGTCCTGTTATTTAAGTCCCTCACTTTATCTCAATAGTTAACTAAGTACAGTTATCATTCAGAAATAAGTTCTTACATTGACTTCTAGTTTTTTTGTACCTGAAGTTCTGCCTCAAATTCATGTGTATTCATGAAAACACAGAAAATGTATCCATATAAGAAACTAGAAATTAGGTAGCCGAAAACAATTTGATTTTCCAATACCTGAGGTTGACTGAGAAGAGAGAGAGAGAGAGAGAGAGAGTTTAGAGTTATTTTTCAGGGAATAGTACTTCACAGAGTTTTTAGAAAATATCCAGTTCCTGCATTGTGAGAGCAGAGATGTTCCTCGTGAAGCTCTTCTTAGCTGATAAAGAATGAATTATTTGGGCTTCCCTGGTGGTCCAGTGGGTAGAGAGTCCACCTTGCAGTGCAAGGGGAACCGGTTTGATCCCTGGCCTGGGAAGATCTTACATGCTGCGGAGCTGCTGGATTGGTGTGTTCAGTTACAAGTAAGCGCTCTGGAGTGCATATGCCCAGAGCCAGTGCTCTGCAACGAGAGAGGCCACTGCAATGGAAGGCCCACACAGGCCAAAGAATAAAGATGGATGAAAATCGGTAAATAAAAAACCAATTAAAGAGACCAAAATTAATAAAAAAAAAAAAAAAAGAATGAGATATTCATCAACTGTCAATTACTCAAGATGTTTAATAGGAAGGGAGAGGAAAATAGCTGAGATAATTCATGAACTGAGTAGTTTTTTAATGAATGAATAGCCCCCTACCCCAGTCCTGGAAAATAATCTTATGCAGATTTGCTTCTTAGGATCTTGAGAAGATCTTTATCTCAAACATAGCCTTGTTCAAGCATGCTTGAATTCTTGAAATGGTTGCCATTCATCTGCTTGCATTTTATTATATATGTCAAGTATTCCTTCAAGGGTACTTTTTAATTATCTCTCCCTAGGATATAAATTAAAAAGTTATTTCCATCAAACTACATTTATGTTTTGATTTTTATCCCTTTGCTTATTAAAATTCATATATTACCTATTCACAAGGGCTATATTATTTTTTTTAGTCAAAAGCAAAACAACAAACTCAAATTTTAACTGACCTAGATGAGTCTCTATTACTTTGTGTGAGCCCCATCATGACCCCAAAAGTCTGAATTAGGAGACATAGTTTGATTATAGTGATTAATAGTGATTTTTTAACATTAATAGTGAGCTTTCCCCTCATTGATCCATTTTTTCACAGCTGTTGGAATATCATATTTACCATGAAACTCTTCCAGTTTATTTCAGTGATTAGCTGTTTCTTCCAGGAGAAGGTCCAAGCTAATTATCATGGTTTACCGGTGCAGGGATAACCTGTCCCATTCCTCTTCCACCTTTGCTTTAGAAAATATCCAGTTCCTGCATTGTGAGAGCAGAGATGTTCCTCGTGAAGCTCTTCTTAGCTGATAAAGAATGAATTATTTGGGCTTCCCTGGTGGTCCAGTGGGTAGAGAGTCCACCTTGCAGTGCAAGAGGCACCGGTTTGATCCCTGGCCTGGGAAGATCTTACATGCTGCGGAGCTGCTGGATTGGTGTGTTCAGTTACAAGTAAGCGCTCTGGAGTGCATATGCCCAGAGCCAGTGCTCTGCAACGAGAGGGGCCACTGCAATGGAAGGCCCACACAGGCCAAAGAATAAAGATGGATGAAAATCGGTAAATAAAAAACCAATTAAAGAGACCAAAATTAATAAAAAAAAAAAAAAAAGAATGAGATATTCATCAACTGTCAATTACTCAAGATGTTTAATAGGAAGGGAGAGGAAAATAGCTGAGATAATTCATGAACTGAGTAGTTTTTTAATGAATGAATAGCCCCCTACCCCAGTCCTGGAAAATAATCTTATGCAGATTTGCTTCTTAGGATCTTGAGAAGATCTTTATCTCAAACATAGCCTTGTTCAAGCATGCTTGAATTCTTGAAATGGTTGCCATTCATCTGCTTGCATTTTATTATATATGTCAAGTATTCCTTCAAGGGTACTTTTTAATTATCTCTCCTAGGATATAAATTAAAAGTTATTTCCATCAAACTACATTTATGTTTTGATTTTTATCCCTTTGCTTATTAAAATTCATATATTACCTATTCACAAGGGCTATATTATTTTTTTTAGTCAAAAGCAAAACAACAAACTCAAATTTTAACTGACCTAGATGAGTCTCTATTACTTTGTGTGAGCCCCATCATGACCCCAAAAGTCTGAATTAGGAGACATAGTTTGATTATAGTGATTAATAGTGATTTTTTAACATTAATAGTGAGCTTTCCCCTCATTGATCCATTTTTTCACAGCTGTTGGAATATCATATTTACCATGAAACTCTTCCAGTTTATTTCAGTGATTAGCTGTTTCTTCCAGGAGAAGGTCCAAGCTAATTATCATGGTTTACCGGTGCAGGGATAACCTGTCCCATTCCTCGTCTTCCACCTTTGCTTGAGGTATAGTTCATGTTCAAGTGACTAACCCATTTGGCTTCCTAATCTGTACTTTCCTTCCCAGCATTCCCTCCAAACATACATACTAATGTTTTGTATCCTGCCAGTCATGCTCCGTCTCATAACCCAGCTTTCTGTTGAGAGAAATCTTTTGCACTTTTTTTGCATGTGCTTCCTTGGCAGCCTGTGTTGTGTGAAGTAAAACATGCTATGCATGTAGTTTTCTGCTGTTCTAGGTGCTTAGCTCTGAGAGGTGAGTCTGTGTTTCAAGAATCATGTGTTTATGGTGATCCACCCAGTGCCTGCACAGAAAACAACAGGACTGGAGATCAGCATCAGGCCAGTGAGAGAGATACTGAATGGAAAGAAGACTGTAAGGTTGAGATAGTCTATTTAACTTCCTTTAATCATATACTAATGAATAAATGAACAGGCTCATGTTATCAGTTATGATATGAATTACTCAAGAGTTCAGAATCAGTTGGTTTCTGTTACACTCTTCCTTCACCCGACTCACCCCACTGGTGTGTGTGTGTCTGTGTCCTAAGTCGCTTCAGTCATGTCTGATTATTTGCAACCCTACAGAGTATAGCCTGCTAGGCCTATCTGTTCAAGGGATTCTACAGGCAAGAACTGAAGTGAGTTGCCATGCCCTCTTCTGGGGCATCTTCCTGAGCCAGGGATTGAACCCAGGTCTCTTACATCTCCTAGAATGGCAGGCAGGTTCTTTACTACTGGCACCACCTATGAGAATCTTTGAGGAAAAAGGTGGCGTTTCACCTACAGAACATGAGAAAAATCACCAGTATTCTCACTGCTTATATTTTATGCATGCAAAATTTGTAATTTTCACAGCTCAAGTCAGTTAATGGAGGTTCTTCGTTTGTACTGTGTTCCAAAGGTGCAACAAATTTTGCAGGTTGTGTTCTTTTCCTAGACTTCTGGAAAATATAACACACTAATAGAATTTTCAAGCTGGTAGGAATCTTAAGAGTTCTAGAGCAAATTCTTATTTTATAGATGAGGAAACATTTACTTATATATCCAACATCCATTTCATAGTCAAAATGCCGGAGAATGGCTGATGCTGTGACAAAATTGAGAATGCATATTCTTATTTAGGGAGATCACTGTTTCTTTAGAAACAATGACATTTAATAAGATATTATACAGATAAAACATTTACAAAATTTGGGACCAAAGATGTGAGTTAATTTGCACATTGTTCAGAAATAATTGGTGGTTTATCTAAAGTGCACGGTACAAATGAATTGTCTTAACGTTTGTCCTTTGCTCATTCCAAAATTAATACTTTTTAAAAGTTTTGTAAACTATAGAGTAATACGTGAAGTTTTTCATTGCTTCGTCACTACCCTCTGATATTTTACATTTCTTTTGGTAGAATATTAAATCAATATTGCCTATAGTATATCTAAAATTCTAGTTTGGTACTGTTTCTCATGGTCTTCTAATTCCCTTGAGAGAAGATAGGGTGTAAGAATGAAGTAAACATCATTTAGAGTGACAGACATTTGAATCACAGTTCCAGTTCACCACTTGTAAGAAATACAACCTCAGACAAATTAATTTTGTCTTTCTGTCTCAGTTTCCTCATCTGTGAAATAGCAATGGCATTGTACCTCCCGTGTATGACTTTTAGGGAATTTAATAAGATACTGTATGTGATGCAACAAACATGGTAAGCAGTCCATAAAATTGGGAAGAAAGTGTGCTATTATTGTCATGTTGCAACTTATATACTGTTTTACAGATGCCCTTACAGTCTGTGAATTGTAAAACATACTGCCAATAGCATAACTCTTCAGAACTTAACTTGGAGTTCACTCAGGTTACAAAGTAAAAATAATTCCCTCACTTTAACTACTTGTCTTCAGTGTCAGAATCTTTGAGGAAAAAGGTGGCGTTTCACCTACAGAACATGAGAAAAATCACCAGTATTCTCACTGCTTATATTTTATGCATGCAAAATTTGTAATTTTCACAGCTCAAGTCAGTTAATGGAGGTTCTTCGTTTGTACTGTGTTCCAAAGGTGCAACAAATTTTGCAGGTTGTGTTCTTTTCCTAGACTTCTGGAAAATATAACACACTAATAGAATTTTCAAGCTGGTAGGAATCTTAAGAGTTCTAGAGCAAATTCTTATTTTATAGATGAGGAAACATTTACTTATATATCCAACATCCATTTCATAGTCAAAAATGCCGGGAGAATGCCTGATGCTGTGACAAAATTGAGAATGCATATTCTTATTTAGGGAGATCACTGTTTCTTTAGAAACAATGACATTTAATAAGATATTATACAGATAAAACATTTACAAAATTTGGGACCAAAGATGTGAGTTAATTTGCACATTGTTCAGAAATAATTGGTGGTTTATCTAAAGTGCACGGTACAAATGAATTGTCTTAACGTTTGTCCTTTGCTCATTCCAAAATTAATACTTTTTAAAAGTTTTGTAAACTATAGAGTAATACGTGAAGTTTTTCATTGCTTCGTCACTACCCTCTGATATTTTACATTTCTTTTGGTAGAATATTAAATCAATATTGCCTATAGTATATCTAAAATTCTAGTTTGGTACTGTTTCTCATGGTCTTCTAATTCCCTTGAGAGAAGATAGGGTGTAAGAATGAAGTAAACATCATTTAGAGTGACAGACATTTGAATCACAGTTCCAGTTCACCACTTGTAAGAAATACAACCTCAGACAAATTAATTTTGTCTTTCTGTCTCAGTTTCCTCATCTGTGAAATAGCAATGGCATTGTACCTCCCGTGTATGACTTTTAGGGAATTTAATAAGATACTGTATGTGATGCAACAAACATGGTAAGCAGTCCATAAAATTGGGAAGAAAGTGTGCTATTATTGTCATGTTGCAACTTATATACTGTTTTTACAGATGCCCTTACAGTCTGTGAATTGTAAAACATACTGCCAATAGCATAACTCTTCAGAACTTAACTTGGAGTTCACTCAGGTTACAAAGTAAAAATAATTCCCTCACTCCCTTGTTCAGGCAGATTTCCTCCATCTTCAGTGGTCTTGCTTCGGCCTTTCACCTCTCAAAAGCCCTCTGATTCTTGAATTTTCACCTCAAAGGCCCTACCACAAAGAAGCCTTTACTAAGACTACACAGAAAAATTGAATCTCCTCGTTTATCTCTTTCCTTAGTAGTTTGCTGTTATCACTCATTTCAAACATCCTGATTTTAGAATTGTCTACAAGTTCGTCTTCCCATAATATGATCAGATCTGTAAGCATAGAGGGGATGGTTAGCACAATTTTGTGCATAGTAGGTTCTTTTAAACTGAATAGAAAATGAAGAACTTCATTATCCTTGTGACTCATCTTAATTTTGCAATCATATGCCATCATTTAAAAACAAATCTATAAGCGTAAATGCAGATGTGATGATTAGGGTACTTGAGCACACTGAGGAATATTATAATTCTGGAAAAACGTAGAAGAAGCAATTTTCTTGACTGGAAAGCAATGGTAAACTTCCTCATTTTAAAATTTATTATTAAACTATAATTCACATATAATATCATATTATTTCAGGTGTATTGCATTGTGATTTGACACTTTTGCACATTAAACATTGTCACCATTGTCAGTATAGTTATCATCTGTCACCATACAAAGTTTTTAGAGTATTATTAGCTATGTTCCTTATGCTATACATTACATTCTTGTCACTTGGTTAATATGGGCATTATATACCTTGTAATCCCCTTCATTTATTTAACCTGTCTCCTGACCCCTCTTTCCTTCTGAAAACCATTAGTTTGCTCTCTGTATCTATGAGTCTGTTTTATTTGTTCATTTTTTTTTTTTTAGATTCAGCATATAAGTAAAATCATATAGTATTTCTCACTTGTCTAATTTCTCAAATCTCACTAATTTGTATCACTTATTTCACTTAGCATAATCCCTCTGAATCTATTCATTGTCATAACAAATGACAACATTCCATTACTTTTTTTAACTGAATAATATCCCATTGCATACATATATATATATATATATATATATATATATATATACACACACACACACACACACACATCTTGCCTAATTTATCCGTTCATCTGTTGATGGGACTTTGCCATACATATCCTGGCTATTGCAAATAATGCTACAGTGAGTAAAGGGGTACATATATATTTTTTGATATGTATTTTCAGTTTCTTTAAGTAAATACCCAGAAGTGGAACTGCTAGATCATATGGTGGTTCTATTTTTAATTTTTTGAGGCACTTCTATACTGTTTTCCAGTGGATGTATCAATTATACTCCTAACAATAGTTCACCAGGGATCTCTTTTCCCTACAACTTCACCAATTCTTATTTCTTGTCATTTTGGTAATAGTCATTCTAATAGTTGTGAGATGGTACCCAATTGTGGTTTTGGCTTGCATTTCCCTGATAATTAGTGATTTTTTAGTTTAGTCGCTAAGTTGTGTCTGACTCTTTGTGACTCCATGGACTGCAGCATGCCAGGATTCCCTGTCTTTACTATCTCCCAGAGTTTGCTCAGACTCGTGTCCATTGAGTCAGTGAAGTTAATAATTAATGATGCTGAGTACTTTTTCATATACTTGTTGGCTATGTGCATGTTTTCTTGTAGAAATGCCTATTTGGGTCCTCTGTCCACTTATTTTAAATAGAATGTATGCTATCTTATTTTGAGTTGTGTGTGTTCTTCGTATATTTTGGATATCACCTTCCTATTGAAATATGATTTGCAACTATCTTTTCCCACTAATGGCTACCTTTTCATTTTGTTGATGATTTCCTTAGCTGATTGATGTATTCCTATTTATCTTTCTTTATTTGTCCTTGCCTGAAAAGGAAAATCTAAAAATTGTTGCTAAGATAAGTGTTTAAAAGCATCCTACCTGTGTTTTTCTTATGAGTCTTATGGCTTCAGGTCTCATATTTAAATATTTAACCCATTTTGAGCTTATGTTTTATGGTTCAGGAAGGTGGTCCAGCTTCATTCTTTTGCATTTAGCTGTTTAGTTTTCCCAACATCATGTATTGAAAAAACTGTCTTTTTCCAACTGTGTATTCTTGCTTCCTCTGTTGTAGATTAATTGACCATTAGTGCCTAGATTAATTTCTAGGCTCTCTTTTCGATTCCATTTATTTGTGTGTCTACTTTTTATGAGTAACATACTGTTTTGATTGCTATGACTTTGTAGTATAGTTTGAAATCAGGCAGAATGATACCTCCTGCTTTGTTCTTCTTTCTCAAGATTGCTTTGACTATTGAGGGTCTTTTGTGGTTCCATAAAAATATTAGAATTATTTGTTCTATTTGTTTGAAAAGTACCATAGGAATTTTTATAGGGATATCTTTTGAATCTGTAGGCTGTTTACATTTTAAAAATGAAAACTAGTAAATGGGTTATTTGTGTTTCATTCATATATCTATTCATTACTTTCAAATATTTAATGAGCCTTTAAAAAGTTCTCTAGGATTTGAAATATTATTACTACTTTACCCTCTAAAAGGGTAACATTAGACTTTATACTTAGAATGTTTAAACTTGATTTAAATTAAACAGATGTTTATATAAATTAAACAAATTTATTTTTTAAATGCTATATTGTAAGAATGGAAATCCTTTGAGAAAGAAGATGTGAAAACAAATTAAAATGCTATAATTCTAAATAAATATATACTTTCATTGAAGAAAGGAATGACATGCCACATCAGAATTCTTGCATTGAGAACCCCATGAACCAGTATGAAAAGGCAAAAATATACTTATATACACATGTTGAAATGACTATGCATTCAATCTTTAGCATTTATAATTAACTTGTAGTCTTTTCAGTCTTGAATTTAAGCAAAAAATAGTAAAGTTTAATATTTTTTTAAATTTTATAATTTTATTTAATTTTATAATTTGTCCTTGCCTGAAGGAAAATCTAAAAATTGTTGCTAAGATAAGTGTTTAAAAGCATCCTACCTGTGTTTTTCTTATGAGTCTTATGGCTTCAGGTCTCATATTTAAATATTTAACCCATTTTGAGCTTATGTTTTATGGTTCAGGAAGGTGGTCCAGCTTCATTCTTTTGCATTTAGCTGTTTAGTTTTCCCAACATCATGTATTGAAAAAACTGTCTTTTTCCAACTGTGTATTCTTGCTTCCTCTGTTGTAGATTAATTGACCATTAGTGCCTAGATTAATTTCTAGGCTCTCTTTTCGATTCCATTTATTTGTGTGTCTACTTTTTATGAGTAACATACTGTTTTGATTGCTATGACTTTGTAGTATAGTTTGAAATCAGGCAGAATGATACCTCCTGCTTTGTTCTTCTTTCTCAAGATTGCTTTGACTATTGAGGGTCTTTTGTGGTTCCATAAAAATATTAGAATTATTTGTTCTATTTGTTTGAAAAGTACCATAGGAATTTTTATAGGGATATCTTTTGAATCTGTAGGCTGTTTACATTTTAAAAATGAAAACTAGTAAATGGGTTATTTGTGTTTCATTCATATATCTATTCATTACTTTCAAATATTTAATGAGCCTTTAAAAAGTTCTCTAGGATTTGAAATATTATTACTACTTTACCCTCTAAAAGGGTAACATTAGACTTTATACTTAGAATGTTTAAACTTGATTTAAATTAAACAGATGTTTATATAAATTAAACAAATTTATTTTTTAAATGCTATATTGTAAGAATGGAAATCCTTTGAGAAAGAAGATGTGAAAACAAATTAAAATGCTATAATTCTAAATAAATATATACTTTCATTGAAGAAAGGAATGACATGCCACATCAGAATTCTTGCATTGAGAACCCCATGAACCAGTATGAAAAGGCAAAAATATACTTATATACACATGTTGAAATGACTATGCATTCAATCTTTAGCATTTATAATTAACTTGTAGTCTTTTCAGTCTTGAATTTAAGCAAAAAATAGTAAAGTTTAATATTTTTTTAAATTTTATAATTTTCTTTGTTGAATGTACTGATCATTACTATTGACCAGAGAGGGAACAAAATCCATGGTACATTTTTATTAGTCACATGAATGTATGCTCCAGTTATTTAAAAGGAGAAGCAATTTAAAAGATTATTAGTTCATTTCTTTTCCCTTATGTAGCTGTTAATTTCTTTAAAAATTTTTTGAGCCACTTTTATTGGTCTTTCATTTATTTATTTTCATCCATCTTTGTTCTTTGGCCCGTGTGAGCCTCCCATTGCAGTGGCCTCTCTCGTGGCAGAGCACTGGCTCTGGGAGCATGTGCTTCAGAGCACCGGCTCGATAATTGGACACATCTGTCCAGCCGCTCCATCACAAATGGAATCTTCCCAGGACAGGGGTCAAACCGGCACCCCTTGCACTGCAAGCTGGAGTCCTTACCCACTGGACCACTGGGGGAAATAAGGTGTTAAATTTGTGACTAATCTATTCTCACCTTAATTAGTGTACAGTAGAAAGAATTTTTTTTAACTTGAAAGAACACTTTTTGAAGGAAAGGCCAAAATTTTTAACATTTTTCTCAAAGTGAGTAATGCAATTTTAGAAGGTATTCTTTTTAAAACAAAGAATATGAAAAATGAATATAGCAAAATTATAATCATGTTATCAAATTTATACAAAATCAAATTTTCTCATATGTTTAAATTCATTTATTTCCTAGCAAGAGAATGCATTCAGAACTTCTTTCCTTTCTTTATTTTACTTTAGGTTTGCAAAGTTTTCATTGATTTAAAATAAAGCACAATTATATTGTGATTGTAAACACTCAAACCCTAAAGATAATTTTAGAATCTCGCATTACTCTTATCCAATCTCTTTTTCATGTCCAGAAATAACTTCTGTATCAATATATCTGCCATCATTTTCTATATATTTACATGCCTCTTCAAATGCTATAATTCTAAATAAATATATACTTTCATTGAAGAAAGGAATGACATGCCACATCAGAATTCTTGCATTGAGAACCCCATGAACCAGTATGAAAAGGCAAAAATATACTTATATACACATGTTGAAATGACTATGCATTCAATCTTTAGCATTTATAATTAACTTGTAGTCTTTTCAGTCTTGAATTTAAGCAAAAAATAGTAAAGTTTAATATTTTTTTAAATTTTATAATTTTCTTTGTTGAATGTACTGATCATTACTATTGACCAGAGAGGGAACAAAATCCATGGTACATTTTTATTAGTCACATGAATGTATGCTCCAGTTATTTAAAAGGAGAAGCAATTTAAAAGATTATTAGTTCATTTCTTTTCCCTTATGTAGCTGTTAATTTCTTTAAAAATTTTTTGAGCCACTTTTATTGGTCTTTCATTTATTTATTTTCATCCATCTTTGTTCTTTGGCCCGTGTGAGCCTCCCATTGCAGTGGCCTCTCTCGTGGCAGAGCACTGGCTCTGGGAGCATGTGCTTCAGAGCACCGGCTCGATAATTGGACACATCTGTCCAGCCGCTCCATCACAAATGGAATCTTCCCAGGACAGGGGTCAAACCGGCACCCCTTGCACTGCAAGCTGGAGTCCTTACCCAGTGGACCACTGGGGAAGTAAGGTGTTAAATTTGTGACTAATCTATTCTCACCTTAATTAGTGTACAGTAGAAAGAATTTTTTTTAACTTGAAAGAACACTTTTTGAAGGAAAGGCCAAAATTTTTAACATTTTTCTCAAAGTGAGTAATGCAATTTTAGAAGGTATTCTTTTTAAAACAAAGAATATGAAAAATGAATATAGCAAAATTATAATCATGTTATCAAATTTATACAAAATCAAATTTTCTCATATGTTTAAATTCATTTATTTCCTAGCAAGAGAATGCATTCAGAACTTCTTTCCTTTCTTTATTTTACTTTAGGTTTGCAAAGTTTTCATTGATTTAAAATAAAGCACAATTATATTGTGATTGTAAACACTCAAACCCTAAAGATAATTTTAGAATCTCGCATTACTCTTATCCAATCTCTTTTTCATGTCCAGAAATAACTTCTGTATCAATATATCTGCCATCATTTTCTATATATTTACATGCCTCTTCAAAAATTTCATAAGAATCTTTCATGTGTATTTTTTAAAAAAAACATACATATTATTCTGCACCTTTTTTCTTTGCCTTTTTGGGTCTTTGGTACTCTTTAGTAAGTTAACAGCTGTATCTATAATGCATTTAAAGTTTTTTAAGCTAACATGTTTTTGGTTACTATTATGAATGGGCAGTTTTCCCAATAATATTTTCTGATTGCTCATAATTGTTATATTTGAAAGCTTTCAATTTTTGTGTGTCAAACCTGTTGGACTCATTATAGTTTGACATTGATTCTTAAATCATGTATGTAAATGTTAGTATTTCTTATAGATTTTCAAAATGTTGTTTCTTCTTTTCCTATATGTACATCTTTATGGGCGTATTCAATTTTTTTTGGCATAAGCTTTCTCTATATTGCTGAGAATCAGTGATAGAGATAATGACTCATCACACCATAATCCTAAAGCAATTTCTTTTTCCTATTGTACTTTTTAATTCACTTAGACCATTTTCTGTCCCTTGGAAGAAATCTAAGTCAGACTTAATTTACAAAAAAAAAAAAAGGCCCAGATCACCATAATTATGAAAATCCCACCTTTTATTCAAAGATAAACTCTTCTTCCCCAGCTTGCTGCCTAACTCTTTCAACCACAGCTTCCTCTCCCTCTGCCAGCAGGTTATAATTCCCCTTAATTTTGCATCCAAGGGCATCACTTTGACCTCCTTTTGAAAAAGTTGTTTACTCTGACAAAACTCTGCTTGGTTAAACTTTTTTGAATAATCCCAGGTCAGCATCTCTACTATGAATTCCATATTCACTTTCCTAGAAGTATTCACCTTTGGTCTTCTATCAGGGCAAGGGCAGTTACTGCCCAACACAATGCGTTTGTGTCTAGTCATGGACGTTAGTTCTCATGTCTGGTGTACATGGGCATGTACATGCATCCTCTACAAGTGGTTGTGATTTTTGTGGACATTGCTGTCCTGTACTGCACAGAGTAGAGTAGTACAGTGTCTTTATTTCAGGCTTAGGATTTTCAAGAAGTTAAATGTAGTTGTGATGTAGCTGGTACTACTAAGAAGTACCCAGTGATAACAATGGAAACAAAAGTGAAAATATTTGAGGGAATGGAGTGACAAGAGGAAGAAGTGATTGAAGAACTGAAGAGGTTCCCAGTACATGAAATGGCAAGAGGATTATCTTTATTTGAGAGATCCTGTTCATTTTTGAGGCAGTGGACCTGTATGTAGAATGGTGCTCAAAGGTTTCAGCTGCTGTTCTGAATGCAGTCCAATGTTACAGTGTCATCTATGATGAGAAAAAAGATCTACTACCCAGGCATCGCTGGATCGTTTGTTGAGTGTAGATAAAATTGAATCCAGCAAGGAACAAAAACCTGAGCCACAGGCAAGAGTGAAATTGTATGTAAATGTTAGTATTTCTTATAGATTTTCAAAATGTTGTTTCTTCTTTTCCTATATGTACATCTTTATGGGCGTATTCAATTTTTTTTGGCATAAGCTTTCTCTATATTGCTGAGAATCAGTGATAGAGATAATGACTCATCACATCATAATCCTAAAGCAATTTCTTTTTCCTATTGTACTTTTTAATTCACTTAGACCATTTTCTGTCCCTTGGAAGAAATCTAAGTCAGACTTAATTTACAAAAAAAAAAAAAGGCCCAGATCACCATAATTATGAAAATCCCACCTTTTATTCAAAGATAAACTCTTCTTCCCCAGCTTGCTGCCTAACTCTTTCAACCACAGCTTCCTCTCCCTCTGCCAGCAGGTTATAATTCCCCTTAATTTTGCATCCAAGGGCATCACTTTGACCTCCTTTTGAAAAAGTTGTTTACTCTGACAAAACTCTGCTTGGTTAAACTTTTTTGAATAATCCCAGGTCAGCATCTCTACTATGAATTCCATATTCACTTTCCTAGAAGTATTCACCTTTGGTCTTCTATCAGGGCAAGGGCAGTTACTGCCCAACACAATGCGTTTGTGTCTAGTCATGGACGTTAGTTCTCATGTCTGGTGTACATGGGCATGTACATGCATCCTCTACAAGTGGTTGTGATTTTTGTGGACATTGCTGTCCTGTACTGCACAGAGTAGAGTAGTACAGTGTCTTTATTTCAGGCTTAGGATTTTCAAGAAGTTAAATGTAGTTGTGATGTAGCTGGTACTACTAAGAAGTACCCAGTGATAACAATGGAAACAAAAGTGAAAATATTTGAGGGAATGGAGTGACAAGAGGAAGAAGTGATTGAAGAACTGAAGAGGTTCCCAGTACATGAAATGGCAAGAGGATTATCTTTATTTGAGAGATCCTGTTCATTTTTGAGGCAGTGGACCTGTATGTAGAATGGTGCTCAAAGGTTTCAGCTGCTGTTCTGAATGCAGTCCAATGTTACAGTGTCATCTATGATGAGAAAAAAGATCTACTACCCAGGCATCGCTGGATCGTTTGTTGAGTGTAGATAAAATTGAATCCAGCAAGGAACAAAAACCTGAGCCACAGGCAAGAGTGAAATTGCAGTTGCCCCTTGTCTCCTATTGCTGATAATCCCTCTCAAGTCTACCATTGCCCATCTCTCCTCCTTGCTCCAATCATCAACTCTTCTTGCCCATTAACTCAATGCCAGCCCTGTTATACTGTATACTACTGTACTTTTTAACTACTGTACTGTAAGATTGAAATATTTTCTTTTTGTGTTTGTTTTTTTATGTATTTTTTGTGTGGAAAGACTTACAAACCTATTACAATAGAGTCCTGTAGAGCCAATTGTATTGTTGGACTAATTGGACTTCTGAACACTCTCTTGGAATGGAACTCACTAATATGTAGGCTACTTGCTATAGAACATTCTTATCCTCTGCCATAACTCATTTCATTCAATATTTGCCTGTACATTTTCCCAACGTGCAAGGTTAGCTCTAAGTCATGCCTATCAAGGTCTTCAAGTCTACTCTTTGATGCTACTCAAACTGAATAGGAAGAGAGACAAAGAATTCATCTTCATTTCTCCATGGGGCGGGGAAGGAAAACATATATACATATAAATTGTTTTTCCATATAGTCAAATTGTGTTAGGAATCACAAGCCAGCTATGTGTTCATTTTCTTTGCAAGTTTTACATAGATGCTGTAAAAGCTCACTTTGGAATAATTTGTTCTTGTTCTTGTTTAAGCAAACATTCACATCGACATCTTTTTTTTTTTAAATCCTGGCCATTCTTGATTTTAACTAGTCTGTTACTATGTTGCCATTAAATGTACTTTTCAGCACTTTGAGTGTATTGTATCGTTCCTTTATGGCCTGCAAAGTTTCTGCAGAAACTTATAGGAGTTCCCTTATATATTATCCTTTGTTTTACTCCTGCTGACTCGAGCATTCTCTCTTCTACTTTACATTTTACCATCTTAATTATGGTATGTATTGATATGAATCTGGTTGGGTTTATCTTATTTTGTATCCTCTGTTTTCCCTATAACTGGATAACTGTTTCTTTCTTTAGGTGTAAGAAATTATTAGGCAAAAATTTTTTTTCCTTTAGATTCAGTAGAATGGGGGGCTCAAAGGTTTCAGCTGCTGTTCTGAATGCAGTCCAATGTTACAGTGTCATCTATGATGAGAAAAGATCTACTACCCAGGCATCGCTGGATCGTTTGTTGAGTGTAGATAAAATTGAATCCAGCAAGGAACAAAAACCTGAGCCACAGGCAAGAGTGAAATTGCAGTTGCCCCTTGTCTCCTATTGCTGATAATCCCTCTCAAGTCTACCATTGCCCATCTCTCCTCCTTGCTCCAATCATCAACTCTTCTTGCCCATTAACTCAATGCCAGCCCTGTTATACTGTATACTACTGTACTTTTTAACTACTGTACTGTAAGATTGAAATATTTTCTTTTTGTGTTTGTTTTTTTATGTATTTTTTGTGTGGAAAGACTTACAAACCTATTACAATAGAGTCCTGTAGAGCCAATTGTATTGTTGGACTAATTGGACTTCTGAACACTCTCTTGGAATGGAACTCACTAATATGTAGGCTACTTGCTATAGAACATTCTTATCCTCTGCCATAACTCATTTCATTCAATATTTGCCTGTACATTTTCCCAACGTGCAAGGTTAGCTCTAAGTCATGCCTATCAAGGTCTTCAAGTCTACTCTTTGATGCTACTCAAACTGAATAGGAAGAGAGACAAAGAATTCATCTTCATTTCTCCATGGGGCGGGGAAGGAAAACATATATACATATAAATTGTTTTTCCATATAGTCAAATTGTGTTAGGAATCACAAGCCAGCTATGTGTTCATTTTCTTTGCAAGTTTTACATAGATGCTGTAAAAGCTCACTTTGGAATAATTTGTTCTTGTTCTTGTTTAAGCAAACATTCACATCGACATCTTTTTTTTTTTAAATCCTGGCCATTCTTGATTTTAACTAGTCTGTTACTATGTTGCCATTAAATGTACTTTTCAGCACTTTGAGTGTATTGTATCGTTCCTTTATGGCCTGCAAAGTTTCTGCAGAAACTTATAGGAGTTCCCTTATATATTATTCTTTGTTTTTCTCCTGCTGACTCGAGCATTCTCTCTTCTACTTTACATTTTACCATCTTAATTATGGTATGTATTGATATGAATCTGGTTGGGTTTATCTTATTTTGTATCCTCTGTTTTCCCTATAACTGGATAACTGTTTCTTTCTTTAGGTGTAAGAAATTATTAGGCATAATTTCATCAAATTTATTTTTAACCTCCCCTTTTCCTTTTATGACCCCATAATACAAATGTTGGTACACTTTGATGTTATTCAGAGATCTCATAAACTTTTTCCATTTTTAAAATATGTTTTTCTTTTTTTGCAGTTCTAATTAGGTGATCTTCCTTTATTCTTTCTTCCAGATCACCTTTGCATTTTTCTGTTTCATGTAGTTTGCTATTCATTCTTTCTGGTGTGTTCTTCATTTCATTTATTCTTCAGTCTGACAGGTTCCTTTTTATATTTTCTAGTTCCTTGTTATAAATTCTCATTTTGTTTATTCCTTTATCTAATTCTGCTAGCATTCTTATTACTAATAATTTAAATTCTTTATCTGGTCTATTATTTCTTTTTTATTGTGCTTTGAGGGATTTTTCTCTTTCAGTTGAGAGCAGTTCTTTGGTTATTCATTTAGCTTAAGTCTTTTGTTCAGTATGACTTTACATGAACCAGTTACCTATAGAGGTTTTCAAGGGGTATCCTTATGTAGGAGTCTGGGCCCATGACTTTGGTGACAGAGCTGGATTTTATGTGAACAGTTAACGTTCTCCTCTGCTCAGTGGCTGTCATCTCCATGTTGTGGACGGAATCAGATACCAAGCTGATAAAGCGGAAGTAGTGAGGGATGGATCTGTCTTGGCTCTGTTCCCTTTGCATGCATGGTCTTCTGTTCCCCATCCTTGTCCTAAAGAGGAACATTATTGGAGCAAAAAGAGACTGTGTAGGCTCTTGTCTCATGACATGGTATGGGCTGCAGTTGGCCAGCTGTAGACAGGAGCATTGCCTCCATTGTGCTGCCTGTGCAGGTGCTGGCAATGGAGGCCATGGCAATGGCCTCCACTGCATGAGTCTTCATTGTTCTCTACAGCTGATCACTCCCTCCAGCTCCTGCTGCCCTCACCCTTTTGTAGAGCAGGCTCAGCCCCCATTGTCTCTTAGTGTGTATTAGGATGCAGACTGTCACAGTCCAGCCACGGAAAGAGATCAGGACCACCCATAACATTACCTGTATAATTGCCAAAAATGGTCATTCCTACTATGATCAGATATCTAGTTCCCAGGGTCCCAAGTTGCTTCCACACCCCATGGCCAATGACTGACCTCTCTCCCCATTTATAGTAGCCCTCACTCCAATGTGGAATACTGAGGTGGAAAATGCAGAGCTGGAACATTCACTTGGCTCAGGCTGGGACCTGTGTTCGTTGTGGGAAACCAGTCAACTACTGGAGCAATTCCAACTGTCTCCACCCTATCTTGGGAACATGCTAGCGTTTATACACTCCTCAAAAGCAGAATACAGGCTTCCCTCTTGTTAGCTCTGGTGGCCCTCAAAAGGGCCAGTGAGATTCATCTTACATGCCAGATCCAAAAGTGGGCTGCTCAGTGTGTAGCTCTAAATGTTGACTCCTCAGACTAGATACCTCCCAGGTAGTCTACATTTTCCTCTGAGCCTTCTCAGGGTGGTATACAGTCCAACCTGATCATTGTTTTTTTCTTGCTATCCTATTCCACATGGCTGTTTCTTATAGCCTTGGTTGTACAGGAGTCCTTCTGCTCGTGTGCAACAAGATTTTGTCCACATGTTAATGTGTTTTTGATGTGTTCATGGATAGAGGTGAGTACCACATTCTCGTAATTTGCTGTCTTGATCAATCTTCAGTACTTCACATGTAAGTGAAGGAAACCAATTAAGCATTTAAAAAAGATCACATAGTGAGGGATGGATCTGTCTTGGCTCTGTTCCCTTTGCATGCATGGTCTTCTGTTCCCCATCCTTGTCCTAAAGAGGAACATTATTGGAGCAAAAAGAGACTGTGTAGGCTCTTGTCTCATGACATGGTATGGGCTGCAGTTGGCCAGCTGTAGACAGGAGCATTGCCTCCATTGTGCTGCCTGTGCAGGTGCTGGCAATGGAGGCCATGGCAATGGCCTCCACTGCATGAGTCTTCATTGTTCTCTACAGCTGATCACTCCCTCCAGCTCCTGCTGCCCTCACCCTTTGTAGAGCAGGCTCACCCCCCATTGTCTCTTAGTGTGTATTAGGATGCAGACTGTCACAGTCCAGCCACGGAAAGAGATCAGGACCACCCATAACATTACCTGTATAATTGCCAAAAATGGTCATTCCTACTATGATCAGATATCTAGTTCCCAGGGTCCCAAGTTGCTTCCACACCCCATGGCCAATGACTGACCTCTCTCCCCATTTATAGTAGCCCTCACTCCAATGTGGAATACTGAGGTGGAAAATGCAGAGCTGGAACATTCACTTGGCTCAGGCTGGGACCTGTGTTCGTTGTGGAAACCAGTCAACTACTGGAGCAATTCCAACTGTCTCCACCCTATCTTGGGAACATGCTAGCGTTTATACACTCCTCAAAAGCAGAATACAGGCTTCCCTCTTGTTAGCTCTGGTGGCCCTCAAAAGGGCCAGTGAGATTCATCTTACATGCCAGATCCAAAAGTGGGCTGCTCAGTGTGTAGCTCTAAATGTTGACTCCTCAGACTAGATACCTCCCAGGTAGTCTACATTTTCCTCTGAGCCTTCTCAGGGTGGTATACAGTCCAACCTGATCATTGTTTTTTTCTTGCTATCCTATTCCACATGGCTGTTTCTTATAGCCTTGGTTGTACAGGAGTCCTTCTGCTCGTGTGCAACAAGATTTTGTCCACATGTTAATGTGTTTTTGATGTGTTCATGGATAGAGGTGAGTACCACATTCTCGTAATTTGCTGTCTTGATCAATCTTCAGTACTTCACATGTAAGTGAAGGAAACCAATTAAGCATTTAAAAGAAATTTCCTCATATTTGATCACACTCTGATGCTCAGTCAAATTCCTGTATGGAAGCCATGTGAATGACTCGCTGTTATATGTTTATTTTCCTCTATATGCAAAAATAATGTTAATTTAAAGTAATTCTCCAACAAGAGTGATTGTTTTTGTCAAACTAAATGCAGATGCAAACTTTTCTTATGATTTCTTTAAAAAGAACTTGTGTAGAGAGATTTGATACATGGTTTTTGGTAGCAATGGAATAGACTTTCATAAGGCAGCAAGGGACTAGCTACCAACTCCAGTATTTTTGCTCAGAGAATTCCTGGCAGGCTATAATCCATATAGTCGCAAAGGGTCAAACATGACTGAATAACTAACAGTTTCACTTTCACTTCATAAGACAACATAAACTGAACACAAATAAAACCTGTGACCTTGACTTTATTATAGTGTCATTATCTTTATATCCATGCCAACAGTCTAGACTTGGTAGACCATACAGAGAAGTGTTGATGAATTCAAATTTGTAAATCTATAACTTAGTCAAAATAGAGTAGTCTTAGTCAAAATAGAGTAACTAAGTAAGCAATAATAGTGATTAAAATTGCAGACTTTGTGACAATTTTTAAATTAAAATCTTCTACCCATTACTTTGGACAAATTACTTCATATTTCTAGAAATATCAGTTTACTCATTTATGAAATGGGTTAGTAACAGTGTCTACCTCATGGAGTTATTGAGTATAAGTAATAAGGTCATTCATGAAAGGTTGTTTTTGCCAGTGCCCAGAATATAATAGATAATGAGAGATTGCTTCATTAGATTTTATTACAACCAAATAACCCTCAAAGGGCCAGTGAGATTCATCTTACATGCCAATCCAAAAGTGGGCTGCTCAGTGTGTAGCTCTAAATGTTGACTCCTCAGACTAGATACCTCCCAGGTAGTCTACATTTTCCTCTGAGCCTTCTCAGGGTGGTATACAGTCCAACCTGATCATTGTTTTTTTCTTGCTATCCTATTCCACATGGCTGTTTCTTATAGCCTTGGTTGTACAGGAGTCCTTCTGCTCGTGTGCAACAAGATTTTGTCCACATGTTAATGTGTTTTTGATGTGTTCATGGATAGAGGTGAGTACCACATTCTCGTAATTTGCTGTCTTGATCAATCTTCAGTACTTCACATGTAAGTGAAGGAAACCAATTAAGCATTTAAAAGAAATTTCCTCATATTTGATCACACTCTGATGCTCAGTCAAATTCCTGTATGGAAGCCATGTGAATGACTCGCTGTTATATGTTTATTTTCCTCTATATGCAAAAATAATGTTAATTTAAAGTAATTCTCCAACAAGAGTGATTGTTTTTGTCAAACTAAATGCAGATGCAAACTTTTCTTATGATTTCTTTAAAAAGAACTTGTGTAGAGAGATTTGATACATGGTTTTTGGTAGCAATGGAATAGACTTTCATAAGGCAGCAAGGGACTAGCTACCAACTCCAGTATTTTTGCTCAGAGAATTCCTGGCAGGCTATAATCCATATAGTCGCAAAGGGTCAAACATGACTGAATAACTAACAGTTTCACTTTACTTCATAAGACAACATAAACTGAACACAAATAAAACCTGTGACCTTGACTTTATTATAGTGTCATTATCTTTATATCCATGCCAACAGTCTAGACTTGGTAGACCATACAGAGAAGTGTTGATGAATTCAAATTTGTAAATCTATAACTTAGTCAAAATAGAGTAGTCTTAGTCAAAATAGAGTAACTAAGTAAGCAATAATAGTGATTAAAATTGCAGACTTTGTGACAATTTTTAAATTAAAATCTTCTACCCATTACTTTGGACAAATTACTTCATATTTCTAGAAATATCAGTTTACTCATTTATGAAATGGGTTAGTAACAGTGTCTACCTCATGGAGTTATTGAGTATAAGTAATAAGGTCATTCATGAAAGGTTGTTTTTGCCAGTGCCCAGAATATAATAGATAATGAGAGATTGCTTCATTAGATTTTATTACAACCATAAAATAATTCTCTGAGTATCCAAAGTAGTGTATTATGGATTGTGTGAGTGAATCTTCATAAATAAGTGGTAGAATCTATCCTTGAACACTCAGATGACTCATTTTGAACAGCATTTCCAAATTCCATGCTGGTCTGCAAGAGTTCATGCAACTTACCTGGGTATCCGTTTAGTGCATGAAAAATCAAGCATGCATTTGTGATTAATAATGAGAATAATCATTTTATTAAACAACCAATGCTCCAGTGGTTATAGTACATGCATAAGGAGTATAATCCTGGGAACATTAATCACATTCATTTTTCAGTTAAGGTGTTAAAGTTGATCCTTGGTCCCTGAAAGGCCGTTCCTGATTATAGAAGCTGGGGTTGTAAAAGTGTATTTTAAAATAGCATACAGTTACTTTAGTGTTCATTTTTTAATCACTTTTTTTCATGGCCTGTGATCATATATTTATATTTACAAATGTGAGTATCTTATTCATATAGGTCCACTCTTTTTTGTCTAGTTTTATGACTCTTCATTTATTTTAGAATTAGACTATGAATTGCTGAAAAGGAGTACCGTAGCATCCTTATGATTGTTGAAAAATAAGAAAAATGGAAAAGACTAGAGCCTTGGAAAATATGCAGCAGACTTTATTAGGCAATAATTTTAGGACACAGAAGTGAATTTTTTTTGTGTGTGCCAATGTTTCCATCTTTTTACAGATGGCTCTTGCTGGCAGAGGAGAAGGGCAGAGGGGAGCCAGTAAACTTGCCATCTTTTTCCTAAGAAGATATGAATAATATAACATATTGCTCCTAAAAATAATTTTTCCCGTCATTCTCTACTAATGTATGTTTCCTCTTGTTTATCTGTCTTAAGGTCGCCATACAAAACCAGTATTTAACCTCCCTATTTCTTGTTAAAAATATTATATCAGTATTGAATGTATTTTGTCTCTCTCTCTTCTCTTTTTTAACAATGAAGTCAGTGCTCCAAAATTGGATTTCAAAAATAAGTTTTAAGTGGCAAGTGATGTTTTTTCAATAAGCAACTTAAATTACTTCATGTTCTTTAAGTAAAGGAGCAAAGGTATAATTTAGGATTATACATTGCAAAAACAGAATTTATGATTATGTGCAAAAAAAGGTATAAATTTAGGAAAAATTATACATTGCAAAATTAGTGGTAGAATCTATCCTTGAACACTCAGATGACTCATTTTGAACAGCATTTCCAAATTCCATGCTGGTCTGCAAGAGTTCATGCAACTTACCTGGGTATCCGTTTAGTGCATGAAAAATCAAGCATGCATTTGTGATTAATAATGAGAATAATCATTTTATTAAACAACCAATGCTCCAGTGGTTATAGTACATGCATAAGGAGTATAATCCTGGGAACATTAATCACATTCATTTTTCAGTTAAGGTGTTAAAGTTGATCCTTGGTCCCTGAAAGGCCGTTCCTGATTATAGAAGCTGGGGTTGTAAAAGTGTATTTTAAAATAGCATACAGTTACTTTAGTGTTCATTTTTTAATCACTTTTTTTCATGGCCTGTGATCATATATTTATATTTACAAATGTGAGTATCTTATTCATATAGGTCCACTCTTTTTTGTCTAGTTTTATGACTCTTCATTTATTTTAGAATTAGACTATGAATTGCTGAAAAGGAGTACCGTAGCATCCTTATGATTGTTGAAAAATAAGAAAAATGGAAAAGACTAGAGCCTTGGAAAATATGCAGCAGACTTTATTAGGCAATAATTTTAGGACACAGAAGTGAATTTTTTTTGTGTGTGCCAATGTTTCCATCTTTTTACAGATGGCTCTTGCTGGCAGAGGAGAAGGGCAGAGGGGAGCCAGTAAACTTGCCATCTTTTCCTAAGAAGATATGAATAATATAACATATTGCTCCTAAAAAAAATTTTTTCCCCGTCATTCTCTACTAATGTATGTTTCCTCTTGTTTATCTGTCTTAAGGTCGCCATACAAAACCAGTATTTAACCTCCCTATTTCTTGTTAAAAATATTATATCAGTATTGAATGTATTTTGTCTCTCTCTCTTCTCTTTTTTAACAATGAAGTCAGTGCTCCAAAATTGGATTTCAAAAATAAGTTTTAAGTGGCAAGTGATGTTTTTTCAATAAGCAACTTAAATTACTTCATGTTCTTTAAGTAAAGGAGCAAAGGTATAATTTAGGATTATACATTGCAAAAACAGAATTTATGATTATGTGAACAAAAATTAATAATCGATGTAATCAAAGATTTTGCTATATTACAGTTTAGCCAATAATATTTATAATGGTAAAAATTATTCTTATGGAGTAAAAATAAGTACAAAATCTTCCTATTTAATTTTTAACCTAATATATCCCTGGTATAACAAATAATTAAAATAATTTGTTAATTATAATTTGTGGGTTACTTTAACAATATTTTATTCATAAAATATGAACTGTTTTAAATAATAATAATATTCCTTAAATAAAAGAGAGTTATACTTGATGTATTTTACATCAGTGATCTGCAGAGATAAATGGGATCATTGAAATAGTAAGATTTTGATAAGCTAGAAAATTTGGATATTGTCATTTAGGCTTTAGTTCAAAATTTTCTGTTAAGTTTTTATTTGATTCTAGAAAATATTATTTGATTTTCCTTTGTTGAGTACACTATTGAACACAGACTGCATTTAAAAAAAAATTTTGTTCTTGTGTAAGATGTCTGAAAAGCATCGGAATAAACATTGTGAATGCTATCAGTTTAATTAATATCATATGGTACCTGTAACTATATAGGTCAAAGAGATTTGTTATGGAAGACATCCAATTTAGGTGAAGTGCTATTTTGATTCAGGTCATTTACTTAATATTTGTTATTCCTCCTTGCTTATAACAAACCTTTACTGAGTTCTAAAGTGTGTCAAGATTTAGACAGTGAGTCCAGGTGCAAAGATGAATTTGGCATACCCCCCTCCTTCAGATGCTCAGAATATATTGGAGAAAACCAAAGAAGCATCAAATCTTGAAAGTACTATGGCAGGGATGATTAATGTATTTTGAACTAATTGCTGTGGAGTGTAAGATGAAGCTACATATTACAGAAATGATAAAATTAAACTAATTGCATTTTAGTGAAGTACATTTTGAGAAGAATTGTTAGCTGCAGCAACTAAGAGGGATGGGGTAACACACTTTAAGGACGAGGAGCTGAATATGTAGTGAAATAATGGAAAAATGTTCTACTAGATTTTTTTCATCAATTACTATTTTTACAAGGTTATGTGAAATGTTCTCAAATTGATGTTGTAAGTTTATAAGTTAACCATTCTCAAAAAGTTTCTTTCAGATCATTTTTAAAACTTTTATTTATTTGTTGTTTGTTTGCCAAAAAGGGCTGTCCAATGACCTGCATGGTCTGTGAGTCAGAGAATCAAAACACATGGATAGAATTTCAAAATTACATGCATGAGAAGCTGCACATTTTCTAGACAGTTGTCCATGGAGTATATCATTGGTTCTTTGAAAAGTCCTTATTTAAACTTAAGGTTGACGCTTTGTCCTTAATTCACGCTGCAATGCTTCTAACTTCCCTACATAATAATGTGAGTTAAGGAATCTATTAGTCTACAGTTGCTGGTGCTGTCACTTGGCTCATATATTTAACAGTATAATAGCAATGACTCTTACATATTTCTCTTGGTGTAACACAAAAACACAGGAATACATGTGTGTATGTGATTATTGGGATCATGAATGGGTTCAAATGTTACATTTATGTCCTAACTGTGCATCTCAAATCAGACTAAATATTTTCTCGGCTGAAATAATTGCTATGGTGAGTTCAAATAGCTGGAAGATTTTAAAGGTTCAGAGACTATTGTATAACCCCACTTCTGAGTTGCCCATCTGTACCTTCAATATCATGTACACTGGTAATCAAAATAATAGAGTATGTCTTGCTCATCTAATCAGATGTCATTCTGAGTGGCAATTTTATTGATGAGGTAAAAATTAAACACATTTGTCCCTGTGTAGTTTAAACTCCTCACAAGCATTATAATTAATTGGAGAAATTAAACATTTATTCAAAGAGTCAGTAGAGATTTGGGCACACATAATGTCAAAGCATCATAGAGCAAGGAGTGATTTAAGAAAAGCAGACATTTTAGAGTATGCCTAAAGTATTTATTTGATTTGTCTCAGAATTAACAACCATTAAAAACTATGACCATGTGATATTTTAAGTGGTAAAAACAATATATACTCATGATAAAAATGGAAATGTTGAGATGAGTTTAAGTGAAAAAGTGAATATTTAACCTATTTCCCCATATCACATATTGTACTTACTCCCTAGAAAACACAATTTCTAGACATCCTTCCAAGAAATGTAAGCATACATCTACACATGTGTAAGTTTAATTCTTTTTCTATACAGATGAGGTGGTGCTTTTCATATTGTTCTGAAATGGGCCTTTTCTTGTTAATACTGTGTCATGTAATTTTAATATCAGGATGTATGATTCTATCTAATTCATTTTAACAAATGCTTCAGAATGAATTGGTTCACTGCTAAATGGATGGATGAACTTTGATGACTATTTTAGTTGCCATTTTATCATTTGATTTTTTTATTGACTTAATGATCATGTTGTTATCATGGGCAGTTGGTCATTTCTGAATCTGAAGATGATTTAGATTCATCTCCGTAAAAGGAATTGGATCAAACACAGGTAACAGAATAAGTTGCCTTCACTCCTTAGTGATGGGATTTTGGACAGGTGGAGCTACACAGGAATACATGTGTGTATGTGATTATTGGGATCATGAATGGGTTCAAATGTTACATTTATGTCCTAACTGTGCATCTCAAATCAGACTAAATATTTTCTCGGCTGAAATAATTGCTATGGTGAGTTCAAATAGCTGGAAGATTTTAAAGGTTCAGAGACTATTGTATAACCCCACTTCTGAGTTGCCCATCTGTACCTTCAATATCATGTACACTGGTAATCAAAATAATAGAGTATGTCTTGCTCATCTAATCAGATGTCATTCTGAGTGGCAATTTTATTGATGAGGTAAAATTAAACACATTTGTCCCTGTGTAGTTTAAACTCCTCACAAGCATTATAATTAATTGGAGAAATTAAACATTTATTCAAAGAGTCAGTAGAGATTTGGGCACACATAATGTCAAAGCATCATAGAGCAAGGAGTGATTTAAGAAAAGCAGACATTTTAGAGTATGCCTAAAGTATTTATTTGATTTGTCTCAGAATTAACAACCATTAAAAACTATGACCATGTGATATTTTAAGTGGTAAAAACAATATATACTCATGATAAAAATGGAAATGTTGAGATGAGTTTAAGTGAAAAAGTGAATATTTAACCTTTTTCCCCCATATCACATATTGTACTTACTCCCTAGAAAACACAATTTCTAGACATCCTTCCAAGAAATGTAAGCATACATCTACACATGTGTAAGTTTAATTCTTTTTCTATACAGATGAGGTGGTGCTTTTCATATTGTTCTGAAATGGGCCTTTTCTTGTTAATACTGTGTCATGTAATTTTAATATCAGGATGTATGATTCTATCTAATTCATTTTAACAAATGCTTCAGAATGAATTGGTTCACTGCTAAATGGATGGATGAACTTTGATGACTATTTTAGTTGCCATTTTATCATTTGATTTTTTTATTGACTTAATGATCATGTTGTTATCATGGGCAGTTGGTCATTTCTGAATCTGAAGATGATTTAGATTCATCTCCGTAAAAGGAATTGGATCAAACACAGGTAACAGAATAAGTTGCCTTCACTCCTTAGTGATGGGATTTTGGACAGGTGGAGCTAGCTTCCAGTGTTTCTGTGACTACATTTATAAGATGGATATATTTTCAAACAGGAACATTGGCCCTTGGCTTACAAGGTAGTTAGGTGAACACAGTGAAGAAATATGTTTCGAAAGAGATGACGTTCCTTTTAAATGTAAAGTATATCTAGTAACCCTTGCTCTTAATAGAAGCCTGGGCAATATTATGTGCTTCATAGAAGAAGAACTTCTGTAATTTATTTTATTGAACTTCACTTGATCTGAGATTTAAGGTAAGTCCAAGATCTCACTGGGCAACACACAAAATCTGCCTTTCCTTGCTCCTTCAGTTAGTCTTATTACATCTGGTCCTGTGAGCCCCACAAAAGCAATTCTACTGTTCAGAGAAACTTCTGAAACTTTTAGTTATATTTTTCTACTGTAAATTGTAGATAAAGAAGAGTAAGACACATCAGACATGAGACTAGTTATGTGGCCTTGTGACAATCAGGGAAGGTAGGACTTGGAAAGTGCTAGGTAGGGTAAAGTATAGAACACATAGCTAAGTTCCAGACAGGCTCATAGTCATTCAAATGTTAATTCCCTCTTATTACCTAGGTCACTAAATTAATTGTAATGTGGTAAAGACAACAGGCAAGGAATTGGAGTAAAGAAAAATCTCAGCAGTATACTTTTTTAAATTTGCCATAAAACCATTAGAAACAGATTGTAGAGAACTGTAAAGAAAATGCTGTGTGTTTTAGTAAACTGATGACTTACTCTTGTAGTTATGAGCACTGGGTATTTTCAAAAATTTCAGCTCCTTCTGACAACTCCTATTTTATGAATGTTTGTATTTTATGGGCATTTGCTTTGGGGAATAAATAGTAAAGTAACTGTATTTTATCTACTCATTCCATGCCTCAGACAACCTCTGGGAGAACAAGAAAGGGAACAGATGTGTCTAGAAAACATTTATTATTTGTTTAAAACTTGTCTGGGCCCTTTTCTTTGCATTGTTCCTTAACATCCATGAATTAAAATTATTATAGGAGTTTCTCAAACTTTAGTCTTATATCTTGTCACCATACTTCAGTTGCCGCCCTTTGGTTTAAGTATTCACAACTATATATATAGAGAGAGATAGATAGATAGATAGATAGATAGATATAGATATAGATATATAGAAAAATTTGAAATCACTGCACAAATATTAAAAAAAAGATGAGGAAGTTATATATTTACTGATATAGCAAGATCTCCCAGGTATATTGTTAAGGTAAAAATAAAAGGAACAAAACAGTGAATTTAGACTATTATCCTTTATGTAAAAAAGAATAAAAATACATATAATTTATAATTGCTGTGTCCATAAAAGTCATTTTCTTTAATTTCCATGGAGGACACAGAAAAGACACAAAACCAAAGAGCGATTATGTATAGGACTGGGCATAAAAGACAGAAACAAGGAGTTAGGGGTAGATAAGGGCCATGACTTTGTGATGTACTTTGCACTACTCGCCTTTTTTCCAGTTAGTCTTATTACATCTGGTCCTGTGAGAAAGCAATTCTACTGTTCAGAGAAACTTCTGAAACTTTTAGTTATATTTTTCTACTGTAAATTGTAGATAAAGAAGAGTAAGACACATCAGACATGAGACTAGTTATGTGGCCTTGTGACAATCAGGGAAGGTAGGACTTGGAAAGTGCTAGGTAGGGTAAAGTATAGAACACATAGCTAAGTTCCAGACAGGCTCATAGTCATTCAAATGTTAATTCCCTCTTATTACCTAGGTCACTAAATTAATTGTAATGTGGTAAAGACAACAGGCAAGGAATTGGAGTAAAGAAAAATCTCAGCAGTATACTTTTTTAAATTTGCCATAAAACCATTAGAAACAGATTGTAGAGAACTGTAAAGAAAATGCTGTGTGTTTTAGTAAACTGATGACTTACTCTTGTAGTTATGAGCACTGGGTATTTTCAAAAATTTCAGCTCCTTCTGACAACTCCTATTTTATGAATGTTTGTATTTTATGGGCATTTGCTTTGGGGAATAAATAGTAAAGTAACTGTATTTTATCTACTCATTCCATGCCTCAGACAACCTCTGGGAGAACAAGAAAGGGAACAGATGTGTCTAGAAAACATTTATTATTTGTTTAAAACTTGTCTGGGCCCTTTTCTTTGCATTGTTCCTTAACATCCATGAATTAAAATTATTATAGGAGTTTCTCAAACTTTAGTCTTATATCTTGTCACCATACTTCAGTTGCCGCCCTTTGGTTTAAGTATTCACAACTATATATATAGAGAGAGATAGATAGATAGATAGATAGATATAGATATAGATATATAGAAAAATTTGAAATCACTGCACAAATATTAAAAAAAAGATGAGGAAGTTATATATTTACTGATATAGCAAGATCTCCCAGGTATATTGTTAAGGTAAAAATAAAAGGAACAAAACAGTGAATTTAGACTATTATCCTTTATGTAAAAAAGAATAAAAATACATATAATTTATAATTGCTGTGTCCATAAAAGTCATTTTCTTTAATTTCCATGGAGGACACAGAAAAGACACAAAACCAAAGAGCGATTATGTATAGGACTGGGCATAAAAGACAGAAACAAGGAGTTAGGGGTAGATAAGATGGGGCCATGACTTTGTGATGTACTTTGATATTTATCAATTTATTTTTCAACTTTGTGAGTGAATTATGTATTTATAGGATACAGTAAATGAAAAAATATTGAAATTCATAGTGGATGTAGAAAAATGCATTATAGCTATGGGAAAAGGGGATCCTGCAGGGGCACTGTGTGACGGTCTGGAGGGCTGGGATGAGGGGGATATACATATGACTAATCTGGGATCATACATATCTGTAAACAACAAGACTCTGTAAAAGTAAAAAGTAAAATAAAAATTAAAAAAACAAAAGAAGTAGAAAGGGAAAAAAAGTTACTATGAGACACTAAAAAAAAAAGAAAAAATGCATTATAAATGGCATGGATTATAAACCTAAAGAGAATGCGTTTGGATAGCACATTTTTCACTGTTGCTTGTAACTTGAGGACAGGATATTGAGACTCTGTTTCCCTGACCTCAATGTCTTCACCTGCTCCAGATGAAGAGGTTGCGGTAGATTGTCTCTTGCTGTGGATGTCATTTGGATTGTTGTTGTTTTTCTTGTTTAATTTTGGCCTCTTTTTATTGATTTTTTATTGATTTTTCTTACATTTTTAGTCTTTGGCCTATGTGGGCCTCCCATTGCAGTGGCCTCTTTCATTGCAGAGCAACAGCTTTGGGCACATGCGCTCCAGAGTGCAGGCTCATAATTGTACATACCTGGTCCAGCCACCCCACTGCACATGGAATCTTCCCAGGCCAGGAATCGAACCAGTGCACCTTGCACTGCAGGGCGGACTATTTACCCACGGGACCACCAGGGAAGCCTTGGGTTGTGGTTTAATTGAGCTAAAGTCGCATAATCTAGAGCTACTGGCTTAATGCCATGGACTACTGCAAGTATGGAAATCGTTCATAATCTCATACTGGCTTAATGCCATTGGACTACTGCAAGTATGGAAATCTGTGTTCTAATATATTTTCCATCCAAAATGGTGTCATAATATTTCTTTGAAGAGATCCTTTTATAATATCTTCTAACGTATTTAAATTTATAATTGCTGTGTCCATAAAAGTCATTTTCTTTAATTTCCATGGAGGACACAGAAAAGACACAAAACCAAAGAGCGATTATGTATAGGACTGGGCATAAAAGACAGAAACAAGGAGTTAGGGGTAGATAAGATGGGGCCATGACTTTGTGATGTACTTTGATATTTATCAATTTATTTTTCAACTTTGTGAGTGAATTATGTATTTATAGGATACAGTAAATGAAAAAATATTGAAATTCATAGTGGATGTAGAAAAATGCATTATAGCTATGGGAAAAGGGGATCCTGCAGGGGCACTGTGTGACGGTCTGGAGGGCTGGGATGAGGGGGATATACATATGACTAATCTGGGATCATACATATCTGTAAACAACAAGACTCTGTAAAAGTAAAAAGTAAAATAAAAATTAAAAAAACAAAAGAAGTAAAAAGGGGAAAAAAAGTTACTATGAGACACTAAAAAAAAAAGAAAAAATGCATTATAAATGGCATGGATTATAAACCTAAAGAGAATGCGTTTGGATAGCACATTTTTCACTGTTGCTTGTAACTTGAGGACAGGATATTGAGACTCTGTTTCCCTGACCTCAATGTCTTCACCTGCTCCAGATGAAGAGGTTGCGGTAGATTGTCTCTTGCTGTGGATGTCATTTGGATTGTTGTTGTTTTTCTTGTTTAATTTTGGCCTCTTTTTATTGATTTTTTATTGATTTTTCTTACATTTTTAGTCTTTGGCCTATGTGGGCCTCCCATTGCAGTGGCCTCTTTCATTGCAGAGCAACAGCTTTGGGCACATGCGCTCCAGAGTGCAGGCTCATAATTGTACATACCTGGTCCAGCCACCCCACTGCACATGGAATCTTCCCAGGCCAGGAATCGAACCAGTGCACCTTGCACTGCAGGGCGGACTATTTACCCACGGGACCACCAGGGAAGCCTTGGGTTGTGGTTTAATTGAGCTAAAGTCGTGCATAATCTAGAGCTACTGGCTTAATGCCATGGACTACTGCAAGTATGGAAATCTGTGTTCTAATATATTTTCCATCCAAAAAAGGTGTCATAATATTTCTTTGAAGAGATCCTTTTTATAATATCCTTCTAACTGTGTTATTTAATGATAGAGATATTGCGTGACATAATTTCCCTTTAAAGGATTTGATTATATAGTAGTTTTCCTTAGAGGAATTTAACTTTTCAACAAAAATTTGAGTGTATATATATATATATATATATGCTCTGAAAATAGTGATAGAATTTATGGAGCAACAACTATGTGGCAGGTAGTGTGCTAGGAAGTTTACATCTATAAGTTTCACACCAATCCTACAAGAAGTTGCTTTTACCCATACATTTCTTCTTGAACAAATAAGGCTTAGAGATACTTAGATCACAGAATAGATATATATGTGTAAAACTTTGGCGTCAATAGAATGTATTAGAAAATGTAAGAAAAGATGAATATTAATATCTCTCTATGGAATATGTTAGCTGCAGCTCTGTCTAGGCGCAATAAAGGGCTAGATCATTTCCTTAAGTCTTTTTATTGATAGACTATATCTGAGAGAGGGTAGATATCATGGGAGCTTCTGTTATCTGCCTACTGTCCCACAAGCATGCTCAACAGACAGAGAAAAGTGAACACAGTGAGACATGCATTCAGCAATGTCCACATAAATTGGAACAAACAAATAAGAAGACACACATGCACACACAAATCATACCCACAGCCACAAAAGAGAAAGTGAGATGCATATAGGTAAAAATGCAGAACGAGCTATCAGAAACAAACTTAAGTGGCATTCACTGTAGAGATACAGTGAGATGCATTGGGGAGGCTCACAGATAAAAATACACAAAAAACACAAATAGAATAGGACGCAGAGTGTCAAAGATACTCAGAAGCAGCAAGAGAGACTCATAAATGGAGACAGAGAGAAATATATATGATAGATAGAAAAAAGCTTTTGCCTCATCAGAGGGATATATAAGGCAGAGTGAAGCATCCAAATAAGCAGCAAGATAAAACTGGCCACAGTCTCATACATTCAGAGCCACTTAGACATAATCTAACTACTGGCTTAATGCCATGGACTACTGCAAGTATGGAAATCTGTGTTCTAATATATTTTCCATCCAAAAGGTGTCATAATATTTCTTTGAAGAGATCCTTTTTATAATATCCTTCTAACTGTGTTATTTAATGATAGAGATATTGCGTGACATAATTTCCCTTTAAAGGATTTGATTATATAGTAGTTTTCCTTAGAGGAATTTAACTTTTCAACAAAAATTTGAGTGTATATATATATATATATATATGCTCTGAAAATAGTGATAGAATTTATGGAGCAACAACTATGTGGCAGGTAGTGTGCTAGGAAGTTTACATCTATAAGTTTCACACCAATCCTACAAGAAGTTGCTTTTACCCATACATTTCTTCTTGAACAAATAAGGCTTAGAGATACTTAGATCACAGAATAGATATATATGTGTAAAACTTTGGCGTCAATAGAATGTATTAGAAAATGTAAGAAAAGATGAATATTAATATCTCTCTATGGAATATGTTAGCTGCAGCTCTGTCTAGGCGCAATAAAGGGCTAGATCATTTCCTTAAGTCTTTTTATTGATAGACTATATCTGAGAGAGGGTAGATATCATGGGAGCTTCTGTTATCTGCCTACTGTCCCACAAGCATGCTCAACAGACAGAGAAAAGTGAACACAGTGAGACATGCATTCAGCAATGTCCACATAAATTGGAACAAACAAATAAGAAGACACACATGCACACACAAATCATACCCACAGCCACAAAAGAGAAAGTGAGATGCATATAGGTAAAAATGCAGAACGAGCTATCAGAAACAAACTTAAGTGGCATTCACTGTAGAGATACAGTGAGATGCATTGGGGAGGCTCACAGATAAAAATACACAAAAAACACAAATAGAATAGGACAGAGTGTCAAAGATACTCAGAAGCAGCAAGAGAGACTCATAAATGGAGACAGAGAGAAATATATATGATAGATAGAAAAAAGCTTTTGCCTCATCAGAGGGATATATAAGGCAGAGTGAAGCATCCAAATAAGCAGCAAGATAAAACTGGCCACAGTCTCATACATTCAGAGCCACTTAGACACAAAACAAAGTGAGTGACATGTAACACCACAAGAATGAAACACATGCTTAATTAGACAGAAAGATTCACACACACACACAAATAAATAACAGAGAGAGAAGCAGATGTAACATCTATGAACACAAAGATAGACCTACACAAACAGGGAGAGAGACATAGGTACCCACTTTCTTTGTCTGTAGACAAAGAAAATAAGACTTTAGTTCTTAATAAATAGTCCCTTGCTTTCCTGGCTCCTGCCCTTGAGAAAAGGCCAAGAATTCCTCATTTCCCAGGCCACAGATGGTGCCACCACTCTTGGATCGCTGTGCTCTGTTCTTATTGCATTTTTATACTTCTGTTTTTCTCATTATGTTCTAGGAAGTAAATTTCTCTCATTCTTTGATCTTTATCCCCCTTGGATATTTCTTGACAATTTTCACATCTTCTTTACATTATGCTCCTTAATTATCCTAAAAAAGAAAGTTCTCAACTGCTTTAGCCTGAGTTCATTGTTTAAAAATGACCTTTCCCAGAGGAAAAAAAATGACCTTTCCCTATTTAGAATTTCTTATATAGCAGTTTTTCTTCTATTATGTACAATAGTGAAGTGGATTTTCTTGCTGATCGGTAAACCTCAAAGAATCAAAAATTTTGTCAGTATTAAATAAAACTCATTTTTTTCATACTGATTTGGTATGAAATCATTCCAAAACTGTGGCCAGTTTTCATTTTGATATGAAGATTATTTCTTGCCCAGATGCATAAAAGAAAGAAAAGTGAGATGCATATAGGTAAAAATGCAGAACGAGCTATCAGAAACAAACTTAAGTGGCATTCACTGTAGAGATACAGTGAGATGCATTGGGGAGGCTCACAGATAAAAATACACAAAAAACACAAATAGAATAGGACGCAGAGTGTCAAAGATACTCAGAAGCAGCAAGAGAGACTCATAAATGGAGACAGAGAGAAATATATATGATAGATAGAAAAAAGCTTTTGCCTCATCAGAGGGATATATAAGGCAGAGTGAAGCATCCAAATAAGCAGCAAGATAAAACTGGCCACAGTCTCATACATTCAGAGCCACTTAGACACAAAACAAAGTGAGTGACATGTAACACCACAAGAATGAAACACATGCTTAATTAGACAGAAAGATTCACACACACACACAAATAAATAACAGAGAGAGAAGCAGATGTAACATCTATGAACACAAAGATAGACCTACACAAACAGGGAGAGAGACATAGGTACCCACTTTCTTTGTCTGTAGACAAAGAAAATAAGACTTTAGTTCTTAATAAATAGTCCCTTGCTTTCCTGGCTCCTGCCCTTGAGAAAAGGCCAAGAATTCCTCATTTCCCAGGCCACAGATGGTGCCACCACTCTTGGATCGCTGTGCTCTGTTCTTATTGCATTTTTATACTTCTGTTTTTCTCATTATGTTCTAGGAAGTAAATTTCTCTCATTCTTTGATCTTTATCCCCCTTGGATATTTCTTGACAATTTTCACATCTTCTTTACATTATGCTCCTTAATTATCCTAAAAAAGAAAGTTCTCAACTGCTTTAGCCTGAGTTCATTGTTTAAAAATGACCTTTCCCAGAGGAAAAAAAATGACCTTTCCCTATTTAGAATTTCTTATATAGCAGTTTTTCTTCTATTATGTACAATAGTGAAGTGGATTTTCTTGCTGATCGGTAAACCTCAAAGAATCAAAAATTTTGTCAGTATTAAATAAAACTCATTTTTTTCATACTGATTTGGTATGAAATCATTCCAAAACTGTGGCCAGTTTTCATTTTGATATGAAGATTATTTCTTGCCTAGATTTATAAATATGAAAGCAAAACGCATAAATCTTTATATGTATTTCATATATATATATATACACACACACAAAATGATTTGTTTTCCCTGGTAGCTCAGACAATAAAGAGCCCTCCTGCAATGCAGGAGACCTGGGTTCAATCCCTGGGTTGGGAAGATCCCCTGGAGAAAGGAATGACAACCCTCTCCAGTATTCTTTGCTAAAGAATCCCATGGTCAGAGGAGCCTGGTGGGCTAAAGACTGTGGGATCTCAAAGAGCCTGACACAACTAAATGACTAACCACACACACACACACACACACACACACAGAGTCTGTCTGTATATCTATTTACCTATCTATCTGTGTAAATATTCCCAGAAAATCAGAAAATACTATTTTATTTGGGAAAAGGCAACTGTGTTTCTTCAGGGCATTGTCTTAAAGACAAGGCATCATTGGCTTTGAGTTTGTAGTCACACAGACATTTCCACCTGATGTATGTCATAGCCAAGCATGTATACAATGTCTTCAATTTTATATACTTATGTACAGCTTTTCATTTACTCTAGTTGAGAGTTAAAACAGAAAAAAAGAGGCAAGATTCCCCAAGTAGGAAAAGGGTCTAGAACCCAAGTGTTCTTCAAAGTATGATCCATGGACCTCAGTCATCATTAAATTATTAGGTTCTAGCCTGAACCGTGACCCATCTCAGGAGGAAGGGGAGGTAAGAATTGTCATCTTTAATAAGACCTTTTGGTGTTTTTATGCACCTGTGTTAGACAAGCACTATCTGCAGAACTGAACTGTATTGATTTTCTTACAGCGATTAATTCTGAAACGTATGTTCAAATGCAGAAGGGCAATGTGAGAAAGCTTTCCAGTTGTGTATTTTGTGCATCGAAATTGTCCTGAACATCCCTATCTATTCAGCTTCCTTTCCGATGAACCTTTTCTTCTATTATGTACAATAGTGAAGTGGATTTTCTTGCTGATCGGTAAACCTCAAAGAATCAAAAATTTTGTCAGTATTAAATAAAACTCATTTTTTTCATACTGATTTGGTATGAAATCATTCCAAAACTGTGGCCAGTTTTCATTTTGATATGAAGATTATTTCTTGCCTAGATTTATAAATATGAAAGCAAAACGCATAAATCTTTATATGTATTTCATATATATATATATACACACACACAAAATGATTTGTTTTCCCTGGTAGCTCAGACAATAAAGAGCCCTCCTGCAATGCAGGAGACCTGGGTTCAATCCCTGGGTTGGGAAGATCCCCTGGAGAAAGGAATGACAACCCTCTCCAGTATTCTTTGCTAAAGAATCCCATGGTCAGAGGAGCCTGGTGGGCTAAAGACTGTGGGATCTCAAAGAGCCTGACACAACTAAATGACTAACCACACACACACACACACACACACACACAGAGTCTGTCTGTATATCTATTTACCTATCTATCTGTGTAAATATTCCCAGAAAATCAGAAAATACTATTTTATTTGGGAAAAGGCAACTGTGTTTCTTCAGGGCATTGTCTTAAAGACAAGGCATCATTGGCTTTGAGTTTGTAGTCACACAGACATTTCCACCTGATGTATGTCATAGCCAAGCATGTATACAATGTCTTCAATTTTATATACTTATGTACAGCTTTTCATTTACTCTAGTTGAGAGTTAAAACAGAAAAAAAGAGGCAAGATTCCCCAAGTAGGAAAAGGGTCTAGAACCCAAGTGTTCTTCAAAGTATGATCCATGGACCTCAGTCATCATTAAATTATTGGGTTTCTAGCCTGAACCGTGACCCATCTCAGGAGGAAGGGGAGGTAAGAATTGTCATCTTTAATAAGACCTTTTGGTGTTTTTATGCACCTGTGTTAGACAAGCACTATCTGCAGAACTGAACTGTATTGATTTTCTTACAGCGATTAATTCTGAAACGTATGTTCAAATGCAGAAGGGCAATGTGAGAAAGCTTTCCAGTTGTGTATTTTGTGCATCGAAATTGTCCTGAACATCCCTATCTATTCAGCTTCCTTCCATCCTTTTTTAAAATGATGAACCATTTTAGTTTTTTTATGGTCCTGTTCTCTTATGAGATTTTCACTGTCCTTCTGCTTAATAAGGAATGTCCAGAACAATTAAGTTGCCTACAGATTTCTACTCCATTTCAACAAAATAAAGTTGGAATTCATTTGTTCTCAGTGAAAAGTTATTTTCAGCTGAATCATAAAGGATAAATGAACTCTAATTCTATGCAATTAAAACATTAGATAGTGTTTCTTAACATGGTCAAGAAAAGCTGAACTTTAATACTAAATAAATACAGATGCACGTGCTCAGTTGCTTCACTTGTGTCTGACTCCTTGTGATCCCTGTAGCCCTCCAGACTCCTCTCTCTATGGAATTCTTCAAAAATAATACCGAACTGGGTTGCCATTTCCTCTTTGAGGGGATCTTCCTAATCCAGGGGTCAAACTCATGTCTCCTATGTCTCTTGCATTGCAGGCCAGTTCTTTACCCACTGAGCCACCTAGGAAGCCCAACTACAGATGTGATCCTGTTTGGCAGAGAAATACATAGGAATGGCAACTTAAAAAACACATAATTGGAGTCATTATTCTTCAAATAATTTATTTATCCAAATAATTCACCACAGGGTTTTACACTGAAGCTTCTCTGTAGTGTATTTAAAATTTACAAACATTGATTCATGTGTAGAATTTTGAAACAGGTCTCTTGCCTGAAGTCAACTGCATATTTTTTATTGCTTTAAATTTTAATACAACTGTTTTTTTTCCAACTTTTCTAATTAAATTAAAAACAGAAAAAAAGAGGCAAGATTCCCCAAGTAGGAAAAGGGTCTAGAACCCAAGTGTTCTTCAAAGTATGATCCATGGACCTCAGTCATCATTAAATTATTAGGTTCTAGCCTGAACCGTGACCCATCTCAGGAGGAAGGGGAGGTAAGAATTGTCATCTTTAATAAGACCTTTTGGTGTTTTTATGCACCTGTGTTAGACAAGCACTATCTGCAGAACTGAACTGTATTGATTTTCTTACAGCGATTAATTCTGAAACGTATGTTCAAATGCAGAAGGGCAATGTGAGAAAGCTTTCCAGTTGTGTATTTTGTGCATCGAAATTGTCCTGAACATCCCTATCTATTCAGCTTCCTTCCATCCTTTTTTAAAATGATGAACCATTTTAGTTTTTTTATGGTCCTGTTCTCTTATGAGATTTTCACTGTCCTTCTGCTTAATAAGGAATGTCCAGAACAATTAAGTTGCCTACAGATTTCTACTCCATTTCAACAAAATAAAGTTGGAATTCATTTGTTCTCAGTGAAAAGTTATTTTCAGCTGAATCATAAAGGATAAATGAACTCTAATTCTATGCAATTAAAACATTAGATAGTGTTTCTTAACATGGTCAAGAAAAGCTGAACTTTAATACTAAATAAATACAGATGCACGTGCTCAGTTGCTTCACTTGTGTCTGACTCCTTGTGATCCCTGTAGCCCTCCAGACTCCTCTCTCTATGGAATTCTTCAAAAATAATACCGAACTGGGTTGCCATTTCCTCTTTGAGGGGATCTTCCTAATCCAGGGGTCAAACTCATGTCTCCTATGTCTCTTGCATTGCAGGCCAGTTCTTTACCCACTGAGCCACCTAGGAAGCCCAACTACAGATGTGATCCTGTTTGGCAGAGAAATACATAGGAATGGCAACTTAAAAAACACATAATTGGAGTCATTATTCTTCAAATAATTTATTTATCCAAATAATTCACCACAGGGTTTTACACTGAAGCTTCTCTGTAGTGTATTTAAAATTTACAAACATTGATTCATGTGTAGAATTTTGAAACAGGTCTCTTGCCTGAAGTCAACTGCATATTTTTTATTGCTTTAAATTTTAATACAACTGTCTCCAACTTTCTATATTAAAATAAAAATTCTATGATATTCGTGACATGGCTGTTTATCTAAATATGAATTATTTCACAAAATGAAATATAATTTCCATATATTTGAAAAAATGTGCATTCTTTTATCATTATAAAATACTGGAGACTAAATATAAAACATTTATATTCATATGAGTAAGTTTTTTTCCTTCAAAAGCAGTCCTGATTGCCAATAGCAAAATATAAGTATTAAATATGTCATCTTTGATAAATATTATTATTCTGGACTATCTTACAAAAAGTAGCTTGATTCAACACATTTTAATGGCTTGAAGGGGAGAATGAAAATGTGTGGAAGGGGAAATCAATAAAGCATGGGGCCTCTTATCCTGTATTGATTCTTGTAATCCAGTAGCCATTAAATACTTGAGAGATAAGCCTCTTTTAAGATGGCATGTTTATATTTTGAAGATCAAATAACCTTAATTTTGCTCAGGGGTTTCCCAAAACACAGTTCATTCACAAAATAGAATGCAAACTTTCAGTGGTCATGCTTTGTATTACAGATATTCTTAAACTGAGCATTTTAAAGGCCCATTGTTAGTGAGATTACCCTCAAGCAGTTGCTTATTATAGTCTGATTTAACCTTTTAAACAATGTTATACATTATAAAAATAAAGCTAGCACATCTAAGATGATAATATAATCAACAAAAATATTTTAATATTTAAATAATTTAAGAGCATAGTCTCATCCAGAATATCATTCCTAATCTTTCTGCAAAAAATTTTTGGTATCTTAACTGGATGAAGTATGAGAAATGTTAGCTTGTCTCAAATCTGTTGATTCTCTTGATAACTATTATTCAGTGGAAATAAAAATTATTATGACATTTTACTTTTAAATTCTCTGAATTTTTAAAATAATGTTACAAATTCAGACCTGACATTTTGCCAAAAATGAAATTTTTTTCTTTTTTTAATATTAATCTGCTGGTAATCATTTTCAAATCTATAAAGACTAAATATTAAATGTGTAATAGTTTTATTAAATCCTTTTGGGACCATTGCTTTTATAAGACACCATGAAATACCTATTTTTGTGCAGTTGTTCTAGTATCAATTAATATAGTTTTTTAATATTTTGAATACTGTGTTTTATTGATAATTCTTAATATTTAGTGTATCCTTAAAAATGTACTAGAGACTGGTCTAAGAACTCTACATATATTACCACATTTAATGTGTGAACTTGTTATTATTTCTATTTCCAGTTAACAGATGGATAAATCAGGGACCAATATTGTCACATAATTTGCCTAAAGTCTTATGACAGGTAGGATAATGGAGCCAGAATGTAGCAACAGGAAATCTGATTCCAAAACTTTGTTCTTAATAGATACGTAAGGACACAAGTGGATTTTAATTTTAATAATTGTCTTAAGTATATGTGAACTTTTTAAAAAAATTTGTGATGCAGACAGCCCTTAAAGCTGTGACACCTTACTACTAATTACCCTTGGTACTTCCCATGATTTCCATGTCACTTATTAATAACTTCATAATACAGAGCTCCCATGTTACATGTGAAATCTTTTTGCAGTATATTCATAAGCATTATCTTATTTGATTCTACAGTAATCTCCTCAGATGGCTAGAAGGCACTGTCTTTTCATTTTCTACACCTAAAGAAGGCAAAGTTTAAAGATGTGAAATACCTTGAACAATGTCACACAGATTGTTACCTAGTTAAATGGCAGAACTCAACCTAGAACCCAGTCCTTTTGTTACTAGTTTTGGCTCTTTTACTACAGAATGTGGCAGGTGTCATTTTGAGGTGAACCATCTCCTGCTGCTGAGGCCTTTGGGTATTGTGAGAGCAATTGCTTGCAGCTTCATCATCTAGGCTCTAATATGTCTGTGGGGGCCATATCCCTGGGATGAAGTAACAGACTTGGTTCAAATATGGTGCTCTCCATCTAAATAGATCATGCTTTCTGCTTTCTTTGAGGATGCCTTGCTTGCATGAAGCTAATTTCCTGCTTACTCAGTGTCTCCGTTAGGAACAGTACATCTATGAGACTCATTCCTCAGTACTCACATATGTCTTCATTTTTTTAATCCTGTGTATCCTGTGTCTTGTTTCTCTTTCTTCATACAACAGAAGAGAAACTCAGCACATCTTATCTTCCACTTTTCTGCATTTGTAATTGTTCCATTTACTATTTTCTTCATCATTTCAGTGCATTTATGCCATGTAATGGGTTAGCATCAGAGGGAGTCGGGAATCTTAGAAATCTATATCTATATCTTTATATCTCCCATTGAGATACTCCTGGATTTTAACTGTTATTCTATTGATCTCTCTGAAAGCAATTTTATGACATTTTTGTGATATTCTGTGACAGTGTACAGTATTCCTGATGGTATGAATTTCAGAGTAATACAGATCTGACTCCACTCCTGACTTCCTACTGATTAGAAAAAGATGCTGGACACATTTGTTACTTTTCTAATCCCTAAACTCTCTGATTCCAAAACTTTGTTCTTAATAGATACGTAAGGACACAAGTGGATTTTAATTTTAATAATTGTCTTAAGTATATGTGAACTTTTTAAAAAAATTTGTGATGCAGACAGCCCTTAAAGCTGTGACACCTTACTACTAATTACCCTTGGTACTTCCCATGATTTCCATGTCACTTATTAATAACTTCATAATACAGAGCTCCCATGTTACATGTGAAATCTTTTTGCAGTATATTCATAAGCATTATCTTATTTGATTCTACAGTAATCTCCTCAGATGGCTAGAAGGCACTGTCTTTTCATTTTCTACACCTAAAGAAGGCAAAGTTTAAAGATGTGAAATACCTTGAACAATGTCACACAGATTGTTACCTAGTTAAATGGCAGAACTCAACCTAGAACCCAGTCCTTTTGTTACTAGTTTTGGCTCTTTTACTACAGAATGTGGCAGGTGTCATTTTGAGGTGAACCATCTCCTGCTGCTGAGGCCTTTGGGTATTGTGAGAGCAATTGCTTGCAGCTTCATCATCTAGGCTCTAATATGTCTGTGGGGGCCATATCCCTGGGATGAAGTAACAGACTTGGTTCAAATATGGTGCTCTCCATCTAAATAGATCATGCTTTCTGCTTTCTTTGAGGATGCCTTGCTTGCATGAAGCTAATTTCCTGCTTACTCAGTGTCTCCGTTAGGAACAGTACATCTATGAGACTCATTCCTCAGTACTCACATATGTCTTCATTTTTTTAATCCTGTGTATCCTGTGTCTTGTTTCTCTTTCTTCATACAACAGAAGAGAAACTCAGCACATCTTATCTTCCACTTTTCTGCATTTGTAATTGTTCCATTTACTATTTTCTTCATCATTTCAGTGCATTTATGCCATGTAATGGGTTAGCATCAGAGGGAGTCGGGAATCTTAGAAATCTATATCTATATCTTTATATCTCCCATTGAGATACTCCTGGATTTTAACTGTTATTCTATTGATCTCTCTGAAAGCAATTTTATGACATTTTTGTGATATTCTGTGACAGTGTACAGTATTCCTGATGGTATGAATTTCAGAGTAATACAGATCTGACTCCACATCCTGACTTCCTACTGATTAGAAAAAGATGCTGGACACATTTGTTACTTTTCTAATCCCTAAACTCTCTCCATCTCACCTGTCAATGGAATAATAATAATCTTGAGAGATCAACCTCATGGAGTAGTTAGTTTAGTATCAGTTTTCTTGAACAAGTTCATTAATTTCTATTTCCCAATCTATTAACTGAAGATAAACCTACTTCACTACAATTGCTAACATTTTGTTTGGCTGTTTACGTTGTATCATGTAAGCAGTTCGATATATTTGACTAGGTCTTGTAACAACTTCATAGGTAGGTTTCATTATTAGTGCCTTTCATTTTATACACTGATAAATGAAGAAATGGAGAAATTAAGATCACAAAGCTTGTAAGTAGGCAAGGCAGTATTTGAACCAGGTAGCATAGTTCTAGAACCTCTACTTTAATCAGTATGCTGCATTGCTTGGCTTAGCCTAATTGTTAAATATATGAAAATCCATTATGTGTAAGGTGCAAGATACTCAATTGATGACTCATACAGAAAACTAATTCAGTCAGATTGTCATTGCCAAATAAGAAGCTATATGTAGCTAATAGGGAAATTATTCTTGGGTGAATAAATACTTTGCATAGTCTTTTTGGATTTTGTTCTATTTTTTTGGCATTTTCCAATTTTATATTTAAAGAAACTTGAGGAATACAGAGTATAAGAACATTACAAAAGTCACAATACTGGTACATGACTGAGTGGGAATGACCTAACTCTTAAGTCCTTTTTTTTAGTACATATTTTGATAGGAGGTATATGTGTTGGTGTGTGTGTATGTGTGTGCATATGAAGAATGTTTTTGAGTTAATGGATAGGAGCTAGGTGAAAGACAAGCAAAAATGTAACCAAGCATCTCTGTGTTAAGCCCTTTCCCTAGGAACTTCAATTAATGCAACAGTATTTAAGGAGGGGTTGGCATTTTGCTGCTAAGAATCTATGAAGTTAAAAAAAGCATGTCCTAGGTTACATGATTAGCACATGAAAGAGACAGTATCCAATCCTACATATATATATATGTAGGAGCCCCTGCTATGCCAGGCATCAACTCTTTAGTTTCTTAAACTTTCTACAGTGAGTCTATCTGGGGAAGGGGCTAGAGCCAAGGCATCTGACGTGCTAGAGTAGAGGGTTCTGGACAACCAGTAATTTGCTGACTTATACAGAGCATTTCACTATTTCATTAGCCTGTATAACTGTGCATTAGCCCTATGTATTCTTGCTCTTTTTTTTAAATTAGGTTGCCCACTTTATTTATCCTCACTCAAATTGTTCCATAAACCATTCAATTTACTAATATTCACTGTTAGGAAATTACTCCTCTTATATCACTTATTTTATTTAAACACTATGATCTTTGTCCTTCCTAATATGTTGGCTTGTTTTACATATTTTCTGGTTTTTCCATTTAAAGACATTTGTACAAATATTCATTTTTATTGAGATTTTAATTTCAATGACTTCTAAATAAAATACTGATTAGGTGATTCCTAAGGACACTATAGTTGTAGTATAATTATTTATGGTTAAGTCTATTGATTTCTGGTTTGTTTAAAAGAGATCTGTATTACGTCTGATACTTCTGCACCCAAATTTTCCATTTCCCTGCTTGTGTTTTATTGCCATGAGACTTAGTGTAAGGGAGTTAACTAGGTTAGAAACCTGAGAACTTGACCTGGCTCTGTTTTTGGTTAGCTCTGGGGCTGGACTAAGTCATTGACACTGCTTTTTTTTTTTTTTTCTTTTAATTTTTATTATACTTTTTATTTTTACTGAGTTTTGTTGTTTACAGATATGTATGATCCCAGATTAGTCATATGTGTATTTCCCCCATCCCACCCCTCCAGGCCATCGCACAGTGCCCCTGCAGGATCCCCTTGTCTCATAGCACAATGACAATAGCTACTTTTTTCACATATGATAGTATAGGTCTTCATGCTACTTCCTTTACTCCTCCCATCCTCTGTTCATTCCCCACAATGTCCATATGTCTGTTCTCCATGTTAACAGTCTGCTTTCATTTTCTTGAGGACCTGTGAAGTGTGAGGGTTTGAGAGTCATTCAGCATAGTCTGTTCCTGGCTCAAATGTCCACCCTGTGAATCTGGGCATTTATGATCTCTGGATTCAAAAGTGTTTCTATAGTATCTAGTGTAAGCTTTACATTTACTCCATCAGGTGAGAAGGAGAACAGAATTGTGTTACCAGTAGACTCCAGATGATATGGTGAGATAGAGTCAACCCACATGTACTTGAGTACATAGAGCAGAAAGAAAATAAAACTGCTTCACTGAGGATCACAGATGATAAACAAGGACAGGCATGTATGACTCTTTAAAGTTTCATAGTGTCATCTACAGATGACTCATTCAATTTACTAATATTCACTGTTAGGAAATTACTCCTCTTATATCACTTATTTTATTTAAACACTATGATCTTTGTCCTTCCTAATATGTTGGCTTGTTTTACATATTTTCTGGTTTTTCCATTTAAAGACATTTGTACAAATATTCATTTTTATTGAGATTTTAATTTCAATGACTTCTAAATAAAATACTGATTAGGTGATTCCTAAGGACACTATAGTTGTAGTATAATTATTTATGGTTAAGTCTATTGATTTCTGGTTTGTTTAAAAGAGATCTGTATTACGTCTGATACTTCTGCACCCAAATTTTCCATTTCCCTGCTTGTGTTTTATTGCCATGAGACTTAGTGTAAGGGAGTTAACTAGGTTAGAAACCTGAGAACTTGACCTGGCTCTGTTTTTGGTTAGCTCTGGGGCTGGACTAAGTCATTGACACTGCTTTTTTTTTTTTTTTCTTTTAATTTTTATTATACTTTTTATTTTTACTGAGTTTTGTTGTTTACAGATATGTATGATCCCAGATTAGTCATATGTGTATTTCCCCCATCCCACCCCTCCAGGCCATCGCACAGTGCCCCTGCAGGATCCCCTTGTCTCATAGCACAATGACAATAGCTACTTTTTTCACATATGATAGTATAGGTCTTCATGCTACTTCCTTTACTCCTCCCATCCTCTGTTCATTCCCCACAATGTCCATATGTCTGTTCTCCATGTTAACAGTCTGCTTTCATTTTCTTGAGGACCTGTGAAGTGTGAGGGTTTGAGAGTCATTCAGCATAGTCTGTTCCTGGCTCAAATGTCCACCCTGTGAATCTGGGCATTTATGATCTCTGGATTCAAAAGTGTTTCTATAGTATCTAGTGTAAGCTTTACATTTACTCCATCAGGTGAGAAGGAGAACAGAATTGTGTTACCAGTAGACTCCAGATGATATGGTGAGATAGAGTCAACCCACATGTACTTGAGTACATAGAGCAGAAAGAAAATAAAACTGCTTCACTGAGGATCACAGATGATAAACAAGGACAGGCATGTATGACTCTTTAAAGTTTCACATTCATGTAGTCATCTCAGGAACACACACCGCTAGTCTGGTTTCCCCTGGATTTTAGCATTAGAAGGCTTGTCTTCATTGGTTTATTTCCTAGTGAGACGCACTTGGATAATAAGATCTTAATAATTACTGGTTCAATTTATTTATCTCACTGATGAAGGTAAACTAATATCCAAGGATTAAGGTATTTTCATAATCAGGTCTTGCTGAGGAGTATAGAAGTACCTCTAGTTCATATCTGGAAGACCGTAGATGAGGCCAAAACACACCGCAGTACTTCTTTTTTCAGAGTAAAAACTTTTTCCACATTATCCTAGAGGAAATGTCCTATAATTATCCATCTCTTTTCCTCGTCTCAAAGTTTATTATCATTAGAACTTTAAAGAATTAATACTGTGAGATAAAATACACAAAGCGTTAGTGTGGAGTGCTTTTCTGTACAATAATAACAAGACTCACAATGGGAGAAAAGTATTGTATTTTCATTATTTATTTGTGTTTTTCTCACATATGTTTTTTGGTAAGACCATCTAGCTTTTGCTCTCTTAGAAAATTTCAATTATGCAGTACAGCGTTATCAACTATAGCTGTAGTCCATGTTATATAATTAGATCCTCAGACCTTATCCATCTTATAACTGAAAGTTTTTGCTCTTTTGCAAACTACGCTCTATTTCCCCCACTCCTCAGATCCTACTGGCCCTACCACTTATTCTTACATTTTTTCCATGCATTTGACTTTTAAAGATTCCATTCATTAATTAGTGCCCTGTACTATTTGTCTATTTGTTTTTCTGATTTGTTTTACTTAGCCTAATGCCCTCCAGGTTCATCCATATTACTACAGAAGAAAAGATTTCTTTCTTTTCTAATGCTGAATAATAGTCTATTGTGTGTTATGTGAGATTTCTCTGATGGCTTAGATGGTAAAGAATCTGACTGCAGTGCAGAAGACCTGAGTTCAATCCCTGGATTGGGAAAATACCCGAGAGAAAGGAATGGCAACCCACTCTGGTATTCTTGCCTGGAGAATGGCATGGATAGAGGAGCCTGGTGAACTACAGTCAGATCTCAAAGAGTCAGACGCAACTGACTAACACTAGCTAAAGTGAGGCAGTGTATACACACACACACACACACACACTACATTTTCTTTTTCCATTCATCTTCTAATGGGCACTTAGGTTTTTCCCATGCTGTGGTACTTGTGGATAATGCTGCTACAAGCAAGGAAGTACAGTTATCTCTTTGAGATAATGATTTCCTTTCCTTTGGCTATATACTAAAAAGTGGAGTTGCCACATCATATGGTACTTCAATTGTTAACTTCTTCAGAAACCTCCGTACTCTTTCCAAAGTGGCTGTCCCAGTTTACATTTCCACTCCAGTGTACAGGGGTTCCCTATTCTACATATTCACTCCAGAATTTGTTATCTTGTGTCTTTTGATAAGAGATGGGAGATGATATCTAATGGTAGGTTTGATTTACATTTGCCTGATGATTATTAATGCTGAGAACCTTTTCATGTACCTGTTTATCACTTGTAGGTCTTCAAATGATTTTTTGGGAGAAAGATTATTTTTTGGTAAGACCATCTAGCTTTTGCTCTCTTAGAAAATTTCAATTATGCAGTACAGCGTTATCAACTATAGCTGTAGTCCATGTTATATAATTAGATCCTCAGACCTTATCCATCTTATAACTGAAAGTTTTTGCTCTTTTGCAAACTACGCTCTATTTCCCCCACTCCTCAGATCCTACTGGCCCTACCACTTATTCTTACATTTTTTCCATGCATTTGACTTTTAAAGATTCCATTCATTAATTAGTGCCCTGTACTATTTGTCTATTTGTTTTTCTGATTTGTTTTACTTAGCCTAATGCCCTCCAGGTTCATCCATATTACTACAGAAGAAAAGATTTCTTTCTTTTCTAATGCTGAATAATAGTCTATTGTGTGTTATGTGAGATTTCTCTGATGGCTTAGATGGTAAAGAATCTGACTGCAGTGCAGAAGACCTGAGTTCAATCCCTGGATTGGGAAAATACCCGAGAGAAAGGAATGGCAACCCACTCTGGTATTCTTGCCTGGAGAATGGCATGGATAGAGGAGCCTGGTGAACTACAGTCAGATCTCAAAGAGTCAGACGCAACTGACTAACACTAGCTAAAGTGAGGCAGTGTATACACACACACACACACACACACTACATTTTCTTTTTCCATTCATCTTCTAATGGGCACTTAGGTTTTTCCCATGCTGTGGTACTTGTGGATAATGCTGCTACAAGCAAGGAAGTACAGTTATCTCTTTGAGATAATGATTTCCTTTCCTTTGGCTATATACTAAAAAGTGGAGTTGCCACATCATATGGTACTTCAATTGTTAACTTCTTCAGAAACCTCCGTACTCTTTCCAAAGTGGCTGTCCCAGTTTACATTTCCACTCCAGTGTACAGGGGTTCCCTATTCTACATATTCACTCCAGAATTTGTTATCTTGTGTCTTTTTGATAAGAGATGGGAGATGATATCTAATGGTAGGTTTGATTTACATTTGCCTGATGATTATTAATGCTGAGAACCTTTTCATGTACCTGTTTATCACTTGTAGGTCTTCTTTGGAAAAATGTCTATTCAGGTTCTGAATTTTTTAATTATGTTTTTGCTAGAGTCAAATGAGTTCCTTGCATCTTTTAAGACAGTAGTCACTTATTAGATATGGGATTCACAAATGTTTTCTCCCATTCCATAGGTTGCCTTTTGATTTTGTGGATAGTTTCCTTTTCATGGAGAGCTTTTCAGTTTAAAGTAGTCACATTCATTTATTTTTGGTTATGTTGTTTTACTTTTGATGCCAAACTAAAAAAATAATTGTTAAGACCCATGTTAAGGATGTTTTCTTCTAGGAGTTTTACTGTTTTATGGTCTGTTTTCAAGTTAATAATGCAGTATAAGTTTTTATTAATTAATTGTCAAATTATTACTATGTTTTTGTGTATGGTATAGGATGGGTTCTATTCCATTCTTTTGAGTGTAACTGTCCAGTTTTCTTAACACTGTTTATTGAAGAAGATATCCTTTCTTCATGGTATATTCTTGGCTCCTTTATTAAAAAGTTAAGTGAACAGTTAAGGGTGGGTTTATTTTGAGAGTCTTTATTCTATTCTGATGATCTATGTATCTTTTTTTTTAATAGTAATGCATACTGTTTTGATTACTATAGCTTTTGAATACAGTTTGAAGTCAGAAAGTGTGACATCTCCAGCTTTGTTTGTTTGTTTTTCTCAATACTGCTTGAGTTATTTAAAATCTTGGGGGGTTCCATAAAAATCTTGCTATATTTTGTTCTATTTCTGTGAAAAATGTGACCTGAATTTTGATAGGTATCACAATGAATCTATAGATTCCTTAGAATAGTATGGTCTTTTTAACAATATTCTTTCAGTTGATGAACGTTGAATATCTTTCCATTTATTGAATATCTTTCCATTCTCTTCAGTTTCTTTTATCATTTTTTTTGTGATTTTTAGTGTATAAATATTTTGCCTCCTTGGTTAAATCTATTACTATGATTTTTTTTGATGGTGTTATTTTTGGGGACTGTTTTCATAAATTCCACTTGATATGTTTCATTGTTAAAGAAGCACAACTAGTTTTCCTGTGTTGGTTTTGTATCCTATAACTTTACTGAAATAGTTTATTGGTTTTAACAGTTTTTTGGGTGAAATGTTTGAGACTTTCCATATATAATATTAGGTCATCTGCAAATAGATACAGTTTTACTTCTTCATTACTGGGTACATTTTATTTCTTTTCCTTGCCTAATTGTTTTGAATAGAATTTCCAGTATTATGTTGAAGAAAGTGGTGAGGGTTTCTGATCCTAAAGAAAAATCTTTCAGCATTTCACTATTGGATATGATTTTAGCTGTATACATTCATTTATTTTTGGTTATGTTGTTTTACTTTTGATGCCAAACTAAAAAAATAATTGTTAAGACCCATGTTAAGGATGTTTTCTTCTAGGAGTTTTACTGTTTTATGGTCTGTTTTCAAGTTAATAATGCAGTATAAGTTTTTATTAATTAATTGTCAAATTATTACTATGTTTTTGTGTATGGTATAGGATGGGTTCTATTCCATTCTTTTGAGTGTAACTGTCCAGTTTTCTTAACACTGTTTATTGAAGAAGATATCCTTTCTTCATGGTATATTCTTGGCTCCTTTATTAAAAAGTTAAGTGAACAGTTAAGGGTGGGTTTATTTTGAGAGTCTTTATTCTATTCTGATGATCTATGTATCTTTTTTTAATAGTAATGCATACTGTTTTGATTACTATAGCTTTTGAATACAGTTTGAAGTCAGAAAGTGTGACATCTCCAGCTTTGTTTGTTTGTTTTTCTCAATACTGCTTGAGTTATTTAAAATCTTGGGGGGTTCCATAAAAATCTTGCTATATTTTGTTCTATTTCTGTGAAAAATGTGACCTGAATTTTGATAGGTATCACAATGAATCTATAGATTCCTTAGAATAGTATGGTCTTTTTAACAATATTCTTTCAGTTGATGAACGTTGAATATCTTTCCATTTATTGAATATCTTTCCATTCTCTTCAGTTTCTTTTATCATTTTTTTTGTGATTTTTAGTGTATAAATATTTTGCCTCCTTGGTTAAATCTATTACTATGATTTTTTTTGATGGTGTTATTTTTGGGGACTGTTTTCATAAATTCCACTTGATATGTTTCATTGTTAAAGAAGCACAACTAGTTTTCCTGTGTTGGTTTTGTATCCTATAACTTTACTGAAATAGTTTATTGGTTTTAACAGTTTTTTGGGTGAAATGTTTGAGACTTTCCATATATAATATTAGGTCATCTGCAAATAGATACAGTTTTACTTCTTCATTACTGGGTACATTTTATTTCTTTTCCTTGCCTAATTGTTTTGAATAGAATTTCCAGTATTATGTTGAAGAAAGTGGTGAGGGTTTCTGATCCTAAAGAAAAATCTTTCAGCATTTCACTATTGGATATGATTTTAGCTGTATACTTGTCAGTTGTACAGAATCCTTATTAGGCTGAGATACCTTCCCTCTTTACAATCTGTTGAAAGTGTTTTGGTCTTTTTTTTTTTTTTATGAAAATATACTGAAATTTTCCAGTTGGTTTTTCTGTGTCTATTGAGATAATCTTTGACTTTTATCTTTCACTTTATTAATGTGGTATTGTCACATTAATTTGTGAGTGTCAAACCATTCTTGCATCCCTGGATGAAATCCCTTTTAATCATGGTTATGATTATTTTAATGTATTGTTGAAGTTGGTTTGCTAACATTTTGTTTAGGAGATTGACATCTACATTCATCAGGGATGGCCCTATGATTTTCTTTACTTGTAGTGTGTTTGGTTTTGATATGAGAGTAATGCTGGCCTCATTATGTGAATCTTGAAGCATTCCCTTCTCTTCTGTATTTTTGGGAAAGGTCATGAAGAATTGGTATTAGTCCCTCTTTAAATATTTGTTATAATTCCTATATAATATATTTTGGAAAGCAGTATAATGAAATGATAAAATTTAGAAAGAATTGTTTTTTATGGTTCAGTTTGGGGCATTTAGTCTAAGATAATACAGAATAAGGAGATAGTAAAGGGTTTTAAACAGAGCAGTGAAACAATGAAAGTAGTATGTAATGAACAGTAATCTGAACTGCATTTATAAAGCATATTTTACATGATTTGTTTCCATTTCAAATTTAAAAAATCTTATTTCTGCTCATGAATTTCTAAAACATCAAAATGAGTGTTAAACTATATTTAGTTTTCATCTGTTTTTACAACTATTTTAAAACTCACAGTACAGGATTTTTTGTATATGCTTTTGCATGCCCATTCCCTTAGAGTGCTTGCAATTTTCGTCTTAGAAAGTGTTGAATGTGTGTACATTTTACCTGATGATGATTATTAAATCATCATTTCTCTTTTGGTTCACAACATTATACTTTACTTCAAAAATTCATGGACTGCAAAATGATTAAATGGAGTATTGACTTCTTCATTACTGGGTACATTTTATTTCTTTTCCTTGCCTAATTGTTTTGAATAGAATTTCCAGTATTATGTTGAAGAAAGTGGTGAGGGTTTCTGATCCTAAAGAAAAATCTTTCAGCATTTCACTATTGGATATGATTTTAGCTGTATACTTGTCAGTTGTACAGAATCCTTATTAGGCTGAGATACCTTCCCTCTTTACAATCTGTTGAAAGTGTTTTGGTCTTTTTTTTTTTTTTATGAAAATATACTGAAATTTTCCAGTTGGTTTTTCTGTGTCTATTGAGATAATCTTTGACTTTTATCTTTCACTTTATTAATGTGGTATTGTCACATTAATTTGTGAGTGTCAAACCATTCTTGCATCCCTGGATGAAATCCCTTTTAATCATGGTTATGATTATTTTAATGTATTGTTGAAGTTGGTTTGCTAACATTTTGTTTAGGAGATTGACATCTACATTCATCAGGGATGGCCCTATGATTTTCTTTACTTGTAGTGTGTTTGGTTTTGATATGAGAGTAATGCTGGCCTCATTATGTGAATCTTGAAGCATTCCCTTCTCTTCTGTATTTTTGGGAAAGGTCATGAAGAATTGGTATTAGTCCCTCTTTAAATATTTGTTATAATTCCTATATAATATATTTTGGAAAGCAGTATAATGAAATGATAAAATTTAGAAAGAATTGTTTTTTATGGTTCAGTTTGGGGCATTTAGTCTAAGATAATACAGAATAAGGAGATAGTAAAGGGTTTTAAACAGAGCAGTGAAACAATGAAAGTAGTATGTAATGAACAGTAATCTGAACTGCATTTATAAAGCATATTTTACATGATTTGTTTCCATTTCAAATTTAAAAAATCTTATTTCTGCTCATGAATTTCTAAAACATCAAAATGAGTGTTAAACTATATTTAGTTTTCATCTGTTTTTACAACTATTTTAAAACTCACAGTACAGGATTTTTTGTATATGCTTTTGCATGCCCATTCCCTTAGAGTGCTTGCAATTTTCGTCTTAGAAAGTGTTGAATGTGTGTACATTTTACCTGATGATGATTATTAAATCATCATTTCTCTTTTGGTTCACAACATTATACTTTACTTCAAAAACTCATGGACTGCAAAATGATTTGGGAGACAGTGGAGAGTATTGATGACAGTGGGAGCAACTCTAAGACTACTGTAAGAATTCAAGCATGTGGTATTGGTGGCCACAGACCAGGCTAATAATAGTTCTGGAAGAAGGTGACAGGAACAAAATTTCTCTTGGAAATTTAATGAAATCTGGCTATGGCAAATAGGAGGAAGAAAGAATCATTCAAGATTATTCCTAAATTTATAGTTGGGAAACAAAGAAAAAGCAAAATCTGTGTTGGGAGTTAAAACGAACTTTGAGGTAGATATGATGGGCATCCCTGATATAGAGAGATAGGAGTGAAATGCCCAAGTAGAAATAGCTTGTGACTATACTTTTTTATGAATATAAAAATAGTTGGGTTATGTTCTCTGTATTTTAATTTTAGGCTAAATAGATCCAAGTATATAGTTAATAGAAATCTTTATAATATTTATAAAATCCCAGATGTGCTAATGTCTTAGATTTTATTTTTTGGTAGTATATTTTTAAACAGAAATAGAATAAGATATTGTAGACTCTTTTTTCCCGATCTAATTTCTTATAATAAAGCTATTTTCATCTGATAAAAATATAATGTAAGGCCTTTGTATAAAATTTCCTCTGCAATATTTCTTAGAATGACTTTGACTCTTTCTGATTTTCTGTTTAAGATTCAAATAGGGCAGAGAGTTTATCCATCTGTGCTTAAGTCTTTCAATGGTTTCTTGTTCCTTTTAGTACTAAGACAAAAGTTCCCAGGTTAGGAGCTGCCTGCATGCTCTGAGCAATGCCTGTCTGTCTCTTCAGTATCATTGCCCACTCCTCTCTGTTCTGCACCCTCAGTGGCAGCCACACTGACCTTCAGGCTCCCTCTCATTTTAAGGCTTTGCAAATGCCTTTTCTTTTTTGGTTGGACATCTTCTTTCCACCCTTCCTACTTACCTGCTGCCTCTTTTCTTGCTTAGTACTCAGTTATCCTTCAGTGCTCAGGCCACATTGCACTTGTTCAGTGAAGAATGCCTGGGCTCAGTCAGGTCCCCTTGAATAATCTCTGGGCCCTTTTTTTTACTTTACTTTTCATCATTTCTCTTTGGTTCACAACATTATACTTTTTTTGGACTGCAAAATGATTTGGGAGACAGTGGAGAGTATTGATGACAGTGGGAGCAACTCTAAGACTACTGTAAGAATTCAAGCATGTGGTATTGGTGGCCACAGACCAGGCTAATAATAGTTCTGGAAGAAGGTGACAGGAACAAAATTTCTCTTGGAAATTTAATGAAATCTGGCTATGGCAAATAGGAGGAAGAAAGAATCATTCAAGATTATTCCTAAATTTATAGTTGGGAAACAAAGAAAAAGCAAAATCTGTGTTGGGAGTTAAAACGAACTTTGAGGTAGATATGATGGGCATCCCTGATATAGAGAGATAGGAGTGAAATGCCCAAGTAGAAATAGCTTGTGACTATACTTTTTTATGAATATAAAAATAGTTGGGTTATGTTCTCTGTATTTTAATTTTAGGCTAAATAGATCCAAGTATATAGTTAATAGAAATCTTTATAATATTTATAAAATCCCAGATGTGCTAATGTCTTAGATTTTATTTTTTGGTAGTATATTTTTAAACAGAAATAGAATAAGATATTGTAGACTCTTTTTCCTGATCTAATTTCTTCTAATAAAGCTATTTTCATCTGATAAAAATATAATGTAAGGCCTTTGTATAAAATTTCCTCTGCAATATTTCTTAGAATGACTTTGACTCTTTCTGATTTTCTGTTTAAGATTCAAATAGGGCAGAGAGTTTATCCATCTGTGCTTAAGTCTTTCAATGGTTTCTTGTTCCTTTTAGTACTAAGACAAAAGTTCCCAGGTTAGGAGCTGCCTGCATGCTCTGAGCAATGCCTGTCTGTCTCTTCAGTATCATTGCCCACTCCTCTCTGTTCTGCACCCTCAGTGGCAGCCACACTGACCTTCAGGCTCCCTCTCATTTTAAGGCTTTGCAAATGCCTTTTCTTTTTTTTTTTGGTTGGACATCTTCTTTCCACCCTTCCTACTTACCTGCTGCCTCTTTTCTTGCTTAGTACTCAGTTATCCTTCAGTGCTCAGGCCACATTGCACTTGTTCAGTGAAGAATGCCTGGGCTCAGTCAGGTCCCCTTGAATAATCTCTGGTAACATCAAGACTTAATATCCTTTTCACAATTGTTGAGTATCTATTTATGTGTGTGATTATTTGTTTAGTGTTTCCTTCTTCAACAAAATTAATTTAAATAAGGGTAGATATTTTGCTTTTTTTGCCTACCATGTATCCTGAGGACCTAGGATAATATATTTGTTGACTGACTGGGTGACTGAATATTGGCAGCTGTAAGAGTGAAGTTGGATTATTGATGCCATCCCAATCCTCTGGCCTTGTTGAGATGCCTCTGAGAATCTGATGGCACTTGTGTCCTCCTTATACTCCAGGTATATCTCTGGATAATAGATGGAAAGCCATGCAGTGGAGAGAATATCCTCACCAAGTACTGAAGGGTTTATCTAGCATACGACCACATTGCTCCAGATGGGAAAGAAATATTACTTTGACCTTCTTCAAGCTGTAAAAATATTGCATCCACATTTTTTAAAAATTCAAAAAAATATATAGTGTTATAAAGTAATGAGCATGTGTAAGTTGGTGATGATCAGATTAGGGGTTAACCTATTTTACTTACTTCAGATATAGTTCAGAATCTTCCCCCAGAGCCTATAATTTTTTTTTTCATTTGAGACAGAATTGCTTTTTTACTTCAAAGTCTTGTGAGCAAAATAATTTTATAAAGAAAAAACTCATTTTTCATATAAATGTAAATAAGCAGTTCTTAACATACTAGACCCCCCACTCCCCACCCTCCAGAATTGTTCTTTCTTTCTTTCTGGATTTTAACGAGCCTCTATTTTCCCCAAAAGTCATGTTTTCAGCTGTGTTCTTCCCTGAAGAACTGTTTGAGGGGATAGGTTTTGTGTTCATATCGGCGTTTTCTTCCAACACAAAGATGAACATAGAGTGTGCCTGCTGCTTTCATAACCTTGGAAGTCCCTTTCCATAGTATGTCTACATATGAATCACTACTGTAAACAGTCAGCTCATCTAAAAGACATTCAAAGGTCTTGAATAACATACTAGTGCCACCAAAATTTACATAGATATGGATTCTTTGAAAACTTTATTGTTCCAAAATTTGCTTCCAGTAACTCATCACAGCTGTTTGTGTTACATTTTAATTCTGTCATAATATATGGCATTATTCAAAAAAGTTGTCTTTTTAATTGTAAATTTTTCAGGAAAAAATTATCTCCAGATATGATATTTGAAATGTGTTCATAGAATCAATCATTTAAGAAGCATAACTTTCATTAGTACAATAGTATCAAATTAATATTATTCCAAATCAGTTACTCTCATGCATTTCTCCAGTCTTAAGAGGTATATGTTGCAGTTGTAAAAAATAGACTAAATTCAAATGGGTAAAAATTAATGACACCAAATGTCATTTTCAATGACACCAATTGTGATATTTGATTTCTTAAAGTCATTGTATTTTAATGTTTATCAATTTGGAAAAATCAGATACAGTAATAATACTGCTGTTTTTATTTAAAATGTATTGAAGTCTGTTCTTACCTTCCATATGTTCTCCAGACATATGGAAGCTTTTTACATCCTTGATCTTAGTTTTACAAGTGACTTTGTCCTAAGAACATCCCTGAAAAGATTTAGCCTGCTTTCAGTGACTCCAGAACAACAATAGCAACATCCTTAAATTTTCCCATTCTGTGGAAACTGCCTTAGGAACCTTTTACAGTTTACCCCAAAGGCTGTTGAATATTTCAGATATACCTATTTTACTTACTTCAGATATAGTTCAGAATCTTCCCCCAGAGCCTATAATTTTTTTTTTCATTTGAGACAGAATTGCTTTTTTACTTCAAAGTCTTGTGAGCAAAATAATTTTATAAAGAAAAAACTCATTTTTCATATAAATGTAAATAAGCAGTTCTTAACATACTAGACCCCCCACTCCCCACCCTCCAGAATTGTTCTTTCTTTCTTTCTGGATTTTAACGAGCCTCTATTTTCCCCAAAAGTCATGTTTTCAGCTGTGTTCTTCCCTGAAGAACTGTTTGAGGGGATAGGTTTTGTGTTCATATCGGCGTTTTCTTCCAACACAAAGATGAACATAGAGTGTGCCTGCTGCTTTCATAACCTTGGAAGTCCCTTTCCATAGTATGTCTACATATGAATCACTACTGTAAACAGTCAGCTCATCTAAAAGACATTCAAAGGTCTTGAATAACATACTAGTGCCACCAAAATTTACATAGATATGGATTCTTTGAAAACTTTATTGTTCCAAAATTTGCTTCCAGTAACTCATCACAGCTGTTTGTGTTACATTTTAATTCTGTCATAATATATGGCATTATTCAAAAAAGTTGTCTTTTTAATTGTAAATTTTTCAGGAAAAAATTATCTCCAGATATGATATTTGAAATGTGTTCATAGAATCAATCATTTAAGAAGCATAACTTTCATTAGTACAATAGTATCAAATTAATATTATTCCAAATCAGTTACTCTCATGCATTTCTCCAGTCTTAAGAGGTATATGTTGCAGTTGTAAAAAATAGACTAAATTCAAATGGGTAAAAATTAATGACACCAAATGTCATTTTCAATGACACCAATTGTGATATTTGATTTCTTAAAGTCATTGTATTTTAATGTTTATCAATTTGGAAAAATCAGATACAGTAATAATACTGCTGTTTTTATTTAAAATGTATTGAAGTCTGTTCTTACCTTCCATATGTTCTCCAGACATATGGAAGCTTTTTACATCCTTGATCTTAGTTTTACAAGTGACTTTGTCCTAAGAACATCCCTGAAAAGATTTAGCCTGCTTTCAGTGACTCCAGAACAACAATAGCAACATCCTTAAATTTTCCCATTCTGTGGAAACTGCCTTAGGAACCTTTTACAGTTTACCCCAAAGGCTGTTGAATAAAGAGGGCGGGAAAAGAATACAGCAAATGTCATTAGCCAGGGCTCTCTTTCTCCATCTTAATGCGACTCAAGCCTGGAGCTCTCAATAATCCTAAACATTTCAAAAACCTATTCTCTTAAGAAGGACATTTTTCATGGACAGCTTTCTAAATCAGAAGCTAATGATACCCTCAACCTACTTGCCTTTTTTTGCAGATATGTGTGACACGAAGTATGGATAATTTCTGCTGAATGGAACCTCTAATGAGGGAATTTATAATCAGTTCTAATGTATTTGAGACCTGAAGTATATTAGACCTTCATCAATGGGAATGATAAAAAGCAGCATTAATGTGGGTGGATAGTCATTATTTTGGTGCTCATAACTATTCTCCAGTTAACTACAGAGAAATGCTGATATTTTTATTCCTTTTTCAAAAAATAAAAGGCACTGTAGTCAGAATCTGAAATGTCAAAGTGTATCATACATCTTTTGTAATCCTGATACTTTGGATACTACGTTAATGGCAAAGTAAATAGTATGGATTTTAGTGAGTTCAAAGTTCATGGTTAGGAGTGCCTTTACCTTTCTTAGTCCTGTTGTTTCACCACAGAATCTATTTATTGCCTGTGGGAGATATAAAATACAGTAATTACTCTCACTTCCTTTCAAAAAGACATGAGGCCTGCTTTCTTATTAACTCTAATAAGAGTTATGTGTGAGTTCCTAAAGGAGGACAAACCCTATGGAGTTTCAATATAGAATAAATCACTTCCACACTCAGGTTTTAGAAGACTCATTTCCTTTATTCTTTGGTGATTTAAGATACCCATTTAAACTGCCGGTTCTGAAGATGCACTATTTGTAGTTTAAAAGAAGCATAACCTGTGGTTGGAATGTTGATAATGATTGTTATTTATGATAGAGGATGAATGTTTTACCCTTTGGGGAATTCATGGTTATCAACTTGCAGGAATACAGAGTCTCTAAATAGCGGTTGCCTAATATTCATTAGAAAATTAATGACAATTAACATCTTAAAATATTTTACTTCCACTTAAGGATTTTTCACATCAATAATTACATCAACAGTAACAGATTGAAATAAAGGGAAAAAATGAGTCAGATTTGCTAATATCCTAGAAAGAAGAGAAATCAAGGCAATGGTTTTCTTTTCATCCTTGGAATCATAAATGTTGAGATCGTGTAGGGATGTTTCTGTAATCACAAACATATGTTTACTTTATGGAGACTTCCTCAGAGAAACCAACATTGAGTTAGTTTCACAATTTGCAACCCAAAACCTCTCAGATATCTATTCTCAGTGCCTTTAGGTATAGGAGATAAAGAAAATCTTCTTTCTTTCTTTTTATAATCTTTTTTTTTTTTTGCAGGAAAATGGTTATCAGCACTCTTCTTCCCAGGTTCCCTTCAAAAAATCAGATGTATAAAATATTCTTGATGTTAAAAAAAACCCAGCCGTACTTGACTCACTAAACCAGAACTGGAACCCATAACGTGGGAACAATTTAATATCATCCAACAATAAGGTTTTAAATAAAACCTACTAAGTAGTATTCAATAAATGAAATTTTTTAGTTGATAGATTGTCTTATCCCTTCCTTTGAATAATGATGCCCTCATCTATTCATCATTGCTGAAGGAATATCTGTATGTTTTCCAGATTTGCTACCATAAGAGATGCCCCATGTAGTATATGTATGTAAGCATTATCCCACATGAGTTAAGAGGCATTGCAACTTTCTGAATATGAAAGGTGATGATAAATAATGTAGCAGAAAGCTGATTCAACCATTCTCTCATAGACATAGTGTCATTTCTTGTTTTATCTACTGATACATACCCATAGTCAATTAATAAGAGTTATGTGTGAGTTCCTAAAGGAGGACAAACCCTATGGAGTTTCAATATAGAATAAATCACTTCCACACTCAGGTTTTAGAAGACTCATTTCCTTTATTCTTTGGTGATTTAAGATACCCATTTAAACTGCCGGTTCTGAAGATGCACTATTTGTAGTTTAAAAGAAGCATAACCTGTGGTTGGAATGTTGATAATGATTGTTATTTATGATAGAGGATGAATGTTTTACCCTTTGGGGAATTCATGGTTATCAACTTGCAGGAATACAGAGTCTCTAAATAGCGGTTGCCTAATATTCATTAGAAAATTAATGACAATTAACATCTTAAAATATTTTACTTCCACTTAAGGATTTTTCACATCAATAATTACATCAACAGTAACAGATTGAAATAAAGGGAAAAAATGAGTCAGATTTGCTAATATCCTAGAAAGAAGAGAAATCAAGGCAATGGTTTTCTTTTCATCCTTGGAATCATAAATGTTGAGATCGTGTAGGGATGTTTCTGTAATCACAAACATATGTTTACTTTATGGAGACTTCCTCAGAGAAACCAACATTGAGTTAGTTTCACAATTTGCAACCCAAAACCTCTCAGATATCTATTCTCAGTGCCTTTAGGTATAGGAGATAAAGAAAATCTTCTTTCTTTCTTTTTATAATCTTTTTTTTTTTTTGCAGGAAAATGGTTATCAGCACTCTTCTTCCCAGGTTCCCTTCAAAAAATCAGATGTATAAAATATTCTTGATGTTAAAAAAAACCCAGCCGTACTTGACTCACTAAACCAGAACTGGAACCCATAACGTGGGAACAATTTAATATCATCCAACAATAAGGTTTTAAATAAAACCTACTAAGTAGTATTCAATAAATGAAATTTTTTAGTTGATAGATTGTCTTATCCCTTCCTTTGAATAATGATGCCCTCATCTATTCATCATTGCTGAAGGAATATCTGTATGTTTTCCAGATTTGCTACCATAAGAGATGCCCCATGTAGTATATGTATGTAAGCATTATCCCACATGAGTTAAGAGGCATTGCAACTTTCTGAATATGAAAGGTGATGATAAATAATGTAGCAGAAAGCTGATTCAACCATTCTCTCATAGACATAGTGTCATTTCTTGTTTTATCTACTGATACATACCCATAGTCAAATAGCAACTGAGAACTATGTTCCCCATAGAAATAACCAGGAGATCATGTATTAATAAAAATTCTTTTACTATCTCACCTCATGTAGACCAAGAGCTAATAATTTTGTATGTGTGCAAAGTATGTAAAACTACTGGCTCTTGGCTGTACAATCTGAATGATTTCCCAAAGGAATCATGTAAATTGCCTATGAGGAGAAAGAAGGATATTGTCCAAGAGAGATATAAGGCAGCACACTTAATTGTGGCACGTTTCACTTTTGTCTGCCAAAATTATTGAAATACCAATTTAGCAGAGAAAAATTTGAGCTCACATTAATGGTTTATAGTATAGCCAAGAGTTAAGCAAATTAAGTAATTTAACTAAAACTGAAAAACAGATATAATTTTGAGAACAATAAACAACTATCGCTGCAGTTTGATCTGTGTTGTTAACTAGTAAATAAAACCATAATTTTTAGGTAGTGTCCTTAGAAATAGAAATGCCAGAAAATATATTTATTGAGGTTTGTAATTTGCTCATTTAGGTAATTCAGAAAAGTTAAACATTTTCTGAGTCTAATATTTTACATGATGTAAGGTATTTAGTATTTCAAATTTAGTTCTTATACAGCAATTTTTAAATTGAAATCAATATTTTCTCTTTTTCAGAAATGCAGCAGCATTGTTGCATAAAATAATCAAATAATATTGAGGATACTTTCTGCTTTTAAACAGGATCATATTCAAGAAATGTAGATTTCAGTGAACTTGAAACAGAGTGCTAATTATAAACTATTGCTTTCATTTAGTTTTTCTTCTTAATGGAATGATTGCATTCAGAGCTATAAAATATACTGTTTAATTTACTGTGTAGAGGTCCTCTGTATCTGGAATGGCCTTGAAACTATTACCTTACAGTGGAGTAATCAATGGGTCCCTTCAGATACATCATCACTTTCTCCATTTCCAATCTTTTGATCTTTGCAAGGTATTACTATATTCAAGGATGTCTCTCTGAGCTGATGATACTCATATACATATCTCTTTTTTTCCCTCTGTTTTCTCGGTTGGTATTTTTTTTATTCTTTGAAGGCTGTGATATTAAGTATAGTTTGGAATTATGAACATAGTACATGGTAATCACTAAAGAGACTTAGAAATCTTTTTCAAAATGTTTAAAAATCACTCCTATCAAGTGTGCTTAGAATTACTGCCTGCTTCTTTATTTATATTATTAAAATTGACCTCTGACTTTCAGTCCTCTTTTTTTCCTTCCTTTCTCTACAGCTGTTATTTTATGCATGACAAATTAATGTCCAAGAGAGATATAAAGGCCTGATGATTCCAAAATCATGTAAATTGCCTATGAGGAGAAAGAAGGATATTGTCCAAGAGAGATATAAGGCACCTTAATTGTGGCACGTTTCACTTTTGTCTGCCAAAATTATTGAAATACCAATTTAGCAGAGAAAAATTTGAGTCACATTAATGGTTTATAGTATAGCCAAGAGTTAAGCAAATTAAGTAATTTAACTAAAACTGAAAAACAGATATAATTTTGAGAACAATAAACAACTATCGCTGCAGTTTGATCTGTGTTGTTAACTAGTAAATAAAACCATAATTTTTAGGTAGTGTCCTTAGAAATAGAAATGCCAGAAAATATATTTATTGAGGTTTGTAATTTGCTCATTTAGGTAATTCAGAAAAGTTAAACATTTTCTGAGTCTAATATTTTACATGATGTAAGGTATTTAGTATTTCAAATTTAGTTCTTATACAGCAATTTTTAAATTGAAATCAATATTTTCTCTTTTTCAGAAATGCAGCAGCATTGTTGCATAAAATAATCAAATAATATTGAGGATACTTTCTGCTTTTAAACAGGATCATATTCAAGAAATGTAGATTTCAGTGAACTTGAAACAGAGTGCTAATTATAAACTATTGCTTTCATTTAGTTTTTCTTCTTAATGGAATGATTGCATTCAGAGCTATAAAATATACTGTTTAATTTACTGTGTAGAGGTCCTCTGTATCTGGAATGGCCTTGAAACTATTACCTTACAGTGGAGTAATCAATGGGTCCCTTCAGATACATCATCACTTTCTCCATTTCCAATCTTTTGATCTTTGCAAGGTATTACTATATTCAAGGATGTCTCTCTGAGCTGATGATACTCATATACATATCTCTTTTTTTCCCTCTGTTTTCTCGGTTGGTATTTTTTTTATTCTTTGAAGGCTGTGATATTAAGTATAGTTTGGAATTATGAACATAGTACATGGTAATCACTAAAGAGACTTAGAAATCTTTTTCAAAATGTTTAAAAATCACTCCTATCAAGTGTGCTTAGAATTACTGCCTGCTTCTTTATTTATATTATTAAAATTGACCTCTGACTTTCAGTCCTCTTTTTTTCCTTCCTTTCTCTACAGCTGTTATTTTATGCATGACAAAATTGCTTATGGTTATGTGGTTGGCTGTCTTTTAACTTGAGTCTTACGTGTTTGTAATGATTGCTTTTTGCATGAAGATTATGAAATGCCATACAAATTAAATGGTTGTGGAAACAAAAAAAAATGTAGGGCTTCGTATGCTTTTTTTGTGTGTGCTGAATATGTCAATTAAGTGATGCTTAAAATACTTTCATATGGCCTTTGACTTCCCATTTGGTGTGCTCCTTTATTCTTAGCAAATTGGCATTGTTAAGAATAATAAAACATTTATTAAACATTCACAGTATTTTAATACAATTATTATCCTAAAACATGATCCCATTATAAATAACTATAGTGGGCATGAAATTGCAGTAGAGCATAATTCATTACATTTGTAAATTGATTATGAAATATAAGTCCTGACTCTGTAACTACCTTAATTGCAAACACAGACTTCTACAGTGGTGTTTCTACTACCTTTGCTGTACCAAATGAGGAGATTATTTATTCATACATTTTTGCAAGTTATCTATGTCTTAAGTCCATGACTAATATTTAGTCAAAACACCTGGGGAAATATTCGTGTGAATGACAAGTAATTTAAAAAAAATCACAGTTTTGAAAAGTATATGATATTAAAATATGTAAAACCTAAATGTTAATGCTTTTTAAAAAAGAAGAAAAAAGTAAGAAAAAAAACCCTAAAAATTTTTGTATCTCTGTTTTCCCTAATGCTATTGTTGTCCCAAATTAAAGAATGAGTTTGCCCTACTTTCTTTATTGTTGTCACCAATTCAAATTAGAAAAGACATTGAATAAATTAAGTTCTTTCAGCTAATAAAACTGTTTACTTCTTTTATATGCAGTCAGTATTTAAAAATAAAATAATTTCCCTTGCTTATCACTTGAGTTCCAACCATACTGTGTTTTTTATGCTGAATATATTCACAAGCCAAATCTATGAGATATTTTGGGGAAAGGGAATTTTTTTCTTAAACAAAATAGATAATCAACTTTGATGTAACCACTCCCCCACTCTTTTTGAAGATATCCTTGAGAATTTTAGCATTTACATTTATTTTTTTTCCCCTCAGTCTTGTTTATTCTTGAATTGTCTTTTTTTTTTCCCTCCATTTCTCCATTCTCAATCCTAGGTCCCCTTACAAAGAAACAGACAGATGATTTAGGTGATAATGACGGTGCTGAAGATGAAGGTATTTTTTCCACCAAATCTATTTGCATGACAAGGACCTCAATCACTTTTTCCACCCTTTTCTATTTTTTTACTTCTTGTCTTTTTTTGAAAAGTTGTTTTTAATTCCCGTTTTTGATGTGATGTTGTCTTCTTGCTTGTTGTTACGTATAAATATACATTTTTAATTTTTTAAGAAATGAATGTTAAGTTTTGCTTTTGATGCCAACCATTACAACGTTTTAAAAAGAGGCGCATTTTTTTTGTTTTCTTGAACTGACTTTGGGCATGAAATTGCAGTAGAGCATAATTCATTACATTTGTAAATTGATTATGAAATATAAGTCCTGACTCTGTAACTACCTTAATTGCAAACACAGACTTCTACAGTGGTGTTTCTACTACCTTTGCTGTACCAAATGAGGAGATTATTTATTCATACATTTTGCAAGTTATCTATGTCTTAAGTCCATGGCTAATATTTAGTCAAAACACCTGGGGAAATATTCGTGTGAATGACAAGTAATTTAAAAAAAATCACAGTTTTGAAAAGTATATGATATTAAAATATGTAAAACCTAAATGTTAATGCTTTTTAAAAAAGAAGAAAAAAGTAAGAAAAAAAACCCTAAAAATTTTTGTATCTCTGTTTTCCCTAATGCTATTGTTGTCCCAAATTAAAGAATGAGTTTGCCCTACTTTCTTTATTGTTGTCACCAATTCAAATTAGAAAAGACATTGAATAAATTAAGTTCTTTCAGCTAATAAAACTGTTTACTTCTTTTATATGCAGTCAGTATTTAAAAATAAAATAATTTCCCTTGCTTATCACTTGAGTTCCAACCATACTGTGTTTTTTATGCTGAATATATTCACAAGCCAAATCTATGAGATATTTTGGGGAAAGGGAATTTTTTTCTTAAACAAAATAGATAATCAACTTTGATGTAACCACTCCCCCACTCTTTTTGAAGATATCCTTGAGAATTTTAGCATTTACATTTATTTTTTTTCCCCTCAGTCTTGTTTATTCTTGAATTGTCTTTTTTTTTTCCCTCCATTTCTCCATTCTCAATCCTAGGTCCCCTTACAAAGAAACAGACAGATGATTTAGGTGATAATGACGGTGCTGAAGATGAAGGTATTTTTTCCACCAAATCTATTTGCATGACAAGGACCTCAATCACTTTTTCCACCCTTTTCTATTTTTTTACTTCTTGTCTTTTTTTGAAAAGTTGTTTTTAATTCCCGTTTTTGATGTGATGTTGTCTTCTTGCTTGTTGTTACGTATAAATATACATTTTTAATTTTTTAAGAAATGAATGTTAAGTTTTGCTTTTGATGCCAACCATTACAACGTTTTAAAAAGAGGCGCATTTTTTTTGTTTTCTTGAACTGACTTTTGATATGTTTCATCCCACATTTTGACTGAAAATTGTCCATATTCTTTGAACTAACAATCTCTTCCCTGTAGTCTCTCTGTACCCATTTTGCATGTTTTCTAATCTATGTAAATATTTTACCCAATATCAAAATGTTTAATTTTTACATTTGATATTTGTTTAGAAAACCCACACCCAATAAAATGAAGGACAAGCTGAAGGCTGTTATAAAGTGTTTCTTGAGCAATATAATTTAGAGGGAAAAAAAGACTGTCTTCTCTTGTGCTTAAATATCACTTAAATAAATAAATCACATAGATATGAAAGGCATATACCTGTTTAGATAACTTTATTAAACATTATTTAACCACTTAAGTACCCTGAGAAGATTAGATGAACATCTTTTAGTTTCAAAGGCCTGTAATTTCAAGATTGGCAAATGAAAATATTGTGAATTTCAGATTGTTGCCAACTATAAGTAATAGTGTTTTTCCTAATCTATTAATACCAAAATTCTTCTCTTTCCAACTTTCTTACAACATACAATTCTGATTTATTCTATACATATAAGGATTCACTAGATTGACTTGAGATTTCTCATCCCGTTATGAACCTTTACCTGGTATTAAATGGAGTATCTAAAGAGGCCCATTAAGTCTTTCAGTTCATTTTGGCTCATTAGTGTTTTTTTTAATGCCACCTCAGTTAATGATTCTTACAGTGCTGGCTAAAGTAATCCCAAGTTTAAAAATAATTCCCAGGGCCTTGGAAATTAAATCTCACGGAAATATAATAATGCAGTAAGAGAGATTTTTACAAAACCAAATAATCCACAAGGAAGCCAGCAGAAGTCCTATTTCCACAAGGAACAACTATGAATGAATGCATTCTTACTGAACAATTGGAATTGTTTTGTTAAGATATATCTATTTAATAAACTGCTTCATAATAGAAGAGTATAGAAACAACTTATTAAAATCTTAAAAGTTATATTAAGTTAATATTTTTATAAGATTTAAAAATTATTTTCATTAAATGAAATTTATGACATTTGCTTAAAAATTTATGTGCCATGAATACCACCAGTGGATTAAAGATTAAAAATAATTTGATCATTGATATTTGGATAAGTCTTTATAGCTGCCCAAGAATGTCATTTTGAATGCTAAATAACTAAAAGTAAACTTATAATATCAAAATGGAAATTATGATGGTTTCAACCCTGTTGGAAATCTGAAGTATTAAAACATCAAAGACATTTATTCACGTTGAGGACATGTGTTATTGTTCCCAGTGCTCTAGAAAACTGCTTACACTTGGGGACCTTGAGACTTGTTGAATCCTCTGAAAATCCTTAACTCTTGGACATATGTTATCAAAATAATACATCAGATTTCTTAGTGTGAATCTTTATAAGCTCTGAATTCCCCCAGAGTGCTCACAATGTTCACATACATCATTTCCTGTTTAAAAAATATTTTATTGGCTGCTTTAATATGCTGCTTTTTTTTGTTTTTGGTAAAACAGCATCAAGTAAGATATTTACATGTTTGCAAATGATACCTGTGAATAGCCACAGTGAACTAAGCCCTGTATATCAAAATATATCTCATAGACCTATTTTTAAGCCTATTTAACATATTCAAATAGGCATCAAAAATATCTTAAACCCCTATTCAAATTGAGAGGTAACATTTAAGTTGAATACTAAGCCAGTTGTCCTAAGAGTTACCAAATCAACAAATATTTTTAAATGCTCAAAAGTGTAAAGTTGTCAAAGCAGTCAATTCAAATTCTCTATTCCTCTGTGTTGTTTGAGTAATTGTTTAGAAGACAAGGGTAATAAAATCAAATACCCTCCAGGATAAAGAGCTTTGAATAATAACTGAGGTTCATCAAATGAATAGAGGGCAAAAAAAAATCTTGAAATGTTAAATGTATCAGGAGAGATTTGATTCAGGCAATAACCCACAATGTTCCAAAACTCTAACTTATGGGCAATTAAAATTTTCTTAACTCCTTTAAGAAAATAGAAACTAGTAAACATGTTCAAGGAGTTATGTGACTAATAATTATTCACTAGGACTGTTAAAGGGAATTATGACTTCAATCCATTGGTTGTCAGGCAAAAATAAATCCCCATTGATTGCTTTTGAGCTATTAGCACTTGCTATAATGCCTTAAGATTTTGATTTTTCAGAGAGATAAAATAGTTACTAAAAATTAAAATGAAGATGTCTATTCAGATTCCAAATTATTAGTTTTGAACTTAGAAAACTCAATTTTTTACTATAGAAATTTTAAAGCAAAAATAATCACCAGTGTATAGTATTTCTCTATTATCTTCCCACTTATTTCAGAGACCTAGAGATGCTTAACAGATTAAAATTAAAAATAAAATTATTTTTTTCAATCAAAGAACATTTAATTTTCAACCCTGTTGGAAATCTGAAGTATTAAAACATCAAAGACATTTATTCACGTTGAGGACATGTGTTATTGTTCCCAGTGCTCTAGAAAACTGCTTACACTTGGGGACCTTGAGACTTGTTGAATCCTCTGAAAATCCTTAACTCTTGGACATATGTTATCAAAATAATACATCAGATTTCTTAGTGTGAATCTTTATAAGCTCTGAATTCCCCCAGAGTGCTCACAATGTTCACATACATCATTTCCTGTTTAAAAAATATTTTATTGGCTGCTTTAATATGCTGCTTTTTTTTGTTTTTGGTAAAACAGCATCAAGTAAGATATTTACATGTTTGCAAATGATACCTGTGAATAGCCACAGTGAACTAAGCCCTGTATATCAAAATATATCTCATAGACCTATTTTTAAGCCTATTTAACATATTCAAATAGGCATCAAAAATATCTTAAACCCCTATTCAAATTGAGAGGTAACATTTAAGTTGAATACTAAGCCAGTTGTCCTAAGAGTTACCAAATCAACAAATATTTTTAAATGCTCAAAAGTGTAAAGTTGTCAAAGCAGTCAATTCAAATTCTCTATTCCTCTGTGTTGTTTGAGTAATTGTTTAGAAGACAAGGGTAATAAAATCAAATACCCTCCAGGATAAAGAGCTTTGAATAATAACTGAGGTTCATCAAATGAATAGAGGGCAAAAAAATCTTGAAATGTTAAATGTATCAGGAGAGATTTGATTCAGGCAATAACCCACAATGTTCCAAAACTCTAACTTATGGGCAATTAAAATTTTCTTAACTCCTTTAAGAAAATAGAAACTAGTAAACATGTTCAAGGAGTTATGTGACTAATAATTATTCACTAGGACTGTTAAAGGGAATTATGACTTCAATCCATTGGTTGTCAGGCAAAAATAAATCCCCATTGATTGCTTTTGAGCTATTAGCACTTGCTATAATGCCTTAAGATTTTGATTTTTCAGAGAGATAAAATAGTTACTAAAAATTAAAATGAAGATGTCTATTCAGATTCCAAATTATTAGTTTTGAACTTAGAAAACTCAATTTTTTACTATAGAAATTTTAAAGCAAAAATAATCACCAGTGTATAGTATTTCTCTATTATCTTCCCACTTATTTCAGAGACCTAGAGATGCTTAACAGAACTTTACAACATTGCAAATAACAGAAAACATAAACATACTTTAGGAATATTTACAGCTTTACTAAACCTGAGCTAATGTTTTAGTCTTTGAGAGTATTCTTTTGATTTTAGTAAGGTCAGTAGCAGCTGTTTAGGCAAAGTCAGATAAATGCATTTAATTCTAAGGCAGAATTAGAATTTTACCTTAGGTAAAACTTAATCTCTAATAAAAAATATTAGACAAGGTTTAGAGGGACAACATAGCTCATTCATTATAAATTACTACATCTAATCTATTTGCATTAAAGACAGAGTGGCTATCCCGAATTTTGTTTTCAAGATGATGTTATTAAGCAGATAGTATTCAACAATAGGTTATCTGATATATTAATTTATAGAGTCTAATTCTTTTAAAAATGAAAGTGTATATACATATATATATAATTTAAAGTATCTGTTTTTATTATTGTTAATTAATTGTTTATATTTACATCAAAAGACCTGTAGACTACAAAGAAAAATAAAATCTGAGATAGACTCTGATAAAACACTTTCAAAAGTCAAGTTTAAGGTATGCCACTCTGATAAAACACTATCAAATAGTTCCAATGTTCTATAATATAAATATGCCATTTCTCAAACTTTATCAGCAATATTAAAGAGTTTTTATGTATAAGAATTGTGCCTATTTTGGCAATTAATACATCATAAAGCATTAACTTCAGGGTCACTTCAAGGGAAAAAAATATTGTTCAGAACACAGCATTAGAATTTTATAGAACTTTCTGGAAATTTCTGCTGGACACAGTTAAGTTCTTAGACAAAGTTGAGATCATTGATATGTTTGGAAAAACAAACTGGAAGTTAGAATCAGCCCAAACAATCAGTAATCTTTTCTCACGTTTAGTTTTCAAAGAAAACCAGAGAGCTACCACTCAAAATCCCTCCTGGCATCTATTGTCACACTTTCAGTGTTTTTTGACAGTGTCCACTGCATTCTGTTCTTAGATATAAGACTTGGAAGGTCTTCTCAATTTGGGCCTATATTGTTTTCCAGGTGAACAGAATGGCTCTACCAAGATTTCATTACTGTTCACAGTTGGTGCTTTGTAATTCTATGTAATTTTAATTAAAGAAGAATTCTGAAACAGCCTCCCTCTGTGCTACCTCCAAGCATACAATTAGCAGAGTACAGTGTCTGCTGTGAACAGTTAATGATTTCAGTTAAATAATTTATTATTGCTTCTTCAGTGCCAGCCATACTAGAAAAATAAGCTAAAGCTATGTGGAATGAACAGGCATTTAAGTAGGAGAGTTTGACAATTTGAGAATTGTTTTTTCTCTGTAAGCCTAACATCTCCGTGGGCCCCCATTTCCTACAAATGAATGAATATCATTTCCCTTCCCAAGCATGTAAGGGGAAAGTACATTTAGGTCTTTTCACTAAGTGTAGCTGTGTCTAGGGGATGGTTTTATGTACTAGTATTCTCCTCTCACCACTTTTTTCAATAAGACATTTCTCAAGTACAGCTTTGTGGGGAGAAGGAGAGAGTATGATTAACTTATATACAACTGGTATTAAATATTAAGTCAAATTTACAGTAGACTTTTTAAAAAAGTCCCTACATTCTGCTACTAGCTATGTCCCCTTCTTGAAACTCTGGACAAATAAGTTGAGCTACAATTACTGATCTTAAAATGATTTTCATTGAAAAAAATCACATTATTATTATAGTAGAAAAATTGAAACATTTCTAGTCATCTTTTTTTTAAACAAGAAATGGAAAGCAGTCTTTAAATTATTGCTGCTTTTTTTCAGTAAGTGTGTATCCTATTAGTCCATTCTGAAAGCCAAATCCTCAATTATTATGATGTAGAGGATTTGTTTGATAAAAAGTATCAAAAGCAAAGGAACAAAGCCATACTTTTAAATGAAACTTCTACTATTAGCATTCAAAAAAAGATAATACTCTTGATCATGGACTATTATATAATAGTGTTTCAGGTATGTACATATTCATAATCATATAGATATATTTGCACATGTGATATTTTAATCTATATAATATTTATAGCCTTGTTAACTAATATATTAGTATTTTTGTCTCCAGAAATTAGTACATTTTAGCACCAAGTACAGTTATCCTGTTTCCTTATATATTATTTTTCGACCCTTGTTTAAAACTGCACGCCATGATAACGTATCTTAAAAAAGCAAATACTTTTGATTAAAATTTAGGGCCATAGAAATCACTTCAACATCACCTAAACTTAGGCATTTAACATTTGAACTTAGATACATTCTCTTGAATGTTTGCATGACAAAAATCATAGAGCCAAAGTGTTAGTCGATTTTCTTCTTCCAAAGGATAAGGGTAATTGGAATGAATGGATGACCTGGACTTAGCTAAAAAATATCATTTGAATGAGAGTCCCTTAAATTCAACAGAGACAAAATTATAGATTTATGGACTCTATTGCCTAATCATTTCCCTTCCCAAGCATGTAAGGGGAAAGTACATTTAGGTCTTTTCACTAAGTGTAGCTGTGTCTAGGGGATGGTTTTATGTACTAGTATTCTCCTCTCACCACTTTTTTCAATAAGACATTTCTCAAGTACAGCTTTGTGGGGAGAAGGAGAGAGTATGATTAACTTATATACAACTGGTATTAAATATTAAGTCAAATTTACAGTAGACTTTTTAAAAAAGTCCCTACATTCTGCTACTAGCTATGTCCCCTTCTTGAAACTCTGGACAAATAAGTTGAGCTACAATTACTGATCTTAAAATGATTTTCATTGAAAAAAATCACATTATTATTATAGTAGAAAAATTGAAACATTTCTAGTCATCTTTTTTTTAAACAAGAAATGGAAAGCAGTCTTTAAATTATTGCTGCTTTTTTTCAGTAAGTGTGTATCCTATTAGTCCATTCTGAAAGCCAAATCCTCAATTATTATGATGTAGAGGATTTGTTTGATAAAAAGTATCAAAAGCAAAGGAACAAAGCCATACTTTTAAATGAAACTTCTACTATTAGCATTCAAAAAAAGATAATACTCTTGATCATGGACTATTATATAATAGTGTTTCAGGTATGTACATATTCATAATCATATAGATATATTTGCACATGTGATATTTTAATCTATATAATATTTATAGCCTTGTTAACTAATATATTAGTATTTTTGTCTCCAGAAATTAGTACATTTTAGCACCAAGTACAGTTATCCTGTTTCCCTTATATATTATTTTTCGACCCTTGTTTAAAACTGCACGGCCATGATAACGTATCTTAAAAAAGCAAATACTTTTGATTAAAATTTAGGGCCATAGAAATCACTTCAACATCACCTAAACTTAGGCATTTAACATTTGAACTTAGATACATTCTCTTGAATGTTTGCATGACAAAAATCATAGAGCCAAAGTGTTAGTCGATTTTCTTCTTCCAAAGGATAAGGGTAATTGGAATGAATGGATGACCTGGACTTAGCTAAAAAATATCATTTGAATGAGAGTCCCTTAAATTCAACAGAGACAAAATTATAGATTTATGGACTCTATTGCCTAAACATTCATCTGACAGTACTTGAATAGTTAAATGATACTTCTTTCAGCTTCTGCAATACAGTGTTATAATTATGTTCTCAAACTGGAGCATAAGTTATTCAATATAATTATGATGCATTCAATACAAATCTTTACAGTAATTAAGAAAGGGGAAAAGAGCATTTTATTTATAATAGCAGTGGTAGCAATGTCCTTAGTTTTTGGCTCATAAATTCCCTATGAGGTGTATAACATTTGTATAAAGAAGTTTTAAAAATTATTATTCTGGGCTCGCCTGGTGGTCCAGTGGGTAAGGACACCGCCTTGCAGTGCAAGCGGTGCCGGTTTGATCCCTGGCCTGGGAAGATCCCACGTGCCGTGGAGCGGCTGGACCGATGTGTCCAATTACTGAGCTGGAGCTCTGGAGCACATGCGCCCAGAGCCAGTGCTCTGCAACAAGAGGGGCCATTGCAATGGGAGGCCCACGCAGGCCAAAGAACAAAAATGGCTGAAAATAGATAAATGAAAGACCAATAGAAGTGGCCCGCCCGCCCCCCTCCCTCCCCAAACTGCCTCCCCCATATTATTCTATTATTTCTTTTGATTTTACTGTCACATTAAAAATCAATTAAAAAAATAAAAATTCACCCCTACTTGTAATTCATCTAAATTTTGTGAAATACGTTTTACATTATTTAACAAAATTTTAAGAAGAAAACAACAGATACCTATTGCTTTTTTCTGCAATACATCTTAATATGAGTTGCTTAAGAAACACTTTAACAAAGACAGTGACAAATTATGTTTAAATCATGCCCTCTTGTCCCTAAAATGAAAAATGTATTCTCTGTTTCATTATGCATGTTGAGGATAAGAACAATTGCCAACCATTTGTTTTTCAGATATTCGGGACAGTGGGGGTCCCAAACCAGTGATGGTGTATATCCATGGTGGCTCATATATGGAAGGGACTGGAAATTTATATGATGGGAGTGTCTTGGCAAGTTATGGCAATGTGATCGTCATCACAGTCAACTACCGACTTGGGGTACTCGGTAAGAAGTTTCTTTTCTTTTTTTTCAACATCATACCATGAAGTATGTGGTCGTTTGTTTTCCAATTGTTTTGCTTTGGTTCTTTTCACTTATTGGTCTGTTTACTGATTTTGAAATAGAATTGTTTATATTTTCTGTAATTTCTATATATATTCATAAGTTGCTTGACAAAAGACACCTAGGGTTGGTTTTGATATTTAATGGGAAAAGGTAATGAAAGTATCCACATTGTTAAGGAATGCTCTTCTTTTTGTCCTATAGAAATGTGAAAGGCAACAGTGGCCAGGCCTTTCTTAAGAAGAATTAGTCCCTGGGCAGATTTTTCTCTCTTCTACATTTCTTTTTTACAATGCTATAAAATTGTCTGAGGTTTGCCAGACATGTAGAGACTTGTTTATATTCTCTTCAGAAATATGTGTATGGAGTAGCTTCAGAGAATGATTGCCATTGCTGTGTAGGTTTTATTTATTTTTAACTTATCAAATGTAATTAGAAATATTTTCTTTAGATGTATTTTATTGAATAATGTCCAAAACATACAATGATTTCACAAACTGCAAGAGAGTTCAGTAATGTATATACATGTGAAACAAAATCAGATTGAGGATCTTTAGTTTTGAAGAAAAGTATAGAATGATAATATTATTTAAAATAAATTATCAAGCACTCTTAAACAGGTGTAAACTTGCTGTTCCTCTCATATAAGTTTATTTTTTATAGTATTGTCACAATTTGGGTAGCAAAACAAACATCTTATATCACTTTACTTGTAATTCATCTAAATTTTGTGAAATACGTTTTACATTATTTAACAAAATTTTAAGAAGAAAACAACAGATACCTATTGCTTTTTTCTGCAATACATCTTAATATGAGTTGCTTAAGAAACACTTTAACAAAGACAGTGACAAATTATGTTTAAATCATGCCCTCTTGTCCCTAAAATGAAAAATGTATTCTCTGTTTCATTATGCATGTTGAGGATAAGAACAATTGCCAACCATTTGTTTTTCAGATATTCGGGACAGTGGGGGTCCCAAACCAGTGATGGTGTATATCCATGGTGGCTCATATATGGAAGGGACTGGAAATTTATATGATGGGAGTGTCTTGGCAAGTTATGGCAATGTGATCGTCATCACAGTCAACTACCGACTTGGGGTACTCGGTAAGAAGTTTCTTTTCTTTTTTTTCAACATCATACCATGAAGTATGTGGTCGTTTGTTTTCCAATTGTTTTGCTTTGGTTCTTTTCACTTATTGGTCTGTTTACTGATTTTGAAATAGAATTGTTTATATTTTCTGTAATTTCTATATATATTCATAAGTTGCTTGACAAAAGACACCTAGGGTTGGTTTTGATATTTAATGGGAAAAGGTAATGAAAGTATCCACATTGTTAAGGAATGCTCTTCTTTTTGTCCTATAGAAATGTGAAAGGCAACAGTGGCCAGGCCTTTCTTAAGAAGAATTAGTCCCTGGGCAGATTTTTCTCTCTTCTACATTTCTTTTTTACAATGCTATAAAATTGTCTGAGGTTTGCCAGACATGTAGAGACTTGTTTATATTCTCTTCAGAAATATGTGTATGGAGTAGCTTCAGAGAATGATTGCCATTGCTGTGTAGGTTTTATTTATTTTTAACTTATCAAATGTAATTAGAAATATTTTCTTTAGATGTATTTTATTGAATAATGTCCAAAACATACAATGATTTCACAAACTGCAAGAGAGTTCAGTAATGTATATACATGTGAAACAAAATCAGATTGAGGATCTTTAGTTTTGAAGAAAAGTATAGAATGATAATATTATTTAAAATAAATTATCAAGCACTCTTAAACAGGTGTAAACTTGCTGTTCCTCTCATATAAGTTTATTTTTTATAGTATTGTCACAATTTGGGGAGCAAAACAAACTATGTCATTTAGTATTACTCCTTTATCTATGGTATTTTAGTTAAAGATATTTGCTAAGAGTATAATTCATTACAAATAGTCATTTCTTAAATCGTAATTGATCAAAGTCTTACCCTTTACTATATACTTAGAAATTATAATTTATGTTATTTCGGCACAAAGAGATGCCACATTCATAATTTACTTTGAAATATTTTGAAAAACAAATTTGAACTATATTCTCCTTTACAATAATTGTTAATGTTATGTATTTCACCGACATTGAGAATCAGTTTATTTTTCTCTTCAGTGTTATTATTGCTCTAACCCCTTCTATGTAATCATAATCCTGTGTTTATGCCAATTTCAAAATATAAAAAGGAACACATTTTGTCAATCAAATTTATATGTATGTCTTGGGAAAGGAGATGTGCTGGCCAAGCAAAGTGAGAGCTTGACCTTTCTCTAGTTTACTGTTTTAGAGTATGGTGGTTGATATACAGATACATTGTAGCGATGTATTTCCGTAGAATTGTTCAAATACACATGAATTCAAGTACCCATTATGTCAAATCATGCATTGCTTCAGATATTCTTATAATTTCACTTCATAAGAATGAATGATTTCCCACCAATACAAATGGTGATGTTAATAATAATCTTAAATTAATCTTAAATTTCATAGTGATGTCATTTACTTCTTAGACAAGACTTGAATGTGAGGATCTTCACTACCTTTAATGCATTTAATTATGACATTGTTTATAGTTAAGTGTTTTATAGCGATCATTATTCTCATATTTTTCTGAATTTCTCAGATTGAAGAACCTTGATATAGTGACTAGTTTTCCAACTGAAAATTTAAAGTCAGATGCCAAGCTATGGTAACAGTGTTTTTAAGAACTTGAACATCCACACAGTCATATACAGTGTTTTAGGTTTTATTTATTTTAACTTATAATTTAAAACAATTTTAAAAAAAGATTGAGGATCAGTAATGTATATACATGTGAAACAAAATCAGATTGAGGATCTTTAGTTTTGAAGAAAAGTATAGAATGATAATATTATTTAAAATAAATTATCAAGCACTCTTAAACAGGTGTAAACTTGCTGTTCCTCTCATATAAGTTTATTTTTTATAGTATTGTCACAATTTGGGGAGCAAAACAAACTATGTCATTTAGTATTACTCCTTTATCTATGGTATTTTAGTTAAAGATATTTGCTAAGAGTATAATTCATTACAAATAGTCATTTCTTAAATCGTAATTGATCAAAGTCTTACCCTTTACTATATACTTAGAAATTATAATTTATGTTATTTCGGCACAAAGAGATGCCACATTCATAATTTACTTTGAAATATTTTGAAAAACAAATTTGAACTATATTCTCCTTTACAATAATTGTTAATGTTATGTATTTCACCGACATTGAGAATCAGTTTATTTTTCTCTTCAGTGTTATTATTGCTCTAACCCCTTCTATTTAATCATAATCCTGTGTTTATGCCAATTTCAAAATAAAAAAAGGAACACATTTTGTCAATCAAATTTATATGTATGTCTTGGGAAAGGAGATGTGCTGGCCAAGCAAAGTGAGAGCTTGACCTTTCTCTAGTTTACTGTTTTAGAGTATGGTGGTTGATATACAGATACATTGTAGCGATGTATTTCCGTAGAATTGTTCAAATACACATGAATTCAAGTACCCATTATGTCAAATCATGCATTGCTTCAGATATTCTTATAATTTCACTTCATAAGAATGAATGATTTCCCACCAATACAAATGGTGATGTTAATAATAATCTTAAATTAATCTTAAATTTCATAGTGATGTCATTTACTTCTTAGACAAGACTTGAATGTGAGGATCTTCACTACCTTTAATGCATTTAATTATGACATTGTTTATAGTTAAGTGTTTTATAGCGATCATTATTCTCATATTTTTCTGAATTTCTCAGATTGAAGAACCTTGATATAGTGACTAGTTTTCCAACTGAAAATTTAAAGTCAGATGCCAAGCTATGGTAACAGTGTTTTTAAGAACTTGAACATCCACACAGTCATATACAGTGATTTATTTAAAAGAATCTTTTGGCCATACATTATGTTGCTCGACTTTGATACTCGTTGTACTCACATAAAGTAGCATTTCATAAAATAATCTGTATTGTTATGTTGGTATAAGCTTTGCCTATTTAAAAACATATATTTAGAACTGATGAAGACCTGGCTTTGATCCAGTTTGAATCCTGTATTCATGTTCATATCCTATCTTTAAGTGCCATTTTTTGAATGATTGGTTTTTAGGACAAAAGATTCACCAGTTAAGAAATGAAGAACTTGATTTGTATAATGGCAGGCAGTGTTGGTGTTGATGATGGATCATTTTTCCAATGTTAAATATTTGTTCTGGCTCTACTACACTTAGGATTTAACCCTTAGCTGGCTCCTTGGTTCCTCTTAGAGACATTGTGCACCAATATTTACCTGTCCTTTATAGACCTTCTCTCAACATGATAAAGTACAAATTTTTGTTAATGAAACATTCTTACATGCATTTGGGACATTAGCTCTCGAACAGATGTTTTCTGGTCACTTCCTTAAGTATGTGTTGGGCCTTGTAGAAATGTATTTAAGTGAATTCATTCATGAAGAAGAAGTTTTCAAACATTTGTTTCAGCTTGCTTTTCATGTGTGATATACCTCAACAAGATCAACAGCTGATTTGCCAAGAGAAATGCAACAGTAAGGACTGTAGAGCTTTAGTTGTTGTTGTTAATATTTTATGGTGGTTGGTATACAGATACATTGTAGCGATGTATTTCCGTAGAATTGTTCAAATACACATGAATTCAAGTACCCATTATGTCAAATCATGCATTGCTTCAGATATTCTTATAATTTCACTTCATAAGAATGAATGATTTCCCACCAATACAAATGGTGATGTTAATAATAATCTTAAATTAATCTTAAATTTCATAGTGATGTTATTTACTTCTTACACAAGACTTGAATGTGAGGATCTTCACTACCTTTAATGCATTTAATTATGACATTGTTTATAGTTAAGTGTTTTATAGCGATCATTATTCTCATATTTTTCTGAATTTCTCAGATTGAAGAACCTTGATATAGTGACTAGTTTTCCAACTGAAAATTTAAAGTCAGATGCCAAGCTATGGTAACAGTGTTTTTAAGAACTTGAACATCCACACAGTCATATACAGTGATTTATTTAAAAGAATCTTTTGGCCATACATTATGTTGCTCGACTTTGATACTCGTTGTACTCACATAAAGTAGCATTTCATAAAATAATCTGTATTGTTATGTTGGTATAAGCTTTGCCTATTTAAAAACATATATTTAGAACTGATGAAGACCTGGCTTTGATCCAGTTTGAATCCTGTATTCATGTTCATATCCTATCTTTAAGTGCCATTTTTTGAATGATTGGTTTTTAGGACAAAAGATTCACCAGTTAAGAAATGAAGAACTTGATTTGTATAATGGCAGGCAGTGTTGGTGTTGATGATGGATCATTTTTCCAATGTTAAATATTTGTTCTGGCTCTACTACACTTAGGATTTAACCCTTAGCTGGCTCCTTGGTTCCTCTTAGAGACATTGTGCACCAATATTTACCTGTCCTTTATAGACCTTCTCTCAACATGATAAAGTACAAATTTTTGTTAATGAAACATTCTTACATGCATTTGGGACATTAGCTCTCGAACAGATGTTTTCTGGTCACTTCCTTAAGTATGTGTTGGGCCTTGTAGAAATGTATTTAAGTGAATTCATTCATGAAGAAGAAGTTTTCAAACATTTGTTTCAGCTTGCTTTTCATGTGTGATATACCTCAACAAGATCAACAGCTGATTTGCCAAGAGAAATGCAACAGTAAGGACTGTAGAGCTTTAGTTGTTGTTGTTAATATTTTGTCTAATAGTAACAAGGTAAGCCAGAGTTTCTTGGGCGTGGGATCCAAAATTATTGCTATTTATTAACAATTGACATTTGGGAGAGTATTGGACATTAAGTAGAAAATAAGATTTGATTCTCTGTCAGAGGAAATCCTGAGCTGTGTTTTGATTTGGATGCTTTGGTGTTATGGAAATGAATTTTGGGGTCCAATGTACAAACTGGCTAATTATGAGACTTGCTCTCAACTGATTGACAGAAAATAACAGGATGTCTGAAACAGGTAATGCAATTAGTTTTGCTTTGAATTTGCCATCCCAGAAGTGACATATTACAAGTTTATTTATTTTAGCAAAAGCTAAGAAAGTGGTAATGTTTCAGTCAAAAATTTCATACAGCAGTTTACCAACCAAGTTTTCAGTTTAAGGTATTTCATGTTAAAAAAAATATTTTGTTGATTACAAAGTAGAGTTAGCATAGAAGAAAAAATACCTCCTATAATAGCATTATTCTGAAGAAGCTAGGAGCATGTTGGAATTAGTTTCTCAATCAAGACCTTTTTGTGGTTTCTTTTGAAGTGGTAACACATATTAGTGCTATGTTGCAATGAAAATGCTATAGGGGGTGATAAGAAAAACTGCAATAAGGTTGAAACAAAATGGGCAGGGGATAGAGGATTCTGCCTGCTCACCTCACTTCCTCAGTTTCTTCTTTGAGTTCTCCATAACTGTATCTCATTTAGTCTTACATTTCTTTTAGTAAACATTTAGACTTTCTTGTTATATGCATTCTTTTTCCTCAGTTTTAACTCTTTGTCCTTGGTTATCTAATACAGATCACATAATGTCCTTTAAAGTGTATTTAAAATAATTAATAGAGTTATTTTTAGCAATACTATATAATTAAAATTAAAAATAAGAATAAAATGAAAATTTTGGAAGCTGAGAAATGTTTTAATAAGTGATCTTAAGAGAGGAGAATAGTATTAAATAATTTTTGATTTTATATAAGTATTATACTTTAAGTATATATACTTTTTTATATAAGTATATATACTAACGGACAAACATTGCAAGGGAATATGAAATAAATTCTTCATTCTTAAGATATTAAGCAATACAATAAGCATTTCTGAAAATACAAACTATCCAAATATATTTTCAAATCTTAAAAATAAAAGATACATTAATAAGTCTAGTGTTAAAATGTTTTAGCCACTTCTCCAAATTTAGAATAAATTTGTTATCTTTAGAAAAAATTTTTTCAAAATTATTTCTGTGTAGATCTAACTTTGACAAACATAAGATTTTATCTGATGGATAATTTTATTTTGATATGGATATTTTAGAGGCAATTATGCATTCATAGTTTAAGCACATGTGATTTATTTTAGGAAAAAAAAAAAAAAAAAAAACCTCTAAGGATTTCAGAGCTACTGCTATCTCTGGATTTTTGGAACATTTTAGTACAGGGTCTAATTAAATATTTTACTTAGTAATCTAATGTCTCTACTGCTCATTCATGGAAAAAGTAATCAAATGCAAGTTCATTTACCAGTTATGTTTGAAGAATTACATTTAGGTAGCTTTATAATTCCATGGCAGCCTAGGCCATTTAATACAAGAAATTTCATTAACGTTACTGCATAGTGATTTTAATGGGCACCTAAATTTATACTAATTCTATTATTGTGAGACATGTTAATTCTTATAGCTGAAATCTATATTAAAACTGGTTGAAACAAAATGGGCAGGGGATAGAGGATTCTGCCTGCTCACCTCACTTCCTCAGTTTCTTCTTTGAGTTCTCCATAACTGTATCTCATTTAGTCTTACATTTCTTTTAGTAAACATTTAGACTTTCTTGTTATATGCATTCTTTTCGTCAGTTTTAACTTGTTGTCCTTGGTTATCTAATAAAGATCACATAATGTCCTTTAAAGTGTATTTAAAATAATTAATAGAGTTATTTTTAGCAATACTATATAATTAAAATTAAAAATAAGAATAAAATGAAAATTTTGGAAGCTGAGAAATGTTTTAATAAGTGATCTTAAGAGAGGAGAATAGTATTAAATAATTTTTGATTTTATATAAGTATTATACTTTAAGTATATATACTTTTTTATATAAGTATATATACTAACGGACAAACATTGCAAGGGAATATGAAATAAATTCTTCATTCTTAAGATATTAAGCAATACAATAAGCATTTCTGAAAATACAAACTATCCAAATATATTTTCAAATCTTAAAAATAAAAGATACATTAATAAGTCTAGTGTTAAAATGTTTTAGCCACTTCTCCAAATTTAGAATAAATTTGTTATCTTTAGAAAAAATTTTTTCAAAATTATTTCTGTGTAGATCTAACTTTGACAAACATAAGATTTTATCTGATGGATAATTTTATTTTGATATGGATATTTTAGAGGCAATTATGCATTCATAGTTTAAGCACATGTGATTTATTTTAGGAAAAAAAAAAAAAAAAAAAAACCTCTAAGGATTTCAGAGCTACTGCTATCTCTGGATTTTTGGAACATTTTAGTACAGGGTCTAATTAAATATTTTACTTAGTAATCTAATGTCTCTACTGCTCATTCATGGAAAAAGTAATCAAATGCAAGTTCATTTACCAGTTATGTTTGAAGAATTACATTTAGGTAGCTTTATAATTCCATGGCAGCCTAGGCCATTTAATACAAGAAATTTCATTAACGTTACTGCATAGTGATTTTAATGGGCACCTAAATTTATACTAATTCTATTATTGTGAGACATGTTAATTCTTATAGCTGTAATGTCTATGCAACAATAATGCTTCAAGTATTATCAGACAAATGACAGAAATAAATACACCTTTGGTGTGGTCAGTCATCAAATACATAACACTTATTTCCAGCACTGTACGTCTTCTAAAGGAGATAAATGTAAGAACACTACGGTCTTTATCTTCAAAGAGTTTCCAGTCTAATTAAGAGGGGAAATAAGCACTTAATGGAGAATATGAATTAATATTCAATTGCATATTTCATAATAACATGTATTTATTAATTGATTTGTATGAACATAAAGAATCAGAATAACAGGAAAAGAATGGAGGCATAGAATATCAGATAGATCAAGATGCATGCAGGGACTGAGATTCTTATTTGAATCTGAGCAGTCTAGCAGAAGGGAGATTGGGTAATGGTCATGACTTACAAAGAAAAACATATTCATTTCCTAAGTGGCGCAATGTTTTGTCATTATTTTTTCCTATTTTTTGCATTTTTTTTATTTGTTTGGCTCTGAATCCTATAATAAATAACTGTAAATATGGTCTTATATTTGAGAGTAATATATTGTATATTATATAATATAATCAAATGTTAAACTTTATAAGACAGTAATATCCTGCTATCATCCAAATATGTACTTAGAAGATGGAATTAGGGAATCAGTCTGTCCCTGAGGTGTCAAAAATGTTTTCATAGACTTGGTGGTAGTGTTTGAGCAAAAGCATGAAAGATGGATTATCTCTGATTAAATTAAGCGAGGAGAAGAACATTCTTTTTATTTCTATTTGTTTATACTTTTTCTACTTCAGAAAAGTAGAAGTGACAAACACACATATATAAATAGGTTGCTAAAATCATATTGAATATGAATGTCTATACTGTAGAGAAAAGATACAGAAACTTAGGCTATGAAAATATGCTGTAATTGAACATAAATATATATTCCAATTTCCTAGAGGCAAGATATAAAAGATAATGGATTCAATTTCATAGTTACTATTATCAGATAAAGGAAACATATGTATGTGTGTGTGTATATATATATATATTAGAAAAATACACAGTGTTTTTTCACACTATACTACATAGAAATTTATCATGAGTTGGTTTTTTTGGGGGGAAACACCAAAAAAAAGAAAAAAGTAGCAATCATGTGAAAGTGTTTATGCCATTAGAAAATGTAAAAATATTCTCAGCATATGTTTATAAACTAATTCTCTGTAAAAGCCAAAGAGATAGTGATAATTATCCACAACTTCTATAGTGTCATTTTAGCATAGAGCTAACCAAATGTAATTCGTGGTGGTTTCACTTTTATAGGCTAGGGCTAAAAGCCAGCATAAAGCAATGACAGTTAACTTGGTCCATAGATTTCTTCTCTCAAATACAAGTTGTGTTAAACTGAGTTTTAATAAGGGCTGGATGGTAATCAATTTTGACTGAGTGGTAAAATCATCTCCTGGAGTAGATACATTATTTGCCCTTCATAGAGGAAGAAACTTTGGTTAGATAATGATGCAGGGCAAAGTAGATTGTTTATTATTTTTATTCTATGTATGCCCTCAAAAATGGTAGGTTGCAATAAAAGGGATCATTTGATTATTCCAGAAACTTAAAATTCTGAAAATAAGGCAAAGTTTCTCTGAATCCTATAATAAATAACTGTAAATATGGTCTTATATTTGAGAGTAATATATTGTATATTATATAATATAATCAAATGTTAAACTTTATAAGACAGTAATATCCTGCTATCATCCAAATATGTACTTAGAAGATGGAATTAGGGAATCAGTCTGTCCCTGAGGTGTCAAAAATGTTTTCATAGACTTGGTGGTAGTGTTTGAGCAAAAGCATGAAAGATGGATTATCTCTGATTAAATTAAGCGAGGAGAAGAACATTCTTTTTATTTCTATTTGTTTATACTTTTTCTACTTCAGAAAAGTAGAAGTGACAAACACACATATATAAATAGGTTGCTAAAATCATATTGAATATGAATGTCTATACTGTAGAGAAAAGATACAGAAACTTAGGCTATGAAAATATGCTGTAATTGAACATAAATATATATTCCAATTTCCTAGAGGCAAGATATAAAAGATAATGGATTCAATTTCATAGTTACTATTATCAGATAAAGGAAACATATGTATGTGTGTGTGTATATATATATATATTAGAAAAATACACAGTGTTTTTTCACACTATACTACATAGAAATTTATCATGAGTTGGTTTTTTTGGGGGGAAACACCAAAAAAAAGAAAAAAGTAGCAATCATGTGAAAGTGTTTATGCCATTAGAAAATGTAAAAATATTCTCAGCATATGTTTATAAACTAATTCTCTGTAAAAGCCAAAGAGATAGTGATAATTATCCACAACTTCTATAGTGTCATTTTAGCATAGAGCTAACCAAATGTAATTCGTGGTGGTTTCACTTTTATAGGCTAGGGCTAAAAGCCAGCATAAAGCAATGACAGTTAACTTGGTCCATAGATTTCTTCTCTCAAATACAAGTTGTGTTAAACTGAGTTTTAATAAGGGCTGGATGGTAATCAATTTTGACTGAGTGGTAAAATCATCTCCTGGAGTAGATACATTATTTGCCCTTCATAGAGGAAGAAACTTTGGTTAGATAATGATGCAGGGCAAAGTAGATTGTTTATTATTTTTATTCTATGTATGCCCTCAAAAATGGTAGGTTGCAATAAAAGGGATCATTTGATTATTCCAGAAACTTAAAAATTCTGAAAATAAGCATGTCATTCAGTGTGAGTGTTAGTTAGAAGCTTTTTTTTTTTTTTTTTTTAGTGTGGTTTAGATGCAGTCGTGTAACATCATTCATTAAATGATTGATGCAACTGTTCATTCGTTCTATATAAATTGAGCAACATTAGGCATCAGGTGACTTACTGAACATATTGTTAAAAACAAGATGGATGTGATCTCTGCTGTCCAGTACAGTGCTAGCTATTAGCGAAGACAGAAGATAAATGAGTAATTATACAAATGAAGTCTGTCACATAGGTGAGTTAGTGCAAAGTTGACTTCCTTTACCTTTACCTGTATGATAAGTGCTAGAGAAACTGTAAGTGCAATGAGCAGACAGCTAACCTAGTCTAGACACTTGGAAAAGGTTTTCCAGAAGTGGTGACGTTGAAGGTTCCATTTCTTGTACCTTACTGAGAAAGGCCTTGTCTGGACTGCCAGGGGCTTTGAAGTTGTCAATTCCTTTGGTCACTTCTCTGTTCTTACCTGACCTCATCTCTCCATAGCACAGGGCACAGCTAAGTAGTCCCTTTCAGGGATGCTTCTTTTTAGGCATGATGCCAGGATTTCCTCCTGCCTCGCTCTCTGCTCCTTCTCAGCCCCTTTTGCTCGCTTCTCCTCTCTTACCTGATACCTAAATGCCGAAGTGCCTCTACACAGGAATATTGGCTCCCTTCCTTCTCTCTCTACCATGTCTCTGTAGGAGAATTTATTCATGGCTCTAAATACTATCTATAAATAAGTGACTTCCAAACTGCATCTTCCTATCCCTCAGAGCACCAGCCTTAATGTGCTTCTGCCTACCAGCATCTCTAACAGCTAATGAATATCTCCAACTGAACTATGTTGATTTTCTCAGGTCTGCATATTTGTCTTCTGCATTTAGGTTATACTAATGATTGCAACAACAGTAATAGCAATTATAAACACGTTCAAAAAGGCTGGATGGTAATCAATTTTGACTGAGTGGTAAAATCATCTCCTGGAGTAGATACATTATTTGCCCTTCATAGAGGAAGAAACTTTGGTTAGATAATGATGCAGGGCAAAGTAGATTGTTTATTATTTTTATTCTATGTATGCCCTCAAAAATGGTAGGTTGCAATAAAAGGGATCATTTGATTATTCCAGAAACTTAAAAATTCTGAAAATAAGCATGTCATTCAGTGTGAGTGTTAGTTAGAAGCTTTTTTTTTTTTTTTTTTTAGTGTGGTTTAGATGCAGTCGTGTAACATCATTCATTAAATGATTGATGCAACTGTTCATTCGTTCTATATAAATTGAGCAACATTAGGCATCAGGTGACTTACTGAACATATTGTTAAAAACAAGATGGATGTGATCTCTGCTGTCCAGTACAGTGCTAGCTATTAGCGAAGACAGAAGATAAATGAGTAATTATACAAATGAAGTCTGTCACATAGGTGAGTTAGTGCAAAGTTGACTTCATTTACCTTTACCTGTATGATAAGTGCTAGAGAAACTGTAAGTGCAATGAGCAGACAGCTAACCTAGTCTAGACACTTGGAAAAGGTTTTCCAGAAGTGGTGACGTTGAAGGTTCCATTTCTTGTACCTTACTGAGAAAGGCCTTGTCTGGACTGCCAGGGGCTTTGAAGTTGTCAATTCCTTTGGTCACTTCTCTGTTCTTACCTGACCTCATCTCTCCATAGCACAGGGCACAGCTAAGTAGTCCCTTTCAGGGATGCTTCTTTTTAGGCATGATGCCAGGATTTCCTCCTGCCTCGCTCTCTGCTCCTTCTCAGCCCCTTTTGCTCGCTTCTCCTCTCTTACCTGATACCTAAATGCCGAAGTGCCTCTACACAGGAATATTGGCTCCCTTCCTTCTCTCTCTACCATGTCTCTGTAGGAGAATTTATTCATGGCTCTAAATACTATCTATAAATAAGTGACTTCCAAACTGCATCTTCCTATCCCTCAGAGCACCAGCCTTAATGTGCTTCTGCCTACCAGCATCTCTAACAGCTAATGAATATCTCCAACTGAACTATGTTGATTTTCTCAGGTCTGCATATTTGTCTTCTGCATTTAGGTTATACTAATGATTGCAACAACAGTAATAGCAATTATAAACACGTTCATTGAGAACATAAATTCCAAAAGCTGTTTTGGGCAGATTGCATAGATCACATTTTATATTTGGCTACCTATGTGGGAATCCAAGGATTACATTATTAAATCTCCACAGTAACCTTGTTATTTTCTTGAGTTTATAAATTCAGACACAAACAAATAGAGATGACAAGTAACTTATTCACAGTCATACAGGCCAAAGATTGCTAAGTGGCAGAGCTAGGATTCTAACCCAGCGTCTTCTCTTGAGTACAACACTGCACATGGCATTGGCACTATCATTCATCTGAACAAGCAAGCAGAACCTCTAAAGAGTTTACACATCTGTCTTTTTTTCATGCTGAATCTCCAATTCATTGGCTTTTCTTAGTGAATTGTTCCAATATACATCCTAAATCTGTCTCCTTTCCACTTCCCCCTTTGCCAAACTAAACCAGTTCTCCTTGAACCACTTACATTATTTATCTCTTTCACTTTTGCCCCCTACCTATAATCCATTCTCCAAACAGAAAAATCAAATTATCTTTTTAGCCGTAAATTATACCAGTTCACTTTTCTGCTTAATACCTTCTACTGGCTTCCCTACCATTCACTGAAAATAAAATTCAAACCCCTTCCCTGCCTTGTCTCACAAAACTCTGTAGGAATACACATTTGTATCTCTTAGTACCTACATCTCTAGTAGATGTATCTCTTAGTTGGTTGTAAAATACTCTTCCTCTCTTTTCCAGCCACATTTTGTTCCTCCTATCTGCCAAACTCATTCCCATTTTGAGAAATTATACTTGCTGTTCCCTCTGCCTCAGATCTTTGTGGGAATAGATCCTTATTGTTCTGATTTGGTTTAAATATCTTCTGCTGAGAGAGACTGCCCATGTTCATCCAATCTGAACAGAGCCACCATGTTACAAGTCATCTGCCTTTTAAAATTCTTTTCTTGCATTGATCAATCATACCCAATTACTTCCTATTTATATTTTAATTTTTAATTTTTATTTTTGTCTAGGTCTCTGAAACCTCTTTAGGCTATTTGGTCCCTGTGTATGCATGCTCTGTCGCTTCAGATGTGTCCGACTCTTACATGGACTGTAGCCCACCAGGCCTCTCTGTCCATCGGATTCTCCAGGCAAAAATGCTGAACAGGGTTTCTCTGCCCTCTTCTGGGGATCTTCTCGATCCAGGGATCAAACTTGGGTCTCCTGCTTCTCCTGCATTGCATGCAGATTCTTTACCCACTGAGCCACCTGGGAAGCCCCCTATCATCCCTGGCACATGATATTTTCTCAGAAAATGTTTGTTAAATCAATTTAAAATGAAGAATCAGTGTGTTGATCTGATGTGATCATGAAGTGGAGGAGGCCAGGTTTGAGGCAAAGAGAAAAGTCTGAGTGAAAGCCAGAGGAAGAGAGTGGGTTGGCATATTAAAAGAGATGACAAGGCCAGTTGGAATGGTTTGAGTATGGGGTGAGCAGTGTCAAATAAGGCTAAAAACAGGCAGCAAGCCACACAGCATCTCATTAAAGGTTTAGGATTTCCAATAACAATGAGAAACAATGATAGGACATTGAGCAGATAAATTACATGATTAGATGTGCAATTTGAAGACTTGTTGAGTAGGCCTAGACATTGGTCAAAGTTGACATTCTGCGAGGGATAGAAAAAAAAAAAAAAAAAACACATGGCTTGTGTCTCGTTAAGGTGGCATGCTTGGTAAAGTCTGTGTAAAGTTTGTTTATAGAGGATTAAGGCACAAGCTGAGCACTGCCTGACTCAGGTGCCCATGGGAATCTGTCTTTTTTACAAAGACCAACACAGGGTTTTTTGCTGCTTTTCCCTCTTTTTTGATAATGCAAAGTATCAAACCATCATTATGGAGACCTCTATTGTATTCCTGCTTTGGCGAGTATGAATCAATATGGTCAGTATTATTTTAGACACTGGACAATAATAAGAAACTGCAATAAATTAATGGGTTGGCCAAAATTTTTGTTCAGATTTTTCCTTAAGATGTTACGGAAAAACCCAAAGGAAAGTTTTGGCCAACCTAGTACTATATATCATGATTCCTTCTTATTTGAGATCCTCATTTAAGCTCTGGGGTGTCCTAAAACAGAGATTTAAAAAAAAAAAAAATTAATTCTGGGATGAGGTTGGAAGTGTGTAGCTTATGATTTCATTAAGACCAGTGATTTGGAATAAGACCTCAGAACACAGAAGAAACATTTGCCGCACTGTCCATCGGATTCTCCAGGCAAAAATGCTGAACAGGGTTTCTCTGCCCTCTTCTGGGGATCTTCTCGATCCAGGGATCAAACTTGGGTCTCCTGCTTCTCCTGCATTGCATGCAGATTCTTTACCCACTGAGCCACCTGGGAAGCCCCCTATCATCCCTGGCACATGATATTTTCTCAGAAAATGTTTGTTAAATCAATTTAAAATGAAGAATCAGTGTGTTGATCTGATGTGATCATGAAGTGGAGGAGGCCAGGTTTGAGGCAAAGAGAAAAGTCTGAGTGAAAGCCAGAGGAAGAGAGTGGGTTGGCATATTAAAAGAGATGACAAGGCCAGTTGGAATGGTTTGAGTATGGGGTGAGCAGTGTCAAATAAGGCTAAAAACAGGCAGCAAGCCACACAGCATCTCATTAAAGGTTTAGGATTTCCAATAACAATGAGAAACAATGATAGGACATTGAGCAGATAAATTACATGATTAGATGTGCAATTTGAAGACTTGTTGAGTAGGCCTAGACATTGGTCAAAGTTGACATTCTGCGAGGGATAGAAAAAAAAAAAAAAAAAAACACATGGCTTGTGTCTCGTTAAGGTGGCATGCTTGGTAAAGTCTGTGTAAAGTTTGTTTATAGAGGATTAAGGCACAAGCTGAGCACTGCCTGACTCAGGTGCCCATGGGAATCTGTCTTTTTTACAAAGACCAACACAGGGTTTTTTGCTGCTTTTCCCTCTTTTTTGATAATGCAAAGTATCAAACCATCATTATGGAGACCTCTATTGTATTCCTGCTTTGGCGAGTATGAATCAATATGGTCAGTATTATTTTAGACACTGGACAATAATAAGAAACTGCAATAAATTAATGGGTTGGCCAAAATTTTTGTTCAGATTTTTCCTTAAGATGTTACGGAAAAACCCAAAGGAAAGTTTTGGCCAACCTAGTACTATATATCATGATTCCTTCTTATTTGAGATCCTCATTTAAGCTCTGGGGTGTCCTAAAACAGAGATTTAAAAAAAAAAAAAATTAATTCTGGGATGAGGTTGGAAGTGTGTAGCTTATGATTTCATTAAGACCAGTGATTTGGAATAAGACCTCAGAACACAGAAGAAACATTTGCCGCATTTCTAGCCACAGTGTTCTTCTGGGGCCAGAGTTGAACTACTATTTTCAACCACTCAAAAGGGCTCCAGCTCAGAGCCGAGACAATCATCTTAACTCAGTCACTCACTTATTCACTTATTAATTCCATGAACATTTGATACGGGACCACTGTTGGTTCCCGATACAAGGGAGGGTCTGTGTTCACTGTGTTGAAAAACATCAGATCGAATCCATCCTTTCTGAACCTCACAGTGAGTAAAAAGCTTGCCATTAAGCACATAAACCTATTAGCAAACATTTGTTAAGTTGTGTTTCCGAAAATACATGTTAAGAAAACAATGTTTGTGTTGAAAAGTAGACCGAGAGATTCAGGAAAGGCTTCTATGCTAGTACTGTTGTAGGTTTTGCTTTGTGTTTCTCTCCATGCATTTACAAATTTAAATATTTGTAGATAGATAAATATTTTGAAATAATTTTAAAAGATGTAAAATAATTAGAGGCAAAATAAGTCATTTAAACAAGCAGCTTTGGGTAAAAATATAAAAATCTAAACAAACAAACAGACCACCCACAATCAACCAGGCAAACTATCAGAATTAAGAGAGGGGAATTGGCTTGTGAAATGTAAATACACAGGGAAAAAATCCCTGGGGAGAGACTAGACCTCAGCTACTGGATCTATAGATTGAGGGCAGGACAGAGATAATTGAAGGTGTCTTCCCTCACCTGCCTTATATTCCTGAGATAATTTGTGCAAACTAGTAAGGTAGTTCCATTACTTTTTTAAAAATTATTATTTTATTATTATTATTATTAAATTCTTCATCCAGCATCAGTTTTTCCTCTTTGTCCTAAACAATCTGGGCTTTTAGTTTTAATTTGCTTTCAAACAATCCTTTCCTTACTCTGATGAGTCCTCAATATGAGATCTTCACCTTCCCATGTCCTAGTGCCGGCGTCCTTGGAATCCCACTCAACTTTCACTTCTTTGCCTTCAACACATACTGCAATTTCTTCTGCCAGGACATCTTGTGAGGTCTTCTTCTTTTTCTTTCTAAAGTCTTTCTCTGAACTACTTTATAAACATTCAGATTTTGATCCTTTTCCTTTGTCTTTCTATTTTTAATTGACACACTTTAATTCTTTCTAATTCCTTACATTTGTTTCCTTCTTTCTGTTTCTATTGCTACTAACCATTCACTTTGGGTTACCAGGTCTTCCAGCTGATTTTCCAATCTCTAGATTCCATTTTATAATCTCATTTCACTCCACACTACATGCAGGCAAAATAACTTAAAAATACAAGAAAGTATAATTTTTGGCTTTTTTTTTTTTTTAGTTTTAATTTTTGCTTTTTAGTTTCCCTCTGGTCTTAAACTGCAAATGGTCCTTATCAGCTCTAGGATCTATTCCAGATACTTCCTGTTATTCCAGGTTTGCTAAAGACTGTTGCTCTTCTTTTCAGCAAACTGTATCTTCTCTTTATTTCTGGAAAGTCCTTTCCACACAATCCAGGCTAACTTCTTCCCGACCTACCAAGATCATTTGAAACTGCTAACTTGCCACATTTTTCCCAATCTGCAAAACTTAGCTATCACCTTACCTTCTGCAGGACTAACCCAGGCTAGATCTGTCTCTTCTTTCTATTTCCATAGCCTTCACGTTGGTAATGTAGAAAACCAATCCTAATTGTTATTGTTTCATGTCAACTGATTAATATAGTAGCTGCCTTGCACCCCGAACTAGAAATAAACACTTTGTGTTATCTGGTTTTCCCGTATGCTTCAGACTAGTAAGTATTCTGTAAATATAATTCAGAACTCACTAATAAGCATGCAGATTAATTTACTGTCTCTTCTTCTTGGAATGTACATGTCTTAGGATACAGAGCAGGCAGAAAGAGTGGCTGCTGGTAGAGGATGTGGGTAGTGAAGAGTACTAATCATTTGCATACATGAGCCTCATGTCCAGTCCTACATAAATGAGGTTACATCTTGCTAACGGTAGCAATATTTTACCCTGAATAGCAGTGATAAGAAAAGTTCCTGGATCCTTTGGAGAATTACCCTGTGTGCTAGAACTGGAATATGTGAAACTTGTAATTTATTTTAAACTGATTAGTGATTTCTGCATTTTGTGGTGGTGGTTTTGTTGGTAAGTCATGTCCTATTCTTGTGAACCCATGGACTGTAGCCCACCAGCCTCCTCTGTCTATGGAAACATTCAATTTTATTTCCTTTGTCTTTCTATTTTTAATTGACACACTTTAATTCTTTCTAATTCCTTACATTTGTTTCCTTCTTTCTGTTTCTATTGCTACTAACCATTCACTTTGGGTTACCAGGTCTTCCAGCTGATTTTCCAATCTCTAGATTCCATTTTATAATCTCATTTCACTCCACACTACATGCAGGCAAAATAACTTAAAAATACAAGAAAGTATAATTTTTGGCTTTTTTTTTTTTTTAGTTTTAATTTTTGCTTTTTAGTTTCCCTCTGGTCTTAAACTGCAAATGGTCCTTATCAGCTCTAGGATCTATTCCAGATACTTCCTGTTATTCCAGGTTTGCTAAAGACTGTTGCTCTTCTTTTCAGCAAACTGTATCTTCTCTTTATTTCTGGAAAGTCCTTTCCACACAATCCAGGCTAACTTCTTCCCGACCTACCAAGATCATTTGAAACTGCTAACTTGCCACATTTTTCCCAATCTGCAAAACTTAGCTATCACCTTACCTTCTGCAGGACTAACCCAGGCTAGATCTGTCTCTTCTTTCTATTTCCATAGCCTTCACGTTGGTAATGTAGAAAACCAATCCTAATTGTTATTGTTTCATGTCAACTGATTAATATAGTAGCTGCCTTGCACCCCGAACTAGAAATAAACACTTTGTGTTATCTGGTTTTCCAGTATGCTTCAGACTAGTAAGTATTCTGTAAATATAATTCAGAACTCACTAATAAGCATGCAGATTAATTTACTGTCTCTTCTTCTTGGAATGTACATGTCTTAGGATACAGAGCAGGCAGAAAGAGTGGCTGCTGGTAGAGGATGTGGGTAGTGAAGAGTACTAATCATTTGCATACATGAGCCTCATGTCCAGTCCTACATAAATGAGGTTACATCTTGCTAACGGTAGCAATATTTTACCCTGAATAGCAGTGATAAGAAAAGTTCCTGGATCCTTTGGAGAATTACCCTGTGTGCTAGAACTGGAATATGTGAAACTTGTAATTTATTTTAAACTGATTAGTGATTTCTGCATTTTGTGGTGGTGGTTTTGTTGGTAAGTCATGTCCTATTCTTGTGAACCCATGGACTGTAGCCCACCAGCCTCCTCTGTCTATGGAATTTCCCAGGCAAGAATACTGGAGTGGGTTACTATTGCCTTCTCCAAGGGATCTTACTGACCCAAGGAATGAACCTGCATCTCCTGTATTATAGACAGATTCTTTACTGCTGAGCCATGAGGGATTCCTAATTTCTGCATTTACCAAGCACTTAATATTTGCATTATTCTGTTTCCTGCTTAGCTTGGGGTAAATGAAAAAAAAAAAAAAGAAGAAGAAGATTGGTTCTCCTGAGCATTAAACTTAAAAACAGTGTTAAAACACCAGTCTTTGAATTAAAATATATACAATAAGGCAGAAAGGATTACTATGGACTTTATGTATGTAATGGGCTATGAAATCTATAAATTTTTGAACTCGGATTTGAGTTGCTCTTCTGTATAGTCAAGGGGAAGCAAAAGGAAAATTTTTTTTCTTAAATTTTCTTTTACTTTGCCTTTTGATCCTTTGCCTATCTTGAATTGAATAACAGGTGTTCAACTATTGCCATGAGTGGACAGTGGTGGGGTGAGAGATCATAAACTGACTATTGATTACCTGCATCCTGACCCATTTTTTTCTAATAGTGTAATTAATACCATAGGTTTAGATATTATACTTAGAAAAAATTTCCATATATGAGACAAGTTATATTTCTCAAGGTACTGATTTATATATCAATAAAATTGTCATTTAGAAACCTTTCCAAAGAGCTGAGACATACCCCTGAGATGAGGCAGATCCAAGAGAAATATTAATTTCTGTTCTGGTATGTGCTAATTTCATGTATTTGAGCTTTGAAAAACAGAACCTTTTTTAGAAAATTCAGTTCCCATAGAGAATATATAACATACTTAAACAGAAGTAACTTTTCAGAAGTATTTTTGTGTTAATATCATCATAATTAGGAAAAATTTTTCTGACAGAAAATATGTAACTCTTCTTATATAATTTTGCTGGAATTCAGTTTTTTTCAATTTAGAGCCAGTATGTAATATTTACCAAAGCAGATCATTTATATTTCTACAGTTTATATTTTGGTTAATTTTCTAGAAAAACATGTTTAGAGGGATCACAGAAAGCCTATATAACTGTTGCCTAATCCCAGGCTATTCCACATTGAAATAAGTAATACATACATACCTCCATAGTAATATTTCACCATAACTCATATAATCTTGTTATTTAGAAAGGTAATTAATACATAATAAGTACATACCTATTTTCTAGAAAGTATTTTTTGACAGCTTATCAAAGAGTATACAGTAAAATTATTGTTATACATAAATAATGAATTGAGTTTACCAAAAATAGAAGACAAAGAAAATGGGGAAAAACAGTCTCAAAACATTTTCAGAGTTGATGACTTGGGCTCCAAGCTGGGACTCTACCAAGTTTCTTCTATATCTTATTATCAGAAAAAATGCAAAACATGACAATTCAGAGGAATCAAAGATATTCTACATATTTAGTTTTTCCAAAAAAAAAAAACCTTTTCATGTTATTTCACATTCAGACTTCAATTATGAATATGAAATAACACATGAGAAGCATTTTTTGAACAAACTTAATGTCTAGAATATCTTCTCTGAATCATCATGTTTCACAGTTCTTCTGTTATTAAGAAATAAAGGAAACTTGGAGAATGTTATGAACAGAGGAGCCGTCTATAGGGTTGCAAATGTCAGACATAACTAAAGCAGTTTAGCATGCATTCCCACATGGACAATTACACAAATAGACTTCTATGATTAAAAAATCTGTATTATTTTTATTC